>CM066735.1:43227500-45727500 GCA_033961575.1 Aselliscus stoliczkanus
ATAAAGTAATTTCAAAGAAATAAACAATAAAATAAGCTTACGGCAACCAAGTGCCAGCATTCCAAAGCCAGTATGGTGCAGATGTAAATGAAAGCAAATTGGAAAAGAAATACAAATTGTTGCATATGTGCTCACTAAAAACACTAAGAAGTTTGTGTACGTTTTTGGAATCCCCTTCCAGTTTCATTATTCAATGAAGACTTTTTCAGTTTTTCTTAATATTCTTTCCTCCTAATTTCTGTGGCACTTAGGAACAATCCATACTCCAAAATTTGGTACTCAACCATATACTGTGTTGTTTGTTTTGTGTGTAGATTACAAGATCTTAGCCCTATTTAATTTCTACAATTCCTAGTTTAGTGTGCTGAGCTTATAGTATATCCTAAATAATTTTTCATTTGGTCAGGCAAATGACTTGTCTTTATTCATAACTTGTCTTAATTTTTTTATTATGCTGGATATTAACTCAGATAAATTTGTTCCAACAAAGCATCAATAAATTTTAACAATAAATTTCAAAATATTTTTATCAGAACTAGTAGCAAACTTTTATAAAGAATGAGATTGATTTAGAAGTTAAGAAGAATGTAGTAGAAATAGGATACATGTGAAAAGAGATGTACTATAGATAATAGTTACACACTCGGAAATTACGATGTCTATTTGTAAAGAACAATTTAACGATGTACTTTTGAACATTTTTGAAGCTCAGTAGATAATTTTAAGCTGTAACTTGAGGTCCATGAACTTTAACAATCCCTGTTATAATTTTTGGTGTAATCAAAAATTTTCAGGAGTATTCCAAAAGGTTGGAAGCAGATGACATCATTTAAGCAATCTGAGAAAATCGAATGGTTTTACATAGGTGTGAATTGGAGCCATACAATCTGTGTTTGTCACAAGTGCCCAGTGTAGGAATCACTTGAGAGCCACAGCAGTGGTTAGCCAACCTTGCAATGTGTTGTCATAGCTGCTTCCCACTAGGACTACTGTAGGCTGTCATGATGGCGATATTTGACTGTTTCCACTTTTATTTCCCTAGCCTAATGGAGCAGTTCTTCTCTTCATATTTAACTCCAGCTGTGCACCACTTACTGTGCACAGTAGGGCACTGGAGAAATCAATATGAGTAAAACAGATATGTCTCTTGCCTTCATAGAACTTTCTGTCTAGTAGCAGAAATAGAAAAGTGAACAGTTGCAATCAAATAGCTTAAAAAGCAATGGTTAAAATTCCTCACTGTACATAGTCATAAGTACAGAAATATTTTGGGGTTATAAAAGGCTTTTTAAAAATCAGTAGTCTCTCTCTAGTAGAAGGTAAGTGTGATTTCATGGGATGAGCACTTCCACGGTGTGACACTGCACTTCTATTCCTGACACTTCTGCTAACTGGTTATATGAACACGTTAAACTAACAAAATCTTAATTTCGTATACATATACTTATTTCAGACTGATTGCCCGTGAGAAGAAGGTAATTGTTTGCTTAGAGCCTGAGACTTAAAGAAGGAGGCAGAGGCAAACACAAATGATTGCAAATGTGGGAAAGTTGATATTCAAATAAGTTTATTGGGTTGTGAGCCTACTCAGCCCTAAGATTTTATTTAAAAATTTATTCAAGAATCAGGAAAGAATATCCAGAGCTTTCTTCATATGTTAATATTTATAGGGGCATACTATGTTTGTAATATTTAATATTCGTAGTTATTAAGTTTTATAGTTAATATTTGTGTAATAATGACAATATGAATAATAGCTTTCACTTACTGAGCAATTAATTTTGAATCAGTTTCTGTGCTAAACACTTTATAAGGATTATCTTACCTTATCTTAAAAACAGACCAGTGAGATCGATATTATTAATTGACCCTATTTTACAAATGAAGGAACTGGAGCTTAAAAATTTTGTCATGGGCCCAAAATCCAAGGGCCACTAAATGGAGAAGTTAATATTTGAATCCAGTAGTCCCACTCCGAGCCATTATGCACCCCTTTTTAATATTACTAATTGGTATTAGCTTTTGAGTATTTACAATCTTCTGTGCATTGGCTGAATCCTTTATAAATATTTCACTGGACCCTTACAACAGCTCTCAAAGATGAATGCTATTAACTCCAGTTTGCCTTGGAGGAAATGAAGGCTCAGAGACATTCATGGCTTTTCTAGCACTGAAGCCTGTGTTTTTATACTCTATAGTTTGCTACTTGAGCCGTATTAACAATGAAAGGTTATATTCACCTTTGACTGTTTCCATAAAGGCCGGTCTGAGAATCACTCTTATTCTTTGGAGAATTTGATTTTTGTTTCTTTTCCCTGCTTTTTTACCTACCTTTTACTTGTTTTTTTGTGTCTTTTTTTTTGTTTTGTTTTACTTACTTATCTTTCTTGTTCCAAACTCATTTTTTTATGCAAAAGGCAGACCACCACCCAGAATTCCTTTTTAATAAATACTATTCTTAATTCAAACCCCGATACATAAAATAGATAAAAAAGGCACCATCCTAATTGACATCAAGAGCTCATAGGTTTCTTAGTGCTGCTCAGGGCATCTCAAGACATGAAAATCACTCCAGTGGCAGCTTATTACAATAAAATCAAAGGGGAACCTCACCTCCTCGATCATAATCTAGGACTCTTTCTAGTAGTTTGCCCTGCCCCCTATAAATCTCATCATCTTATATTGGATTAGTTATTTAAAAATGTAATGAATATTTTGTAAATGGCACACACCAGTATTCAAACATTACATACCTATGAAAATTCTCGTTCTTTGGATCTGGATCTAAAGCACACAACATAAGCAGCTATAAATATTATTGGGATGATTTTAATATAGGTTCTATGTTATATATAATATTGCATTAATACTTAATTTCTGAATAATTCATATTTCTGAGTAGCATTTGTATTGTTATATAAGAAGATATCTTTGTTCTTAGGAGATACATGTAGTTACAGGTTTGAAGTGTCATGCTCTATAATTCTCAAATGATTTAGGAAAAAATGTACGAGTATACATGAGGAAAAAGAGATTGCAAGGAAGAACGATAAAGCAAATGCAGCTGAATGTAACCAGGATGAGAAATTTAGGTAAAGGCTATTTAATCTTTCATTGTATCCTTCTTGCAACTTTTCCATAGGTTTGTAACTTTTGCTTAAAAATACATCGGAGAGGGCCGGCTGAGTGGCGCATTGGTTAAGCGCTGGTTTTGGGATGCCAGCGGCCCCGGTTCGGATCCCACATGAGGGCCAGTGACACTGCCCTCTACAGCTAACAACAGCTCCACCTGGAGCTGGGCTGTGCGAGCCCCGGTGATGGTGTGGGCTGCAGCCCCTGCTGCAGTGGGCTGCCATAGGCTGCAGTGAGTGGCCCGCAGCCAGCGTGAGCGGCTGGCAGCCAAGTGTGAGCTGCCAATAGCCGCGGTGAGCGACATCCAGAGGCCAGCGACCGATCTGCCTCATCCGGGAAGAGCGCAATGACGATACCAACAGTGAAGCAACATCTTCCGCAACTAAACTGAAGAACAAAAAGACAGCAACTTGTCTGTTCCCCTTCCCCTATTCCCCAACGCTGTTCCCCTCGCCCAATTCCCCAATAAAATCTTAAAAAAAAAAAAAAATACATCGGAGAAAATACTGAGAGTTTTCCTCTTGTTTTGGGTTTTCCTTACATTGCATCCCTGTAGCTGTGGATAATTGAGAATCAAAGCTTGATGTTAAAAGTAAAATTTCTGAATAAGTATGATTTAGCTTTTCTCCAAACACATAATCAGAAATTTTGGTTGTATATTTACAATTAGAAATACTTTAACTTCGTTGTTTAATAAATTCTTATCAGTTGCTTCCTATGTCTTAAAAACAATCATTAGGTCCATGTATTATGTAGTTCCTTGAATTCACAGATATTTAATACTGTGAAGTATGGGAAAATGCATTTGATCTGGCCTTCCCTCATTTTATGGATGATGAAGCAGTTGTGTAGAGGTTAAATAATTTGTTGAAGACTGTGCAACTGATCTCCGACAAAGCAAAGCTTAAAATCTTGCTCTCCCAGCTCCCCCTGCACCGTTTTCCGTATGACTGAATGGCTTCCAGAAAATCACTCAGATACTCATTTGTCAGTCATTCCAAGTGTCTTTTCCTTTCTTTCTTCTTCTTTCATTCCATTGTCCCTTTTATTTCTGTTTTTTAAATTAAATATTCAAAATAGATTAATTAGGGAACTAATATTTATCAAACACCTATTATGTGCCACGCATTATACTGATTACTGAGGATGTAACAATGGAAAAGACGGACGTGAATACTGTCCTCATAAAGCTTCAAATTTAACAGATTGTTGCTTCATTGTAAGTGTGGCCTGGGATTCTCATTTTATTTTCTAGCTCCACTGGCATTACGCTAAACCAGTCCTCTAGCATTGTGTGTTTAGAATGCTGTACTTATCTGTCTGATTCTGATCCAGATAATAATTTGGAAAATTCCCAGTTTTATTTCCCATAGCAGTACTTATTGCTCTCAAAAATTAAAAAAAAAATTAGAATAAATAAAAGTTATGATATACTCAAATTAACTTTAATTAAAATGGAAAGGTCTGGGAGTGGGAAAGCAGGGGAGACATTGGTAAAACAGTACAAAATTTCAGCTACAAGATAAATAAGCCTTGAGGGTCTAATGTAAAGTATGGTGACTATAGTTGATAACACTTGTATAATTAAAATTTGCTAAGACAGTGGAACTTAAATCTTCCCACCAAAAACATAAGTAAATGTGAGATGATGGATGTGTTATTGATGTAAATGGGGGAATGCTTTCACAAAGTATACATATATCAAATCACGATGTACACTTTAAATATCTTACAATTTTAAAAATTTCACCTCAGAAAAGATGAAATTTTTAGAAAACTGCTCTTCTTCTGCAATTATTTTAAAAACACATTATTAGGAGATGGTAAATACACATTTATTTAGTTTTACATTTATATCCTGAGGTTTACGGTATCTTAGTAAGTATATAGTTTTGCAAAAGCAGAGTGCACTTTAGTCAGCAGAGGATATATTCCATCGAAAGGGAAGAGCTAGAAACTGTATTCCTTATGGGCATCCTTGTCAATATCTGCCAGAAAATGTTGGAACTTCTAGTCTAGTGGTTGTCAGTTCAAGGTGTCTATTAAAATCACCATGGATCATTAAAAAAAACAACAGAGGGAATCTATTGTAGTAACCTCCCCCAGAGATTCTGACTTAATTGGCTTGGAGGAAGGCATGGGCACTGGTATTTTAAAGTTCCCCTGGTTATCCTGATGTTGACATGGTAAAAATCATTGTATCTAAATAGTCAAGGTAGGGATTTGTCTCACAGTGCTTTTGACTAACAACATGAGCATTCCTAGAACTTGATGTTAGAAAGGCATTAAAATACTTTGGTTTTTATACTCCCGAAATTTTATACTCTGTTCTTGTCTCCAACTTTTCCACCATCTATTACACTTTATATACAGCTAATTTTCCCAAATACTTCTTTCAGATCCCTGGCTCATCAGCAGTTTCCAGTAGTTCTCTATTGGCTGCTCTTGCATCCATGCTAATTCGCCCTTCCCGCTAACATGAAGGCTCAGCTCTGGCTTTTCGTGCTCGCTATCCCTCTCTCCTCCTCTCTCCATTTTCGTGAGGACTCAAGCCTTCCTTGAACTGATTTATAATAGAAGGAGTTCTCTGAGATTACTTTTATTTTTTTATAAGGTCTTTGATTTTCCTATATAAAGTAAGGATACTACTTGTCTTACATGTCTCCTTGGGCTAGTTGGAGAAGAAATTTGATAAGTGAAGAATTTTATGTAATTCTGTCGGCATTTAGTGAATGTTTTTTAATGAATTAACTGCCTGAGGAGATGTAAATTGCTAATGTTAAAGTATTATTACTATTATTATTATTATTATTATTAAAACAGTATTTAGGACTTTGTAATATACGGTTTTGTTCTCTAAATCTATAATGGCATATGTATACACTTGAAACCATCACTACAATCAAGAGTTTAACTCTTGCCCTTTTGTGATCCTTCTCTCCACCCTGTCTGCCCCCAGCCAACCACTGATCTGTTTATCAATATAGATTAGTTCACATTTTCTAGAATTACATATATACTGGGGATGCCAAAAAAAGTGTATACACATTTTAAGAGATGTTATGCTCAAGCAGGTGTTCGCTGTAATCAGAAGTGTCTGGACACTGATGGTAACCACTTTGAGCACCTCTTGTAATTGCAGAAGTGACTTATATTCATATTTTGTTATTGGTATATATTGACTATTACAATTAACATAGTTTTTTCCTTTCTTAAAATGGAAATGTATATAATTTTTTGGCACCCTCTGTGTATATATGGATTTATTCAATTTGTACTCCTTTTTGTTTTCCTGGCTTCTTTCAACATAATTATTTTGAGATTCATCCATGCTATTGCATGTACCTATAGTTCATTCCTTTTTATTTCTGAGTAGTATTCTGTTATATGGATATATCACATTTTGTTTAACCACTTGAATTGTTGGACTTTTGGTTATTTCCAGATTTTGGATCATGCAGATAAAGCTGCTGTGAGCATTCATGTTCAAGTCTTTGTGTGGGTATCTGCTTTCTCTTCTGTTGGGTGAAAACCCAGTAGTGGAATGACTGAATCATATAATAGGTTTATTTAAACATATCTTTCCTGAAGCATCCAAATTGTTTTCCAAGGTGGTTATGCCATTTTATATTCCTACAGACAATGTATTAGAGTTCCAGTTCCTCCTCATCCTCACCAACGCTGGTTATCAACCTTTAATGTTAGGCAGTCTAATAGAAGTGTAGTGGTATTTCATTGTGATGTGAAGTTATATTTCCCTAATAATTAATAACATTGGGTATATTTTTATGTGCTTATTGGTATTTTATGTGCTGATTGACCATATTTCATGTGTTTATATATGTTCATTCATATCTTTTGCCAATTTAAAAATGAGATTATTGAGTTACAAGTGTTCTTTATATATTCAGGATACAAATCTATTCAGTATCTGCTTTGCAAATATTGTCTTTTCATTTTATTAAAAGTGTGTTTTAAAAAGAAGTTTTTAACTTTAGTAAAGTGTGTGTGTGTGTGTGTGTGTGTGTGTTATATAAAACAATCTTTTTCTAATTTAGGATCACAAACATTTTTTTCCTAGTTTTCTTCTAGAAATTTTATAGCTTCACATTTTTTTACATTCAAGATCAATTTTGAATTAATTTTTGTATACAGTACAGGCATGAATTGAAAGTTATATTTGCATATGAATATCCAGTTGTTTAGTGCCATTAGTTAAAAATATAATCCTTTATTCACTGACTAATCTGGTGAGCATGGGCTTACACAAGCAGGGTGCCAAAAAATTGTATACATGATTTAAGAAAGGAAAAAACTGTATTAAAATTGTAATGCTCAGTATATGCTGATAACAAAAGATGAATGCAAGTCATGTTTGACTTCTGCAATGACAAGAGGTGCTCAAAGCATCAGCGTCTAGACACTTCTGATTACCGCGAACTACTGCTTGAGCAACGTTGACCAGAGTGTCCACTTGTATACGTTTCTTCAGCACCTTTCTGTCCTCTTGATCTCTGGCTAGTTTTTTGCTAGGATTACATGGGCTTGATTACTGTAGCTTTATACGTCTTGAAGTCAGGTTATATTCATCTTCCAACTTTATTTTGATTTTTTTTTCAGAATTGTTTTAGTTAGTCTTAGGTCTTGGGAATCAAATGTGTTTTAGTCATTTTGTCAATTTCTGTATAAAAGCTTGCTGGGATTTTGATTGGATTTTGTTGTCGAATTTGGAGGAAATTGATGGCATAATTATATTGAGTCTACCAACCCATGAAAAAGGAATGTCTCTACATTTATCTAGGTCTTCCTTAATTTCTATCAGCAATGTTTTGTAGCTGTTGGTGCACACATCTTACACATCATTTTGGATTTATTCCAATGTATTTCAAATTTTTTGATGCTACTGAAAATGTTATTTTTATTAATATTACTTTTTTTTTTCAATATAACATTTTTTTATTTTTTTTTTTTATAGGGCAGTGTGACTGACCCTCATATGTGGGATCCGAACCCAGGCTGCTGGCGTCCCAAGCCAGCTCTTAACCACTGCGCCACTCAGCCAGCCCCTTATTTTATTTTTTTTATTTTTTTTATTTTTTGAGGGCAGTATCACTGGCCCTCATATGTGGGACCCGAACCAGGACCGCTGGCTTCCCAGGCCAGCGCTTAACCACTGCGCCACTCGGCCAGCCCTGAAAATGTTATTTTTACTTCAATTTATAATTGTTCATTGATAGTATATTAGGACTGCAATTTCCTTTCATATGTTGATATTATATACTCTGACCTTGCTTCACTCAGTTATTAGTTTTAGTAGGTTTTTTGGTCATGGTATATTATTTTTTTCATATATCACTGACTTTCATTTGGTATAATTGTATTTAGAATTTTTGTATCTATGTTCATGAGGATATTGGGCTATAGTTTTCTTGTACTGTCTGGCACTTTTTGGTATCAGGATAATTGTAGGCTCATAAAATGAGTGGGTAGTGGTTCCACCTTATCAGAATTTGAATAGTTTATGTGAATTGGGTATTTCCTTCTTAAATATTTTATAGAATTTGGCAGAAAAGCCACGTGGGCCTGTAGTTTTATTGGGTGAATATTTAAACTACATATTCAGTATCTTTTTTTTTTTTTTTTTTTTTTTTGAGGGCAGTGTCACTGGCCCTCATAAGTGGGACCGAACCGGGGCCGCTGGCTTCCCAAGCCAGCGCTTAACCACCATGCCACTCGGCCGGCCCCATATTCAGTATCTTTAATACATTAGAGATCTTTCATTTATCATCAAAGTTGTGGTGGTATCAAGTTGTTCATAATATTCCCTTATTATTTGTTGAATGTTTGTAAATTATATAGTAATGTTGCCTCTCTCATTCCAGATTGATCATTTTTGTCTTCTCTCTTTTTTGATTCATGGAGTTTTCTATTTTTTGCCTGTTTGTTTTTTTCTTTCTTTGATTTTTGTTGTGATTTTATTTTCTTCTGCTTTGGGTTTAATTTGCTCTTGTTTTTCTTTTTTTTTAAATTTTTAAAATTTTTTTTTGTTTGTTTTCTTATTTGCTCTTGTTTTTCTTAAGGTCGTTGATTTTTGACCTTTCTTCTACTCTAGGTTCTAAGTCCTATAAGTTTATCTCCCTAAGGTACAGCTTTAGCAACATCCTACACATTTTGGTTATATTTTCATTTTCCTTGTGTTCAAAGTCCTTTCTAACTCTTCGATATATTTTTTTCACCCAGGGATATTTAGAAAGGTGTTATTTAGTTTGCAAATATGTCTGATATCTGAAATCTTTTGCTTAATGGTTTCTAATTTAACTCCATTCAGAAAATATACTTTGTATGATATGAATTCTTTTTGATTTGCTGAAATTTGCTTTCTGCACCAGAATATAGTCTGGCTTAGTGAATATATAGTATACTTAAAAAGATATGAATTCTGCTGTCATTGGGTATAGTGTTCTAGAAATATCAATTAGATCAAGTTGGTTGATAATGTTGTGCAAGTCTTTTATAACTTACTGATTGTCTATCTACTTGTCTTAACAATGATTGAAGGAGGGATTTTCAACTTTGCCATTTTAGTCTTTCCCTGTCCTTTTCCCTGTGGTTTACTCATATCATGCAATGACCAGTCCTATGTAGAATACTTGAGGGCAGATTTTTTCACATCTCTGGTGGTGTTTATGTATTCAGCTCTTTCCTCTTTAGTGCTGTATTCTATGAACTCTAACCACCTTCTCCCAGACACTTAAGTCTGTTTTTCAATTCAGGGACTCTGCTGGACTTTGCTTAGCTTCCAACTCTTTGTGTTGTGAGCTAGAAACTCTCAAGATGGTGAGCTAGGGAAATTGTAGGGCTCACTTTATTTGTTTTCCAGCTCTTAGGGATCTATGTCGTTTTTTTTGTCTGATGTTCAGTGTCTTGAAAATCATTGTTCCATTTATTTTGTCTGGTGTTTTTGATTGTTTTATTTTGTAGGATAACTTGCTGTTGCTCTATCTTAGCCAGAGTGGAAGTTCTCCTCTTATTTACTTTATTTTAACAAAAATTGTTGATTACTAGATATATGGTGCTATATGATATATGATAAGATATAAATTTAGAGTTGAAAAAGTCATAATATTAAGGAAGTCAGAAACAAATAGAAAAACAGATACATATAAATAACCATGATATCATATAATAAATACTGTTCATACTTTACCTTTTTTTTTTTTTTAATAGCTGAGTCATGCTGCACAGCGGCAGCTCAGCTCTGGCTGGGCATTGAACTGCTGTTGCTCAGAGCTCAGCTCGTACTCTTGAGTGAGCTCTTAGCTATACTCTAGTACTATGAACAATGTTATGTATCAGTAAACGATAATGAGTTCTAAGTTTATAGGGGAAACAGTGACATTTAAACTGGATTTGAAAGATGAATGAATTTTGCTCGGTGGAAAAGGAGCCCTTTGGAATATGTCTTTTGTTATGTGATCACTTACCCAGTGAAAGATTTCTTCTTTAGTGCTTACATGAAGTTATGAGGAAACCACTGCATACCTCTATTTCAAACTGTATGAAACATTTTTTTTTTTTTTGAGGGCAGTGTCACTGGCCCTCACATGTGGGACTGAACTGGGGCCGCTGGCTTCCCAAGCCAGCACTTAACCACAGCGCCACTCATCCGACCCTTGTATGAAACATTTTAACATTGATGATAGGAATGCAAAATGGAATGCAAATGGTATTGCCACTTTGGAAAACTATTTGGTCTCTCCTTCTAAAGTTATCATGTAACCCCAAAATCCTACTTTTAGATAATTACGAAAGCAAAATGGAAATGTACTTTACAGACATAAGAACAAAATAAAAACTATTCTGAATATTTGTAGCATATGTAATATCTGGGGTATATCCATATAGTAGATCATTACTCAGCAATAAAAAAGAATAAATTACTCATACGTGGATGCATCTTAAGTGCATTGCACTGAAAGAAGCCAGACTCAAAAGGCTATTTAGATGATTCTATTTGTATGGCATTTTAGAATAGGCAAAATGTAGGGTAAGAGTCAGACCTGTCATTTGTAGACGTTAACTGCAAAGGGATATGGAACATTTTTTGTGTGCACTTGTGTGTGTTATGGAACTGACCTTGACTGTGTTGGCAGTTACACAACTGTGTAGAAAATAGTTAACATAGCAGATGCTTTTCCTTAGAAAGAGTGGATTAAAAGGTTGATCCTTGGATGGCATATGGGAACTTGAATGATAAATAGTTCCTTACACAAATATAAAACTTTCTGTAAATGATAAGAGTGGCTCACTGTGCCCAGACTGTACAAACAATGTAGTTTATGCTGAACTATTATGAGTTTTTCTTCGGTGAGTCTGGGATTATGACACCTGATAGATATGGGATGCTTTAGTGGCCAGCGCCAAATGAAAACCTTGGGAGCTGAGTCTGTAATGAGTTTCCCTAGACAAACATTCACATGCATTCTCACAGCTCTTAGCTGGAGAACTTAAACACATGTCGTGTGACTGCATGGGGAGAGCAGGGAACTTGTGCCTCGTTTCCTCCAGATTTGGCTCCATGTACCTTTTCCCTTTGTTGATTTTGCCTTGGGTCCTTTTGCTGAAAGTAATCATAGCCACAGGGATGACAGGATGCTGAGGGTTGTGAGTCCTCCTTACCCTTGAGTTTGAAGGTGGTCTTAGTGATGATCCCAACACAGCAGCTATGCATTTATCAAAATGCATGAAATGATATGTGAGTTGTGCCTCAACAAAATCCTCATATAATGTTTGAATTGTGTTTAAAAAGAAAAAGAAACGAGTAGTTAGGCTTTTTAAAGTGGCAATCTATTGATGATTGCAGGAAAATTATTTTATGAGGTAATCTGGGCGTAGAAGAATGATCATGGGTTTTGGCTTTATGTATTTGAAAATCAGCTCTTTGAATTACAAGTTTTTTGGACCTAAGCCTCAGTTTTCTCAGCTCTTAAATGGCAATATTAATTCCTTTCTTGCATGTGAAATATCATATTAATATTAAGAAGAGGTATGTTGAATTAGATGGACCTTGAGACAGCAAATCCTTTGGACTGATAGTATGAATTCTAGATTGCCTATGATTAGATGGTGTTGAAATGGAAAAAAAAAATACAGGTGAGAAGTTAGTGACAGACTTATGTTTCAGGCTACACTTGTATTAAGTAAAGTAATTATTCATACCACAGTCCATTTTAGATAAGACGTGAGGCCATAATTAGGCATTTGTAGAAAAGAAAACTCCAGGGTCTATTCTGAGAACAGAACAGCTTTTTATTGTTTATATTATCTCTATAGCCCATTATAATAATTGGTTATGATTACAATTTAGATTCATGGAAGAACTCTTGGTAATAGAAGCCTTTGGGTAACCTACCCCTTGGTTTTCTTGCCTGAGTCTCTCCTAACACTATAGCAGCCTGCATATTACCATTATTAAGCCCAGTCTCTACTGAAAAACTTAAGATGTGACATTCAGATCCTCTTAGTGCCAGTCCTTCAACCTGCCTTGCCATTTATTGTGTCCCCATGTCCTTATCCACACCAGGCAACCTGCAAACTAAACACGTTTGTCTTGTCTCATGCTCTTTGGTCTCTCAACGCTCCTCCCAACTTATCTGCTAAGTGAGTTTCTGTTTATCTTTTGAAACCCATGTGAAATATCACTCCCTTTATGTATTTTACCAGCCTTTGTCGCTTCCTTTTCTTAGAACCATTACCTGGCACAATGTGTCCTTGCTCATATGTGTCACCATAGCATTTGACAAATATACATATCAGAGCATTTATTGGTTTCCAAACTTGGGAGTTCCCCGAGTGACATTTCAAACTGGCCCCCACACACAGAGGGCAAGGAGAGGCTGAAGAAAGAGGCAGACCACCGCGGGTTGGGAGGTGACAGGATTAATAAGGGAACTTCCATACGGGGCTCGGCTTGGGCAGCCCCTAAACGAGTAGCTCTCTGTACCCACCTGCTATAGAATCTTAAGATTACTGGGGGGGGTGCCGCTGAATAATAATATATGTCAACTATAATTTAACACATATATAGTCATGGGATGTGGGGATGGAGTCAATGGAATTGTAATAGATATGTATGATATCAAGGGTGGGGGCAGGGTACGAGGGAGGGGGAGTCACTTTGTAAGGGGTGAAAAAGATAACTATTGCATAGTTTTGCACATCTATAACTATTAATAATAATAAAATTAAAAAAAATGTATACACATGACTTGTATTCATCTTTCATTATCAGCATATATTGAGTATTGCAATTTTAATACAGTTTTTTCCTTTCTTAAAATGTGTATACATTTTTTTCTCACCCTCTGTATATGTATAGACCAGATGGCTCAGTAACCAGTGCTCTCTCAAGGTTGAGTCCTAGAAGTGGCTCTTGTGTGGGAACAGTGGAGAGAGTGTACATTCCGAGGACAGGGTATGGGGAAAGGAGCCTCCCTTTGCTCTGGCCTAGTTCTCGGGTCAGCTGGTGGTTATGTCCTCTCAGTGACCTCTTCCAATAGCACTTATATTCTGGGACACATTTTCTGATTTTTCCCACAATACTGAAGGCACTTGGAGAATGGAAGACTATAACTTACTCACTTTAGCATTCTTAACCCCCTAGTGCTTGGCATGTTCTAGATGTTCAGTATTTGGCATGATGTGAAGGAAAGAGCATTGACGTGTGGTTGTATAGATGTTCTTCTTACATTTTTATTTCTCTTTTCAGCAGGAGAGTGCTGGGTGGAACTATCCTAAATTAACTGGAAACACAGGAATATTGTCTGTATTCAGGGGTGGAATTTATTACACTCCAAATAGTTCTGGTATTTTACATCGTTTTGGCCATCCTAACAAAGCTTTGTAGACAATAATGGAGATGATACTCATTGTCATACCTTCTCTTATCAATTCGATATGCTTTTGCCATTTTATTGGACGCTGGTCTTAGCTATACTCCGTTGCCTTCATACATATACAGTGCCTTCAAAATTTTCTCTAGCAATTTAAAATCTATATCCTAGATCCCTTTCTTTTCTAAAATGACCAGTTCCCTCCAGAAATCTCAGTTTGAACTGAATATGATTTATGTTAGATTACATTTTGTGAAATAAATTATGTGAAAGTACAGATACAAGTAATTCAATAAATTGAAGTATTCAAATGGTATTTGCACTTTAACAGAATTTGTTAATCTAATTAAATTGCTAGTTTGTAAAGTTTTGGAGCCTTTCTACTAATTCAACTCCTGTCATCCTTTGGAGATTTTGGAGTAAAATAGAGATAGTCATCTTTGTTATCAAACAGCATTCCCATTTCCTAGTATGCATTCCTTCTTTTTGCCTACTTCTTTCAGAGCTTTTTCATCTTTGCCAGATAGATCTATACCATACAGCAGTGCTTCTTAACCTTGTATAAATATTTGAATTTGGGGTACTTTAAAAAAAATCCTGTTGCCTGGATTAACTCACAGAGATTTAATTGGTCTGGGACATGCTATTCATCTAGATTAAAAAAAATCTCCATAGATGATTCTTTTACCCTAACAAGTTTGTACTTTGGGGAGAATCGGATTACCACAAGCTGATTGTGGTATACGTATTTTGTTTTCATGTGGTGTCCCCTTGTACTGGCATTTTTGCAAAATGTCATTTTGTACTAATTGAATGGATGACTTCATATGTATATTCTCTCATGCTCTGCAGTAATAGTATTATAGTGTCAATACAGAATCTAAGCTTCTTATAAAGTTTAATTTTATAATCTTTTACATTATAATAATTTATGATCTTTCATAGATTGCATTAGATTTGCTATAATATAAGCCTCTGTGAAAAGAAAGGAAACTTGAAATTGAGATTAGATTTTGCTTTCCACTTAATTATCTTTTACAGACTTTGAAATATGTTTCAGATACTTGCTTTTTTTTACTTACAGACACTTTAAATGCAGTTTCAGAAACCCTGGACATTCTGTATAATATAATTTGAAAAACAAAAGAGAAAAACTATACTCTTTGATGTAGCTTAATGGACTGATTGACTTTTTAAAGTAATAGGAGTTGTGAAATACAGTTTAAGGATTTAAATAAAGTATGATACAGTGCATTATGATAATTCTAATATGATTATCGTGTAAAATAATTTTAAATATTTAATGGACTTAAAATTCCTTTTATTTTCAAAGGTGCTTTCTGTTTGCTTTTTTCATAGTCCAATCACTTGCTATTTATTGCATATCAAGTTCAGTATATATACTGCAAACCTCATTTGGAAATTTTAATTTCCTGAGAGATTTTTCATGTTTTCATTCTTTGGGATATTTACCTGATGTCTTAAGTAATATAACTTGGTAACAGCATGTTTATATAATAAAGAAATAAGAATATCAGTAGGGTTTTTTTTGTTGTGTTAAATACCTATTTGAAAGAACGATCTAGAGCTAAAAGGATTTATGTGTTTCATACCTTTTTAAGAAAGTATCGCTCTTCCAGGATAAGGTCAGGATAGGTCTCTGATCAGTATCAGAAGAAGGGGGGCATCTATTTTCAAACTTTTTTAGAATTCAATTGTTTTTGAGAGCACACTATCTGTACAGTATCGATCGTCGGGGTTCCGTAGTTAGTCAAAGGCTATCTCCTTTGACTCACCCCTTAGTGTGGTGTCATCCTCCTTCGTGTGATAGATTGTTACAATCTCAGGCAGTGTAATTACACACTAGCCAAGTGGGTCATTTATTTCTTTACCTTCACCATTTACCAAAAATCTCCTTTATCTTTGGGAGCCAGATCTTTCTTTTGCAGGAAAAGCAAAATAATGGCACATAAAACATTAGCTGTAAGAATAAGCACTGTGAAATTATTGAGAATAACTTTAGAAAGCAAACTGTTACATCTTTTATTGTTAATTCTGTGACAAATACATGCACTTCGAATAGTGTTTGTCACATAGTAAACATGCATATGTTAATTATTAATAAGTTGTGATAATGTTAATCATTAATGATGATAGTAATATCATTTACAAGATAAAATCTAAATATTCAGTATTTGATGAAATAAAACATAGAAGCACTTTGTTTTACTCTGGTATACCTAAAATAAAAAACTTAGTCATCTTTTAAAATATTAATTTTAGTTTTTGAGGAAGCACACTATAAACATATTTTTTAATTTTTAAGCTACCTTCCTGGGGGACTTAATTATTATTTTTTCTATAATTTGAGGTATTAATCTGCACTTTAATTTTACATATAAAGACAATGTTAAATGCTTCCACATATCAAAAATAATCAAATATATATAATAGTTAAAATATAACCCATAGAGATTATTACTAGAAAAATCTTAGGTTTGTTTATATAACCTAGAAGTATTTCAGCATAATTATTAACAATAAAGAAAAATATGTGTTTTCCTTTAAAGTACACTATATTAAGCTTAAAGTATGGTTTATTTTAAAAACGAAACTCACCTTCGTAAGTGAATTTATCTTCTCATGGATTCCTGCCCACCCTTTCCTGATTTTGTATATTTGCTCACATTAACCCATCCACCTGTATATTTCTCCTCTGTACTGATCTGAGTCCTACTTTTTATTGAAAGCCAAGTGTAGGTACTCCTGCACTGGGACATAGTATTTGAATGCCATGGACTCTTATAACATTGATAGCCCCATTTGTTTCTCTTATATGTTACATATATGACTGTTTATGTGTAACCTATCTCATCCAGATTAGGAGTTCCTTAAGGGCGGGACTGTTTCTGTTTCTAATATTTTCATGGTATCTTATATGTGCATATAATGTTCATTGATTCATGCGTTCAGTACATATTTATGATATTTACTGAGTGCCATGTATGCAAGCACTGTTCTAAGAACTGGGTATCTAGCAGTAAATAAACAGACAAAACTTCCTGCCCTCTTGAATCTTATATTTTGGTGTAACATTTTAGTGCCCAAAAAGCATTGTTTAATAATGGTTGTGACGATTTGAATGCCTTCTACAGCCAAGAGAATTACATCACAGTAAAGGGTTTAGGGATTTTTTTTGTAGATTGTTCTGAATTATGCCGTGGCCACCATGGAAGACAATTTGATAATCTGATGAAACGTTAACTGTCATGTGGGCGGAGACCAGGCATTTCAAACCAGCTCTGTTAGTATTGCATTATATGTGGGGGGTTTTTGTAAGAAAAGAAGTGGTAAAATTTTGAGACTGGCTTTATGTAACCTCTGGATGTAAAATAGTTGGAAACAACAACAGTACATAAACACAAACAAAATAAGCCTTCTTTGATAAAAGCAGCTCCTAAGCATAGATGGATAGGAATGTCCCTGGGAAGAGTGTTGTGTCCACCTTCCTCATTTTGCAATTAGATAAAAATGAAAAGTTTGGCTGATACTTGTAACCGAAAGTCTAGAACTTTCACATGGTGAGCTGAGAAGTATGATAGAAGATAAAAGCAACATTGAAAAAGAAAAAGAACAAGATGGAGGGGTCCTAGATCTCAGCAATAAGGGCATCTACAATTAGGGTTAGTGGTGTGGATTGCAAATGATAGATATTTTGAGATATAATTATGACTATACAATTCAAAGCAAATAAGTAATTATGTTAATGCCATTAGAAACTGATATTTTCAAAGCAAGAGGAAATAGGAACATATATAAAAATCGAAGAAGTTAAAAACGCTGTTATCCTAAATTTTAATTAAAATGTCTGTATAAACTCATATTTTCTTTATTAAAAAGCATCTTTTCCAGTTCTGTCCAGGGGAAAGGGCTTAGAAACAACAAATATGATAGTAGTAAGCACCTTTGAACTTAGATTGTAGTCTCTAAATACCATTTTCCAATAAAACGAATCAATGCTCCTTGGAGAAGTGCATGATTTCAGGACCAGCAAGTTTGAGTTTGGACTAACCTGTCATACTGAAAGACTAGGGAGCCATCAAAGGTTCCTGGTGACAAGTAGAAAAGGTTTCAGGAGCTACAATAAAGAGATTTCCCCTGACTAACGAGGGAATAACTTGAAAACCTAAAAGAAAAACTTGAGGGCCAGCTGAGTGGCGTAGTGGTTAAGCACTGGCTTGGGAAGCCAGCGGCCTCAGTTTGGGTCCCACATATGAGGGCCAGTGACACTGCCCTCAAAAAACATAAATTAATTAATTAAAAAAATAAAAGAAAAACTTGAAAACCTAAAAGAAAATGTGTAACTGTATTAGATTGAGACATAGAACATTATGTTTAAATCCATAAATTCATAATGATAGTCATAAGAAAGTCTTGGTAGTTTACCTTCAGAGGATTCTGGAGAACCAGCTTATAACTATGAAAATGGATTATTACAGGTAAAAAACAAACAAACACAGCATCCAATTTTTATGTATAAACTGTACTTCATAGCAAGTACATTGATAAGAGTTGATGAAATTGCATTTGATAAAATTACAGATAATACGCAATAGGAGAATAGCAAAAATGAGTCCTGGGTATGATCATCATGTGGGATTTTTCTAAGGACTTGGACACTAGAATTCACAGGCCAATATTAGCATCACAAAAAGAGGGACAACCTGCATTTCAAGTCTTGATATCTGGGCCGTTAGTGTGGTAGATACTAGTCACATGTGGCTTTTGAGCTATTGAAGTCTGATTAGTCTGAATTGAGGTGTGTGTGCCAAGTGTAAAACACATACTGAATTTGGAATGAAATTCAAACAAGGAAAGGATGAAGAAAAGAACATAAAATATGTAAATATGCAATATTTTTTATATTGATTACATGTTGACATATATTTTAGTTACATTGGGTTAAATAAAATATATTGTTAAACTAAAGCATATTTTTTCCCCCATTTTTAATGTGGCAACTAGAAAATTTTAAATTACATGTGAGGCTTGCATTTTATTACTATTGGACATTGCTGCTGTAGATCAAACAACCAGTTTATAGGAAACTCAGGTGAAGGGCAGCATGTTAAATGATGGTACTGGGGTGTAATCAGCAAAATCCAGAGTGAGAAAAATCTATAGTGTAAACAACCCAGTTTGTTCAACAAGTAGATGACAAACCAATAAAAAGATAATTAAGAGCTAACTGGCATAGTATATGGACCTAATTTGGATCCTGATTTAAACAAATCAACTGCAAACAAATAAAAAGGAGACAATTATAGAAATTGAATATTGAATGGATATTTAATATATTGAGAAATTTCTTTGTAACTTATATAGATGTGAAAATGATAATGGGGGGGGAAGTCCTTGGATAAAAGGAAAGAACCATCTGTAGGAGCTGCTGTATGACATGTCATTCGTATTCGTGGGCTTATTTGTTTCGACCGCGGTATTGGCCCACTGAAGAATACGATGGCCCAGGAAATCCCAGTCTGAAGTAACATCCTTTTTGTTCAGGTATTTGCTCACTTATTTCTTTCACAAATATTTATTGACTTTTTTTTTTTTTTTTTGAGGGCAGTGTCACTGGCCTTCATATTTGGGACCCGAACTGGGGCCACTGGCTTCCCAAGCCAGCTCTTAACCACCGCGCCACTAGGCCGGCCCTTTATTGATTTTTTTGAATAATTGAGTTATAATTGGCATAACATTGTATTAGTTTGAGGCATATAATGTAAGGATTCAGTATTTGCGTATATTGCAAAATTATTGCCGCAGTATGTCCAGTTAACATCCATCGCTATTCATAGCTGCACTTATTGGTTCCTTGGTTGGTGCTGGGTGCTGTGATATAGTTTGAACCAAGACAGGCATGGTGTAGGCCATCATGGAGATATTAGATATAAAATCAACCAGTACATAAAATGTTTTTAAAATCTATAGTGTGGGAATTGCTACAAAAACCAACGAGCGAATGAACTATACGGGCATGGTAATACTGGAAGATCCAGAACCTGAATGAATCACCAGATATATTTTTTCATTCCCCCCAGATTTCTTCAACAAATATTTTGGTACCTACCTGTGCCAGGTACCTTGATGCCATTGGGGGATTCGGTGTTTAACAGAATTGTCATGCTTCCACCCATGTGGAACCTTTTAGGTAGCGGAATATTCTAGTTCTGTAGCTGTGCACATTTGTGGCAGGAGCCCACGCTGCCTTCACCCCACATGGTGTTCTCTCTTCAGTAAAATAATTAGTCACCACATAACCTAGAATTTGATATTTTATTATTTATTGAGCCCACAGTAAAGTACATACTAAACATGTGCTTTACAGTATAATAATTAGCATATAATTTTCAACGTTTCAATGAACTTTTGCCATAAAATTTAAGAGGATTTTAATTGCAAGTAATAAGGATTGCTTGTTAATAGGCTGTAGATAATTAAGGAGCTATTTGCATTCTCTCCCCACAAATTTTCTTAAGTGTTCTGAGCTTCACTTAATTCATAACTTTATCTCATGAGGATTGGTTAATCCCATTTAGCCACAGTAATAATAGACATGATGTTTTTTCTTCTTTTGTTCTCTTCCAGAGTTCTAATGAGTCTTTGGAAAGATTATAATACAGAGTAGTTTTATTTGTAGTAAATAGAGGTAGAATATTTTTCTTGGTCTTTTTAAAACATCATGGTGACACTGACATTCATGGCTGTTAATTTTAGTTTTGTTAATATAAATTTTATTTTTGGTAGCATTTTAATATAAACTTCAATTAAAATATTAACAGGTTATGCTCTGACCAGGAACTTTTATAGAAACATTCTAGCATGAGTGAGTTTGTACAATTTATGTATTTTATAATATCTTTTTCTGACTCTATAGTTGTATTTTAAAATACGATATTTACAATGCTTTCTAGTATGAGATTCTTGACTGCATTTGGTATTTTGTCACTTAATATATACTTCTTTCATTGTTTTCTGGAAAACAATGTTTCTCAAATAACAATTTTTGATGTTTTTCTTTAGGGCCTCACACCTGAAACCTGCTTGGGATGTTAGTAAAAATAGAATATTTTAACACTTATGTGGCATATTGGTAGATGTCCATTTCATAATTGAACAAAAAAGAGAAGTATGTGCCCAAATTTATATTTCTTTTTCTTTCAGGCTAAAGCTGTTGGAGCCTTCTCACTATAGAATAAAGGCTTTAAAGTCAGAAAGTTCAGATTTCCATGTATTTTGGCTTTGGGAGTTTGGTCTAGTGACATAATTTCACTAAGCCTTGGTCAGTGAAAACAATATCTATTTTAAGGATTGTCGCGACTGTAAAATAACTTAGCAAATGGAAACCGCCCTGCACAGATCCTGGCACACAGGAAGTGTCAGAGTAAATTATAACTGTTAATATTATATTTGCGTATAACTTCTTACCTATCATATGTGCTTTTCTTACATAATTTTTATTTTTGGAGCTCTGCCTTTGGTTCCCCTAAAGTGAAACATGTTTATATATTTGTAAAGATTTAGATTGATACTTCACTTGGAATAATCATTTATTAGTTTAAAAATATTTACTATTTTTTAATCTATGTAGTTTTCTTAATTTATGAGCCTCTGATTTTACATGTATTAGATTAAGATAAGTCAGAGTTGTTGAAAGGATACAATGTGATATATGTAGATGTCTAATATTAATGCTTCGTTAATGCTTTGTTAATGAAATGTATAGGGGTGGCAAGACATTTATATTGAAAATGTATAATACAGATTCGAAAGTAATATGAAAATGGTACAGATAAGATGCTTTTGAAGTTCAACAAGGGCAGGGCTAGTGCTCACCCTGGGGAATAAGGGAAGCCTTCATATATCAGTTATAATTCAACCTATGAGGAAGACCCAGACATATGATCATGCAACAAAAAGTCGTTCCTCTAGAAGGAAGAGAAGTGAGGGCACATAGACAGGAGCTAGACGGGCATGTACCGAGAGTGCTCAGCAGTGCTATTGGCTTGTTTAGAGTGAATGATATGTAAAGCACGTTGGTGGGAACTCAGACTAGAAAGGTAGGCGAGGACATGACTGTCAAGGCTCTTACATATCGGGGACAAGAAATTTGGTCTTACTCTGCCAGATATTTTAAAGTTTTTTAGCCACAAAATGAATTAAGAACTATGTTTCAATAAGGTGATGTTGCTGTTGTTTATAAGATGGATTAAGTTTTGGAAGAGATTGAATGTAAGAGAGAAAAGAGGTATTTTAGTATTTCACACATGAATAAATGCCTAAGTAGGACAGTGGTAGAAGAATAAGTGGTTTAAGGAGGAGCATGTCCAATGAATAAAGTGATTGAAAACAAATTTATCTAAGTAAAAGACTAGATATGGCAACCAAAAAGGTACTATTATTATAGTTATCTTAGAAGAGTTTTGGTAGCATGAAGATAGTGGAGGCCAGATTATAAAGTTTACGGAATTAATGAGTGGTTGGTAAATGCAGGTAATGAGGAAAGATCTCTCCCGTGAAATTTGATGATATGAAGAAAGCCTTAATGGAAACTATAATGTGATAGGTTTTCTTAGCAGATAAACTCATTGCTGAAAACATAGAGGCCTTGGGAAACAAACTCCTTTCCTTGCTCCCCACATGTACTGTTTCCCAAAATGCTAACAAGCTTCTTCTTTTTAACCTTTAAAAACTGGTTTCATGGAAAAGAGATTCTCAGTTTAGCATGAGTTGGCATTTACAGGTTCTCAACCAGAGACAGTACCCTGTGCTTCCTGGGGCCATTTGAAATGTGTGGGTATGTTCCGCTTGTCACAGTGACGGATGCCTGTAGACATTTGTTGGATTCCCGGGAGTTGAATATCCTCAGGACAGTTTTCAGGGACAGGAATTATGCTCCCCATCAGGCACCAACAGTACCCTTTGAAAAAGACTCCTGGACAGTCTTTTTTTCTCCTTCACAGTCAGGTTCCTCAAAGAGTTTTGAACATTCTACTTCCTCATTCTCTTCATTTCTGTGTATTGCAATCTATGAAAACCTGCTCTGGCAGAAGTCCTGTGACTTCTTCGTTGTTAAAAAGCGTTGTAGTACAGTTTTTTGTTTATGACATTTGTTGAGGTAGCATTCCCTTAAGTTGTTTTCTGCTATTGGCTTCTGTCACATACCCGTTCCTAGCTTCTTACCTACCCCGATGATGCTTTCTCCTCAGTTGTTTTTTGTTTTGTTTTTGTTTTTTTTTGCTCACTTCTTTCCTCTAGTCTGTAAGTACTGATACTCCTCTGGTATCTCTTTCTTTCCTGTTGCTTATCTACATTCATTTATGTCCCAGAAAAAAACAAAGATACCTACTATTTTCAGCATCGATTTATAATTATTTGTGTTTTTCCCAATAAGAAGATACTCTTGAGACCAGATATCATGTTTTATCGTTATATTCTAACATCTAGTACTTTGGCTTTTTGTTTGTTTGTTTTCTTAGAAACTATTCCAGTGCCCTTGAGTTTGATTGGAATGGAGCAAAAGTGTAGGAGAATGTTACATTTTCATACCTAATTCAGTCCTCTTATTGAGTCACCTGTAAATGATGGTATATAATTTAGAAATAGTAGTTTTAAAGCTACACACATATATATTTTATTCCCCTGGTCTTCTGCCTTTTTCTAGATCCTGCAATTTTTTTTTTAATTGCTCAAAAGGCTGTGTTTAATTAAGTCTTGAAGTAAGGAAGCTCTTTCCCAGAATTTCCTATCCCACTTTCTCAATTAGAATGCTACTTATACTCTTTATTAGTCGTTTGGCAATGGAAGTCAATAAACATTTATGGAACATATGCACAGGACCCTACCCTCAAGAAGAATATTTGCCAGTAGACGAGAAAGAAGTGTTAATAAGTATAATATATTGGGTTTTTGGAAAAGTCATGACACATTTTTGCAATGAAAAACATAGAGTTAATATGTCATGTCTTTTCCGACAACCCAATAGCATGATGAATCACAGTAATAGATATATTGAAATATCTAGAATATAATGATGTCTTTGAAAGTAATGACTGCCTTCCTTAATTAGGCTGAGAGTGCAATGTCAGGGTGGGGGTTCAGCATCACATCCTTTAGGAACTTTGAGTGGTAACATGTATAGGTAGTCACTGTGCGTGATGACTGGAAAAGGTCTTTTATCTTTGGTCATAAAACATGTTCCTAGTTTAGATTAATGTTTCAGGATCGAGTCCCAGAAACAGAATTACTAAGGAAAAGAACACAGATATTTCTAACAACTGCTGATAAGGCATTTGCCAAGGTTTTTAGAACTGCTCTTATGCACATGATGGAAAAACATGAGTTGGATCACCACTGCTGAAATCCATTGAGTTTACTGATTCATGGACTGAAGGAGAAAAATGGCTCTCCTGCTGTAGCATTCTGTTCTTCATTCTGTTTGTTTATTTTGCCTATACCCTTGGTGAATATATAGTTTTTTGTTGTTGCTGTTGTTTTGTTTTTTTAAATTGGCATATGACATGGTTGATCATTTTCTCCTTCTAGCGCTTTCTTCACTTGGCTTCAAGACAGCATAATCTCCTACCTCTTTAGACATTATTCCAGAAGCATTTGATTTTGCTGGATCATTGTCACATTCCTGAAATCTGAATGCTGTAATGCTCCAGGGCTCACTTTTCAAACTCTTCTCTGTTCACAAAGAATCACTGGAGACCTCATTCAATTCCAAGGTTTTAAAACTCACCCTATTTGCCAATTTTATACCTCCTGTCCTCCACACTTCTATACCCAATTGTTTATTCTACTTGTCCATTTGATATGTATCTCTAATTTAACATATCAACACTGAAACTCCAGTAACCTGTTTTCTTAATAGTCTCTCCTATCTCACTTAATGGCAATAACTGTTAATAGTTATTCCATCATTCGAGTTGCTTAGCCTAAAACCCTAAAGTTATCTTTGTCTCTATTCTTTCTCTCACACCCTACAGTATCAGTTAGGTAATTTGATTTATTGGTTCTTCCATCAAAATATACTCAGAATCTGAACATTGCCCATCATCTGCTTCACCTGGTTCAGAGCAAAATCGTTGCTCTCATGTTAGTTGGCACAGCTTTTTTTGTAAATGATCACGTAGTAATCATTGTAGGCTTTTTTACTATAATTTTCTGTAATAGGGTTTTCTAATGAGAAGAATGAATTTTTTGGGAGCGGGTGGGTAGAATAATATTTCACTTAATTGTGGTTCAAACTTAGTGTTCCTTATCATCAAAATCAATTGCAAACTTTCATGCTAATGTGATCTGTAATGTGATTTTATGTATTTCAGAGTTGAAAATATATTTTCACATAGATAATTATTACCAAATACTGATATCCGTTCATGTACACATTATGTTGAGTGAGCATATTTATCTATTAGAAGGCATTTATATATAATTTGATTTTTCTCTGTATTTGCCTTTTAACATGTCATTACATTGCAGATTAATCACTTCCAGTTGCAGGTTAAATGGAAGGCTTATTGTACAGTTAAATGGATTTTGAAATATGAAATTTCCATGTGCTTGCATTGAGGTTTATAAAATAATCTGGGACTGGAATTTGAGGTGGAAAATATATATGCTGCAAATTTGTATGGCAATACCAGTCTCACTTCTTTTAACTTTTAACAGTTATACACAGAAAGTGTATAAAAAGGTTGATATAACTTAGGATTCAAACAATGTTGTTGAAATGACTAAGTTTCCCAAATAAGGGCTCTTTTGCCTTGTAATTTAGGTTGAATTTATTAAGAAACATTATCAAGTCTGTAGCAAAAGCTAATATCTAAAACCATTCAGTGTTTGATAAGAATGGTCAAAAGTGGTTTTTCTCATTTAGAAAAAAAAACCCAACAACTTAATTTTGGCTATGAGCTAAAAAAAAAAAAAAAAAAAAAAAAGACAAAATTTTACTACTGCTAAGCTTTTGAATCGCTGAGTGCTGTGGTAAGTTATTCAAATAGTATTTCTGACAAAAATTAAGGCCACTAATGATGGTTAAATCCATGAAAGTGAATGAAGTTCACCACTGACATTCCTGGTTCAATAATGCATAATAGATTCAACTTTTTATGTGCAAAATATATGCTATTGAATAATAAAATGAGTAACCATAAGCTTAACATACCTTTCATTTTCATGGGCTTTGTAAATTTGTCGAACTTAACCTTTCTCTGCTCTACACATATTTTTACCGTCAGTTGTAACACATCTTAGCAGATTCCACTTCAGCTTGTACAAGCTTGTACATTACTTTTTTCTCATATCTTTGAAAATATTCTTTCCTATCATTTTTTTACATGAAGACAATTCATAGAGTATAATTCTTCATTCACTTCAAAATTGTCATTGACTCTTTAAATAACAACCACAACTAAGCAGTATAGGGAACATCTATTAACTCATCAATAGCCAAGGAAAACTTCATGAAATCATTTGCCTTTTTTTAAAATTATCTACTGATGTTGCTCCCCATGTTTTCAACTTATTGAACAACTGTTCTCACTGAAAGGCTAATATTCTTAATTTTGTTTTCTCTGGACTTAATTCTGTGGCTGTCAAAGCATTTCTATTTAATTAACTTATTAACTTACCATGTTTAAATGGCTTTTCTTGCTTCCCTAATGAAGGCACGAGATACTTATTTGGTTATAGCATCATTTTCATCTTTTATTTATGTGAGGAAATTCTTTTGTAATGAGATAATTTGTTTTAGATATTCTAATTTTTCTGACTGTTGCTTTTCTGTGTTTGGCAATATTATATTCTTTGTCTGGTATTGTTGATGTATTCTTTTATCATAGCTGCAGAATCATTGTGTAATAAAATGTTTTGTCACTTAATTTTAAAACAAAATACAAATTGCACTGAACTTTTAAAAGCATGACATGCACAGTCCACTTTTCTCATTTTGATGTAATGAGTACATAATAGTAATTAAAAATAAAAGGTAGTATAGCCATAAGCATGACATTTACAACACTGTCAAGTTAGAACTGCATGACTGTGATTTAGAGTGTGCTGAGCAGCAGTGTGAAGTGACGAGAGTAACAAATAGTTGCTGTTGGAGTGCAAAAATGAACAAAGACAGTGTCTATGGCTGTACAGCTGCATTTGTGGGAACTTAAATTTCATATAATTTTCATATGTCATGAAATCATTATTTCAATTATTTAAAAAATTTTAAAGTGTTCTTAACTCACAGGCTACACAACAACAATTTTCTAATCCCTGTCTTGGTCTCCTAACTATTGTAAATTAAATTTTCCATTGATTGTCAGTTTCCCTCATAAGAACAGAAACTTTATTTTATTTACTGCTGTATCCTCCAGGTATTATTTTTGTTTTTATTTACTGCTTGGCACATAGTAGGAACTTAGTATATAGTTGTGGAATGAATAAATGACCTCTAGTAGTTTGTTCTTTCCTAAAATGGAGAGGGTATTCAGGACAGGTAGATTTTTTTTTTCCCCTTCTTTTAGGCATCTCAGCCTAGAATGGACCAGTTTTGGATCCAGGTTGCTATTTGAAATTCAGCTTTTTATGTTAGATGAAAAGGGTGAGGGTTGGATTATATGACCTTTATGTTTTCTTTCAAGAGATTCATGGAAAAAATTATTCTGTGGGTCAAATGATAAGTACAGTCTCTGTAGAAATCACCAGTATATTAATTTGAAAAAATACCATGTTAAGGATATCTTAGTTGTATTTTGATACAACTGCATGCATATAACATTGCACTTTTCTATTTCTTTAGGATTTGAAAATCCTTTCTTTGTAGACTGTGTCGTCTTCTGTTCCCTTCTGTGTTATTATTTGTAATTTCAAAACACCTTTAATTTTTGCTTTATGAAACAGTTTCTTCAATCATTGTAACTCTTTGTCTTATGTGAACGTTGATTTGAAGTGATTTGAGCACAAAACATTAATTTTGATGAAATTCTGGTATTTCATATCATTGATTTCAACTGTAATATTTATTTTCTGCATTACTATATGTAGAGTAAAATGAGAAAATAATAACAGAGAATTGAACTTTTTTGTGCTTTTGCCTCATGTGTACTGCCACGTTTCAAATGACCCTTCATCTAATTGTATCCTTTAATTTGGGATTTATTTTGAAAGAACAACATTAGTTTACCATCAATATATTTCTGTATACTCCCCCATTTTTTTGTCTGTTGCATCAATTTCACATGTTGCTGCATAACTTAGAAAATAATATAGAAAATTGAAAATATTAACTTTATGGAGAAGCAGACTATCACTGTCTTTTTTAGAGGAAGACACAGTTTGCTTCATTCTCTTAGCATCCCAGACTGGGTCTGAAAGGTACACTGACAAAGACCTATTCACAGGAGGAAAGCATAAGTTTGTTTAATGTAACTTGATGGGAGCCTCCGTCAGGAAATGCAGACCTGAAGAATCAGTGAGACCTATGTACTTTTATGCTAGGTTTGAGGAGTAGTGAATGGCTTTGGAGAAATATGATAGGTTAATGGAGTACAAAGTAATTGTGATAAGCTGGGAAAAATGTAGCAAGGCCTGTTTGTTATGATTTTGGGGGGGATCACTTTGTCTTCCAAGACAAGGATGCTCCTTTTCGTGGGAATAGGAAGGGCACCTCTTGCTGGAGGGTTCTAGGCCCATTTCAGGGAAGAAAGGTATGGAGGGGAGGAGATAAGAATGACCATCCTTTCCCTGCCATTTTCTCAAACTCCTCCTTCAGCTTAAAATATTCTCTATGCTAAGGTGCCATATTTGGGGGTAGCATGACCTGAACCCCATCATTTTCATAAAAGGAAAACAACTGCATTAAAAAAATTTACCTTTTGTATCTTTATTTGATGGTCCAATATTTTATACCTACATTCCTTCCTCCAGCTGCCTCCAATTATCTAGCTTCTTTCTGCATGAAAAATACTCTGCAGAAGTAACAGACAACAAAACCAAATAACAACAAACAAGAAAACCTAACTTTGCGATGCATGCAGAATTTACATATAAATATATTCCTGTATTTTTGAATTGTTCCTTGGTACTTCTTAGTGCCAAAGTGAGATTTTATTTCTACAGTATATTTTATTAGTCAAAATGTGAGGCAAGTTTAATTTTTTTTTAAAAAACGAGAGTAATACTGTTATTTACATTAAAATATGAGAGTGTCAGGAAATTGTTTTTTTTTAATGAATCAAGTTTATATAGCAAATATCATCTAGTTTGTAAGTAGATAAACATTGATGTTAACCTTTATTCATGAAAGGCCTAATGCCTCTGTACTTTCAGAATGATTTGCTTGATCTGATAAATTATGCACTCTTACATTGTGACCTCATAGAATTTTGACATAGAATGTGACCCCTTTAGAATTTACTTAAATTGACTTTAGAAAATTTGCCACATTAGAGCATAATGACTGTAACTTATTCCTGTACTCCTAAACTTGTTTTTTTTTCCTGTTGTACATATAAAGAAGAACATATAATGGTATTGATTGATATGATATGACGTTTAGATAGTTCCATTTGAACTTGAACATTGAAGAAGTACATATTTAAAAAAAATATTTTTGCTGCAAAGGAAAAAAATAGGCAAATGAAGACTTATTTGCAAATTTGGTTTTGTTTTAAGTGTATAGAAATTGCTGAGATTTTGTTTAAAAAGTAAGTGAATGTCAATTATAGCTGTAGTTTTCTGTCATAACATTTAGAAAAGTAAAGTAATATTTTTGTGGAATAAACTTGAGTTGTGTCATTATGAATATTTAGATATTTGTGGTCTATTTCTAGAATTTCAGAAAAGAAACAGAATTTTAGATTACAAAAATCATTAAATATCTGTTAAATCAAGAAATATTAAGGACCAATGATAAAACCTATTCATTTTGGGCTTAGAAACATATTATTGCATGTGAGAATATTTTGGTTTAATGGGAAAGTCATACATATAATTAATGAATTACATTAGAATGGAATATGTGTCGCAAAAGATTTGAAGGTATGCTTTCAGATTTCTGTGAAGGGGAGGGTCAGGATTTCACATAGTATGTGCACTCCAAAAATGTGGGGTGCGAATGATGATGGGAAGTTAGGTCAGAATAGAGAAGAGGTTATGCAAGGAGCTGCTCTGAAAGAATGTTGGAATTTTGAGAAAGTGCAGGGAGAATGCATGATTTCAACTAAGGATATGTGGTAGGGAGTAGTTGTAGATAAATCTAAAAATAGATAAAAATGTATCATTAAAGGTCCTAAATACTGTTTTGGAGAATTTGGACTTTATGTGAAGGAGAATAGGAATTTAGAGAAATACCAAAAAAATGTATACAAGTGGACACTTTGGTCAATGTTGCTCAAACAGTAGTTTGCTGTAATCAGAAGTGTCTGGATGTTGATGGTAACCATTTTGAGCACCTCTTGTAATTGCAGAAGTCAACTTTTTTTATCTTTTGTTATTCGTATACACTGAATATTACAATTGTAATTGTAATTGTTTCTCTTAAAATTGTATACATTTTTTTGGCTCCCTCTGTATTTTGATACTGTTTGCATCTTGTATAATAGTCTTTTTAAAGGAAAAGCAATAATATTTTTGGCAATATGATAAATATAGAAGTGAGTGTGTGTGTGTGTGTGTGTGTGTGTGTACCTAGATACATTTTCTAGTTTTCTCCATTGAGAGGGCCCTCAAGCAGTGACATCCGAATAGCAGTGAACACACCGTGAGCCCTGATCTTGAATTTGAAATGAGATTCTGCATTGAAACCAGGGCTCTGTGGACTGGTGGTAGCTTTCAAAGCCGTGGTATAGACACTAGAAGATGAGCCCACAACACCTTGTTGTGCTACAAAGTACGGAAGTACTGAAAGAATGATGGGGTCATAGAAGAAGGAAAAAGTTAGCGTGAACCAACTCTTACTGCCATATCAGTTAGAGATTTTAACATCAAAATAAATAATGATAGTACTGGATTATAACCCACTGAATACATGAGGAGACCAAAATCCATACTGATATAAATAAAATGAAGAAATGGATAGGTTGAGGAGGATCAGAATAGACTCAAGTACTTCCTGGGAAAAATATTAATTACAAAAGGAAAAACAGGAAATTGACAGTAAAAAACTTGGTAAGTACCATGCCATTCAAATGATCAAAGTGAACATTATCAATAATAAGATAACCTGAAATCATTGGTTGCTTGATAGTATGCACTGAGAACATCACAGCATCACTCTATGACATTCCTGCCAAAAATGCCTAACCTGTGTCTAGTCATGTAGAAACATTAGAGAACCCCAAATTGAGGGACATTCTGAAAAATTTTTAGAATATTCTAAATTCTAATATTCTAAAATGTCAAGGATTTGATATTTCAGGAAAGACAAAGAGATTCTTCTTTGTGATAGAAGGAGCATAAGAGGTACGGTAACTAAGTGTGGGCATGACTCTGAGCTGGATCTTTTTACTACACAGAAGCTTGCTAAGGCAACTAGTAAAACTTCAGTGGTGTTTGAGAATTATTAGGTAGTAATGTATCAGTTTCAGTTTCCTGACTTTGACAGTTATATTGTTATTATATAGTACAAAGTCCTTGTTTATAGGAAGTACACACTAAAGTATTTGGGACTAATGGGATATCATGTTGGCAACTTCCTAATATACTTGTAACTTTTTTGTAAATTCGAGACATTTAAAATTGAAACTTTTCCACAAAAAAAAAGAGAGAGAGATAGGGCCCTCTGGAGAGTTGTTCTACAAGTTCATATATATCAACAGCACTTACAACTGGAAGTGAGAGAGAAATGCTGATGGGAAGAAAAGGGAGGGTGTGTGTGTGAGGGAGGCAGAGTGATAATGGGAGAGAGTTTGTGAAATAGAAGAAATAATGATAGTAAAATCATATGGAATAAGGAACAAGTTAGGAATGGAGCATAGTGTCTTTGTAGTAGGGCACGTTAGTGTTGAGGTATCTGTGGGTAATCAAAATGGAAATGCCATTCATTAGGCAGTTGGAAAATGCAGCCTTGTCAACAGGAGCTGGATTAAGGAGTTACCATTTGGTACCATTTTCACATCGGTGCTAGGTACAGTCATAGAAGTCGTGATGATCTGGTTTGGTGAGGAAAATAACAAGAGGGCTTTTGGTAAAACCTAGTGATAGAACATTAAAGGACAAGTGGAGAAGACTCAGTCAAGGAAAATGAAGAAGAAAAGCAGTAGAAACTAGACTATAGAATTTGAAAAAAGAATTCAAAGGAGAAATATGTGATCAGGTAATATCAGATTCCTCACAATGATACTGTGATTTGAAAGCTTTTTTTTTTTTTTTATCAAATTCAGTTCATGATTGAATCTACAGTTTTCTTCCTCGAAGAAACGCTCCTTCTTAAATGCTGTCGTTATTTGAATTTTATTGTATTCATTTAACATCTCTTTAGCACCTGCTATGTGTCAGTCACTATCCTGTTACTGAGAACTACCACACAAAACAAAAGTCGACATGTTTGTAGTCCACATAGACCTCATAATTCAAAAGGAAAGACAGCTATTGATGTTACCAAACAGTTACAAAGCTGCTTGTGTGACTGTGGTATAGAAAACAGCAGAATTGTATTACGAATTTCTTTAGTAGATATTTTTTTTCCTAGTTAAGGAGCTCAGGAAAGATTTTTTTCGAAGTAACAGTTGAATTGAAATTTGAAGAAATGTGTAGACGTTAGCTAGATACAGTGGGAAAGAAAGTCTTATCGGGGTAGAAAGAACAGCGTGTGCAAAAGCCTTAACACGAAGCCTAATGAGTACAAAAAGTGAAGAAAGGCCATATAGCTGGAATGTGTATGGGTCATGATGGGGAGCATGGTTTGTGGAGATATCAGTAATAACTGACCATGGAGAAGCCTTATGGCCATGCCACATTGAGAGTTTACCTTTATCTAAGGAGGAACAGAGACCGTAAGGGTTTCTAGAGGAAGAGATGAGAAAGATGATCAGCTTTGTGCTTTAAAAACCCTGTGAATTCAGTAGAGCATGGTGTAGACGAGCAGAAGTGGATGAATGAAGGTGCCAGTCCCAGAAAGAGACAACACTAGAATTGAGGAGGATGAGCTGGGAGTGAAGATCAATAATTTGGTTTTAAGTATGGTGAATTTGAGATGGATTTATTTATTCAACAAATGTTTACTGATTACTTAAAATATGTCAGTTATTGTGTAAAGCTCTGGGGATTAAGCAATGAACAAAAGGAATGAAAATCATTACCTTAGTTGAGTTTACGTTATAGTGATAATGCCCAAGAAGTATGCCATGCACTGTACTGAGCATTTTATAAATACCATCTTAAATAATCTTCACAGCAACTTTATGAGTTAGGTGCTATTATTATTCTCATTTCACAGTTGAGGCAACTGAAGTGTAAAGATATACTATAGCTACAAAGCATTTAGATATATGGATCTAGAACCCCAAAGCGATCTGTCCTGGGTATATAAGTGTGAACAAAAAATAAGGTAAATGCTGCTGCCGAGTGCCATCCAACAGAAAGACAGGAATCTTTAATACAGGAAGCAGCTCATGGAACCTTAGTAAGAGTGTGTGTGACAAGTTTCAACTTGTTTGGTGTAGTCAGTTGGGTGTGAACTACAGTTGAGAGAAGGTGTGTTTTAAAGCATGCCATAAATTATCCTTCATCATGACAACACTCCATGTCACACATCGCTTCTGGTATGGCAATTTCTGTCAAATAAAAACAGTATGGTTTGTCCTCATCCACCTTGTTCACTGGCCCTGGCACTGCATGACTTCTGGCTCTTCCACAAAGTCAAAATGACCATGAAAGGAAAATGTTTTCAATTAATTAAGGACACGGAAGCAGCCATGGTAGCGCAACTAAAGACACTCAGGAAGGAGGACTTCCAGAATTGCTTCAGAAAGGGGCAAGAGCGATGGGACAAGTGTGCTCAAAGTGAGGGGGAGTATTTTGAGAGGGGTTAACAGCAATGTGTCTTTTACTGTAATAAATTTTTAAAAATTTAATTCACCGTATTTTTTGATCATGCCCCGTACATTTCTTAATTCACTTATATATGGAGAATTACAGCCATGAGTGTGGATGAGATCATAGGAGAAAGTACTGGATGAGAAAAAGAATGGCCTAGGATCAAACTCTAACATTTAGTGGCTAAGATGATTAGCTACAAAGAACACAGAACTTAGTTTCAAAGGGGGCAAATATAAATATACAATTATAAAATAGTTGTATAACTGCTACTATATAGGAAGTACAGGTTGCCGAGATGAAAATTACCTGTAGGAGCTGACCTCTAAATGGACAGTTATTTGATGGATGACACTTGTTAGCAGGCAAGTTGGGTGTTCCTGAATCCTAGGAGATGGGGTGCATGGAATGGAACGTAGTCTCCTTCCTTGTGGCTGGAGAACGCTGCAGCGCAGCCCCAGACAGATAGCGTTCCAATTCTGTATCTTACTCAACTTGTTTGTTTCTGGTGCTCTTCTCTTCTGATGGCTCTGTCTCATTCTCTTATAAATTAGTTCATTCAACAAGTTTTTATTGAACACCTTCTCTCCTCTCAGCAAGCCTCTTTGCCAGACCACTTTTGTATCCTGGGATCTTATCCTTTTCCTAATCCCACTCCTTAGAGTCATCCCTGGAATGCTTTGTTGCTCATATTTTTCTTTCTAAAAAATCAGTTTTCCTTTTGTGATCTTCATCTTTCCCAGCACTTCAACTTCTGTGTAGATACATTAGATACAATTTCTGTGCAGATACATTAGATACATTAGACACAATTTGCGTGCAGATACATTAGATACAACTTGCGTGCAGATACATCAGTCTCTGGTTCTTACCTCTATATTAAGTTCTAAGTCTCTATTTTCAAGGACCTTCCGGATGTTTCCATGTGGATGTACTTCTTGCTTCTGCAACTCAGCATTTCCAAAACCAAATTCGTCTTATAAGCCTTTCTAGGTTTCCTGGTTTGGTTAGTGGAATCATCATTGAAATCTAAGCGTAAACCCTTGAATTTCTATTCAATGTTATCTTCTGTCTCAGATCCCTCACCTGTAAGTTTGGCAAAGATTAATAAGGCCAATATTACTCAGTGTTGATTACTGTTAGCAAATAGACACTCTCATTTTTGGTAGAAGAGTAAATTAGAAGTATCTTTTTGGAGTGCAATTATCTGTGGCAATTAAAAAACCATTTATTCTCATCTTAAAACCTCTGCATATATGCCAGCCATCCAGAGGTGCTTTTCTACAAAATGAGAAATCCATTTTTTCTTTAATACTTATCTTGTTTTCAGATTGGATACTTTCAACTTCAGTTTTCTTAAAAGTTGTCACTAAGAATGTACCTCCTTGTGACAGGAAATAAGTTCCTTCTTGTCTACTACTCATACTAATGTTAGGGATGGCAGAAGTAGTGGCGCCAACTTCTGTTCCTACTCAGAGGTCCCTTTACCAAGCTGATAAGACTTGTTATTTACTTATTATTTATTAGCTCCTGCATTTATTTTTTTAAAAACACAGAGCAGGGAGATTCTAAACACTGAATCCTCTGATAAAATAGTGAAAGATTGTCACTATTTCTAAGACAAATAAAAATATGAAATAATTTCAAGAAGATACTTTAAAGACAATTATATTTTTTAGCTGTACAGAAACTCTTGTTTGGCTTCAAAGATTATTATTACTATTTTAGTGTTTTTATCAAATGGTTGCAAAACCCATTGAAATCCTTGTTTAGGAAGCTGTTTATAAGTTTTAATTAAGGGTATAGATTTCAGAGGTTTCATAGGTAATACAGATAGTTTTTAGCAACAAAAGTCACAGTGATGGAAATATTTCTAAACACCTGTTTTCTGTAGTGTCTTTCAAAAGTAGTTATATTTTTCATTGTTAAATGAAATGTCACCTTTATGTCAAAGGGATATAGTAGATGTGTTTATTTTCAAATAGCTACTATGTAATATATTACTGCCATAGAAAAGTTTAGCAAATTTGGAATGATTGTCTTTTTATAAGAAAAATAAGTGCCACAATCCCATTCAACCATTTCTAGTTATGTTTTAGTCCTTTTCGTCATATTATAAAGTATTGTAAATATTCTACTTAAGATAGTGAAATCTGTTAACCTTTCAACTAGGCACAAATAAATTAGTGTGTCTCAATATTCTAAAATTACATACCACATAAAACATCATTACTCAGGTTAAATAAAGATGCCAGAATTAAAGTGTAAGTTAAATATTAGTAAAGCTTAATTTCTTGCCTTTTTTTTTTTTTGCCTGTAAGTAAAGATAAATAGAAGTTTTATTTTTATCTTCCAGCATGCAAATGAATTACCTTGTGTATCCCCAGCGTACGTATAGCCCACTTTGGAGATCACTGCCCAAAGGCTCAGGGTCCTCTTGAGGTGTGTGGAGTAAGCTGTTGATGTCAACAGATTTTATTTTTAATAGATCATTCTGGCAGCTCTTTCTGATCGTGGATTTGAAGAAGAAAAATATCGCCAATAATGAAACCACAGAAAAGTATCACAGTAGCAGTGGGCTAGGCAAGAGATATGGTAGAGCTGTGGTCCTGGGCATGGATTTGAGATTTTTTAGAAAGAAAAATGTCTGAGGCTCGATTTGTATGAAGGTTAAGGAGAGGGAGGGATCAAGGTTGACAGTCAGACTGTGTGGGTGACGGCATGGGTGACGGTAGACATTAGAGGATAGGGAACATAACAGAAAGCTGATTTTGCAATCTGTATTTCTTTACATACCATTTTTAAAAAGAGCTATTTTAGTATTAGTGGGCCATTTCCATTTATGTTCACATCCTCTGTGTTTTAAAATTGTCAGACTATAGTTCTCAGGAAACATTATTGGAATTTTTTTCTTCCTTCCCTATTACGTTGACATTTTCATGAACTCTTAAGACTTTGAATGAATGACTTATACACGTGTATTAATACTTGTTCTCCATTAAAAACTTAATAATCCAACATGATTTGAGTTTACAAGATGACTTTAACAATAACTCAACAAAAAAATAAGGAAACCAAGTACATATTTTTGAAACAGTGGGTTTTATTGCTCTGTGATAGGTTCAATAGAAGTAACAGGTTAATGGAATGAAGATCAAAGCGATCACATGTCTTCTTCATGTCTTTCTTTCAAAACTTAACACTTGACCGTGAACATTATAAATGACTGTTTTTCTTTTAGAAACTGATTTGCTTTAGAAATGATGTATGAAATAATATGTGGTTTGCATGTCCTGTTGTAATGATAAAGGTCATATAGTATCATTTACATAATCTCTAGCCAGAAATGAACTCAGTAATATCCTTGGTATAACATATACATTATTGGAGGTTTAAAACTCTCATTATTCATGAAAGTTAATTTTACAGTGGGTGTGAATGATCTATCTTATGGCTGGTTTTTTGATCATTCTATAAAATAATATGGAGCAAAGCCTGCTCAAATAATAGGAAAACCGGTAAAGAGTGATGCATTCGCTTGACTCTCTGTATACCCGATTGGATCTTGATTGATGGCAATCATTTGTCTTTGTCAAAAAAAGGAGAAAAATTCAGACATTGAAATAGGAGTGCTATCAAACTTTCTACAATGGCAGAAAGATTCTATTAATGTGGCCTTAGAGTATTAACTGTCTCTGTTGGGAAATGATAAAGAATGTTAATTTTTTTCCTTGAGCATATTTAAGTATAAAATGCATTATTTTGTCTACTGTTGGGATTAAACGAATACTTTTATGACACACTGGAATTGATGAAAGAAAAAAAAAACGGCTTAAAATGACAAAAAAGCAAATAGACCTTAATTGTTTTTTATTATTATTTTTATCAATGGAATGATAAAAATTTAGCATTAGTGTCATAAAATTGTTACTGCTGCATCCTATTTTATATTGGACCATGAAAGGTTGACTTCAGAGAGGCTTGAAGTGGAAGAGGAAACATTTTTAACTGTCTTATTCTTTAGAATTTTCCTTTTCTTTCCAAATATTAGAGCAAAAAAATATTCTAGACAATGTTATTTATTTTTTAAAACCTATTAATTGATCTTGTTATGATTTCAAAATGGAAAGAATGTTAGAACTGTAATATATTAAAAGACAGAATTGGTAAATAGCATTTTGCAGCATAACCAATTCGGACCTTTCATATTTTCTTGCAATAATGACTATATCTTATATATTATTATATAAATATTTTATATATGTTATGAGGGCCAGACATACTTTCTGTTTAATTTTGAATATTAATTACATTTTTTTATATTGTTAACTTGGTTTTAATTTTAAAGTTATGTTTGAAAATAATTTAAAATGCAAATAATCTGTAGAAAATACTTTAAAATTTAGCTGTTTATATTAATAATGATTTGACATTTATATGAATTTAAATAAGGCTTATTATATGTCATTTATTATAGAGTTTTCTTTGTCAGAGTACTTTGGAATATTGTGTGGAAGTTTATTTGTATATTTATTGATTAATTTTCAACATTCAGTCAGCCTATTATTTTCTTTTGTGCTGGAATGGGACCAGTAATGCTGAGCAACCCCAAACGATTTATATATAGTTTTAAAATGTGATTTAATATATCTTTTTTGATAGATTTTTTTTTAAGGCTAATTTGAGATCAACATAAATTTACATTTTTTTCACAAAACTATGTGTGGTTGCAGCATTTATTATTGATAATTATGTTCTAATAAGTGAAAGCTGATTATTATATATTTTAAATTAATAGTATAAATGTTGCCATTACTTTTACAAGTAATTTTATATAACACACTGATGTTACATTAGTATCTTCAAATGTTATTTTTGGTCATTTGACTTTAAGTGTAATTCTGACCACTCCCTGCAAAAGCATTAAAGGTTTGGCTTCTTAAAATTCATAGTCACTTTTAGTTGAAAGCAATAGTTGGCATCCATCTACTGCCTCCACATTGGTCGCTTATATAACTGACGTCTGTTGGTAATTTTGCTTGTGGTAGATCTCAAAAGGTGCTAATGTGGATAACAGGTAGCCCGTTTAGTTTGGAAATCGCTTCTGAAGATTGTCATCCATTCCCCACTTGACAAGGCATTTTCTACCCACTGGTTCCCACTCCCATAACTGCTCTAACGCATTAACTTTGTACATTTTTCAGTTTATATCTACCAGAAATCGGTTTTCTGACTATAGTTTTTGATTGCAAGGAGCTTTTACAAATTAGTAATAAAAAGTCAAACAACCTAATTTAAAAAAGTAGTGTTCCTTATCGAAAATCACTTCAGGATCATCTGTTTGAGGTTTTTGTCTTCCTTCTTCATTATCTAAAGGCATTTCATTTTTTTGAATACGTTTGACATGTTTTTAGTTTCTTTAGTTTTGTTTAATTAACATTTATTTTTATTAATGCATTAGTTGTATAAACATGACTCAAAGTCTACTGCTAACAGTCATTTAAATAAATTTGTTGGCCAAAATTATGATGGGTATATTCTTTCTCTTTATATAAAAGCGTAAGCAACTAGGTTTGGTATGTTGCTCCTGTCCACATAGTGACAAGGGACAGAATAAGATTCTGGTTAGAGAAAGAAGAGATTATAGAGAGGAGGGAGTCGCCTGGGCCTTTCTTGGAGTAGTAAGAGAAGTGTAGAGTGTTTGTGGGTCTTTATTTTGTAATAAAGAATATGAAGAGAGTAGAAGTAGTAGTCAATTGTATGTGGGTGATTTTCCTTAATTGGAGTTGTTTTTACTGAAATCTGTCTTTATACCCTCCTTTATGAAGAAAAAAGAGAAGAGACAGTCATTTTTGAAAAGTATAAATTGTGAAAAAATACTTTAATTGGGAAATAGGGAATCTAAAAAATGAAACCAAGTGATTTAACCTATTTACATATGTAAAATATTGCATCTCTATCCTATCCTAAGATCTTGCGACTTTGTTGTTTTATTGCAATACTATTTTATTGGAATTTCATTTTATTGGAATACTATTCTCAAGTGTCCAAAAGGTGCTGAAGTTGAGTACTTAACAGTCTTTGTGTACTCGCACATAATGTAAGGTTTCAGTAAGAATTAGCAAAGAACTCTAAAGAGAACAAATAGGATACATGATTTAGTTAATCCTTTGCCATCATTGTGTTTGGGTTAGTGGTACTGTTCATTGAGGCATGCCAATGCTGACATAGGTAATTTTTAAAATTTTGTGCCTGTACTCTGCTGAGTAGTTAACTACATTATCTCATTTAATTTTTATTACAGTTTTCTTAGGTAGGTGCAGTTGTTATTCCCATCTCAACAATGAGAAGGCAAGTAGAGAAAACTAAGTAGTTTTCTCAAGATTTTTTACCTAGTAAGTGGTTGAGTCTGAATAAGAAAAATGTTAGAATTCTCTGTAATTTACATAATTTTCCTGTAGAATAACTAATGCAGCCAACGTATAGAACTTTACCAAAATTTCACAGTATTTAATACAAGTTCCTTATAAGAAAAGCTGCAAGATTTTTTTCTACTTAGTTAAATCCTATTTATATTTTTCACAATAAATATGAATACACAGGTAATTTATTTTAAATAACGATTAGTGTTTGTAATAGAAATGTCAATAGGGTTTCCATTGATGATGAACTCATAATATCCTTAATTGATTATTGACGGAAAGGTACCTTGTTGATAGCTTTCTTTAAAATGGGTGGGAAAGTCTGTTGAGGACGAGGTATGAGTGCCTACCAGTGTCTGACATTTTGTGAATTAAAGACAAAAATATTCTTCAGGCTAGTAGTGAAGTTTTTGTTTTGGATTTTTCTTGCTGGGGAGTCAGAATCAACATGGGACACACAGGGAGAGACATATGAATGACTGCATTTCATGTTCTGAATTTACACTGCTTAGCAACCATGTGGTCTACTCACATGTATGTTTCCTGTGTCTTTTCCATACCACAGAGAGAATGCAGAAATAGCACATAGCTGCCACAAAATAAGTATTTACATTAATGACATTTCAACTCAGAGAAGATAAAGATTGTTAAAACGCTTTACTTTAATGCATTCACAACATGAAAACAAGAATGTACTTTATTCATACAGCTTTTTGGTGTGTGTGTTGTGGGAGAGAACAATCTAGTTTATTTATATAACACTGAATTTAATAAAGTTCTGTGGACATTGTTTCAAAAATTTTGATACCATCTAAATTTTATAAAATTTTCTTATCTAGGTAGGAAAGGGTTTTCTCAGGTCAAGATTCAAATTGGCAAACTTGACTTTATTTTAAAATTACATAGGAAAAATAGATATACATTTTCATGAAATATTCAATCATTAAAATCATTAAAATCCCCTTCACTACCTATGCCTACCCAGCAAGGAGTCCTACTTTCCTCCCAGGGCTGAGGAAATGAATAGTTAGATATATTGTCTTCTGGGTTTTTTTCTCCTACATTTTTTTTTGTTTTTTTTTGAGAGCAGTGTCACTGGCCCTCATATGTGGGACCCGAACCGGGGCCGCTGGCGTCCCAAGCCAGCGCTTAACCACTGTGCCACTCAGCCGGCCCTTTTCTCCTACATTTATATCAACACATGTAATCTTAAAAAATATAGTTGGGCCATGCTATATGTATTATTTAACTACTTACCCTTTTCGCTTATATTCCATGCTGTTTCACATCTACCTCAATCTTTTTAACAGGTAAATACATTTCATAGTTTGAAACTTCTGTAATGAACTTGAGCTTTTTCTACTGGTGAACATTTAGCTTGCTTGTAATATTTCCTTATTATAGAAGGGCTAGAATTCTGGCAGATTCATCTTTGTGAATATGTGTGAGTTTTTCCATAAAATATGTACCTAGAATTGATATTGCAAAGACAGAAGCTATTATGTGCGATAAAAATTTCACTAAATACTACTGTTAAAATGTTTTCCCCTAGTGGAGCAAGGGTAGAATAAGCTGCTAGGTAGTGTTTGCCCGTAATTCATTTTCTGTCTGCAGAAAATCCCAGTCTTTCTGATTATCAGAGGCTAGCTAGCAGTCTGCCCTGAGAGTCCTTAACCCCTTCACCAGTAGTGGGCACTTCTCCCTACTGCCCAGAATAAGGGGAGGGGAGGCGAAACCAGCCTAAAACTTGCCTTGGTGACCACTGTCTACATATTGCTTCCATCTGGCGCTTTCAGACTGGAGCTCCCCCAGTTTCTTCTTCATATGCCTGGGACTTGATCCTATCAGATATGATCCTATCAGCTTTCTGTCTTTTAGGAATTCCTCATAATTTCTGTTGTACTGATTATATCCTCATTTTCATGTGCTATGTATGCCATCTCTAGCACATGTATTTAGGTTAAATATTCAAAATAATGACCATTGACTCATAAAAATCAGGTATTGAGTTTCTTAAACTTGTCCCATCCCCTCAACTTCAGTGTATTTCTATCCCATGGCATTGAACAGGGTGAAGAAAAATAAACATGCTACCACTTCCTTCTCACTATGCTCATGAAGTTTAATTTACCCTTCTTCATTTACAGTATGTCCTACAATCTGGGGTGGCAGGGAGAAAGAAAGATTCCACCCACAGAGGTGTTCATCTATGACCGTGGACCAAAAAAGTGCAGCGGTTCGCTCAATAAAAGCTAAGACTTACTGCAACTGCACAGCTAGATGTATTTTATTGCTTTCTGTCTTCCTAACTCCCAAGAGAAAAAATAGGAAGTAAAAAAGTTAATTTCATGAATTTCCTTTCCCTTAAAATTCTTAGAGATTTCTGAGGAACTGGCAGTAATAAGATTTTGTGCACGTAGAGAGGTTTATGGAGTCCGCTAGGAGTGGGATACAGTTTTAAAAAGTAGAATAATGAAATCATAGCATTTTGAAGGTGGTGGAGACTTACACATTATTCCTTTTAGCCCTTTTATTTCATAGAAGAGGAGACTGAGGCCCAAATCGGTTTAATGGTGTTTGCTCAGGATCCAACAGCTAATTAATTATGAAGTCAGAAATAGAATCTAGGTATTCTTTCTCCCCATCTGGGACTGGTTTTCACACACCGTTCTGCTTTCACAGTACCATTTCATAGTGACATCATTACTTTTTTTTAATATATATGTGTAGAAACACACTTAGCATATACAAAGTTTGTTAAGGACCACAGAAAATAATAATTAGAAAGTTCACACTTTTTAATAAAACTTGGAAAGGATGAAAAATAGCTTTAATGGTAAAAGAGGCCAGGTATTAGAGCATTTGAATCATCATAAAGTAAGATCTTTCAAAGCAGATGTTTGGAGACCACTTATGGCAGTAATTTCCATTTTCATGCAGAGTTTTTCCAATTGCTTTTAGTGAGAATTGTTTTTCTTTAAAAATCCTTTGCCTTTTTAATCCTTCATTCCTTTGTATTTTTCTCCAAAGCAAGGAAAGAAGTTGGAGAGGAGGGTGCCAAAAACATTGGGCACTTTTACCAAACAACAGAATAAAATTGAATACCTTCAAAGAGAAAAGCAAAACATATTTGTTTTTTTTAAAAATCCTATCCTAGTTACTTTATTGAAGTCTGATGCTATATTTTGATACATTACTGAAAATTGGAGTGTTTTTAATGTGGGCATTTAAAAATATGTTGGTATATCTTAGCAAATTGCCTTTCACATAATAAAATTTTTTTAGTTAATTAAGAATTTTGTGCATTCGTACGTAGAGCACAAGTATGTAGATCCAATTTGTGCTATATTATATAAACTTCAGACTCCTTTAACAACTAGCCCATTTTCTACCTTAATTTTTAAGGGCAAAATCATTTTAACTTTGAATATCAACTTTATTTTAGATCACGGAATGATGATTAGGGTAAAGGAATTACTGACTTATCTTTCTGGTGGACTTGAGTGGCATTGTGCTAGAAGCTGAGGATTTGTGCAAAGTGGAAAAAAAAAAATAGCCCTTGCCCTCAATCTTACAGCCTAGTGGTATTGCAAATGTATAGCTACTTAACTGCAACTTATTGTTACAGTTTTAACAGAACTAATTAAATGGTATCTGAATACATGTAGCAATAAGAAATAGACTCATTAGAAGAGAGTTAAAAGTATAGAATTTCAAATACAAACAGATCCAAATATATAGGTATGACCTTTTGTGCTAAATTTATAAAAATATCTTACACTTAGGAATTAGTGTTTATTATAATGAGAATTATGAGATTCTGAAGACTTACTAAATTTTTCTAAGTAATTTTGAGTTAAGCAGGTGTTAAGCTTTGCTATGCTTGATAAAGATCTATTTCATTCCCTCTGAGGACTCAAATCTTCATGGAGAGAGGGGGAAAAAACCACATCAGCTTCCAATTGTCAAAATTCAGTTTTTAAAAACTCAAGTCTTTTTCCCAATGGGTTTCCAGATTGAAGAACATATGGACTCTATCTTCTGAGTAAAATACTTTCATTTTCTTTTTGAATCACTTTTAAGACTTCACCCTGATATGAGAAGTGTAAAATGAAACCATAAGGCATTTAAACAACATCTACTTCTCTGTGATTTTTTTTTTTCCTTTTTAACTTGGATTGATAACTTTATAAAATTTAGAAATCATGTTTTCTCTTTTAAAATGTAATTTTTTTTTTCAGGTAAAGTTGCATTTTTTTCAGCAGGTAATAATGTATGGGTTATTCTTAGTGTTAATCTCTACCATGATCACTTTATTGATTTTAGTGAATTTTAAGTAGATATTTAACTACCTTTTGATTTAAATTGCTGGCTTGGGATATACACCATGTTTGCTGTGAACTTACTACATATGTGAAATAAAGTTATGTTAACACTTCCGTGATCAGAGAAAATTCTGTAGAAGACTAGAAGGTTACTCCATATTTTGCAATAAAACTAATAAGCTGAGTAAGACCTAACAAAAGAATCTAGATTATCAGCATGGCTTACTGATATTTGAGAAGAACGGGGCTGAAAAGATTTGTATGTTATTTTTTTTTTTCTTATTTTTTCTTTTGACCTATCTTCTTTCTTTAAAAAAAATACTTAGGGGTATATATTAATAGCTTTTAACTTTTATCTTTGTAAAAAATTTTGTCACTTTACCAAATCTCAGGAGTTGAAAGGGAAGAGTCACAACTCAAACAACTTCATTTTTCTATTTCCTTGTGAAAACATGGCGGATGGAATCTCATGAACCCCTTCGAACATTTCTACCTTCATTTACATTTCTGTTAGCTTGCATAATCCTGATTTACTAAAGACTGACTTTTTCTGTGGCAAGACCATTTTGGGGATAGATGAGATATTCAGACACTGGTGTAAATGGTATGAGAACAGGGTCTTTGTTTACCTCCCCCCACCTCCCCATGCTGTATTCCTAGCCCAGCACATATACCAAAATGAATGATGCAGAATAGTGAAAAATAAACTTTTAACTACACTAATTTGCAAAACGTGATTATATGGGTATAAGAGCTAGAATATAAACTCTCAGTGAAGAACCTTCCAACAGTGCATTTTAATTTGGTAGCATTCCAACGTGATTAAAAAGCAAGGGATAGTCGCTAAGCAAAGAACTTTCAGAAAACAATGGATGTGTAGCCTGTATGGCACTGTGTACCCCAGTTTGTGTGAAAGCTCTGGCACAGACATTGCGTTGTCTGATTTTGTGGTGCAGTTTGTTATTCATTTCAAACATGCAGAACTCTACTTTTTTTCCATTTATTGCCTTCTCAGTCTATATTAATAATGTAATGTATAGGATCCAGTGTTTTATTATTAAAATCTATTTGATTTCTTCGTGGGTATCTTTTTTTGAGACAGTCCATATTTTAGTTATTGAAATTAATATAAATAATAGCATTGCTTATTAGAGCTACTTCAGCTCCCATTAATAACTTTTTAAGAATCTTTTTCTCTTAATCTTTCTCTTCCTATTCAAAGTTGAATATTGATACCTGAATGTCAGTATTTGAAGTGTAAGCTCTGGTTAACATGCTTGCAAGCACAATGCACTAAAATTCTGGCTTCTGCAGATTAGTGAGTTGAACAGGAATAAACCCTTAGAAGTCTATGCCTCCTTTGTGAGTTTGACCTGCTCTCTTTTCAAATTAAACTTATCCGTACCTAGGGTATTCTCCTGATGTGTCCAAGTCTAGTAGAATACCTTTGTGTTGTAAAATTCTGTGACCGTTATACAATGTTATTTAGTAGGACTGCGTGCATTCATGGCGTTTCCCCTCCAAATGTTTATGATGTACCTTGTCCAGTGTACATTGTAAATGGCGTCTCAACTACGCTTGAAGCACTTTGAAAATTTGTTTGTATTGTACTTGCTGAGTTTCTCTCCTTTTGTTCCCTCTTGAACTCACTTCACTCAGGCTTTTGTCTCCCCTTTCTACTGAAACTGTTTTTTCCAAGGTCACCAGTGATGGCTACCTTGCTAAATCGGATAGTCAATTCTCCAGTTTCATCTTCCTTGAGTTATCAATACTCTTTAATATGGCTGATTACTGCCTCTTCCTTTAAAGACTTTTCTTGGACAGGATATTCTGATTTTTTCCTACTAATGGCCCCTCCTCAAAGTCCTTGCTGATTTTTTCCTGATGTTTTCAATGTCTTATTGTTGAGGTTACTCGGGCCATAATCTTTGGAGTATTCCTTTTTCCCTTTTTGGCTCTTCTCCTTATAAGATCTCAACTAATCTATACCTGTATTGTATAAACACAATAGATTTATTACTCTCAGATTGTATATCCTGTCAGGTCCTTTATTTCGAATTCCACACCTTTATATTCAGGTGTTTATTTAACGTCTCTGTTTGGATAAGATAGGTGATTCCTTCCATTTTATAGCTAAATTATCTTTAGTCCTTGGCTTTCTAGATGGCCAATTTCCTGTGCATCAATCCAGTGGAACTAGCATGGACCATTGTGTATAGAAACGTTTTATAGATCAGGTTTGGAAGTGGCTCATATCATGTCTGCTCACATTTCATTGGCTAGAGCCCAGCAATATGGCCACATTTAATTACGAAGGAGATTGGGAAACGTGGTCTAGTCATGTGCGTAGGCAGTAGAAAATTGATTTGGTGAATAGTTAAGCTTTTTCTGCCACAGATTTCTAATAGACACTTCAAACATAACATGTCCAAAACCAGATTTCTTACCTTCTTTATCAAAACCTATTTCTCTCATATTCTCTCCCATCTTTCTTAATGTTGATTCTATTCCTCCAGTTTCTCAGACCAAAATCCTTTTAATATTGCTTCCTCTCCTCATATCCCATATGTGATCTGTCATCATGTCTCTTTGACTTAACCTTCAAGATGTATCCAGAATTCAGGAACTTTTCACCACTTCACTTGTCCTCAGACACCATCATCTTCTGAATTACTGCAAAAGTTTACATACTGGACTTCCTGCTTCTAATGTCATCCTCCCACCTGCACCCAGGCTCTTGCAGCAGTCATTGATAACATTTGGCAGATTCCCTCTCTGCTTAAAATTAGTGTCTTCCTTATCCTCTTACTAAGTTACAATTAAGGTCCTTTTCATCCTCCTACTAGCTGTTAGCTCTCTATTTATACTATAACTCTTCATTGATTCAAAATGGCCGTCTTGCTGTCCATGATCCCACCAAGTTTGTCTACCTCAGTGCCTTTGGACTCACTGCTGTCTCTATCTGAAATTCTCTTCCTAAGACATCTGCAGAACTGATGCTTTGACCTCCTTTGGGTCTTTGCTCAAATGTTAACTCCTCATAAAACCCTTCCCTAATTATCTTATTTAAGATATAAGCATGTCTGTACTCCCTCCCTGTATTTTCTGTTCTCCTTTCAAGTTTCATTTTTTTCTGTGGTACTTATTGTCACTTCAGAATGTGAGTAATTGCTTCAAAATTGAAAGTACCAGAAAGTTTCTAGGAGATGACAGCAACTATTGAAAGAACCGGCTTCCAACTGTCTTAAAAACTTGGAAGTGTAACATAATAAGCCCGTTCCCCCCTGTGGATAAGGAGCGCATACTTTTTCCTAATTTATCTGGCTTGCAAAAGCATACTATATATTTTTTTCGTTAATGCTATTTAAAATCAATTATTTGCTTTCACCGGTATTTTCCTGAGCGTTCTGGATGAAAGGCAGGAAGTGTTGGATTGTACTGTATTGCTCTTGCATTTAAGCTTTTAAATAATTTATTTAAAGATAAAAATGTCATACTATGGAGGCTGATATTTTGTTGTGTTTTCCTTCTGTCCGTATAACTTATAAACTGTCTTAAGAATGACCACAACAAAAATGTGATATAGGGCCAGAGTTTGAGAGAGATGGAGGTCCTAAATGCCAAAGCAGTGGTTTTTGGCTATGAGATTGCTTTATGTATATGCTTATAAACCATGTAGTTCTTCTGCATTTGGGGCAAATGATGGAAGCTAGTAGAAGCATGCAGTGAATATTAATAACTTCCAGGTTCACGGGTCTAAGGTCTAGCTGTATGTCTTAGTAGCTAAATAACTTGACTTCTGAGTCTCAATTCTTCACCTGTTAAATTGGGATTATATTCCTAATTTATCGGGTAGTTTTGAGAATTCAGCGAGATCATGTGTAAAACCCATAACGGAATGCCTGATACGTTATGGTCAATCAGTGCATTTTTGTGCCTGTCCCCTTTCCAGGAGTGTAATGTAATACATTTGTCAGAAGAATGAGACCCTGTCTTCCTGAGACTTCAGATCATTCCCTACATACATATTGCCCAGCCCTGTGACTATTTACTACAGTGACCCTATAGCTTGAAGACTGAAGACAATCTTTAAATACAGTACAGGCCTCCATTCTTTCATTCTAGGCATGTTTTAGTACAAGTGGAATACTCAACAGCATTAAATAAAGTGACTATATATTGAATAAATAGATACCTTGACTAATTCATTGGGGAACAAATTTATCATTATAAGTGAGTTGGGAAATGGTAAATTTGGTTTCCCAATGAATCAATGGCTAATCAAGCCTATATTTATTTATTTTATTGAGTTCCAGAAGGATCGTGGGTTTATCATCTTTACCTATCCCAGACATTCTCACCAGCTTACCCCTTATTCTTGACCTTCTATTATTTGGCCTCCCAGTCAAATCAGTCCTAGATCTTGAGTGAATTTAGCCTGCTGCTCTTTTTACTCTTGTTCATAGGTTGCTGAGTGGATGTGTGTGTGTGTGTGTGTGTGTGTGTGTGTGTGTGTGTGTGTGTGTGTATATATATATTAGTGCCACTCTAGGTGAAGTTTCCAGCAGTTTCAAAACTCAGATACATCTTCATAAGTACTTAGTCACCCTTAAACTGTCCTTTAGTCAGCTTTATTTTATATTTTCCAAGGCAACTCTTCGAAATTTTATCCCTCTATTCTATTCTGCAGTCAAAAGCCTGCTATGTAATAGAGAAAATAGAAATAATCAGGCCTTCCGTTTTTCTTCTCTTTAACCCTAAGCCCATTTAATAAAATGCAGAGCTTTCCATCCTTCCATCTTGCCACAGAGAAGGAGGTGACTTTGTTTGCTCCCAAGGGAATCATGTCGTCTCCTCCTCACAGGGTCACACCTCTCCTGTCTTTCGAAACCCTCCTCCTGCCCTCCCCTCTTTTGCCATCTTCAGTCTCTTCTGTCTTTTTGGACTTAAGCTTTACTGTCTGCAAATGTGCTTAAGTCTGTTCTTTACCTTTTTTTTTTTTTTTTTTTTGATTTAAATAAAGTTTATTTTTTATAAAGGTGGTTCTTTACCTTTTTTAAACTACTAATGTATCTCCTTCATTACTTTCATTGACAAAAAAAATGTTTTTAAGGAAGTCAATATTAACTATCTCCAGCAAAGCTTTAGTTCGTTGTATGACTGGCTAGTTTTACTTTCACAACTCGAATCAAGTTGCGAATGGCATCACCAGTAATCATTTTATCTCTTAGATGGGTTCAAAGACAAATAATAGACAACCTGGCTATAACTGAAATGAAATTGTTCACTTCATTAAATTGTGCAGAGGTATAATATCTTTCATAATAAGAAGTGCAGGTGTGCAAAACCTTCAGGCAGCTCTATTTTTCTGCAGATCTTTCAGTTTTGTGTCCTTGGATATCTAAACTTTTTCCCAGTCTGGCGTCGTCAGGGTTATGTTATAGCTGTAGTAACTGAGGCTAATGTTTCCTTGTTCCAGTCCATCAACAGACAGGGTCGATGAACTCCTTTAGCGTTTTCTTGTCTGGGAAGCTCTTTATCCTATTCTAAATGATAGTTTTGCTGGGTAGAATAATCTTGGCTGTAAGTACTTGCTTTGCATCACTTTGAATAGTTCATGCCAATCCCTTGTGGCCTGTAAAGTTTCTGTTGAGAAATCAGCTGATAGTCTTTCCGTAGTTCCCTTGTAGGTAATAACTGCTCTTCTCTTGCTGCTTTTCAGAGTCTCTCTTTGTCTTTAACCCTTAGTATTTTAATTATGTGTCTTGGTGTTGGCCTCTTTGAGTTCATCTTGTGGAGACTCAGCACTTCCTGGGCTTGTAGGTCTATTTCTTTTATCAGGTTAGGGAAGTTTTCTGTCATTATTTCTTCAAATAGGATTTCAAGTCCCTGCTTTCTCTCTTCTCCTTCTGATACCCCTATGATACTAATGTTGGTATGCTCCCAGTTGTCCCAGAGGCCCCTTAAACTATTCTTATTTTTTTGGATTCTTTTTTCTTTTTGCTGTCTGATTAGGTGTTTTCTGCTACCTTATCTTGCAAATTGTTGATTCGATCCTCTGCTTCATGGAACCTATTGATTCCCTTTAACGTATTCCTCATTTCAGTTATTCCCTATTTCTGACTGTTTCCGTTTTATGTTTTCTATGTCTATTTTTGTTTCCTTTCTCTTTGTTAAAGTTCCCACTGAGATCACTGAGCATCCTTATAACCAATGTTTTGAACTCTGCCTCTGGTAGCTGGCTCTCCTCCATTTTGTTCAGTTCTTTTTCTGGATCTTTGTCCTGTTATTTTATTTGGGATGTGTTTCTTTGTTTCCCCATTTTGACTGCCTCCCTGTGTGTGTTTCTCTTAATTAGGCAGGGTGGCTTTGTCTCCTGGTCTTAGTATAGTGGCCTTACAAAGTATATGTCATGTGGGGCCTAATGGCACAGTCTCCTTGATCACCTGAGCCAGGTGCTCCAGGTGTGTCCATTGTGTGAGTTGTGTGTGCCCGTCTGTGGTTGTTGATCCTTGGTTGCTGTTATATATCAATTGGAAGGATTGACCTTCAGGATGATTGGTTGTGACAACTGGCCGTGACTACAGTGGAGGAGCTGTTGTGTGGGGCATACCTTATGGAACAGGATTTGCTTTATTGGGGCTCTGGTGCCTGCTCAGACTGCCCTATGTGTGTGTTGTCTGCTGAGGCAGCTGGTTGCTTCTCTGTCTGTTCAGAAGCTGGCCACTGGGCATGTTGCTCCTACCTCCCTGGGACTCCTGGGAGAGGCTCACTGCAGGCCAAGTGCAGCAGTAGCCTGTTCCCTGATGGAGCCATCTGGAATGAGCCACAAAGCAATCTGCATGTGGCTGCCACCCACACTGGGCTAGGAGTCATCTCAGCAAAGCCAAGCCTGGAACCGAGGCTATTTCCAATGCCAGGCTTGGGGCTGCATAGCAAGATGCAGGTGTTTGGGTTTTGTGAACCTGTGAGAGATTTTGGGACAGTTTGTAGCATGAGCCAAGACAGACTGTTTGTTGGAAAAGCCACTGGAAGTGACTTCAGTGGGCCTGCAAATGTGGTGGGGTGGGATCTCAGGAAATCACCAGGGTAGGGCGAAAGTTGTTAGCCAGGTTCATGGAGACTCAGATATAGCACCTGAGGAGGGCTCACCCCGTATTTTGTTTTTAAATCACATTCTAAGTCACCACTTTAAAAGCATGCTTTAACAAAGTAAATGGTATATTAGAAAAAGTATCCAAACACTGAAATCCATTATTAACTGTGAACAATGTCTTAAATTTTGTAGTATTTTACTGCTGTTTAAGTAATTTCACATACTTCATTTCACCTGATTCCTCACAACAGCTCTGTGAGGTAGGCTGAACAATTTCCAATTATTTTATGTAAGGCAATGGAGTCCCAAGATGATAAGTGATTTATGTGAATGTCATATATCTAGCATGTCTTAGAGCTATGGTGATTAATTTTAAATACATTGAAAGAAATGTAACTGAAATATCATATTTACATCATATTCAGAAATTTTAAAGGCTATTGTTTTTTTTTTGTGTTTTTTTTTTTTTTTAGGGCAGTGTCACTGGCCCTCATATGTGGGATCTGAACCGGGGCCGCTGGCGTCCGAAGCCAGCTCTTAACCACTGCGCCACTTGGCTGCCCTGGCTATTGGTTTTTAATAGACATTATCCCAAAACTTTAACTTTTATGTATCTTGTAGTATGAATTAGTTATAAATTTCATTTTAAAGAGTTTCCCTGTAAAGGTAAATTAGACTCAGTTCTGTGGTATCTTAGAGATATTGGAAGTTTTAAAAAATTATGCATTCTCATATCCCTTAGACTCTCCAAAATTTTCCAATACTAATACAAATGCCTATTACCAATCATTTACAATTTGACTTATTTTAAAATTGGTTCAAACTTCAGAGGCTCGAAGCCAATGTAAGCACATTCACCTGTGTCTTTTGCCCCACATACTGTGACATCCTCTACATGTCCATTACCAAGGTAGGGAGACTGGGGGAATAACTGGTAGTGGGTATGGGATTCCTTTTCGGGGAAATAAACATTCTAAAATTAGATGATAGTGATGGTTACACAACTTGGTAAATGTGCTAAAAACCACTGAATTTTAAACAGTTGAACTTTATGGTATATAAATTATATGTCATAACTGTTTAAAACACAACAGAAGCTTCTCTTCATTTTTTATCCTTCTGGACATTTATATGGAGAGTTAAATACTGATGCCCACCCACTGCTTTGAAGAGTCTTTGCTTCTTTGTCCTGTTTGGCACCATTCTAGTTCTCCTTTTTACCTTACTGATTGTAAGGAGCAATTGCTTTCTTCTTTAGTCATTTCATCAATGCTTTCCTCTTCTGCAAAATTTTAAATATTGGAATTTCCCAGCTTTCATTCATACTTTTTGCCAATCCTGTCAATATGGTTTTCTCTGGATCTAGCACACTACCTAGCTTATAGTAACTCTTAGTAAGTTTTTGTTAGATGAACATCTAAATTCACTGACTCCCAAGGCTGATAAATTTCCCAATTTAATATATCTAGCCACCCCCCTTTTTTGAGTTCTCAGGTTATATTGCTTACTTATTAGACTTACCTGCCTAGACATTATTAGGTATTCAGGACATGCTTTTTCTTCCAAATCGCACCTGCTTAACCTGCATCATTTCAGTTAAGTAGCATCTTTATGCCCTCACTGCCCTTCTGTCACAAACCTCAATTTTATTCTCATTATCTCCTTTTCCTCACCTCCCATACTGAATGTCTCAGCAATTTTATCTAATCCACTTCAGATATGTCTCTCAAATTGTAGCCTCTAGGCTCCAAACCCTCTGCCTTTGTTTTATATTGCTGTCATGTAACATACAAGGCTGATCATATTAATCCTGTATTATTAAGAAAGATTGATCGTCTTCTCTTTTGACTGTAAGATGTAAAGATAACAACTTCAGCAAAGTATACAAACCCTTTTGAAGTCTTGGTTCTAAACCTATGATCCTTACCTTAGCCTTGGCTATGGGAAGGCTAAGGCTGCTTTGAAATGATCTTTCTTACCCAAACTTCCTTAGATAAAATTGCCTTTTTATGTCCCCATGCCTTTGTTCATGCTCTTTTTTTTTCTGCTTGTAATGTCTTTTCTCTTTTGCCCAGCAGATTCCTGTGTATCATTTAACTTTCTTTTACAAAGTCATTTTGTTCATTCTTTAATTGATTATTTACTAAGGTGCCAGCTTTGTTCTGATTACTGTGCTTGATCAGTGAATTAGACACGAACACTTGTCCTCATGGAACTTACAAAATAGATCCTCATTGAAACCTTAATGAAATCCTCTATCCTTCCAGGCAGGGTTAATTAGTGCTTTGATCATAGCTATAATAGTATCGAATAAGAGTGTCTAGAGGAAATGTCATGTGAACAGCTAGCTCATTGGCTTTGAAGTCTGTAGACTTATTATTTACTACTGATAGGTAAGACTTCATGTCTTCATCTTTAAGATGAAAATAACAGTGTTTAATCAGGGCTTGGTTGTTGTGATAATTTATATAAAAGAGCCTGATGTCTAGCACAGAGTAGTCTGATGCAATAAGTGCTGTTATTTTCAAGTTATTTTTGACATTTAATAATTCCCTAATCCTGATTATAACAAAAAAATTCTAGGCTTAGCCCAGCATAATTCATTTGTATGTGTTAAGATCTGGTATATAGTTGGCACTCAACCAATGTTTGGTGAATTTTTTAAATTAGATTTTTGGGGAAAATAGATCAGATTTGTCTTAAGTAGTGTGGTACTGAGGTGAGTTTTAGGGCTTCTATCCAACAACATAATTTATTTCAATTTTTTTTTTTAGGTGTCTTTTGTTAACAGTTTTAACTGGTAGTATAATTAACACTAGATGTTGATTTTTCTTATAATTTTGCTTATTGGTAGATATGCTGAGTGAAGAAAGAAATGGGTAACAGGCTAACAGCATCTAGGAAAAGCTTGGGATTATTTATTGAGTAATTGACTTTGTTGCAAAATTAAATTAAAAAAAAAACCCGAATTCTTAATTGAATATGGGTATCTACATTTCTCTAAAAGCAAATAATAAGCCAGTGGCCCCGGTTCTGGTCCCACATATGAGGGCCAGTGACACTGCCCTCAAAAAAAAATAAAAGCAAATAAAAAAGTGTACACTGAACAGTACCATGAGAAAATCCACAACTACATAAAATATAACTCCACATAATTAAATAATGTATAAGATGCTCTAGTGACTTAATGTAATATAAAATTCCTGTGTCTGGCTTTAGTAAAGAAAGAATTCTGCTTTAAAAGATGCCTCCTCTGCTGGAATTCATACAATCAAAGGTTTTTTTTCCCCCTTCTTCTCATTAAGACAGCACAGTGCATAGATCACTTGCGTTTGATTTATAGTTGGTACTTGGTAAACATGGGTTTGAGTTCATATTTTTTCTATCTATCTGCATGAAGGCACTGTAGATTTCAGTTTGTGAGATAAAGCATTTTTTTATATTGTACGATACCCTATAGTACCTGAACATTATTTCACCAAGATTTATGCAGAAAGCGAAGCCCTTCTAGAACTTAGGCACTTTTATCTACGAGCTGACAGTGCACTGAAAATGTTTCCTTCTTTCTAGAGTTGACCATTTATTTAAGCTGTAGCTAATGTCTAGCATGAATTTTTAATCTCAAAATATGGAAAAGGAAGCCAGCCACATACAGGACTTAGAAAACCAGGTAATAAAAATTTAAGAACCAATATGAAGTACTAAAATTTTCTAGGATTTGAAACTTTTCTCTCGTCAGAAGAACTTATTACTGAACTTTTGTTAAGGTCATAAAGCATTATCAGGTATTGTCACAAGAAAGTGGATTAGATGGAAAATGGGAAATTTTTCTAATATAATTACATTATTATTCTTTTATTGATGTTGATCCAAGTTACATTAAAATGACTCTAAAACCAGTGAGATGAGAGATATGCACATATCTGGCTGACTTGAATAATGTCAATATATTTTGGTTATAGAATAATTATAATACTTATATAGCTATCATTGATTTCAGTAATTAACATTGCTCTACTTTAATTGAACAATATCAAGAAAATAATCTTCCTTAATAAAGCAATACAAACTTAATGACTTCAGTGAAATAAATGTTAATGTTTGTCTTTTGTTGATTGTTTTATTCTGCATATTAAATGTTGATGGTTTTTTTGAAAACCCATACCTATTTCTTGCCTGAACACCCGTTCCTACAGCAGGGAAATAAATATGGTGTGACTGCTACTGATAGCATCTGAAGAGCCTTGTTCTGGTTCCTATCCGAAGATTAGATTTAATTCTGGGAGAGAAAGAGAGGATCCTGAGCATTTGCAGAGAGAAAAACATAGTGTATTCTCATAGCACGCTATTGTTCTCATAGGGTGTTCACACAGCAATGCAAAACAAGCAATGCACAACTCCTGGAGTGCCACTCAGACAAATTTTAATGTGAACAGTGCTCCCTGGAGTTGTGCAATTTAATAGCCACTTAACAGAGCTCTGCTCTGTGACACACATTTTTTTTAATTCTTCTTCTTGTTTATCTTCACATTTGCCTTCTCCATGAGGTCAGGGACAGTATCTTAATAATCCTAATACCGCAGGCATCTGGCTCAATGTAGAGTCAATCTCCGTTATTAGAAAATGCTTTAGGACTGGATTTCAATATTCATCCATTTATACATTGTTAATTGGCCAATTAGCTTACCATACTTTCTCAGAGGAAAGCTGAACTTTTAAAGTCTTGTAATTGACATGTGAAAATTAAAAGATTATGTATTGTTGAGCCATTCAAGTATTAGAGGAAGAATGTGGATCGTGCCTTAGTTACCTATTCTCTGTTTTAATGCTTATACCTTTTTCAGCTGATCCTCATTTGGCTCATTCTTACTTGGCTCATTCTACCTGATCAACTCACTAACCACAGTGGGACTCGGAACAGGAATAAACAGCCTATCTTTTGATGCTTGAGTTTTGTTTCCTTCTAAGATTTATTTCAAAAATCCATTTGATTCTGTTCTTGTCAAAAAGAAAATACCTATTCTGTATATTAAATTGGCATTATTTTATATATAAATTATAGTGACATGTTAAAGGTGTGTGTATATAAACACATAAATGGGAAGGTTTTGTAAAAAGTAGATAATTATGTGACTTATAATGAGAAAAAGACAATTAAACCGACATTGTAATTTTAACCTCAGATTTTGACTTTAGACCAAAGAATTGAAAAGAAATCATAAGGAAGGAAAGTCCAAACATTTAATTTCAGTATAATCTACAACTTTGCAGAGACTTGTATTTTTATTAGTCAAACATTTTGGTACTTGGAAGCTGTGTATTGATAGGGGACCTGATTATAGCACCTTTTAAGAGAAGCTTTATTTCTGGATCTTGTAGAGCCTAGACTCTCCACCTTAATTTGAATACTTTTCTTTGTGATCTTCGTTTGAATTATTAGTGGACATGGATAAAGATGAAGTTTGTCAATGTTGCATCATGTAGTATTGATAGAATTTTTTTGATAGATGCAGATATATAGAGGTATAGGTATGTAGTGATCTAGACATGTACCTATTTTTAATGTCTCAGAAGAACTGACTTCTCATCCATGCTTGTATTTGGTCAACAGTCTGTTTCTGAATCTTGAAGGCCTTTTAATTTTTCTAGCTATACCATAGTGATACCTCCAAAAATATATAATACCTTATTTAGTTAATCCTTAACCTTATGGGAAGAAAGTTAGATCAGCATGAGGAGAAAGTTGGATCAGTATGCCAAATTTGCCAATTTTTTAAATCCTATTTTCCCGAGAAGGGGCTTTTCGGTAGGGAGTGACAATATTTCCTAAATGAGAGTGAAATCTTTATGAGAATGATGGAAACTTCCAGTAAGTTGATAATTGAAAGGTACACATTCCCCTTTCCCATACTGTTTTAAAATGACAAATTGTGCTTTTTTTTCCTCTCTCTTTTTGTGATAGAGCTCTGAGAGTGCATGTTGTTGGAGGGAGTAGGGTTAGGAAAACAAAAGATTGGATTTTTAGGCCCAGGTTTGTTCCTGTATAAATGACTTTAAACATGCTAGTAATTACCCTCGTCTGAAAAAAATGAGTATGACTTTTTTCTAAAGAGCATGTATTACTCTCACCATCAGAAATTGGATGATAAATGCTATTTTTTTTCAGATGAGGCTAATAGTATTCCATTATGACTAAGTTCCTTGAGGGTTTGTACCCGGTATCACCTGGAGCAGTGCTTCCATATGGAAAGACTCTCAAAATATGCATTGAAATCCTTGGTTTCCCTAGGTGACTTCTGTAATTCATTTTAGATCTGAGATCTGAAATAAGTGATTTTTGCTTTGCCTTCAGATTATATGTTAAAGTGCTGTAACAGAAGGGTAGATTACTTGTTTTAAGAAGTTAGTCTAAGATATTGCTTAATGTAAAGATTATCATGCTAACTATAAAGTTCTTCATTGTATTTGGATCGTATCTAAGTATTTCTTAATATTTGGTAGAACATTTACATTTGAAGACAAGTATATAGTTCGTGTAAGTGAAACGTACCTTAATTTTTTTTCTACTATGTGAACAAATTCTAAGTTCCTGATGTAGTGGTGCTTTTGTTTCAGCCAAATGTCAACATTGTGACCATTTTTTGTTAGCATCAAAGAGCACAAAAATAAATATTATAGTTCTGCTTACTCCTAATTTTGGTTATTATTCTTATAGATACCATCTTTGAGTTAGTTGATAATTTCTGAATGAGCACATGCTTTAATGGATTTGACTTCACTCTTGTGCATTGTACTACAATCTTTTGTTACCTAATTTAGTAATAATTTTATAATAGCAGCTTAATATCTCTTATAATTTTAATTATTATCAAGAAGAATGACATCGTTTAATTTGACTCAAAATTCAGAAGGATGGATGAATGACAAATTAATAATTTACCAACTTTGCATAATACTGAAGCATAGACTATTAGAAGGATTGATGGCAGAAAAGGTTAACAAATTTTAGCAGCTTTCATTAGCTTTACATGGTCATATGTTTGTGGTGCTGACTGAAATAGGCTTCGTAGGAGATCTCAGTCTAGGGAACTAATTACTTGTGCCGATTGCTGCACTGATGAATAGGCCCTCATTGTATCATTCCCCTGAAGACGAGGAGCAGCCCGTGATTCACGACTGCATCCTGGCTGATATTTGATAATAATTTTAACAGATAAATGTAGGTAGGCAGAATGATGAAGTGCCTCTCCAGCTCCACGACTATCAAAGCCATACACATAGCCATCTGTGTACCGCTTTTCCCCCTCTCAACCTATGGAGAATTTGATTTTATTAATTGAGTTCCAACAACTGTTGTCTTTCACTTGTATGTAGATTCTGTAGGTATTTCTTGTTTATTTTTAAATGATATCATAATGCTAGTTTTCATTTAAAATGTAGACAGGAAAATAGCAAGGAAGAGTAGGAGAGCATTTGACTCTTTCTGAGCACTGCAATTCTTACACTTTTTTGTATTCCATTTTGATTATGTTGTATCTTCTCTTTATGCTTGATCAGAATCAACAAAGGAAATCTTTGATGTTCTTATTGTCCATCCAGCTTTCTCAGAAAAGGGCATGGATTCCTGTTGTTAAAAAGTATATTTTTTAACAGTACACTGTTGCCTATGCTTTTATTAATCTGAGAGAAATTTTAATAAGTAGGTATTTATAAATTTTGAATTTTTATATGTAGCATCTTTAAAACATCAAAACAGGCTAACTTTTATGTGGGTATTTTGGGACTGTCAGTTGGTCACGACTACTAATTTGTCAAAGTTGACAGGTACAATTTTATTAGCTCATGAAATACAAGTGAGATTTTATTTTGTATTAGTCATTCCTTGCAGAAGTTTTGACTAGGAATTTAAAATTTTTTATTATCAAAGCCTATAGGTTTTCCTGCTGTATATCTTTAGTGAATAAATCTGCAGAGATTTTTTTTTTTCTTATTGTAACTGAGAAAAACTTAATGTTAGTATTTTCTTTCTAAAATATTTTCCAGCATGTTAGATCATGATTAGTTAACAGGAGAGAAAGTTGACATTTATATATTGCCATGTAAAAGATCTACATAATTGGGGAAAATATAGTAGAACTTGAATTGCATGAACCCTTTAAAAAATACATTTCCAAAAGTATGCTTTTGATATAGCAATTATTGCACATCATATAGCATGTAGTTTTTAATTAAATATAAAAACAGACTACATAAAACAGAAATCCAATCTGATTTGCTTGAAAATAGATTGCTATTTCACTCTATAGGAATGGTTTATTTAAAAACAGTAAATGGAAAAGAAATGCATTTTCTTGTGTTGTTCTAAGCCTCAGGGGCTAAATGTAATGAATATTTTAAGAGATTATTTTAATTAAATTCCTGCACATCTAAACAGAGTAATATTTTATTATCACATACATAACCATGTAACTGAGATATTCATTAAAGTTAACACTTTCTGGACCAAGAATTCATGGTATGATTTACTGACCTTGTGCAAAAAGGCACAAATTAGGAAGAAAAATGAAGGGGGACAGACTTTGATTAATATAGGTAATGCTATACCATATTTATAATAGCCTTTTCCCTATTCTGGTTTATAAATGCAGCCACAGAGAAAGGTGCCCTGCTGAGGCTGAAATGAGGCTGAAATCAGAGCACATGCCAGTAGAGTGTGGGGAAACTGATCACACTGTCAGCAATTCATTTCAAAATGATGTATTTAGTGCTCATTTCACCTTCCAAGAAAAAGGAAAAGGAGTTCCTTAGACTAGAAGGTGATATTGTTATTTTCAAGGACATACCTAAGTTAAAGATTGCAGAAAGGGGAGTGTGAGGTGGAGGGAGAATTAAGAGGAAGGGGAGGGGAAGAAAAAGGCAGAGCAAACAAGGAGAGCTTTATGCAGAAATTCGGCGCTACCACGCTGTTTGATAATTGCTAACATATGTGGCTTCTCTGTTCCATTGTAGCCGTCCTCGTGAGTTCTGGCGCCTTGACTACTGGGAAGATGACTTGCGGCGCCGGCGACGATTTGTGCGTAACCCTCTAGGATCGACACATCCTGAAGCGACCCTAAAAACAGCCGTGGAGCATGGTCAGTGTGCAAAGCACTCCTTGCCTGTAGCAGTGGGTACAGCGCTCTTTAATGAAGAGCAAAGCTTCATTATCCCAAGGCACTGTGAAATGGTCCACTGCCACGTTTCAGAGCTAGTCACCCCAGAAAGAGAAGTTAAATATTTTATAGTTAGTGTAGGGTCCTCTTAAATTATGATGTCAAGAGTATTTATTTATTATGTTACACATGCAGAACTTACTTAACATACGCCCTTTGTTTCAGAGCAGGAGGATAAAATATTTCTCCTTTTAAGTGACACATTCAGCTTTGAGTAAATTAATCCAGGACGCCTGCCTTAAATCCATGAATATCAGAAAGACAGCATTTACAAACCAAATAGGTTTCCAGGTTCTGTTGTGGGTGTATGGTTTTCCCTCAACTGTGGTGTTTTAGCATGAGATTATGAAGTGGGAGAGATGGCAGTAAATGTCCAAGTGCCTCGATACTTTCTGAGCCTTGATTTGTAGATGGCTGTGATAGATGGATCTTGGAAAAAAGAGAATACACATTATTTTCAAATGTTCCTGTTCTGCATCATCTTGTTATCAGAGCTTAGCAAAACATTTTTTCCCTTTTTGATGTAACACATGTCACTCGGATTCAGTTTAGGTAGCAGCCTGATGAGCAAATTGGAAAAACTGAAAATCAGGTCCTTTGGATTTGATAATTGACTCTCTTTGATCATAGGATTTCACTTAATATTTTATAATTTTCGAAAGCCAATTAAGATACATTAAGAGGGCAAATGCACCCTCCACATTAAAATTATTTTTATTTTATAAAGTATAAGTGGATTATTTTTTTATAAAATAGTTTTAGTTCCCCTCTTTATAAGGTATTAGTTTAACATGCAGCAGCTGATAGGTAAATGATAGTATGTAGTATACAAAATAAATGTTACATTATATTCAACAGGAATATTAAGATTTTAGATTAAAAGTCTGTGATCTTAGGTTTGGCCTCAGTCAGGCAGCTTAACCTCTTGCACTCAGCCTTAAAGAGCCATTTCTGGAAGAAAATGTCCACAATATGTCATCAGATATAACACCAAACGTGACATCAGTCCTTTAAAATAAATGATCATACAGAGAATAGTCAATAACAAAGTGATTCAAAAGCAATAATCGCCTCAGAGCCCCACATCTTCGACTATAGGAGGTAGAGAAGGAGAAGTGAGACGTAGCATTAATTAGGCCACTTTTGCTTTTAGGGTTCAGGCACCTTTTATGTGGTGCTATAGATTTCAGAGATTAATATAATAATTTTCTTGCCTGTTTTTGTGTTTTGTTTTTCATTAAGGACCATTACATTGAAAGAAAATCACTCTTTTTGCAGTTTTATCCTTTTCAGTCAGATGTTACCATGTGCACTTAATATTTAATAAGTATTTTTATGTCTTCTTAACTGTCTGTCAAATGGAGTTCTGAAGTCAATGAATGACAATTACAATGTTTTTATGGAAAATTTTCCCTTTATATCTGGGGAGAGGGATGTGTTTTCTAAAATTGCAAGTAGGCAAACTTAATCATTTCACCTGTGAGAAATATCAGTAGCTGAATTTAAAATTTGCAGTACAGATTTAATTCAGAGCTTATTAAAATCTATTTTTATCAAAAATTGTACATTTAACCATTTTGGGGAGTAATAAGCTTCTTCATAATGAATACATTTTAATATTGTTGAATTTTACCTTTTCAAATAATATTGTGTCAACTTTTTTAATAATGCTAAGGGTCCGATTTTAAAAAAAAAATATCAACAATGCTTCTGTCATTTAAAGCTTTTAAAATCCTGTATAGGAACAGATTTCACTCTTAATTACTCTAAATAGTAATTGAAGAGTTAATATAATATCTATTTGTTATCTATGTTTTATTATCTACTTTTAAATTGAGAGAGAAGTAAAATTAAGCATTTTATGTAATTTCATTCTACTTAGTAATATTTTACACTAATTTATGATTAATATTTAAAACATTCTGAAAGATTAAAAACAATTTTTTTTAATCTCTATTTTTTACAGGTTTATAAGTTTCAGCTGTAGAAAGCGACGTAATGATTAGACTGAAATGTATATTTTTAAAAACTAATCAAATGAGTAGGGATGCTTCAGTGGTCTTTCTATTAAGGAGATATGTTTAATACAACATTTTGATAAAGGACATAAAGTCTAATCATACTTGATCCATTTTTTTAGTTTAAATAATAAAGAAATATTAGACAGTTTTGGAACTACAGTGTTGTTAGATATCAGTATAACTTATGCTAATATATTATGTAAGCAAAGAGCTTAATTTTTAAGTGTTTTATTAAATAAAGTATCTTATAGCTGAAATTCATTTTAAATTTTGTGTTAGTTATGAAACTTTGTTTTTTTGCTCCTAACTTAATAACAATAGGAGGCTAATGAAAACAAACACATTAAAAGCCCCTGATTCATAACAAAGCCCCTTATGCATAAAAATAAACACATTAAAAGCCCCTTAATATGGTCAAAAAGCAGTTGAAATTACAGATTTTAGCATGGATAAATAGTATGCTTTAATGTGGAATTTGAATATTTAAAATAGATGTTGTTGGAGGCAATGTGTCAGTTTTATACTGTTCTTTGACTTCTCACTTTTATTTATAATTGATTTAACTAAGGAGACAGGACATTTTGAAAATGCAAAATCCTAAAACATTCTGAAGTAAATTATCATCAGAAGATGACATCTAAATAGAAATGCCGTTGGAGATTAGTTATGTATTTTATAGTAAGAGCCATCTTTTTTATGGATTGATTTGATTTGAAGGAAAGCCTCTAGTGTAAAGGTGGCAGAGTAAATACCTGAAGAGTGATGTTCTCTGTTCCAGCGATCAATACTAGCCCCATGACTCTACTTCTGGCTACCTTCTAGTTAAAAACAAATTTTTTAATTCTGACAATTTAATTGCCCTTCCCAAGTTCACATTAACTTGCTTGGGGAAAAGGGCTTTAGGTAATTTTTCAAAGAGAGACCCTCCAAAGTGGTTATTTATAAAAGTCATTTTGTAATGGGCGATTTCTTTAACTTTGCAGAAGCTGAGTCATATTTTTAAATTAAAACTTAATACTTCCTCTTATGATTAAATATTCTTTATGGAAATTAACAGCAAGCAGAGGTGGATATTTGATTCTGGAGGGCATTTTCTTCTATTTTATAGTTTTAAAATTTATTAGAAATCAGTTGTAATGATTCGTAACATTCTTCCAATGCACAGAGCCCAGTTTGTCAGTTATTTATTATCAGAGCATTTTAGATCTGGAAAGAACTTAAAGGCTAAAGTTTAGTTTAACTTTATTCTTTATAAATAAGGAAATTGAGGAAACAAAAGGCCACCGTAATTCTTGGTAGATACAGGATTAAGCCCAGGCTAACTCATACTAGTCAGATTTTCTTACCTTTGTCCTATGCTGTCTTCCTATGTTCATTGTTAACTATATGAGGAATTTTATATTCAAATTAAAGCCACATAAAAAAATGTTTTAAATGGTGGAAAGATTGGTTTTAATTCAAACAGTAAAAGAGTTTAATAGTAGAATCATATTGAATTCAAGACATTTTTATTTTGTAGCCAGTGTACTTGCTAATAGAAATATATGACGGGGATTGAACATAGTTTAAAACGTATCTTGTAATTATATGGAATGATACAAGTACCTCATTTAGTTGTCCAGTGATGACACACCATGTAAAGATACTAAATCATGCCATTCTCTCCTAACTTCAGTAATGCCATATATTACTGTTTTCTTTTTAGGATCAACATACAATATGTTCTCTATCTAACACTTTTAGGGAACCCATGACCATTAGGAGATGAACTTAGCATGTTCTTCTCATTGTCTTTTGTAGCTCCACTAATTTTTCTTGAGTAAATTTCCTTGACTTGGAACCCTTTGGAATCTGCACAAACTATAAAAGTGGAATTAGTTTAGGACAAGAGTTGTGTATAAAATATTCTCTGTGTGTCCCGTTCAGAATGAACACTTATGGTATGTACTTCACATCATACTAAGTGGGTACCCATATTTATTTTATGTACATTGAGGTCACTTTGTTATTCTAGTAGTAATCTTTTTTTTAAACAAAGTAGCTAATCCTTAATGTATAAACTTTTACTGTAATACGGACTATTGATTTAATTCACTGGTGCACTGAACTTTTTAAAAGGGGGTTTATATACATAGGTGGAACAATTTTCTATGTTCTGATTCTGTTTTAATTTTACTTATCTCTCCTGTGTTGAAGAGATCAATCAACTCATGTCCAGTAGTAGCTAGCTCTAAAGAACTGGAACTTTCCATTTTGAGAACCACCTTCTCTCCAGCCCTCTCATTGCTTAGTTTCAGTGACTCCAAAGTCATGATTCAAAGAAAGCATTTTTGGACAAATTTATCTAATTTGATGTAACAGAATAAATATTAAACCAGAATTAAATGTGAGATTAAGTAAAGGGAATCTGTTAGTAGTGATATGAAACTTTTTAAGTTACTGTGTTTGGTCATGATTTTATTAACTAGTAAAGATCTGAATCAAGCTTTAAAATTGAACCAACAGTCTGTCCTGACTTTATCCAATTAAATTTATTCTAGTGTAGGATATGCTCACAGAAGATATCAAAATAGTTGATACTAGTTTTAATGGTTGATTGAGTATAAGGCAAATGGAAGTTGAAAATATACTTTTCCCAGCACATAAACATGATAATTATCTTTTATTTTCTGCTTGGGACAGTTTTGTTCTAATTTTGAAAAAAAAAAAAAAGTTCTTTAGCAGAAAGCTATTAGGCCATTGAGAATTGAACACCAGAGCATGTGGTGTGTATTAGAGTACTGTTGGTAATTTTACTGCTGCTAACTTAAAATCCTCAAGGGGGAGTTAATTACAGGAAAACCATTCTAAATATCAGTAAGCTGCATATTTTCCATGACAAGAGGTTTTTCAGTTGAGGTTGAACAATTCCAGAATCTGAGCTTGTAAAAATAAGTAAATAAATAAAAAGTGGGTGTTTGTGTGCATACAGTAGACCTATAATACTTTAAAATTTTTTCATAAAATTTTATTAAATTCAGAAGTTAGTGTGTTTTAATGTGTCAGCATGATGAGAACATGTTTAAAAAATTTTTAATTCCAATTGAAAGGGATAAGACATTATTTTTAATGGTCATTTATATGAATTTGAATTTATTTACTGAGCTATTTTCATTACAGCGTTTTTTGTGGTTCCCCCCCCAACATGCTTTTTTCCTTTCATTAAAGCTTTTTGTATGTCACGACATGTATGGCAGTAATAAGAGAAAACAATGAGAAAGGTGTTGAATTTAGTTGTTTCTGATGTGTTTGACACATGCTTATCAAATTTAGTTTTGGAAATGATTTTTTTTTATTCTGTACTCTTTGTTATGATTCTGACTTAACCTTTTAAAATGCACTATGAGAAACATAGGAATTAGTAAGCTAACCAGTAAATTACATATACATTCATATTTATATAGTGGCTAAGAGCCCAGATCCTGCTCCACACTGCCTCTATTTAAATAAACCTTGACTTTACTTTTCACTAGCTGTGGTGCCTTGGGCAAGTATGTAACCTCTCTGAGCCTGTTTATTCATCCGAAAAGGAGAAATTAGCAGTGTTTATGAGAATTAAGTGAATTAGATATGTGAAGTGCTTTGAACACTCCCCAGCACAAGATTAGAGTTCTTTAATATTAGCATTATTATTATTTCTGCTTTGAGGGAATTGTAAGTCCAGGAAATCAGAATGTAATATACAGCTTTTGTACAAAATTCTGACTGGCAATTGTTAATTTATTAAAATTTGTTTTATAAGAAAATATAGAAGGTGGTGATTTCTCTTGTTTCTCAGTGTCCAATTTGTTTTTTAGTAAAATTGATAGTAAATTGGAAAAGATTTGTTTTGGTTAAGAGCAGTGTTTATGATTTCAGAGTAGGGAAATATAAACACTTGAAATATAATCAATGATATAAAAACATATATCTATTTTCCAAAAATATTCTTATGCTTTTTGGGGTATAATTTGTTTTGTGACCGAAAATAAAGCCATTTAAATTGGTACTTTAAATTTTTCTCAAATATTTATGGAGACCTTCACATGTGTACAGCATACTTATATGGGTATGAAAGAAAATAAGATTTGATTCACCCATAGTGGGTATTCAAGACAAATATAGAAAGTTTCTTTCCATGACTTTTTTATTTAACAGGAAGCATCTATGTTCTTTTAAGTAGTGCTGCAAGTATTGTATGTAAATTATATATGTGTGTGTGTGTATATATATATATATATATATGAACTCACAGTAAATATAATAAAAATAAACTTTTATTTTAACGTTATCCATAACCATACCTATTAAACTCAGAGAAACTTTGATTTGTCTGGTTAACCAGGTAACATCCATGTAGTTTAACTGTTTAGCATAAATTATATAGGTACATATTAGCCATGTTGCTGCAAATGGAGTGCTTTATCCTCTGTGGGTTTGGGGCCTTAAGCCTAGGCATAAAACTGCAGAGGGGTAAAAACCTCCCGTCTGATTTCCATATCAATGGCTGCTGCCCTGGTGGATCAGGTGCTTTGCCTCTGGGATTTGCTTAGCTGGAATCCGGAATGTAGGGAAGATGCTAAACTTTCCCTTATGTGACACAAGGAGCCTTTAAAAATCACCATCAGGAAATTAGTCTCTGGTTTTATGTATTTCTTAAGGAGAAAGCTGCTCAAAGCAATGGAGTCACTCTGGAGGGATATGAGTTCTGAAGTCAGTGTTTTGAGTTTCTGTGTTTTCTCCTTTCAGTTGCACCCCTGCCCCTCTTTCTGGTTCCAGCGCTGGCTGTTGGTGCTCCTCAGAGCTGCTTCTTCACTCCCTAGATGGCGTGGTCCCTGCCTTTCCTGCCGCCTTGCGTGTCCCAGAGCCTGAGAGCCTGATGCTGCTGCTCTCGGCGGAGCAGAGCGCTGCCGCTCAGGCGGTGGGCTCCCAGCCCAGAAGCCGCCGTCCCAGGCTTTCTGTTATGTTTGCCCCCGGGGGGTCTTATCCCTTTAGTTTAAACACAGGGCGGAGGGTGGTAGTGTTTGAGCCTCCACTTTGCTTTCACACTACCTTGCTCCTGGATATTTGTATAAGGGCTGACATGGGGGTGCGGGTGGGTGAACTGTAGGCATGGGCCAGGTGAAGGAGGGAGGAAGGAAGGAGGCAGAGAATAGAATGCAGCTTCTCAGAGCTGCTAGCTCTTGCTGAGTGTCAGCCGTGGCTTCAGCATTTGGCCTGACTCCTCATTGGCTGCTCATCTCTCAGCTCTGACCCCTTCCTTCTCCTTCAGAGCCACTCCTCAGCCATTTCAAAGTGTCTGTCAGGACAGTATTATTCCAGGAATGATTCAGGCTTTCTTAGTTTTCAGTGTGAAGCAGGTATTGTTTCTAAAACTAGGTTCTGATTTTTTTTCTACTGACAAATTTCCAAAAATGTGCTGCCTTTGAACCCTCTCCTGCCCTAACTATAAGTAAATAAATGGTTCGGTGAGCTGTGCAAGGGTCAGATTTAATGGGATTAGGGTGCTTGTTCAGGGTAACGTTAAGTTAGGTTTGGGGAATCGTGTTTGTCAGAAGGAGCATGTGTGCCATCCCAGCCACTTTCCCCTCTATGGACGACTCTCCATGTAAGAATGATTGACCACCTTTGACCACCTGTCCTTACCTCAGTTCCCTTCCCTTCTGCCAAAGCACTCTTCCCAGAGCTGATGGACAGCTGTGTTTCCTTTTCATTTCAGCTGCAGATGAAGATATCCTCGCTAAAGGAAAACAGTCCATCAAGAGCCAGGCTTTAGGAAATCAGAGCTCAGAAAACGAGACCCTCCTGGAAGGCGACGATGATACTCTGTCATCCGTGGATGAGAAAGATCTAGAGAATCTCGCCGGTAAATTCCGTGGTTTAGCAGCTATTTCAGCCAGCTCTGGGCCAATAAGCATCTAATTACTGCTTCAGCTGTGCCAGCTAGCACTGCTACATGTCCACCCACAATTATATTAGATAATTTTGGTTTGTTCTTTCAGGCATTTTCCACCTAATCTTCAATACTGTTTCTCCTTTATTTTTCTGATCTTTCAGTCTCTTTATCCTATTGATCTTTTTTTTTTAATGAATAATTTTCACTGAAAAAGAAAATAAAAAGTTTAAAGCAGCAACCCAAAAAAGATTGCTTCACCCATCTCATGGGAGTTACCCAATTTCTCTGAAATGAGATCTATAAGTAAAATTCTGCCAGTTGTTTTGTAAATTAAGCTTGGGGGCAGATGAGCTATTTGTTTTGCTTTACCTGTCTTAGACGGCATGCTGCTCTCTCAAGAAAATCCATTCCAAGAATGATATGGCTTCACACAGGATTCACATATTTTACCTGATGGAGGAATTGTGATTTGCGCTCCGCAGATTTTTCAGTTACTTCCCTTATGGGAAAAATTCTCTCGTTTAGCCTGAAATTTGTAGTCATTCATTAAATGTTGTTTTTTCCTTTAATGCCTGTGGCTCTGTCTTTCAAGGCAGAAAGTCTGAAAGATTCTATTGTTTCTTTGTTGCAAATTATATAGTCTTCTATTTTGATCATTTTAAAAGGCATTAGAAATATATTGAGTGACATATCTAAAACTGTGCAAGTGTACAATGCAAGATAATGACAAGCAAAAACAGATAATGGTATCTTCGCTGATGACCATAAACCTCTGTGTAAAGTAACATAAAATTAATTGGAGCCTAGTGTTCAGGGATTAGGGCAGGAGTAGAGCGCAAGGTGGACAGTGCTATTCCGGAGTCTTTTCCTTCATATCCATTTACCCATTTCCTCCTCCTTTCTTGCTTCTATTCTCGCTACTAGTAATACATTCATACAGTAATAGAGGTGAAAGGGGAGTTTAATTATATAATCTTGACAATGGCAATAGGATTAAGAAGTAATCCACACTAATAAAGTGGTGTGGGTTAGAAATGAAGTGGAAATTGTCAGGGGTCTCCTTTAGGACATAGGCTGCCCTAGCTCCTGCAGCTGTCTGCTTACTCTGTAATTGAATGTCTGAGAGTGATTGAAAAAATGTTATTTCTTCTCAGGATTACATGCTAATGTACAGAGGGCAAAGGAGACAGCAAAAGAACACATAGCTGCTTACTTCCTCCATTTATAGGGATGAGCTTTGGGAAATCATGGCTGTTCCGCCGCTATCTGCCGCCCATCTGCAAACACAATGTATTTGTACATTGGGAATAGAGGGCAAAACCTGCTCGGATCTCCGCAGAGCATCCCTCCTATTGTCCTACTGGCACACATTAAGATTGATGTGAGATTAAGGACCAACACCCTTCCAACAATCGATGGAAATGTCAATTCATCTGAATTTTGAAACACTTATTCACCCATTGATTACCTGAATAGGTGTGCCGTGTTTATAGGCACTGTATTAATTCAGGCCTCTAAGTGCCAATCTTCTCTTGCTGCTTTCTTCACCTATAGAATTTGTACAATGAGGAATTGACATGGGATTTCAAATTCTTACCACATCCAGTTCTACATACATATATATATATGTATACATAATAAAATCATTATTTTCAGTCCTTACTTTAGGTTTAGCACTAATATACTTTCTGCTCTTCTATCTGTATTGAATCTATTGTTTTCAGTAGCAGGCTGATTTGTCTCTTTGATAAGCCCTGTGGAGATTTGATTATTCCAATAAAAATTCATTCACTTGGAAACCCACCCTCCAGCTGTTTACTCCCAGAGTCCCTGAACTACACTAATATTAGATTTGGAAGCATTGAACAATATTTAACAGAGGAAAGGCAGGCTTAGAAAATAAGTATTTTTACCAGTCTTTCACAGGAAAAGTTGTTATGGGACAGGTTTTGTGTCAACCTGGCACAAAATCTTTAGCAGAGACTACGGTAACATTTCTCACGTTGCTAATAAGCTAGTGATCTTTTTGTAATCATGCCCCGGCCAAACTCCGCTAACCTCTGGCCCTGGGAGCCCATGGAGGCCCCTTGCTTCTGGTTGTCCTGCCATGTTGTTTGATAGCCCGAGGCTTGTTTTCTAAATGGAATGTGGATGGACTGACTTAGGCAGAGCAGCCCTCATACCCTGAGATTACACCCAAGCTTTGCAGACTCCCCGTAAAATAATTGCCTCCTCGTTTACTGTTTTCATTAATCGCCTATGATAAATCTTCTGGTATGGACATCCTAACTTTGCATTTTCAGAGGACGATTTGGGGTGGACAGAATTTGTAAGGGTAGGATTTGGCAGGCAATGTGGTCCTGGAGGTGAGAATTTTAAAATTAAAGTTCTGCTTGGAATCTATTTGAATGTTGTTTTGGGAACTGTCATTCCAACGTGTTCGGCTTGTCTGTTCCTTTCGGCAGGTCCTGTTAGCCTGAGCACACCCGCCCAGCTTGTGGCCCCCTCGCTTGTGGCAAAGGGCACTCTTTCTGTCACCTCCTCTGAACTCTATTTCGAGGTGGATGAGGAGGACCTCAACTTCAAGAATATCGACCCCAAGGTGAGCCGATGAGGAGCCAGTTTCATTTTGATGGAATTGTATTTTCCTGTTGATGGGATGGTGTGCTGTGAGGTAGGGTTGGCCTTGGGAAAGTCTGACAGACTTAGTTGGAATTTCTTGCTGAAATGCTTCTGCCTTTATGCAAGGCAGCGCTCTTCTTAGCTTATGATCCCCTTACCAGCTAGTTAGATTATTGAAGTTCATTTAGATTCAAAAACAATTCCCACTTAATTGCATTTATCATTAGCTCATTCAAGGGTGGGGGGAGACCCTCAGGGAATATCTTCTGTAAATATATTTTGCCTCCAAGGGCCCAGGGTGAATTAAGCTACAAAATTCAGTGAGAGTGAGAGAGAAATGATTTTGTTTAGCCTTTATATTTTCTGGATATAATACCAATATATCACTCGCCTTGCTTTGTCCTCATGACTTACTGCTCTGCCGGGCGTGCATGTCTTGTGTGTGTATGAGATACCTCTGGTTCCTATTACCTGTAGCCGATTTTACAAGGCACTGCATAATTTCCTATTCTTAAATGAAACTGTAATGTCCCCTTTAAAATGTATTTCTGGTTGCTTTTCAGACCTTGGCAACTTTATTTCACTAAGAAACATTCGGGGCATAGCCATAAAGCCAAAATTAGGTTTATTTCATGAAAGTGAATGGCAGAATTTGTTCTGAGAGAAAGTCTTTTTTAAAAAGAAATGAGCAAAATAAGCATCCTGTAGAAAGAGAAGTGATTTTAAAAATATGGAATACTTTCTTTCACAGGCTGATAGCTTGTGTGTGCGCACGCGCGTGTGTGTACACATACATACATACACATACATAATTCTGAGTTTATTGGTGGGAGGTTCTTTGGTTTTGTAATCATGTGCATTATTAAATTTTAGTGATTTAGAAGTGTTTCAAAGTAGCTCCTGATGAAAATGTTATAATTTTATTAAAAACTTTACAGTCACCTCTTACCCATGTTTCTACAATGGAACATTGTTTTAAAATTGCTGCCTCTATGAAGGTAGGATTTGGTAGACTGTATGAAAGGATGGCTATGATGGAATTTATTATTTTGACCATAATAATTTAGCTAAGGCAATACAGAGAAATCTTTAATTCAGAAATTATACCAACTAGAAAAATTTTCACTTTGTTGCATGGCTGAAATGTCTGAAAATGTATTTTAGTTTCTTTAGGAAAGAGAGGTGACCAAAATTACTTAAACTCTCTAACTTATGGTAGTTTGTGAGTTTGAGAGTCTGAAATTTAATTCAGAATATTCATTACGTTTCTGGACATACATGGTTTAAAATCTAAATTGTGATTTAATGGTACCTAAGGTAATTGTACTCAATATTAGAACCTCTGCCAATCTTTGCAATTAGGTTCTTTGAATTTATTTACTCCTTTGGGGGAAGTCATAACTTTTATTTCTCTCTGATCTTATTCTGTGTAGCATCATTAAATTAGTTTTTTTCCCCTGTTGCTTGTGCAATACAGGAGTCTTTTACCCTAATCACCGTAATTGTTTTGTATCATAGCAACCTGCCTAATATTACAGAAATGAAAACTTCTGCTAATTTGTATTTTAAAAAAAATTTTCAGCCAATTATGGGAAGAATGTTTGATTTTGTATAGATATGCTGGTGCTTTAAGGTATTTGTAGTGAGATGACTGTGTCACTGCAGTGCTTTTCTTTTTTAGTTGCATAACATTAAATAAGGAGGGGAAAAGGATACTGAATTTGGGGAATTTTTGTTTCGTCTTGTTAAGACTTAAAAACTTTTTTCCAGGGATAGTTGGAGGAGCTATGTGTCTAATGCTGTATATTCTTTTGAGCATGCAGAAATGGTCATTTTAAGATGTTTTAATCTTTTAAACTAAGCACTGTGCCCTTAAATCATTTCTTTGTCAATGTAACCACCTACTCCTTGCTTTGAAAATGTTCTTAAAAATCAGAACATTTGCTCCAGAGAATAAATTCCTTGTTATTAAAAAAATTAGTGTATTTGTTCGAACCACTTAGTATTACACTGAGTTTGTTCTACATCTACAAGTAGAGAGACCAGAAAATAGATATAGGTTAAAAAGCTGGAGATGGTTTCACAACTGATAAGATCAAAGTTTATATTTTTAACACAGAACTATTTTAACTAGGGAATTCTTATGGAAATCTTATGCCTTAAGCTTGTTTGGTCAAGTGAGCTAGGCTACAGAGTCCTGACTACTTCTCTTTTTATTCATCCATCTCTGCTATCCTGCAGCTCATCTCTCTACTCCACTGCACCTCCACACCAACTTCTTCCTCTGGCCTTTAAAATTTCTTTTTAGAACATTTTTTTCTGTGGACTTTCCTCAAATTAAAAACTGGGCTAATTCAAAGAATACCTTTTAAATATTATAGGGAAACATCTGATATGCATTCTATACCTGTGCCTCATGATTAGCATATTTAATGGAGGATATAGTTGCCTTCACCATAAAGAAGACAAACCAATTCCTTTCACTGTCCATCCCTATCAAAAGGGATACTTTCACTTTTACCAGTTATTTTATTTTCCAATCAGTCATTCCCTGCATTAAAAAGAAACAAAGTCGAAATGTTAACATGAGCACATTGGATTGTTACCTTAGAAAGGAAGTAGGGTAGGAACTTACTTTTTGTACTTGTAAATTCTTGAAACAGTAATCTTTTTTTGGTCAAAAAGTTGTATCAAAACCTTTGTTTAAATTGTCTATCAGATGCTTCAGAGTAATTCTGAATAATTCTGGGAATTTGATAAAAATGATCTTAGTTTGGGCATAACTAAGCTGTTTTAAGAATTGAAGTAATTCATAAATTTGGATTGTTCATATCACCATGTACTAGGAAAAGGAATATTGCTATAACCATTTTATTCTTTTCTGGTGTGGTTGATTTAACTATTAAGTTTTTATTATCTAAAGCTTGAAGAGGACAAATGATTGAAGGAAAACTATCAACTCATCATGTTAACTATGCAGAAAAGCTCCATAAATATTTTCTTTGTATTTCAGACTCAGAGTGGATTTTTAAAAATTATGGCAGAAAAAACAAACCTCTTAATTTTGAATGTGAAATAATTTTTTTCTATTTCACATTTGCTCCAACAAATTCTGTTGCTCCGTACAAGATCTGTTTTTTTCTAGTGTGAAACAAGATATTACTTTTAATTTTAAGATCTACAGAACAAACACAGATTATATAGTTGGGTAAAATTAATGTTTTCTCTTTTCTAAGGATTTTTAGTGGGAATTTGTATGGTTAAATCTACAAAATGTGCTGTGTTTGTAAATTTTGCAAATTAATGTTCACGTGGCGGCTTCTTGCATTTAGTTCCTTAAATTCACATCTTTACATTGTAAATTATAAATCGTGATCTCACCTGCCTTCATTTAAGAACAATCCACAAACAGTCAATTACAATGTAAAGTAATATTTTTATTACTGTTTTCAACAAGACTGCTTAGGGTGAGGGTAGAGGCGCAAGAGAGGGAGGGGCACGATCTGACATTGGCACTGAGATACATTTAACATCAGCAAAACTTTTCTTAAAAGAGAAATTTTACATATAATTAAATACTTTTTTTTTCACTTGGTGACAACATTCAGGCAACCCAAAACAAAATGAAATGAGCAAGGGAGACGGAGGGGAGAAGGAGGGAAGGGGAGGAAGAGAGAAAGAGAGAGAGAGAGAGAGAGAGAGAGAGAGAGAGAGAGAGAGAGAGAGAGAGAGAGAGAGAGAGAAAAGAAGAGGAGAAGAGAAGAGAGAAGGGAAAGAAGAAAGAAAGAAGGAGAAGGAAAAGGGGAGAAACTACTATACATTGATTTCAAAATGTACCTTGGGTTTCATTTTGTGGTGGCAAAGCCCGATTGCTTCTTTTGTGTGACCTTTTAAATTCACATTGTTTGGAAGAAAACGATCACTTTTGTGCAAGAACGTGATTCCGTGCTGTTTGATTTGTTGATTGGCTTTCTTTCTTTTTATTTGCTTGTTAAATCAGCGAAGGTCTGCCGCGGGTTCCTGTTTCTTTCAGGTGGCTTGCATAAAAGTTTGTGTCCCGAGTTTCCGCTGCCTGTCGCAGACTTGTGTGTGTTGGATGAGAGCATTCCCGTTTGTGTCGCTTTTCAAGCAGTCCCCGGCACCCTATAGTTTGTCCAGGCTTTTGGGATTGGTGAGAATTTCCCTGGCCAACCTCCAGGTCTGCTTGGCAGCACTCTCCAGGGCTGAATGGGGCTTGCCCTGGAAAAGGTCGAGGTTGGGCAGAAAGTAGTGAGGGCAGCGGCGGCACTGCAGGCAGGAGATGAGCTGCAGCAGGATGCCGTTGAGCCGATCTCCGAGGCACGCCTCGTCCCAGTCCGTTTCCCGAGGGTGTTTCTCGCACTCGTACAGCAGCAGCGTCTTCATGTGGTAGTTATTGAGCGGCTGGCCGGGCAGCTCCAGGTGGCGGTCCCGCAGCGTCTTCAGCACCGACAGACACTTGTTTCGGCAGCCGCCCATCAGCAGGCGGTTCTCAGCCTCCCCGAACTGCAGCACCCAGGCGTCGCTCTCGGCGGAGCTCTGCTTGCCTGTTAGCGAGTAGCACTCCTTGGAGAGCAAGTTGAAGCCTTCGGCCTTGACCTCCGCCACCCGGTTGGGGCCTGGCCAGGGGATGTGAGGCATAGGCCACTGCGCTGCGCTGCGAGGCCAGATCCCGGTGCACTTGAACGCCGGCGTGATCTGCACCACGTAGCGCTCCCTGATGCGCAGCTTGACCTCGCTGGTGTCCGCGATCATCTTGACCACGTCCCGATAGCTGCACTTGTCCACCGCCTGCGCCACCAGCGTCTGGAAACGCGAGCGGATCTTGCGCGCCGAGAGGTAGCCGGACGCCGTGATGAACTCGACCCAGAGAGACATGCTGCGCTTGCGACCATCGCTCAGCTTGAGCACCGCGCAGCCGGGCAGGGAGCCGTCGTCCACGAAGTTGAAGACGCCCATCTGGTTGAGGTAGAGCACCACCTCGAACTCGGTGGGCGAGATGACCTCCAGCCCCTCGTAGCGGGCATCGATCTCGCTCAGGGAACTGATGAAGCGGGGCTCCTGCACCTCCACCTCCTTGAGCACGTCCGACACCACCTTGCAGACCTCTCGGATGGTCTTGGCAATGGCCGCCTTGCGCGCTTGGCAGCGCTCCGTGTAGTATTTATTGAGCTGGTAAACCAGCTTGGCCTGCGCGGCGATCATGTTGGGGCACAGGTCCGGGCTATACACCGGCGTCTCGCAATACGTTGAGGGATCCAAGGCTCACACGCTGGTGGTAGCCCTGCGGCTTGAGAAAGAGGCGCGGCGCTCCCCCTAAGCCCCACTTTCACTCTTGTTTTCCACCAGGGCGGACCGGCTGATGCGACAGCCGGCTGGATCTTGCCCCTCTTTCCGAAACCCGTTTTTCTTCTCCAGAAAAGAAGAGAAAAGGTGATCTTTTGGGAGGGGGAAAAAAAAAAGAGCCTGGTGGGATTTTTTCCCCCCTCTCTTGATATGTAAAATAAAGATGTGCTTGCTGGTGAGATGAAGGGTGGGGGGCGAAAAAGAGAGGGTGAGAGCGAAATTCAGGTTACCCAGAGGCTACGCTTAAACGTCTGCAGCCGAGATTGCCCAGAAATCTGCAAAAAGAGGTCTTTTAAGTGCCAAAGTAAATTTAAAAACAGAAGCGTAACATTGAGTGTTTCATTCCTAAACTTCTCTCCCAGGCTGGTAGGACTCGCATAGGTGAGTGCCTTTCTCCTCACCCTCCCCCAAATGGAAGGTGAAGGATGTAATTAATGTCCAGAGAGCAGCGAAGTGCAGCTCAGTCCGTGGCCCCGTCGGAGGTTAGCAGATGCCCGCACTCCCAGCGTGTTGGGCTGGTCTCGTCTCCGGGGTCGCGTGGGGAGCCGTATCCCTCTCGTCCTGCTGGAGGCGTTGTTTTGGACTGAGCTTGTTTGTTTGCATTCGGTTCTTGTCTTTCTCTAGGTGCAAACCGCTGGAAGTTGTTGGATATTCATTTCTGCTTCGTAATTTATAATTTTGGCCCTAGCAAAATCTATTTTAGTGTGACCAAGTCGTTGCTTGCGTTGCATCTGGGGTTTAGTTATAACGATTCAAGGGTTTTTCTCCTCCTCCCCCTTTAGGTTGCTTGTGCTGATTCCACTTTCTGAGTCGCCTCTCCCTCCTCCCCTCCGACGTCTCTCTTCTCTCTCTTCCCTCTCCCCTCCGACGTCCCTCTCCCGCCCGCTTTCTCCTCCCTCCTTCTTTCTCCCCTCCCTCCTTCTCTCTCTCTGTCTCTCTCTCTCTCTCTCTCTCTCTCTCTCTCTCTCTCTCTCTCTCTCTCTCTCTCGCTGTTTCCTGGAGTTATTTAGTTTATGAATGGTCCAGGGCCATCATGAGGGGGGTGGAGCTTCAGGTCCTACAATCGCTATCCAAGCTGTCACTGCTGTAGCCAATCCGGGAGAGAAGACAGGCACGCTTGGCGGACAGTAGCAGCCACCGCTGTGCTTGATAAAGAAAGGGGGTAAAGAGAGAAGTAAGAAAATAGGAGGAGATAGTAGAAGTCAAACGCTCACACACATTTTACGGCCCCCTCTTCTTTATCCTCCTCTCTTATCAGTTGCAAGGAAGGAAAAAGAGTCTATATAGAAGGGACTTCCTGGAGATGGCTGGAAGAACGCGAGGGGAGTAGCAGTGGTTCAGAAAGGTTCACTTTTTTTTCTATCAACCTTGTGAAGAAGATGCAAACTCTAACAAAAAGACTTTCGCTTGAAGGCAAATGGGAGGAGGAAGGGGAATTTGGGAAAGGACCTAAATTTTTCTAGGTTTTTCTCCTCCAGCAGTGTTCCTCCCTTTTCTTCCCCTCACCTCCCATTGTTGCCAAGATCAGTTGCTGCATTTGTGCACCAGTGCGGGGCTGGAGTGGATATGCAGTGTGGGTTTATGACTATAAATCTCTTTTCAGTAATTTCCATATGCTGTTGAAAAATGGGGCAGGGCCAAAAATAGTACAAGCACCTTGCTTGATAATTACTTCATAATTAAGATTCATATATAGTTAGTACTATGACTTTATTGTTTCAAGGACTAACAAGTTATTAAAAAATATGTTTCAGCTGTAAGAGATGGTGCAAATTTATATATGGTAAAATTTTGTTGGATATACATTTAAATTAAAACAAGCCACTGAAACCGTTTTAAACTTAATAAAAAGAAGGGCAGTAAATGTGAACCTGAGTTAAAGTTTTCTTAAAACGTCAGTGTTGTAAATCTAATTTTGAATATATTCTCAGGCAGTACACAGTTTCACTTGTAAAATGATTTTATTTTCATAATTGACTTTTGCTCTTAAAAGACTTCAATGCTGCAAAAATCTATAACTATCCTGTTATTGATTACGTAGATGGCTTCACTCCCTTGGCATTTCCATGAAACGCATGCCTGTGCTTTTAATTTATATATTATCCTTTCAAACTGTACCCATTGTAGCCTTTCCGTACTTTCGGATGAAAAAAGCTATCAAGTATTTGTGATTTGCTTAGTATTGGGGGGTTTCTGCTTGAACCTCGGGTGTCTATATTGTTTCTGAGTCTTTTTAAGACAAATCAGGTGGATGGAATTTTTAGCTTGAGTTTGGATGTGATATTCTCGGGTAATGCTATAAGAAAAGTCTGTGAAGCCCTTGGGACTAAGACTTCGTTTTGCAAAACCCTGCATGCGGATTCTGCAACTTCCCCTGCCAGGGCTTGTCTTGCTTTCTTAGATCTGGACTGGGTGGACCTGAATTCAGTTGGAGAGGGAAAGTTTATTTCTCTCTTGCTTGATGTCAGACACTGGGGCCTCTTGGTTCTTTCTTGTCTGGCACGGACCACTGGTACCTTGTCACCCTTTCTAAAGAACTATTCCGGCCTTTATTTTATTTTAAATCAAGTCGGATTCATTGCCTAGAATCTGTCTTCAGTGGCAAGGAGTTGGGGGGATCGGTCGGAAGTCAGCATACTCTAAACTCGTACGCAGAGCTTTGGTCAACTTCGCTGGAGAGGCAGAGACTTGGGGCGGCCGCCCGACTCCAGCCTCCTTGGGGGATGCAGCTCGTGTCCCTGAATCCTTGGCGGCAGAAGGATCCCGGGGAGTCGCGCAGCTTTCGGGGTTTGCGCGTGTGGAAAGCCCCGGGCTGTGTCGGTAGCCTAGTTACTGCTCGCGGCTCACGCCGGCACTCTGGGAAACATCACGGGGCAGGAGGGGCACTAAGCTGTTGGGAAAGGGTTCTGAGTAGCTTCTCCGGAGAGCAGTTACTGGGCGGAGACTTGTGGCGGGGCTCAAGGGTGCAGAGCTTTCCCTCCCAGACCCTGGAGGCTACCTCTTCTTGGTTGCCTCTCATCCACCAGCGGCCGAGGCCTCGCGCGTGGACTGGCCTGGCGCACAAAGTCCCTGGGAGTGAGTGTTCGCGCAAAGGCCCCGGGGTGATGGTGAAAGCCCATCCCCGGGGCTCCGGTGCCTCGAGGCGGCCAGCCGTGTCCACGCGTGGGCAGGCGCTTCGCCCCCGGCCCACGCCCTCCCCCTCCCTCGTGGGGCAGCCCAGGCCACGCCAGTCTTCCCGCCACCAGTCGCCTGGCACCCATGTCGCCTCTCCTCCCGGCTCTGCCAAGCGCCACTGAGTTTCCTCGCACCCTCGTCCCCGCGCCTCTCCCATTTTTGCATCCAGAAGGCTGAGGGATGATAAAACGTTACAAATGTTTTGATTTAAAAACAATTCATTACCAATTTACCCTGTCTAAGGTAGATGCTCTAGTAAATAATAAATCAGTTAAACAAAGGCGACTTTAATTTATTGCCGCGGTACTAATTAGAAACATCATTCCAGCAATAAACTTAAACACTTGCAGCGAATAATGCTCCCGCTTGCTGGGTCCTTGTCCCCTCCCCCACCCCTGCGCGCGCGGGGCCGCCTCTGCCCTGAGCGCGGCTTCAGCCCTGTGTGTGCGCGTGTGTGCGCGCGGATCCGCTCTTCCTCCGGGGGAATAATTGAAGGGGGAAACAGTACCCGAGGAGGCTGTAATTGAAGAGCCCCTGTCACCTCCGCTTTTATGTATGTTAGTATAGAAGTCCATCAGCAGCCCCGTGATGGCGTATTAAAGCGAAGTGGCAGCCCCTTCTGCAGGAGATACCGTCTTCTATTAAAGGAGACCAAGTGAGAAAGAAACTCGAGAGGCTAAAAGCCACTTCAAGCCTTCAGACCCCATTGATCTGTATTCTCTTGTTATAATCCGTCTCATCATACTTGAGTTAATGAGGCAAAGGAGGGGGAGCGAATTCGGATGGTTCTTGACAAATTCATTAGGGAGGCTGTGGGACATTTTATTTGACTGTTAAACATCTTGTTTGTTTGGTTTAGGCAGTGCCAACATCCGCATGCTTCTGCCCAGACCTGTGATGCTGGGCTAGCTACAGACATTCCTAAAAAGAGAGGGAGGACATTCAGCATGTCATTTGCATTTGTTTGTTTTGGATTCCCAGCAGTCCATTACCTTCAGACTTCCCTGGACTTTGCCTTCACCATCATTACATTAGGGACATTTTATGAGAATGGAGAGGGTGATACTGAGGTGGGGGTGTGTTTTTTTTAGTTACTATAGACTAAAATATGTGTGTTTAAGTGTTAGTCTGAAAATTTCCCATATCCTTAAAAAATGAGTCAAGTTATAGCAATTACTGTACTAGTTTTTGAAAAATATGAATCTGTAAATTCCAGAAGAACAGCCAGGTTACATATTACATCCTGTTTTTATTTGATCAAAAATACACTTTTAATTGTTAGTTGAATTTGCTCTTGCAATGAAGCACAAAAGTAAAAAAAGAAACAATGGAAATAAAATTTTAACTATTTTATACAAATAAGATGTGTTAAAAAGAAAATAGGCATATTTTAATTTGAGAGTCTTTTATATTTAAAATTTGAAGCAATTTGGGAACTCTTTGGTGCAAAAATAAGGTGATGAGTTGACAGAATACTTAAAAAAGAAAATATTCCTAATTAAAGAATGATGGACAGTTAAGCTAGACTGCTAATCTTACATTTGATTCTGAGATAATAGTACAGTACTTGATTTTCTCAGGCTTTTTCTTGAAAAGAAACAGCACAATTGTTGTACTTTCTTGCATGGAGAATTCGGTCATATTTTCCTTCAGCAATTGTAAACAACGTCAGTTTAAGTGCTTTGAGAAAGAACTCTTAGCTACCATTTACAGGAAAATGGTATGAGAGAAAAAAGAAAATGAATGCTCTCTGCCTGCCATTTTTATGCATTCCTGCACCACTGATGAAGCTGGCACTGCTGCAGAGAATGCATGAATTGGAAAGGAAATGATTCAGTAGTTCATGTTGTGTTTCTCAGAAGCACAACCAAACTAATGGCTGAAATCACTGCTCCGTGCATCCGACAGTTATATCCCCATTCACATTTCCAGACAATGTAGAATCCTTAATATGTTGTATTTTTTTGCTGATCTTCACTTAGAAATGTGTTTACTGAGTTAAACTTCAGAGCTTTTTTTTTTTTTTTTTTTTTTTTGCTGTATCATATCGCTGAGACTTAAAAAGATACCCATTATTATCTGTGGAAATAGGATACAGTATTTCAATAGTCTTAGCTAAAGAGTATACAGGTTTTAGAGCGTACGATTTTATTCTTTAGGAAAACATTTTAGAAGGATTCATAAATAATCAGATTATTGACTTTAAAAACCCAACTCTCTGAAGGATTTGTACTTTTTTGGAAATCAGTGGACCACATGTTTACCTGTATCTATTCTTAGTCTCTAAAATCTAACATAGAAGTATATCTATGCAGTTGCTAAATCTTTGATTCTTATATACTTAATCATTCAACATATTTATAAAAATGCTTGATTTTATCAAAACAGAAAAATTTGGTCAAAATCTAAATGGGGAAATAAACAACTATTAAATTCTCAGAATTTAAATTTCCAGTGGAAACAGAAAGAAAAATAAATACCCCAGGCAATGTCCTAGTGTATTAGTTGATGGAATTCTATTGAAGTAATTATATTAAAATGCCAGTAAGAAGATTGAACAGTTGTCAAGATTATACCATCCACATTGTATTAAAAGTCATAGGAGAACTACTGGTTTTTCATTCTCTGTCAAATGATGTAATTTTCCCAAACTCTGAAGTATCGTAGAGATTGTTTCTAGGCTATTGATAATTATTTTTTTCTGGAATCAACCTGGAGAATAATCAGTAACTGAATATTTTGTTTGAACACATCACTATAGTGCCTATTAATTTGAAATGGTCAAAAATGCTGTTGAAACAAGTTTTTTGTTTTGTTTGTTTTTCTCACAAAATATCAATAGCTTAAAAAAACCAAACCAAACCTTGTAATCTCTTTGATTGGTAACCCAAGGGTGTTGTTCTCAGTTGAACAGTTTGAATTTAAGATAATCTCTGTCAGGTAAAAGCAATAGCTTTAACTTTGCATAGTATGCCTATCAAACTGTACTGAGAAATAAATGCTTTGATATACTTTTGAGTATTGTACTGTGGGCCTTTTCAATTTATTTGGGTTACCTTGGACAATATATATGATGAGTGATATTTACACCTATTAGATTTTTACAAGTCTAATTCTTATTTAGTATTAATGGGAAATTGAAAGTACAATGTATGTTAGTTTTTTGCCTCCAAGTTGAGTAACAAATGTATACATAGATGAATACTTTATTAAGCTATACACAATTTGATGTCACCAAAGTGTACAATGATGGAACAAAGAACTTGTACTCAGGAAAACCGAAGTAAGCAGCTTTTAGCCTGATTGAAAATTAAATACTATTGTATTATTGAGGTAGGATATGGAATTTAAGAAAGTCCAAGTTAATTCAGCAAATATTGGGTTGTCGGAAAAGTCATGACATATGTTTTCTATGTTTTTCATTGCAAAAATGGGTCATGACTTTCCTGACAACCCAATATTTTTCAAGAGGTGTTTCATTGAAGTTATTGTATTCTTACTTATGTTGGTATATGTCTTTTGCTCTAACCAAGAAATCATTTAGCTTTTTCTCATTTTAAGTATATACATTTTTGAGTTGTAGCAGTTACCTTTTTTTATTTCCTTTATTGTTAAACAGTTCTGAAAAATTAGGATAAGATCCTTCTTCCTTCTTTCCTTTCTCCCTCCTTTCCCTTCCTTCCTTCCTTCCTTCCTTCCTTCCTTCCTTCCTTCCTTCCTTCCTTCCCTCCCTCCCTCCCTCCCTCCCTCCCTCCCTCCCTCCCTCCCTCCCTCCCTTCCTTCCTTCCTTCCTTCCTTCCTTCCTTCCTTCCTTCCTTCCTTCCTTCCAATTTGAACTTACTATATACTATGAGGTAAATATTACAATTCACCTGTCAAATAATTTTGGCTTTCATACTTCACTGTAATCTTCAACAAACAACAGGGTGCTTTTTAGTAGAGCCAAATCTTAACCATCTAAGGGATCATTATACAATTTGTGGATTATTTGTTTTTCTTCCACCTAGAGAACCAAATTTTACTGGTGTTTAATATCACTTACAGAAGATAGGAAAATCAGGATAGTCAGTATTGAACTTGATGCGAAACAAATCAAAGCTTTTGATTTCGATTTGATTCAAGACATCAAATTTTATGGTTTAAATAAGGTACAATATTCTTTGTTTAATGAGCTACTACAACTGACTCACGTGTAGAGGATGGTTCTTAGGATCTTAGAGCCCTCGCCATTCCCGTTTCTGCAATACCTTCCCTGGTGATCAGTGCCAGGCACTTATGAAACGGAATGGAGATTATGCCAGTACCTACCGAGCTGCACTGGGCTCAAAACAGAAGACTTGACATCACATTCTTTATTCCTTCCAGGTCACTTGAGACATGTTATGGACTTCTGTTTAAAATGATCAGTTAAGCATATCAGATGGGTCTTTTTTTTTTGTTACATTTGGGAAAACTAGCCTTTTTAAACACCTTAGTTTATTTTAAAATATATTGATTCTTCAGCACTTCATCTATTTTAGTAGTAGTAGTAGTAGTAGTAGTAGTAGTAGTAGTAGTAGTAATTGGGCATTAATCTTCTGCTAAGATTTTAGGAAATTTTAATGGACTTTTTTTTTTTTTGAGGGTAGTGTCACTGGCCCTCATATGTGGGACCCGAACCAGGGCCACTGGCTTCCCAAGCCAGCTCTTAACCACCGTGCCACTCGGCCGGCCCACTTTTTGTTATTTTTAATGAAATGTTAGCAATCTAACCTGTTCCTTTCTTTAAACATTGTGAATTAGAGTACAAATGATGTTCTGAGAGATTTCTCTGATTCGTTGTTGGGGTTAAACAGCAAAAACAAAAATTCTTCACTGGCTCTAATGTATGTACTGAAGACATCATTGTAGAATAAGTGATAGAATATTTTCTGATGCAAAGAATGGAAACTTTTCCTTTTGCCATCTGAAATAAAGCTAGGATATAAAACAGCTGTCTTGGCCTTCGGATATCAAGGTTCTGCCAGTCTGTTTCTTTTCTGAATGTTCCCTTTCTATCTTTTCTTATTATCTTTGGATCCTAAAGAGCCATTCTCTTATTTTCTGACTTTTTTGCCTGTAGACAAAACCTGGGTTAGTAGGTTTAAATCAACTTAGATAGAGTGAAAAATCTTTGATCTATGGCTACGACTGTTTTCAAATGATTTGCTTGCTGGGACCAGACACTATCCATGCCCTTTCACTTTGCTATCAGAAAGGCTACCAGATGCGTAGTCAATCATCATATTAGATAAGAAAAGGGCTCCAACCATACTTAATTAGAACTTCTATTTCTAATAATTATTTGTTGCATAGTACCTTGCTGGTTACAGGGTCTACAAATCTAATAATTGTTTCCATAAATTAGTCAAAAATTTTACCATCAATTAAAAAAATGATATAAAGTTACGTTTTGTTTTTTTGGTTTTTAAATATCAGGTTGTTGTTGTCATGGAACTTACCAAGACAAGTAGAATAAAGAGAGACCGTATGAGAGTATCGGAGGATCATTAGTCTAGCAGGAACAAAGCCCTGAATTTCTGAATTAGCTTGGCTACAAACTAAGTGAATTTGATCAAGTGACTATTTCTACTCCCTATTTTCTCAATTGTTAAATGGGGATATGGATGAGGAGGGTTTGTTTTACCTCTTTCTCTGTATAAACATCTGCAAGTTCCTACCATAACATGAGTCAAGTTCTTGTTTATGTTTTTATTAGTTGATTTCAAATCAGAAATCTTTCAGCAAAAATGCAGACTTTCAGCCCTGCTCTATTATAGGTGCATGGAAGTTTTTCACATGAAAAAAAATCATAAGGAAGAAGCTTTCAAATGGTTATATTCCATATTTTAGACTTAAGGAGAAAAAATATTACAAATTATAGATTGGAGACAGTTCTGAGGGACAACCAAATTAGAATAAATTCTAAGAGCATTCTGAATATTGTTGATAGGTGAATCAAAATTATGAAATCAGAAGAGATGTATATTCATATAAATACAGAAAAAAAACATAGTTTAAAGGTGTCCACAAGGTTAGTAGGTGTGTGTTTTTCTTAAATGTTGAATTGACTCTATGTTTTTGGCATTTTCATTAAGATTAGTTATTCTGTAAATATTAGTTCATGAAGCTAAAGAAAGTTCAAGTTCATTAACTTTTTTGGAAAAAAAATAAAAAGGAATCATCAGTCTTTTCCTTAGAGAAATGATATTGCTCTAAGCAGCTATAATATTACCATAGGTACGTGTTGTCTTAAAAGATAGATCCAAGCAGGGAAATGGTGTTCAAAGCATGAGTCGCTAAAGTCAGTAAAGTTTTATACTACTTTCTCATGCTTTTCCCTTGTTTTCATCAGAAGATCTGACAAGCATAAAAGTGTTAACATCTTTTATTTTACAGATGTTCTTAGTTTTCCCCCAAACTGTAAAAGACGCTGTATCACAGTAGCGTGGTAGGAAATAATTTCAACACCTCCTTTAACTTGCGCTGTAACTCATTGTCTAAGCTTGTGGATATTTTTGGAGGGTGGGAAGTGAGGCAGGAAAAGGCCTCATATTGAGATCTAATTGTTCTTCTTTTGAGGTGTACAATAGATCAGTCAGTCCATCTGCTGTATTATAAATTCTCTCTAAAATTGCTTTTCAAGTGGCATAGGTGAGTTAATTTTACTTCTGTGCTGTGTTCATTGGAAGTTATTCATTAATGCAATAGAAGGGCTGGGTGTGACCACTGAGCGAGTTGTTGATGGGCACTCTGTGGGTTTGCAAAGTGCAAACCTAAAAGACTTAAGAGATGAGAAATGCATTGCTATTTGTGAATTTATGTTTTATCTCACTTCACTTGAAAATTTATGGGTAGCGTGGCTTACGGGTGCTGGAGTTGTGTGTTCCAGGGCTTGCCCCTACTGATAACACCGTTGTTGGCGTGAAAGTGCAATGCAAATTATGACAGTTACAACCTTCTGTTTTGTTTAACCTGTCAGTAGATTTCCTGGCTCAGTGCTGAGGGCAATGGTGTGTTCAGCTAGTCCATATTCACCTGAACTTAAAAGGTCAGGTTTCTACAGGCAAGCCTAGTCAAAGCCTAATTGATGAGGAGGGCAGGGAGACAGAATTTACTGTTCTGTTGGCTAGTTTCATATCGTTAGGTTGTCCTGAAAGCATCAGGCAGTCACAGCCCCTTTCATGTAAGTGCTGACCCTAGACAGAAGCTGACAATCAAAAGAGGCAGCCACAGGAACCAGTGCAAGTAGGGTATTGATTTTTCAGTTAGGTCTAAGTAGTTTGTAGTATGGGTAATGGGTGACAGAGGCAGGTATGTCATTATCAATGAGCTCCAGAACAGCAGCGACAACTCTCGCTCATATTTCCTTCAGCACTGACAGTATGCATCCAGAGGCGGTCAATAAATCGCCCAACCTTTAACTGACAAGTGACTTGGAGGGTTAGGTTGAGGGCTGGAAGTTGCAGTGCTAAACTTCTCTACTCGAACGTGTACTGGATCTAGCAAGAGGGTTAGTGATTACACTGTAAGTTTTTGAAGTTTGGATTTGGATAAGTCTGTGCAACTCTGAAAATCAGAGTTTGCTTTTAAGCTTTCAAGCATTTTAAGAAGCATATTTACTTAGTGAAGACATAAAGAAGTGAATCTGTTACAAAGATACTCTGCAAGGATTAATTAAGTTAGGTTCTCAGGGTATGTAGTTTTGTTTCTATTTTAGGCTAGATCCTTATTTAATCATGATATTTCTGTCATAATAGGTAAGCAGTCAGACATTAATTCTCAAAATCCGTTTTCATTTCTAATCTCCTCTTCAGTGTTTTAACTGCAAACCGATTTTAAATAGAAGAAAAAAAACTTGAAACATTTGTAAGTTTGATGTATTAGCCACTAAGCAGTTGCTATTTGACCTTCAAATTAATTTTATATTACTTTTCACAGTAAAATAGTCAAGAATAGAACACTTAATGATTAAAGTTTGATGAATTATGGTTGCTCCTGAATTTACAAAGAAGTGAGTCTGATTTTGTCTTAAAAGCATTTCATATGGATATTTACGTTTAAAGATATATGCAATTTTTGTTCACATAAACACAAAAGTGTAACAGGTTTCGACTAAAACACATGTTTTAAAAGGACATGAAATAATTTCGGGACATTTTCAATTTAAACCGACCTCTTTTTTGTTACCAAATGTAAGTAACATAAAAAGAGAAAATATTTATAACTAGAAGTGGGAGTTTTGGTTGTACCAGGTTCCTTGCAAACTATCACATGCTTACATTTTTTGAAAACTTTAAACAAATTGAAATAAAGCAGAAAAGTAAATGTTTTTTAAAACTTCCTTAAATAACTTATCACTGTGATATCTTGTTTAACACTGTGATATTGTACAGAGCCATCGCGTAGGTCTAGCATCCTCTAGCTGCAGAGAACCTTGCAGGACCACATGAATCATTTCCATTTGTCCAGTGCAACTGAAAATCAGCCTCCCCCCCTTATTTTTTTAACTAACCAGCAGGTTAATGCACACCAAGAGTATGGCTGCTTAAATATTTTCTTAAGTTTGCAATGATATGTGTGTGTGCATACCCACCTTCTTTTCTAAGGAACAGAGAATGCAAATTTGAAATGTAGTGAAAAAGAGCTACTATTGAAATAGTGTAGTCTTGGTTTTAAGGAAGCTTTCAGATTATGTAATTACTATTTAGAGAAATTTTATTCCGATTTTTTTAATTAATCACCTTCGGAGGTTTCCAGGTTCTGAAAGCCAGTCTCCTTTTAGAATCATCATTTTTTTTCCCCCCCTGTTGTTTATTAATCATTCACTTAATCGGTGTTTTTCCTGTTGGATTAGATAAAAGATTTAGCTGAGATTCTTGTAATCTTTATGTTGTAAGCTATATTGGTAGGTATAACTTCTTTTGCTGTGTTTGCAATCTTTCCTGAATAGAGTGTTGTTGTTTTTTTTCCAGGAATAAGAAAAAAAAAAAGCTGCAGAAAGGGGGACAAATTAAATTTTCATGAAAGAAAATCCTAATCAGCAGTGACAGTATAAGAGAAAGATGATTGCCACTTGGTCATTGTGGAGAGGCACTTAGATTTGGTGTCAGTGCTTCTGTTAATGATGACTAATGTCTTTCTTGGAGCAAGTGCATGCTCCAACATACTGCTGCGGACGAGAGAGAGGGCTCAGAAGTAGGCACTACTCAGCAGAAGCATTAGGTACCCCAACACAAAGGCGTTTTCACACCGTCAGGGGGACAGTGTGTATTATTAGTAACATGCAAACGTAATTCTGAGGCATTTAACAACACATTTCAGTTATTTTATGTCTAGCAATAGAAGTTATGATTTTACAATTCACATGTAAAGAAATCAAGCCATGTTAATAAGATGTGCTCTTACTTTGTTAACTTAAAGTAATGGGCACATATATGGACACTAAGCAGGATCAATTGTGTTAAGAAAGTTTTAAAAGGAGAGGGAGGAACTCGCAGCGTGGTTTTTACCGTACCGCACTGCTGAATGCTGCGTAGTTCCAAAAAGAGAATGAATGCCTCAAAAGGTCTTTTTAGACGTTTTAATCTTAAATATATTGGTTACCAAACGAATATGACATGTGTTATTTCTTCAGCTTTTCCCCAACGTGTAAGACCTTTCAGAAGGGCATTTGCAATGCTTGTCATATTTTTTCTTATACATCTTCCTGGCCTGACATGTCTTGAGAACCATGAGAACACAGATGTCATTGCGTTCAGACACCACTAATTACTCTGGGATTTTTGCGGCCTCAGTGCCTGCATGTAACTGTCGATTATGATTGTTCATGCAGCCTACAGTGGGGACCCTGTGCACAGGAAAATGGAGAGACACAAAAATAGTGAGACAGGCCTTTTAGTCCCCTATTGTTCTCCACTGGAACTTAGAAGAAAAAAAAAAAAAACTCCTGACACATCAGTTTCATTCAGGATTTTGCATTTGAACCATGTTTTGGCAACATTTTGCTTTCTGAAGTAAGTGTGTTATGTTTTAGTGTTCAGTGAAATCTATTATCCATCTGTTCTTTAACCTTCTCGAACAGTCTCCCACATTATTTTGTCTTGAAGCTTCATGGGAAATTTCTTTATGGGCTTATAGTTTGAGAGAAACACTAATTGTGGTATGAGTCTTTCGAAAGTGACAGTGCAACACAATAAATATGTATGATGTGTTCTTCTGGTGTGCGATTTAATGTTTAATGAGAAGCTTTAGAAAATATGGTGAGTCTCAATTTAGATAAGTGCAATCATCTTATGCTTTTAACACAGGTCAGTTCTTTTCTTTGTTAATTCCCTCTATAATATTCTGGGTTTCAGTTGATGATTCATGGTGTTTGGGTGCTGATGAAATATCAGAGGTCAAATGGTGGTCAGCTCTGGGCCTTCACTGCTACATGTGAAGACCAAAGACATGTTTTGATAAAAGCATAATCTGTGTTAATCACCTATTGAAATTATAAAACTCCAATGATGCAACTTCACATGCTGATGAAGCAGAAATGGAAGCAGCTTGATCAAAGATGTATGATGAGATAAAACTGCAGTCTCTGCTGTACAGTTATAGTAATTATGACTAATGAACCGTCCAGCCTGGATGAAATGGCATGCCCACAGGGACTGTGTCCAATCAGTTGTGACTTATGCAAGCTGAACCGACCATTGATGGGGTTCCAAATTCTGTATCACAGGAAGTATATTCTTTATTATTAATATAACTTTTGGTAGGGTAATACGAAGTGATTTGAAATTATCTAAATATCATTAAATATAGAATAGAATTATTTTTCTCTTTTTATGTATTTATTTAAGACTAAACACTTATTTTTTTTTTTTTACAGCCTCTCTTTTACCACTCCTATCTTGAACATGCTTAGGTCACTACTCTAATCCAGTCCTGTGATTCCCTACTTGTTCTTCTATTGTGCTCCTTTCGATTCGTCCCTCTTTTTTGGAGTTACCGTTTACTTTTGTCAGGGTGCCCTGTTCAGTAGCCAGATATTGGAGAGATGCTTTTACAATAATATAGGACATATGAGGCATTTAGTATGTGCAGCTCCTCTTCTAAGGGTGTTACCTATGTTGTTATACATCCTCCCAACCACCCCTTTGAAGTAGGTGCTATGTGTTATCACTGTTTTATAGATGAAGGAACTGAGATGTGGGAAGGATGGGTACCTTGCCCAAGGTTACATGGACTTATAAATTTTGGGTTGCCTTGTGAAGGTTAATTATATTCTCCTGGCCCAAATCTATTTCTGAATTGTCCTCACTTTCCTTTTTTCCAGGCAGGATTTTTTCTTGTCACTATTTTCTGGTGTGTTTTAAAAGATTGCTAGTGTGTCTTAAAACCCAGGGCTCATATGCAGTTCAGAATAGTTTACGCGTCCCTGAACTCTGGTTATTTTCAGGTCCCTACACTCTGTCACCTGGTATGTTTGAAGTCACGAGAGCTCTCACGATGGAGTTTAAGAATGCATTCATGGGCCGGCCGAGTGGCGCGGCGGTTAAGCACTGGCTTGGGAAGCCGGCAGCCCCGGTTTGGGTCCCACATATGAGGGCCAGTGACACTGCCCTCAAAAAAAAAAAAACAACAACAAGAAGAATGCATTCTTTTTGTTTGAATATATATCTAACATGTAATAAATGTGCCTATTTGATGACCTCTTGAAACTGTAAAATCTTTAAGTTGTAATGCGGAAACAACGTACCCATTTACAAGACAATAAATAGCGTTGGTAAAAGAAGCTTGGTTAGTTTTCTTCTGAGATAATCCACACTAAGGTTTTCTCATCAAACCAGGTATAGCCCCATCTAAAGGATTTCTTATTCCCAGCACCTTACACACTACCATTTATTGTTTTATTTTATTTTTATTTTTTGAGGGCAGTGTCACTGGCCCTCATATGTGGGACCCAAACCGGGGCCGCTGGCCTCCCAAGCCAGCTCTTAACCACTGCGCCACTCGGCCGGCCCATACACACTACCATTTAGATAGTAGGTATTCAGTACCTATTTGTGGAAAGGAGAGAAAGGGGAACTTTTAAGCGATTCAGTAATTCAATAATTCCACCAAATATACATGCATTTATTCTAGTTCCCTTGACAGGTTTTTACTGGAGGAATAGAATAAGCCAGGCTGTCGTTATGTTATTATTGTTTAAAATCCTTAAAACCCTACCTGGTCAACTTTTGTTTCCCACTGTCTTTATCTTTTCAGGCTAGCTTCCATCCATCTGTCATGAATGTGCCACAGAGAGCTCTCTTCTGATATTCCATTTATCATTTATGTCAGTTTAATGTATATTTTCTTTTTTGCTGTCTCCTCAGTGTCATTATCCATGTATCCCTCTACCTTTATTAATTTACCAAGTGAAGAGTTATTGAAAGGCAGGTATTACCTTATTTATTTGATACCATTGCATGGCTAGATACATAGTACATGCTCAATAAATACCTTTAGGTTCATTGATAATTTTGGTACTCCCCTATTTCCAGCAGATTTCTTCCTACCACCAAGGTCAGATTTTCAATGTGAGATTTCTAGAGGCAACATTCGAGGCTTTTAAGGCTCAATTGAAACAAGACTTGTACAAGAATAATATTGAACTCTTCTTCTCTGCCAGGCACTATGCTAAGTATTTTGTCTGAACTCTCTCAGCAAATCTATAATGAGTTATATCCTATTATTACCCCTATCTGTATAGAAACCAAGACACAGATAGATTAAATAAATTGGTTCATTCTAAAGCTACAAAGTACCAAAGCATGACTTGCAAAGGTGGTTGACAGTTTGTTTTAAAGCCATCAGAATTTTATTGGTATCCTGTCAGTGCCATGTTCTTTGGTTTTTTAATACCCTCTTTGCAATTGTCTATGACAGTTCCTTAAATTCTGCTTTCCTACAACTTAAATGATATCCATGCACACCTACTTATCCTTGTCTTCTCAGTATACTCCCGAGCTCTCATCTCTCCTTTTAATTTTCAGAAGAGAATGAAACCTTTGTATCCTACTCTGAAATGTTGTGGCATGATCAGATAATGCAGAGACATAAAGAGATATCTGGCTCATGTTTTTTTTTTTTTTTTAAGTTCATGAAGGACCAAATAACAAGTTGTCATTAGCAGGATTTTATGCAAGTTTTGGGCAATGAGTGCAGGGTAAACTATGTTAGATAATCTGGTCAGAAAATTTCCAAAGTAATATGTAGTAAATCATAAGAAAAATACTTGAAATTTAAATCTGGCTTTAAAGTAATTGTTATGTACATCCATGGCTGTTTATAAACCATAGAAATGGAGTTAATGAAATGCTGTGTGTTTTATACTTAGGAAACATTGTGGCTTATAATGAGCCTTTATATAAAACAAACCACTGTGTTATCAAAGCGGAAGCAGTTGGCCAAATATAGTAAGCTCTCAGAGTAAACTGATATCAATTTCAATTTCTGTTTAGGTTTCAGTTTTTACATGGGAATTGATGGCACACTATTTCATAAGTGCTGTAATCTCTGTGTATTTTAAAAAGTCATATCTATATTGCAAGAATTTAGTTATTCAAGTTCTTGCTTAATAAAAGTGAGTTCACGTTTAGCTACAAATTTCCTCATGGTAAATACTATTTGTATTAGTGAAATATTTTAGTCTGAAGTTAGTATTAGTTATTATCTTGTAAGATTTTTAAAATTAACCTTTAGAGATTAACCTTTAACTTTTAAGGTTAAAATTACTTTAAAGCTTTTCTTAAATAGTTTAATTAGACATCTGTAATTAGAAGAAAGTTCCAGTAAGATCCTAAGATGATAACTTGTTATTTTCAAATGAGTCTTAGTATTATATTGTATATTATTAAATTATTCTATTCATTCATATATGAATTCATGAATGAATTATACCTTTGACTATTTTAGATATAATTCAGATATTATAAAGTAATATTCAAAACTAATAAAATACCATAAGAGTCTTTCTTTACAAGGTTCTTATGGAGGAAATAATAAATGGCATATTTATATAATTAGAACATTATTTATTTTTAAAATATTTCAAAAGATATTTTAAATGAAAAGGAAACAATATAACTGTGCTATGATTTACATATGCTCAAATTATGTTCATGAAGGAAGACTTGAAGAGATGGGAAAAAAATGAAAAGAAAGCATATGAATTATAGTTAATTTGAGGGGGTGTTAATTTCCTTCATTGTTGTCTTAATAGTAAATTTAAATAGATGTACATAAAACTAAAAATATTTCAAAGTATAATATATTTTTAAAGAAAACTTAGGGTGTATGGCTTTGCTATATGTTAGTATCTTTTCTATATTAGAGAAATAAGCCAGGATTCCGTTATGTGCAGCATATACTTTGCCATGGACATTGTTAGCTGGAATTATCAGGTGATCATCATATAAAAAGTACCTGTCTAGTCATAGTACATGTACTACTACTCTTCATTGTTGTACTTGTATGTGATCAACGTAGAACAGAGATTTTAAAGAGAGTATCACATTAATATTTTAGCCTTGTGATTATGTGATGGTAATATTAATAAGTCTTGTTGTTATTAGCAAGGTTTGCATATCTAGGCTTATATATAAAATTCTCATAAGGTTAAAAAAAGATGATTTCAAACCTAGCTTAATTTGGGGCAACAGGGAACCAGAATGAGTAAGACATAAATTTGGACATCGAGTAACTCTCCGTTTAGTAATGTTTGTACTGTTTTAATATTTGAAGGCCTTTAATATATTGAATATGGATAAGTTTTAAGAAATGTTGATTTTATATTATTATCAATTCTGATACTACAGGTAACTTCACTTTGTTTGCTTAGTTCTTTCTGCTTCCAGTTACTTTCACACTAGAAAGTTGAGAGCTAATTTTCTCTCCTGTCATTTAAACATTTACTGAGAACAGACAGGACAGGGTGGGGCAGTTGCCTATGTGTGGAGAAAATGCATTTGCACTTCCATTGTCATTGTCACCGCTGCCTGAAGCTGTGAGAGTATGTGTGTGACTGTACTGTCACCTCTGCTGCTAACCATTCAAGTTTGCATAGAGAGGAAATACACATAGCCTTCTACAGAAAAACATTTAGATTCAGATTGAAAATATGGGGAGAAGTATCCTTCGAAAACAACCGGTGAATACTCATCAAAAATGAAAAGCGCTGAGGTGAGCAGAATATTATATGCTTGTTTGTAGATTTGCAGACAATTTAAAAAGGCATTGACTAGCCAGCCTTGTGCATTTAAGGCCATTCTTTACTCAGGAGCCAAGAAACTCAGGACGTATTGTCTGAGCAAAAATAACAGGAAAGAACTAAACTGGGGGCAAAGGGAAGAAAGAGAATAGTAGAGACTGAGTGATGTTTAGTGATGTGGAGAGTAATGAGAGCAGAACCATTCATAGTTGGTGTAGCGTAGGTGAATAGACAGTAGAACTTTTCTAGTGTTTAAAGATCACATGGAAGCTATATATTCTAAGAATGGGTGTGAGAACCTTTTATGTGTTTTCTTCGAGGTTGGGTCATGTACGTAGTTGCTCAAAACAGTAATTCATTCCCATAATGATTCTCTTTGATTTTAAAGATTAAATTACACTGATTACACTTTCTATAAGAGAAAAGAAAATAGTGTATGTATTAGTTTTGTATTGCTGCTGTAACAAATTACCACAGGCTTACTGGCTTGAACAATATGGGTGTCACAGGGCTAAAATCAAGATGTTGACAGGACTGCATTCCTTCTGGAGGCTCTAGGGAGAATTCATTTCCTTGCCTTTTCCAGCTTCTAAAGGCCTCCTACATTTTTGGCTTTGATCCTCTTCCTCCATTTTCAAAACCAGCAACCACAGGTTGAGTCCTTCTTATATCACGTTAGTCTGACCTACTCTTCTGCAACCCTCCTTCACTTTGGGGGACGCTTGTAATTACATTGGATGCACTGAAAAATTCAGGTTACTCTTCTTATTTTAAGGTTAGCTGATTAACAACCTTTATTCCATCTGCAACCCTAATTCCCCTTTGCCATGTAAGGTAACATGTTCATAGGTTTCAGAGGTTAGGAGATGGACACCTTTGGGAGAAAGCATTGCTCATCCTACCACAGATGTCATTATGGTTTAGAAATATTTCCACCTAAAGGAATACAGTGTTACAAACCTTCATTATTCTCATCTAGAATAGTTCCTACTTACTGATTTCAGAATGACACAGTTTTATCATATAGAGTAGATTAAAACATATAAAACTTGTGACAAGGGCCAGCAGAGTGGCTCAGTGGTTTAAGAGCTCGCTCAAGAGTGTGAGCTGAACAGTTCGATGCCCAGCCCGAGCTGAGCTGCTGCTGAGCTTGGCAGGATGGCTCAGCTAAAAAAACAAACAAACAAACAAAAAACTTGCGACAACATTTTCAGGAAGAATTTTATTGTAATTTGAAGTAGAGGACGACTCTTTATAAATTGTTATTGTAGCTTCAGATAGTATTTACTAATGGTAACTGTTTGAATTGTCAATTATTAGAATTAAGAGTCTAGACCATTATACTCCTTTAAGTATCAATTTAAGAGTTCTTGTTGTTGTTGTTGTTGTTGTTCTTTTTTGAGGGCAGTGTCATTGGCCCTCATATGTGGGACCTGAACCGGGGCCGCTGGCTTGGGAAGCCAGCGCTTAACCACTGCGCCACTTGGCCAGCCCTCAATTTCAGAGTTCTTAATGTTTGAATTGGGGAAACCCTGTAAAGAAGAGGCCAAATTTGTGTTTGTGTATACTCTGTAAAATAGCAGTTGTATTAATACCAGCTAAGATACTAATGAAATCATAGTTAGAGGTCAATTTCCATATGAGCCAGTTGACTTGACCCTTTTTCAAAGAGAGCCTTAATTGAGTTCTTGGTCATAGAGGGCATCACAGGAGAAAGTAACTATTTCTGGAAAACATTTCAAAGACCAAGCTTCACTGATGTTGGCTCAGGCTTATCACATGTATGTCATATATTCGTCATATATGAAATAATGAACATGTTTTTTTTTAAAAAAAAACTTATTTGTAACTACCATTACCTTTTTCCTCATTGGTTTTATCATTTGCTTATTCCTGCTAATGTGTGTGCACGCTGTCTTTCTATACACAGATGCACACACACACACACACACACACACACATATACACATGAACAATATGTACATATATATAAATACATACAAACTTTTTTCTGAACCATTTGTATACATCATGATCCTTTATCCCTAAATACTTCAATGTGTATTTCCTAAAAATAAGAATGTTTTCTTTTGTATGTAACCACAATAGTTCCCAAATTAATGAAATTTAGCATTGATATAATACTTTAGTTTACCATCCACATTTCACTGTAATGAATTGACCAAATAATGTTCTTTGTAACATTTTTTTTCCTTCTAATATAGGATCTAGCATTAAATTTAATTTCTTGTCTCCTTTAATCTGAAACATTTCCTCAGTCTTTCTTCATCTTTTTGAAATTGACAATTTTAAAGAATACAGTTCTCCCCCTCCTTTTTGAAAAGAATAATCCTCATTTGAATTTATCTACTGTTTCTTTATGATAGATTTAGGTTATGCATCTAATTGGAAACGTACATAAGTGATATGTTTTTCTCAGAGTTTTACGTCCAGAGACACATGCTGTCCATTTTCTCCTCAATGCTGGTATTAATTTTGATCAGCCAATAAAGGTGTAGTCCCATATCTATTATATTATAACTCAAAGTATTGATATAAATAAATACCTGAAGAACTAAATAGGGGAGAAGAGACAAATCTATCTTAAAAAAGAATTCCAGCTAATTTCTGTAGCTGCTACTTCATAAGAAGGTGGAATGTAACTGTCCACCCATCCCTGTCTCATACTCTTTTGTACACATCTCTTTCTCTTTTGGTACCAGCTGGCTATCAATCAAAATGTCCTGCTTCCTATATATATATATATATATATATATATTTTGTTATTCATTTCCCAAATATGCTGAGAATAAAACCACCAAGAAGTCAGGTAATGATAACTTCTGTAAAAATGATATAAATGTGAAGTTGTTAAAGAAATATAAATTGCTTCTTTTAATATTAAGGAAACTTTTTTAGGGATTTTGGTGTGTGTGTGTGTGTGTGTGTGTGTGTGTGTGTGTGTGTGTGTATGTAATTGTTGGGGACAGTTATTAGAGTAGAGACTGGTACGATATGCTTAACTTTTGGACCTCATGTCTTTGCATCTTGGCACAAACTGCTTTTGCCTTCTGTCTTCTGAGGGGTAAACATGATGTAAGAAACACTGTATTTTTTTTTTTTTTAAGATTTTATTGGGGAATCGGGGAAGGGGAACAGACAAGTTGCCATCCTTTTTTGTTCTTCAGTCTAATTGTGGAGGACGTTGCTTCACTGGTCTATGTTTGTATCATCATTGCGTTCTTCATGGGTGAGGCAGATCGGTTGCCTGCCTCGGGATGGCTGCTCACTGTGGCTATTGGCAGCTCACACCGGCTGCTGGCCACTCACACTGGCTGCTGGCCACTCACTGTAGCCTATGGCAGCCCACTGCAGCAGGAGCTGGAGCCCGCTAGCCTGCACTGTCGCCAGCAACTCACGGCAGCCCAGCTCCAGGTGGAGCTGTTGTTCACCATCTTAGCTGTAGAGGGCAGTGTCACTGGCCCTCATATGTGGGATCCAAACCTGGGGGTGGGGAGTGGGGGGCGGAGCTTGCTGCTCAGAGATGGTGCCCCAAACCAGCTCCTAACCAACACGCCACTCGCCACTCGGCTGGCCCAAGAAACACTGTATTTAATAGAAACGTTTCTGTGGTCCTTCAACCTCATTAGTGATTTAAAGTGCCACTCTGCTGATGTATAACTTATGAGATTCTTATGTTTGAATCAGACGTTGCCCTCAAAGTTTCATTGGTCTTTTTTTATCTTGCTCTGATAGAAAATGTTTATCCATATACCTATTTTATATATTTAGATATTTATTTGCATAGTTATTTTGTATTAAATAGTTTATAACACAACAGAGGACCCAGTAATTCACAACGTCTGGATAATCTTACTGTAGGAAGCCAAGATAATGATAAAAATTTTCAGGTGAAGAACTATTTTCCATGTAAGATTAATTGCCTCTTACTGAGCAGCAAATAAAGTTTTGAAGTTATTATTGAGTGTCATAGAAACAGTAACTTATTGTGAATGGACACCCAAATGGAAGATAATTTCTAACTCATCATAATTTTGGGGCAGTCATTTGAAACTAATCTATGATGTGTAGAAACTTAGCTGATTATAATGAAGAATAAATACACATGGAATATGGTTAAATACATACATTTTACTAGGATATTTACATACTATCAACTGAGATTTACATCTATTAGTAAAATGGCACAGAGGAAAATAATAGTTGTATGTCTTAATTTTAATGCACTTCCAAAATAGTGAATTCTTTAATATTCTTACTTTTATATTTTCATTATGCTTTAACAAGTAAGTCATTTTATTGGAGACACTTGCTCTAGATTATAATTTTTCTGAATTATTTTCTGGTTCTTTCCCCATAATTGCTTTTATAAAAAAAGTAAGTTATCAGTCCTTCAGAAGTAAGATGTTTTGGGGTGTAAAACAATTCAGCTACCCCCTAGCATGGAACTTGTATATACATTATTTTAAAATATATAGTTTATATAAAACTCTTTTATCTATCCAATTAAAGGTTGTTGTTGAAGTTCAGACTATGGTAAAGTTTTGCCTTATACAAAATTTTAATAAAGTCATGCAATATATGTTTATTAAGCCCCTATTACTATCCATGCCATTGTACTAGACACTTAGCTCAATTTGCTGAAAAATAATTCTCTACTGAGCTTCATTACCCTAGACTATTTTGTTCATTCTTTGTTACACTCTCTGTGTTCTGTATGTTGAGAGGGCCTAAGAAGGCTCTGATGTAAGAATTCGCTGTTTCTTCATCTTTTTTCTCTGACTGTGCCTTTAGTACTTTTGACCCCTCATTCTCACTGCTCTCAAGACTCAGACTCTCTCCCTGGACTTTATGCTGACTTTCTTTTTATCTTTTTTTCCAGAAATGGCTTTCTTCAGCTTTAACAGTAGAGATCAGGGACAGACAATTGGATGGTCCTTAAAAAGTGGTTATGAAAACTGGTCAATTAAAATTTCACATCTTTGTAATGCTATTCAACCATTTTTCAACCAATACAACACTTTTTAAATAAGTAAAATATCCTAAATATGACAAAATGTTGGAAAAATAGTTGACTTTGAAAATAATTGGAAATTAGTATACACTGAAAAATTTACATATGAAACACTAAAATTTCAGTTGTATTTGTAATAGGATAGGACAACCGTATGATCTTAGTTTTGAAAAACTGAATAGTTATTGAAATGTTGCTAAGAATATAATTATTAATGAGGCCTTATACTTGCTAGAAGAATACATTCATTAGAAGAATTTAATATATTCAAGAAGAATATTCTTTAAATATTTATAATTGGTAAATAGGTAATTTAGGTGAATTTAAGTTTTGGCAGATTGACTTTTGGAAAATTGACCTCCTTTCCAATAAAATAAAGAAAAAGCTTTCACAGAGCTTTGTAAATTTTTTTTGAGCTCTATAATCTTGAAAAATTTAATTGAACTTTTAAAGACTTACTTTCTTCATATGTGTAAGAGAGATAGTAGCATCTACCTTGTAGGGTCATTGAGATGATATAATTCATATAATAGTGTCAGCACAATACCAGACCCTGAGGAAGGGTTCAACAACTGTGCAGTTATTATTAAGTTGTGATAAGGGTTCCAAAACAAAGAGGATACTTTATAAGGGCTTTATTTAAATTAACTGAATTTCTTAAACTTTTCAAAAGCACCACTGATTACATGGCTAATATGTAGTTTTATTTCCTTTTAATGAACTCTAGTAGCCTACAGTGTCAAACTGAATTGGAAGCTTGATCTCCCTGTACATTTTTCTTCTACAGTTCCCCATTGTTTTGATAAAGAGAATGTCAATTTTTGATAGGTTATTTTAAAGTTGGTAGGTGTGGTCTGGATTTCATTTTACTCTAAATATCACGTTCGCAACTTTAGATATCTTTGGTTCAGTAGGAGAATGACTAAGTATGAACTGTAGGTCCATCTCACCGTTGAAGACACTGCATGGTTAGACGTGCAACTGTGGAAGGGGCATAATGCAGAAGTATACAGACTAGCAAAGGATATTTGGAAGTGGGGTGGGGTGAGGTGTGTATGTAAGAAGCCAAGACGATAGCTGGTTAAGGGAAGAAGAGTGATGAATGATAATTTTGTATCTTACCCCATGTAGGAACAAAATGTGTTTTTGCTTGGAAATAAGCTTGTTTCATAGCACTGCTCCCAGAATATGTGCAGGAATTAAACAAAAATTTTTTTTTGCTTTTCTCCTTAGTCATTTAATAGGGAAAATATATGTATGCATATGTATGTAGAATAGGGAGAATATAAATAAGTATATTTAAGGCATTCCCCTTGCTCTATGGCAGAGTAGTTGTGAACTGAAGAAAAGGAAATGTAAGTTGCTTTTAAAGCCAAAAATTATTATACTACATGCATTATTCTTCTTAGAGTAAAATTTTAATTTGAAATTCAGTTTTGTTGTGCCATGTGTTTCGAAAGTTACCTGTTTATGGAAGCAATTCATTTGTGTTCTGGAGTTGATGAATTTAAGAAAGCCACATTTTAATCCGTGATTCCCTGAGGATTTTCTTTCACAATACCTTTCTCCTTTAAGTCCCTAAAACTACAGTCCTTTTGAGTGAATAGGGGCTATTTTATACACCACCCTGCTCCCAATCCAATTAAAGGTTCCATAATAGATGGATTAGGGAAAGTTTACTTCTTAGCAGAAATAAAGCTTTAGAAAAATGGTGCCCAGATAGCAAGAGGGAATGTGAGGGAAAGCGGAGAAAATTAAGGAGATAATGGTCAGTAATCTTAACTTGTCTGATGTTTGCGCTGTTCATAATACAGCGGATTTCTAAAATAAGGGGGACAATGCGTCAGATTCTTTAACCATTTTGTTGCTGAAGTTTGGCTGTCTCTTCAATTTTCTTCACTTTTGCTTTTGTTATCTGCATCTTGGGCAAATATGTCTAATCCTTTACTTCAAGTGTCTGTGTGTTTTGTCGCATTTTCCTTTTTTTTTTTCTGTGTTTGATAGTGTTGGAAAGAGGTAAGGGGATGAAAAAGTTATTCTGGATAACAATCTGCTTGCATAATTATATAAAAAACCGAAAGAGCCATTAGTATACTTTAGATTGCATTTTAAGTGTTGTATTTATATGTATGTTTCAGAAATTACAGAAATATTTTTTAAAAAATATCTTACAAGTATGGTAAATTTTGTTTCCGTTTAGCCTCTCATAGACATAGAGATTTGAATGTGGTGATTTACTTGGGCAAAATGGAAATTAACAAAATTAAAATCCCAGAACTAATTTTTTTGGTTTAAAAATAAATATTACCTGTCATTGTAGATCAATTGAGTTTTTAACATCAAATCCCTCAACATACACTTGGAAGGCTTTGCGCTATAGTTGCTTTAGAAAATATGATCATTTTAAACTATGATGAACATATATTAAAACCAAAGTATCGAGTTGACCAGCCAGAGAAATTACTTTGTTCTATTATATTGCCTTTGGGGCAGTTAAATGAGTCCAAGCCTATAAACCAAACAGTAGACATTTAAAAAACCTGTTTTACTATGTTATTATTTCTTAACGTGGCTCTAGAACTTTCTTTTCCAAGGATAGTGGATTGTGGTAAGGCTAAATGTTTAATGAGTCTCTATGTTAAAGGCTGCACTTATCTTCCAATTAACCCCAAGACCACTCTGGCATTTTTGTAAATCCACAGAAGTATTTTGAGTGAGGCCTAAAGGGTAAGCTGCAGGCTGCCTGTGAAAAATGTAAAAAGACTAACCTGCTAACAAACCCTGTGCAATGGGACAAAGAAAGTTTAATCCGTATTATGGTAAATGCAGGCTTAGTGTCCCAAAAGGGCTTTGCAGAGTGGAGCAAAACAAAGCGGGGGCAGCACTAATAAAAATCCAATGCTTTTATTTTTATACACAAAATTGTTGCAAAAGAAAAACTGATAATAGCATTAAGAAAAGGTTTGAATGGTGGTTTTAAATATGATACTAAACATTGTATTTGTTCACCAATTGAATGCAGTTTGTTGTACATAAAGAAGCTAAAAGTAACATGTGCAGCGTGGCCATGTTAATATTGCTGAAGAAACCTTTAGTTGAATAATACGATTTTAGAGCTTCAGTTCAAAGTCATAATATAGCAATAGCATCCCTTTTGCAAAATATACAAATACTTGTATATGAAAAATGGGGATTAAAAAAGACGTGTATATAAGTTTTAACCTCAATAATTTGTTACATGCTTTCAGAGCTTTTGGGGGAAACACATAATGTTTATGATTACATCTGTAATTTGAGAATCATATAGTTCAAATGGATAGGAAAAAAAGAAAAAAAAATTTCCTGTTCAAATGAACTATTCCTTCAGAAGTATCTGGGACCTTTGCAAAGCTTAAATTTTATAACACTCAGAAATGAAGGATTAGGAGTAGTTTTATTCTAATAAGGAATATAATCAAAAGTAACTATCCCATAGAGAGTTAAAAGAATTTTTCATTACTTAGTCACATTTTAACATGACTATCTTAGTGAAGCCTTAATGAATTCTAATCTAACTTTTTATTTCTTTAAATCCTTAACCCCAAATTTGAAATAAAATATGTACTATCTTAGCCACTATTTAGAACATATATACCCATTTGAAAAGCATAAAATGGTGTCAGAGATTACATCATTGCCAGTTTTTTTTTTTTACCGTCTAACACAGAGTTAGGTTACAAATTCTTTTTTTTAAAATGAATTCTACTTTTTATTTTAGAAAAGATTATGATTATAGTCTCAGCATAATAATAGCATCCATGTATAGAATTTTAAAGTGTCATAAGTAAATCAAAAGTATTTATAATAATATTATCACAAATACTACAAAGGACAAGGAATTTCAGGAGATACTCTGAGATTATAGCTGGAGATCTTAGAATGTTGGAATTATTTCATGATTGATTTGTAACATTTTTTTGACTACAACTTTTGTAATTATTTAAAAATACTGTATTTTGTTCATATATGACACAGATTTTTTCTGAAATGTTTAGTAAGCATTCTTTTTAGCTGAGATTACCTTTTATGGTAATAATAAAAATATTAATTTCTTCTGTGATGAAGTGCTGTACTGTTTTTGAGGGCTTTCACAAGCTTAATTTCGAAAACACTTCTCATCTCTGAAATTAATATTCCTTATTTTACAAATGAGGAAATAGAGGCTTTGTGACTTTAAGCATCACATAGGTAACTTTCACAGCATCACATAGGTAACAGGTGTTGCAATTTGAACTCAAATCTAGGATACTGACTCTAAATTCAGTACGTTTTTTTTCCCATTGCACCAAACTGAATGCCATGTCCAGGCATCACAGTTTCTCCTTCCTCTTCCCCCCAATTTCTGTTTCTCCTCCTCCTCATTCTTCTCAGCCTCCCCATTCCTCCCCGCTACCCCTTCCTTTTCCATCTTATCCCTCCTCCACCTCCCTTTCTCCTTCTCCTGATTATCAGAACATTTTACACACATAGAAAGGGATTTGTAATGACTGGAAGAGAGTATAATGTTTAAAATGGACATTATGATGTGTATGAGCTCCGCTTTAACTTGAGGTGTATATATATTTTAGAAATCAAATAACTATTGAGGCTCCGGCCCATTTGTGTACATCTTGGGAATGTAACAGTGAGCAAGACAGAATGGTTCTTCTTAAAGATACGGGCAGAGCTTACATTCCAGCAGAGGGTGATCGCTGCCCAATCCTACTACATCACAGCGACTGTTAGGGTAGGGGAGTGTGGGTGGCACGGAAATGTATATCCCAACATGGAATATACTGGGGGAGGGTAGGAAGAGTGAGTCATGGGAGGCTTTATTGATGAAATGACATTTAAACTGAACTGAAGGATGAGCAGGAATCTACTAATTAAACGGGTATAGGGGGTACCCAAGCCTCAGGGAAAGGTGCCAAAGTGAGGGAGAGCTTGCTGAGCTGGAGGAATAGAGGGACTTGCAGAATGGTTGCAGCTTAGGGTATAAGGAGAAGGCTGCAGGAGCTAAAGCCGGACAGGTAGACAGATGCTGCTTAAAGGAATTCAAAGTGTTCTAAGCACAGTGAGGGACCGCTGAAGAGTTTTAAGCCAGTAACTAACTAACCCTGTCAGATTTGTGTATTTAAAAGGTTAAACGGGAATGATGTTTGTATTTTAAGATGTCACTTTGCTTTACAGAGTGCCTTTCATATTACGTTTAAAACGTGTGTATATATTAACATATATGATATTTGTAGTTACCCTTTTATTGTATAAGCGACTGATATGTATTGAGGTGCTGTGGTAATAAAATACTACACTTCAAAAGATTAGGACAAAGGGCCGGCCTAGTGGCGTGGTGGTTGAGAGCTGGCTTGGGACGCCAGCGACCCTGGTTCGGATCCCACATATAAGAGCTAGTGACACTGCCCTCAAAAAAAAAAAAAGATTAGGACAGGTTTGAGCACTTCCAAGTGATAATTAATACTTGCTAAATATAAACTCATTTCTAGGGTTTCTGTTACTGAAAACCCTTTCTAGGAAAATAATTATAGATATAATGACCATCTATTTCTATTTTTCTAGGATCCATCCAACTTGAAATATTTTTTCTTTTAGTCAGATGATTTGTCAAATGATATTTCCCCAATTTCTAGTTCAGAAAATATGTTTACTTAAAAGTTGCTATAATCATCCTGAATTTTTAAAAAGACAACAGAATTATTTTTGCATCTCATACTTTAAGAAAATATTTGTTAAAACAGACAAATGAATAAGTGTTTTCTAAACTACCTATTTGAACAAAATTAAAAGGAGAGAGCATGGCAAATTTCACTCCCATCGCTGCAGTGGATAGTATCTCCTTTCTAGGTGTGAAATGTTATTCCTAGACACTAAACAAATTCAGGATGTATTCCCTAGTGCAAGCTGCCTGCTGGCAACACGATATAGGAGTTCAATGTGTATACAGAGATAAGAATGACATGTAATTTGTGTTAGAATTTGACTGTTAATTGTGTATAAAGCTGTGGCCTTTTCAAGTCCAAACATTTGGCAGGGTTGTAATTGGGGAAAAGAGAGGAAGTTTGAATGAAATTACATGTAGAAAGATAGACATTTACATAATTAGCAAAGCTCTTTGAGTTAGTAACTATTTACCCAGTTTTTCCAGGGCTGGGGAGCGGGAAGAAGGTGGGATGGGTGGGACAGATTACTAGTATTTCTGCGTATGTTTTTCGTAATAAGGGTGGTAAATTATTTGCATTTTCATGTTTTGGTGGCAAGACAATATAAAATTATTTGAATCTAACTTTTCTATACTGCTTAGGTATCTTGAATACTTAAGTTTTTCTATGAAACTTTTAAAATTTATTTTTTATATGATTATATCTGTGTCATTACCAAATTCATAATTACATGGAATAGAAAGTCTCAAAAGACTGAGTGACTTTAAATGAAGTCATTTTTGTTCGATTCTGGATTTGTCTTTTAAGGGGACTCTTAGTGGTGTGTTTATTACAGAAAGCAGGAACTTTTCTAGAATCTTCAGCCCCTTATAATCTTTTCATCACTTTATAATAACTTTATTTAACTGTGCGTTCTTCTGTATAGCTGAGGAAAAGAAACTTAATACTCATTTTTTGTAGTAATAAAAACATGGTAAAAATGAGGTTTATAAATGAGCATATGATTTAGTCATAATTTGCATTTCTACTCATTAGCACAATATCTGGTATATAATTAAGTGCTCAATGAATATATCTCAAACAAAGGCAAAGATGATAACAAGAAATGATACTTATAACTCATAATGTGCTAACAATTTTATGTACATTAACTCATTTAATTCTTATAGTTCTTATTTTACAGTTGAAGAAAGTAAGTTCCGGAGAAATTAAGTAATTTTCCCCAAATCGCTAGAGTTAGGTTTTGAATTCTGGCAGCCTGATCCCAGAATTAATACTCACCTCTTGAGTACAGTGCCTCTAGGGAACGGGATGGGTAAGAGAGGAGGAGATATTCAGAGGCCCTTCCTGAGGGAGGCAGTGAACCCATTTGTTTGCGATGTGATGTATTTTAAAAGTAAAAACTTGGTTCAAAAATACTACAGATTGTGAATTGTCATTCAAAAATACAACGTGTGACCCAGGCATACTATAAGTCATGCTTTGTTGATTGATTTTAAAGAATGGCAATAGAATACATGAGAAATATATTCAGATATCTGAAATGATACCTTTTGCCCAGTTATTTATTCTATCTCTGATATATTTTTCCCCTTTAGATTTTTTTTCAAAGCGAGGCAATGACTATATTTGGCATTATCTTATGAACTGTTACATAAGACAGTGTTTGGATGAAAGTAGTTTCAGAGACATATTTTAAGAAAACATTTAAGAAACGGACAGGACTCTGAGTTTTGGAAGGGAGCAATATTCCCAGCTTCACACACACACACACACACACACACACACACACACACACACACACTTCCTAGCTTTCCTTGAAGGTGGAACTAGCAGTTAGATACAGTTTTGCCTAATAATTTGTCATTGGAAGTTTATGGGTTGGAGTTCTGGGAAACCCTTTTATAGGTGGAGCGGTCTCAGCTCAGGCTTCCTTTTTGCTTTTGTCCTTGTCCTTTCTCTTATTCCTTCCTGGAACTTTCTCTTATTCCTTTCTTAGAACAAGTCAAGAAAATCAGAGACCTAAGACTCTGTGTTCTTGAGCCACTGATCAAATAACCTTTGTTATTTGACAAGAAAGAAAAAGTCCCAGATTTGCTTAAAACATTTTTAGTTAGATTTCACTATAAACAAATGTACTATATTTGAGAGAGCCACCATTAAAAAAATGTATCATGATTTCTATCCACTGCTCTATATTAGTAATTGTAAAATTCATACTGAAAATCAGAAAAGTTACTTTATTTAGGTTTAATGTTGTCTGGTTTCAAAGCAGGATGTTGTGAAAAGTTGATTTTGCTGATAGGATAGAGCCCCTTTTCCTAGGTCCTGCAGCGTAGAGTGTAGAGTTAATTACACTAACTCGTTACAGCCGAATAATCACTGAGTTGCAGTAATAGCAACATTTAAAAGATCTTCAAGGAAAAACATTTTTAGGAAAGCATAAGTTGCTATTTTAATAAGGAATGTAGTATAAACATTCTTATAATTGCTTCCTGTTGAGCTACTTTGCAACTACAAAATTAACCCAGCCTGTTTTGTAAAACTTGATGCATGCCTTAGAATCTTCAGTTTTATTACTTTTCAACATTTTGCTCAACATACTGTCTATAGCATTATAGTATGATTTTGAGAATACAAAGTTAATTCTCATTTTATATTATTAAAATATCCATTAAACACAGAATATTTGATACTCATTTTCAAGGGACAGGAAATATAATAGAAAATACTTAGGAATAATTTAGCAGTGATTCAATTTAAAACTAATATGCTTCAAATGACATCAAAACCGTAACAATTAAAACATAATAAAATACCAAACAGTAGAGAAATTATTTAAAATATGAAAGCAATATTTCTAAAGCACATAAAACATTTTTATTCCCTTATTGAGATTGCTTGACTGACTAATACTCGAAGAGATATTGCTGGAGTTCCATTTCCGATAAAATATGCGCAGTTCCGCAGCGATAAAGTCATCTTGAATAGCCTTCTTGCAACACCTTCCTCCTTTCTACTTTGTGAACTCTAAGATATATATAAATGCTTGATTAAAGTACATATTTTTAGATAAACCATGACATAGGTGATGGCACCCTCATACTAGAACACGCGAGGAGACACGTAATACCTCCTGACCCGCCAGCAATCATGTAAAGCTTCCGCCCCTAACCACACCGCCTCCGTGAACTGGTAGGTGTCATACCAGCGCTCTTGTCTTAAGAATGAGTGTTTTATGCCGTAAAGAGTCGCTTTCTCCCTGGCCTTTTAGGTTATTTAGCAAACATTGACATTGGAAAATACAGAACATTAAAATAGATTTTCTATTTTCAGTTTAGAATATTCTTAACTTTGTTTTTAAAGTAGATCTTCAAATTGTGGGACAAAGTATTACCCAGCTAAGCAGAAAGCTTTACATAACGTGTGTGTGTATGTATGTGACCAATAAGCTGGGAATATTGTTTGCAAAAATGGCAATTGAAATTTGTCCTGTTCACATGGTGACATTACATGTATATTTCAATATAGAAAAGGAACACACAAGGAACGAGAAAATGTAGAGAAATGAGTTAAACAGTAAGGATAAAGTAAGAGAAAGGTCAGGAATATAAAAAATTGAAACCATTGCATCTAAATACAAAAACACATTAAAATATAAAGTGTTTAAATGTTTTAAATGATCACATTTTGCTATTTGCCATTAATTACATGAAATGTTGATTTTTAAAAAGAAATGGGCGGGCCGGCCGAGTAGTGCGGTGATTAAGCTCTGGCTTGGGAAGCCAGTGGCCCCGGTTAAGGTCCCAGATTATGAGGGCCAGTGACATCTGCCCTCAAAAAAAAAAAAAAAGAAAGAAATGGGCTTTCATCAGTTTATCACAGTTCTATCACACTGATTTTGTCAGCATTGCACCCAAACCTCTATCACATTAGCTGGAGTTCTCATTAAGCAGCTGATTTGCCCGAATCCTCATTAAATTGATGAACTCATTTACTTATAGGTAGTGGCATCTGATATTGTTCAAGGATGTTTAGAGATTGAAATCAAAACTGTTGCATGCATGGCCTTATTCATTCCTTTCCAGTTTTCACATGCTAAATAGTATAGATATGTTAATCTCTCCTCCTTAAAAGGAAAATATGTATTCATTGCATGTGTGTGTGTGTGTGTGTGTGTGTGTGTGTGTAAAATATAAACTTAGTAATATGTTCTCATAGGTTCTTTGTAGGAAAGAAGTATTTAACAATTTTAGTCTATTGTTATTATATTCATTTGTGTAGTTTATAGAAAACAAGGATTATTCATGTCAAACATAATGTAATTACAACATATAACTCATGCCTGACATGACAGGTATCTTAAAAAATCTTCCAATAACACAAGAAGTATGAAATCATGCAAAAGGAGAGTAGATTTAGGAATACTTGATGATGTTCTAAAGTCTTCAAACACTTGTAAACAAAAATTGGTACCTGCTCTTAATTCTGGAATACCAAGAAATTGAGTAAACAATGCTATAAAATTTAATAATTTTGCAATTATTATATATCATTTTGTGTATATTTTAGAGTTAAACAATTTAATGGATAAAAAGGAACACATTTTTTAAAAAGCAACAGTGTGAGAAAATAGGTTTACAAGTATATTACAAGTATTTTTTTCAGAATAAACAATATTATTCTCAACAAGTGGTACAGTTAGGGGGCTCAAATATTGATATTAAGTCAGTTGCTAAATTTTTTTCTAGAGTCAGAACATTTATTTAGGATGATAGGAAGATGATATCCAACGAGCCTTGATTGTTTAAGTTTTTTAACATTTTCTGTAAGACTACTTTTTAGTCAGTTGGTTAGCATGCCCATTTACCAATAGATAGAAGATACCCACCAAAATTAGTAGAAAATCTTTTTTCCACAAAAAGATAGCTGGTTTCCCCCTAGGAGTTTTGGGTTATTCAAACTCAGTACAAGTATTTGTTTTAATGTATATTTAAAAATGTATGATTTTAGTAATTTTTTTTGAAAACCATAGTTTAATTATGTATTAAATTTATTCCATTCAAAATGTTAGTTTTAAAATCTTAAATCATTGTGTCTTTCTATTTTATGTATATATCCATTCTTTCTCTTTTATATGGCAGTTATAGACTTCTCCACTAATAGGGCTTGCATTTGAAGATAAGGCTGCGTGTAAACAAATTAACTTTTAAAAATAGAGAGCAATTTCATCTGTAATAATGTACCAATTCATAAATTACCACTGGTATTTGTTTCTTAAAGATAAATGACACTTCATCTAACACATACTATTAGGTAGTCTAGATGTCTTTGTGTCCTGGGAGAGAAGGCTCTTGTATTATTATACTCTAATAAAATGAGTTAATGTTTTAGTATTATCGATAAAAGAGCACTTGGATATATTTAATAACCGAACTGAGAAACACTTAATTTTAGTTGTCTGTAGCAATATAACACAAATTCTCCTGTAAAACAAATTGCACTTTTGGAATATATTTTAATGTGTATCCAACAAAGGAGAAAATGAGGTGATTGAAGTTCAATTTGTAGCATGTTATTAACCATTTCCGCTTGACTAGATGAGTAAAAGGATAATGGATGAGGGTTTTATTATTACCTTTCTGCTAAAATGAAGTGGTATAAAAGATAAGGTGATGAGATTAATGAACATAAGGAAAAGGAGTAATCAATCTAGCTCCAAGAGGGAGGTGAGAATGACAGTATCCTGTAAGAACTGTAAGAGCACGTCGTGCAAGCAGTAGAGTTTATCATTCAGTTTTCACTAAGCTGTGAAAAGCTAACAGTTGTGGCTGGAAGACAGAACTAAAACGAATAAGACAATATTTAATCAAACATGCATGAGGTTTGCATTTAGGTTTCCATGGTACACATGGTAGGGTTCTAGCATAACAGCTGAGTTTCTTACATCTTTTGAGTCCATGTGCTGTATCTTTAATCGCTAGACTCTAAACACAAGCCCTTCCTTTGGACTGCAGTTACAGTAAAACATAGAGTGCCACTTGTCCAAGTCTCTTTAGTTTCATATTTACTATTGAAACTTTTTAAAAAGGATTTCAGAAAACCAAAGTAATTTCGTGGAGGTTGTTGATTTCATACCAGTATTAATTTAGATTGTGCCCATAATTCAAAACGGAAGGGATTCAATACGTGGAATGAGAGGCTAATGTAACCAGTGGAAAACTATTGATGGTGTTTAATAATGGAAGGGCAGGAATTGCAGGTGAACCCCAGCACCTAATATCAGTTGTCTTTGGCATCTGAAAGCCATGGCTGCTGCTTTCAGATGTCTCTGGAGAGTAATGGCTTCTAAGTTTCTTCTGCCATCTAACTCTTCAAAAAGGAAAAAAAAATTCTTTCTTCTGCCATCTAACTCTTCAAAAAAAATTTATAAATTTTTTCATTGTGGACTCTCAACTAAAATCCGGCAAGGGATGGAGGAAACATAGTTTATAAATTTTCCTTTCCTAATTTATGAGATTGAGCTTAAAAGAGCAGGGATGGTGCATTTTCTAGCATATTTTAGTTGTCTTCCATTTTTCGGCTCCAGCCTCCTGGATTGTGTGCCTTTTTGGCATGGCTCATACTTCTCATTTTAGGATTTATGCTGCATTGGATTCTGTTTCCTAAATCCCATTCTTCCTTTTCCTTAGCTTATCACTCCCTCACTTTGCTAATACTCACCCTTGAATGCTTCCTAAAAGTATGTAGGGTAGAGTGTTGAATATCTGAAATAATCTTCAGTCTTCCTTCATGCTTGGTTGGTAGTTTGACTGGACATAGAATTGCAGATTGACTATCACTTCTTAAGAATTTTGAAATCTGTCTGAGTCTTCTATATTCCACTGCCACTGTTGACAGGCTAGTCCATTTTAATGTTCATTTGAATATGATAATTTTTTTCTTTCTGTAAAAATCTTAGGACCTTTATCTTAAATGTTCAATTTATTTATTATTTGCTTTAATCTGGGTCTTATTTCATTTATTGCCCTGGTCACTGGGTAGACCCTTTACATCTCAAGATTTGTGACCTTTGGTTCTGAAATTTTTCTCCTTTTCTCTTTTTTTCTGAAATGTGTATTCTGGATTCATGTTTAATCTCTGTGTATCTCTGTATTTTCTTCCCTGTTCCTTTCTTTTTATACCTCTTTTATTCCTGTGAGATTTTTCTCAACTTTATCTCTTAGCCTTTTCATTGGAATTTCTATTTTTTAACTTAAATTTTAATTGCAAAAAGTTCTTTTGTTTTCCCTTGTTTGTTTGTTTTTTTGTTGTTGTTTTTTTTTTTGATGATGGGATAGCATCCTACCTTGTAAGATCTTCTATTAGGAGTTATTTTTTTAAAGCTTCATCCTGCTCTCTGAATTTTATTTCTTTCTTCTGAGGTTTGTCTTTTTTGTTTATTTGTTTGTTTGGTGTCATTTGTTTTCATATTTGTCTTATTGGAGCCTTTCCTCAAATTGCTTGGCTTTCAAATTTCATTTCAAACCTAATCAGAAGCTCTGTGTTTATAGGCAGGTATGTGGCTTGGGCTTTTTCTGTATTGTGCCATCCTGTCCATTCATACACCCTGTCAAGTATCAGCATCTGAATGCTTTTTCTTTGGGACCATTCAGATTCCCCAAATAAGAACCCTTCTGTTACCTGCCTGAGGATTGTGTGTGTTGTGGATGGGAGGTGTTGGGATGGAGGAGGTGAGGAGTCATAACGAGCCTGCTGGTAGTCTGGGAACAAGTAGCGAGGATTGGAAAGCATGTTGACTTTCTCTTTTCCACTTTGTTGCAACACCTTGTCCGTATTTTCCACTGTGGTGAGTGTCCCTGATTTCTCAGCAAGTGAACCTCAGGTTTCCCACTGGGGAGGAGACAGGAAAGAAACAAGTTAACTGCTTCTTCCACTTGAGGGAGAGACTTGGGGGCCAGCTAGTTTCTTTAGACTTTGAACCCATCTTCCTCTTTCGATAAACTCATTTTCCGTATTCCCTATTGCATTTAAAGGTTGAGAACCTCAGGAGGTCTGCAGTGTGAAGCCAACTTCTTCTCACAGTCCTCTTGGTGACTATTTAGGTTGTGACTCATTCCTTTTGCTAAATTAATGACCACACGTTATGTATCTTTATGTCTTCTGAAATGTTATTGAAATCTCTGTGCTGCTGTCTTCCTTTTAATACTCCTTTTGTTCTTTGGGTCAATGCCTCCTTTATTCCTTTCTACTGATTTTATTGAGGTTTAGGTAGTTTAACAGATGTGAAGACATTTGGCTACATGTAACTAAAATCCGAACTAAAAGTATTTTACAGAAATAGGAATTGTATTTCTCACCTAACAGGTAGTTATTGATGCAGTTCAACTCTTCAGTCATCCCCTTGATTACCTGAATCTTACATTGTTTCTATATGTGAGTCTGTAAATTAATGAGTAAAGTTGAATTTACAAGGTAATTTTACTCTATGAGGAGCTGTCTAGCTAGCCAGCCAGCTCCCCTCTCTAAATAACATTTACTTCTTTCTTCTAATAGCAAGATAAGTGGGAAGAGAAAAGAGGTCAGAAATTTGAGAAGAACAAAATAAAGCTTATTTGAATATAGAAAGAGCAGTGTGCTTGTAATGACTTTTCTTGTCTGCAACCTTAGCGTATATAGTTGACACACTTTTATTCAGACCGAAATACCAGAGATTTAGATGTCCTGGTGTAAAAGAGAAGTTAGATACAGGCATATATTGAGCAGTTGGTGGTTTATATAACATGAAATGTCTTTATCATTATGTTACTGAGTCTTGGTTTTTCAAACCTGTGCCATAATATTTTGATGGCATTGTAACTAACTAAAAGGAAGATCTACACTAAGAAGCATCAGCTAAAGTGAACCTGTATTGCCTTGTATGTGTTGGAGAGGTCTGTGGTTAGTTTGAATGATGATCTAATCTGTGTCAGAGGCAGGTAGGCCATTTATCTAGGACACAGCCCATTTCCACGCACACGGTCACTGAGGCTGAATTATTTGCTATCTCAATGTGTATTATAGATTGAACTTGAATCTCTGATAAATGGTCATCAAAGTAATGAATCTTTGGAACTATGGAAAAAAAAGAACATAACTGAAAAACTACGAAACTAAAATGTGTTCTCTTAGAAGAGAAAAAAAGCCAGAGTATGTCATCTGCTGCCTAGAAACAGCATCAAATAATGTTTCGTTCAGTTTTTCAAATTACATAGAACATGAACAGTGTCTTCTGAAGCTCATTTTATAGCTGATATGTTATGTAAACATATTAATAGAAAAAATGTATTTAAGTCTATTTTCAGTAATACAGATTTTAAATCTACGTATAAAGAAATTTATCCTTAATAGAATTGGACGTATGTAATTGGACAATATATTAAGGAGATCCTGACTTTTCTGAACAAGTATCAAGATAGGCTACTTTTTACTAAGGAAATATGAATTATTAACCTCTATAAAAATGATTGCTTCTGTCAGGTTTTGGAGTTGAGATGGGAAGAACCTAAGAGGACTTTTTGGCTTTCGATGGTTAGAATTCAGTGTTTTTATGTAATTCCAGCACCTTAGGGGAAAAATAGCACTTTGTGAGCTAACCTAGGAGTCCAAGCAATATTTACAACATTGTTTTAATAGAACTAATTGCTAGTTTATAGACTGTGGGTTTTTTTTTTTTTTTGAGGGCAGTGTCACTGGCCCTCATATGTGGAATCCGAACTGGGGCCGCTGGCTTTGCAAGCCAGCTCTTAACCACCGCACCACTCAGCTGGCCCTATAGACTGTGTTTTAAAATACACCACATATGTAGGTTTAAGGTACTATCTGCTATTAGCCTACATTCAAAACTAAAGCAGCATTTTTTGCTCATAATGCTACTTACTATATTTTTTCATTAGTCAAATGTATACCTACAACTATAGGAGCCCTTAATAAATATAATATCAAGTTTAAGAAAAAAGCCTATATTATTGATAAATGTACAAAATACCTGCATTGTGTATTTAAGTTGGTTAATTTTTCATTGAGTAGAGTAGAGTGAAATAGGAGTTGTGTGTGTTGATCTTGGGTTATTGCTTAGAAATGTTAGGATTCAGATTAGCCGGAGAGTACCACCCTAGGCCTGCTCCTCCCTTTATTTTTATTTAGGTAAATTATGTTGAAATGAACAATTGAAGATGCCTGTGGATTAATATTTGTGGGAGAAAGTGTGGAGGGTAATCATTGGCCTTGGTGAAAAGTGGTGTCAGGAAGGAAGACAGTATGGATTGCTAGTGACCCAACTGTAAGGTAAAATCAATATCTGCTACTACTGTCCGGTTCCAATTATTCCATTTTATGAGTGAGTATAAGAAGTGCTTCTAGGAGACTGTTCTGTTCCATCCTTGGGTAATAAATACTATTCCATACTTGTCTTAACAAAGCTTAAAACAACCCTGTAAAGGGATCATCTAACCCACAAGTAAATTAGCTGTCTACCAGGACAGAACTTCACCCCCTCTGAAAGAAGACAACAATAATTGTAAGTCTATAATATTCAATATAGAAACAATTACCAGGCATGCCAAGAAACAGGAAAATGGGATTCTAGGAGAAAAATCACTCAATCACAAGAGTCCCAGAAATGATAGAGATAATGGCATTTCAAAGTCTAGTATTTATATGTAGGTAGGTAGGTAGGTAGGTAGGTAGGTAGGTAGATAGATAGATACTCACTTCCCATTCCAGAAGATGAAACTTCCAAATTGTAGAGTAAGGGAAGAAAATAACACTAACTTTAAAATGGAAAGATCTGGCAAACTCTCCTTTAACCGAGTGATGAACGTTACTATTACCAGTGATGTTATGTGGATATCTATCATATAACTCGTACGAAGGGAGTAAACGAACACTTCACCTCAACGGTTAATGAAAAACCATAAGCATATTCTAATGATGATAAAAACAACAGATAAACCCAGATTAAGAATAGCTTATAAAATTTCTGGCCAGGCCTTTTCAAAATTGTTAAAGTTATGAAAGACAATGCAAGACTGAGAAACTGTCAGAGACCAGACGAGACTGAGGAGACATGAAAATTAATTGCAGTTTGTGGTACTATTTTGTTGTGTGTGTTTTTTTTTTAATTGGATTCTGGAATAGAAAGAGGACTTTAAGGGAAAAATCTGTGAAATCCAAATAAAGTCTACAGTTTGGTTCATGGTAAGAATAAATACATGAAGAAAGTTAAAAGAAAAACTAATATGGCAAAATACTATTATAAATATATTCAAAGATTTAATGCACAACATGAAAAACGGAAACCTATAGGGAACCTCAATATGAAAATGAAAATTATAAAAAAAGAGCCAAATATGTTTTAGAACTGAAAATCACAGTATTTAAACTGAAACTTTAATAGATGTAATGGACAATATTAGTGCAAAAGAAAAAGAAACTAAAGACAGCAATAGAAACTATGTGAATGAAAGCCCAAAGTGAAAAAGAAACCTCATACAAAGTGAACAGAATATGATTCAGCTTTGGGACAATGTCGGGTGCTCTAACATACATATATGGAAATACCAGAAGAATGTGAGGGTTAAATATTTATATTTAAAAAACTTTGAAAGAATTGTTTTTCTATTCTTAAAAGTTTCTGATTCTTGGACTTGCTCAGTGGCACGTTGGTTAGGAGCTGGCTTGGGACGCCGGCTCTGAGCAGGAGGGCCTCGGTTCGGTCCCATATGAGGGCCAGTGACACTGCCCCTGACAGCTAAGATGGTGAACAACAGCTCCACCTGGAGCTGGGCTGCTCTGTTGCCGGCAACGGTGGGCTGCAGCCCCTGCTGCAGTGGGCTGCCATAGGCTACAGTGAGTGGCCAGCAGCAAGCGTGAGCGGCCGGCAGCTGCCAAGAGCCGCGGTGAGTGACCACCCAGAGGCCAGTGACCGATCTGCCTCACCGGGAAGAGTGCAATGATGATACCAACATGGGCCAGTGAAGCAATGTCCTCCACAACTAGACTGAAGAACAAAAGGACAGCAACTTGTCAGTTCCCCTTCCCGGGTTCCCCAATGCTCTTTCCCTCCCCCAATTCCCAGTAAAATCTTAAAAAAAAAAAAAAAAAAAAGATTCTGACTCTTTACATTAAATAGAACAATGTATTGCAGAATTTATAACCTATGTGTAATGACAATAGCTCAAAAAACAGGAGAAAGACTACAAATGGTGGGGGGAGAAGTATACTGTGTTAGGATTCTTGCATTATATGTCAAGGAGATATATCACTGGAAGGTAAACTATTATAAGAAATATAAATAGCCAAAATGATAAAGGTAATAAGACAATATAGTGTATAAAATAGAATACTAAAAACTACTCAATGCAAAAAAAGGTAGAAAGAAGAAAAAAAAGAAGTAATGAATTAGAGAATAAATAACAAGATGGTGAATTTAAACCCAACCATATCAATAATTACCTTGAATGTAAACGGTCTAACTAAAATTGAACATTTAAAAATTTTAAAACAAAGATCTTTTAATTTATTTAAAGTAAGACATTAAGTATGTATTGTTTACAAATGATGCAATTCAATCGAAAGACACAAGAATAGTTACATACCCTGTTTCCCTGGAAATGAGATGTAGCCAGAGAAAAACCCTAGAATGATTCCTCCAGGAAATGGAGGGCACGCACCCCTCACATGAGGGTTTTATGACCTGTTTCATGGAGAAGGGTGTCTTTTCCACAGCTTCCTTCAGCTTAAAATACTCAGTATGCCAAGGTGCCATATTTTGGCGCCTAAAATCATGCGAGGGAGGGCCGGCCGAGTGGCTCAGTTAGTTAAGAGCTTGCTCAAGAGTGCGAGCTGAGCTCTGATCAACAGGGTTGCCAGTTGTATTCCCAGCCCGAGCTGAGCTGCCGCAGAGCTGCCAACAGATGGCAGAATGGCTCAGCTAAAAAAGAAAAAAAGAAGAAAAAAGAAAAGAAAAAAAATTATGCAAAGGATTATTTTCCAGCTAGTCTTATTTTCGGGGAAATCCTGTTATACACACACACACACGCGTATACATACACATACATACCGGGGGTGCCAAAAAATTGTATATAAGTGGACACTTGGTCAGCGTTGCTTAAGCATTAGTTCATCGTAATCAGAAGTGTTAGGTAAAATAGTATTTAGAGGAAAATGTATAACTATAAAACTCATAAGGTTATGAATACATGAAAAAAACAGAGGTTGTAAATCACAGATCCAAGTTTTATCACTAAGAAGGTAGAAGAAGAGCAAATTAAACCAAGAATAAACATAAGGAAGGACATAATTTAAAAAAGACAATCAATGAAAAAGGAAACAAAAGACTGTAGAAAAAAAACAACGGAACCAAAGCTGGTTCATTGTAAAGTTTAATAAGATTAATAAACATCTAACCAGATTGATAAAGAAAAGAGAGAAGACAGAATTACTGGTATCCGGAATGAAAGTCAGGACATCATTATAGATTTTACAGTTTTTAAAAGGGTGAATTTGAAAACTTCGGTAAAATGAATGAATCCATATAAAGTCTGAAATGCCCAAAGCTTATTTTAATAGAAATAGATAACCTCAGTCACTCTTCCTCTACTGGAAGGAAGAAAGGAAGGAAAGAAAGAAGGAAGGAAGGAAGGAAACATTGTTAAAAGCCATTGTACAAACAAAAGCCCAGGTTCAGATAACGTTCTTGGTGAATTCTATCAAATATTTAAGGACGACATAATGTAAAATTTACCAAAATTCTCTTGAAATATAGAACAGGAGGGGCAGTTATGAACCCACTTAATGAGGCTACCATAACTATAACAACAAAACTATTAAAATTTCAGACCAATATTCATGAATATTGGTGAAAAATCTTTAACAATATATAGTTGACCCTTGAACAATGGGTTTGAACTGCTTCGTTCTACTTATATGTGGATTATTTTTCAGTAAATTCTGTACATGTATTTTCTCCTATGATTTCCTTAACAGGTTTTTTAACTTTATTGTAAGAATGAGGTATATAATACACATAGCATACAAAATATGTGTTAACCTGCTGTTTGTGTTATCAGTAAGGCCTCTGGTCAACAGTAGGCCAATAGTAGTTACCTTTTTCGGGAGTCAAAGTTTGCTTGGGTTTTCTACTGTGCAGAGGGCCGGAACCCTTAACCCCTACATTGTTCAAGGGTCAACTGTAATAATAAATTGAGCAATACTTAAGGATAATATAATGACTAGATATGCTTTTTTTTTTCCATCGAGAATACATGTTTAACATTTGAATAACCAATAACTGTAGTTCACACTGGTAAAGGAGAAACGTAGTACTTGTATGATCTCCATAGGTGTGCGAACAAAATTTGACCGAACTCAGTATCCATTAATGATAAAACGCTAAGAAAAAGAGAAATAGAAGTTTCTTAGTCCACACAAGGGCACCCTGGAGGAAAAACTACAGCTAACTTTTTATATGATGATAAAATCTGAATGCCCATTCCATTAAAGTCAGACCAAGGCAAGAACATCCACTTTCTCCACGTTTAAGTCAACAGTTCTAGCCAGTGCAGTAAGTAGCACAAGAAAAATAAATAATAGCCATGTGAATTGGAAATAAAATACAAAACTGTCTTTATTGGTAAACAACTTGATTGTGGGAAAAATTCTAAGGCATTTACACAATATTTATGAAAAAGTGATTTTAACAATGTCATATGACACAAAATCAAATAAAAAAAATCAACTGCTTTTCCATATAGGTACAATGAACAATTTAATAATGGAAATTTAAAAATACCATTTTCAACAACATTAAAAAACTTGAAATACTTAGGGAAATTTTAATAAAACGTATGTGAGACCTACTGAAAACTACTAAATATTGCTAGGACAAATGAAAACCTAAAGAAATGGAGAGAAATAACATGTTCACATATTAAAAGACAGCATTTTGGAGATGTTATTTCTCAAAATATAAATTCAGTTTAATTCCATTCAAAATTCAAGTAGGTCTTTTTGAGGAAATTAACAAACTGGCTTTAAAATACATTTCCGGAATATTTTTTTAAATATCCAGAAATCGTTTAGCACTTATGAAAAAAATAGACTTCAACAAATTTAAATCTTCTCATGATAATATATTAACAAAATGAATAAGCAAGCCCTAGCTAGAAGAAAATATCCTCGGTATATTTATCTCACAGAGAACTTGGATCTGCTAAATATTAGCAAATCAATAATAAAAAGACAGCTCAATAAAGCAAATGGGCTCAGTCAAACCAAAGATTTGCTTAGGAACTTCACAGAGGAATACATATGAATGGCCAATGAAAAAGTGTTCCTCATCATTTGCCATCTTGAAAATGCGGTGAGACACAAGTACGTGCTAGACTGGCTGAAATTAACAAGACTGACAACATGAAATGTTGACAAGGATGTGTACTAGGACTTAATCCATTGCAGATGAGAGTGTAAAATAGTGAACCACTTTGAAATTCTGGCAGTTTCCCTCAAGTTAAATATACCACCTAACCTATTAAACAGCAATGCCAATCATAGATATTTACCCGAGAGATGAAGATAAAGGTCTACCAAAAGACTACTACACAAATGGTTCATATCATCTTTATTCTTATTAAACTAACTGAATGTCCATCAACAGAAGGGTGGATACACCAACTGTATTATGTTTATACAATGGAATACTATCCAGCAGTAAAAAGAAACAAATCACTTATACACAAAACAACATGGATGAATCTCAGAAACATTATCATGAATGAAAGAAGCCAGAAACAAAAGAGTACACAGACTGTATGATTCCATGTATATGATGCCCTAGAATAGGTAAAACTAATCGGTGAGAGAAACACTAACTGTTTGGAGGGCTGTGAGGAATCTTACTGGGATGATGACAATGTTTTATATCATGATAGGGTGGTGATAATATAGATGTAGGAATTTATTGAAACTCATCAGTTATATACACCTATTACCTGTGTATTTTACGATATGTAATACCTTAATACAATTTTAAGTTAAAAGTAGTGATGGATTTTAACCTCCAGGCTTTCTCTTGTTTCAATTCTTATGTGTGGGAAGCTTTCAAAGTTGAAGGTTGTATTCTAAAGAATTAGTTTGCTTTTTTTTAAGGGTTTCTCTTTTTGTTATAAATTATGAATGAAATCTAATACACCAAAGAACAAATGTAGTCCAGGAGAGGCTTACGTTCACAATATAGAAATGCATTAACAAATGTGAACAAATGGGACTATTAATGCCCGTGGCAGAAGCCACAGAGATAGATAGGTATTTAAGGCCATCTGTCCTCAGAAGTAAAATACACTCTCTAAACCCCAGGAAATTCGTATTCTGCTCTCTGTTCCATCAGCCTTAGAGAGGCCAGAGAGAGGTGGGGAACAGGCAAGGGTTGGGGAACTTGTACATGACACGGTAACAGAAGTCCCTGTTGGTATTACCTTTTCTATGTCAAGTCCCAGTCATGACTCGGAAGGCCTGTGATCTAAACCTTAAGTTATTGACAGAAAGGAGTTGTATTCTTATCTTTTTAATTGAAGGTTAGAGGGGTAACAATTGTTAGTAAAGTTCCATAGGTTTCAAATGTACAATTCTATAATGCATCATCTATATATCACATTGTGTGTTCACCACCCAGAGTCAGTTCTCTTTCCGTCACCACATATTTGATCCCCTTTACCCTCATCTACCACCCCCTCCCCCCTTACCCTCTGGTAACCGCTAGACTATTGTCTGTGCCTATGAGCTTTCATTTCTTCATTTGTTTGTCTTGTTCTTTTGTTGTTTTCAGTTTTCTATATCACATATCAGTGAAATCATATGGTTCTCTACTTTTTCTGTCTGACTTATTTCACTTAGCATTATAATCACAAGGATGGTTCAACATACGCAAATTGGTCAATGTGATACACCACATAAACAAAGGGACAGAAATCATATGGTTATATCAATGGATACAATAAAAACATTTGATAAGATACAATATCCATTTATGATTAAAACAGTTAATAAAATGGGTATAGAAGGAAAATACTTTAACATAATAATGGCCACATGTGACAAACTCTCAGCAAACATAATTAATGGTGAAAAACTGAAGCCCATTGATTGAGTTCAGGAACATGACAGGGCTGTCCCCTATCACCTCTGCTTTCGACATAGTATTGGAAATCCCAGCCAACGTAATCTTATGTTTAAAGACATTGAGAAGGAAAGCAGGCTCATCCTAGGTGAAGGAGAACTCTAAGAATCTGTAGAAAGAACTATGGAAACAAGAGAAAAAAGAGAAACAAATTGAACTCTGAAAACTATTGAAAGAAAAATAAGGTGCCTTTTATCATCATGACAACATACAAAAACTAAGATACCACAGTCAAAAAATTTAGAAAATGACATACCCTGTCACTTTCAGATTTTTTTTTTTTTTTTTTTTTGAGGGCAGCGTCACTGGCCCTCACATGTGGGACCCGAACCGTGGCCGCTGGCTTCTGAAGCCAGCGCTAAACCACAGTGCCACTCGGCTGGCCCTGTCTCTTTCAGATTTCAATAAATGTTTTTATGCATCCATACATGGATAGTTATATTATTTAATCAAGTAAATAGAATCAGCTCAGTGGTTGTTTTCTGTTGTGTGTGTGTTTCATTTTAATGACATGCTGCTTTCCCCTTTTCTGCGTTCTCTCCTGTTCCTCCTCACCTCCACATCTTGTACCTCCCACGTCCTCTGCTCTCATACTTAACATACAGTAACAATCTAGTATGTATCCTTTCATATTTTTCTCTGTTTTCATATGTGCATTTTTCATTGATTTACCAAAATGTAATCCTGTAATATATACTTGAAATGATGCTTTGCTCAGTCTCCTATGTATTGATGGTGGATATTCAGCCAGGTCAGCTGAAGCGGCTTTAATTCATTCTTTTCAATGACTGAAGAAGACATGTCACAATTTTTCAACCGTTTTCTTAATGACATGCATTGGATTTCACAGTCTTGTTTTCCATTTTTGTTTTTGTCACTATGAAAAATGTGACCATTTTAATTTTTAATAAATAATGTAAGATTACTTTCCAAAGGGGTTTTACATTTCGTGTTTTCATCAGCAATATACACTTTTCTTTTCATTTCTGTCAGCAAAATATATTATCGCTCTTTTAATTTTTGCTAGTCTGTTGGGTATAGAATGCCATTCCTGTTGTTTTCATTACTGACAAATTCGAGCATTTCAAAATGCTGGACATTTGAATTCGTTCTGTGAAATTCCTTTTTAAGTTCTTTAAGCATTTTCTATTCGTTTTGTCATTTCTTTATGAATTTATAAATGTTCATTGTATGTTGTGGTAATCCTTTGTCCATCATGAAATAGTTTTTCCAAATCTATTGTTTGCCATTTGAATTTATTGATCATCTTTGCAATTAATTACTTTTACATTTTTATAAAGTGATAGGCATCAATATTTCTTTTATAAATTCTGATTTCCATTTATGGTTTAAAAGTTCTCTTGACTTTCTAGAAGAATTGAGAGCCAACTATGTGCATACACCTGTACACTCTAGGTGATTTGTCGACCTGTTTATCATACGACGTTGTGCTATCGGTTTTGTGCGTCCCAAGTGACATTTAAAAAAAAGAGAAATGAGGGCCGGCTGAGTGCTGCGGTGGTTGCCAGCGGCCCCGATTCAGGTCCCACATATGAGGGCCAGTGACACTGCCCTCAAAAAAAAAAAAAAAAAAACATAAAAAAAGAGAAATGAAACAGGAAATATCAGATTGTGCTATACTATAATGTTCTTATAATATATTTATATATTTAAATCTTCATTCAATCTGCATAATTATTAAGATAAGATACTCGCTCTTGCTAGTTTATTTTCATCCTTTTATTTGGCTGTTTTCAGGTGTATATTCTCTCAACTAAACTTTAAATAATTTTATGAAGCTTTAAAGCCCCATTAGCATTCTAATGGCAAATACATTAAAGATATATTCGTCTTTAGTAAATTTATATTTTAATGATATTAAATCTTATAAAAAACTTTTAAAATTTCCGATGGTACTTTTTGTTCCCTTATATTTTATATATTTTGTTCTACAGGTGCTCCCTGGCTTTCTTATTAAAATTATTCCTATGTGTTTAAAGTTTTTGTGCCAGTTGCTGAAACAAAGAACAGATATTAAGTTTCCAAATTTATCTTACATATTTTTATCATTTTAATTAGTGTTTTAGATATATTAAGAGTGTCATCTCCTCCTTTTAAAGATGTTTTTACCAGGTTTTCAATTTTATTGTATTTCTTTTCTAACTTTTGCCATTTGGTGGTTTTGCTAACATACTTAGTGCTTACTATGTGACAGACACTGTTTTACTAGCTATACATATATTATTCTAATTTTCAAAACAAGTATATGAAATGAATACTATTATTTAGTACAGAGTTTACATGTGTAGCTCCAGGTCACATGGCCACTACTTGGTGGCTTCTGGTAAAAAGCCACATGTAATTTTTTCCAATCCTATTTTACTACCATTTCTTTTTCTTTAAGAATGCTTTCTGAATTTGATCAAATGCCTTTTCTATATCTATTAAATTATTATATAATGTTTCCCTTTTAATTTGTTGATAAAATGATTATGTTGTGGATTTTCTGATATTGAGTCATCCTTGCAATCCAAAAACATACCTTCCTTGGTAAATATTTTTGTACTACATTGCTGGATTTTTTTTTTTTTTTTGCTTATGGATTATTTAGACGTTTTGTATCTTTATTCAGTGATGACCTTTCTCGTCAGTTTTCCTTTTTAAAGAATCTCTCTATATAAATTTTCAGTATTAAAATTGTGCTGACTTCATAAATGAATTACAAAACTTCCTGTTTTTTCCCTTTGGCCTAGAATAATTTTTAAAATATTAATTTTGGTTTAGATAAAGGTTAGCTGTGAACCTGTTCTGTGAGAAATTCCGTTGCTACAATGGTAGCCTCCAATTATACTACCAGGCAGATTATCTGAGAGAACACAGAATGAGACTCACAGATTAAATTAAGATTCTCAAATTACATGATTTATTAAGTCAATTTAAAACACAGGGTGAGAAGATAGGGAAGTGAAATGAAATAAGTTAATGTACTTACGGTAGAATGCAAGCAGGCAGATCTGAGTCCTTAAATTCGGGTTATGCATCATGCACATGTTCTTTATATTTCTCTGCCTCATCAACCTTTTTCCTGTTGATAGTGTTATGAGTACCAGTATTGAGGTTTGAATAAGGGAACCTACAGATGGAATGCCTTACGCTAGTGGAATATGATTGTTCTATTGAGGAGGCGTAGCAGCAAGTATCCCTGACTGCACTAGAGCCTGCTGATTAGCTACTGTAAGCTAACAGTTTACCCTGCCGATTGATAGATGCTGGCAGAAGACACGAGATTCCTGGGTCAGAGACAAAGACCCCGCCTGCAGTGTGACAAATGGAATAAGCATCATGTTAGTGTCCGTTCACCTTGACCCGAAGTTTCAAGAGATGACATGGAGGGGTGCTTTGGGCTGAATTGTACACCACTCATCCACCCCCAGTTCATACGCTGAACCCTTACTCCCCATTGCGACTCTACATGGAGATAGGGTTTTTAGGTGGTGATTAAGGTTTAATGAGGTCATGAGGTTGTCGCCCTAATCCAGTCAGACTTTGGCCTTATAAGATCTCCCTCTCTTTGTAAGTAGGCACCTATCTGCAAGCTGGGAAGAGAGCCCTCCCTAGGAGCCAGCTATACTGGCACCTTGGCCTTGGACCGCCCAGCTTCCAGGACAGCGTGAAATAATATTTCTATGGTTTAGGCCACCCAGTTAGTGCTGTTCTGTATAGCAGTCTGAACAGACTAAATCAGGAGGCCCAGGTAGATACTATACATGAGCGAATTTACATCGCATTTGAGCAATCTCGATCTTCAAGAACCCAAAATGTTTACACTGGGCAGTAAAGTCTGGCCTGTGCCCCAAAGGGCATCATTATCTTTATTATACGGGACAATAAACAATACTGCCCTTTTCTCTAAGGGAGACATTATCTGTCTCTTCAAGGCTGTTTGCTGTACAAATCCCTTAAAAAGAGTCTGGAACAAAAGCCTAATTACTGCCTCACTCTCAAGACTTGCAGAAATATCTAGTCACTTGGCCTTTTCTCCTCTCTTTATCTTTACTACTCTTTTTTTATTCCATCATATGTTGTATTCTGTCTTTAATGGGTTTAAACAGATTTCTAACTTCAATTTACTGTACATATTTAGCACCTTTTGAATTTTGTCTCTCACAGGCTATTTTCTTTCTCATAATCTCTACTTAATATAGCCTATGAATTTTGCCTGTATCATAAGTTTCTTTCTTATTATCTATGTTTAATGCTTTTGGTTTTCGCCTATCCCATTTCTTGTTTTTTATAAGTAGAATTGGGTATTCTTAGATAATATAAAAAATTCACATGACATATATTCAGAATTTTTGTAGAGAGGGTGTGAGATGTTGGGAAACTATTTTTTATTTTAGGTGCTTACAGCTTACAGGGCAGTGCTGCTTTGTAAGATATTTTCTTTTCAATTCCTAGAAAAGCACTGACTTTTTGTTCTTATAATAATTTCCTCTTACAGTGAACCAACTGATAAATTCCCAGTTCTTTAGTACTTATGAGAGGTCATTCTAACTACTCTATCTAGAAATAGTAAATTTTGCCAACTTACGTTGTGTCCCCACTAAATACCCTTATCAGGAGCTGAGACACCAAGTTCACTATTTTAGCAAGTCTAGAGACCTCTTTTCTATTTAATTTTGAAACTACTATTATAGAAGGAAGGAGTAGGAGATGAGGAATTAGTTTCAACTAATTCAATTGAAATATCAGAGTACAAATTTATTGAGTTCTATTACGTGGCAAGTACTACAGGTTTACAAAAATAGGTCTGATGATAGATAGATAGATAGATAGATAGATAAGATAACCCACTTAAATCTGTCTAGTAAGTGAGACATGTACAAATAAGTGGAATTTGTATTAGTCCTGTGATAGCACAAAGCAGAGAATGGTTGAATCTGCTTGGGAAGTCAAGCTTTTATGAACTCTTGGCTGGGCCTGTAAGGACGAGAGGTTTACCATGGAGGAAATATTATGTAGTATCTTAAAGCATAATGTTTGAAGAATGATAGGCTTGGCTACACCACTTACTAATTATGTGATTTCTAACAAGTCGATTAACCTCTCAAAGACAGTTTCCTCATTTATAAAACAGTGAGAATGACACCTACTTTATAGTACCATTTTAAGAATTAATCGAAATAAAGGACTCCGCCGAGATGCTGGCATATAATGAGTGCTAATTAAATTGTATTTCTTGCTTCTGTTGTTACTGTTGTCTACTACTTAGGCTAATGCAGCCACCCTACCACCTCCTCTACCAAGCTCATTAAAAGAAGTTGGTTTCTAGACCAACACATCAGAAGGCATGTAAACATGAAACAGCATAGCATGGCTGAAGGAATGTATGGTTTGTGACATGTTTGGAACATGAGATGTGGCTATGAAAATATTCAAGTATGATGAGGACCTGTTCTAAAGTAGATTTTAGTATATATGACCAAGAGCAGATGTAAGTGCTGACAGTGAGATAGACTCTATCAAACCTGTTGATTGAAGTAAAAAGGAATGAGTTGTGCGATTCAGGATGACTCAGGTTTCTGTGTGGTTCACGTGATGTTTGTGTCTCTGTTGACCAAAATAGTCTGTAATGGACTAATGGCAACTCTTGAGGGGACAATGAGTTCATTTTGTATGTGTCGAATTTGAGAAGTTAGAGGACATTGTGGTAGAATTATCTAGTAACTGGATTTAAGGGTCCAATACTGACCTCTCCAAGTACAAGTAATCACCTCTAATATCACTAGATTTTTGCACTCTTGTGTGGTTTGGTATTGAAGCAGTGGTTTTGGATGAAATGGCTCAGTGCAAAATGAGAAGACTGAGAATTCAGCCACCCTACTAAAATCCAAAGGAAATCAAGTTGGAATATGTGACAAAAGAAAAACTGGTATAGACATTTTGAGAAATGTAAGGGACAGGTGGGTGCATTCAGAGACAATTTGTGAAAATGCAGGAGAGGGAAAACTTCCCTTGGTAGTTTGAAAACATATAATCTGTTTTACAGAGTATCTACTTGAGTCTCAAGACAAAGAAACATAGGTATTTAAGTGGAAACTGCCCCTTGGATTTTGTCTTATAATGCTTTTGTCTGGGTTTAATATATGGGTAAGGCTGGCCTCATAGAGTTAGCAAGTATATCCTCTTCTTTAATATTCAACGAGAATTTGTGCAGAATTAGTGCTATTTCTTCCTTAAATATTTGGTAGAATTCACCAGTGGAGCCGTGTTGGCCAGGAGTTTACTTTATGGGAAAATTTAAACCAGAAATTAAATTTCTTTAATAGTTCTATTCATGTTACCAGTTTCTTCTTGAGGGTGCTATGGTAGTTTGTGTCTTAAAAAATCTGTCCATTGATCAAAATTGTCTAGTGGTATAAAGTTGTATATAATATTTGCTTATAATTCTTTTAGTGTCAATATAATCTGTAGCAATTTTTCCTCTCTCCCAATACCATTCCTGATAATTCGATATATATTCCAACAAATGTTTATTTTCTTTTGTCTTCTATTAGTCTCCTTAGAAATTTACAAATTTTATTGATCTTTTCAAAGAATCAGTTTTTGGTTTAATTGATTTTTCCCCCTTCTATTATTGTTTTTATTGACTTTTCACTTTGATTTTTATTTCTTTTCTTTAGCTTACTTTGTTTTTAATTTGATCTCATTTTTTCTAGTTTGAGGTTACTTTGGGTTTTATTTGCTGTCATTCTTTCTAGTTTTGTATTTTTTAAAGGTAGAAAGTGAATAATTTATAAGACCTTCTTTCTTTCCCATTCATTTAGGCATTTAATGTTAGAGATTTCCCTCTAAACACTGCTTTAGCTGCATCCCACAAATTTTTCTATGTTGTGTTTTCATTTTTATTCCGTGTAAAATACCTTCTAATTTCCTTTTTGATTTCTCTTAGACCTTTGGGTTACTTAGAAATACACTGTTTAAATTTTAAATTTGGTGAATTTTTTAGATTTTCTGTTATTGATTTCTAATTTAATTCTGTTATGGTTAGTGAATATACTTTATATTATTTATGTCAGCTAAATTTAATGCAAGTTGGCTTTTGTCCCAAAATATGCTCTGTTTTTATCAGCATATAATCAGCTATTTTTAGATGGAGAAAGAGTGTCCTATAAATATGAGTTAGGTCATGGCCTATGGTCTTGTTCAAGTCTTCTGTATCCTGCTGATTTTCCATCTACTTGTGTTACCAATTTTTGGGAGAGGAAGTCTATAATTGTGGATTTTGTGTACTTCTCATTTTAGTTGTGTTTTTGCTTCACATATTTTAAAGCTCTATTCAGTTCATAAATAATTAGGATATTATGACCTCTTGATAATATGATGTTGTCATTGTGATCCATCTGGATGTTGCTTTTAAGGTTTGTTAGGCAGGACCAAAGAAATGTTTAACCTGGTGCTAATTTTTCCCAGCTACTGAGGCAAAAATCCTTCAGAGCACTGTACCCAATGTTCCATAAATTAGTGTTTTATTTTTGCTATGACCGTATGAGTTCTGGGTATTTTTCCCTGTAATCAGGGGGGATGAATCTTTTATTGCCCCCACTTTATTTCTTAAACAGAGCCCTGTTACTTTCCAGTTCTCTCCAGTTTGTTACTTGGCCCTGCCAGCTTTGCTGCCTTGATCTCACCTTACTCCAAGCTTCTTTCTGTCGCCATTCCAGGAGACCACGGTGTTCTAACCAGGTTTCTCCTGCCTGCCCTGGGGCCTGCAGTCTCTTCAGGCAGTGAAGTGGGGCAGTAGTTGGTGGACCACTTTGTTTTCCCCTGTCTCTCAGGGATGAGTGTCTTTTATCGTTTGATGTTTAATGTCTTGAAAACAAAATTTTCATATGTTATATCTATTTTCAACTTTTTTTATATCTTTGGGTAAATCCAGTCCCTGTTATTCCATCATGGTTGGAAGTTAAAGTACTCTAACCCTTGAATTCGAGTTTTTAAAGGGCTGTGTTGTAGTTTTCCATTTCATTTTTCTACTCCTTTACTTTCTGTTGTGTTTGTGTTTAAGTGGTCCTGGGTCTCAGAGTGTATGTAGTTGGTGAGGTTGGGCTGGCCCTGTATCCAAAAGTCAGTGTCTTCTATGATCCTGGACTGTGTAAGATCCTGTGAATAGACAGATGCCTAAGACCAGTGGCCTAGCCTCAAAAGACTCCAGTCAAGTAGGAACTCCATCCAGTGAGGGTGAGCAATGTTGCAGAGTTATGCAGTGAAACCAGATTAACCCCCAAATCTTATTTAAATTATATTTATAATATTCTGTGTCATCTAGGTCCTTTAACAAAATAGTGTTTTGGGGAGATATCTGAAGGTCAATGCGAGCACAACACGTATTTAGTTTCATGCTCTGTTATGGAAACAGATAGTAGCCTGTACTAATTTATAACTGACTCCAGCTAAACAAGTCGAGTTATTAACAAAGGGAAGAAAGAAAAATAAAACAATAAAGTGGAAAATATTTCCCTCCAGTTAGGAAAAAAACATTTTTAGGCTCTTAGCACAGAGTTCTGTGTTAACTTTTTTCTTTTTGTTTTGTTTTTTATTTCTGTTCTTTGCTATGTTTGAAGAACAAAAGCAAATTCCTTGAAGATACACAAGGTTTTCACTTTAGTTTAAATTGTTTAGTCACCAGAGAAACTTTCAATCCTATTGTATGTGCTACGGAGATAAGTAGTCGAGCCACAGGCTGACGCTACTCTGACTTGAAGCTTCACTTCCTATGTCTAAGGAGGGCTTTTGACACCTGTGACTGTGTTTGTGTTCATAAAGCAAGAACTGGCATAGGGGAGAAAGATCGTTGGTGTCCACTGGTTGCTTTAAAAGTACATATTCTGTATAATAGTATATTCCAATATATTTAATATTAGACAGTTTTTTTTAGTGCTGATTTAAATTTAACTTTGTTAAGAAGTAGAAAGCTCATGAATTTAGAGAGTCAGTACGTAGAATAATAGGCAAAAATACATGATAGCTTGAATTCAACGACAATAGCATGTCATTCTCATAAGCTTTTTTTAAAAAAAGAATTTATTGGGGAATTAGGGGAGGGGACCTGCGTTGGGGAACCCGGGAAGGGGAACAGAAAGTTGCTGTCCTTTTGTTCTTAAGTCTAGCCGTGGAGGACGTTGCTTCACTGGCCCATGTTGGTTTAGTCATTGCGCTCTTCCCGGATGAGGCAGATCCATAGCTGGCCTCTGGATGGTCACTCACAGCGGCTCTTGGTAACTCACTCTGCCTGCTGGCCGCTCATGCTGGCTGCCTGCCACTCACTGTAGATTGTGGCAGCCACTGCAGCAGGGGCTGTAGCCTACACCATCGCCGGTGACTCATGGTAGCCAAGCTCCAGGTAGAGCTGTTTTTCACCATCTTAGCTGTAGAGGGCAGTGTCACTGGCCCTCATATGTGGGATCTGAACTGGGGCCCTGCTGCTCAGAGCTGGCGTCCCAACCCAGCTCTTAAACAACATGCCACTCGGCCAGCCCCATTCTCATAAGCTTTTAAGAAGTGACTAAGAATGTTTCCAATCAAAATAGAAAAATTTTTAAGCTTTGTTTATTTTACTGTTTCTGCCCCATATCATACCTGTAAGGAAAAATTAAATATAAATATTTTTGAAGAAAAACAATTTTAATATTGTTAGCATTAAAAAATTTAAAAGTGATTTTGAGGATAGAAAGCTAGAAAGAACAGTGTTAAACAATTTTGGGGAGAAAATAGTTAATTTAAGGGAATGTCTTTTTTGACCTTTTTTTGAATCTAAAGAGTCTAGGTTAATGCATAAATGTATGCATGTTTGTGCTTTCCTTACTATATTAATAAACTGAAAGATCATTGGTGTAATGATTATCTTCTCAAGGCATTTCTTCAGTTAGACAAAACTCTACTGGAAAATATAATAAAAACTTGCAAAGGTACCAACCAGGCTGTACATCTTTAGCAACATTTTTACTTCTCATTATATTGAAATTTTTCTTTTTTTTCTACAGATACAAATTAATTTCTTTATCTCTTATACTAAAATTAGATGATAACCGGCCGAGTGGCACAGTGGTTAAGCGCTGGCTTGGGAAGCCAGCGGCCCCAGTTCGGTCCCACATATGAGGGCCAGTGACACTGCCCTCAAAAAAACAAACAAAAAAACCCCCAAACAAACAAAAAGAAAAACATACACTAAAATTAGATGATAAAATTAACATTGTGACTATTTTATTAAGTTTGTATCTTAAAAGGTACCTCAAACTCAAATTATCTCTATTTTAATTCACGTATTTATCTAAGCTCATTCTGTTCTTTTTCTGAAAATTTAATAGCTAGCTTTTTACTTCATATGCTCTTTGAAAAATAAAGTTACATTCAGGTTGTTTAATATTGGTCCTTAATGTTCATTTGTGGTGTATATTAGATTCTTTCATAAAAAAAAAAAACCCAAAAACAATCAGACCAGATATAGTTTCAGTTAAAAAAATGAAACTAAATTAAAACCTAGTTAAATGATGGATAAATAACTTCTTTATCATTACGGATAAATAACTTCTTTATCATTACCATATTTGGCTTTTGACTCATTAAGATATGTATTAAATGATAGTTCAGTAAGAGATGGCCTTTATGATACATCATTTGAATGCAAATTATTTTTAAGCTGAAGAATATTAAAAATAAAACAGAACCAACTAAAGAGTCTGAATTATTTACAGGCCAAGGGTTTAAAGGCGCAACACTCCAGCACAAATATTAAATTATGAAATGGGAATTTCAGTTTGCCATAAATCTGTCTGCCATAGCAGCTTAAAATAAAATAGTTTTACCCATCTAAAGCAACATCAATTTGCCAGCCAGTGCTTCATGTATCAAAGAGTGTTCTGTGAAAATATCAATATCATTGGTTAATATAAATGAAATTAATTTTTAAAGCTGGGCTAAAGGTTGACATCTGAAAAATTGCATTACTTTGCAGAAGAGAAATTTCTGTCTTCTAGTGAAATTTCAGGTCATGAGGGCAAGTAATTTTCACAATCTTCAATGGGAGTCAGTGAAATATGAACTTCATTGTCACCTAGCCCCAAAGCGATAAGATAAAATGAGCTGATACATCATTTGCTGTGGTTTTATCATCTGCCTCAGTAATTGGAAGAGAAAACATAAGAGTGTACGTGTTTGTATGCTCCCCACTGGTCCCTCCCAGCTGCCCCATCATCCACACCCAGGCTAAAGCCATTTTAGCCCAATCAATACAGAGGTCACATAGCATTTTATTTATATATTTTTAATTTTTCATACTGACTAAACTGCCAAGTAGAACATTAGAGTAATGAATATGTTTAATTGAATTTGTCACCCATGAAAATACTAAGGAGAATACTACATCATATTACTAGTAAGCAGAAGGAGGAAATTTACTATATAGATGGAAAAAAAACCCTCATAAGTAATTTAAAAGTTAATTTTCTTTCGTACCATAACTCATATTTTTGTTATCATTGTTCCATTCTTTTCCAAGTTTGGAGGCATTGTATATATTCGTGGGTATATCTTTAATGACAAAATTAACTTGTAGTTTCTACCAGAGTCAACTATGTCATATTTACATTCAAAAAGACCTCTAAATTTTCCTTTAAGAATATATCTTTGAAAACTTAAACCCAAAAGTTATGTGGTTGGTGATGAAGTAAATCCTTAAATCAAGTAGAATTAAATATTATTGGAATACATTAAGTGTTATGCTTTAATATCAAGTTTCAGAGGAAATTGTATACCGCAAAATTCAAAAACTATATTAATGAAAGAGTGGTGTAACTTTAAAATACTTGGTTAAAATTGCTTTCCACTAGTTTGTTAAAATTGTAATTATCATAAATAAGACATATTTGCATGTATATTTAGTGGTGAGTTGATATTGGAATATTTTTCAACATGTGTTTTCATTTTATATATTTACTGTTTTCTCATAATAAGGAATTGATCCTGTGACTAATTCATAATTATATTCCATAAAAATGGGATATCAGTATTTTCATGACTTTCTTTCTAGTGGTATCATCGCTTAATTGAGGGCATAATTAGTTTGTATTTTGTATACGAAGTTTAAAACATTTTTGTTAATGTTAGATATAGCCTATCAATATGGAATTGTCTGAAAGAGTAAAACCTCTCCAAAAACTGGCTATTATTTGGGACTAGGATATGCAATGCTAGTTTAAACATTAAGAGTAGTTCTTTAAAATATGCAGACTTCCATGTAGGTATTTCTTATTTTTTAGGTAAAACATGTTATCACTTTCTCTTGAAAAAGAATTTTAAAACATTTAAAATTTAATTTTATTGAGAATCATTTTTATGTTTTTTTTAAAAACAATCTTTTTCTTTACTTAGGTGAAACTATATTACTTTATTTTCAGAGACTATTTTATGCCGAAGCAAGCACTAAAATATGCAGACTCCCATGTAGATATTTCTTATTTTTTAGGTAAAACATGTTACCACTTTCTCTTGAAAAAGAATTTTAAAACATTTAAAATTTAATTTTATTGAGAATCATTTTTATGGTGTTTTTAAAAACAATCTTTTTCTTAAGTGAAACAAATATTACTTTATTTTCAGAGACTATTTTAGATCTATTTAAAAAAAAATTCTGATAATAAATAAGACAATACAGCCATGTTTCTATTTTTGTTCTTTTATGAGGATGAGAAAACAGAGGAAGGTTTTTATTTAGATAAATTCAAAAGCTATTCAAAGAATGGTTAAAGCAAAACTAAAAAATGCTTTATTTTCAAGCCAATAAATGCAACAGGGTGAAGAAGTTTCATATGTATTCATAGTGTGCTATTTGAAGGGTAGAAGAAAGAAACGTATGTATTATTTGGGGAACATAATGCAGAGGGTGCCAAAAAAATGTATACGCATTTTAAGAAAGGAAAAATCTGTGTTAAGGTTGTAATGCTCAATATATACCAATAACAAAAGATGAATACAAGCTATGTGTATACAATTTTTTTTTGACACCCCGTATGTTTTCAGAAGTTACTATTTCCAGATACAAATTTTAAAGAAGATATGGTGGTTATTTTTAATGTAAACAAATTGTGTGTGTGTGTGTGTGTGTGTGTGTGTGTGTGTGTGTGTGTATTTAAAATTACATACTGATTTATTTCTTTCCTTTCTCATTCCCTTACCCCAAGATTTAATTAGTAAACCATCTTGGAACAAATTATTAAAAAAAATTAAAGTTGAGTTTACTACTAATAATAACTACTAACACTGTTAAAACATGATGGTAAACATTCAAAGAGAGTGCAGTGGGCTTAAGCTTTCAAGCTCTTCTGGACTTGGGGTCATAACTGCAGCGCAATGGTAATGATACGGTTTCCATAGCAACTGATTCATTGGAGGGCTAGACCTCTGTCTAGGGTGCTGTCAGTGTATGTAGAGTTTCAGTGAACAGAAAGTCCCAAAGAAGGGTCTGCTTCCACCTAATCCAGTTTTAATTGAACTCTAGAGACTTTGAAGCGAAGCTTGGACCAGGAATAGCGCATTCCAATAAGAAAGAAACCTCTTGCCTAGCTAGGCCTCAGCTGCTTTTCAGCACTGACACCTTTTCTTAATGATTACTTTAAATAAATGTTATTATATCAATTTCAGCTAGTAATTCTTGTTTAATTAAGAGATTCTTTGTTTCTATGTTAAACCCTCGCTATCTTGACCATAAGTATAGATTTTTCACTTAATTTTTTTTGGATCAGGCTAGTTGTTTTGTGTGTGTGTGTAAGATTTTAATTTTTGATACCTCTGGCAAATTTAAATAAATTTCTGTCTTTCCTGTTTCTCTCTTTCTTTGAGTTTTAGAACATTACCAGACCTGCTTATATTTACTTTGGAAGCACACTGTCATGTATTCAGTATGATGCCCTTTACATTGGATTTGAAAACATACAAACGATGCTGGATATTTTTTTATGAATGTATATGTACTAATAGTATAAAAACTTATGGAAATGATAAAACCCAAAACAGGGATAGTGATTGTCTGACAAAGGATGGAAGTTGGATCAGGAATGGTTACACATGGGAATTTAAACACAATCTGAAATGTTTTACTAGTTTTTTAAATACATACAATAATGTGGTAAAATGTTAGGATTTTATAAAGTTGAGTCATTGGTCCATGGGGATTATGTCATTTTCTGTAGTTTTTAATATGTTTGACATTGGGTAATGAAGCAAATTTTAAAGACGAGCATGTGATAGGGTATGTTTTAAGTATATTTCATAATAATTATACTGCTTTAAGGAATGAGATATAATTTGAATTTTTTGAATGATTGGAAAATGATTTAAATACATTAGTCATAACAGTATGTTAGTTGATAATTGGAGTATCCTAGACTATAATTAAATCTTTAGTTACTTGACCATGATTGCAATGACTGACATCATCATTATGAACAAGGGTCTTATTATATAGCTCTGTAGTTATAAAGGGTGGAATTTTCAGACCAGTGTGAGATATTTTTAAAATATCACAGTACTTAGAGGATCCTTTGTTGTTTGTTTTCACTGGATGTTCCTCTTTCACCTCTCATTCCAGTTAACAGGAAAAGTACGTCAGGAAAACAAATGTAGTTGATTTCAATTTCTAATAAGCTGAGTTCTAGTTTAAGAAACATTTACATTCTTTTAAAAAAGGTAATAATATGCTATATATGTAAACCCTGGATGTTCGGATTAGAAAACCTGGGTGTAGGCCAGATTCTGCCACTAACTTCCCAAGGGGCCTTGTATGAAGTAGTATTTAACTTGTCTGCATCTTGTTTTCCTTATTAATAGTGGCATAGATTGGAATGTAAGCGTTATAGAACATATATTGGATTCTCTACTATTTGATAAGTCCAGGATGGCAAACTCCAATGCCAGTGGAAACTAGGGAGATAACAAGAAATGAGCGAATGAGTGGAGAATGCCAAAATGGAGAGTACTCCATTTGTTATTGTGTGGCATATCGATCTAGGTGTGACAGATATTCCAGTTTTTCCTGAGAAACCAGAAATCTGAATGTTTACATAAATACATACATTTTCTCATAGATTTTCAACTACTTTAAATTTTGTTAAAATATCCTATGGCCCAAACAAAATGAATATGGGCCAAATATGGAGCTTAAGTTACTATCTATTGATTCATTTAATCATTCACAAACATGTACTTTATGTCAGACATTGTTCTACAAAAGGAAATGGAGTATATTCAGAGTCTTCGCTCTAGTACATCTTAGATTCTAGTATTCTAGTGCCCAAAAGAGGCAATATATAAGCAAGCAGATATTATAATTTAAGGTAATAATAAGTGTTATGATGGCAATCTGTTGAGTTTGGGGTTGGGATGAGGTGGTAATGGAGGAAGTGGGATTTAGATCCTGCAGCTTCTCTGAGGAGGTGACATTTGAGCAGAAACCTAAATTTGAGAATGAGCCAGCCATGTGAAGATTTGGGAGAACATTCCAAGCAGAGTATAAAACAAATACAAAGGCCCTCAGGAAGAATGAATTGGGCTCATTAGAGAGTCCCAGATGTAAGGCTTTTGTAAATGATTATAAAGAACTTCGGAGTTTATGTAACAAACTACATGTAATACGAAGCTGCTGGATGGTATTAAATACACGAGTAATGTGATTTATAGTTAATTTTGCTTTTTTCTTTAGCTCCTCTGGTCATAGTAGACTCTAGAGGTAAGAATAGAAGGTGAGAGACCAAGTAGGAGCCACTGCAGACCCCAGTGTCTTGGACCTACTGGTCATGGTGAGAGAAAGGGCTACATGCAACCCATGCTTTGAAAAAATCTTGTGATGAATACACATTTTTTGTTTTCTTTTTTCCTGTTCATTTTTTTTAATTATTAAATTTGTTGGGTGATATTGGTTAGTAAAATTACATAGGTTTCAAGTGTACAATTTTGTAACACATCATCTATAGATTGCATTGTGTGTTCATCACTCAGAATCAGTTCTCCTTCCATCACCAAATATTCGATCCCCTTTTCCCTCTGCTACCACCTCCCTCCCCCCTTACCCTCTGGTAACCACTGAACTGTTGTCTGTGTCTGAGTTTTTGTTTGTTTGTTTGTCTTGTTCCTTTGTTGTTTTCAGTTTTATATCCCACATATGAGTGAAGTCATATGGTTCTCGACTTTTTCTGACTTATTTTGCTTAGCATAATAGTCTCAAGATCCATCCATGTTCTTGCAAATGACAGTATTTCATCTTTCCTTATGGCTGACTAATATTCCATTGTGTATACATACCACTTCTTTTTTATCCAATCATTTATCAAAGGACGCTTCGGATGTTTCCATGTCTTGGCCACTGTGAATAATGCTGCAATGAATATGGGGATACATATATCTTTACAGATAAATGTTTTCAGGTTTTGGGGGGTAGATACCCAGGAGAGGGATTGCTGGGTCATATGATAATTCTATTCTTAATTTTTTGAGGAACCTCCATACTGTTTTCCATAGTGGCTGCACCAATCTGCATTCTCACCAGCAGTGTATGAGGGTTGTGTGTTGGCTGCTTGTATATCTTCTTGGGAGTAGTGTGTGTTCCTTTCCTCTGCCGATTTTTAAATTGGATTGTTTGGGGTTTTTTTTTGTTGAGTTGTATGAGTTCTTTATATATTTTGAATATTAGCCCCTTATCAGAGGTGCTATTTGCAAATATCTTTTCCCATTCAGTTGGTTGCCTTGATGGTTTCTTTCGCAGGAAGCTTTTTTATTTGATATAGTCCCATTCATTCATTTTTGCTATTTATTTCTCTTGCCTCTGAGTCAAATTCTGTTCACTTCTTTTGATCATATTCACATAGATATCGCTTGTATGAAAGAAGTAGGATTAATCTATCACCAATTTTAAAACTGAAAGTATGATTAGTTGTTTTAGTCCTTTGAATTATTGTTTTGTTTTTCAAAACATGGAGCTTTAGAGTTTTACCCATTTTTCATTCTAGATCCTGTGGTGCCAGAAATAGAATTATTTTTGTAGAAAAATCTAAGTACATATGTAGTGTATTAAATAGTTTTGCCCTTCTTCTTTTCCCTAAGGAAACTGCATCTTGCATTACAGAATACAGATTTGTTTGCAATTAGGATCTAGGAAATGGAAATGAGTATAGAAAGTTTTGTAGGATAAATGCTTGCTACTCATTACCTTTCCTTTCTTTGCTTATCCCATCTTTGTCCCTACAATGTAATATCATAATCAAATATCATTTGATTTGTATTTTTTTATGGTGGTTACTTTTGAGAAATCTATCTTAAATGTTTAATTTAATTTGGATTTTTATGGATTTTCATCAGGTTTTGATAGCAAGCACGTCTCATATTCTTAATAATATTATGTAAAGGGCTGGTGTGGAGAAATTCCATGTCTGTTTTTCTTTTAACATTTTCACAATTAGGTTTCTGAAATGAACTTTTCAAAAACAAAACTCAAATAACAAATCTACAAAGTGGTTTAGGACTAAAGGCAGGATTACTGTTAGTTGGCAAAGCATTCTAAGCTGCCGCATTTGTCACATGGGATGACAAGAATTCTAACAAGTTACTTTGACAACCACCTACTCCATAGAGAGATTATGTTGAGTTCATTTGCAGGTTTGTGTTTAGCCTGGATGACAAAATGATACTTAACCTTTTATACAGTCAGTCTTGATGCTTTCTGAGTGAGTGACTGTTGCCTAACAGTGACCTTAAAAGTGTGATTTTTTTTTTAAGGTATGAACTTAAATATATTTTTTAAACTATGTAAAAAGTAATTCTGGGTCCATTGAAATCATAGTATATGAAACTGAATTGTATATGTGATCTGTAAGCATGTAGGACATTCTTTTCAAGTGTTCCTTCTTTTTAAGGTTTTATCTAAAACTTTATAATATGACAAAAAACAGTCACTAAATAATGCAAGACATATTTCTTCACAAACAGTAAATTATATCACTGCCTTAAAAAGCTCTCATTTATATTTATAAATAGATGTTTTATAATTTTATGTTGCTTTTCAAAACACTTAAGCTTCCTTTCCATAAGTTGCAATTTACTTTTTTAGTCTTCTTCCATTTTTTTTTAATAACTGTTTATTCAGTTCTAAGAAATTATTCTTCTTCATAAGGTCTTTTCTGTTCTAATTGGGGAGGAGGCCAAAAAAATCTGTTGTTTGTTTACTTGGCATTGTTTTTTCCCTCTCCCTAGATCCTGGTATATACAGAAGGGCTTCATGGAAAATGGCTGTTCACAGAGATAAGATCAATCTTTTCTCGTCGCTATCTTTTGCAAAATACAGCTCTGGAGATCTTTATGGCAAACAGAGGTAATATGTTGCAGAAGTATATTGTTACAAAGCTAACCTCAATCCCTTTAAGATTTCAGTTTTGAATATACCATATTGTTTCCATTTAGACAGTATTCTGTAGTCTGTCCTCTGCCCTAGTGACCTCTTGTTTCATCCACATGCATCTTCCACCTCCCACCCCTCTGCCTCCAACCTCCCCCCATCATTCTTATAATTATTTGTAGTAGTTTTATTTTTCTGTCATATCAGAAATTAGCTCAAGGCTTTATTAATATGGGGAACAACCAGCCATTTAATCAGCTGTGGGATTTTGATGTCCTCTGTATTACTCTGATGCTTAAACTCCTTCTGGAAGGTGGCTGCATTTGGAGAGAAGAGAAGGGTCATCACATGATTCACATATTTATTTAATCTTTTGTCTAATCTATTGCCATTTATAAAGGGACCATCAGAAAATGGCATTGAACTGTCCTGGTTGCTTTGTATTACGTCATTCTTGAAAGAACTAAAATTCAATTTGTGGGCTTAAAATAGAACTTGATGAAAGTCATTAAGACAAGAAGGATAGACAAGGTGAATGGTGAAGGAAAAGAATCATTCGGTGTGAGTGGAGGCATACAAGGGAGACTATATAAAACTTAGTGACCTATTATACATATTCCTTGTACATAAGTAGGAGGAAGTTTTCGTATGTTCTCTTTCTATAATTTACAAGTTGTCATTTAAAAAATCTGCACATCATAACACATAGTCCATGCACACATTTTTTTTTTTACCTTTATGAAATCATATCTTTTGGGAATACAGGTTTCTTTAGGTAAAAATGTTTTTCCTTTCCTATTTGCTCTCCTCCCCAACCCCCTACCTCTTTTTCTTAGTGTAAACATTATTCTTCCAGGCAAATAATCAAGTGAATGTTTCACATTTTAGTTCAGTCTGCATTCTTGCTGTCCCAAAGGAGTTTAAACCGTATAATATTTATTGCTTGTTCATTCAAATTCTTTTTTCTTTTCTGAAATTTCTTATGGATCCTTGCTTTTTTAAGTGTGTTTTTCTGTTGCCTTTTCTGCATGACCTTGGTCATCTGTCGTAGTCTGTGGTAGTTTTTCTTTTATTTTTTCCTTTTCTTTGTATTCAGTGTAATAATGGATGCATAAGAAAAGCTTATTAAAAAGATATGTTGGGTACTTAGTGAATGATCATGTACTTTTTGTACATATACATTACATGTTGGCAATGCCACGGTTTAAAAGCTCCACCAAATTGACAAGAGTTTTTTTGGCCAGAAGTATTTTTTCAGGCTAGGTGAACACTTGGAACTTATATCGGGTTCTTATAATTGAAATTCATATAATTAAAAATTCAAATTAATTCAAATTAATTAATTTTATTTTCTCAAATAAATTAAATTCTCTCTCATGATTTTATGACTTTGTTATTTTCATATTTTAAGTTTAATACTTATAGATGACTATAAATAAATTAACATTTATATGCTGAATCTGTGTATATATATATATATTATATATATATCTGTTTATATATATGCATTTTTCTTGATATTCTCAAAATGTGTACTTACTAAAATGGAAATGATTAGCAAGCATTTAAATTTAATTATTAACCACAGAGGAAATAATTTCATTCAAGTCACACCTTATTCTGGATTATATGAACATATAAAGTATAAACATAGAATCATTATAAAGGGAATGTAGTTTAAATGCTTCATGATTGGAAATAAATATAACTCACAATTTTGTAGCTGTATCTATCATATTTTTGGTATTAGATTGTTAACTAAAAAAACTTAAAGTTCAAAATAGTATTTTTTAAATTAAATTTATTGAGGTGACAGTGGTTAGCAAAATTCTATAGGTTTCAAGTGTACATTTCTCTAATACATCATCTATATATTGCATTGTCTGTTCTTAATAGAAATTCAACGATATGTATTAACTAACCACTTGTGGCTACATAATCTGAGTTCATGTCATATTAAAGCAACACCAGTTTCTCTAATTCCAACAGTATTTCAAGAAAGAAGTGTCTATGGTCTAGGAATTTATAAGTGAAATGACTATTACCTCTGATATATTAATACTAAAAAAGTTGAGATGCATTATAATAAGTTATAATGAATTATATTTAATAAATACCTGAAGTAAAATTTTTATCGTACCAAGAAGTCAGTTTTCCAGAGAACAAATCATATTGTGTTCTAACTTTCAAAAACTATTTTCCATAGTTGCTGTAATGTTCAACTTCCCAGACCCTGCAACAGTAAAGAAAGTTATAAACCACCTACCTCGTGTTGGCATTGGAACTTGTTTTGGATTGCCTCAAACCAGGTACTGTTTTAATAAGAAAAATATGAGAAATAATCAGTATTAATATCTGTCTTTGTTTTGAAATGCATGACTTTCTGTTTTATGTCTCATAATGAATGATTAGTAGTGTATTGTTTTATTTTGAGTCAACTGAACTTCTATTTTAGGAAACTAGAAAAAGAGGAGCAACTGTAAACCAAAAAAAGAAAATAATCAGCGTAAAGGCAGAACATCAATGAAAAAGTAAACAAACCAATAAAGGAATGTCAATGTAGTGAAAAGGTGTTTCTCTGTAAAGATTAATGAACATCTATACAAGACTTATAAAGAAAAAGAAAGAAGGTACAAATCGCCAATATCAAGAATGAAAAAGAGGACATCCTTACAGAGCCTTCACATATTAAAAAGAAAAGAAGGGGTTCGGCCGAGTGGCGAATCGGTTAAGAGCTGGCTTGGGATGCCAGTTCTGAGCATCAGGGCCCTAGTTCAGATCCCACATATGAGGGCCAGTGTCACTGCCCTCTACAGCTAAGATGGTGAACAACAGCTCCACCTGGAGCTGGGCTGCTGTGATTCCCCAGGGACGGCATAGCTGCAGCCCCTGCTGCAGTCGAATGGCCGGCAGTCAGCATAAGCAGCCAGCAGCCGATATGAGCTGCCAAGAGCTGCTGTGAGCAGCTGTCCAGAGGCCGGAGACCGGTCTGCCTCATCCGGGATGAGTACAATAATAACTACATGGGCCAGTGAAGCGACGTCCTCCACAAGTAGACTGAAGAACAAAAGGACAGCAACTTGTCTGTTCCCCTTCCCCAATTCCCCAATGAAATATTTTAAAAAAGGAAAAGAAGGATATATTATGAACAAATTTATGCTAGTTAACCAGACAACTTAAATGAAATTGACAGATTCCTTCGAAGACACAATTTAACGAATCTCCCTAATGAGAAATGATTATTCTTAATAGATACACAGAGGAAACTGAATTTGTACAATAGGTAAAGATTTTCTAACAGAGAAAATTCCTAGCTCAAATGGTTTCATTGGTAAATTTTATCAAATATTTAATGAAGAAATAATACCATTTCTAGGCAAACTCATACAGAAAATACAAAAGAAGGATAAGTTTCCAAAGTCATTCTATTAATATGAGGCCAGTATTACATGAATTCCAAAGTCACATAGAGGCATTACCAGAAAAAGAAACTACTGACTGTCATGTTTGGAAAGAAAGAAATACAGCAGTTTGTATTAGAAGTTATACATGGCTTATACATGTTTTATGGGGAAATTCCTGGGGAACCTACCAAAAAAAAAAAAAAAGATATTAGAACTAAAAAATGCTCTTAGCTATATTGTAACATAAGAGTTAATCTCCGAAGTTTAAATTTTTTCTGTATACTGGCAATGAACAATTGGAAATGGAAATTAAATGTATCATCTAAATATGATTTAAAAACTAAGTAACTATAGATAAATTTGTAAGACTTGTTCACTGAATATTATAAACTCTGTTCAGGGAAATTAAAGAAACCTAAAAATGGAAAGTTGTACTATATACTATGTTCATGAATTGGAAGACTCAATATTAGTAAGATGTCAGTTTTCTCCGAAACTAATTTATAGATTCAAATCAGTCCTAACCAAAATCATAGCAGGCTTTTTTGGAGAGATTGACAAGCTGATATTAAAATTTAAGTGGAAGTACAAATATCCATAATAGCTCAAACAATTTTGAAAAAGAAAAACAATGTTTGGAGGACTTCTACTCTGATTTCAAGACTTAGTATTAAGTTACATTAACTATTGTAGTATAGTTTGCTATTTGTGTGAATAGACACATAAATGAATAGAATAAAATAACATCCATGAATAAATCTGTATGTAAATAGCCAATTTGATTTTCAGCAAGATATATCCATGGGGAAAGAGTTTTTTCAACAAATGATGGTTAATAATTGGATGTCAACAGTCATATGCCATAAAAAAACTTCACCCCTTGCTTCACAAAATGTAAAACTCAAAATGTTACAGAAAAAAAAACTAGCATAACTTAATCATAAATGCTAAATTAAAATGTCCTAAAGAAAACAGGAGAAAAATCTTTGTGACCTCGGGTTAAGCAATAATTTATTAGATGAGACTCAGAAAAAATTCATTAACTGGCCTTCAAAATTAAAAACATTTACTTTTGAAAGATGTTCTTAAGAAAATGTAAAGAAGGGCCGGCCGAGTGGCGCGGCGGTTAAGCGCTGGCTTGGGAAGCCAGCGGCCCCGGTTCGGTTCCACATATGAGGGCCAGTAACACTGCCCTCAAAAAAAAAAAAAAAAAAAAAAAAAAGAAAATGTAAAGAAATGGTGCAGACTGGCATAAAATATTTGCACAACTTATATGGAATAAACATTTAAACAAACCTGGTTAAAAAAAAATAGTTCCAAGATTTGAACATGTATTTCAACCAAGAATAGATAACAAACATTAAACACATGAAAAGATTCTTAACATCATTGGTCATCTGACAAATGCCAGTGAAAAACCATAATGTGACCCCATTGCACACCTATTAGAGTGACTTTTTAAAAACTGACAATACCATGAGGTAATGATGCAGAATACCTGGAATTTCCATGTAATGGGAAAGTAAAGGGACATGGCTGCTTTGGAAACAGTTTCACAGTTTCATATAAAATTCACCATACACCCCTTTGTGTCTCATTTGAAGGCATTTACCTTAGAGAAATGAAAATATATATTCACTCAGTGACCTGTTCACAAATATAACAGCTGTAATCATAGTCACAAAAAATTGGAAATAGCCAAGATGATCATCAACTAGTGAATGGATTATTTGCGATATATCCATACAATGATATATACTACTCAGCAATAAAAAGGAATGAACTACTGGTACATGGAACAACATGGATGAATTTGAAAAGTATTATGCTAGATGAAAGTAGCCAATACAAAAGACTGCATACTGTATGATTCCGTTTACATAGCATTTTGGAAAAAAATAAAACCATTTGGATAGAAATCACATCAGCAGCTGCAAGGGGCTGAGGGTGAAAGGACAGAGTAGTTACAATGGAAGTTATCACGGAAACTTGATGTCATCGAAATATTTCATATGTTGATTCTTGTGGTGTTTTACACAACTGTATTTGTTTGGCAAAACTCATTGCAGTGTGTACCTTAAAAAGGATGAATTTTACGCTATGTAATTTATTCTTCAACAAACTAGATTTTAAAAAATAGAAAAAAAAAAGAATGTGAAATATTAATGAGGATACACACAGCATCAGGAACTCGAGAACCAGGCAAGTAGTAATATCAATTAGTATAATCACTATGGAAGACAATTTGCCAGCTTTCTTACAAAGTTCAATGTACACTTAATTTATGCTCTGTAAGTTCTACTCCAGGTGTTTACCAAGAGTAATGAAAATATACTTACACACATTCACTTGTAAGCAAATATAAAGCAGTGTTATTCATAATAGTCCCTAATGTTTATCACCTGTCAATACATCAAGAGATTTTAGTGCATCCACACAGTGAAATACTGCTCAGAAATAAAGAGGAACTGACTACCAGTACATGCAACAGCATGGATGAATTTCAAAAGCATTATGTTAAGTGAAAGAAATTAGGCACCATGGGCTCTACTCATGATAGTCATGGGCAGTTCTTCGATTTATATGAAATTTTTGAAAAAATAATACTGTAGAATGACAGATAGCAGATCATTGGTTACCAGGAACCGGGATCTCTGGTAGAAAGGCGTTAGCTGCAAAGGGATATGAGGGGGCTTTTTGGAGTATATCTTCATTGTGATGGTGGTTACATAAATATGTATATTCTAACCTTATTGAAGTGTACACTTAAGGTTGGTAATTGTTATATTAAATTTTGTGTCGATAAAGATCACATAATAAGCTCTCTGTATTACATAAGTTGCAAAGGTGTTTATTACCTACACATTTTCATGTGCTGTTACTTAGCATGTATGAAAAATCAGAATAACATTTTTTATCATTTTGTTAAATACTTTATTATGTCATTGGTTGTGTTTTTTCTTTGTAGATATAAATATGAAATCCACATATTTTAAGGATTTTGTAACAATATTTAATTAAAACTTTTATCTTTGACCTCTGCTAATTCAGAGCTCAAATATTAATTTTGTGTGTAGAGGTATATGTATAGACTTAATAACTAGTATTTATATTGTTCATGTAACTGCCTGAGAGAAATATTAAAATGTCAAAGCATCTTTCATGGTCTAGGGCATTGGGGCAGTGGGTATGGCATCTCTTCACTGTGTGCTCGTCAGCTCACTCAATTTCAATAGCACCATCGTTAATTATTTTCTTTCATAGTAGGCAGTGATTCATCATCAATACAGATTTTTAACTAATTTAAAGAGTAGGAAAGAGTGAACACTGGAATTTTTCTGTTGAAATCTTGAAATGTATTAGCTGTAGAAACTTCCAGTTTACTTTTAGCGTACCTAATTTTGTATTGATTTGAGCTGGTTTTGATTAGTATTTATTTCAGTTTTGTTAGGTAATATCTTACTACAAATGCAATATAAATAGAATGAACAACCAACGATCAGGATGCCAGTAGGAACTACAGCCATCCCATCCTGAGACAGGAGGACTTTCCGAGAAGCCCGCGCATGTCCCTTGGTCTTAATCCTTGGTTCCTCACCAAGTCTGCCTCCCCATGGACTTCTAGAGTGTCTCCTTGATCTGGGGCTGACTTTCCCCAGAGCAAGTGCTCCAAGAGGGAATGAGGCACAAGCCCCAATGTCTTTGTATGACCTACCCTTGATAGTCACATGCCATCATTCCTGCTACTGATAATTTGTTACAAGTGACTCATTAAATAAAGCCTAGGCTCCAGGGGACAGGATGCAAGCTCCAAAAGTATCAAAGAATTTGTGGACTTATTTTAGATTACCACAGATCACAACTTTTATGTAAATGGCATGTAAAGTGCCCTTCTGGAGTATAAGCAATAGTTAGTTACTTGACAGTAAAAATCAGGGCTTTGATTAGGTAATTTTATCATTCAATGAAGAATTTCAGTGTTCAGAAGGAAGCACCTCAGAAACACAGGTTTCCTTATCTTAATAAAAAAAGTCTTTTTTTCCTACTCAGTAGCTCTATTATAAAAAAAATATTATTCATCACCTAATATGTGTTATCATACTTGGGAACTCTTTGTAATGTTGTACTACAGTTAAACCTAAGTCTTTTTTGAATAAATCAGTGGCTTAAATAGATCTTCAGCACTTATAATGGTATATTCTATATTCATATATGGCACACTAATTTATTCAGCAGTCAAAATAAATGAACTACTAGTACATGCGACCACATTGATAAACCTCAAAAACATTACAGTTAGTGAAAGAAGCTTGATGCAAAAGATGAGACTGCCCATACATGATGTCTAATTCCATTTATTCAAAATATCTAAAAAAGTAAGTTTATAGAGACAAGGCAGGTTGATAGCTGCCTAGAGCTGGGGTAGGAATGGTGATTAACTACAAATAGGCCCAAGGCAAGGTTTGGTGGAGATAAAAATATGCTCAAGTGCATTGTGGTGATAATTGCACAACGCTAGAAATTTATATATAAAAAACATTGAATAATACACTTAATGAGTAAATTTTTTTATATAAAAATTATACGTTTGCATATAAAGCGTTAAAAAAATAGTTACCTTGGTCTTGAACTGGAGAGCATCATTATCTGAGCTTCTAGTCTCTGAATGTAATAATTGATCCTGCTGCCTACTTCCCACTGCTACTTATAACTGGTCGGTTGTATCCTTTGTTACTTTGCACTAAGAAAACACAGAATTGGTCTTCCATTGAGCTGTATAAATAGCATCTCTTACCTTTAACCTACCCCCTGAATACTGAAGAGTTTACAATCCTCTTTCCCTTGTTACAAAGTGTATGCAACGATAATATTTAAAAATATAATGTACAGATGTGTTCTCTTTAAAATGATAAAGATGTGAATACAGTTTTATATGTATTTCTGTTACTATAATTCCTCTTACGTCAGTAAAGCAGAGGATTATTAATCATGTTCTTATCAATCAACCTTATGACACCTAGATATTATAATGGCAGTGTAATGACAGCTTACCTAATGAATAGAACATGTACAGTAGACCTGCAGTTAGTCCAATTCATTTTTTTAACGGTTAATTGTAGATTGAAGCATCTCTAGTATTCATTAATATAACATGAATACAACTTCAGAATATACAGATATCATTTTCAATAAGCACAGATACTTGTGATGTATTATTGTGATATAATTAATCTTACATTTAAATTGATTCTACATCATTTTTTTTTTTTTTGCAGGCGTATATCATTAGCTAGTCCCCGTCAACTTTTTAAAGCTTCTAACATGACCCAGCGATGGCAACACAGAGAGATTTCAAATTTTGAGTACTTGATGTTTCTCAATACGATAGCGGGTAATCTAAGCTCACATGTTGATTTATTTCAAACAATAAACTGTTGTGATATGATTAGATTATTTTGAATGCTGGTATAAATAGCTTATTATTACTCCATTAATACCTTATCAAGGTATTAGTATAATATCCTTCCTTACACAAACATGAAATCTTTCCTGCTATTTTCCTTATTCCCACCAACTGAATGAATATTGTGTATTTTTAGAATTTTCCATGTAATGTTTTCGGACTGCAGTTGAGCGAGAGTAACTGAAACTGTAGAAAGCCAAACCATGGATAAGGGGGGATGCATATGTGTGCGCACACCCATAAAGCGTATACTCATAAAGATATAATGTGCGCGCTCACAGAAAGCATATACTCATAAAGATATAATGAGAAAGGAAACTGGAAAGGCTGTGTGGAAATGTGGGAGATTTTCTGTCAGTTTGAGGAGTGAGCAGTCAATTCATTGGGAAACTTCTGAAAGTTTTTGAACAAATGAGTGATATTAGAACTAACTTGGAGGCAGAATGAGGAATAAATTGGAGTGCAGAGAGACTCGGCAGAGAGCAAAGTTAGGAAGCAATTATATGTAAAAAGTAATGAGAGCCTGCATTAGAGAAATGATAGTGAAAATTAAAAGATAATATTAAATAACAAGAATTTACAAGGTCCAAACCATTTGACGACCAGCTAACTGTGTCATTGAATGTCATTACTTTAGAAGAAGTGTAGAAAACTATGTGACAGCATTTAGGGGTGGGGGAAAGTGACATTGATGATGCTGGGCATAATATTCAGAGGATCATGGAATTTGAAAGCTGTCACAGAGATTTCAGAGTAATTCAGTGCAACTTACTCATTTTACAGAAGACTAACGAATGCCCACAAGGGTTAAATCTCTTAAACTTGGTTGGTTGGTTGGTTGGTTGGTTAATTAATTAATGGCGAAAGGAATCTGGCTTTGAAAAGCTCTATGAAAATTGCAAATTGTTTTTAAAGTCTTTATAAAGAAGATTTTATTTGGTATATAGGCTTTCAAGTAATAAAAATAGTCAAATGTAGTTTATGAGAGCATAAACTTGGGGGCCAGAGTATCTGCATTTGAATATGGTTCAACCATCACAAGTTATAGCATTTTCGGAAAGTTACCAATCCTTTTGTGCCTTGATGTTTTCATCTGTGAAATGGGGATGATAACTAATTTCACAGGGTTATTGTGAGGATTAAATTAAATAGCATATGAATAACACTGAGAACCCTACCTGGCACTCAAAAAGCTGTCAGTTGTAATTTTTAATAAATTACATTTCTGAATCTGCTTACTATTTCATTATTCTAGGTTAAATGAGGTTTTGTTTTTTTTCTCTCTCCCAGGACGGACTTACAATGACTTAAATCAGTATCCAGTGTTTCCATGGGTCATCACTAATTATGAATCCGAAGAATTGGACCTTACCTTGCCTAGTAACTTCAGAGATTTATCCAAGGTAACTTCTCACCTGAAATATAGTTGTCTTGCATTTAAAAATATACTTGATTATTTTTAATTTTCACATTTTTTTACAAATTTTTTAAATATAATTGTAATTTTAATGTATATCTTTTAAATGAATTTTTAATTTTTTTAAATTGAAAATTGAAAAATGTGATGGGCATAAAAACTTGATAACAATTAAAAATAGTTATGTATTTTTTCCTATATACATTTATGAAGACATTATCCTCAAATATCAACTTCTTCTGTGGGGTGTTAGTATTTGATGAAACATATAAAGGAGACATGGAAACTTCTCAGCAATATTCTTATGAAAGGACCAGTAAGCCTACTCCAGGCCCCCTTCCTGACCTCCCTGCTACCTCTTGCCCTTATTTCATCCATTGCTCATTACAACAAAATGGATCCTTTTAAAATCTAATTTTGAATCATGTAAATCCAGTGCTTTAGTTTTCTTGGTTATCACTGAATGAAGAATAAATCTGTCCTGATTCAAAAGCTTTGCTTTCTCTGCCTTTGGTGTTTGTCTCCTTGCTTTGTGAGTGGCTGGCTCTCTTTACTGTAGGCCACCTCTTCAGGGACCATTACCAATCCCTTCCTTCCCTTGTTATTTGCTCTCCGTTTCTTTCAGAGCACCTGAAATATCCTGCATTTTACGTCTGCTGCTACTTACTTGTTTGGTGGTTCTTGTCTCCCCCACTAAGCTCCATAGGACAGTTCTTGTTCATTCTTTCTTCCATGCCTAGCACAGGACCTGCCATGTATAAAGTGTTAAATGAATTAAGTAATAACATATATACTACATGTTCCCCAAGTTATAAAATATTAATATTAACTGTATTAGATTTTTTAAGGGTAAAACATATAAATAAGGAAACAAAAATGACCGTTAATTTACCACGTATCAATAAGAAATAATTACATTTTATATATGGGCACATGAGCACGCACACACACACACACACAGTTTTTAAAAAAAATTTCTACAAGCATTTTTCCGCATCTTCAGGTATTCAAGAAGTTTCCTTTTTTGTCCTGGAATATCAATAAAGAGAATATCCCAAACCATCATTTTGTGATATACAATAAAGTTTATATGTCTTTTTTTCTTTTTAGCTCTTTATTATGGAAAATTTCAGGTCTACACAAAAGTAGACAAAATAGAATAATAAAGTCCTGCCTACCCATCACCCTGCTTCAACAGTGATCAGCCCATGGTTACTCATATTTTATCTTTGCTCTCATTTTCTTTCCTCCTTCCCATGTTACTTGGAAGCGAATCCTAGATGTCATATCATTATATTCATAAGTATTTCAATATATGCTCGTATAAACTAAGGTCTCTAAAGCACAATCATAATACCATGAGCAAACCTAAAATATTAACAATAATTTCATAATAATTTTTTTAATATCAAATACCCAGTAGGTATCACATTTTCAACTAAATGACAACTTTCAAAATTCTTTTTAATCTGTTTATTCAAGTCTAGATGCAACTAAGGACCACATATTGCAGTCAGTTGATACATCTCTTAAGGCTTTATTCTATAGATTTGTCTTCCATCTTTTTTTTCTGTCTAATTTATTTAAGAAACGCATTGGATAGAGTTTGCTTATTGCATCCCTGTGTATAATCTGGAAAGTTTCTTTGTCATCTGTATTTCTTATAAGTTGGTAGTTGGTTACAAAGGTTGATAGAATTCAGATTAAATATTTTTGATAAGACTGCTTTGTAGGAAGTTTTTGTGTTCTTCTGTCAAGGGCCTATAGTATCTGCCTTAGTTTCTTTTGTGATGTTAGCAGACATTGATATTGAATGCCTAGATTAGTTTGATAAGAATTGTAAAATGATGGTATTTAAATTGTCACCTGTATTTCATCTATTATTGGGAATCATTTTGTAACAAGACACTTCCCTTCATCTACTATTAGGTCAATGCAGATTGGTAAAATTTCCCAGGGGACTATGAGGAATAATAAATGGATAAATGTTTTTTTTTGTTTTTTTTGTGTGTTTTTTTTTAAGGAAATCCTTACTTACATTTAGGTACATTAATTCTAAGATCCTGCAATATTTCACTGGAATCTCTAGACTTCTCTGGTCTAATAAATGAGGAAGATATTAGTTTGACTTGTGTAGTGAGCCATGCAGTAGGTCAATAACAAAAACTGGACAGCTATTTAATTCTCAGGCTATTATATTCTACTCTCTCCATTATTTGAATTTTAGATATATAAAAGTTAAAAAAAAATCTTATTTTTCATTAATTTGTTAAAATGTAAGATTTGCTTCACAAAATAAGTTAAATTTGAATAAATCTTCTCGAGCTCTAGAAGAACTGCCTTTTCCCCCCGCCCCCTTAACTCTGAGTCCTTCAGTTTGGACTTCTATTGAAGCACATACTTTATTAAGACTTTTTTGTGCTTTAGAGGATTTTTTCTTTTTTTTTTTTTTTTGTAGACTCTTCAAGATGCAGTGCATAGTAAGATACATTGTGGACAGCATACATGTTTCTGTCTTGATGGAACAGTTACTAATGGTGATAAGTGGGAGGCTATTTGGATATTTCTGCTGAGGCTGTATTTCTGTCTTCCGCCATCATCGTCTCTGAGCGAAAGCTCCCTTAAGCCTATTGCCTCCTCACACTGCTGTTCCTCGCCAACTGCCTCCATCCTCTCACCCTCCTTTTTGTTCTCTATTCCACTAAATATCTTACCTGACCAGAAGAAAGCCTCTGAACCATTTTTTAATGTAGTTATATGATGTTTTCTTTATGAGATTTCATAGAAATAGTATTAACAAAATGCTGTGATAGATTATTTGCAAGCTAAACAATCCTTTATCAAAATTGAATTTATTTGTTTGTTACAGATGTTTGTAAGGAACTTGCCAAATACTTTTGTTGGGTGGGTAAAATACTGTTTTCACTAATGCCTTTATGACTTATCTTCTATATATGATAAACAAGGCTAGTTTTTTATGCCCACTAGATGACCAATAGTATTTTTTGTTGTTGTTATGTTAAAAGAAAAAGGGGGGAGAGCCTGGCTTCAACACCAAAACAAGTGTTATTTTTATTAATCTGTATCTATGTATGTTCATATCCACTGTACAAAGACATAAAAATATCAGTTTTGTGATGTAGTGCCTTTAATTGTATCCATTTTTATATTGTGAAAGATTTGTACTTTTGACTGAGGAAGGTTTATTTATCAAGTGCTGTTAACAAGAACTGCAGGGTACACACTTGCTTAGTGAACATTAGTGTAATTAGCAGGGCCAGGAAGAAGTGAGGAGCTCCAACACTCAATTACAAAGCTTTTAACTAAAATCTCCTTTCTTATAAAGCAGCAGTAGCTCAAATGCTACAAAAGTCATTCAAGTTCACAAAAATGCAATTCTACTAGTACTAATTATTTTCATTAAATATTGATGGAAATAAGTGTGGAATTAACGACTTTATTATTAGTGAAATAAGCATATCAGATGTTTGAAAATTGGACTTTGCACATATAAAATAGTGCTAATTGTTTACTATACAAAAGTATCTGATTCCTGTTGGTATTAAAGTCTGCATAATGTTTACAGTGATTCAATTTTCAAATACCTGTTTGTACACATATTTTCAGGACTGCATCTCATACATGAAATAAGCTGTATTTGCATGAGTAGTCATTATACTAGAATTATATTAAAATTTGTCCCAAGTATTCATTTAGCAAATATTATTTGTTTAAATAAACTTGTCAGATGGAAGAAAACATTGTGTGTAAAGCTTAGTTTAAAATATAAACAGATCTTATCCCCATTCTTAAATAGATGATATAGCCTGACTCGCTTTAAAATGTATTGAATTATTTATGCATATTTATGTCCCTTTAATTTCCCCAAAGCTGGTTTACAGAGGGGGTTTTAGTAGCTTTGATATAAGCCTACAGTTTTATTCGGTAATCTCTTCCTTGTTGCATAGGAAATTTTCTTTCTGAAGCTGAATTAATATGATCAGGCCTCTTCTATATTTTCCTGACCATTCTTTGAGAAAAGAAAATTTCTGAATAGAATGATGTAAAAAAAAGTCTCTAAGTTATAAAATTTTATTTCATGTACAATTTTTATAAGAATTACAAATTATTGTCACTCTTTTAGGAAATCAAATCTATTTTAGTCTGAAAATCTGATGAAAATTAAGTACTTTCTTGTACTAACAACCCCTCATCTAACATAATAGTGTAAATTATTCTTTCAAAGCTGAAGGAAAGTTGGGACCAATTTTGAAGTTCATTTTTTTTCCCTCCACTTTCCCAATTGTTCCATCACTAGCCTATCTGACTGATGAGGAGACAGAGCTAACCAAGCATAGACTTGGGTGGGAGTGACATTAATCCATATTTTATAAATACACATTGATTTTTATACTTTGACAATGTCCTTGAAAGAAATAAGAATCAATATTTCCTTTTTGACCTTGTTTTATAAGAAATTATAATTAGGGCAGGACTATCTTTACAAAATGTTACATCATAAAACAAATTATGATGGCTAAGTGTTTCAGTGCTTCCTTTGTAGGTAAAGAAGATTTTATTTGCTATTCTGATTTATTTATTTCTTCCCTTAGCAGAAAGATTGATTTTGTAAACCAATTTTCTAAGAGAGGAAAAACCAAGATAATCTGATGCAGTGATCTGTTTTCTAATTGATTAGCATGGATATTTTGGCATATTGAATACATATATAGTATATGTACTATAATCTGGATGCATATTTCAAAAAACAAGTATGTTCTTAGATTGAAATGCAGTTGAAATGAAAACTTGGCTATGGATTTCAGAAGGTAGAAGTTTCCCGGTTTATTTTAACTAATATTTACTAATGACTTACTATATGTCAGGCTCTGATCTCTCTATGTGTGTATTACATGTTAACATTTAATCCTCACAAAGACCTTTTACTATTGTTAACGTTATTATAATCTTACAAAGGCAGAAACTGAGGCACCATGAGGTTATACAAGTTGCACACAACTACACGAGCTAGCAGGCAGAACCCGAATTTAAATACCAAGCCAATGTAGTTCACAGCTAGCATTTAAAAAAAATGGTTAGGGCCGGCCGAGTGGTGCTTTGGTTAGGAATTGGCTTGGGACACCAGCTCTGAGCTGCAGGTTCAGATCGCACATTAGGGCCAGTGACACTGCGTCCTCTACAGCTAAGATGTGAACAACAGCTCGACCTGGAGCTGGGCTGCCATTAGTCACTGGCCACAGTGTACGCTGCAGCGGGCTGCATGAGCTACCGTGAGTGGCCGGCAGCTGGCATGCACTTTTGTGAGCTGTCGTGAACTGCCGTGACTCACCAGGAAAGAGCGCAATGATGATGCCAGCATGGGCCAGTGAAGCAACGTCCTCCACAACTAGACTGAAGAACAAAAAGACAGCAACTTGTCTGTTCCCCTTCCCCGATTCCCCAACATTGTTTCCTCCCCCAATTCCCCAATTAAAAAAGAACACAAAAATGGTTAGACACACAAAGCATCACATAAGAAAAGAAAATATCAGTGTGTTTCCAATACGAATCTTCAGCCTAAGGGGTGTGTGTGTTTGTGTGTACATGTGGGTTATGATTTCAAGTGACATTTCTTGCTGAGTTTCGGCCCAGAAAGTTTGAGAAACACTCTGATGTACTATGCTGCTGCTTCTACTTTGGGCATCAATTGCTGAATCTGTTTCAATGTTGTTAGTGTTGTTCAGTTGCCTTTCATCTCTCATGCTGAAATACATGGTAAAATGCAAGCAGTATTCTATTGCCTGAAAAAGGAAAGCTTTGCTAAGTTGCCTACTCTTGGTGTGTTTGTCCCAGGTTTTGCATCAAGCTTTTTTGACCAAGCCTGTTTTATGAAAAACCTGGATGTTTGGTTAAAACCAGAAAATTCTGAGTTACTACTCGAGTATTCATTTTTTTTCCCCATTCATTGATTCCTTATTGATTAATATTGTTGGCCAGAGACTCTCAGTTTCTGGAGATTTGAAATAATAAAATCAGGTGGTTACTATCCTACTAAACAATAAATAAAAATTGGGGGTGGGTGACGAAGAATGGCCCAAGTGTAAGCAAGTATTTCATATTTTAACAGAGTTCACATTCTTATAATGAAGGAAAATACTGAATAGGAGAATTCAAGGTAGAGGGAAAAGAAAAACCATCCATTTTTCAGCTTTAGAGCACAAGCACAGTGTAAGCTGTTATTTTGGTTCAGAGTGCAGAAACAAGAAGAGTAAAAAAGCTGGGGGAATGAAGCTGTTGTGAGATTCCCCCGATTCCTTCTGCCTTGCAGTGTAGGCATCTGAGCAAAGCTCAATATCATCAGATCTTCAAACTTAATTTTAAATTTTGGTCTAGGCCCCTATCATACTTTCTTCTTTTTCTTTAAACCCAAATTACATTGCAGTGCCCTCCACACTGTTAAACTAGCAGCTTCCATTGCTCTCATCTGGATGTGTTTCTAACGAGTAAATTCTCAGATAACTGAAGAGAACTGAGTGACAAAGCTCTCCTGGATTCATTTCCTTGCTGATGAGTTGCAGTTGTTTGTCCTTTGTGTTTTGTTTTTTCTCTCACTCTCTCTATTTGTTTAAAGATGAAGTAGATGATTTTGTCTCTCGGTCTGTCATTTATCTCCTGCCGTTTGGTTATGTATTTTTATATGTGAGATATTTCTCCCTAACACACACATTTAATATACAGCATGCATCCTGATCTGGAACTGACTACCGACATTTAACTGTTGTTGATCAGACAACACTTCTTTATCTCTTTAAGTTTTAAGTGCTGTTTCTGACGAATGCCAGTCCTTTTAGTCTGTTCTGTAACAGATATACCGGGAATCAATATACTATCTAGATGTCACAGCAGGAAAAGAACACTCTTTTTTGGTGGGAAGGGCAATAATGTTTAAATATGATAGGTGTTATAACTTTCACTTTGTTTCTCTATTTATGGGACTTTAGTCAAACTAAAGGAATTCAGACTAAAAAAAAGAAAGCCTATGATGTGACAGCAGGAAATAATGGATCTTATAGTGTTTAAGTAAAATATCAATGCACAAAAAGAAATAAAAAAATAACCCCACACTTGGATGTTTTTATTAGCTGACAAAAGATATTAAAAATATTTTAATCTAGGCATCAAATATGGATGCTGTTACATCTGTATTGATTGTAGGGATTTGGGTATAAATTGCATTCCTGGTCTTAGGGAATTTACAGCCTAATACGCAGAAAAATGACATTGAGAGTAGTTGAGAGTTTCTTTATAGGTTGCGAGAGAAACTCTAGTGGGTGCTTCCACTGTAAGCAGGCATCTTGTGTGTGCTTTCTTCTTTAATTCCCTCAACAGCACTGTAAGGAATGTGTTATTATCTTTACTTTATGGATAAGAAAACTAAGATGTGGTAAGGTGAAGGAAGTCTCCAAGGTCACACATGTCCAAGTGTTAAGGCTACGATTTCATCTCAGATCTGTCCCCTGCAGTGAACTGCCAGATTTTAGGTATCACCAGCAAAAAAATTTTAGATTGAATACTTGTATGTATATCCACTTCTTTCAAAAATCCAACTCTTCTTCCCTTTATCTGGGTAAAAGACAAGAGGTTTAGTTTTTGGAAAAATTGTGCCAGTTTCTGATGTGAGAACACCAAGAACAGCAAAGGGAGGGTTGAAGGTAAGGAATGGAGAACAGGAGGATTAGCTAAAAGCTTTCAGAACTGAATGGTGAAGGCCCCCAGACTGCCCTCCTGGCCTGCTATCAGAATTCTGGCAGGCAGGCTCCTACCAGCCCCACCGGGTGAGGCAGAAGATTGTATTACTCTTTGGGTGTATTGACTGGCTCCAGAGAAAACATCTAAAAAATACTAACCTTTAGGGGTTCTATGTGAGTTCACTTGATTTCCCTTCACTGAAGTCGGCCAATTCGAATGCTCCTGATGTTCCATGTATCTCACTCAGCTCTTTCGTTCTTCACTTTTAAAAAGGAAGATACAACCAAATGTTAGCAAATGTAAAGATAGCCTCCCGTGTGAAAGATGACCAAAACTAACACAAGGAGAAAAATACAAGAAAACCAGAAGAAAAACAGGCAATTTCGGAAACAGAAGAAGCCTTAAAAACAAAACAAGGATCAATTCCCTTATGGCAATAAAACTATTTCATTAATAGAGGGGAAAAAAAAAAGTGATGCTATAGCAAGCAGAATGTACATGCAGATAGTTCCTAAAAGGAACATGAAATGGATAAGGGAAAATACCCTGGAAAGATAAAATTAGAGGACCAGAGTAGGAAGTTAAAGATTTAGATAGACTTATGTCAACCTGACCCCATTTATTAGTAAGGGACCTTTAGCAAGTTACTTAATTTGGAGGTCCTACATAGCAAACTTTATTGTTTATTTATTGTATTACATAGTATTTATATAATACTGAAGGAAATTTTCCACTGGTACACTAACCCTTTTAAACTTTAAATTATTACTTGCTCAGTGTGATTTATTTAGTTTAAAATGTGGCAATGCAACTCTTTGCCCAGAATTTAAAATTCAGTTCAGCAAAGTGTGAATATATATATGGAGAGAGGGAAAGAGTAGGGAGAGGAGATATGTTCAAATAGAGGATTTGCTGAAGTTTTGTTTTTAAATTATGAAAACAGTCTTTTTTGTGTGATTTTTGAAAAATTTATGTTTATTAAAGATTAGCAATCTGTATAGCAGATTGGGTTTTCTACTAGAAGTTACCTTCCAGCAGAAGTTTCTGAATGACTCTAACAGAGGTTAACCTTACACTTTATTCAAGCAGCCTTCAATGACATTGTTTTCTAACATTAGTCAGAAAATGATAAACTGAAGTAACTGAAAGGATTGTGGTTCATATTACTGTCAGGGTGATGAATAATCTTGACATATACCAGCAACACACTGCCAGTCAGTAATCCTTCTCAAAGTAAGTATTTATTCACTAATCATCCTAAGTTACTGTGGTGTGGAGTGACCATTTATTATTATTTATAAAGGAATTATTTTATTTACATAGCATTACCAGTTTTATTCTATAATACTTCCAATTTTCTTAGTTTAGTGCTGGTGTACTAATTTGGGTAGATTCAGAGTAGTGAACATATATACTTACCAAGATTTACATAATCATTACATAAAAATGATTTCAAATCACCTAGAAAAAAAATTTTTAAGTTTAATAAGTACTGGTACTGTACTTCTGATTTCAAGCGATATATATATATATATATATATATATATATATATATATATATATGTAAATGCAAAAGGAAGATACTTTAAAAACCTGCATCCATTTGTAGCTTTCTTTGTATTCTTGTATGCATGAACTTCTCATTCTTATATTTCCCTGTGATATTCAAAACTTCCTTTATGTGAATATGTATTAATAGTATGCCTTTTACAATGGGTAGTGTAAATACCTTGTCTTCTAGCCACATGTTCACATACCTGTCCAATTCTTTATTTTCAAAGTCCACTTATTTGAATAAAGTGCACTTGCTCAACATAATCACCTGTTTGTAATACCTTGTTTCTATTGAATGAATGTGTTCATGCAGATAATTGATTATTAAATATATGCTGGGCACCTTTGTGGACATTTTTCAAAGTACTGTGCCAGAAACAAAAGTGAATGAAATAATCCCTATTTTTAAGAATTTTATTAACTGAATGTATGTTATATATGAACCATTTATAGGAGATTGATTTAATCGGAAACATTGTATTTCCTGTGACTTAATTTTATATTGTACCACTTTCATAAAAGGATTTTTTTTTTTAGTATGAGTCCATGATTTATAGTGTAAACCAAGTTTTTGAAACTGGAAAAAGGTGAACTCTGAAAACAAAAACCATAGTTATTGTCATTGGCCCAATATGTAAACTGGAATACTCAATTAAGTAGTTACCATTTTTTATATATAGGATGAAAACAAAATTCGTAGAGTTTTATGAAGAAATATATTCTGTTAAACTACATTAATTTATGTACTTTAAAAATATAAGTTTTCCTGTATGTCAACTAGAATTAAAAAATAAAACAGCTAAAACAAATTCTAGTTATGATTAGGTTAATAAGATGGGTGAGTTATAGATCTAGTATGTCGTACCTCAGCAAACGATTTGAAAGTCTGAGTTTTACCCTTCTGAAATATAGACAAGTCAATTAAACGACATTAGTAGCTTTAAGAACTATTCAAAACATTAAACACTATTGTTTAGTGCCCTTTATAAACATGAGGTATCACCCTCTTTAGGACATCTTTCCAGGATTCTTTCCTAGCCCTGAGTTATTCGACAGTTTCTCTAATATTACATGTCTGATCAAATAGCTTGCTTTGCAGTAATTAAAACAATAGTGCAAATCATTTTGGGAGAATGAAAAACATAACACTCATATATTTAAGAACAAAGATATAATATAATATGAAATCTTACGTTTAGGCTTAGAATTTAGTATTATAAAAACAGGAAGAAAAGGGGATAAAGATAAGTCAGTGTTAAAAATAAAAATGATTGTAGTCATTGGTGGAAAGGAAGATAAAGATGTGGCAGTTGTTCTCAACTGTACACTCTGGTGACTCAAAGACGACTGTAGGTTTATTGAAGAGATTGTATATATATATCTTACTGGAAAAGTTAAAAGCTTCTGACTTATTTAGATGACTGTATGCTTATTATTACCCAACAGTGATTTGGCTTTTCTAAAACTAGTGTTATATATAATGACTATTACACTCTTATATGTGGCTGTTGCTGCTGCTACTTTTTTTTTTATCTATAATATATCATAGGTTCACGATAGGGTTGAGGTTTATTTTATAAATGGAAGTCCAGTTCTTTCAATAACATTTGTTCAAAAGACTATTTTGTCTCATGAAGTATCTTGGCACCTTTATTGGAAATGAGTTGGCCATATATGTGTTGGTCTATTTCCACTCTCAGTTCTGTTCAATCCTCATATCGATGCTTATATCTATATCACACTCTCTTGTTTACTGTAGCCATAGAGTAAGTCATGACATCAGCCCATGTGAGTCCTCTACCTATGTTCTTCTTTTTCAGAATTGTTTTGACTATTCCGGGTCCTATATGCCTTTTTTCATATAAGCTTGGGAATCAGTTTGTCAATCCTGCAAAGATTTTGATGGGGATTTTTGCTAAAAAATATGTATTAGTAATATTAAATATTTTAATCTACAAATATGGTTTATCTTCAATTTATTTAGGTCTCCTCTAATTTCTTTTTAATATTTTATAAGTTACCATATAATTCTTGTACACATTTTAAGTTATCCTTAAAAATGTCATGGTTTTTATAGTTAAAACATTTTCAGTTCCATTTGTCCAGTGCTAGTATATAGGAATACAGTTAAATTTTGTATATTGGTTTTGTATTTTGCAGCCTTATTAGATTCAGCTATTAGTAATAACAGCCTTTTTGCAGACTTTTTGGACTTCCTGTATAAATGGATACATCATCTCCAAATGAATACCTCCTGCATTGTACAGTGTTGGCTATAATAGAAGTGCTGAGGTGTCTTGTCTTTGGTCTTAGGGGAAAAGCACTTAGTCTTTTACCATTAAGTATGATATCAACTACTGGGTTTTCATAGATCCCCTTTATCACTTTGAAGAAATTCCCTCTTATTCCTAGTTTGTTGAGAGTTGCCATTGTAAATAGGTATTGACTTTTGCCAAATGGTTTTTCTGAAGATAATCATGTGGTTTTCTTTTTTAGTTTGTTAGTCTGGTGAATTTTACATTTGTTGATTTTAGATTGTCTCATTCCTTGAATAAATCATACTTGATCATTATGTATTATTCTTTAATAAATGGCTGGATTTGAGGGCCGGCCGAGTGGTGAGGTGGTTAAGTGCTGGCTTCGGAAGCCAGCGGCCCTGGTTCGGTCCCATCTGAGGGCCAGTGACACTGCCCTCAAAAAAAAAAAAAGAAAGTGATAAATGGCTGGATTTGATGCACTAATATTTTCTTAAGTATATGTTCATGAAGCATATTGGTCTGTAATGTCTTTGTCTAGTTTTGACATCAGGTTAATAATGAAGTGACAAAATGAATTTTGAAGTCATTCCCTCTTATTTCCTGGAAAAGGTGGTGTAGAAATATTATTTCATTCTTAAATATTCATAGGAATTCATCAGTGAAAACAGTTGAGGCCAGGAGTTGTATTTCTGGGAAGGGTTTTTTAAACTTTGAATTAATATTCATTAGTAGATATAGGGCTATTCATGTTTCTTTGTTCTTTAATGAGTTTAATGAATTTTTCACAGAATTTGTTTGTTTCATCTAAGATGCCCCTTTTTACATCCTTGATATTGGTAATTGGTTTTTTTTTAAATTTTATTTGTTTTTCTATTGCTTTTTCTGTTTTCTGTTTCAATGATCCTTGCTTTCTTTACTATTTTTCTTTCTACTTGATTTGGATTTAATTTTTATTTTTTTAATTTCTTAAGGTGGAAACTTTAAACTTAATTTGAGACATCATTTTTCTTTCTGATATAAACATTTAATAGCACAGATTTTTCTCAAAGCGGTGATTTTGCATGATCCAACAAATTTTATTTAGTTTTTATTTTTATTCCATTTAAAATATTATTTTTATTGTGACTTTCTCTTTGACCCATAGATTATTTAGAAGAGCGTTATTTAAATTCCACAGGTTTGGGGATTTGTCACATATCTTTCTCATTGATTTTTTGTTTACTTCCATTGTGGATGGAAAAACATATTTTAAATTAATTGAAATTTGGCTTATGGCTCAAAATGTGGTCTCTATTGGTTAATCTGCACTTGAAAAGAATACATATTTTCCTGTTGTTTGGTTAAGTGTTTTATACATATCAATTAGGTAAAATTTGTTGATAGTGTCATTTAAATCTTCTATATCTTACTGATTTTCTGTCTACTTCTATTGATTACTGATATATGAGTGTAGAAGTTTCCAATTATAATTTAGATTTGTGTCTATCTTTTTTCATTTCTGTCAGTTTTTGTTAATGTATTTTCTTTTTGTTTTGTTTTATGTATTTTCAACATTTGTTTTGGGGTATACATTATGAGTTGAATTGTGTCTCCCAAAAAGACATATTGAAGTCCTAACTCCCAGTACCTCGGACATGATCGTGTTTGTAAATTGGGTCTTTGTAGATGTAGTCCAGTTAAGATGAGTTCATTAGAGTGGGCCCAAATCCAAAGTGTTTGGTATCCTTAAAAGAAGATGAAAACATCGTGTTAAGACAGACATCAAAGGAGACAGCACCATGTGGTGATGGAGACAGAAATTTGAGTTATGTTTCCATAAGCCAACGGACACGTGGGCTACAAGAAGCTAGACAAGGCAAGGAAGGATCCCTCCCTAGAGGCTTTAAACAGAGCATGGCTCTGCCAACACCTTGATTTTCGACTTCTAGCTTCCAAAAATGTGATACAATAAATTTCTATTGTTTTAAGCTACCCAGTTTGTGGTACTTTGTTACAGGAACCCTAGGAAACTAATACAGTGCACACACATTTCAGATTGTTATGTTTTCCTAATAAATGGATCCTTTTATCATTATGTAATGTCCCTCTTTATACCTGGTAATGTTCTAATGTCTACCTTTACTGATATTAATATAGTATTAATATAGTATTCATATTACTATAGTATTCATATTAATATAATGCCATGACAGCATTATTTTGATTAATTGCAGTATATTTTTCCATCATGTTTTAAAAACTCTCGGTGGCTTTATGTTTTAAATTTATATTTTGTGGACACCATATAACAGAGTCTTGCTTTTATAGCCAATCTGATAATCTCTACATTTTAACTGTGGTGTCGAGACCATTTATATTTAATGTAATTTTTGATATAGTCCATTTAAATGAACCTTCTTGCTATCTGTTTTTCATGCCTCACATCAATTCTTTGTACTTTGTCTCCCTTTATCTGCCTTTTAAAGTAAATGAGTATTTTTATTATTCCATTTTATCTTCACTAGACTTTTATTGATACTTCATTTTTTAAAAACTTTAGTGGTTTCTTAAGTGTTTGAAATACATTTTTAACTTATGACAATCTATATTCAAATTGTATTATACCACTTTATGTATAGTTTTCAAACCTTATGGCAGTATACTTCTATTTTCTCTATTTTAGCCTTTGGAGATATTGTTATAAATTTTGCAGCTAAATATACTATAAACCAAATACATCATTATTATTTTTGCTTTGGGCAGTCATCTTTTAAAGCAATAAAAATAAGATTTATTTATTCATTCATTCATTCATTCATTCATTCATTTATTTATTTATTTATTTATTTATTTATGTATGTATGTTTAGCCTGAGTGTTACCATGCCTTATACTCTTTATTTGTATGGATGTACATTTCAATCTGGCATCATTCCTTCTACCTGAAAATTTTCATTCTTCTTCCTTGAAGTGCATGTCTTCTGGCAATTAATTCTTTCGATTTTATTTTAATCTGAAAAATGTATTTCATATTGTTTTTAAACTATTTGCACTGGATATAGAATTCTAGATTGACACTTTTTCCCCCAAAACTTTAAATAAAGATGGCTTCTGCTGTCATCTGGCTGGCTGAATTCCTGTGGAAAAGTCTGCATTCTCATTATTTTTTTTCTGTTTATATAATAATGTTTCTCTGTTTTCCTCTGGCTGTCTTCAAGATTTTTTTTCTCTGTCTTAGGTTTTCAGCTATTAAACTGATCGCTCTTGTTCATTTATTTGTTTTATTTCCCCTTTGAGATTTTAGAGTTTCTTGATTTTGTAGTTTGTTTCCTTTTAATAATTTTGGAAAGTTCTCACTTATTACTTAGATATTTATCTTGCTCTCATGTCTGTCTTCTCCTATGACTCCAATTACGCCTGTATTAGACTCATTGTTTTTTGTCCCATAGCTCAATTACTCAGTTGTCTTTGTTTTTTCATGTGTTCATCTTCTTCACTTCGAATAATTTGTATTTAATAAACATTTAAACACGTTTTTTCATGTGTTCATCTTCTTCACTTTGAATAATACCTTAAAAGAAAAAGCAGTTTACTTATTTATTATTCTTTTTTCAGCTGTGTCCAGTCTGCTCTTAAACTCATCAAAAGAATTGTTCACCTGTGATATTTTTTTAAGCATTTACATTAGATTTTTTTTTTGTTCCCAGCTCTACCGAAATTTCCTATTTATTCATGTAAGTTTTCCACCTTTTCATTAGCTCTTTTAGTATGTGAATTTCAGTTATTTTAAATAACCTGTCTGATACCTCCAACCATCTATATTATCTCTCAGACTAGTTCTTTTGATTGCTTTATCTCTTCTTAATGGGTCATCTTTTTTTTTGCTTAGTATTTTAAGTGTCTGATAGTTTTTGATTGAATGCCAGTAGAGATGGGATGTGAATAATATCTTATGCCCAGAAATGTGGATGTCTCCTTGTATATCAGGCGTGAGCTCTGCTGGGTATATGGTTACATTATTGCCTTCTGTACAAGACAGACTTCACTTTCCTCCTTTTCAGTTTGGCTGTAGGGAAGGCCCTGAGGTGCTAGAGATTTTTTTCTCTATGTCCCTGCCCCACCCTCTAGTAGACCTTCTGTACCTGCACCACAGAGGAGTTTTTATCTCTACTTACTTGCCTTTTTCCAAGAGTTGATTGTTATTTGCCTGTTACTTAGTGCCAGGCTTGTGGTGGGGGCAGGGCAACTCCTCAGTTCTCCTGATCCAGCGTCAGTCTTTAGCAGATCCTGTTTGGTCCTCTCAGTGGGCCTTCTTAGGTTCTTGCCTGTGTTGTTCCGCATGGCATCCAAACTCGGCCCTGTGTCTTTGTCAGGTCTCAGGTATGACAGCTTTTCTTGTTCCTCCTCCTATAATAGCAGACCTCCTTTGTAGACTTCTGGTCCACAGAGATTTTCTGTCCCTTGGCCTAGATGAAAGCTTTTGCTTTCACCCTACCTCAGAAGCGGTAGATTTTTCCCTGGGACTTGTGGGTAACATATTGTAGAAGGTTTCCTGCTCTTTTCCAGAGGCACATTGGCTTTGTTTCTACCCTTCAGTCATGTGCAATTGATAATTGCCTGGGCTCAGGGATAAGCGAATTTGGTATTCCTCCCTATCAGCTTAAGGGTTTTAATTCATATCAGAGGAAGATTAGGGGAAGTGGATATTATTTTTGTGCTTGTCCTCAGTAACAGCAGATCACATCCTATCTCTCAGACATTTGTGATTGTCCAAGCCTCCTTCTCTGTTACCAGTGACTCTGAATAGTTGAGATGATACCAAGACCTGTCAGTGTCCCAAAGATGAGGGTCTCAGTCAGGAGTAACAATGGCTGATTGGAAGCCAGCTCCTTACGCAGCAGCTTTTAAAGGATGCAAATAGGCCGCTGTTAGGGGAAGCCTGGGAGCTGGGCATTTCTTTCTGCTTCCTCTGCACTGAGCACTGGACGCATGATCTGTAAGAACCCTTTTTCTGTTTGGTATAGTCCTGTGGGACCCGCCAACACAAGTCCCACTGGTCCCCAAAGCCAGGCCATCAAGGGGTGCATCCTCTGGGGCGGGGGGGCGGCGGGGGAGGGAAGGGGGCAGCTGCAAAAGTGAAGGTACCAGAGGTGCGAACATGCTCCTTCCAGGGACATATTGGTGGCTTGGAGAGGATCACTGGGGAATGCAGAGATCATGTCTACTGGCCTCCCTGTCTCAGGAGAACGACAGTTGATCTCTGTATGTGTGGCGTGTTAACTTGGGAGCCCGATCCTCAGGCTGCAGCTTTTATGATATGCAAACAAGGCTATTTCAGGGAAAGACTGTTGGAGTTTCTGTCTGCTGGCTCTGCCGAACTTCGGGATTGTAGCCAGGGCAAGTCCTCAGGAGCCCGGTAGGAACTGTTTCTTTTTTGCTATAGTCCTATGGGTCTTATTGATGCAAGCTGTTTTGGCTTTCAAAACTAGGTGTTTTGGGGGTGTATCTCACAGGGAGAAGTCTTAAATATCGGGGTGCTAGGTGTTGGGTACAAAACCTTCACTCAAAGAGAAGCTGTGAGTTGGGAGCTCCCTCCCAGTCACCTTGTCGAAGGTGGGTTTATGGCAAGACTGGATCACAGCCTTTCCTACCTGTTACAATACGGGTTTTTTCTCTTTTTTTCAATATGTATTATTTGCTCAGCTAGATTTTGGGTTTCTTTCAGAGGGAGTTTTTTCATATGTAGCTATAGATCAGGCCTCCATCTTGGACCTGAACTCCTGACTGTAATGGTTTTAAATGATTTTATTTGCCAAAGAATAGGTTTTGTGTATCAGCATTGGGCCTCTGGGGTGTTTATCATTTTTCTAATTACTGAAGACATTTTTGTCAGTTTGTCTTGGATTAAGATTGTCTTTTGGCTTCTTCTAGTGTTTAGCTCAACACTGGCATTGGACTATCAGATTACTCTAATCAATTTACTTGCCTTTCTCAAACTCAGATAAAAAACTATAGTAAAAATCACTATATGAACCATAGCTGAATAACAGAAGTGTAAAGGCATTGCTACTAAATCTACCAATGTGAGCATTTGAAATGATTTAAATGCTACATAGGCACAATAAGTAAAATGAAATACTTTCTTTTTCCCAAGATGTGTTTGTTAAATTGAAATAGTATAGTGAGTGTATATTTAATGCCACTTGCAAGAACGCGTGTTTTCAAGGGATTAAAAACTGCTCTGATACATGAAAACAAAAGTGCTTATTTGTTAACTCTGAAAGCCACAGTAGTGTGCCAATGAAATTTTTTTCTTGACAATATTAAATAAAATGTAGAGTGTATGAAGATAAGTGCCAAACCATTTCAGTCATATATAGCATGCGACGAAATCCCTTAAAAGCCAAGGTTGAGTAAAAATGCTGATCAGGCTGTTTGTTATACTTGTCATTTAGATAAAAGAGCTGTTCCACCCGACACAAAATAGTCACTACACCTCCTAAAAGTGGCACCATGCTTAAATGACAGAGGCTATTTGTTCATTTTCTTCTCTTGGAGGCTGGGGAAAGAAGGCAGGTGGAGGAGCTGCACAGAATAAGATTCATCGGCTTCTTTAAAAAGCTTTAGCACCATAGAATTAAAGGTTCTCCTTGGGTTCATGGATGCTAGTATACAAATATGAAAGATAAGAGGAAAGTAAAGCAGTACTTACCCTTTGGAGACAGTACATAGCCTTTTTTATTTATTTATTTTTTTTAAAGAGGCTTTGTCAAGCATCTTTTTGGTATCTCAAGACAAAATATTCATATTTTTTCCCAATTGTAAAGCATTCTGCTAAAGTGATATTTACATATGTATATTGTATAGGTAAGGATGAAAATGTAAATGGCATTTTTTCAAAAGAACATTTAATCTAAACCTCCCATGAAAGGATTCTAATGGCTTTACAGATTTAACACCAGTATTTTCATCAATTCACACAACCCAGATCATTTTGGATTTATTAGTCAATTTAGTTAGAGTGCTTTCTGAAACTCGTCCTGCCACAGGCTAAGTAACCATCCATTAATAGTCATTTAACTTCTCCCAGACTCAATTTTTTCACCTGTAAATTGGGAATGCCAATATGTTTCTATATTAAGCTGTTGTTGTGGGTTATTTATGTAAGACTCTTAGAACCTTCACTTATATCCAATAATAGTGGCATTGTTATCAGATAGAATGACCCCTTTAATCTGCATATCGTAGTTATTTCCTGTTATCTTCTCAAACCAAATTACTATTCTCTAATCAAGAATGACAGTCTTTTATGATATCAAATTTCCTGATAGTCCACCCACTTTCATCCTCTGAATTAGATGAAACTAATGTTTAACCTGACATTTTTATAACATATAATATTGACCTTCACGTAACATTGAGTTCCACCCACCTTTTCTTTGCGAGTTTTTAGCTCTCACTTTGCAGTGGCTGTCTTTCAGTATCTACAGCCCTTCCCTACTTCCAGGAAAGAATAGAATAATGTGTAACCTCTTGTCTATGACCTCTTAAATGCTGTAGGACAGGCTTCACGAGTAGCCATGAAATTATAGAATGCTGCCAATTTTCTATTCATACCAAATGAAGATGACACTGGCAGATGGCCTCAGGCCCGTCACCAAGATCCTAAGCAAGATGCTAACATAGCCATGCTCTTTTGCCTCCCTTTTCTGAGCCCCTTTTGACACTTCTTCTGCACAACCCTGTATTCCCATGAACCTGTATCTTGGTGATAGACCATCCTTAAGCATTTCCATAGGCCCTGTTTCTGAGTCTTATGCTACAGAATGATTTTCCCTTTTCTTTCTTTCTTTTTTTTTTTTTAAATCTTCTTTTCTGCTTCTTATCCTCATATGTTGGGATTTAATGGTTTTCCAAAGAGAGCCTTCTCAGACTGATGTAAATAACCTATTTTGAGGTCTTGGATCTTAGAAGATAAGTTGATTAACTCAAGCACATCTCTGCTCTGTAAAATTACTCAGATTTCTTGTCAATTCCCTATAACTTTCTTACTTGAAATAACTGTAATCAAGGTCCAGCAGTTTGGAACTTCTCTTCTGAAAGGTTGATATAAATTGGAACAGTTCACGTATAAATCTCAAAAGAAAGAAGCAATTATGGTGATAGTGATAATAACAATTACAACACTTATAGCAGTTGTACTTACTGAGTACCTTCTTTGTACCAGGAGCTATTTTGAGTACTTTACATAGATTATCAGCCTTTTTAAATCAATCTATTAAGTAAATATATTTGACAAATGTAAGAAATTGGGAAATTGTTGAAATTAGGAAAAATGATTTGTAATACCAGAGCTTTAGATGGATAAAATGGCCCAAAGACTGGATTTTGAGTGCTGGATTTGTGTCTCCTGGACTTTATGGATTTTTGAGCTGCATTACTCAAATACTTCTCGTCTTTATTATTAAAATAGGGATATCTAGTTCACATATATATTGTCAGAATGCATAATAATGTTTTATAAATTGCAAAATGTAAGCTGGAATATTATTCTTAATTATATGACTTCAGCTGAGATTTCCTGAAATTTTAATAAAGAGAAAATTTAGGTTGTATCAACACTACAAAAAGCCTTTTCTTTTTACAGCCAATTTTTGGGGGGTTTTTTTGTTTGTTTTTTTTTGAGGGCAGTGTCACTGGCCCCCATATGTGAGACCGAACTGGGGCTCTGGCTTCCCAAGCCAGCACTTAACCACCGCGCCACTCGGCCAGCCCTTTTTACAGCCAATTTTTACTGTCAATTATATGAAAGTTCTATTGTGTGCCCTTGAAGGGGTTTGTGAATCCCAAACTGTTTTGTTTTGTTTTGTTTTTAAAGATTTTTTTATTGTGAAATTGGGGGAGGGGAACAGCATTGGGGAATTGGGGAAGGGGAACAGACAAGTTGCTGTCCCTTTTTGTGCTTCAGTCTAGTTGTGGAGGACGTTGCTTCACTGGCCCATGTTGGTATTATCATTGCTCTCTCCCCGGGTGAGCGACCCTGGATGGTCGCTCACTGCGGCTATTGGCAGCTCACACTGGCTGCCAGCCACTCACTGTAGCCTTGGCAGCCCATTGCAGCAGGGGCTGCAGCCCACACCATTGCTGGGGCTCACACAGCCGTTGTTAGCTGTAGAGGGCAGTGTCACCGGCCCTCACATGTGGGATCCAAACCGAGGCTGCTGGCATCCCCAAACCAGCTCCGAACCAATGAGCCACTCTGCCGGCCTCCAAACTGTTTGTTTTCAATTAATGTAGTAGAAGATGATTGTTAACTTGCTTGCCATTTCAGTGCTTTTCATAGTAAGATTTGGGGGCCCTTTGGACTTTTGAAAAGTAATTTTGTTTTTGTTTATGTTCTTGAGGTAGACTAATTCAGTTTATTGGGACTATTGTATACTATTACACTTCTGACAAATGATACAGTATGTACCATCAGAGGGTTATGATGTTTTCTTTCCTAATTTCCTGAAAACATCCACTAATTTCATCAGGTTGTTCAATGACTTTTTTCTTAAATATTCTTAATCAAATAAGCTAACAACAATAATTATTATTACTAATAATGTACTATGAGTATGTGCCAGGAACTGAGCTGTGCATTTTACATGCAGTATTTGTGTTTCTCTAATAATTAACAAATTTACCTCTCAAAGAAGATAAGGTATTTTTCATTATAATATTCTTAAAAGCTTGATTTAGAAAGTTTTGTTTTGCATAGTTTTTTCTGAAAGGTATCATTACTATATCTCAAACAGCATACTTACTACTCTACCACTATTATCGATTTTGCTGTTTGTGAGATTAAAATATCCTAAGTATAATGATTTTTCTTTTTGTAGTTATACATTTTCAAGAGTTTTGGTGTTCTATTTTCTTTAATTTGTCTTTTCTTACTTTAATCCAAGTCCTTATTTCCATTTAGTCCTGTTACTTTAATTTTTAAATAATTCTATTTTATTTGAACCACTTTTTCATCTTGTGATCAAGGTTTTTTTATTATTTCTTTACATTTAAAAAATGTTATATAATTATATTTGTTAGCTTTATATAGTGTTTAAAATTATTTTTCTATGTCCTCAGGCTATTCATGTTTCCCTGGTTATCATCTTGAATTATACCTCTCTAATCAATACTTACTTTTTATTGATTTTTTTTCAGGAAGTTATGACCCTTGTAAATGACTAGTAGTTTTGCTCTCTTTCCTTTAATCCATTTGCTGATTTTAAAAAATTTTCTGTCAAGCCTTTATATGAGCTCTTTGTCCGATGATAGTGCCAGGCATTTTCCTGCATTGCCCTCTGATTGATACTCTTAATATACTGTATAAGTAAGAGGAGCCATCATCATTTACTTTTAGTTCTTTTGTAAAGATGAATAAACATCTCGAAATGCTGATTTAGACAATGTTTTAAAAATGCTATGATGCACTTTGGTGTATGACACACTCTTGCTTAGTTAAATGTTTTGCAGCATTATAACATAGTTGGATTCAGCTCATCTTTTAAAGCAGTTGTCAGAAAAATATGGGCCAGCATGGTAGAATGTATTAGCTCAATACATTGTCTCCATTTTATTATGGAGCTGCTGAGGAAGCTGTGATATACAGCACTGTCATTACAGATCTATTGTTAGGATGGTTCCACAGTCTTCTTTGCACTGCCATTAATTTATAGCAGTAAACAATATGTAGCCTTCCTACTGCAGCAGAGCAGAATCTTTTAATGAGGTGGATGTTATTACCACAATAAATCAGTGCTTTCGCGTAATGTATAATTCAATGTGTGTATTCCCACTGTAACTTCTCTGAGTAAGCTGATAGTGTATCATTGTCATTGCACAGCTCCACTGGTCTTTTTTTTTTTTTTAACCTTCTTTTATTTGGGGTCTTCTTTTTTTTATATGCTTGCAAATAAATGTGGTATTTCTTGATAGCTGTCCTGTAGCAGGCTTCAGAAACCAACTGTAACAATAATAGCCAGAATCAATACTGTGGGTTCTACCTATATGGATCTCTGTGTGCTGCTATTTTTTTTTTTTAGATGCGAGTGAAATCAATCCTAATTGGTTTTAGCATTATATTCAAGGAATGTGATTCTGTAACTATTGATTTGGGGGTGTACTCATTTGGAGAGTAATAAAAATAGGAGCAGGTAAAGTGAATACTTAATATGCTGCAGAACCATACAAAAGGAACATTGATTCTATTTTTAATTCACATAATTCGTCTTCCAACAATTGTATTTCTCCTTTCTTTCCTTTTGCATGGCTCAGTCTTTAGGGACAGTAACTAAAATCCATTTAAAGGCATTCCAAATTGGTTCTGTAACAAAGATTTCTTGGAGTCAGTTCCATTCTTTGCTGGCATAAATTTAGTAAATCACATTTAATTCTTTTGTGTAGAAACTGATGCTTCAAAAGATGGCATTTTAAATTCGTATAGTGTAATACTGATTTAAAATAGTAATGGGCTAAAGATTTTTAAAAATTTGCTTGTAAAGTAAAAAGTGGCTTAAAATCAAATGTTGATTAGAAAGAACCAAGCTATTGAAAGAGAGTGGTAGTAAAGATAAAAAGCAGTTTTGAAAAAATAGTTAACAATTTAAGAAAGATAGCCAAAATGATGAGTGTAGAATGTTGCTTAAAACCACATGTTAACATGAAAAGCAGTTTAAAAACTAGATTAACATTGCCTCATTTTGATAGACTATATCTGAATACATCTATTTTTGAACCATCTATTTTTAGTTGAATATTTCCCCCATAAATAATCAAATATTTTTCTATCTCTTATAAATGAGGGGTGACTAACTCATAAGTTTTCATTAAAGAAAGTAATCTGACACAACACATTTTTTTTTTCGGTGAATTGGTACTTAGCATTTTAAATAAGGAATAGACATTTTGTAGATATCCAAGTGGTATTTATGAGAATGAATTGTTACTTAACGCAGTTGATCTTAAAATTCCTTGAGCCCTTAGGCCCCTTTGCGAATCTTAGAAAGACCCTGTTTATCTTCCCTAAGGAAAGCTACCTGTGCAGTCACACATAATGTTGCATAGTGTTTAGTGGAGTTCCTGTATTCCCTGAGTACTAACAGCAGCAGCAATAAGGATACCAGCTAGCATTTATGAAGACTTTATCTTTTGCCACACAATGTGCTGTGGCTTTACAGGCTATTATTTTATTCAAATTTTACCCCAATTCTTAAAGATAATCTTAAAATAGTAGCATTCATTGAATGTTGGCAGGCATGGTTTGTAGGGCTGTGCATGTACTTTTCCAAAGCACCCTTCTGGCTGGGTACTGTGATACTGCACAAGCCCAGGCACTTCACCGCATTGCTGTGCTGCTTTTGGGGCCTCTGCTGGAATGTGTTGTTTTTCTGTATAAGCTTGAAACCTGCCTGCTATTCTTTCTGTGTTATGTATTTTTTATATTCCATGCTGGCCTGTTTTTAGCCTCTAAATTCTCATTTCCTTCATATTAGTAGAATCCCCTAGATTTACATTTAACCCCCTTTTCATACAATCTCCTCCTCGCACTCCTCTTCTCTCCCCCCAGTTTTGTTTCATCCTCTTTTCAGACCCTATTATAAATGAATCCTCTAGCTTCAAGATTCAGTTTCTGGTTGTTGCTTCTAATTAGCTAAACAGGATTTTATAGGCGCTTTGCAAAGTATTATATAGCTAATATTCACTTCATGGAATTGTCTGTATGAAAAAGCTTGTTATGGGCTGATAAAAGACCTTTGTTCAACAAAAATGAGGCTTGTTGAGAAATGGCAGTTTTCTCCATCCACTTGTGTGTGTATGTTGAACCTGCATTGAAAATACGTTTGCTTTCCTCTACTCTCTGAATGTACCACTGTGTTTTGGCTCAAATTATAAATATATTTTTAAAATTCACTCGCAAACTTGCTAATAGGGCAGGATTTGAGTGAAAGAAATAAAGGACGCTTACATTTATGTGTTCTTGTTTATTATTTTGTCTCCCCCATTGACAGCCAATAGGAGCTTTGAATCCAAAGAGAGCAGCATTCTTTGCAGAGCGCTATGAATCATGGGAAGACGATCAAGTTCCAAAGTTCCACTATGGTACTCATTACTCAACTGCAAGTTTTGTTCTTGCATGGCTGCTAAGAATAGTAAGTTCAATTTGAATAATAAACCATGAATAAATGAATTCAATGTTGTGGAGAATATGCAATGATTAAAAATCATCATCTTTTTTGAAGGCTAATTTTTTTTCAGTGATGAGGGTTCTAATTAAAGTATCTCTGTCTCCCATTTGGTATGTGTTTTATAATCTATTACTGTAGAATCTCCTTAAAAATATTTCACCTTGAATTGTGTGAATTTTTCACCTTAAATTTGCCTCTTCAAATGGTTGCTATCTCAACCAGATTCTAAACTGCAACATAGGTTGTATTCAAATGTAGTCTATTAAAATAAGAAATAAGATTTCATTAACACACATATATTCATATATTTTGGAGTTTCGATTGCCCCAAATGGAATAAGGTATGTTTGTAGGTTACACCAACCTGCCACGTATTGATAATATATTGGTTAAACAAGAAATGTTTCTGTAAAATTGAAAGGTGATTCATCTACTAGAAGGTAATTTCTTTGGGAAAGCATTAGCGGCACATCATTAATTAAAGCTTGTTGGAAGGGTACAGGCAGACATAAATCCTAGAAGTAATTTATAGTGCTTAGCTAATTTCAAGCAATTATCTACTAATATGTGTTTAAGTGTTCTTTAACTAAGAGGAGGCTTTTAAACCTTCCAAACATTTTTCTTTTCTTAATCATAAATTAAATATTGAGCCATAACAATAAGAAAATAACATATTGGATTATTTCCCTGTACTATGAAAAAATGCAATCTAATTTATGTCTGAATGTTATCAATAAATTGTTCTTGGAAAGGAAAAGTGTATGAAAAATGTTGCACATATCACATTTTGGAATATTTCTTCTGAAACAAAAATATTTTAAGATCATTAATGTAATAATTTAAATATAATTCCCAGTCTCTTCCTAGTATGTATTATTGGCTAATGTCTATTAGTCATTAAAGTATTTAGATACAAAGATTTATTTTTAAAAAAACACATTTTTATGCAATAGGGAAGATAATGGATGTTTTTAATTCCTTATTTTTTAGGAACCCTTCACAACTTATTTCCTAAATTTGCAAGGAGGGAAATTTGATCATGCAGATCGAACTTTTTCATCAGTTTCCAGAGCTTGGCGAAATAGTCAGCGTGATACATCTGATATTAAGGTATAGAAATGTTTCATTTTACAGTTATTGTTGCCAGGGTGTTCCTTGTTGAATGAACATTGACAATTCCTCTTCTGCAATACAGCCCTATTTACTAAAGATGAGCCTCAAGGAATGGGGTCTTGTTAAGTGGCTAAGAACCACTGCATAGAATTTGTCTCTCTTTCTTGCACCTGTGTCTGCCTCTGCCTGTCTGTGTGTCTATTTGCATGTCTGTCTCTTTTCTGTCTCTTTTCTTTAGATGTGGATTGGTTGTTTTTCCTCTTCCTTGGAATCATTTTTTTTTTTTTTAAAGGAAAACGTAGTATGGATGAAAGGTAGCATGCTCAAGGAATTCTGAACTCAGTGAATAAAATTAAGATAGTCAGAAAAATACTATGTGAAAAATCTCAGACCTTATTATATTTCAGAAATCCCATGTCTCTGTTCATAAGTGATCGTCTTTTACTTGCTTCCCGCTCTAAATGCATACCTGAATCTGCTTGGTATAGGATTGCATTATTATTGAGTAGAAATAAGAGTTCTCCTATCTCTATGTTTATTGTAAAACATCTAAAACTTTGCACAGTAGCTAACATAATCCTTACTAGACCTTTGCTTCTACCCTCAGAAGTACAGTATTGTATTTTCATGACATAGTGTCTCTTTGTGTAAGGTAGTAGTGTTAGAAGCTATTGAATATAATGAGCTATGCCTATGGTTGTATAGGTCCTTATAGTACCATAAAGACATATGACTTATACATAAATAATTATACTATTTGTGAGACAGTGATAACTATCATATGAGATATATTGGGGTTCAACAGAGGAAAAATTACATTACTGATGTTTATGTTACTATAGAGTACTTTAAATTCAATATAACGATAATTGTATTTTACTTTTTGGTATGGTACTTTATAACCTATAAATGGTATCCACATACTTTATCTTTCTGTACACTATAGTATTGCTTATATCAAAGATTTCATCATATGTGGAAATAATCTTATATTGGGACACCTATAGGATTTTTTGGTTATCACAAATAATGTATTTGAAATACTTCTGAAATTATGTATCAAACTATAAAAATCATTAGTAGATACTTTTGAAATGGATATTAGGTAACAGTAAATCAGAATACTTAACAGATTTAATAATTGTTGAATTGTACTTCTAATCTGAAAGCTATTTAGTTACTTATTTAACTCTTTTGAGAAGTAATAGGAGATATGGACAAGGAGAAACATTGATAAGTCTGACTTTTTGTCATCAAATTAAAGACATGAATTTTTTTAATTTATGAATTTCTTCACATATTAAGCATCTAATGACCAAGCTATAACCTTGTAAGTTTGGTCCTAGAAGTGTATACAATAAGATCATGAATTTGAAAATTGTTTTTCCTGTTGCATAATAGAGAGGTAATAGATATCACCCAGATTTCCTCTCTGAGTGCTGGACGTCACTGCTTAATGCTCCAGTAAACAGGAGGTGTATATGATAGGTCCTTGTAGTCCTGTTGTCTCTCAAGACTCTTTAATTAGCATGTGTCTGGTTCCATTTTCCCAACACTCCCCTTAAAATAGTGGAAAAAATAGATAAACCCACACAGAAGAACTTGTAGCATTAAAAACAAAGCCCACATGAACTTGTTTACTTTTCTTCTCCCTTACTTTGTTCATTATCTTTGTTTTTTCACAAATAATAAGGACTTAAACCCATCTCGCTTTCCTTTCAATGCCCCTGTAGACTTTAATAAAATAGTCCCAATTAGAAAAGTATGTAATATATGCTTACATAGGCCATCTAAAGAGCCACCACTAAGGTGCGATTTAATCATGTCTTTTTTTTTTTCCCTCTTCCTTTTTTAAGGTGTTATATTTTAACACATTAGAATGCCTGTTTAAATTGTGTGTTAAATAATATAATGCATAAGAACAAATGTATAAGAAAGCATATTTAAATCACTCTAATAGTGTAAACATTTTATTGAGATATAATATTATATTTTAGATGGAATTATATTTATTATAGCCTTGAGCTCTATTGTCTTGGAGTTTATAGAAACAATTAGGAAAAAAAGTAGAGAGGGGATAGTGAAATATGAGGGTGGGTGGTGGGAATCACTTTACTGAGTGGATTCTAAAGTATAACTTGCTTGATTAATATGCTATATGTTATTGAAACTTTTTTTGGCATTTTACAAATATGAAATTTTGTGAGGTAGATAGAAGATCTATTTAAATTATTTTATCAGAAAAATATACAATAACATTTCTAATACTTAACTATTGCTAAAGGGGAACTTTGTTATCTTAGAATCCCTATTTCTTGTATTTTGCTAATACTGAGAGGATAATTTTATTAAAAAATAAACATATTCCTGTAAAATAAAGGTAAAAATGCAAATTCTTTTTATTTCACAGAAGAAAGAGACATTATTAGCTTTAACTAAGAACAGTCTTTCATTTTTAGCATGATTTACTATTTAGAGGTTTGGGGACCATTTGTATTTCTGTGTATCCTAGGTGGTTTCATTTTAGATCTGACCCTCAGTGATACTTCTTATTCTTCATGGTAAACAAGTCAGAAGTGTTGCCCAGTTTTCTAAGTACGTAACCACACTGTCCAATAGAAATATAATGCAAACCACATTGTAAGCCACATCTATATTTTAAAATTTTCTTGTAGTCACATATAAAAAGACAAAAGAACAATGTAAAATTAATTTCATAAATATTTAACCTCGTATAGCCAAAATATTATTTTTCAACATATAATTAATATGAAATTGTTCATTAGATATTTTGTGTTCCTTTTTGCATACTAAGTCTTTAAGATCTGGTGTGTGTTTTATATTTACAACATGTCTCTATTCAGAGTAGCCACATTTCAAGTGTTCAATAACCACTTGTGGCTAGTGGCTATTATTGGGCAGCACAGACTTACGGCATTGTTTTGGAATCATACCTAGAGAGCGCTTTTTGTATATGGAAAGAAGAATGCCTTTGTCTGCTTTGAGGGGATTTTCCTGATGTTGTATTTTATGTAAATGTGAACTTACAGGTAGTAGCAATAATAGGTGACCCTAAGGACTAAAGTAGAAAGTACTGAAAATTGGGTTGGTGAACCATCACTGTGATAAATAATAATTTCGAAAACCCCAGCAGATTCTCTGTTTCAGGTCTTAAAAACTCACTTAAAAGGCCAGAGGTGGGCCGGCCGAGTGGCGCATTGGTTAAGCGCTGGTTTTGGGATGCCAGCAGCCCCGGTTCGGATCCCACATGAGGGCCAGTGACACTGCCCTCTACAGCTAACAACAGCTCCACCTGGAGCTGGGCTGTGCGAGCCCCGGTGATGGTGTGGACTGCAGCCCCTGCTGCAGTGGGCTGCCATAGGCTACAGTGAGTGGCCGGCAGCCAGCGTGAGTGGCTGGCAGCCAAGCGTGAGCTGCCAATAGCCGCGATGAGCGACATCCAGAGGCCAGCGACCGATCTGCCTCATCCGGGAAGAACGCAATGACGATACCAACAGTGAAGCAACATCCTCCGCAACTAAACTGAAGAACAAGAAGACGGCAACTTGTCTGTTCCCCTTCCCTGATTCCCCAACGCTGTTCCCCTTCACCAATTCCCCAATAAAATCTTTAAAAAAAAAAAAAAAAAAGGCCAGAGGTATCACACTCTCTGACTTCAAATTATACTACAAAGTGACAATAATCAAAACTGCATGGTATCGGCAGAAAAACAGACACACAGAACTACTGAACAGAATCAAGAACCCAGAAATAAAACCCCACATATATGGGAAAATAATTTTTGACAAAGAGCCAAAACCATACCATGGAGAAAAGAAAACCTCTCCAATAAATGGTGCTGGGGAAATTGGAAAGCCACATGCAAAAGAACCTAGACTGTTATTTGTCACCATATACCAAAATTAACTCAAAATGGACCAAAGACCTAAATATAAGACCTAAAACAAAACATTGCATAGAAGAAAGCATAGGTCCTAAATTTATGGACTTTGGGTTTAGAGAAGATTTTATGAATTTGACCTCAAAGGCAAGGGAAGTAAAAATAAAAATATATCACTGTGATTATATCAAACCAAAAAGCTTCTGCACAGCAAAAGAGACCATCAACAAGACAAAGAGGCAAAACACCCAATGGGAGAAGGTATTCGCAAAGGACACCTCCATTAGGGGCTAATGTCCAAAATATATAAAGAACTCCTACAACTCAACAACAACAACAAAACCCCCAAACAATTCAATTAAAAAAATGGGCAGATGACCTGAACAGACAATTCTCCTAAGAAGACAGCCAACAGACATATTAAAAGATGCTCAACTTCACTAGCTATTAGGAAATGTAAATCAAAACCACAATGAGATACCACCTCACACCTGTTAGAATGGCTGTTATATCAACAAGACAAGTAATAACTAGTGTTGGAGAGACTGTGGAGAAGAAGGAGCCCTCATACACTGCTGGTGGGAATGCAGATTGGTGCAGCCGCTATGGAAAACAGTATGGAGGTTCCTCGAAAAATAGAGAATAGAATTACCATATAATTCAGCAATCCCTCTTTTGGGTATCTACCCCAAAAATCTGAAAATATTTATCTGCAAAGATAGATGTTCTCCGATGTTCATTGCAACATATTCACAATGGCCAAGACATGGAAACAACCAAAGTGTCCTTTGAAGACGATTGGATAAAGATGTGGTAATATGCACAATAGAATACTATTCTGCCATAAGAAAAGATGAAATACTGCCATTTGTGACAACATGGATGGATTTCGAAATTATCACGCTAAGCAAAATAAGTCAGAAAAAATTGAAAACTATATGATTTCACTTGTACATGGGATATAAAACTGAAAGCAACAAGCACAGAAGACAAACAAGCAAAAACTCTTAGACACAGACAACAGTTTAGCGGTTACCAGAGGGTAAGGGGGGTGGGGGGGTTGTTGAAGAGGGTGAAGAGGGTCAAATACCGGAGGTGCCAAAAACATGTATACAAGTGGACACTTTGATCAACGGTGCTCAAGCAGTAGTTCGCCATAATCCGAAGTGTCTGGATGCTGATGGTAACCACTTTGAGCACCTCTTGTAATTGCAGAAGTCAAACGTGACTTTTATTCATCTTTTGTTACTGGTATATATTGAGCATTACAATTGTAATACAGTTTTCCTTTCTTAAAATGTGTATACATTTTTTTGGCACCCTCTGTATATGATGATAGAAGGAGAACTGAATCTGGGTGCTGAACACACAGTGTGATCTATAGATGATGTATTGTAGAATCGTACACTTGAAACCTATATAATTTTATTAGCCAGTGTCACCCCCAATAAATGTAATGAAAAAATGAAAAGGTAAAAAACAAACAAAAATAAACCCTCAAGTTTAGAAACTAAGGTGCAAAATGGATAACTGTCTTCAGCCTGAACCATTATGACTAAATTTTGTCGTAATCACACATGCATAAAGCTTGAACGAATTTCACTAGGCAATCACATCTACATATTAGGCAAATATCTAAGCTTTTCTAGGCAGTTCACTGTCATTGATTTACCCTCCACCTCCCCAAATCTCTAGGGCAGTATACTTATTTCACGTACCTTTAGTGCCAATAAATTCAACCTAATGGTTAAATACAATGACTTACTACAGTTTAAACTCTTTTCCCTCTCTCCTGTTGAATGATTAACAATCAGGATTGGAGAGCGGAAGGAGTCATAAATGTCACCTAGGTTCATTGTTTTAGAATGGGGGCAAGGAGTAAATGAATCTCAAAGGGAGATTACTGGATAATCGTATTTCTCCAGGAGCTCAGAATTTAGTACGACAATATATTGCCGAAATAACCTTTTTTCAAAGTAAATTTAGAATAAAAAGTTTGGTGGAGTCCTGAGATAGCATTTACTTTTTAAATTTTTAATTTTATTTGAATTTGTGTAGAATCAGGTCAGGTGGATACAGCACCCAATAAAAGACGACCATTGCCTTCAGTGAACTTTTGCACAAAAGGACATACTGACAATAAGACAAACCCAGCAATTTCAGGATAATAAGGGCTCTGTGTGATCATAGATACAGGACCTGAAATAAAGAGAAGGGAGAGGGAAGAGCAAACCCAGGGCTGGTCATGATGTGCCTTTTACTCTGCAGTAAGGAGGTCGGATTTCACCCTGAGAGCAGTAGGGACACATGGGAGGATGGGAGCCCAGGAGGAGTGGAGATGGTCTGTAAGCTGTGCAGGGAATTAGCCAAGGCAGTGAGTGGAAGCTTCGACTCAGCAGTGGAATGATACTAAAGAAATGTGGGTGAACTGAAGGAAATTTAGGTTAGAATTGTTGGGATTTGGAGGTTGAATGTCTTGTAAGGAGAGAGAGAGAGAGATGGGGTGGGGGGGGAGAGAGTGAGAGAGAGAGAGAGAGTGAGTGAGAGAGAACCGATTTGACTTAGCCCTGTGTGTAGAGAACACAGAAGAAAAGAAGATTGAGTGAGGGCCCTGGTGTCTAGCTCCCTGCCTTCAGGGAGAAAATTTCCTATGACGGGTGAATTAAAGTCCCCCAAAACACAAATTTAGTTTTGCCAGCATTTACTATTTATTAAATGCAATACATAGTAGAGAGCACTTGGGGTTAAAAAGGCAATGTAAACAAAGTTCTTCACATCTCCAGGTGAGAAAGAACAGGTATAAGGAAAATGATTTTCAGTACATATTAGACGGTGATAACTGCTGCAGTAAGATATGTGATTCATTCTAAGGGAGACGGAGTTGTGAAGGACTGCACAGAACGTGTGATATTTGAGGTGTATCTTGAAGGATGCAAGGGAGTCTTAAGAAACCCCCTAAATTTAAGTCTCCAGTCTCCTACATTTCTCCTGATATCTGACTCTGTCCCCAACATCTCCATGTGAACGTATAAAATGTATCTCAAACTTAACACATTCAAAAACAAATTCCTGGTCTCTATCTCTTCAAACCTGCTCTTCTCATCTTAGTAAATGGTTTTGCAGATGAGAGTAAAAGCTGAAGTCCTTACCATGTAAGACACTCTCCCGCCTACACTCCCCTCCAAAATCCTGTTATCTCTTGACCTCTTATTATACTGTTTGTCCCTTCTCATTCTATTCTAACTAAACAGGATCTCCTTGGGATTCTTCAAATACTCCAGGTATCTGCCCACCTCAGGGACTCTGCTTTTCCTTTTTTTTTTTTTTTTTTTTTGAGGGCAGTGTCACTGGCCCTCATATGTGGGACTCGAACCGGGGCCGCTGGCTTCCCAGGCCAGCGCTTAACCACCGCACCACTCTGCCGGCCCGCTTTCACTTTTTATTTAAAAATTTCTCCAGAAATTCTTATGGATTTATTTCTTCAACCCTTTCAAATCTTTGCACAAATGTCACCCGTTTAGTAAGGCCTTCTCTGTTCTCTCTCTTCAAAGATACACCCCTCACCCTCTGCACTTTCACTCACTTCCCAATTTGATTTTTTGTTCGTGTCACTCACCATCAGACATACATACATTTATTCATTTATGTATTATGTCATATCCCATGGGAACATTAGCTCCACAGGAATACGAATTCTGGACTGTTTTGCTTATTGGTTTATTCCTAAAGCTTAAAACAGTGCCTGGAACATAGTAGCCACTAAATTAGATGCTTATAAAATTAATGCTTTGGTGAAACGTAGAGGAGTATTCTGAGCAAGGAAAATGACATGAACAAAGTTAGAGAAAATGCTTTACACATTAGAAAATGCTTTATTGGCCTGCTGATGTGCAGGAAGCATAAAAAAAGGAGATACTAAAAGGCAGTTGTGGCCTCATATGAAGACCCGTGTTGGCATTCTGAAGATATTTGGCTTAATTCTCTAGATCAGTTCAGCAAAATTTTTTGCCAACAGCCAGATGATAAATATTTTTCCACTTGCAGTCTATGCAATCTCTGTCACAGCTTCTCACCTGTACCACTATAGAGTCAAAGCAGCCATAGGCAGTATGTAAACAGATGAGTGTGACTAAGTCCCAATAAAAGTTTATCTACAAAACTAGGAGGCAGGCCATTTTTGGCCCGGGGCTGTAGTTTACCACCCCCTGCTGTAGGCAGCAAGGAGGCACTGAAGATTTTTGAGCAGGAGTACCATGTAATTGACTCTATTATAAAAGGAAGCGCTGGGCAGTGGTATGGAAAATAGATGCAGGGACTGGGGTCAGAGGATGAGAGCTTGAACTAGGGAGGTATAACAGGAGGCTGTTACTGTTACTTAAAAGGAAGGCTGCTGAGTTCTTCAACTAGTTAAATAGCTGAGGGGATGAAATCAAGGGATGAGTTCAAAGTAATTCTCCAGGACTTGGCTTGTGGTTGACTTTTCCACTGCTTGATTGAAACCAGTCTAGTCAGAATTGTTGAGGAACAACCTCCATGTTATCCAATGCACACTTCCAACTGTTATCCTATTTGATCTGTCAACATAATTGACACAATGAATTGATGCATTTTCCTTGTAACATTTTCTTCACATGGTTCTGAAATAAAGAGCCACCTTCTCCTGGCTTATCTTTGTACCCATTTTCTCTACCTTCTTTATCTCACGGCTTTTCCTTGATTTCTAGACTTATATATCTAGCTCATAGGCATTTTGTACTGAACATGTCCAATGGCAAACCTTATATTCTCCAATTGCCCTCTTCTCTACTCCCAAAGAGAAAGACCTCCTTCCCCTAGTATTTGACATCTCAGTAAAAGACAGAGCCATCAACTGAGTTTGCTCAGGCCTTTAGAAAGCTGAGAGTCCTTGATTCCTCCCCTTCACACAGCCCTCACTGCCCATCTTCTCAACCTTCAGTATAAACATGTCCAGAATCTGAACAGTTAGCACTACATCTATCACGAGGGCCCTAGTCCAAGTGGCTGTAATTTCTCACTGAAGTGTCCCCCATAGGGTGTTTTTCCCATACAGCACAGCAAGAATAATCTTTTTGTATTGTAAATCAGATCATATTCCTGTGGGCACACCCCTCCAATGAAGGTTCATCTAACTCAGAGCAAAATTCAAGTTCTTCCTGCAGCCCCTGAGGCCATATGTTATCTAGCCACCTCCCTGATTCTTCCTCTCTCTTACTCCACTCTAGCCTTACTGGCCTTTGCTGCTGTTCCTCTTCAAAAATGCCAACTCCACATCTATTGGGGTCTCTTTGCATCAAATGTTCTCTGTGCCTGAACCACTTCCCCCTCATTTCATTCAGGTCTCTGCTCAAATGTCACCTCCTCCTAGAAGAGTTACACTGAATACCCTCTCAAAACTCACCCTTCACCCCTTTCTCTTCTTTTAGTGTTTTTACACAATACTTTCCACTGTTTGACATAATATATCCATAGTGGTTTAGTTATTTATGTCTGCATCACTAGAGGTTGATGAAAGTGGGGGCTTTTTGTTTCGTCTACTTGGTACCTCAGCATTGAGAGCATGCCTTGCATTTAGTTAGAAATCAATAAATACTGGTTGAATGAAACAATAAATAGATTTAAAGATGTCAGAAAAAGAGGAGTCAGTGAAAGAGCCTGGGAAAAATAGAGAGGTCATTTGGGATGTATGGCTACCCCAGCCAGGAGGGCACAGCAAAACCCAAATGGATAGATATGTGCTCCTAACACATGGGATGGGCTACTAACATCTCATATTGTACGAAGGGCTTTTCTGTCCATCAGGAAACTGAAAGCTGACTGTTACCTGCTGACTAAGAGCTGTTGATTCAATTTTCTACATTTTTTCAATGAAGACAGATTGAGTTCCTACCATTATAGCTTTACAAAAGAAATCCATTTGGACATCTTATTAGTAGTCATATCTTGGATATTCAATTTAGAAACCTATCTTATAATTTATTGTTTGTTGCTAGTGAGGAATGTAAAATTTATATTAAGTTATGATATTAGAATCTGTACAGCATATTCAGTACTTACAATTAAGTGAATAGAATGCAATTAAATCCTAAGATATTACTAAATAATATTTTAAAAATACATGACTATCAGTAAAATTACAAAAATTAGTTTTAGCTTTAAAGATGAACCCTTAATAGTTTTAAGTGCACACATGTTTGTTAAATAATAATATAATATAAAATGGAGACGATTGTAGAATCATTTTATTTGTGTCTTGTGAGAGTTGTAAAACATGAGACCTTTGACTTGCCCTCTGCTACGTCCAAAATCCCAGGGGTCTGTAATTTGAAGATAAGTTAGCTTCCTTTTTTCTTCTATCAGCACACTGTCTACAGTAATACATTCCATGGACACTGATTGCATCAGCATTATAGCCATTTATAACAAAGTGTTTAGCTACAGTGAAACATAATTGCTGGAAATATATTTATTGAGGCATTTGTTAAAAAAAAAAAACCCTAAACTTTTATTTAATAATTATATTTTCTTAGTAAAAATATTTGTATCATTTGTTATAACTTTTTTTCAGACATAGGTTTAAGTAATTCAGAGGTTTTTAATGCTTAAAGAAAGAAAAATTAAACGTATCCTTTCTTATATATCCTTTACCCATTTCTGGCTTTTGTACTCCCTCCCTTCATCTCTACCTCTCCTTCTCCCTCCTTCCTTCCCTCCTTCCTTCTCCCCTTCTCTCATCCTTTCTCTTGTGTGTAATTTTTTGCAAACCCCTCATTTTCCATCAGTTTCTGTCTCCCTTTCACACATTCATATTAGAGTGCAAACGAGTTGTCTCACTCTTCCCTTAACATTATAAAACACACTGAACTGAACTCTATACCTGTTAATCTTGTTTTTATACGTAACTCATTCATAACTTGCACATTCGTTAATTTCACTGCGTCTCTTTAACCCCTTTCTTCCTCATGTGTCAGTGGGTTAAATGCTTCTCCATGTGCAGTGTGTCCTGGCTTAACAGTGACTGAAAGTGAAACGCCTTCTAATGAAACTTGCACCACAGGCTGACTGATGTGCACAAGAGTTACGTGCCTCTGCAGCTCATCAAAACATGACATCATTTGAGGACCCGCTGTACTAATATGTTTAGCGTTGAACTTTGTGCTCTTGTGTCTACAGTGAATCACTGTTTTTTGTTCTTGGAGATAAAAATTGCTTGAAACGCTGAATAGTTTTCTTATGCTACATATATACTAGGTAGGAATAAAGTCTTTTTAAGGCACTTAGAATATGCTCCTGTGTTCCTGAATTATAAAAATGTACACACATCTGCTGTGGTTGTTTTTTGACTGGTGAGCTTATGGTATTTTTGTTCAATTAAAAACGTACACTGTTCACTAATGTTCATAGACACTGGTAGTCACTGTTCTCACCCGCACTCCAAAGCGCTATGTGTGGTATTTTACAACTTGTTCCACAAAGGATTTAAGGTGGGCATTTAATTTATGTCTTCTCTTCTGGCAGCTGCAGGGTACCTGTTGTTTGCATTATTAATGTTTATCTCTTCTCAAGTTACATTTTCCTGAAGATAGGGGCCTGGACCAGCAACAGGCCCAGTGAAAATGTCCAGTCCAAATATGGAAGTGAAAAATGTGTTGAAAGCAGGAGAGAACGATAAAATATTGAGAGTATTCATCATAAAGTGCGACATGTTAAGCCACACTGTCATTGCTAATAAAAAAATAATAAATTTGTCTTAAATGCGATAGCTATTTAGTAGGAATTATAAAGTCTCAAGTATTTTTGTGGACACATTAATTTTTACAAGTAAATTTTGTTAAATGCCCCTAGGATTATGTTAAATGTTTTGGTGAATGGGCATAATTCACTGAATGTCCCGTTGGCCTTAAGAATCAGGGAAGTTGAGTTTCCAATTTGGAATTTTGGTCAGGGGTCACATTAGTGATGATGATGATGATAATAATAATAATAATAATAGTAATAAGATCTTATGTGCATATATAATTCTGTATTATATCATATTAGCCCCTCAATAACCCTGTGTTTTAGAAATGGCAATTGAGAGGAGTAAAGGTCAGAAAAATTGAATTAATTTAAGGGCATGTGACCAGTAAGTTAAGTAGATGAGACTCAAACCCAATTATTCTCTTTACTATATTAGATTGAGATAGATTATCTATTACCTATTGGTTTGTAATCCATGGTTTTTCTTAATTTAATATATTTGAAATGACAGTTTTATAATATCTAAAACCACATGATATTTATTGGATCTGTCTGGAAGAATTATAGATTGTTTTTCCTTCTCCGATTTCAAAAATTGCTGTTATGTTTATTTTACCAAACAGAAAAAAATAGTATTTTATCTACTAAATAAGGAGAAAGTAAGTTTAAGCATCAACTTGAAAACTTTCAGATATGCAGTCCATTTAAAATGACTTCTAGGTACAATTCAAGTCTAATCAATTTTTTAAAAAAAGGTTTTCATCTGTGGGCTAACAAAATAAATAATTGAAAGTGAAAAGATATCAGAACATGTATATTTTTTCATACTATGTTGTTCATCTATTCCTTTTTTGTTCAGTAAGAAAGCTTACATTACATTTTTTCTTTCATAAAATATATCATTTTCCAATGGTGAAAAGCTAAACTTTTGCATTCACATCTTTATCACCATCAATGCCCCCAAAACAGCATACATAAAATTAGTTACCGTGTTGTCTATCATGCTTATATTTGAGTTGTCAGGATTTCATATCTTAGTGGGAAGAAAATAAAAATGTAACTTTAGCTCTGAGGTGGAATCTTTATTTTTATTTCCATTTTGATTACATTGTTTCTTTGGGTTAATGGACAAGTATTTGTCGTGGTTGCCCAGGTGTTAGGGAAGTAATGGTTTGAGTTCGGTGGATGAACTGGCGACTATTAGCAGGAGAATCATAGGGCCTCACTGCCGAGGTCATTCATATCACTGGGGATCATACCTTCATAAAGAAAACTAAAGCATATGTGTGGTCACAACCAATCTTTGTCATTATGCCCTGAAAGCCTTCAGATTTGTGATCAAAGCAATGGGCTTCTCCTGAACCGTGGTCTAACCTCTGCTTGAACCTTTCAAATTTCTCTTTTAGGAGATGATACAATACACTTTGACTCCGTTACCTGCCTCTAAGACCCATCTGCCTAATTAAGTGATAGAAATTAAAATTATTGTCAGTAAGTCGGGAGAAAATGTAAATTTTAAATATCTGTGTCTCCTGTCAGTGTTGTTTACTTATCATTTTCTACTGATGTTTTAAAGAATTGCTGAACATGTGTTTTTTATCCAGAGCTGAATGTTCCCTTCTGATGAATATAAAACATACTTCGCTTTGTAAATGTACATTAGAAGTATTAGAAAGACTTAATCTTTGACTCTGTTACTAAATTTCATCTGTCAAAGGAGATAATTTTGAACTGTAATGTTTGGTATTATATCAACTGATGGTTCCTGGATGCTTTTAGGATTAAAATGGAATTCCACTGTAGAAATTGAATGTCATTGTCATCCATAGTAAAATTTAGGCTGTCTGTATCCTTATTGACTCCTTTTGTCACATGTTGGTGTACCTCAGTTGAGTTCAGCATGTTTATTTTATATTTTAAGAGGGTATTCAGCTCCTATCAACTGATTTATTTGTGCAGTTTTCCTTTTAATGAGGATGTAATACATATTGGGTGTATAAGCTCGCTCTTTAATAGTGCTTATTTGATTATGTCCTTTGTACTATATGTGGCTTCTTAATAATCTTTCTCTTCAGTGTTGATTTCTTGAAAGCATATGTCCTATTTTAAGTTTATGTTCATTTTTTAAATTCTCTTATGGAAAAAAATTTTTCCTTATAGAAAAAAGCTAAACTTCATAGGCTGGCATACAAAGCTTTCCGTACTTTGACCTTATGGCTCCATGTCTCCAACTTTATTTGCCACCTCTTGTATGTAGTCATCTCCAAATCAATTAAATAGTTCTTCATTGATCATTAGAAACAAATTATATGCGTGTTTCCATCTCTGTACCTCTTCTTAAAATATTTCCCTTGTTAGAACTATTTTCATTTTTTTTTTATTTGACTATTTATCTTTGAGTTTAAATACTGTTTTTCAGTTATTCAGTCAACAGATATTTACTGAGTTCCTAACATGTCACATTCTGTCTAGGCTTTGAAAGTGTAGTAGTGAAGAAGATATATAAAGTCTTCAATCTCATGGAGCCTTCAATTTAGAGGGAGACATAAGCAGACAGACAATACCATTTGATAAGTATTATATTAGAGAAATACAACATATTATGTTTCCCTAAAGCTTTCTCTGACTACCTCAACTTTTATACATCATTTTCTCTTGAATTTTTAAAGTGCTGTTTGTTCCTACAACCAATTTCTCCTGAATAAATATACCCTTTCACTCTTATTTAGCAATTTATATCTGTGATCAGTAAGGGTGGGTAAAAATACACAACCATATGCCAGACTCTCTCGTAGTTCTCTGCAAAGAGCAAACACTAAATAAATGGATGTTTGTTTGTTTTTTGGTGGTGGGGGCGATGTGTGATGATATGTACAACACCCTTTGTATCTACCCAAGGCTTAAATCAAATAATCAATTAAGAGGAACTTCTTAAAAGTTTTATTCTTTTAGTAAAAGTAAAACATTCTATTTCTATTTCTGCCCATACTGAATTCTTCCTACCATTTTGTTTCCTAGAAATAATTATCAGTAACTATACTGGTAACGTTTTATCATTGATTATACACACACACACTCACTCATAACCACCAACTCAAGTATATAACAAATATCCCAAATTGAATTCAAATCTTTTTCATATTAGGCTACGGGAAAATTCATTCACAGTCTTTCAAGAGGTAGGGAAGAGACCTCCATTTCCAAAGACTTGAATGATTTCAGCCTTCTGTGGTACCTGGAAAATTGTCCCTCGCATCTTTATTGCATCTTGCTTTACTCTCTCAGACTTCTGGCCTTACTCTCTAAGACACATGGGCTTCTGGAAGCAGACAGCTCTGCTGATTGTACCACGCTTAGGTTAAGAAATATTTGCTGATGCCAAAACCCCTGGTACCATGAGCCTACTTCCCTAAGTGTACTATCAGGAGTTCAGTTCGGCAAATTGTTCTCTCTATAAGGGTGCTTGACTGAAAGAAAGATTAAGAGCAGAAACCCAACCTGTATCTGCTTACCAAAATGAGTTCTCTTGGGGTTGCATTAGCCCAGAATGGTTGCCTTCTTCTCATTCATACGGAGGCGCTATGTGTGCATATGGTGACCCTGATCCCCGCTCACCATGCTCTGGGTTCCAGCCTAACCCTTCTTCCCCTCTCCTTCCCATTGGACTGAAAGAAAGCTGATTCCAGATTTTGAGAAACTCCCCACATCTTGGGGAAAACCTTTTCTCTCTTCTTTGGCTTCTTGTCTTTAAAAACAGTAACTTTTTTGTTTGTTTGTTTGTTTTTTTGAGGGCAGTGTCACTGGCTGTCATATGTGGGACCTGAACCGGGGCCGCTGGCTTCCCAAGCCAGCGCTTAATCACGGCGCCACTCAGCCGGCCCCAAATCATCAACAAACCTTTTTTTTTTTTTTAAACACTAACTTTTGACACTGCTCCTCCTGGACACTTTATATAATCTCTTCTGTTTGCTTCAACTTTCTCAAAAGTCAGAAAAAGAGGGTGCTATTCAAGAGGCCTCTGCTCAGGACCCTGGAAATGCCAGACTGCTCTCTTGAAATGAAGGGCTGCAAAGACGTTCTGTAAAAATAAAGAGGGCAAAACATGAATTTATATCCTGATATATTTTAAGTGAAATAGTAAGCTTATGTTTTAATAAAATTTATTTATTTTTAACTTTGAAATACTTTTATAATGTCCATTGTACAAAATTTACAGGCTATCTGCCTTTAGTAGGAAATCTCATATAAAATCTGTGGTAACTTTAGAAATCGGTGAGTTATTATCTTCCAGCATGACAGGAATTATATAACTGAAAGTTTCACGTGATCCAGTAAGACTTAAAATTGCTTTCTTCATATCTCTTGTGAGAATTTTCTCAGGTGTTTTATGTGTATTTTGTTTTAGAATTTGTGTTTTGCTTTAGAATTTTAGCATGTAAAATTCAGCCATTATAATGGCTGTGCATCCTAGAATTATTTCACAGGAACATAGTGAGGTTAACAGGGCAACATCCTCTGTGAGAGCCTGTAGGTGGGGGTGGGGGTGGGTGGATATTATTGAAATGAAAAGTTAGTATTTAGTTAAGTGAAAATGCTGCGTTTGGTTTTAAACACACAAGGTAGGCTTAGTCTTCTTAATGTAGAAGTAGCACAAGTAATATGGAGTAAAAATGAGACATTGTGATAAATTTCTCAAAGTTGGAATATATTAAATGCACACATCCACAAATTAATAATGGTTATAAAGTGACTTATCTTCATATTTGAGTAAATAATAATTACAGCATATTTTAAAAATTTATCCTGGTTTGATTAATTTTATTAAATAATAAATACTTATATGTAGTGTATGTACAGTTTATACATGTGTAATATATCTATTTGCAGGCGAACTAGTTGGTTTCTAATTATGAAAGAATGAAAGGTTTATGTTTACTTTTAAAAAATAACTTAAAATATATGTTAAAAAGTTATATTTAAAATATTTAGCACTGTGTATACTGTTACAAGTAGAACCCATGCTTATTTGATGATTAAGGATACACAGGCTTTAAAGTTTTTGTCTAAGTTCCAAATTTATCATAAATCAGCTATGTAACTGTGGGCAAATTACTTCTTTGAATCTCAGTTCATTTTTACAATGGAGATGATGCCTTACCTTGTAAAATTATTGTTGAAGATTAAACCCTTTTATTAAGAGTTTATTTTAGTACCTGACATTTCATGCAATAAATGTTAGCTCAGAAAATTGGACGTAGCTTTTTGTTGTATAAAACAACAAAAACATAACATACGTATGCCTTTCCCCCTTTGGTCAATTAGACTTATATGCATCATTTTTGGAGATGAGAATCTTAAATTTGGGGGGTGATTACTTTTCATTTTTTTCATGGTTAAACTTTTAACAGAGTTCTTAAAAAAAAACAAAAAAAACTTTAGCTTATAAGTTTTTCAAGTCCCATGACCAGGTGGTTGTCAGGAATTTGGAGGACAAGCTCATTTCTACCCTGCTTAGTTAATTATTGTGATTGTAAACAAAGGATGTACAATTCACAGTCAAGCAGCATTTCACTTGGATGATGGAGGTGATAATAGCTTAATTCCTGCTGGACCTTTTTTCTTTGCTCTGGCAAGTTCATACTGACCTTGTCCAAAATCTGATGACCTCCCTTTTTTACTCAACTGTTTGGAAAGCCAGGCCTGCCATAGCTGGCCCTGAGGGGGTATCTGAAAGACCACTGAGCCACTGACCCATGTCAAGACTAGATTTCTAGTCTGATCTACAGGACCTCTGCAATAGTTATACATGGGGCTTATTCTACACAAAAGCGTAACGGGCTGCATTTTTCTGCTTATTAAATATCCTCCTTAAAGTCCTTAAAGTCCATTTTAAATGTCCTCCTTAAAGTCATATTTAATTTACTCAATTTCTTATGCAGGTCATTTTCTAGATGAACTACAAATTTTGATTTTTTTTATCAGTATTAATACCTTAAAACTAATCTTGAATGTTTTGAAATGTGAGCCAAACATACTGTTAAGCCATAACTAAATATAATGAATATTTATCTGTTTGATTAAGGGACCAAGATAGTGGCATTTAATGCTTATAAAGGTTTTTATTTGGGGGGGGGGGCAAAAATTCCATATATCTCATAAAAAAATGTAGTTTAAGTTGTTATTGTTACATTTTATAATCTCTGTTTATATGCTGTCAACCTCAGATATTACTCAAATGTTGATGTTTAAGAATTTGGAGGTTATGAGACTTGAAGGAAAGCATATGACCAACCAGTAAGATGTTATTTAAATCTGGTTGGATGGGATCCGTCTACCTTAATAGGAATTCTGTGATGGAGCTATGATATGAAAAGAGATTTAAAAAAAAAAAATCCCTCTCTTTTGTTGTTCTTCTGCATAATAGAAAATGATCTGGGCCTTTTATGAATATCTAGTCAGTATTCTACAATTTATAATATGACATTGTCTTTTATTTTTGTATAGGAGTTGATCCCTGAATTTTATTATCTCCCTGAGATGTTTGTCAACTTCAATAATTACAACCTTGGAGTGATGGATGATGGGACAGTAGTGTCTGATGTTGAACTTCCTCCTTGGGCCAAAACCTCAGAAGAATTTGTTCGCATAAACAGATTGGTAAGATAGTAATCATCTACTCTGTCTGTCAGGAGTCTTTTTGCGAAGTATGTTTCATGTGTTGGTATAATCATTTAACCCTTGCTCTTCTGGACCAAACTGTAGTTGACAGGAATAACTGAGAGTGACATCATAGTTCATGAATCTTAATATAAAATTGATAGAATTGTATTGTCTTGAAAGATATAATGGTTTCTTTTATTCCCTTATGCAGAATTTAGGTAACTTTCATACGTACGTGATCATTGAAAATTATAAATGCAGGTTGTCGGTTAAACTGCAATTCTATGTTTTTTCTAAGATGGGTCTCTCGTACCAGGAAAAGAGCATGATTCTGTGTCAGAAGGCCATTGCACATTTTAGTAATAGAAACAAAATATTCAGATTCTCTCCTGTATGTGTATTTTAAAGGAACTCTTCATGTAATACTTAGAACATTAAAACTGGAAAGCACAGTGATCACAGGTCTGACAGACAAGCCTTCCGAACCCTCTCCAGTGGACGCCTTAAGGTCCTCTGTTATATGGGTTTTCTGTTTCATGGAAAACGTAATATGACTTTTTCTTTTTGCCTTTAATTTTTCATAGAAGTTTGGAATCAGGGAGCTTCATTCTCAGTATTTAAAAGTAATATTTTATCATACTCCATATTAAAGATGAAATCTAAATTGCATTGTATTTTTCATTTACATTTAAACAAATTACTGCATTTTAGTTTTCTAGGTGGCATTTCTTATCTTTTATAGCAGCAATTATATTTTAATCCTGTCTTCTGGGTCTTCATTGCAGTCTCATTATTACTGATATTTCACATTATATATATAAATACATGTGTGTGTGTATATACACACACACACACACACACACACACACACACACACACACAGCAGGAGAAGTGGAAAGAACATAGGCTTTGAAGCTAGACCAGTTTTCTTAATCATGGATAAATTCACTTTGCTGGATGGGACCTTAGGCAATGTAACCTTTGTGAGCTTTGGTTTCCTCATTTGTAATTTGGAAATTAAGAGTATAAAATTGTAATTATGTATGTAAAATACCTAGAATATTATCTCGCATATGGTAGGTACTCAAAGATTGTACCTAATATTATTCTATCATAGTCTTAAGGCACACATTGCATTTTACTTTTCCCTTATGCCCTTTGGATGATTCTCAATTAACTTACTAAATTAAATGAGAATAAAAGACAAAACTTAGCGCTGAAAGATATTGAAGGAGATATCAGACTTTAAAATGTGACAGTTGTCTGTGGTTGTGTGATTTTGTTCCCCAGGGGCACTTGGAAGTCAATAGGAGGTCCAGTCATTTTGCAGTTTCTTTTTCTTTTAAGTGATTGTCTACCCTTGTAAAACACATTTATTTAGGTCTAATTTACAGACCATAAAATTCACCTTTTTAAAAGTGCACAATCCAGTAAGCATAAGCACATTTATACAGCTGTGTACCATCACCACAATCAGCTTTTGAACACTTAATATCACTCTGATAAGTGTCCTAATACCTGCAGTCATTCTCTGCTTCCCATTCTGGGTCCCAGGAACCACTGATTCTGTCTCTATAATTTTGTTTTTGTGCCGGCCAAGTGGCGCGGTGGTTAAGAGCTGGCTTAGGACACCTGCAGCCCCGGTTCGGATCCCACATATGAGGGTCACTGACACTGCCCTAAAAAAAAAAAAAAAAAAAAAAAAAAAAAATATATATATATATATATATATATATATATATATATATATGAAATTTTGTTTTTTTCTAGAAATTTTATATAAATGCAATCATACAGTATGTAGTCTTTTTGTGCCTGGCTTCTTTTAAAAAGCATGATGTTTTTGAGATTCGTCTATGTTGTTGACTATATAGTCTTTTTTTTGTATCACTGCATAGTATTCCATTGTAAAGATAAAATACATTTTGTTTATCTGTTTACCAGTTTATGGACATTTAGGTTTTTTGCAATTTTAAGCTATCATGAATCATGAGTATTTGTATATGCCTTAAGGTGGACATAGATTTTCATTTCTCTTGGATAGATTCCTAGGAGCTTAATTGCAGGGTCGTATGCTAAGAATATGTTTATCATTTTGCATTCCCACCAACAATGTATGAAATTCCAGTTTTCCATATCCTTGCCAAGACTTGGTATTGTCTGTCTTATTTATTTTAGCCATTTTAGTAGGTGTCTCATTTTGCTTTTAATTTGCATTTCCCTAATGATTAATGATGTTGACAACCTTTTCACCAGCCTATTTTCTGCTCACATATCTGTTCAACTCATTTGCCTTTTTATTAATTGGGTTATTTGTCTTTTTATTATTCAATTTTAATAGATCTTTATATATTGTCCATAAAAGTCCTCTATCTAACATCTCTTTTCCAAATATTTTTTTCCTAGTCTGTGACTTGTCTTTTCATTCTTAATTGTTCCTTTTGAATCACCATTTAAAAAATGTTTTTACAATTAGGTAGATATAAAATTATATTTATATAACATTTGAAAAGTATAATCGTCTCCATTCTTGAGGAATGAATTTTTAAGAAAATTAAAATCATATTCAGATCATTTCAGTATTGAAATGGTTTTTCTCAAATATGATTTAAACTTTTAAGTCTCAAGGGAACCAGCTCTCTATTAATCATTACCATATTTAGCATTATTTAAAGTACAAAGAAGTTTGTTAGTGTGTGTACTTCGCTTTAAAAGCGTTATAAGAGGCAGAAACATTGAAGAAGTATGTTTAAAGCCTTTCAACAATATTTTGACAATTAAAAAAACAATGTGTTGCATTTTTTTTTCTTTTTTTAATTAAATGTATTGGGGTGACAATGGTTAGTAAAATTATAAGGATTTCAAGTGTGCTTAATTGTATAAATTGAGGTAAGTCACTCTCCTGGCAGCGCTCCCCGTTTTCACCCTCACTCAGAGTAACCAGATCTATTTGGGATGGGTTTCCCAAGGACTCCAAAGAAAAAGATGGCAACTTCCTAGATTCTTTTCCACTCAGAGTGTGCTTTTGCCTGACTATGTTTGACCATGTTTCAAACTTAGAAATGGCTATGAAATTATATACAAAATAGTATTTTACAATTCTAACTGCACATTTAGTATTACTTATTATTAAATTATTAAACATTTGTCCCAGTGATTCCTACAAGTTTTACAGATGTCTTCATAGTTTAAGCTCTGAATAATACACGTTCTTAGCAGGATCATGTAAACATTCACTGCAAATTTAATGCAAATGTAGTTTGGCATTGAATATTTACATCTCTGATTATTTTAATTCATAATTACGGGAAGATTCTTGATGTTACTTACATGGGTCTTTATGAAAGAATTGAATCATTCCTTCAAAACTATTTATTATACACCTATGATGAACAAAGCTTTCCTGCAGTACCGTCCATATTGATTCATTTTATAATTTCCTGTTAACTTTCTATAAGGGACTGAATTATTAGGATGGTGTTTTATGTTCCTGTTAGCATGTTATCATACAAGGGTTTTCTCCCCCTCCTCCTCGTGGTTTACCTCTTCAAGTCCACAGATTTTATGCAATGATTGTAGCTCATGAAATGCATACTACTTTGATCTGTGACCTTTTTGTGGTGCTAATCGGGTTCCTGATATCATTATACCTTACTCATTAATCATATTTCCTGCAGCCCGTCAGGCAGCCAGACAGCACCGGTCCCTGTTTTCAGCCCTCTGTTGGCAGGTTTCTGCTTTTCCAGATTATTACAGACGGTACTTTGGCTTCTCATAGCCAGAGCCACATCAAGCTGTGTGTTACAATTAAAGTCAGATGGTCCTCAGGTTGAACAGGGATATAGTGTTGCAGCTGTCTCTCTTCCTGGAACAAACCAGCACCAAGAACAGATGATCTATAGGACAATGAAGAATAACAGATTGTCCAGTTCTCCGTTGGTAGCAGGGGATCACAGAATTCATTAACTGACATACTCATTTTAAGACACCCAGCATGTATCTTTTTAAGTATTTGGTGGCCCAAATATTAATTCAAGGGGATACGATATTTTTAGGAACGTGATTTTGTTAGTGGACTGGTAATGCTGCATTTTATATTTGTGTTAGAGGACCGTAGCTACTGTCTTTCCTAAGCATTTTAATCCTCACAGCTTTCTGTGAGTCGTGAAGATCTAAATGTAGGAGTGACAAGTTGGCTAGAGTGTTGGCTTCATTCATATACAGAAGATAATATGCTGCATATTTTAGAAGGAAAACTCACCTAGGTCTAATTAATCCTTTAGGTAAATAAAGTACATTTTCTTTGTTCTGAACAGTTGGAATCAGGGTAAAACTAGAGCTGTCTTAACTACATCCTGGAGATTGGTCTGTGTTATTTAATATTACCTGGACCTAAAGAGAAAAAAAAATTTAATTCCAAATACTGCTTCAGAAATAGAAATGAGAAACAGGCTTTCATACTTTCAAATAATATAAAAATATATGAGTTGAGACTGTTCATCATATATCTCTTATGATACAATGTTGATGTTATGGACCTATATTATACTGCCTCTTATAACCCTCAAGTTTTAAGTGGAATAAGAGACAAAACCATAGTCCGAGCAGTAATGATAGTTCTATTTATAAAAGTTGATGAAGTGAAACATTTTATTTCAGCTGAAAGATGTATGGTTTCTTCAGATTATAATGAAAGTAATTCATTCATCTAACAGGTATTTACTGAGTGCCTGTGTACCAGCGCTGTAAGACTCAGTGAATAAGGCAGACCATCTCACTACTGTTTTGGAGGTTACTTCCTCTTTGATGGCTTAGGTTGTTGAAATAGAAAGCTTCTCGTGGCTGAGAGTGGTAGGAATCTGATAAAGAAAGACTTCTGTTGATGAACTGTCCTGAGGTTACCAGGTAGAATCACACTTCCTTTTGTGTGTCTTTAGCTTTTGTCTTCTCTACAATTTCATAATGGTGACATGAGTTGTCACTTACTGGAGAAGGTAAAGAAAAACAAAACGAGTACATTATCTCCTTTCCAGATGATATGTGGACAAATTAAAAGTGGTGATTTTTTATATTGTCACCTGAGAGAAAAATAAAATTTTCAGATATAATTTCTCCACTAACCTTGTTTTTTCCTACTATTGCTAAATATAAATCTTTTCAATCTACCTAAACCTTCATAGATCTTATATCTCTAAAGAAACTAGGTCAGTCTGTTCTAACCTTTTCACTTGAATGGAAAATTTACAGTTTTCAGGTGATGGCAGCATAGTTGATGCTAAGAATATCATGTTGATTAAAAAGTGCTATATGTGCATCCAGCAAGGCCTACAGCTTGAGGTAGCTGAGTTTGCAATGATATAGCAATTAGGTTATTGTAATGGGATGTTATGTTCCAAATTACAGTGTTTGGAAACTCTGTGAGGTTCAGAGGATTGATTGAGATTTGTAAGGGGTTGCACATTTTTGACCTTTATTCATACCACGGTTTCCATTTTCTGAGTAAATGGCATTTAAAAGCCTGTTTCTTAAGAGAGCTGACCAGGCAACATTTTTTTATTTTTGGAATCAAAACGCCAGAAACTACCTGGTTTTTTTATATTGTTCCTTTTCCATTTGCCTTTTCATTTTCCACACTGATACTGATATGGCCAAGAACGTATATAACCATCATAGCTTCAGTTGGTACTAATTATTCTCAACTGTGGACATATCCCTCTGTCTGCCCTCCCTGCAGTGGACAGGGGTACATGTGTACGAAGTGTGAAAAATATCAAAATTACTATTGTTTGGTTTGCTCTTAGTCCTGATATGTAATTTAATCTGAAATTTTTAGTTTAAAAAGGACACCTAAATACATTGGGGGGAAAAAGTCCCATGTTGATAGTGTTAATTCTCACCAAATTTTATAAATGTAATATATTGGGTTGTCAGAAAAATTATGACATATTTTTCTATGTTTTCCATTGCAAAAACACATCATGACTTTTCCGACAACCCAGTAAAAACCAATTCAAGTCCCAACAGGATTGTGTGTGTGTGTGTGTGTGTGTGTGTGTGTGTATGTGTGTGTGTGTGTATATATATATATATATATATATATATATATATATATATATATATATATATATATTTTAAAGGAGCAAAGGGCCAGCTAAAGCCTAGACCTCCCTGAAAACAAGTACAGGTTTCAGAGGGACTGGCTTTACTATGTAACAAAAATTATTATAAAGTTACAGTAATTAGGGAAAATTAGGAGAAATTGACTAATGGAAGTCAACAGAGAACCCAGAAATCAACCAGGACATATAAAGAAACTTCATCTACTGCATAGCTTGGTGTCCCAGCTCTGTGGGGAAAGGAAGGACTTTTTAATTCAAAGTGCTGGGATAAATAGTTATTGTATTGGTTTCCTTGGTAACAAACTACTACACACTGGTGGCTTAAACAGCAGAAACATATTGTCTCACATTTCTGGAGTCCCTAAGTCTGAAATCAAAGCTCAGCAGTGCTGGTTTCTTCTGAGGGCCATGAGGAAAGATCTGTTCCAGGCCTCTTGGGGGCTTTATGCAGCTGCCTTCTCTCCATGCCTCTTCTCATCATCCTCCATCTATATCCTGTCTCTGTGTCCACGTTTCCCCCTTTTTGAAGGACACCGTTCGTATAGGATTAGGGACCCACCCTACTCCCCTTTCACTTCATCTTAGCATAAATAATTATATATACAATGACCATATTTCCAAATCAGGTCATATTCTGTGTTACCGGAGAAGTTAAGATTTCAACATTTGAATTTGGGGGATACAGTAACATATTCAACCGAGAACAATAATTATCAAATGGGGGTGGGGGTGAACATAGAATCTTATATCACAAACAAAAATTAAGGTTTATTAAAGCTTTAAACCGGGCCGGCTGAGTGGCGCGGTGGTTAAGCGCTGGCTTGGGACGCCAGCGGCCCCAGTTCGGTCCCACATATGAGGGCCAGTGACACTGCCCTCAAAATAAATAAATAAATGTGAAGGAGATTTAAAAAAAAAAAAAAAGGCTTTAAACCTAAGGGCAAAACTTTTAGAAGATAATGCAGGAGGATATCCTTGTGATCTTGGAATTGAGAAAAGTTTTCCAAACAGGAAACAAAAAGTGAAATATGATATTTTACACTAATTGATTTTAGGATGTTAAACCAACCTCGTATTTATTGAATATATAACACTTGTATGGTATAAATTCTTTTGATATGTATTGTAATTTTTTGCTGTTAATATTTTGTTGAGAAATTATTACTTTTGAGGATTTTTTCCTCTTATGTTCATGAGGAATATTGATAGGTGGTTTTCTTATAATATCTTTGTCTGACTTCAATATCAAGAAAATATTGGTCTCATAGAATGAGATGTAGCAAAATGTTCCCACTTCCTCTATTCTCTTAAAGATTTTCTGAAAGATTGGTGTTATTTCTTCTTTAAATATTTGTTTGGGCTTCACCACTGAAGCCATCTGGACATGGAATTTCCTTTGTGGGAAGATTTTAAACTACTAACTCAATTCTTGCTAAAGGTTTGTCAGTTTTGTTGATCTTTTCAAAGAACTGAATTTTCATTGATTTTTTTTTTTCTACTGTACTTCTGTTTTTTCTTTCATTGGGCTTTCACTGCAATGCTCTTTTTTTCCTTCCTTTTGCTTGTTTTGGGTTTAGTTTGCCCTTTTACTAGATTCTTAATTTGGGAAACATGTTTTTAAATTTAAGTTCTTTTTTCTGTCCTAATTTTGGTTTTTACAGTAATAAATTTCTCTTTATGTACTGTTTTGGCTGCATCCAATAAATTTTGACATTTGTTCTGCTTATTTTCATTCATTTCATAACACATTCTAATTGTCCTTTTGATTTCTGTTTTGGCTTATGGGTTATTCCGAAGTGTGTTATTTAGTTTCCGTATATGTGGATTTTCCAGATTTTCTTCTGTTTTATTTCTAACTTAATTTCATGGTGCCTGGAGAATATATTCTGTGTGATTTCTGCTGTTTTAAGTGTGCTGAGAACTTGCTTTCTGACTGAGTATATGGTCTATGTGGAGAAGTCTCCATTTGCTCTTGAGAAGAATGGGTATTCTGCTGTTGAGTGTGCTGTAGATTTTAGTTGATTAAGTTGGCTTAGGGTGTTCAAACCTGATATATCTTTGCTGATTTTCTGTCTCTTTCTATCCATATTTTCTAGTGAGATGTTGAGGTTCCCAAATATTTTTGTCAATTCTGTCAGTTTTTGTTTCATGTGCTTTTAAGCTCTGCTGTTAGATGCATACGTATATGAGTTTCCTATGGCTGCTGTAACACATTACCAAAAACTTGTTGGCTTAAAACTCCAGAGATTTATTCTCTAACAGTTCCAGAGGCCAAAAGTCTGCAATCAGTATTGCACTTCCTCTGGAAAAGACATCTCCCTCTGTCCTCACATCCCTTCTCCTTTCTGTCTATTGTAAACTCTCTCTCTGCCTTCCTCTTACAAATATACATGTGATTACATTTAGGGTCCTCCCTGATAACCCAGAGTAATGTTCCCGTCGCAGGATCCTTCATTTCATTACTTCACAAAGACTCTTTTCCCATAGAAGGTAACATTTACAGGCTCTAGAGATTATGACTTGAAATCTTAGGGGGGCAGGGCATTTTCCAGCCTACCATTGTGCATATGTGTTTATAATTGTTATATTTTCGTGATGAACTACATTTTCATCATAAATTATCCCTCTTTGTTTCTAGTAATTATTTAGTCTCTTTTGCCTGATATTGTACGGTATAGCTAGTCCAAGTATCATACGGTTACTCTTTGCATGGTATACAGTTTTCTATTCCTTTACTTCCAACCTACTTTGCCTTTGATTCCCAAATATTTTTTTTTGTAGATAGCATATAGTTGGATCATGTTATTAATCCACTCTGATAACCTCTGCCATTTAATGCTATTTTTGGTATGTTTGGACTCATTTCTGCCAATTTGCTAATTATGTCCTTTAGTCTTAGGTCTTTTTGTTTTTCTGTTCCTCCTTTATAAATTCTTTATATTAAATAGGTATTTCTAGTCTACCATTTTATTTCATTAAATCTTTTTTAAACTTCTTTTTAGTTACTTTCTTAGTCAGTGCCTAGGGACCATGTACATCTTAATTATTTCAATTTATCTGTTATCTCAATCCACTTCAGATTAATGCTTACTTAATAACGGTAAAATATAGTGACTTAATTCGAGCTCAGCTCTATTCCTTCCTTCCTACTTTGTACTATTGTCATATATATTACATCCATATATGTTATAAACCCACTATACAGTGTTAATAACTATTGCTTTATGCAATCTTATGTCTCTAAAGAAGTTAAGAAAGGAGAAATTTTACCTACTAATTTTATTTACTATTCTAACCTTAATAGAAACATTCCAAAGTGAATAGAAGAATACCTCAGATATTCAGCATCATGTAGGAATGAATAATTCCCTTGTAGAAAAAGTTTCATAGAATTGAAATTTATACTTTCAATTAAGAGTGTTTGTACCATTTCCCTTGAGAAAGAAAACTTTTTTTATGAACTGTATTACACATTTCCCTATCTCTTAAGCAGAGAATTCAGAACTTAAATAGGCTTTTCTGGAATACTCACAGTTAAATATTCAGATATTTTCCATGTTGTCCTGAAATGTTACTGAGATATGTAGAACTTTTTTGTTCCTCAGCCAAAGTGATGCATATTTCTTATGCATCACTGCTTATTTCTTAAGCATTCTCTGCTTATTTTTTTAGCTCTTCTGTCAGCATTTCAGAGTTCTTTCCTGTGTCAGCTGTCACTTTACTCTGTCAGGGTTTTCATTTTCTTTTGAACTATTGTATTATTTTATGCATATATAGCAAGATAAAAGCCTGAGGAATGATGGTGACTCTCACCATTAAAGTTCGTAAGTTTTGTGCTTGTTTCCTCATGGCCTTCAGTTGCTTTGAGTTTTTGCTGTGTTCTAGATTCCCTAAACACTTGTGATCTGAACTCTGGATACATGCAATGTGATCTGCGTTTTGTTTAGTGACATATTATTGTGCTATATGTGAGCATATACAAGCAAAATAAAGTGAAATGATTCTATTTGTAAGGCATATTACATTTATGTTGGAAGAATATACAAATTCTGTGTTTATTCTGGAGCAACCTGCTAGGACTCCCTGCCTACAGAACTTAATATTTCAATAACATATTAATACACTAATAAAAAAAATTTTAAATGTATAAGAATAATGGAAAATTCCTCCCCATGAATAGCCCATCTACATGGTACTTAAAAGCATCACTTCATAGTATTACATTCCTGGAGACTTCCGCCTCCTTCATACAGCGGAGGTGTGGGCAAAATGCAGTTTCTTCCTCTATCTTCACACAGAAACTTCCAACAGTTGTGCGTTTAGCTTCTAGCTTCTCGATTGTATCATTCCACATGCTTTTCTCACTCACCACAGGGCCTGACTGCCACATACTTTTACTACTCATTGCAGTGTGAGCCTATTCCTGTTCAAACCAAACTGTATCATCTAAACCTTCTTACCACCACTACCTCAGAAACAAAAACCTGTAACAGCTCTTCTCAAAACTCTCATCGTCCTTTAAAATGTTTCATTAAAATCTCCTACGGATTACCCTATGGTCAGCCTACAACCCATTCTCAATCTATTTATGTACACATGAGACTCATAGGTCATTATTCTTATACCGTGGACTTTCTGTGCCTTTTTTGCATATAAAATTTTGGTTTTAGGTATAAACAGTATCCTTAATGTATTTCAAAGTGTGGTTCATGGAATACAAAGTCTTCATGGGAATCTCCTGAGGTACATTTAATAAATGTGCATGTATTCATTTATCCATCAAATATTTGTTGAGAACATATTTTGTACTATCCTAGTGGCTCAGTGTTGGCTGAGGGTACAGGGGCTATAAACCCCCATCCAACCTCAAAACAGTGGGGAAAAGATGGACTTTTATAATAAATGGGGTGAGCTAGCCATATGAACAAAGATAACCAGAAACCAAGGATCAGATACCTAAGTGTGAAACAAGTGCTAGTAGAAAACATTAGTGAATTTCTGAATAAGCTGGGAGTGGGCAAAACTTTCCCAACTATGAGTCAAAATCCAAAAGCATTAAAAGAAAGAACTGATTGCTTTGATTGCCTAAACACAGATAACTTTCAAAGAGCAAAACACATCAGAAGCAGGGTCAAAAGACAGATAGCAAACTGAATAAAAATACTTAGAGTTTAGAACAAATGGCTAGTGGACCACATTTATAAAGAACTCCTAAAATTATATAGAAATAAACCTGACGATCTAATAAAAAAAAAAGGGCAACAATTCACAGAAAAATAAATGTCAATGTCCCTTCAACACATGAAAAAATACTTAGCCTCTCTCATAATAAAAGAAATATATATTGTACTGTAATTCCATCTGTGTCTTTCAGATTGGCAAAATTCCAATGTATTCCAATTCCAAGATACTCTCTTGATGAGGCTGTGGGAAAACAGGCATTCTCCTACGTTGCTGATGGGAATGCAAAATGACAGCAAGGGGGATTTGCCAATCTCTAGCAAAATTACCCACCTGTTTACCCTTTGTCCCAGTATACAGGTGTCTTTCTCCAAGATACAGTGGCCAAAGTAAGATATGTCATTCTCAAAAGTAGAATATATTTTCTTTAACAGTTTTGACTTTGAAATTATGAAATATTTTATATAATTTATTAAAAATAAAAACAAAAGGGAAAATTCCAGTCCCTAAAAATTGAAAACACATTGGAATAAGTAGCCTAGTAAGATAAGTATAATCTCTGTTAGGATGTGTTTTACATACAAAAGAACCAGAAGAAATGTTAAACTTTTTAAACTATCTTTACACTTGTAGAAATGGTCTAGTTCTTTTGAAACTATTATGGGTATATTGTACACTAAGCAATAAGTAATTGTGTTAATGTCATGATCAAGAATTTAAATATAAGAAATAAAGAGATTCAAGTGTAATACCAATAAGAACCAGAAAAGCATAGAAGCAGCCTGACAGTGGCAGCTAGAGACTATTTTTTTCCATGTTGCAGTTTTTGATAAATATTTTAATTATTAACTTGCACTAAACCAACTTGGCAAGTGATAACATGGAAAGCACAATTATTGGTCATGAGGAATTAACTGTCAAGGAAACTGGAATACTTCTTCTTTCTGGCCAGCAGTTTCTGCCTTAGCCCAAACTGCATGGGAATCCACATACAGTATAAACAATACTCACTGTGTGGTAACATTGATTTAGAATTAAAGAAAAAGCTGATCTTAAATCATTGGACAATATTTATTCAGTGCTTACAGTGTTCTAGGTTCTGGGGATAGGAAGGCAACTAAAACGGATAATAAGGCCCCTGACCTCATGCCCATGATCATGGCATGACCGGTAAATTTCGAAGAGGATCTTAAGGGCTGTATTATTAGACTGATGCCTCTGTCTTCAATACAGAGATGAGTGCCCCCAAAATCAAAATATTTCTATTTATGTGGTTGAAGGCCTTCTTTTCTAGGTCTGTGTATGACCCACTGTCAAATTCTTACTTGCTGTGCTCCCCTTTTATACACTGCATGTTGCCCATCCTCCTGCTGGTAAGCCTTTCTTCAAAGAGGTCATCACACACTCTTAAACATATTAATGGCCTCGTACCTTTATAAAACTCCACCCAAATCACCATGATTGGAATTTGGCTATTCTTTCCAGATTTTTCTGATGATGTTATTTCAGTTTGGCTAATTTATTTTGGAGTAGGTTTTAATAAGCTTTTTTTCTTTAAGTTATTGAAGTGCTTTAATGTACTGACTTGAGGGGGGAAAAAAAAACCAATAAAAAAAACCTCATTTGTGGTAGCTTAGTTCTTGTCCAGAGCAGTTTAAGTTCTTCAGAAGTTAGAAGTAAGAAGAAGGGTGGAAAAAGAGATATTTTTTATAATAGAAAAAGAGAAAGAGGCTTAGAAAATTGACTTTTTTTTTTCCATTTTTTATCTTTGTGTAAATTGTCATTGTAATATGCTGCCAGGTGCAGTTGGAGGTTACCATTTTTGCCAGGGACTAATTATAATGGCTGGAGAAGAATAGTGAGACTAACGGGCTCCCAGGATGATCCTAGAAGCTGAATCCATAGAACAACCCTTGCTCACCCTGTTCCCCTCATGCTCACTGGCGTCCTATGCTGCCTGCTGGGGAGAAGTTACCTCCAGCCCCTCAATGCCCTCCTTTCTGGCACTGGGCCATGCCCCCCACAGGTGGTCGGTCTGAAAAGCAGCCTCTCTGCTGTGGATGTTGTTCTGCCTATGGATACGTTCATGCAGCCCTGCACAGCGATTCCCAGGAAATGACTGCTTATTCTGGTATTTATGTCTCTTTGATTTGCCAATAACTGGTGTCTATCCAACATTTATTTTCCCCACTAAGAATTTTGTGTAAACCTGCACATTTCCATGGCTGTCGTAACCAGAAAGTAACCTTCCCCGACCCTCCAAAAAAAAAAAGCAAAGAGGAGGATGGATTCTTGCTTTTCCAGCATGACTTGTTTTTTATGGCCTGGTCGATTCTTTTCATGCTATATTTTAGATTGATCGTTAGAAAATAAACTTTAGATGACTAACAAAGCACCTGAAATGCTAGAAAACAATAGTTGTGTGAGTGTTGTGTAAATAGGAATGGATAGGCTATTTTTTCCTCTCTATTAACAGATATTCCCAGTAAGTGTTATGGTATTTTCTATGATTCTGATATTTTTAAGCATAGGCAAATTGAGTTTGCATTATTTTTGTAATATTAAATGAATATTAAATTCAATTAAATGTCATGACTGCAGTGTTTCATTTTCACTTTACATGGAAAGGTACATTAGATTTTCCTGAGGCGTTTTTGAACTTCTTGAGCATAAATCAGTTCCTGAGTGATCCATCCCCACTCGCTCCTTCCTTCCCTCCCCCTTCCTCCCTGTCTTTCTTCATATTGTCTTTTATTATTTTTGTTTACATATTTATGTCCTACTAAAAATATTTTATTTTCAACAGTGACCTTGAACATTAAAAATTTTTAAACATTTTTTTCAAATAATGTCACACTTACAAAAAGTTATAAAAATAGTACACAGAGCATTCATGTGCTGTTTACCCTGATTCAGTGTAACATTTACCCCCTCCCCCTTTTTTATGTGAGCATTTCCTCCTCTTCCCCTCCACTCCCCTCCCCCTGTGTGTATATACATGTAATACATATATATGAGCATATATATATACTAAACACACATATATGTAACATTTTTACTGAGTTATTTGAGAGTAAGCTACGTACTCATGATTCTTTAACCCCTAACACTTCAGTATGTATCTCATAAGAATAGGAATTTTTTTTTTAAGTAACCACAGTAAATAGTTGCATTTTATAAATTTAACTTAATGTAATAATAGTTTTATCTAACTTACTTTGCATATATCATTTTTGTTAGTTGATCTAATCATGGTCTTTATAGAGTTTTTAACCTACAACAGAGGATCCAGTCAAGGGGAAGTTACTGCTTTTAGCTGCTATGCAACTTCTTAGAAGTTCTTTTCTGTAATACTGATGTATCAGTTTCCTAGGGCTGCCATGATGAAATACCACAGACGGCGCGTCCTACACAACAGAAATGTAGTGTTTGACAGTTCTGGAAGCTAGAAGTTGCTATCAGGGGGCAGCAGGGTCGTGCTTGCCCTGCAGGTGTTAGGGGAGGAGGGTGCCTTCACGGCCTTTCCCTCAGGTTTTGGTTTGCAGCAGCATAACTCCAGTCCTCATATGGCCTTCTCCCCATGTGCGTGTCCATTTCAAACGTTCCCCTTTTTATAAGGACGCCAGTCATATTGGAATAGAACCCACCATAATGACTTCATTTTCACCGCGTTACTTCTGGAAAGACCCTATTTCCAAATAAGGTCACATTCTAAGGTACTGGGGGTTAGAGCTTCAACGTATTTATGGTGGGACACAACTCAACACATAACACCCACCAACCTCTGGTTTCCAAAACGTTCTTTGAAATAGTCCTTTTATGATAGCTTCTTGGTTTTATATTCATTAAGTTGTATCACAGTTATTCAGTTATGCTGCACACAGAGAATTATATATGGATTCTGATTTAAATTCCTCTTAAAAGTAAAATGATGTAAGTTGTGATCCAGATTTCTTGAAGAAATTTTATCTGCATCTCAGGAGCAGATAGATCACTTGTGTGTGTTTCTGGAGCATCCCGAGAACATTCAATTTGGCACCACAGGAAATTATGTAACATCTATTTTTTTTTTACGCTCTATCAAGATATGTATAAATTTGATAATTTCTAAATTGGAGTCTACCACAGATACTATTTTTAAAATACCTTAGTGGTTTCGTGTAGTCTTCTTGCTCTATAACATGACATATAAGGTCCTTCACCACTTACCTGCCTACTTCCCAACTTTATCTCTTGCAGAATATAGTCTAGTCACACTGATGAGCTTTCAGCTTTCTACATTGCTGTGTTCTCTCACATTGTATAAGCCACTTACTTTGCCTGCGTAAATTTCACATTATACCCTCAACAGGTCCACACACATACTTCTCCTTCCCTCCTCTCTGCTGCCCTCCCACCATCTTCCCCCCTCCTTTTACTTAGTGAATTTCTGCGTATTTTCCAGGTTCCCTTGGGGAACCTTTAATTATACCTCCATCTGCTTTCCAACACCCCTCCACCTTCAAACTCATGAACAGGGTCTGCCTTAGATGCTTTCCTGTGTGTTCTTTGAGCTGTATGTATGCACTTCTAACATTTTAATGGTTTTTACACTTGGCTGTTTCCTCTACAAAATGTTGAGCCACTTGTAGTTCTCTCTTAGTTTTCTTTGTGTCCCCAAGGCTATCACAATATCTGGCCCATAGTGGGTATTATGGGCATATGTGCTGAAAGAATGAATAGAAAGTGGATGAATCTTCAAAAAGTATCAGGGAGACCCACAATGCTTTAGGACAACAGCAGAGCTTTTCCTCAAGGGCCTGTCTGCTCAGTTGTCAGGGTCTGCATGCAACATGCCAGGAATGGTTAGTAGCTTCTGCCATGGTCTCAGGAGAGAGGACTTGAGTCATTTGCTACTCGGTGTCATCCCTGAATAGGAATCCATTGGTGTGACTGTGTCGCTGAAGTAAGTGACACAAAATAGTACATGAAGGGTAAGCATAGTCTTTCAATAAAATATAGATGTATACTAAAGATAATTTCTGATAAAATATGTGAATAGTGCAGAAAATATATAAACAACAATTATAAGTCATGTTGTAAAGAAAAGATAAAGAATTTATTAAAGTTAAGTAGCAAGAATTCTGTAACCATGTTTCCTTTGTAATTTAAGGTTCTACATTTTAATTCCTTGGAAGGTATTTATATTTGGCAGTATAGGTTGGAGTTCTCAGAAGCGATATTATAAGTTTTACCTTAAATGATTAGTATAAGACTTCTACCATCATGAATGTCTCTGACTTAATATTGTTCTCTATAACTTAGGAAACATAATTAATATAATTATTCAAAACTACAAAAGAATTTTACCTGTAAACCATGTTTTGTATCAATCACAATGAATAGTTACTTTCCAACAAAAGACAAATTATTGTTCTGTACATCATAGTAGAAACATTGAGAGGAAATGTACAGACTATTATTTGTGTAGCAGCATTTATGTTTTCTCATGGGCCCAGCAAATGTACCTCTGTCAGTTGGTTATTTTCCTCCGGGTTCAACAGCATTTTTCTGTCAAAGTGTTATACTTCATCCCCCTTCTGTTATGCTTACTTATCGTATAGTGAATTTGTGATTTTTTTTTCCTATCCTCGGTGAAATCTTTCATCCATTATACTGTGTTAATCCCATGCATATTTACGACTGTTCCTTTCACCATCTTGCATATTTCTATCTAACCAAAGGAATGTCTGCGAAGAAAAATTCTCTGGCGTACATCTTCTGTTCCCTTATTTTTCTTTTTATCCTTTCTTGCCCTAGAGAAGTTGCTAAAATATATTTCAATATCCTTTCTAATTTTTTATAGCTCTCATAGTTTCCATAAACAAAGTTTATTTTGCTTTGTGTGGCAGGATTTTTTTGTATTAAAGTGTAGATTTTCAGAAAGATAGTAACTACTATTCATGGAGCACTTAGTATGCATCAAACGTTTTAGGCACTTGTGTGGGTTTACTCATTCAATCTTCGCAACTGCTTTGTGAGGTAAGTGCTATATTACCCACTCTGTAGATTAGAAAACCAAGCCACAAAGAGGTCATATAATTTGCTAAGGTCACAGAACTGACAAATGTTGAGCTGGGATTCCGGAGCAAGAAGTCTGTGTTATTAAGCTCTTCCCTATACTACCTGTGATGGTATTATACTACTACATATATATTAAGTAAATTGTAGTTGTACAAATGGAGTCATACTCATTTTCAGGATACAGTTTATGTCCTATACTTTGAATAAAAATATGCAATTAGCTCTTAATGAGAAGAAAGATACTTTCATCTATTGTTTTTCTTCAGAAAAACTTAAAATCTCAAAAATTTATTAGTTTAGAAATTAGTGAAAAGGGAAATTCAGGATATAAAAATGCAGGATATGAAACTGTGTCTTTATGGAGGGTGATGCTGGGAAAATGACAGTATTCTGCCTTTTTACCCCCCAAAGAAAACCAATTTTGACAATCCCCCATAGACAAGAGTGCCTCTGTGGCTGCCTGGGAGTCCTGTAGAGAAGTTTCCCCATACCATTGGAGGTAAACAAAACCAAGACTGGATACATTGAAGAGGGTAAGAGGAAGTTTCATTTACTTGGATTACTCCTTCTCCAAAGCTGCATAGCTCAGTGCCAAGAGAGATGTTCTTGTCCCAGATTTTTCCCACAAGGGGAAGTGAAAGCTTGTGAGTGAGCACCCAGCTTCCCCATCTGTGGAGGATGCTGCCAAAGAGGCCCACTGCTTCCTTGTCCCATCCAGAATTCTGTGCTGTACAACTAGGGGATGAGGAGTGGCTGGGAGAACAACAGACACAATTCCTGGAGGGTATCATAGTGATGGAGATCCTACTGACTCCTTCATGGACTTCATCGGGAAGCCTGCCTGTAAGCTGCTGGGGTCGCCTCTCTCGCAGACCCCACCAGCTGGCCCACAGACACCACCAGTGTTGCATGCACCTCACCCAGAAATCCCCACCTTGTAGCTGGTTCTCTATGCATGCCTTTGAGGGCAGTGAGTGCAGGTCTTTGCAGACTGCTATTGAGCACATGCAGATACCTGACCCAGCTCTGTGGGACTGGAAGAAAGCACACAAATTCTAGCATTCAGCATTGTTCTCTGGAAAGCAAATGGGAGGCTGTCAGCACATGGCTTGGCTTTATAGGATCAAGAGAAGGCATACAATCTTAAGAATGTCCCCCTAAGAGCCTAGAAGGCTAACAGAGTATTTCACTTCCAAAGCTAGTCGTTAAGACTGGAGGAGGTGACTGCTTCTTCAAATGTGACGACAGCAACTCAAGACTTCAAGGAACATGAAAAATCAAGGAAACATTGAAACCACCATGGAACACGGTAATTTTCCAGTTACTGATCCCAAAGACATCGAGATCTGCAATTTGCCCAATATAGAATTCTATATAGTTGTTTTAAGGAAGGCACAGTGAACTATAAGAAAACAGATAATTCATTGAAATCAGGAAAGCAACACACAAACACAATGAGTTTAATTGAGAGATAGAAATCATAAAAAAAGACCAAAAAATTCTGGAGGTGAGAAATACAAAGAATGAAATGAAAAATTCAGTAGAGGTTATCAGCAACAGACTTGATCAAGCAGAGGAGATAATTTGTGTACTTGAGTATAGGTCATTTGAAAATTTTCCATTTAGAAGAGAATTTAAAAAAAAAAGGAATGGAGAAAACCTATGGGCATTATGGGATATCATCAAAAGAAACAATCTGTATGTTATTGGAATCCCAGAAAGAGAAGACAGGGAAGAAGGGACAGAAAAGTTAATTTAAAGAAAAAATTGCTGAGAATGTTTTCAAAGCTGGGGAGAGATTTGGACATCCAAGTTCATGAATTTGGGTTCCCAAAAATATTCAACGCAAAAGATCTTCTGTAAGACACATTGTAATAAAACTGTCAAAAATCAGTAACAGAAATTTTAATTAAAGCAGCAAGAGGAAAAAAATACAAGGAAATTTGTGTGTGTGTGTGTATGTGTGTGTGTGTGTGTAAAATACAATAAAGGAAACTCTCAGTCTAACAGCAGATTTCTTTCTTTTTTTTTTTAAATTATATCAGATATACAAAACAATGCAATGGTTATCCTTTTCATCCCTTACAAAGTGACAACCTCCCTCCCCCAGTTCACCACCCCACTCTCCCCCCCATATCATACATATCTATTACAATTCCATTGACTCCATTCCCACTATACTCCACATCCCATGACTATATATTATATTATATTTATAGTTAAATTATAGTTGACATATAATGTTATTCAGTGACATAACAGCAGATTTCTTATCAGAAACCTTACAGGCAAGGAGAGAAGGGTGTGATATATTCAAAGTGCTGAAAGAAAAAGAAAGAAAAAACCCGCCAACAAAGTATATTTTCCTGGCAAAGCAAACAAAAGCTGAGGGAGATCATCACGTGCTTTACAAGAAATGCTGAAAGGAGTTCTTCAAGCTGAAATGAAAGGACACTAATTAGTAATATGAAAATATAAAACACACCAGTAAAGATAAGTAGATAGTCAAATTCAGAATACTCCAGTACTGTAACATAGTGGTGTATAATCACTTAACTAGTATAAAGATTAAAGGACAAAAATATTAAAAATAACTATAGCTACCATAATGTATTAATGGATACACAATATAAAAAGATGTAAATTGTGACATCAAAAACCCAAAATGTGAGGAGGGGAGTTAAAGAATAAACACTTTGTATACAATTAAAGTTTTGTTGCTAAGAGACGAAAACAGACCATTATTAATTTAAGATGTTTTATGTAAGTCCTCATAGTGACCACAAAGCAAAAACCTACACTAGATACACAGAAGCAAAAAGAGAAGAGAATATAAGCATACCACTTGGGAAAATCATTAATTCACAAAAGGAAGACAGCAAGAAAGGGAGAAAGGAACTACAAAGCAGCCAGAAAACAATAAGATGGCATTAATAACTCCTTACATATCAATAATTACTTTAAATGTAAATGGATTAAATACCCCAATCAAAAGGTATAGAGTGACTGAATGAATAAAACAAAACAAAACTGGACTATACGGTTGCCTACAAGAGACTCACTTCAGCTTTAAAGACTCATGTAGGCTCAACATGAAGATATTCCACGCTAATGGAAACCAAAACAGAGCAGTTTTGACCGATATTTATATCAGACAAAATAGACTTAAGCCAAAAACTGTAACAAGAGACAAAGATGGTCATTACATAATGATTAAGGTGTTGATTCCTCAAGAGGATATAATATTTGTAAATATAGGTACCCAACAGAAGAGCACCTAAATACATTAGACAAATACTAACAGACCTGAAGGGAGAAATACGCAAAAATACGTTAATAACATGGTATGTCAACAAATTATCCAGACAGAAAATGAATAAGGTAATATTGGGCTTGAAGCATACTTTAGACCAAATGGATCTAATAGACATATAGACAACATTTCATCCAACAGCATAATGTACATTCTTATCAACTAAATCATTAAGAAACAGAAAACTTGAACAGACTTATAATAAGGAGATAAGTCAGTAATCAAACACTTTCAAATGAAAAGCCTTAGACATGATGAATTCTACCAAACATTTAAAGAAGAATTAATACCAATCCTTCGCAAATTCTTGCAAAAAAGTAAAGAGGAAGGAAAACTCCCAAACGTATTTTACAAGGCCAGCATTACCCTGATTGCGAAGCCAGACAAGGACACTATAAAAAAAGAAAACTGCAGACCAATATCTCTAATGAATATGGATGCAGATATCCTCAGCAAAATACTAGCAAACCAAATTCAATGGCCACCACCATAAGAAGTGGGATTTATTCCTGAGATGCTAAGATGGTTCAACACATGAGTATGCTAACCAATAAATGTGATTGCCAATGTTTGGGGATGGAGAGGATAGGAAATTCTGATCAAAGGGTACAAGTTTTTAGTTATATGTAAGATATATAGCTCTGGGGATATAATATACAGCATGAAAATGAAAACCTATAGTTAATACTATAGCTAATAGTACTGTGTTAGGTATTTAAAATTTGCTAAAAGAGTAGACCTTAAGATTCCTTATCACACATACTCAAACAAAAAATGGTAAAACTATGTTAGGTGATAGACATTTTAAGTAAACTGGTAATCATTTCACAGAGTATACATATGTATAATGGTGTACACTTTAAATATGTACAGTTTTATTTCTTAATTATTACTTTTTTCATAACATCAAACTTAAATTAGCTTAATCCTGGTGAAGAAAAATCCTGGTGACCTATTCTTAGCCAAAGGAATTTACTGAATCGATTACAAATTGCACTTTATCAAATATCAACCCTAGTAATTTGGAAAAAATGTATTTGGTAAATCTTACCTTTGAATATTGTACTGGAATACTGAGCAGGTACTTATTTAAAACAAGAACTCTGTGATAATTTGCCTTGCATTCTGAAACTATAGAAAAATAATACAGATTGCCTTCTGATGGAACTTTAAACTTTTTAAAAATAGCAAAATATGAATAAAAATAACATGAAAGAATATTATTTCAGAGTTCCTTCAAAGATTTTCATATCTACAGTTTTCTACTTCTGTTGAGGGTCATAAGAATATTAATAAGTATCCATTTTAGGATTGTTCAGCTATGCTTTATGAAATAATATTTACAAAAAACATTGACGACCTACAGTGTTACAAAAACATATTTTAAGTACTTTTTCTTCATTTTAAATATTTTAGAGTGCTATTTAGAAATTTGTGGAGAATACCAATTTTGGTGATTATAGAAAGCCAAACACTGGGAGTATCTTAGTTAAGTATATCTTTTCAGCAAAGCTGCGGTTCCACCGAGTTAAGTCAGTACTTGGTTTAGTGTGGTAAACTAAATTTCAGCCTATTGCCTCCTGGTTGTTGATTAGAGACCCACTGGTCTCTTATTTTCAGGTACCTCTAAATATCAAGAGAAGGTCTGGTCTGCCTAAAGCTGCCGATTTTTCTGTGGCTTCTTTATTTCTTCATCCCTTTATCCAGCTCCTATTCACAACTGTGGCCACATTTGCCCTCTGGCCCATTGGATAGAAGGCTTCGCTTCCCCTGAGGCGGCTGTTAATGCTTCCCTTTCTCTGCTGGCTGGAATGCACTTGGCATCCTCAGCCTTCTACCTCTCCTCCCTCTCTTTCCACAGACACTGAGCACTTAAGTAGCACTTTCAGCCTCCACCAGTTATCAGCAGTAGCTTTCAACCCCTCATTTCTGGTCTGGTAACTCAGCACACTGTCCCGAGAGAGCTTGACTAAGCCAATTTGGCCCCTCTTCCCTCCTTCCTCCGTCTGTCCATCTTCCTTTTCTTTTCTTCCTCCTCATTCATTTCCTTGACTCCGCTTTTATTTTTTCTTCTACTCTCTTTTTAATCTTCCTGATGATTGTTTTTTTCTGTCTGCTTCAGTATAGTAGGTGCCACAGAGTTAGGCAAATATTTGCAGTAGAAAATAACAGCAATAGTACATTTAAAAAATTAAACAAGCTTGCCTATTTTTTTAGCAGGATCAACTCAGAAAAGGGTTTATTTTTTTATACCTTAGCCTACTTGCCCCTGTATGGCTAGAATACAGATTCTATATTATGGTTTTTTGGTTTTGGTTTTTTTTTTTTTTTACTTTTATATGCAGAGCTGTAGATTTTGTATTTACAGATACTTTATCCATGACAACAAATAATATAGGGAAATATAAGTATTACCAGCAAATGTTTTACAGAGAAAAGAAAAGCCACTTATTTAAGGTGTTTTTGTTGTGTTTTGTTTTTTGTTATCTAAAATGATTTGAATATGCAATTTGAGTTATTTTTCAAACTCCCCTATGAATATTCTATGAGTGTTATCTTTTTGTTTTTAAGTAATGGTTTGTAAATGTCTTTTACAAATTTATAATCTAACACTTCTGACCCAAAGATTAGAAAAATAAAGATAATACCTGTTGATTTGGAGATCAAGAATAATAATAGCTCTGTGGGCCTCAGTCATTAACTGCTAACAGTCTATAGGACAAAAATATGAAAAATTCATGTTGATATTAATAGACCCAAGTGCATCATTTAAAGCTCTTCTTTCCCTCCCTACTCTCACTCCCCTTTATTTTAATGCTTTCTTGGGGAAAAACAACTTTAGGTGAAGTCTGTGTTTCATAAATCTCACCAATTGTGTAACCCTATTTAACCAAAATATATATTACTCTTCTTCCACAATTAAGTCTGCATTTTAAAGGTACAAAATATCTTTCCCATCATAATTCCCTAAATGAGTTCTTGTTTTTGTTTAGTTTGTAAAGTTTAACGTTGGGTTTATTTAGAGGAAGCATCAACCCATAAGAAGTCAGTCAGCTTTCCGAACCTTAGCTAGGACTCAGCCACTCTGTTCCTTCGCAGAGAAAAGGCGAAAGAGTGGGGCAGGAAAGGAGGGAAGCGTCTGCTTATCACAGCTCTAATATATATCCTGAGCTTAACCCTTTTTGGAAAAGAAACTTTTGTATATCACTGTTTCACAGCCTTTTAAATGGATTTGAAAACTGTTCCCTTAATATTTATATTAAGGAAACAGGAAACAATAGATATTACAATAAATTGAGTATACTTATTAAGGCACATGTATGACTGTTGTCAGAGTGTAATACCACACACACACACACACACACACACACACACACACCCCTTTCTTCTGCTTCTGAGACAGATTACAATTTTAGCTTTTAGATATTTTTTTTTAGTGTCTTGCCCTAATTGAAGTCCATTTTTAAAATTTCTTCCTTCAGGAAGTTGACAGGTGCTACTTCCATTTTGTTATGCTAGTTCTATGCTCCAAGTACTTGAGTATACAACACTGATGCTTTTGGTCCTTCATATACATGTTATTCATATCCGTTGCCCTGAGATACTTCTGTCATCAGAGTATGAGAGTTGTATGTACCTGCATAGCAGACTTCTATAAATGATCTGAGTGTTCGAAAAGTTGGTTGTTGGGTTTTTTTTTTAAGTTACCTATGGGAAATTGACCAAGAAATGGAATTATTTTAAGTAATCTTTTGATGATGTGAGTAATTATATTTTTAAAGAGCAGAGTACTTTTTCAGTACCACTTTGAGCAATACATCCATTTCTGTACGCAGTAGTCCTTGCTAACGTTTATATAATCATGCGTAAGAAATGCAAATTAGGAATGAGCTATTAACAGTTCTTTTCCTAGATATATCTGAAAACAAGAATAGATATCCATAAACCTGGTGAAGGTTGAAGTAGAGTTTATATAGATGTTACGAATACAAATCACCTTGGCATATTTTAGTACTTATTTACCATCATTTTGGCGACCCACACAATTTTTGCCATTAATTTCTATATTTGTTATTTTCATCAGTGGGTTGGCTCCTATGAACATTAGAAATTTGAAAAAAAATGCTGTCAGTAGTTTAGGACCTACTTTACATTGTTATTACTTTCTACTATATTCTTTTTAGACCTAATTTAATTTCTTCCCTACCTTTGACTTTTGAAGCACTGTGGTAATTTAAATTTAGTTAAATAATTATTTTAGAGCCGGCCGAGTGGCGCGGTGGTTAAGCACTGGATTGGGAAGCCAGCAGCCCCGGTTCGGTCCCCCATATAAGGGCCAGTGACGCTGCCCTCAAAAAAAAAATATATTTTTTATTATTATATTATTATTATTTTAGAAACTATTGGCTTAATTTGCCTTGAAAAATCATAAGAGCCCTGTGAATATTTACGACTTAACTTTTTGGAGCCACAATCCTTTGGTCTTGTGGAGGGTCTTTCTCTTTCATCCAGGCCACTGTATGTACCCTCTCTTTTCTAGGCAGTTTTCTAGCAAATAGCTACTGGCATAAAACAAGAAGATTTCAAGACAACTCTCTTGCTTTAGCACCCAGAAACTTTGTTAAAATTAGTTGGCCTTCATTTCTTTTACCAGTTGTCATTTAATTGGTAAGAAGCACACCATTTGTCATTTAATTCAAAAATTGTGTGAAGGGATTTAAGTTGTTTCAGGAAAATTTAGGAGCTTTAGAGCGAGGCATAAATCATATAGGTACCTTTAGTGGAGTCTGCCATACCATTTAAACTTAACTTGTCAATCTGTTTTTCTAAACAGTGGTGTTAAAAAACAAAATGTATGTAAATAAGAAAAGTGAACAAATAGAAAGTAATGAAAAATGTCCTTTTCTTTTTATGTTGCTAATGTATGCATTCTATGCAAAATGCAAAATTTCTTTTCAGTTTTTAGTGTTTAAGAATTTACTAAAACTGCGGATAACAGAATCCCACACCATACTTGTTAAAGTTGATTCTAGGGCCGGCCGAGTGGTGCAGTGGTTAAGCGTTGGCTTCGGAAGCCAGCGGCCCCGGTTCGGTCCCACATATGAGGGTCAGTGACACTACCCTCAAAAAAAAAACAAAAACTATTTTAAAGTTGATTCTAGACATTTGGGAAATAAGCCCTGAAATAATTTTCTAACAAACTCCCAGGTGACCCTGAAGTAGGTGGGTTTCAAAGTTCTTGCCTTATTTGTAGTATTTTAATTTTGCATTTATTTCAAGAGGAAAATAATTAAGGGGAGAGAAAAACTCTAACTTTGCTGAGAGTTAGTTTGCAGGTATTTTGGAAATATTATTGTATAGAGAGTTGAGTGCTCTTTCTGGTTCCAACAGTGACCTTGTGCCATTAAGGAGTGAAGTTGTTGTGTGATCCCTAATTATTTATCTGTTGGTGGTGTTTTCCTGTGCATAGATCTCATGATTGACTTCTTTTAGTTCACTTCATAAACACTACCTTGGCAACATAATAGTCAATGATATGTGGATAGCGTTAAAATACAAAGTCAAGAAGTCCAGCATGCCTTCTTTGAGTTACTAATAGTGCCGCTGAATATGTTATTCACAAAGAAAATGGCATTGCTCATTTATCGTCAGGGCATATGCCATGATTTACGTTTCCAGAAATGATGATAGCTTTAGACGTTTTTTATTTGTTTGTTTTAATTTATTTTCTTGTTGTTTGAACCATCTCCAACATACCCGTATTTCCCTTTTCATAATAGCATGAATGTGGGGCTCTCTTTACTGAGATAAGCCTTTCACTATGAAATGTACTTTCCTCAGTATGAAATAATAGGAATGTATCTGTAACATGACATTCATTATTGCTGTCTTTTTGCTGCCATTTAAACCAACCAACAATCTTTGTTTTTTAGTATAAACTTAATATGTAAGTGTTCAGTTACAGATGATGCCTCTAATTATGGAATTTACATATATAGGCATTCATGATGAATTTTGATCCAATATTTACTTTTTTTAGTAGTTTATTATTAGTATATCTTATGAAAGTATAAATTAATAACAAGAAATTAATAGTATATAATTAATAATAAGAATAGCCAAGAAATTTTAGTGAATGTTGTATTTTGAATCTAAAATATTATTTTATTCCCCAACTTATTGTTAAGGTACATGCAAGTCATATTTCTGACATTATTATCATTCTATTTGAAGATATTTGTGCTATGCTTTCATCATATGGCAGTCTTTTGTATACATTATATATTTAGCAGATATGGCAGGTTTTTTTCTACATTGCATATATGTTAAACTTACCTTTGGATTGTGGCTGTAAGTTCTGTGCACCAGAGCTCTTTTTTTTCTTTTGTCCCTGTCTATAAGGCAACCTAATAGCTTTGCTCAAAATCAGCCTCTCTGTCTCTGATGGTCTCGCACAACTTGCCTTGTCTGCTCCTGATATTTCCCAATATGCCACATCTTGAAGTTATTTTTAGTATCTGGATTTCCTTTTTAGAATATTGATCTGGGGGCTTTGCATCTTCCATTCTTTAGACAGTTAAATTCTTTGAAATTATAGCACTTTAAAATAACACTAAAAGCCATTAATAAAAGTATGTTTTGTTTTAATCTGGAAATAAACTCTGGCAAAGAAGACATAGAGGCCGCAAGTGACTATGACCAGTTTATGAGAAGCCGCAGTTATTGCTGTGTACCTTTCAGAGATTACTGCCCAGTCAAACAGAGAACAGTAAATGAGAAAAAAATTTTCATAATATTCCCTGCCTTGATGAGAGGATCAGTGTTCAATGGAAAACAAAAACCAAACTGGATGCATAGCCTATTATCAATCACCTCTACATAAGAAGTGAGGGGTAGTCCTACTAGTAAAATGTCTTGTTACTTTTAATGATTGGCGTGATTTCAAATCCTATTCAGAATGATAGCAAGATATGGGAAATTTAGGAAGATACAACTTACAGTTTTTTTAATTCTGGTGATTTCAAGTGACCAAATACAGATTCTACCTGATACTCCCATGGGGGTTAACAAGGATAATACACTTTTAAATTGGTGTAGAACAAAAATGGAAACACAAATGATAGACTCCGAGCTCCTATAAATGGGGCATTGGCTTACAATCATGATTAATTACTTATGTTATTTACAATGTGTTATATTATAAAAACTGACCTATGATCTCCTAAATGTGCGTGTGTCTTGTGAGAAATTGGAGCCCTAATAGAGACTTTAAGTACTATTTAGTTAAGGGATATGACTTTCTCCTCTGCCGCTTCTAGAATTAAAACAGGCCTCTCGTTCTAAAGATTGTAAACCAAGTCCTAGTTAGCATCACCTGCTGCATAGTATAGGGGTTCTTTAATTTACTTAAGAGAAATGTTTACTGTGTACTGTATATTTCATGAGCAGTACCCTAAATGGTTAATCATGGACCCAAGTTTCCATGTGCAAAACATTGCAAAAACTAATACACTTGCTCTATTGTTTACATACTGGTAAAGTGTATTAAAAAGAACTTCACAATAAAGTGTTTAAAGCATTTTTTACAAAAGCTAGCAACATTTCTGCTAACTAAAGTCTGTAATGACCTTTAGTAGCAATTTTAATCAATAAAAAGCTTCAGTTTCTAAACAGATTTTAGTTTTATTAAATTATTATTAATAGTATTTTAAGTTTGAGATTTAGATATCATGATGTAAATCACTTAAATTTGTGTAGTATGTAACATTTTAAAACTAGCTTTCATGTAGTCATTTGAGCCTCATAATATCCTTGAGAGACTGGTAGTAAAGATATTTTAGTTTTTCTAGAAATTCAGAAAAGCTAATAGGTAAGGTCCGATCCCACAACTAATATGTAGCAAAATTCAAAATCACATTTCCAGAATTCAAGGCCATTACCCTTTCTTTCTAATTACACTATACAATACTTTATAGTTCAAAAGCAACTTTTTTTTTTTCTTTTTGAGGGCAGTGTCACTGGCCCTCATATGTGGGACCAAACCAGGGCCGCTGGCTTCGTAAGCCAGCGCTTAACCACTGCGCCACTCGGCCGGCCCCAAAAGCAACTTTTATACATCTTATTTGAACTTGGGAATAATCCTTTGTTGTAGATAGAATAAATATTAGTTTAGTGATTGTAAATAATGAATCTGATAGCCTGGAAGACCCAAGTAGAACAGTTAGGCACGAAAGAGAAATAAAAGACATGCAAATTGGAAAGGAAGCAGTAAAATTGGCCTTGTTTGTAGATGATCGTATATACAGAAACCCCAAAGACTATACACACTCAAAAAAAAAAAAAAACTTTTAGAACTAATAAATAAATTCATAAAGTTGCTGAATACAAAATCACCATACAAAAAGTCAGTTGCTTTTTTATACACTGACAATGAACTATTTGGATAGAAAGTTAGGAAAATAATCCCATTTACAAAAGCGCCAAAAAAAGTAAAATACTTAGGAATGAACTTAATTAAATGAAAGATTTATTCACTGAAAACTAGAAAACATTGATGAAAGAAATTAGACACAAACAAATGGCAAGACAATTGTGTGTTTGTGGACTGGAAGGTTTGATGATGTTAAAATGTCTATATTACCCAAAGTAACCTGCAGAGTCAGTGCAATCACTATCAAAAATCTCAATGTCACTTTTTTTTTTACAGAAATAGAAAAAAACAATCCTAAATTCATATAGAACAACAAAATACCCTGAATAGCCAAAACAATCTTGAGAAAGAAGAATAAACCTGGAGGCATCATTTCAAAATATATTACAAAACTATAACTTAAACAGTGTGGTACTGTCATAAGGACAGACACACAGACGAATGGAACAGAATAGAGCGCCCAGAAATAAGTCTATGCATATAGGTCAGCTGATCTTCAACAAGGGTGCCAAGAATATACAATCGTGAAAGAATAGTCTTAAATGGTGTTGAGAAAAGTGAATATTCACATGAAAAGAATGAAATTGGACCCTTATCTTACATGAGATACAAAAATCAACTCAAAATAACATTAAAGATTTAAATGTAAGACGTGAAAGTGTGAAACTCCTAGGAGCAAACATAGGGAAAAGGCTTAATGACATTGGTCTTGGAAACCATTTCATGGCTACTGGCATCAAAAGCACAGGCAACAAAAACAGAAATAGAGAAGCGGGACTACAGCATACTAAAAAGGCTCCTGCTCTGCAGAGGAGACATTCAACGAGATGAAAAAGCAATCTAAGGAGTGAGAGAAGATATATTTTCAAAACATTAATCAGATAAGGGGTTAATTCCTAATATGTGTAAGGAACTCCTACAACTCAATAGCAAAAAAAAACACCCTAATCTGATTTTTTAAATGGGCTAAAGACTTAAAAGGACATTTCTCCAAAGAATACTTCACACAAACAAATGGCCAACAGGTATATGAAAAGACTCCTCATCAGGGAAATGCAAATCAAACCACAATGCGATACCATCTTATAGCTGTTGGGATGGCTATTATCAAAAACCAAAAGACACGTGTTGGCAAGGTTGTGGAGAAAATGGAGCCCTGAACACTGTTGGAGGGAATGTAAAATGGCTGCAGAAGTATTAAGAGCAGAGCAGAAAGGGGTGTAGTTGTGTGGCAAGAGCAGACATTGAAGCATGGCTAACACTGGCGATACACTCAGGAAATGAGTCCTACTTTCTTTCTCATACTGAATGTGCCAGAGCTTTTCTACCCTCTAGAATTCTGTTCTTGTTCAGCCCATCTCGAATACTCTTTCCTCAACTACTTCTTTGACTAGTTAATTTTTATCCTTTAAATCTCAAGTCATTGGTCACCTTTCCCAAAGGAATTTTCTCTGCTCATTCAAAATTCTGTTACTCTGTGTCCTATCCCTTTGTTGCACTAATCACTATCTGATTTTACCTTATCAAATAATTTGTGAGTTGCAGTCTTCCCACAAGGAGGAGAGTGGGACCTTGTCAGTGTCATTCAGTGCCGTGTCCCCTGTTTCTAGCACAGTCTCTGACAGGAATGGTGAGTCCTACATGAAAGTAGAGTGGCAGAATAAATGAGTGAACTTAGGGTCAAGGGGTTCTGTGAGTGAGGAGGGGAAGTGGTAAACCAGACAGTATTTGTTGAACACCTACTGTGTGCCAGACATTTTTATTTTAGGTATCCTTTCATATATTACTTGACTTTATTCTCCCACTGTACATATTACCCCTATTTTAAGGAAATTGAGGCTTAGCAAAAATGAGCAACTTACCCATTGTTACAGTTGCCCAAATAGAAGCCCTTTGAGTAGTAAAGAGATCCTAACTCATGGATGATGGAAGATTGGATTTCTGGTTCCACAGAAGCAGCAGCTATTCTCTTTCAGCTTGGAAGTCTTTTGAGACAGTCTCGGATACCAGTGAAGTGGGGTGAAGGAAAATACTGGGGGCCAGATAGAAGCCATGTTCCTGAGTCATTAGGGTCATCTGCTGGGCTTGGGTTCTTACTGGTTTGGGTTCTCTGCCTAATCATTTTCTTTCAGGGAAGAAGATATCAAAATTCAACTAGTTTGTTTAAAAGTTGTTTTTATGAGTCTAAAGCAGAGATCAGCATGGGCCAAATCCAGCCTGCTGCCTGTTGTAAATAAGCTTTTATTGGAACATGGCCACCATGTTTGTTCATATTGTATATGGCTGCCTTTGAGTTACAATAGTTGTGATAGTAGTCATATGGCAAAGCCTAAAATATTTCCTATCTGGCTTTTTATAGAAAAAGTTTGCCACCACCACCACCCCTCACTGATCTAAAGCAGAGTTAGCAGCAAATCATAAAAATAAAACCAATTCTTCCAAAAAGACAATAATCAAAAATCATGGTTATAGTGGTAACATTTCTAGCTGACCTTGAACATCTAGCATAGGATTGGACAACCCTTAATTTCCTTTCCTGCTGTAAACCGTGCTTTTTTAATTGCATAACTGTTCATCCAGATGAGATAATTATTCTCTTAGGAAGTGAACAAAGTCCTTCTTCATTTCAATGCATCATTGACCCTGTGCCATCAAACTGAATTTATCACTCATTTCATTGAATCATATATGTTCTGTATTTCAAAACCCATCTCAAAACTATCTTATCTTTTCAAATTAGTCTTTCCTGAGTAATTGATAACCACCATAGAAGAGCAACATTTCTAGTTTCATACACGAATATTTATAGTTAAGAATAAAGACCTAGTTTATAAATATGTATACAAGGGAAGTAGAATATTTTGTTTAATTTTATGATCGACTAAAAGTAAATCAGAAATCACATATTATTTCTTTGGTAAAAATGACAATGATAATGATGTCTTCTATCTTTGGCAGGCTCTTTAATAGCTCAGGATCACCCTTCTGATATTAATAGGACTCTCAGTCTCAGAGAACCTGGACTACCATGTTATTTTGCTCTGCTAACCATGCGATTCTATAAGCTCCTCTCCATTTTCCTTGGGGATGGTTATCTGGCTTCTTTGCAAACACATTAGCTGACAAGTGGAACTGTGTGTGAGCGTCTTGACTAAGTTAAAGACTGAAGGGAGAGGAAGTTGCTAGGTATTTGTTAGAATTTTATTTTAATTGAATTCCAACCAAGGAGGGTATACAGAGATACAGAGGAGAGATAATAAGTTATTTTGGTTAATAGTGATCAGTTTAGGGCCGGCCGAGTGGCGCGGTGGTTAAGCACTGGCTTGGGAAGCCAGTGGCCCCAGTTCGGTCCCACATATGAGGGCCAGTGACACTGCCCTCAAAAAAAAAAAAAATAGTGATCAGTTTGACTAATGTAAAGAAGAGAGAGTGTAATGGAGACTTAAGACCATAAAGGAGTTGAAGGTCAGATATTCAGAGTGATTTCATTGCCATGATAAGGAGTTGGATTTACTCTATGGGCAAAGAAGAGCATTTAAGAATTTTGTGGAGACAAGTGGTATGACTGAAGAAGGTCCAATTTAGGAAGTTTAGTAACATTATATAGGATAAAGTCAAGTCAGAACAAATGACAGTTGTGAAGTCAATTTAGACTTTTTCAAACGTCCTGATAATATGAGCCTGAAGCAGAATGGTGGACAGTGGGGAATATGTGGCATAGAAGACAAAGAAATATATAGGTAGAATTTTTAAGATTTTGTATTTTAAAAAAATGGTATTGTGAAGTTTTGACTTTAGGTGACTGGAAGATGGTGGTGAATTTTACAGAACTAGGGAAGTCAAGAGAGAAGACGTTTGGAAATGAACGGCCATGTTCATCCATGGTAGGCTGAGTTTCAGATGCTGGTGCAGCAGCCAAGGGAAGAAAGCTACACCATTTAAGCTCTGGATACAGAGCATAGATGTGTTCTGTTTGACATGGTGTTTTTCTTGATCTAAAATGATTTTTTTTTTTTACCCTCACGCTTTGGTTAATAAGTTGATTATTATTCTCTCTCCTAGCATCAAGAAGATACTATTATTATATTAGCTTCTCCCTTTTGTTGTTACTGTTGTGAAATATATCCACCATTCCTTTTTGGGTTGCTTTTAATATTTTCCCAGTTGTCTAATGATGTGTCTGAGTGTGGATTTATTATCTGTTCTGCTTGGGACTTATTTTGCATCCTGAATTGGAGGATTTGTGCCTTAAATACATTCTGGAAAGTTCCCAGGAATGATCACTTTGCTATTGCCTCCTCTCCATTTTCTCAGTTAATTTTTGGTGGAATTCCTTTCAGATGTAGATGGGCCCTTCCCATTCTATCGTCCATGATTACAAAGCCTTTCTTTTCCATTTTCCATTTAATTATTTCTGTGCTCCATTCACATAATTTCCTCATATTTCTTAGACTCCTAATTGTCTCTTCAGCTATTTAGAATCCACTGTTTAAGCTTTATGATGTCTTGAGTGGTGATTAATACAAACTGTATTTTCACCTCATAAAGCAAGGAATTTCATTAATATTATATATACATATATGAAAGGCTGTAATACTGTCGAACTTCGCTTTCTGCTCTTAGCCCTCTGCTGCTCTCTACACCCTCTGTGCATACTTGTTTTCACATCAGCGTTTTCACTGGGCCAGGAGCTCCTCCAGGGCACATAGAAATGCCTCATTTATCTTTGTCCCACGGTGCCTAGCTCATGATGCCCGAACATCATCATAATAGTGAATATTAGATAAATTAATGGCTTGTCAGCTCATGCTTTTCAACTCACTCTGAAAAGGAGGTAGTTTTTTGTTTTTTTTTTAAAAAGTAGATATTTATTTTGGGATGGGCTAATATAAGTGATAATGAAAAGTATGAATTTAATATTTATGAATGCATCTCATTCTGTGGAGGACAGTGGCACACATGGTGGGAATGAAAGCTCTGGGAATCCTTTGGTAGGGCAACCATACTCCTAACATTTCAAAGAGTAGCAATCCAAGTCCCTAATATTACAATAACTGTCTTGGGCAAGAGATCCAAAGATGAGTGAGCTGTGACTCAAGTGTTTAAGTAACCTTATAGCTCAGTGGAGGAAGAGACAGACATATAAACATCATTTTTTTAAAAAAATGCAACTTTACTTTTTAAAGCTGTTTCAGGTTCATAAAAAACGTTGAGCAGAACTTAAAGAGAATTCTAAAATGCCCTTCACTTCTCCTCCCAATTCTCCCTATGATTGACATCTTGCATTAGTGTGGTGCATTTATTATCATTGATGAGTCAATAGTGATACACCATTATTAACTAAAGCCCAGAGTTTACATGAGTTGTATCGTATATTCAGTGGGCTTTGACAAGCATGTAAGGACGTGTGTCCACCATTACAGTGTCATACAGAATAGTGTCACTGGCCTAAATGGCCCCTGTGCTCCACCTGTTCATCCCTCCTTCCTTCACCCACCCCAATCCCTGGCAACCACTGATCTTTTTGTTATCTCAGGGGTTTTCCTTTTCCAGATTGCCACATATTTGAAACCATACAGTATGTAGCCTTTTCAGATTGGCTTCTTTCACTTAGCATTATGCATTTATGGTTCCCTCATGTCTTTTCATGGCTTGATAGCTCATTTATTTTTACTATATGAATATACCACAGTTTATTTATCCATTCAGCTATTGAAGGACATCTTAGTTGCCTCCAAGTTTTAACAATTGTAAATAAAATTGCTATAAACATTTGTGTGCAGGTTTACATGTTGACATAAATTTTTAACTTATTTGGGTAAATACCAAGGAGTACAATTGCTGGGTCATACGGTTAAGAGTATATTTAGTTTTGTGAGGAACTGCCGAACTGTCTTCCACTAAACAATGTTGCTTCATTAAATATATTTTTTAATTGAGGTGACATTGATTTGTGACATTATATGAGTTTCAGGTGTACGATAGGCACAATAGTGTAATCCCACATCTGGATGCACGTGCATCATACTTACACCGAAAGTCTAGTTTCTATCCTTCGCCGTGCAGCCGACCCCTTTTATCCATATTGCCTTCTTTCCAATCCCGTCCCCGCTTCCCACAAACCTATTGTCTGACTCTATGAGTTTGCTTTTGTTTTTCTGAACATCATTTTTTAATGTGTAACACTTCAGTAAGTTTTAAGATAAGAGTTATCACAGTGCAGGTACTAAGATAGAGGTATCATAGTTAACAAATATATAAATGTTAGACCAGGATAGAAGTAGTCATGAGGAGTTCACTAATTGACAGAGAGAGAGAGAGAGAGAGAGAGAGAGAGAGAGAGAGAGATCAAAAAAATGTCAACATGAAAATTTGGAGAGGCTTGGAAGAGAATTGCAGAGGTCATAGTGAATTCTTGTTTAAAAATGCTGTCTCTCTCATGCTCTTAAAGGCACTGAGGACAGTGCTGTGTGGAAAAACACAGACCTCAACAACTTCGAGTCAGGAAGCAATCCAGGAGAATTGGATTCTGTGAAACAATTTATGAATAACCAGTTTATTTCATTTATATTTTCTCTTTTACACATGTACAGTGCTTAATAAAAATCTGTGTCTAAAAATTCCCGATAGCTCTTTTAATCAGTATGAAATTAAAATTCTGCATCATGAAGCATTTTGTTATAATTTATTTAGCAGCTTTTTATTTCTTAGCAATACATAAAAAGAGGGTTCATCTTAAAATCAGTGGAGTCTCAGTTCTCAGGAGTTCAGTATATTTTACTAGGCATGATGTGTTTACATATGTTCAATGGGTATGAACCAAAGCCCATTGTACCCCTAGAGCTCCACAGCAGTTTCTAACGGCATGAACTTAGTTCTTTCACCTATAAAAAGGCAACATGTGTTAAATTCTAGTTCCTGTACTTTTAGCTAAATTAGATTAATGCCACTGGTTATCTCATTCTATTCAGAAAACCCGGCAGATATGCACACCTTTGTTAAATGTATTTGATAACATTTGATTATGTGATAACGTTTTTCAAGACATGTCCATGGAGAGGAGAAACAATGAAATCAAAAACACTGACATCATTTTTCTTCAGAAAGGGACATCTTTAATATGTAGTATTTTGGTAGTATTTCTTTTTTTTAAACTTTATTATTATTATTATTATTATTATTATTATTATTAGTTACAGATGTACAAAACAATGCAATAGTTATCTTTTTCACCCCTTACAAAGTGACTCCCCGCTCTCCTTCTCCCCACCCTCATATCATACATAGCTATTACAGTTCCATTGACTCCATCCCCACACTATATTCCACATCCCATGATGATATATGTGTTAAATTATAGTTGACATATAATATTATTCAGCGGCAGCTTCAGATGTACAGTGCAGTGGTAAGGCCACTACACCGTCCATGAAGTGGTCTCCCTAAAAAGATATTTCTTATTTTACACCAAATAATGCCTACATTTGGGTCTAAATTCACTAGTCTTCAGACAGCTATCTGTCTACTAGGAATATTGAGCCATTTTTTTCTAAAAAAAGAAAAAGTAGTCAAATTGGAGCCATCAGCTGCTGATTCCCCAGTTCCTTGTCCCTACAGTCTGTGCACTATCAGATATTTAAACACTTGAAAAAAATTCAGTCCATGTTTAGACTGTGTCCAGTACATCCAAATATGGTGCACAGACATCCACCCTGTTAGCATGAGGGAGAGGAAAAGAACAATTAGATAATGCAGTAATATTTTTAGATGTGTACATAAGCAGCTCTTTTAAGAATGATTTTTAAATTACTTGACATCAGTATGTGTAAGTTAAACAGGATTTGGTTCATAGTGTTTTCTTCCTTTAGAGCTGTTTTTCGAAGAAGGATGATAAAGTGAAATATAAACACCACAGGAGAAGTGAACTGGTTTCTAAACATGTCATTGATTTTTTTTTTTAAATAAACAACTGATCATTCTTACCTTTATTTACTGAGGGTACAGTATCTCCTCAGGTTGTTACATAATGAAAAGTGGATTATAAATGTTTTTATATATTTGGTAGAGTCCAAATGCTTCAGTAGTGGTTCTGCCTTATTGTTTAAACTTGAGCTTTTTGCTACACTCTAAGCCTGGTGTTCTCTCTGTAGCTGCTTTCCAGGGTGATAATAAGATGCTGTATGGTAGATATAAATCAGCCTTTCATTTAAAAAAAATGATAGTTTAATGGGCAATTTTGCTTTACAGGATTTTTTTTTTCCATTTTTAGAGGAGTATCTGAGTCTTTTAATCTGTGTGTTTGAGTAGTACTACTGATGGGAACATTTTCCGGAGCTCAGATACTGAAGAGTGGGTTTTTCTGTAGGTTAGCAGTGTAAGTCACTGTGATTCCTCCCTCTGCAAGGAGCAAGGGCCAGGCAGCACAAAGTACCTTGGCAGTCTGGAACCTGGCACCTTTGGAAAAGGAGGGCGAGCTCCCAGGGCATTAGCGTTGGGTTGGAAGGACCACTCTTTCTGTTGCTTTCAATCCTTTGAAATAGCACACAGTGGCCTTTTAAATAACATACTGTTTCTTGGCCTTTGCCTTTTTTATAGTCCTGCTTCTAAAATTACAGAAAAGAGCCAAAGATATAATTCAGGGTTTGTATTGACAATCTTAAATCTGCTTATGTTTCTTTTGTTGATATTGAAGTCACTATCAGTATTTATAAGGGGAATATTCTTCTTGAGAGAAGTGTGAAAGAATCAGCTAAAACGTTTGCATAGACGTCTAGCCTTCTCTTTGTGCTTTTTCTTGGACTGTCTTGCTGAAAGTGGTTTAGGGTATAAGCAAATTACTTCATTTTAATTCTAGATGCTGATCTCCTAAATAGCTTTTAAATTTATGCAGTTTTTGTTTAGCTGTCAAAACATTTAATTATATCATGCCCAAAGGTGTAAAGCTGTCAAATAAATCTGAATTTAGGCATAAACATTTGCTAAGTTTCCAGTGCTACTGCACCCATCATTGTTCCTGGGCAGCTTGGAAACCTGTTTTAGGGGGTGGGGTGTGTTCAGGCACGTTGGCTCAGCAGGTACAGAACAACATTGGCCTGATGAATTGATGCTTCCTTGTAAAACAGCAGGCAGTAATGCCCCAGCCTTTGTAATTCTGGTCTTTGTAAAAATAAAGCGGACTGGAGAGTGTGGTGGATTCTTTGGGTCAATTTGCACTGTAAGAAAACCGTCTTCTTTCAATATACTCTTCCTTTCCTTTCCTTTCCTTTCCTTTCCTTTCCTTTCCTTTCCTTTCCTTTCCTTTCCTTTCCTTTCCTTTCCATTATCCTTTTTTGTTTTGTTTTCTCTTCAAAAACAAATGAAGTGTGTGTGTGTATATCTATATCTATATCTATATCCTTCTCCCTTACTCAAGACTCCCTTGGTATAGAAAGAATAATTGCAGTGGCACTTACAGAGAAGTATTTACACCGATCAATAATTATGATACGTTTCAAGTTTTCTATGTGTAAAACATTTTTTCCAGCTTCACTGAATAAGATTGACACATAAAAAAAGTACATATCTAAGATGTACATGCAATGTTGTTAAATATTTTTAAAGAAAGGGAGAATTTAAAATTTTTAATTCTCTTTACCTGGCCTTTTATTTCTTCAATAAACGTTTTTGCTATTTGATGACATTATTTGGAGGTAGACCGTTAGCATATATACTAAGGCAGACCTCACTAAGAGGTAGGGGACTAAAGTAAATTAGTTCTACTTTGAAGCTTTTATTTTCTTCCCCTTTCAAAATGAATGGGAAGGTCCTCGAGAGGCCCTTGAATGAAAGCTGCTTTTCATTAGCACTACCAAATACCTACTTGAAAGAGCTGCGTCCTGACTGAACACCCACACACCAGAAAGGGAGCGCTTCCCTTTTCTACTGGAGGACCATCAGCTAAATAGCTCTTGGCTTCTCTTTTCCAATCAGGTGGTTTCACATCAGAGTTAATTACTCCAGTCATTTATTCTAATCACCCTCCTCTTCTGGCTAGCTGCATTCTGTCATGGGGTGGCATCGTTTGAAGCCAGTTAAGTTTGAAAACCACTGCAGGGTACTTGAGGCTCATTAGTGAGGCCTATCCATGCCTGGCGTTGGGTTTGCCCCCTGATTAACTCTGCATCTCTCTGCGCACTCCTTCCTCCCGCCATCCACCGGCCCCCACTCCTCAACTCCATGGCTCTAAAGCGGAATGTTTCAATTAACTCTTGCCTTGCTGTTTGTCTTTTTACCTACATATTGAAGAAAAATTGAAGTGCTTATATTGCTCGTAATATACTGGATAGAGTCTGGCCTTATCACTGCATCCTTTGTGTTGGATGTAACCGGAAAAGGTAGACTTTCTACAAAGAAGAGTTGTGGTTTTGAACAATGAAGGAGGTAAACGGTGGTCTCCCAGAGTAAATACATCTATGTCATAGATCCACTTCTAACCTAACAAAGGTAGTGATTCCAGCTGATTTTATAGAGCTCTAGTGTGTCTTATGGTTTATCATAGAAATTACCCAAATTTCTATCTCAAAGCAGATTTATTTGTGCGTTATTATAGTAGTTCAATGTAAAAGAGTTTGCCAAGTGGCAGATTGAAGAGCTGTTAAATCACAAAAGCAAATAATGTTGGTGCAATGCTTTTTAAAAAAATAAAAGAAAACCATATAATCAGTGTCCTTAGTAGATACAGTGTGATTGCATCAAGTATTTAAAACATTTTCCAAAAATTAACAAAACATATACCTAGTTTGATAGTTAAATGCAAATGTTTATTCACTAGGAAATAAGATAATTTTCTGTTCCTTTTGCATTGTAGTTTGATTTAAAGACCTCGAATAGTTCATGTGTCAAAACAAAATATGATACATATGAAAATGCATGAAATCACATTTTTTTGAGTTGCTGATGTTCCTGGATGTTCAGGAATTAGCAGAAGGAACTCTTATTGTTCATGTTCATTCCAAAAATAGTTTAATGGATTGCTTCTTTATTGAGAGTCTTTGGATTTAGCAGTTAACAAATATGTTGGTATCCTCTGCCTCTCTCTAAAGGAAGATTTTTTTTCAATTTAATTTTTAAAAAAGAATGTACAGTTAAATTAATGAAAAATAGGCCTAGACTATGTGTTTTTTATTCAGCTCTATAAATATTTATTGAGTGTCTACTATGTGCTCAGTTACAACAATGGAGATAGAATCTCTGCCTTTCAGGAATGCACGTTCAGTGAGGAAGACAGAAAAGTAAATGGTAATGCAAGGTGAAAGTTTTAGGCTTAAAAAAAGGCACATGTACAAGCAAAACCAGTTGAAAGAACAATGAAACCTGTAAACAAACCCTGCAGGTTGACATGGGACATCAGATTTAGTATGTACTCAGTGTACTTAATATTAGTGTTGCCAAATGATGTATGTGAAACCCGTTAAAAATAATTCTTAGTATGAAATACTTTTATATTTTTATTTCATAATGTAGCTTAGGGATATGCCATTCTGTCTCATAAGATTTTTAAAAGGATGTGTAGTGGTGAACAACATAGCTTCTGGAATCATATCTGGGTTCATGTTGCAGTCCTGACATATGCTAGCTGTGTGACAGTAGGCAATGTATTTAGCTTTCTTAGCCTCATTTGTAAAACAGTTTTTAAAAATGTAGTGCTTATACGGTAGGATTATTGTGAAGATTAAATAAAATAATCCATTTAAAATATTCAGCGTAAAACTGAGCATACCACTACTACTCGCTAAATGTTAAGCTTTGCGATTATGGTTATTATATTGTTGTTCAGCTCGTCAGTGAATCTCTTCCAAGTTGACCTTCAGAGGCATTATCCTTACATAATGTCTTTCTAGAGCCTTTGTCAGGCTTATGATTGACATCATTTGCATCCTTACTCCTGACATGATTCAAGAGAAAATAAAACCTTGAAAGGGGATACTGTAATATCCACTTCACTTTTCTTCTTTCCATGTAATAATCATACTTTGATTGTGGTTAGCAAACTGTGTACATCTCATTTGTACTGCCTCGGAAGCACAGAAATTCTTCACATTTTCTAAAACCCTGCCAAATTAGCACTGTATCAACTGGATAAAGTTTCTATGGTCAATTTCATGCTTCTTATACAAAAGCTTTAAGATCACAGTTCCTGAGCGTAGACACTGAATTGTGCTAAATCACAAGAATTTCTTAAATGCCATTCATTCATTCAGTAGGCATTTATTAGGAGCCTGTGGGTAATTAGGTCTGTGATCACAAAATTGGAAGAATATGACACCTGCCCTGTGGGGCTGTCATTATGAAGATCAAACGGACATGACAGTAGCTAATTAGAGGAGGAGATTAAGTGATGTATTTATTTATTTATTCAACAAATATTTTGTGAGTGCCTACTACTTATTAGTCTTTGGGACTATAGCAGTGAGAAAGACAGCATAGTACGTGCCCGTTTTGAACTTATTGTTCAGTGAAAAAGACGGACAGTAAATAAGAAACTGAACAAATAAATATATAACTTGTGATAGTATATAATGTAATGTAACAAATAATATCATGCTAGTGGTATGTACCAGGAAGGAAAAGCACAGGCCAGCATTAGTGCATTTAGCACTCTTATTTATTTGTGCGTGTGTATAAGTTTTAAAAATATTTTTATTAAGATGTAATTGACATATAACATTATATTAGTTTCAGGTGTACAATATGATGATTCAATATTTACATATATTTTGAAATGATCACCACAAGTCTAGTTAACATCTGTCACCATACATCTTTACAGAGATGCCTTATTCTTCCTGGGAAGATTGGGGAAGGCTTAATTAAGGAAACTCTATTTGGTCATAGTCTTTAAGAATGAGTAGGAGTTTACCAGGGAGGGAGGAAAATGATGGGAAGGGCATTACAGATCTAGGAAGCAGTGTGAACAAAGATATCGATGTCACAGTACAGTACAACAGCTAAACTAATTCAGAAATTGGAGTGTGTTTTGTGTGTAAGAGAACTGTGAGCGAAACCTATGGAAAGATAAGACCACAGGCAGATGATATAAACCATCTTTAATGCCTTGTAAGTACTGTGGATGTTTTTCTTTGGGGTAGTGGTGTCCAAAAGGTGGCTGCGAGGTCAGGAGCATCAGCCTTACCTGAAAACTTAGTAAAAAGGCAAATCTTGGGCTCGGCTCCAAACCTACAGAAACAAACTGTTGGGAAGGGGTGGGGAGAGCCCAGCCATCTGTGTTTTAACAAGTCCCCTAGGTGATTTCCGTGCATGTTAAAGTTGGAGATCCACTGCGTTATAGAAAGGAGAACCATTGAAAAGTTTTAAGGAGAGTCATGACTCGGTCAGGTTTTAGACAGCGATTAGTATAGAGGAGGAATTGAAGGGCAGAAATTTAGAGATAAAGAGAACAGTTTGGATAGTGTTAGAATAATCAAACCAAGAGATAATAAAGCCCAGAACCAAAGACAATCACAGTGGGAGGAAAAGGAAGAATGAATCTGAAAGATCTTTTGGAGGCTTGTACGTATGTATCAGATATATTGTCTGATAAGGTTTTAGAATGAGAGGAAAAGAAGATAACTGCCACAATTTGTAAATTGGCTGACTAGTGAAGGACTACATCCTTAATCAAAAAGTCAGGAGAGGACGCAGTTTAAGAGAAAAAATTATTCATTCTTGTTTTTAATAGATTAGGTTTGAATTACCCGAAGCACACACACAGCAAAAGAAGTAGTCTGATGGGTAGTTGACATTTTGAACTTAAAAATCTCTGGAGATGGTGATCATTATCAGGTGAGGTAGTTGAAATCTACCTTGTATAGCCTGAGTTATATCAGAAGCAGGGGCCTGGGACTGAATCGTGAAGAGAACACTGAAGAGGTAGACAGAGGAAAAGGATTTAAAAGTGAAAAGGAAAAACAAAATCGTGGAAAGAGAATCTGGAAGGGGGTAATCAAGGAAACATACAGAAGAGAGAGTTAGAAACATAAACACCATAATGCCCAGGGGGGAAGGAAGGAAAAATCAGCATCCACTGGATTCAGACAATCAGACATGGTCATCTTAGCAAAAACATATTCAGTGGCGTACCTGTATGTACCAGAAAGAAGAGAGATTAGTTAAGAAGTGAAAAGGACCTAAGGAGTAAGGAACTGATTTACTTAAATCATTCAAGAAGTTTAGATTGTTGATCTCATATTACCTGGGCATTCATGGCTGCATAAAAAAAAAATTAAACAAGATGCCCTATTAACTAGTCATTATTCCAGTGATGATTCAGAAAGAATCAGACCTACAATTTAATGTGATTTAGAGAATCAAAAACATTTATTACAAATGTTAAGGAATTTCTAGAAGTGGGCAAAGAGAGGCTAGTTCCATCTGCTACTAACTAAGGTGCTTTTTATGAGGTTTCTATACATCCACATTTGTGTACAGATTGCATATATCTGACTTGCTGCAAACACTGTTTCCTAGACTAACTCGTAGTCTGTGGCTATATGTGTACTTCCTGCAGTACACAGCTGATACAGCTAAGTAGACAATATGTAACAGTTCTAACCAAGGACTTTTAAGGATACAGAGATTAGAGATGGCATCCCAGTTGGAAGAATTATCTGTTTGCCATTATTGTTGAGAGGATATAGTGCCATCTTTCAAATGCTGCCGTATCTCTTCAGAGATTTGAACGTGCCTAAAGAATACACATTGCAGAACATTATGTCTGTTTCATACTTGAAGATATTATATTTCAGCTCTTGCATTCTAGGGTATAGCCATTCTTCCTGGCACTTAGAATTATAATGACCTTTTCAAAACTGCATCAAAAGTCATTTTGTTGTCTGAAGGTGCTTTGTAAGCTTTATCTTTATTTTCAGTAGGAGAAGCTATATTTTAAAAAGGGTAAAATTTTGTCTTGTTTCCCCAGCAGTGGCAAACTAATTTTTCGGCACGGTATGTGTTCCTGGTAGCACGTACATTGATTGGTTGGATAGATCCACCATGAAAGCATAGGAAGGAACAGATTTACCCAAAGTCCACCCTTCTGAGTGGTGGAGTGGGGATTCAGTCCAGGGTCTCTGGCTTATAAATCCTGTGCTTTATCCAATATATCAGATAGTAATCATACTGGTATTCATCAAAGTAGATGAAAGCTAGCATCATTACTAATTCATTACCCTTAATCAAGGTACTATTAATTATTACTCTATTACTATTAAGTTATTAGTATTAAACTGTTCTTAGTTCTGTTAATGAGATTTTGTTACAAATCTATTTCAAATTCAGGAAGAGTATCTTAGCAAATCTTTGTGAAACAAGTTTGTTTTTTTTTGAAACAAGATTTTTAAGGTAGAGTTATTTATTAAATTATTACTAGTAAGTTATTTTTAGTTCTGTTAATGAAATTTCGTTACAAATCTATTTCAAATACAAGTAGAATATCTTAGCAAATCTTCGTGAAACAAGATTTTTAAGGTAGAGTGATCATTAATTTTTGTGTGTGTGTCAACAATGTTAATCCCTACATTCTATCTTACATCAATGTGCCCTAAATGCTGATTCAGTATTGGGAACTGAATAAAAAGCTTCACTGTCCAATGTTGTACCCACTGGTCATGTGTGGCCACTGTTCACTCGAAACGTGGCTAGTCTGGATGGAGATGCGGTGCACATTGTAGGTGTGAGATGCATACCGGATTTCTAAATTGTAGTACAAAATAATAATTTTTACATTGGTTATATGTTTAAAGTTTTATATTTCTGATCAAATATACTCTGTCAAAATTAATTCAACCTGTTTATTTTTTTAAATGTGGCTACTAGAAATTTTTAAATTACATATGTGGCTTGCATTATCTTTCTGTTGAACAGCACTGATAAAAAGTTTTGGTGGTAGGGCCAGCCGAGTGGTGCGGTGGTTAAGTGCTGGCTTGGGAAGCCAGTGGCCCCAGTTCGGGTCCCACATATGAGGGCCAGTGACACTGCCCTCAAAGAAAAAAAAAAGGAAAAGTTTTGGTGGTCACCTTCTTATCCAGAACGTTTTTGGCTCGGACATCCCCGTGTTGAACATGAGCATAGTTTAATATTTAAGTAATATACACATTTCTGTTATAATTAGCAGCCTGAGATCTAAAAAACAACTCAGGGTTAACTTCAAATCTCTAAAAGAAAGTCCAAAATATGAATACTAATTTTAAAACTGAATTAATCTTTTACTGTATAAACTGTTCTGTCTCCAGTATGATTAAGGTCCAAACTTGAAACCTGGGTGTCATATCGGTAATCAGTTGGTATAACAACTTACACCTTAAATCTTTCTGAAACCTGTCCCCTCTTTTCCCCCCTCCTACTGTCTCGAGGCTCTCAATGCCCCTCAAGTAGACTGCAGTCGTCATCTTAAAGATGACCTTTGGCTTCCCTCTCGACTCTCCAAAGGGACACCTCATCTCATTATCCCCAGAATCTAGCATAGAACAGAACCCATAGTAAGCACTCAATAAATGTTTGTAGACTGAATGGATGACAGAGCTGCTGATATTAATCAAAAGTTGGGGAATGAAAAAAAGACTCTTAGTCCTACATAATGGATGTATATACGATTGCATCCACAAAGTAAGTGCAGATGTAATTCTCTGGCCAAACTTGTCAATGCTTTAAAAAATACTCAGCAACTTTTGCATTCATCTTCTTGAGTTTAGGTTTTTCTTTATTGGGCATTCTTGGAAGTGGCGATATAATAAGTACTCTTATTTTGCCAAGGATTTTGATTTGCCAATATAAGTTTATGGCAGTCAGTCCAGGGAATCAATGGTGCCATGAAGACAGCTCCTTGTTTTTGTCTGGGGTCCCCGTGGGATTAAGCTACATCTGGCAGTAAGTAGGGATTCTGGTCTGGCCATCTTCAAAGGCAAGAGACTGCTAGTATTTAGCAGATCTATGTGGATAAGCAAATGGGAAGGGATTAAATTTTTTGGTTTTGTTTTTCTTCCCTTTGTAACTGACTGTACAATGAAACCTCCAGAAGTTCAGACAGCAAATTAATACATTTTTTGATGGTTGTTGAAGAAGAAACTCATTCTTTTTCCTAGGTGGATAATTGAGAATTTTAGAGTAGTATTGTAATTACTCACGTGTGTATTTTTATACCTAGTTTATCTGAGGGAGCATAACATTGACAATGCTGAGAATTTATTCTCTAGGAATTTTAACATCCGAAAGTATTAGGACATTGTGGTTGGCATCTGGAGGCTTTTGTTGCCTGTTTTTCTGGGTGGGAAAGTTTACCCCAAATTACTTTCTGACAGGAAACTTGGCCCTGTCTGAGGACAGGCCACCACCCCTTCCACGTGCAGGTGGGCCTGCCTTCCATAGAGGCTTGTTTGTGGCTTTCTCCTCCTGTCCTCACATGTTTCAGGGCTCCGCAGCCCTGTGACTCAGTGTAGCTGTTGAGGAAGCATGTGGCTGTACCGTGAACTGACACAGTAAAATGGCTGGATTCCAGGTACTTGCCATGGAAGGTAACCTAGCATTTACCATTCAAAGCCTCACCTCAGAGAAATAATGTTTATGCAGAATTGCCTGAATAATAGGCAGTCTCTCCATTTGTCTATACTTTAAATCCATCCCAGGATTAAGTCAGTCCCTCGGAGAGTCGCATACCTGGATTCCATCATATTGCCAAGGGAGGAATTTCTTATCTCAGGAATAGAAATAATGTGTTTTTCTAGGCCATCTGGTTTATTTTTACATTATGGTCATATTTGATTTTTGTAAGTGTTCGTGTTTCTTTCTTTATGTTGCCTGCTAGAAAGCTTAGGGCCAAATACATGGCACACTTTTAACAAGTCTATAGTATGTCATGGTGTTATTTTTATGTTCTTCTCCTTATTTTTGCATTCTCCTACTTAGGTTAAATTTATTTGATCTTGATGATTATGCATCATTGTCAGCTCTGAATTATATTGTGAATGAAAATACAAAGAAATAATAAATAGATGAGTATACCTTTTCCTTTAATTATAGTCGTTCCCTATCCGTTCTTACTGAATAGAAGTTTGTTTTAAAAAAGCTCCATCTCCCTATGTGTCTTATAGTATAACTAGTTTTAAATATCTGTATATTATGAATTCCTAGATTTTAGATTAAGAGTGACCTAAGGTTGAAATGTTAATTAAATGTTTTAATGTTCTGTAGCTCTAAAGAAAATAGTTGGATAAAATGTCAGCATGTAGGACTATTTTAAACATTAGAAAAAAATCATCTCTCTGAAAAGGAGGGTAATTGTACAAGTTTGCCTAATCCTTTTGATCTTGGCACACAGCAATACAGACTTCAGTTGAGATTAAAACTATGAATTTCAAAGGAAACATGGCCTTCAGTGTGTAAAATATATAACAGCTGGTTGACGACTCCATTTAAAACTACACAATAACAATCGTAGACAGAATGATTCTCCTGCCAAAAGATGCACGAGTGCTTGATGGTTATATCAAGATATGATACTAACTCACACTTTTCTTCAGTAATGATATAAATGTGGAAATGAACAGTGCGCTGTGGGCTCCAAAATCTCTCCTCTGCCCAGCAGTTCAAGGGCAGCTAGGAAGCACAGAATTCCTTGGAGTGATTTCTCTATCTGCTTTGCAGCTCAAGTTTCCATGTGTTGTTGACTAAATTTCATTGTTTTTAACTGTCAGATATATATATATATATATATATATATATATATATATATATATATATATATTCTTTTTTTCTTAGCGTCCCACAATTTTTTTTTTCCCCTCCACATCCTTGATCCTCCTTTCCCCCACCTTTGGCGTTCATGACTTAATTGTGCTTCATGTCACAACTTCACACATATTTTTTAAGCTCCCAAAATGAAGCTTTTTTTTGTCAGTGTTCTAAAATTTGTTTCACATTTTTGTTCTATATTTATATTAAGGTGAATATTTGAATTCTGAAGCAGCGTGATATATTGTAATCAATAGGGGAGAATGTTAAGCTTATGTTAGTTGATTATAGTTCATCAAAATTTTAATATTTTCCCTCTTGGGTTTCGCCTGAACAAGTAATCCTTAATAGGTTAATTAGTGCAGTTTTTAAAAATGAGGATGAAGGTGGATTTGTCACTTCTGAAAAATCCTATTTGGAAAGCATATTTGCATTCTAAATTTGTATCTGTCCATTATGAAAAAAATGTGACCTTTGTTTCTTGAAATTTTTGATATAGCATAGCAAACTTTCTGCTCTTTTAGTTTATGTCAAAGAAAGAAAATATATGTAACTGAAATTTTACTGAAGTTACTTGGATTCGTCACATATTCAGAGCCAGCATTTAAAGAGTTAATGTATCTTATTAGGGGGACAGGAAATCTGGCAACTATTGCAGAAACTAGACCTAATGGTGCACACAAACAATTTGTCAGTCTTCTTAAATGTGAATAGCTTTCCGCAAAGTGGCTGCTCTTGCTTTGTTTGAACAGGCTAAACTTTTCCTTTTTGGACTTTAAATCTTAGAAGTGAAATGTGATCCACATATTCAATCAAAATCATTTAATTCAAAGCATATTTTGATTGGAACAAAGTTGACATGGAAAGAAACTCTAGAATAAAAAAGTTGAAAGGACTTTATATCATATATTTAGCAGGAAAATTTGAAACAGTTCTAATTAGGCTGAAAAAAACAGCTTTCTTCAATGTAAATTACAAAGGTCATATATCAATGTTAAGGAAACATTACCACTAGTGTTTGAAATCCAGCACATGCAAACATAACAGACCAGTTCATTTTAAATCCGTGTGTGTGTGTGTGTGTGTGTGTGTGTGTGTGTGTGTGTGTAGATGGCTGTATTACATGTATTTGAAATGAAAAATACTTAAAATTCCGAGTCCATAATGTTGTATATTACATTCTTGCCAATCCAAACATTAACTCTTGAAACATATTGCTATCTTTACTCAGATGAATTAAGACTCTTAATTATAAAGTACTATTAAAAATTTACAGAACAAATTTTGATTCTTCCATTAAAAATATGATTAAATATATCTTATAATTAAAAGTATACCAACTCAAGAGGGTTAGTCAGTGATGTCTTATTTTCTTTTATTTTTGTTTTCTCTTATTTCTGTATGAAATTTATAGCTATAGCATTTTGTATCTCAGAACTGAGTTGGGCCTTCTGGAAGCCCGGGAATGGAAGTAATAGGAATAGGTGTGCAGAAATGTGTGTGTATCTAGGCTGCACAGACCTGTTTCCTGCTGGTTATACAATTATTTCTGTGCTTAAAAATTAGTGAATAATATTTGTTCTTTTTATTTAATTTTTAATTTATTTTTTTTTGAGGACAGTGTCCCTGGCCCTCATAAGTGGGACCCGAACCGGGGCCGCTGGCTCCCCAAGCCAGCGCTTAACCGCCGCGCCACTGGGCCGGCCCTATTTAATTTTTTAATAAAAATCATTCATCCGGCAGCTATCAGTATGTTTTATTTAGTTGCTTTTTAAAAATGGTATGGTATGGGAACATTTAACAAAAGTATAAATATTAGCATTAATCTGGGAATTACAAGTATGAGAAACACAAGTAATGTGCAAGTAAGGTTTCCTGGTCTTGCAGTAAACAATTATGTAATAACTTTTTTTTGTTAAGAAATTGGTTTTCTTGATTTTATATAAATTTTTACATTACAGAAAATTTGATTGCTTGAAAATAAAAGGAAATTGCTGGAGTAGCTCTCAAGCATGCATAGATTAACTACACGCACAATTATGGCTTTTATTCTAAAATTTTTATTCTCTAGTAGCTCAGAATTTCTCAGAAAAAGCAAACTATTTCTACGTAACTTATATTATTTGATGCCACTATAGGAAACAAGAATAATTTTATATAACATTTTTTATCAATAAATAATTCATATCCTTAATGGGTTAGTTTCATGAAAACATAGATTACGTTCTTTCAGTGAGATTGTTAGACACATATTCATATATATTATAATTATTTCTGACACAGGGTTATACAAATGAGTTATTTATGAATAATTTACTATTATCTTTATAATATTAAAGCTTGACTTTGTTGGTGTTCTGCATGCATCCCAAATGAAAGTTACTAATAAGTGTTTGTATTTGACATCTGGATACTGTACTTTTTAGCATATCTCAAGTGTGTTAGACCTGTTTAATAGATCTCATTAAAAAAACCAGATATCAGCCCCCAGACAGTTTGTCAAGACTAATATGAGTCCCCCTGGATTGGATTGACAATTTATGTGAGGCTTTGTATGATAGTCTTTTCATAGTCTTATTTGATCCTTAACAATTGGACATTAGTCACTGATTTATTTTCTCATAACTCAGATGAGTTGAATATTATTGTATTGTGTTGGACATTTTAGTGGATTCTCTTTTTTGCAAATTTTACGCAGAGCACACATTGGATGTAAATGATGTGCCCAGCCTGCTAGGGGAGCCCTAACGATTGATTGGTTAGGCTTGTGAGCAGCATGGAAAGAATGTTACTATCCCTAGCTGCTCACGGTGTTTAACCCCCAGCCTTAATGAGGACTGTCTGTCCTAAAAGCTTTGAAAACCTCAAATGCTTAGCATTCCACTGGCCTGTTTTTATTTATTTATTTTTCGGCGACTAAAAATGTGGATATAAATCAGTATTGTATATATAAAGAGTATTTTTTAAAATCTTAACATAAAAAGGGATTTAAAGAATTTTTAATATAAGTTTTATGCTTTATGTTTTTGAATCTCAAGAACGGGAGTTATAAAATGGAATCCCAGGGTATTTCGTTTGAATTATTTGTATTTTTTCCCCCCTCAATAATTTCCTCCTGCTTGTCTTTACCTCTTCCCTCAAGTCCTGAGTAAGTGCATTTGTTTATTATTATATCCTTCTGGGTAGGCAGTTGTCATTCACTGATATCAAAAGGATGTTAAAGTCCTGAGCTGACTTTGTAATGCAATGTACTAAAACTTTTTGGAATTCTCTTCTAATCCATAGCAGTTGTTTCTTTGGGTCCCTGTTTCAAGTTTTGGTATATTGCAAGAACTCCTTGAAGACCACCAATGAGATTTTTAGTTTTGTTTTTAAACTTTTATTTAAAATGTATTCATAACAGTGACATGTTTATCAATCTCCGGGGAAAAAAAATGTTGCCAGTAATTCTATGAATTACTGATCAACCCCTTAAGGACTGACCAGTATGGCAGAGTAAGGGCAGGGCCAGACCGTGGAACTCTGATCACATGTGCATGTATGTTTGTGGTGTAGTGTGAACAGAGTCTTTAAATTCAGCATTTTTGCTTCACATTCTAGTGTGGTGTCAAGAAATAAAGGTTTAAGCATCTAAACGTAACCAACTTCACCAATGTGAATGCGCATACGGAAGTATTCCACTTGAGGAAAATTCACAATTCTTTGTTTGATGACACATAAAATAAAATTGCCCCAGTATTTAGGGTTTTAATATTGAGAAAATTCATTTGTACTTCGTCATTTGCTGAGCCTCCTAGAATTTTATAGTCTCAAATCACAGCATCACGGACGCTCAGGAGACTCCTCACTGTTTTATCTTATTAAACAATTTTGAAATCATTAATTTTTAATTAGCTTGGATGCAGAGTTTTTTTTATTGTTTCAATAGTGTGTGTGTATGAACTAAACGTTTTTTATTTCTACTACTGGCGAGAGTATTATTTACATAAATAAGTGTGGGTCCTTCCTGAGAGCACATACTGTGAGTTCGCTCCATATAGTCACACTTTTTTGTAGACTCAGAGATATCACATGCTAATCTATTGTCGTAGGGCTTTTTAGCAGCTTATTGACGCAGAATTTGAACGACTAAAAAGGATGTAAGCACGAAGATATGTATAGGTCCTTCCTTGATTGAAAGTTCTAATTAAGTGAATTGGAGAAAATTAACTGAAATTAGCTGTCAGAAAGTCACATTTAAATGAGTGATGAGCTAGTCTGGCAGTAAACATTTAAATGATATAAATTGCCATTTAAGTGTATGGTTTAATGTTTGTCATGCATTAATGTGACATGAGACTGCAGTGACAATCAAGCAGCTTGCTCTAATTTGAACATATTTAGGGCTTTTGTGTGGAGTGCACTGCACACAAATTAAGACAATTGCTGTTTTTATGTGTCACTTTAAACATGTCCCCCACCCCATCCCTGCCCAAGGCCTAGGCTATTGAAACAAACATCAGTTTTGTGTGCAACTTGCATTAATAGTTTCTGGATTATTTAGGTTCATTTTAAATTCATGCACTTAAAATAGAAATTTATTTAAAGTTATTACAAGCCCTTCTCTTCTGATTTCTAATAAAATATAAAGTAGTTTACTAAATTTATAACTATAATGAGTTTTATAAGAGATGTCTAAAGTAATACCTTTACAATTGAAACTAGCTAAATAGTTTTTAGGTATATTTCATTTCAGGTATACTTTGGAATATGAGAATTGCTAGAGTTTTCTTTGCAGAATTATTGTTTTATATTTTATAGTGCGTCATATTGTGTATGCCATATTGTGAAGCCATGTTAAATATTATTTAAGGAAATATCTTTGAATTCGGCCATAAACATCTTTCTTATCCATGGGCATTTATTTTAATAAAGCATACATTTACACAAGTGTACACCTGTAAACCAATAGGAACTTCTTGTGTCGCAAGATGGTTGGTATCTTGCTATAGAAGTTTGTTTGCTTGCTATAGAAGTTTGTTTCAAAACAGCAGATTTCTTTTTATAATATTGATATCATAGCAGCAAGTCACACACAAAAAATACATCACAGCCATACACTTATTACTCTAAAAATAAGAATTTCAATGAGATACATTACCTGATATAACTTGATATACTTCAAATTAAGCTTCAGAGTTTTAGTTTGAGAGATCCCTGATTTGAATCACATTATTTTTTTATAAACTAGCCCATAATACCAAACTTTCTTATTGGAATAATTTTGAACACTAATAAATAATATAAATAAGAATACTTATGTAAAATATAAGTCTCCTTTTTTTAAAGACTTTATGATTCATATCTTTATTAAATTCAGCAAACATTTTTTGGTACCTTTTGTGCTTTAGGTACAATGCCAGTAACTGGGGAATGTAATGATGACCAGCAAGTGGATCCTGTGCCCAGCGTTTCCACTGAACACTTGATTATGTTCATTCATTATTCATTGGACACTGTTGTGTTAATGGCATCAAATATTTGGACTCGTTTGATATTAATACCTAGGATAATAATTCAGTCATAAGTGCCCCTCCCAAGATCTAATTTGTTGGCATAAAAACTCAGTTGAAATAACTAAATAATTTGCTTACAGTTGTTGCAGTAAACAACAAAATGTTTAGATGTAGAAAAATGATAAATATTTCGAGTGGATAATGTTTGTTTTCACATTTACTGTCCCACAGTAGCCTTTTTTTACACTGTAGGACCTTCTTTCTTTGACGCACAAATTGAGTAGCTGTCAGGCCTTAGTTACAAGTGCTACCAAGACAGAGCCAGCCGTTTGCCCACACCGTCCTTACATACTTATAGCCTGGTAGAGTCATACTGAACCGCTGGCAGTCCGTTACAATCAGTGTGATGAGGGCTGGAAAGTCCCTAATTATAAATAAAGGAAGACAGATTCTGATGGAAAATAGGAAACATTCGAATAAGTCTGTTCACAGTAAATTTAGTCTTAACTTTTACTGCTTGTTCTCCATTTCTCTGCATATTTTATAAATAGAATTCCACATAATAATACCACCTATGCCCTTTTTTCAGGCCCTGGAGAGTGAATTTGTTTCCTGCCAGCTTCACCAATGGATTGATCTCATTTTTGGCTACAAACAGCAAGGACCAGAGGCTGTTCGATCCCTCAATGTGTTCTATTACCTGACCTATGAAGGAGCTGTCAACCTGAACTCAGTCACTGATCCTGTATTGAGAGAGGTAAGTTATCTGACGGGGTCTCACGAGTATCTTTAGACTGAAAGGTACTAGATATTATCTCTCCATGCTTTCATTTTACGAATGAAAACAGATGGGGGAAGTGACGTAAGCAGCAGAACCTTTCGATTAGTGATTTAGCTGGATCTTGAACCCAGGACTTCCCGCCAACCAAATGTTTGACTCACTATGAAATCAGAGCTTTCTCGCTTCAAACCCATTTAAGGGATCAGTCATCTTTGTAACTTTTATCATTTTGAAGGCTACTCACTAATTTCAAGTATAAGGAAAATAATAATTCGTTAAAGAAATAAGATTGTAAGCATAAACCTATTTAAATATAAAATATTTACATATTAATACATAAGTACATGTGTGACCATATAGAAATTAATAGTAGGAATAAATTCCAAAGCTTTCGTAATTGTCAAACTTGGTGTTAGATGTTATTGAGACTTGTTTTATCTTTGTTTTCTTAGGCAAAACACTCAAAAACTAATGTTTTTGACAAATATAGGATTCACCAAAAAGTCTATATATAGCCTTGCTTTTTTTTTTTCATAGTATTTTTAATCTAATTATACATCCTCCTCTAATTCTGCATACATCATGTGAAAAGATCATAGAATTGAACAGATATCACCTTAAATATCCATACTATTTTAGAACAGGACTATATTTAAGAAACCAGGACTTTGATTCACAGGGAAAGTTGTATGTCACTGTAAGGGAACATTTTTTGTGATATGTAAGGTTTGTCATTTTTCACCAGCACTTGATGCATTTATAATTCTACTTATGACCTGGTCATGCTGACAGCATATAATAAGCGCATAATTAAGTATATATGCCAATATATTAATATATTATCGCCTAGTTTATGTGCTACATAAAAGTTAGTAAACAGACTAAAGCACCATGTGCTAGATGCATGTTTGTCTTAAACTGTACAGGTTTTGAGTTGCTATTTTTCCATTTATTTTAGAGCTGGATTAAATGAACTCCTAAAGAATCTTCCAGTTTTTCAGTTCTTTAAAAATGTCCCTTCGGGCCGGCCGAGTGGCTCAGTGGTTAAGCGCTGGCTTGGGAAGCCAGCCGCCCCAGTTTGGTCCCACATGTGAGGGCCGATGACACTGCCCTCAAAACAAACAAACAAACAAAAAAATGTCCCTTCCAGGAGGCTGGCCCAGTGGCTCAGTTGGTTAAGAGCGTGATCTCTGAGCAATGGGGTCGCCAGTTCAATTCCCACATGAGCCAGCTAGCTGTGCCCTCCACAAAGATTGAGAGACAACAACTTGGCTGTTCCCCTTCCCCAATTTCCCAATAAAATCTTTGGGGAAAAAAGTGTCCCTTCCAGAGGGCATTTTATTGGAGCATGACACACAATACATTTGGGTTCCATATATGAAATTGAGGTTAAAGTAAACATGTAAATGGGATTCCCAAACAGTACCTGATTTCATTGTTAGAACAGAATTGCATAGGCCCGTTTACTTTCTTTTTATTGTTTTAAAAAATATTTGAACAGTGTTAACTTTGTTTTGTAAATATCCGTAATTTTTCATTAAATATGCCACCTGTTTTTATTTTTCAAGTTCCCTTGTAGTAAGTATCTGTATGTCTACATAGCTGTCATGTCACTGAAATCATATATGACTGACTTTATAATCTCCTGTTTTAACTTACCAGCCAGCATATATTATTGTATGTTGCTATATAATCTGTGTAGTTTTAATTTGGAAATTCCATAATATTCTGTAGAGTTGCTATGAGATGTACTTAATGTAGGATCTTATTTTACTTTTTTTTTTGAGGACAGTGTCACTGGCCCTCACATGTGGGACCCAAACCGGGGCCGCTGGCCTCCCAAGCCAGCGCTCAACCACCGCGCCACTCGACCGGCCCGAATCTTATTTTACTTAACGACTTTTCTATTGATGTGGCCAACATAATATAACTATCCCTTTCCTGTTATTAAAGTTTTTGCAACATTGCTTGATCAAGGATGGCTCTAAGCCTGTATCTGTGATGCTGCTAGTTAAAAAGGTGAAACATTCAATCAGCTGGTTGTCTCCTCTACAGAACATCTAGCATAATTGGCTGTTTTTAAATTCTGGATTGTCCACCTCGGCATGACACACTCCAATGATTTACCAAAGGAATTTGTGTAAATTCTCTCCAATAGAACTTTTTGCAGTGATGGAAATGTTCATTATATCTACACTGGCTGGTATGATAGCCGCCAGTCATATGTGGCAATTGTGCATTTGAAATGGGCTAGTGTGACCGAGGAATTGAATGATTAATTTTAGTTAATTCAAATTTAAATAGCCACATATGGCAGCACCGCATATGACTGGTGGTTACCATATTGGTCTAGAGGACTGTCATATAACTCTGCTGACATATTTTCTAAACCCAAATTCAGGGCATGTGGTCAAGCAATGGGACAATAAATATTTGTTAGATTGATTTGGTAGACTATTTGAAATTCGGCACATGCCATTTAGACATTAGATATGTAGTTGAAATATATGTGTAAACTGAATTCTATCTTTCTTTTCACTTAAACTAACATGATTTCAAATGATGATTTCTATTTTTATTGTGGTAAATAATATAACATAAAAGTTACCATTTTAACCATTTTTGAGTGTACTATACAGTACATTCATGTTGTTATGACCATAACCACCATCCATCTTCAGAAGAATATCATCTTCCCAAACTGAAACTCTGTGTGCTTTCAACAGTAACCCTGTATTCCCCCTGCCCTCAGCCCTTGACATCCACCTTCTACTTTCTGTTTCTAGGAATTTGACTATTCTAGGTACCTCTTAAAAGTGGAATCATACAGTGTTTGTATTTTTGTAATTGGCTTCTTTCACTTATTTTGATATGCCCATGATTCATCCATGTTGTAGTGTGTGTCAAAATTTCCTTCCTTTTTAAGGCTGAATAATATTCCATTGTATACATATACCTCATTTTGTTTAACAGTGTGTCCATTTTGGGTTGTTTATACCTTTTGGCTATTGTGAGCAGTGCTACTATAAACATTGGTGTACAAGTACCTGTTTAAGTCCCTGCTTTCAATTCGTTTGGATATCTATACCCTTAAGTGGGATTGCTAGGTTATATGGCAATTCTATATTTAAGTTTTTGAGGAACTGCCCTGTCAACTAAGTTGCTTTAGTATTGATTTTTCATGATCAGAATTTGTTAAAGATTATTTAAAACTTTGCTTTAAGTTTCTTTGACTTCTTTTTCTTCCCCACAACCCCAAGTAGTTAATTATTAGCAAATTAAAACTTCGGAGAGTTTTTCACTCAGTACACCTTAATTTATTTTTATATATAATACATATAATATAATTTTTAAAAATTATATTTTCTAGGGCCGGCCGAATGGCTCAGTTGGTTAAGAGCTCGCTCAAGAGTGCAAGCTGAGCTCTGAGCAACAGCGGTTCGAGGCCAGCCCGAGCTGAGTTGCTGTTGAGCTGCCAACAGGTGGCAGGATGGCTCAGCAAAAAAAAAAAAAAAATTAAATTTTCTGAAAACTTGGCCTATTAGGTTCTAAATATGTTAGGTATTTGATGTTCTTGAAAGAATGTGTCACTTCATTACTTAGTACTATTCATAGAAATATACATGATTAATTCACAAAAGCTTTCTGAATGTTATTAAAACAAATGTGATAATCTGTTGTTATGGACATTCCATATGATAGTGCTAATTCTTGTGATACAATGCTGTCTGATATAGTAGAATAAACAAACAAACAAATAAATATATGCAGGCTTGATTCCTGACCCGGATGTCTGCCTGTGGTGTGACATGGGTCTTCCTGAGACTGTTTCCTAACACATAGGATTGTATGAACATGTCCACCCCAGGGGGATGACATGAGGTGTCATGCATATAAAGTGCCTGGTTGGTGCCCATCCTATTATAAGCACTCAGCAAGTGTTAGTTCCTTCCCTTATGTTATTTACTGTTAAACCCCTGGGTTAGGAAACACAGAAAGAATATGATCATATCTATGATTGTTTCATTAAAAGAATAAAATGCTAACACTAGAGAAGTTATTAGAGACCTTTATCTTAGAGGTCACATGCAGAATTTATAGTAAAACGAGGCAAGGAGAAAATGGAAGACAAGAATAGATCATTAATTTGTTCATTTTTTTTTCAACAACCTTTTACCAAACCCAAATTATGTAATAAGGTTAAAGAGTTAAAGGCAAGCCCTCATTGCTAGTAGGCAAATATGATAAGTAAACAAATATAACCCGTTGTAATAAGTTCAGTGTAGGTATAAGTACACCGTATGTATGCATAAGCATAGGAGAACACACTAGACCCATACTGGCCGAATTCAGGCATGTTAATTCAAATTGAATTAGAGGCTGGAAATGGGAGGTGGGAGCAGTAGATCGAAGGATGAATAACAGAACATTGGGTAGAGTAACGAGCAAAGGAGATCTACCCCAGAAGAAACTGCACAGGCTTCCTACATGTAGGCAAATAGATCACGGCTGTGGAATATGATGTATGTGAAATGATCCAAAGGTGGTAAGATGAGAGAGATAAACAGTTGGCAGACCAGAATGGGCCTTCAGTGCCACAAAAAGTCATTTTCACTGCATTGTAAAACAGTGAATTGAAGGCTGAAGGTTGGTGATATTACCACAGTATGTTTTAGAGCATGTCTGAAGAAGACTGAACAGATAAGAACTGAAAAGTACCCTTTGGATTATTCTGAGTCATTGGTGATCGTAGAGAAAGACGCTTAGAAGGTAGAAGGCTGTGCTGTGCATGGGGGATGAACAAGTAAACACAAGTGAGAAAAGGAAATAATCGAAGGGAGAGTTTTTAACAGTTCTATTGAGATAGAGCACACATATGATCCAATTCACCTATTTAAAGTGTCCGGTGCAGGGCCGGCCGAGTGGCGCGGTGGTTAAGCATTGGCTTGGGACACCAGCGACCCCGGTTCGGGTCCCACATATGAGGGCCAGTAACACTTCCTCAAAAAAAAACACACACAAAAAAAACCTATAAAGTGTCCGGTACAATAGTTTTTAGTGTATTTACAGTTTTACAAGCATCACCACAATCTAATTTTAAAACATTGTCTTCACCACATACCCATTAGCAGCCACTCTAAGGGAGATTTATTTTATTTTTTTAATGGGTAGATATTTGACCATATTTCTGTGTTTTTTTGGAAAGACCCAAAAAAAGGGAAGATGTCAAACATATTACAGGATAGAAAGCATGTAACAGACTCCCATGATCCTATGAGGAAGAGGGACAAAAGCCAGAACACAGAGATGAGCAGCAGGGAACAACACTGCCTTGTCTGGGATTGAAGAGTAGAAGGTTAGTGTGGGGACCGGTATGAGTCCAGGTGCATGAATGAGGCGGAAAGGCAACGAGATTATGAGGGTTTGTACCAAGAGTGAGATAATGCTTATGGCAATGCTTAGCAGAGTGATGATGGGTGCTTAATAGATGCACAGTAATAAATAAATATTTTTTCCATGCTGTTTTTCTGTGTTCTCAGTAGCAGGAGAGTAAGTGTAGAAAAAAGCTGACTAGAGAAGGTTCATGTGTGTGTGCAAAGTATATATGGAGAGAGAGAGATGGATTTTGCCATGAAAGACGGTGGAAATATAAAAAAGGATTAAAAGTGAAAGGGTCATTGATGAAATTGTTAAGGGGATATTGCCGAAATGGTGGATCGAGGCTAGTTAGAATAGGTAAGGAAAAGACTGATACATTGGGAGAATTTATTCTTTTGTTCAGTATTCATTCTTTTATTCAACAAATACTCATTTTGTCAAGGTGCTAAAAATACAGAGATAAGGAAGTCAGACAGTCCCTTCTCATGGAGCTCACTTCTACCAGAGCACATTCTAAACAATAAACAAGAAAGACTAATTTCATTTACTGATAAGTGATAGGAAGAAAATAAGGCGGGACAAGAGAGACAGAGTTGGGAGGGGGGCAGTATTTCCGAGGCTGCTCACAGACCACCTCTTTCTTCATACACACCCTCCCTCCGGACTTCGAGACTGGAGTAAACCTGCTCCACCGCGCTAACCACATGTCTGCAACCCCCCAGCTGGGACAGCCTTCATGTCAAGTCTTGTCACAGGTCCCCTGCCAGTTGTGAAATTCCCACTACTGCCATCTCCGAATTTACTCCCCAACCCCATCTCCAGGCTATACCACCTTCCCTTCAGAATCGTGTTCCTCTAAGAGGCTTTACCGTCTCCAAGATGGGAAAATTCGTGAATACGCTTGACTTATATTAAAACGTTACTCTATAAAAATCACAGTAATGGTGCCAGGATAGATTTATGCCTTACTAGTGTTAAGAGCAGACTAGACTAGACTTCTCTTTGGTAGCTATGTTTTTACTTATTTCTGTTCACTGCTATATATTTAGTTTAATTGGGGACACTTAGATGTTCACATAGCCATACATAGAGGTAAGTTGTCTATGTACCAGTTACTTCTTCATCTTTTACTTGGGAAAAGCTCTATTCCTCTGGAGAAAGTTTTATCCTAGAGTGAATGGTTAATACTTACGGCATAGTAAGTGATCATAAAAATAATCTCTCTATAAAAACAGCACTAAACGATAGATATAATAACTATGAGAGGACAAAGAGTAATCAGAGAAACAGCCTGCAGCACATTAAACTTTTATGTTGTTTTTAATTTTTAGAAAACAGCTGGGTTATCAATATACAACAATGTCTGCATTTGCATATATCACACATCAGAAAGAATTATTTTTCAGGCAAATATGCTAATTTCTTCAAATATCTGTGACCTCCAACTAAAGGATATAGTCTTCTCTTCAGTTGTTTATTCTAGCAGATCTCTTTACTTTCCTTTATTTCTCTCTTTGGTACTATTTTTTTCTTTTGTCTCTACCAATTTTTTAATCTCTATTTTTCTAGCATTGCAGATATTCTCATTTATTTGCATTTTTTTTAATTGAGGTATAATTGACATAGAACATTACATAGTTTCAGATGTACACTGTAAAGACATTATATATATATATATATATATATATATATATATATATATGTATTGCAAAATGATCACCACAAAAAGCTGAGTTAACACCCGTCACCATACATAGTTGCAGAATTATTTTGCTTGTGATCAGTACATAGAAGAGGTACAAAAAAAAAAAGTTATTTTTTTCTGATTATTAATTCTGCTGAATTTAGTTTGACTCATTCACTTTCTCTTCCTTCATACTTATCAAATCTATGACTATCTTATCAAACCTTTCTTTTAAAAAAAAATTTTAAAAAGTTTTATTTATTGGGGAGACATTGGTTAGTAAAATTATATAGGTTTCAAATGTACAATTCTATAATACATCATCTACACATTGCACTGTGGTTTCACCACCCAAAGTCACCTATTTCAAAAAAACTAAAACCCAAGGAAAGAAGAAATTAAAAAGAGATAAAAATAAGGATAACTTAATTCCAGATCAGATATGAATAAGAATACTTTCATTTTAAAAAAACCAAAACCTTCTGAAATCCAAATTCACAAAATAAATACATAATGAGTTGAATATTAATTTTATACAATTATTTTCCTAACCTAAAAATCAGTATTTTGAAATAATTTCTTTAATATATTTAGAATATACTTGTATTTACAGGCATGGTTTCTAGAACAATTCTATATTCTTATCCAGAATTCACCTATCCACTCTCACATAAATGAATGGTATTTGCTATATCCAAAAGCTGAGAGCTCAACTTTCTAGTCCTTAGTATAAGGTATTTCACTGATGGATTTTTGGTAACCAGAAATAAGTTTTTAAACATTGTATAGATAGTGATGTGCTCAGAGTAAGCTGTGTACACTAACTATATCGAGGAGCAGAAAGGAGGAGCAGCCAATTGAGATTAAGGAGTAACAGCTGCCTAAACATAATTCTTCAGAAGTGAGGAGCTAAGTAGGGGAAGCAAGAGAAAGGGGAACTGAAGGCAGAGAGGACAGTAAGTGGGAAGGGGTACAGTATGGCCTTGACTGGAGAAAGCCATGTGGAGGGTGGAGAGGTCCTAAGAGCTCGGTGATGAAGAACAGCTGGGCTGATGGTATCCCCAAAACATATTTGGAAACCGTTTATGTCTGTCATTACCCTACGCCATCACTGGCATCTCTGCTCTGCGCTAGTGCTGGTAGACCTTGTTACTTTTTTCTATCCTTACCTATCTACAATCCACTTCCCACAGAGCTTCCCATGGGGCATAGTAAACTGTAAATCAGGCCGTGTCACTCCTCTACGTAATCCTTTCTGTTGCACATTAAATGTAGAAGAAAATCCTGCTCGATCATCTGACCTGGCTCCTGCCCCTCTCTCCGATCTCATGCCATGCTTTCCTCTTCCTCATTTGTGTGGTCTGTTCCACTGACCTTCTTTCTGTTTCTATTCATGTGAAGACTGTCACTGACTTAGTGCCTTTTTAATCATAGCTGTTCTCTCTGACTGTCCCCGATTTTCCCGTGCTGGCTCCTTGTCATTTATGCCTCAGCTTAAAGGTCATCTCTTCAGTGAGGGCTTTTGACTTCATGCATCCAATCTATTGTAGTTATCTTTTTGTTATTAACTTTAACTGAATTTAGAGCCAAAGAATGTGGTATAGATGATCCAGATTCTTTGAAATCTGTTGAGACTAGACTCACCATAGAACATACTAAGTGTTCTCTGTGTAGTTGAAAAGCAATGGCTGTCCTACAACTTTTCGGGAGTCGAGGCCATTTTAACAGTAAGATAGTGAATAAGGAGAAGTGAGGAGTATAATTAGTGAATATGATTTTTTTATTATTAATATTGAGTATAGTTCTGTGCTATATTTGACCTTAAACAGTCCCGTAGTGTTATTCTTTTTCAATTCTTATGCTCTTTTTTATCTTTTTTCCTATTTCTATCCTCAAGTTCTCAGTTCTGATTTCTTGTTACTGTGTCAATTATGTCTACCTCTTGGGCACCGATCCTCCTACTCTACAATTTATTATTTCTTAGATGCGATAGTCTGAGAAACCCAATAACTAGAAATAGTGGAACTAAATTAAAGGTAACGTAAATAGGTTTTGATTACTTTACCAGATACAAAAACATAAGCTGCAGTAATCAAAACAACATGTTCTCGTGAAGGAACTGAAGCCCATTGGAGCAGAATAGAGCTTCCAGTAACAGGCGTCTCACATATGAGAGCATATGATAAGGGTGGTATTTTAAGTCACTGTGAAGAGGCCTTATTATTCAACATGCGATAGGAGGACCAGTAGCTGATTGTTTAGAATATAAATTAAATCCGTACTTCATATCTTAAAGTGAAAGAAATTACAATGAATTATACACGTATTTATTTGGAATAAATATGTTATAAATATAAAATGTGAAATTATGGAACATAGAAGATAATATAGCTGAGTAGTTTTATAATCCTGAAATGGAGAAGGTCCATTTTGTAAATATAATATCAAAACTAAAAGTCATTAATAAATTGATATATTTGGCTACCTGAAACCTAAAGTTCTTGTACAACCAGAGAAACAACAAAGTTCAGGAACAGATAATTTACAAAAGATGAAACACAAACCACAAATGAACAGTGGTTCATCCTCACTAATAATTAATGAAATTCAATGTAAAATGCAACAATAGTTTTGCCTATGGAATTATCTAAGATTAAAAATGATGAAAATTCCTGATGGTTAAATAACAGATACTGTCATATATACAATTTTGTGAGTGCGGAAATAGTTTGAACCTTTCTAGCAGTCAGTGTCACTTTTTAAAATATTAGTGCACTTAGTTACTTAGAACTTTAACTGGAAGGAATAGCTGAGCAAGTATGCAAAAAAATATATATATTCAATTGTATAGATGCTTAAAAAATGTAAACATCTAACAGTAGAAAACTGGTTAAATAAATATTGGTAAATCCATACATTAGAATGCTATACAGCACCATAAATATTGCTGTATAGGTCTATATGTATTGTCATCGAATTGTATTTTGCCAAATTACAGTGAAATACAGATTGTTATAAAATATAAAATACAAATTTTGTGTATATATATATATATATATATATATATATATATATATATATGGAAGAGTATGGAATTTTAGACCCCAAGATATTTATATGGTCATCTAGCCGAAGATGGTCATTATCTTTGGTTAGTGATATCATGGGATTCTTTCATTTGCTACTTCCTGTATCCTGAAAATTATTTTGCTTTAAAATCAAGGGGGGAAAGCCAACCCATGACTCTTTCTCTCTTTTGAGGGAGAAAAACTCTCTTCTTGAAAATCTGAACATGAGATGCATATTAACAGGAGGATAAGAATATTGGCTTTGCTTTAGGCTGTTTGGAGGTCTTTTGTGGTTACTTTCTGGTGTTTTGGCCACGAAATGTTGCCAGGATAGTGATTTGGGATAATGATCTTCATGTAACAGATAAAGATGGAGGAGTTTACAATTTCTTAACTTCTGTCTCACTCAGAAATCAGTACCTCCAATCTTAATTTGTTATTTGAATCACTGTGCTACAATTTTTTCATGTTTCTTAGCTATGTAGCAAAGTTTATTTCATCACTTTTCCCATCCTATTGAGGAGGACCCAAAAGAGCACTTCTGTTAGGGAAAATATTTTCGATATACCATTGTTAATTGTAGTTCTTGTCCTCATTTTCTAAAGCAAGAAGGCTTTTTTTGGCCTTAGATTTGTGATTTCTAGATTTCTGGATTCATTGCTTAGTTGTGTATACTTAAATAGTTATATAAAGGGCTTTAAGAACTAATTTATAAAAGCAATGAATGTTAACTATAAAAAATTCAAATAATTCAGAAGTATAAAGTAAAAGTGTGGGGGGCCGGCCGAGTGGCGCGGTGGTTAAGCGCTGGCTTGGGACTCCAGCGGCCCCGGTTCGGGTCCCACATATGAGGGCCAGTGACACTGCCCTCAAAAAATAAATAAATAAATAAATAAATAAATAAATAAAGTAAAAGAGTGGGAAGCCTCCATCCCCAAATTTGGTCCTTGTTAACTGATGCCATCGTCACATGTTAAAGTCAGCTATAGCAGCTCCTATAGTATGTGGTTTGCTATATACAGAAAAAGCCTCTGCCACAGAATTCTTCCCCTTTTACTAATTCTTAAAACTCCGCCATTAGCGATAATTTATTTGGTTACAGATCTTTTTTGTGTTTGTTTTTTTAACAACCCCTTCCAATCATCCAGCTGCCTGTGCATAGGATTTGGTAATGCGTTTTAACAAAAGGGAAAGTGCCAACACAGCACCGGGCCTGAGTAGCCATGGTGTAGGGAGTTCAAGAGCAGGCCCTGGGGTGCGTCTAGGCTGGAAGGAGGGGCAGTGGCTCCAAGGCTGGAAGATAACCGCAGGTAGAAGTTACTCAGGAACAACATTAATATGAACAAAATCTTCTGTGCTCTTTCATCTTGTACCTTGCCATAAGTCCTCACTATGTTTCCTCCGGAAGCATCATTTTCTCCTTTACTATTCAAGCAAATATAATGTTACTTTATGTTTAAGTGAGTTCAGAAATTAGAGGTATTCATTTCCTTTTTGAAATGGAACTCAGCTCTCTTCCACAGATGGGTAGGGAAGTGGGGAAGGAGGGCCACGATCTTGCTCAATTTAAAGGATTATACACAATGGGGTCTCAACATGAAAGTCCAACCTGCAATTCTTCCCTAAGTTGTGTTTAGTGTCAGTGGCTGGTTTTCCCTCGTCTAAATTTATCCTTCCAAACGCTGTCTTAGCAACACATAATCACTCTAAGGAGCTCTGTTTTCCAAAAGAAGCAGCAGTGTGTTTAAGTTTACATGACCCCAGTTTCATGACAGCAGTAGCAAATCAGATATCTTATCCAAGGAAAAGCATTTTTGGCTTAGAATTCAATCACTTTCGTGGTGGGAGTCAACAGCTTGTTTCAGCTCTAGCACTACTGCAGAAGGCTGGCCGCAGTGAATCTTTCAGAAAGCATAAACACAATCGGTATTTATAGCATTGTTAACATTTGTTAAATAGTTGGGGGGAATGGCTTGTAAGCCTGTTTTAGGCAGGTGGGGCAGGCATTTTTGTTGTGACTCCAGTGAGATTTAAGAGTAATGGGGTCGAGGGACAAAGATATTGGCGATGGTTGTAGCGCAGAGTACATTAGAAGTATAGAATGCATGTAGTTAAGATTTCATGCAGCAGCAATTCAGTGTTACAAAAATAACGCCAAAGCATCTCTGGCCAGAAGTGTGTTACCCAGATGGCACATTTGACACAGTGCAGGACAGGAACTGTACAGTGAAAAGCCAAATAAACGGTAAGGATTAGTCAAGTTTTAATTGAAAACCTACATAAAAAATACCTTGAAATTATGCCAGACTTTCTTGTATATCAAAACCACACTAATCAAAGTTTCCCTTACTCAATTAAAGAACATCAGAGTTGTCAGTAAAGCTAATCTTTGTATTTTGCGAGTTACTATGCCTCTTGTGGACTTCTTAGTTAAATAGATGTGGCTAAATTACACAGCAAAGCATTAATATTTTTTATGATTGTTTTTCCCTGTCAGCTACCCAAGGAATCCTAAGCCTTTCTGTTGTGCTGATGACTTCTGTCATGAATGCCTGCTTCCGCCAGGCACCATCTTCATTTTAAATCGACTGTGGGAAAAGTTGATTCCAATCAAGTGACTGAATTTTCTTCGCTAAATTTTAAACTAAATTACAAACTTACAGAAAGAGTAAGATAAAGGAAAAATCACACAGATTTGAAAAATCTCCATAAGATTATTTGCAAATATGACCATTTTCTAAATGTTCAGAATAATAGCTTTGTTTTCTTTTGTCTACCAAAGGTGAGGAAGTTTACTTAGACTATAACCACTGCTTTCAATACCAGTACAAAGAGGCAACTGAAATTCTATTAGTATGTGGGAAACACTTGAGTCAAGTGCAATTTTTTAAAATGTTAAGTATTACTAAGCTATGTTATAACCGTGAATGCGTTGTCTTGTCTCTCTCTATCCCTGCCAGTTCTGCGTAAAGGGAGTGTTTGTGTTTGTGTGGGTTGTCTCTCAGGCTCTACGTTCCGAGGTTAAGGATCATGCCATCTGATTTCTCATTGTACTCATTGCAGTGTCCTTATACAGTGGATGCTTATAAATATTGAGACAATGGATAACATGATTCTTACCAAATTACTGCTTCTTTCTAAGATATAGTTTAAGCATGTTTGCCTGGTTTTGAGGAATAATTTAAACTGCTGGCTGCAGTAAATTAACTCCCTTGATTTTTTTTGTCTTTAAGAACTTTCTCTGTGTTTCACGACGTGAGCCTCTTAGCATTGGGAAGCTCTTTGAAGCAGCAGTCCACTTATTTTTCTAGGCAGGCTGCTTTATCTACTCATTTCCAGTAGCTGGAGATGGAGGTGTTTTGAATGAGCACATCAGTGTTCTAGACAGAGATACTGTTTGAAATTATCCATGAACACAGTGCCGCTGAACATTATTGAGTGACATTTGTTTCTGTTGGTTGTGTCTGCTGTGACTAGCTGGTTTCTTTCAGATTGGCAGCTGGGATTATGCTGCCGTGGATGGACAGCTACAAGAAGTGGAGATTGTAGTGAGGCTGGGCTGGGCCTCAAGTCAATATGCCTGGAATGTATAGGCTCAACTAAAGGCACTACTGAGAAATTTATGAACGTTTTTAAAATTTTAATGAGTTTGTTTTACCTTAATGACTTTCATAATACTATTGAGTAGATGTGTAAGTAAAAGTACTCCTTTCCTTCCCTAGTTTTCCCTTTCCCCTGAATTCTTATCACTGCATTCTTATTTTTTTAATGGTTTACTTTATTTAGCAAGCTACTCTTTCTCTTTGCCCTGTCTGTACTCCATACTATTATGACATATATGTCTCCAGATACCTGATTCATTGTGAAAACATATACTTTGCTTATAAAAGTTCTATACCTCTCTAAATATTTGATTAGTACTACATGATGATAAAATATTGCTAAGACTAATGGCTCCTTGAAATCAGAATAGAAATGAATTAGGAAATAAATTCAAAATAAAATTAACTTTGTAGCAAGATCTACTGATTTCACAGTTTTTGACCAATTTATCAACTAGAGTTGTTCCTGGATGATTATAAAGTTCTGGCTACCTACCACATGAATGAAAAAATTCAACTCCATAAAGCATATCTAGTATTAACAGATTTTTATAGTTTTTCAGTTTCAGATATTTTTCAAAGTGGAAAACAAAAACAAACTATTATTTTATATATATATATATATATAGATAGATTTTTTTTTTAAATTGGGGAATTGGGGGAGGGGACCAGCCAAGTTGTTGTTCTTCAGTCTACGTTGTGGAGGGCACCAGTCGCCGTCTGTCTTCTGGTTAGCAGCTCGTGGCCTCTAAGCTCAAGGTGCTGTGTTCAATCTTAGTTGTGGGTAGGCATAGCCACCATCTCATGCTGGAGTCGAACCAGCAGCTTTGTTAAGATCACACACTCTATCCACTGAGCCATCCGGGCAGCAGCTCAGCTCAAGGTGCTGAGTTCAATCTTAGTTGTGGGGGCGTAGCCACCATCCCATGCAAGAATCGAAGCCAGCAGCCTTGTTATTAAGAGCACACACCCTATCTACTGAGCCATTCGGGCGGCAGCTCAGCTCAAGATGCTGAGTTCAGTCTGCAGGTAGATGTAGCCCACCATCAAAAAGGCAATCTTGTTTTTACACCAGCTGAGCCATCCTGCCACCTGTTGGCAGCTTAGTGACAGCTCAGCGTAGGCGCAGCGTTTACTGGCCCATGTGGGAATTGAACCAGCAGCCTTGTTGCTCAGAGCACGAGCTCTAAGCCAACTCTTAACTAACTGAGCCAGTTGGCCGGCCCTATTCTATATTTTTAAAGTAATACATGCTTTGTATATGATGTCAAACAGCATAGAAGTGAAAAAAGTATTAATTTTTATTATGCCAATCTTTTTACCCACTTCTGACCAGAGATGACAGCTGATAATAGTTTGGTACATACTCTACAAGATTTTACATGTGTGTATTCATGTATGTGTATTTGTGTATTCACATATCACATGTAAATATATGTGTGTTTATATTTTTTAATTTATTTTTACTTAAGTGAGATCATACTATATTCTTTTATAATTAGGATTTTTTTTTTGCATCAATATATTATTGACCAGTTTCCGTGTCAGATATATTCAACTCAGCTCACTCATTTTAATGGCTGCGTGGTATTCCATGATCATAAGTCAAATAGTTTACCTCCTAATGTTAGTTATAGAGTGCTATATTAACCATCTTTGTATTTAAATCTTTTTTCATCCATCTGATTCGTTCCTTATGAGAATTTGTGTAAGTGGAATCAATATCTCAACCTTTATTTGAAAACAAAAAATGTGACCCTTAACTAAATTCTTGTTTTTCTTTATGTCCAATTTCTCAAAATTAAAAAATGTATTTCAAGTCCAAATTTACATAGAATTCCATTCAGTTTAACTTATTTCTTAACCATATCCCTCTTTTATGTGGATTATTTTGCATATTTTGTTGATTAAATGTCATCTGGTCTATATTTTGAATATTTATCTGATCAAGTTTTAAATATTCCATATGCTAGTGTATCCATGACATCTTTTTTTCTGATAGGCTATTTATCATTTCCATTTATGCTTTAAAAGTTTGAATTCTATATTTCTTGTTTCTAGGACACTTTGAATATTTACATTTCAATCTTAAATGATTCTTTTTAAATAATTTGAGTTAGGTTTACTAAGCTACTGTTTTTTTAAATTTTGTTCCTTTGTTGTTCTGACTACTAAAAAGTAATTCTGTATTATGTTTTGTAGGTTGAGAGAGAGTCTGGTACAAACTTAAACATATAATGATGAAGTACTCATTTGGGTACTATATTGAGTTTTTAATTTGCTGATACTGAAGCCAGATTTAACAGTGGCCCCAGAGGGCAGCGAGGCTGTTCAACTAGACAGTTGGTTAGTAAACTTTGAGTGGAAGCCTGTCAAATATCCAGCAAGTTGCTCTCCAACTAGAGTTCAAATGTGTGAAGGGCAATAGGAAAACTGGCACGAGTAATGATATATGTAACATAAAATCACAGGATAGTCTTAATGTGACTCTTTTTAAATATTCAAATGTCAATTGATTCAGAAATCCAAAATATGAAGCCTTGTTTGGAGTTTTAAACATTTCTTGGTAAAGAGTTTCTCTAGAATCTTCAAGACAGCTTTTTAGAACTTAATTTTGGTAATATCAGAAAATTATTATTATTTTATTATTACTATTTTTTTTAGTTTCTCTATCCCTATTTTATAGTGCATTTAGATGTGAATATATAGGGGATAAAATGCAATTTCAGAGTTGTGTGCTTAAAAAAAGCAGCATACATATGTATTTATTTTAATTTCATCCATATGTTTAAGTCATCTTAAAATAAAATTTTACAAACTTTATTGTTGGTTATTAAGTGTTGCATTGAGTTAACTTGTTTCCTCTGTTAAAATAAAAAGACTAGTTCAGAGAGACTAAAATTGTCATTGTTAAATTGAAGCCAAATACTACATTGTCATTAAGCCAAGTCTACTTTCTTTTACTTTTATTTCTTTCTTCCTTTCATTATACCTAGTGTGTGTGTCTATATTCTCTCTCTCTCTCTCTCTCTCTCTCTCTCTCTCTCTCTCTCTCTATATATATATATATATATATATATATATATATACTGTCCCTTTCTCTCTAGCCATAAAATCATGCAAGTATGCATTACTTGGCACAGAAAACAATAGAATACACAGCTTGTTGAAAATCTTTTCATAATATTTCCATTTGGAAATCCATTAATAAATTCTCTAGGTAATATTTGAGATGCTGTTTATAAAATATAAATATGTAGTTTTACTGGAATGTCTCTAGGTATTTGCATAGTCTTTTTTATTACTATGTATTTCAACATCTGGAATGCTGCCTGCCGAATTCAGATTTTATTATAGAAAGTAGTAACAGGCTATTTGCAGAAATAATTGGGAGTTGATGAATAAGAATGTTAAATAATAAAGTAAGGTTTTTAGTAGAAATGTTTAATAGAATGTTTTATTCAATGCTGGGCTGCTCTGTAATGGTAGAGGTATATCTTAGCCGCATCCCTGCTGAATTATGTTCACTTGGATGGCCATTCATTCATTCAGTAAATGTTTATTGAGCACTTTCTATGTGTCAGGCCCCTAGAAGCACAGAAATACTTGGCAGTCGCTGGTCTCAAGGAGACTCCCAGTCTAATCGATAGGAGAAATTAAAGGAATATTTAGAATACCAGATAAGTGGGTAGGATGAGTCTGCGCATTTCTCCAAAAGCAACAGGTTGGGACCGCAACAGTCTTAGATGAGATCAGGAGGGAGATTTCCCACAAGATGGAGATGCCTGATCTGAGGCTCGAAGAACGTGAAGGAGGCAACCACACAGCGAAAAGGAATAGGAAGAGAACACTATATACAAAGGCAGTGGGGACACATTAATCCCACATTGTAGAGTGTGAGAGGGACCGGGGTGGGGTGAGATTGGGAACAGGCAGGAGCTAGGCTACTATTGTGAGTAGTTGGTAATATTTATTGAACGCTTCCTTAACCCCAGCCAGGCACTATGTTCAGTCTTGTATAGATATGCTGTAGTGATAGCATCTAACACTGATGGCTTACTCTGTGTCAGGAAGTGTTCTGTGTTTTGTATTATCTTATTTAATCTTTACAACAATCCAGTGAAATACCCCATAATAATCACCATTTTTATTTATTTATTTATTTATTTATTTATTAGTTACAGATGTACAAAACAATGCAATAGTTATCTTTTTCACCCCTTACAAAGTGACTCCCCCTCCCCCCTCCACTTCCTCCCCACCCCCGATATCATACATATCTATTACAAATCCATTGACTATATCCCCACACTATACTCCACATCCCATGGCTATATATGTGTTAAATTATAGTTAACATCTAATATTATTCAGCGGCAGCTTCAGATGTACAGTGCAGTGGTCAGGCCACTACACCGTCCATGAAGTGGTCTCCCTGACAAGACATGAGTCCATCTGGTCCCCTAAAAGATATTTACAACGTTATTGATTATGTTCCCTAAGCTGTCTCTTTTATGCCTGCAGCAATATTGTAGTTAATAATCACCATTTTAAAGCATAGGAGGTTTAGTAACTTGCCCAAGGTCACTGAGCTAATATGTGATTGAGCTAAGATTTGAACTGAGGCGGTCTGATGTTAGTCTGCATACAAAACCCAGTGCTGGAGTGCCACATGAGAAGCAAATTCGATGGAAAGGTTTTTAACTAAAGAAGTTACAGAATCATATTTGCAAACTTACCATTAACTGTCTCCTTGCAAATCCATCTGTGTTTAACTCCCTCCAAAGAAAGATGAAGGCTGCTGGCTAATGTTTATAATCTTTGATCATTGTAGGAAATTGTGTTCTCAGCATAGTTTCAGTAGAGGTGAAAATATAAATAAATAAACTGCTTAAAAGCCGGAAGAGTTTCTTATTTTTCAGTGCATATTTCTACCACACGGCCTAGGCTGAGCCGCTTTAAGGTAACTGAAGGCCAAATGTGTTAATAATTATTGAAGTTAACTCATGGGTACATGGGGATTCATTATCCTATTTCATAATAAAAATGTAACATAAACAAATTTTCCAAAGATATCATCTGGGACTAAACTTCCCCAAGTGAAAGGGTTTCTTAAACCAGTCTAGGCATTTGGCAGAGTTCATTAAGCTACTCTGTTACCAGTCCACCTTCTGCAACCTTACGCCTGTGTGTTTCCTGTGATTTCAAACCTTCCTTAGGCCTCTAAACTCTCTATTGCTCCATACAAACGGCTAAATGGAAAAGTGAAGAGAGAGTGATAAAGTTAAGGGGCATTTCCAATCACACATATTCCCCCAGGGTTTCTGGCTTGTCCTGTAAGGGTCACTGCTGTAGTGAGACACTGCGGAGTTGTCATATCCCTCAGGTGTGCTGGGTGCTGAGGGAATGAGAATTTCTGCCTTCAGTGACCTTTCAGAGCTTCCCTGACTCTCTTTGGAAGGGCACATATCCCATATCCCAGGATGACCAGTGAGTTGCAATGGTGCTCTAGAGCCCTAAGATTTCTCAGAATTGTCCTAGGAGCTACTGAGGAAGGTTATTAAAGGGTGGCTTTACTCACCTTTAAAGTAGAACAGCCTTATCTCTACATTTTTGGTATATTGGAGTTTCTTGCAAGATTTTATTTGAAAAAGGAAGCCATTTCTGCTGCTTAAAAATACACACATACATGCAGTGAGAGGGAATACTCAAATACCATTGACTCCATTTCTCTTGTAGGGATGACACCCCCAGTAACCCCTCTGATCCTTCATCTCAGGGCCAATCGTGGGCTTTCTTTTTTGCACTGGCTATCTTGACCTTGATAGCCGGCCATCACTATCACTTCAGGTTCCACGTCTGACATAAAATGTGCTGTCTTTCTCCTGCCAAACTAGTTCTCCCCGACACATATATTTCCATTCTTTGCTTTACTGCTCTCTAAAATACACAAGTTCAAAAGAAAAGAATTAGCTCTGTCTTTTTTCCTGTCTTCATTGCTCAGAGTCATCAGTCTCTCCGATCTGTTGATTTTTTTCTGAGGTCATAGTTCACATATTCATCCCTTTCTTTCAATACCACAGCTTCCGCAGGATTGAGGTACACAGTTCCTTACGTGTTGAACTGCTTGCTCCCTGAACCTCCAAAGAGCTCTGTCTCTGGGTGCTTAGCCCGAAAGTGTATTTTGAAACCCGGAGCCAGATTGCAGTTTTCTCAAATAATGTGTTCATCATTATCATCATAACCTCCTGAACCATTCCTTGCTTCCCCATTTTAGTGTTGTTAAATGGGGCTCACACTGAGCCCCACACCTAATAATAATATAGCAGTTTATTTAGTGCCTTATATGCACTAGGTAGTGTGCAAAGCACTTTATATGTATGATTTTATTTAATTTTCCAAGTGATTCTATGAGCTAGGCATTATTATTAACTCTGTTTTATAGATGGGAAAACAGAAATAAAGCCACTTGTCCTAAGTCATACAGCAGATAAATGGAAAAGTCATGGCTGGTGCTCGGAACCACCTGACGCCACAGGCCAACTGTAAAAGCCATCTGTTTTCCCCTCCCTTCCTTTTTTTTTTTTTTTTTAAGATTTTATTGGGGAATTGGGGGAGGGGAACAGACAGGTTGCTGTCCTTTTGTTCTTCAGTCTAGTTGTGGAGGATGTTGCTTCACTGGCCCATGTTGGTATCATTATTGCACTCTTCCTGGATGAGGCAGATCCGTCATGGCCTCTGGATGTCGCTCACCGCGGCTATTGGCAGCTCACTCCAGCTGCTGGCCGCTCACTGTAGCCCATGGCAGCCCACTGCAGCAGCCCAGCTCCAGATGGAGCTATTGTTAGCTGTAGAGGGCAGTGTCACTGGCCCTCATATGTGGGATCCGAACCCGGGCTGCTGGTGTCCCAACACCAGCTCTTAATCAATGCGCCACTCGGCCGGCCCTCCCCTCCCTTCCTTTTATGGGGCAAAACACATGTGGGTGGTGGGGCAGGGACCTCCGAAAGCAGCAGTCAAGGGAAATGGTCCTAGCTGTGTAACTGTTCTTGGAAGAGACTTGGGGTTCACATTTCACAAACTCAGCCCCTAAATCTACACATGGCAGGGCTCCCACTTCCTTCTTCGTGACTACTTTTAGGCTTCAAGTTGCCAGTTTGTGATAGTTTTTTTCTTCCTCAACGTCGAGATTGTCCCTGATGTTGGTCATAAATTGATTTCACCCTATCAAAAAATATTTCAGATGCAGTTCCCAGATGATCCTGGTCTCTATTCCTCACTTCCTAGGGGCTCCTTTTCTTGTTTCTAAAGTCTAGACCCAGACTTATCTCCCACTATATAAAAGCAACCGCTGCCTAGCCATGCTGCTCTACTAATTATGTCTGCCCATGCTCTGTTCATGGTAATAATGATGGTAGTGGTGAATAGAGATACCTCATTCATCCATTCACCCATTCATCCGATTGTGTAACTCCTGCTGTTGTGTGCTCAGTGATCCCTGGGCCCTGGCATGGTACCTGACAAATAAGGAGGAAGGATTGCTTCATGACTGAGAGCCTGAGCTCTAGAATCAAGCTGCTCAGATGCAAATTTTGAGTCTGCCATTTAATTATATGTGACCTTGGACAAGACACTTAAGTTCTTTGTGCATTATTTTCCTTATCTACAAAATGGTTGTAGTGCCGTATTCACATCATACAGTTTAAAGATGAAATGATACAAGATAGTAGTAAATCACTTAGAAAAGTTCCTGACAAATAGTAAGTGCTAAGTAAATTATTGTTACCAGTTTTCAATATTTGTTGATTGTGTATTGAGGGTCTAATCTGTACTAAGCACTTTGCTATGTTTTTTACATATATATCATTTAATAATATAACACTATGAGGTGGGTACTATTACTATCCACATTTTGTAGGAGAGGAAATGGAAACTTAGGTTAAATAATTTACTCAAAATCACATGGCTAATGAGTGGTATGCTTTCAGAATTTGAACATTATCTGTTTGACTTCAGAACCCATGCTGCTTCCACCATACCTCTCAGGTTTCACACAGGTGCTTTCCAATCTTTTCTGCCTAAGCAAGTCATAGAGCATTCCTTCAACTTATTCAAGCACCCAAGAACATTTGCCCTGCTTCCCATTTAGGAATACATTCTTCAAACCTTGAGACCTTATACTGCTGTATACATAGTGGATGATCATTGAATGGCTAAATGAATGAATTGCTATTATTGTTTCTTACAGGGTCATTGTAAAGGACTACTAGTGGCTCCTCATCAAATTAAAAAGGAAAATAATACTGGATAATAACTATATTTTCTTGTTTATGATTTTTTTAAATTGCCTACAGTCCTACAGAGCATATAAAAATGGAAGATCTGTTTTCTTGAGGATTAAAAAAATAACACGATGAACATATATTCACTTATGAATTTGAGAGGTTTTCTTTATCCCGTTAGTCTGGAATTTAAGAATACTGACTGTTGTGGAGATGTAAAAGTAGTCTCTCTACATATTTGCTTCCTTCTCTTCCCTCAGATATAATGTAGCAGTTATTCATTGAGCCAATTTAGGGATCCGACAATGAAGAAGACAGATAAGGCCCTTGCTTTCATGGATCTTGTATTTTAGTGGGAGGAGGCATACATAGACAAGTAAACAAATGATTACAGACAGTGACAGCAACAGGCACTCAATAGTTTCCCATGATGAAGGAGTTATCGGTGGTTGGAAAGCGAGCATCTGTGCTAGGAGGAAGTGCCATGGGAGGGGAGTGCATGCGAAGGGTGTGTGCGCATGTCTTTCTGAAAGGGCACACACACATGTTTCTTATGTTGAGTTGGTCCCTGGTTTAACCGTCTCATGCTTGGATGCAACATATGGCTTTTACTTTGTTGTTTAGCCACCTAGGTTCAAAGAGACTGTCAACAATAATGCTCTTCCTATGGCAAAACTAATAGCATCAAGCCATTTTCACAGGTGCTATGTTTCTTTTTTCCTCCTTTCTACTTCTCAGGATGAAATGGAGCCTAGAATCAAAGCAGCAATGGGTTGTCTCTATACCTGTAAAAGATTAGCTTTAGTCATCGGGGATGATGCAAGCTGGAAAAAAATGCACGAAAACAGAAATGGAGCCAAAAAGGACAATTTCTGATTGTAATAGCCGATTTCTGTTTCATATCACTGAGCAAGATGAGAAAGTTTCGCAGGGTTTTTTATAGGAACGGCTTCCACCGTACTAAAGGATGACCTTCCCCTCGATGCCCTTGCAGGTGCTGAGCCCCACTGTGAAAACAAGGCTGAATTTCAACATGAAACAAGCCAGAGGGATGGAATGACATTTTCAAGTGACAGTTGTGGTTCTATGGCCTGTAGTTAGCACCTCTTAACCCTCAAACTTGCCTTTTTTCAGGCTGTGGAAGCTCAAATCCGAAGTTTTGGACAGACGCCGTCTCAGCTACTCATAGAGCCGCATCCTCCCAGAGGCTCCGCCATGCAGGCGGTAAGCGCCACTCTCTCCCTCCTCGGTCCTTGCCTCTTAGAGACCAGGCCTGATGTTTCCTAACAGTCTTTTGTGGTCCATGAGGTTCTCCGCCACATCTGTGCCACTTCTCATGCCTGCTTGTTAACCTGCTAACAGCCAACAGCAACCTCTCGTGCGCGCCTGGAGCCTTTGGACAGTAAATGCTGTCCCGGTGTGCCAGTGTCCATTGAGTTCCTGTTTCGTGTCACAGAATGGAAAGGTTTATAATGATCACACATGTAGGGTAAAGACTCCAGGCATAGGATCTGTATGTTTTCTGGTTTGATCCTATTCGTTTCTAGATACAGTTTTGTCACTGTGTATATTCTTTACATCCCAACATGTGTTTCAGTATGGAGATTTTGAAACTGATCCTTGTAGGTAAGATATTGCTGCTGAGGGTCAGGGACCTCGGAGGGAAAAATGATGGCTTGGTGTACCTCACCACCCAGAGCTTAGTGGCATAAAACAGGGATTTCCATTTCTCGTGATTCTGAGGGTTCGGAGGGTATAGAGCAGCTCTGCGCAGCGCGGCTCCCTGAGTGGGAGTGGCCAGAGCCCTCCCGCAATGTGGCCTTTCATCATCCAGGAGGGAAGTTAGCCTAGGCCACGCCCAAGGTGGGAGCAGTGTTTCCGGGGAACACTTCTTTGTGCAAGACTTTCTGCAAGATTCCTTTATGCCGCATTCCATTGGGCAAAACAAGTCAGAGGCCATCCCAGAACCAGGAGTAGGGAAATGGACTCAAGCTGCCAAATAGCATGGCCATTCTCCTTTAATAGTTCCCTGAAGTTTCAGGGGGAAATTCTTCAGTGAGTCAACAAAAAATTCAGCACAATTAACCAATATTGAATTGCACGATAAAAATAATTTCTTGAAAGAATGGACTGTAGGTATTATTCTTTTTTTTTGAATTGTCCCGCAATTAAACAGGTTGCTCATTACTGTTTTAAATTAAGAATAGGAAATATAAAATCTGTTTCCATAAATATAATGAATAGTTGAAAGTAGACTCTGGTTCCATATGTTGTGGCTTAGAGGTGGCAGAACTTGGGGACAGATACCGGTAAAGAGGGGGTAGCACCCAAGACAGCAAGAGATAGAGATGTGGTCTTTTCTACCTCTGGCTCTTTTTTTTCTTTCTCTTCTTTGTGTCTTTTTCCCTTTTGCCCTCTTCATCATCTTCTTTCCTCTTCCAAGCTCTTTTAACCTTTTTCTAGTCACATGAATTGGCCATCGTAATAAACTACAAACATTTAAAAAATTATTTGCATCATCTTCTCCAAGTGTTTTTAAAACAGCTGTAATCAAATTTAAATGAACAGACAAGGATAACTTGAGCGAGCAGAAGACTACACAAAAAGTGAACAGTCAGCCTGAACCATGGAAGATAATGCCATAAAAGTAGTAAGAATGATTTATGTTGGAGGTTTGGAATTGGTTTTAGTAATAGCGTGTCAGTGAGAGTCCGGCTGTTGTGGGGCTGGCTAATGGAAGCACCTGTGCTGCTCCAGTGACTTTCTACCTGGGTCACTGCACAGCCGTGGTCACTGGGGCAGGGAGGGAGCCCCCACGCCCTGCCTCCCGCCCCGGCAGAAGGATCGCTGCTGGCTCATTGAGGCAGATCAGCTTTACTGTCCCGAGGGTGGGACGGCTGGGAAGGCAGCACATGCCCACGTGAGGATGGGAGGCTGTCTTTCCCATTATCTTTATCCACTGAATTGAAAACCTGAACTCCTTTCAGACTTGCGCAAATTGTGTTTTTCATCTTACATATACAAGGGTGGGGAAGAAAAGTGTGTTAGAAAGAAACCAGAGATGTCAACAAGTGTACACTTAATCTGGGAAAACCGAACGAAATTTGGCTAGCGGTTTCCTACTTCTGCCTCAGACGTGGCTCCCACGGGAACCCAGGATTAGAGCAGGGTCTGCGTCTCTTATCCCTTGTTTACCAGTCGTCCTGCTCATCTGCAGGGGTTGCCATCCCCGCAGACTCACCCAATATGCTGGGCGTGCTTTTTCTTGTTTCTAGCGCTCCTATCCCACACTGACTAGCCAAGGGTCTGATGGTGTTTCCAAGAGAGTTTAGTTTCCTGCTGCTCGCCTGCACTGGGAGCTCCAGTCAGGATGGACCGGGTGGGAATGGGAGAAGGGACGGCTTGGTGAAGAGTGCAGGAGGACAGCTCAGCCCTGGACATGGCGTCTGCAGCTCTCTGTGCAAAGGGGCTTGTCCTTGCCTGGTGGCTAAGTGCTGGCCCACTAGAGTCACTATGTAAACAAGACATTCTTCCTGCACATTAGAGATTTTTCCATGGTTTTTTTAAGGACATAAACATTGGAATTATTCAATTTGAGTCTAATTGTATTTACAGTATGAGCTGTTAAGCTCAAAATTGTGTATCAACTTCCTCACAGTAAGAATTTGTGATATATGTTATACTCTTTCTCAGAGTGTCTAAATTGACTTTGGGAAATATTATTTTTTTAAAACCATGTAATTGAAAAATAAAGCTTGGTACTCTGAAATTATGTCCATTTCCTTTTCCCAGGACTTCTTCATAGCTATTATAGCTTGTAAGATATTTTGTTTGATGTTGCTCCTTGTTTCTCATTTCTACCCAGTTTCCCAGAATTCCTTAAAACTTGTATCAAAGGTCTTTTGTATGACAGAGACTACTTACTGATATCAGACGTTTTAAAAATAGAAGGTCCAAATGTATGTTGTTTTTACTACCATTCAGATGAGTTCCCCCATCCACCATCAGTGCACCCCGCCCCTCACACACACACACAAATATAGCAGAAATTAAAGCCACCTCGTGCCGCTTTAAGCACATGAGCCATAATATACACCAGGTGTAGTAATTAGCAGGCACACGGAGGCTGCCTATTTGTCTGTTTTTGCTGCTGTTGCTGTATCCCCCTGTGTTTTCACACCATCAGATAGTTGGATTTAATTGAGGCCACATCAGATGAGGCATTACTGACACCTTTAATTGAATGAGCATCCAGGGAGGATTAACTCATAATATTGATTGGCTTTTAGCCACTTGCTCAGAAGGGTGTCTGGGTAGCTTATTAGTTGCCTTTATTTACACCTTTATGCAAAGAGTGCAAATAGGAATTCTTAGTGCAATATGTTTTTCTAAGTACTCTTAATAACTTTTTTAAAAGGACTGATAATAAAAATGCAAATGTATTTAATTTTTTATTAGGAGTTCTGAGTAAATACATGTTAAATATATGTGTTCGCACATTTACATATACCTGGTGCTGTGAAATATGGCAGGAGGAAAGCAGCCAGGAGCTCTTCATCACAGTGTTTCAATTCCGAATGATACTAATCAGCTATTAGAAAATAGACCTGGCAGAAGAGAATTGCTGAAAATGCGCAGCACAATTACTGTATGGTAGGACACCACCACAAAGCATAAATAAAACCCGCACATCAGCGTGGCGTTATATATGTCTTGGATTATGACATATGGGTTGTAGGGATGTTCTAAATCCTTGATAGTCCTCAAGATTTATTTTGTTGCTAGTTATTAGAATAGACAGTGTATTATTTAACATTTTTAATTACTTTTTGCTTTTCAAAAGAAATTATGTCTTCAGCTTTAGTTGTTTTTTTGTTTTTTTTCCTACCAACAGGGATGAGGGGCAGGTAGGCCTTTTTATCCTTAGATACAGCAGGAAACAGTAGCATTTGCATTATGATAGGGCAGTGTTTATGACTTGGTGCACTATATAAATATATTGTTTTTACAAGTACATTTAATTATGCATTGCTTTGAAACACCTTTATAATTAAGTTTGTATATTACGTTCATAAATTATTTCTCTACTGTAATAATGCATGCATGTTGTATAACTATTGTTTATAAATATGTTTGCTTTAATTATCTCTTATTTAGTTGTCAAAATCTTCATGTAACTCATCACAGCTTTTGATGATCTTTGGAAATTACCTCAGCTTCCTTTTGTGCCTGTTGCCAGTGCTCATTCTTTTTTAGTTTTTATTTGACACATAATAGCAATTGATATTGCTTAATGCAATTCCCCCCAATACTTTGTCTCTTTAGAATGTAAATCAAATCATTCTTTTCGTTCTTCATGGGAGTGGGAGCCAACAAAATGTATTGATTATTGAAGTGTTTCTGTTAATGTTTTTTCCTTCAATCACCAAAAAATTCAATTAATGATGTGCATGAAAAACGGGCATACCCTAACTGCTGTTTCTGTGCGCCTTTCTTCTCACTGCGCTCACTTGCAACTTGTGTTAACATGGTCTCCCTCTTCTTTCCCTGCGCCCTCTTTCTTGTGTTTCTTTGTCTTTTCCTTGTTGTCTATTTGGGTCTCGTCATGTCCACTCAATAGTATCTCCTCCTGCAGAGCCCATTGATGTTCACAGACCAAGCCCAGCAGGATGTCGTCATGGTCCTGAAGTTCCCTTCTAACTCCCCTGTCACCCACGTGGCAGCCAACACCCAGCCCGGCCTGCTCACCCCTGCCGTGATCACCGTCACTGCGAACAGGCTGTTCGCCGTGAACAAGTGGCACAGCCTTCCTGGTAAGTGAAGGAATGATCATTACGAGGCATGGTGACTGCTGGACACTGTAGGAAGATATTGTAATATCCATGTACATATATCGCAGCAATTAAGCTTTTTAATTTTCAAGCATGGTCTGAATCAAAATGTTTACTAGTTTGAAAGGCATAAAGAAGTCCCATCTGAGGCATAAAATACGAATGTTAAAACATAAACTAGTCTATGGCATCTGGTGGTTTGTCTTTATTCCTAGGAGATAAATATTATTTCTAATATTTCAATGATATTGTGTATTGTGTCTGTAAACGGCATGTACTTATAGATCAGATGGTGCCCTTTTTTCACTTACTCGTTCATTTACTTAGTAAACACTTCTGATTGACTACCATATGCCGTTTGGTGCATGGCATGCTGGTATTTGTTGTGGATGATAGAAAAAAACATAAATGACACTGCCAAAATCCTGCAGACCCATAAATAAGTACATTCTCCTTTTCCATTAAGTGGTGAGTAGTTATGTTAACCAATGGCAAGATACTGAAATAACCATTAGAATCATAAACCGTTGAAGTCTGAAGAGCCATGAGACTTCGCCTAGTCCAGCCCCACTCTTTACCCATGAAGATGACTGAACTCCAGGGCGCTTGCCTTGTTGGGCCGCTGCTGCACATGACTGGTCAGGAGTGGAGGCAGGCTGGAACCCAAGTTTTCCTACTCAGATTTTATGATCAGTCCTCTGTGATTTATTGTCTCTCATTAGAACAGGAATGTTGGGTTCTGGATTTAGCACTGTTTTTTTTTGTTTTGTTTTTTGCCACCAGTTAGAAATTTTTTTTTTTTTTTTTAAGAAGGCAAATCTTTTCAAGTCCTGGAGATTATAGGCTTTTTTGCTAAGCCACTGTTTAGGTGGGGAGTTTTTAAGAAAACAGATTTTAATCATCTGTTAACTTGTCATTAAATCTGTAAAGTGTGCATAAAGCACGGCTCGTTATAATACCTGAAACGGTTGCAAAAAATACATTCTTAAACAAGGGCCTCATGCTAAATTAAATGGCTTTTAGAATGGAACAGAATTGAATTGTTCAACCAAAAACTTCTGCACAGGTATACTCAGTGAGGAACCCATGATGAAGAATCTGTGGCTGATGTCAGAATGTATTAGACACAGCCATTTCCCTGGCCAGTAGAAAGGAAATGGATGCTAGTATCTGATTAGAGAATAGATCTCAGAAATAGCGGAGAAGCTAAAAATGGAGACAGGTATATAATGTCTCTTGTATGAGGTCCCCTTATTCCTTTTTCTTCAAGTGAACTTACCTTACAGAGGTAATGTGTATGCAGATGATACACTTATATTTTGGAACTAAAGATTACAATTTGATTAACAAATGTGATTTTTTTTTTTTTTTTGGATTGTCTAAGTACCACTTGTTAGAAGAAAAATGTGCTGGTGGTGTTTTCTGTCACATACACTAGAGGATTTGCCTACTCTTTGTGTCATTATCCTTAGAGCTTGGCAAAAGCACCAGTGCGTATGGTATCACGGCCACCCTGATGCTTCTCCTGGGCAGCTGTTTGTGGCAGCTCTGAGAACTTCAATTTAAACAGAGCGAGGAGAGACAAACCTTTTCAACTGTGAGAAAACCCTGACCACTCTCTGCCCGCTCTCTTCCGTTTAGCTTAGCACAGAGCTAGCGGGAACTGAGCTGCCTCAGCCAAAGTGCGATTAGGTCTGCAACCGATCGACATGCTGGTATGCACGCTCACTAAGCCCTGAGCTGCTGACTCTCCCCTTTGGAGCAAAAGCCCATTTTCCTGATAGACGGCTTGCTTCCCCTAGTGCCTGGTTGTCAGGTGTTCTTCTCCCACTTCCTGTTTATATACAAGGTCAGACATCTAAGTTCGCGAACTCATCTTAGCAAAAGCCTACAATAGCTACCTTGTTGCTGAATATCACTACAGTCACCTTCGAAGTCCTCCCCTTGGGAAACTATGCACCGATATCAGCAACCTAGTCCACTCTACAAAGCAATTTTGGAACTCTTTTTTTCTTGCATGGCCATCAGAACTGTCGTCATATTACCCTTGATGTCCTGAATGTCATCAAAAATGTCTTCCTTTCCATAATTCCTTGTAAAGAAATAAGAAATTTCTGGTAAAGAAATGTCATTGGGGCCAGATCAGGTGAAGCAGGGAGGGCATTCCAAGACAGTGATTTGTTGACTGGCTAAAAACTCCCTCACAGACAGTGCCCTGTGAGCTGGTGCATTGTCATGACGCAAGAGCCATGAATTGTTGGCGAAAAGTTCAGGTCGTCTAACTTTTTCATGCAGCCTTTTCAGCACTTGCAAATAGTAAACTTGGTTAACTGTTTGCCCAGTTGGTACAAATTCATAATAAATAATCCCTCTGATATCAAAAAAGGTTAGTAACATCGTTGCAACAAGGTCACAGATTTATTTAATTGTCCGACCTCATATATGTAAAGTGATTTCGGGGTAGTGTCCCTCGCCTGGAGTACCACTTACGGCCCATCCACTGTACCCAACACAAGCTCACCTTTTTGTAAGATAAGACTACATATGTTTTGCCAATTATTTGCCTGTCTTTCTCCCCAGCAAGGCTTCTTTGTGTCTATACCTTGTGTCACTAGTGGTTTCTGTCCCCAACCTCTGGCTTTACAGTATGACACAGCAACTCTTCCCCAGATAAATACAAAGGATGATAACATGGTAATGCAGGAATGGTTATCATTCTACAATGTGATCTCTCCAATACTGAGCTACATCTACACCTAAAAGTATTAAGCATCCATTTTATTAAACCTATGCTTCATTTAAGGTAATTTACATAAATTAGCCCTTACCTGTCAATATGCCTTGATTTAAAACAAATGTCAAAAACCCCTAACAGTTTTTCCTCAGTGACTATCTAATTCATGTTACACTTTTTTTTTTTTTTTTTTTTTTAGTTCAGATTCTGGTTATTGTCTGAGAATCTATGGTTTCCACAGCTTGTTCATTAGTGATAGCTCCTGTCATTTTTTTAGTAGTGTCTGAGTCCTGTTTAGAAAAACATTCATCTTTATCCTTCTTTCTTATTCAAAAGCCCTTGTACAACCTCCAAAAAAAAAAAATTATGATAACAGCTAGCGTTTGTAGAGCACTTTCTAGGTTCTGAATACAGCTCTAATCATATTACATGTATTAACTCACTGAACAACCTAGGATATAGGCTCTATTTAGGTTAAACCATATGAAATTGTGATTTTTATCAGTCAAAGTGTCAGGTATTGGCAATTGCATATGGTTGAATCTAACCCATTATACAGATCAGGAAACTGAAACACAGAGACTACATAACTTGCCCAAGGTCACACAGACAGGCAATGGCAGAACTGGGATTTGAGGCAGGACCTAAACCTCTCACTGACAGTTTGGTTTCAGTGTTTCTATGATCCCAGATTCTCAGAGAAGTGGAGAAAAATTCTCAAGGCACTGGTTGGTCGGCACTGGTATTACCAGCATAAATGACACTGTTGGGTAAATCAGAAGCTGTGGTACCTTTACCCTGAGGAGCCCCTGGGGGTGTGTGTGTCCTGTGATGTCTTAACTGGCAGAGCCAGTAATCAGGAAAGACAGTACCTTCCCTGAAAAAGAGTGAGTCATGTGGCTTCCTTTCTTCAGCTACTTGAATGTCATCTAAATACTCAGCTATATTGTTAGTGCTAATATTGTACTTAGTTATTTTATCAGTTATGTTGTCTTCCAAACGCCCTTGAAATGTTTGTATTTACTAACAGGGGAAATAATGACATAGTAAATTTAAAAATAACGTAATGAACTCATTGGAGTATACCCCATTTTTATTCTCAGCCCCTCTAGGACAATCAGAAAAATTTCCTAAAATCTAGTGGTATTAGAACTGATACAAACCAAGCTGTTTAAATGCTTATGAGTCTATAAAAGGCAGATACTGACCAGGATGGATGGCTGAGTCATTTGGGGGAAATAATTTGGAAAAGGGCCCAGACATAACTACCAGAATTACAAAGCTGAAAAGATCATCTATTCCAAACCCTTCATTTGGGCTTTATGATGTGCCCAAGGTTGCATAGCACCAGCGACAGCTCTGTTTCCCGGGACACTTCCTCTGTACTTACGGCTTCCACCTTTCACAGGGAAGCCGCCTACAAAACCTCTTCAGTTACAAAATAGAACCATTTTGAGAACTGAACAAATTATTCTTAGTATGAATTGATTTTTGTTACTCATTTGCTTCTGAGGTTATTTTTAAATAGAAACCATGGATGTATTAAATATTAATAAAACTTAAAAATAAAAAAACCTCAGTCAAACCTTTAAGAGAATATTTCAGTCAAAGGCATTTAACTAAAACATTTATCTGTGGATAGCTTTCTTTATTTTTATTCAAACTTTCAATTGATTGATTTTCCGTGATGGATGAAACATTAAATGTTCCCTGACTTGGAGCTTTCCCTTTCTCCATCATAAATTGACGTTTTTGTGGCTCCTTTGTGCTGCAGCATTCAAAACGGCCTTTTAAAGAAGTAACCAAAAAAATAGTATTTGCTACAGTCAGCAGATGGTTGTCACATTTTGTTTTCAGCGCGCTTTACCACTTAATTTTGTTTTGTTGCAGCATCAGAGGTTGCCAGTCAAGCATCTGCTATAGCTTATGGCCTAGGACTGGAGCCACTGCTGATGGCACATGTTCAGAACAGCACTAATCTAAAATAAATGTTTAATAAGCCAGCCATAAAAGCACCTGGATGGTTTTTTTCTTTAAATTTCACAAAACTGTATGCAAGATTCGGAGGTTGGAAGCAATTCCACGTAAGACTTGACTTATGCATTTTTATATAGTTTGTGTATGAAAAATAATGCTTTTTTTTTTTTCCATCTTTTGTGCATTCCAGCTCATCAAGGTGCTGTACAAGACCAGCCATACCAGCTGCCAGTGGAAATCGATCCTCTCATAGGTCTGTCACTTCCTTCTCTCTTTGCGATTCATTAAGCTCTGTATGGTGGCCCTGAAGTGTAGATTACAGTTGTTTTTCACTTGCTGGTTGCTGGGAATGGAATTTTCCTGATAAACCATTTGCATGCAAATTGGAATGCAATGAGCTGTGGCTATGCTGGTATTTCATCAACTCCCCCTCGTTGGTTTGCCTAATTTGAACAGGCCTAGGACGCGTGTCACTGAAAATTAATATGGATGCTGTAATAATGTGTGATTGAGAATGCACATGAAGTACTGTCAGGATAATATTGGATCTTTTCATCACTCAGACTTGTTGATGAGCAGGAGAGAGGCCCGTGGTGATGAATTGGTGCGCCAGTAATGTGATGGAGCTCCTTTGCTGGGGAAATTTTCATAATAACAGTGGGGTTCTCAGCAGCAGTGTGTTGTGAAAAATAAAACTGTAGTGCCAGGGTTTCATCATTAAAGGAGATCAATCCTTTCTTCCTGGACCCTCTGTTCAGTCTGAGGGGATTAATGTGCAATTGCGGAGCAGTTTCAAAGTTGAAATATATTGTCTTCCCATTGGCAGTGTTAAGATATTTGTATTCATTTTCCTAGGGTCCTACAGCCCAATAAATTGCCATTGGAGGTTAAATTTGTTCAGGGCAGCGGGGGGGGAAAAAAAAGAAAAGGGAGGAGACCAGAAAGAGCCACTGAGATGAAATGAGCACCTGCAGGGGATGACGTAGACTATTTAATTGCTGTTACACTTTCTGAGTAGGTTAGTTGAAGTCTCTAGGTTAGCATTTTTCATTTTTATGGCTGAGGGTTTCAAATATGGCTTCACTAAGAGTGCTAAGTCTTGATATTAAAGATGCTATTCAATAGCTTTTAGAATAAAACACTTCATTGCCTAACTCAAGGGGTGCGCTAATTGCATAAGTCTAGGGGTATGCTGCTAGCATGGATGTTTGGATTGTGATTTTTGTCAAATTTCCTGGCACAAATAAGTTTGTTAGAGTTTTGAAGTTTTACAATAAAGCATATGAGTAAGCTGATGTATTATTTTAAAATTCAAGATGTCCCCTCTGTGCCCCTATGTCACTCTTTTTGTCCTTAAAACCATTGTTTCAGTAGACAGGTAAATTGCCACCATTTGCAGATGAACTGTCAAGATGAGCTAAAATAACCTTAAGCTGAAAACTACTTTATTTATCATTTCCCCAAATATAAGCAGAAATTTAAGAAATAAATCTCTATGTAGGATAAATACTACTTTTGTTCCTAAATCTTATTTTGCTTTTGGAGTAGATATTATTTGCCATATATTAAAAAAAAAAAAAATTCTCTCTTTGGTAGAGTTTTAAAAGTCAGGAAAATAATAAAGCCCATTTGCTAAGTCATATAAAGCATTATTTCTGAAGTATAGACTTATTGTTTGCCTTAAAGCTTGACAATGAATATCCTATGAAGTCTAATTAAATGAATTCAGCAATTGTAACCCTTGGCATGGGTCAACTTTTTTTGGTAAAGGGCCAGATAGTAAATATCTTAGGCTTTGTGGGCCATAAGGTATCAAACACAACTACTTAACTCTGCTGTTATAGCACAAATCAGCCATAGACAATATATAAACAAATGAGCATTGCTGTGTGCCAATAAAACTTTATATACAAAACCGGGCACGGGCCACGTTTGGCCTGCGGCCATGGTTTTCTTCCCTGCTCTAAATCAATGGTCATCATACTGTTTCCTCTTCTTTATAACCCCTAAAATAATTGTTCAAAACCATAAACCTTCCTACATATTTTTAAGTTAACATCTGCAAGTTTTCATCACAAGTTTAAATAGTTGCAAAGGTTACAATTTCTGGCATAGTGTATAAAATGTTAAATATACCCAATGGAATCTAAATATCAAAGGGAATTGATGCTCAACATTTTGTTTTTAAAAATGCATTAAAAAGCCATTAACAGTTGAAAATTTTACACTATTCCATTTCCATCTTGAATGTGTATTTCCAGTTGACTTTCTTTACACAGTTTTAGCTTATATGATTAAAAATTATACATGTTAATAAACATTATTAAACAAAAAACAAGTATTTACTAGAAATAAATCTTTAATGAAACAGCTCCTATATTCATGGATGAACAGGATTTGTTGCTAAATGAGACAGGATTTATCAACAGTTCTATCCTATTTTTTTGTTTTTTTTAATAGATGGAAGCTCTGAGGAATGTCACTCACATAGGAAAATAAATGGGAAAAGAAAGAGTTTTAATAGTGTCACTCAAATCTTTGAACTCTTTCTGGATTAGGTGACAAAATTCATATAGTGAACTATTAAGAATTATTTTTGTGGTCTATCATTCAATGATCATTTTAACAATCTATCATTGAAACTTTTTTTTTTTTTTTTTTTTGAGGGCAGTGTCACTGGCCCTCATATGTGGGACCGAACCGGGGCCACTGGCTTCCCAAGCCAGCGTTTAACCACCACGCCACTCGGCCGGCCCTGAAACTTATTTTTGATGATCTATCAATTGACAGCCTGTTTATATCCTCCTATTTCATTGAAAGCAATGACTTGGAAACCACCTGCCTTGCAGCATGAGTTGATACCTAGGCATTCACTTCACTTTTCAGTATCACGTTAGTATTTTGAATTGTCCCTTTATTTGGCTCTCAGAAAATTTTTGTATCCGGAGGTTAAGCATCATAGCAAGATTCTGGATAGGAGAGAAATATACCTTTATTATATCTGGTGAAGAAGAACATGCGAAAGGGATGGTTAAAAAGGAAAACTCATGGGAGAATTCTCAGGCAAATGTATCTCAGGCAGGAGAACATATGAAAGTTGAGGAACTAGAAATTGATTCCCTTAAAACCATCTGTGCCTGTCTACCCCTTGGGAAATCTCAACACCCCCCGCCACCACCACCAGGGATATGCATGCCCCAGTTTGAAGACTGCTTCTCTAGATAAATATACCTAATTTTCATTAAATATAAATATTTACTGAATCGTAGGAGGCTTACCAGAGGGAAAAAATGAGATAAAAGAAAGGCAGTTGTAAGACAGGTAGATTGTATAGATTAGAGTAGACGAGAGAGACAGAGACAGAGACAGTAGTGTTACATTACAAGTGAGCACTTACTTAGAAAAGAGTTCATCTGAATGCTGAAGGGACATCAGCCGTTAGGTACTTTGTGGTCACTCAGTTCGAAATTATGCACGTGCCCAGGTCTGTGGAAATAGAGATCACACCAAAAAAAAGGAGCAGTATGAAAGTAAATCATAGGAGAAAAAGTCATATAAAAAGTGGCAAAAAATTAGTATATTTCTAATTTTCATGTGAAGTACTGTAATAACCAGTATAGAAAGTACCACACACCCTGTTTTTAATTGCTCGGTTTCTTGGAATTAAAAAAACAACCACTGCATTGTGCCTCACAGCCCCCATGCAGTGGGAAACTGAAGTCTCTCTGTGATACAGTATGATGCCCATAAAAGTTTTGTCTGCCAAGAACTCCGCTTTGTGTGGAAGGAGGATGGAAATGACCCCAGACTGGAATTCTGCCCTTTCTACTCCTGCTATCACCTTCCGCCTCATTAATCCCCCAAAAGTGTATGAAGCCTGTTATCAAACAGTTATCTATGAATCTCACATGTCTAGTTGTGTAGTCAGGCACTCGCAGAATTTGCAGTATTTCACAGACTCATATACGTGTGTATGTGCGCTTTGTTGGGTATGTACTCAGGGACATTTTATTCCTCTGTGGCCCCAGTGGTTCCCAGCAAGGTACTGGGGAGTAGTCGGAACACTTTTTTCCTTCTATATTACTTTCTGAGTCTTCCCTATTGGCCACATTAACTTGTTTATTATATACAATGACTCTAATATACATGTTTTCTTATTTTTCATTTTTGTCAGTAATGCATTTATAGTTTGTTTTTTTTTTAACCAAAGACTGTGCTATAAAATACATAATGATCAGATGCAGAAATTTTGTTTGTTCCAATTTCTGGTACAATCAAAAGTCTTTAGCAACATACAAACCATTATTTGTATTGGAAAGATGGTGTGAAATACCCCTTCAATGACTAGAAGCAAAGCTTTCTATTTTGTTGGCCTCATAATGCCAAAACAGGCATCTCGGGGACAATTCCTTTTCTGATAATGACATACTTTGTGGTGTATTTCTAGAGGGTTGTTCCTCTGCCCACGTGCTTGATGTGGGGCTGTGTCTGACCTTGGGCCTTATGACAAGCCCCATCTCAGGGGCTCTGTCGTACTTCGGAAACACGCTGCCAGGCTGTCCTGTTTTATTGCTTACATAAGGAGTAAGGGAAGTGGCAGTGTGCTGCGCTTTGATTTTCCCAGTTACAAGCAGCTTTAATAAACAGTCATTCCATGCTTTCCTTACATGCAAGTGCAGCTGTAAACGGGAAATGGGAGTTCACATCTAGTCAAATTAGAGACCTGTTAAAGCCAAAGTAGTACAAGATGCTACAACGTTTCAACTGTATGACATTTAAATTCTAATATCTCTTCCTTGTGACAAAAAAGTGAAAAGTAATAGATTGTCACAACATGAATCCATTCTCATGGCAATAGATGTAATGAGATTGTCAGAAGCACAAACCTAACTGTGATGCAATCTGGAGCCTGTAATCCAGTTTGGCCCTGCCCAAGAGCTAGACAAGCGTGCTCTGAGACTCGTGTATGAATTTTAAATTGTACTGTGTTATTCTTTCTTTCCTCCAGGCAAAATTTCTTACCAAGATGTTGAATTTGGCTTTCCACATTCTTCCAACAATTAGATGTTTTTTCCTGTATGGTTTTTCAAATATTACTGTATTTAAAATTAAAGATCATATAGTCTTATCCTGCAGTGTGTTGCCTCTCTCACCCCCGACCCCCAGGATGACAAACTGTAGGATTTCTTTGCCCGTGTGGGTTTAGTAAGCTTTTTATTTTTTCTTCCTCTATGCTCACAGCCAGCAACACAGGAATGCACAGGAGGCAAATCACTGACCTTCTGGACCAAAGTATTCAAGTCCATTCCCAGACCTTTGTCATCACTTCAGACAACCGTTACATTCTCATCTGTGGCTTCTGGGATAAGAGTTTCCGAGTCTACTCTACAGACACAGGTAACTGTTCATTCCTTCCTCAGGGGAGTAGAGTTTACTACAAGTACCACTTAGAGACTCAACACGCTTCCTCATCTTCTTCCTTCTAAAAATGACAGAATTCTAAAATTTATAAAATAAGGAAACACACTTTTTTTTTTCCATTTCAAGTAATCTATTATATAGTCCACTAGTGATTTAACTGCAGCATGTTTTTAAGAGGCAGTGTTTTATAGATTGTCGCCCAAGCGTCATGCTTATAGAATGAATGATTCATTTTGAAACCAGATGCTGGGATGTAAATACCATATCCACATGTATATGCATAATCTTATGACAAGTGCACACACATGTAGGTGTATTATTCCCACTTTTGTGTTATTTAAAGTAATTTCTCCTTACGGGAAATTCTCATTAAGTGTATTTCTTAGGGATGGATATTTGGCCTCCACCCATTTCTGCATAGAATCTTGGTGAAAGCTACACCATCATGAAGAAAAGTAGCTGACTACTGATATTATGTGACAGCTCTTGTTAAAATATAAAAATTTAAGTCTGTATATTCCTTCACATTCATGTCCCTAAGGACAAACCAGGCTCAACTCAGTACTATTACAGGGGAACCAATCTAGTAAATGTTTATAAATTTCTGCCTGTAGAAAACTGAGAAACATTGAAAAATTTAATGGAATCTCAAAGTATTTTAGACACGATTAGAGGATTAAATAGATTTATAGTAAATATGTAGCTGAATATTTAAAATAGTTAAAATTAGATCTTAATGCATTAGTACTTAATAGATATGGTGGAAATATATATTTCAACAAAAGCCAGGCTCTACAAATATTTTGATTAAATATTGTGGGAATAGGAAACAAAAAATTTAAATGTTGTGGGAATAGGAAATTCGTTTTAATTGAAATTTCTAATTTATTAAATGTTTTAACAGTAATCTTTCAGTCTTATTAATAATCTTTATCAAATGTATGAGTCCCTGCTCCTGCCTTTGTAAATATAGTGTACAGAAAAATTAATTGTTGGTTATTCAAGGAGTTTGTCCTAAGTGTATTTTGATGACAGTGTTGTAACGTAGCTATGAGAGAGGAGGGAAAATAGTTGAATATGTACTGTTCATAAAATAAACCCTAGAAGTTGTTTGTAGACATGATCTTGTTTATTTTTTGTTTTAGGGAATTGGTGATGTAGTTTTTTTATATATATAATTTACATCTTCATTCTTTAGGTCCAGAAATAAAACATCATCATTCAAGCCGCCTTTCTGATTAATTGGGCTCTTACTACATGTTTAGGTCTATTAGGTTGATTGCTGTTGAACGTAAAACTCCTCTAGAATTCTTTAACAATGCAATGGGATTGATAAGTTTTCCTGAAATATATTTATTATTAGAAGGAACTTTTTTTCTGATTTAATAATCAAATTTAAATTTTAACCTTTTCTTTCACTATTTTGGTAATGACAAATGTAGCATTATTCGACCTCAAATTGTGCCTCATTTTTTGCACAGATATTCAGATTAAAATTGTTTCATACTCTCACAAGATTTCTTAAACATTCTTCAGATTCTTATTGTTGTTTTTTTTACACATTGTTGAAAATTATTGTTTAAATTTGTATCCTTTAAAATTTATTCTTGTGGTTTGCAGTTCCATTAGTTTGAGTAGTGTAGAGTTACATAACTACCCTCACAATTAAAATTCAAAGCAGCCTTGTCACCCCCAAAATTCAACTTCTTCCCCCACCTCCACCTCTTCGCAACCGCTGACCTATTATTCTTCCATCTCTACAGTTTTGCCTCCTTCAGAATTTCGAATAAGTGGAATTATATGTTACGTTAGTCTTTGGTTTTCTTTGATGTTTCAGGATTTGGAGTTTGTTGTCATTCCATATCATTTTTAAAAGGCAGTGAATATTAATATTTGTAAAATAAAGCTAACCTCACTTGTGTAGAATACTAATAATTGAAATAATTCTTAGAGTCACATAAAGTTCTTTAGAATTTACAAAAATTCTTTCACATCCATGATACCGTTTCAGCCTCACAATAACTGTGAGGTAGACAGAACAAGTGCCCTTATCCCCCTTTTTCAGATGAGGAAGCTGATGGTTAGGAAGGTTGACTTGTTCAAGTTTGTATAGATAATAGTATAGAACGGGACACTGGAGCCAGCTCTTCTGACTTCAAATGCAGCGTTCTTTGTGATTATACCATGTTATCTCATACAGGTGTTGCCTGTCAATCATTGGTTAATTTACAACACTAAGTTCCTACAATAGTATGTCTGCCATGTTACATTAGACTTCATGAACTACATAACATTTCTTATCCTCTTTCCAAAAACCTTCTACTTGAATGTTTTTTTAAATGTGTGTGTGTGTAAAACATTTTCACAAACAGTAGTCTTATTTCAGGGCCGGCCGAGTGGCGCAGTGGTTAAGCGCTGGCTTGGGAAGCCAGCGGCCCTGGTTCAGTCCCACATATGAGGGCCAGTGACACTGTCCTCAGAAAAAAAAAAAGTAGTCTTATTTCAAACTTCATTTTAATGGAACTGACTTGGCTTGTACAATAGAAATATTTATACTTGCCAGAAAAGTTGTGAAAAAAAGTCTCAAATGATAGTCCTAGTGTCTTTTCTTAATATCTTGTATACAAACTCTCATGCTAGTTTTATTTCAAATAATTTCAGTTAGAGTAAGTATGTGTTTGTGTTTTTATGACAATAGGACTATTAAATACATTCTAAGTTTGGCAGAGAAACAAGGGGGAAATTTTATGATCAACAATATATAATGGCAAAACTATCACAAATGTTGAACTCAATTATATTTTAGCACATAAGCTCCCCCCCAAAAAAAAACAAACAACAACCCTTATCAGGTTTGGGAGGGGGCGGGGAAGAAACACGGTTATAATAAGAAATTCTTTTAACATAAATCATGTTTTCGGGCACAAGCAGAACAGCAGAGACAACAATAAAACCTTCCCTCGGCGGCGGGAATTATTTTCAGGCCACATTTTAGATTCAGTGGTGCAGAGTCCTGAGCTTGAATTTTTTTTATTTTTATTTGTAGCACAGCTGTCAAATAAAACATTAACTAGAAAATTTGTTCTGTCAAAAAAGGTATATTCTAGTGCTTGCGGTAATATTTGATATTAGTGTGTGGAGAGGTGGGCTGGTATTAAAGGAAACAAAAAATAAAGGTTGAGGAACACTTATGAGATTATCAGAAAATAATTTACCAAAAGAGCAGCAGGTCTTTATATGCTGTGATTTATTTAGGTGGAATGAACCTCAACCTCACAGCAATAACAAATATCGCTGAGGAAGACTGCCCGAACAGGGACAAGTAAACTTAAAAAAATAATGTTTTCCAGAGTTGAGCCCAAAGTGTAAGTTGTAGAGAATAAAATTAATCTGTAGTAAAATATGAAGCCTTTTGGATGTAAATACTTAAATGTCACACTGCCTCATTTTGGTCTTCCCTGACTCCCAGTCTAAATTTATTCTACCTTATTATCCTCACTAATCCTACTTTGTACTTTTATAATACTTATCACTATTCCTAATCGTAGATCTGTTTGTGTTCATTTAATGTCTATCTGCCCAACAGACTGTAGGTACTCTGAGGGCAGGGACCACATCTATGTGTCAGGTCTGTTTACCGCTATATGGATGTAGGAAGGCCTCATGCGTGGCACTTAGTAGGTGCTCAGTGTTTGTTGAATGGAAAATAGTCGTGGTAACTTTTTGCACAAATATTTAAACTCTAGGAAATTTTAGTTAAAAAAAGAAACCACAGTGGCTGCATATACATTTTTCTAACACTGAGGTTGTAGATACAGAGTGATGACTTAACTAATGAGAATTCATCAATGAACCTTGGATAATTCTGCCACTATATTTAACCCATCCTACTTTTACAGATCAGTCTTTCCACTTTTCCTCACATGAATTGGAGATGAAGCAAGGTACTGAGTGAATAGCCGCTCTTTTGCAAGCCTTCTGGTTTCTCCTCTGTGCCACAGACCTCACATATCTAGTTGTAGTTATATCGCTCATTCTCACTTTGACAACCCACTGAGTTGATGGATATCAAATCCTAAATAAGCCTACTCTAAATAGCATACTTAAATCACTCCTCTAGTTTGCATGCACTCAGCATTTAGGTATAGGCTGAGTCACAAGGCACAGTACACACTGTGATCAAAAACATCGTCATGGTATAGTGGTTGCATTTCCTTCCGTAGGTAAAAGTCACTGATTTAACCTTCACTTTTCTAACTTGTAATAGGAGTGCGCTCAGCTACCTAACTCTTTTCTTATCTTTCATAAGGCTTCTAATTTAACCACACCCATTTTACCACAAAACCTTTCCACTTTGTTCGGCATATAATATGGAAATGTGAAAATTATTATATTTTTTCATATTTAATTTGCTTTTTTTCTGTTCCATGTTTTATTCTAGGAAGTCTTAAATTCTTCTTACATTTTCTTATTGACATAGCTGATGTTTAAAATGAAATGTTTTGATACCAGTTTTAAAGGCTCAAGAAATTCTGTGAACATTTTTAACATTTTGTAGTTAAAACACCAGCTTTGGCTGAAGTCTTTAGTCACAAGAGAAAAAAAATGTACTTCATTAATTTTGCAGTTTGAGATTGAAATGAGGCTGATTTTAAAGTTACAAGTAATAGTCTATGTACAAGAATGAATACATGGTATTAAACTTTCCATCTGATTTAAAATATAGTTCAGTATTTTGTTTCTAAATTTGCATCATTTATAAGTTTGGGTTTATTAAAATAAAAATTGAAACAATTTAATGCAAATAATTGTTAAAATTATATTCAGTATTATCTTAAAAAGTTAAATAATGCACTTAGTGGAGACCTTAACTTTTGAACAGTTTATGATGTTGAACACATAAACTTTTTAGGCATATTAATTTTTTTTCAGCTTAGTGGTCTTTTTTCCATGAACATTTGAATTATCTTTTTTGTGACCCCACCGAAACACTTATAAAAGACACTTATGATGACTAGTAAGGGTAGATATTCTGTCACATTCATTTTTGGATTCCGTGGACATTTCAAAGGAAAATGCTTGCTAGAAATTGCAGAGAGGGGACTGCTACAGTATTTAAGTATTTGGACAAGCTTGTGTGAATTATAAACACCATATCTGATTAGACAAAGATTTTGAAAGGTTGAGGCTTTACTTTTATTCTGACACAATTATGTGAACAATTCATCTTGTGTCTGAAGCCCTAGATATATAGTAAGTTTACTGGGTTCCTCCCTACCATCCCCAGTCATTACCATTAGATAAGCTGCCATAATTTCATCATCACTCCCGAAGGAATTTTCATCATTTCAGACAATTAAAACAAAGAAAGAATGACTTGGCTCATGTAATTCCGATTTAATAAAACAGAAGCTCTCCAAAGAGACTTCTATTGCCCTTGTATAGATCACCTGAAAAGGGGGAAGATGAAAAAATAAATTAAATCCTTACTAGTTCAGAGATGGGTTTGTATGAGTAAAGTCTGAATTGTAGAGTACTTACAGAAAGGCAACTAAGTTCTGTTTTGTTTTTAATCATATGGGGTAATTTAAGAAATGGAGCTAAATAAGCGTTCTCCTGGGCCTGCTTTCATCAGTAGATATGATTTCTAATTTACAGTATCCATGTATAATGATATAGTGTCATGGTCTTTAAATATTATTTTAAGTTGAAATAGTTGTTGCCTTCCAAAAAATATTACTATTACTGTTGAATTGGTGTGTGTGTGTGTGTGTGTGTGTGTATGTGTGTACACATGTGTACGTGTATACTTGTGTATGTACTATTCAAAGGAAATTTTTAGGTTGGATCAGGTCAAATTTTATTGTAAAATCTGAATTACCAGAATGTGAGTTTATTATCTCATCAGTTAAATGGTCACTGAATGTGTTTTTTTTTAATAGCCATTTTAAAGAAAATTGTTTTGTGTTTCAGGAAAATTGATCCAAGTGGTGTTTGGCCATTGGGATGTTGTCACTTGCCTCACTCGTTCTGAATCGTACATTGGGGGAAATTGCTACATTCTCTCTGGGTCACGTGATGCAACCCTTCTGCTCTGGTACTGGAATGGAAAAACCAGTGGGATTGGAGATAACCCAGGCAGTAAGTACAATGTATTTTAGAAGTAAACTTTTACAAGTAATATGTAGTAACATTTTGCAGTGAAGTTATCTTTTTCATCATGGTGAAAGTGAAACTGAATGATCAAGTAGTCTTAATTTCTTAGTTATAATTTAAGAAAGGCCTAGATAGCCTCATTATTGACATTTTGTGACCACTGATCATTCAAATCCAAGCACAAAAATATCGTTTTTCATGTGATAGGTTATTTTTATGATCTGAATATGCTAGGTCTTCATTAGAAATAGCTGTCATCACATAAAACAGAGGTGTTTCATTCACACACAATAAGATAGAACATAAAAGAGCAATCACATCTTGTTTATTGAATTCATATTTTAAAAGAGCAAAAACATTATAATTTCATGGAAACAAACCAGTCTTTACAAAAAAAATATGCTTTCATTTACATATTAAAAGATAAAGCAGGTCATAAAGGCCAATATGGAACATTCAAATTGACTCTTGGTTTTTCAGATGGGAAATGAAAATGTTCCCCAACAGCCTTAAACATCTTTATGAAACTATGCTGAAGGCAGTAAAACAAAAAATGTGTAACCATTTAAAATTGTAATTCACAGAAGGCAAAAAAGGAAGCAGCTACCATTAAAACCAATCGCACACAGCTGCAGAAAAGAAATGGCTTTAGAAAAACACATTAAGAAGTAGGAAAAAACAATTAAAGGGACCACCTGAAAAATGAGAATTTAATTAAAATGATTATGACAACACTGAAGAGTTCCTGCAAGAATAGCTTTAGATTTTTACTTCATAAGGTAGAGCTTTTTAACTGCTCTTAAATATTTACAGTTTCTTAATTTAAAGCAAGTTGCAATATATTTGGTTAAAGAAGAATCATGTTGTTCCTGATTCCTTTACCTGAACCCTATGGTATGTACTTCTGTCACTCAGCCCCAAATTATGAAACAGCCTGAGTATGTGGAAGTCTATCGTATTTTGGATTGACTTCTTAAAGTTGTGCTTATTAAATGTTTAATATTTGCATGAAAGTGAAACCTTTTTAAAAAATTTAGGTGAAAGACAGTACAATTTAAAAAGTATATGCAAAGTATTTTATCAAGGCTGTTTACGCTTTGTATTTTGTTTGATGTGGTGGGTAAACACAATTTTTATTCAGTGAACCGCTACTCTGTATTTCGTATTTTAATCAAAGCATGGATAATTTCACTATACAAATTATGTGTGTATAGCTTTAAGGCTGAGATGCTGTGTTTAATACAGTCTTTATGATCAGATCAAACTTTAGTGTGTGTCTATATGGGAAGATAGTGTGTACATATGTGTATTTCACATATTTACACAGACAGCCATGTTTTATATAATTATAAAATTTTAAATTATGTGAACTTCAGGGATTTTGTTTTTCACATTCCTTTGAAAAGTCCTTCACGTTCTTTCCATTATCTACCCTGACATTGTGCTCATTTTCCTTTCTGGCCTTTTAGGATGAGTGGCTATGTTGAATTTCTTTTTTTTCCTGTGTCTGTAAACCTAGTTATCAAGATTCACTGAATGATCTCAGACAAACCTAGATTTGACATAGATAATAAATATACCATTTTGTTATTTATGTGAAAATATTTAGGAAGAACTCTCATTTGCCTTAAAACGGTGTATGATGTTTTATGCACATATAGCAACCGAAACGCAAAGAAAAAAGTTTTTTGTTTGTTTTTTTACTTACTTTAACCTAATCATGTTTTATATATATATATATATATATATATCATTACCGATGTGTATAAAGGTTTATTAGCAACAGTTAATACATAATTGTTGTTACATTTCATATATTTAAGTATATTTTAAAACTAGAAATATTCAGCCTTTCCAGAAGGCTGCAGTATACTTACACATATTTAAATACCTTCTGAATCATCCTAGAAATAATTTTTACATGAATGCCCTCTTAAAAAAATGAATCAAGTAGGATTGACTGAATTTAGGAGTTTGGAGTGAAGCAAGCCTAAATTGTAAGTTTGCTGTGTTTCTTCTGTCTTGTCTGCAAAATGAAAGCAACAATAGTAACTGACTTAAGTCTTATCAGGAGCACTGGATGCTTAGAGCAAATAAATCGCCATACAAACACCATCTTGTTGGCGTTAGAGTATATATTATAAGGTTATATTTTTCATAACGCACTTCGTCTATACCCTCTCATTGTCTGCAGTATGATGAACATTAACTCCTAGTAGTACTGGTAATGGAAAGGAAAAAAAAAAAAAGAATAACAGACCAGCACATCTAATACAAATTCTAGAAAATTTCATAATACCTTTTGTAATGTTTCTTGACTAAATTAAATTACCTTTCTCAAAGGGAACCCATCCTTTCTGGCCCTTTTCTAACATCTGATTTCCCAATTTAACTTTGCTTTAGCTTTGAAAGGTGAATCGGAGAGAAAGACAGATAGACACTTTTTCATATGATGAGAATTTCCACACGTTCAAATAGAAAAATGAACAAGCTGGTCTAAGTTTTTCCAAACAAAATGACATAAAAACACACATTTTATTGTATTATTTTTTTCACCGTGTGTTTTAAATATTCAGGCAAGATGGTTTGGATTTTATAAGCCTCTGGCTCATTGATGGCTCCACGATGCAGCCGCTCAAGTCAGAGCTTTTCGGATGAGGACTTCGAGGCTGTAGTTATTCCTATATTGTATCTGTGGGATGCAGTATAAATGACCTTTAAGAAATGGTTAGGCTTTTATACATATAATTGCAACGTGGTCCACAAATGCACACATGCCTCAACTTAAATTTTTGAATTTAGATGCTTTGCTTGCTTGAAGAGAAAATAGGTAAATTAAAAAAAAACTACACTGTTTTTTTTTTTGTGCCTCTCATAGGTCTCATTCAAGTATTTTGGTTTTTTTTTTTTTTTTTCAAAAATCATGAGACTAAGCTAGTAATTTCACTTGCTGGGGTGATAAACCTACACCATTTTCTACAAATCTTAGTGCTATATGTAAAATTGATAGCTTTATTACTGTTTTTGTTAAATCATGTTATCCAATAATATACACATTGTTTGTGTGTGTGTGTGTGTGTGTGTATTATAAGTTGGAGCTTATGAAAGAATGCACATGTTCTATGAAATCTGCCTACATTATGTGACAAAAGCCTTGTTTTCCAGTATAACAGAAAGGTTTTCATTTTTGATTCTGTTGTCCTATGATTGTTATCTCCTGAGAATGCAGTTTTCTCAATGATAAGAACATTAAGATATGATTTCATTTAGCTGTGAATTTTTTAAAATGAAATCAACCAAGAACATTTCACTGAAACATGTTTCCTGCATGGAGGTATATCTCTGTTTGCCCGAGTACTCTCTGTGTTTTAGGACTGAATCTTGCATGGCAAAATGCCTTTCCTGTATCCAGACTGTGTATCAATATTTCCAAATTGTAGGGAAAATGTTTCCCAATGCATTCAGTTGACATTTAAATACTTTAAAATTTTGAAATTATCTCATAAGCATGATAAAAATTTACAAAATAATTATTTATCCGCCATTTTTATATTGTATTAATAGACCTTCAACTTAAATGCTTACTAAGTTTTTAAAAGTAAGCACTTCAGAGTTTGTAGGTGTCTCAGTAATTCTTTTTTAAGCCACAGCTGATTAGCTTTGGAAGCAAATGGTTGCTGACTGTGAGGGTGTTGCATAGATTTGTGTGTGTAGTATTTCAGTAAAGTAGTTTTCCATTCTCACATTCTGTTTTTGATTTGATTGAAAGGTGGCATTTTTTTTCCTCTTTGCAATCAGACATGCTAATCTATGTCAGCTTTCTCCTTTATGGGAATGGCGTCTACTGAAAAAAAAAAAAACTAAGTTTTTTTTTCATAACACCAGGATTCTGTTCTTTAAGAATATTTCAGCACCGTTAATTAGAAAGAAGTTTTTATTAACCATACGGCTAGCACTAACAGACCACAGAGCTGTTTTTTAAAGTACTGTATGCCATAGCTGCCCTGCTTTTTTTCTCTGTCTAAAACTTCATTTTGTTATACTCTCATCAATCACTTAAGTCATTACCGTAAATCCTACTGTTGTTAATTTTACTAGTATCACCCTAATGAGACATTCCTGCTATAATTAAAAATGAATTCTAACTTTAAGGCATTCTAAATTTTTTTTTAATGAATTTAGAATGATCTTGCCATATGACCATAAATACCACTGATATATGCAGAGACCACTCTTCAAGGCTGTAAGAAAAGTAGGATCATAATATGTCCAAGTGAATTATTCACTGGTTGGCTCTGTGCGCACGTCTTATGCATATGTATATTGTTGGTGCGCATAGCTTGGAATCATGTTCTTCTTATCATAAAGCCTAATAGGTTTTACTGAGCGACTGATAAATCCTCATTCTTTGTCTTGCCAAAATATGGTGGATGTCACACACACAGAGCTCCTCTCCTGAAGTCGGTGTCCTAGAGCGCCATCTGCTGGACGCATCTGGGGACGAAATGTTGGTAAAGGAGAAAATCAGGACTTGATAAGACAGGTGTACTTTGTTTTTAATTGCCTGTGATGTGTCATTTCTGGGGCACAAATGCCAAGATACGTACATTTGTGTTGAACCATAGAGCGTGTAAAAGAAATCACTGTCCTTCTCCTTTTGTCCCGCACTAACCTGGATTTGGAACTTCATAATAAATATTTTAAGGAAGAAGTAAGTAAAGTATATGCCTAGTGAAACAAAGCATCACAGTTGATCGTGAGATAAACTTTTAGTGACTGCAGGTCTTCAGTCAGCTACAAGCAGAGAAAATCGCTGGGATACTATTTTAACCTTAGATTCCCTATGTTCCCTAAACTCTGAATCTGAAAGCAATGCTTGTAACCGACAGTCGCCTTTTTATACCTGGGTTGCAGCTCTCATTCTGATTCTTTGTCAAGATCATGAGTTCTTCTATGTGTCTCATCCAGAGCTTTCGCTGTGGCCCTATTTTTGGTGTGCACCGTTGTACTAACACTAAGATTGCCCTGTATTTTTTTTTTCCCCCTGGAAGAATTCATCAAGTAGGGTTTGAAACAATCTGTTGGCAGTGTTCGAGTTCAGGTGACATTAAAACTACATCTCTGAAATTCTCCAGAAGGCCCAGGATGTTTAGTGCTCCATGATGTAATGCAGGCCCGCGAGGTCCAGCAAAACAACTCTGTATTTACTGCTTGTAACTAATAGTAGATGTGGTAAAAGGAATTATATTCATATGGCAAATGAATACAACCTTAATGTGCACCATATGCAGAGTGGTGGGCTGATGTGCCAATATATCACATTTATTTACCTTGTTTAGTTGCAGAGAAAAATGACTATACCATTCAGCCCGTAGGCTATGGCCATATACATATGAACAGAAGAACTGATGATTTATGCCCTCCAATTGAAACTGAGTGTCTTCATATGGAGACGTTCATAGAGCTACACCAAAGAAAGTTGTTTATCTAATACTTTAGGTTCGCAGAGGAAATTTAATTTCAAGCAAGTGCTGGAATTAATCTACGAAGGTACAGATTCCCTTTAGTCAACTAAATATCGTTGCACAGGCTCTCAGAGAAAATTTTGAATGTCTTCTTTCATTTAATTTGAGACTGAATATACTCTGAAATCACAAGCTACTTCCTCCCCCGACCAAGCCTAAAAGCAGGATTCTTTTGCTTTTAGAATATTGTGTATGTGTGTGTGTGTGTGTGTGTGTGTGTGTGTGTGTGTGTGTGTATTACATTGTGGACCGACTAAGGATAAATTTAATTAAGACCTCCTGGAAAAACATATTAGACTGATTTTACCACCTTCCAAAAAGTTGGTTTCATTAGAGAAATTGTGTGACAGCTTTGTACATATGTACCTCATATTGTACTTTAGCTATTCCTGAGAATTGATGAAAAGAGACCCATTTTTTATGATATTAAGTACTTAAATGCCTCTATTGATTTCTTTTACAAAGCAACAATTGCCCTATCTTTTAAATTTTTTTCACATTCAAATAGGTTGAGTCAGACTTCAGATTTGGAACTTGAAGTATTTTTATATAGGAAAAAAAAAATCCTTAGAATTCTTACTGCCTCTCATGGCTTAGGGCTTCCTGACTGTTGAGCTTTTTAGTTTTGATTGTAGTTTGTAACTTTCTACAACTGAGAGATTGCTTTATTTCCTTGAAGTGACTGGAGTCAGGATTTTTTTTTTAATTGAGAGAGAATTAACATACAACTAGATTAATTTCAGGTGTGCCAACATAATGATCCGATATACGTATGTATTGCAAAATGACCTCCACAATATGTCTAGTCAACATCCATCACCACACAGTTACAGATTTTTTTCTTGTCATGAAAATTTTTAAGATCTACTCTCTTAGCAACTTCCAGATATATGATTAACTGTAGTTACCATGCTGCACATTACATTCCCAGGACTTATTTCCTTTATAAGTGGAAGCTTGTACCTTTTGACCACCTCACCTGTTTCCTCCACCCCACCTTTAGCAACCACAAGTGTGCTCATACAGTTTGGTACTCTGTGTGGCTTATTTCACTTAGCATCATGCCCTCATAGTCCATCTATGTCCTTTCTTTCTTTTTCTCTTTCTTTCTTTCTTTCTTTCTCTTTCTTTCTTTCTTTCTTTCTTTCTTTCTTTCTTTCTTTCTTTCTTTCTTTCTCTCTCTCTCTCTCTCTCTCTCTCTCTCTCTCTCTCTCTCTCTCTCTCTCTCTTTCTGTCTCTTTCTTACTCTCTCTCTTTCTTTCTTCCTCTTTCTTTTTTAATGATTGCACAATATTCTATTGTATATAAACATCACATAGTCTTTATCTACTTATCCATCGATGGAGTCTTAGGCTGTTTCCATGTCTTGGAGGTTGTAAATAATGCTGCAATGAACATGGGGGTGCAGATATCTTTTCAAATTAGTGTCCTTGTTTCCTTTGGATAAATACCCAGAAGAAGGATCACTGGATCATTAGGTAGTTCTATTTTTAATTTTTTGAGGAACCTCCATACTGCTTTTCATAGTCTCGCATCAATTTGCATTCCTACCAATAGTGCGCAAGCGTTCCCTTTTCTTCACATCCTTGCAACTACTGGTTATTTCTCATCTTTTTGATGATAGCTATTCTAACAATGTGCAGTGATACTCATTGTGGTTTTGATTTGCATTTCCCTTATTGGTGATGTTGAGCATCTTTTCATGTGTCTGTTGCTCATCTGTATGTTCCCTTTGGAAAAGGATCTATTCAGATCTATTCAGATCTTCTCATTTTTTTTTAAATTAAAGTTTATTGGGGTGACAATGATTAGTAAAGTTACATGGGTGTCAGGTGTATAATCAGATTGTTTGGTATTTTGCTCTTGAGTTGCATGAGTTCTTTATATTTTTTTGGATATTAATCCCTTATATGATTTGCAAATATTTCCTCCCATCCCATCAGCTGTTTATTCCTTTTGTTGACTGTTTCCTTTGCTGTGCAGAAGCTTTTCCATTTGATTTAGTCCCACTTATTTTTTTTTTTTTTAATTTTTGTTGCCTTTGCTTTTGGTGTCAAATCCAGGCTGTTTCTAAAACTAAGGTTGTGAAAACACCCTATAGTTTTCACTAGTGCCTTATTTATGCATCTTTAACAAAGGAACCTTAAAAATGTTAAGGAGGACATATTACAAATATTTTGTGTGACTTGGGTATTTAAGATAGATAAAAATAGTTTCTAAGTTTACTACTTTTTTTTTAGCTGAGCCATCCTGCCACCTGTTGGCAGCTCAACTGCAACTCAGCTCGGGCTGGCATCGAACCACTGTTGCTCAGAGCTCAGCTCACACTCTTGAGCGAGCTCTTAACCAACTGAGCCACTCGGCTGGCCCAAATAGTTTCTAATTTTAATTACTATTCATAAAAATCGTAATCTTAATGTTGCATATCAAAAAATATAAATAAGATTTCACTTCAATAACAGTTCTAACTATCTGTATTCTTAATATTCTTAATAAAATTTTATTAATATTCTTAATAAATTTCTTAATATAATGTTTATGTTACTAGACCCATACGCAGCTATAGGAGCTTTCAATGAATTAGAGCCCAAGACAAGCCCCTCTATGGGGAATCAAAAATGAAGTCTCAAGAAAGTAGGAAGAAAAAGTACATTAGCTAAGTCTGATATGTCCACATAATGAGATACTGTACAGCCATTAATGTAGTTCAATTTGTGATATTGGCATGGAAGCATATGTTCTCCTTATTGTTAAGCATAAAAATTCACCAAACTAGATGTAAAATATGATATATTCTAAATATCTATGTCTGTATGTGTATACCTTGTATTCTATATATATTTATACACATAGAAAAAAGCCTGCAATAATAGCCAGAAAAATGTTAGCAATGCTTAAAAAGAGTGGAATTGGGAGGCAGTTTTTCATTGTGTTCTTTCTAATTTATTAAAGTATCTTAATGTTTTGTGATAAACATGTATTGCTTGGTAATCAGAGACGATACAGCTACTTTATTTGAAGGGGAGACACCTAATTATTGTAATGTGCCTTCACTTCCAGCTCTAGGTTTCTAGATGCTAGTAGTTGTATCAGAATTTATACGGATTGTTAAGGGAGGTTGGAAAGACTAAGAAAAGAAGAAATGGGGGAAATAAAAGTATAATTTCTGGATAATAAGCTATATTTCCTCCTGGAAAAAAAAAAAAACAAAAATAATGAGGACCATCACTAATTGGGATTTGTGCAGCATATACAATCATTATTATACTTTTGCTGAAAAGAGCGTCTACAACATTGGGTGAAAATATGCATCATTCTACTCCTGCTGTTACTTGTACTACTAGATGGTGCTGAGTGCTCACTACATGCCAGCCACCACTCTTAGCCCCTTATTCAGTAGCTTATTTATTCTCACAGTAGTCCTGTACGGTAACTATGGTTACCCTCGTTTATGGCTGAAGCATTGGGAGATAATAAAATATGCCTTTACTTTCTGCCCTGGGCCCTGAAGCTCCTGGATCTTACTGGAACTATGAGAACTTGCCCAAGGGAAGTCAGTGCTGGAGCCTCACTTCAACCTCAGGCACCCGTCCTCACCACTAAATTGCAGTGCATTTTCAATTGAATTTAACTGGACTATTGGCTGTAGAGAATTTCATGCAAGCCTATCACTAAAGCACTCTTAGCCTTTGCAAAGGACAAGATAGGGATAATTTTGTTATACTGAGGTCTTATGAAAATGTATGTCATGGTAGGATTTTGTATTTTTAAAATATTACACATTTTAGAATTATACTTCATACAATTATAGGTAAACTGACACAAACCCATTTTCTAATGTAGTCTTAGAGGATGATTTCATTGTTATAATCTATATATCTCATATATTGGGTTGTTGGAAAAGTCATGACGTATTTTTTCTGTTTTTCATTGCAAAAATGCATTATGACTTTTCCGACAACCCAATATAATGTATATGACTATACTATATATCATAGAGGAGGAAAAAGATGATAAACCGAGAACTTAAAATTGATTTTTATACGAACATTGTCTTGCATTAATAATTCTAATATTATTTACAAGAGGAAGCTACCAAAATTTACTCTCTGATGGCTGCCACACCCTGAGTGCAGCTATGGCTTGTTTTCTGTAGTCTATATGTTTAACCAAGTTAACATGGTTTTCACCGAAGAGACTATGATGAATGGAGAAGAGGGAAAGGGTTGGTGGAGATAGAATGAATAGGACAAATTTAAAATAGTTTCTCATTGCACAATTAAATCGTAGTGTTGTAATTCCCATTGAAAAATTAGGAAGTTAATGGTACAGGTTTAAGAAACATTTAACAGCTAACCTCATTTCCGTTTCAGAAAAGTCATTTCCTTTCTTGATTTACCATTATGGCAAGCCACAAGAGAAAGTATAGTATTCAGTTTTTGCAGGATTTTTTTTTTTTTGTCTCAATGAATGTTTTGTAATAATCAGAATGTAATTAAAATGGAACAAAAGGCATGTGCAAAACAGAAGTATCCATCTTTAGGAAATGACTGGCATATAATGTACACTACTTGGATTTTTTAAAAATCTACATGTACTTAGTAATTTAATTATGTTTTTAGGTTCTTAAACTTATGTTTTCTTTCAAAATGAGTATTCTATTGAAATTAGTTTTTTAAAAAAAGCTAGGTTTCATATTTCTTTTACCTAAGAGGTCAGATGGTAATAGATTTTACTAATGTGAAAAAATGTATCAGTTGTTTTTACCTGAGGACTTTTTAAATTGATGTTAAATGTTCATTTTGTAAAAAAATTATGTAGTAATAGTTTCGACTTCTTTAATAAATAGTCAGTACAACATTTTGACTTTCCCAATTATATTTATAATTTCCAGGTTTATAGGAAAGGCATCCCAACCTGATCCAATGACCACATAAAATTAAGTCATTTACAGATACAGGCCATATTTTATCCCCCTCCCTGTTTCCACAGTGCACTGCACATAATATACATAATATATACCCAATAAATGTTATTAAGTGAAGGAACAAGAAAAGGAATGAATGAGTAAACACATGGGAAATGTTAGCTTCTGGCCCAGGAACCTAGTAAACTAAGTATTATATTAATTGGAAGAATTTTATTTCTGCAAAACTAAGAATAGGGAAATGTTGAGCCACACTTCATTTCATAATAGATGATATGAAAAAAAATGGTGAGTGGATGAAAGGGATTGTCTCTCTGCTAATAACATATTTAAACTGCTAATGAGAACTTTGCAATGCATTTTAAGGTAATTTAATTTTTATAAGACTGAGAAGATGGTGCCAAAAATACCAAGAACTTTATTCATCTTTTAAAATGTAGCTCAAAATTTGCCGGAAATGTATGTCAGGCCTATTTTTACCTGGATTATTAATCCCCTTTGCCTTAATGGCGACAGCTCTTTTGAAATATTTTTCTCATTGGATATTTATGAGCACGATACTAGAGAAATTACTGTTTCCTCTCCTCTTCTTTCAGGTATAACTTTAAGTGATTCAGAGCTCATTTGATGGAGAAATACACTTAGTGTTATGAGGGCACCAAAGAAACACAGTTCATAAAATCATTTGTTATTCTGACGAATGGTGCAAAACAGTTCACCTCATATTTTAAAACATAAGTCCAGTATAAATGCTAACTGGGTATTGTGGAGGAGATCTTGTGCCTCTTAAATGTAAGTTGGGCTGTTATAACAGTGCCTGTAAGTTAGTACTGATATTCAGTTTTGTATGTTGAGAAGACCAAATCTGTAAAAACTCGTGCATCCTGGTATTCGTGGCGGGATTTGGGCTGTCTTTAATCTCCTTTGACTTATTCATCTTTCTTTAAGGCCGTCCATAAAGATGCACTGAGTATCCTTTTCAGCCTTCGGTTGGGATTTGCATCAGTAGTCATAAACCTGCTCTCTGGACAAAGACGCCCTTCGCTTTGAAGTAATTGCTCGAGCTTTTCAAAGCAGTCCAAGAGTCTATCCTCTTTCTCTTTTTATTTTTCTTTAAGATGAGTTTGAAGTGTAGCCCCTTAAACGAGCAGCAAGATAAATTTTCCTCTCGGCTGTACTGAAAGCCATGGCGATTTTTCAAGCACTAAGACTTTCAAAGGTTCTTAAGGGAATCTGTTCTGCTTTATGATGTAGCTTTTGGTAGAGCCTAGTATCTCAGAAAACAAAAGTAAAGAACGTTTGTGACCATTAACTACTGCAAATTTTTATCAAAGAATTATCCTGTTATTTTTGAGATTGCTTTTTTTTTTTTTTTCCTGCTCTCTATTTGGCTTAGAGACTTCAATGAGAGATGGTGATAGCTGTGGGGTCTTTGAAAAAGTAATATATGGCCAGTGTCGCCTTCTTTGAGCTGATTTTACCCCCTAGGTATTAACTCGATGGGCTGCCAAGTTGTTGGGACGGGCAGATTTAGGTAAGAGCTGCAAAGAGAATGAGTTATATGGTCCCTAGATTTTGTTTCTAGGCTTTCCAAACGAATACACACTGATATGTAGGGATTTTGCCTTTCCTTTCTGTGGGAGGTTATTGCCTGAGCTCTGTGATCCAGGATGATGTATAACCATGTAACTACAGGAAAATAAATAGGTTCTGTGACCCACATACGAGGGCTGTGTTCTGCCTCCCCTTATGCCCTCTACCCTTAGTAATTTCAAACTGGTTCCCAAAATATCTGTCGAGCCTAAACAGCTTGGACCTGTTGGGTTTAAAGCCCATATCGTATCATTCTATTTGCAATCGTGACATATTCATCTTTAAAACATGTGATTTCTTGGCGTTCATAAAAATCCAACAAGTATTTACTCTGAACAGATTTTTTTGATGAAAAAATAGAACACTCAATGTACACAGCAGATCATACGGAATAGAAAGGGCAGTCTTTAAACAAGACTGAAAACAGCTTTTCTTAGAGGAAAGGATCTCTCTCCTTGTATTTTGTGTGTGGATTTTTAAAGGCCATTAGTGAGAGTTCCTAAAAGGAGGGCGGGGTGGAGTTAAGCAGCACAATCTTTTTACTGGAAATCCAGTGAGTGTTTGTGAAGCCCTTTACCTGAAAAGAACCCAGTGATCATAAGTCTACCCTTATGCTTTTAATTTGTTGTTTTTCTTTTCCTTTCCTTCCTTCCCCACCCTCCCACCCCCTCACCCCCCCACCCCCGTATTTCCTGAACTGTCTAACCTGCTTCCTGGGTTAAAGAACGTTTTGCCAAACTTTGAAGCCAAAGTTTTAGCATTGAACAGTTCTTTATTTAGAGATCAGGCCTTAGGAAAAGAAAAATCTTGCTCCAGTTTTGAAATTGTGTGTGTGTGTGTGTGTGTGTGTGTGTGTGTGTATCTTATTTGTGGAGAGAATCATGATTAGCAGTGTGGATTATTGGAAACTAGCATTTTGCAATACAGCATATTTATAAAAATGGTAACTGTGAGTTTACAAAAAAGAATGCTTATACGTTAACCCACTTTATGGGGTTAATTGTGAGGCTTCCTCAGTCTAACTTTATAGTCATAGAAAGTTCTCAGTATTTCACTTTTTTTTTACATTAAAGAAATGCATTTGACAGCAACATTTTCATTTCCTCCCCATGTTCCTGAGAAGATATTCTTAGATCTAGAAGACAAAAAGTTAGCAGTGCCACGTCTAAGTGACAGTGTTCCCTGGGCCTGCTGTTATCCATCTGCCCTGTGTTTACGCTGGCTTTCACTGAGATCTTCAGTTGCCATCAGTGTTCCTTCAAACCTTCGTTTTCCGCGGAGGAATTCCAAGACAATTCAAGTTAACACATAAATCGCACCCTCCCAAAAAGCGGTAACTTACGGAAACAGAAAAGGAACAATCACTGAGAATGTATGCCTTAGATCTTCATGATTTTAGTTCTTGATTTTTAAAAGTTGCCAATAGCTATACTTAGACATGAATTTCCAAATGAATATCGTAGGTATTTTTGTGGAGTGTACATCTTGGGAAAGGGAGAAACCACAAATTAGGGCTAAAGAATTGGTAACTTTTAAAAATATAACATCTATTTCTAATTTTTGTGGCAAGGCTTATGTCTAACAGAAAATTAAGTAGTTCAGATCAGCTTAAATTATGTGCTTGCTTTCTCCTTAAAAATGTCTCCAAATTTGTGTACTTTTTAAGGGGAAAAAAAAGTTGCTCTTGTGACAAATTCTTTCCTGTTTGGAAAATGTCAAGTAAGCTTTGTAATAAAGGTAGGTTTCCCTCTCCAAATTAGTTTTTACACTTTGAATCAAATGAAACCAAGTTCCCGGTTCCCCTTATCCCCTCTCCTTTTCATATAGGTCTTCTGCCGTCTCCCTTTGTCATGGAGCATGGCGGCCAGTTCCAGGGTGTGGCAGCACCTGGACAGCGAGTGAGGTGCAGGGTTCCACATGATGTCCCTTTACCTCAGTCTCACTCAAAAGTCCCCATAGTCACCAAAAGCCATGCAGGACACTGGGGACACAGATGTGCACTGTGGACTCGAGTAACACGTTGTAACAATTACGCGTAATGGCCAGACACGAGGTAACTGCAGGATCCGGCCAGAAGCACTGGCACTGGGTCCCTCCCTTCACAGCAGAGCCCCCCCCCCCCCCGCCACACCTGTTTGCGGTCCCAGAGCTTTGCATTCCCCTCCGTATCCCCCAGGAAAAACATAGTTATGCACATACATCTTGCATGACATCTCAGAGAACCCATTGACCCATCATAAAAACCACTGCTTTGGAGTTCAGTGTTTGGATCTTTCCGAGGTTTCTGTTGGATTTTCCCCGGCCTGCCAGGCCTCCCTCCTCCGGTGTGTGACTGTTCCAACGATAGCCCAGTGTCGGGGGTTAGGATGACAAGATCTTCTTTTCCTCGGGGTTCCCGGGATGCTGGTAGTGACCTCCTCTGTGGGCACATTTGCCCCATTTTGCACCATATCAGTAATACTATAAAACCAGTCCAGACCAAGGAAACCTAGGAATGCTAACCCAATCCTGCTCTCTAGTCCCACTTAGAAAGGCTTTTTGTGTCTTTGTCTTTAGTGACTATAAAAATAGAGGACTCTTATAGTCTTAAAATAGTAATCTTCATGCTAAATATGGAATTCAGTTTCTCCTTGTGGTTCTGCACAAATCAAGCCCCAAACCAAGGCCGTTATTATTTTACTTATCTTTGCTGGGGCCACCACTCCTGACGTGAGTTCCTTATTGGCCAACCAGTTTTCTCTTTAGTTTGGGACTGAAATACAGGATGGCTTCTTCTACCTGTGAAAACGCTCTGAAACAGCTCCCGTTATTTGGGTGTTCTCCCCCCTGCCCCGCCCTAATTTTCAAGCATTATTAATAGAATTACACGTAAGAGGTTTTTTTCCCCTCTTTGTTCTTTGAATGAATCATAGAAAAAAAATATGCTCTCTGGGATTTATATATCAGGAAAATACATAAGCTTAGTAACAATAATAGATATTTTAGAGAGGGGCTGCTTTGAGATATCATGCACCCTACTTCACACTGCCTTCACTATGACAGGGGCTCAGAGGCCCATGGAGGGGGGGGCCAGCAGAGAGGCGGCTGTCTCTCTTTGAAATGGGAATCAAGCTCAAGTCCCTACTTTTATAGTCCTGCATCCATAAATCATCTAATCAAGGGGCTTATATTTGTATTTGGGAAGTATCTGAGGCATTTTATAATGTACATTTCTGATTTATTTTACTCTGAGGTTTTAACCACTGCTGCTCGATAATCATGTAAGGATTAGAAATTTAACAACATGTGGTCCTCAAACTAGCATATAGTTTGGATCTCGTCCTAAAATAGGATTTTTGGACGCATTCCCAAACTATAAATAAAAGATGTAGGCATTCTGGGAATTAGGAACAAGTTGTTGATTATTTAAGCGGAGTAGGGGGAGGTAATCCCCTGCATGACCTTGACTTAATTTGTTCTTTTTCCGGTTTTTCCTAAAGGTGGGACCAGCACCCCGCGGGCCATTCTGACAGGCCATGACTATGAAATCACTTGTGCTGCTGTCTGCGCTGAGCTGGGGCTGGTGTTAAGTGGATCCAAAGGTAAACCTGTGGCACTTGCATAAAATGTGTGTGCTGTTTGGTGTCCTCTCGTAAGAGGTTACCCAAGATGAATTTGCTCTTTTTTTCTCAAAAGCAGTGCTATCCGCTATGGCAGCCAATGGCCGCAGTGGGCTGTTTAACCCAAATAAAATTACAAAATTGAGTTCCGTGGGGACACTCGCCACATTTCGGGGGCTCAATATTTGCACGTGACTAGTGGCTACCATATTGGGCAGCACAGATTCAGAGCATTACCGTCACTGCTCTAATGAGTGAGGTAGGAACAAGGAACATCTTTGTATATTCCTTTATTCTTCTGGAACCTGGCTGGGCTGCTGTCTATCTCAATCCTGAACGGAAACCCTTGACGCAGTCTGTTTTAACGCCCAAATCTCAGGACCAGGCAGGAGCCAGGATGATGTGTAAAGATAATTAAGCTGGAGTGCCTGGAGCTCTGTCCTAGTAGCATCATCGTATTTGTAGGCCAAAGATACTAAGCAAGCTTTCCAGGAGCGCACGCACCAAGTCAGGATCTGACCGGAAACAGGGCTGTTCCCATTCCATGGCTGGGTTCATCGTAACAGTCTTACCATCTCCCGCCTCTGCCCTAAGCTGAGGTCTGAACACTATCATCTCATGTGTTTAGGAAAGCTTAGAGGATTTGAATCACCTTCTCTGTGTGTTCAACTACAATACTTAGTCTAGCTAACAGGACTTATTAACATTTAAAGGATTGTGTTTAAAAATGTAGTTGGCCAAAACAATGAAATAGCAGTAATGATAGTAGAAATTCTACACCAACTGGAATTTTTGCTTTCTTATACCCAGTAATTTCATATATCCTGAGCTAACTTGAGTTCCTGGACTACAAGCGATCCAAATTAGACATGTAAATTGAACCTATTGTATTATAGGCTGTCCTAGCTTTGCATGGTGATATGGGACCGTAAAAATGACCATGCAAGCTGAAACTATGCAAAACGATTTTAATAATGAATGGAAATGTTTATGATTGGTCCATGACCTTTAAAAATTTTTTGTCCAAACATTAAAAATTCTTGATGCACACACATACATATATGGACATGAAAAAAATAGTAAAACTCCCATTTACTCAGTACACTGTAATTTAAAACATTAGAAACATTGAGAATGAAAGTATTTTCTTTCTTTGTGAAACCCTTATCAATAGTGCTTTGAACAGTGCTTGCCACCTTCTCTTTGTATAAAGTAAGGAATGAAAATCTTTGCTTTGCTTTGACCAGTTGTCCTCTTTTGGATCAGCTTCCAAAATTTTATCTCTGTGCTTTCAATGTCATGCAGTATCCCCCAGGGTTCCTGTCATATGAAGGGTTTTGCTGGCATCCCTTCTTCTGGGACGGCACAGGTTTTGTTAAAACCGCTTTCCTAATTTATGTAAGTTCAACTTCACTAACTTCCTTCTAAAATCTCACTTAGGTTCGATTCAAATGTCACTTTCAGTTTTACCTCTTTTCATTTCCTTACTGCACTTCCATCCTTTTGGCCAGTAGATCTTTTGATTATCCATTTTTGTAAAATGTCACCTGGGTGTATCACTGGAGACAGGGATGCAGCACAGCTAAATTTGCTGTCCGTGCATGAGCTGAGCAACGGGCACGCAGTGACCACTCACTGGCGGACTTTGAATGTGATGTGGCTGGCCACCTATCACAATGCACATCTGTTAGATAGTGGTGTGTGTCCTGCAGAGCTGGCCACGAGGTGTGCACTTGGCAGTGACTGTGGTAACTGAAATTCATGCATCCTGGAACTGTGCAGAGACTACCTGTGCGAGAACACTAAAAACTGAACAAATCCCCTGAGTGGTCAAGAAACAGCTGAGAGCCTTAGTTTCAAAAGGGCATGTGTGCTTTAGTCATGTGAGGAACAGGTCATGATTCCGTGTAGCCATGAGTGGTATAGCCTGCAGAGTGGCCACATCCTCCAGTTACCCCTCTTGTTCAATCCACACACCTCTCAGAATCTGCTCACCACAAGCAGTGTGGGTTACCCGCTCCTTTGCTTTGCATGAAGCAGGCACTGACTACAAAAGAAAAAGGTCTGATAGGTACAGGGTGTCCTCAGGTGTGTGAGCCTGAGCATCAGGGAGAAGGGGAGAAGCATCTATGTGAATTCACCGGGGGGGGGGGGCAGTGAGGAGGGGGCTGCCTGGGTCCTCCTTTCATGTAAAGTAGCGGGGAGGGGGGGCAGGGATGCTTTGGCCTTCAGAGCTGCCCTCATGAGCTCTCCCCACAGGCCCTAATGTTGTCACCATCGGGGCCCCTGTGAGATGTGGGAAGAGAGTCCTAGTGCACCTGACGGCAGCCTGACCCTCCTGGAAGCTCTTCTAGGATTGGAAATTTGTCCTGTTTCTTTGTAAATGCCTCCAGTTTTTAGTCCTCTCTTGGTATAATGAATTTTATAAGGTAACTTCCTGCCTCTTGAAGAGAAGTGAACTTGAACGTTATGACTCAGCTTTCTCCTGTCCCAAGTGAAAGGTGAGATCTGGCCAGCATGCCGAGGAAATTTTGCAAAATAACTTATATGTGATGTATAATTTTTAAGGCTCCCTACAATTGTAACCCTGTTTGATCTGTGCTCACGATTCAGACCACATGTCTGTTCCCATTAACAAAAAGGAATTTTGCCTTTTGTTTCTCTTTTCTCAGAAGGACCATGTCTCATACATTCCATGAATGGAGACTTGTTAAGGACTTTGGAGGGTCCTGAAAACTGCCTGAAACCGAAGCTCATTCAGGCTTCAAGAGAGGGCCACTGTGTCATATTCTATGACAACGGCTGCTTCTGCACCTTCAGTGTGAATGGGAAACTCCAGGCTACCATGGAAACAGACGATAACATAAGGGTGAGTGCCTCACAGACTTGGCAGCGTTCGAGAAGCGGGGAGGGAGAAACTTCTGTTGAGTTGCCCAGAGTCTCTTTTCCATGCCGGGGTGCGGGGGTGGAACAATTGTCAGGAAGCCCTGGGATGAGGCTCACACACCTCGCTGGCCGTGGCAGGGCCCAGCGGTGCCGATCGCTTTGCCCGGCCGGACACGTGACACCACCCCGGGAGGCACAGGGTGAGCCTTGGGCAGCCGTCTGGGGGGTGATGCTCAGTGGCCTGCTCTGCTTGTTTTTGTGTCTAAGGACGTTACCCGGACCTGGGCATTGTTGTTTTCTGAGTATCAGATCTCAAATAATGCACTAGTACACCTAGAACGGTTTCCTTTTACAGGCGGGTGGTGCGGTTATGATTATTGGAGATTGGCATCTAGTTTCAGATTTGACTTTTTCGTCGATAATCAGACCCACACTTGCCAAGCTGAGAGAGTTGGGCTTCAAATTACGATGTGAATTAGATGGACAGGTTTTTCCTTTTGGTATACAAGAAATGGTGAAGCTAGTGCACCTTCCAGATTCCAGAGTCTTGCTTCCTTTTCAAGACTGGGCTCCGTTAGCATCAGAGGTTGAAGAAGAGGGAGTACTCTTTGGAGAGGCCGTTTTCCAGCCCCCTGGCCCCCCAAACTTCGTGATGCAGGTTAAGGTGACATGGTGCTCCTACCCTTTTCCAGGATGGGGCTGGGAGTGCATGTGAACTGGTCCAACAAGGGCACCCAGGATGTGATGGGGGTGGGAGGAGGGCCGCAGATGCCTCTGCCCTCGGACTGGCCTGTAAGCTAGGCTGGCCGTTGTAACCTTGGAGATTCCTCACCTCGTGCAGATGGCATAAACACTCCCAGATCAGGTCTGATCACCCCCTTCTCTCAGGTAAATACAGGGGTCAGGCAGTATTAAGGAACGAAACCCCCAAATATAGATTACAATGAAGTCAGGGCACTCGCAGCTTCTCTATCCAGGGATTGAGTTCTTAATTCAGTGAGTGGCTGTCTTCGCCTCTCCCGGCGTTCTCTGCACTGCATTCCCACAGCTGCCACCACAAAGGCGCTCCCGCTGCTTTTATTTTTCCCTTCCTTCCCATAATACTTCATTTAAACCAACTACACATCGGAGGGTTTTCCTTTCCTCTTTTATTTCCAATAATAATGATGATCTGTCACTTTGAGTTGTGATTATACTGTCAGCTACATTAATAAATCTGTAACAGAATTTGAAATCCCTCGCCGGCTGAAACAATTTCTGTGGCATGTCAGTACCACTGGCTCAGGGAAGTTCCTCGAGGCCGTGTCGGGAGGCTTTCTGCAGACTGTTCCTGCCCACTTGTTCCCTCCCCCGCTGCAATATTTCCCACCAGATTTTAGGCTTAAACAATCCATTGCTTTTCCCCAGCACTTTATCATACTAACTTGTAAGTGGTAGCACCTGTGTGATTAGTGAGCTTGTCTGGGAGGGAGACAGGACAGGGGAGTGCAGAGCGGAGAGAAAGAGGAGGAGAATGGAAAAAGGAAGAGAGGAGAAAGGGTAAGGAGTGGCGAAAGGAGAACTGGAGGGGAGAGAGGAGAGGATCTGCTGGAGGACCTCCTACTTACCTGCCCAGTGAGGTGCCCGTCCCCAGCGCTGTGGCCTGCTGGTACCTCCTCAAAACCAGTGCAGCACAAGATTTCAGACATGAGACGAACATGTCTGTGGGGCCCTCTTGAAGTCTCTAGTTCAACCCAACCTGGATGCTGAGAGGCCTGTTAGAGTTCAGAACTATGTGAATGCTGGTTCCGGTGGCAGGCAGGGTTGCTGTCCAGGAAATGCTGCCCTGGCTCGCAGCTTCAGGGGAATTTGGCAAGTCCTTCACGAGGAAGGCCGAGCAACATTTTTTCACCTTGGCAGGCATCTGCCTTAGGAAAATGTTTTGGGTGCTGATAAATGTCCAAGTCCTAAAAGTCAAGGTTTTATGTAATTCCAAACAGAACTAGGATTAGAGATTCTTTGGTAGAACAGAGTTAAAGATGAATGGTTTTAATTTATGTTTTAATATAGCATTTATCCAGTAAAAAACCTCAAGTATAAAACTCAAGTGAACCACAACCAGAAGGTTAATGAATTTTCATCAGCTGAATTTTATAAGTGTAGCAAATAATTATTAGTCCTGGTCTTCGGTGCAGTTCCCAGATATTGTCATTTGCGAAATGAATGGAGGAATAGGATATTGATTCTTACTTGTATTGAAAAAAAATCTTACCGTTTGTATTCAGTTAAGATTTAGAGAATAGTTCTTCTGTGTAACTATCTTCCACACATGGGTTTTATTTCTTAGATGTCTTTTTGTGTTCTTGAAAGTAAGCTATATTTAAGACACCACTAAAAGTTGGCATTTATATGAATGTGAACTGAATAGCTATGAGGCAGTCCTTTTCTATGATTTTAAAAAAAAATTGTCAAAGGGTAGATTAAAGACTTAAGGCAACTGTACTAAAACTGTGAGTGTAAATTAGTGTGAAACCAGTTTTCAGAAGTTAGATTTATTCTCTCTGGCTTGCTAGCACAATCTGCATTCCCACACTGTGTCCATGTGGACACAAGATTACAGGCGTTTGCAGTAACTTTTAGAATTCCCAGTGCCACCTGGCTAAAGAAAGGAAATGTGTATCTTAATAAGCTAGGAAAAGGAAGTTTGGAGGGAAGGGGGCAAAAAAGGAAAGGGTAATAGCATTAGCTCGGGAGAAACTTACCTTTTCTATCAGGAGCTGACGCTCTTTTACTGTAAAGGGACGAGCAGTGCGTATTTTAGGCTTTGCAGGCCCTGTGTTCTGTTCCAATTCCGCGTGAAAGCAGCCTTAAATGAATGGGTGTGGCCCTATCCCAGTAACCCTTGTGTATGGGCACCGAAATTTGGGATGCATGTAATTTTCACATGTCCTGAAATATTCTTTTGACTTTTTTCAACCTTTAGAAATATAGTAAGTCATATAAAAACAGGGGGGTGGCCTGCATTTGGCCCTTTTTACAAGATTGAAGAGCAAATTCCATGTCTGCACTTCCTGTTCAGCTCCGGGGCAAGAAGAAAATGCTTAACCTGGGGTTGTCCACCAAGTTGTTCTCCCCACTGCTGTAAAATTCCACAGGCCTCGTCATAAAGGTACCCGCGCTGTTGGTCTTCTCCCAGGGACCACAGGCGGAACGCAGCAGTGTTTCTGGGGGACATTTGAGGTCGCCCAGCCTCGGTACAACTGCAGGGGTGCCAGGAGGCTCCCCACTTTAGAGTGCCCGGTCCCAGCCCACCACATGCACCAGTTAAAGAACATTTGTAGAGCTGGAAGAGTTAAAAAAGCAGAAAAACTCAAGCACAGCCTACCTCTGTCTGTTTGATTTGGAAACATGGCAGAAGTCTTGCATGACTCCTGATGTCTACAAGCTCCTCAGGAGCCCATGCCCACAGCCTCTCCCTCCTGCCTGCAGTAGCGGCCGTGGTGTAGGAGCTGCTCAGACACGGGCCGGGAGCCCAGCTTTCGCTCGTGCCTCCTCTCTGAACGTTGCTCTGTCTCCCAGGCCATCCAGCTGAGCCGGGATGGGCAGTACCTGCTCACAGGAGGAGACAACGGCGTGGTGATGGTGTGGCAGGTGTGCGACCTCAGGCAGCTGTTCGCCTACCCGGGCTGCGACGCTGGGATCCGGGCCATGGCCCTGTCTCACGACCAGAGGTAACACGGCATCCTGCTCTGCTAACAGTGGTGGTAAACTGGACGGGATTTACGTCAACGGGCTGGGCTATGGGGGACACCTGTGCCGTGGAAAAAGCCAACGAACACAGGGGTTTCCAAGATACTTTTAAAACTGGGGTTTCTTTCTGATGGCTTTGCCACTGCAGACAAAAGTGGAAGTCTCCGGGATTAGACCAGACTTAAGTCACACAGGCTCCAGTTACAGTGCTAAGCTCTATATATAATATTTCTTAATATATCATATGTTTAATGTAAAATATCCGTATCTCTGTCTAGGAGGACTCCATTGAGAGATTTGGCGTCTTTCCTAAAACCTCCTAAGTAGTATATTTGGGGGTGATAATCTTTATCTGGCGTCTTTATTTCCTCTTGATATACAGTCACTCATTTTTGTTCCCTTTTTTTTGGTAACATTTTCCAGTTAAGCCATTGTTTTAGTATACAATTCAGTGGCATTAAGCACATTCACATTGCTATACAACCATCACCATTATATTTAGTGCATATGTTTGTCATTATTTTCTTGATGAATTGACCTTTATATTTATAGTGTCCTTGTCTCATAACAGGTTTTGACTTAAAGCCTATTTTGTCTAATATTAGTATAGCCAGCCCAGCTCTCTTTTCATTACTATTTTGCATGGAATATCTTTTTCCATCCTTTCACTCTCAACCTCTTTGTGTCTGTAGATCTAAAGTGAGTCTTTTCTAGATAGCAGATATTTAATCATGTTTTTTTTTTTTTTATCCATTCTACCAGTTTCTACCTTTTGATTGGAGCATTTAACCTCTTTACTTTTAAGGAAAGACTTAATTTTGCCATTTTACTAGTGTTTGTTTTCTCTTAGACGGTCTTTGTCCTTCATCGCTGCCCTCTTTTGTGTTAGGTTGTTTTTGTGGAGTGACACATTTTAGTTCCTAATTTTGATCTGAGGTAGTGGAAAGGATAGTGAATATAACTTCTAAGGCCTGGTCTTAGCCAAACCATACAGAGGGGTCTGAGACAACAAGCTGTGCTGAGCGCACTCGCCTCTGGAGTGACCGCCTCAGCAGTCGCTGTGGTGGGAGCACTCGGCCCTACCTGGAGCACGATGGACATGGGCTGTCCTGGTGAGCGGAGCCCAGCCCAGCTTCCGGCCGCCACTCCACTCTCTTACTTTTCATCAGTTATCTACCTGTCAGAGATATCTGTCACGGATGGCTTGCTGCTTCCTCCACCAGCAGCTACTCGGAGATTGGATCCTTTCTTTTGATTCTGATACCTAACATAAAAGAGAGGGCTCACCAGCCCAGGCCCCCTTATAAATTACCCAGCCTACTCCAGGTTTAGTGACTCATCCTACATGTACTGGCTGCATTTTCAATAAAAAGGCAAGCTATGGCTTGGATCCTTGTAGAGTGTCCGAGGTGGCACTCTAAGGGCTGCACTTGGCCTTCAAAACAAGGTCCCATCGTTTCACACACTGTAGAGTAAAATGCCATCGCCTGTATTTACCTGGGAGGCGTGGGGAGGGCCATTCTTTCTTTGCTAACAGCTCCCCAGGACATAAATAGGTTGGCCAACCCCCTCTGTCCTTCTCCTAGGTGCATCATTTCCGGCATGGCCTCAGGGAGCATCGTTCTCTTCTACAATGACTTTAACCGGTGGCACCATGAATACCAAACCCGCTACTGATGGAGCCAGCCTGGCCCGCGGCGGGGAGGGCAGCTCCCTGGAGCCTCTTTCTCTTAGAAGTAGCTATCACATCTGAATGTAACTTAAATTTGCTTAAGAAGCAAAATATTTTTTAAAGTTAATTGCTATTTTTGTAGACTTTGCTTGACTTTGTGGGTGGGTGGGGGGATGGTATAGCGAAGCAGAAAACTGGCTGCTGGGTTCTGTAGTTTAAAAAAAAAAATCTATATTTTTAGTCATAATGAGAAGTCTATTTTCACCAATTATGGAAAGATACAGTGGAGTGAGTAAACCCATTTATTCTAGCTATATTATGAAAAAAAAAATTCCCATTTATCTGGAATCTTGAGAAATATATGATTTTAACAATAGGGAAAATGGGTTATAATACTGGGATATGGGAATTTTATGCTGTACTTTGGGTCCTGTATTTTTTCAAACAATTGTGCTTAAGCGCTGAAATTTGGGGGATTTAAATAGTAATGTTTAAATTATGGTAAATGTAATTTAAGACATCTCAATGAATTATTTCTATCAGTAGTCTTCTTGAAGCATGTTTTAGACCTAGAAAATTATGGTTTGGGGGACGCTATTTTATTTTGTGTGGTTAACATAAAGGATCTAATGTTATAGCAAGTGTGAAATATTTAAGATGTTTTGCTGATTTGTCGTCTTCATAGCACACCAAAATGAAACGATGGAAATGTTCTTGGACTCACAGCATTTGTTTTTCTTTTAAAGTCGCAAGTACCAAAGCTCACCCCTGAGGTTTGACTTGCCCGCCTGCACGAGGCAGAGCCTGCCCTGTGCTCCCACCCCCAGGTCTGAGCACGGAGGCTGCCAGGTGCTGTGTTAGGCAACACCCCTTTTCCCTTCTATTTGTTATTCAACTATCTTCACCCTCCTTTTGATTAGCAATTTGTACTAAGAAACAATGTTATTTTGGTGTTGTATAAATTCTACTTTTCTAGTAGACTGCTGTGTGGAATTCTGTGAAAAATATTTGAGAAAAGGTCTGTATTGCATAAATAAATTCTTTGTAAGTTGTGCACTTTGACATTCCATCTCTATTTTCTCTTGCAACTTACCTAAAGGGGTCCTGTTCTGCTTTTCTACAAATTCAGCTCTGGGAATAGAACTCAAATTTTAAAGAAAAATTAAATGACATTAGTAATTGTTAGAAATATCTTTTCACTTCTAATTTAAAACATTGATTAAAAAAAAAAACCAAACTGGTTCACAGATTTTGAACACCAACCAACTAGAGAGACACTCTGTTGAATGAAACCTGCAACATGGGCCTTCTCTGTCCAGATAGTGCCCTCTCACTGAGAAGGACGAAAATGAGAACACTAAACCTGTGTCTAACGAACAAACAAGGAATTTCATATATAAACCATTAAAGAGAACAATAGAGGGTAAAATGTATGAGATGGCTAGTACATCATAGAATCAAAGAAATACCTACGTTACTAGTAATTTAGCTAAACACTCTCACCGGTATTAACCTGTGATCTCATACTTTGGAAACTTCAGGGAAAATGGTAGAAGAAAATTAGGAATACCTCAGTCATATGCCAGGCATATGATATTGCAACTATTCCATTTTAACAAGCCTCAAGCAAAATTAATAAAGCAACCTCCTTTTGAAGCCCAAGAGGAAAATCTGTGCCCCTACTGCCTTTGTTTTTTAAAACTTAGAACTATGGAAAATTGAATTTTCAGCTAACAATCAGAGCTGGCATTAACACAAGGGCTTCTTAATGACAGACTCATTTAGTATATTTGTTAGGGTCTATTCAACATCCATTTCTCCGATTTTCACTCCTTGTAAAAATAAAACATTACTTTAAATAAGTGTAAACTGACTAGGAAAACAATTCCAAGTTGACACGGTTTGGGATGAAACCAAACGAACGACAACCGAAGGGAGACGCAGGGCACAGACTGTGCGTGGATGTTGTGGCAGGTGCGCTGTGTGCAGTCACGCACAGCAATTTACGCCTGGCTTTAAAATGCACTGCCTTGAGACACAGATTTTCCTGACTGTATTGACTCTTTCTGAGATATCACCAGTCACCTCTATAATTTAAGAAATACCACCAGGGGCCAGCTGAGTGGCTCAGTTGGTTAAAAGCTCGCTCAGGAGTGCAAGCTGAGCTCTGAGCAACAGCAGTTCAATGCCCAGCCCGAGCTGAGCTGCCCCTGAGCTGCCAACAGGTGGCAGGATGGCTCAGCTTAAAAAAAAAAAAAAAATTACCACCAGATCTCTGGAGGGAAGGATAGGGGCTTGGAGAACAGAGAAGATAAAAACCTGACAAACACACTGATACAAACCTATGGGTACTTCTCTTAGATGAGCATCTTAGTCCCAAAGTACAGCAAACCTCCATAAATAAATGTTCTCATAAATTCCATAAAAATGAACGATTTTGCCCCTTGAAATCACATCACACGTCGGTTCCACTTCTCAGCATACAGGACAAGAACCTTCCGAGTGTCCTGCCCAGGAACCGTAAGAGCTGTGCGTAGGACACGGAGTCAGTAGCTTACACCCCGGGGCTGCCCTTTTCCATTCAGCACCAAGAGCAGGGCCGAAGGGCCAGGTGCCTGCCCACACATACCTGGCGCCATGTGTCCTCCCACCTCACTGTCAGAAGGCCAGTGAGATGGCAGAGGTCATGTGGGTCAAGTTCACAGGAGAGAGCTGCAGCCAGACGGCACATCCGCTTGGCATCCTTTCAGCAAATAGAGTTAAAATAGCAGACAACAGAGCTTTCAAGAGAGGTGTCGGCGGGGAGAAATTTTCACCAGGTATCCTCAATACATTTTTCTGGATAGGATTTCAGGAGCTCCTGGCCATGCCAATTGTGGACCTGGGTTGGTCCTTCCTCTGTGCCAGTCCTGCCCCACTCCATCACTGCTAAAGAACAGAGCAGGCCAAGGACACGGGTCCCTCTGCCTCAAGAAGCAGAAGTGTCTTTAAACAGCTGGAAGGATCCCACCACTGAACTCGACAGAGCTTTGCCAGTTCCGTGTGTGTTCTAGATCAGGGATGAGCAACCAGCCCCATAGCCTCCCATCATCACGTGACATCACATGAGGCCAAAGCATGTTCACACACACATCCAGAAAGGAGGCAGGCATGACTTCAATCTCAGAATCTGCATAAGCCGTGTATATCAGCAAATACGCCAGTGCTTCTCCTTGGCCATTCCTGCCCCTCCTCTCCCACTGGAGGAAGCGAACTTTTCTACTTCAACTAGGAGAGCAGCCAGCCTCGCTACTGCCCTGTTTTGTAGCATGAAGTGTAATGATGTTCGCCCTGTACGCATCACAGGCTGGGAAGCTGCAAAACGCCCTAACTGTAAAGAGCAAGGAAAGGGCCATAAATAACAAATTAACACAATAACAAAATTAAGAGAGTTAATCCTCTTCTGTTTCCTTTCAGATGAGTAGGAGACACATCTTTAAGATATTTTTTTTCTTTAGACAAGATTTGAAAGGTGAAGTTCCTGATGCATTTTTGGGGTCCCCTAAAGTCATCAGCACAAGGCTACTATGAATGACACGGACCCACCCCTGCCAGCCCTCACTGCTGTAAGCCAGAAGTGCAGCTTGCTCATAAGGAAAGCCAGGGTGGTTTGGCCTCCAGGCAAGCTATCTTCCTGCGACAGCCGGCCGCTCCTGCAAGGGAAGAAGGCCATCTACCAATGTTCCCGTGAATTCTGAGACCTCAGCAGTCAGATGCCAGAACCAGGAATTATTGTTCTGTCTGAAGTCTGGGAATATTTTTCCTTGCCAAAACCAAGATTTGAGGGTTGCTGGGCAGGCTTGTGATTTCCTGAGACCTGGCAGGAAGCAGCTGGCTGCTTTGTAGCTTTGGACTTGGCTAATTGGAAAGACATTCTCCAGACCCGACTTCAGCCTCAGCAGACAGGTGCTCGACCCTCCTGCCTCGGCCCACCAGGCTGAAACCATCCTGACCACACCGGAAGCCCGTGGTGCCCAGCTCCGCCCCCATCATGTTTGGGAAGGGGCATGACAGGGCAAATGACTATCCCGATACCAAATGTACCCTTTCTTCCCCTCAGCCATTCAAAGGAGGTGACTCCTCCCCACGGCTAACTGCCTGTGAGTTCAGGGCTGCAGCTTTTATCATCAGATGGCCCCTTACCACTCACTGTCCAAGACCAACGGGAGTTACACACATCAGCCTCCCTCCGGAGAATTCCTCTCTTCCTCTTAACAAAACTCACACGCCCCTGCTCCAGTAACCTCTTAGCATTGATTTTCTACCACTTTGCCAGGTGCCTCCCCACCCCATCCGACTGCACCTTGCAGCACAGACGTCCCCTCTACAGCATCTCTGACCACCTGGAGGGGCAGCCCAGTTGTAAGGACAGCTGGCCCAGTAGCCCGGAGAGGCCAGTCCCAGCGCTGGCACGTCCGGATGAGCTCTTGACCCTTCTGAGTTTCCATATTTACGTAGGGATATTAGCATCTCTGTCGGCGCTCTGGTGTGGCTCAAATGAGAGAAGATGAAAGACTGTAAACTGAAAACTGTCATGGTTGTTATTACTTAGCATGTAGGCATTCCAAGAACTAGAGGATCACCTCTTTAGAAAGCAGCTAATTCTTTCACTACACTTCTCAGGGATTAGAATCTTAAATTGGCTCTGTGCTCACACCTGACTGTTGGTGCCTCCTTACCGACCCCAGGCCACCACCAAAGCCCCTGAGAGAAGTACGCCCCCTGCTGCAGAACTAAGATATCTAACAGGTGAGCTCCTAGTTTTCCCCACTAATACCTACAGTTTTTCCCACCAGCCCTTGGCTTCCAGGGTGTAAACCCCTCCCACTCTTACCCACCACCAACCGCGAGGGTCCCAGAACAACTCAATATCCAGGAAGGCACAACAAAAACTGCCCACAGTCCGCACATACTTCTCATGACGCAGTAGACGCTTATACTGACATGTACGCAGCTCTGTGGGTACCTAATGAAACAGTGATTGGTGAAATTCTCTGCTCCCAGACCTTTCACACGACATCTGTAATAGAACTGCAGGGCTTCACACTTCAATTTCATACCACACATTGGGATTAGTGTTCTAACACCTGCTGAGATCATGCTAAATCTGTCCGTCCCATGTAAAGCAATGGAGAAGCATGCTTTCTACATCACCATTCACATCATAAGCCAAAAACCAAACAACAAAGACAGAGCTGTGGCCTCTCCGCCAAGCTGTCCAGTGTGGCGGGCGCAGCCACACATGGCTATTAAGGCTTAAAATATGCCGTGTCAATACACATCCAATTTCAAAGAAGTAGTACAAGAAAAATACAAAATACCCCAATGGTTTTTTATATTGATTACCTGTTGAAATAATACTTTGGATATATTTAGATATACTGGGTTAAATAAGATATACCATTAATTTCACTTGTTCCTCTTTTTAACATGGTACCCAAAAATGTTAAATTATGTGACTTACATTATACTTCTATGGGACACCAAAGTGTTCTAGAAATCTCTAAGACACCATCATTAATAAGCAGTCTTTCTTTCAATATGGTTAATCTGTTCTCAACTGTCCTCATCTCCTCACTGACATTTCACCCAGTCTTATCCATTAAAAAAAAACGTCTGGGAAACTTTGGCCAAATGCTTTCAATCCACGTATTTCCATACCACAGCAACCTTTATGAAGAAAGAGAGACACACTCACTGACTCTTGGCCCAACAGCTGAGCCCAGCAGGCACTTCCCGATGGCTGTGGCAGGTGACCACTCCCTTTTGCTACCCCTATTCAAAGGTCAGATTCTTTAGCCGTTGATCACCTGCTCAAATAAAGGAATGAACAGAACATAAGCACATGCCATTTTCACTGGGCAGAAGCAGAGGATCCCAGCCATTAAACTCCTGTATTTGCATTCTGAGAACAGAGTAAGAGCTCGATAAATGTTTGCAAAGTGCATGGGCGAACAGACAGTGTGCTTGTGTCAGAACTTTTATTTATTTAGGATCGTTATGCCGACGGCCACTCACATCCAGGCCTTGATTTGCCCCTGGATGACAGGGACCCCCACAAAGCACAGGGTTTTGGCATTGGCAGAATCTAGAGCTGCATCGTGGCTCTGTCTCCAACTCTATGACCTGGGGTACGCCACCTAACTTCTTGGTTTGCTCTGCTCATACCACCCTTGCTCTTGATGTTTGTGGGATAAAGATAATGACAAAAGAACTGCTAGGCCTGCTGCCAGACCTAGTTCATGCTACTTCCCTTCTGTAGGCCACCCCCACCGCCCACGTGGCCTTGACGATGGGAGATGGTGCTGGACAGGAGGTGTTCCTTCACCCTGTCACCAGTGACAGGCACTGCCCTAGCCACGTGTTTTCTTAAGTCTCCAGCAAATGTCTTTGAGCTTCACAGTTCAAGGGAGGGGAGTCAGGTTTCAGGCTCTCACCAGTGCCAGAGGCCTTGCTCCATGACTTTTCATTTTTATGCCCCTGCCTTTACATTACCCCTTCCATTCCATTAACAAAACCATTTCCATTGGAAGCTATGAAAAGGTTGGCTCTTTAACAAGGCAGTGAGGAGAGAGAGAAGCAGAAATTTCTAGGCCTGTCCATCACAGTGTTTTTGTTTTTTTGAAACTGCCCTCCTCCTAAAGCCCGTACTTGCTGCAGCTGTGGGCCCCCAGAAGCCCATCTATATTTTGTAACCAGGCTCTAGAGCCTAGGACAGAGCCAGCCCAGAGACAAATCGTTGCATCATCACCTCATGTAGCTATGTGAACCAAGATATCCAGAGCCGCCCTAGATGGTTTCAAGCCCTGGAGTTGGATAGCCTTGAGAAGTTGGGGACACAGAACCTGTGGCCAGGGTCACAGGCAAGCAGACATTACAAGGGAACAGTAAACAGGAGCGGAAGTGCACTGAAAGCAGCAGGGACAGGAGGCGGCACAATCTCAGAGACAGACAGACAGACGGGAACAGCTGTAACGCCTCACCTGCTTGACGTTGGCCCCATAAGATTCCCTGCGTTGTGCAAATGGTCCGTTTATTCTTGAGCTTTTGCTACATGAGCTTCTGCACCTGTAATCACATCAACTTCAACCGAGACACATCTCCATGTGTTCTTCTCACGTATCCCTCTCGCTTGCCCCTCACGGACCCGACACGTCCCCAAAACAGACATCGGTCCCTGCCAGAACCTGGGCCTTTGATCACACATCGTTTGCAAAACAACAACACAGAAACCTCTGCCCACCCCGATGATTTTTTTCTCAATAAGGAAGAGTTTATTGCAGGTTGGGTACACTTGTAGGAGGCAAAAATTTAACAGTGAGAATGCACTACGGGGCCCACCAGTTTAGAAGATGAGCGGGTGAAACAAACACACTGATTATGTACAGTTATTAAAAAGAGCAGAGTGGTGGAAAGCTGCCAGCAGCCTTCCAGAAGGTCAGTGGCAGGGTGTCTGTGGGGCATCTTCGCCCCAGTCCTGCCTGTGTCTCCGTGTCTCCGCGGCCAGCCTTCCCGCCTGCTCCAGGTGAAAAGCAGATGATGAAACAAGACCGGTGGCCACTCCTAGTTTATTCTGCTCCGCAAGTGGCCGGCATGCCAAGAAGAAACCGCCTCCATGGTGATGCCACACACGCCTGGCCTTTCATTAAAAAGCCCAAAGGACACCTTCATTAGCATTTTTTAATTCATATGTGGGAAGAGTTGGGGGCAAAACAATGTCTAGGGAAGAAAGTGACCTTCCCCTGTGGTCTGTGTACAAATAAATACCCAGTGTCGTCGTAAGCGAGCCCAGCACCCCAAGCTGTATGGCGGCTGCTCCTCTAGGCACCTGAGAGCATGTCTGGAAGTCAGGGGTTAGTGTCTGGTGACCAACTGCCCTCTTAGGTGCTCATGTCTTCCATTGGAAAGCCAGTCCTCCAACCCCCATCAGCAGAGGAAGGCATCACGTCACCTCTCACAGGACGCCCACCAAGGGACCAGTGCAGTTCTTCAGTTCTTTTTAAGAAAAAAGGAGCACTCTGAGTTTAAATAAGGGAGAGGTCTTGGCTCATCCAAAGTGTTTCTATAAAAAAAAAAATGCATTAAATGCTGGAATAAATTCTCCTGGTGACACTGTAAAATGTCCACTGAACCGAAACTCAGATAATTTAAAACAAGCCACTCTGGGTATTCCACCAAAGCTGCCACTGCATGTGACACCTCCAGGAACTGGAGGGCAGAGCCCAGAGTGTGACCCGAGGCCAAGGCCGGGGCCCTGGGCTCCTGGCAGCCTCGGAGATGCCAGCAACCTGACAACCAGCAGTCAGCGGAGGAAGGCTCGGCCCGCCTGCCACGGTCAGTCACGGTGACGGCGCCAGGTCCCTGCCCGCTCACAGCCCGTGGCTGCGGGAGAGCAGGGGGATGTGGGAGGTTCCGGAGGGGCAGGGGCCACAGCTGCCACCCCGGACTCAGGGGTCTCCTCGGCGGAGGGAGGAACTGGAGAGGTGGGCTCCGTCCCGGGTCGGCCGCTGTCCTGACAGTGTTTGCTGCAGAAGATCTGCCCTTCCTTATCTAGAGCCGTGTTCTGAGGAGAAACCAGTGGAGACAACATGTGAGCCTGGCCAGGGCCCGGGGCACAGCCACCACGACAGAGCGCAACACGGAGCATGCATGGGACTCAGGAACAGAAGAGGAGAAATGACCGGAAGGCCCTCTTCTAACGGAAGCCCAAGGGCGCCCACCCCGGGGAGCAGGCCCACCTGCCTCAGCACAGGGTCAGCGGGCCTGGATGACAGCAGCCTGGGGTGAACCTTGCCTAGCTCTGGGCTGCACCTGAGCTCTGAGTAACCTACACCCAGACCTTGAGCCCAAAATAATTCTGGGACAATAAAGCAAACCCTATGAGAATGCTAGGGCTTTGACGAGTCACTTTTCTGAAGAAAGTTCTCCATCACAGATGGAAAAGTTTCTCGTAGGTCATCTAAGTCATGTAATCCCCTGACAACCCATGTGGCTGCATAAGCTATAAAAGCCCTGGAGATCCGATGGTACAAGATGATCCATTTTCAGGTCCTTCCCGATCCCCTCACCTGCCCTTCTTTATCTCATCACACCCCCAAGCTTTTAAATCTGCTCAACTCCTCAGGGAGCACAAGAAACAGCCACACACCTGAGGAAACTGCCTTGCTTTCTGACCTCAGACTGGGAAGATAGACTAGTCTGCTTCTGTTCTTTCACTCTGAGTCTTTCTTGCTTATTCAGTGAGACCCAGCCAGCCGCCATCTGACTGGGTTTTACACACATGGGAGAGCTTTCAGCTCTCAGGTACCTTCAGCTAAAAGGCATTCTGTAATCTAACTACCCTGCAGGGAAAACTGGACCACGGATTCTTGAGAAACTATGAATAAAAGACAGGGCTTTACACTACAGCAGATTTATGTGTCAGCTGGTGTCAACTGTCACGTGGATGGTCTCCACAGGCCCTCCCAAGCTCAAGCTAAACGTCTGGTAGTTCCCAAGGACAATTTCAATGGCCTGGAGCAAAGGTAACCATGAAAAAGCCAAATCACAAACGTGGCCTCGCTCTTTCACACACTTCCAAGTACCTCGTGTGACTGAGAGGAGGCCTAGCCCCCCCGCCGTGAAAACCCCCAAAACGGGGAGAGGCAGACTTCACTTTTTCTACCATCAAATTTCTCCTGGGCGGAAGAAGGCAGCAACTCTGCAGTCATTTCTCCTTTTCTCTTCCTGTCGGGAGGACATGTATGTGTGCAGCACGACAAAGCATCGCAGGGCAGTTAGTACATACCATTGCCTTGGACCTAGTCAGAGGCAAGCAATGCAGGCGGCGGGAGAGGCAGGAGAAGGGAAGAGAGAAGCAGGGACAGAAACTAGACTTACTTTAAACAGAAGCAATACGGTTGAAACATTAAAGCCCAAATCATGCCCAGATATCCCCCGGAAGAAGCATAATCCCCTCTACGCTATGCAGGGAAAGCAGGACATTGTGAATTCATGGCCTCGGACGTCAAGACAGGAGAACCAGGTTTCCTATCATTCCCTTTGCTGCCACAAGATGGCGCCTTCCAGTCCCCGGGGCTGGGATGAGCCCACAGAGGTGGACGATAAGCCTGCTCCGTAAAGGCAATCTGCCCTTTCTTCAGTTGGCTAAGGGCAAGTCAGAGAAAATGGAAGTACAATCCAAAACCACAGGCCTGTCCTAAAACAAAACCTCACCCAATAGAATTCACCTCTTATCCCAAAGGCTAGCTGATGCTACATGGTCTTACTGATACAAACGCGTCTTTGCAAATGTCGTGGGACAAAGAGAATAAAAGCCTTTATTCACAAAGGTACCCATCTGATGCTGTCACTCACTAAAAGATGTCTTTTCACCTGAGTAAAAGATAGCATTTATCATAACTGCTTGGAGGCTTCCTTCTATACTCTGCCCAGCTCTGGATCTGCCAGTGTTTGATCTGCGAAGGAAGGTCATATGGCAAGCTGAGAAATGTTTGAAGTTTTCCAAGGGTGTGCTTGGCTGGCCAGAAAGGATATCAGTAGGTACAGGCGACCCACATCGACAAGAAGTGACGAGTTGGACGCTGGTGTCAGAAGTCTGAAGCTAAGCATGCATGTTTAAGAGGGGCTGAGAATTAGAAGTTGCTCTGATTAAGCAAAGCATGTTGAATACCAGAATTCTGCTTCGGGCTTCCCCATAGTCTCAACTGGATAAAGAGTGAAATTCTGACGTGTCTCTCAAACTGTCAAATCAAACTGTCAAATAAAACGCAGACAACAGCATCAAACTTTACTTTCTTTCACTGTGATTTACCATTCCTAGCCTATCATTTTCTCACCGGAGCCTCAGGCACCAATTGTGGGGAGCTAAGGTGGAGAGACGAGCACTAGGGGTGACGGTCAATAGCAAGGTTCTGTCTGTAAGTGACACAACAGTTATCTGAGGAGCCCACCTCAAACAGGTCTACACGATTTCCACTACCATTTGCATCTGTAGGAAGCCATATTGGCCTCATATACACAGTCCAGTTGTGAGAACACATAAATAACAGGGAGAGTCATTATCAATTATTTTTAAAATAAAAAGCATTTAAAACTGTTCCCAAGGGCAGGACACACAGACACATGGTCAGGGTGGAGAGGATGAGGATAAAGGCACGGAAGCTTCGCAAGCTGCCCCCACACAACCATGCCCGGGCTCAGGTCCTCAGTTGGGTGAGGACTAGCATGAAGTTCCCACAGAGGCCTTCTCGCCCAAATCCCCAGGCCGGCCTTTTTGGTCATGGAGAATTGGTACCTCCAGAGACAAGCTTTACGTAATTCTCCTGTAGGTACTAAATGTGACCATGTCACTCAGCCTCAGAGCTAACAACCTGCAGAGTTGTGTAGGGAACATGGAGGTAGATGGAGCCCTGCCAACATGCTCAAAATGACAACTGAACATACATGTAAACACAGCACGTTTACAATCATCATTGGGATTACAAATAACAGATCATTCATTCATAGAAACACCCAGTTAAATTTCAGGAGTTTGAAATTTAACTGTGGAACTCTCCACAAATGGGAAAATGCCATTTGTCAACCATGAGATATAGGTTCTGTCGGGGGAGGGGGGTGCTCTAAATGTCATTATCTGGAACAGAGCCTATATTGGGCCATTCCAGAACCTCAGCAGGCCACACACAAGCCTTAGGCCAGAAATTCCTATCTGGCCCCTGAGTCAACAGGCGACCGGGAAATGAGGATGAAACTCTCCTAGGCCCTGGGTGCAATCCTATAAAGGTTCTTCCTCTAAGGCTCTGAAACTTAATGTACAACTATTAAATTTTGATTCTAACAAATCACTCTTCTTAAGGTTTTTCATTACATGTCAAGTGTGCCTATTTATAATGTTTTTATTTTTCTACATTTTCCCAGAAGCTGCCTAACAGCACAGCACGGGGCAAGGCCGCACACCCCTTATCCCATCCATCAGTGCTTGCCTCCTAAGCGAATCGCTTGGAAACATTCTCATGCTGTTGGCTCCATCAGCATGGTTGCTTCCAAAGGGTCTAAGCTATAACCCTGTGACAGCTCTGACTTTTTCAGGCTTTCCACAGAGCACTGCTAACATGCCAGGAAAACCACAATCCAAGAGGCCGTCCCATCATTCTGGCACAGACTTCCCCAAAGTCCTGCAACATGTCAAAAGATCCTGTGTGCAAGCTTTGTCTGTGGGAGGGCAGAGAGGGCGAGAGCCGGCTTTCCAGCGCGGGAGGACCTGCGGAGGGCTGCCAGATAACGCAGCCTCCCCTGGGGGAGGGGGGCGAATGACAGCCCAGCGGGGGCTAAGAGGGTGGTGGGCACCCAACAAACATCCACAGTACTCCACAGTCACAGCGGGGAGCGGCTGTGCTTTCCCTCCCACTTCTATCAGGATCTGCTGAGGTTCCTAGACTACAATGTACAAGGCTGTGGGGTAGGAGCCAAATCAAACCTTTTCCAGGAGGTGAGAGGCCGTTCCTGAGGTGCGGGTCATGGAGCTGTGGAGACGGCCTGTCACGAGCAGTCAGGCCCCCAGGTGGCCGCAGGTGTGCCTCAGACCTGGTGTTGTCAGGGGGGGCTGACAACTCAGTCACCCATGTGCTCAGACAGTCAGGTTCTGAAGACACCCCGGCTGACTGGCTGTGAAGAAGGCAACCCCTCGCCTGCCCGTGATCCTGGGAGGGTGTGGGCAGAGCGGAGCGCGTGAGCCAGGACCGGCTGCACTGGCCCGGCACTGGCGCAGGTGCAGGATGCGCCGAGCTTGCCTTGGCCCGGCACTGGCACAGGTGCAGGATGCGCCGAGCTTGCCTTGGCCCGGCACTGGCACAGGTGCAGGATGCGCCGAGCTTGCCTTCTTCCGGGCCCAGGTCTGGGGCGAGGACTCAGGGCTACAGCTTGGGCGGGTGTGCTGGCCACACTCGTGGGCTCAGTTTTATTTGTTCTGCCCTTATTTCCCCTTTGGTTGAACTTACTTCAATGTTACTTCACTTACTTTAATGCCACTTTTAATGTGTTGTATTTAAGGATTTCGGTGAGCTGCCCTAAAAGCATTTTTGGAAGAAGGAAGGTCTGAAAAAATATGGGGGTCACTCTTACTGACTTCTCATAACCGTTTACCAACCCTGAGAACATTTTTTTTTTACATTGTTCTATACTTTTAGAAGCCACAAAATACTGATATTTTTTTTTAATGGCATTTGTTTAACTTTGGCCATTTCTTATCTCAAGTCCCAAAGAATAATTCACGCCTCAAATAATCTATTTTTGCAGCCTTGAGTAGGCAGGGAGTTACTTCCTTATACTGTAAATCCTGGCCAGGCTGAGCCCTCTCCAGAAGAGAGAGAGACAGCTGCCCAGGGTGGCGCCGAGCCCAGAGGAGGCCAGGGGCTGCTCGGCGCCTGGGCCGTCAGCCTGGCCTCGCTGGTACCTGCACAATTCCCCACCCCAGGACTCAAGGCTTGGGATGGCCAGATGGGTGCCCTTGCCGTGCCAAGCCAATCCTGAAGTGAAAAGAGGAATGTGGAAGGCGCCAACTTCCATGTGAGGGATGCTCTTGGCAATTGACTTTAAAAGCTTCAGTGTTGGCTGAGCCGTTGGGCCAGACACTGCAGCTTTCCGAGGGCGGAGCCCTCCATGCCTTCCACTTACCATGATAACGGAGACCCCCGTGGTGGTGCTGTTCTGCTTGGGGAGCGCGTTATTAAAGTGCTGCTTCAGTTTACCTGTTACTTCAGCTTGCATATTATTCTCCTGGGAGGCATCATCCTATGGAGCAGCATCAAATACAGTTATTTTCCTCCTCATGCCTAGTTTGTCTGTTTCCTAACAGACACACACCACCCGCCGCTACCACCAACTCTTCTTAAGTGGGCTCACCTGAGCCACAAGGTGAGGGGACAATGGCCTTTTAAAAAGAGTTCCCGTTGTTCAGCAGTCCGTGCCCTCAGAAAGACCCTGTACCATTCACCTCACTGCTTGGGTCTAGAGGGGCCCAAGGAGAGAGCGGAGGTCTCCTGGGCCATGGAGAGAACGTTCTCCAGGGTTCTGAGACCCTCCCCCCACAGCACAAATGCCACATCATGTACTAGAGTACAGGTTATTCCCATGGAAACATCAAAATTAATGAGCAGTTTATCGTTTTAACCAAGAATTCGGTGAGGAATTAGCATTTGTTGCTCATAAAAATAACGTGGTGTCTCAGCCGCTCGGTCCAAGTGCCCAGTCGCTCAGCAGTATCCAGAGCAGTCGAACCCCGATGTCAGAATGTGTGGGATGGCAGGGGTGGCAGAGATCCACAGGGAGCTCCCCAAAAGCCCTTGGTGGAGTCAATTAGCCTCACCATCCTGGGGCCTCCAGGAATTCAGGAAGTGGGAACTTTCCCAGTGTCACCAGTGATAGGATCCTGGGTAACCTAAACCCATGCCTGAAGGAGCACTAGCTAATGTGACACATCCTCTGCCTGGCTCTGGAGGGGACTGGGTCTCCCCTCCCCACCCACAGCAGGAGGTCTCCTGAGGCCACGTGCCGTGAAATCAGAGAGGTCAGAGTCTGAAACATGCCTATCTCTGGCCAAATCCTCACAATCCTCAAACCACCGAAAGAAAAGGCTGAAAGGCTCCTTCAAGAGCATCCCTGCCAAACCTTCCTTTAGCAGCAGAGGAAAATGAGGCCCAGAACGGGACAGTGACTTGCATGGGTCACTCAAAGAGCAGAACTGAACCCTCAGAGATCCTGGTGCCAACTGCTTTCTCCCAGGGCTATCTCCAGGTTCCTTACTCTCCGGAGAAGACAGACAGTCTATCTGCCATGGAGCTTTGCCTATGCAAAAGCCACAGCTAGGACACAGGCTGATGGCCATACAGGTGTTCAAGCCCTGGAAATGTGGGTACTTACTGACACCCAGGGGTGACTCAGGATTTGCCCCGCAGTACACCGAGCTTCAACGTTTACCTGAAGCATCTGACTGATTAATTCCTGGAAGGAAAGAAAGACTTATTGTCATAGAGGAGATGAAAGGGGGCAATTCCAGCAAAAAGACAGAAACCTGAGTTTGCACCAAGTACTTCAAAGAACAGCCAACACAGCTGCTCAGCCATTTGAACAGAAAAGCTATTATCACCTACACTCCTAGTGCCTACGAGGCAATTACACATACACAGCTGCCTCATGTGGGCAGCAGGGTGAGAGAGGAGAGAAGGTCTCCCCTGAGTCAACATTAAACCAAGATGTTCTAAAGAGCCCTGGCCGTTAACCATCACTCCACAGTGTTACACTGCAGTCTTATTCCTTTTGGCAATTCAGAGTCCATTCTTACATTCTGGTGGCTGGCCAACACACATTTACTGATTAAATGACAGAACAAATGTTTAGGGCTTAGAGGAGCAAAGGGGGGATGGGAGGACAAACTGGGAAGACAGCCAGTCGAGTTTTCAGAATTTAGGTAAGAGGCTCAGAAGCTGTACTGTGGAATGCACTTAACGAAGAACCATTCCTCCAAAGTCAAGACAGACAGACCTGGAGCTCAATACCAAGGCGTGTGACAGCCCCGTGTGAGGCGAGGACCCCTTGACACAACGTACGTAACGTGACCCTCAGAAACGAGCCTGGATGGTACCTTTGCCGAATCCGTGATATTATCCCAGTAGGGGGCTGGGAACTCCAGCTTCCCAGCCAAGATCTGGTCGAAGAGGTCTTCCTGCAGATTGCTCTCACTGTCAGGGACAAAGAAATGGGAGGAGAGCCCAAGTCACCAAGTTTTCTACAAAATGCTCATGGGAAGAGTGCACAGAAGAGTCCATTTTCTGTGGCTTGGGCAGTTCATACATCCACTGCATTTTTCCATTTAGACAATGGACTAAAGAACATTTCCATAGGCCTGGGAATCAGACTGAGAGAAGGGAGGAAGAAAGAGAGGGAGGAAGAGAGAGACCAGACAAAGGCTCAAGCAATGTGTTGAGTGGGTACAAAGCTTCAGCGTGGGACGATGACGTGGTTCTGGGGATGGATGGTGTGGTGGTGGCTCCATGTGAAAGTGCTTAATGCCACTGAACTGTACACTGAAAAATGATGAAAGTGACCCATTTCACATTATGTATATTTTGCCACCATAAAAAAAGACTCCAGGGCCAGCCAAGTGGCGCGGTGGTTAAGCGCTGGCTTCGGAAGCCAGCGGCCCCAGTTCGGTCCCACATGTGAGGACCAGTAACACTGCCCTCAAAAAAACAAAAAAAAAAAGACTCAAAAAAAAAACACGGAATCCACAAATACAAACCCTCATTTCAGGGAAAAAAGAATGATCCCAGCATCTGCCCTCACTTAATGAGTGGAAAAGAAGCAAAACTGAGTCCGATCACCTCACCTTTCCTCTTTCCAATTTTCCAATAAGACAGCCAAAGAGCAATAAGGCAGCCAACATATGAGAAAGCATCAGTCCCCAACCTGTGCCTAACTGCCCTACCCTCAAAGGTGCACTCAACACACACACAGCTGGTACCTAATGAATAAATGACTTTACTTTTGATGGAAGTCGCTATGGAAATGTGGAAACACTGCTGGGAAAAATTCAGGAAGCTGGACATCCCTAACCCCCCAGAAAACTGCATCTGCATAGCCACAGAACACGAACGAACACACGAACACACACACACACACACACACACACACACACACACACACACACACACAACCATGGGTGCAATGGTGGTGGGAACAAAGTCATCAGCTTCCGAGGTCATTACAAAGGCCTACTAGAAAACTCAGGAGCGGGTGCTGGAGTCAAGATCAAAATCCAGGAGCAGAAATTCAATCTCACCTGGCAAGTGCACATTCTCTTTAAAGTTTCCTACCTATTGTTCAGGGTGCTCAAAGGGGATGGATCCAGCCTTCTGAGGAGGGGCCTGGTCAGGCCACCAGCCCTCTCAGCACAGGCAAGGACAAGCGTACTGTCCCTAGAAACAGGTCATGTAGGGCAGTGTCTAGAGACAAATTCTGAGGCTGTGTGATGGAACGGTTGCCTCTTTGCTGTTCTATAAGAAAGAGTTTGTGAGACGTGTGATTATCCATGACATCTACCCAAGCCCAGCTGAAGCCACATCTGCTGGTCCATGGAGTCCAGGTCAGGAGGCATACTGAAAAGCAAGTCCCATAGAAGTCAGATAACCAGAGAACCGGCCAGGTAAGCAATCCCCGTCGCCCTCCCGAAAAGTGGTTTGCTTTGTGTGTGTATTTCTTTCTAGATCCCTAAATGTTTTCTTTCCTTCTCACTGTTATTTCCCTACTGCTTGAACTCAGCTTAACTGTCCTTCAAAATGAGTGAAGGACAGACATATCTAAGAACACAATGAGATTTTATGGACACCTTTAGAAAACCAGAGGACCCCAGGAGACAATGTTAAAGATATAAAATAAGTCACCTATTTCCAGAATTGTTCCTTTTAGCCACCCCTCTCTATTTATTACTCCATTCATCTCCCTTTTATTGTATTTTTCTGGAATCTCCTAGCTTACATTTTGTTTATATGGTTTTTATTTTGTTAATAAACAGCTAAAAAGTGGGAAGTGAGTCTGCAGCCTTCATTTCAGTTCTTGGTAAAATAGCCTGAGTCAACAAATAAAACCCTAGGATGCCCTGGCAATTAGAATTCACCCCAAAGGAGCCATGCTGTGAACCGCCAGGGAGTTTTGGGCTGCCCCCCACACTAAAAAAATAGAAAGCTAAAGCTATTTTATCCTTCTTAGTAGTCACATAATAAAAGCCACTCTGATTAAATTCACACTGGATTTATTAACACATTTATACTCTACAATCTGGTTGAGATGCTTCTGGGCATTTAAAAAACAACAACAACAATATAGCCTCTGGATCAAGGTACTCTATATCTAAAAATGTCCATGAAGAAAAACCTCGGAAACAACAAAAGAGTTTGCATACACTCTCTCTTTTCAATGACAAGTCAGGGCAAGGTAAAGTTCAGGCAAAGTGACCTGAAAATGTAAAAATGTAAGTTAGTTTACAAATGATGTTCAAATATTTTACTTATGGTGTGTGTGTCTGTGTGTGTCTGTGTGTGTGTGTGTGTGTGTGTGTGTGTGTGTGTGAAAAAAATTAGTCTAGTCATGCAAATACTACTTTTTTGTCAGTGGCCCTAAGAACACACTTGCTTAGGCAATAGCTAAAATGGTTGCCTCCAGAAAAACAGTATCTTTCTTAGCAACATTGAATCTGGCAAGTTAAGACCAAAAATCCTGAAAGAAGAAAAATGATACTAGGAGTAAAGACGCTGAAACTGTAAATTCCAAGGAACAATTTCAATTTAAAAGCTTTGGGTTTAAAACCATGTTTTGTATAAAACAAAGAAAATGTTGTGAAATATCTGTTTGAAGGACCCTCATTTTAAGTACAAATTTATATAGATAATCTATTTATACCCTTTATCATTATTTAAAGTACCAGTTCCATCATTTGATATATTTTTACATTATAGTAGGTTCTGAAATCTCTCCAGGATGTCTCTGTGCTGTGAAGATAGATGCTTCTGTCACGAATATGTAACATTACAGATTCTCTTTCATTGCAATATATGAAAGAAGGAAAGCATTTTCATAAATTTCAGGAGTAAGCTACCTGGAGTTGGAGGACCAGTTTCTGAATATCACATATCAGGGCAGAGGATTTCAGAATGTAGCGTTACTCTTTCTGATTAGCCAGGCTTATCTCCAGATGCCACGAAGAAGCTGCTATCCACTGGGTAACAAGTCCAGATAAATACAAACTTGTTCAATCTGACTCACTTTTGTTAAAAAGTAAAAAGCAAAGTCAAAGAAAAAACTCAGAGGCTGCACTGGCATGTGGGAACACTAGAGGGAGTAGTGAGTACACATTCCTCTACAATTGATCCCGCATACCCTCTTCCAAGGGATCTCAACTTGGGCTAACCATGAGGGGGCTTTGCTGTCACTGGCCCCAAGATCACCAGCTATCAAAACACGCTACCTTCTGTGTTTGACTAGTGCCCAGAACAGGTGATCACTGAAACCAGTCAGGGCACAGGGTTGGTTGAAACAAACAGCCACAAATTCTTCTGCGTACATATCTAATCTTCTTCCACATTTACTCTAGGCTTAGCGATTTGACTTCATTTGGTCAGTGGGACATCAATCAACAAAGGTGAGGCAAAGAGAGACTTGGAAAGTGCTTGAGCAAAGGATCTCTCTCTCTCTCTCTCTCTCTCTCTCTCTCTCTCTCTCTCTCGATGCTTTTGGGATTCCTGTACCTATCATAATGTGAAACCCAGCCTAGCCCACTAGAGGCTGAAAGGCACATGGCCAAGTCATATCTGTTGTCCCAGCTGACACCATCAACCCTCCGCTGAGCCAGCCCAGATCAGAAGACCCGCCAAATTGATCCACAGAACTGAGAGCCCCAACTTTGGGGGATAGAAATGCTAACTGATTTGTGCACTAATTCTACAGTCTGTGTAACCTACCTTGGCAATGACCTTGATGGAATAGCATGATGTTGATAGCCATACTGAAAGAGCGTTCCACGTTCCAGAAAGCCAACCCAGGCCACAAGGACAAGATCTTACCCACTTGCTGTATCTTTCACCAAATGTTCGTGATCTCCAGCCCTCAATTGAGGGTGCCCTCATGCTCAGTTTATTTTTCTTGATCAATATTCTTGTGATGTGTGTCTTTATACCATAAGATTCTCAAAAGCAGAGACTGACATCTCTGTGTCACTATTGTGTTTACTGTCAAGTCAGTAAAAATGTGCAACCAACCCAGAACATTTGATAATTTTGAAAAGACAAAATTTTCAACTTTTCTGTATGTTGGGAAGCTTTCATAATCAAATGTTGGGATGGGAGTGAAATGAACCCATTTTTCACTTGATGACCTAATATGCCACTATAAATACCATGAACTCAGAGAATATGTTTTATCATTTGATGCCCAGGATTCGGTGCCTGGCACACAGTTGCTTAGCTACTCAACACATAGTTGCAAAGTGAACAAAAGATTAAAATGAAAACAGCGCTCTAGAAAACTCAGATCAAACATGCATCATTCGACAAACTTCTTCACAGCCATTCATCTGTTCCAAACAGGGAGACGGAACTGATCCAAAGAGGGACAGTGGCCAAAGTCCTCACTCACCCCGGGTACACAAACTGTTGAAGCAACAAGTGTGCTCTGTGGCCCTCCGTGACACACCCTGGCCCCATGTGTGGCCACCTGTGCTCCCACCAGGTGACGTGCATGGCTACCAACAGTCCATCTTTTTGTTCCGAGGCCTATCTGTGATGAAAGTATTGTAATTCTTCTTCATTAAATATTATGTGAATGGACAAAATTAATTTAAAAAGAAGTTCCCATTTCTAGGTTGAATGCTTTGAAAAGTGAGTTGTTAAAAAAAAACTGCTCCCAAATTAAGCAGGAGAGATAACTACTAAAAAGTAGAAAAAGGTTAAACTAGATGGATCAGAGCACGTCACAAGAACCTTTAAATCTCCTTCAATTCCCCTTGAAAACAACTGAACATGGAAACTGTAAACAATGGACAATGGATATGTTTTCCAAAAGAACGGCTTCATGAAACTCAGAGGACCATACACAAAGCAAAGGCCTTGGCCTCTTCTCAGAAATGTGGTCAAGGAATATACATGAATAGGTGGTAAATTAAGACAAAAAGGGAAAGGCATGTTTATATAATTTTTAAATGGCATTTTTATTAACCAGTTTCTGGCCTTGGCTGCCAGAAGTAAGATGTCTGCTTCCTGATTAGAAGGGAAGAGTTTACAATTCAGATGCTGTCACTCCAAGAGCCACTGACCTTCGGAATGGTGGGAATCCGCAGAGAAGTATGTACGTGATCACGCCTGCTGCCCAAATGTCCACCTTCAGGCCATAGCTAGGGAAATGGGGGCAGAAGGGGGGAAATAACGACTTTATTCCCAGAACCCTCCACATTTCTGGGGTACTTGCCTTTGCGATGAAAAGGGGTCTTTTCAGTGTCAAGCTGCTCATTTTATGTAGAGGAATTAATTGGCCTTTGGACAAAGACATCTGCTTTTCTCCCAGCTTAACCACAATTTAGGGATGACTGCCACAGTCCCAAGACCAGCCCTGGGACAAAAGTCCGGCCCCAGTGCTCCTGAAGCACATACTCTCATTCCTGAGATCAAAGTCATAGCGCAGGTAACAGTCTCTCCAGCCCTCCACCTTCCCAGGAGGCATCTGAATTCACAGCAGTAGAGCAAACACACCTTTTCCCACCCGAGTACAAGCACTAACCAACACGGCCAGGAGTCTTACCCGGTTTCAGCAATAATTTCTGGAGCCACGTAAGTGGGGGTGCCGCAGACTGTATATAAGGGACCTTCCACCACAGTGGCCAGCCCAAAGTCTCCCAGTTTCAAAGACTTGGTTCCATCGGGATATTCACACACCTGGAACAGAAACCATCAGAAGTTGTGTTTTTTTTTCCCTTAATGATGCCAAGAGATCCCTTGGGATTATTAGGTAGAAATGACACAGATACATTTACTAATAAACTCAAAACACATCTCTCCTTGTGATATGAACACTATGATTTATCTTGGATGCTTTACAGCTCTAATTTCTCCTCTTCAGAGATGTTACATCAGTGTGTGGAATCTGAGAAAGACAGTATTTTCCACCTCTGCAAAAAGCTTCCTACGTGAGAGTACAATGAACAGGTGTGCATGCCAACACAGCAGCAAGGAAGGTGGGCAGCAACCTGCCTGATGTGGCTCGAGAGGCCTGGAAACAGGAACCTGACCTGCCTTGGGTGCTTACTGTGTGTGAGGCCCTTGAAAGCCTCAGCAACAGTGTTTATTAGGCGCCCACTAAAGCACTAGGTGTTCTCCATGAGACCTGCATATTTAGTTTAGAAAATAAAATCAGGACTTGTTTTCTGGACAGCCAAGGATGAATAGAAGTATTACAGAGGGGACAATCTTAGAAGCTCAGAAAGGAAATGAACTTTGGGATCAGACTGCCCGGACCTGACTCACCAACCACTCCCCTTGTTTTCTGATTGTGTGACCTTTGAAAGTCACTGGCCCTCTCTGAGCATGTTTCCTCGTCTGTGAAACAGAATGAAATGGGGTTGGTTGGTATGGAGGTGAAGTGAGATGAAGCTCGGAACTGGGCTCAATGACTGTTCCTCCCCTTTCTGGAAAGCCTGGCTGATTAGATCAGATAATCACACTGCAAAAGATTTAAGGATGCTGGTGAAAATGTGAATTTTTTTTTGCTTAAATTGAAGCAATGTTTCTGAAAAGCACTTCAGCAATGTGTACATGTCTTAATATCATTCATAAAGTATGATCCAGTAAAACTGCTAAGAGCCAACCATAAGGAAACAGAGATGGGCCCAAAGGTTATGAACAAGGACACCTATCTCAAAGTTTACCTGTGTTTTTGAAAAGCAACATAAATGGCTAACAGGGCAATGATTTCATAACCCATGGTACATCCCTGTAATAAAATGCTATGCAGTCACTAATAAGCACATTTCCAATAAATATGAATCATATGGACAAGATTCATTATATTACATAAAATACAAAGGAATATTCCAAGTTAGGTGTTATAATACATCAAAATGTTAAGATGTTAACAGAGAGGATTATGTTAACAACTTCTTTCCTTATACTTTTCAGTAGTTTCCAAAATGTTTCCAATGAACATGTATTGGTTCCATAATTAGGAAAAATTAATTTTAGATATATGCAAATTTGCCTTACAGGATAAAAGTCTGAATGTTATATTTTAAAGGGGTTGTTTTGGGAGCAATCAAGTGTGTATGAGAGCAAACTTTAGATTTGACTATGTAACCTTTACCATTTTCACCTATTCATCTCTTGGATGTCCATTTTGGAAAACATGTCTCTATTTTTATACTTTAAACTTCCTTAGTTTGCTTTTCCTCGTATTTTTCAATGAACTGAACCAGATCTTCGCCTAAATCACTGCTTCATACAGGAGGTGAAAAATGTAGAAAATTATGTTTTTTCAAGATAAGCCTGTTAACGACATCATCCATTAGTCTGATACTTGAGGGGAGTGATTTATACTGTCATCAATAAAAACCATCAAGGACCTCAGAACTCCCCCATATTGAGGATCCCCAATATTTACAGGCATTGAAAAAAGGATGACGCTGAAACACCTTCTTTACTTGTGATGCCCTCATCAGTTTAAGAAGAATATTTGTTCACCTTAGCATTTTAATAAGAGTCTATGTTTACATACTAACTACACATACCCCGCACACAGCTTTATGACTTGCGAGTTTTACAGGAGTGGGGGTGAGGATTTCGAGTCCCTCACAGATATTCGTCATTCTGAGGCAGCCCACAGCTTGGCAGGGGCATATTCACAGCTACTAATGACTTAGCCTAAAGCAACAGAAACCAGCTTCCAAGTCACGCTAAAGGCTTAAGACTCCTTTCCATCCATTAAGTGTAATGTAAACATTAACGAGAACTACCCGATATAGGGAAGTACAGTTAGAATTTATGACGCATTTACTGAAACCCAGACTTTAGAAAGAAATTCCCTAAGTAATTGCAGTGATAAGAACATTATAAACATTATAATTCTCAATGTATCATGAGAGTGAAAAAAAAAAGGTTTATTAATGTCATTGTTATTTTGTTTTTATAACTTTAAAATACACTCATTAGGTAACTTTTTGAAAAATGGTGTTTATTTTAGACATTCAATTTAGGGGTGCCTGGGGGTATTTAAGGGTTGTTGTCAGATACTCAGAAGTCCCAAAAGTCCCGTTTTTCACATCCCCTATAAGAGATCCAGAGTCAGACGCAGGATCATAAATAGAAAGGGACCGAGCAGTCTATAATCACTGAGTTATGTCTGAACAAGTGGCGCTCCTGGGCTAAACATCAAAAGGGAAGTGTCATATGGGGCAGACAAGCCTAAAATAATATTTTATCTGATTCTCTCCCCAATGCTAGACAGAGGAAAATATGTGAAAGATAATATGAGTAAATTTCAAATCTCAGTTGGAGATTCTCTTCAAAGCAGGAAAAAAAAATATGTCTACCCTTCTACAAACACACACACACACACTTACGAATGGCATTCCTTTAAGAGACTGACACTGACACACACACAGCATTGCTTTAAGAGGCTGATTTTGGGAAAGGTGAGTAAGTGCATAGGGGTGTCGAAAGCCTTCTGTTCTGGCTAAGTTCAGTCCTCCCCAGTAACTGACATTCTCACAGGACTGTGACGGTAACAATATTTGCCCAAATACGATCTCACTGGACTTTTATAGTCACCTCACTGGGGACTAAGAAAGTGCCCAGTTGCCTCCCTTTTACAGGTGAGGAAACTGAGGCACAGAGAACTGTAGTTCCTAGTAGATGGCCACGTGAGCACTCCAGCCAATACCACCACCATCCCACTGCAGCGCGTGACCTGTGACAGTCTGGTCTGAAGCAAGCGAGTAGACCTGGCAAGACTCTGAGTGCAGCCTGTACCCACACACAGATTCGGATTCAGAGTGGATTCAAACAATCCCAACTGTGACAGCTCTAGCCCTGCGGTGTTGAAATGCCCCACCACAAGCTGAGAGGTGCTCTGTGCAAAGCCACTCTCAGAATGCAAACATAAAAAATGTGAGGAATGCAGATCCCACATACAACGTGAACGCTGCATGCTCTCTAAATAAAATGTCAACATAATGATTTAGGAGGACTTCAGATATGAGAAACCAACCCTCTTCTCTCCCCTGTCCCCAGAACTCCTGGAAAAGCAGAATTTATCACTGGTCTCTTGCAGTTAACGCTGACAGGGCACCACCATGCTGTAACTCACGGCATTAATGGCCACCCCTGTGAGCCCTGACATGGCGACCCATACATCTCCAATGGCAGGGCTTTAAATTATCACACGGCTACCAGAAACGGGGATGCAAATCAGAGGTCTGAACGCTCTGCTGGATTTGTTTTTAGAGGAGGAAGACGCTGACAGTCACGCTGTATGTTTCCTTTTAGCGCCTCAATGGCACTTCTGCATCCTAGGCCAGTACCACGCTGCTGACTGAACCCAGAAGCTGCTGAGTGGTCTATTAGGTTTTCAATGGCAGACCCGTATTCTCCTGAGACAGGTGCTGCTAAAGGTTTCTGAAGGCTGACCCGACAGACCCTCCTGTTTCACCCATTAGCTTCATCCAGACCTCAGCTTTATCACCTTTTCCTTCTCCTCCCCCTTGGGGAGCACAACAGGTTGGCACAGGTCATGGAGAGGGGCAAACACGCATCTAGGGCACATCAGACAGAGGAAGCACTTGACTCTGATTTCCTGGTTACGTTCTGGGACACCTTGTGTTGGAGACATCAATCCCCACTACAGTGTCTTCCCACGGATGCATGACAAGAGGAAAGGACAAGGTATCAGATCCTGAGATTCTACACACATTAAAAACTGTGAGTGGAAAAGAAAAGATATGCGAGGTAAGAGCGGAGTCAGTGAGCTGGGAAATGGACACTCCGTGTTTTACAGGAAAGGTCGCTAACATCTCAGGCTCCTTTCTCTCAGGGCCCAGGAATCAGACCTGCAGTGCAGGCAGGCTCCACAGCGGCCAAGGGTCCTCGGGGACCTATGGCTCCGTTATTGACAGAGAACATAATAACTGCAGCCACTGGGTGAGGGGGGCCATGGAGAGCGAGAGGAATCAAGGGGGTATGCTCACTGACACTGCAGTCTTTGCATCTGGTCACACCCGGGGCAAATCCTGTCACCTGCGCTGTTGTGGAGGCCCTGGCCAAACTCAGTCAGATGGCGGAGGAGCCCTGGCTTGATGGGCACTGCGAAGTCATCATGGGTGAGAAGCCTGCTTTGGGGACAGAACACTATATATCCTCACTTAGATCCTGAGGCCCAGTTTCCAACTCGGTCTCCATTCCTCCTTCAAGTTCATAAAATTGAATCCATACTACATCCTGTTTTACAAGGCAGGGATATTTATTTTCCTAATAGGAATATATAGAAATGAAACATAATCCCCTCCAGGCAGAAAACAGTAAGAAAAAAACTCACATACTTTCAAATGGGCACTCAGCAATCACCAAATGGTATGACCAAAAGGGGAAAACGAATACTCTGGATTAGCAGCAAGTCCCCAGGGGGCTCCAAAGCCTACCCATCAATGCATATGCCTTCCAACAATTATTTATGTAATGCAAGCATGATGCAAGCTGTAAAGACTTATGCTCAAGTGCCAGCTCCTAGCGAGCTGAGGGACCCTCAGTGGCCAATCACCACACGTTTACTCAGTGTCCACTGTGTTATTATTTGGCACTGTCCAAGGCACTGGAGATATAAAGATAATTGAGACACAAACCCTGCCCCAGTGGTGCTTCCAATCTAGAGAAGGAGACAGACAAGTAAAGGATAAAACCAGCACACCATGACAAGTACAGCAGAAACAGAGGGGGCCACAACCGACTCTGCCCAGGGGTGAGGTCAAAGAAGACATGCTTTTTGCTCAGTCTTACAAGATCAGTGTGTCTGCCATATTGCTGGGAGGCAGGACATTGCAAACAGAGACCAGTATGAACGTATGCATATGAGGTGCAGTGCTGTTGATAAAGTCAAGTCTTAACTAACTACCGGGGATGGGGAAACCAGTGTTGGGAGTAAGAGGCTCACATAACCTCACCTGCCAAGCAGTAATGATGACGACACCTCAGCCCTCAAAGGTAGAACGAGACAAATGAACTGGCTTGTGTATGTTTCAGGGGGATGTGTGTGTGCAGAACTCCCAATCAGCATCTCTAAAATTCCTCTGCAATGCAGACATGAGGATAGGCCCAATTAGCAAGCTAAGTTTAGTTATTGAGGCCACCAGGAAGGTGTGTTAAATGTGGCTTGAAGGTGACTGCCACACTTGCCAGATGGAAGAGGAAAGACTGTGACAGGAGAGGAGGTTGGAAAGGTAAATGGGGACCAGACCATGAAGCCTTCTAAGTACCGCAGTGTAACAAGGCTTTCTTCTGTAGGACAGCGGGGCAAATGAGACTATTAAGCAAGGAAAATTAGCATCCCTGGGTCTCAATTTCCAAATCGGTAAAGCTGAGATGGATGGACTAGATTTCCAAAGTTCTGTCTTGCACATAAATGAACCCTTATGTTCTTTTGTCTCCTATAAGCCTCTAATTCTGTCTCCAATTTATTCTTCAGAATTTTTTGCCTCATAATTTTCCTGCTCACCTTTCTTCGGCCGATATCATTAATCAAAATGTAAGTGAAAACACATTTTCTAATGTCTGATACACAAGAAATGCAGAAATGCAGATCAATTCAAGAAATTCATTAATATTTTATGGTCACAGACTTCCGTCAAGCTGATTTTCTATATTTAAAATTCTCTCAGTCCCTCATTGCAGGATTGGTAGGGACTCTAAAATGTCAGTTTGAATGTGATGAGGGCCATTTTGAAGGGAGAGAGTGGCATGCGTTAGAGCAGGAAAAGCAAAATGACATACCAAGAGGTTCTCTGGCTTGATGTCTCTGTGCACAATGCTGAGGCTGTGGAGATACCTGAGGGCACTGGCCAGGTTGTACACCATGGCACTGCCATCTCTCTCAGTGTACTTGGTTGATGAGGTAATCGCATCAAAGAGATCGCCACCCTAAAAGACACAAAACACATGAAGACATAAACAGTGGCAATTCCATGGAAACGAAGCAGGTTCATTGGCCTGGAGTAGATTAAAACAATGATACAAGTGCCATTGACATTGATGATTATAAATGAAGTTTCAAGGTAGCAAAACACTTCTCCTTCAAGAATATGGTTAAGTCTTGGGATGTGGCACCAGTGAAATCTTTTGAAACCTCTCCATCCTCTTACTTTGACCAGTTCCATCACCAAAAAGAGCTCGGTAGCTGTCTCCATCTCCTCCACCAGCATGATGATGTTTGGGTGTTTCACTCGGCGCAGGATTGACACTTCATTCTCAATCAGGTGTTCCTGTGAATAGAAGGGCGTAGAGAGGTGAGTCAGAAACCACAGAACCCTCTGTTCGGTCCTGGGGAACACCACAGTCTGTAGATGTGATGCTGAAGGAAGCATTTCGCCTGGTGCAGAGACAAACCAAACCCTGGCCTGGTGGGTTTCCATAGAGACAGGACAAGTCAGTGTGGCATCTCATTGTCACCACCACCAACAACAAAAAAAACAGGCAGCCCTCCAAACATCCCTCAAAACAGCTCCAAGGGGCTGCCCTGGCACCCGGAACCTACCGCCTTCTTGTCTTTTCACTGCTTCCAACACCTTTAGGGGTCGTAATCTATGAAAGCTTGGGCACACGGCACAGTGCTCTGTAATTCAGTGGGAACCACTTTTTAATTTCAGTATACATGGACACAAAGACTATGGAAGGGAATTTGGCATGCGTACGGCATGCAACGTAGGCATTAAAATTTTCTGTTGTTTTTAAACCATTATTATTGGGTTGTCAGAAAAGTCAGGACACATTTTGGCAATGAAAAACAAAAAATACATCATGACTTTTCCGACAACCCAATACATGAATTTGAATGTTATGTTGAAATTCATGAAAAAGTAACTTCCTTCCTCTATGACAGGGTATGCAATCATTCACCAGAGCCTGTTCCTTGTCATGCAGTGACTTCAGAAATCAGGGTACTGTACTCACAGGGCCACTATGCGCATTCTAACCCTGATCTCTCCTCCTATGAAAATATCAACTCATCATCAGTCCTGGTGAGTCATACAGTTGGGATCCACACTGTGGCAAAATGTGTACTCACAGAATTAAGACATTATTCTCTATACACTGCCCATGAATCATGAACAACTGGTGCTTTATTTTACCATGAGGCATGGAAACCTCTCAGTAACGTCACATTGTTGATCCTAATTAATTGTAATAATGAATTATTTTGAATTTAGAGTACATGTAAAATGAATTAATGGCCCTCTACCACATTTTCAATATTTAAATATAGCTTTTACATAAAATTCACCTTATAAGAGGTATCATTTGCTACCAAAATATATGCATACGTATATGTCCATATACACACATACACAAACACACACTTACACACTCCCTCTTACTGTCTCTTGGCTGTCACCAATTTCAGAACTAAATGTAGCATTCCACTGTGGTACGAAGATAAACTGCATTGCCTCCAGTTCAGGATGCTACTTATGGCTCCTCTCTTAACTTCATGCATCCATGCATAGAAGTATTTCTACTCTACGCCATCTCAAATGCTTTTTGGAAGGATAAACGATAACAAATGACTAAATAACATCCAGAGAAGAGAAAATCTATAGCAAGCTCCTGCATGCTGGGCCGTGTTTCGCACTGAGCTTGGCGCGAAAGCTAGACAGAGCTGGGGAAAGGGAACCACCAGCACTGCCTCGGAATCGAGTCACCCCTTGTCGGTTGCTGTGCAAAGTCCTTGCCTTATGTTCTAACACTTGATCCCTAGAACAGTCCTCTGAGGGGGGGTCCAGACCGAGGTTTGTGACATGGAAGCACACTTTTCTTGTACGACACATCACCGTTCCAGGGGGAAACGCTTCAGGAAAAGCTGAAATTTTTCAAAATGAAAATGAGAGCTGCAAAGCTGAAAATAACTAAATTCCTTGCAAAGACAGGAACTAGCTTTATATCACACTGAGTGGGGCACCAAAGCAGAACCACAGCAGGCTTTGTGCAGGGAAGAGAATCTACGCCCCTGAAGGAGCGGGGTTCAGCTCAGGACTTAGAAGAAAGGCGGTTCTCAGCCCCTAACACACCGCACCTGGGAGGCTGGGGACGGGGCCTCCTGCCCGCTTCCAATCCCGTGTGTCTACGGTACAGAGCAGCCGTACAAAGCAGCAGGCAGCCGGCACTCTCATCCCTCCCGAGGGAAGCAGCTGGACAGCCCCTGGTGATCACAGAGACAAAGGCTCTACAAAAACTCCACATTTGTTAGCTTGTTTCGAAGCCTTTGCATCATCTGTGGCCGGCGTGTCCTTAATCGCACTGAAGAGCAGAATTAGATGTACTTGTGTGAACACGTAAAGCAAGCAAATGAATTTATTTCACTCTAGGTGAAGCCAAAGCAACAGTAGTTACTAGCACTGCAGTGAAAGAGGCATTTTATTTGAAAGCTGAATGGATCTGTCACTTCCCTTCTCCTTGCTCACTTCCTCCCAAGTTGGAAGTCTGTAAATTTACCTCTCTCTGTTCAGAGGCTCTGTTTGTGATGCTCACTTAGAGTGATGTGTGTAAAATAACCCCCAAGAATGCTCTCACATTGGAGTTAAAATAAGATGTCTGTATCACCTAAGAAGACTACACCTCCCCAAAGTTATCTCTTTCAATAATGGCACAACAGAAAGCTTTCTGGGATTGTACAACTTCCCCCAGACCACAGGAAGGGTTACATTTCAAATACTGAGTGAGGACTGCTGCAACCGTTTCCCAGCCACTATTTATTATCCCTGCTTACTGTATCCTGCTCGGCAATGGCTAGTATTCCAAGCACACAGCAAATGTTGTGGGGATGTGGGAGCTGTGGTTAGCCTTTGTTTCCCCAACCTCTGACTATGCTCGAATTATTGTCTATAAAGAAAACAAACTAATCATCATGGGAAGCAAAACAAAAGCAATGCATCAAAAAGTTTACAAATGTTATCTTCCTGTTTCTTATACAACCCATAGGTAATCTTCATTTCTAATACGTAAAAATAATCTCCAGATGATATTTTCCAGGGAAATAGTTCTAAATACAATCCGAACATTACTTTTGTCTTGAAATGCACTGAACGTACATTATTCGATCATCTACCATTATTTATGTTAAGTGATTCATGATTCTGAGTCCAAAAATTTACATATGAATCATTTCATGGCAGTGTTCCATGGTTCTCTATGTGAAAGTAAATGACAAAGAAAACTGCTGACTTGGCAAAGGGTACTGCCTTATCTTTGGCCATGGTGGTTTTTAATGTAAAAAAGAAAGAGTGGTGGGAGAGGAGAGGGGGAAAGGGAGGGAGAGAGGAGAGGAAAGAGGTAGAGAGAGGAGTGGATTAGGAAATAAACCACTCTCCCAAACCAAACCCATCATCTTGTCTCCACCTTCTCCAGTCCCACAAAACAGTCTCCTCCGGTGTCCTATCTCATTGAGTGACCCTGGCTGCCCAAAGCAGATGGGAACTCCCGGACCCTCCTTCCCTCATCCTCTAGGACCAACAATCCATCACCTGCCAGGTCTACCTTCTCCATAGCCTCTGACTCCATCCATTCTCTTCTATCCCTATTTCCCACCTCCCACCTAGACCTCTAGGCACTTGCACAGGTAGCTTCTATGTCTGGAACTTTCTCCCCCCACTTCTTGGTGAACTACTATTACATGTATTCTTCAGAACCAGATTAGATCTCACATCCTCTAACTAGCCTCCCCTGCTCAACCATGGCTGGTTAAGTACTGGTCTTATTTGTTCTCCTGCCCTCTGAGTGTGTCACCCTGCTCTCCAGCAAGAAGCATGGTGAGTCCTCAAGTGCTATAGTGAATGAGTAAACACCTCATGCATTGATCTTGGCCAACCCCCTGCTTCAAAGCGGTTATCTCCAATGCTCAGTGAGCAATGCTGAGGATAATACAGTCAGAGATCAAATGTTTAAATCATTATAGGTGACTTCTGTGGCAGAGATGTGTAGTACACTGAACAATGGCCACCCAAAGATACCAAGTCCCTGGAACTTGTAAATATTACCTTATTTGGAAAAGGGGTCTTTGCAGATGTGATTAAGGATTCTGCAAGGAAGAGATAACTCTGGATTATCTGGGTGCCATCACAGCTGTCCTTATGAGATAAGAGGCAGATTTCACAGACAGAAGAGGAAAAACAAACATGCAGAAGAGAAACTGACGTGAAGATGGAGGCAGAGATTGGAGTGATGTGGCCAGAAGTGAAAAGAATGCCATCAGCCACCAGACGCTGTTTACTTAGAGGCAAGGGACAGATTGTCCCCCAGGGCCTCCAGAAGGAGTATGGATTTCAGGCTTCCAGCCTCCAGAACGGCAAGAGAACACATTTCTGTTATGGTAAGCCACCAAGTTTGCGGCCATTTATTCCAACGGCCCCAGGAAATTACTACAACACACATTAGGATTTATGACGTGTCTGGGCCCCTAACACATGTATAATGAAGGCAAAACGGGGAAGAGACGGAAGGACCACGCTAAGCACCATGAACAGAATGCTCTGAGCTTCGGACGTTGTGTGAACTCAACAACTATTTAGTTAGGGTGACTATCATTTAGAATATTAAACATGGAAGAATTCTTACATTTACAAACACCATAGCCTTCTCAACAGCCTCCATGAATCTGCCCCCAACACAGATCCTGCAATAATCTACTCAGAAGGACCCAACATGCTTTCTCCCGGCCTGAGCTCAGGCTGTGCTCGCCACCTGGAAGGCTCCTCTTCCACTGCTGCTTATGGAAATCCTACCCACTGCCAGAGGCCCAGCCCCAATGCTTCTGACTCTATGGTATCTGCACTGATGACCTGCTTTGTTCTCATATCTTTGTCCCCAAACTCCCATAACACTCTGCAGAACTGGTACTAATGTCTATATTACAATACATATTCCTAACACAGTATCTTGCACACATACCAAATTTTAGGTAAGTGAGTAAATGTATCTAATAATGCTCATGTGTATTACAGAGAAGCAAACAGCAGACCAGAGAGGTTACTACATGACCAAATACAATGAATGTGGAGAGGAAGCATGGTAGCTTATTGGCCAAGGTACAGGCTCAGGAGCCAACTAGCCTCAAATTCCAATCACTTCTCTGTCTCTGTGTGACTTCTGGGAAACTATTTAATCTGAACCTCTGATTCTTTATCTGTAAAACTGGTACATCTGTCATGCAAGTCTTTAAAGGTAACGTGCAAAGTTCCTATATGCCCAAGCCTGGATGGATCATACATTTTAATAAGTGGCAGGTATTATTTTCAGAATCATTCAATTTCTGTGTCCAATCCACAAAGCAGATGTTACCAATACCCACAAAGAGTGGCTGAATGACTCTTCCTAAATTTTGTTTTAAAAAACAAATTCCCTATACCACTTTCTTCTAAAAATAAAATATAATGGGAAAATCAACTTATTTAGAATGAATCAAGTTTTGAAACTATAATTATATATAGTCAATGTGGAAATACTTGTTCAAATAAACCAAATGGGAGGATGGAAATAAGTATATGATCATGCATCATAAAAACAGAATGACGGGCCGGCCGAGGGGCACGGTGGTTAAGCGCTGGCCTGGGAAGCCAGCGGCCCCGGTTCGGTCCCACATATGAGGGCCAGTGACACTGCCCTCAAAAACAAAACAAAACAAACAAAAAACAAAACAGAATGACATTCAATAACAAGGAAAAACAAGATCCAACGTTTGAAGCAACCTACTCCTTTGCCTCAGCACTTAGTGTACTAAGCTGAATTTTTTTGCATAGCAAGATCTTTTTTTTCAACTACTGAAACAGCTGCTTAAATTTTAATCAGGTAAACAATATCCCTACCACAGCAATTTTTTTTTTTTTACTTTTTTGAAAAAATACAGTTGTTAAGAACTTGGCCCCAAAATTATGACACACTGTACTTATTTCACACAATACCAGATAAAAAGATCAACACTTACTTACACATGGAAAAAAGGCTTTGAAGTTGAAAATTTTAACACTGCTTTTAGACAATATGTAAAAGCACATAGAATGATTTAAAGAAAATAGAGAAAAAACTTATTTATTCAAAGAAAAGAGGGACATTTTGCACAGTCTCTGTTAGCTGTCACATTGTAGTTTAAAAAAAGCATATGACAATTTTGCCTCTTGGATTTTCTGTTCTGGGAGCTGAGAAGATTTTTCTAAAACTTTACCATAATATTTTAAGATTTTGTTAAAAATACACAATTTTGTAAATGTCCGATGAAGACCAGTTTGGGAGCTCCATAAATATAAAATCAATGCTATCATAGGAAATTTTCCTAATTATAATTTTTTTAATTCTTCACATATTAACAGTTAACATGTGTTAAGTTCTTACTACATACTGGTCATTTTTCTACATGTTTTCCATGCCTTAATTCAATTAATCCTCACAATAATTGTATGTCTTAGATATTATTAATAACCACATTTTAGAAGGAGAAACAGAAGCACAGAAGAGTTAAGTAATTTTTCCAAAGTCATAGCAAAAAGAGGCAGAGCCAGGAAGAAACTTTATATAACCTGGCTCTACAGCAGCACTGTACAACAGAAATAGAATTATGATCCAAATATATAAATCTAAATTTTCTAACAGCCACATTAAAAAATATAAAGAGCAGATAAAATTAGTAATATAACTTATTAAACCCAATATATCCAAAATGTTACCATTTCAACAGGTACTCAAATACAAAAGATATTAATGAGGTATCTTACATTCTTTTCTTAGTGCTCAGTCTTCAAACCTGTGGTGTATTTTGCACTTACAGTACATTTCAATCCTGACTAACACTTCAAGTGTTCAGTAGCCACATATGGCTAGTAGCTCTGGAGTCAAACAGTGGCTTCTAGAGCTTGCTCTCTTAACAGCTATGCTGCTAGAAAGGAATCTACAAAGGTCTTTGTCATCACTGTTACAGAATATTTATCTTTTTAAACATAGGTAAAATATCAGTACTCTAACAGCATTTCATCATTTGATCTTTTCTCAGCCCCAGCTTGAGAGGGGAACAGAAGGAAAAAGCCCAGGTGGTTGAAGACAGAAGTCTTCATGGTGTTCCTGCACAGCTTTTGTTACAAACTATCTTTTCAAGGGTGTCTATCTATTGGGTTGTCAGAAAAGTCATAACGCATTTTTGCAACGAAAAACATAGAAAAAGCACGTCATAACTTCCGACAATTCAATAGCAAATAGAGACAGAGTCTCCCTCAGGGGCAGAGGGCAGATTTGTTTCCTGACCATGGTAATAAAAATAATGTTCTCCTCTGGGGCGAAGGTTGTGCAGGTATGCTGCTAGCAGCCCCCTGAGAAGACTGAGGGTGTCCGAAGCTTGGGGGTCCTCTAAAGTGACAAGAACCCATTGTGTGCACAGCATCTGGCTAGGCCCTGTGGGATCAGGGAGTTAAGGGGGACCAACACAAACGTGCAGCTCATGCTAACTGCCATCCCATATAATAAAGATGTTTGTCTCTGACACAGGAATCTTGTCTCTTCTGCCAGAATTTATACAGCTGGAAGGCTAACTTGTTAGTTTGAAAACAGGGCTGAAGTCTCAGACTCCTCACTGCTCTTGATAAACCTTTTGCGTGTTGCTAGGTTTTGAAATAGGCATCTCCCAGAGAAGAGAGCTTTTTTTCTTTTTTTTTTTGATAGGATCAAGATCAAGTCAATTTACTGTTTTAAGCTTAAGGTTTCTGAAAAAGGGCAGGAGAAAAAAAAGCTTTGATAATTTCTCCCCCATTATTATCAAAGGTCTACTCTTATTACGGTCTTGTCAAACCCCACTTAAGCTCATTCAGCACAATAAACATCTCACCAAGGGTGTTTCAGTTTCTTTTACAAAGCAGTTATGTATACAGTACCTTTCCACAACACTTGGCTTTGTCAATAATCTTCAGGGCAAACTCCTTTCCAGTGGACCTATGGAGTAATCAGAGGAAGGCCATTTAAAGACATAATGCACAGAAGCCATCACATTCCTGATCTCCTCTACAGCACAGACTCAAGGAAGAAGACTGGCTTCCTCCTCTGTACATGGAGACAATGCTGAGTGGGGTCAGGGGGAAAGGTGCCCACAAAAGAAAAAAAAAATCCAAAGCCACACTGTTAATCTCCTTTTATAAATATTAATAATTACAATATTATTATATAACTTACATATTAAAAATACGTAAACACTGCTGTATCAGCCCTGGACAAGAAAATGTTTTTCCCATACTTAAATCCCAAACCCATACTTAAACCAACATAATCAATAAATACAATGAATCTCTTAGGAGGCAGAATAAAATGAAGAAAACTGAATCAAAACAACAGAAACTTTCCTATTATCAATATGTCTTCACATTAATCCATTAGTTGGTAATTAGTCTGTAATTCAAAACTGAGAAGTCCCTAGACTTTCAGTCTCTATAAATCAGCCAAAAGTCCATCTGGCACCATCTTACCCACTCCGTCAAATGACCGTATCTGGTACTAGAGAGATCATTTACTTGGACACAAGAATCTTGATATTGTTTTCTAACATTCAATCACCTTTAACATATTTTATCCAGAACATGAAAAAAAAAAAAAAACTTTTAGTATAAGGAAACAGTTCAACAAAGAACACTGCAGTCTTCTTGGAATATATTAGTTCTCTCAAACACAGCTGCTTTTGCCAGGTGGTCATGGTACACACTGATGAGGCCAACCTTGGAAAAATAACTGTTATTTAAATTGCTTCCCCATAACGTAAACCAAACCCTGCCTCAGATGTCTCACAAGTCTTTAGAAGTCATATTTTAAATGCTTAATTTGTTACTTGGGCAGCAATCTGTGTACCAGAGCTAAGAAGCAGCACTTGGGGAAACAGGGAGCTATTTGTGCACCAATATAAGGAGCACTAAAGCCTCACAGATGGAAAAACTGTAGTGACCAGAACTTCCTGGAAAATTCCCCACAAAGAATAAAAATGACCACTTAGAACAGGTAGGAAAGCAGCGTATAAACACCAAGACTCTAATCTGAGTCATTTCCGTTTCTAATATTGTTCACAAAAGGCCTGGAATATAAAAGAATGGATTTATTACCATTGGGGAATTTAAGATTTTAAATAAAATAAAGCTCAACGAAACTATAATTTTAATATAGGCAAAAGTTTAAGATACTGATCCTAAATGGAATCAGAGCTCAGGTATCCTGAACTACTGAGTTAAGTATTAACTAAAAAGGTTATTGTGGGAATTAAATTAGTTAATACAAGCAAAGCACTGAGAACAGTGCCTGGCACAGGTAAGTACTATGGGAAATTTTTTAAAAAATTAATCTTATTCTTTCCCATTTTTCTGTCATCCATAGATGAGACTGACATAGCGCTTAGTCCAAATACAAAGCAGGTTTTACTCTACACATATACATACAATTTATTTTTCCCTGTCAAATTGCTTGTGGGCATGCAAAACAGCTGGTCCAAGGGTAGACTCTCCCGAAGCCTTTGGTTCATTCAGTTTAGAATAAACTCCAAGGGAGAAATGTATGTGAACAAATGACTGCTACTCTCTCTCACCATCCACTCACCTGTCCATGCATTCTTTGACTACTGCAAAATTGCCATCGCCAATAACCTTTCCAATTTTGTATTTCTCAAGAAGAGTTGATGATTCAGAGCACCTGTTTCCATTCAGGCCTGCAACAAAGAGTAAACGCCAAGTTGAAAGAACACAGCGACATTCCATCTTGATTCCTACATATTTGTAAAATAATAAATTGTAATGCATTTATTTCTAAAGCTGTGGTGGAACTAAGGAAAGTCTCTGAGCATATTTCCTGAATGGAACACCAGAATCACCAATTTTCTTTTAACCTTGTTGGTTGGAACCAAAAACCAACATAATCAATAAACACAACCAATCCCTGAAATATCAGTTAAAATAAGTGATTCACTTTGGGGGAAAAAAAAAAAAGAAGTCTAAGTCTAACTACAACTTTAAACGTTTTTTGTTAACTCTTGAGAAAGAAGAAAGGAGGACGTTGGGATTTAATTTTAGAAAATTTCTCACGATTTCTCTTCAAGCTTTTCTAGTAAAGAAAACTCTAGTCAGGTAGGATGCCTTCTTAAGGTTAATTCCTGGCTCAAAGTCTTCTCAGAAAGGTGTGTGTGGGGGGGAAGGGGCAGGAGGAGGAAGTGGTTAAGATCAACCACTTCTCACAGTGCATCCCCAGGGCCCAGGATATTGTAGACATCAAATAAATCCAATAAAGACACTTCTGTTAATTAATTGAGAGAAAGGAAAGTCTACATTTAGGAACTGTGAAAAGATTGTCACTAAGGAAAAATAACGGAGGCCCAAGTCTAAAATTAAAAATTGGGAAAGCTTCATTAATAAGGAGATTTTATATGCTCGCATCTTGACGTGATCTGTCAACTAAGGATAACACGTTAATTAGTGACACGATCACATTCCTGTTTACAAAGACCATAATTTAGCACAAGCGGATGGCCACAGCGTTCACATGGATGACTCCCTTTATACAAGTAATCACCAGATTGAGAACTACCTTCAGGGCTCATGCAACGGTCAAGTTCAGGTCCACCATTTATGTTGGAGGAAGATCTACCATGTGCAGAAATCTGCTGAGAGAGGAGAGTGAACATAGTTGATCAGGAAAAATGTACAAATCTTTAGATAATGAAAATGCTTAAAGAATATAAAAATGTAATGACACAGAAATAGAGGAAACATTGCCTTTCATTGCATCTCACCTTTCTCCTTATATACACACATTAATGCTTTTTTTTCCCCTTAACTGTAGTATTTTCAATTAGGATTAGATATCAGGAAAATTGACAGTGTGTTACTCTCTTTAATATTGTGTTACTTTTGACCTTGATGAAATAAAGGAAAGGAGCCTTACATCACAGCTGTACAAGGTACTTGTGACAGGCAAATTAAGGCTCAGAACCACAGATAATTCCAAGAAACTCAGCAGTGAGTCTCCAGATCCCACAGTCAGCCCTGGGGCTGACCACAGGGAGTCCCTGCTTAAGGTTACACCCTTCTCAGAAAGCCAGCCCCAGCCCAAGACTGCATCACCTCCTATACCCTCCTGTGGATTCAGGGTAGAGAGCAGCCCGGCTCAACCCTCCTCTCTACAGACCCTCTTGAGCTTCCTAAGGATTTTCATTACTAGGAAACAGAGGGAAATAAAAGATAAAACTAAGAGGTAGGGGGCCGGCCGAGTGGTGCGGTGGTTAAGCGCTGGCCTTGGAAGCCAGCGACCCCAGTTCGGTCCCACATATGAGGGCCAGTGACACTGCCCTCAAAACAAAAAACAAAAACAAACAAACAAACAAAAAAAAAACTAAGAGGTAGGTTCCAACCTAACAAAAAGCTGACGTTCCCTTTTTAACACAGAAATATCTCTAGTTCTTGGGCAAACTAAAAAATTCATATTATGAATATTATTCCTATTAAGCTTTTTTTTTTAATCACCAAGGGGCTCTTAGGCTTTTGAACTCAAACTTTTCTCTTTGATCTTTAATATCCTTCCTTCCTTCCAGTTATTCCTTTCCGGAGCTTACAAGGTCAAAGGACCTACCAAATGTGAAGAAGCATCCTTACCATTTTTTTGTACTGGTGTTCTTACACACTTGCTTCTATGCTCAGACTGTCCTGGTAGGTCCTGCCCCATAATGGCTGTGCCTTCTTCATCACTGCATCCCCCATATGCAGCAAGGTGTCTGGACACACAGTACTTAATTCATATAGGAAAGCATAAATGATGCAGGTCCTGGGCAGGAAACTGCCCTTCCCAGCAATGCCCAGACGTCGGGGACACTGGATCCCTCTCTTCCTGTGAAGTGGAAACCTTCACAGAAGCCGAGTTTGGCTCAAAACCCAGGACAGCCCAATACTTATAAACATTCCTCCCAACAGGATCATCCAGAAGTTCTGGAGTAAAACACAAGCCTCAAGAACAAAAGCCATGTAAACACTGGGCTGTTTCCTCAGATTCCAGGTCCCCACCAGGCAGCAGTACGCCCTGTTAGGAAGCCGAGGCCACGGAAAGGCAGTGCTGAGAACCACCCAGTCAGCGCCTGTCCTGCGTGGCACACACACTTCTCACAGGGTTTTATCTCCTTCAGTCTGACATGGCGAGTAGCTGTGCAGGAATATGGGTGGGCATGTGGGTACTTTCCTGGGCACCCCCTACCTGGTGGAAACAATGCACACAGCTGCACCCCTCATTCCTTGGAATTCAGTCACCTTGCTTCCTCACAATAAAAGATAACGGGTGGACCATCAGTTTCTCAAAAATTAGTATGTATGTATGTATGTAATTTATTTATAACCACTGAAATCAAGGCAACTCCAAATTAAGCAGGAGTCTTATTTTGCTAGAACCTATATGCTAGAGTGTTTACAAGCTAGGCTATCTGAAACCAAGGCCCACAAAGGGGACTGAAAGGGAGCCACCACATTCTCTGTTCTGTCCGATTCCACAGCCCACCTAGCTCCGGGTCCTCCTGGGGTTTCTCTTGGCACCCCATCAAAGGCTCCTCAGTTACATTCAGGCTCACCCACTGCATGCATAATTACCAGAGACTTCCACAGGATAGTTCTGATATCAGCGCTAGGACCCAAAAACCTCAGTGGGTGTCTGTTACCAACAGAATAACCCCCAAATCTCCAGTATGGCATTCAAGCTATGATTTGTCCCCTACCTATCTGCCCAATTTGTTTCCCACCACTTACTTTTTTCATGTATTTGACACTTACATCAACTCAAATAATCTTTTTTTTTTTGTTTGAAAAGTTGCTTAAACTTTCCATGTCTTATTCTTTGCTCTGAATGTAGGACATAGAAGCAGCAATTAGCTCCGAGATGTGCTAAGGAATTAAAATGAGCTCATACATGTAAAATCATGTAGCACAGTCACTGACATGTAACACTTACTCAATATGAGTTATTAGTATCTTTCCTTAAAAAGTCTAGCATAGGGCCTTGACATGAGTGACTGACAACTGTTTTTGAATTGTTGAATGTACAATGGCTAGAAGAGATATTTTAATAAGTAATCCATTCCAAGTCTGTTCCTCTGCTAATCCAACCCTTCCACTGACAGTTGTTAGTCAAAGGAACATGAGATCCAAATTAAATTCATATCAGCCACATTCTTAATGGAATAAAGATGAGAGGAATGCCATTTTTTGGAAACAGATATCTTAAAAGATAAATGGAAAGATCTCTTTTGATCACTGCTCACCCCTAGATTGCTGGTGGGGAGGTGGACTGTCAATTTTCCAAGACAACCGTGGGGAGTGACCAGCTTACCTGCATGTCTAAATCTCCCAGCCCAGACAGGGGCAGCCCCACACCCTCAGGTGGCAGCTGGCTGGTCAGGCCTGGGGGCTGGGCAGAAACCCCTCACCTCCCAACACTTAGTCCGGTGAGGTGTGCAGCGTGCAGGCCCCACACCCACTGCCAAGGTCCTAAGGCCTACCTGACCTACCTGCCTTGATGCCGCCCTCCCCGAGGCCTGCTGGCTCAGCTTTCCCAGGAGCAGGTAACATCCTTCTAACAAGTCCCTTTCTTGAGCTAATTTGAGTACGTTTTCTCTGCAAGTGTCCTGCCTGCCTCCAGGGCTCTCTAAGAAGGAAGTCTTGGAGGGGGCTAAAACAAAGGCACTTTTACCTCCTTGTACATTTTCACATGGCTGGATGACTCCTCAGAGGGTTCACTGAGTTCCTGTGACCCACCGTAGCGTTCCCACTGTTTATTTTGATTAAGCCCCACTCCCACGTATCCTGATTCCATGGACAGCCTAGCAATTACAAAGCCGGCTTGTGTTGGGATTCAGAGGTGACAAGGAGTAGGGAAAGAGACCAGAGGACAGAGCAGATGGTGGAGCGGGTTCCTTGGCCACCAAAAGGGAGCAGCTGAAGCCTGAGCCTCAGAGGAGAGGGCAGCCTCTGCAGAGGGCCAGGGCACAGCGCCAAAGGGAAAGCCTATTTCACGGGTACCTGACAAAGCGTTCACTGTCACCAGGAAATGCAGCTTTCTCAGCAAACAATGATAGCAAGAACATTTTCCAAACTCTCAAGTGATTTTTAAAAAAGCCTTAAGCATTTTTAAATAAAATCTATACTGAATTAACAGGATTAACTTCTATCTAATTACCCATCCAAATATGTTCCTTTATTCAAAAACAAAGCTTTCATGAAAAAGTAAAGAACCAGAACAAATAAGGGGAATCATTTTATTCCAGCACAGGGGAATAGACAGGGACATAAGCAGACACAGGGACAGTTTTTCTTCCCTCACCAGCACCCTGTGCTGCATTTCTAGAGGATACAAAGGTAAAGGGACAGGCTCATTACCCCCGGAAGTTTACAATTATAAGAAGAGGCATATGTGTGCACTTAAAACCCACCCGGGAAACCTCTACATTCCAGACTATGGTTCCTAAGGCTCTGATGGTTCCTAACAACTCCGGAGGGAGGCAAGGGAGCCATTTTGCAAGGCACCAACCTGCACTTGCAACGCTGGTCTCACACAGCTAGTGATTCAGGCCATCTGACCTCCCAGGAATGAGGCCCAGTGCTCCAAGGGGACAAGGAAAGCTGGGTGTTCACCAAGCTCTCTGGGCAGATCTCTGGCAAATGTGAAGGAGCTATTGTGAACTGGAAAGTAAAGTGTTCCCAGTGCCCTGCGGGACATGCAGACAAACAGCGATGAAAACCCAGGGGAAAATGCCATGACTACGAAATTCTCTCCGTTTACCAGGCACACTTTATGTATTTACCTGTCCCTGGTAGGAGAATTAGTCTCTTATTGAAGCAAGGATTGAATTAGCACCAGAGAAATTCAAGTTTCGCATTCCTGATGAAACCTGTCCCATTTCTATTGTCTAAGGACTTTTATTAAAATCTCTTAAAATGCTAATGAGCTTTCATGCTGTGATCAGCAACTTGGATGCTGAGAGAGCATAAGAAAGTGCCTAGATGCTGCCCGTTGGTGAGACCCTCCTCAATAAAGCATAATGCATGACTGCATCTGGGCTCTTTCAACAGAGCTTCCATAATTACTAGCTGGCTCAAAAAGATGCAATTGTGTTTAGGGGTGGGGAAAAGAGGGGGACCTATTTCCTGATGAGGTCCTGATTGGTCAAGAAGGGCAGGTGATGCGGCCGGCGAGTGGCGCGGTGGTGAAGCGCTGGCTTGGGAAGCCAGCGGCCCAGGTTTGGTCCCACATATGAGGGCCAGTGACACTGCCCTCAAAAAAAAATAAAAAAGGGCAAGTGATGAAAAGACGGGGGATACTGCTGAGCCTGTCCTCTGAGCCCTGCACTGCTGCCCCACCCACCTACTCCTCTGGCAACAGTTTCATATTTCTGAGTAAGCAAGGAAGGGAAGGGAACAAGAATCTGCTTCTGCTAAGAACTGGGGGGAAGGAGGGGGAAGGGACTTGAAAACAGAGCCGAAAAAGCTAGAAAGTGTTTTCAACAGCTAGCATCATTTAAAAAGGCATTCATGCTGACTGAGTACATTGGATAACAGGTACCACTGTGCATTTTTAGCCAGGAAGTTAAAAGTGTCCTACACTACATTTCTTTGATAAGTAGATTAATTTCTATAAAATAAAATTTAAAGAGAAATGTTAAATTCGACACTAAAAATGTATAAAGTTTTGTTCAGAAATAGGCAATTCTTTCAAGAAGTAGCAAAAATGGCTATATTAATGCATTATAGTATATTACTTTTGACTTTTGAAGACAATGCTGGATACTATTTAGATTTTTCATGAAAGGAACAACTTGAACAGAATCTGGGAGATGTTCTTGTATAGGGAATTGACTTTCTTGAATGCATCTTGGAAAATGCAACTATGATTCAATTTTTAAGTGGCCTACTATAGGGGTCAAACATATTTTCTATAAAGGGCCAGAGAGGAATGTTTTAGCCTTTGTGGGTCATATGGACTCTGTCACAACCACTCAACTCTACTGTTGTAACACGAAAGCAGCCACAGACCATATATAAACAAATGAGCATTGCTGTGTCCCAATAAAACTTTATTTAGAAAAACAGGCACTGGGCCAAATTGGGTCAGAAGCAAACCCCAGGTCTATAAGAACTTTGATGGGAAAGCTTTTCTTCCAACATAATTCTTACACTTTTAAACTCTAGAACAAAATAACCCTCATATTATTATTGTTATAAAGCAATGGTTCTGTGTCCTTGGCTGTACATTAGGAAAGGCTGTACATACTGAAAAGGTTTGAAAAACTCTATTGCCAGGCTGTACCCCAGATTAAAAGATCTTTGGGTCTAGGGCCCAGGAATCAGTATTATTTAAGCTCCATAGAAAATCTAATGTGTAGCCAAGGTTGAGAACCTCTACAGAGGAAGTTTCTGGCAGCAATTGTAATTAACTCTTCAGCTACCTTATTTCAAGTTCTCTCTGGCACTCATCCAATAATCTAATCATTGCAAATCATTTGTAGCAAAAGAACAAATTTCTCTTTGTAAGAAAAGGGAAGACGCTCATTACAATCTATTGAATGCCTACTTTGTGACAAGTCATAAAATGTATACTTTATATCTTGTGAATTAAATATTATCATCTCCATTGATTTGTGTGGGGGGGGGGGGGAGAAAAACTCAGAGAGGTTATACAACATGCACAAATGCCCCAGCAAATGTGAGTCAAAATCTAAACTCAGGCCTGACTCCAGAGCCCAGGGGCAACTGGGCTAGTCTCACACTCTCCCGGCCTCTAATAGCAGGAAGAGAGAAGTCTTTAAAGGCTATTAAATTAACTAAGGAATGCTACCCAATAACAGACCCATGATCAAAACAGTCACTGTGCTATATTTAGAGCCATGCTTTCAGATCACAGAACTATAGTCACACTCCTGTAATTTAGTCATGTAATATACAAATTGATAAACAAATTCACAGCCTTTCCTCACACAAAGAGAGCTTAAATTTTTTTTCTTTAAAAAGACCTCTGAAATGTGCTGAAGATTTCTTTTTAAATCAGTATACTAGATATTCACTGTAGATAGATTTGCTTCCATTATCATTTTTGTGCTATATATCAGAAACATCAATTCCACTCATTAGAAGGAAAGCCAGTGTAAATGATGACGAATTCAAAAATGGAAAACTTTATCACTTTTATATTAGATTTGTGATAATTTACTCTGAAATACTTCAGCATTAATAATGAGATAGGTGAACAATTAATTTAAATCAGCACCTAAGGGTAACACACAAAGTATTCTTATTTGTAGCCATACCTTAGACTTGGTTTCATTTGGCAAAATTTGGCCCTTGAGACTTGTGATTGGTTAATGATGGTGAACAGCGATCAACAGAACCAGGACCTGTGCATGTACAAGGTTTAAGATGGCTGCCAGCTCCACAGTCTATGAAAGGGGCTGTGTGCAGCCTGCTGACTTGTGCCATTCGGCTCCTGTGAATATGGCAGTCACCGCAGTTGAGTATGTGACCTACCAAAACCAGCACAGCATTTCAGCACACCCCTATGAACGAGCCTTTCAAACGAAGTGTTGGCTTATTGGATTCTGAGCAACCAGTAGGTGATATGGCCATGCCTACCTACCTGCTGAAAATATCTGCGTGCTTTCACTGTGAGGTATCCATGATTTCTAGGATACCAGGGTGGTGGGAGAGGTGCCTGTCTCTTCAGTTCTGACTATGGAGGCGACCAGTGTCAGGCACCAGCACAGGCCAGTTCACTAAGATAAGCTAGCTTTTAAGTCTCTCCAATTATCTCTAAAGTAATACAAAAAATAATTGTTTTGGTATTACCATTTTCATAAATAAGGGGGCATTGAAGATGAATGCCTGTGGGCTATATTCAAATAAGGTTTCTATCTATACACTGATCTGCTTAGCAAACTCTCCCTCCATCCCTGCAAAGGTGTGCTTCAGCCCCGTTGAGTCCCTTACCCACCCAATGCCTCTTATTTGCTGAGCAGCTGCAATGTGCAAAAAGCACTGTCCTCAGGGTCTAAGGTTCATTAGGATGATTTATTTTGTTAGGGCACTGAAGTCTTCAAAACTGCTTAGTCCCTTTTTTGTTTGTTTGTTTCTTCCAATAAAGCTAATCGCATTCAAAGATGAAGCCACTACCCAACCTTTCTGGGGTCATAAAAAGTATAAAAGTAGTCAGTCTCTTAGTACTGAAGATTATTAACTAGTTTTAAATACCAAAGAAAAGCCGAAACTCCAGGGAAAAGCAGAAAACGTCTAAGGTCAGCAGCTACTGTGGATTTACATTTCACAGCTTCGGAAAGAAGTTTTGAAGTTCAGAAGGTCAAAGAGTTACATTTTAGCTCTGCCAATCAGCATGAGATACTACCAGCCCTTTCATCACACTTCACAAATCTGGAAAATCTTTCAGCACAAGCAGACCCAGGAGACATCATCAGATAAAATATCAGCACATCAGACAGTTTATAATCTCAAGATGTTGGATAATGTTCCAAACGTACTTTTTTTGTTTCTTCTTTCAACCAACAAGAATGCTCTTGGTAGATAGCCTCCGGGCATTCACTTCAGCGTCAAAATGTGAGACATTTTATCCCTCAGTGTCTACAGATGTGCCCCTGACTCTGAAACTTTAAGTTACGACAGCCTTGAAAGTCTTACATTGGGACATGGATGATGAATTAAATCTCAGGGAAATGCTTTCTTCATCCATCTGGCAGCTGATGACACATTTAGGACTCTTTCTGGTCTATCTGTCCCCCCAAAATGCTCTGGTTTAAGCATAGCAAATATTCCCACAGGGAAAGTTATCAGCTCGATCGAAGGGACTCGGAGGAGTTTGGGCAGAAGAAACAGGAGATCATGGGCTGAGGTCAAGGAGGAAATAAGAGGGTCAGGAAGACGGGGATTAAGAGTAGAAAACGTCAGTGGCGGTGGGATTCCAGGATTTGAAGGGGAGAGAAAAGAATGGGCAGGGAGTGATTGGTCTGGGGAACAAAAGGCCTGGAAGAACAAAGCGATAAAATTAATGGGGAGACAGACTTTAATGGTCCCTGAAAAGGACGTTGCACAGAAAGCCATTGAGGGAGCAGGGGCAGCCTAAGAAAGAAACTTTGAGTGGCTGAGAAAGGGATGAAAGCAGAGAGAAGGGGTGTGGTCGCCAGCCTCCAAAATGGTTCCCATGAGCCTCACCTCCTGATTTGCATACTGTTGTACAGTCTCTTCTTATGCTGAACCGGGCTGATATATGTGACTACTATGATATTAGGGAAATGATGGTGTTTGACTTCCAAACTTTCAACCACACACAATCTTGTGTCTATCTCCAAGTGGAGGAGGCAGCTGAACATAGAGGGAGCTCTGAGCTTCATTCTTCTTTTAAGGCTCGCTTTCTTGTAACTGCATACTAGGGGACACCATTTCTGCCTTAATCCTCTGGCCTACGTGGGCCAAAGACTCTGGTCTTGGTTCCCCTTAGTTTAAGTGGGACAGACTGAAACATCCACAGAAAATTTCAATACTTGAGGACAAAAGAAAAACAAACAAGAGTCCTGAGGAGCTATGCACCCTCCCGACACAGGCCTAGTGCAACCTGGCATGAACTGGCCTTTCTGCGAAGTTCTCTGGGTGCCCCCTGTGCCTGGCTGCAGTGGGTAGCCTGGTGCCACTGTGGTGGAGATGGCTCCCACCTGGCCTGGAGAAATGCCTCCTCCCCAGGTGACTATCACTATGAGTGGCCTTGCCCTTTAGGAAAGCCAGATTCCCTAAATCCATACAAAAATGGAGCCAAGTTTAATACATAGGGACTAGGTTCTGGGGAACAGGCCCACTGGGAACCCGCCAGGTGGCCCTAGCATCTCATTTTATGGGTTTTTGGTCTCACGGTGTTGTCTCCAATCATCTGATTAACAGACTGCCTTGCTTTCTCTCTGTGCCCTAGGGGTAATGGTTACAAGCAGGTGCTATGCTGTGCCCCTATCCTATCACAGTGTGGTTTCCATTACAGGCCCACTGTGTAACATCTCTCGTACCCATGTACCCATGCATTTGCTGGTCCTGGACCACACTGTTTTCAACCTATGCCAATCTTGACAACACGCAGCTCCATCACTAGCTTTCAAAGCAAACCAACAACCCGAACCTATTGTGAACTTCGTTATTTTACTAAAGCTTTATGGAGTCAGACAGAACTACTGGGTACACAGTACATAACATTTTGCATTAGATACCTATTAGCAATCTCTTCCCCTAAGTCTCCCCAGAAGCCCTCTCCATAGGAGTTCTCTATCTTCCCACGGGCACTTCATCCAGTCTCTCCCTCACTCCGGGATTGCCCTCTCTCTTTTCCCAACCCTCCTCTCCTTGTTCCTTTCCTAATCTCTCAACCTGTTGTTTATTCAGAGCATTTGTGCATATCTAAACCCAGATACTCAGCAAGCAAATCACCCAGCACTCACTCTCCATAAAGACTGACACAGGATAGCTTTTCCATAATAATCACACTAGTTTCCGCATGGGGTGCCCATGTTACAGTCTCTGAAGCAGACCCAGCAATGATGGGGAAGAAGCCAGAGGTTAGAGATGCAAACTCTGGAAAGGTCTAAGATCCCAACTGGCCATCGGAACCTTGGGTAAGTCACTTCACATCTCTGAATCAGAGTTACTTCATCTACAAAAGGAAGACTAAACTAAAAGGTCTGAACCCACTTTCGATTTTCACATCCAACGGTTTTAAGTAACTATCCAGCAAAACCAGGACATTATGACTGCAGTACAACTCATTCTCAAGTTGTCCTAAAGTCTTTCAGGTTTAAGTTTAAAGAACCTTAATGAATTGGTCGCCACTGTATTTCTCACACTCCCATCCTGCAAAAATTATTCACAATCTGAAGAATGCTCTGCGTCTCTCCTGGCTTTGGTCCAGCCCCTCAGAGAGCTCCATCTTTTATGAATGAATATGACTGGAGAAGAGTTGGCATCCCCATAAGGTCATTATTGAGAAAATGCTATGTACTTTCTGGGAGAGGAAGGCTGCTTTTGTATTCCTCATATCTTTTTCAATGAGCAAACAAAAATGCCACGGACATTCTTGGTCAGAGATTATAGATCTCAACATCATTCTATTTTCCTTTTCAGTTCTTTCAATGTTCCCACAAAACACTAAAAAGATTCCCAGAAATTGGCACCAGATGGGGGCAGAGGGATTATGACAGACTATCATCTTCTGCTTACCTTTCTTAGGCTTAATGTGGCTTAATTTCCTAAGTAAAACCCAGATCATAAAAAATAAAAATAAAAAATCTGCCCACAGCTGTGTCCTGGCAGCTAGAGAAAAATGTGTCAACTCCCGCATATGCTGTCCTGGCTTGGCTTGCTGGTGTTTGTAAATTCTCTGCTTCTCTGGGAAAAGATTATCTATCCCCAAAGCCATTAAGCTTCTAACTAGTATAAATAGTGGTCAAAAGTTCCTGCCCATGAAAAACAGTTGTCCATTGTCAGACTTTCCCTCTTAATTGATCTTAATAAGCTATTTTAAATGAAAGGGAAGGAAAAAGCATAGCACTACCACATGGCAATTATCTGTAATTCTCCATTTGTAATGTCACTAAAGAGAGAAAAGAATGCAAATGTGGACAGATGCTGACTAGGGCTTTGCAAGGATATCAAAATTAGAGCCTTTTGGGCCAGCCGAGTGGCGCAGTGGTTAAGCGCTGGCCCATATATGAGGGCCAGTGACACTGCCCTCAAAAAAAAAAAAAAAAAAAAAATTAGGGCCTTTTGTACAGTAAGTAATATGACTAAGTTGCAGTAGTTCAAAGGCAGGTTTTCATCCCAACAACAATATATACTACAGATTGTTGGGAACTGTTGAGAGATTAAATTTCCACAAGGCAGGATCCCTGAGAACAGGCAGGGGGTGAGATATGTAACATTGTGGCCTAAAAGCTGATCAGTGTGGCAGGGGCTCATTCAGCTGCTAATATTTAACATAAAATTTTAGTAGTTCTATATTAGCTTCAAAGTGGGAAGAAGAGAATAGACTCCCCAGCCTCCTGGGTAGGATTTTTGGCATCTTAAGAGAACTATAATCCTAGCATTTTTAGAAGTAATTAAAAATGCATCCTTGCATTACAGGTGAGAAAAAGAAACCCCACAGGAGGTCTGATGGCTGTTAGTAAAGCCCACAGGACTCAGGTATGGTGAGGAGTGGGGGTGAAGGGCCTGGGAAGATCGCTGCTCTTTATCTCACTGATAATCTCATTTTACCCCAGTAATCAACCTTTCCCTTTCTCTCTTCTGGCATCAATAATCCTTCAGCATTTACTATGTGCCATAGAAGTCTGTGTGCCAAATGCTGGGGTAACTGTAATAATTAAGGCACACCTAGCATGATGAGAACAATTGATCTAATGTCTCAGCAATAGTACAAATGATCACGCTTTTAAAGTTTCACGAATCTTCACTCCAGAAATGGGAGTGATCTTGTGCGAGTTGGCACACGTGTGTGAGGGAGTGGGCATGCACTCTGAGCATTAAGCAGCACGTACTGAACCAGTGGCAACAACAGAAAAGAACAACCTGGGGTTGAAAATTGAAGATGGACTGAGAAGCAAGATGGCCGCCCAGGTTACCAATGGATAGCAAAGGAAGAGAAAAACGACCGAGACCCGCGCTTCAGCCTTGTGCAGCCCTAGGCCAAGGGTCAAGAATCCCAGCCCTGCCCAGAGCAGGGGCCGAGAGGAGAAACCCGAATGACATTTGCAGGGTGTCCCTGAAAACTTCCTGATAGGATTGCCCTATGTTAACAATCACCAGCAACGAGGAGCCGCTTGCTTGCTTTCGCTTTAACAAATGATGAAACAACTTTAACTAGAAAAGAAGTGAATCAACTTGAATTATTTTTACTTTAGTTGCCTTGAAAAGTTACTCAAATTAAAAAAACAGTGCACCTCCTATCTATTCTGGGGGAAATAAGTTGGGAGGGAAAGGAATGGACAATTAAGAATTCCATTAAAGGGCCGGCCAAGTGACGCGGTGGTTAGGTGCCAGGTTGGGAAGCCAGCAGCCTCGGTTCGGGTCCCACATATGAGGGCCAGGGACACTGCCCTCAAAAAAAAAAAAAAAAAAAAGAATTCCATTAAAATCATATTATGAACGGACCTAATCCAATTCAGCACTTCAGAAAATGCCTGGTTCTTATAAATAGAAGGAGCTTCCTGCACTCAGAGGTAGGTGAGAGCTTTGTACTCTAAATCCCACACTTACTACCAGCCTCAATCCAAATCCTGCCAATGTACACAAGCTTGGAACTGTTTGGTAAGTGGAAGGGGAACCGGGGGGGGGGGAACGCACGGACCCCAAGGCCCTGAAGGGGTGAGGATGCCAGGTTTGCCAGGTTCTCATTCCTCATTCTCTCAAAGGTGGTGGAGCTCTTACTGTTCATTTGCGAATGAACAACATTTTTCAACATCCTTTAGGTACAGAAGACCACTCAGATGATATCTGAAATGTTTAGGCCACTAATTTTGGAGAATGTATTCCTAATGAAGGTATTGCCATTGTCAACCAAACATACCAAGAGAATGAAAGTTAATGTATACGTACATATATGGATGGTACTGTTTATACGTCATTAGTCTTAGAGTGCAATACCTAAAGATAATCTGATTGTTTCTGCATAAGAAAACTGTCCATCTTTAGCCCCAAATATTTACTGCTATTTTACCGGGCTCATTTTCTCTTATAAATTTAAATTATTGAGGGATAAATCAAATTAAGTTTCTTGAAATTTTGCAAATTTGGTTTTGCTCATCCTTCATTTCCCTATTAGGAAAAATGCCTATTAACACAACTGCTAATCATGTTAAGTTACTGTTTATATTTTTAGGACATCACATTCAAAAACTAAGACTTATTTTTAGGTTATTCACCAAAGTGAACATATTGTTCTTGTGTTACTCCCTGTGTAAGTATTATACTAGTATTTCACTCTGTTTTAGACTTTCACAAAGTCAAATCCTGTTTGCAATATTACTGATTCAAAATGAGATTTTTAAGAAGAATCAGAGTTTGACAAGGTGTTGTCATTGCAAATCATTTTGCTAATAACAGGAAAACTACTACTGATAGTAATTTACTACATTATATCCAATCCTAACCACAACCTTATATTCCCATTTTACAGATGGGAACCCTTCAGCTCGGAAGAGTTAAGTGAGTTGGCAAAAATGACAACATTGATACAGGATTCAAAGTCAGGTCTTTCCTTTTTGATTTGTTACTATACCCAAGCCCCTGAACAAATTAAACTACTAAACTATACAACTCAAAAGAACAAATCACACAAACATGTTACATATGCTATTTCATACCTTTAATCCTCTGAAACTTCCTGGGCTAGTTGGAGAGGAACTGGAGGATTTCGTAGATTTAGGAGTAGAAAGCTGGCTGCTGGGAGTTCCATTAACTGACCATGAGACAACAAAGAAGATAGAGGTGGTTAAAACCGAAAACAACCAGATTGTGTCAAAACATTAAGCACATGCACCACACAGCTCCAATGAAGCTTCCACTCATTTAAAGCTCAAAGCAGATGGCAAATCAGAAAAAAGGAAAAATAACGTATTATATTTTAGACAACGTATTGGACAAATCAGGAGTGAAACTAGGATTATTTTCAATAATAGCTTTCTGACAGTGACATAAACAAAGATATAAAACATTATAGAACTAAGGATATGAACAAGAACTTGTCCATATATCCTGCCTGCCATCAAGGATAGAAAAATGAATGGCTATCGTATTTGTAATGGTTTACTATGAAGATTGTCCCATAACCTCCAATAGCACTATCTTGGCATATGATGACCTGAATAAGCAAGACATTCTATGGCTCTCCCAAATGAATTCCACCATCATCCAAGGAAATTTTCAAAGGACATTCTTAATGGAACAGGAAAATTAATGGTCATTTTTCTTGTAATGTCTACTTATTTGTTTGAAGGCCATAAAAGATACTCTTCAACTTTCTTTTGATCTAGACTAGTTATTTCTAATTCCTCCCATTTTCATCACAGCTCATTTCCCCATTTTATATATATATATATATATATATATATATATATATATATATATATATATATATATATATATATATATATATGTATATATATATATATATATATATATATCCTCCTCCAAACTTCCACACACTTCTTAGGTTGAAGCTTCAATTTTAGAGCCTATGTGAGGATATGGCCACTGCTGTTTTGAGGGGACAGTTTGTCAGCAAACTCGATACTACAGAATGTCGTTCAAATATTTCAGTATGACTCATACTTATTCCTAATGGTATCCCCTGGATCCATTTCTGCTTTAATTTCACAAAGCTGGTAGTTAATGCCTAGTTTTGGTGTGTAATTTTTCTCTCTTCTAAGAAGTATCTGTAACCCCTTTTATCATGAATCTTCAATGCTTTTGCCCAAAGTAGATGAAAACTGCCATTCATTTCTATAGAAAGAAAAGTCCATTTCCTTTTTCTAAAATATGAGAGAACAGAATAGACTATTGTTTTAAATGATGCTAATAAGTATAAAAAGCAAAATACAGAGATAAAGGTCCTCACTAGGTGATTGAAAAAGGTGAGCACCACTCTTTGAGTGGAGGCAGAAGTCCTGGGCCAAATATTTGTGATTAAATGAGTCATTTGCAAACAGGGGTATCTGGGTCTATGAAGCCATGTTTGTTTATTTGCTCATTTAAAACAATCAGCAAAGATGAAAACTTTTTCTAGCTATGTTTAAATTATGAAACTTTAATTTTTCTAATTCAAAACCACTCATTCTAAAATAATTAACAGCGGTTTAGATTTTCTTAAGTAATATATGTGGGTATTTAGAGTGCAAGTCCAACCCCAGTAACTACCCAATTATTTCAAAAGTTTTCAGAGGATTCAACAGCCCTGATTATTTCTTAATTAAGTTCAATTTCAATTAACGTCATATCTTTAAAACAGTTCTCTTTAAAGGGAACTGGGGGAAACGCCTCTTTAAAGTCACATATGAAATAGAGATTATGATGGGCAATGGACTAGTAAACTTTCTGGGAGCTGACACTTGTTTTAGTTCATCTCACAGCAACCTGGAGACGTCACCAGTTACTGCTCAGTAAGTGCTGTTAGCTTCCACTAATAATATTCAGACACCGTACTGATATCAAAGGCTTCTCGGGCAGGTGAGAGAAAAGGGACTAAAGGAGAAAAATCAATTCCTGCCAATGGTAATCTCTGTAGCTGACCCATCCCCTGCCAACACACGCCTGCTATACATAGTTTCTTAACAAAACTCACTGCCAGGGCATTTCACTGGTGTCAGTAACCATATGCCCATGTTTCCCCCCAAAACCTCTGATCCTAAAGAGATAAGAGGTCACATGGAGCCCCCTAAATTTCTGACAGCATTTGGAAGGTTCTCAAAAATGTTGTCTAATGAGTAGCCCTTGGAACCATTTATGAGCACATTTCTCCAGCGTCTTTGGGAGGCCTGGGCAGTGCCTCGCTGCGCCTTCTCCCCTGACACACACTGCTGCCAACAACTGGAAGGCGTGCAATGACCAGCCAGCATCTTTACAATGTTCCCGCTCTTATACTACACCCCTGGCATTCTCTCCCCAAACAAGGCTTTCATCTATCCCCCAACACACCTCAACTGTATGCTAAGATCAACTTGGGGACTTTTTGTTTGCTCTGAATATTTTTTATCTTAGTGGTCTATGCAAGAGTCCCAAGCTATAGACCTAAAGTGAGAATTAAGACAAATTATGGTAACTATTTGCCCACTGGTGTATATCCAGATTAACCTCTGTGTGCTTATATACACTATTTAGCTCTTCCAATAAATTAGAGTCTGTTGAGCGATTTAGTCAACCCAAAAACTTCGCTTATGGGAGCATTTCTGTCCTAAGACTGAAAAATGGATAATATTATGTTCACAAAGTTACTAGCTCTGTTTGAAATTCCAATTAGTCCCATGGAATTTTAAATATGGTAACAGGTAGACCGCAGCTAAAGCAGCCTGTAAAAGCAAGATATACTTCTGGGTACGGTGGCTTTTAATGATATAAAATCCTTTCCTTCCTGGTAGTGGGAGAGAATACAATCTGAATAAATAGAGTAACTTTCTTCAGCAACACGGTGAAGTTCCAGCAATTGACTTGGGTCTCAGCCTTCGGTAACTGCAGCATGTGCTGAACATATTTTTGAGCTAATCTCTTACAAGAAGCCATCTGCCCTCTGGAAGGTGATTTAAACATCTCACAACTTTCACTTATGAGTTTAAGGATCTATTAAAGCAAATCCAAATATGGACTCAGTTAAAAATGTGGGGTACTGGAATGCAAAGATTTTCTTGAATCAATTTCTAAGCATTCCAAATTCAAGTTAAAAACATGTATACATTTATTAGACTACACTATGAAGCAGCTGGTCTGGAAGACAAATGTGGCTATGAAACCTGCTTTGAGTTCAGTATGTTAATTTCCCTCTTACGACCTCCGGGAGACAAATGTGAAATCATCTTAATACCTGACTCTTGAACCATTCTCCCCATGCCTATTTTGTTATTTTACTATATAAGCATCTGTAAACCCACCACTAAAACAAAAGCTATGAATCTGACGAAAATCTCCAACTTCCATATGGTAAGCTCAGTTCAGTGTATTGATGCAAATTTCATATTATATTCGCTTTCCCAGTGTTTCAGATACTTTACAGAAAGCATAGTATGATTTGAAATAAACTTAACAGCAGAGAAATGCTTTCAGTTGAAAATATTCATATCAGCAATATGTTCAGAAAGAGAAAGTACTGGGCCTATTAATCCCAGGATAGGGAGAAAGGTGAGAACAAGAGTATAATTGCCTCCATGGCCATTTAGCCTTTTTCAACAATAGAGTATTTCCCAAGATTAGCTAGAAAATAAACCCCTTGAGGCAATGTGCCTCCTTGATCACTCAGGAGTGTGACTACACACAGACAGGCACTTCGCAATCTCCTGACAATGACTGGCCCTCTGGGACATAAGGGAGGCTGAAGCATTTCACACTGCACAGATGTACACTGGTACCACCCAGATACACTCATGGAAATGGAGCAAAGGAAACAGAAATGTGTCCAAAGACAAAAACAGAAACCCAGCAGAGCAACAAAGCCATAATAACCATGGCTCACCTGGGGATTTGGTTGTAGAGTAGGCACTGGAGTAGGGACCACCCCTCTTTACTGTACAGTAAGATATACAGAGGAGGAGACAGTAAGGAGAGTGATTATTCAGCAGGTCTAAACGTGTCTACAGAAAGAAGGGCTAAACAACCCCTAAAGAAAGTAGGGCAGGTGCTGAAAGGGGAAGCAGTGAAAAGTAGAATGGCCCCCAAACTCAGGTCTTTTATACCAAGTTTGATGCTTGGGACAGTGTTTCCTACTTGGACATGTTCTAGATTTCCCACATGTAAAATGATGGTTTCTCACGATCCTTTCCTTAGTGGGAAATGATATCAGCAAAATTATTTATAACTAGACTATGAACAAACCTTGTAAAATCAATATATCAAGATATTCATGGATGTTTAAAATTTTTTAAATGCCAAAAACAGTCAAAATTATGACAAATCTATAGGCCTAGGACCTAGGTCAGTCTGACTCTTAAGTAAAGTACTTCTTTTCAAGAATAATCATTGCTACTATTAAATTGCTTGATAAAGGAAAGGCCTGGGGAAACCTACCAAGTAAATACATTGCTGCATTAGGTGTGGATGTGTATGTTTTAAACCAATAAGAAAATATCCACCACCATATAGCATCAAATTTAAAATGCAGTACAAATTTAAATTACAGTGGTCAAACTATGAAACACTTCCACGTAAATATCAGGAGAAGAACCTAGATAACAAGATTGTTCTCGAGAAAATGTGTTAGAACAAAACAAACTAGCTTCTCAGGCGACTTATAACTTTGAGAAACAGACTTCAATTTTTGGTTGAAAAACTCATGTCATCTATATGTCGTTCTGGAACCTGGCTGCATACTAGCATGGGAAGACTACCAGTTCATAATAATTAGAGAAAACTGAAGGAGAATGAGAGGTGACCATCCATTCCCTTTCCATTAATTACCTGAAGCTGGTGATTTGCTACGTCGAGAGGGCCCAGGGCTTTTGGATCCAGAATACTTAGCTGAGGAGCGAGAATAAGATGACTTCAAGACACGGCATTCTAGAAAGGAAGGAAAAGTGCATTGAGTGGATCTGGTTTTAATACTAGCCAAAGGAAGATCTCACATGGGAAAGTGGTTTACTGCCTAAAACCATCACCTGATCGTTCTTCTATTCAGTGAAACACTTTTAATATACAAAACAACCATCCCAAAAGTATACCCGAGGTCTCTTTAATTAGACTACATACATACCTTGTGACATCACCTCATCATTGTTCCATATAGAGAAAGCCCAATGTCCTAACTTCACACACACACACACACACACACACACACACACACACACACACACACACCCCTCTTAATCTAAACATGTGCAGCTTTTTAGTCAGTAGCATTCAAAGGCTAAGACTACACTTTTATTCTCAACTCTTTATCAAATGTTGAAAAGGTATGTAGGACTCATATATGAATTCCTTAATGTCTTATTTTCCATCTTTCCAAAGTGTAGAGCACACAAAACAAGGAAACTAGCTTTAAATAATAACTCAGGTCTTGCCATAAATTACTAAATAAAATAGTGTTTAGAGTATCAGAGCTAACTGTAGCTAAAATAATCATTTCTAATTTGAATAATTAGGAACATGGGTTTAAAAGTCATGCAGGTTTTGGCTGAATCACAGATTTGACTTGGCTAACAGGGGTGGGTGCGGGGCATTGTTGATTAGACTAGAGCTTCAGTTTTTCCACCAAGAAACTAGGATAAGAACAAAATCTACTTCACAGGCTTCTTATAAGAATTAAATTAGCTAACATACTGTCTGTAATTTACGTTAAAATACTTCAATTTATACAGGAAGATTAAAATGTGGGTTGGTTTTAATGTACACCTCAGGAGCTATAAATTACCATATGAAGTACACACTAATCAGGAAAACATACAGCAGGGGAGGGACAGTTAACACTTGAAAGACTGTAATGAAAACCTTACACAGAGAGGGCTCTAGCAACTTCAGTGTAGTTCATTGACATTATGGATGTTACAAAGTATTCCATTGTTGAAAGGAGTGGTAAGTGGATCAGGCAGAAACCTCCTGAAGGCACTGCCCCCGTTTCCCCAGCAGGACTGGTCAATCCACAGAGCCCAGACTGGAACTTCAGGATTCCATCCAGGTGGAGGGATCTGTGTGCCAGCTCTTCCTGCAGCTCTCAGTGGAGGATTTGGTTACTTGGTTTAAGACTAGGTTAGCTGGGGCTGGCCGAGTGGCGCGGTGGTTAAGCGCTGGCTTAGGAAGCCAGCGGCCCCGGTTCGGGTCCCGCATATGAGGTCCAGTGACACTGCCCTCAAAAAAAAAAAACAAAAAAACAAAAAACTGTGGAAAGACTAGGTTAGCTGATTTCAATGGATCTTGAATGTAAGATGCTGTCAGGAATCTAAATGGACAGAGACTTGGGACTTCATCAAGAGTATAACGCAAATTAAATAGCTGATTACATTTCAAAAAGCTTTGCCTCCTAATAAATGTACCTATGGCAGAATTAAGTCCGAGACTTGCTTTCACTGGAAAATTTTATGACCTGACGGTAGTGGTATAATAATCACATTAACAACAACAATAGCAATAGCATATATATTATGTAACAGGTACCCTTCTAACTGCTTTACAAATACTAACTCATTTAAAATGTTATGAGACAGCCATTATTATTATCCCCAGTTTGAAGGAGATTAAGTTAATAAGTGATTGAAAGGGAAGCCATCAGTAGCTTGCACCTATCTCTACTGGAGTCTATCCATAGCCAACAACAACAAAACACTATGAAGGATCCAGCTACCTGAGGTAAATTTACAACACGCATGTGGACCGGGTACAATGGCTGGTACATACATGTTTAAGTGCTCAATAAATGTTTCATTATTGCTGTTTTTATTATCCAAATTAACTTGATAATCTAGAACATACCATTGTTGAGATTTTCAGTGTCTCAACACTCAAAATGACCAAGATTGGCATCAAAGAAATACTATGAAATGAAATTATGCTAAAATCAAGAAAGACGTAAAATACAGAAAGATGTAAATGCATGTTTCAGTCAACCTAAACCATCCATGAGAACAGGGAAGAACATTACACCGATAATACAAAGGACATCGCCTGCAATTCTTTAGGGACTTTCCAGTGACATTACCAGTTTAAAGCAGGACCAGTCCAGTAGACTGTAAGACAGCACACAAACACTCAGAGAAATATGACAAAAGTGAAAAACAAAACAGAAAATAAGAGTAGATAAATGAGTCCCAAGCACAAGTAGATAAATTATCCCAAGGGAACTGACTTAGTTTAACAGGAGAATTAATTACACAAGGGAGTTTGGTACCATAGAATGTATCATCTTGAATTTTTTAAAAGTCTAGATGGATCATGGTATTCATTTGGTCATTTGTGTCTCTAATTCTGGGCTGTCAAAATCACTACAACTGGAAGTATTCTACCATCAGTCTAGATTTTTGAAAAACCAACTATTCTTATTCATGAAATTAAAGAGTGAGATTGTATTTCAAACATCTCTCTCTTCTGTGAAACATTATATCTGTATGACTTTACCTTACTTAAAAATGAAACTGACTTTATCAACCAAAATGATCACTATTACTATAATAGGTTTAAACTAATTCAAGACAACAGAGTAAAGCAACATTTCTAGAATCAATAACATTTGACATCACTGAGGTTATTGCTAAATAGTTGAGAATTCCATACATTGGCTAAAATCAATAAAAGGGATTTTCTTATCCCATCAATGAAAATAGCTTTTTTTCTTGCCTATATAAACAATGCATGCTATTTTTTTAATTGCAAACAGAACAATGAGATAAAAAGAGACCTGAGATAATCACTATTAACAATTTAGTTATTATCATCTTATGTATCTTTTTATTGACATGGAAAATGGACAACTGCTTCAGGTTTGACCCTGTCCACGTAATTCAGCCTCCACTCTAAAAGAGGGCAGGAAATTCATTTCAGAGGCAAAACAATGCAGTAAAAAGGCAGGGAACCAAAAAGCTAAAAAATGAAAACTGCTGAACTGCTGAATTAGTTTTTTGTTGTTGTTGTTGTTTTAATGACTAGGTAAATACTTTCATCAATTAAGAAGGATCCTGTCAAAATCCAAGCCTCCATCACAGAGTTACACCGGTGGCCAATGAGCTGCCTTACCACTGTGGTCCAGGACAAAGTCATCTTGGGCATAACGAAATTTCTCAGGTCCACATGCAATAAAAACATCGTCATCACCAAAAAAGTCCTGCAGACAAGTAACCTAAAAAACAAAAACAAAAATCCAAAAAATAAATTAGAAACATTAGAAGTGAAATAAAAAGTCAGCAAAATCAAATACATTTTTCAGGCCTCACCTAGAACCTTAAGTTGGAAGGTAAGGCTGTTTAACATCACATTTCCAAGAGTTTTACTCTTCACAAAGCACTTTCAAACAGGGTCTCCTGACCTCAGGACAACAGAATGAGGCGCTCACAGCGGGCATCTACAGTCCTGTTTTACAGGTGCAGTCAAGGTGTACCGAAAAGGTAAAGTGATGTCTTCCAGGTTTCGAATTAATGGGCAGCAAAGCTGGGGCTGATGGTGGCCCCTGCTCGCAGTTTAGTGTACTTGACTTTTCTACCCTTCCTCCCTCTCCTAGCAATTCCACTTCCCAGCCATGTCACCTTGGGCATGACTTCTCTGTACCTCTGGTACAGTTCACCTTTGGTTGTTTTCAGGCTTCAGGTATGAAAACTGCTTCAAACGGGTGTCAGTCATGTTAGTACAGTAGTCCCTCCTCGTCCTTTGGGATATCTGAAGACCCACAGGAGATATCTGAAACTCCGGATAGTACCCAACCCTATGTAGACCATGTTACTTCCTATACACACACACCTTTTCAACTTGAAGAATTTTATGGCTTCTCTTTGGCACATCCAAATTGTCAGCTTCCCTACTCTTGCACTTAGGGACCATTATTAAGTAAAATAAGGATGACTTGCGCACAAGCACTGCAATACCAGGACAGGCATCTGATAACTGACATGCTACTATAATAAGTGACTAATGGGCGGGAGGGTATACAGCTTGAAGACGAAAGACACAGGGATGACTCACGTCCCGGGCAGAATGAAGCAGGGCTTTCATCATACTACTCAGAAGGGCACACCATTTAAAACTTATAAATTATTTCTGGAATTTTCCATTTAATATTTTTGGACTGCAGTTGACCACCCTTAACTGAAATTGCACAAAGCAAAGCCTTGGATAAGGGGGCACTACTGAACCCAGTGTGTTAATGCTCACCTCCATCATCACCACCATCACTAAAATCAGAAGAAGATTTGCCTCACAGGTGATGGGCCTAAGCGTCAGGGTCCCTCCAAGGCCCTGTTCCTAAACGTGTATTCCTAATTTCATTTTGTTTTTTCAGAAAGCCCCCTCCCACTCCGCCCATATTGTATCAGCATCAGATCCCATAGAACCCAGATCCAACCCAGGGAGCACATTCATTCATTCATCCCACTGGCGACAAGAAGAACCATTTTCCAACACTTTGGGTGTAGACAGACTCCACTTTTGCCTGTTTGTCAACAGGCTCTATGATAAGATTTCTTTTTTCATACAGTACTCCTTTTTCAGTAATAATACAGTTTTAAAAAAAGAAAATCAGTGCTCTAGTACTTGGAGGATTGGGCAATCTCAATGATTCCTTAAGTCTTCCTGATCACTATGTAGCTTATTGGGGAAAAAAACAATCTCATCATAGAGTTCAAAACCACTGCTCCCCTAGTGGCAGGCTCCACTGTTCTCACAGGTGTGGCAATACATGAAGATCACAGCGGGATACTCAGTCTCTCGCAGGCCCCAGGCTGGGGGACCACACACCACTGACAAGGCTCAGTGGCTCCCTTCTTGACAAGGTAACAATCCTGCACAGAGCATCCAAGTTCATCTTTCCAAACACGGTTTGCATAAGGTGTTTGCTTCCCTTTGATTCAGGTGCCAGCCACTGAATGCATATTTGCCTCAATTAATTCATCACTACTCTCAAGAAATGATAGGTATCAAATGAATAAATGATATAGCTGAGATGAACATGTATTTTGACTAATTTTATTAAGCTGTCCTCAGGACATCTCATAAACAATTCCCATTTCCATTCTTTCAACGAATTTGCATTAAGCACTTATTATGTGCCAGGCACTATTCTAGGTGCTACAGAAACAGCAGTCAAGAAAGAAAAGAGAGACAAAAATCCTTGCCCTCATGGAGCAAGTGTGAGGACATGACAATCAAATGTGCATAGGTAAACTCATGCAATGTGAAAAGGTGGCAAGTGTAATGGAGAAAGATCAAGGAGGGGGACAGTAGCTACAGGGGATGGGTGCTGCAGTATAAAACAGGGTGCTCACAGGAGGGCTCATTGCAAAGCTGACATTTGGACAGAATATGAAAAGAGGCTAGGGAGCAAGCCCCATGGCTATCTGGGGGAAAGTGTTCCTGGCAGAGAGAAACAAATATACACAAGCCGGGTGCAGAGATCAGGCTTGGCATGCTCACAAGAAATGGTCCTGGAACCGAGCAGAAAGGGGAAGAGTCACTGAGGGAGATGAGATCAGAAAGGTGGGGAGGTTGAGCAGGGGTACAGGCCTTGCCAGCCATTGGAGGGGGCTACGGCTTTACTCAGTGAGATGAGAACCTCTGGAGGCTCCCGAGCACAGCCACACATGACTTAGATTTAGTGGGATCACACTGTGTTCAGACTGCAATAGGCAGGATGGAGAGAGAGCAGCGTCACTGGAGGCAGCCGCTAACTTCAGGCAAGAGGCAAGTGTGGCAAATGCCAAGGTGTGAGGGGCAGAGAGAGTGAGAAGGGGTCACACTACCTGGCTGTGGAGATATGAGACAAGAGGGAAGAACATGACGACGGCTCAGGGGTCTTCGCCTGAGCCATGAAGAGGAGGGGGTTGCCCTAAACTCCGACAGGGAAGACTACAAGACAATGGACAAGCTTAGCTGTGCAGAGGGTGAGCATGTGTTCAGATTTGGGGCATTAACTGTGAAGTGCCCATTAAACATCCAGGTGGAGGTACTGGGTGGACACATACAAATCTGAATAATTATAAAAGAGAAGAGACAGGTTGGACTTAAAAGTAACAACACACCAAAGCAAACCACTGCTTTTATTTATGTGCAAACTATGCACATAAAAATCAACATTTTTAGATCATGCACTTAAAGAGAGCTGTCAGTATATCAACCTAACTTTATGCTAAAATTCCATTTGTGTAATACCAGGCCTCCATGTAATGGTCGTTATTTGCTCACGCTTACATTTCAGGAGTATACATATTTCAGGGGCTACATATTTTAAAAGTACCAACTTTTTAAACTGAAACAGCTGATGCGATGCCTAGGGTCAGATGTAAGCTAAAATACATCTCTCCCCAGTGGAAGCCACATTCATTTACTCTAACTTTTATCAAGTACCAACGATATGCAATGCATAAACCTAGAAGAAGCAGCATGCAGGTGGAGGATGGACAAGAAAAGTAATACAGTTCAAAATTACACCAGGAGCATGCTGTAAGAGGACACCTGTTATGGAAATAAAGTACAAAGAAGAACTAACTTAATGAAAATAGCATCCCATAAAACAAAGTATTCAAAACCTTTAGAATATTTCGTATGTTTGGACATTTAGATAATTCTACCTTTAAAAAAAAAACAAAAAACCATATTTCTTGTTCTAAAATGCTGGTGGTCTATTTGCTCCTTTTATCATGTTTTGAAAACTGGGATTTAACATTAAGTTATGGGCCATGTTACCAAATCTGATTCAGAAAAAAAACACATCAATAACATAAATAACATCTCTGTCATTCTTAAAGGGAGTGAGAAAAGTGTATCAGTTTTGAAGACCTCTTACTGTTTGTGTCTAATTCTTCAATGCAAGCAGCTCTTCAGGAATAACAGATGGGACGTGGTTTATCAAAGAAACCTACACAAATGAGAGGCAAGTAATATTTCTGCTAAAGTATCAAATTAAAGCAATCAGCGGGATCTAATGGGAAAACATCCAACTGAGAAAGAATATATCCATGGGCACATATTGAAGCTTTCCAAATGAATGGGGGCCATTTAAAAACAGTAATTTTTCTGTCCTTTGGTAGACAGATTAATTAGGTCAGGGTGAATAGGTGGCAGGCATAATTTCAGTGCTGGTTCTTCATAGCCCGCCACAACCACGTTTCTTTTCTTTCCCTGTTTGGCCTCCATGAAAGGATACAGAAATACAAAGGCCTGAGATCTGATAGAAACACATCCTAGGAGCATAACAAACCCTTTCCTCAAAAGAAAAATGGCAGAGGACACAGCAGCGTCATCCTCCCTGGACACACATGCCGAACCAGGGGAGGTTTCCATTTCCCAACCCTCTGGCATTTTTGGCAAATCTTTATTTCTTTCCCCTTCCCGAGTTACAAAAGAGTTGATAGTAAAGCAGATCAGGTTTCTCGGGCGTCTCTTCTTCCAACAAAATTCTAAAGTCTAAATATTTTAGTTTCTAAGAAAAGCTTACGTATTTATATTTTAGGAGGCTGCTTTCAGAAAAGTAGAGTGAATTTTTCTGAGGGGACACAAAACGAGCACCATTTTAAGTGGGTAAATAGCAACGTCCATTTGGGATTTCTTTCTGTTCAAGTTTCAGCCTCATCTATCCTCAACGAAATCTTCATGCCCTTCAAATCCAGGTGTACCCTTAATACTCTGAAATTCCCCCAACGGGGACAGTACCACTGAGGTGGTTGCCTGGTTTTTGTGTCTGGACCTCTCACCGGACTGCACACATATAGGATCATGGTTTAGCTCATCATTATAATTCTAGCAGAATACACAGCATATAGTATTTGTTCAATAAATTGCTGTTGAATTAAGAAAATGCCTTGAGTCCCACTCCCTCCAGCCTTCTCTCAACGCTCCATCTCACACTCTTTCTATGGAATTCCTTTCAACCCAATATCATGCACGGTAATCCTTGTTCCCAGATTTATGATGTTGGTTTTCTATGCCAAGACAACCTATAAACTCTTTGAACACACCAGTCAAATCCTATAGCCCCTTAAAGAAGGTATTCAGCAAATAATTGATCAAATTTTGGCTCTAGGCACCTTAAAATAACTTACTAAAAACTCATCTTTGATCAGATAAGTTCTCTGCAGAAATAAATTTCATTTCATAATTATTTCAGGGTGATTTGAAAGATATTATTTGTGAAATCTACTACTACAACTATTTAATAGAGGTGATTCAAAGCAAAGCAATTTACTATTCAATCTGCCATTCAGTGCTATTAAGAGACTTACAGTTGTATTGAATAATGAGCTCCTGAGATAACTTTCCAAAGCTATATTGTTGAAAATTTCCAAGACCTGATAAAAATGCAAAAGCAACATCACTGGATTTCAATGAGCAATGAGTTTAAACTGACATCAACTTATCTAAATACAGAGGTGCCTCTATATATATATATATATATATATATATATATATATATATATATATATACACACACACACATTTTAAGAAAGGAAAAAACTATATTTAAGTTGTAATACTCAATATATATCGATAACAAAAGATGAATACCAGTCATACTTGACTTCTGCAATTACAAGAGGTGCTCACATTGTTACCATCAGTCTCCAGACACTTCTGATTAAGGTGAACTACTGCTTGAGCAATGCTGATCAAAGTGTCCACTTGTATATTTTTTGGCACCCCCAGAATAGTCAGGGTCAAAATCTTAGCACCCTTGAAACATCTATCTCACAAAACAAGGACCACATTTTGTAGAGAAAATAATATTATGATGGATATCAGGAGTATAAACTATACCTTGGAATTTTTTTAAGGATTTCCATTCATTTTAACTGCTTGTGTACAGGAAAGAGGGATGGAGGGAAGGAGGGAGGGAGACTGAGACCAAAGTCGTGTCACACCTACTGTGGAAATCAAATGCTTTCATTACTCAGTTTTAAAAGGTTGTCTCTACTGAAGAGTAAACAAAAAAAAAACAACAACAAGTTTTTTTCCCCAGCTCACTTCTAAAGAGGGCCGGAAGGAGCTCTAAGTTGCTTATATTTGAAACTAAAATTATTATATGGGCTTTTAATGGAAATGCATTGATGCCCTTATTTGTTTTTGTAAGAAATTATCACATTACAAGCCATACATTGTCAACATGGAACTCCATTTAATTTTGAACCTCCCAAAGGTTTTTCTAGCATATATAATTTTTCTATCACGTAAACAAATAGAAATACTAGTTTTTTAAGATCTAAAGAAAACCCAAATGACCATTTTAACATACAATATAGGAGAAGCCTAATAGCTGCTGAGCCATAGTCTATCTATGGTTACCAGGGGACACTTTTTTTTGGTTTTTAATAGACTGACCTTGTAGAGAGGCTTGAAAGCAATAAATGGAGAGGATTGGCCCAACGGTAACTAACCTTGTCACAGACACACACTCCCACCATCCCACCCCCCCACACACACTCCCACCATCCCACCCCCCCACACACACTCCCACCATTCCACCCCCCACACACACACTCCCACCATCCCACCCCCCACACACACTCCCACCCTCCTACCCCCCCACACACCCTCCCACCATCCCACCCCCCCACACACCCCACACTCCCACCATCCCACCCCCCCACACACTCCTACCATCCCACCCCCCCACACACTCCCACCAGCCCACCCCCCACACACACTCCCACCCCCCACACACACACACACTCCCACCATCCCACCCCCCATACACACACTCCCACCATCCCACCTCCCACACACACACTCCGACCATCCCACCCCCCCACACACTCCCACCATCCTCCCCCCCCAAACACACTCCCACCATCCCACCCCCCCACACACCCCACACTCCCACCATCCCACCCCCCCCCACACTCCTACCATCCCACCCCCCCACACACTCCCACCATCCCACCCCCACACACACTCCCACCCCCCACACACACACACTCCCACCATCCCACCCCCCATACACACACTCCCACCATCCCACCCCCACACACACACTCCCACCATCCCACCCCCCACACACCCCACACTCCATACCCTCCCCCCCTTTATTTATTTTTTTTTCCAGTTCTATATCTAGAATATAAGTTCTCCTTAAAACAAACAGGGAAACCATATCTGAAATAAAGAAAAGATAAGTCATTTGGTTCTTTCAAACTGCTTAGAAACAACCAGAAAAACAAATACAGAGGCCAGTAAGCAGGGGCTGAGATTGTCTCATTTCTTTTCCCTCTACAGAAAACACAATTAGCATAAATAGTTTGCTTTGTTCCCAGTAAATGTTGGCTGGCCTACAGTAAGGGAAGGATCCCTTTCCACTGCAAAAAAAACAAGCTACTTAGAATAGCAACCTTTTTCAGCTTCCTGTAAAACCATTCAGCCAGGCACCATGTGGTTGCCATGGAAACAGAACTGAAGCTAAAAGATGACAGTACTTACAGTAAAGGGCCTCTTAATTGTGTCTACAGACAACTCCCTCCCTACATTTGGCTTGCTTCCATGAAAAAAATACTAGATCTAACCTTCTCCCACTGTGGCCTTTTTGTAATGACTATTCACCAGTGAAGACTGATCATAGCATCTTTAGCATCTTGAGACCAAATACCTGAATTCATGAAATACCTTTATCAATAGGATGGAAAGAACTTAAAAAATTCACAGATCTTCAGCTACCAAATGTATTTTGGGAGGAGAGACAATGACCCCTCTTCCTACAAAGGAAGTAATTTCTAAGCGACCCTCAGGCTGCCCCTACTGAGCCCCCTCCCTTAACTCCTACAGGAAAAAGTTACAAATTTACTCTAGAGTTTTCTACCAAGGGAGGGAGGCTGGAGCAAACTTTTAGAAGAATTCCGGTGAGGAAATCAGAGGAAACCTATGAAGCCAACCATTGTGAGTTTCCCTCTAATTTTAAAGAGGTTAGAGCTGAATGTTTTCAAACAGCTGTGACTACAACTTGAGTCAATGCTCTCTAGGATTTAGTCATCCTCAAATAATAAACAAGAAAGGAAATCATAAGTGTACAAAAGAGGCAACTGAGGACTAAAGTAAGAGATGGTCATTTTCTAATCCAATTTTTCCTGTTTCCAACAGGAGCCAGCAAGGAATCCCTAACGTACACTGTACACAGTGAGTCTCATTTACACGTGACTTGCATTTAGCACTCTGAACAACCCTGTGAGGCTGACATTAGGATTCCCACTTTACACAAAAAGAAACAAAAGCTCAGAGAGGTTAAGTAACTTGCTCCAGGTCACACAGCCAGGAGCAGAGGAGCTGAGCTTTGAGCTCTGCCGGTCTGACTTGGAACATACGCTTTGTACTTGACCACACACTGTCTCCCGAAAGAAGAAAACAGTGTGATTTACAATCTATGAAAAACAACATAAGACAGCTTATTGAGAGAAGTCAGAGAAGTTTTTAAATTTGTCTAAAACTCAAATAGCCCGACCATTTCTCTATGTCTTACTTTTATGAAGTTAATGAATGGCAAGTATGTAAGCTTATATCTAAATTTTTTCTTTTTTCTTTTTTCTTCCCAGGATCAACTTCTAAGACATGTCATAAGGTCAGTACAAGTTCGGGCCAACGTCCTCGACTTCAGGGAATACTGACTATGTTCTGAAATTGATATCTTCAAACAAATTGCCTAACTCTTTCTAAAAACAAATTAAAAGCACAAGTCAGAATCATATGCTTTTAGAATTGGACTCCATTTGCTGCCAAACTGGAAATTTCAAGAGTATAAATATGTATTAATATTATGACCTTTAAAATTTTAACCTAACAGCAAAACCTACAACATTTTCCAGAAATATATTCTCAGTATACAAAAATACATCCTCAGGCTCGTCTACCTTTTTGGCATCAGTTTAGCATGTGGTGAGCACATCCAGGTAGCTAGAACCTTGGACCAGAGACTAAGAAAACCATCAGTTCAGGTCATCAGTTCATTCTTCGCTTGTTTCGGAAAACACCAGCCACTCAGCATTATCAGTACAAACACTGTTATCATGCTCTGATATAATAGGGCCATTTAGGCTTATAGGAAAACCATCCCTCCTTTAAAAAAAAAAAAATCACGTCAGTTTTTTTTGTTTCTTTCATCTTAATAAATTTTCTTCCTCCCCTGTCATTGTGCTCTGAACTTTCACCTCTTATACCAAAAAGATCACCCCAGAGACCCTTTTAGCAGCCCCTCTGCCCACTTCTAATTTTCTGCGCTTAACAACTGGTGGCTTAGGGAAGAGATATTTCGAGTTTTAAAAAAACTTAAGTGTAAAACAAGAGTCAACTGGGTGAGGGTTAGAGACTTTGATTCGAAGGAAAGAAAATAAACTCTAGAGCCCAAATTTCACACTGTCTAGTGACAAAGTTCCTAGTTTTAAAGCTGTGGGTCAGCCTGGTGAGGAAGCTAGATTTGAGCCCAAAATAAATGGGGGCAGCTCCATGCTGCAGAATACATAAGATTTTGGTTTCTACAGCTGCATCTGTTTTCACATGACGAGAAATCAAAAATTTCATTTCAAACCAACATAAACCCTACCTACAAAGAAAGCAATGAGAGGATGTTTTTCCCCAGTGCAGTATTTGTAGACAAAGGTCTCACCTCCACAGCCAAAGAAACCCTCTGACTAAGCTGCATGCTTGTGGCTATTCAGAAGTGGAAAGCATGCCATCCATTCAAATTATTTATGGCAATGTTTTCAAAAATGAATTTGATATTGGCTGAGGCAAATATCAGAACTGGATTTTTCTGTTTAAAAGGCACCTGTTCCAGAAACATAGTCAAAACTGGTTACCCTAATATACACATAACTGATTTGCAAGTTGTTAGAATAACTATTTAGTTTAGGAGAATTCAAAGCAAGAGAGCTCAGCGGTTGGAGTCATTGGTTTATCAAGGCCCCCCCCTCTAAACATGCAAATACCCAAAAAAGGGCCATGACTATTGACTGCATACCTTTACTTATATTTATGTGGAATTTTATAATGAAAGCAGAAAAATATTTGTGTGTGTGTTTCATTTTAACGTAATTTGTATATTTAAGTAATTTAGGACCAAAAAGTACAGCAAATAATGCCCAGCCCCCAGAATTAACAAATATTATTTTGTCATGTTTACCTCAGATCCCTTTAATATATGGAAATAAAACATTGTAAGTTAAAATCTCATTGTAACTTAAAAGCCTGATGCCCCCTCCCTCCTGCCTGCTTTCCTTCTCCACCAACCCAGAAAAATATTATCAAGTATTTTCTTGGGTCCTTCCAAGCCATATTTTTAGACCTTGTATTATGGATGCATATACCCATAGACAACCATTGTTTAGTATGTTGTTAAAATTTTATACGAGTTATATCATACTAAATATATCATCCTGCAATTAGCCTTATTCACTCAGTATTGACTTTGAAACCTGCCCAAGTCTTCATTTTTCTTATTAATTCCCCCTTTTTTAGTTGTGATCCATTCCTAAAGTTTTTGTTTTTAAAAGATTATCATTTTACCATTTAACATTATTACTTTCGAGACATTGCAAAGATAATTTTTACAGACCCTCAGTACTTTCAAATTCTTTCAAATAAATGCTATTTCCTCAAGGTGTGCACCTTAGTTTCTATAGTATAATCATCATAGTGACTAAAAAGTCCTCGGGTGGAAAAACATGTGAACCAATTAATTCTTTACGCACAGACTTGACCTCCAATTATGAGAAGGGAATAGACAGCAAATGCCTAACATCTGACTCTAGAGACTTAGGGATAACTTGTATTCCAGAGAACAGGGTTTCTTGATCAAAAGGAGTATAAACTCTGGAAGAAAGAATTTTTAAATGACTAAAACTTAAAATTATTCATGCTGGAGCTATAGCTAAGCTTTCAGAAAAAAATCTGCAAGATGACTTAAAATCACTAATTCATAGAAACAGTTCCTCTTTGAAGACAAAGCAAAGGAAGAAAACACAAAATCACATGTCAGATTTATTCTATGCTACAACACAAGACAAGTTCGAAAGGCACAGGAAACTCCTGTTTCACAGGGAATGCATAAAAGGAATCCCTCCCCGAAGAATTCAAAAGGCTGGGAAATGCTGATGAACCGTATGCATGCAGAATTTCTTATCTTTCTCTTGCATCCAGAGACATGATATTCTTTCAAAGAAACATCTATTTATTTTTTTGCAAATCTCCAGGGGTGTCAATTAAACTAGGACTTGGACCAGTGAGTAAGGGAAGTTGTCTGCAAGCATTTATCATCAAGTTATATGCCTTGCTTGGGGAGCCAGCTGTCTTAAATAACCATCCCCTCCCTGGGGCCACCAGTCTGGGCAAGAATGCTACTCATGTCAGAAACTCATGTCATGAGATAAGATTTGAATGGAAAAGCAAAGGGAACGTGGTCTCTGTTCTCCAGCTGGGATTGATTATTTCTTTCCCAACAAGGAGGCTGTTATTTAGCCTGAAAAAAAACAGCCTCTTTCCTTCTTGGCTATTTGCCAATCTATCATGGCACCTGAATGACCTAGCAAGTAACCTGCTCTCCATGGCTTCAAGGCCTCGGAGTCTCTCCTTAGGAGACATTTGGTACATTATTCTCCATCAACATAAACAGAAGTTACCCTTGGATTCTTGTGGCGTGACAAGGTACCTTTTGGGAACCTAGGCAGGTGGATACGGCCAGATGGAATATCAAGGTGGAGGCTGAGGCAGGTCAGCATCAGCTTTTATGAGCCAAGGAGGATGTGGAAAACATCCAGCACCTGGAGATTGTGTCTCCCTGTCTCCCTATTATATCCAGACCCAGCACCATGCTCCAGTGTGGACACTCAGGAACTACTGATTGAATAAATGAGAGGATGAGTAGCACAGAGAGGAACTCCAAGTTCAGTGGCTCATAGTATTAGACTCATGGGTGGAAGGCAGCTTCTACTACTAACAGATGCTTAGAGATGGCTATGAGGAACCAGAGGGCTCAGGCAGAAAACAGATGTGAGGAGGAGGAGAGAGGAAGGCATGCCTACACAGTGCTGAAAATTTAAACACTAGCAGGATCGCAAATGTAAGTAAATGTTATAACCACAATAAACTCCACCTACGTAGCCTCTACTACCATAGCTGGCTTGTCTCTAACAACTTAAACAACTTGAAGGGAACACTCCTAGCTTACCGGAAGGGCCAAAATAAATGGGACCCCGTATAGACCTCAATATCAGGAGCACGATGGACAGAAAGAATGTGCTCAGGGAACAGGGAAGGAGCTGAGCAGAGAACGGCTTCTCCAATGCTGAGAGGCAGGACAACATACACCTTACTAAAAAAATGTGCCAAATTGGGTTACGGGAGTCATGATATCGTCTACATGTAGGTCAACAAATTATTTCAATACTCATCAATTACAACTACATAAATTAGGTGATGATTTTTAAAGACTAAATATGAAACCTTCACAAGCTGGAGGCTTGCGTCAAACGATCCACAACGTCCTCGCCACCACGTCCACTGCCTGGTGACCAGCCCTCAGGCCTGACAGGGACCAAGGACAATTCCTTCTTCAGTCTGGGAAAGGACAGCCCTGTTCCTTGTCTCCATTTTTCACATGTTCTGTTAGTTTGGCTTGAGTCCTAATTCCCCACCATAGAAATACTCGTCTCATTCCCCTCCAGCTACAGAAGCACTAGCTCATAGATCAAGAAATTAGTTCCACCTTTAATATCCCATTATGAGATGACAGTCGCTGCTTCTGTTCAGCATGTGGTGGTTTCTTCAGTACTTCCTGAACAGTATTCAAAACGCCAACTCCAGTAACTGTCTTTGGCTGAAATCTTCCTGGGCTGAGTGACCTCAACATAGGAACTTGATAACAAAGTTTGTAGTGTACTTTTTGAAATGCCATCTTCACTTTTTAAAAAATTGTAATAATTATGTATGGTGTCAGAGGGGTAACTAGATTTGTTGTGTGATAGATGAGTGGGGGGAGAGGGTGAGAAAGGTGAAGGGATTAAGAAGTACAAATTGGTAGTTTCAAAATAATCATGGGGATGTAAAGCATACCATAGGGAATATAGTTAATAATATGGTAATAACTATGCATAGTGCCAGGTGGGTACTAGACTAGTCAGGGGAATCACTTCTTAAATTATACAAATGTCTCACCGATATGCTGTACACCAAAAATGAATATAAAATAATATTGAATGTCAACTGTAACTGAAAATTTTATAAAGGGGGGAGAAAAGGTGAAGGGAAATAAGTGGTCCATATTTCCAGGTATAAAACAAGTCATGGGGATATAACATACAGCACCGGGAATATTGTCAATAGTAGTATGTTAGTATGGTATGGTGTCAGATGAGATGGTTGCTGGGCTTATCATGGTGACCACTTCTTTAGGTATGTAAATGAGGGACAACTATGGAGTACACCTGAAATTGATATAATCTTGTATGTTAGCTATGTTTTTAATAAAAATCTAAAATAAAAAAAAAACAGCAAAAAACATTATTTCATGATTTCTTCAGAAAAATAGGGTTCTGAAATGATTATGCCCCTATTTTAAAGATTCAGGTACCCCTTCTAAAATGAAGGATGGCCATATAAACAAATAAATAAGAACAAAGCAGTGGGGTGGAAAAGGTGAAAGGAATTCAGAAGTACAAACTGTCTGTTATAAAAACATTCAAGGAGATGTGAAGTACAACATAGGGAATATAGTCAATGATGTGGTAATAACTATGCACTGTGCCAAGTGAGGACTAGACTAGCCAGGGGATCACTCCTTAAATTATTTATACACATGTCTAACCGCTATGCTGTACACCTGAAACTAATATAATATTGTATGTCAACCATAATTTAAAAATAAATGTTTTTAAAAAGCGGCTCACGGTTACCTTCATTTCCAAAAGCAGTCCCAGCTTCTGATACACACACAACTGGTTTGGGTGTGAGCCAGCAGGTGCCGTTCTAAAGAAGTGGACAGGATCACATCCTTAAAGGGCAGCACTGCCTACACCCTACACTACTTAGGAGACCACTGAGGACATAGTAACCCCGGTAAGCGGGAGCTTGGTGAAGAGAGCTGACACTGGGAGGAGATCCCAGCGCCTCCGCCCCTGGACAAACAGGATGCTGGCAGCTACTCAGAGGGGGAAGTGCTGAGGGGGAAGTGCCGTGCCCAACAAAGACGGCTGCCGGAAGGATTTCCGGCATCCAGCTCCATTGATCTGTCCGTCTGTGGGCAGGGTGTGTCCAAGCCTGCCTGTGATGTGTCGGTGAGGGCAAGCACTTTTATCTGTGCAGTGGTGGCTGCGATTCGCAGGGTTCATTTCCTGAGTATTGCTGAAGTGCAGTGTTTGAGGACTTACTGCTACCAAGTCATATTTTGTCACACATGCCTTCAGTACAGTGGGATTCATCATCCTGGAAGATTCATAACCCTTTCCACCTCACAGGAGTTCAGCAATCCTTCCCTCTGAAATCATCATCATTGTGGGGTACATAGTTTGAATATTACTCTCATTACTGCCATGCGCTGTGCATGTGTCGTGTCCCCATCCCCCCACTTTTGTTTGAATCGGCTCCACTCTCTTTGCACTCACAGGCTCATCCAGGAGCAGCACTCCTATTAAAATTCATGATGTTTGCCTCAATGCAAGCGTCTGATTGCAGCTGTCAGTTTCCCAGCTCAAGGAATTTCAGACTGCCTAAGAGGACAATGCAAGGTTAGCACTGCTAAGGAAATAGGTCAAGCTCGATTTTTCTATTTCAGTTCTGCTGCCAAAACTGTAGGCTTTTCCTACTAGGAAAAGAAAAAAAAAAAGTCCTTGTGGGGAGGCTCAGCACTTAAAAAGAGGTGAAGAGGGCACTCTTTCCTCCCTCAGCAGGGGAGCTGCCCTAGTTTCCTCACACCGAGCCTGAGGAACCTTTGTTCTATCATTGGCAGCTCTTTGGAAGAGCCTGTCTCTTTGCTTTTTATGTTACTAAGCTTCACAGACATTGAGAGACCAAACTGGACCACAACAAAAGAGGAACTGATGATAGGGCATCAGGTACTAAAAAGATTCCTTTTTTTTTTTTTTAAAAGATTTTTATTAAAATATGGCCAACATACAATATTATATTAGTTCAAGGTGTATACCATAGTTATTCAACATTTCAATACCTAAAGAAGCGATCACCATGATAAGTCCAGCAACCATCTGTCACCATATAATGCTATCACAGCATTATCAACTATATTCCTTATGAAAAAGATTCTTAATGTCCCAAAATCCACTGTCATCCTATTGAGTTGGTTGGGTTTTTTTCATCCTGTGCTACCTGGAGATTGAAGAGCAGGGGAATGGAAACCACTGGCTCTGTTTCACAAGGTAGTTCAGATCCATCCCCCTCCCCCGCCTTTCCCCTTCCCCTCACTCACATGTGCTTATACTCTTCCCACTTGGGCAAAAGCTGTGGAAACACTTTATAAGAGGCAAGGAAGAGAAGAACAGAGGCATTCTTAAATCCTCAGAAAGACAATATAATTCAGAAATCTCGCTTCTAAATGTAAGTAAAAGGGACCTAGCATTCATGTGAAGCTACACGGCATGCCCACCCCATTTCACAGATGTGGAAACGGAAGCTTAGAGAAGTGAATTGTCTAAGGCACAAATGCAGGGGCAGAATTAGGAAGAAGCCAGATTCCCTGACTCCTAGGGGCACCTTCTACTTCACTCCTGTAACAGAAAAGGAGAAAACATGCCATAGAGAGGTAAATAATCAAAATCCTTGAAATCAGCTAATTTTTCTTATACTGCCAGACAAAGATGAGAAAGAGCAAGGCATCCAAAACACAAAAACAAAAAAAATCACTGACTAGAGTGAGAAGATCTGGATCCTAAGGCCTAAAATGTGTTTGGTAACCTCAAGAAAGTTATTAACCATTCTAGGTCTTAGTTCTGTCACTCATAAAACTTGGGGTACATGATCTGTAGATTTCTTCCAGGCACACATGTGTGTATTTCCACACGTACGTTTGCTGAGACCAGCTACGTGCCCTGACACTGCATTAGACACAAGAGGGATTTAATAAAACATGAGTAAGAGAAGGTCCTTTTCATCAAAGAGCATTCGTACATTTCTTTCCTATTATCTGTTAAGTCAAGCCAGGTCTTCACTATGGAACAACAAACAACTCAGAACAATTAAGGAAGATACTGAACACTGACCATGTGCAAAGCACTATGGTTGGTATTGGAGCAGCAACAACTAAGAGCTAATAAATGAATGCCAATCTCTTTAAGCAGGAGGATAGGACACATCCATGTGAGAAGTGAAATAATTTAACATTCCCGAGCCATATTCTGGACATCTCATAGGATGGACTCATTTGCCAATTTATCTTCTATCCAGTCAGGCCTGGGGGACTCTGAGAAAGCTTCCTTAGGAGATGGAATGGATAGAGCAGACCAGTCAAAGTGAGGGTTCAATGACAATTGTGAAAGAACTAGGGGCATGAAGGGCCAAGATGACAGGTGTTGGAGTAATGCTATTCGACACTATTTCCAACCATAAATTTTACGATATAACCAATGTTGGATTTTTTTGGAACACGCCATGATCATTTTTATCTCTTTACCTTGTCCATGCTTTTCCTACCTTTGCTCCCCCTCCTCACCCCAGCCCTAGCCTAGGTCTCCAAACTCTTCTGCCCTCTCAAGGTTTGTTAGGGAGAATCGATCCAGTGAATACTACTATTTCTGATAATATTCATTTTCTACATCTAAAATATTAAATTTTAGTTTTACTTAATTCACTAAAATTAATGTTGACCAATTTTATAATCTCTATTTTATATGGGTATAAATTACTTAAGAGAGATACAGATAATACAGATTTTTGGTTATAGAATTAGAAGTTACCACAGGGATCATTTAACCCAATTTTCTTTAGTTTCTAGGTAAGGAAACTGGGATGCTAAACCCAGATAAATCAGAAATATATGCTGACATGGGTCAGGCCCTTATAGGAGGGAGAGGGCAGTTACTAAAACTAGGAAGGTATTTTGGTAACTGCTGCTTTGATTTCTATAAAAATCATTTTTACAAAAGAAAGCTGTCTTTAGATATCGCCATTATTAAAGTTACTTGATTTTACACGGATTGATTCTAAACTTACGTATGTCAAAATCTTATACAGGTTTTCTGAAAGGAAGAGTCAGAGACCAAGGTTTGGTCTTGTTGCTACCTCTAATGGCTACAAAAATGTGAGCATATAACTTAGCCTCTTAATATTTCTGTTCCAATTTTCTTCTAGGGGAAATGAAGACTAGTAAGATGTAAGGAACTTTTGCACTGTAATATACTATTTTTCATTTCTCAAGGTCAGAGGAAATACGTTCACCTTCTATATAAACCATGCGACACCTCTATGTATTTTCTACCCATTTCCCTTTTCTCGTTTCTAGCCTTCCTTGGAAAAATTCTAGTTTCTTGGTGTTCTGTTTATTCTTCATAGGGTGAACTTTTGTCACATTTCCAGTAATCAGTAAACACTTTACTAATTCCTCCCTTCTCCACTCCAAGTATCAAAAGGGATATTTCTTTAATTTTCTTTTCTCTTTACATTACTTGCATTTAGGGTTGCCAGATAAAATACAGGATGCTTAGTTAAATTTAAATTTTAGATAAGCAATGAATCCTTTTAAGTTTTTTAGTATTAAGTATGTCCTATGCATTTTCCCCCTAAATCTGACAACTCTGCCAGCACCAGTCAATGAACGATATCATTCTTCAGCTCAGTCCTGTGCAGAGAATTTTAGAAATTAATTTTCATGTTTAAAATATTTTAGTAATTTTACAGAAGGAAAAGCCCTACTTGTGTCAGCTGAGAGGTTTCTCCAATCAGTTAGCAGTCATGGATGAAAATGGCCACTCTTCATCTAGAAGAGCGGGGGAAGGGACCTGGGTAAGGCACACAGCAGTCTGTGCTTTAGGTAAAAAGTTTAAAGCAAAGATGTGTGAAATCTGACCAACACAAACACAGCCGAGTTGTTGAGGGGGGCCCCTCCTGCTTCCTATGTGTAGTGATGGCAGATCATGCTCTTTCTGAGGCTGCGGAAGCTCATAAATACCTATTAAAAGTTACATCTCCAAATCAAACCAGCTCATCTTTCTTTGACCTTCAAAAGCAACATCATCTTGGAAAAACAGCTTAGAGTGGCAATCAGCTCAACAGTCAGAATAAGCTTAAATCTAGAGTTGATCCCTGAGAGATGTGGATTAGAGCACAAACTGGTTACATGAAGAACACATGTTATGTTAAGTGTTACTGCCAACTCGCTACAGAATTATTAACCTATAAGTATTAATGGAAGGCTCTGCCAATTAGGATTGTGTTAGCTGCTCCACTTAGAGAACGACAGATCTTGGTTTCCTGTCCTAGTGGGCCTTACTTAATGGTAGCATTACACAGGGGTAGAGCCCCTCCTCTTTTTGGGGGAGGGGATGGAAAACCCACAAGTTATAATAATGCCTTTCTAGCTTTTCCACTCAGGTATTAGATTGAAGTCTCAAAAGTTAAATTCTGTGAGGTCTTAAGTAAGGTCTGGAGTATGATTTGGCTGATATAACTAGCCTATTAGTACAAGGTTTGAAGGCAGATACCAACTACTTTCTTCTGCATCCTTATAGGAAACCTTCCTATAATTTTATTAAATAGATGAAAAGAATCTCTCAGAGTCACTGTGTAGCCACAGAGAGGGTCTGCCCTTCATAAGCCAAGCAAATAACTCTTGGGGCAAGGCCCCAAGATCTGCAGCTCTTGGGTAGGATGCCTTGCTTCTGAGATGTGTATCCCTCTCTCTTCCTACTAGCTGAAATACCATGTTTCCCTCAAAATAAGACCTAACTGGAAAATAAGCCCTAGCATGATTTTTCAGGATGCTTGTAATATAAGCCCTACCCCAAACATAAGCCCCAGTTAAGATCATCAGCCAGACATGACTGTTGGAATAAATGTAGAATTTTGTACATGAATAAATGAATAATGTGGATTGTTGGAGCAAAAATTAATGTAAGCCGTGGTCTTATTTTGGGGGAAAGATGGTAGATAATTTTAGGCATTTTTTTTCCTTAAAATGAGAAAAGCACATTCTAAATTGTCTTTATCTAACTGATTATCCTCTGATGAGTGCCATTTATCTCCTGAATATGAAAGAGAATTCCCCTAACCCCATCCCAGTCATGTGCCTCCCAAGAGAGTAATGCACCCAGACAGGCCCACTGCGCTCCTCTTTAATCAGAGGCTGTTTTACATGATCACAGTCATCAGTAGGCAGTTTCCCGCCCCCCATTTATCCCTGTGACAAGAAGGAACTCTGAAAAGGAGGCAAGGCTCCCTGCCACTCGGGGAAATCTAAAAACCAGTCAGAAGTGCTGCTTTTAGAGGGTTGTCTCCTACTCAGAAGAGGCCCAGCAATCAGCCCAGTGAGAGCCCTGCTCCCCATGACAGCACACAAAGGCTGCAGCAGCAGGATGGCCTTGGAATCACTGCGTCGGGGCCTCACTCTAATTACAAACTCAGATAAAATATGCATTAACATGGGAGTCTTACGCAGGTGTTTGTAACACAAAGAAAACTGGAACGTTTACTCTTCATATAAGTCAGCACCCAGGACTTCACCCCTTTGGGGACAAAACACTAGGGAAATCCCGCTCTCCATTTCACAAGCAACCAAGAATGCAAAGGTACAAGGGGAACTTTGGTAAGATTTTTAACGATTTGGTATTAGCATCTAAACTCACTGCAGTGATTAGATCCCAGCCTCAAACATCGGGTGAGCCAGTTAACATAAGTGCAGATAACACAGTAAACGTACCCAAAGGATTCAGGGGAGCCTTCTGTTGGTTCCGAACAGGAAACTCAAAAATATAACTTCTTAAGGTTCAACGTTTCCACTCAATTTTTTTTTTTTTTAAACAGGTCAATGTATGTCCTTTTGGAAATAGGTTCTCCCCTCCAAGCGCCATTCACTAAAACCCACCCATTAGATGTTTGCCATGTGTTTAAGCTAATATGCAGGGTGCAGCTGCTCGTGGAAACAACTGTGGCTTCCAGGCTGCCTGTTTAAAAGCAATCATTAGCAATCAGAGCAAATTCCCCATCTAAACAACTTTATGTGGGCAGGAAGACAAATTTAAAGAAAAAAGAAAAAAGAAAAAAAAAAAAAACCCAAGTCAACCCAGGGCAATCCAATCAACAGCAATTGTGTATAAAATTACTACCTAATTTCAGCAGACATCCCTGGTATTTCTAACAACTGCTCGGCCTCCAGAAGAGAAATAGTGCTAATGCACCCAAAGACAGACAAAAGATCAGAAGAAACCACAGAATAAACACTCACAGCTCAATGAGCACTCTCACTTAATGACAAATCCCCCATAGTCCACCGTTGTTACAAGTCATGTGTTTAAACAAGGCGGTTCCTTCCCAGAAGGTATAGTCCATCCTTGCAGACAGAAGGAACATCAGACCCTCACACAATCTTCCCTCAGGTCATGAATAAATGTCTCAGGATGACTGGACTCATTTCTTGCTGACAAAATCAGAGATGACTCAAGTAAACCAAAACAAGTTTTGGTTTAAATCAAACCAAACTGATTTATTTGGTATAAATCAATGTGATCAAAATCTCTACAGGAGAACAGTAAGGTCTGATAGAGCAACAAGAATCAAGGGGATTTTTGTTTCTATATAACATTATTCCAAGTCAAAATAAATCATGACTACCCAAAGAGACATTTTATGGTTACTCTACACTTACTACAACCATGTTTCAAATACTTTTAAACAGTATACACCCTTTTTAATGTGTCTTTTCATACACAGTTGTAAATCTATTATAGTATCCAGAATTACTGCAATTTGCTGATGAGTTACACAGGCTTTTGAATGAAGGGAGGAGGAAGGGGTGGAGAAGGTGTGTGCACTGGAAACGGAATTCCTTAGAGCAGTGGTTTCCACCACAGCTGCATAATTTTTAAAACACTGATGCCGTGGGCCCCTGCCCCAAACCATTTCATGGAACTCTCTGGGGCATGAGGTCCAGCATCTGCATTTTCAGGGTAGTATCAAAATCTTGCCCAGGTGATCCTGATATGCATCTGTGATTGAGATCCACTGTCTTAGAGAACAGACATTATACCCTGATCTCCAAAGCGAAACTGAAGATTTCCTTTACATTGCTGGCATAAAAACCATGAAGTAATGTCAGGAATAAAACAGGTATGACAAAGGGTTGGAACGATGGCTTAATAGTCTGGTACTATCCTTCACTATGGACATTTGAGAGAATTTTTTTTTTCTTTTTTAAGATGTCTCATTTTATTTTATTTATTTATTTATTTATTTATTTATTTATTTATTTTTTGAGGGCAGTGTCACTGGCCCTCATATGTGGGACCTGAACCGGGGCCTCTGGCTTCCCAAACCAGCTCTTAACCACCGCGCCACTCGGCCGGCCCTGAGAGAAATTTTAAAATAAAATGACCAACTACCCAAGATCAATGAGGACTTTGGTGAGCCTTCATCTTCAACATAATCATTCATTTTCTTATGATGTTCAAATGGGAATGCCAGCCAGAGCATTTTCAAAACAGAAAAATCTGATACAAATTAAATAAGTTGTTTAAGTGTGCATCTCAAACACATAGTATTTTGTTACATAGCAAGTACTTAATAACTAATTTTGATGGAGTTCTTAGTAGGTACTAGAGCCAGAGAAAGCACTTCCTGAATATTCTCTTATTTACCTCTCACAACCACCTTGAAAGGTGGGCACTACAATTATCCTCTCTGTAGAGATAAGGAGAGGGACTCAGAGATATGAAGTTACAAAATTAAGTCACACAGCATGGGGGGAAGGCGGGAGCTAGGATCCTGAGCTCTGAACTCCTATAAGATCTAGCTGTTATTGAAGAAAAGAGGGAATGCATGATTTAAATGTCTGGATTTAAAAGACAGGACTCCACCAGATGAGGTGACTGCCTTCCAGAATGATTAAACAATTGTTTTTCTGCCAATTTTGCAAGAAAGGAAAGTGTGTGACCCAGCCACAGTTCACTCTCAGTACCACTATCCATTAGACAATTTTACTGTCGTAATAAATAGAAATCTGAGTGATGGGGGCAGGAAGCAGAGTAAGGGGGTGAAAAGAAGATTTTTCCGAATTTGGGTCTGAGTTATGACCCGCAACATCACGACTACTTCCAGGCTAAACTTGCACCAATAGGATTCACAAGTATCCACAGCACAGAAAGCCTTTAAAATAATAGCCTCAGGGACAACAAGCTCAGAAAACGTCAAAAATTACCTGTCCATTTGGTTTGAAATTACATCCACTAAAACACCTTAAAACAACCTAGATATTTATTATGTTAAAATTAACGTTCTGATCTTTCATAACCTGGGTCTCAAGTTTTAGAAGGGAGTCCCTATAAATACAGAGGGCGCCCAGAAAATGTATACACATTTTAAGAAAGGAAAACTGTATTAAAATTGTAATATTCAATCTATAACAAAAGATGAATACAAGTCACATTTGGCTTCTGCAATTACAAGAGGTGCTCCAAGTGGTGACCATCAGCATCCAGACACTTCTGATTATGGCGAACTACTGCTGGAGCAACATTGACCAAAGTGTCCACTTGTATACACTTTTTTGGCACTTCTGGTATATACTGAGGATAATACATTTTAACAATGAAAAAACAGAAAAAATACGTCATGACTTTTCTGACAACCCAATATTTAGTTGATTTAGGCTAGCCCTAAATCCCCTCCATTTAAAAAAAAAAAAAAAGCAGAATCTGGACTTGCTCTTCTGTCCCTAATAATTGTACTTTTAATGTATTAAAAATAAATCAGAATCAATGAACAGAAGGTGGTGACATGATGAAAGTCACAGTAGGAGAAATGTTCACAGCTCTGAGGTTTGACTCAACCTGGGAAGAATCACAAACCATAAGCCCCGCAATACACAGGACACAACCTTGAGGTAGCACCTCACGAGAGATTAATGTAAAGAGCAAGACATAGTATCTTATGATTTTCTTTTTAATTTAAGCTCCCTGAACAATTTAGCTCTAACATAACAATTTCACAAATCTTGAACTCTCATCTCCCATTTTCCTAGCCTCCTGTAATTTCAAGTGGGAATAAAACACTTACAAATGGAAGCACCTCTCTGTGGATTCCAGGCGCATCTGCGCACACTTCTCAATGTATGTGATCTGGTTTCCTTCCTTTCCTCACAGACTGTTAATATATTAGGAAACCACACGGACTCCAGAGATCTTCTTTGAGTTACTGTACTGAGTTATGGCGCGTTACATTGTCTTTTATCAGTTTCGCATCTTATAAATTATCTGATACAATCTACAGAAGTGGAAAAGATCTTAGGCCTCTGGGAACTAAAAAATTTGTATTTTGTTTCTTTGTCATGCACATCCTAGATCTATTACCCTCTGAACACACAAACACAGACTGATATCTAGCTCTTGAGGGAAGGCCCATTGAGTGGCTCTCTCGGCTTCAGATTCACCAGGACCCATTAATTTTTCTAATTTATGGAGGTGAGCTGAAACTGCAAATAGAAAGCACATTTATTACTGTTTTACAAGACCCTTCTGAGATAAAAGATAGCGTCCATCTCCGTATTTCTATGCTGATTTACATCAAAGAAGCGAAGCTTTCCCATTGGCCCTTAAATGACGTTCTTTCTCTCCATCCTCTGTGACTGATTTTTTATAGTTCCCTGTTCACAAGGTATATAATTTAAAGTTCTACCAAACCATCAGATGTTTGACCTAAATATTGCTTCCCTCCTTTTTCTCATTTCCTTTGAACACAAATGGTTTTAACTCTAGCTCAGTGAGCTTTTGTATGTTTGTTTAAGCTTAAAGCAGTGGAGACAATTGAAAAAACAAACACTGAATTGAGTCAGGAATCTTGCCACCAAACAGCTATGCTGTTCCAGTCAAGTCACTGCCTCTTTGGAGCTTCATTATCTCACCCAGAAAGTGAACACACTGAAGTGAAGGATTTCTAAGGGTCCTCCTTCCTATGGCCAAATAACACAGACGTTTTCCTTCCTTGTCCTTCTCTCAGAGCTGAGTCCAGTGGGAACCAACTTGCCAGTTGGATGGGACAGTGTGCCCCCTCGGCGCTTGCCCAGCTTCACCTTGGAGTACATCAGCCTTGGCTCTCATCCTTAGCCACCTGGAAACAAAACAAGTCGCCCAGCTAACATTGCCACCCCCTCAGCCTCGCAGCACCCCTGTAGAACCTGGGGCAAGCTATTCAACCTCTTTGAGTTTCAGGTGTATAACTGCCCAGGGACATCAAGAATCCTAAAACACCTGGAATCAAGTTCACTGTCATCCTCAGGGTCTCCTGCTCAATATGGTGCTAGAATACTAGATGTAAATAATCTTAAAAACTGCAATCCAACAAACATATGATTATCAGGGGGGGATTACTACTCTGAAAGCCTGTCCCCTCCCCCCCAACACACACACACACACACACACACACACACACACACACACACACACACACACAATGAAAGCAATCGGGAGGGTCTGCGAACAAGAGGGGAAAGAAAAAGAAAAAAGTTCACCATCTTCTATATGCTGGACCCTTGTCTGTTTCACATGCTTCTCTCTCCCCTAGGCCCCATACCCAGGGATGCTTGCTCTTTGTAGTGAGGAAAAACAGGAAACATGTTTTCTCTCTCAGCCACCTCCTCACCCCATGTTCCAATTCCTATCTAATCCAAATTCTGTTTTTGTCACCAGGATTATTCTTCTAAACCAGCTTCCTGATCATATCACATTCACTGTCATCACTCAATTTACCTTTGTGCAACTTAGACAAAGGTCCCCTTTCTTCAATGGAGAATTTAACTTAGTAAATTACTGCATACTACGAAAACTCTGTCCAGGGGGCCATCGTGGGTCACCGCTTTGCCTGCACATGCAGAAGCCCACACCCTCACCTGCTCTCAGCACCCCCTCCCTCAAATGGCAGGCCACACATGCCAGCAGCGTGCACATTCCTGGCCCATGCTTTGTAGGTGAGGTGACTGTGTCAGGTTCCAAGTTAGTGAGAGACAAGTAGTAGGTCCCTGAGAGAGGCAGATGGGCTAGAGAAGCCATGTGAGGGGGACATTGAGAAGGCAGGTAAGGTGTGCCATTAAACTTATGCATGGATTGGGTAATTGCAAGGACAGGTGAGCTGATGGGATCTCTGCAGAAGACCTGTCCTCTGCAGCCCATGGGCTCATCTCAGAAGCCTGGGTCTCTGCACCTGCCAGGTTAGTCCATATCTAGGATGTGACTGGTAACACCTCCTTTGATGTGGTACCTTCTGGAGGGAGTGTTGCTCCCCTGGGTGGGCTAAAGCCCACCTCCCTCCTGCCTTCTCAGGACCTGGTCAGTTTTTACTTCTTTATGGGATTACTTGCAAGAGCATTTACATATTTCTCAAGTCTTTCCCACCTCAAAAACAAGAAGTCTTTACGCACCCCACTTAATCTTCCCCATTTTCCCTCCTCTCCAAGCCAACATTCCTGGAAGGCCATCTTCCCTCATGTCTCCATTTCCTCCCTCTCTGAGGACACTCTGACTTGGCTACCACGACCCTGTCTCACAGAAGGCTTTTGATCACCAGTGACATTCACACAGCCAAATCCACGGGACACATTTCAGTTCTCCCCTCACCACGCTCTCTTGAAAGCACATGCCCATTTACCCACTTCCTGAAAGACTTTTCCACTGTGGCTTTCCCACCCTCCTCACCTGTTTTTCCCCAGCCTCCCAGGCCATTCCTCCATCTGCTCCTCCCTCTGCCCCATTACTGCTGGAATTAATTCTCCAAGGCGCGGCCCTCGGCCCCTTCTGTCATCTAGCTCTGCCTCTGGACAGATGAGTCTGTTCATGACTTCAATCGCATGCCTAACTTCCTTCAGGACTGCATCTTTTCCTGAACGCACCTCTCTGCAACCGTCTGCATAATCTTGACTCTGCCCTCAGGGTAAAAACTCAAACTTCCCAATCTGATGTACAACACCCAGCATAACCTGCTCCCATGGAGCGCTCAAGATTATTTCCTCTGGCGCGTGGAAGCCTGTCTCAATACCTGCTGTTGGTAACCAGTCTGCCTCTCTACCTCCCGTTCCCAACCCTCAGGGTCACCACGGTCACCATCCAACACATTTTCACACAGTGCTTTATTCACTTCTCAGATATCAGTACAGCCATTCTCTCTCCTCCTTTCATAAAGTAACGAAAAACACATTCCAAACCTAAAGTTGATATGGACTCATTATATATTTCAGCTGCTATCCAGAAGGAAAACAAATGTCTTGATCCATGAGAAAATTATGCAGCACAAACTCATCTGTATGTTGGTGATGCTAGTGAATTCCGCATTCTGAATTCACTTCCTCTTGAGTCATTTTTCATGAGCGGTATACCGTTATGTAAGTGGAAATGTGCATTCACACACATCGTTTATTGCTTATAAAAATAATCTCTCTAACACAATAAGGACAAAAATCCAAACATAAAAACCCATCACCCACTTCTGTTTTTGCACACGTATCTAGTAGAGGCTTCTACAACTAGTTAATTTCTTTTACATATTTAAAGGCACATATAATATGAATGCTTGCTTCTAATGAAATCAAAACATGGAAATAAAGTACATGCCATTATTCCACATTAAAAAATTGAAGTTTGGGCTGAAATTTGAATCTCTTTACTGAAATGAAGTTGACTGATATGGAGAAGCCCCACCAGGAAAATGGAGTATTTAAATCACCTTTCTGACCTGAGTCCCTCTTCATGGTAAGTTCCTTAAGAGAATGTGATCCAAACTTGTTTATATTTGCACCCCTAACACATAGCAAGATTTCTGGTACAAAATGGGTGTTAATAGTATCAAATTGAATAAATGAATCCTTGATTTCAAGGAGCTTTTAGTACAGTGTTGGGGGAGGGAGGTGTAATTAAACAACACGTTGATGGACACTTCCACTAGCAAATGAAGAGAAAGAGGTACAAACGGATTCCTCGAAAGACAAAAAACAAGAAGACCTTTGAGCCAAGCTTGGGTAGCAAGTTGGGTTTTGTCATCCAGCATCTACGTCCCCTCTTTTCTGATAATGAAACACACATCCTCGGGGAACCATCTATCTCCAGTCAATCCAAGATGGCCTTTGATCACCTCAATCAGAACACCAAGTCTCCAATAATATTGATACTGAAATTAGGCTGTGATGTCAGAGTTGCTTCAGAGACACTTGCTGGAGGGAGGGATGGAGGGAAACCTGGAACTCAGAGGAGCCCTGACGCTGCCAGGGGTCACAAGGAGAGAGACGCACACACAGCGGCGGTGAACCAGTTGCCAAGCTATCCATGAGCTTTGACTCTTGATGTCTTTCCTCAGACCACCCAAAATTCTCTTTCACTGCTGTACCTTGAAGTCATACCCATTCATCAAAGACTTGTTTAAATGTTCCAACCTTTGAGAGGAAGAAAGATCTTATTAGTCAGAATGAGTCATTCCATTGTTCTTGCAGCATTTTGTTTAATATCTCAAAGCATTTACCAAGCTTGTGACTTAGCTCCTCTCACTGAGAAATGGATAATATTGGCCTTGAAGTTGCACTGGTGCATTCACATTTGAATGCCCGTTGCATTTGAAGCACTATTTTAAATATTAACTATTCAAAACTCAAATATTCAAAACAGGAGTTTTTTTTTCTTTTGTCTACGTAAGAACTGTCCGAACCTGTAGAGAATTTTAATGAGTTTATTTAAGCCAAACTGAAATTGCCAGAAGCAAACTCTCAATGGATTAAGAAAATGCACCAGAAAATGGCAGTTTTTCAGCTTATTTTACACATTTGAATCAAAGGAGGAGCCACAAAAAGGTTAACATGAAGTCCATTCATGGTAGATTAAGGAGGAGGGATATAGCAAAGCAGGGACATCTCCGGGATTGGACAAAAAGTAAAACAGAGAGACACATACTTCTTTTACACTGGTACATGATCATTAATAAGGGGTCTGGAAAAAGAGATAACTTTAACACTCCAAGGGTATGTTATCTTAGATGCAATAGACAGGCTTAAGGAAAAGATTGACCTTCGTCAAGAAAGCTATAGGCCCAGATGCGACTATCCACCATGACCGAGTTTCAGCTAGGAATTTGTATGTTCAGACCATCCTATGCAGCTAATTTCCGTCTCTGAGTTTGTGGGGCCTGCCATGCTGGCCTCTTCTGAGCTTGTCAGGTTTAGCATGTGGCCCCTTTTCTTTCTTTTTAAATAAAAAGAGGTGGGTTTTATTTTTTTTTTAATTTTCTTTGAGCAGTACAGTGATAATGTGTACTTTTGGTCTTACGTTAACCATGAATTACAGTCATTTTCAAAAACTCAATCTAAATCACCATTCAGCTACTGGGAAGGCAGTGTATGGGGAATTCATTACTTTGGAACAGTTATTGGGCTTTCACTTTCTCTATGTGTATAGTTAAAAAAAATCATTTGTATCACATGAGTACTTTCAAATTACATATGCATTCCCACTCAGCTTTGTTATTTAACAAAGGCTGGGATCCTGAAGACTTACTGGGTCCAAACCTTATGGTTGCTATGTTCACTGTTCCCAAAGGGCTTTTATTTTTTCCCTTATGTTCTTATTTGTGTGTGTGTGTGTGTGTGTGTGTGTGTGTGTGTATACACTCATATATATATATATATATATAACACTTATATAGATTTATATATTATATTGCTTTATACACTTCATTGAATGATGTGGTACATGATTCAAATTGACAAAATATGTGCACTGAATGAGCTGCTATTACAATAACATCAGTATTATGCAAAGCACCTCATTTCACTATTTATACATTTTAACCAGAAAACACATTCATTTTTTTAAATCAATAATTATTGGGAAATTTTCACTGGAGCTTTTTAGGTCTTCTCTAGAGACACATTTTCCAAGTTTCTTGAGGAATGAAACATTCAAAATGCTACTGTCCTAGACTTCCAGCGTAATTAACTCAGTGGTCCTTGCCTGCTGAAAAATATTACACCAGGGACAAAGGAAAGGCGCTAGGAAACGACCTGTCTGCACGTTCTTGGGCGGGTAGAGGTTACGTGACCTTCCCAACCTCCCACTGAAAGATCTTGACTCTTCCGTGGGCCCACATAGGTTGACCAGGATGCTTCCCCAAACCCCCAAATCATTTATTCCTCTGCAAATACTTTGTTGGTTGCCCTTTCTGGAAATGTTTTTGCTCCTTCCAATAAAGTTGGGGTGTGTCTGGGAGGGTCGAGAAAAGATCAGCAAACAGCTCCTCTGGGGACAATTGCTTCATGATATAATTAGCCACACTAGAAACAGAAGGACAAACGCCGCCCAGGGAGCTGCAGGATAGCAGGAGATGGGCAGGGTGGTGGGTGCTGAGGCGCTGTCTCCCCAGTGAGCCCTTCCCAGCCACAACCTCACTGCTGGGGCTGGGAAAGAGGGCAGAAGGAGGGGGTCTGGCCTTCTTTTTCAGGTTTGCCCACCTTTACATCAGTGGGGAAGTTCCTACATGGGCCTCCACAGGACAGGCCGAGGGAAATTCTCAGCTCATTAATGACCAGCCGCTCATTAGACAGGCCAAGATGCGGCAGGCAATCGGCTCTTAGTCCCTGAGCTGTAATTACACTCTATTTGGGGGACATTCATTAGGAGATGGGCCTGAACAAAGTGTCTGGGAGTGCTATTATCCAGGAAGAGGGCATTAAGCCCTACTCCAATAGGCTAGATGTGTCAAGCTCAAGGGCAAAGGCCTGGAGCAATCACTTCTGTATTTTTAAAACCATAAATGCCACATCAATCAAGCACTTACTCTGTGCCAAACACAGTATGCTAAAATGCTTTTAATACATTACATCTCACTTAATCCTGACAACAGCCTTGTGAGTTGCTATAATCATTCCTGCTTTGTGGATGAAAGAGGCCTGATTGCTTTCATTTTACAGATGAAGAAACTAAGGTTCGGAGTGGTTCAATGCCACTAAAGACATCATGAAGGCTAGAGCTTGAAATCTGGGCATCTGGCTCCAGTTCCAGTGCTCATTCTGTCAGGGTGCTGCATATCTTCATTACAGAGAGAGTCAAAGAGGACTGTACAGATGGCCCCAACTGCCAGCTTCTAACATACGATTTTTCCACTTTACAATGGTGCAAACGTGATATGAATTCAGTAGAAACCCGCTAAGCTAAGCTGCGATGATTGATGTCTGGTAGATTAGGTGTATTAAATGCATTTTTGACTTAACGACATTTTCAATTTACAATGGGTTTATCGGGATGTAACCCCATCACAGGTAAAGGAGAATCTGCATTGATCTTTCTGAAATGGGGAGAAATATGCTTGACTTACAGAATAGAAATTATTCTCTCTTTTAAAAAAAATTAATCTCAAACACATCTAGTTACACCTCCCATGAAACACTGTAACTCAAGGGGAGTGAAAAAAAAACCTCCATTTCTGAGAAGTCAGCCTATTATATAAACACATAAACTTCAACTGGGCTCTCTGTCAAATGCTCTTTGCATAAAAAGGCAAAAACATTCATTCATAAACACAAACAATTTAAACATGTCAAGGTTTTTTGGACTACAATTCGGTCCTTTTGGTTTTCCAAGACCTGGATGCACAATTCAGTAGCCTTTTTAAAAGTCACTGGACTATCTCATTTCTATCCCCAAGATTCCTTCCACTCAAGTCCAGAATCGGCAGGTTTTATATATTAAACACAATCCCAAAGCTTAGAAGGAGAGCCATTCACGGTAGCAAAAGAAATGGTGTTCCTGTCTCTTGCCCCAGGAGAAAGGGAACTTTCATGTTGTGAAACAGCACATGTTTGCCAATGATCTTGAGCTTCTTCACACAACATTAAGCAAAACAAAACAAAACAAAATCATCCACAAAATAAAACACTTCACTTCACGCCAGGCATCTTATTCTATAGCCAGTTGCCAAATGCATACTACGTAAAAACTTGCGGACTCTCTCTCCACGAGGCTCTGTGTTTCGTCTGTGACACATTCAGGCTGAGTGATGCCCTGAGTATTCAGTGCTCACGCAACACGTCCGGTACCCCCAACACACTGGTTCCCATTGGCGGAGTTTCATACATACGAAGAGTCAATTCTGTTTCTTCCCAAACCTGGTTTGTCCAGTTGTGCTTGTTAAAATTATATAATTTAATGAAGGACTATATAAACGGAAGAAACATGAAGTTGAAAACAAAGTTTTTCAATGGAAATTAATCTGAATGATTTGGAAAGGCACCATCAAATAGGTTACTAAAATAAATTGCTATTGAATTAAATGTTCTCAAGTCATATTGGATTTGGGAATGAGGTCTGATAAAAATTTAAAAGGGTCCGTCCAAGTGCATCAGTTGGTTAAGAGTTAGCTTAAGAGCGGGGGCTCTGGGCAACAGGGCCGCCAGTTTGATTCCCACATGGGCGAGTGACACTGTGCCCAAGCTGATCTGCCGCTGAGCTGCCAACAGGTGGCAGGATGGCTCAGCTGGTGTAAAAACAAGATTGCCTGTTCGATGGTGGGCTACACTCTCCTGCAACTAAGACTGAACTTGGCACCTTGAGCTGAGCTGCCACCCGGAAGGCTCAGTGGATAGGGCGTGCGCTCTTAACAACAAGGCTGACAGGTTCGACTCCTACATGGGATGGTGGCTATGCCTGCCCACAACTAAGACTGAACTTGGCACCTTGGGCTGAGCTGCCATCCGGATGGCTCAGTGGATAGAGCGTACGCTCTTAACAACAAGGCTGCTGGTTTGACTCCCACATGGGATGGTGGCTATGCCCACCTGCAACTAAGATTGTTAACACAGCACCTTGAGCTTAGAGGCCACGAGCTGCCTTGGGCAGCCAGATGGCCACTGGCGCCCTCTACAACTAAGATTGAAGAACAACAACTTGGCTGGTCCCCTTCCCCAATTCCCCAATACTGTTCCTCTCCCCCAATTCCCCAATTAAAGAAAACAATTTAAATGGGACTGCCCTCATATCGGTTCACAAATATCAAAGGTGTCAAATCAAAGAACTGAAATTGGCAGTTATGGACTCTACATTGTAGATGTGGTTTCTACATGATGGACCAGGTATAACTTTCTTCAGTTGATCGTACTCTAAGCAAAGGCTTTCGTTCTACATCATATTTGGTCAATCCAAGTAGACTTACAGATTTAGGTAAAAATCTACTCTAAAAAGCACATGCTTCTTTTAGTGATTCTTTCAGGTAAGACTTTTGATCAATCAATAAACTACTAGATCAATACATTAAAATAGGAGGATGTTTGCTGCAGTTCTTATTGTGAGCAGCTTTTTAACACTATCACAGTTCACCTTCCAGGGCAACCCTTATTTCAATATCTCGTATCTTATGCATCATTTGACAAAACAGTCTTTCAATACTTTCCAATAAATATTGCCCAGAATGGTGTTGCACTTAACCTATTTATTACAACTCTCTATGAAATGTAAAAACATCCTGCCTATAAAGAAGGTAATGCACTGGCAATGTGCTTCCCCAAACTGGGCAGGCCTGGCATTGAGCACACAAGGCACTGTGCATCTGACCCTGTGTACTGCCAGCACCAGAGCCACAAGCAGGCGACCTCCTGTGAAGCACAGGTGCTTCCTCTGCAGCCCAGGATTCCAACACAATTGTCCATAATGGGCTTGGATAACATACTGAGCATCATGGGAAATGAAACTGATTATGACCATTCAGAGTCAGGAGCCAGGAAGCACCAAGCACACAGGAGAAAGCAGCGACACAATTACCTTTGATTGTTATGCTTTTTTGCCATTTTATTTCAGTTTGTTGGTCTAACTATTGTATAGAACTAACTGCTTTTGGTCTGGTCTTCCACATACCCAGGCTTTAAGTAGACAGTAGCTCCAGCTCTCTATACAAAAGGGCCTTTGGAATATCAGTTTTCACCTGCTGCCTCATGGTATACAACCAACTTTTATAATTATTTCAATTGACCCTCAGAAAATGTTATCAGGTACACAGCGCATGTAACATCATCTACATTTTACAGAATGGGGTAGCTGAGTTTTAAGTAACTTGTCCAAAGTTATGCAGCCAGTTGGTGGTGCAGCCAGATCTAGAACCCAAGCCTTAAAGCCCTATGTTCACTATGTGATTAGTCTTCCTTCCCAAACACATCAAATCATGCCACATTCCAACCACTTGAACTTCAATCAAGTTACAAACCCTTAATTCATCTAAGGCTGCGTTCAGAGGAAATATCCGACAGCTAGGGAAGGCTGACTATATGGCAGGTACTATGCTAAGCACTGACCATAGATGATTGCATTGAATTGTCATTACAGCCCTTGGCTAGGGAACTCGCCCAAGCTCACACATCTCATGCAGCAGGAGAGCTGGCCTTGACCCAGGCAGCCGGATTCCAACAACCCAGCTCTCAAATGAATGACTGAGCTTCCAACTGGCCAACTAGTTTATAAATTCATCTCGAAAACAAACTATGTTTTTGTATTTTTCTCTTCTGAACATTTATAATTAGTCTAACTGTCCATGGTAACCTGGACATAGTTTTCTCCTGTGTGGCTTTATAAAGCAGGGAGTCTGAAATGTGTGCATACACATCAGTTGGAGGCTGTGAAAGGCAGAGTATGATGCAAAGGAGCTGAGGCTGGGCTGAGATTCTGCACTTGTGAAAACTTCCCAGCGATGCTGACGCTGGCCCTTGGACCACAACTTGAGTGGCAAGACTGGAAAACACATGCTGTTTTCCTCCTGGAAATCTTGTCATAGTGAATGACTTTAGCAGGTTAGGTATGTCACTATTGTTATCTCAGAATGGGTGAAGTGCCCTTGACACCATGGATGGCAAGGAATCCGATGGCCTCTGCCATCTGAAGATGAACAGAGGGCTGGGAAATAGGAATCTGCTTTGCTCAAAATTGTATCTCCAAGTATGATTTGAATAAATTAATTTTACATGAGAAGTTGTACAAGCCCCTCAGGATCAGAAACCTTAGAAACTTTGATACCCTGTATTTTTGATAGAAAATTCTCTTTTGATAGAAAGTTTTGGTACTCTGCACTTTTGAGAGTCATTTCATAAATACGTCTGTGAAGCACTGTAGAAAAAAAAAAAGAGTTTTTAGAGTAAAAAGATCAGGAGCTGGCATTCTGATTCTAACTATGTATTAGTTGAGTGACCTCAGGGAAACTGGAGTGCAAAGATGTTAAATTGCTTTGTTATCAATAAAACTGGGCTAAGGCCCTTATATCCATCATGAGAATTAAGTGAAGCAATATATCTAAACCAACTAGCATAGTGTCTGCCACATTGTAGATCTTCTATAATGGTTTTATCGAGAAAAATTATTGCCAAACAAATGGGACTATATCAAACTGAAAACTTTTTGTATAGCAAAGGAAACTATCAACAAAACCAAAAAACAACCTACAACAAGGGAGAAGATATTCAGCAATGATACATCTGATAAAGGGTTAATATCCAAAATTTATCAAGAACTCATACAATTTAATACCAAAAACCAAACAATCCAATTAAAAAATGGGCAGAGGACTTGAATAGGCATTTCTCCAAAGACGACATATAGATGGCGAACAGATATATGAAAAGATGATGCTGAATGTCACTAATCATCAGAGAAATGCAAATTAAAACCACAATGAGATATTGCCTCACACCTCTCAGAATGGCTATTATCAATAAATCAACAAACAAGAAATGTTGGTGAGGATGTGGAGAAAAGGGAACTCTTGGGCACTGTTGGTGGGATTACAAATTGGTACAGCCACTATGGAAAACAGTATGGAGCTTCAAAAAATTAAAAATAGAATTTAAAAAAAAAATCTACATTTTGACCCAGCAATTCCACTTCTGAGTATATTATCTGAAGAAATCCAAAACACTAATTCAAAAAGATACATGTGCCCCTATGTTCAATGCAGTATTGTTTACAACAGCCAAGATTTGGAAGCAACCCGTGTCCATCGATGGATGAGTGGATACAGAAGTGATACTACCACTCTGCGATAGAAAAGAAGGAAATCGTACCATTTGCGACAACATGGATGGTCCCAGAGGGTATTATGCTAAGTGAAATAAGTCAGACAAAGAAAAGACAAGTACCATATGATCTTACTTATACGTGGAATCTAAAAAACAAACAAACAAACAAAACATCAACAGACTCATCGATACAGAGAACAAACTGAGGGGTTGGGAGGCTGGGTGAAAAAGGTGAAGGGGTTAAGAAGTACAAATTGGCAGTTACAAAATAGTCATGGGGATGTAAACTATAGCTTAGGGAATATTGTAATATTATGTATGGTGTCATGTGGTACTAAACTTATTGGGGGATCTCCTCATAAGCTATATACATATTTAACCATTATGTGTACACCTGAAACTAATGTAATATTGAATGTCAACTGTAACTGACTGAATGAATAAATAAATAAATAAATAAATAAATTTCCTACAGTGCCATTCTGTCTCAATTGGCAGAAGTGAATGACAACAACAAAATATTTTTTATTTATTTATTTATTTTTGGGAATCAGTGTCTTTTTCCAGGACCTAGCAGCTCAAAGTCAAGTAGTTATTTCAATCTAGTCATGGAAGGAGCAGCTCCGTGGCCCATGTGGGGATAGAACCAGCAACCTTGTTGTTATTAGGAGCCCATGCTCTAACCAACAGAGTTAACTGGTCACCCTAACTACAAAATATTTTTACAAATATTTGAGCTTTAAAGTGAACACAGTGTAAAGCTAGTACCAGTTACCATTTGGTCAACACCTATCAAGGCATCAGGCACTTTCGGGGACATTTCTATCATCATCCCCTTTACAGGGAAAGAAACAAGCTCAGAAAGATTAAGTAACCAGCCCAAGATCCCACCTCAGCACTGGGACTCCACAGTTGGCTCCCATAACCACTAGCCACTGGCTTCCCAGTAATTTATGGGGGTGGTGCTTGGTGGCGCAGAGGGAATCAAAGGCAACCCCGAGGAGAGAGTGAGAATCTTAGCGTTCCTTGAGACATCTTAACTCGCTGTCTGGAACACTTTCTTCCAAGGTTCTTCTTAAGAAAAACTTTACACAGAACTGAGGATTTTAGTTTTTCTTATTGAAGTTGCTACTTATTTTGAGAATTCATACATACACGTTAAGTTCACTAAAGTTATGAACCACATCGTAGGGACTTTTGCATCTGCTAAGCATAGATAAAATGTTGAAGTTAGAGGTATCAAATACTTAATATATGATTTCCTCTGAGGCCTGGCTCATTGTTAACTCCAGCACAGATTCCATAAATAAAATGCTTGAAGTCAATTTTGATTTCAACAAATACCAGAGGAAACTGACTCTAATTGGGAACATGAGTGAGGAAAACAAATGATACAGAAATTTATTGTAGCATGCTAAATAATAAAGAAAACAACAGAAACTAAACACATCCAGGGAGAAGACTCACTCACTCTCTCCCTCCCTCCCTCTTTCTCTGTTCTCTTTCACCCCACCCCACCCCACCCCCGCCCCCACTCCTTTCTTTTTCTCTCCAGATTCTATTCAACTGAAAGGGTGCAATGGTTTAGAAAACATTATCTACTATTACCCTTCAGAAAAGGAAGATCTGGGGTCCATTATGACATCTCAAATTACCCAATCACTACCCCTGTTGAGTAATTCAGATGACACCACGAAAGACACTGCATTTATATACAAGATGATGACAGATGTGCTCCTGAAAACTGAGTGCAGATTTAAAGAGGGAGTCAGAAGAGGGTGATGAAAGAAAGATTCACGGAAGAATATGTGGCAATGCCGGGAATTAAATGGAAACTACACTAAATATTTTATTCATGACAGTTTCATCAACTTTTTTCATTACTAACGGGGAAAAAATTCAGACATTTCATGATCCTCTTTCTAAAAGAAAGATACTAAAACAGTATAACTTAACATAGTATGATTTCACTTTTGCAGAAATTTTTCCTACAAGAGGGGCTGAAGCATTTAACATGTCAAGCATTAAACCTCAAACTAGGATTCGAGCCAATTTAGCGTGTTATAATTATAGCTGCATGGCTCACCACAACAATCACAGCCCAGAGCATGAAATCATGCTACTCCCATGAGGAAAGATTCCTTGTCTTGGAAAACAAAGTTAACAAACTGCGCAAACAAAAAATATTTCAAAGGCATCTTTCAAACCTTTGTCGAGTAATTTGCATTTGCTCTGAAGTCCCATTTTCCTTAACATCTTTCTGTCAGGAAGTGGATGTGTACCTCGAGTTTATCACTCTCTAAGCCTTAATGCCTTTAAAATTCTCCTTTGTGCCATGACCTGTTTAGATACTTTCAGTGGGAACTGTGCGAAGAAAAGAAACACTATTCCCCCTCGAATGGTCTTGTAAAGATGCTGATAAAATGGTTAGAACCAAATGCTAAGAAACTAGCAAAGCCCTGTGGACCAGGTGTCTTGAATGGTATCCATCTCATAAGAACCCAAATTTGAAGGGCTTATTTTTCTGTTTCAGCACTCCTTTCTAACCCCCTGTTTAGATCTGCAAAATGAAACACCAACAGCAACACCTGAGAAATAAAACCTGACCCTGTCATCACACTCGCTGCTGGCAGAGACCAATTGAGTACTCGGGAAAATAGCCAAGTGCCAAACTCTAAATATTTCACTTTAACTTACAAAGCTTTTCAAATACAACTTCGAAAATGAGTCATGATCTGGGAAAGGAAGGCTAGCATGAATCATCCGAGAGTTTTTATACAGTTAAACTTCAGAGAATTTAATGAAATATTGTCCGGCGTTAAGAATTAAGAAATAACGCGGAATGAAAACCCAGGCTAAGGAAACGCCATGCCAACGTCTGCCAGTCTAAACCCAGGTCACCCCAAAGCCACACACAGCTTGTATAATATTGGGTTGTTGGAGAAGTCATGACCTATTTTTTCTATGTTTTTCGTTGCAAAAATGCATCATGACTTTTCCGACAACCCAATAGTTTAGTTTCAAAACCATAAATGATTTAGCTGATTAGCTGACTCTGCATATTTGAAGGACAGGAATGAATTAGAACAAAGTAGCATTATTATTTCCCTTGACTAAGTAGACAGTTTTCTAGATTAAACACTTTAAAAATCTGAACAATAGGGCCGGCCGAGTGGCACGGTGGTTAAGCGCTGGCTTGGGAAGCCAGTGACCCCGGTTCGGGTCCCACATATGAGGGCCAGGGACACTGCCCTCAAAAAAAAAAAAAAAATTAAAAAAAAAAATCTGAACAATGTATTTCCCAGCCAATTTCTCCACACGTTCTACAAAAATTTTCAAAACCATCAGGTACACCACTGTGATCACGTGTGCTATAATCCAGTACACTTATTTACTAGTTCCAATCATGTCATTGTTATTATCAGCAAATTATTTTAACCTCTATATAGCATCCCCCATCTTGATATCTAAAATCATATGCTAACAAGAACAAAAAAACATTTTTTAAACATAAAAATAAAGCAGCAGCACCTTCATGGATTCCTGTGAAAAGCAAACAGGAAAAGAATAGGAAAGATACACAGAATATCTTCAATTTCTCACTAGCACAATGACTACTCTTCAACGCTTGAGCATATGGCTATACAATTTATGGATACTGCAAAGTATTTTGTGAAAATGTCCATTTCTCCTAAACAGTGTATTCGTGAGGGACTCTGCCACTTTTCCCTGTCTGTCACACAGCATCACCGCTGCTGACGTCAGCCAAGGGGACCTCTGCTGGCATTGTCACAGCTCCCCTGAGTCCTAGAGACCCATGAGGCTACAGGAGAAGCCACCAAACTTGCTGGGGGAGGCCTTTTACATATTTATTTCCTTTTCAGCCCCACTCAGTTAGAGAGAACATGGTGAAAGGTAGCTACTTCCTTCTACAGGAGTTTAAATTCTAAGAAATAAGGCACTAACATATAGCAAACAGGAAAGATAAACTAAACAAGTCATCAGCTTTCTGTCTAGCTTTAGAATTTCTTTTCAGTTATTTTAATATATTTTATGACAAAAAAATCTGTTATGTATTTGGTTTTTGCAAAGGGAAAACTATATTCTACATTCCCGACTTATTACCAGAGCCCTTGACTCTATTATACAACGGTTCATCAAAACTTCATTTTTAGGCCACATTGAGATACAGACCCACAACCACCTTTATAGACTATCTAAGGCTAAATTCTAAGTGGGAACATTCTAGAGGCCTATCTTGCCTGTACATTTGCCCAAAACATACAAACCAACCACATTATTTGGATAAGAAATAGGCAAACAAAATTAATTTCATATAAATCTTGAAATTATACTTTAAAAAAGACAGATTATAGAGACAATCATACTCAAATGTACTGGAATATATATTCTTGGCTCAAAACAGCATTCACTCTGGCAATGCAGAGCCACTGCACCCTCAATAAGCCAGTTTCTGCCTCTCCCGGCAACAGCCAACACACTTCATTGTGAATGATACAGGAGCTCTCGCTCTGTAAGGAGACCCACAGCATGTGCTGACTTGGCTTTTTTCTGCCATCTCCTGGATAGAAGAGGCCCTTTTAGAGTCTTCCGAAGCATTGCAACATCAGCTACCAACCTCCTCTCCTCCCTCTGTGGATTCCCAATTGAACTGCAAACACACCTGGTGAAAACCACGATTGAATTCTGTGTCCCTTGTAAATGAGTACATAACCGCACCACGCTGTGGCTAACCACTGAGCGGTTACCTGAATCCACGCTATCAAGTGAAGGGTATCATTGCACTGGCACCTGCCCAGCAGTTTGGGGACGCCATCACACAGCCAGTCGGTACTGTATCACTCAGTGCTGGCATGACTTCAGAGGTGATCATTTTGCTTTTCCCAACTGCTTGCTAGCTTCTTGAACATAGAGACCATAGCTTAAGTTCTTTGCTAGGTATTACTATACACGTGGCAGGTCCACAATGAATGTTTGATTGCCTTTTGCAAAATAATTCTCACATTGAAATCACTGAGGCTTGAAAAGTCCAAAAGCAGTTACAACCCTTCAAACTTTTTCATTTCAGATTCTTAAATCCACAAAGCTTACCACATCTCCTAGACTTGCTTTGGAGATCCTTGAGCATTTAGTCAGCCAAAGGGCAACTTCATTTATATTTCATTTATTGTAGCAAAAAAACATAACCCTTACTGAGCACTTACGACAGGGTCAGGCACTGTGCCCAGCTACGGGGTTTACAAAGATGACATCTCACGGAAACCTCACAACTCCCTTCGAAGGTAGATAAGACTCTTACCCCACTTTTTTATACAAGGAGGAACTGACGTACAGAGAGAATACCTACCGTGTCCAACACCCCACAGCCAGTGTGACAAAGACAGAAATCAAACCCAGGCAATGTGGTTGTGTAGCTCAAGAGCTTAGAGAAGCTACTCTTTATGACTGGTTTATGATACTCGATAACCTTGAAGCTACTGTCACATACTTTGCTACAACTCATCTCAATAATTAACCTGTGAAGGGTAGATATCATTACAAATGATCAACAGGCAGAGGTAAAAATTTCCTGCATGGTAGCCCTAATGAAAGTGGCTCAGTTGGTTAAGAACTTGCTCAAGAGTGGCGAGCTAAGCTCTGAGCAACAGCAGTTCGATGCCCAGCCCAAGCCGAGCTGCCACTGAGCTGCCAACAGGTGGCAGGATGGCTCAGCTAAAAAAAAAAGAATAAAAAAGTATCAGATGTAGTGCCTAATTCCTCCACCTTAAAATCCAATGTTTCAGGCTTCTGTGATAGATTATACTACCGTCCCCTGTTCTTCACCTCTCCTTGTACACATATGCGTTGTATGGATTCATCACCCCGACATGCGAGCGTGGCCATGATTCACTTCAGCCAATAGAATGAGGTAGAAGTAATACTTTGAGTCTAGGTTTCAAGGGGACACATGTATTTCCACTTGTTCTCTGTGATTTCATATACAGTCAAGTCCTCACCTAACATTGTCGATAGGTTCTTAGAAACTACCGTGTTTCCCCGAAAGCAAGATCAAGTCTTAAATTAATTTTTGCTCCAACAATCTACATTTATTCATTTATTCATGTACAAAAATCTACATTTATTCAAAAAGTCATGTCTGGTTGATGATCTTAACTGGGGCTTATATGTGGGGTAGGGCTTATATTACAAGCATCCTAAAAATTCATGCTAGGGCTTATTTTCCAGTTAGGTCTTATTTTCAGGGAAACACGATACGACTTTTAAGTGAAATGATGTATCACAAAACCAATTCTGTCATAGGCTACTTGATATTAAATAAGAGTAAAAAGTTCCTACAGCATATTTCTGGTCACAAATATATCACCAAACTTCTAAATAAAGACCAAAGCAAAAAAAATTTCTAATTTAAACATTGAAATAAATGTGAGCTATACAAACATTTAAGAAAGATGAATAAAAACAAGTAAGATAACGATTTTCCAAGCCACTTATTCCAGTTTGGGGCCACGCAGCCTCTCCGAGCAGCTCAGGGCACCAGGAGGGACCCCACCCTGGGCAGGACATCCTTCCATCTCAGGGGGCACGCATGCACACACCCATACCAACTCAGATGGGACAACTGAGACACACTAATTCACTAACATCTTTGGGAGTGGGGGGAAACCCACACAGATGTAGGGAGAAAATGTAAGCCCTACAATGACAGTGGCCCCAGCCGGAAATTGATTTTTTTTCCTTCTCGTCAACATTGTAACAAAATGAAGTGGAATGAAAAGACATGATTTGAGGACCCGCTGTACCATGAGAAGGCTGGGCTAGTCTACTGGTGGGAGGGGGATGAGACCTCCTCCCATTACCAGGAGAGCTTCCCAGCCAGCCCCACCCCACTCACAGCTATCTGGCCGCTCAGCTGGGATCAGGAGAGATGCTGCAGCCAACATTTAAAGAATGAGAAATAAAGGGTTACTTATGAATGCCACAGAGTTTTGGGTGACTTATGGAAACAAAGATTAACTGATAATGACTTGAATTGCAGCTATGTGCTAGGCAATTTCACTATACCTTACTTAATCCTGACAATCCAAAACTTTGGCAAGTTTATATTATTAGTCCTACCTTCTAACACTACTAAACTGTGTGTGTGTGTGTGTGTGTAAATTACTTGTACAGACCCTATACCTGGCCTATGAATGAGAATCTCCTGGGGTAAGGGGCCTATAAATCTATTTTTTTTTTAAGTTCCACCGGTGATTTTGATGTGTAGTTATGATTACAAAGCCCTGATTGACAGTCCCAAAAGATGAAGGTCCAGCCTAGTCAAAGTCCAGATTTTGCCTCATTTTCACTTGTAGGCAGGGCTTCAAAGTCCATGGGAGACTGGGACTTAAGGCATGTCAAATTCACAGTGAAGAATGTCAAGAATAAGGAAGTCTACCCCTGTTGGGACAAGAGATTTCAAACACTCCTTCCTGCCACCCCCCAGTCACCAGGTGCTTTTTGCAGTGATGGTTCCCAGGACCTCTGGAGATGCTAATGAGAACCACTACAGTTTATCAGTCAAGTACCATGTGTTAGGCTCTGTGCTAAGCGCTTTAGCATAAATCTTCCTTCTTTCACATTTGAAAAAAAGAGAACAATGAGGAATAAGTACTTTGACAAAGGTCACTCTGTTAATAAATGGTGGGTCCAGGAATCAAATTCAGGCCTGTTCAACTGTAAAATTCTCATTCTTCATCTCTAAAGTAAGCCATTCCAGCACCAGTAGTTCTCACAAAGGCTCCATGGAAAATGTATTTGAAGCAGTGACCTCTCAAAGGTCTCCAGGGATGAGGTGCAAGCTTGGATTTCTAGTGAAAAGTCTAGCCATTGTGGGGACCAAGGCGGATGGAAGGGACAGAAGAAACACTGCAGGGGTCTGGGAAGTGGGGGTGGGCAGGGAAACACAGATGGAAATCTGTGAGCAATCAGTGAAAAAGATGATGTTTCAAACACTGGATGTCCAAAATTCAAAAAAAGTCTATGCATGAAAATCCAGAAGCTTGGTCCGTTATGTACGCAATTTCACACAGTAGCGATAGGACTAACAGCACTGATCAAAGAAGTACTAGCCAGGAGGTTTGGTTGGAAGTTTGGTGTCTGCCAGTTGCTACCTACATGCAAAAGTCACAGCTACTGGGAAACCACATGCCCGGTACCTGGAAGCTGTTCCTTCTCCTCCACACCCCATTTCCTTAGAGTTAGGGGGAGAAGTGCCTGCCACATGCTCAGAGGCACCTTTCCAATCACATCTCCGAGACCTTTATTTAAAGGAAATTCCCTATTCCTTGGAGTCTCACACCATCTAATGTATTTTTCAACTCTGACATGCCCCTGCTTCCCCCTATGGCGTTAGAACTTGATTCATGGCCTGTCTGTCCATCCAAGCATTTCTACCATCTTGGGTGATGTCATAGGCCATGTTGATGGTCAGGGCCACCTGGTCAGCTCCAGTGTGGCCAGCACCTCAGGGCCATTGGCCCATTGCCACATTCTGGACTTGGTCATTCCCAGGGGCCTCACTTCGGAATCCTTAAACTATCCCCTATGGTCACACACTTCCTGTTCTCTCTCAGCCCTCCCACGCCTATTCGGTGACCTCTAGAATTTTAGTCCCTTAACCACACTCCTTCCTTCCTCCCTCTGAGAGAGGCCTCTAGACTTGGCTTCCTTCCCCATCCAGCTCAACCTCCACGGCCCACTACCAGCAGGGCTCAGAACTCCATGACTGGACAGTGCCCACAACTGAGAAAATCCCCAATTCTCGATCCACCCAACGCTCTACATGATTTGTACCTCACCTGGGTCAATGGATGTGACTGGAGAAAACTCCCAGGCTCTGGATTTTCAGGATGCCATTATGAAGTCCGGGGTTTCCGCCTCACTCCACCCCAAAGCTGCTTCCTCGGCTAGAGCTCTCCTCCACTTATCCAGTGGCTATTTCAAGCTGTTTTCATTTCGTCATAGCGCTTTTCCCCACCAAGATGCTAAATTATTGACCTGCCTTCCCCCAGTGTGATTTAACCTTCATGAGGACAGGGACTTTGTTTTGTTCCACAGTCGTATCCCCCATTCCAGAAAACGCTCATCGTTGCAAAATGAACGAATAAAGCCTTATGCTGCCTTCATGTGATTGTCCCTGCCAAGTATGTGCGAGGCGCCCCTCTTACACTCTTTCATGGCAGTACCTTGTACTCTTTCTATCAGATAGCTGTCACATTGTATTTTAATCATCCTTCACTGCTGTCCTCCAGAAGACACTGACAAGACTTACTCAACAACTGTATGCCTTGCGTTCAGCTCAGTACCTGGCACACAGTAGATACAATATTTGAGTAAGTGATAACATTTAAGGGCTTGTTTGTCTTTAGGGTAGCATTTTACAGAATGCAAGTCCAAGGGGATAATAGGGTATTCTGCATGAAAAGGTTCTATAACCAAATAATCTGGAAAACATTCTAACAGGTTTCTTCACTGTAGGACATCTCAAAGCCTTTAATATTTAATATACACTGTGAATATCCAAGAATTAAATATAATCTGAAACTCAAAGAGATAGATAGATGGAGGATGGGAGGGGAGGAAGGGAAGACAGGAGGGAGATTGAGATTTTTTGGAATCACTCATCCAAAGAATAGAGAAAAACAATAATTTAGAAAAACTATCTTTTAAATTTTAGTCCAAAAATTGTTTAAGCATTCTAAGCATCCATTTCATTATAAAATTAATGAAATTGGGATTTCCTCATCGTCAACAGCATAGCATTATCACCTGGTTTTGGCAAGTCAGTAAACAGTTATTTAGAAAGATGCATCCATTTAAAGAGCAAAAAATATCAAAAGGGAAAGTGAGGCAGTTGCTAAAATAATGTCCTTAGTAAAATGGAAGGCTGCAAGGAGAAAAGCACACATGATTTTAGGGGACTGCTGTGAACAACTACAAACCCAAACTATAGTCCAAGAGCACATCAGAATGCAGAAAACAGGATGAATTTTTAGAAGGCAGAAAAAAATTAAATATTTTAAAACCTTAGCAGCAAGAAAGCAATTATAGATGCGACCTAGGCACTTAGGTACTGTGTCACCACTATATAGAATTGTTTCAGAGGTGATAGGCAATTTAGTGAGGCCAAAAAGACAAAAAAATGTTGACATAGGAGCCCTCACTACACACACTCACACAAATTGAAAATAAACTGCTCTTATGCGTGACTGAAATTTTCTTCAAGACATTTTCCATTATCCTGTCAACATAGCAAACAGTGCCTTTTCAAATTTGTTTATTTCACACAATAGTTCCTACCATGGGAACTTCTCAAAATATTTTGAACACGAAAGTGACATTCACAAGAGAACACTTTCAAAATGTGTAACCTCATTACCTAAATTTCAACATTTTATCATAAATACTCACTGAATTCTGTTTTCCAAAGTTAATTCTGTTAATTATGAAATAATGAGAGACTGGACAATGTTTCAGGCCATATCAGTTTCTCTGCAAGTCATGCAAAGCCCTTATACTCTATTTCTATCTGAACTCTTTTTATCTCCTTATTTTGCTAAAACCCTTGTTTACACAAGATGACTAGAACTGAAACTAATGTAACTTACTGTTAGTTGGACACTATTTTTTACACATTGTAATTAGCTGACACTTAATGATTGTGATTAGCACAGTTGGTTATCAAACCCACAATACCTTCTTCACATTCTCTTATCGAAGAGAGAAATACATGCATTTCAGGTTTAATTTGGAAAGTCTGACACAGAATAAATTTTTTCATCCTCTGAATCGGTTCTCCCAAATTAAAAACAAAAACAAAAAACAAACACAAAATCCTTGGTTGATCATATATGAATGTATTACACTCCACTCTAATCCCATTTAAAACAAACAGTAGACTCTTTTTGCCATGTTGATAGGTGGTTTTGCAATACAGACCTGCTCACAATGACATAACGGCTGATATTCACAGTATATTCCATCCTCCTCAGAGGATTCTGTATTTGCAAATTTGCCAACTTGCTAACATTTATTTTTAGTCTCCCAGTCCATACCTATATGGCCTTGTTGTGGTCATTTGCTGACCTGTGCTCAGTGGTGAAAACTTTGAGCTGCCCCATGAACACATTCCCAGCTCTGAAACATAATGATGCTTCACTGTGTTGGCTCAGCCCTCACACTCCTGTGGTGGGTTTAGTGTCACATTCTTTTTGTATTTTTGTGCCTTTTGCTTGTGCTCTGCTTTATGTTGTCCCCAAGGACTGAAGCGCTGTCCAGTAAGCTCAGGAAGGTTACAATGGGCCTCACAGAGAAAACACATGTGTTAGGTACACACCCTTCAGGTGTGAGTTATGGTCCTGTTGGCCGTGAGTTCAATGTAAATGAATCAACATAATGTATAGGAAGTAAGGCATCCTTAAACAGAAACACACATAAAACAAGCTTACATACTGACTGGCTGATGAAAGTGTGACCACACCTCAAAGGAGCCTAGCCCCGTTTTTCCCCTAGGGCCAACAAATCGGTGTTTGCTAATTTGCGGTCTGCGGCAACTTGACAGACCCTAACTCCAATGAACAGCGAGAAGCTCGCCCATCATGCAATTGTTCCTTAAAACAAACCCTCTACTCCCCTAACACTGCTCTCCACACAAGGTTGGCTCCCACCCTCACGCTTTGACTCACACAGCTCTCCTTTCCCACTCAGTCTAGAATTTCCTCCTTTAATCTGGAGCGCACAATCTAGCACTTGAATGTCTGAAGTCAAGCAATCCTCTAAGAACAAGGCTCCTATTCACAACAAAACCAGCCTGGGTGCAGACGGATTCGAGGGAGCCACCGCTCCCCTCAACACTGGATCAAGGGACAGGTGCGTGGACAGAAGGTGGAGGCAGCACCACTCCCAGTGCCCTTTCTCCCATTTACAGGGATGGCAATGCAGCCCATCCGTGCCTCCAGAGACCTTTCTCTCTCTCCTCTCTCTCTCTCTCCCTCTTTCTCCCTCTCCCTCTCTCTTCTCTCTCTCTCTCCCTCTCTCTTCTCTGTCTCTCCTCTTTCTCTCTCTCTCTCTCTCTCCTCTTTCTCTTTCTCTCTCTCTCTCTCTCTCTCTCTCTCTCTCTCTCTCTCTCTCTCTCTCTCTCACACACACACACACACACACACACACAGAGTGCCATCTGTGCAGGTGCATAGAGCCCCATGTTCGTTTTACTATCCTGAGGTTGCTGTCTTGACATTCTTAATTTCTGAATAAGGAGCCCTGCATTTTCATTTTGCACTGGGCCCCACAAATTATGTACCTGGTCCTGCCCACGAGACTCCTAACACTGCTCTTCAGTGGGTAGGGAGGGAAAGGGAAGGAAGCTCACCTCAGTCCAGGAGGGCGGGGTAGCGCATGTCACCTGGATGAGGAACAGAGGGGCCTGCCAAGGTGCCACAAGGAGGCTCCAGTATGTGGCAATGTCTCCCCAGGACTCCTGTAGCATGTCTTCCTCTAATAAAAAGGGCTTTCGACAAGGAACGGTGACCCCGGGGCCTAGTCCCTGTGGTAATCTAGGATGGTCATAGGTGCAGATGAGGCACCCAGATAACTACTAAGAGGGCACCTCAGCTATTTTCTCACAGGACAATCGCACAGGTTCTTATACATATTCTTCAAAATTGCTCCAGTCACGATGCAGTTCTTTGTCACATTTTCTGGGGTCACGTCAGCCTAACAGCAAAATAAGGGTATTTGGTACATAAAATAGGTTTACATTTTACTTAGGTAAAAACGGTAGTTTGTTTTTCTTCAAAGAACATTTCCTTTAAAACAAACAAATACACAAACAAAATAAAATTCTAACACAAGCAATTTGAGACATGTAAATCAACAAAATGTTATTTCTACCTCTTTGGGCCAACATGAAACTGAAGTGGGTGTTTTTAAAAACAAATTGATTCCTAGAGGAAAATGGACTAGGCTTTTTTCTACAGCAAACATAATGATGAGCTGCCACGCCACTTTAATATTTTAAGTGATCCCCTTAGAGTAGAAGCCATACTTTTGGCCCTTGATGTTTCTGCTTGTTTAACATTTAGTGGCTCCTTAGAAACCCGGGACTTGAATACGAGCCTCTGTGGTAGGATTTGTATCCAGCCCTGTGGCTTGGCAATTGTAGAAAAGGTACTGGAGCAGCTCTTTTCAAATCCTGTGTTGCACTTAGTACCCTCCAATTTTCCCAGGGCTCCAAGTTATGGATCTCGCACAGCGTGGATTCTCTGCTTCACATCTGTTGCCTCATCCCGCTACTGCCATACTCCCTCGGGACCACACCTGGGCTGCTCAGGGGGTCTCCTGATTGGGTATACAGACCTCCTCCTCCTCCCGTTTTAGCATCAGTCCAGTGACAGGCTGACCCCAAAGCACAGCTGTATTACATTGTCACTTCACCAAAAGCTGACATTCTCTTTCCATAGCCCTCGAACTAAAGTCTACTCCCCTCCAAATTTCTCCAAACTCATTTTTCCTACTGTGTCCTGATATTATTCTCATTCGCCTTGGCCCTGCCATTGGTTTTCTTTCCTGCCTTCCCCCTGCTGCTGCTGCTGCTGCTGCTGCTGCGTGTGGCGCTGGGAGGGTGGGGCTGAGTGGGTAGTGGGAGGTGGCAATGGTCTCTCCAAGTCAGTCTCTCCAGTGGTAGCCCAGCTTGCATTCTGTTTCTTACTTCTTCATGAACTCTTCCCAACTCCACTGGCTCACACTTCTGCCCTTTAGCTGAGCAGCAATATCCAAGAGTCCTTTGTCATTGTCTAATCATGTCATGTGTTTTATATTTCCTCCCCAAATAGAGTATAAGCACCCCAAGAGCAGGGATCCCATCTCATCTGCACTCCGAATGAGCTGGCAGTCAGGGACTCTCAGTGAAGGCATGGTGGCCCCTTCTCAGCCCCACAGCTTTGCTTCCAATTTCAGATTCATCAAGTATACCAGTGGCTGGATGTGTGCCAACAAGGAAATTTTATATATACATGTACACATATATATGTGTAATTTACATACATCTATATATCTGTATCCATATTTCTATAAAAAACTTCTAGGAAAAAGTCCATGGATTTAATCCCGCTCTCTCATTTCCCTATAGAAGTGCCTAAATTCTTCAAAATAGAGTTTGAGGAGGCCATGGACCTATTATACAATATAAGCAATACAAAATTGTACAGGTCACCAAATTAGCCTAACTACGTCAGCATGAAAACTGCAAATACAGCTGCATCAAAAGCCAAATCATTATTGATTTTTAAAATAAAGCAGGGACAGATCTTCAATACATTACTTTGAATATGTTTCTGATAACACATCTCATTAGCCAAGGCATAGGAGCGCTTACATTTTTAAAGCGATCAAAATATTTAAAGTATTTCAATAGATTGTATCATGACTGACTCAGGAAGACTGACCCTGAGTCAGTTTTCTATGCCACTCTAATAATTTTAAGGAAAAGTTATTTTCTTTTGATGCCAAGAAGCGCCCTTGTATTCCAGTGGCTCACTTATCAGGTGCATGCAGTGAAAGGAGCGGGAAAGGCACTCACAATTCCAGTAGACCATCAGAGAAGGCAGTGTTTGTCTACACCCCCTCCTGCATTACTTCTGAGTACCAATCTTGATATCCACCTTGCCACCAACATCTCAAATAGTTTGGCAACGTAAAAAATGCAGGGAAAATTAATACTCTTTTTTTACACAAAAATGAAAAAATATCAATTCTTTCCAGTCACTGTAAAGATGTGGTATAATCTCCAACAAAATAATACTTTCTGTCCATAAACTTCGACCCCAGCGCCCTGACCCGTTCCAGCTTTTCTCATTTCCTGCTAAAGCAAAACCTTTACCCTCTGAGGCTGCTTAAATTTCTCTAGGAATGTCTGTTTCCTACCTAGAATAGAGTTAAGAAGCCTCCTCCCAAAAGCATTTAGGAAACTGTAAGACATATTATTACTTTGAAATCATATTATCTGAAACAGCTTCCCCCAGTCTGGGACATTTAATCCTTTAGGACTGATTATCCTTGTGAACTTATTTCATACCCTCCAGAGTAAATGTCCTAAAATGCACATCTGATCCTCTTGCAATTGCTCAGTGGCAACCCAAAGCCTGATGGATGACGCTTATATCCCTTGGAAATGCAATGTATGCTGCGCAGAAGCTTGCCCTTGCCTAACTTTAATTTTAAACATCTACACTGGACCCTATATACATGCGGACATCCTTCACGCTGCTGGTCATTCCCAAACCACTGGCATCTCCTTTCCTCTTTATATCCGTTAAATTAGGCCATGGTTTCCCAATGTCTGCACCGTTGATGTGCTGGACCAGATAATTCTTTGTTGTCGAGGGCTAGCTTGGCACTGTTAAGATATTTAGCAGCATCCCTAGCCTCTACCCATGACATGCTAGTAGCATGCTCTACCCTACCAGCAAATGTCACCTCCGGGGCAGAATTACTTCCCGTCAAGAACCCCTGAATTGGACAGTCACTGACTGAATCCCTAGATGCTCTCCAGGCTCAAAGCTTCTGATGAGCCAAATTCATTGCACGTAGGTTACAAAGTCATGGGACTGAAACCACAGCAACTCTTCAATATACATCATGAGTGTTTCCCTAAAAGCAGCCATTATAGGTCAAGAATGGAGAGGCCAATGGCCTAGGATGGTGCCCTTCTGTTGAACAATCAAGCAGCAACTCAATCCGACATACCCTAGGACCTCATTTCTAGAGGTTGCATGACAAACATGCTAAGAGAGACAAAAGCCGTGCACAGAAACCAGGAGTCACGTGCAGTGAGCAGATACCACACATGGACAGAACGTGCTGCATCAGAAGACACCTGCGTACAGTGGGTCTGGGGCACTCGCTGGGGTACAGAGCTGCTGCTGTCTTTTCATTTGCCACAGGTCTAATTATGAACCTGACATGGCTCCCTAATAGCCTTATGCCTCTGTGTATCCCCAAATGTGTCAAAAGACACAGTCTCCAACTTCAAAAAGGCTCTACTGACCAAATCTAGGACATGTTGAACCACTAAATAAATGACAGTAAGGAATTATAACCCACGGAATACAATAAATAAACCCTTCATCATTTGAGGGTGGACGTAAGATTTGCGGAACAGTCAAGGAAGCTATCCAGAGCCAAGACCAAAGACTAACGTAAATAATCATGCTATCTAATAGGTTCCGGAAAACAATTATGAATAATTATAAAGCGGTGAAACTGATTGAAGACTAGCTCTGAGTGTCAACTTTAAAATGTCTAAGGCAAAGGCAGCCTCATGGGATAAGAGTGCACAGCCAGACCCAGGGTGTCTAACTGAACCCTAAGGATCCAAGTTCTTCTCTGTGCTCTGGAGCAGTCCTTGCATAAAGATACTGCCACAGACCTACCTTAGGGTGATCATGAGAACAAATGACAACATGTATAAACAGTCTGCCATGAGAAGCAGCACTAATGATGCACTTTCCCATCATTAAAAATCTCTGATGACGTTCCTCATGGCATAAGCATGAACCTTGTCTTAGTCAATATCAAAATGCTATTGTGTGTCATAGGAAATGAATATATTTAAATCGAATTTCAATTGGTGTTTTTTGATTCCAGTATAATCAGTTCCTTAAAGCCCAAATCACACTGACCACAGCTCATTTAACTCCTAGCAGTTCAAGAACTGATTAAGACGCTGCCTAGGGTAGGAGTGTTCTGCAAGGGAAAACCACTGTTAACAACTTCTAAAAAAGTTTGAGACTTTTTTATCTACATGTAAATATCTGGACTACTAGATTAAATAAAAATATAAATAGAATGTTAAAATTTGGATACAGTTACCTAACTGGGCTTTTGCAAGTTTCATTTACACGAGTTTGGCCTTTTATAAAATGAAAAACTGTCTTTTTAATTTGCATGTTCACAATGGCATGTGTCAGCCATAATATTTTACCACTAAAAATATATAACGTAATACTAAAGACTAGGTATTTAATAAACTTGATCCCTCAGAAACACAACCATGTAACTAATGTCAGTTTTAGTAAGTACCAATACACAAGTATTTAAATACCTTCCACAAATCATACTGCAAATGGCATTTTAACAACTTAGCATGTGGGCAAAGAGCAATATTTTCAAATATAATCAAATGTCTTTATGCTCAAATTTAGAGAAGCTTGCCACAAACCATTACCAAAAAAAAAAACAAACAAGAAAGGAAAAGAAAAAACGAAAAGAAAGAAAATTTTAAATAAAACTTTTACTATTTCAAGTCTTGGGAAGAGCCTGAAATACGAATACATAAGGAAAAACAAAACACTCCTTTTGGGTAAGTGCGCTTCCTTTCTAATAGTCTTAACGCTCAGAGAATTAAAACTCTGTGGAGGCAAGCCTCTGGTGACACAGAGCTTCTTCCCAACACTGTGCTGGGAGTCTGGCAGTTGCATGGAACTACAATTAAAATGTTCTAAAAATATACCGAGAGAATATTCATGAAAGCTAGTCTCACTTTTTGAAGTGTGGTGATTTTACTTATTTAAAAAAAAAAAAAAAAACCTGAAAGAGATTAATGTTTAAATCTGGAAAATTGCACAGACTTACTGGAAAAGCAAATACACACTATTTTTCTCCACAAAGTAATTTTTAGTTTAGATTCAGTTAATTCTTTTCTATGAGACATCACCCTAAGAATGACACTGATTACACTTAACCATGGTTATGCTTAACTTTTGCTCTCTAGAAAAGTCAATGGTTGTAAGGCTGAAAATAAACACTTCTCCACAACTAAAGGGAACAGGGTAATGTGCGAAAGCACAGGTTTTTAAACTTACACTGTGATCTGCAAACAGGCCGATCGTACACAAAATTTTGAGTCAAGCTTTACCCTTTCCTTGGAAGAGAAGCAGCACAATTTCAACAGGTTCTCAAAAGCTTTTATAAGTTCCCAAAGATTTCTCACCTATAAAATTAGCAAGCTGGACTAAATCATTTCCTATATCAGTTATACATTCAAAATGCTATGCTGACTCTGCAGGAATCCTTGTTTTTAATGAACAAATGACCCTTTCATGCAATCCAATAAAAGTTGTAAAGTAATACAATTACACATATTGATAGAAATTGTGATTAGCAGACATTTGTGATATTTTATAAAACAATAAAATAAATCCAGAAATTGTCTATGATCCACCAAAAACCATCAATTAGCTTTACAAAGCATCCCATATAAGATTTCAAATAATCTTGATTCAATTCTGAGTCAAAATATCACAAAGCAAAAATTACCTGAATTCACTAAATATCAGAAATATACTTGTGGGATTTGAGGCACCTACAAAGGTTATAAAACAAATATTACATAAAATGATAGGTCTTTTAGTTCAAGGTTAAGGCCACATAGTTTCACAATGTAGGCTATTTGCTGAAAAAAAAAGGTTTCCTTTTTGTAAGCTTAACATTTTCAAGACTACTCGTTCAGCACTACACAGGTCAACTGGCTTTTCTCATTAAACTATTTTCTAGAACAGAAAGTAGCAAAGGTAGACTTGGTAAGAGGAACGCAGGTGGGCTTCGGTTTCACAGAATGTGTGCTTTTCCATGCAACAAATTAAGTATGTACATTGTTCCTGGGTGTCACATCTAATCCTTTCCTAAGTCTCGCCCAGCTGCAGAAACTGGGGCTCTCATCCCATTGGTGGTGCCAAGGATATCTTTCAGTTTTGATAGTATGTCTCAAACCCCCACATACTTAAGTCTCTGCTAATATTTGACTGCAGAGGAAAGGCAATGGTTCAAAGCATGTTCAAATCTATAGGCAACAAGGTGATTAGAGAATAAAAGAATGAAAAACTGGAAATAACCCAAATGTCCAGCAATCGGTTAAATAAATTATGATGTATCTAGCCAATGGAATTTTATTCAGTCACTTAAGTACAAAATATGAAGATTATGCAATGCGGAAGAATACAATTAATGAGTAAAAAAAAAAGAGGCTACAGAATTATACATTTAAACCACATTATATAAGAGCTACATGTACACATGCATTTAAATTCCATTAACAAAACTGTTATTAGTGGTTCCCTTTAAGAAACAAAATGAGATTAGGCAAGAAAGGCAGATGTGAAGAGAAACTTTCACTCTTTGCATTTCTTTGAATTGTTTGATTTTTTTTTTCCCCAGTAGCAATGTACTGATTTTACCAGTGTAGTTTTCTCTTAAAGAAACACACAAAAAAACCAAAAACATGTGTATATGAAAATATGGATGGAACACTCAATTATAAAAACAGTATTAAAATAGAAGACTTGTGAATTTTTTCCTATATTTTCTAAACTTTCTGTAATGTCATATTTTTTAATTTTCAAAAATTAAATCGCAAAATAATTCTAAGAGTCATCTTTCTGTCAAGCATATAATCGCTTCTTAACCTACTTTTTCATTTTTCAGATCTTACTCAAAGAATAGTTTGACCATACAACCTATTACCCAGATTTAGATAAACCCCAGATAAAACTGCATCACTCTAAAACCTTAAAAATCTTTTTTTGAAATATCCACTTTAGCTTATTAGTCCTGTTTCCTGTCCCTCCTCATTATCACTAATGACCTTCCTAGAGCCCACACACAGCGGCTCACAGCACAGCTCTGAAGAGGGCAGGCTGAGAACTGCAGGTCCTGGGTGTGGGCAGTGGTCCGTATCCAGCTGTGTGATTTGGAATAGGCTACTTGATTTATCTTTGTTTTAATCCCTTCAATGTAAAACAGGAATTGTAATATCCAACTCTTAAGGTTGTTGTGAATATTCACAGAGAAGACTAACAGGAAGTACTACTGTCATGCCTGACATAGTAAGTTATTAGCTTTTATCTATTAGCTAATCAAGCTGTTAGCTATTATTCTAAGCATTGTAAAATACATATGCAACAAAATATATATTTAATCATCCATTATTATACCTACTGAAAAACACATTTACAACAAAAATGAACTGAATTTAACGCAATCGTTGTGCTCCATGCATTACTGCAGCTTAGATATCCAAAGAATAAATAAGGTAACAAAAGGGTTTGCACTGATGTCACTTTTACCTCACTTACACTTTACATTGCATAATTTTTTGCAAGCTAAAATTGTTTTTCTTAAAGATCTCTTCTCTTAATTTGCAACTGCGGTAAGTACTAACAGGATTTTAGCGTTTTCCTCCAGTTTCCCATTATAGGGGAGAAAATATTCTTTCGTCGGGGGGAAATAGTTTATACAATGGATACCGGAATGACAAAATACAAACTTTACTTCAACAAAGTGCTTCCTTCCTTCTTACTCTTTAGATCACTCTGAAACGAGGGGTTCATTACATCAAAAGCCAAGATTAAGCTTCCCCACCTTCCAGCTTTAAAAAAAAAAAAAAATCTGCTTAGATCAGGGATCAAAGAACAAATGAACATGTTCTCCCTTTCTATGTACCTGGACTTCCTGCTGCACTGAAAAATCCCTCTACTCTTCAGCCTGTTGGTTCCTGATTGGGATAATTTTCCATTATTTGAGACACATCAGGGCTACCCACACTTCAGAGGTATGATTGTATCTGGTCAGACAAAGCACAGTTGTCTGGACGTCTATTATCTACAAAAGGAAACGCATGCATTGGGAGCAATGTGAGAATTAAAACCAAACTCTGTCCTCATCCACTTCAAGGGAAACTTACATCAGGATTAAATGAATTGTAGAAAATATTTATGAATAGACATCAACCATCTGACTTCTAGGCAGCAATTTTTGAGAACAATTCCTTTAAATAAGAATGGTGAGGCCAGAACAAAGAAATGAAACTTCACTAGAAACCATGATGCCAGAAAAGTTAAAGGTACGAAATAAATATGTATATGATGCTACCCATGAAATACACAATTTTGAAAGGGAGGATGGAAGCCTTCATAAACTCTGAGATGACTGATAAGATGGAGGCACTCCTTCGTTGCCAAGGAGAACCCACTGCACGTGGGCATCGTAAGGCTGGCAGTGATCCCAAAGTCTGGAAATATTTTACCCCCAAAGCATCAACTGCTAGCAATTTCTGAGTCTGTTTTGCCTCTGCCCATGACAAGAATCAACTTGTTCCAAAATTCCACCAAGTATGTTTCTTTTATGTTAAAACTCTGCTGTTTCTGGGAAAGCTAAAAGTTAGAATTTTTTACACATGTGGACAAAAGCTATATTTGGACCTTTCAGTCCCTTAACAGAATAAAGACATTTTTAAAGAGCTCCCCTGCTGCAGTTTATTATAAGAAAGTCACTCTGACTTTCGATAATTTAAAAAAGTAAACCCTGTTATCTAATAGAATTCCTTTAACTTAAAAGTTCAGGAAGGTTTTATTTGTAAAAGAAAAACAAAAATAAAGCACTTAATGAATAACTGCAAGTTTAAAAGTTATTTAAGGTAATAGACATGACTTCTGTTTGCAGATCATTTTTTTCTGGTCATCTCATCTAGCAATACATAGGTTGTGCATTTTTTTTAAGTTGATAATTATGACATCACTTATAAGTATTAAATACTTAAAACTCTACACGATAGGGCCGGCCGAGTGGCGTAGTGGTTGAGCACTGGCTTGGGAGGCCGGCGGCCCCGGTTCGGGTCCCACATATGAGGGCCAGTGACACTGCCCTCAAAAAAAAAACACGAAAAAAACACACCAAAAAACTCTACACAATTAAATCACGATTTCCTAGATTTCTCTTTAAATCCATGTAAAACCATTTGGGACATCTTTACTTAATCCCCCACGAAGCTATACTACCCAACTGCACATCAGCCTCACACCACAAAGACAAATAGATGGAAATCGCAGAAAACAAAGACTATCCACATTCTAACTCACCTGCCTCAATTAGATAGAAAGTGGACAGACAGGCTATGAGAAAATAGATCAGCTCTGAAATAAAGTTTAGCGTGTGGTCTAATTGATAAAGCTGATATTCCAACAAGTATCATTTCCTTTTAAATCATGTCAGTTGCTTTACACCAGGATTTCTGTATCTCAGTACTACTGACGTTTTGGACCCCAAAGAATTATGTTGTGTCTGTCCCATGTGTTTACCATAGGGTGGTTAAGTGACGTCCCTGGCCTCTGCCTACAACATGTCAGTGGAACCCCTGCCACCAGTTATGACATCAAAAAAATTACTCCCGGCACTGCCAAATGTTCCCTAAGGGCAAAAATGTCCCCCGCTGAAAACCACTGCTCTAAAAGAAAATCCAAGAGTTAACATGGACAAAATCCTAAAATTTGATTTTATTTGAAGTGACTTTACAAAGAGACAGAAAATTCATGACTTTGTTGTACTAAGCAAGTCAGACCTTGTACATGGAGTCAGCACCAGTAGGATGATGTGATCATCCATCTTGACAGAATAGAGGATGCAAGGAGTATTGTTTTAACAATGTAAATGCTACCGGCACACACCATACCATCGTCTCTTCGATCAGGAGAGTTTTCAAGCCCATAAAAGAAAACCAGGGACCTTTAAAACTCTAACATAACTGTCAGGATGGAAATCAGTCACTGTTCATGATGAACTGCCTATAAATTATACAGTCTCTATCCTTGGGTTGAAGAGCAGATTAATTTAAGATGAACACAACAAATCTGAGTAGGAAGTAACCATGAAAGAATATAAAAGTTAAAGCAGACAGCCTAAAAAGTCAGTGCAAGGACAACTCATTGACAGATCGTAGTTCCTTTCTCATTTCTCCTCTATTAAGCAAAGGTATCCTTTTCTTGAGAATTTTCAGAGCAGATAGTTTTCCATACCCATAAAAAAAAAAAGTCAATTTAGAAAATAAAATCAAAATGAACAGTGCCCATTTAAAGGTTCGCATTAATCTTAAGCATAAGACAAATTTCTTATGCTACTTCAAAGCAAGACTTAATGTTCTCTTTATATTTATAACATGTATCAACCAAAAAACAGACTTGAAGTTTTAAATAGCAAGTTCACCTATGTACACATGTTGAATCAGTGCCAAGAAAACTATGGCTTTTAAGGTTACCTGGCACTCTGAAAATACAATATCCAAAGCTTTATCTAGCAAAAATAAAACCTATAATTTTTCCAAAGAAATATTTTATTTGAAAGTTTAAAAATATCATTTTTTTGCACATGGGAAATAATGTTTAAGTTCTATAAGTCATAAACAGTGACAAAAATTATACCTGTAACATTTTATAGCCACATGCCAAAATTTCAAGATTTAACTCTGAATGTTTTCATTTCTACAATCTTATTGAAGTCAGTCTTTGTTTTCTTTCTCAATGCTTGAGTTTCTGCTTTTAAACAGACATGAGGAAGAAGTAGTAAAATCAGAACAGCAAATACTGGATTTCTGATGACCACTATAATCGTGTTTCCTTTTGAATTCGTTTTTCAAAAAATTCTGCCTCTATGTTTCTTTTCTTTCCTAACACAAAATTGAAAACATACTACAGAGTTTTTTTCTTGCTTTTTTCACTTAAACACTTTCCCACGTCTTTAAATAGTCGCCCAAACATAATTTTCAATGACCCCTACTATGACTTCTATGGTAATATTATATCATTGAACTGTTTTCTACTTCAGGGATTTTAAATTGTTTCCAATCTTTTACTGCTGGGATAGAAATTTGTATTCATAATCATGTTTGCATCTCAGGTTATTTAGGATAAATTCCTATATGTTAATTTACTAGTTCAAATAGTAAGAACATTTTGTATAGTTGTACAAAACAAATTGCTTTCCATAAGAGAAAATTTACACTTCCATTATTCATTGCGAATGACAATTCACTGCATATTAAAAAATAATGGACACTTTCTTTTTCAAAAACATGTCAATCTTAAATATTAAAAATAATTTTAATTGCTTTAACTCATATTTATTTATTGAGATTGAACTTTTTTAATGCTTTGTATTTATAATTCTACCTTTTCAAATTGCCTGTTTGGTTTTTTATCCATCTTGCCATTGTATGTTAAGTTTTTTCTTCATATTAACTATAACTCAATATAAAGCATATAATCCTTGCTTATGACATCTAGAGAATTTTAATTTTTATGTTGTCCGAACAACATTTTCCTTTGTGATCTTCCCACTACTTTTATGCTTAGAAAATCCTTTTCCATTTCACATAACTATTGACATCTTTTCTTTTAGTTCTTTAGTTTCATTTTGACATCTATATTTTAAAAACACCTGGAATTTATTTTTGGAATGGTATGAAGATGGTGATTTAATATCTGGTAGCATGAGAGCTCATTAATCATTATTTCCAAAATTTTCCTATTTTTCCAGATTAACTTTCAAAATCACTTTGTCGGGTATCCCTCTCCCCATCCCCCCAAAACCCCTATTTATACCTATAGAAATTGCAATTAAACTATAAATAAAAATCAGGAACAATGCCTAGAAGAATAATGAATACTGATGCTATCTGGCATCATTATTTTGGACCTGAATGCCATAGAAATATTTCCATTATCTCATTTGTTTACCAATACATAGACTTTTTGTTTCAGATGGAGATATTTTTCTTTACTCTATTAGAGAATTCACCTTCCATTTTTATTACTAAATCTCTAACTCAACATAGATTTTGTATTTTGTCACAATGCCTTTTAACATCTTTTTGGGATTACGTATGCTATTACGCTTTATCTTCTATCAATAGATCCCAGGTATTAACAGGTTTTCTTAATAGTGTGCCGTCCTTTAATTTGTCATAAATCTTACTCATCACAGTGTATTATTCTTTACTATGTTGATGATTTGGGGTTGATTGTGCTTTAGTTAACATTTTTACATATAAATATTTCTTGTCGGGAAACTTGTTGAAGATCATTTTTTTGGATAACTACTAAAATGTCAGTGATTACTATTTCAATTTAATGTTCAACTACTTTATTTCACTTAAATTTTCCCTGAAGAACATTCATTTGGAAATTTCCAAATCTGAGTCCATTTTTAAAATCTCACTGCATTTACTATTTATATGCCATTTAGCATATAATTCTAATTAGGCATACTTACGAGTTTCATTTTTCTTCTTGTTAGGTATCTTAAAAATCTGTCTCTATATTTTCTGTCTTCTCTGCATGCACCAAGCATTAGTTATTTCACTTATCTAATCTCCTTTCTGTCTTGTGGTCTGACTATTTTTATACTTGCAGAATAAATCTTAAGGTGTTCTATGTTATGCTGTGCTGTTAACTCTATTTGTAAGGTGTCTGTTTCCAGTCATATCCATGAACTTGTCTTGGAGCAGGCTGCTATGAAGTGTTATACCTCCTAGTCATTAATTCAATTACTTAGAAAAGTCATTATAAGCGCAGTATAATCTACTAACATTTTTATAACCTATTTTTTAAATTTTGTTAATGTTTCAAAAAACTATCTGGTCTCAGAAAATTAGAAAACTATTTTTTTTCCCAGAAGACACCACTCTAGTGTTTCATATTCATTCTTAGCACATTAGCCACACACTTCAAAATACATTACTTTTGAGGGAAGAAACAAAATGGAATGAAGACACAAATTAAATGTTGGAAACTATAACGTTTATATAATGGAAATATAAACAATTTAACCTTATTGAAATTAGGAAAAAACTACAGTTCAGAAGCCACATGTTTCTTTGTAGGAATGATAATCTGATTGTGGCAAAACTCAATATTTGTGTAACTAACTGCTATTCATGCATGCTTGAAATTTGCGTAGTTCTTTTTTTAGCTCATTAAATTTCCAGCTATACTGTTACCACAGTTTGGCTTGCATTTTTCTGTGTAATTTGTGTATACTTTTCAGAAATGCTAGTTAATTTACCTCCATTCTTCCCTATGAAATTCATATGGACATTTCTAAGGAAGTACAGTGATACCTTGGTTTGAGAGCATAATTTGTTCCAGAAGCAAACTACTCATATTGTAAGACATCACTTGTTTACCAAGTTAAAATGTATTAGAAATGTTTGCTCGTCTCACAGAACCCTTAAATTATGTTACTCGCAATCCAAGGTTTTACTGTATTTTCTTTTAAATGTATTTTTCCATTTCCCATACTATACATAGGTGGGGAGGAAAGACTTTCCTAGAAGTGTTAAATTATCTTTAATTTTGACTCTTGTGATTTACCCAAACCCATAACTTTACTAGTCACCAGGTGGCCTTACTCTTAAATAGACACCATCCCACTTAACGTAAAAAGCTTCTTCAATTTACACTTTTCTCCCTCAGAAGTTTAAATCTCCCTTCGAGTGACCACGAACATAGGCAGATTTCTGTATATACACTTTTGAGATATTTGGGTAGAGACAGGTAAGCCACTTATATTTCTCATGATTAAGGCTTAATACACACATACACACACACACACACACACACACACATCTCAAGCAGGACTAGTAAAATAACATCTCCCAGACTACAAAATCCATATTGTCAAATATGTAGCCACTATGGTATCAGCAGAGTTTAAAAATAAGATGGAGCGCTGGGGGCTCAAAACATCTCACCTGCTTCCCGTCCAGTGTGCACAGCCTCTTGACCACTCCTGAGTCTAGTTTAATGGCTTCGGTGATGTCTGTTAAGACTTGTTCAAAGGAATGAGCAGTCTTCTTATTTAGAAGGATCCGCACAGCTTTTCTAGGCTTCACTCCACTTCGAATCACAGTCACTAATTTGGGTTTGATGAAATCTTTACTCTCTTTCACTTCGCTTTTCACTGAGGAGGGAGCTGGCAAGGCTCGGGTGGTCCCACCCTTGATGTTCACAGACCAGTTCGGATTAATGTTTTTGGTGTAATCAACTTTACGAAATGGTTCGTTTGATGCACACACGTAACTCTCACCTGAAAAGCAAAACATCAGTTTTATTAGCATGATTACCCCTGCCATAGAGGAACAAATACTGGAGACCCGTTAGGTGAACTCCTAAACTTAACAGGTTCACTGAAAGGGGATTCACGTCCTTTTCCTTTGGCATTCTCCCCATCCTCCCTTTGTTTATTATAGCCTCTAGATCAGTTTTGAGAGAATAACATGCATTATAGAGTAAAAAGCACTGGACAAAGAAACAAGAGGGATCTGGATTTTATTTTATCAAATGTACCACCCTGGATAATTCTTCTTCCCTTTGGTTCTCAAAATCATTTTCTGTGAAGTGAACTTGCTGAACCAGATGAATCCTAAAGTACTTCCCAGGTCCAAAAGTCTTAGTCAATTTAAGTTTTGAAACCTCATCTGGTGGAAATAATTATATCACAAAATAATATATTCATATAAAAAAACTATTTTCCTCCTCCTTGCAATTATAGATTTCAGTCCTAATCAAAGAACGATCGCTACATCTTCACATAGCTGATTAAATTATATTCAGTTATGGGATCATTCACTCACTAATGAAGCACCACGAAAGTGAAGAAGAGTTTTTTTGACAGCTCAAAGAAACATAACCCAGGCATTTTTTTCTTAATTAATAATTAAGAATGTGAATTCAAAATAATTAGTTTAAACAGATAACCTTTTCTATGTCTGCTTAAATGGGAAATGATCTTAAGTAGTTAAAATGATGTGTTCATGACTCATGTAGCCTTCTGTTCAATTTTTATTAAGTAAAACATAAAACCTATACTATTTGTCAATTGGTTTACCAAATCAATGTTCATTAATTTTAAGTTCCAAAATTATATGTTGAAAAATAATTGCTCATTGAAAAACTATAATTAAATGCTTAAAAATCATAACTTTTCTTTTGGGAAACTCAGCAGTCATCTAGTTCTTTTAGTCTCAATTTTTGGGAACACAAGATAACAGGGTTACACTCTAAGATTTTCTCTAAGATATTTTCTAAATAAAAAATAATTATTTTTTCACCTATTCTATATCATAGAATTCTTAATTCTTCATATTATACTTATATGATACAAGCCTTGAATGCTGTGACTGCTTAAATGAAAAATAGCCAAAATAGTGAAAGAGAATTCTTGAGGAAAACCTATTAGTATAAACATTATATTTCACTATTATCAGGATGTTCTTGAAATCCTGATTATTGAAGAACTTAAAGACTCCCAAAGGCACACGAACAATTCAGTAACAGATCAGGTATCAAGAAGAGTCTAAAGGAGAAATAATGTCTTCATTTAAAGGTATAATTGGACCCCTGTCCAACAAAACTAGGGGACCAATCACAGGCTTTCCTGCTGCATCCACACCAGTATTCTGATATCCAGCCCAATCATCACCATTTAGTTAATTTAATTTCTCTAGGTTTATCTAAATCATTTTTCATAAGACAGTCATCTGGGAGGATGGCTCATAATTTCAAAAATAGGTATAAATTTAATAAAATTGAACTATGCATCATATGCACATATTAATGAGCAAAAATAAACAATTATGATTGTGTTTTGACTTTATACTTTATAGAGAACACGATTCTCACAATGAAAAGCTCTTCCTGTTTTTCCTATGATAAAAATTTAATTGCATGTTCTGATCCAAAACATTAAAAAGGGAGAAAATAAAAGGAATCTCAGCAAACTATTCTATTCTAGTCTAGTCTAGTCTAGTCTATTCTTTTAAAGAACAAGGAGAAGTAAGCCAGGGCGGGGGGCGGGGGGAGTCTTTCCCAATATAAAGAGAAAAAGCAATGGCAAAACAGAACAAAACCAGAGAAACATAATGTCAGATTTCCTTGATCAACCTAGTCACTGCACAGTCAACATAATAACCAGGAGAGCTTTCTTTTAAATTTGTCTGTATGTTTGCCTCTTTACATGAGTTCAGAATGTCAGAATGAAAACAGGGAAAGGAAGCCTGTCTTTTAATTTGTGTGTGGTTATACACAGATGTTAATTCCCTCCCTCTCTCCTTTCCTCCCTTCACATGTTTCTAGTAAAAACTCATAGATCAGAGCTTCCCGGTTGGTCAATAGGTCGGTCACTGCATGGAGGTGCTGAGATGGTGTCTTCCAGGAGAGGGCACTGGAAGCTGTGCCCCCCTATACCTCACCCTATGAATCTCTTCCATTTGGTTGTTCCTGAGTTACCTCCTTTATAGTAACCTTGAAACACTGAAATAAAATAAAAACTCATAGATCAGTTCCATAATAAGTATGTAAGGCTTTGAACCAGGGCAGGCCAATGCCTGCTAGACAAAGCCGCACCACTTCCCTGCATCCACAGGAGAGGCAAATAAGAATTCATAGAATACTCTTGTGTTAAGCCTAGACTCCCCTTCACAATATGTACTGAATACCTACTAAGTGCCAGCTCACCTGCCAGGTGCTGACATGACAGGAAACCCATTTGGCATCACTGGCACTCAGCATTTCAGTACAGAGGTTCAGGATGTGTTTTTGAGGTCAGGCCTTTGTTTCTGTATACTGGGCACATCAACCCCTACAGTACAGATATCCTGCCTTATACCAATAGCCGCCATGATGCCCAGGCTAGCTAACCTGCTACATCCCCCACCCAGATCAAAAACAATCCCGACTGTAATTTTCTCACTTACATAGATCTGCCAACAGGGGGAGAATACGCTGACAAAAGAAAATAAGATTTTGGTTGCTTGGGCACTTACAGCTCCAGCTGTTAATCAAACAATGAATTATTATTCTGTTAAGACACCAGGCACCTAGAGAATTCATTAGAAGCAGTCAGCCTCCTTCCATCCAGATTCATATCCTGTAGGGATTCTTGTTTAAGATTTGTTCCTCCCCTGCCTGCTCGTCATTCCTCCCTTCCTCCCCCTCCGGATGAACTTCGCTTCCTCCTTGAACTATTCAGCTAGAAACCTAGGCGTCATCCTCCATTCTGCTGGCTTCCCGACATACTACACCCTGACATCAAGTTCTGTCCACTCTATCCTTTCAATATTTCCAAAAATGTCCCTCCTGTCCACCCCCATTCCCACCCACGTCCCACCTGGATCAATGCAAGAATCTTCTGTTTTCTGCTCATTCCAGAAATATAACAAGTTTCCCAAGTGGAGTGCATTTTATGTTACTGATATAGCTGAAAAAGTATATCCTAAAGTAATGAGTCTTGATATACTGGTAAAATACATTATGAGAAAAATTTTTAGCCCTTACCAATTCATGTTAATGCTGTACTTGCCAATGCAAGACAAGGATAAGATCTCATTAAAAATTAGAGTTAAACTAGGACATAAACGTGTGTGTGTGTGTGTGTGTGTGTGTATATATCATACGTGGACATAAGAAAAATAAAGCAGTCCCTGAAGCCCAGAACTAATCTGACATTCACAGGTGGACTCAGCGCCATTACAAGATGGTCTGATGCTCAGACCTGTGTTCTCCTGTTGGGATATAATCTCACAAAATATCTATGTCAAACAAAGTCATTCTGAGACTGTAATAAAGTGACATAAAAACAAGGTCACTGTGCAGCCCACATAATGCCAAATATCCCCCTCTCAGAGTCAATGAGTGACTGCCAATTCTTTATCAAGTACAGCTTTTTCCTCAGTGTGCCCTCCCTCTAAGATTGAATGAGCCTCCCAGTCATAGAATTATCCTACCTTCTAACAGCACCCAGTACAGAATGAGTCCCTGCTTTCTTAGATCCTCCCTGAAATTATCCAACCAAAGCCCATTTCTATGACAAGTCTAACATTCTGTTACGGAGACACCCCATGGTGTCATACTATGTCAATTTTTCCTTGCTGCAACGAGTAATAAGCCCAACTTACTCAACTATAGGTATGTTCCTGGTGGTCTGTGGCTGAAGAGAACTGAAATTCATTCATTCATTCATTCATTCATTCATATTCTCTCTCTCTCTCTCTCTCTCTCTCTCTCTCTCTCTCTCTCTCTCTCTTTTGCATGTGCACATGCGGTCTAATAATAACAGTTCTTTGACCATAAGATACTAAGGGGAAATCATTTTGAAAATTATGAATCATGTGAATGTCACATACAAAGAGGATTTGCTTTTGGTACAGAAAGATGGATAGAAGCTGGTATACAATGTAATAGTTGTCAAGCACGGAACAGAAAGTCTTACAGTTCCCGTTAAGACTCACTCCAGCAACATAGCTACAGCTTCTTTCCATTGACCTTTGTTCAAAGAAATTTTGTATTACTTCATATTTAGCAGGCTTACAAACTAAGTGTCCACAGCTGTGTAATAAACCTTGGGTATTTGTTAACCATTAATTTTCATCTTTAATCCAATGAACTGCCTCCTATTTAAGAGGCAAATGGCTATTAAAAGCTAGAAACTCCCCAATTCCTTGTTCTCTGAAAATCTTCATCCCTAACAATATATTTTAGTCCATGCCAATTTCCGCCCCCTCCTCTTCCTTTTCAGTGATATAAGGGTAACCTCCTCTTATTCAATGGTAAGTCCCTCTACCAGGATTGGGGCCCTGCCCTCTCCTCATGCTGAGATTCCAAGGGCATTCTTCTCTCCTCCATGTAACTAGACAGCCCTCTCTACAGGATTATACACAGTGCCTCCCACCTGAAACACACACACAGATCCTTCCCTCTCTTCATTCCTCATCCCGCTCTACCTAATGTGCTTTTGGCTTCCATTCACTTCCCAGTTAAGGAGCACTCCTTATTGGAATTACAAAAGACAATGAATACCCAAAGTAATCCTGAGAAAGAGGAACAAAGTCGGAGGCATCACTCTACTTGATATAAAACTATACTATAAGACTATAGTAATCAAAACAGTATGGCACTGGCATAAAAACAGAGACACAGATCAATGGAACAGAATAGAGCCCTGAAATAAACCCCACACCTATTTGGTCAGTTAGTCTATGACAAAGGAGGCAAGAATATACAATGGGGTAAAGACAGTCTATCCAATAAATGGTTGTGGAAAAACTGGACAGATACATGCAAAAAAAAAAAAAAAGGAAATTAGACCACCTTTTCTTTTTTTTTTTTTTTTTTTTTAGGACAGTGTTACTGGCCCCCATATGTGGGACCGAACCGGGGCCACTGGCTTCCCAAGCCAGCGCTTAACCGCTGCGCCACTCAGTCAGTAGACCACCTTCTTATACCATCTACAAGAATAAACTCAAAATGGATTGAAGATTTAAATGTAAGACTCAAAACCATAAAACTCCTAGAAGAAAATATAGGAAGTAAACTCTTTGACATTGCTCTTAGTGATATTTTTTTAATATGTCTCCTCAGGCAAGGGAAACAAAATAAAACTAGACAAATGGGACTACATCAAACTAAAAAGTTTTTGCACAGCTGAGAAAACCATCAACAAAACGATATTCCTATTCAATGGGAGAAAATAATCACCAATCATACATCCAATAAGGGGTTAATATCCAAAATTTATAAAAGAATTCATGCAACTTAACGCCAAAAGAAACTAGCAATCCAAACAAAAAATGGGCAGTGAACCTCCAAAAAGGACATATAGATGGCCAATAAACATATGAAAAGATATTCAATGTCACTAACCATCAGAGAAATGCGAATTAAAATAACAAGGGGATATCATCTCACACCTGTCAGAATGGCCCTTATCAATAAATTAACAAACAACAAGTGCTGGTGAGGATGTGGAGAAAAGGAAACCCTCAAGCACTGTTGTTGAAATTACAAATAGGTGTAACCATTATGGAAAACAGTATGGAGGTTCCTCAAAAAAACTAAAAGCAGAACTACCTTATGACCCAGCAATCCCACTTCTGGGTATTTATCTGAAGAAATCCAGAACACAAATTCTAAAAGATATATATACATCCTATGTTCATTGCAGCATTATTCACAATAGCCAAGATAAGGAAGAAACTTAAGTATCCATTGATAGACAACGGCATAAAGAAGATGTGGTACATTTATACAATGGAATATTACTCGGCCATAAAAAATAATGAAAACTTACCATTTGTGATGTGGATAGACCTAGAGGATATTATGCCAAGTGAAATAAGTCAGGCAGAGAAAGAAATACCATATGATTTCACTTACCTGTGGAATCTAAAAAACAAACAAACAAAACAGAAACAGACTCAAAGATACAGAGAACTGATGGTTGTCTGGTGGGAGGGGGATTAGGTGCTGGATGGAAAAGGTGAAGGGATTGAGAAGCACAAAATGGCCACGGGGATGTAAAGTATAACACAGGGACGATGATCAGTAACATTATAGTAACTATATATGTTGTCCAATGGGTACTGGACTTACCAGAGGAATCACTTCATAAGTTACATCAATGTTTAACCACCATGCTGTACACCCAAAACTAATACTGAATGCCAACTATAATTGCAAAATTAAAATTTTTTTTAAGAAAAGCCCTCTTCATTTGTGTTTTCTACTTCCTCACCCAGTATTTGCTCTACAGCCACTCACTGCAGCGTCACTTCTGACCCTGCACTCCACTGGCTGAAACACAGTTTGCCCGGATCCCCAAGTACTTCTTTCCTAACTGCTAAATGCAAAGCACATCTTTCTGATCTCACTTGGTGTTTTCTGGGGGCACTGGCCACCAGTCTTGATTCTCTCCCCGCAGATCCTTTTCTCCTTGGCTTCCATGATCTAATTCCTTCTGTTTACCTCTCACTCCTTTGATTGCTCCGTGGCCTGCTTTCCAGGACCCTCGTCTCCCACCATCCAGGCATCTCCCATCCCCCTTAGATTCTCCCTGGGCAGTTCATTTCACCCCCCTGGCTTCAACCTGCACACCCTGAGGACTCAAAGACTGAGGCCATTCCCCAGCCTAGTCCTTTGTCTTGAATTCAAACCACTTCCAGAACATCTCTACTAGATACTCTATGGATAGCTCACATGCTGAATGTCTAAAACAAATGTCACACCCATTATTGCCATCCTGACCTCAAACGCTCCTCTTCCTGAATTCCACAACTTATTGAAGGAAATCACCACCTATATAGTCACTGACTCAAAAACCAAGACTCCTGTTTCTCATCCCGCTTTCCCCACATTCAACAGAACTGGCAAAATTGTTGACTTTGGTTTAAGCCCCTCTGGAATCCAGCCCCCTCAACTGCCTTCGCTCATTTCTCCGTGGATGGATTGAGTAAACTCCCAGCCTCTCATCCTCCACAGAGCCGTCACAGCAAGGTTTGTAAAGTGTAGCTTGGATGTCTCCTGCCTGCTTCGCCGCCTTGAGAACCCGGGACGGACTCCGCGGCATATCCCTCGCTCCAGCCCCATCTCCCACCACGTTCCCACAGGCTCCTGCGTTAGTGTCATGCCAGTATATTTGCAATTTCCTTCACCTTCACCATGCCCTCTTATTTTCACTCCTTCTCATGTACCTGAAATGACCTTCCTCCTCCTCCTACCTTGCCTCTTTTTTACTGACCTGTCCAGATTAATTGTCACTGGTAAGCAACAAAGCAGACCTTGTGTATATTGCTGGAAGGGTTTTAAATTGGTGCAACAACTTAGAGAAAACGGGTTGCATTATCTATTACTAAGCTGCCAACATACATGTAGGACCCAGAAATCCACCTGGAGAAAGTGATGCATGTGGGCAGCAGACTGTATATATGCTCTCCCTCTACACATACATACATACACACACACACACGTATGTTCATAGAGGTATTTCTCAACGGCCAAAGATGAGAATCAATCCACACATCCACCATAGATTGGAATGTGGTCATATAATGCACTACTATATGGTAATGAAAATGAACAGTGAAGCTACATGCAAGAACTTGGATGAATTTTACAAACAATGGTGAGCAAAAGACAAAAGAACACAAGCAGTAGGATTCAATTTCTATAGACTTCAAAACAGACGCAGTTAACATACATTGATTAGGAATGTGTTCATTGGTCGCAAAAATATAAAGAAAAGCAAAAATGAGGCTGCTGTTACCTGGTAAGAGTTATAACTGGGAAGGGGCCCAGGGAGAGCCTGGTAGGGGCTGGCAGTGCCCTGCTGTCTACATGGCGGGTAAGCATCAAGTGGTCACTTCCTAATAACTCGCTAGGCTGTAAAAATATATTTTATGAACTTTCTGTAAAATTATGTTTCATAATTTTAAAATAAAATGTAAAAACTTATGTCACTCTTGGGTCCTCTTGTACCCTGAGCTTACTATGTGTTCATTTTTTATAATCATTTATTCTTTATCTGTGTCTTCTAGTGGTTATGAGGGGAGAGTTTTTTGTTTTTCTTGAATCAGGTGATTTTGTGGTGTAAAGCACAGGTGCCGAGGCCTCCCACAGTCCAGCTGAGACAGAATCACTAGGAGGTGGTACCAGAACACGTGAGCAGCTTTTTTTTAAATTTCACAAGTGACCGTGAAAACAATCTCTCGTGACAAATCACTGCTCCTTGAAAACACTGACTGTACCTTTTTCATTTTATCCACATCTAGCACAGTAGCCTGGTACATAACAGGCATTAAAAACATGTTTGTCTAAGTGATGACGACAATGTGTATTTTCAAAACAAACTTACACATCTCATAGTTGCAAATATGTTCATGAAAGGTGTTGATAGGGCCGATCAGTACGTGTCTTATTATTCTCTCTTGAGAAAAACAGTGAAGTGGCCAAAGAAAGTTGCATTTTGGCTTATAAATTGTGCACTTTTCAGTACTTTTCGAATCTATAAAAACTAAACCCTACATCAAAAGCGAGATAAGAAGAATTTCTGCTACAAGTGGCAAAAGACTGGGCAACAGATAAGGTGGAGACAGACTCCGACACAGTGCAGCAGGCCCAGGAATATCAACCCAAAGCCCTCATGTGCCTCATGAGGACCCCCCTGGGAGACTTTCGGGTGATATGCGCAAACATGTGCTAGAGAAAATTGTTGGAAGTGAACGGGGTGAAAGGAAATACCCTGCTAGGAGGTGCCATGCTTGTGCTGCCCACAAAAGAAGTGAAACTTGGCACATCTGCAAGTTCTGCTTAGTGCCGCTCTACAAGGGGGAATGTTTCCAGAGGTAGCACACCCGCAAGCACTACTAGCGTCTTTGGTATTTCCTGAAAATTTCAGTTCACAAAAATAGCTAGCGAATTTGTTATAAATTTTTAAAGAAACACAGCATAAAAGTTGATTTCAATGGTTTAAAACCCAGGAACATGCATTTAAACAATTTAAATGCCCTATCCTCAATGTGTTAAAATATATACATTAACTGCCTAACACCACTAATGGTTTATAATTATAAATTATTTGATATTCAGGGCAGAAAATCAGTTACACAAAATTTGGACACCGAGACTCTCCCTAACTCTTAGAGTGGAAGCCATCACTGAATTTTATGATGAAAAGGAAAACCTGTGTACAAGTCTATGGTACAAGGACTCTTCAAGCTTACAGAAAAACATCCCCACCCCGATTTAAATATGGCAGCACAGAAAAAGACGACAGAAAAGAATGCATGGCTGACACTTTAAGTCTAATATTAGTAAAAATCTTAGGAACCTAAATTCTTTCCTAACTTCCAAAACTGAGAAAAAGTGATTTCCAAAGAGATGTAACCAAGGAAAACAAAATCAGATATGCTTCATCTACAAGACGGTTTGGTGTCCTTCAGCCAGTACAGTATTTATGAGAGCATCCTACTGGGAGGCTTATAGTGTGCCTATCTCCATCTAAAAAAGCACATCAGAGACAAGCTCCCCACACCTGGCTGGCTAAGAGAAATACACGGTGAGGAAAAGTAGGATGGATTTATTATTCTTTTGTGGCAAATTGATTTAATTGGGGTTTGTACCCAAACTGTACAGTGCCCAGGACTGAAACGTCTGAGAATCAGAGCAACACAGACGGCAGTGCTCTGGCCTAGACGCTGTCCCCACTCTGAACTCATGTGCTGTGCCTCTGGTCCCATGCTGTCTGTCGCTTCCACAAAATGAATCTAGTGGCTGTTCCTGCAAGGTAGGACTGAGGACACAAATTGAGATCTTTCACCCAAATGCTCTTTCAATGCATCTAAAGGCAAGTGGCTGAAACAAGTTATTTCCTAAAGTCACATCCAGCTGTGCAGACAACACCTTCCACTGAGAAAAGGTTACAAAAGCTACTTTGAACCCCATACTATCTATGAAGTATGCCCACAAATCCATATTTACAATTAAAATTTGGGAGGAGTTTAAGACCAAAAAAAAAGAAAATATGACAAAGTAAAAACAAAAAACCCTACTCACTAATCAAAAAGCTTAAAAGCTTACCCACTGAGAAAAAGAAATTGCATCGAGTCTCCTGGTAGGTCGGGAACCTACCGATCAGGTCTATTATTTGTCTTTTTGCTCCTCACACCTGAGCCAACTATACCTCACCATCTACAAGAGTTCACCATGGCAATTTTAGATGTTTTTGTCTTTTGTTATTTATTTATTTTTTTGAGGGCAGTGTCACTGGCCCTCATATGTGGGACCCGAACCGGGGCCACTGGCTTCCCAAGCCAGCGCTTAACCACCATGCAACTCGGCCAGCCCACGATGGCAATTTTAATTCTGTGCTTATTTTGATAAGACTGAAAATGTTTGTATCATCCTGTTCTGGAACATCGGAATGACTCCTTCTAAATCAAGTACAGCCGGCCCACTCTACATCCACAGCCTCAACTCTTTTGGCATCAACGGTTGGAACGTGTTGGCAGTTAACAAGGAAAAAGTGGACTCAATATATGGAGAAGACAGGTGCACAGCAAGTGAAGGCCAGAGGACATAATTTTACTCTGCAGGAATGAGGCTCACTAGCAGTGCACAACTGACTCAGTGCATCGCATTCTGAAATGCAGCACACCGAGCTCAGCATTCAGCACCATGGTCATGCTGGGAACAACAATTTCAGCAAACAGTATCTGTAGCTTAATGCTACTAATTTGCATTTTTAGTGTTTATACAGTTTTATTAGTATTTGTATTATCAGTGTGCTGGTGTTGTATCGGTGTGTATAACCGTATATGCATAATTATATGCATAAGGACACCTACCTTATATTTACCAATATTTATGTGATGATGTAATTCAAGTAACAGAGGCAACAGTGGACTCCTGCAATTGGCTGTTGGGTTTTTACATTGTTTCCATTTTTAAGTATCCCAAACATTTCTAAAGCTTGAGAAACACCGCAATCTTAAGGATATTGAGAGAAAGAAAGAGAAGGGGGGGGAGAGAGAGAGACCTTCAAACCAAAATATGCCCATCAACTAATATTTGCAAATAAACTGGAGCATAATGGATATAGGAGCAGCCCTTTAATTATTAATAGCTCATCAGCTGAGCAGAGATAAAACTTCCCACAACAGAATTTCCCAAACTTCTTGAGACTTTTGTTAACATCTTCCTCCTTCATCCCTTATACCTCACTGTGAGTCTAAGAGGAAGACTCGGCCCCAGTTTTAAGCAAGTGATTGATAATGAGGATGGCTTGAAAAGATTCAGTGCAAGTGATGAAGGGTTGAAAACCAGATACTTGTCCAAAAAAAGAGGTGATGTTTTAGGGATGGGAGGCAAGGGGAAATAACAGAGGAACACATAAACACTGTATCAAAACATCTGAAGGGCTGTCATGTAGAAAGAAGTAGGGTGAGCCTTAAGTAGCTCTAAATAGTGGCTCTAGAATTATGGGCAGGGGGAGGGGGAGTTACAATGACACACACTGTGGTTTAAGATGCTGAGGACCACTAATATTTATCATGCGAGCACTCTGCTCCGTGTCTGACGTACATTATATGGTTCCTGTGGAATCTTCTGGCTACTGTCCTTGATCACTGGACTAGTAAGAGATGAGTTTGCACTGCGCTATCTCCCAAGTTCGTTCTTGTAAGGAAGCTTGATGAACACGAGCGTAATCACTGGTAAGCTTCGATAACTTCCCTTTTCTGTTCTTCATTCTTTAGCAGATAAGGCAAAATACTGTTAAGTAAAAAGACCAAGACGATGGGGAAGGGTATTGGGAAAGGGAGCATCAAACACTGCCTTTAAGAAATAATTATTGTTAATTAAAACAATCTGTAGTTTGTAAAAGGCACATAGTGAAGGAAGAGATAAATCAATGACAATATTTTGAAACTTCTATTGTGATATATTTTGGTTGCAAGTGATTACAATTTAATCAACATATAACCAAAAGGTAGCACAGTAGGTCACACATGTAGATTATTTTAGTCACTTTGTTTGAATGTTAGTAAACATAGTGTAATCAAAAGTCCTTAAGTTGATCTCACTAACCAGTATTTTCCCACTCCTTCAGTCTATTATATAGTGGCTTCTGAAAAGTTACAATATGACAAGCCTGCTGATTTAGGCTGCAGAAGGCACTGCAAACAGGATGAAATACCTGGACTGGAATAAAAATGATAGCACGTCTTAAGGAATGGAAATTCTAGCCTTAAAAATATTTCCAACTCATAGAACTTAAAAGGTACCAAATTGTAGTAAAACTATATATGAAATAAATTTGCTAAAGATAATGCTTTAGAATAAACACACAAGTTGACCAAAACTAAGTCTTAGCAACATCAGAAAACTAACTCAAAGTAGACACTAAAAATATTAGCAGCCTTAGAATATTCTTGGGATTTAAACTAACACACACACTCTCTCTCTCTCTCTCTCTCTCTCTCTCTCTCTCTCTCTCTCACACACACACACACACACACACACACACACACACCCCAAATAAAGGCAGAAGAATTTGATTCTAACAGATACCTTGAAGAGAAAAATCAAGTCAGACATCTTGGACATGAGTCAAATTGATAAACTGTTAAACTATCAATATATTGCATCTTTTTCTTGAATACAAACTTATTTAAAAACTGAAATATGAAGATGCAAAAGGAATAGCTGATTTTTTGCATGAACTTGTTCTACCTCTGCATCTCCAGCCACCTGTCAAGCTGGCTGTGTTAACTAAGAGAGATTTTTAAAAACACCTCTATCTGACTATGTCCACCTATGAAAATATGTTATACTCGTTTATTGCATAAAAGTAAAGCTAATCATCAGACATCATGCACCAGAAGTACTTTTTTCATTAGATAAAGAACCAAACAAGACTGTGGTTCCTCCTGGCCCTCATAGGGTTTGTAATTTTTCCTTTCTTGAAAACGTTCTATGGAGAAGATCCCCCCAATAGGTTACTCAGAGTACTAATAACCCCATCTAAAGATGGGCAAACTGCATCTGAACACAAAACCTGGCCAACTTTTAAAGACGGACATGGAGCCAGACACAGCCAAGGTCATTTCTGTTTCCCATTCCCAGATGTATTTCTCAAGATCACTGAATGTTAAAGAGGACAAGGGCCTTAGCAATTACCTAACCTGCCTTTCATTTTTCAGATGAGGAAACTGAGGTCGAGCAAGGCCACTCTGCAAAATCCGAATGCAGAGATGTTACTTTGAAGGTACAGAGGACTATGCATTTTATTTCAGGAACCACACAGGAAACATCCTAAAATTGTCTTTACTCTCACAGTGATGTGGACTACTGCCATCTTTATTTCTCAAATATCAATGATTAACAGGTTTGGCTGCACAGTGATGGAGCTCTGGATTGCTGACCTATTAGGACCTCTGTAAACCTCAGGGGTCGAAATGGGGTCAAGGACCCCATTTCCTCACAGGTAGTAGAACACAGTAGATAAGAATAAAGAAGTTCAAAAGATGGGAAGAAAGGTCTCGACTTCCAGCCCCACCTCCTACAATTGGTGCAATGGGGCAATTTATTTATCCTCTCTGAGCCTTGGCTTCCAGGTCTGTAAAATGGGGAAGACAATGCGACATGTAAAGGATCTCGCACAATGATTGCACATAAAACATCTGATAAATGGTAGCAATGTGGACAAGCACAGAATCCCTACTCCTTAGGGTAGTTATTTATCAGAAGTGATAAAACAGAAGTGGTGGGAGCAAGTGTGGGTGGGTGAGGAGAAAGAGATAGCCAGGATGTGCAGACTCACGGTAACTCCCCTGGCCTTGCGAGCGATGACGAAAGCAGCTTGATAACCACTGTCCAGGGGAGACAGGTTTCCTTTATTTCACATCAAGGAACCATAAAATATCCATTTCTGTAGCTTAAAACCTTATAAACTATTTCTCTTTTCTTATAACTACCAGAGTATCATGATGTCATACTCTAATCTTATAAATGCTCTCACAAATATTCTCTTTCTTTCCCCAACCCTTTAGAATTCTTCTCCAAATTAAACATTTCTCTCCTATTACTTCCGGAAAGAGTTTATTTGCAGCTGCATTATCTAAATTTCCCTGTTTTAAGGAAATGAGATAAAGCAAAGAATCAAATGTATAGTAGCAGGTATTATGAGTCATTCTCTCCACAATGATGACTGAACACAGCCCCTATGATTTATCTGAAATATAATTCAATTTATCAAAATACCTATTTTTACAAATACACAGGAACAACCACAAATTTATTGTAATTCATATGAAACTTCTCCTTGACAGCCAAAGGAAATAAAATCATTTTCTGGGCTATTTATTTAGAAGTTTATGACTTATTTATAAGTATTTATTTTATATTTAGAAGTAAAATCATTTTCTGGGCTATTTATTCAATGAATTTATTGTGTGTCCAAGATCCCTGACCCCACGATGCTCTTAGTCTAGTGCAAAAGACAGGCCCAATATACCACAAATGACAAAGGAAAGTGTTATAACAAAGGTCTAGAAAAATGCTGGGAGTAGAAGGGTTATAAGCTTGACCTCAGGCCTCAGCTCCAATATCTGTTCCTCTGGGAAGACTTTTTCATCATCCTGGCCAACGCAGCCCGTTAGCTGGGACACGTGCGTGTGTGTGCTCACACGCACGCGAGACTAGACCCCCAGCACCTGGAACAACAAAGATACTCTCAAGCAACAAGTATTTGAGACCATTATCCCTGAGGTCTGGGAAGAGGCTTCATACTGAGGTGGTATATGAAGCAGATTCTTCAAGAAGAATCTAGAAGTCGGCCAGGTAGAGAAGGCTTTGAAGACCTAAGATTCAACGTTAAACTGCCATGTCCAATCATCATCTATGCCTTTGACGTGTACTGCTTTGGACTTCTATGTGCAAATATCTTAAATCTCAGCGAGGAAAGAAACTTAAGCCCATAACAAGTTCCATGACTTTCTATTATTACTATAAAAACCTATCTTTCAAGGGGGGGACCAAAAAAACCCCTATAACATAGGTTCTTTTGAAGACTTGTTTTTATTTAAGGGAAAACTCTCTCAGTAACTATATTTTAGTTTAACACCTTCAAAGACATCAACCTAACCAAACAGATTCAATAAACTAGGTTTAGTAAGAGAACGTCAGAAACTTGAAGTGCTTGCTTTCTTCAGAACCTCATGTCTCTTAAACTCAAGTTAATTCATGCTCATCTTCAAGTTAACTTAATGGAAGTATCACTTACCAAAATCCTATAAATTCTCTCACATGCCAAAAAATTCAATCAGCCTATTTATTGTTGGCTGAGGAATAACAGGAAGAAATAACACAAGACAACAAACATTTTGGGATGGGAGAGGCAGAGCATGGTAGCTATTCATAATGATTTTGGCTCCTGGCAAACACTTCCTGGGAGCCATACACCCACTCCCTGCTTGGTCAGTGGACATCTGAAGCCTTGTCAATTTTCTGGAAGACAGGTTCTGGGTGGGAGAAGGCAGACTACGCCATCAGACACTCAATAAATAGTCACCTAGGTAGGGGGAGGGCATCTACATTTAAACTTAGAGAGGAGATCTGCCAAATTCTCATTCAACAGACAAGGACACAGAGTCAGGGAACTGAGGTAAGTCTTTCTCAAATCCACAGTCAGGGGAACCCAGGGATCCTGACTTGGTCAGGCGTTGTTTCTACTATCCTTGGGCATTCTCTGTAGGGCGTCAAACATTTACCAACACAGCCAAAATGTTCGGAAGGGGAGAACGCTCATGGAACAAAACGAAAACAAGGAGTTCTGACTCTCAGTCCTGAACATGAGAACGTAAGAATGAGTCATCTGGACATCCTCAGTTATCTATCAGAGATGTTACAAATTTGGCTGGCTCGTGGCTTCAGACAGCTCAGCCTGATTTTTCTCAATATTGACCATTACGACTCACAGCCCTCCTCAGAGAGAAGGTCCCATCCAGTTTTAAATAAACAGGATTACAGAGATACACAGCACCAACTCTGTGAAATTAATCCAACAAGGTGAGGTAAACCAACAGTCTGGAGATGTCTGCTGGTTTAGTGAAAGGCAAGGGAGTGCCCGCCAACACCTGAGCACTGTAGTCGCCAGAGAATTTCAAGGTCAAGATTGTGGGGGCGAGGAATCCGGGCCATGCAAATTTCTTTTGTAATCTGAGTTCAGTGTGATTGGGGTTCTGAATGAGTGTTCATGCCAGGCAGTCTTAGTCATCACTTTCTATTCTTCACTAAAACATCTAAACTACAAAGTTCACGGGATGAAAGAGGCAGAAAAGAGTCAAACATAATGGTGTAAGGATTACTACCAGAGAATCTTAATTTAAAAAGATAAACGAAGATGAAAGAAAGTAGTGGATTTTTTCAACATGGGCAATACTACACACCAGTGTTTACTGATGCAAATAAAACCTTCACAGATAGCTGGTAAGTTCTCCTGTATTATAAATCTGAACATTCAAGCACACAATTTTAATTAAAAGTTGAAACTACTTAAATTCTCAAATGATTGGTACTAAGCATTAATGGTTCTTTCTTAAAAACTCTCTTGCAACATGTTAGTGCACTCATTTTTTGAAAAATTCAAGACTTAAGACAAAGATCCATTGTCAGAGAGAATGCCACTATGACAAAAGAAATGCACACATTTTCTTTTTTTGCAGTTAAGTGAATACTGCTTGAAACAAGTGGGCAATTGGCGAGACTAGACAAATGTTTCTGTTGTGCAAGTATTTATGTCATATCATTATTTATCATGTGGGGGTGTAATTTGAACTCTACATATACTTATGGTTTCTTGTGCTCCAAAAATCAGTAAATGAATGATTAAGAAGAAAATGTGTCAATCTCCTATTTATCGCTGAAGCTACAGTTTGAGAATCAAACAGTGGACCATGCATGGCCTGAGCAATGACCAAAAAATGTACAGTATGTGTTCTTATTAATGTGCATAATGGTGATTTGACCATCTCCCCAATTATGATATTACTCTTTGGAGTACATTAATGTCATGTAGCAAATACACTGTAAAAATTATTTCAGAGGAAGATATTAAAATTGTTATCCCTCCTCAGACCACACCAGGCACAAGAAGTGATGAGTGCTTCATCAATAGGTATTGCCTCCATCCCTCCTCCACAGGGGCTGCTAATGCAAGGTTGGGTCAGTCAGAAAATGTGTTACTTGTGTTACTCAATTTTGAAATCTCTAATAATTGTTGCTCTTTTTTATGTAACACCATAAAGAAAAGTGACACAGCCCTTTTAACAATGTATCTTTATTTTACTTATTCGCCTCCTGTTGTCATCACCTCCTCAGGAAGCTTTTAAAACCCAAACCCACAAGTAACCAAGTGGATGTGTGAAGCCATGAACACACACATAGACTGAAGAAACAACTTAATTTTGGTTGGGTCCTCATCTACGCCAGGGCAAGAAAAACTTCTGGTAACGGTGACTAACTAGAGAAACTCAACCATTTCCAGGACACGTCAGTGTGGCCATATCAAGTTATTAGAAAGAGCACATACTACTACTGTGGGTACAGTACATAGGTACTGTGGGACAAGGCATATTGCTTAAGTTTGCTCACATGTAAAATGGGCACATTGCCTTCAGAACATAATACAAGAACATGAATAAATAAATAAATAAAAAATAGTTGGATCAAAGTTCAGTTTCCTTTCCCTGCCAAGCCAATATCACTATGACTGCATGGAATGTGCCATTTACATTAAAAAAGATGCTGGAGAGCAGACTTCATGGAAACATGCAGCCAGCAAGTATTTGGGTTCTGTCTGATCTTTACAGGTGCTGATTAGATCTGGATATAGGTTCTTAACTACAGGCATACCTTTTTTTTTTTTTTTTTTTTTTTACAAATTGAAGACGCACTGCCCCCCCAAAAGATTATAACTTGCTTTATTGTAATAATTGTAATACTGGCTTTACTGTGGGAGTCTGGAACCAAATTCACAATATCTCCTGGGTATGCCTGTACTTAGTAATGCTTTTTTTTTTCTCTTAAAGGAAAGAAGAGTGAATATTGCAGGAATTCAAAGGTAACACAATTTACAGCCAATGAGTTCCTTTGAGTGAATAATGGTTGACACCTAGGATTACTAATGTATAATAGGCACCAACAACTGACTCCAGTGGCCGCTATCATCCTAACTAGCTAACTTCAGTGGGAGAGGAGGCAAGAGATTGGCCTTGATTCAAGTCATTATCAACCAAATGTGGAAAACCCTTTAGCACAGCGGTGTTCAAGGTTAGCTGCACATTCTAATCACCTGGGTTGGGAGCTTTTAAAACTCAGGATATACAGACCACACCCCCAAACCAATTACATCCTAACATGGACCGAGGAGGGGCAGGCACCCATATATGTTCAAGTTCCCAGGGACCCAAGATGCAGCCAAGGTTGAGAACCATGGCCTAGGATCACCCTTTCTGACCTCATGTAACTTCCGCTGCAAGCCAAACCAGGAAAGCCAACCTAGAGCATTTCACAACCACAGCTTCTGAATAAAGCGGTTACAACAGGGCCCCAGACGCTGGAACACTACAGGTGCCTGCACTGAGGTCCACAGAGAGGGCGGAACACATAGCTTCTTAATTAAAGGGCTCCCTAGATCCTCACCAGGGAGCCACTTTCTCAAATAGTGTGCACTACAAAAATAAAACAAACAAGTCCGTCAATTTCAAGAGAGGTCACCAAAGCCATTAGGATCTGTCTTTCGTTCTTTTTTTTTTTTTTTTTCAGGCAAATCTCTCGGGAAGGACAATCAGCGTATAGGTGGGAGCGCGCTTCATACAGAGTCTAGGGAAAAGCAGAGAAGCATCCCATTCCCCGTGGCCGCCTAGCAGACACCCCGCAGGCTCCCCCAAGCGCGGGGCAGGCCGGTGAGCGCAGGCCTGCAGCCCCTGCACCTGCTGGGCCGCACCTGCCGCGCCGGGCCCTCCCCGCCTACCTTCCAGCAGCTCGTCCAGGCTGGTGACCTTCCTGCTGCCGTCGATGGTGTAGATGGTGCGGACCCCCTGAGGCAGGTTCACGTTGTCCGACAGGGAGCGGGTGAGCTCCATGAGCAGGGCATCGAAGGAACGGAAGCGGTCGCTGGAGATGGCAAAGAGCAGGCCCTTGAAGTAGCGGTCCCCATTGCGGTAGAAGCGCGCCTTCTTGGCCTTCTTCTCGGAGCTCAGGGCCTGCAGGGTCCGCGTGCGGTAGAAGCTGCAGTGGGCACTGTGCGCCGGACTGGGGATGAGGCCGTTCCCCTTGGGGCCCGAGCTGCTGCTGCCCCCGGAGGAGCTGGGCGCCCCTCTCCGCGATCCGGGTCGCGGCCTTTTGTCCCGTTCCTCAAAGTGTTCCAGTTCAATGCTCCTGGTGCTGGCCATCGCGGCTGCTCCAAGGGCTCCCCAGAGGGAGGAGGAAAAAAAATAAAAAAATAAGTCCTAGCTACAGCTTGCAGGGAGCCTCGTGCCAATGCGAGAAGCAGCTCAGGTGGTGCGGGGCCTTAAAGCGCATCCCGCCCTCCCCTCGCAGGTGGGGCCGCTGAGCTGCGGATGCACCGGCCCGCGCGCCCCCCCCTAAAAGTGACCGCAGCGTGGAGCTGCCGGGCTCATTGTCCAGCACCGCCGGCCGGGCAGCCCCACGCCTCCCCGAGCACCTCCTTCACCCAGCCACGCCTCCCACCTCCCGCTGGGGAGCCGCCCACTCGGGCCACCCGAGGCTCGCCCCGGGCCCGCGGGCGCACACAAAGCTCGAGGGCCCGGCGCGGCTCCGGGAGCGCAGCGGCGAGGGAGGGAGGGAGGGGCGGGCAGGGGGCGGGGCTGGGAGCGTGGGAGCGGCGCCGCGGGCCCGTGGGGGCGGTGCGCACAGCCCGGCCCGCCCACGCGCCCGGCCCTGGGCCCCGCTGCGGCGCGCGCCGGCTGGGCTGGGGGGGGCCGTGCGGGGCTCCTTCCCGCCCCGGAGTGCGGCCCTAGCGCGCAATAAGGCGGCCGGCCGGCCCAGCCCACGCGCGAGCATCCGCGTCCGGGTCCCTCTACACGGCTGCCAGGGCTGGAGGGGGCTTCGTGCCTGCCCCAAGGGATGCCAGAGCCCGGGAGGAGCAGGGGGCTGGCCCGGTCCAAGGAGCTGCAGCGCGGAGTGCAGCGGCTCCCCCTGGGTCCTAAGCAGCCCGACAGCCTGACAGCCACACACCCGCGCGTGCTCCGCCTGGGAAACGTAGACGCGCAGGAAAAAAAAAAAAAAAACCCACAAAGGAAGGAGATTCAAGGGCAGGGATCACATCCCTTAGCGAGCTTCCAAAGGAGGAATCGAAGCCAGACGAGGGCAGCAATTGGAAACATGGCATTGACTTTGGGCACCAATGTTAATATTTAAAATCAGATTTGGAGCTTTCTTTAGAAATCCTTTGGTAAACAGCCCCCACAGTTTCCACTGCAGAGTCCATGACATGTCCGGTAGCTTTGATGAATGAGCAAGAGTTATTGGTTTTTGAGGGATTTCGTTAACCTACAAATATTTACTCAGAGCATACCATGCGCCAGGCATGATTTCTGTTACTGGTGATCCATTAGTAAAGGAAATGGATAATCCCTCCACCCTCCACCCCCACCCCCTATATTCAAGAGGTATTTAGTGTTATCAATTTGAGCTATTTATTAGGTAATAGGTCGAACATTTGTAAGCGCCCATCATACTAGAAGTCTTAATTTAGTACTGTCTGGTCAATAGCAAATATGTATTTTCCAAAGGCTTGTGGTCACCATTAGGTGCTTCCATTTTGCCATCTAGAAACAGTGAAACTAAAAAATGTTTAGCCCTTAACCTTGTAAAAAAATGTAAGCTACCCGGAAACCTTGGGTTGTACAACACCTGGTTTTCTCAGTGGCCCTAGGCAACAAATTCAAACTGACCTGTAGGGTAGGAAAGCATAATGTTTTTCTTGCAAACTTAGTTCTGGAAGAACATAACAGAAGGAGGAAAAATACGCAGTAATTCTTAAGTAGCTGTGAAATTGCAGCCCCTGGCATGGATTCCTGATCAGGGCACCACAGTTCCCCCAGGGTAGTCTCAGGTATACCTGGGCACACCTGACTTCTAGAACCAGGACTGGAGCATGCTGGGAAGTCAGAGCTAATCGAATATTTCCACAGAGACTTTCAAGGGGGTGGGGGGGAATTCTGAAGTATAATTAGGTCCACTGCCAAGAGAGACCTCAACCAAAACCAATTAAAGCGGAATATCTGGGGATGGGTTTCTCCAACAGTGTTTTTTGAAAAGTTTCTTCATGGATAGAAGGGTTTTCAACCATAGGCTGTGACAGTAGGAGTCAAATAGATCAATGATGCTTTTCAAACTTTGATGTACTTACGTACGTGTCGTCCGGGATCTCATAAAATGCAGATTCTGATTCAGTAGGTCTGGGGTAGAATTTGAAATTCTATATTTCTAACAAGCTACAAGATGATGCCAACACTGCTGGTCTTGGTGCAACACTCCGAGAAACAAGGAACTAAATGGCAAATTCCTTGAGATAAGGCCCCATTCAGTGCTAGTAGGTGGCAGAACCTATCAACTTTGTAAACGCTTAAAATGGGTGTGTTCATTTGTTTTGCTATTAGTATTTGTTGGGGGGAAAAAAGAATTTGTAATCTATTGCTGAAGTAACAAATGATCCCAAACTTAGTGATTTACAACAATAAACACATGTTAATTCAGCAGTTTGGGTGGGCCGGGCATCTAGGAACAGCTTTCCTCCAGGTCTCATGAGACTGCAATCAAGCTATTCACTGGGGCTACAGTCCTATGAAGATTTGACTGAGGCTGGAAGATCCACTCCAAGATGGCTCACTCACATGGATGTTAGTTCATGGTCATGAGGCCTCAGTTCATTGCCTTGAGGGCTCTCTCTAGAATCTCTGAAGTGTTGTTACAATATGTCAGCTGACTATCTTCAGAGCAGGCATCCAAGAAAGAACAAAATGAAAACCACAATGTCTTTTATGATGTAGCCTTGGAAGTCATACAATGTCATTCCCGAAATATCCTATAGGTTACACAGGTCAGCCCCATGCAATGTGGGAAAGTACACAAGGGTATGACCACCAGGAGTCAGGGATCATTGGGGTCATTGTGTAGGCTGATCGACAGGCTTCAGTGATTACATCTTTAGGCTTCAATCATTCAATTTAGGACACTGACGTAAACACGTTTTCTCATTCCAAGATCCTTGATGAAAGATGGGCCTCTTCTTAAGTACTGAATACAATGATATAACATGCCAGTATTTTAACATTATTCCCTAACATTATATCCCTAAGTTAAACAAAGATTACTCCTTTTCAACTGGGGTAGGGGAAGAAGAGAAAGTATTTTCATAGCTGTCACTTAATTTAAAAAGAAAGAGTTTGCCCCTGCTCTTTGCATTAATTTGTTTGAAGAATTTTATCCCTGACCCTCATATATAAGCAGTAAGATGCAATCACTTCATAAGATACATTATTTAGTGAATATTGTATACATATCAAAGACCCAGTTGGCAAAAATCTGAAGATTAATTGGAGTGGAAAAAATTATTTTTAGCATTACAATTAGAATGCAGACAAAATTTGTGGGCTCTAGGTAGGCAACTATTCATTAATTTGGGTTACTTCATGATTTAAAATTTTCCCCTTTTAAGTGGTTGCAGAATTGGCAGAGTAAAATATTTTAACTGGAATTTCCTTTGTTGAGATACTCCTTTATTTCTGACCAAGAAACAGTATCTGATTTGCTAATCATTTGCCCTTCCAGGGATGACCTAATTCTCCTTGGTGTTTGCCAAACCTGCCTGCCTGGTCCTGATGTAAAGGAGCTGACCCTGACTCTTCATCATGTGGGAGCCCACCTTGACCTTAGCTCTCTGTTTGGGGTGAATTCTCTCTACCCTTTCCTAACCCCTCTTCATCAAACATGGTCTGAATAAAAACTGCTGTGCAGAATACTTTAAAAATGGCTTCATTTCTATGCTGCAGAGAATCCAAAAATGTCAATCCAAAATCTCTCCTCCATCTTTTTTTTTTTTTTTGCATGATCAGAAACGACCCCTTTCTGCTCTTGATGTATAATTTTAAATTTCATATCTAGTGAATGTAAAAATTTGGTTGGCAATATCCAAGAGGGGGTCTTCTAAAAACCACGTGGGACAGAAAAACTCAATCACGCATGAAGGAGAGGTATTTGTTTTCTGTTCTCCACACTTCTCTTTTGATCACACAGGTGAGCAATACAGTTTTAAAGCTGCCTTTAGCCCAGTGATAAATCCCTCTCCCCCTACTCACCTCCCCACCTCCACCTTGACTAAGAAATGCAGTGCAAATGTTTAGAGCATAATTTGTTTAATTGACATTTCATTACATACTTCCTTGTGGGCCTTTTTACAAAAGAAACTTGACTTGAACACCTTCTGGTTTGGCTTCATGCTACTTGATTTCTCAAATACACTGGCTAGTCTTCAATTTTGGCCAGAACTTCTGTTTTTAAAGGCAGTTTTCCAGCGTCTCCATTATTTATTGCATAAAGGATGCTAGCGAACCTTTTAGACTGCACTGTTCTGAGACAGGCTTTCTGCTGTCTCATGTTTTCATTACCGTCCATAGTCCACGGCGCGCCAAGCATTTCTCCCAGAAGCCAAAGTGTGATGAAACAACTATTTTCAGTGAAATGGCTTGTTGACTACGAACTTGCATTTTTTGACACCAAGCATTATTTTTTATTTTGTAATCTTGAACGATTATACAGTCTAGTGTTTTCTGTCAGACTTTAACAGGAAAGGGTACAAAGCAAAGCTGTTCAGAAGGAGACTTTTGACCTTACCCCATAAATTGTACTCAGGCTGAAAAAAAAATTCAAACTGTTCTCTCATTTGTTGTTCCACCTTGGGAGCTTTGCTGTCCTTATCGGCACTTCACACATATATTGATGACTTCTCTGCGAGGGAATGCATACAACTACCTTTCCAGGTTCGGAAAATTCAAATTTTAATCATTCGTTAAGTCTTTACAAATTCAAGCTTATTTTTTTTAAATAAAAATATCAGATGAATTGAAGAAAACTTCAAATATGCATGCTTTAAAAGATTATAGCACACAAGCACTTTATTGTTCATGAGAAAATTGTGGTTGAATAGTTCTTCCTATTGGCACATATGCCTCCACAAAGTCTGTAGGACAAAGAGTCCCACTTTTCATGTGAACTCCACATATTCAAAATTATGCTCAGTTATTTTGTCATTTGCTAGTTCAGCTGCAATTGCTAAAATGAAAATAACAAAAACATTAAAACCATGCAGCAACTATTTTCCTGAAAAATTTGAATGTTTTCCTCTTAAATCTCCCTAAGAAGAAAACTTAGATGGGTAGCGCTATTCTTTCCATGTAAGGGAAAGGGGCACAGCTGAGTGATTTCCAACAAGTATTTCAACTCTTTTTTCTTTTTTTTTTTTGATGTCAGTGTCACTGGCCCTCACATGTGGGACCCGAACCGGGGCCACTGACTTCCCAAGCCAGTGCTTAACCACCGTGCCACTCGGCCGGCCCCCAACAAGTATTTCAATAGTATTCAAAGTGAAGGACCATGGAGAAGTACTATAGTACTCTTATTCTGTTTCTGTAGAATCAAATTTCCCAAACTCGGTATAAAATTTACTCTTTGAATCCAGGCTTTTTGCTCCATTTAAAATTTAAAAAGAATTATTTTAAAGCTGATCATGCTTTTACTAGTTTCCTGTGCTTAGTAGCACTTTCCATGTTTATAGAAATACTGAATGTGACCAACTATGTTCATGTCATTCTGTATGTCAGATTAAAATAATGATAGTAATGAGTGTTTAAAAGATAATAAAGCTTTTGTCATGATTAATAAGTAGTTATGACCTGGTTAGAGAAACAGATTATAGATGAGGAAATAAAGGAAAGATCAAGCAACAGAGATAGAAATTGACTCCAGGGTATGCAAACTCTAGAAAATATTCATTTCAAGCTTTCAAAATTCATTAATCACAAAGAGTCCTGTCTCTTTAGGAACTTCTAGTTAAAAATTAATGATTTATATATACCCACTAGGTTTATAATGCAAATTAGCTGGTTCTTTTAGAACAAATGTTCTGTACCTCACATATTTGAACAAGTCAAATGTTAGAACAATATATTTATCTTATTAATGGGGAAGGAATAACAAGCACTTTCTTACTTTCGGTTATATGTTTGGAACTCATGTGGTACTTTCTCTGCCCTAGCCTTGGAATCAGTCGTTTCCTTCCTTTTAATGGAGAATGATATCTAGGAACCAAGTTTTGGGTGATAGGTATGCGCATTGATATTTAGCAGTTCCTGGGCCCCTCAATGGACAGAGTTAGGGAACATACATACATATACAAACACTTACATCTTGCATATAAGTTTATATCGGGGGTGAGGGGCCACTCAGAGCTCAGCACCCTGTGTTGAGCCAACCTCTGCATGCGATGGGTGCTCTACTCATCCCACCTGGACTTGGACACCCCACGTTGGGTGGCCCTCCTATGCAAACCCTCTTCCCCTGCTTAGGCTCTGGGCCAATCCTCCTATGTGTTGCCCTTCTGACCCCATCCAGGCTCCAACATACCATGCCTGGCTGCCTCTTCTGCCCCTTTCCCTGGATGCCTTCCTCACCCTGCTTTGGATCTGACATCTTGCTCTGGTCTACTATGGCTGCCCCCTTGACTCCCCAATAGCTTCAGGACTGGGAAGGGAAAAAGAAAGAGGAAGAACTAATTATTATTATTATTTTAAAGATTTTTATTGGGGAATTGGGGGAGGGGAACAGTGTTGGGGAATCAGGGAACGGGAACAGACAAGTTGCTGTCTTTTTGTTCTTCAGTCTAGTTGCAGAGGATGTTGCTTCACTGGCCCATGTTGGTATTGTCATTGTGCTCTTCCCGGATGAGGCAGATCTGTCGCCAGCCTCTGGATGGTTGCTCACCGCAGCTATTGACAGCTCACACTGGCTGCCAGCCGCTCACGCTGGCTGCGGGCCACTCACTGTAGCCTATGGCAGCCCACTGCAGCAGGGGCTGCAGCCTACACCATCGCCGGAGCTCGCACAGCCCAGCTCCAGGTGGAGCTGTTGTTAGCTGTAGAGGGCAGTGTCACTGGCTCTCATATGTGGGATCCGAACCCGGGCTGCTGGCATCCCAAAACCAGCTCTTAACCAATGCGCCACTCAGCCGGCCCTAATTATTATTATTTTTTTAATTGAAGTTTGTTTTACTCTCAATGTGTAGAACATAATCCACAGACTGATCTCAAAGAGCTATTATTCTTGGTCACCAGTATCTCTTCTCCCTGCCTTTCTCTGCATGCCCTGGTTTTTACTCTGGTGAGATGCTCTCTCCCATTCTCAGTGCATGTGTTTTAGGCAACCTTGACTTCACCCCTTGCTCCAGGGGTGGGCATGTGACTCAGTCCTGGCCAGTTGACCAAACGTATATTCATCCATGGCTACTTTTTTTCCTCTTATACCCCATATCCAATTCATGAGCAAACTGTCTTCCTTTAAAATATACCCCAGGTATAACCATTTCTCTCTACCTCTACAACTTACAGAGGATCCCTACTCCAAGCCATCTTCTTTTCTCACCTGATATCTTCCCTCTGGTCTATTTCACTATGGAGTATTCCTCACACAGCAGCCAGAGTGGATCTTTTAAAACTTTAAGACAGGACAAAATCTAATGTCCTTACACTATGTTCAACCAGGGCCTACGTCAAGACCTACCTCCCTCAAAGATGTCTGTGCCAACCCCAAGAGATTCTAATTTAATCGGCCTGGGGTGGGGGCCTGGACATTGGTTTCTTATTAAAGCTTCCCAGTGATTCTAACATTCAGCCACAGCTAAGAACCACTGCCTACATTATCTGGTCCTGGCTATTTGTCACACCTCATATGTTATCACTCGTACCACCATTTATTCTGGCCACCTGGGCCTCTCTGCCAAGCATGATCCCACCCCAGGGTCTTTGCATTGCTGGATGCCATGATTTCTGACACTAACGCCCAGAGTTATGTCAGACCTCACAGGTTTAGGGCATAGTCCTCCATAAAACTGTCCTTGCTTCAGATAGCAGCCAACTCAAGGGCTCTAACCACCTGGCTACAGATACAGGGGTCACACCACCCCTTCAGGTTTGATAATTCACTGGAATAACTCACAAAACTCAGGAAAACACCATACTTATGATTATAATTGTATTATAGTAAACAGGATACAAGTTAGTATCAGCCAAAAGAAGACACACAGAGGGTCTGAGATGCAGAGTTGCGGTGTGGTCTCCCTGCACAGTCAGGATGCATCGCCCTCCCAGCACACCAATCAATGTGCAACAATATGCACAGAATATTGTTAACCGGGAATGCTCACTCAAGCTTGTGGCCTCTAGTTTTTACTGGAATTCCATCATGTCAATATGATTAACTAAATCATTAGCCATACAATTGAACTTAATCTCCAGCTCCCCTCTTCTCTGGGGACATCAGGCTGCTATTACATGGCTCAAATTCCCAACCCTTTACTCACATGGTTGGTCTTTTGAGCACAATCAAAAGTATCATCTCCTGCTGCATAAACTATCTACGGGCCCAACCCCCTAGCATAATCCATCATGGTCTACCATGGATAACAAAAATACTCCTATTCCTCAGGAAATTCCAAGGACTTAAAAGTGACCTCCCAGGAGCCAGAGATAAGGGCCAGCCAAAACCTTTATTATACGAAACTGGGTAAAGACATGCCTAACTGGACCTTTCGGTTACATGATTAATAAAACTCTTATTTGCTCAAGCCAGGTTGAGTTACATTTCCCGTCACTATCAAGAGTCTTTCATGATGCACAAATCAATTGGTTTTCCTGACTCCTCTGTCTTCCCTCTAGTTCATATTGCACATAATTGTCAGTTGGATCAATCTTGCTATACAGCAGTTCTGCTCTTGTCACCCCCTTGTTGAAAAACCTTCAGCAATGAGTTGCTTGGGGTGCTTTTTCTTCATCTACTAGTCCAAATTATTTAGTCTGACATTCAAGGCCTCCATCATCTGGCTCTAATTTTCTCAATCTCTTACAACGACATAATCCTTAGATATGAACCTGAATCAACATGGACTACTTGCTTTGTCTCAAATGCTTTTCTCAAAAGCATCCTGGGCCTTTGTCATCCTGTGTAGAATGCCAGGCCCCTTCTTGTCAAATTGTACTCATTTACCTCTTCCATGAATTCTTCTCTAATAATCCCAGCTGGAAGCAATTTCTCATTATAATTTCCTCTCTGATGATATCTGTCACATCTTGCTTATATTTGTTCTTTATTGAGGTTGGTACATTTATATTAATTAAATCAATATTTAATGAATTCTTATAACGTTCTGAGAATGTACACATAAATAATTAGTTTATGGCCCAAAGAAGTCAAAGAAGTTTTATCTGGTAAAAGAAAAATATATCTTTTATCAATTGATTTTTACCAATCAGCCGTTATCTCTCCCAATAGTTTACCTCCCATATTTTGTCAATTCTTTCCTTCTGGAATTCCCGTTAAATGTAAGTTGGACCTTAAAATTTGTTCTCCATTCCTTTTTATTATTTCTACTTTATCTCTGTCCTACATTCAGGAAAATTTGTTCAGATCTATATTTAATTTTATTAATTCGTTCTTCAGCTGGGTCTAATCTGCTGTTTAACCCATTTATCTAGCAGCAAATTTAAACTATTCATTTCTAGAAGTTCTAATTTGTTCTTTTAAAAATGTCTTTTCTTTCATAGTGAATTGTCATGTGTTTCTTTTTTCAATGCCTTTTATATTTTCAAAATTTAAAACACAGACTTAGATTATGGTCTCTTTGATATTGTTTTTCTATATATCAAATTTTGAGATGAAAAAAAATCTCCCTTTTATTTTATCACTAATTTAATCTTTGTTATGCATTCTTTGTGAAGTTTTAGTACAAGCTCCCCTTCAGTGAGGCTCATTTTTGTGCGTGGTCATTCCATGCTGCATGAGTAGCAAAGTTTAATATTAACATCCTCCAGGTATCCCAGACAATGCTGGATCAAGACCATGATAATTTCTAGGCTTGGGGTTTCCTGAAGGACCAAGTAAATTCATATTCACACCAATGAAAAGCTTGGATTTTTCTCACATAAGACTTGTTTTTCTCTAAACAGAGTTAATTGTCCTCTTCTTATCTTGTTGGCTGAGTTTTATAGTCCTCTTAGGCTGGGATTGTAGCTTTTGAGGGTCCTAGCCTTAGGTAGGCATCTCTGTTCCTGCCCTCCCCCTCAGGTGGGCCTAAGAGGGCTTTTGTTCTTGAAGGGCATTAAAACTCTAGTATTTACCACATCAGTACCACTGCTTCCATCAGCTTCCCAAGGTTGTTGCAGCCTCAGTTCTCATATTTATCAGTCTGGTTTTCAATTCCCTCTGTGTTTCTGGCACTTGAAGACTCTCTTTTTTAAAAGATCAGTTTTCTCTCTCTCTCCTTCTTTCCCTCCCTCCTTTTCTTCCTGTTTTTCTCCGTTTCTTGTTTTTGTTTTTGTTTTTAAATCAGAGTTCATAAGGGCTTATAGCTAGAGGGCTTCCATGTTAGCTTAGTCCACCATATTGCTTGAACCACAACAAAAATGGATGTGTATACAACTACATAACATCTACCCCACCAGAAGACAGCCTGAGACATGCCATAAAAGATAAGTGAAGAAAATCCTATGGAAATTCATAAAAGGTAGTAATTAACTGTACTTGCAGGCTTTGCAAAAGTCTTAACTGAGTAACTGTCTTAGGCCATTTGGGCTGCTATAACAAAATACTGTGAGCTGGGTAACTTAAAAACAACAGAAATTTATTGCTCATGATTCTAGAGTCTGGAAGTCAGATTAAGGTGCCAGCACAGTTGGGTGAAGGCTGTCTTTCAGGTTGCAGACTTTTCATTTTATCCTCACATTGTGGAAAGGCAAGGGACTCTGTAAAGTCTCCTCTATAAGGGCATTAATCCTATTCATGAGGCCTCCACCCTCATGATCTAAGCACCTCCCAAAGGCCGCACCTCCTGATACCATCATATTAGGCATTAGGATTTCAACATATAACTTTTGAGGGGACACAAACGTTCAGACCATAGCAGTAACTCATAATGGAATTGGGCTTTCAAAAATAGATACTATTTTGACATGAAGCGAGAAATGAGTTGAATCTGATGGAAAAAATCTCAAGTAAGGAATGAGCAATCATGAAAGCGCATGTAATTTTGAAAAGAGGATTACAGTCCTGTGAGGCTGAACTTGTGTGTGGCTTGCTGACTGCATCCTTGGGGCATGTGGCTGAAAACACACCAGCATTTCCATATAAGACCTCTCACAGACCTGATTATGTCTGACATTTAGATATTTACTAGATGAACAAATACATGTGCGAGAATGTCACAAGTAAGGAGTAGATGAATATTCAGACTAGTATTCAACCTCAACCTCTTGGTATCTCAGTTCCCTCACCTGCAAAGAAGAGGGTAGAATGATAAGACGCTTATAATTCCTTTTGGTGCTAATAGTCTATGATATCAATTTAAATAAATGGTGCCCAGGGCAGGCCGAACAGCTCAGTTGGTTAAGAGATCGCTCAAGAGTGCTAGCTGAGCTCTGAGCAACAGCAGTTGGATGCCCAGCCCAGCTGAGCTGCCGCCAAGATGCAGACAGGTGGCAGGATGGCTCAGCTTTAAATAAATAAATAAATAAATAAATAAATAAATAAATAAATAAATGGTGCCCATCCTAATTGGTTCTAATTTAGACAAGAACAAGTGGATGATTTTTGTTGGGGGTAAATGAATTTGTTTGTCCATCATACAGAAAGAGGGTGAAATGTAGTATTAAAAATGCTACTTAATGTGGCATTGACCAGAACATAAAGGATGAGAGGCTAACTCCCTGCAGGGCTATATTCTAACTCAAAGTTGTTGCTATCCTGGGCTGAATAAAGAGCCATTGCCTTAGAAGGTCCCTTTTGAAGTTCCAGTTTTCGAAAGCTTTCTCTATATGCAACTTTCAGCTTCTAAAAATAAATAGAAAGACTTCTCCTTGGAGGAAACATTTAGCAACAACCACCACAAAGGTTTAAAAGGAAATCTCATTATCCAAAAAAAGGAAGGAGAAAAACCTAGCTTTCCTCTATTTTTAAAAATATAGTTTACTCATTGAGTTTTCTGAAATGTCTATAGGTGAAAACAAAAGGGAAATGAAACAGTCAAGAATATTTCAGTTTGTACTTGAAATAAGTGGATCAATCAACTGTCACTGCATCATTTAAGAATAGCTTTTAGAAAAGAACAAAAGAAAAAAGCCATTATGGTTCATTTTTATGATATCCACAATGCATTTATTCATTGATTCATTCTTTTATTTATGAAATATTTGTTGAGCATCTAATAGGTGTCAGACATTATATTAGTTACTAAGCTGGAGATGGGACTTATCTACCAATTCCATAGTGATCACTCAACATGGTAAACTCAGTCTTTCCTACTGTGTGGTGTGCATTGTGGACTGCCTAATTCAATTTTTATTTAATCATTCTTCGACTATTGTGTGCTTTTCTTTTTTTTTTTCTTAGAGGGCAGTGTCACTGGCTCTCATATGTGGGATCCGAACCGGGGCCGCAGGCATCCCAAGCCAGCTCTTAACCAGTGCGCCACTCGGCCGGCCCTATTGTGTGCTTTTCTTGATTAAAGAGTTTGGAAAGCCAAAATGTCATGTCCCATAGTAGGTTCCTCCAGTTTGGTGCACTTGTATGAGATTTGTGAGGCAGAAGGGAAGCGGAGGCCATGTTTATGTATCTGCTGATCACCTGATTGCCATTGGCCAGCCACAAATATCATTCCAAAGAGAGAAAATATTTTTTCATCAAGTAAAACAGCTTCCCAGCATGAAGTAAAGTAAGGATTTGGGGTATGGCAAATAAATGAATCCCATGCTAGCCATGTGACTTGGGCAAACTATCAGACTTTTCTAAGTGTCTGTGCCCTATATGTGAAATGGGAAAGTAATGGTAGCTGTAAAGATTACATTTATATATGCAAAGCACAGGCTTTCCCCTGTTTTCTCCAGCTTAAATATGAACCCAGTAATCTGTGCCTCTCTGGGAATCTTTAATCACTCCCTGAACCTCATCTCATTGTTTTGTGCAGTGTGTCATTCATGTGAGACTTTTGTGCACTATTCACTGAGCACTGCTATTGCAACATATTGCAATAGAGGCGATGGAGTACACAAAGATGAATAATACACAATTATTTCTTTTTAATACATTAATAAATAAATACAATAGCAGGTAGTTGATTCATATGAAATTGTTGTTTTGGTAGGTCAAAAATGGTGGAATTGGGGGCCGGCCAAGAGGCGCAGTGGTTGAGAGCTGGCTTAGGATGCCAGGGGCCCGGGTTCAGATCCCACATGTGAGGGCCAGTGACACTGCCCTCTTAAAAAAAAAATGGTGGAATTGTTCCATTGTTGCATGGCTTGGAGTGCCACATTCCAAGGATACCCACATAAGTGCCTTAGGGAATGCTACAAAAGAGTTATACACAAAGTGTTAAGTGGGTAAAAGAGAAAGAAAGATTACTTCTGATGGAGAAGTTATGGGAAGAATGTATGGACTAGGTGGGGTTCACCAGGGCCTAAAACTGCCATGTCAGTCTTAGAGGGAAGAAGCCGAAAGAATTCACAGGTCATTTAGAAGAGCATAGAGAATAGTCAATAATGTTGCAACACCTATGTATAGGTGTATAGGTGTTATACTTTACAGCATAGAGAATAGTCAATAATGTTGCAACACCTATGTATAGTGCCAGGTGGGTGCTAGACTAATGGGGGAGGGGTAAATCAGTGCATAAATTAATTACATAAATGTGTAACCACTATGCTGTACATCTGAAACTAATGTAAAATAGTTTTGAATGTCAACTGTAACTGAAACAAACAAATAATTTAAACAAATATTGAATAATCATAAAAAAGAGCAGGGGTAAACAAGTGAACTTGGTCGATTCATTTTAGAAGGGCTGAAGGCATTTCAACTGGGCTAGAGAGACAGAAGCAATTTTTCTGAAGGGAGGGTGAGGAATGCTTGTTTGTGGTGACACTAGCAAGGTCCTCCACAGCACTCTTAATTCTCCTTATTCATCAGCATTTCGTTTTGAATAAAAATTGAAGATAATGATGAGAAAATGTGACGATGGAACACACTTCAAACTTAACAATTAAGGCCTATAAATTATAGGAGCTACTTTAAAAATTATGGTAAACTATACATGAAAAATCTTAAACATTTTAACCATTTTGAAGTGTACAGTTCAGTGGCATTAAATATATTCACGTTGCTATGCAACTATCATCAGCATCCATATCCAGAACTTTTTCATCAGTCCCAATTGAAACACTGTTCCGATTAAACAATAACTCCCTGTTCCTTCCTCTCTCCAGCCCCTGGCTACCACTGTTCTACTTTCTGTCTTTATAAATTTGAATACTCTAGGAACCCCATGTAAGTGAAATCATACAGTATTGGTCCTTTGTGTCTAGCATATCTCATTTAGCATAATGTCTTTTAAGTTCATCTGTGTTGTAACATGTGTCAGAATTTCCTTCCCTGTTAAGGCTGAATAATATTCCAATGTACGTATATACCATACCTTGTTTATCCATTCATTCATCAATAGAATTTGGGTTGTTTCCAGTTTTTCGCAAAGGCAACTTTTAAGCCAGGTCAAGGCAGCAAACAAAATCTAGGCTAGCTTCAGAGAGCTAATCACCTGCCATCCATGGGTTGGAAGTTGAGATAGAAGCACCCATTATCCACTGATACCCTAAGAAACTGGGGTAGACCTTGTCAGGTGTGCTTTTTCCCAGGCTAGCATGGAGCTAGTGAGGGCCTGAGACTCTGGGACCCAACCAGTGTCTGAATGTCTTTGAAGTGGGTGGGAAGACAGACTGACCTTGGAGACCAGATCCCACCAACCTCTTCATATCCCAGCACCCACAGTGGACCACAGTATTCTGTTTTTTCTATACATTTCTTGGGGACAAAAGCTTTATTCCCTGCGTCCACTTAAAAACCCCTTTTATAAATAAGGCTTCAAGGACAGAGGCTTTTTTTTTTTTTTTCAAAGTAGTAATAAATGGCAGCTCATTGACTCCTCCTGCTTACATCATATCCTGTTGTGTCTTTTTCCTGGTGGCAAGAGGCAGTCCCAGGAACGGAAGTTCAGCAGAATCGCATGCCGGGGCCCAGAAAGTGAGAGAGTTGCCTTTCCTATTTTTCCTAATGCCCCTTCATTTTTAATATTCTCAGTGAAATCCTCTTCTTCCCCCGGAGAAGAGAAGGGTAAGATGTCTCACTTTGTTTTGTAAAAATTAGTTGGTGCGACATATGTTCTAATTACAGCTTCACCATCATGGTAGCACAATGGTTGCTTTAAAGACCAGGCAATAATAAATCTTGAGAAGTACAACTTCCATGTTCTTTTAGTACCTCTGTAATTACTATTTACATTCTAATTACGATGTTTCATACCTAGGTTTTCTTGCTCAAGCAGAAAAAGCAAACAAAAATAAAACTGCTTCTATTTTCAGTTTATTGACACCTTAGGCTGGTAATACTTGGGCCCTGTCATTGCTGTCCCTTCTAGCAGCCACACAAAGGTGACTGCAGTGTGCAAATAGACAATACAGTGCAATTGCAACCTTAAATTACATAAGATTTTTCATGCAGGATCTCAAATGTGAGAATCTTAACCCTGTGATTTGTTAGCACCCCACCCACCTGGGAAGGGACTAATTTCTACCCTCACTGCTTAGCCTATTTTGGGGTGTGAATGGGTGGAGAAAAGGCTCATGGATGTCAAAACAAGTTCATCACAATCTGTTTGCATTTAATTAGAATTGATTCACTAATCTCATTGGCTAATTTTTTCCCCAAAAATATGCGAAGTCATGTTATTTTTAAAATGGCTTTTATATTTTAATGTTCGCCTCATGAAAAGTAGAGAATTGACCCCCAAAATTCTAGTCAAAACTCGCTAACATTTCAAAGACTTTGGGTACTATTCCAAAGTGTAGGACTGATTAATTAAAAGTAGAGATACAATACTATCTAGAATCATTATTTTGTTTCAAGTCTTGAAGAAATAGAAATGGTGGGAAGGACAGGGAAGACGGATTAAGAAGAAAAGAGGTATAATCTTGGCTCTGATATTTTCTGGTCTTTCAAGCAAACTATGTCAGCATTCTGAACTGCAGTTTACTTAAAAAAGTACAGATGACTGTTTTCTTAATGGTATGGTTTAAAAATTCTGAAACAATTTTTTGTGTACTCTAGGGATCAGCAAAAAGGTCAATATATGAGACGGCAAGTAAGGTGGAGGTGGAAAGATGTGTGCAATGTACAGGGCTGTGCCATAGTATTTTCACTAGTGGGTGTTTGTTTAATGAATTTTGAATAATGGCTGTGTTTAACAAGTGGCTTGCAAAATTTCTTAGACTGTAACAATCGGCTCTCACAAACCAAAACAGGACAGCTCTAGCATACCACTTTCTATCCATCACATGTGTACATACACAGCGTGGGCATACTCCCAGTTTAATGTAGATACAATCTGTGTTCTACATTTTTTTAGTTTTATTTTATTTTTCCATTATTAAATTTAATAGCTTATTCATTGACAAACCAGAACTACATTTAAACATATCTGTTTTGTTAGAAATTTAATTGATTTGCACTTTTTAATTATAAATCTATATTAAATATATTCAGAGTTTAATTTTTTTCCTCTATAGATATATTTAACAAAAATATACTTCTAGGAGTGAGATTATAGATAAAAGTAATCTTATGGCTCTTGCTCTTTTAATGACTTGGAAGATCCACATTTTATGTAGTTTATACTTCTACATGTAGAAATGTTTTCCAGTGCCCCAATATTTAAAGGTAGATTTATAATCCAGTAGCTTTGTAGGACTACATCAACATGATATTAAACTTACCCTAAGCGATAATGGTTAGTTACACTGGCAAAAAAAGTGTTAATATGTTTTTATTTGGTTTGGGAAAAGAATACATTAATATTTTCAAGGGGTATGGAGATGTTTCACACTTGCAGCAATGGATCACTTACCAGTTTCACTGTGTCCATTGTCTTGTGACTTATATTGACTAAGTGGTACCATCTATCTGATGTATAAATGCCTCCTCTTCTTAGGGATTGTTTCTTCTGGGTTCTGACTCTTACAGGTCCTATAAGAGCTTAGCCCCAATCCTGTCCCACACCCCAGAAGTCACATACATAATAGGGAATCTTTAATATACTTGGGCTGTTCATGGCTTGGTTTTGAACCACTTGCTATAACCCTTCCCTTCAAATACACTCTGCCCCATTCTACATCTACTTGTCTTCTAACCTAATCGCTCATTTCCCCATATTCAGTCTTTCCTGATGCCCGGAACTGTCAGACCATGGGTCCCACTGAACCCAATTTGGTTTCTCCTTTACTTACACCACACTGAAGTGACTGGCATAAAAACCACTCCTGATAGGACTGAATGTTGGACCCTCCAGCTCAGTCTCTCCTTCTGCTGGTCTTTCTCACTGAACCCAGTCCTTCATGCAAACATGCATGTGTGCAGCTAACAAATATGTATCCCAGACAGCAGGGATGTGGTGGAAACAAGACAGACTAGCTCTATGCTGTGATGGAACTTACATTCTGTGGAGAAAAACAATGAACAACTGAATGCTTAGATACCTAAGACTTTCAGATAGGGTAAGGAGAAGAAGGAAGAAGGAGGAACAAAGGAGAAAGAGAAGGAGGAGAGAAAGGAGAGGAAGGAGAGGGAGGAGGAAGAGGAGGAGAAGGAGGAGGAGGAGAATGAGAAGTAGAAGCAGCAGCAGAAGCATATGTGAAAGAGGGCCAGGTGAGTGAGTGAAATACAATATTAGATGAGGCAGTAACGGAAGGATCTCTGAGGCAGTGGCATTTGACATACTCGTGTAAATGGCTAAAGGGATCAACCAGATGATGCTTGGAGGGAATAATACTACAGATAGATGGAACAGTAAATGGGAGGGATCTGAAACAAAAAGGAGCCTGATGTGCAGATGGAAGAGAAAGAAGCCTGGTGTGGCTACCATGTAGCTGGAAAGGGAAGTATGGGCTGAGGACAGAGGGGTAGGCAGGCTCTACATCAGAAAGAGCCTACAGGCCATTTGATTTGATTCTTAGTGAAACTGGAGCTATTTAATTTTTAATTTGATAAGATTAGAGAAAACTCGTGCATGTCTTTTAAGTGTGAGGGTGATGTCCACAGCAGAGAAATTCATCCATTATTTTTGCAAACTTTTTGAGCATTAACAATTTACCATTTATTGAGTACTTATTATGTGTTTGGCACTGTATGGGGTACACACATTTTCTTATGTCAACCTCACAACAACCTTTTAAGTCATCCTCATGCTACAGATAAGAAGATTTAGGTGCAGAGGCGCCAGTCACTTCCTAAAGGTCCTGCAGCAAGTATGTCATAACTAGGATTTTAATTCAGGTTTAACGAAGGCAAACTTGGGTACAATTTAGCAAATGGATGCTATAGGGCACTTAAGGAGTTCCAAAGTCTTTTCCATGTTAATGCACTTTGAAGGTGATCCCAATTTATATATTAAATTGGGAGTCACTAGATGCTAGCTAGATTTCTACATGATTTACGTACATGTCCTTATGATTTAGTATATTAGATAGCATATGATGATCAACAACAAATATGACTTGACAGTTTGTCCTTACCTATTGAAATATCTACAGCTCTATTTTGATAGATCTGACAATCTCCATATACTTCAAGCTGAAGATCTATTTATTAAAAGTGGGTTTGGCCCAAATTATCTAGGTTGCATGTTTATGCTCACTGGATTTATCTACTTTATTAGAGGGTCAAACAATTACTAGAATAATCAAATGTAATTAGAATGCTGTCCAAACATACTGACTAGAAATTAGTTATATTTAAATGCAAATTGAGTGGACATGTGGACATGTCATTTTGCATATATATTTTTGACTATAAATGTTATATAACCTTTATGTTTATATTTTTGTTGCCTCACAGTAGAACCTGATAGTATGAATCATCACGTTGGATAGTGTGTTACCCTCCTAAATTTAAAAAAAAAAAAAAATTTTTCTACTGAAGGAAATAAGTAAGGTAGAAGTTCATTAAGTCCCACTCCATAATTACACAAGGGGGAGTGCTTACTGTTCGATAAACTGAAAAGGAAATGGTCTCTGGAGAAATACAAATTGAATATGTAACCTTGTAAGAGGGTGTGATTCTTTTTTTGTTTCCTCTCTCTGCGTCTGATTTTCCTCTCTTATTCAGTTTTGACAGTGGAATCTATTGAAAGTGACTTTTCCTTGTCTTGTCAGAATGGAGAGAGGCTGTGCAGGCGACTGGGTCTCTGAAGCTTCTCTGTGTTTTAGCTAGAAAAGAGGTTCTTGTCACCTAAGGAGGTGTTCATGGTTTATGGAGCCCCTGAAATCATATACAAAATGTTGCATTCAGGAATATGGGGGTGTTTTTGTGAGAGGAAGTTCTCTAGTTTTAATCATTGACTCAGAAGGAGATGTGCCCCCCAAAGGGTAACACACACCGCTGTTGAGTGGTAATTCTGCCACCTGAATACCAAAGCTGACACGTTGGCTCCACCTCAAAAGGGTTGTTTAATCCTGGGTGTAGAGTTGGCATCATATGGTATTACTTGTTATTACAAATAACAAACAAACACACTGCTTTTACAACTTTATGTGAACAAAAAAAGGGGCTTTGTAGCAAACCTGAAGAACTCAGAGGGTCTACTTGGCAGGGCTGACAAGCTCAGTGATTGAATGTAACCATACAGGACGATCTATCTATGGTAAATTCCTAACCGAGCTGGTCAGGGTGGGTAGTCATGTTCCAGGCATAGAACTTCTTTTGTAAAGGTCAATCTTGACTATGGGAAGCTCTGTCCGTTGCTCTTAGGCATCTGAATTACATACCTTCGAAATACAGAATAATCTTTACCAGACCCTTCCTAACCACCCTCACACATTATGCCTCATTGTTATCTTGTTGCCCACATACCCCCTCTATTTACTATAAATGTTAAATGTTAACTATCCTGTACCCACTAATGTATAAGAAGTGTGTAGCTCTCCATCTCACTTTTTAATCCTGTCCCAGAGATTTCCCACTTTGCTTTTTCCCTACCTCCTTAACCTACCACTTTTCTTATGTTTTCTCCTTTGATTGTAAATGTATAAAATAAACTACAAAACTGCCATTCTCCAGAGCATTTTCTCAATCTGTTGAGATCTTGCTTCTGGGCATGTCCTCAAAAATTTGGCTCAAATCTATTCCTATAAGATTTTTCTATGGTTTGAACATTCTTCATTGACATTTATTATAAATAATGCATTTAAAAATTATTGTTTGGCCATAAAAAAGAATGAAATCTTGTGATTTGTGACAACTATGGATGGAACTAGAAGATGTTATTCTAAGTGAAATAAGTCAGAGAAAGACAAATACCAAATGATTTTACTTATATGGAATCTAAAATAACAAAATCAACAAACAAAACAGAAACAAACTCATAGATACAGAGAACAAACTGATGGTTGCCAGGCGGGAGGAGGCTTGGGAGGTTGGGTGAAAGAGGTGAAGTGATTAAGAAGTACAAATTGGCAGTTACAAAAATAGTCACGGGGTTGTAAACTATAGCATAGGGAACATAGTCAATAATATTGTAATAACTATATATGATGTCATGTAGGTAGTAGACTTATCAGGGGGAATCACCTTAATGAATGTTTAACCCCTATGCTGTACATCATCTGAAATATAATATTGAATGTCAATTGTAATTTAAAAATAAAAACAAATTTAAAAAGAAAGACAACTTCACAGTGTCCATGTCACTTCTGTCTATATTTACTCATTTAAATATCACAATATTCCTGTGCTAAGGCTGGGTAATTAATATTATCTTCATTTTAAAGCTCAGCCAATAAAAACACAGAGGGAGCAAAAGCAAGAACTTTTTCTGTGGGACTGAAAGTCTCATAGAGATGAGCTCCCTTCCCATAAGTGCGTGAACTAGGAATGGGTATCTATCTGACTCCAACTGGGTGTGTCAGAGGTCCTTCCAAGAGAATTTGGAATTGTGACCAAAACTCAAATGGCTTGCCCAACAGAGCTCTGGGATGTTGGTCTTCTGCCTACTGTACATAGCAAGCAGGAGGAGAAGAGAGGGGTCAGCGGGGAGGGGGGAGGATTGTTTTGGAGTCCTGACTTCTCAGGCTTGTATACCTGCCCTTAGGTCCCTGCGATAGATTCGCATTTGTGCCAGAGCTTGGAGCAGAAGTTGGGTAGACTAGAGAGAATGCCTCTAATTTTTAATGGAATATAATGCTTGAAAATGAAACAAAGAACTTATTGAACATAATAACTCTGATGGAAGTAGGACTCCTACTTGATCCAGTGTTTGCAAGAATCACAAAATACATATGAAAGAAAATTTAAAAGGAATTCCAATGTTATCTTGGGTCTCTGGAGGATCAATTCATATCCCATAAGAACGATTTTTTAAAAAGCCACTTTCATCCAATTCCTAATTCCCCATTCCTATTTTGAGACTACTCACATGACAAATTCAAAAAGTCTCCTTTACATTTCAACATGTATGAATTCATATCTCATCATTGTCACATATTTTCCCTGTCTCTCCTCTCTTGTTCTTTCTTCTTATTATCTTTATTGCCCATCACAAAAACCTGAAACTTGGGAGGGGATAGAGAAGGAATAGGAGAAGCTTTGAGAGAACTGATAATACATATATATGGTAAGATGTATTACCCCAGCCACATATGTTTATAATAAATTTTTTTGCCTAAACTGGTATAAGCTGGTTTCTATTACTTCTAACAAAGAGTTCTAAGTAATATGTTCATGGAGATACAGGCAGAATTGAGGCAAGACCTCTGGTCTTTTGATTTAAAGTCTGTTGTTCTTTTCACATACCCTGGCTATGTCTGAATAGACTTCTATTGCCAGAGAACTAAGGATTACAGACTGGGTACTTTTAAAACATTTTTGTATTTCTTATTAGTCTATGAGCTCCATGAGGGCAGGCATTCTGTCTTGTTCAATTCTGTATTGTTTATGTCTAGTGCATTGTTGATGGATGAAAAATTGTTCATGCTAAATATATGATGAATAAATGAATGAAGCCTCTATCTCCAGTCATTTGAAAAAATATTGTAATCTTATTTACATTGTGGAATACGTTGACAGAAAAATAGACTAGATAAATTGAAACTACATAATTACTATGGCTACTAAATATTTGCTACCTTTCAGGATAAAATATTAAATTTCTGATAAGGTTTCCTGTTTTTATTTCCCCCCTGTGGTTTATATCTTAAGGGAAACTTTTCTAATTAACTGTGATTTCTGTTGAAAGCTCTTTACTCCAAGAGGGCAATCAGTCTTAATCTTCAAGCTAAGACTTTTGTGTTATATGTTAACACAAAAGGCAGTGGAAGCTAATTTCACTAATCAGAAACAGCTCTATTTACATAGCTGAGGCCTAAAAATATGGGATGGCCTCTAGACATGGGAAAAGATTGATGAAACAATATTTCAAGCCATGTTTTCTACATATGTTGCAATGAATCTATATTTGTATTATGGTGAATACAAATCATAACTGAATTGGTTAGAAGCCCAATGAGTATATTGTGTCATAGAGACAATTGCACTGGGCTGTGAAAAAAAAAACTGCCTTGAGATTTTCTTCCTGCTCTTATAGCCCAACATTTGTAGCAGAAGTGACTTGACTTTAATATCTACTTTATTCTTCTATGAAACACCTTCCTGACCTGAATTTCTTCTCCTAGGGACTCAGACCTTCCTGTTTCTTTCTCCTATCACCCTTAAATCTTGGATTTGAGAAGGAGGTAGACATACTATTCCAAGGGCAAGAAGGGGTCACAGGAAGCATGGTGCCCCTTGATATCTCAAACAGGCCTGAGGCGTCTGAATAAAGCAGACAATGTCCTGGACTGAAAGATAACGGTTCAAAACTTAACTCTGGTACTTGTAAGCTTGTGACCTTCAGCAAGGTCATTACTTCTTCCGATTCTAAACGTCCTCAGCTGAAAAACAGACATAATGACGCCTTTGCAGGCTTATTACTAAATTAAGTAATATACTAAATACCCGGCATTAGTAGACCTCTGAAAAGGAATGCTTTCTTTTTTACCTCCCCAGTCTTTTCTTCTCACTCAGTTTTGTACCTCCGTGAAGGGGATCCTGTGAATCCACTATGCCTGAGATGTTCCACTGTAAAAATATATTCCTTTGACTCTTGGGAAGAATTGCAGGGACTGAAGAGGCCTATCTCTTCCCTGAAACTGTGACTCCAGGAGCACTGGGTCTCTATAGCTTGCTGAGCTTCTAGGGAAAACACTAAGCTCAGAAATCTCTAATTACCTTGCTTACTCAAGCCTTTCAACAGCAAGTTTTTAAGTAAAAGGTCAGCCATTTTAATTCCTGTGTTTTCTTGTATGAGGAGCCCATAAAGTACCATAAGATCATGGTGATGATGATTCAGTAATTGAGTGAAAAGAGCATCATTACATATTTTCATAATAATTTAGACTTACATGTTAAGATAATTTGTCCAAATCAGGATACATTTTTAATAGAAAGTGGATATTAGACCAATGTAAATTTTGCATCATGCCAAAACACTTAATTTTCACACACAAATTTAGTTTATTAAGTGTTATGACTTATCAGATTTCCTAAAAAATAGGCAAAATGTCCTAACCATTAATTTGGGATGGAGTCACTATTGTCTCAGGTTCCATGAGTCTTTGCAATCGGGGAGACTTGAATCTCTGTCAAAATAAAGCCAGTTTGGACTTCTGCAATATTTTTTCCCCATTTTAATTTTTCTACCTTGGGTAATGGCCAAAGATCTGTTTGCCCAGGATAGTCTTGTTTGGAGACTGTTGTTCTAGTATAATTATTAATATAACCCCTTTCCCTCTCAAAGAAGGTTTGGTCAATGACATTTTATGAATACACTTACGTTGGGGCATTACATTTGATATTTTTCCTTTGGAATTTCAGAAGTAAACAGTAGTGTTAGTTTTACCTTCATGGTAGGAAGTGTTCTGTACACAGAAGTCAAAATTAGGGGAGTCCATGAACTCAGACAGAAAAAAAAATGCTTTTACCATACCTGACTCTAACTACCTTTGAGTTATGAATATAGGTAACAAACCACAGCAGTATTAGTTCACCTGTGACTTTGTAACCAATAAAAAACCATAAATATTTTCATATTACATTATAACTAATGCAGATATTACAAAAATAACTCATACTCATTGTTACTTCTTAGTTAGAGAGGTCACATGAAATCATAATCTTCATATTCTACAGACATTGTACAATGTTGCTGGCCAGCAAATATATTTGTCAACTCTGTATCTTCACCAAACATGAGATCATATATTCTTATGGTGATGTCTCCGACATTTATGTTGCTCCACAGGATTCCCCATCTACAATTGCTTGTTGATTGATCAATATGAGAAGTTATTTCTTAAAATTTTGCAAAAACAGTTTAAATAAGAATTCTGAACTTTCTGTAAGCCAAAGGATCTTTTAAACATACTACATGGGTTCTAACATCACCTGAATAGATATTCTTGGATATCTGCAAACCTTCTTGCCTACACTGCTAATTGGAACACTCTTAACTATCATTGCTGGAGGGTATACTTTACCCCATGAAGATGAGATACAAAATTATGTGTCAATTTTTTTAAAAAGAGAATTTTACAAACCCCTGGAAACATTTCAGAAAGTTTTATGAGTTATTTTATCCTGATGGCATCAGAGTTGAACCATGGACCTTCATTCCATTTTCTTTTTATTTTACTTTTTTTTTTTTTTTTGAGGGCAGTGTCACTAGCCCTCATATATGGGACCCGAACCGGGGCCGCTGGCCTTGTCCCAAACCAGCGCCCAACCACCGTGCCACTCGGCCGGCCCCATTTTCTTTTTGATATAAAGTGTATTAAGATGGTGATCTAGCCAAAGAGGACTTCATTCGTCTCAGGTTAAAAAACCAAACTACAATTATGGTTTAATTCAAAAGAACTTGAAGAATTCAGGTGATACTTGACAGAAGTGTTCCTTGTCTTACAAAGTAGCTACAAAAGCTTTAATCTATTTGCAAGGATTTATCTTTATGAGTTAGCATTTTCAACACCTGTAGCAAAAAATAACAAAAATTGAAATTAGTTGTTTGTCTGACATGACATGCCTAGTTTTCTTTAAAGACCTCCCCACAGCTTAATGTTTTTTTTAATCTAGCAACAACAGCCTCCCTACTGATAAGTTTTTAAAGATAAATTTAATTTGTCTATATTTTAATGTATTTTCTTATTTAATGCATTAGTAAAAACACATAGTACTATATTACTCATTTGTTCTTCAAAACTCCTTTGATAACTATTTCAGTGTAATTGGTTTCAGTGTAATTGTAATTCTGTGTTTTGTTTTGTTTTGTTTTGTTTGCATTTTAAAAACATTATTCTGAAAAGGACCCATAGTTTTACTAGATTGTCACTAGATTGCCAACAGGGTCTAGGATACACACACAAGATTGGAAATGCCGGCTTTGAATCTACATCTGAAAGTAGAAACTCCAAGGAGGCATAATAAGCAAACTTTGATTTATTCACGGAATTGCGTTTTTAGATATGAGAAGGACTTGGAATAGGACACCTGCCAAATAGGCCATGTATGCATTATTTTAGCAAATGGTTAGACATGACAAGTGACAGGTAAAGTTCTAAAAATGGTCAGAAGAAAGAGAGACCACACTCTATTAGGAATAGCAGCGAACACATGGAAGACATGGTATTTCTGCTGAATTTTGGCAGGATGGGTAAGATCTGAATATTTTTAAGGGGAAAATTCGTGTGAAGGTCATCCATATCCTCACCCAAACCAGAGAACTTGGAGCCACCCTTGATTTCTCCTTCTCCTTATCCCTGCATCTCTGATCAAGTCTTGTCACTTACGTCTCCTTCTTCTTTCTTACATTCATCCCCCATGATATTGCTTGGCTTCAGGCTTATTACCAGGACTGCTGGAACAGCCTCCTACCGGGCTCTCCATTCTCCTTTCTCCAATCCCTTCCACACAGGCTAGCCTAACGACAGTGACAATCATAGATTGTCTGCAGCAGTAATGTTAAAGGAATGCTTCAGTTTTAGTATTATAGACACTATATAAGCCCCACATTAAAATACTGAATGTACATGTGCAATATACGTGTTCAAACTGAAGAGGATGCACCAGAGCAGTTGTTATCAGTCTTAGCAACACATAATCATCACCTATACAGCTTTTAAAAGGACCTGATGCAGGAACCTTATCGCCAGTGATTCTGATTTCATTCTGTATCAGACAGAGCTCCTCGAGTGCCATTCCTGGTCCTGCCCACTGCTCTAGTTTTGGCATTGATCATGCCTCACTCTGCTCCCTATCAAACTGTCCATGGCTTCTCAGATTCCCATGATGTTCCCATGAACATCTACCTTGTCTTTTTTTTTTCTTTTTTTTTTTTAAAGTATCTGCTCACCTTTTCTAGGAAGAATTTTCAGTCTTCCCCAGGTAATATTTTCTACTCTGTTTCCTTTTGCCCGCCTTTCATTTGTATACCCTTGTATTGTAGAAACTGTCTATGTTTAAACATGTGTTCCTTCCTTCCCCTCCCAAACAATGACATGGGAAAGGAAGCTATCCCCCTCATATCATTTAAAAAATATTTTTTCAGTGATTTAAAAAGCGTGCATGCATGGCTAGTACTATGAGGAAATACGCTGAAACTGGAGTAAAATTTAGCTTTTTAAAAAATATTTGCTTGTATAGTACCTTATTCATCAATCCCATTTTATATTAGTATAAGTAATACGATCCTGTTTTTCTGTGACAGATATATTTGTAATAAAACATATATGAGAACCCAACTGGGAATTTTGAGAAATGTATCTTTCTCATTAGTTATTTCAAAAATTCCCCTTGGAATCATTACAAACATAGCATGATAAAGTTTCTATCGGAGTTGAATTAAGCCCAGATGCCAATCTTTTATTTTGCTCCCAAGTTTCACATCCACATGAACCAGAGAAGCAGCAGCTGCTACTTTTCCAAGTGGTAGAATCCCCTGGCAGATGGGACTGGCTCAGTCTGGGAGCCTTTTGAGGCTGTGGGAGGGGTACATTCTGAGCTCACATTTGCAGTTCTGGGCAACATTTGCAAAATGGCTCCTCAGCAAGGAGCCTATCTACATTTGCATACTCATACTAGATTATGACAAATATGAATGCCTCCAACTCAGTTTCCATGCTGAGGCATCACCCTCCTACAACACAGATCTACCTTGATTGTCATAACCTCTAGGTTTAAAAATTTAACCTTACGTTTTACATTATGTGACTTCCCCTATTTCTTCACGACTTGCGAGTCATTAATCATAGTCTAGAGAAAATTAAGCTCTCACTGCATTCTTTTATATACCCTGAAGGGTATAGACCCCTCCAATAATTAACCATAGGGGAAATATTTTTAAATGGATTTATTTCTTAGGTAAATTTTGCTGAATCTTTATTTCAGACTGATCACTATTAGGTTATGTGGTAAAGTTGTAATGAAAAAACCACAAATTATGTAAGAATTCCTTTCTGTATACTATTTTAAAAATGTGGTCAGAAGACCACCTGTATCTGAATAAAATGCAGATCCTTGTTCCACCCTTAATAAATCACTCCAGGTGATTTTTATGAACAATAAAGTTTGAGAACTACTGCTCTAAGTCATTTTGAAAATTACATACTGCAGGTAAAAGGGCTCTTTGACTTTCCTTTTTCATAGTTTGCTAGGTGAGACTTTAGCTTCTGCGGGCAATTTTACTTCTTATGTTAGGTTAGCCATGTTTGTTTCTCAAGATCTAATACTGACAGTCAGGGATTTAATTCCATGTGGCCAAAGACAGAATCCAACTATTATTGACCTCATAATTGATTCTTTTTCTTTTTGTTATTTTTTTTTTTTGCATTTGACTTCTTTAACTTCAGGTCTTAGGTTCTTAAAATATGGTCACTCTCTTGCTTAGTCAACTATAAATATTCTTTTAGAAACAGCAATAACTCTTTTTTTTTAAAGTCCATATGTGTAATGTTAGTGTTTTAATGTTTGTCTAATCCCAACCTAAATTTCGTTAGACTTTTGGAAAATAATGGTAAATGCTTGCAAGAATTATGACAATTATTCAGTATAGAAATCCTTTACTAGTCTTTCTTTCATACTTTTAATTGACTTCTCTCTTTAATTCCAAATATATGCCCATTATATATTTATAAAAAAGTTTTATTTTTATCATTACTGCCAAGTACTTCACAACAACTATCAAAAGGTTGTGGAGTGTTTAGAAGACCACAATGTTATAAATATAATGTTTCTCTTTTCTTAGGTAATACGTCTGGGATTATATATTCTCATTTGAGAAGTCTCTTCATAGTCTTAGAATTACATACATGCTCTGTAGAGAAACCAGAGTATAGTTACCTGGCAAAAGAGCACTCAATAACAATTTAACATTTTCTGCCAAATACCTTAGGTTGTGGTAATTTTCAAACATTGTATAAAATGACACACATTCCATATATGAGGTGTGATTAAAACATAAGACAAGTCACACATGAAAATGGCTCTCATTACGTTGTAATCACACCTCATACATAATCTTAGGCAATCAGTCATGGAATATAATTTTTAAAACCCTCACCCTATTGCCCACCTACCTCTAATCCAACTTCCCCTCTGGCCACCCCAAGGTGAGAGAAAGTAGATTGCCATCCAAGACATCTGGTTTGGAATATAGGGGGGCAATCAAACATCCTCGGGTAGGATGTCAGCAGGGATCTGCCACCACTAAGAACTCAGCACTTATGTGGTCTTGAAATTATTTCTGGCTGTTTCATGTAGGGGTAGCTCTAGGTAAAAGCATGTCGTCAGTGAAGCCTGGTTTCTGCATGTCATCTCCCGTGGCTCCCAGAGCTGTGCTGCCATTCCCTGCAGCTGAGAGTCCTCCCCTGAAGCTTGTATACCTCACAGGCAGTTCTGAATCAGTCTTTCTCATCTCAGTTCCTACTAATCAATCCATGACCATCTTATGTCCTATCCCACCATTTGGTTCATTTTAAAGCACAAGAATTTATGCCGAGCAGCTACCATGTGCCAAACACAAGCTTGAAAAAAAACATGGCTTAACTTCATGAATTTGTGGTTTAGCTGGACAAGCAAGATCAATGAACACATTTAATTCCATGAAGTTAAAGCAGTTTGTTAATTGGTGTATTCTAAGAGCTAAATCAGTGCATGGTGCATAGCAGGTGTTCAATAAGTATTTGCTGATGAAATAAAAAAATATTCTCAGTGTTAAGCTAGAGGTCTACATTGGGTGCTATGGGCTTTGATAATTCAGAAACTATATTCTGACATCATATATGTGTATTGTGAATATTACCTCCCAGATTGTGTCTGGCCTATTCATTTGCTTAATAGTGTCTTTTTTTTTTTTTTTTTTTTTTTTTGAGTGCAGTGTCACTGGCCCTTATTTCTGGGACCCGAATCGGGGCCGCTGGTTTCCCAAGCCAGCTCTTAACTACCGCACAACTCGGCCGGCCCAATAGTGTCTTTTGATGAGCAGAAATTTTTAATTTTTATGAAGTCCAAATTATCATTTTTTTTTTCTTTTATTGTTAGTGCTTTTGGTGCTTTAAGAAACCTTAGGATAGGCCATGAAAAAAATATATATATATGGTTCAAAGCTTTATATTTAGGTCTATAATCCACTTTAGATTAATTTTTAATCATAGAATAAAACAGAGGTCTAGATTCAATTTTTTCCCATATGAATATTGGATTGTTCTGGTTTGTTATAAAAATGTTTCTTTCCCACTGAATTGTACTGATACCTTTATTGAAAATCAATTGTGTGTGTGTGTGTGTGTGTGTGTGTGTGTGTGTGTGTATATATATATATATATATATATCCCAGTAATTGGGAATAGTAAAAGAAAACTAAAAGTAGAATAACATGAATCCAGATAACTTGGGCAAATTATGGATCCTTTTTTTCCGTAGCTCTAATTTGCCCTGCACATCCCCCTCCCCAAATTCCATTTCATTTTTTGTTTTTTTTTGTTTTTGTTTTTGTTTTTTTGAGGGCAGTGCTCTGGCCCTCATATGTGGGACCCGAACCGGGGCCGCTGGCTTCCCAAGACCAGCGCTCAACCACCGCTCCACTCGGCCGGCCCCCCAAATTCCATTTCAAAGACTCTCTTTTTCTCTTCTTCTGGGAGGACTCTTATTAGCTACATTAATTCATCAAAATATAGGTTAAGAAAAGGATGTTTCAGGGTCAAATATATGGCGATGGAAAGAGACCTTACTCTGGGTGGTAAACACACAATGTGATATATAGATGATGTATTACAGAATTATGCACTTGAAACCTGTGGAACTTTACTAACCACTGTCACCCTGATAAACTTTAATTTAAAAAAAATTTAAAAAAAGAAAGAAAGAAAAGGAAGTCAAGAGAGAAAGCTGGAATCCTCCTTCCTGCCTGCGTAAGGCCTGCTCTCAGGGTCCCTAAGTTCTTGTCAGGGTTTAACCTTCTTGTCTGTATGACATCAGGAGTTCCCACACCCTTCAAGAGAGAAACGATCCACCACCCAGGTGTGACCTAGGCTTAGAGAATGCAACATGATAACCAAAGCAGTGCAAAACCAACACAGGCAAATAGCAAAATCGCCATCTTCAGTAACAAATTTTCTTAACTGCAAACATGCTGTGAGCATTATGTACAGCGAATTACCAAGGCAAATTATATGCACCTGCCATTCTTCCTTCCTCAGGTCAGAGGACAGCCTCACTCTTTTGTGATCTCTTTGTGCCCTTGATGTGTGTTTCAGCCCAATTTTAGGAGTATAAGACTATGGGGGTCGGGAAGGACACACTGTGATTTCTTAGGTTCTGAGTCCCCTCCATTGGCAGATACTTTGGTAGGGGAGATATTTTGGGCCTAGACAGCTTGTAGTTCTGCCAGGGACGTGCTATGAAGACAATGGCTGACTCCTCCCATGGCTTTGGTAGGCCCCAGCCTGCCTTCCTGTTTTATCTTCCCTGTCTGTCTAGCTCAATTTTATTTAGTGCTTGCACGAGGTAGAAGCATAGGTTGATAACACCTGGAATTCAGGCACATACAAATCACAGAGCCGGATGAGAACATAAATATAGGCCAACTCATCCATTTTACAGATGAGAAACATGGTTCAAGGAACTGACGTTATGTTATGCAGCTAGCTGTGGAACAGGAGCAGTGAAGAAGGCTAACAATGAGTATTGGGTATGGTGCCTACCTCAACGACTGTGCTTATTTTCACACATCCTGATTATATCCTCAATGACCAGCACAGTGCCTGGCACATTTGAGGTGCTCAAAAACATTTACTGAATGAATGAATGAATGAATGAATGAATGAGTGAATATGTAAAATGTGCTGAGAGGTAACTTACCTAAAGCCACAGCTCTAGTAGATAGCTGAGTCAACTATTCACTGAGACCAGATGTTTTAACCACTACTATTGGCAAATAAATGGCTGGTTTGTTAGACTTTGCAGAAGGGCTGGACTTCCCTATGGACGCGGAATCACAGAGGAGCTGCCAGCAGGAAGCATGGTGAAGAGTTGAACTTGACTGTGATAGTTCTAGTGTTTCCCCTTATGTAGTGACATGGGTTCCAAGTATTTGTGGCCATGTAATGGTAGGATCTCACCTCAAAATCTATTAGTCTAGATCCATGGCTCAAAGTGGTTTTGACAGAAGGACACCATATCGTAAAACAAAGAAAAAAATTTGGCCCCCTCATGCACTATAAATGGACAACTGTATTATTAAAGCAAATATTTTCTCAATGTCATAGATTTTGAACAAATATTATTATGGATTCAAATTTATTTCATTTGAATTTGGAAATGTTAATTGCTGATTTTTGTTTGCTATACACTTCCAAAACAAATTTTAAAGTCCTGATTCACGTCCAAGTGTTTCAGAATCACTGAGCACTAAGAAAATCATGATTTGGGGAACCCTTCTGGTTTAAGTTTTTTTTTCCTTACACATGTCCTTAATCTAAGGCTAATAAGGTTTCTATTTCTTCTCTGAGTGATTTTGTCACTCTGCTTTGTTTTTTTTCCAATAGACAGTCTACATTATTTTATCATGATTAAAAAAAATACACCTCAAAAAAGAAAACCAATGCCTGAAAATGTATTCTGTGACTTTGGATGAATTTCAATAAAAGAAAATTATTTTAAAAGCGTTGTTAACATTTGTGCTAGCTTCTGTAGTGTATGTAAAAGAAGACTTTGTCCTAGTCCTTTAAGGAGTAATTTGGGCCAAGATGTAGGCATGGGCTTAGTGGACAGCTGCCTCATTGGGGATTTTGGAAATGCCAGAAAGGAAAACAAAAAGCCAGAATCCTTTTGGAAAAGGCATAATGTCAGGATTGAGCTCGTTAGAAAAATAATAAAAGTCATGATCGCTAATATTGAAAAGTATTAAGCTCTTTTTTATGTGTGAGGCTGTGTGCTGAGAAGGTACTATTATTATGACCATTTTACAGGTGAGGAAACGGAGGTTTGATAATGAACAAAAAGTTACCTTACCAATTTCTGTCTCAGAAGAGAATTAGTCTTGGGTACAGATAGGCAGATAAATTTGTAAACCTAGTTGTGAGAGGGTGTGGATTCTGGAAGTGAAAAAAGGGAGTGGAAGGTCCAGCAGTGCAAATAAACAAGTCTTGATACACTTGAGTCTTCGTGGTATCAACTAATATTAGGCTATAACGATTCTGAAGTGAATGCATTAAAAACTAACAGAGCAGCATCTGGCATAGCCTTGACAGCACTTACTTGTGAGTGTTATTTTCCATTTCAGAATTTCATTTGGATTTAAGTTTCTGCCTACAGAAAGGGCAGAACAAATCATTCTAATTGTGATGAAAATAAATGTTAAGTTCACTTGCTTCTAAAATTAGGTCATCCTGAACACTGGGTTTAAGCAAAAGAAATGACAAAACCAACATTAAAAAATACTTCTAAGAGGGCCTGCCGAATGGCGTGGTGGTTAAGCGCTGGATTGGGAAGCCAGCGGCCTGGGTTCGGGTCCCATATATGAGGTCCAGTGACACTGCTCTCAAAAAAAAAAAAAAAATACTTCTAAAATGTAGGCTGCTTTCCTCTCCCTCACACTATACATAGAGATATTTAAACTATGTGGCATAACTTTAGTATTAGCGCATAGTATCTATAATAGTAAGAACTGTCAGGAAATGGAATAATAATAATAATAAAGGATAACCTTCAAAAGTATGTTAAACATCGTAACATAACATGAAGAGTTTTACCTGGGTTATCTCAGTTACTCTTCATACCAAGATATTATGAGTGTGGAATTAAAACTTAGAAAAGTTAAGAAAGTAGTATGCAAGCATAATAAGACTAGTAACCATTCAGGCTGAAAATAAACTCATGCACCCAAAGGTAGAAATATAATCAAATTCATACAATTCAAGAAGTATTTAATTAATGTCTATTGCCCTTAAAGCAGTGAGTCAGGCTTTTTTTTCCTTTTAGTTTAGTCACTATCCATGGTTATTTAATGGTAGAATTTTATCTTACATTGCTTTGGTCATTCAAGCTAATTTTTCTTTTTTTTTTTTTTTTTTTTTTTAAAGATTTTATTGGGGAATTGGCGGAGGGGAACAGCGTTGGGGAATCGGGGAAGGGGAACAGACAAGCCGCCGTCCCCTTGCTCTTCAGTCCAGCCGCGGAGGATGTTGCTTCACTGTTGGTATCGTCACTGCACCCCTCCCGGACGAGGCAGATCGGTCGCCGGCCTCTGGACGTCGCCCACCGCGGCCATCGGCAGCCCACGCTTGGCTGCCAGCCGCTCACGCTGGCTGTGGGCCACCCACTGCAGCCCACGGCAGCCCACCGCAGCAGGGGCCGCAGCCCACACCATCACCGGGGCTCGCACAGCCCAGCTCCAGGTGGAGCCGCCGCTAGCTGCAGAGGGCAGCGCCACCGGCCCTCATGTGGGATCCGAACCGGGGCCGCTGGCATCCCAAAACCAGCGCTTAACCAATGCACCACTCGGCCGGCCCCCAAGCTAATTTTTCCATTAAGCCAAAAAGTAATAAAATCTCTCACATGGATTCTCTGAACGTACAACCCAGCGTGGCCTCCGGGAGCTACCAAACTTTACCAAAAAATAAAATGCTAGACATAGCCCAATCTCTAGGTGCATCCCTACTTGAATCCCTAGGCTTTTTAAAGTGAGCAAAAATGAATTCACCAGGTTTGTCACCAGATACAAAAAAATGGTTCTGGTTCATAAAATACTAAATGCAGCCCTGAGTAAGCATTTTGGCTTTCGTGTATACACGTTTATTAAATGGGAATATCCTACTTGGTTCTAGGGGTTCTCCCCACTTGAATTTTGCTTTAAGCTTCAGCTATATCTAAACATAAAATTTTTTAAAAGTCGTTTCAAAAAGCTAAGTCCTACAGGATGTGGATTATACTGTGGAAGAGAGTCAGAGGAAGAGTAATAGATATATATGATATGGGGGGGAGTGGGGTGGCGAATTGGGGGTGGGGGTTGTCACTTTGAGGGGTAAAATGTATAACTATTGCACTGTGTTGTACACCTGAAACTAATTAAAAATTAATTAATTAATTAATAAAAAAGCTAAGTCCTTCTTAATTGACTTGAATTGTAATTGTACATAACCTTATTAGTTTTTTTTTAAGAGAAATTCAGGTGCACTTTTAAATAAAAAATGTCTCATATGCATTTTTATCTTTCCCCCAAGAGTGACTTGTAGTGAAATATTTTCTCTCAAGAAAATATTTCTCTCATTAAATTTGGCACAGCTCTATACATGGAAACGATATCTAAAATGGCCTTTCCTGATTTTTAGCTTTTAACTTTGAAAAGATAAACATCTTTCTGTTTCAGAATCCAGTTGAACACTTTGTACAACTGACAGTTAGTTGGGAGCTGGAAGTCCTTGTTTGTGGAAGTAAGTATATTTGAAAACTATTGCTGTTATATTTGAGATTTCTAATAAAAAATCCAAGAAGTTTCCAGACTTAGGTGGGACACAAATGGATTTGAGAAAATAGTATATTCCATCTTCAAGAAATTTCAAATGCCAAAACCTGACTCTCTTTGTGTTTTCCATATTCATGATTCTCTGGAGCCAACACTCACTTGGGAGAAAAAAACATGTCTTTTTTTCCCCTAAGATTTTTCCGTGAGATTCTCAACATGGTAGATTTCTTATCATTTGTGCATAGTTCACCATCTACTTTCTCTGCCTTCCCAGCTACGGCAGTAGCTTTCCAAACCAAAATTTCACACAATATGCTGGTGTATTCTATTCTATTTCATTTAAAATGATGCTGGTCAAGATTCACTTGATGGATTGACTAAATCGACTTTATACCCCATTAATGGGCTGCAAGCACATTTTGAAAACATTTCATTCAAATCTCACTCTGGGTTAGAGAAAGTCAACCTGAGAAGGATGTAGAATCATTTGAAATGTTTGCCCTTCATTTTTATTTTACACTGGGATTAATTATTTTCCTATTCCAATAATTGGTCCTGCATGAAAATGTCTGATATGATTTTCCTGTTGTCCCCAAATTATGACTAAGGTCAAAAGCTGAAGACACCAGCTATCAAGTATTCCATTTTCTACATTCACAATTAAGAACAGTCTCTTCACCACAAGTTTTTCATAGATGCTCCAAGCTTCATACCCTGAATCAACAGAAGAGCAGAAGGGAAGAAGTAGTGTTTATGAGAGAGTTGCAGTGTTCACCAAATGCCACCTCCCCACCCCATGGAAGACAGAAGGAGATGCTTCTTCCCCTTATCTGAAACCAAGAAAATGTTCCAGATAATCACTTGTAAAGATTTGGGGATGTGTGCAGGAAGGGGAGACTAGTATCTTGTTCCCCTACTGGTCAACTTAGAAACCGATTTGCTGACCTGTCCTTGGGGTTCTGAAATGGAAAAAAGAGAAACCAAGAGAGAAGAGACCACCATCTGTCCTCCACCTCTAGTTCTTAGTTCTTGACAGGTATGGAAGATGGAACCCATTGGTCTGGAAACTGGCTACTGAAGTTAAATGAGATGAGGACCCATGACCCTTGCTTTCAGGAATGGCGGCAATAGGAGCATGGACAAGGGCTGATAATCACGGGAATTCGGCTGGTATTAGGTGTCAGCCAGATGATGTGGCCAACTGGCAGATGTCAGCAGGAAGACGTGGTCAATTTTGCAATAGGTGATCAATGCTTAGGGGGGCTGTGTGGGTTTCTTCAGCTTTAAGGGACCACATTTTTTATCTTTTGGCCAGAATGCTGGGCTTCCCTTGGAGCTTTTCTCATCTGCACCCAATAAGTAATTCCCTGATTCAGCCTGACCTCTAGTCAAAATCAGGAGATAAATAAGAGGAAAAACATCAAGACATTCATTGCCATTCACCTTGTTTTGATTTTCTTCCCCAATCTTCCTGCTAGTGTTTACTTTTCAAAGTCCTTAGGCAGTTTCTTTATGTATCACACCCAGAGCTTAAAGTTTTAATCAGTGGGAGAGGTAGGCTGTCATGCGCTTAATCTATTGTCGAAGTGGGAAGTTCCCCCTACCCTTTTTAAATATCCTTGTTCTGACTGAAGCCTCTAAAAATTATGGAATTGTTTCTCAGAGCCATTTGATTTTAAATTTGCGTTGGAGGGGTCTCTGTTCAATCTGGGTCCTGAGAGCTCTTATCCTGGTACAGGAAGAGTCCCACCCTAATATCCTGCTTGGGAATGTCTGATAAACACCTGGCTTGGGCAGTGATATCCTCATGAGCTAGGGCACTGCTGAGGCGTCTCTACATGAGTATGCATACAATGAACTTGCATCCAAGAGTTGGGAATTGGAACTGGGTGGAGAGCAGGGCTGAAAGGAAAAGTAGGAGGAGGGACCTCATGTTGTGGAGTCAGATGTTTGGGTTCAAATAGTCTCACCCTGGAAACTGATGTGCTTCTTCTCTAAGGATCCATTTTCTTGTTTCTAAATTAGGAACTCACTGCATAAGTAACTGAACAGTGTAAAGGACATTTCAGAAAGGCCCTTGGAATAGAGTTGAAGGAACTTGTGACTTTACAAGTTAGGAAGAATGGATGACATGTGGTGTAGGATTGGGCCTTATGGTGTAGGGAGTTGGCAAAGAAGTAGCCAGTGCCCTGGAGAAGTACCCAGAAGACTGTGTTCCTGAGGATTAAGGAGGTTCATGGAATTCTCTCTGGCTTCCTGCCCAGACAACTGTTTGCCCTCACACCTGGGGTCATGTAGCTCCTCATGAGAATTGGCTCAGGCTCAGTAATTTGCCATCAGAAAAATGAAAGAATTCCCGGGCTGGTGCTAATAACAATAATTGTAACTAACACATATTGAACACACACACTCACGAGGTCTGAAAATTAAGGTCGCAAACTCATCCTAGAAAAAGTGCTACCGACTTCATTGCCGAATATCACTATGGTCACTCTCGAAGTCCTCCCCTTGAGAAGCTAGGCACCGATGCCAGCACTTAATCCACCCTCCAAAGCAATTTTGGAACTCTTTTTCTGGAATGACCATCAGAGCTGTCATATTATTATCCTTGATGTCCTGAATGTCATCAAAATGTCTTCCTTTCAATATTTCCTTTATCTTTGGGAAAAGAAAGAAGTCATTGGGGGCCAGATCAGGTGAGTAGGGAGGGTATTCCAATACAGTTATTTGATTACTGGCTAAAAACTCCCTCACAGACAGTGCCGTGTGAGCTGATGCATTGTTGTGATGCAAGAGCCATGAATTGTTGGCGAAAAGTTCAGGTTGTTTAACTTTTTCATGCAGCCTTTTCAGCACTTCCAAATCGTAAACTTGGTTAACTGTTTGTCCAGTTGGTACAAATTCATAATGAATAATCCCTCTGGTATCAAAAAAGGTTAGCAACATCATTGCAATAAGTTAGAGAACTTGTCAGACCTCATATGTATATATTTATATGTATATACATATACAAATATAGATATATCAATCTATCACTATATAAATACTTTAGATGCAATATCTAATTTAATTCTCACAACACCTATCTGAGTCAAATATTACTGCCCTCATTTTATATGAGAGACCAAGGCTTGGGTGGTTATGTCACACAGCTGGTGTTCAGTACAGGAATCAGAAATGATTTTCGTGGTTTGAAATAGGAAAGGGCTTGATTTATCTGCAGTTTAACTATGAGATACCAAAGTGTAGATTTTTGTTTTTATTTATCCTGCTTGTTGTTTTCTGAGGTCCCCTGTCTGTTATCAATTTTGGAAAATTCTCAGCAATTAACTTTAACTATTTCTTTTGCTCCTTTCTCTCTTCTCCTTTTGGTTATTCCCATTATGCATTCACTATATCTTTTGTAATTGTCCCACAGTTCTTGGATATTCTGTTTTGTATTCTTCCATTCTTTTTTTCTGTTTGGATTCAATTTTGGAAGTTTATGTTGACATTTTTTTAAAGCTTGCTGATTCTTTCTTTGCCTGTATCAAGTCTATTGATAAGTCCATTAAGGCATTCTTCATTTCTGTTACAGTATTTTTGAATTCCAGCATTTCTGTTGGATTCTTTCTTATATTACCTGTCTTTTTTTTTTGCACGTTGTCCACTTTTTTGTTAGAATCCTTAGCATATGAATCATAGTTATTTTAAATTCCTGCTCGGATCATCCCAGAATCTGTGCCAAATCTGAGTCTGGTTCTAATGCTTGTTTTGTCTCTTTAGACTGTATTTCTTGCCTTTTGGCATGCCTTGTGACTTATTTATTTATTTATTTATTTATTTATTTATTTATTTATTTTAAAACAGACATGATGCATCAGATAAGAAAAAACAAACTGAGTCAAATAGGCTTTTTAAAATACTGCAGCCTTATTGAGGTGTAATGGACAAATAAAATTATAAGATATTTCAGGTGAACATTAAGGTGGCTTGATATATATATATATATATATATATATATATATATATATATATACACATAAATAAGCCTTTAGAGTGAGGTTTTATATTAACTTGTCTAGGAGTTAAGCTGGGTTTCCTGTTTGCTATAGCTGTGGTGTCAGAGGCTGAAACTTCCTCTAGTCCTTGATTTGTCTCCCCTGTTGTCTTTGTTTTGCTGGAGACTCCTGCAGCAGGATCTACGGCTCGCTGCTCTCTCTCTGCTACAGCCTCCTGTATTTTTGATAGGAGTCCTATCATTTGTGAGATGTGGCGGGGAGGGAAGCACTCCATAGTCCTGGGGTTAGGTCTTTCTTTTAGTGAGCCTATGTCCCTGGGCTGTAACCTTCACGGGTGCTTCTCAGTTCCCTCTCCCCTGCCTTAGGTGAGGCAGGAAGGATAGAGGGCGTTGGAGGTGGGTAGTTCCCTTCCCCTAGAAAGGTTAAGCTTTCGTGAAACCCCAGTCCATTAGGCTCTTGTAAAATAGTTTCCCTTGAGGATAGGCCTTATTAAGGATAACAGAGATCTCAAGGCATATTTCAAAATGGTTACTTTTTCCTCTGTGGGAAGCATTAGGGGATTTTTCTCTGTCACCTTGTGGGGTTATAATAGGTGAAACCTTGTGGGGTTCCAATAGGTGAAACTTATGAAAGCTGCTCCCCACTCTCTAAGACTGGACCCCTTAGAGTTTTTAACTCCCAAGCTATTCTACACATACACTTCAGCAATTCCCCAATGGTTGTCTGATGCTCAATACTGGTTCCAGGCATGGGCTGTATGTATATCGATTCTTGCTGTGAGCGTCTGCTCCTAAAGAGCTGTGATTCCCAGGATTGCCTGTTTCTTTAGTTTGGGGGGCAGCAGTTTGCCCTGTGACCTCTTCTCTGATGGATCGAAGAAAAGTTATTGATTTTTCAGTTTGTTTAGCTTTTTTTTTTCTTATTGTGAAGATAGTGACAGCTTCCAAACTCTTTCCCTGTCAAACTGGAACACAGAAGTCTCCCAGAAAGGGATTTAATACAAGGGATTAGGTGCTTTTAGGATCTTAAGACAGGCTGAAAGAATGGAAGTTGGTAACTGCCACTGAACTTTTGGTTTCAAGTTCTCACCACCATAACTGTCATCAAGAAGTCAGAGAGATGTTTCTGCCACTGCCATAACTGCCTCCACCCCTGTCAGCATGACTGTCCCAAACCTGCCTGTCTGTCAGCCTGACTGTCCCAAACCCTCCTGTCAGCCTGTCTGTCCCAAACCCTCCTGTCTGTCAGCCTGATATGCTCGTCTCTCACAGAAGCATCTGAACATCATGCAAATTTTGTCACTAGTCCCAAGTCAATAATTATAATGTTTTGTTTGTGTGTTTGTTCTCTGTTCCAACTTGCCAGGTTTCTACCTTGTATTCCCATTTCAGTGGTTGGGTCCCTGTCTTGTTTCCTGATGTCTGATTCGCCCTCTCTCACACAATCCTGGCCCATTATCTCTGTTCATCCTGCCTGTCTCTGACAATTCCTTCCAGTCCTTTGAGAAATTCCCTACAACCCATGGCTTGTTTGCCTTCTTTTCCCCCTAAGATTTGTCTGTTTATGACACCCACTTTGAAAAGATTCATGATGTATTAAATGCAAATAGTATATTGTCAAATATGTCATGTAAAACTCGAATTTTGTTTGTGTGCTTACATGTGTGCATGTGTGTGTGTGTATGTATTTACACATGGGGGTATAAAGACTAGAGCTATACACATCAAAGTATTAACAGTGATTATTTCTGTGTGATTGAATTAAGATAATTTATTTTCCTTTTGATATGGAAACTTTTTTTTTTTTTCAACTGAGCCATCCTGCCACCTGTTGGCAGCTCAGCGGCAGCTCAGCTTGGGCTGGGCATCAAACTGCTGTTGCTCAGAGCTCAGCTAGCACTCTTGAATGAGCTTTTAACAAACTGAGCCACACATTTTTTTTTTTTTAATTTCCATACTGAATATACTCGTCCATCATCTATGTGAAAAATGTCAAGGGCTGCCTTGAGAGCAGATTTTGATGTTGATCAGCTTATTTTCTGTGGTTGATAGCCTGGAAACTTTCATTTTTTCCCTAGAAATAAATCAAATAGAGAACTAAGGACAGAAATATGCTGTGTCTTTGGCAATCTGTGTGTGGAAATATCAAGGCATAATATGGTCCATCCCCACTCCTGTCTCACTTAAAATATGTAGGACAGAACTGTAGAAATAACTTCGTGAGGTAAATGGAGGCATGGCTCTTGCAACGCCATCAGTCATTCTTCAAAGATTTAAATTTCACAAATGAAATCATTAAACTGGTAAGGGTATACACTGCTTTATTTTGTAAAACTGCATTATCTTGTACATTCTCATTTTGGAATTCCTTAAATGACATGAAATTGTTCGCAGATTTTGCAAGACTGGGAAGCTTAAAAACAGTTTCTCTCAAGAATTAGAGGGACCCAGTAAGACTATTTTTGGTAAACCATTCCAGTTCACTTGAAAGTCAGGAAAAAGAAATATGATAATAGTCACAATTTCTTCAGCATTTACTATGTGCCAGGGACTGGTCTAAGCATTTTGCAGGCATTTTGCAGGTAATGCTACTATTACTGCCATTTTTATAGGTGAAGATAACGAAGTATAGAAATGTTCAGTATCATGCACAAGATAAGATCCTCAACATATGGGCATATGTTTTCCATCCAGCCTCACAAGCCTGGGAGATATATCAATTATGCTATCACCAAAGTCACATAAGCTCAGACTGTGAATAAAGCACTTAAGAAGTACCTTACTTAGAGGATACTCTCAATAAATTCTAACTTTCCCCCCTCTGAAGTGAAGGCTTTTGCAAAACTTAGCCTTCATAGCTTATCAACAGTGGCTCATCAACAATGCCACCAGAGCTAACAAACTGTTCAGCAAGGAGCTTTTGGAGTCAAATACCAGAAATTTCTGTTTTAGCTGGGATATTCTGTTTGTTTGCTTATTGTAAAAATCAGATAGTAGATTCTAGAATTCCCAGAATTATTTCCAATTTTGTTTGTGATATAAACAATAATAGGTATCAGCAGTAGATGAACTCACAGAAAGTTTTCATTTCAATAAAGTGATGAAAGAAAATGTGCTTCTTAGGCAACAGTAAAAATGACTTCACCTTACTAAAGCAAGAACATGTAAGACCCATGATACTCTTTCTCAAAAAAGAAAGGCTTTCAAATATCTAGGATTATTTAGTTTCTAACAGTTTTTTCCCTTTTCCTCCAAAAGGCACCATTTGGTCACACACACTCTACAAAGACCATCTATGGTTTTGAGCTTCCAGTGGAAGGGCCTTACCCGTAATCTCAAGTCATTATTGGTTTCTGAGTCAAAGATGGTACATTATGATGAACGTTGTCCTGTTTCTTATCATTGTTGCTCTCCCAACAGAGTCAATGCTGTGTTAAGACACAAAATGTGACAGGACATTGAGTTCTCAATTGCTTACTAACGAAAAACCCATGTCATCTTTAGAACGCAAGGGCAACAAAGAAATCCTTACTATTTTCAGCAGGGTCAAGAAGTGATACATCCATCTCTATGGTCACGCCTTTTATTTTATATTGACCAAGTGCCTATGGTGACCCTTTTTTAAAGACCCTTACTTAGGTCACTGTGGAAGGGGCTCTGCAACCTTTCTGTTGAGTTCTTATGTCCTCAGACTTGTCTGTGAGAGGGGAGAGTTACTTTCAATACTGATGCCCTGATCCTTTTGCCATGGGGGAGGCTGGATTGTGCTTTGCTATAGTGGTTAAATATTCTAGCATTTTATAACTGCCCTGACTCATCTTCCCCAGATGACTAAATAGGTAATTATGAGTTTTTCACGCCATCTCTGTCTTATAATCGGTGTACATGGGATGCCTGAGAAGCCTAAAAAATTTAAATAGCCATGTGTGTGAGTTCTCTGCTCTAAAAGATGCCTTGTGTGGGAAAATTACATTGTTTCTCAGTGCCTGTAAGAGTTCAATAACAGTTGACTAAGTGAATTCTAAAAGGGCACCTTCGCATTACCTTAGTCAAATTATAAGACGTATATCAAAAAATTGTTTCTATGAGAACATTAGCTAGAACTTGTGTCTGGTAGCCTGGCATTGAATCAGACTGTGAAATAAATGGTAAGCCATGCAGCACATTTATTCAACCTTTATTGAGCACCCATTATATGTCAGGCTACTTGACATAAGTCATTAATGCATTTATTTTAGGCTATAAGAGACCCAAGCATCTTGATTATTGCAGAGAAAGGACTTTATTGGGCTTTGGTATATACCTAATAAAAAAGATATAAAATACTGCTAGTTTCATCTCAGACCTATGCAATAAAATCACAGCTCTGAGCCAGCTATGTCAGACACATTCCTCTCCCATAATTCTATGTATTTTATCTCAGTTCAATCATTTTCAAGCAAATTGTCACACAAAAGACAGCATAAATTCTAAGAGAGCTTTGAATTAGACTTACTGGGTTGTTGTTGTTCAGCGTGTCTCCACAAGTTCACTCACAACTCCCAGAATTCAGCACAGCTGTCCTGGACCTGATTTCTAACTCTGTCACCTAATCTGGGCTGACTACCTAACCTCCCTGAGCCTCAGTTTCCTCATCTACAAAATGGTTAAACCAATACCTCCATAGGTAATGCCTGTAAGTTATATGTAATCTTTCAACTTGGTTTTAAAGAATGGGCTTTCTTCTCTAGGCAAAGAAGAAAGGATATTTCAGGTAGAGGAAAGGTCACATGGTGCTGTGTACACAGACAGTATAAAAATTTTAGTTAAAACTATAGGGGATCATCAGTTGATCTAGTTTGGATTATGCACACCCAAGGGGTGTGTGTACGCTGCCATTGAATCACAAGGTGATACTCTAAAAGTGGTTACTGCAAGGACTTCAGCCATTTTCATCCCTAATCATCACTACAGGCTTTAAATATATATTTAAATAATATATATAGCTACCTATTATATATTATATATATATATGTCGGTGGTGCCAAAAGTATGTATGTAGGTGGATACTTGGTCAATATTGCTCAAGCAGTAGTTTGCCGTAATCAGAACTGTCTGTACATTGTTGATAACCACTTTGAGCTCCCCTCTTGTAATTGTAGAAGTCAAATGTGACTGGTATTTATCTTTTGCTATCAGTATATATTAAGTACTATGATTTTAAATGTAATTTTCCTTTCTTAAAATGTGTATACATTTTTGTGGCACCCTCTGTATATATATTGTAATAAATATTAGTTATGTGACTTTCATTGGTGAAATCAGTGATTACTTAATTAGCATCAAGGATATTAGAAATAGGCTGTCAGTGGTTAAATTGTAGTGTTCAAGATATGTGGATTGGCAAATGTAATTTGGAGATACTCCCACCTTGCATGTATGAGGTATAGACATTTAGCAACGTCTGTTTTACTCTTAAGAATAGCACCCCAGATTTCAGCCATAATCAGTTCAGGGTCTAATGACTTATTCCCTGATTCTCGGTTCAGTAAGCTGAATCTTGTCACCAGAATGGTCTCATTTGCCTCAAGGGAACTTCCAATGTGGACAAAGAGCTCAAACTTCGCTGAAGTTCACGTTAAATATTGGGTTGTCAGAAAAGTCATGACACATTTTTGCAACGAAAAACAGAAAAAATACATCATGACTTTTCAGATAACCCAATACATTGTTTCACTGTTTTATGATTGCTTATACATAAATATCTATTGTGAAAGAATTTGGTCTGAGACTTGCTTTTATTAGAATTAAGTAGCGGGGTTGTGGGGGAGTAGCTAGCTCACCTACAAACTTCCCAAAAAGCATCTAAGAATTGAGGATGAACAAATGGGCTTAGGTCAACTTGGAGCTGACATAAGGACATAGAGGCTTGAGAGCACAAGAGACTCAGGGGACAGACAGCCTGAGGTGTAGTTTGGAGAACAGGAATATTCTGTGAGGAGAGAATGGTTGTAAGAAATGAGTTTAGAAAGTAAGTTTGGGGCCACCTGGTGGAAAAGCTTTGTATTTCAGTCAAGCAAGTGTGTTTGCAAAGGAGACATTAGAGGATTTTAAGAAGGGGATTTACGTATGAAGAGACCTGTGTTTAGGGAGTCATCTCTGGCTGCCATGGAGGGGGAGAGGGAGACCAGTTAGATAAGGGGTTCATAAACGATGACCCACAGGCCAAACCTTGACGGAAACCTGTTCTGGTACAGCCTGAGAACTAAGAATGGCTTTTACTTTTTTTTTTTTTTTTTTTTTGAGGGCAGTGTCAACTGGCCCTCATAAGTGGGACCCGAACCGGGGCTGCTGGCTTCCCAAGCCAGCGCTTAACCACCGTGCTACTCGGCCGGCCCAGGCTTTTACATTTTTAAGTGTGGGAGAAGAAAAAGGTATTTCGCAACACATTAAATTATACAAAATTCAAATTCTTGTCTTCATAAACAAAGTCTCATTGGATCACATCCACATCCATTCCCTTACATATTGTCCATCGCTGCTTTTGCACAACAGTGGAATTGAACAGTAGTCACAGGAAGTGTACAGCTCGCAAAGCCTAAAATGTCTGCTATCTGGCCCTTTACAGAAAATATTCGCTGGCCCTTAAGTTAGACAATGATTGCCATAATCCATATGAGAGATAATAGGTATGGTGGTGAGGGATGCTGGGAGAAATTATAAGGACTTAGAAATGACTTAAATTTTGGTGAGGAGGGAGAGGCTTACCCTTCTCATTCGTCTTGTGATGCTACTAAATGAGGAAGAGTATTCGGGAGAAGAAATGATCCGGTTAGGCAGAACTGGTAGAAACTAATTTGGGTTAAGTTTAGAGGACTCTCGTATGGATGTCTTGAAGGATGTTGGGCCTGGGTAGACAGATATAAGATTTGTTAATTTAAGATCTTATTTGAAATGCTTGCAGAACTGAGAGAGAGTGAGTTGGCTTAAAGAGAGAGAACGTAAATAAGAAGAGATAAGGGCCGAAGCAGTCACCCTGAAAAATATCAAACATTTTACAATTAGACAGAAGGAGACAAACAAGGGAAGGAAGAGAAGCAGAGGAGGACAGTATTCTACATGTTATAGAAATCATAGATGAAGGGCTCTTGCTTCAAGGAAGGGATCACTAGCAGTGTCAAATGCCGTGAGAGTTCAATAAGCTGAATACAGAAACGGACTTATTGCATTCAGCAACTGGTGTGTTATTGGCAGTATTAAGCAGTTTTACTAAAGTTGAAGATTGCCTACTTATTATTTCCACTTGGTAGTCTAATGGGTTTCTCAAAGTCAACATATTCCAATTGGAACTTCTCATTTTCCTGACTCCGACATCCTACCACTGAAATCAGTGTTTCCTCTTTTGGCCATGACACCATCACCTATCTATCCAGCTGTCTGGCCAGAAACCAGGGGTCAGGCTGAACATGTCCTATTTCTTCGTCCCAGATAGCCAATCAATCACCAAGTCATGTTGATTTTATCTCCTTAATATTTCTTCAGTATTGTCATTACTCTATTCCTACTGACATCACTATAATGCAGTTATAGAGTCTCTCGGTTGGAGTCCTATGATAGCATCTTAACTATTCTTTTCCATCTGTCCTCTCTCCTCCAATTTATGCTCGACCTGCAGCCAGAGGCGATTCTTTTAAAAGAATCTGATTAGGCCATGTTCTATTTCCTCATTGCCTTGAAAGTAAAGTTCAAATCCTTGACATAAACCATAGACCCTCATGATTTGTCTATGACATGTTCCACCAACATAATTTTGCACCATTTCCCCCTGAGTCTCTATAATAAAGTCATACTGGCCTTCTTTTAATTTCTTGGAAATACCGCATTTCTTTCTATCTCATGGCCTTCTCACCCACTAGTCCCTTAGCTTGGAATCTCTACCCACCTCACCCCCTTTATGTAGTTAATTCCTTTGAGCTCTTTCTTTATCAAGTTGCTTCTTCAGGGAAACCTCCAATTCCTCAGCCTCGTCTGGTCTCTTTGTCATGCTCTCTCATAGTTCTGCAGCTTTTCCTCAATGAAGATGTGTACGCATTGCTTGGTGCCAGTTTTCTTGAACTCAGGAGCTACATCTATCTGGCTCACTGCTGTAACCCTAGTGCCAGGGACAAACAGTGCCTTTCACTCAGCAATTCCTTGTGGAATGAACATATGTGGTAGGAATGCAGAGGTAGTGGGTTCCATAAGTTTGGGGTTCAATAAGCTTTCCATAAACTTGGATCCCTCATTTAGCAATGACGAAAGCATATGTGTGTGTGTGTGTGTGTGTGTGTGTGTGTGTGTGTATATTTTTTTTTTGATGAATCACAAAGGTTTGAATAGATTTGCAGAGAGGAAATAATTGGTGAAGCAGAGAAGGAGAGGGAAACCAGAGACCAGGTGAAAGTCGCAGCTATGGAAAGGGAGGAGAGAACTGTCTTCTGATACTATAGGGAAGTACCTAGGTTAGAGTCACTATGAATAATTGTAGCTATATTAGAGGCAATATATCTGAGAAGTAGGAAGCTGCCATGGGTGGACTTGTGTTCCACCAGAAGATTTGAAGTCTGAACTCTCAATACCTGTTAATGTGACCTAATTTGGAAAGAGGATCTTTGTAGATATAATCAGGTTAAGATGAGGTCTTCAAGGTGAGCCATAATCTGATAGGACTAGTGGCCTTATAAAAAGAGGAAAAACACGATGTGCAACAGAGGCAGAGATTAGAGTGACGCAGCTACAAGCCATGGGACACTAAGGATTGATGGCCACCACCAGAAGCTAGAGGAAGGCAAGGCAGGATTATATTCAGAGTCCCAGAGGGAGGAGCAACGCCCTGCTGGCACCTTGAGCTTGGACATCTAGCCTCTAGAACTGTGAAAGAATAAATTTCTGTTGTTTTAGGCCACCTGGTTTATGGTCCTTGTTACAACCACAGAAGTCAAGTACAGATTTATGATCATTTTCTGAGAGTGGTGGAGTATAATGTTAGCTTTGGGACAGTGAGGAAGGTAGAGAAGAATCACTGTGAGGAAGACAAAGGGAACTGGCTAAAACCTAGCAAAAAGCTAGGTGAATATTTCCTCAGCCTTCCAAGCCATGAGACAGTGATTAAATAAGAATAGAAAATAAAAAAGACCACAGGGAACAATGAAAAACACTTAGGTAAATATCACTTTTTAAGCATTCGATTTAGCTATGCCCTCCCTTTCAGCCCAATCTAAACAGACATCAGTTGGATACTTTATCTTTATAAAGAAGTATAATGATTCTCAAGAAGAATGAATATGTTCCTTGTAGTGGTTTCTTTATTTGAAAGAATGTGAATAACACAATAGTAACAAATTCCATGCAAGATGTAGACTCAATTAATATTTTAGTATCTACTGCGTCAGAACTCAATGTTATTTCATTTACTTTAATCATTACCTAATATAGGTATTTTGTTCCCTTATTAATATGAGAAAACTGAGCTTTTGAGCAATCAGTCAGCTAGTGTGGGGGCATACTGAGCCTTATGGGGGCATCACTGAGCTTTAAAATCAAGGTCTCCAACTCTTAATGCCTGACTTCTCATACCTTCTAATTCTTCTTTTTACCATATCAGGTTGCTGGAAATGTTTTTCAGGTAGGTATTTCTTAAACTGACCTTTAATCATTGCCAAGTGCATAACAATAAAATGTAAATTCAGTGAAGATAGTTCTTCAAGGACCTAAGTATATGTAATATACTTAGGAAATAGCTTTCTGTAGATCTATTTTGATAAAGAAGAGAGTTTAGAATACCTAAAGAGATTAATGGATAAACTATCTTGCTCAAATATCACTTCTCTCTGTTGTCTTTTGGCAGAAGCTGTGGAGCAGTCTGTTCAAATTAAATTCTGGCAAAAATCCTAGAGTGCAAACATCAGGCATTATTGTTTGAAGAAAGACTCCCATGATTTGGGTATCAAAATGCAGAAGGCAAGGTTAGCGTTTTCTTGAAAGTTGAAAAGGCTGATATGTTCTTGCCTGGATTGAGGGTCATCTCACCTCTATGTCCTCATTAAAAATTCATTAAGTTAAATTAAAAATCTCATACTAGTAATATTAGCTCAGAAATCATGCAACGGATGCTACATTGCTGCTATTTAGAGAAACATAAACTTTCCTAGCCTTGCTGCTATTGTACATCCTAATTTCATTGCTTGATCTGAAGGTCAAGGGCATGAACTTGATGAAAAAAACCCTCCTTCAGGGAATCATTAGAGGAAGTATGCCCCAGTTCATCACCAGTGATCACAGAGGAGGGGGTACAAATGGTGCACAAAGCATACTTGCCCTTCAGTGACCCTGAAAGCTCCCTGTGGCTCCATGTGTCTTTGACCAAGTTTACAGCCTTCCATTGCCCTTTGCGGTTATTGTGAAGTACCCGGGGGAGAAAGATGATCTTAGGTAGCCAGGACCCAAACTGTGCAAAATTGTCGAGATCACAATCAACAGTGCTGATTATTTACATGCAGTACTAACTGTGTGATCTTTATCTGTGGGATCGGAACCACATTGACATATATCATCTGGGGCTGCCTTTTATACCATATCTCCTGGGTATTAAGATGGGAAGTGATAGGAACCCTGCAGGGGATGTGGATTGTGTAACAACATATTTTCTTTCCAGAATATCTGAAGAACAGTGCTGGATAACTTGACACTTGATTAAATCAGCATATCTAATGAATTATCAAAATAAAAAACACCCCATGCAGGCTTCTGGAAGCCTCTGAAATTTCTGCTAGAATATAAATATCGCCTCAATACTCACAATGTTTCAATAGCCAAAATCAGGCTATCAAGTACTATGTCACTGTAACTCTTTTATAATGCAATAAATTATACCTGAATTTTAAGAGAGAGCTTTGACATTTATTTTACCAATTCATATAACTTTATTTTGCTCTGGGTGGCTTCTTTCTTCTTGATGCTGAGGGTGGGGCAAAGCATAAATTAATGGAGAGGCGAGAGAGGAGAGTCTGGGATATTGCACTGATACATATCGTACAGTAAAATATATTTATGTACCCTTGCATAAAGTTCTTGAGATGGAATAAAGAGTAGGTATGACAAAGTAAAAAAAGAAAAGTGAGAGAATGTGACAAGTTTCCATCTGAATCAAATAAAAGAATATATCTATTTTGGGATGGGAATTTTACAAATGAAACAACAGAATGAGACTATCATTTCTGTTTAATTGATATACAGCATTGCAAATAACCATCAAGAGATGAAACTATTCAATCATGGTTTTGTTTTGTTTTTTAAATTGGAATTACTAGGAACGTCTATAAAGAAAATCAATAATTTGGTGGAAACTAATTAGCTTTTCTGTTAACATGAAAATCAGTGAAAGAGGACCAGTTCACTGACAATTTAAGGTAAATTTGTTACATTTTTCACAATGAGAAGTAGGAAAGTCATTAAAGAAAAGCATCAAAGGTAGACAAATTTTTCAGTCTAATCTATTGTGAAAAAAAATTTAATTCTGAGTACATAGCCTTTTGACCTTAATTCCCCTGGCTGGGTTAAAAAAATATGAGCAGGCTAGACTGTCCAGCTGATAACTTGGGGAAGGAATGCTGTTATTTTTAACTAGGCAAATACTTACAGTCATCTGTTTTGAACAAAGAAGACTGATAGTCCTGTCCTGCATTTTCCCTGTGTCTGGAGTCTGGACTTGGCTGACTCCAAATTAGGAAGAAATGTCCCTGACATCAACACAACTTTAGAATCAGTTAGGAGTCCCCGTTAGCTAGAACATTTAAGTTTTCCCTTACAATAATAAGGCACTGACACGTTTTCTAAGAAGAAATGAAGGAATAAGATTCCAAAGAGCTGTCTGATGAAAGGGGCATGGGCTAAATAAGTATTTTCAGTAAATCATTAAATGATGTCAAAAATGACAGACTCTCAAATTGAGGAAACTCAAATTGAGCAAACACCTAGCTTGGCAGTAAGACCTAGTTGCCCTGCATAACATGTTAATGTTTAAAAGGATGAAATAGTTCATACTCAGAGTCTAAATTTACACAAATATAGCCTACAATCCTTAGCTTAACATTTTCAGGAGATCCTGTTTATTTTACTGTACTGCATTTAGGTGTATCGAGGCCAGGCTGCATTTTGATAAGTGCTATGGACTGAACTGTGTCACCCCAAAATATATATGTTGAAGCCATAACCTAATGTGACTATATTTGGAGTCTTCAGGGGGTGATTAAGGGTATATAAGGTCATAAGCGTGGGGCCCTCATCTCATAGGATCGTGGCCTTATAAGAAGAGATCTCTCTCTCTCTCCATCATGTAAGGACATGTGAGAAGGTGGCTGTCTGCAGGCCAGGAAGAACGCTTTCATAGGAAAGCAATTCAGCCAGCACCTTTGATCTTGTACTGCCCAGACTCTTGAATGGCAAGAAACAAATTTCTGTTGTTTAAGTCACCCAGCTTATGGTACTTGGTTGTGGCAGCCCAGGCTGATGAAGGTTCTAAGACTCAGCTACCTCTGATTGCCCCTTTTCCTAGGACATGACCCTAGGGCTTTAATTCAGAGCTTGGCACATTTTAGTTTCTTTAGCACTGAGGGAGACAATGGGAACTCAGCTCTGTTTACAAGAGATTTTAGATTTAGCATTGTAAGCTCTTGCCTCATGCAACTTCAGCATTAGTGAATTCTTAGATGGTAAACTCTGTGTGTTTCAGGCTCCAGACATGGACCAGGGGTAGAGGAAGTAGAGTCTGGTAGAAAGAACATGGAACCTGAGGAACACGGAATTCTTCTTACTCACCTGCAGGGACCTATAGAGACCTGTCATACAATGATTGGGAGTACCAGTTTGGGAAGCAGATGGCCTGGATTCCACAGCTAGTTGTGTGAAATTTCAACACTTACTTAAACTTCCCTCACCCTCTGTTTCCACATTATAGAATATGAACAGCAATGGTTCCAACCATCTAGTATTTTTATAAAGAAGAAATTCAATTTAATGCATAGTACCTGTGCCAATAAAAACTAGCTCTTTGTATTCTTACTACTTTGGAAAAGTTATATATTCTCCCTAAGTTTATTTCCCCATGAGCAACAACAACAACAAAATGAATACAATGCCTGTCTTATAGGCTGGATAGAGGGACTAAATGAAAATAAATGTGTGTATGACGATGTAGCAACCTATAGTACTTTGGTCATGGTGGCTATTCTAATACTATAATTAGTTTACTTCCTATCTTACAAACTTTCCCTTAGACAATTTAAGATTGTTTACATTTCATATTCTGGTTTGTCTTATATGGGTTCAATTTTTGAACCACAGACCACATCAAATTCATCTTTGTATCCCTAGCACCTGGCCCAGAGCCTGTCATGCCAATGCATATTTGTCGAAAGAATAAATCAGTGAATACTAACTTATAATCCTATAGTTCAGTATTCACTCCAGCTCCTAGCACATCTCCTTGTTCAAAGTAAGAGCCAAACAAATATTTGTTGAATATATTGAATATATGAATTATTCCGTTATAAAAAAAAAACCTAATAGTTTACTCAGGGATAATATCAATAGTTTTTTTTTTTTTTTGGACATGATTTATTTGACAATGATGGACCTGCTTTATTTGACAATGAGTTTCATTTGGACAATGATCTACTTGGTTTTGATAAATGTGTGGGGGGTTACATGTCTGGGGATTATAGAGGAAGTGGGGTCAAGAATATTTCTCATCAAATATAAGACCTTGACTCCTATTTACCATTTTTGGTCACCAAATACATTTATGTATTTTCCCTGATTAGAGGATGATGCAACAGGAATGTAAATTAACATGATGAGGCAGTGTGTAGCTGGATTCAGAGTGGAAGCCAGATGGCTTTCATTCTGAAAGATTAAAACCCAAAACAACAATAATTAAAAACTTTTTAAAAAAGTGCACATACTGTATAGACTCTTAGACACAATATGAGAGTTTAACATTTAGAGGATAGATGCAAGTACACTTCAACTGACTGGGAAAATAACCTCCAAAGCATTATCAGTTGCTACTTAGACTGTTGAAATAATAAAAACACATATAATGAATGTTTAGGATATCAGTTTTGGTATTATGCTACACATTTTCCCAACATTATCTCAGTTAATCCCCATAGAAACAACAGTACTTCTGTGAGATAGGCTCTATTGGTGTCCTGTTACATAGAGAGACACTGAAAGGATAAATGTTTAACTAGCCCTAAGATGCTCGGACAATATTGGAGGGGGCAGGTATTTATTTGACCCAAGTCTGGCTTTCCTAGTTTCCTTACTATTTAGGCCCGGCTACATTGGTTCTCCCCCATCAGAACCAACGTCCTTTTTTATTTTTTATTTTATTTATTTTACTTTTTTTTATTTTTAGAGGGCAGTGTCACTGGCCCTCATATGTGGGATCCGATCCGGAGCCGCTGGCTTCCAAGCCAGCACTTAACCACCGTCCCACTCGGCCGGCCCCCCTAAAGTCCTTTTTTAAAAACAAATATCATATAATGTCATGAAATGAAATTCACAGAAAATATAACCTCCCTACACACATAACAAAAAAAAAAAAAATTCCCCTTCTTTCATATAAAGGAGAAATTCGAGGACCGTAAGTTTGAATGAAATAATACATATTTCAATACGGAAATGCTTTGACTTGATTACATTGGAAGACATCACGAAGTGGTCAGGTGCTTACACCCATTTGGAGAATATTTATGAATGTGTCAACAATAAAAGCAGAAAGGTACGGGTGTGGCATATCGGTAACTCAAATACCAGCTGTGGCACAGCCATTAGTCAGAGGATTTTTGCCAAAGGGTTAAGAATTTTTGGTAAAGATTCAAATTCAACAACACACAGTATTCCTTCTATTTATACTTATGTTGTATTCCTGGAAAATTCAGTTTATATAAATAACATGTAAAAGATTGTGTGTTTACATGTAAAACTTGAGATATAAGCAGGCTATTCACATTGTGAATCACCAGTGAGGCATTGGAATGTCAGGAGGAGTGAAGAGTAAAGTTTTCTTGTGCAGGATGGTGCCACACCTGGAGGGATGCCTAGGATATTGAGTGCAAATCCTGGCCCTGACTCATTAAAGCCAGGAGCACCCTCCAAATCATTGTAGAATCCACAAAAACACCTCAAGTTTCTAAATCGCCCATGTGGGTGGTCCTGTCCCAGCGAGAACTACTGCTGTATTGCGTGCTCAAAAGAAACTAGCATTGCAATACCAAGGTAAATTACATAGTGCTAGGTGAGCTAATGGAATATGGGGCAGAACTTTAATAGTGTAATTAATTACTGAGTAGTATTTAAGAGCAGAAATAAAAATAAGGTCTAGAAAGAAGGACATTTTTGGAATGAATAATAAGTACTTTCAGGAAGGACTCAAGGAAGACGTCTTACCCTGCCCCCACAACTGGGTCAGGTTCTCTTTTAATACCCTCTCACAGCCTCCTGTGCATCTGTTTTACAATACTCATGACAATTGTCATTAAGTAGGTAATTGTCCAGGGTCTATTTAACAACTGTCTCTTCCATTGGAAGGTAAGTTTCGATATCTGTGTTGTTTACAAATATATATACACACATATATACATACATACAGGCTGCTTTGTGCATAGTAGGGACTCAATAAAATATTTGAGAAATGAATTATTTTGCAACACTTGTTTAAAGGTTTGGGAGTAGGATTCTGAGAAGTTTGACTGATGTGATCTTGATTCTGGTAAATATATTTGAAATCTACAGATTGATTTGTATATATCATGATTCCCGTTCTAGCAAGCTGTTTGAAGACTGGCTAATTAAACACTACACATTTAGCTGTGGTTTTGCAAGCATAGCTCTAGTGCCACCTTCTGTCAGGCAGAGAAACATGCTCAGGTTGTATGCATTCTGAGAATATGGATTTGATGTTTAAACAGTTCTTTATGCTGTAGAATCAATTAGACATTTTTTTAAATGTCAAAATAATGGGGCTGTATAAATTCCCATTTAAAAGTGAAAATTTGGGACAGTCTAGAAATAATGCTGATGGGAGTGAATAAATTTTCTATAGATTCAGTGACTGAGACAGAATTTTAGAGAAGAAAGAAGATTTAGGGTTTTGTTTTGTTTTTGTCTTATTGATTCAATGTCATTGTGCATAGGTTTAAAAACTAATTATAATAAAAACTCTCCAATTAGTATGAAAGAATATATACAGGTACCTGCTACAAGAAAGCAGCATTGTGAGTAGAATTCTCACTGAAGTTATCAAGAATAGCTATCCATGGAGAGAACAGTTTCAACCCTAATATCTCTGAAAATATTTGATGAGCAGTTCTGCAAATCAATGAAATCTTTCACATATAATAAAAATAAAAGATGTTTCTATATACATTTTCCTGGTTAACCAGGCAACTTGAAATGTCCATTTTATTTGGTAATAAAGTATCTTCTCTCTGTATGTAACTTTTAAAAAGTTATTGTAATATGTATATTATTGTGCAGTATGCGGAAAAAACAATAATATCCCAAGACACTAATGGGGTTGAATAATGGTCTGTGATACTGTTACACAGCAGATGTCTGTGCGCTGCACAAATGGATGAAGAGTTTTAAATTTTACTCTGAACAGGAAGGAAGAGTGTTCCAAGAGAAGGAGGGTCAAACCTTCTTCTCACATAGAAGCACAGTGCAAAGGCTGGCAAATATTTGCTTTAAAATATCAGTCAGTAAATATTTCAGACTTTGCAGGTCACATGATTTCTATCACGACGACTCCACTCTGATTTTGTAACTTGCAAGCAGCCATTGGCAATGTATAAACAAATGAGCATGGCTGTGTCCTAATAAAACTTTATTTACAAAAAGAAACAGTGGGCTGGATTTGGCTTGTGTGCTGTAGTTGCCAACCCATGCCGATAGGTCATTGAGAATGCAGCTTCAGAATGGAAAACTTTGTTTTCATGGGGAGAACCAGAGGGCTTGCTCCAGGAAAAGAGGCAGAGCTCCAGGACCTGTCATGGTAGAGGGGGAGAAGCAGGGCTTTCACAGGGCGTCAGCAGCCACGATACAGTAGATGAGCGAACACTAAGATACCACCGGACTTAAACACAGGACCTGAAACCATGAACCCCTACGAGAAAACACAGGCAGTAAACTCTTTGGCATCGCTCTTAGTAATGTCTCCCTGGCCAAGGGCAACAAAAGCAAAAATCAACAAAATGAAAAGACAACCTACAGAATGGAAGGTGGTATGTGCAAATGAATGATACATCCCATAGGGGTAAATATCTAAAATATATAAAGAACTCATACAACTCAAAAACAGAAAACAACAACAACAACAACATCTGATTAAAAAAATGGGCAGAAGATCTCCATAGACATTTCTCCAAAGAAGACACACAGATGGTTAACAGACATATGAAAAGATGCTCAACATTACTAATCATCAGGGAAATGCAAATCAAAACCACAGTGCGATAGCACCTCATACCTGTCAGAATGGATGTTATCAAAAAATCAACAAATAAGAGGTGTTGGTAAGGATGTGTAGCAGAGGGAACCCTCGTGTACAGTTGGTAGGATTGTAAGTTTATGTAGACAGTATGGAAATCAGTATAGAGGTTCCTCAAAAAATGAAAAAAATAGGACTACCATAGAACCTAGCAATTACACTTCTGGATATTTACGAATCTGAAGAAAATGAAACACTAATTCAAAAAGATACGCACACCCCTACGATCATTGCAACATTATTTATAATAGCCAAGATATGGAAGCAACCTAGGTGTCCATTGATGGTTATTACTCAGCCATAAAAAAATTAAATCTTGCCATTTGCAATAAAATGCATGGAGCTAGAAACAGGCTAATAGATATAGAGAATAAATTGATGGTTGCCAGAGGGTAGGGGGGTAGGAAAACGGGTAAAAAGGATGGAGGGGAATAAGAGGTACAAAATTACAGTTATAAAATAAATAAGACAAGGGAACGTAATAGTCAATAATATGGAAATAACTTTGAATAGTGACAGATAGCTTCTAGACTTACAATGGTGATCACATCATAAGGTATATAAATGTCAAATCACTATGTTATATTCCTGAAACTAATGTAATATTATATGTCAAATATACTTGAATAAAAAAAAAAAAACAAGAAAAACCAAAACTGCAAATGACACAGGTGAGCAAATATGAAATACAGAAACAAAGAAGTCAGCCAAAAGTGCTAACAGAGAGATAGTATTAAAATACAACCGACAAACCTCTGTAGGCGTGGGGAGGACCAGCTTTCCTTGCTGCTGGTCTGTAGGGATGGTCTCACGTTCCTGGGACACAGATACTATCAGGCCTTGTTTCAGACCTTTATCAGAATAGGTTCCTGATATTTGGCTCAGAAAACATGGTCATCATTCATTCATTTAACACATACTGTGAATCGGCTGTGTCAGGCAGTGTTCTAGGCACCAGAGATATGTTAGGAGCAAACACTCTGTCCCATCTGGAGTGCGGGTAGACAATGGGCAAATAAGCAGTAAATATGTAGTAGAGCCATTCTCAATCTTCTTACCTCAGTGAACCCTTGAAACAGTTTCAGGTCTCGGGGAATCTCTGCATGAAAATTGTATCTGTAGCTCATGGTACATTATGAGGGTCAGTAACTTGTAGATATGATAATCCAAAAATAATTGTCAATGATCTTGGAAACAGAGATATAGAGAATGCTCTTTTTTTTTTTAAACTTATGACCACTTTGATATCATTCATGTCCTGTACTGAGAGACCGCCATGGGTTTTACAAGTATTCATAACTCAGTCTACTGAAAAGGGAATTGAAGAAAAACACCAAGTATTTCCAATGACTTTTAGCAACATTTTTATTCAGATATAAAAACACATACTCCGAAACTTATAGTTGTTTTTGTCCACAAATGGTCACTATACAGTTCCGGAACCATTGGCTCTGTTTCTGGGGCAGGAAATGAGCCACTCGAATTCTTCTTTGGAGAATGAGAAATACTGTGCCTGCGTGGACACGCATGACGGCTGGAAAGGTTGAACCTTTAAACCCCTCAGGAAGAGTACACCCTAAGGCGGGGGAAGGAGCAGGACTGCAAAATCAGAGAATGCTGTTTTCCTGTGGATCTGTTTATTTTGGCCAGCCTATTAGCCTTTTTTTTTTTTTTTAACGGTTCCCCTTTCCTCCAAGCACTTAACCCCAGAAAGCAAATCAGCAGTAGTAGGTAATGGAAACTCAGATTTTCTTTTTTATATAAAAAAATTACCTATTTGATTGTGTGTGTGTGTATGTGTGTTATTAACTTTATCCCATTAAGCCTATGTAGTAGTTTCCTATTGCTGCTGTAATGAATTACCACAAATTAAATGGCTTAAAACAACACAAATTTATCATCTTACTGTTATGGAGATCAGAAGTCCAAAGTGGGTCGGCAGGGAAGTATTCCTCCTGGAGATTCTAGGGGAGAATCCATTTCCTTGCCTTTCCAGCTTCTAGGGGAGAGGATATTTTAAATCAATCAACCAATCAATCAATCTTGAGCATTTCCCAGAATGGAAGGATATGAAATTCCAGATTGAAAGTATCTACTAAGTACCCAACACATTAATGGGAAAGAGACTTTAAATAAAGCACATTGCTTTGAAACTTTGGGTAGAGAAGATCCTTAAAATACCTGGAGAGAAAATGAAAATCATATATAAAGGATCAGAATTTAGAATGGTATTGGATTTCTCAGCAGCAACCCCTAAATCTAAGAAGCAATGAGAGTGGCTTCAACATTCTGAGTAAAAATGATTTCCAATACTAAATTTAAGAATCACCAACTTATTTTTTTGTCCAAGGATAGTTATAATAAAGTCATGTTTCTTACAAGCAAGTTTTGAAAAAAATATTAACATTCCATGTATCCTTTATCAGGAAGCTTCTGGAAATATGTCCCACCAAAAGAAGCCAATACAAAGAAAGAAACATGTGAGATAAGGGAAAAAGGAGCAAGAACATAGAACCCTGGAAGTGAAAGAAATTCCTAGGATGACAGTGAATAGAGATGTCCCAACATGACAGCTGTATCGTAGGCTGAAACGACAAATACAGATTGGAGTGGGAGAACAGTGGGTTCTAGGACAAATATTGCTAAGACAAAAAAAATATGAAACTGAGAGATTGATTAATATTTTTATTACATTGAAAGGAATTTTTACAGCTCTGCTGGAGAATTTTCAAGAGGAATTATATATAAATAAAAGAATTATACAGAAATAGAACCCCTCCAAAAACAGAACTCTGAGGCAATTGTAAACTTTAGGAAAAAAAAAAGCTGCATATAAAAAGGAGTGTAGGGCCAGCTGAGTGGCGCACTGGTTAAGAGTTGACTTGGGACGCCAGCTCTGAGCAGCAGTGTGCCCTGGTTCGGATCCCACATTAGGGCCAGTGATGCTGCGCCCTCTACAGCTAAGATGGTGAACAACAACTCGGTCTGGAGCTGGGCTGCTGTGAATTGCTGTTGGCAGCAGTGGCGCCGGTTAAGCTGCAGTGGCTGCCATAAGCTACAGTGAGTGGCTGGCAGCTGGCAGGAGCAGCCGGCAGCCAATGTGAGCTGCCAAGAGCCAATGTGAGTCGCCTTTTAGGGGCTGGCAACTGATCTGCCTCACCTGGGAAGAGCACAATGATCACAATACCAACATGGGCCAGTGAAGCAACTTCCTCCACAACTAGACTGAAAACAAAAGGACAGCAACTTGTCTGTTCCCCTTCTCTAATTCCCCAATGCTATTCCCCTCCCCCAATTCCCCAATAAAATCTTAAAAAAATAATATTAATAAAATAAAAAGGAGTGTAATCATTGCATACTGTAAAACCCATATCTGAACAACATTTACATACTCATGATAAACCATTGATTCAGTAAAAAATTGTGCCATTCTAGGAAGATGGCAGAAGGCAAGAGAAGTATGTGTATGTGTATATGTGTATGTTTGTACAGGTATATGTGTGTGTAGTTGTATAAATATAACATCAAACTTAACAGTTTAACCATTTTGATTGTACAATTTAGTAGTATTAAGTACATTCACATTGTTGTGCAGCCATCACTTCTATCTGCAGAATTTTCTTGTCTCCCCTAACTAGATATCTGTATGCATTAAACACCAACTCTCCATTCTTCTTTAACCCCAATCCTGACAACCACCATTCTACTGTCTGTCTTTATGAATTTGACTACTCTAGGTACCTCATGTAAGTGGAATCATACAATATTTGTCTTTTTGTGCCTGACTTATTTTACTTAGCATAATGTGTTCAAGGTTCATCCATGTTGTAACACGAGCCAGAATTCCTTTCCTTTTTAAGACTGAATAATATTCCATTGTGTGTATATACCACATTTTGTTTATCCATTTATCTACTGATGGATACTTAGGTTGCTTCCACTTTTGGCTTTCTGAAAAATGTGGCTATGAACATGGGTGTAAACACAAATCTTTGAATCGCTGGTATTCATTCTTTTGGATATATATACCCAGAAGTGAACATATACTCAGAAGGGCCTAAATTCATTCTTTTGCATGTACTCTTTCACTTTATAAAGGATATATGTTTTACTTTGTTAGAAACAAATAACCATACATTTTAAAAAGAAAAAACGCAGTGTAGGGCCGGCCGAGTGGCGCATTGGTTAAGCGCTGGTTTGGCGATGCCAGCGGCCCTGGTTCGGATCCCACATGAGGGCCAGTGACACTGCCCTCTACAGCTAACAACAGCTCCACCTGGAGCTGGGCTGTGCGAGCCCCGGTGATGGTGTGGGCTGCAGCCCCTGCTGCAGTGGGCTGCCATGGGCTACAGTGAGTGGCCCGCAGCCAGCGTGAGCGGCTGGCAGCCAAGAGTGAGCTGCCAATAGCCGCGGTGAGCGACATCCAGAGGCCAGCGACCGATCAGCCTCATCCGGGAAGAGTGCAATGATGATACCAACAGTGAAGCAACATCCTCCGCAACTAAACTGAAGAACAGAAAGACAGCAACTTGTCTGTTCCCCTTCCCCGATTCCCCAATAAAAAATCTTAAAAACAACAACAACAACAACAAAAAAAACGCAGTGTATTATTTTTAGATATGCATAGTATATAGATATGTGTCATGCCTTGAAACTCAGGTTATTTGCTGTGACATCTTCCTGTTGCATAGTCCTTAGATTATTGTGGACCTGGCCGTAGTAAAGCTTTAAATAAGGCATTTAATATTTGAAGTCCTTATCTTATCACTTAAAAAATCGAGAATCTAAAACTTTTCTGTTTTGGAAGGAAAGGTACTTAGGGAGAAAAAAAAGCTGTTCCCTATACCTCAATCTTAAAAATATTCCTAGATTTTTCTATATAATTATAGTTCACAAATAAGAGGGTGGGATGAGGGATTGGGAAAGAGGAGGAAGAAGAAAGTGGGAGGGAATTAAATGCTTAGGGTATAGAAATCACCATTCCCTGTACTTTAGAAGGGATTGAGCTCTCTATCTTAAATGATTTTCCAGAAAGGATATCATAAATATTATTTAAATTTTATTTGCAAAAATAACTGTAATTTTTTTGAATGTAATTGCCTATCAAGAAGCCAATGAACTGTATATTTTAGCGCTTCTCCCCCCGCAAAAAAAAATTGGTGTTGTTTCTACTATGTCAGTGGCAGAACATAGGCGATTTCAAGTAAGTCTTTTTTTAATGCAAAATTTTATTGCAAAGCTTTATGCCTAAAATCTAGACAATTACACTCCAGGATTTCGGCTAATGGATACCACATGTTAGACTCAATAACTTCAGCTGCAGGGTGGAGAATACTGTGTTAAAGCCATTCAGATAATAAATAGCTATCTAGGTCCATTTCAGCTGGAGCAAGTCAACTGTATTGAATGTGAGTGAAACATTAATTCTTTATAAGAGCATACCCAATTGGCAGCCACTTTGACATGTAATATACATTAGTTCGCCATTCCGCCCCCATGGAATCATTTCATCCTTTGCTTGAGCCCATACTTATGTGCATGCCTATCTCCCATCTCCTGAATCTGTCTTTGGGGTATCACTTACATGTACTTACAAAACATACATTTTTAAACAGACACATGAATGAGAACGGTTCTAGTTTTTTGAACGTGTTAGTTTGTCATTCCTTCTGTTTGTTCTGAAAATATCACATGGCTCTCTTTTTCCCCCAGGGAGTGCCTCTGGGTTCCCGTTCCCTATCCTTGGGACTTTGACCATGGTTCACTTCTTTCTTTTTTAAAGTCTTATACAAACAGAGGAAAGAGAACATTACATGTTAGTATAGGATGCAAAGGACACCTGGGGCTTGTTTTGGCTCCAGAACTTAAAAAAAAAAATTAAAAATTTTTTTTTCAAGAACTGAAGAAGGGGAAGCAGGTCATTCTCAGAGTGGGCTGCCCTGCAGTAGGGGTTATTCTCCTGGGACACAGTCTTGCTTTGGAAAGCCCGCCTTTGGGAAGCAGCAACAGGAAATGCAGAAAGGAATAAATCCTTCAGGCTCATTTTCCTTTCTGTTTTACAGTGGAGTTGTTTTTGTTGTCTTCCCTCCTCCTCTTGGATGGAAGCCAAGTTTCCCTGTGGCTGGTATGAATCCAGTAACCAGAAACAGTGAGGGGGTGGCTGGGGGCACCGCTAGACAATGGAGCCTCTCTGTGTTCTGGTCTGACACTTAATTTTCTCAAACTATGCTGATGAGGGGGAGTTGCAGACTTTCAAAATATAGTCACCTCCTTATACGGCATTTCTACCATACTTTTTACCACGTTCTTGTAAGCGAATTTCATTGTGTTCAGATGTTGAAATAGATATAATGCATATAAAATTATTTATATTTACAAAATTATATAAAATATAAAATGCATATTTCAAAATGCAAACACATGAAATTACATGTAATTGATATATGTGTGAAGAATATTCTTTGTTACTTTATTTTATACACATTATTTTATGTACATTAACACTAGTCTACAAACAATTCCAGAAGGTACATCGTTCACCTCTTAAAACTGAGAAAACTGGTTTAAAGAGACTTGCTTAAGTTTGTAGAAGTAGCAACTGGATGAGTAGGGGTTTTACGAAGCCCAAGGCTCTCATTTCTTTTCTCTTCAATGAGTGGTTTTTAAACTGGCCTTTGGAAGAGCTCTTGGGGCTGCTCTGCCTGGGAGAGGTGGAGCGAAGGTTGGTTCAGCTCACGCCATCTTGACTCCCCCTCCCCAGAACACCACCAGGGTTTACTTGTTTTATTTGTTTATGCTTCTGTGTGACATATGGAGGACAACGGAGTCTAATTTCCCTCTCTTTCCCTATTTTAAGACTTCTGTGCTATACTATGGGATCATTTATGTAGTTTCAATGTGGATTACATCTTTGCCTTTCACAGAATGAAAACTTTGACATTTCTCTTGTGTGTGAGGGACCCTACGGTCATTTGAAGTTTGGCTGAAGCACCAATTTGAATTTCAAGTGCAGCAAGGCTGCTTGGGAACCTGTCAATTAGCGAGTGAGAGGCCTGCTTTAAGCTGTAGATTCTGCAGCTCATCTTGGCTTTCTTTGTTGTTTATGATAAAATGGGAAGATGGTATCATCTTGGTTTTAGGTCAGGGGTTAGCAAATTTTTTCTATAAAGGGCTAGAGAGTACATATTTTAGGTTTCACAGGCCACACAGGATCTCTGAATCTCTCTAGCCTTCTTTTTCGCAACCTCTAAAAAAATGTAAGCATTATTCTTGTTTGGAAGGAGGGCCTTAAAAAGCAGTCCAAGGGAGCCGGATTTGGCCAGTGGTCATGGTTTGTTGACCTCTCTTTTAGGTAATACTATCCTTACTTTGAGGATTAAGCCTCAGAGCTCAGAGAGGGGAAGTCATTAATCTGGGTCACACAGCTCACAATGAGGCAAACCTCAGTCTGCTCAACTCCCAATACATTTGTTTTCCTCTCTACCTTATATTACAGCCCACTTCTTAAAGGATTTCCTTTCACATTCTTCAGAAAAGTGGACACCAGTTTTTGTTTTCCTTTCTTTTGTTGGTTTTCATTATCATTTTCCTTGAACCTCTTAATATAAGAAACACATTCAAGAGAATGGCCCCATTTCTCAGAATTGCGATGAAAAAAACTAATAGGAAACAGCATAAAACCTCTGTTAGATACCATGATTCTGATATTGTAGTTGTCAGGCAATGAAAATGATTCTAATAAACATCTCATACCTGGGAACGGTCGCTTTTTAGTCAACTGTGTTCAGGTAACATACTTTCCTTCACCAATTTTTAAAAAGAAAGTTAACATTCAGCAAAAATGCATAACAGACCGGTTCAGGAATGAGCACGAGTGGGTTTCTGAGAGTATTTCCCTGAGACACCAACCAGACTCTAGTCTAAGCTCAGGGTTTGCTGTAGGTCACTTGTTCCCTAGAAGCAGGGGATGACATGATAAAGAACTTGAAGCTCTTTCCTGAACCTGCTTGCTTGTTTTATGCTAAGTGGGAGATAGTATTGCTGAGTTGTTTAAAGTCGGCCTGGCCTGGCTGGACCTGCTTCCTGGGTCTAGATTACTTTACTGGTATGTGTCATTGGACAAGTTACTTTATTTACATATCTGTGTCTTCTCCAAGGTAAATGGGCCAACAGCAGTATATACCTCATATACTATGTGGATTAAAGGAGATAATATATGTAAAATATGTAGCAGCATGTGCACCAAAATGTGTGCTCCTGTTACTGTTTGCTGCTGCATCTTCTTCTTCTCAGTAGCTACAGCAGTAGGCCTCCTGGACCAGCACGCTTCAGATAGATAGCCTTCTCAGCTGTATTGCTTGCTTCACTCCCAAATATGTCTTTGTCTTTCTTGAAATTTTTTTATTTATTGGCGAATAGCCATAGTCATTGGTTACACATTGCTTTCCTGTTACAATGGCATAGTTGACTCTTTTAGGGAGGGCGTAGCTCACAGTGGCTCATGCGGGGATCGAACTAGCAGCCTTAGTGTTATCAGCACCACACTCTAACCAACTGAGCTAACCAGCCACCCCTATGTCTTTGTCTTTTCATTATCATTGTTTTATTATTGTTTTTTGGATTTTTTTTCTAACCTCCATGTTCTGTGGTCTCAAGACCAGACAGATCCCTTCTCATTTTAATCTTTGTTCCTGCACTCCCAGAGGAGAGGGGAGTTCAAACAAGAACACATTAAGTAATTAATTAATTGAATAACTAAAGAACATTTAATAAGGCTATGCTAGCAGCACAGAAGGGTATAATGGATAGAGGAAATGACAAGATTGTTCTGGAAATGATGGATTGAAACTCGGTGAAATTGTAAGACTGGCCCTACGAGTCTGTTTTAACAGTTTTGATTCTAGATGAGGGTTTTCCCCGCCTGCCACATCATAAGCATCACCTGGGGTGAGTTTGAATCTCTACGAGATTCCCAGGCTGTCATACAGACCTTCTCAGTTGGAGGCAAGTAGAGGAGAGCCTGGAATCCAACTTAGTTTTAAGATTGCAGACTCAGGTGAGTCTAACGACTATGAGCAAAGTGAATGTTAATATATTCAGACAGAGACATAGAGAAGGAACGTGCTTCCATTAACATTTAGGAGTACCAGCTGCTATGTCAGTGGCGTTCAAGTGAAGCAGGTGCTGGGAGGCCCTCTGGATGCCGGAAGCCGCAGGACCCGTGAGAGGTATCTTTGCTCCTCTGCTCTCGGGTGTGTGTGTGTGTATAATCTCTTTCTCTGCAATATCATGTTTATTAATCCCCACTGCCCATTAGAATGACCTGAGAAACTTAAAAAATATGAATTCCTGGACTCCATGCCAGGACAATGAAATTGGAATCTCTTCAAATGTGTGTCTGGGATTGAGAATTACCGAACTGAGCACCTTGTGTGTACCTCTTGTTCTACTTATTTTTATTTTCAAAATAAGCTTTATTAAGATATTTTACATGCAATCTGTTATAGTTGTTTTTATACAATTCTAAACATATGCTCCTGGTTCACACTAGTTTGGAAGGAGTATATACCCGGCTTTAGACAGAGGCTTTAGAAGTGGTTTTAAAACAGGAAAGCCATTTCCTCATAATAACTGGAAGCTCCCCCCCCCCCCCACGTATATAAACCTCTCCCTCCTGGGTCCTCACAGTGGCCTTTGAGGCACTCACTGCAGGAGTACAACTTGAAAAACACTGTTTGGAGGTTACAGTCAGACACAAAAAGCATTTAGACCCAGCTAGAATCCTCTTCTGTGAGGCGTCACAGGCTGCAGCGAATAGCGCGTATGTGTTTGGCCTTCTCAGGGAATCTCGCCACACTTCTGGGAGAATCCTGCAGGTGATAAATTACCGGCCACTGCTGTTGGTCTCGATCCTGTTTTATACTTTGTGGCTCCAAGACGCCCTTTGAGACATTCAAGTTTGTTAAGCGATGACTAAAGATGTCATAACAGTTAAACCATGAGAGCTTTTATGAAATCCAAACCTTGAAAAACTAGGCCCCCAAATGGTTATGTTATTTTAAAATGATATAAACTTTGAAATATCTAAATGGCTGGAGACTATACTTTTTCCTCCTTCTATATTAATTTTTTTTCCCCCCTGGTAATCTTATACCTTTGGCTTGTCTTATTGATTTTTTTAGGGTACGAGGTACTTTGTAGCAGAGCGTAATTATTCTCAAAGGTGAGGTGGCACCTCTAAGCATGTCCTTGGGAAGGTTGGACATATTAACAACAAATCCTCATTAACTGAAGAAACACGAGCCACTGGGTTAGTAAAACCAATGTCAAAGAGGTTAATACTGCCTCACCCGGCAGATTCACACACAGGCCTGTCTGCTTAATGGACCAGGGCTAGCAACTGTCACATTGAGAGAAAACAGAAACAATATGTGTGTTTCATCTTGAATGTTGTGGCCATAAAACTTAGAGCTGAAATAACTTTCTATGAACTGTCATTAACAGTGTAGCGTCTCTTTGTCCTTCCCATCAAGATGGCTCCACCATGAGGAGTCAGTGATTTTCTGTCAACAGTGTTTTTACCATGATTTTGGTTTAGATGCCAGCTGTAGCTACGTTAACATCCTTTATGTCCCATGTTGTCTCTTAGTTTCTGAGGAGAGGCAGCTGGCTTTGTTTATGGTGATGTAGGGAAAAAAAACAACGTGCTGGTATTATTTTTAAGTACTACATTCATTAGCCATCCAATCAAAACCAAAATGTGAAAAACAGGAGGTTACTTGGTTCATATGTTAAATTGAGCAGTCAACCTTATTTCACAAACCCAATGCAAAGTATATTCTGATTCCATGCTTAAGTTTTTCTCTTACTATCTTGAACATTTTTAAAAATGGAAATTCAAAGGTATTTTATGTCATAATAGTAAGTTTTATATAATAATCAATCCCAACATGATAATTGACTTTGTTTCCTTATTTCTGTTGTGCAGGCCTGTTTGATTTTCCATTCAGTAATCATATTGATAATGATAATAGTTGTTTTATTGTGCCAAGTCCTAATTTAAACACTTTACACATGGAGTCCTTAGCCCCTGCAACAGTGATGGTATTTGAAAATGATTTACTTTCATTTGTTCCTAAATCTTACTCCCTTTTAACCTCAACCCAGAGGGTAGGCCAAACTATGAGGCTTATTGCCCTCATAGAAAGAAAAGTAACACCAGACAGAACAAAGAGGTAACACTATTTTTTTGACTACATTAGGTCAGGGGACAAAAGTCTTGAAAGAAAGGCTTTTTGGGCAGAGGGATGGGATTTCTCAATTCCAAAGACCAAGTGTTCCATAAAAGGAGTCAGGACTGTTAGAAGAAAGTTCTAAATCAAAATGAGACCTAGTGGCTGAACTGTGAGGCTTCATGGCCCTCAGAATTGGAAATGATACTGGGAAGTCTAAGGCAGGGAGGATGGGGAAGTGTAAGCCTGTCCCCTCATGTGTGATGGCCAGACATGGAGGAGAGGCAAGGAGGGAAGAAGGCAGGGAAGCAGTGAGACATTCAGGATGTGACATGGTTTCCTTGCCTCTTGCTGAAACCTGTGTGTGTGTGTGTGTGTGTGTGTGTGTGTGTGTGTGTGTGTGTGAGAGAGAGAGAGAGAGAGAGAGAGAGAGAGAGAGAGAGAGAGAGAGAGAGAGAGAGAGAAAGAAAATGAATGAGAACGAATACGAATAGTACAGAGGTTGAGGTCAAATGCAGAGGGGTCCTTGGCTTCTTTCCCGTCTTGGTACCCCAAGAGCAGCTGCAACCTGGTAAAATTCAGGGCATGACTTGGTTAGGCAGGAGGAGAGCCTGATTTCGGCTCCAAAGAGACTCCCTTACCTCCAGTATGGGTGGATGGCACCTAGACATCCTGGCTTGTCCTGCGGAGGGTGAGGATGGCTGGTAATCTTATCAGGAATATAGCAATAGCTGCCATGGGGGGTGAAGGGATCTTGAACCGCTGGCTGCAGAGTGAACCATTTGGCCTGGCAATCAAAGTCCCATCTCAGGAGGGCTGTTCAGTTGAGAAACAGCTGGGGATGGTATTGCTAAATGAGCAGCGAGGGCTGCTGAGTCCTGACGGAATGGAGGGAGCCTGGAGGTCAGCAGGGTGAGGCCGACCAGGTGCAGGAAATAAATACACCGGTATCCCTGAGGCTGGCAAGGACCTGGGGAACACCTGTTAAACAAGAATGTTCACAGTTGAAAGCTTCTCTGAAGGCGAGGGTTTATTGAGCCATATGCTAGTCAGAAAAAGGACCAGGTCCTGGGGCATGAAGTCTTAACCACCAGCAGCAGGGCTGGATGGGGAAACACCATGTCCGCCCTCCTGAAGTTGACATGCTCTTTTCACATTCTGTTTTGGGTGAAGAGAGATGTGAGTTGTCTTCAAAGCATTTACATTGGCCATGGATAAGGGAGGGTGAAAAAAAGTGAAGAGGGTTAGTTCTAGAATAGGTGCATAGTCCCTAAGGAAGAAATATTTCCTACTTCTGATTGGTTTGGGGCACCGTCCTGGAAGTTCACGCATGAGCAGGATGCGGCGTCCTGGGGGTCAGCGACTTCTCTTGATAGCTGCCTGGACGTTGATTTAGAACTCCCACATACGTTTATCGGAGAAGTGTTTTGTTAGTTGGCCCACAGCTATTAACTGGCTAATTCCTCTTGTCTCTCTCACTCTCTGGCCTACTGTCATTTATTAATTTAAGACGTCTCAGAATTTTTCTCCTATCAAATTCCAAGGTCTCCAGGAAAGGTCAAGTTTTCTTTATCCCATCCTAAGATGCCATCTTGGGGAAGGGAAGGGAGAGGGTGGAAGGGGAAAATAAGAGACTGAGATTTACCTGAGAGGAACTATTGCAAACTGAAAACAAACTGCTTAATGAGACATGACTGGGTATTATTTCCCAGCAAGTTTAAAGTTTTCCTTTACCCACAGGAGGATGAAAGGTTGGAAAGCTTGATTAGGAAGATAATAGAAAAATAAAAAAAGTTGTATTTTCTTTGCATATCTCGGTGTAGTGTGAATAACTTGTGTCCCACTACAGTTCTATAATAAAACAACTGGAAAGATGCAATCTTATAAATTTTGTTCCAAGAACAGATAAAGATTGATATTACTCGAAGCTGATGACTTAGAAAGTCAAGAGAGATCGGAACTTCTTAAGATACTGTATTTTTGTATCTTTCAATTTATATATTTATTGTAGAGACTGTAACAGATGTTAAGACATGGAATGTATTATCCAGCCCCTTTCTTTTGCTCCTTCTCATATCTCTCAAGTGTTCTTCATCTTTGTCCCTTGCCCAGGGAGTGGTATGTCATTAAGTATGGGAAACAGGCTTTCTACTGCAGTGACCACATTGTGGGGCCTCAAAGGAAAAAGTTCCTTTTGAACACACTTAATAAATGACTCGCTGAGACAGGACATCAGGAAAGATCCCACATATGTAACAGCAGATGATAAATTTTGGTAATTTACATCCATAGGTCACTCTAAGGACATTTCTGATTTATGACTTGAAACTGAGAAAAATCTAACTCAATTCAGAATCGGACTACGGCAGAAGCAAAGAAGTAGCACCCATGTCTGCCATCTGGTGTAAATAAGAGGTAAATACAATCATACCTTTAGAGCTAAATGCAACCAAATGCAATTACCTTGTAAATACTATCTTCCTGATGCTTTTGTTAAAATTCTTAAATTCACAGAAAAAAAGAAAATTCTTGAATTCTAAGTTTTGTAATGTAAAAAAACCTTGCAGGTTATTTTCTTTTTTTTGCACTTGGGACTTTTTTTTTTAAAATTTATATTTAATAGTATTTGAAACAGAAGGAACTGGAGTTTATAAAGCAATGATAAGAATGATACCTTTATGCTCATATTTTAGTCTCTATAATTAAATTCTCTTTTATTGAAATCTGTGGGAGTAAAGGAAGAGCAAAATGAAAGATGCAGAATTTCCTTGAGAGTTTAGGGTAAGGTTTGGGTTTACAGGGCACTGAGATTCAGGGTCAGAAAGGCTGGCCATCAGGATGGTTTCCCTGGGACTGAGAGATGTCCCAGGATGCCGGACTTTTAGTGCTGCTCCAGTGAAAGTTCCTGAGAGCTCGATGCTAGGTCACCTTAGGTCGAATCTCAAATGAGGTACCTTAAAAACCATTTACCAAAGCACACACTGTGTAAATATTTTCCCCTCTTTTCACTTAAGCTAGTATGTTCACTCTCAGTAGGTACGTGCTTTTGTAAGGGTGTGAGAGAGCCACTTTCTGAAACACTGGGAAGTCTGAGGCACGCTCTCTCTTCAGGGACATCTGGTGCTGACTGCATTCCACTATGTTCTGGAAGAGTTTGTATAGACCGGGTATCATTTCTGCCTTAACTGTTTCATAGAATCAATCAGTGAACCAATCTCAGCCATTGAGCTTTGATACACCAGTGAGCTTTGGTAGTTTGTATCTTTCAGAATTTCTCCCTCTCATCTGAGTTGTTGAACTTATTGGTGTAAGTTGTTAGCAGTATTCCTGTACTATTTGTTTAATGTCTGTAGAATATTTAATTTCTGATATTAGTAATTTGTGTTTTTTTTCCTGTATAGTTTAGCTAGACATTTATTACATTTTATTGATTTTTTAAAATTCAAAACAAAAGTTTTGAATTATTGATTTTTCCTTCTTGTTTTTCTGTTTTCTACACCTATGATTACTACTTTTATTTTTATTATTTCCTTCCTTTTACTTACTTTGGGATTAATATGCTCTTTTTCTAGTCTCTAAAGGTGGACTCTTAGGTGATTAATTTTAGGCTTTTCTACTTTCCTTCTTTTATGATACAACCATTTAAACCTATAATTTTCCCTCTAAGCAAGCACTACTTTAGCTACCTACCACAAATTATGTTATCATTTTTCTTGAGTTAAAAATGTTTTCCAATTCCCCTTGTGATTTCCTCTTTGGACCTTTGGTAATTTATATGAACGTTGTTTAATTTCCATATATTTGGGGATGTTTCCCAAGTAACTTTTTTTTTTTTTTTTTTTTTTTTTTGAGGGCGGTGTTACTGGCCCTCACGTGTGGGACCCGAACTGGGGCCACTGGCTTCCCAAGCCAGCGCCCAACCACCGTACCACTCGGCCGGCCCCCCAAGTATCTTTTTGATTTTGAATTTTTAACACAGTTTTGGTCAGAGAATGTGTGTGATTTCCATTGAAATTTATTGAGACTTATTTTGTGGCTCAACATATAATATATATTTGGTGACTATTCCGTGTGCCCCAGAAAAGCATGCCTATGAGTATTCTGCTGGTTTGGAGTATACTGGTTTATAAAAATAAATGAGGTCAAGTCGGCTGATAGCGTTGTTCAAGTCTTCTGTATTTTTACTAGTTTTCTGCATACTGTTCTAGCAATTACTGGGAAAGATGTCTTTACAGCTCTAATTATGAATTGTGTATTTATTTTTTTCTCTTTTTAGTTCTGGTAGTTTTTGCTTCATTTTGGTGCTCTCCAGTATAATTTTAATTGAATATCTTCTTAAGGTATAATGTGTGAGATTTTGCATTTAACAAGGATATTTAAGTACTATTTGCGTTTCTTTTTCCTGAACTCCCTTTGCCCATTTTTTTCTTTCTATTTATTGATGTTTTAAATAAGGAAATTAGCCCTCTGCCTGTGCTAGTTGTTGCAAAGTTTTTACTTTGGACTTATTTATATTTTTTTTTTTTTTTTTTTAAGCAGAAGTTTATTTTTATTCTTTTTTATTTTTGTGCATTTGAATGTTTTAACCTTTAGGCAAATGGCCATGGAGCCTGGTGACGGGGGTCTGGCTGGGGTATGCAGGTGCACAGCTGGAGGGAGTAACTGTAGGTAAGTGTGAGGTTCAGGCCAGTGAAGAAGACAGCCTGATGCTGGTCCCCAACCAGCTGTAGGGCCTCTGAATGTTGGCATGCCCTCTAGTGGCAGCATAATCTCCCCCTGGGAGTGTGTACAGCCATGGAGGCTGGTGACAGGTATCAGGCTGGTGGCATGGAAGTGCACAGCTTCAGTGGCGAAAGCTTCTGGGTTTGTTAGCAGATCAAGTCACCGGGAACTGAGATTGTTTTTGCTGTGTGGCTGCCCTTGTTTTCTCCTGCTTGTCTTTCTTGGTTCTAACCGTCTCGTCTCCACATGTCTTAGCTTTGTTGGTTTGGGTGGGGTGAAACCAAAGTGGGACCTTCTTGTAGTGCCTTGAAAGGCTGGGGAAGCTGATCGCTCCTCTTGCCCAGCAAGGAGAACTCTTTCCAGCTGGGGAGTTTTCCTTTTAGGGCTGAAGAATGCCAGCTTGGGGGATGGGAAGATGCAGGCAAAATGAAGTGTCTTCTTTCCCTTAATGTGTAGCTATTCTCAGACTCCCCTGTGTTGATGATGTTTCTTGAGTGAACTCCAGAGCTTCCCAGAGCTGTTTTATTCATGGAGAGCTGTTTAATTATTGATCTTTGTTGAGGAGAAGAGGCTGGGTCTCCTATGCTGCCATTTTGGTGACATCACTCATGCTGGCCATTTTCCCCAGTTTTGTCAGTACTATCTTTTCCTGCCAATTTGAAATAATGACTTTATTATAAAACAAATTTTCACATGTGTTTGGACCAATTTCTGGCATTTCTTTTCTGTTCAGTTGCTATGTCTGCTTGGTTATGCTTCAGTATCTCACTTTTAATCATTACATTATTTTATAGGTACATTTTTTTAAGATTTTATTGGGGAATTGGGCGAGGGGAACAGCATTGGGGAATCAGGGAAGGGGAACAGACAAGTTGCTGTCTTTTTGTTCTTCAGTCTAGTTGCGGAGGATGTTGCTTCACTGGCCCATGTTGGTATCGTCATTGTGCTCTTCCCGGATGAGGCAGATTGGTTGCCGGCCTCTGGATGGTCGCTCACCGTGGCTATTGGCAGCTCACGCTGGCTGCCGGCCACTCACTGTAGCCTATGGCAGCCCACTGCTGCAGGGGCTGCAGCCTACACCATTGCTGGGGCTCACAGCCCAGCTCCAGGTGGAGCTGTTGTTAGCTGTAAAGGGCAGTATAACTAGCCCTCATATGTGGGATCCGAACCGGGGCTGCTGGCATCGCAAAACCAGCTCTTAACCGATATGCCACTCGGCCGGACCTATAGGTACATTTTTAATATCTTTAGGGGTTGCCTTCCCCCTTCTTTTTCAGAAGTATCCTATCTATTTTTATGTATATTTCCCATCCGAACTTTAGAGTCAGCTTATCTAGTTAAAAGAAATTGTTTTGATATTTTTAAGAGGAATAGGTTATATTTACCGATATACCATCCTCATGATATTGAATCTTGCTGTCAAAGAATATGAAATGATTTTCCAGCTGTTAAATTCTCCTTCTAGGTCTTCATAGCATTTAAAAGATTTTATCATGCAGGTCTTGCACATATAAAAATAAATAGTACTATTGTAAAATGTCTAGCTTTCTAATTGGTTTTAGAAATGGGCTATTGATTTCTGAATATTAGTATTGCATATAGTTACTTTCATGAACCTTCTTGTTGTTCATAATAGCTTTTTAGTGAATTCTCCTAGGTTCTCCAGGCATATGATTCTGTCACATACAAATAATTTAACCTCTTTCTTCCAATTTATATACTTTATGTATCTCTTTCTCTAATTGCTTTGGTTGATATGTGAAAAAAATGTTGAATAGTGATGGGTTGAAGAACATCTTTGTCTTGTTTTTGCTTTTAATGAGATACACCTTGTATTTCCTCATTAAGCATGACACTAGCATTGAAATTGGATGCATATATTTTATTATGTTAAAAAAGTGTCTATATATTCCTGTTTTATTAAAAACTTAATTTTATTAAGAGCAGATGTTGAAGCTTAAAACTTCTTCAGAATTTTTAGAGAATGATGCTTAGGTTAAATAATAAGAAACAAAATGGAAAATATTAATATATTTGATTAGATTAAAATTGAAAACCTCTGTTCTTCAAAAGAAACCATAAGGAGAATTAAAAGACAAACCACAGACTGGGAGAAAACATTTGCTGCAAAGGAATTGCATTAGAATATAAAAAGCACTCCTATAAATTAATATTTTTCCCATATGAACTCTACAAATTAATAAAAAAGACTTATAATCCAATAGAAAAATAGGTAAAAGTCACAATCAGATGGATGCCAAATTTTATTAAATGCCTTGGTAGCATATTTGGAGATGATCCTTGATAATTTTCTAACATAATATGTATACACACACACACACACACACACACACACACACACACACACACACACACATATATAATGACTAAAAAAAAAACATATATATATAAAATGAGTAAATATGTATAATGACTATATATATATATATATTTTATTTCTAGAATAAATTCCACTTGTTCATTCCACTGGATTCTGTTTGTTGATATTTTATTTTATTTTTTTGTTTATTTTTATTTTTTTGAGGGCAGTGTCATTGGCCCTCATATGTGGGACCTGAACCGGGGCTGCTGGCTTCCCAAGCCAGCACTTAACCATGTTTGTTGATGTTTTAATTAGGCAATTTGCATTGGATATTCTTGAAATGTTCATCTGTAGTTTTGTATTTTTTTTTTTTTTAAAGATTTTACTGGGAAATTGGGGGAACAGCATTGGGGAATCGGGGAAGGGGAACAGACAAGTTGCTGTCCTTTTGTTCTTCAGTGTAGTTGTGGAGGACTTCTTTTCACTTGCCCATGTTGGTATTATCGTTGCACTCTTCCCAGGTGAGGCAGTTGCTTGGCGGCCATTGGACAGCCACTCATGGTGGCTCATGGCAACTCACACCGGCTGCTGGCTGCCCATGCTGGCTGCTGGCCACTCACTGTAGCCTATGGCAGCCCACTGCAGCAGGGGCTGCAGCCTACGCCTTTGCAGGTGACTCATGGCAACCCAGCTCCAGGTCGAACTGTTGTTCACCATCTTAGCTGCAGAGGTTGCAGCATCACTGGCCCATGTGGGATCTGAACCGGGGCCCTGCTGCTCACAGCTGGTGTCCCAAGCCAACTCTTAACCAACGTGCCACTCAGCCGGCCCAGTTCTGCATTCTTGTGTGCTATCTGTCAGGTGTGATTGCAAAGTTTTATTTATATGTGCCTTATGTCTCTTCTGAAATAGGTTAGGTATCATTGGAGTTGTCTTTAAAAATGGATAGATTTTCTCCTATGAAATACTCTGAATAAGGTACTTTTATAGGTGGTATGTGTGTTGGTGGTAGTAACTCTTTGACAGTGTTTTTTATTCTATCTTAATTTGTCTTTAGGTTTTCTATCTCCTTTAGAATTGGCTTTGTAAAAAGTATTTCTTAAAAATTACTTAATTTCCACCTCTGCCTCCCTTTTATATTATGTTTTCACTATGAAAATAGCCTTTTAACTTCTCCCTTTGATTTTCATTTACCTCTCTATACCAACATTTTTCTCACAATGCTGCCCAAGTTATCTCTGATCTGGTGCTCTCATCCTTCTGCCTAAACAAAAACCATTAAAACTTTTCCATGACTCCTACTTGCTCATAGATAAATTAAGACCATCTTGATTTTTATGTGCTTTACTATTCTCATACGACACTTGCTTCCATGACTGTTCTGGTTTACTCCACCTGAAGTGTCCTTCTGATTTCCTTCACTCTTCCTTAGCTGGTGAAATATTTTAAGGCCAGATCCACTCTGAGCTCCTGAAGTCACAGCTCGTGCTCTATTCATCTTCGTATCTCCAGTACTGATGTCTAGGAAATGTGCACATATAGCATATAAGTGATCAGTACATATTTGCTGAATCACATTGGCTTTATGTGTTTGTTCCCATGGTGATTGGATATGTGTGTGGTTATCAAGGTGATTCCTTATAAGATAAATATATCTGAGAGGTGTTGGTGAGGCGAGGTGGGTACAGACAGTTTATAGATATCAGGATTTGGCTTCAAGCATGCCTGCTATTTGATTAAGAGTGACAAGATTCCTCCCCTACCTAAGTATCAGCTCTCCCCCTCTCTCCCCCTCCCCCTCCCCTCTTCTTCCCTTCTCTCCCTTTCCCTTCCCCACTTCCCTCCTCTCTCTCTCTCTCTCTCTCTCTCTCTCTCTCTCTTTCTCTTTCTCTTTCTCTTTCTCTTTTTCTCTTCAGGGGCTAGAGTAGTAACTGAATCAATTGATCAATTTAGGTCCGTGCACTTGAATGTCTGCCTGAAGTTGGTCATACCAGAGAAAGGTCAAATCTTAGAGTTTTTTTCTAAGAGCAGTGAACAACCTTTCCTGTGTGGTTTTCCTAATCTGGAGATTATTTCCTAATCTGTTCATTAGTACTGAATAAGCATTTGAATATTGGCTACAAGGACTCAGGCTAATATTTCAGTTCACAGCTTTTTTTCTCTAAGGATGCAATCTGTGCTCTAAGTATCATGGAGAGATTCAAAACTAAATGCCACATAGGAAACCAAATATGTACTTCACTCTACTTCTCAACAATATCAGGCTCTGCCAGTATTGCCAGGCAGCTACTAGTGTAAGTGGGGCTGGTTCTCTATTCCTTTTACTTGGACCCTGCAGGGCTCTTTACTTGCCTGGGCAGTGATGCCAACCTACTGCTGATGTTTGCATAGTATTTGTTCACGTGAAGAATAAAGAAAAAACTTTGAAACGACATTCAAAATATGATCATTTAAACTAATGCTTATTGGTGTTTTGTGCTAGAGATGAAGAAAATAAAATACATGAGCTTCATAGATTTTTAGTTTTTCTTTTTTTAAATCAAAGTAAACCTTTCATATTGAAAACAATATTCACATTTTTATACTCATTCTTCTTGATAATTCCCATTACAACCTGGATGAATTATGGTTGTGTGTTTCACAATTGATTAAAATCTACAGTCGCTATTAATGTGTATACTAAAACCCGAAAAACATAGTTTTCTGGAGCTTATATATCTTTTATTTGTCTAGAATAGAAAAAAAAATCCCACAATACACAATCTTCTTTCCCACTGAAATGATATTGTGACTTTTCAATTTTTATCTATATTCTTTAGGAAATTGTTTCCTGTATGAATCCCATACTAGATAACAGAAATAGAATATCCACAGTAATTCCAAGAATCTTTTGGTGTTTTGTTCTCTTTTGTTCCCCTCACAGCCATCTCAAGTCTTTTATTACAGCTACATAAATATATTTTACAGACCTCACATTCCCCCAAAGTCATATTAGAATCCAAATAAAAGCATACCAATACAATAGCAATAAGATCTTGAAGTAGAGTAATATATCAGAGGCACAGCTAAAAATGTTCCCTTTAAATTCTGCATGCTAAAATTCTGCTGCATCACTGTGATGAAGGAAGGTAAAGTAATGGATTTGAACTTTCTTATGGTATTGCAGCTGGCATTAAGAATTCTCAACATTACACTTATTAAGGAGACTTTCAGGTTTTTCAGACTGGGGGAAAAAAATCTTGCTTTGGTTATTGAGTATTCCAGAATGAGTTTGGTGGTTGTAAGAGGGAGAGGCAGCGAGAAGCAGGTACTGGGGTGGGGGGATTAGGGTAAACCTAGGGGCTGAGTGAGAGGGCAAGGAATAGGAGCAATGAGAGAAGAAGAAAAATGAGAGAAGTGTCCCGGAATAGAACATAGCTCCCAGGGAAGCAGCTCCAAGTATAAATGGGCCCAGTTTTCATACAAGACCCTGGATTCAGCTCTTGACTTGGCTTTTTACTAGCTTTTACCATGAGAAACTTATTCCACTTTTCTGAGTCTTCCTTTCCATGTCTTAAAATGAGAAAATAAATGCCCATTTCCTAAGGTTATTGTGAAGATTAGAAGAGATAAACACAGGTAACTCTCAGTCTAGTGCGGGGTACATAGTAAGCACTTGACAAATGTTCCTTATCTCTGGGTTGCTTTCTTAATCTCCCCAAGGCCCAAAGGTTGATGGAGTAAGATCTCCAAATGCAGAATTTGATTGTGTTCCCATTCACCTTTTAATTATGGCCCCACATGCCCTTCATTCTTGTAGAAACAAACTGTGTTCATGCAGAATCAAGAAATTACAGGAGTAATGTTCAGAAGGCTCCTAGTATTGTACCCAGAACATAGTAGGGTTTGGTAAGAGGAACCTATTATGAGTTCGTATGTTCGCAGTCTCACTGACTTGGTGAGATACACTTGAGTTGGCTGTGATCTCCATACAGACCACCTCAGATAGATGGGTACTTCCTTTAGCCCCCACCATCACCCTGGATTTTATTGCTAGTGCATTTTTACTTCTACTTTTAGTATAAGGCCAAGATATTTCTTTTAGCTTTTGGTAAATGGAGTTTCCTTGATCTTTAACCTCATTTCCTTTTCATTTGGTTAAGTCTAACTCATCCTTTATATCTCAGATTACTTGTCAGGTAATCAGGAAAACTTCCCTTATCTTCTCAGGCCAGGCTAGGGCTGCTATTATATGCTATCTTAGTATTCCATCCTTCTTTTTGCTAGCATTTATTACTATTATAATTAAAAGACTTATTTGTGTATATAGTGAACTCTGTCTTGTATCTGCTCTATTTTTAGTGACTTAGACACTTCTTGGATCATACGCATTGATTGAATGTACATGTAAATAAATTGCCTAGCATCAGAAATGATGAATTAAGGCATTAAGGGGTTCTTCACTTAAGTTTAAAATTTTGCTTTAAAAATAAAACTTGGCTTTAGTGAACACTCCAAAGTTTTCTGGATGCTCCCCCATATTCAGTGCTGCTTACAGTAAACCTGTCCCCACGATGGGTAGTGGTGGCACAGCTGATTGCTTACTTTAATTATACGTAAATGGGAAAACAATTAGAGTGAGAGCTCCTTTTATATTCCTACCTTTCTAACCCAGAATAATTTTTTGTACTCACTGAAAAACAATACCAATTTCATTAAAAAATTCTAATTTACAGTTTATGAAATAGTGAAGTTTTACTGAACCAACTTTATTGAGTTACTCTATCTACTCTGGGCCAGTGGTTCTCAAACTTTAGTGCACATCAGTATCATGTGAGGGGCTTGTTAAAACAGATTGCTTATAATTGGGGACATCAACATCACACTCTCAACAACTGATAAAACTACTAGACAGGATCCTATCAAGGATATAGAACTGAACAACACCATCAAATAACAGAATCTAATTGATGTTTACAGAACACTACATCCAACAAAAACAGACTATACATTCTTTTCAAACACCATGGAACATTCACCAAGATAGACCATATCCTGGATCATAAAGTAAACATTAAGCAATTTAAAGAATCAAAATCACACAGAATATGCTTTCTGACCATAGTATAATGTAGCTAGAAATCACTAACAGAAAGACAACAGGAAAATCTCCAAGCACTTAGAAATGAAGCAACACACTTCTAAATAATACATGGGTCAAAGAGAAAAATCTCAAAGGAAATTTAAAAATACATACAACTGAATGAAAGTGAAAGCACAGTATATCAAAATTTGTGGGATGCAGTTAAAGCAGTGCTGAGAGGTCTCAGTGCTTACAGTAGAGAAGAGGAAAAATCTCAAGTCAATAATCGAAGTTTATACATCAAGAAATTAGAAAGATGAGATAAAAAAATAAACCCAAAGGAAGCAAAGGTATAGATAGCAGATGTCAAGGTAGCAGAACTAGGAAAACAGTTGAGAAAATTAATAAAGCAAAACCTGGTTCTTTTTTTAAAAATCAATAAAATTGATAAACTTCTAGTAATAACTGACAAAGATAAAAAGAGGTAAAACAAATTACAATTTTTTAATGACAAAGAATATAATTATGGATCTTGTCTCCATTAAAAGGATTGTAGGGACAAGTATGAACAACTTATACTCATAAATTTGACAACTTAGGAGAAATGAACTAATTCCTCAAAAATTGCAATCTACCAATAACTCAGCCAAGATGAAATAGATAACTTAAATATACCTATAATAATTAGGACACTAAATTCATTATTTAAAAACTTAAAAAAAAAATATCAAGGTCCACATGGCTTTATTGTAGAATATTATCAAAAAACTAACACAAATTTTATGCAATGTCTTCTAGGAAATAGAAGAGAGGGGAACATGCCCCAAATCACTTAATAAGGCCAGATTTACCCTGATAACAAAAACTAGACAAATGTCCTCAAAAGAAAACTACAGACCAATAGCTCACATAAAATTAAGTATAAAAATCCTCAATAAAATTTTGCAAATCCAATACAACAATGTATAAAAGGAATAATACATCACATCCAAGTAGGATTTATTCCAGATATACAAGGTTGGTTCAACATTTGAAACTCAGTCAACGTAATACACCATATCAACTGGCTAAAGAAGAAAAATCACATGACTAGAGAAATTTACAGAAAAAACATTTGGCAAAATTCAGCACTTATTCATGATAAAACTCTCAGTACACTGGGAATACAGGGGAACTTCCTCAAGCTCAAAAAGAGCACCAACAAAAACCTACAGTTACCATCAGACTTTATGGTGAAAGACAAAATGCTTTTCCTCTAAGATCAAGAATAAGTGAAAGAAGTCTGCTCTCACTGTTCTTATAAACATAGTGCCTGAAGTCCTAGTTAGTAAAATAAGCAAGAAAAAGAAATACACAGAGATTGGAAAAGGAGAAATAAAACTGTCTTTAATTGCAGATGTCATGATTGTCTATTTAGAAAATCCCAAGGAATCTACTATCTACCAACCAACCAACCAACCAACCACTCACTCAGTCTTAATAAGTTCAATAAGCTCACAGAATACAAGATCAGCACACAAAAATCAGTAGCTTTTCTATATACAATAAACCCTTGGATTGCTAGTAACTTGGCTTGTGAGTGTTCCACAAGAAGAACAAATATTTCTAATATATTTTAACATGGTAAATGAGCGATGTCTTGCAATATGAATAGTTTGTTTCCAGAATGAATTATGCTTGCAAATCAAGGTATTACTGTATTGACATCAAACAAGTGGAAACCAAAATTTAAAAAACACAGTACCATTTATGGTTGCCCCTTCTGTGCTATACTACCAAAATCCTTATGGTCAATAAGACCCCGGTTTCCCTTGGCATTTGTTATCGCACAGGTTACCAGCTACCTGTTACAGTTACACAGGTTACTTGCTCTTGAAGTCTTCCATGCATTTCATTCCTGTCTTCAGTTCTCTATGCACTCTGAACTTCTGTATCTTCCATAATCCTTCAGTTTGCTGGGCTCGGGGTTATCATAGTGCTGACTTGGCTTTTGAAGAGCATGATAGGCTTTTTTTTTTTGCGGGGGGGCAGTGTCACTGGCCCTAATATGTGGGACCCGAACCGAGGCCGCTGGCTTCCCAAGCCAGCGCTTAACCACCGTGCCACTCAGCCGGCCCAAGAGAAACACAGCCATCTTCTCCCTCATCCATATCACAGTCTCAAGCCAACTGTAAGTGGAACAGAAAGAATGAATTCAGTGTAAGTATCACTGGAGTTATGTGAATAGCACATTATTCTTGAACCCATTTGGTCTTTTAGAGTTGGACCTTTCAGAGTTGAGTTTTATTTTTTGTTTTTCTGTTTTAAAGATTTTTATTGGGGAATTGGGCGAGGGGAACAGACAAGTTGCTGTTCTTTTGTTCTTCAGTCTAGTTGCAGAGGACATTGCTTCACTGGCCCATGTTGGCACCGTCATTGCACTCTTCCTGGATGAGGCAGATCGGTCACCGGCCTCTGGATGGTCGCTCACCGTGGTTATTGGCAACTCACGCTGGCTGCCGGCCACTCACTGTAGCCTATGGCAGCCCACTGCAGCAGGGGCTGCAGCCTACACCATCGCCAGGGCTCGCACAGCCCAGCTCCAGGTGGAGCTGTTGTTAGCTGTAGAGGGCAGTGTCACTGTGTTACTGGTCCTCATATGTGGGATCCGAACCGGGGCCGCTAGCATCCCAAGCCAGCTCTTAACTAATGCACCACTTGGCCGGCCCCAGAGTTGAGTTTTAATGGAAAGAAGATTGATTCCCTGTCTCTGAAAAGACTTGTAGCATGAGGACACGTAACAGAGTATGATGGATGCTGGCTGAATTGAATTGAACTCTCTAGGTTTAGAGAAATCCTGCTACTCAAAGAAATTGTAGTTAATTCTCGTAAGACGAGAATTGTTTGCAAGTTCCTATTGACATATCTGAGCAGAGTCGATTGAGATACCAACTTGTTGACACCTTTAATGATCTGTGTTATTTTATTATGTTTTCCCATGCAGGTTACCAGGGCTGATTCTAGGCAGAATTCTGAATTTGGAAAACTGTGCCTTCATTTCCTTTCCCTGTGTCCTGATGATTATCTCTTGGTTAGAGGCCACTGGGCTTTGCTTTTGCCCTCACTTCTAAGTTTACAGATGTTCAGGTCTGAAGCCCTATGTCCCTAGGCAATTCTCTCTATTTCCTCAAAATTGACTAAAAAGATAAATATTGGGTTGTCGGAAAAGTCATGACGTATTTTTTTCTATGCTTTTTGTTGCAAAAATGCATCATGACTTTTCCAACAACCCAATAGTAAACAAATTATTTGTTTAATAAAACCAAATCCAGACTAATGTGTTCTTGAGAAAAGGTTAAAACCCCAACCCCTGTCCTTCTTGAGTAACTTAATTACATTTAATTATTGTCTTCCTGAGACCACACCTTTACCTAAACTGAAAAGAGTGATTTTCATGAGATTTTCAGGTCAGAAAGAAAGAAAGGTGATACTCTCTTTATAGAAAAGAAAAAGTGCATTTTGCTGCAAATTATAGACGCATGTTTCAGTAAATCCACACAACATCCTTGTGAGATAGGTTCTGTTATTATCCTGATTTATATATGAAGAAACTGAGACTTAAAGGAGGTCAAGTAACCGCCCTAAGGTAAAAGAGAGAGAAAATAGTGAAACTGTTTATTTTCTGTTTATTCTTTCTGTATTATCCCATTTCTCTGACCACTTTCCAAGCAGCTAGCTATGGCTTGAATTGCTGCTAGTTTCCGAAGCTGAGTTTTGATATTAAGGGTAAACCCATAGAAGGCATTTTGCTGGGTATTCTCTTAGAGGGAAGAGGCCCTCAAGAGTCCTAAGAAGATGGGGAGCTGCTTGCAGAGAGATTCCTGGGGAACAGTTGCAACATTGGTGAGGGCTGGTGGCTCATTCCAAGGTGTGGTCCTGGGGTGGGGACAACATTTCAGAGGCTTAGGTGCTTGTAGCCAGAAGCAACAAGGCTTTGGGATATGAGAAAATCCTGTGAGCTGGGAGACTGGGCACCTCTGATAACCAGAGTAGGTCAGTTACTGGAGGATAGTCCCAGAAACTGTCACATTGTCACATCATGTAAAAATGACATGATGGTGGTGATAGATATTTACTGCACATTTAAGGGCCAGACATTATCCTAAGAAATATATATATATATATATATATATATATATATATATATATATACACACACACACACACACACACACACACACACACACACACAAGATTTCTTATTAGGAATCTCAGGTTTTCTCAGAAAAAAAAAAATCTATATCTATATATATATATAATCTAACTGACCTGAATAGCCCCATGAGATAGTTGCTGTTATTTCCATTAATTATCAGAGATGTTAAATCAGCTAATGGCAGACACCACTAAGTAGCAGAACCAAGGTACACATCTAAGTAGTATGGTTCCAGAGCCTTAAAAACATACATTTCTGACCTTTCTAAGTGAGCCCCGGAGACGTTTGCATAACCTTGAGTTGAAGGTGGCAGTGAGTAGGAGGAAAAGAAACCCCACAATGAATAAAACTGAATTTCCTACCACCTGGTGGAAAAGAGATTGTGTTTTATTTAGGCTCATAGAAAGGAAATAAAGAAATGTGACCTTTCTTATATTCCTGTTTCGTGGACCAAGATTCAAACATTTTCCACACATAAAATAACTTACTTTCTAAATATTAGCATCCGCTCCAATGACTACAGGGGAGGAGTGGACTTCAGACCACGTGATTAATGTAGTCTTGCATATTCTGCTCTCTCATCAGGTATAGGCTGCCTGCTGACTCTTTCTGCATGGTTCCCTAAAGAGATCTCTCCCCACAGAGACCAGCCAGAAAAAAACAGCTAGATGGTAAGTGGGCTGTATGCTCTGCAGATGGGTGCTATGGTAACCTCATGAACAGGGCCCGGTGATTCTGAGTTAGGTGGGTGGGCCTTTGTAGAGACACGTACAAATGCATTCATTAGACAACTTCCTGGTGTGTTTCAATATTTGAAGTATGTCATTATGCTAAAACAAAACAAAACAAAAAAATTTTGAAGGAAATTTCCTTCCTATTTATCACCAGCTTGAGGCCATGATTTAGACAGTATTTCTCAAGGAGAAATGAAAGAAGTGGAATAATTTCAGTACTGCAGGCAGCTTTGATTTCAGATGGTTGTTAGCTTTGGGATAAGTGGTGATGGAGAGGGTAGATGCAGGAGGAGAACCAATTTGTAGCCACATGGATTTTCTTGCAGTTTCTTTGCAAAGGGTTGCGTTTTTCTTACCTCTGACTGCATCTTTGCTTAGAAAAATCTTCATTGTTTTCATGGCTGGCTCCTTCATGCCTCGGTTGTGTCACGCTAGGCAGCCTTTCATTGCCACTCTTTCTAAAATAGCCTCCTCTCCTGATCTACCTCTCAGCATCCTGTTTATTTCCTCGACTGTACTATTATCATCTTAAATATTATATTTGCTTACTTTTTAATCATATTACTGTATGTATTTGATCTTCCCACCGGCCATCAGGTAAGCTCCATGTGGCTAGGAACCATGCTTGTTTTGGTACTCAGCATAGTGTTTTGCACAGAGAATGCCATCAGTTAATATGTGTTGAATAAAGTGTGTATAAATGAAACTCAGGAGTCAGGATTGGGTGTACCGTTGTAGTTCCATTTTCTTCCACTTGGGAGTGCTGCACTTGAATAAACACCTCCATGCAGAATATTTTACTTCTTCATAGAACTCTGTTCATATTATTGTTTAGATTAGCCTGCGCTGAGCTTTCGGCTCTGTAGAAGCTTATGCTGTTTGCTCCGTGTCAATTTGATTCTCCACCACAGCTTTTGCCTCTGTTCTCAAAACTGAATTGGTTTCTTGCATTGTCTGCTGCCTTCATTCTTAGCAATGGCTTTTGCTGTTGTCACTGACTTGATTGGGTCTTCCTTTTTCTCTTTTGCTTTAAATTCCCATAGCAGATGAGGTGCAATTAAAAAAAATAATTAAATTGAACAAAAATGAACTATACTTTCATAAAAGAAAAACGTAGCAGATCCCAGCATAATTTTTTACTTAGTATCTCATCTTAATTAAATACATTTTTAAAAGTACACAAATTACCTTTTCAATTCCATACTCCAGTTTGAAGCTTAACAAATCTACTTTACTATAGGTATCTTTTGAAAGTTTCTGTAGAAAAAATATCTATGTTCCCATCATATTCTCCAAGTACCTCAGTGTGCCCAGATTCTTTGAGTCAATTTATGTGATGAGAAATATGCCTAAAATTCTTTATTAAACCTTATGACAAGTTTAAAACAAAGACCATGAAATTAAGGGAACATTTCTTATCAGGATTCTCATAGCTTTCTCAGAAGAGACTGAAAAGTCTTCACTAAATAACTTCATTCTAAGAAAGGATTTGGGATTTTGAACTTAAACCAAAAGGAAAAATTCTCCCCAAAGATCGAAACTTCTTCTTCTTTCTGATTGATGCCACAGCGCTTCTATTTTTGTGTCCAAACTGAAATCATATTATCTGCCTGCCACCTAGCTTCTGAGCTCTTTCAACACCCTCTGCCTCCATTGAGAATAGAACCAGCCTCGGAAATCTACCCTTATCTTAGTTGGTGTCCCTTCTGTGCATCAGATGGAGGCTTTACATTATGTTTTGGGGGAGCAGGTGGGGGGAGCAGCTGGTATGAGAAGTGAGCAGCCTGACAACAGTGAAATTGAGAAGTGTGAGTGAGTGTGTGTGTGTGTGTGTATATGTGAAAAGAAAGCAAGTGCCACAACATGAAAATTCTCCCCAGAAATTGTGAATCTCACAGCCTGTTCTCCAGAGCTAACAGTAGAGTAAATGTGATGGGTAAAAAGTCATGAGACCCTAGACATCATGAAAGTCAGAGCAGCAGAAACTTGGATGAATACTAACTAAGGCAAAGCCATTTATAATGAATTTCAACGGTACATTATACCATGATACTTTTGGTTGTTTCTTTCACTTGTAATTCCATTTAATACTTTAATGTATTCTGTAAATATTTGCTCTGCTTGTAATCTCCGCTGGGTCCTGTCACAGGCTCTGTGGATGGTCAGCAGCAAGAGAAAAAGTCTGCTGCCATGGAATTCACTGATTTTCTTCAAATAAAATAACACCGAGTCTGTTCTGGAATGACTGTAACTACTGGTTTTATACAATGAAATAAACACTATCCTTTTACTTCAAGTTTTGATTATTAACAGTTATTTTTACATTGGGTCTTCTGTAGAGCTACCTAATTTAAATCTCTTGACTTTTATCTGGAATGCTACCTGAGAGTGAAAGTGTAAATAGCCTTTTTAAATATTTATGGTAGTCCAAGATGATACATGTAAATGGAGATTATGACCTATAATTTTTATCATTTTCATTGCATGAGACTTTTCTTTTTCCTCTATTTCATATAAAACTAATTAAGTAATTAATCTGAATAGGATATATAAGAACATTTCATGATATTAAAAACAGTGCACCGAGGCGTGAATTACGTCTCCCCTATTTCTCTCCTAACCAGATTCTTCTCTCTGGAGGCAACTTGTGTAATGGGTTTCTTGTGTATATTTCAAAAGAGACTCATTAGTTAAATACATCTATGTCTATATCTATATATCTATATCTATTTATATCATCTATATCTATCATCGATATCTATTTCTATATAGATATATGTGTGTACGTGTATAGCTATATGTGTATCTATATATATGTGTATATATTGGTTTTTCAAACACAAAAGGAATTATAATGCACATATTCTTCGGCACTCCCTCACCCAACATGCATCTTTTTTGTTCCACATCATAGAGGGTTCCTTTTAGGAGATGCATAGGATTCCAGGGTATAAATATACTGTACTGTATTTAGCCAGTTCCTCTTGATGGACATTTAGGTCGTTTCCAGTCTTTCCAAATAACACAGCAGTGACTATCCTTGGACACTCATCATTTGGCAAATGCTCACATGTATTGTAGGATACATTTTTGGAAGTGGAATTTCTGGGTCAAAGGTATGTGCACTTGTACTTTTGATATATATTATCAAATTGCGCTCAGTATAAATTGTATTAATTTACATTTAATAATATGTAACTGCGTTTTCCTTGAAAACATGGCCAGAGAATATATTATTAAAGTTTTTGACTTTTGTCAATTTAATAGGTAGAAAATGATGTCTCTTAGTAGCTTTAATCTGTATTTCTCTTATGAGTAACACTGAGCATCTTTTCATATGTTTAAGAATTATTCACATTCCTTTTTGTATAAACTGTTCATAATCATTGCTGGCTTCTCTATGGGGTTATTGTCTGGTCTTATTGATCAACGTATAGAGTAGAATTTAGCCCTAGTCTAATGCAAAATATGTTGCAAAGATTGTACCCAGTTTGTTTGTCATTGAACCTTGTTATGGTGTTTTGGCTTGTTTTCGTTGTGTTGAGTTTTTATGTAGTTGAATTTATACATGTTTCATTTTACATTCTCTAGGTTTTGTGTTTTATTTAGAAAGGCCTTTCTTACTTCAAAATTATAAAAATAATTCTCCCATTTTTTTCATACTTTTATGGTTTTTGCATTTAAATATTTAAGACTTCTGGAGTTTATTTTGGTGTAAAATGTGATACTAGGACAAAGGGAACTGTATTGGTTAGGATTAACTTCAGCTGAGAATAATAAATAAACATAAAGAAATGATGTATTAAAAAAAATGAGGTTTATATCTCTCTCCTATAGAGTTAGTAGGTTCAGAGCTTGTATAAGATCCTATGATATGAGAGATTCATACTCTTTCTATCTCATTCCTTCACTATGACCTTCCATCTCTAATGTAACTTTATAGTCCAAGAAAGCTGTTGGAGCTCCAGCCAAAACATTGGATTCCAGCCAGCAGGAATGAGTAAAACTGAAATAAGGCCTAAACTTTCCCTTTAAGGGACTTCTTAAAAACTGCCCATACCAATTCCGTATGCATCCATCCGATGGGCTAGTACTTGAATCACAGGCCACGGTAACCTGCAAGGGAGTCAGGGAAAGAAAGCCATATACTCAGCTAAAAATCAGGGATTCCGTGGTCGAGGAAGAAGGGGGCAATGGATGATTCTTGGCCATCAGTATAATTATACCAGCCCCTATTTTGAAATGCCTGGACTTATTTTAGTTTTAGTCCTCTGGCTTGAGTCAACGCTCACAGTCAGTTCTTTCTATTGGAGGTGCTATATTCATCTCAGTTGGTTGTAGTTTGTTCTCTGATGGTATCTTCAAGAAAGGGATGAATGTATTCTTTGAGTTTTGGAAAGTCCAAAAATGTTTTCTGTTATCTTTTTTTAAAATTAAAGTTTATTGGGGTGACAATTGTGAGCCAAGTTATATAGATTTCAGTGCACAATTTTGTAATACATCATCTATATATCACATTGTGTGCTCACCACCCAGAGTCAGTTCTCCTTCTATCACCACATATTTGATCCCCTTTATCCTCTTCTACCACCCTCTCCCCCCTTACCCTCTGGTAACCACTAAACTATTGTCTGTGTATATGAGCTTTGTTTCTTCATTTGTTTTTCTTGTTCTTTTGTTGTTTTCTGTTTTATATCCCACACATCAGTGAAATCATATGGTTCTCTACTTTGTCTGACTTATTTTGCTTAGCATTATAATCTCAAGATGCATCCATATTGTTGCAAATGGCACTATTTTATCTTTTCTTATGGAAGAATAGTATTCCATTCTGTTATTTTTATATTGGATGCTTGAATCCTTGGGTTGCTTTTGCTTTCTTGAAGATTTTCCCAGCATTTCCTAAGTCTGTATTTTTCTTGAATGTTGCTGAGGCGAAGTCTAAGTTGATCCTGAATTTCCCCCTTATAGATGGCTGGTTCTTTCCTGCCTAAAGGATTCTTTATTTGAAGCCCTTTCATTTTACTGTGTATGTTTGAGTGTTAAACATTGTGTGTTAATTTTCCTAGATAAAGTGCATCTTTAAGTCTTTAGATTTAAACCTTCTTTGATTTATTCTCTGTCTTTTGACTTATAATTTTTAAAATAAGTTACATTGGTCTTTACATTTTTTCTTGATTCTTTATTTTCATTTTATTCTTTTTTCACTTTTCTTATTCCTGTTTTTTGTGTCCCTTACTATGTTTCTAGCAGGCTCTTACTGTCTCAAAATGAGTGTTCATATCTGTGGTGGTTTAGTTCTGTTTTTTTTTTTTTTAACCAGGTCTGCTTTCATCTCTTTCTGGTATCTTGCCAACTTTCCTAAACTCTTTTCTTTGAATTCTAATTTCATGAAAGTCTTTATTGCTTCTTTAATTTTTTTTTGATGTCATAGAGAGTTTTGGTCATAATTTTCATTGATTCCATGGCTCCATTTATCTGTTGTTTGAGCTTCATGTGTGACTTTCCCCCTGTCATTGTTTTTCTTTCTTTCTTTCTTTTTTTAAAATAAGATTTTATTGGGGAATTGGGGGAGGGGAACAGACAAGTTGCTGTCTTTTTGTTCTTCAGTCTAGTTGCGGAGAATGTTGCTTCACTGGTCCATGTTGGTATCGTCATTGCGCTCTTCCCAGGATGAGGCAGATCGGTCGCCGGCCTCTGGATGGTCGCTCACTGTGGTTATTGGCAGCTCACGCTGTCTGCCAGCCGCTCACGCTGGTTGCTGGCCACTCACTTGTAGCCTATGGCAGCCCACTGCAGCAGGGGCTGCAGCCTATACCATCTCCGGGGCTCGCACAGCCCAGCTCCAGGTGGAGCTGTTGTTAGCTGTAGAGGGCAGTGTCACTGGCCCTCATACGTGGGATCCGAACCGGGGCCGCTGGCATCCCAAAACCAGCTCTTAACCAATGCGCCACTCGGCTGGTTCATTCTTTTTTTTTTAAATGCAGTACTTTAATACAGATCTGATGGTGGCAGATTTTAATTATGGATAATGTTTGAATGAGGAATATTCTTCTTGGACCAGCTTGTGAGACTTGTACCATAGAGGAGTAAAGGCTATGTTTCAGAGTTGCAGGCTGGCAAAGATGACGTACGTATCCGTGGGGCTACTCAGGGAAGCCCCCTCACAAGTGACGGTAGGCTTTGTGCTCCCCAGTTGCCCACTTAGTTTGGAGAACCGTGCTTCAATGGCTTTGTCGGAGAGATTTTTCTGCAGGCATTTTCTGCTTCCCAGTCTTCTCTTTGCCTTTCCGAGAACTGAACAGTTAGGAGGCAGAACAGAGTTGTCAGAGAGCAGGCTCTGGATTGGATTCCTGACCCCTTCATTAACCAGCCGTGTGAATATGGGCAAGTTCCTTGGCTTCCCTGTACCTCATTTTCCTCATCCGTGAAAGGAAGCATAATAGTACTGCTCTCATAGAGTTTATGGGAGTGTAAAATGCAGGGATACATATATGGTGCTTAGAGGCCAGGCAGGCACAACGGGAAATGCCAACTTCACTGCCATTTAAAAACTGAAACCAGGGAATGAATGATTTTCTTTTCTATGTCAGAGTTGCTGCTCCCATTCCCTTTCCTTGCTTCTTCCTGTTCTCTAGCGTTTGGAAAACATTTCCATTTTGGTTGAGCAGCAATTGGGACATTTTTCTGTAGCCTGTCTGGGATGACAACATCCAGCTGTGTTGCCAAGAGCCTGTGAATGGGCATAGAGTTATCTCTAAAAATGAGCAATTCACTCTCAAGTGATTTTGTACCTCCTTGGCAGTTCAAGGCTCTTTCTCTTTTGCGCACCTCTTCCTTCTCTTGTGTGTACTCTTTACAGATAGAGTTCATTATCTCATTGACACAGACAAAATATGGTTAATAGATTTCACTTAACAGTAAAAGAAGACAACTGTTTTCTTATCTAAATATTCAAAAAATAAATTTACAGAAAAATATCGTCACACAAAACAGGGATATACAGTAAAAAGTTAAAAGTAATAATCTCATGGTGGTGGGAACATGGTATTTTACTTTTAGCTTTGCTGGTCTGTATTTTCTAATGTTCTACAGTGCACATATAAGGCTTTGTAAAATCATTTATAATAAAAGAAAACTGTCAATTGACTCAAAATCATGGTAGTTGTAACACTATTCTATTCAAATAAAAAATTGTATCATTTGAACTTGATCCTAAGAGAGGGAAACTTAAAAATTCTCCAGTCTTGAGGCAGAATACAACAGAACTGAATTTCAAAGAAAGTCTCTTTTTTTTTTCTCTTAAATTAATTAAATATAGATGGCTACAATGAAATGATATGTATTTTTGTCATTTGGTAACATTATCAAATAAAAATTTTCCCCATATTGTCATCAGTAATTAAAATGTTTGTATATTGGAACTTCGTCTTTATTTGGCAGTATATAATAAGTGAGAATTTCATGATAAATAATTTTTTCTAAGGAAGCAGAATGCTCAAAATGGGCTTTGTCAAAACAGACTTCAGTGTGGAGGTGGGAGAGATTATGACAGGGCCTTATATGCCAGGGTTTATATTTTGGATAGAAATCTTTCTTAAAGCCAATGATAAATCATTAGAAATTGTTAGCTAAGGGAGATAATGTAATCAAAGCAAACTAACCACACTTTTGTAATTATTTGATATCCCAGAAGTGAACTACCTTTGTAATATGGCTATAAATTAAGACATGGAATGCATGGGACTGAGTTATACATGAGCACTCCATTGGTCCCCAGTAGATATAATCCTAAAAAAGGTAACATTGTTTAAGAACAGTGATATTGCATCCAGGTTCAAACTTACCACTTTTACAAAAAGTGGTGATTGCCATTCTAATCACAATCTATTCTATTTATTTGAGAACATTAGGTTTCTGGGGAAAGAGAATGAATTTTGGAGACAGATTATTATTTGAATATTAACTTTGTTAATTTACTAGATCCATGATTTGGGGCAAGTTAATCTTTGGGTTTCATTTTCTTCATCCTTAAAATGTGGAAGTAATGTCGTCTTGCAGGTGTGTTGAGAATCTAGACAATATCTATAAAAGCACTTAATACAATGCCTGTCATACATAAGAAGTGCTAAATGAATAAAAAATAATTCCAAACCAAAAAACCCCAAACCAAGGAAACTGAGGAGTAAGTTTTACCAAAAATAGGAAAGTCAATTGAAGGGAATTAATTCAGTACCCTTCTTTTGTCTTCCATGTACCAGAGACACTTGCACTTAACACACTGTATAAAAATTTGTGTGCCTATCTCCCTCTTCAGACTGAGATTTTCAAGAGCAGGGAGAATGTCTGTATTTTTATATACTCATACTTAGGACAGTTGCTGGCCCATAACACATAATCAGTATTTGTTGCACTGAACTGAACTTGACCATGGCTATCTATTAATATCTCTCATTGTATGTTGCTATATTGTGAGAAAACGGCTGAACAAATATCTTTCAACTTTGGAGCATGTTTGAGATTTTTCTGGCTTAAAATAGGGAGCATGTAATAGACAGGACATTGAACTGCAGGGAGGACTCTGGGGAAAACTTCAAAGAGAAAGCTGCCATCTGAAACTGAGGGCTTTCACGTCAGACACGCTATGTATTACAATGCTTTGGACTGAGCAAACAAAAGTGGTGTAGAATATGAATCTTAAATGGAAAAATTACAAGGATAGATGCTCTGCTTCACCGATGTGCAATCCAGCTGTTTCTTACACAGGCAAGTCCTCCAGCTGAGAAACAGCAAGGATTTCTTTTTGTCCTTGTAAGTGTGCTAGGTGCTAAGGATGCAAAGATGAATATCTCAGTCTCCGCCCCTATGAGCTGGCTGGGTGTGACAGTCAGGGTGTGAACACCCCTTGCAGCATTCTATGTAGTTTTTGTCAAAATAACCCTTAAAGTTTTGCTTAAAATTGTTTTTTTACTCTCTTCCTTTTTGCCCTGAACATCATTGTACACTTGGCTCAGCCAAAGTTTCCCCTTTCTCGCTAGTCCTATCATTGTTGTCTTGGTGCAATATCCATACAGCAAAATTCATGCTCCATTACAGCGGTCATTTCAGGATGGAGGGGATTAGTGGTGGGTTTCATTTCTTTTCTGTGTGCTTTTCTATCATCGCCCAGTTCTATGAAATCAGTGGGCATTCCTTTGGCAATTAAAGGCATTATTTAAAAAAGATAATCACTATGCTCTAAAAAGTCCTGATTGTCCTCTTTTCAACAGTTGAACTCAAAGACTCATATTAACCTTTTAATCCAAAAGCCTAAGTTCGCCCCACCCTGCCTCCTGAGGCATTAATGTGTTATATCGCACAGTTTTTTTGGGAGATGGTACAGGATGAGGGAGTTACCCAAAGCCTGGCACGTTTTATGCTCAGTGAGATCATTGCTCCATCTGAGGGCTCTTCACAGTGCAGAATGTTGAGAGATGCGGGATCGATTACAAACACCACATGAATCTGTAGACTGTGACCCACAATTACATCTCCTGAGAGGGGCTGCTAGCTATTTTTTGAGAAGCCAGTTGGTATTAATTAATATTACTATTTTCTTGTCAGCTGCTTTTGACACTTTATAAAATTATTCATTGCCTCACTAGCTCTTTCCCCATTTTCCTTTACTATGTTTGTATTAATTTAATTTGGAATTGTTACAAACATGGCTGTGTGATTTTTAGTGTGGCAATTTTTTTTTTGTCTTCTATCTTCAGTTTAATCTCTTTGTATTGTGGTAAAATGGGTATACAAGATGATATCTACTACCTGGTGGTGTCCACCGCTGTAAATCTAGTTCCCATCCGTCATTATACAATTGATCCCCTTCACCCATTTTGCGCTCCCCCAATCCACTGGTGACTGGTAACTGGGGGTGGTTGCCAGAGGCAGTGGGTGGGGGTGTGGGCAGAGGGGTGAAGAGGGTACAGACTTCCAGTTATAAAATACACTAACTTCTGGGGATGTAATAAAGTACAGCATAGTGACTATAGTTAATGCTGCATTGATTGCATGTTTAAAAGTTGCTAAGAGAGTAAATCTTAAAAGTCCTCATCACAAGAAAAAAATTGTAACTGTGTGGTGATAGATGTTAATTAGACTTATTGTGGTGATCATAACAAAATATATACAAATATTGAATCATTATGTTGTCCACCTGAAACTAATATCCTCTATGTCAATTATATCTTAATTAAAAAACAGAAACAAATTTGGGGACATTGGGTTGAGGGAAATCGGATCGCAGCGGGTTGGTGAAAAGAGTCTTTTGAGGGCAGCCAGCATTTACCTATTTGGAAAATTTCTCATTAGGTAGGTCTAATCTCCAAAGCCATGGTGATAAATGAGAGGCTGCTGTATGGCTCCATAGTGGAGGAAGTCCCTAGGAATGTAGGGATGCTGAATTTGGGTGGTTTGTCAAGAAGGGCCTGGTGGGGGGTGGTCAGGGACAATCCGAGTTCTCCTCCCTGCTTACCGACATCTGTTTGAGGGGCCTCAGACAAGCTTCTGACTTTCTGGGCCTCAGTTTGCTTATCTGTCTAAAGAAGGCAGTGGACTAAATATTCTCTGCAGACCTCTCCTTTTGTAAACATTTTCTGGTGCTGATGTATCTTTATTACTAAGAGCTTCATCCATCCATGACACATCAAATTGGTTGTTAAAAGTTCTTCAGTCTTATTTTGGTTCCAGAAATATGTAACACTGAATTGTTTTGGTAATATTTTCTTCCTCTTAGGGCTGATATAGTACATGATGAAAATGAAAAGAAGCCTGTGACTAGAAGTGAGAAGAGTTGGGACAGTGAATCAGGTGGCAGAATATCTGGAAGCTTCTTGCAGACACAGATGGTTGATGTAAACTGTTGTGGCAGGGAATTGCTGCCAGACATCCCATGAAGTTTATTCCTAAATGTGGGATCAGTAAACTTTTAAAAACATACTGTGCATGTAAAATTATCTAAAACACTGCAAGTGCAAAATCCTTTTGTTTCAGCAATATCTAATCCTTCCCTTCTACTTATAAATAATTTAGATTAAAATCTGAGTGTGGTGTTGAGCAATTTTATTATCTTTTATAAAATTTTTGAATAGCTCATTATGAAGAGTTAAAGTTTTGAATGTGTGGTAGTCCCTGTTTCCAGAATATGTTTTATTTGACCTCATAATTTTTTTAAAAAGACAGAAATACTGTAAAGGACAATTAAGACATATAAAATTAATATAAAACACTGGAATAAAATGAAAGGATATTATGTCACAGTGTGTGGGCTGAGTAAAAAAAAAAATTAAAGTTGAGCCAGCTGCTAAACTCAGTGCTAAAGTGTAATGGTTAATCTTACACTATAGGAAACAACCAGAATTAGAGAATGGTTATATCTTTAAAATGTAACTTGGTGTAGTCAAACCAGGCAATCTTGCAGGTGGAAGCAGGAATTTTATGGAACATTAACCATGTTTCAATGCAGGAAATCCCAGCTGCAGAAATTGGTAATTGAATATATGTGGTTTTTCTTCTGTATATACCAACTAGTATTTACAATTTATGAATATTTTCACATGTATTGTCTAGTTTAATCTCTACACACTTCTTAAAAGGTATGTGGGTGGTATTATTGCATTAATAGCTTTACTTTCACTATGAAAAATTGGATGGTTTAACCATGTTAATAGCGACCAGCAAGCAGTGTAGCTGGTACTCAAATGTTATTTCTATTGGAAGAGCCTGTCTCATCAGCAGCATATAAAAGCTCCATAGAAAAGCATGTAGGAGTGCCCATTTTTGTCTTGGGATGAACTGGAGACACTGGTATGATTTGGATCCTTTAGTCAAACAATGGTTACATTTGGCTCCCCTCCAGGTTCATTCTTACCTAAAGTAGTAGCCATGAATTGACACTATTACATCCATTTTCTGGGTACATTTAATTTGAGGATTTTACAATAAAATAAATTTACCAAACATCTTGTCTAAGCTGATGGTAGTACTTTCCAAATTCTAAACGTATTGAAGACAAAGAACATAGGCTGGCCCCTTTATTTAGCCTGTCTGAAAGAATTTCCCTCCACCCTCCCTTTAGAGGTAAATATGTAAAGAAAAATAAGAGACTAGAATATAGAATGTTGGGAGAGATTATTAGGTCATCGAGCTCAATCTCCTCCTCACTGCTGGGATGTGAGCCACAAGACTTTGGCAGATATCTGTCCACTTCACTGTTTTAAAAGGTAATCCATTTGTGTGTGTGTGTGTGTGTGTGTGTGTGTGTGTGAGAGAGAGAGAGAGAGAGAGAGAGAGATCAGTCATTGTTATTTGTTACTTTTTCACAGCAAACCTAACACTGCCTCTTAGTAACTTCCTTCCACTGGTGCCTGTTCTACTTGTGAGAGTCCCTCAGGGTTAGCCAAAGTTCTTGTTGTCATGAAACTCTTTTCTTGCTTGGTTGCTTTTTTGTCCCCTCTAGGCCTTTTCAGTTATTCTCTGTGATATGGTTTCCAGACCCTTCCATTTTTTGGGTCCCCTTCCTTGAAAGTGTTGGGTCAATGTGTCCCTTAAATATGGAATCCAGAGTTGAATACAATCACCTGTGTGTAATGAGACCCAGCAGTGGCACTACGGACACTCTTGTTCTGGACACAGTAATTCCATTAATTCTGCTGATGATTGCATCTGATGTTAGTGCCTTGTCAGAAGGCTGGCCTATACCAATGCCATAGTTAACAAAAGAGAAAACATATATATTGCCCGACATGATAGCTATTTCGCCAGATCTGTCAATTCTGTGCCTCAAACCAGTTTTCATTCTGATCCTTAGAGCAGCTTCATATTGATTCCTGTTAAATTTTATTGTGCTATTTTTGATCTATTATTTTAATGTTTTATTAAACTTTCCCAAGTTTGTACTCTTGGCAGATTTTGTAAGCATACTTTAAATGCTTTTATTCAAGTTGATAAAATGTTGAAGATTCAGCATTAAGGTTAATATTCTATAAAATGCAACTAGGAACTTCCCTCAATATTGACAAAAATCTATGAATATTCTTAGAGCTCATTTTTCAAACAAGTACAAGTCAGTTAGAATGCTCATGCTATTGTTTCACTCTTCAGGATTATCTGTGGTCCTTGGTTTCTTGTACAATCCTTTCTACAGGATAGGTACCCTGACAAAGTTTTGTTGAATTGATTTGAATGTCTCCATTTGTGATTGCTCAGTGTTTTGAGTTTTTTGGCTCTCTGCAATCAAATAAAACCTTAGGGACACGTCAGAGAACAACTCTTATCACTCATCCTTCAGAAAGTTTTCCTCTGTTAACTTTAAGCTACATTAATCTTTAAGTCCTATAGCTTAAGTTGCCTATATCCATATCTGAGCATTTAATTATGGACTCCTCTGTGCTATTATCTAAAGGTTTTGAGTGTGTTTGTATAGCAACATCTATTTTTCTTTTTCTTTTTTCTATGCAATATTCTCTTCTCAGTACATATCACTTGTAATGAGACCCCATTTTGGCCACATTTGATTGATTCAAGGTTGGTCATCTGATCCAAGCATGAGCAGTCAGAGTTCTTCCCTGGAATTTTGGAAATTGAGAAAGAGGTGGTTGGCCCTCTTTAGGAGCCTAATTGTATAAAAAGAAAAGCTTGGGAGTTTTTCATGGATGCTTCCTTGTAGGCAGAAGATATGAGTAAATCAATCAAAAAGTGAGAGAGAGTGAAAGAGACAGAGAGATAACATATAGATGAAGCAGCTATGTAGAGAAAGGTAGCCACTACAACTAGAAAGATCCAAAGGAATTTGAGTCCCTGGACCCAGTGTGCCCAAGGCCTAGCCATATTCCTTTGCTCAGGACCCATACGATGCATTCAGTGAATTCTCCTTTTGTAAGCTAGTTTAAATTGTGTTATTCCAATATTCAAAATAAGGATTTTAGAGTTGTCCATTGGCAACTCAAATAGTGGAGAGCTGTGAGATGACAGGCAGGGTCTTCTTGTGGCTGGATCTGGCACTGCATGAGTTTTGTTTGGCTCACATGGTATTTTAAAACATGAAAGTAGCATCCAGAATTTTAAAAATTAGGAAAATTTTTACACATGGATTCTGGCTTCTCTTAAAAAGATCTAGCAGCAGTAGGCTGACATCCTACCTGTCAACAGAGGCTGGAGCAAGAGGCCAGTTGTTTCATTTAGAAAGGGAAGACACACCCTATTTTCTTCTAGTGTTCTTCATCCCATACTTCCTGGAAGAGGAGACAAAAATCAGTTACTATTTCACATCATATATATACACACATACACATATATGAATAATTTTTCTTAACAATAGCTTTAAAAATGAGAAAAAACCCAGGGAGATGGAAGACTGACAAAATCATATCTTTAAAGGAAAAATGTCTCTGTGAAAGTCAAATCTATTTTTATACTTGCTTACCTTCTCTGACTTACTTCACTTGCCGTGCATCTTGATGCACATGAGTGTGAAGGGAAAGGGGCCTCTGTAGAATGGAGAAAAGGTGAAGCTAGAGAAATGGCCGATGAAATGACCTGTGGCAGGGAATGGCTAATGAATTGCCAGAGAAATTGGTACTTAACATTCAGTTTAAACTTCTTTAGAACTGTGATTACCCTTCATTATCCTCAGTCTTCAGAAAATACATATTACATGTAATAACCTTAGATTAAGGGTGGTTGGTGGATTAAAGGCAAAGGGACTTCCAAACTGGGATAATGACAAGTGAGTAGAAATCTCCAGTAAATATACTAGAAAAAGGTGACAAGATTATTGGGGGACTGTGTATGATTCAACTAGGTAGAATCATTTTATTTGACATGAATGCAATTACTTGAATTTGCAAATTCATGACATTTACTGCCCTATTCTTTTGGTTTAATGTTGTCTTTTGGGTTTTGCCCTCTTTACCAGTCACCAGCACTTTATATAAATCTTGTATTCAGATCCCTGAGAGATGTCTGATTGGCTGAATTAGTCTCTATCTAGGACAAAACAGCTTTAGTGGCCAGAGGTCTTTCCCGGATCCTTATATATAAGTTGCAGGCCAGGCTGGAGTTGGTGGCTATTGGGTCAGACAGATGTGGCCAAGTGGGGAGGCTCCCCTGGGCAAGATTCCTGTGAGTACAATAAAACTTTAATAGAATCATACCTCCTATCGTTTTACTCGATTTTATGAAATTTGCTATGTACAGTATTGTCCAACTCAGCATAAATTATTTTTTGGAAGTAAGTTGAATGAGGAGGGTCCATTAATAAGTTTGAAAAATCTAGGATAAATATCCTGATGTTTATTTTTAGCTTTCGTAAACTCAAGCCTTATAATCATAATTCCAAGATTGTTAAACTTTCACATCATTTAACATTCCTTCAGCTTTGGTCAGAATGGACATCAATATATTTACAATATACTAATTCAAAGACCAAAAAACTAAAATCTTTTATGTCCAAGCATTTTCATATTTTATACTTACATTCATTTTATGTAAGCGTGAATAAATGTTATCAGAAAGAACCATTTAAGTGCTCCACTATTGAATTTGTAAACTGAGTATTGAGAAGGAAACTTTTAGGAACACTTTTTTTGAATAAGAATTAACTATCATGAAAGCCATGGTGTAAAAATTTATTTTAATTTTATGCAATGCTTTTAGACCACTTAAAGTATGCTTGACCTGACCGCACAATTTCTGTTTACTAGAGGACAGTCTAGGGAATATTGACTCTCTAGAATGAACAATCATTGAGCCATCTTTTAACATTTTTGCTTTAAGTGAAGCCATTTTGCATGAACATCCTGGACACTTTCTTGTTGAAGCACTGTTTTGTATGTAGCTATAGTACAGTTCCACTTCACCACTGCCTAATGGTTATCAATAATATGGATTAGGAATGCCTGCCCACCAAGTGCAAAATCAACTTGAATGATAAAATATATTTCCAAGCTTACTGTGTTGTTTTGAAGCTGGTATGTGATATTGTCTGCTTGTTCCCTGAAATGTCAATGTAGCAACTGACAGTCCTGTTATATGGCATCTACCTTGTGTTGTTATCTTCCTGGTAAGAATGTGGAAACTGGACATATGTAAGTATTAATAATATTAGACTTGTACTTGAAGCACAGGTAAAATTACTATCAAGGAAATTCCTAAGCCAGGGCAGCAGCTAGGAAGAAATGTGCTGCATTAAATGGTAAAACAAAGAGTCTAATGACAGGACAATTGCTTTGTAATTCATTGGCTGGATTCTGGTAAGAAATGTAGACTTTCTGGGAGCTTTGAAAATGTGGTGAAACAACAGAATGATAAAAAGCAAATTTTGTAGGGGGTCTGGGGAAGTGGGGTAGGGGTAACAGTGGGGGTGGGGAGTGGAGTTCAGTATACAGAGGGTGCCAAAAATATGTATACACATTTTAAGGAAGGGAAAAAACTGTATTGAAATTGTAATACAATGAATGATACTAGCATTCATTTGATTAATGTTATCTTTTGAGCAGACCTCATACTACACATTGCTATGTAATTCAATTCAACTTTGAAAAGTAATACATAGATAACATCTCAAAATGTGTACAATTTTTTGGCAGTATATATATATACTGGGGTTGCCAAAAAAATGTATACAAATGGACACTTTGGTCAACATTGCTCAAGCAGTAGTTCGCCGTAAACAGAAGTTTCTGGATGTTGATAATCACTTTGAGCACCTCTTGTAATTGCAGAAGTCAAACATGACTTACATTCATCTTTTGTTATCAGTATATATTATTACAATTTTAATAGTTTCTCCTTTCTTAAAATGTGTATACATTTTTTGGCACCCTCTGTATATCCCTTATTGGTTTAGATTTCTCCACAGACCTTGTCATCGTGTTAGTTTATCATATGTCACTTGAGATAACTTCAACAATTATATTCAATTTAGAAGTATGATTTGGGACAATAATATAAAAAGTGTTTACTTCTAAATATTTTAAAGATTTTTAAATAGGAACTTCTGGTAGTTAAAGAAAATAGAATCTTTAGGTTTTTGACAGAAAATTGGCAACCACTTAAATGGAGAGAAAAAAGATCACCAATGTTATGGTAAGAAAGAAAAGTCAATTAAAATTCCTGGATTCAGAGTCCTCATTTTCACAAAAGAACTTCAGAAACATAATCATGCCTACTCCCCATTCCCCCAATCCATAAACAGCATTTGATATGTTTTCCACTATATGGAATCGGGTCTACTCAGTTATTCCTGCCAGATTGTTTATTTTACTCAAGTGCAATGATATATGTTTTCTATCTGGTGCTTGTTTTTTTATTAATATCTCACAGTAGAGCGTAATGAGAAACTGCTTAGAAGGGACCAAAGTCTGAAGCTGTGACACCTTTCTGATACAAGGAACATACCTTATCTGCTGTTTTACATTTCACTGGTTCCCTTCCTCTGTTTTAATTACTTACGGTCAGCTACAGTCCAAAAATATTAAATGGAAAATTCCAGAAGTAAAGAATTCATAAGTTTTAAATTGTGCACTGGTTGAAGTAGTGTGATGAAATCTCGGGAGTTCCACACAGTCTTGCCCAGAGAAGTACGTGACTCATCCCCTTGTCCAGGGGCTTTACACTGTAGACTCTCCCCGACCTATAGTCACTTCACAGCTCGTTTGGTTATAACACAACAGATCAACTGTTACATTATCTCAGTGCTTGTATTCAAGTAACTCTTGTTTTACTTAGTAATGGCCCCAAAGCACAAGTAGTGATAACTGACAGGATATGGCTAAAAGAAGCTTAAAACATGCTTTCTTTAAGTGAAAAGGTGAGCACAATAAAATATGTTTTGGAGGAGAGACCACACTCACGTAACTTTCATTAGAGTAATTGTTATAATTATTTTATTTTTAGTTATTGTTGTTAATCTCTGATGGTGTCTAATTCATAAATTAAACTTTATCGTAGGTATGCATGTATAGAAAAAACAGTATATTAATATATAGGGCTCGGTATTATCTGCGATTTCAGGCATCCACCGGAGGTCTTGGAATGTATCCCCCATAGATAAGGGGGGAGTATTGTGCTTGTTAGAAAATCCACCTGCATTCCTTGGCCAAACCTTGAAGATACCTTGATTACTGAAATATTTGAAAATGTTTTCTAACATCAAAGTTTGAAACCCACTTGTATGCTGGCTCTTTAAAACTTTTTTTTTTTAAATTGTAGTAAACCTACATATTGCTTATTTTGCTCATTCTTCCCTTTTGAGTCTGCCCATTTTCATTCCTCCATGAGTTCTGTTCTTTTTTTTTTTTTTTTCCTGAGGGCAGGGTCATTGGCCCTCATATGTGGGATCCGAGCCGGGGCCGCTGGCGTCCCAAGCCAGCTCATAACCACCGCGCCACTTGGCCGGCCCCATCAGTTCTGTTCTTTTAGTTATTGAATGATTACTTGGAATTTCACTTCCTACACAGAGACTTCGTTTTTAGCACAGTACTCCAGACATAAAAAGGTCCCTGGATAAATATTTGAAATCATTAATGATGGTAATCATACAATAAACTCTAAGAAAGAAATTGGGTAGTTTCACATCTCAATGATTTATGAATTTTTTTTAATGTTTTGCTATTAATGTCAAAAATAGGGAGTAAAGATTCAGCTCTCAATTTTGTAGGCGAATGGAACCGGGTTCTAGTCTTTGCTATGCCTCTAGTGTAACTTGTTGCACAGTCATTTTTAACCTTGTGGGGCCAGTTTCTTTAGTAGTAAAATAGCAGTAATTGATTTGGTGGCTCTCTGTGTTCTTATTCTGAAATTGTATGATTCTATTGTATTTAAGACTAATTTCTTTCTCAGTAATTCTAGGTATTTTTTTGATGTCAAACTTTTTCCCTTTGGGGTAGATTCCTTTTGCTTTGAGGCTACATATAGGCTAGAAGAGGCACAGTTTAGCCTATTTTGGGGGATAGTAGCTCTAGCTACAGGGTCCAAGTGAGAGGCCCTGAAGGGAGGACTGAAGGGAGGGAGTGAGGAAAATAAAGGAGATGAAATCCATTGAGGATAAATTTTACTTGGTTCACAGTTTTGCCCAGGGCTCTGTGTGAGTGATTCCTGTGGGAGAGAAATTTGAGGAAGTAATGGAACCACAGAAATATTAAAGTGATTCTGCTTTCTTTTGTCATAATAAACGCCTTTCTAGCCACTAGTACTGTGCTGAACCCTATTAGAGCTAGAGGCAAAAGGATAAATCAGCAATACTAATCCTATCTTTATTAAAATTTTGGTATATTGTTAATCCTGAATATTTTTTCATTAATTTTTATTCTTTTAAAAATATTGTGTTAAGGTATCATTTATCTTGATTGGGTACTGAGATATTTTGGAAACCATTATATTTTCCACCCAACGAGAGTAGTTCATTTGCTTCATCCTCAATAAAAACACTTTGTGATTCCTATCTGCCTCTTAAGACATTGGCAGTATAAAGAGGGTCAGCTGTTGGCAGCACACTGAGAATGCGCCCTCTAGTGGGGTTCTTGCTTTCTGAAAACTTAAAACATCAATCAGTTGCAACTCCTCTGCTTGGGGCATATAATGGACCCAAAAGATGTATAGAGCACAGTTTTCAAAAATGCCATTAGTGGTCCTTTTGGTTGCAATCATGTGCAATTCACATTCCCAGCAACCATTCCATTGTAATCTTAATGGAATTATTCCTGAAATTTTAAGACAAAAGATTAATACAGAAGAAATTCTTTCTAGAGGCAAAGCAAAACCACACCAGTAAATGAGACAATCAGTCAGCCAGAGGCAGGAAGAGCTGCCTGCAATTGCTCTGGGAAATGACATGGGAACACTTGTTAAAGGAGGAAAAAAGCTGGAAAGTGTAACTGCAATCTGGTGAGGTGGAAGGATCTGAATATTTCGGGGAACAGAGAACAACTCCCAGGATAGACATAGAGTAACTAATAATAGGTCTTGGACATGTTTCCTTCTATCCAACCAAAATAATGCTGTCCCACAACTGTAGGATGGAAAATGGAAGTGATAGGGGCTAGTGAACCAAAAGGAGAAATATGTACTTAATTACACATCTGTGTAATAGAAAAAAAAAAGACCAAGTGTTAAAATGAGTCCATTTCATAGTCCATTTATAAAAGTCAGCAGGGTGGCATGACAAAATGAAAGATGACACAGGCTGGCTCCTTGAGATACAAGCCACTTCCTTATTTCTTCTCTTTTGAGCTATTCTGAGGCTTTAAACAAAATTGCTTAAAAAAAGGAAAAACCGCCTGGTGGGACTGTAAATAGTGCAGCCACGGTGGAAAACACTTTGGTGGTTTCTCAAAAAGTTATACAGAATTACCATATGACCCAACAGTGCTACTCCTAGATAGAAATCCAAATTAATTGAATATAGGGACTCGTACACCAGTGTTTATTGCAGCATTATTCACAATAGCCAAAAAAACCCAAAACAGCTTAGCTGTCCATCAACAGATGACAGGATAAACACAACGTGACATATTCATGCAATAAAGTATTATTCAGCCATAAAAAGAAATGAAGTTCTTTTACATGCTATAATATGGGCAAACCTTAAAAACATTACAATAAATGAAATAGGCAATATACAAAGGGCAAGTAATATATGATTCCACTTATGTGAAATATATAGAGTAAGCAAATTCATGAACAGAAAGTAGAATAGAGGCTACCAGAGGCTGGGGAAGGGAAAAAGGGAAGGCACTGTGTAATGAGTACAGAGTTTCCGGTTACGGTGATCAAAAAGTTATGGAGATATATACGGCAATGATTGTACAACATTGCGTATTGTAATTAATGCCACTGAATTATATGCTTACAAATAATAGTTTTATATTTTATTCCAATACAAATAAAAAATATATAAAACCCCCAAAAAGGGAATAAAACAGAGGAGCATAGATTTTTATGAAATATAATATTTCTGAAAATTATTCAATTAAAGCCAATTCCTGCATTTGGAAGCCATATTCTTTTTTTGACCAATTCAACCAAATATTAGGGAGCCAAAGACCAATATTCTCCAGAAATTTTTTCAGGAGTAGAAGAGGTTTTAGAGAAATAAAATCTTATCTGAACCATGAAACAGGTACTTAATCTGAATTAAGTTGTCCATTTTCGTTTCCCAAAGCTCTCCCCTCAATTAGGGCTAAATTATACCCTGAGGGTGGTAATCACTATACCTCCTGTACTTCCTATTGCTGATCGATAGCATCATCTCTTAGGAAGGCAGGGATGACCCCTGATATCGGTCCCTCAACTCAGTGTTCTCAGACAGTTTTTATTTGTGGTGGTAGTGGTCAAGGGGCTGAGGCTGGGGAAATATGGTCCTTTATAGCCCTTCCAAACTACAAATAGCTGGGATCTTTTCCACACAATTCTGGAACATTTCAATGTTTGAATTCAGACTTTCAATGTCTGAATACATTAGAATGTGGAATTTAAGGCATTTATGCTATAGATTTTTTGTGATTAAGCTTAAAAAATAACAGTGGCAGATTATAGTTTTTTGAAAATCTAAATTTGCTACATTTATATGCAATAAGAATATTTGAGTGCTAGATAAGATATTCTGTTTATCTTTTCATTAAATCCAGCTTTTCCATATTAACCACTTTTGACCACCTTGGATTATTACAGATATTTAAATGTAGCTTCATTAAAAGTACCTATTTTCCTATCCAGAGTAGACTTTCTCGTCTGCTTGGGTTTCACTGTATTCTTAGCTGCTGTAAGCTAAGGACGGTTCATCCTATTTGTTTGACTATTTTACTCACATTTGGAAGCCTAAGGAAGAAATGTGTCTTTCCTCTGGCGTTGGAAAATTTTACCCCCTTTAACCAGGCTTTTATAATTTTCTCTTTCACAATTTCCCTTGTTATTTTTAGCCCTGGTTATTTTTAGCTTTTTGCCAAGTCCCCTTGTGTTTTTGTTTCTTTTTTTCTTTGACTGCTTTCTGCTCTCTATGCTCAGGAAGGGTCAGGGGGATTTTATTACTCAGTGAGTCATGTGTCTGCTACATGGATAGGGTCTCCACCCCAAGCAGAAGAACATGCTGGGTATTATGTAGGTGAATGTGGAAGTACCTATATATGTATGTGTAGACACGTGTCTCTATTCGTTTCCTACAAAGAAACAGGAGCCAGAAAAAATAAAAGTGGGGTGGTCTGTTTCAGGTAGGTGCCACTTGAAACCGAGTGACTGTACGTATAATGCTGACATCTATACTTACATATAAACAATGACCTAATAATGCACCTTTTGTGAAGATATTTAATTTTGAGTGCATTTGAAAGTGTCATGCATACATGTATTAATCTCTAGAGTTGCCATTTTCAAAAATTTCTAGTGTTTTATTGTTTTGAATGCCTTAGAACTCTCACTTTGTATTTTGGTATCTTTAAATCTTTATTTTATGAATGTAGAAACTTTCAGAAAGTTTTATATCACTAAAATAGTTTTATTGTGCAACACTTTTTTTCCTATCTGCCTTTTGGTGCCAGAAACAGTGTGCTGTAATTTTTTTTTAGTTTCAGGTGTACAAAACAATATAGTGATTCGACCTTTATATGAACTAATTGATTAGAACTGTCACTTCCGATGTGATGTTTGGTTGGCTCTGGAGTTAATAAAGCATCTCCACATCTAACATACCCATGTTCAATTTCGAGGAATGTTTAGAAATGATTTTGTGAGCCTATTTACATCAATAACTCATTCTGCTACTTGAGTTCTGCCTCAGGACATGCTGCTGCTAAAGGCCCAAACAATTGCATTTCTAAGTGACATTTCCTGGCCAAAGACAGCTGTTGTGAATGAGTGAATGACTGAATTAATTAACTAATTAATGAGTGAATTAATCATATAAGATTTAAAATAGTCTGTATGCTTTCATTGAAAGGAGAATGTGGGGCAAGGAAGTCCCTCTTATCATGAAATGAGATTTTTGGCATGAGGATGTAATATAAGTAGCAGAAAGCAGGATGATAGACACACAAAATTCCTGTATTCCGAAGAACGTTCTAGATTGCTGCGAGTCATAAGAGAGGGGCCAAGTAAAATCGCTGTCTGGAACCTGTGGGCGTCTTTGTGAGTTTATGCATGAAACACTCCTCCTATTATCAGCTCCCCCCTTCTCAGGTTAGTTCATGCCTATATTTCTGATTTTGTCTGCCTATCATCTATTCCTATTTCTTCTAACAGCAGCTTAATTTTTCTTTTGCTGAGTGGCCCCTGCCCTGCTGAACTCAGTGTCAGTGGGGCTGTCAGGCAAGGTGCCCATTCAACTTCTGTCTGAGGGGTGAGCATCAACTCAAGATGGGGTTCTTTCTTCTTGATTTGAATTTTGTCCTGAGTAACATAGGACAACTGAGTAGGACTGGAACTTGTTTCTTATGATAGGGGGTTGGTGGTTGTGGTGGTCGTGAAGGAATTTTCTGTTCTGAAATTCCTAGAGGTGTTTTTCCTAAAAATGTTGTTGTTGTGTTGTTGTTGTTGTTATTATTGTTATTATTATTATTATTATTATTTGCTTTTTCTTTGGTTCCAGCAATAACCTCATGTTATGGTAAAACATTCCATTGCTTTCCTCATCCTAGCTGGAATCAGTTTCTGTTGTTTGCCATTGACACAATCTAAGTGATACAGGCTCTTTTCCTCAGTTCCATGCCCATGGTGGGTGGTTTTTCCTGAGTCCGGGCTCAGTCTTGGCAAGAAGCACAGAGGAAGGAGCCTATCAGGGCTTCTTGGTGTTGCAGCTATTTTCTGCTCTGCGGAAAGATGTCCAAGCTGGCCTCTAAATCGATTTCTACTCTCAACTGACCAATCCTAGCATGTAGGCCATCTGGCTGGTCAGCCTCACGATTGGTCACTAGGGTGGGCTTGCCTCATTAGACTGCATGGAGATGCGGCTGTAAAGAAGCTGGTTCTTCCCTCGCTATCCAGTGTCTCTCATAAAATCAATGACTTGATCGAAAATGACCCCTTTCCTTGCCAAAACTACTTTTCATGTGAAGGACTATAAACTGTGTGCTCCTTTGTTCTGGCTTCAGTTATTTTATTTATTTATTTATTATTTATTTATTTATTTAGCTGAGCCATCCTGCCACCTGTTGGCAGCTCAGCGGCTGCTCAACTTGGGCCGGGAATCAAATCGGCAACCCTGTTGCTCAGAGCTCGCACTCTTGAATGAGCTCTTCACCAACTGAACCACTGAGCTGGCCCAGCTTCAGTTATTTTTATCATTTGCATATAAAACATTTATTTTTCTCCCTTAGACGTATTCCTCTTTTGGTGTCCTCTCTTAAAATATTAGATTGAGTTTGACAACTTTCTTCATTTAATAAATGCATCCCTCCTGACAGAACTCTTCTCACTCCCTCTTAGATAGATGTCAACTGCACAGTTTAGGCCTGTGACCTTTATTTTACCGCTGAGGCCAAGAGATACATGAACCTAGAATTGCCTTGAGTTTTGTGTTCAAAGGTTGATAATGAGCTTTCAGGAAGAAGAGTTATCCGTCTTCTTGTGTGCTACTAGTCTAGGTCTAGATGGTGTTATCCTCTCTTTCATTTAAAGTCCCCCTCTCCACCCTCCCCGATTTTTCGATGAGAATACCATATGGCACAGGATAAGAAGTCTTGTTAAAGTTGGGACATTACATTTATTTCTTCCTCTTGATCCGCTAGATCTATTAATCTGTTATGTTACAAAATTAGGTGAGTCTGATGAGAACTGTTCCTTACAGATCATGCATTCTGATGCCTTTGAGGTGTCTGTAAATTTATTGTGTAATGACTTCTTTTGGTAATTTTCTAGCATACCACATAGATTTGAAATATCAGAACTATTTCCTTTTTCAAATATAACTACTCTATTTCTCCTCACCCTGTTTGTTTTTAAAAATGGAACTGTGGAAAATATACAGATTAACATAAAGACTAATATAAAAAAATATTATTCCAGCTTAACCACATAACAGTTTTTAAAATTCATCCTTCTGTTGATAGGCATATGCATTATTTTCAATATTTTGCTATCATAAATAGCAATACAAAGAACATTACATTTAAGTGTCTTTAGCTACCCCCCTTTAACAGATTCTCTAGGGTATGTGCCTAGGAGTGGAATTGCTGAGCTTGGAAAACATGTTTATATTCAATTTTATTAGAAAATTACCAAATTTTTCTTCAAGGAGTGCCAATATTACCCATTATCAATGTGTGAGAGTTCTTGCCAACACCTGGTACTGTCACATTTGAAATTTATTGCTAACCTGATGGGTGTGAAATGGTCTCACATTGTGGTTTTAATTTCTATTTTCGAGATTAGTGGGTAGGATGAACATCTTTACATTTGTTCATTATTCATTCATGTTTCTTCCTCTTTGACATGCCTCTTTATATCCTTTGACTATTTTTCTATTGGGCTTTTTTCTCTTCTTATTTTTCAGAGTTCTTCTAAAATTCTGAATATCATCCATTGGTAGCTCTGTTCGTTTTACATTCTCTGGTCTATAGCTTGTCTTTTCATGTTTAGCTGTCTTCTGTTGGACTCAAGTTTTATTTTTTAAATGTAGTAAGTAGTGTATTTTTTTTATTGTTTGTACTTTTGGTACCTCATTTCAGAAATCTTTTTTTTTTTCTCCCCAGAGACATAAAGATTGTTACTCCTTCTTATAAACATTTTAATTTTTTGTTTTTCATTTTGGTCTCTTAAGCCACAAAAAACTTTTGCATATGGTAGTCCAATTTATAAGTTTTCCATATATTTAGACAATGCTTTGTCCCATAATCATTTATTGAATAGTGTTTTGCTTAGTTCTTTTCCATTGGGCTAACTTTCCAAGACCCCATTGTCTTCATCTTTAGAGTTTTGTAATGTGATGTTTTCTTACTACGCTGTCAAATTACCTCAGGTTGTGCTTCATTTCCAAAACCGACTCAGCTTTTATTGTTCCATTGCTTTTCTAAATAAATTTTCCATCAGGTTTTCAAATTCCACAGAAATCTCTTTTGGAATTTTAATTTTAATTACTTTAATTTATGTATGAATTTGAGCAAAATGAAAATCATAATTGTTTGACTCTTTCTACCCAAGAACATCATATATTTCTTTTTTTATTTTTGCCATCCTTTTCTGCCTTTCAGCCATGTTTTGTAAGTTTTCACCACATAAGTACAGCCCAATTAAAAAAATTTATTTCTGCGTATCTTTAGTTTTTGCTATGGTTATAAATGGAATCTGTTAAAAAGTACATTTTCTAATTGTTGTTATATTTAGGAATACTATAGATTTTATATATTGCTCTTTTTTTGACCTCACAATTCTACTGAACTCTTATCATTTGTCTATAGATACTTTTAGAGTTCTCTAGGCTGAAACTCATGTTAATTACAAAGTAATGACACTTATGCTTACTCCCTTCCAATCCTTATATCTTTTATTTTTACTGCATTGGTTAGGACTTCCAGGACATGGTTGAATAGAACCATGATAGCAGTGTCATTGTCTTATATTTGGCTTTTAAGGGAATGCATCAGACTTCCCATCAGTATGTATAATATTCACCCTAAGCTTTTGGTACATATCTTTTTTAGGTTAATGAAGTTTTTTTTTTTTTTTTCTTTTCTTTTTTTTTTTTCCTAGTGCTAATTTGCTAAGAGTTTTTCTTTTGTTGTTTTGTTTTTGGTCATGGGTAGGATGTTATCTAATGTTCCTCCCAACCCATCTATTGAGATGATGATATAACTTTTCTTTTAACCTACTGATTAATGTAGTAAAAATCATAAAGATATTTTTATCACATCCTTGCATTACTGTTATAAATAAAGCATGGTTATGTTTTCTAAAGCACACTGCTGGATTTAGATTGATGATATTTTCTTTAGGATTTTGTGTACATGCTGTTAAGTGAGATTAATCTATAATTTTCCATTTTAAAATACCTTGGTTTTTGTATTAAGGTTATTGTTAGCTTCATTAAATGAGTTGGGCACCAGCACAACCACCTTTTAAGTTAGTGAAACAATTTGTTTAAGATTAGAATATCTGTTTTCTGAATGTTTGTTGGAATTTACCTCTACCTTACAAAGGCATCTGGGCCTAGAGTTGCACTTTTTTGTGATTGGAACATAATATTTTAATAATTGTTGGTACATTTATTAATGTCCCATTATTTAAATTTATATATGTTATAGAGAATGATTTGTGTATGTGTGTATGAAAATGAACTAATCTCAGCAATATGACTTTTTTTTTTCTTTTTTTAAGATTTTATTGGGGAATTGGGGGAGGGGAACAGCGTTGTGGAATTAAGGAAGGGGAACAGACAAGTTGCTGTCTTTTTATTATTCAGTCTAGTTGCGGAGGACATTGCTTCACTGGCCCATGTTGATATTGTCATTGCGCTCTTCCCGGATGAGGCAGATTGGTCGCCGGCCTCTGGATGGTCACTCACTGCCGCTATTGACAGCTCACGCTGGCTGCCAGCTGCTCATGCTGGCTGCCGGCCACTCAGTGTAGCCTATGGCAGCCCACTGCTGCAGGGGCTGCAGCTATGCCGTCCCTTGGGCTCACAGCAGCCCAGCTCCAGGTGAAGCTATTGTTCACCATCTTCGCTGTAGAGGGCAGTGTCATTGGCCCTCACATGTGGGATCCGAACCGGGGCCGCTGGCGTCCGAAGCCATCCCTTAACCAATGCGCCACTCGGCCGGCCCAGTAATATAACTCTTAACACACATACATTAAAAATATACAATGCAACATATATTATTTATGACAACTATGTAATCAGTGGCAAATTTTAAATTCTAAGCCCCTATGTAAATTCTGAACCACTTACCTTTTGGAATTCCTTTATATTCCAAATGTATAAGTTTGAGTATGTTGGTGGCATGATAACAACTAAAATTTATTGAGTATGAAGACATATGTTTTTACATTTAAGGCCTACAAAAATCCTGTGAGATATGGCTATTCTGTTAAACATGAGTAAGGCCTCGGGGTTAGATAACTTTTACAGAATCTCATGGGTAGTGAGTGGCAGATTTGAGATTAAAACTAAATGTGTCTAAAGTGAAGCTGGTGTTCTTTTCACATCTTACTGGGAGATGGGTGACAAAGACAGAATCAGTTTTAATAATGAGTAATACATTTTATTGCTGTTATATTTTGAAACTGAGGTGCATGATATATGCCTCTCGGAAAACTGAGTATCATAAATATAAATACTGCTAAGGCTTCATGTACTATCAATAGCCTATACAGTGCAGAACTCCAGGGGGCATCATTTATATGGACCCCAAAGTAAATGGTGCCTCTCTGGATTTATGCAATATGATGGCTTTTAATGCTGCAAAAAGGTACCTGCACCACATGTTTCTGAGGAAAGAAACCATTCTAATGGGGATATACTTACTTTATAATTAGTAAAAGATTAACTGTATTATTGGGTTGATTTTTGGGATTCCTGTTAGTATATATATATAATGGGGCTTGTTAAGGCTGTATTTTACAAAATTTTTACTTGATATTTGTTGTTCTCAATCTTTTACTTCATGAAAAAAGGAGAAATATGTTTCAGATGAGTGCAGCTAATTAACCTCCATTTTTTTTAGTTGGGCATTTGCTGTGTGTAATATTAAAGAAAGAAGTTTAAAAGAAAACTCATAATGTCTAATGATTTGACCATGAAAGGATTCTTGCAATGCAATGGAAAAAAGGAAGCAAGAATGTTTTATTAAAGAAGTCTAGACTTTGTTTCCCATTTAATTATTTTTTCTTAATAAAATGAAACTTGGAGTTCTTAGTAATTAAGGATCAGTGATAAACACAGCAAATGCGACAATTTAGTCATGATGTTAGATTTGAAAATAATGAGTAGACTAATAAAACAGAATTTCATAATATGAACATATTTTTATGGGCACTAGAAGTAATGTAAGTTGTTTTTTTTCCCTCTGAGACTTTATTTCTGGCCAACATTGTGCCCATTATATTTTATGTTTTGAATGCAAAACTTTTGTAGTATTTCTGATTTCCCCCGACACATCGATTCTTCTGTGCCTGTTTCTCTATTTTCCACTACATTTTATGCCCTATACTCAAGATACATTTTTTTCCTTCTAAGTTCTTTCTTCACAGCAGTATCCATTCTCCCGGCAGGCTGTCAGTTCTTTTTCTCCTCTCAAAGTCATTTCAGTCGTTGTTCTTTATGCCTCTCTGAGGAATAAAAAAAAAAAAGGGCTGGTCTCTGAATTATTATTTCTCTTTGAAGCAAGGAGAATGCAGAGTGTGCTAAAATTCACTTTAATTTAATAGGCTCCCAAAAAAGTGAATTCAGTTTTTTTTTTCTCTGTTGCCATTAAAAGAATTTATTTACCCTGTCATTTAAACCTTATAATAGATTACAAAAACTTTTAACATTTAGAATGACACGAACACTTGGCATATTGCTTTATGGGCTTACCTTTAGGCAATGTATAAAAATAACGTTTCTCTAACTGTGGTAAAATCCTTGACTTCTCAAAGCAAATGTGTTAATGTTTCTAGGTGAAGAAAAGCTTTAAGTTAACTTTTCTCCTTCTTCAACTTGTGAAAAGCTACACGTATATTCTCAAGGAAGAGCCAGAAGTCTTTTTAAAGTATGACACACACCTGTATATATGTATACAACCCCCAACTTGCATCTTCCAAAAGTTAAAATGTTGGCTCATTGACGAGGATATAGAATTCATGTGTTTATAATAACCACAAAATGGGTGGAAGTTATGTTCTGGTAAAGCCTATTCACCTCTAATGTCAGTTGTATAGCACTGTGTCCAGCATCCATTTGTGTTTTGTGACTCAACGTTCTGAGATCTGGTAGTAATTATGGAGGTCTTGGAGGTGGGGTGGGCAAGGCCTGTCAGTGACATCTTCCTGTGGAATGACCTTGGACTCCAGTGCGCAGAGAGAGGGGTGAAGACAGGCTAGGCGCAAAATCGGAGTTAGTCACAACTAGCTGCATGTAACCTTGAGGTGATTTTACTTGGCATTTACACAGAGTACAAAATATCACATATCTTGGGGAAACAGAATAATCTGGAAAAAAAAAAAGGCCACATGGAAACCTCCAGTTGTACTGAAAAAGATTAGAACAGAGTATATAATATAGGTCAGGGTTTCTCAAAATAGCATTAACAAATACATAAGTGTATAACATAATTTAACAAAGATATAATTAGGGTTCCTTGAGTAAAATATTTCTATTTTCAACATTGACCACAAATGCCCCTTTAATTTCTTTTTAAAGTCAAATCTATTATAACACTGGGCTAAAGAACACAAACTTTTACTGCTTTATTCATAAAGAAATCTGAGAGAGTAAAGGGTAAATGGAGTATTAGTCTTCTTTCTCCAGCCTGCCTTTTCCCTAGGCCTAACTTACTCAGTTTTCCTTGTGAAGTATAAAGTGGATTTGTATCCAGATTTTGGATCACAATTTTAACCTCTAGAATTTCCTTTCTGCTGCTGCTCTTTTTTCCCCCTCCTTCCTTCTCTTCTCTTGGCATTTCTGCTGTATTTATTTTATTTTATTTATCAAATTTGGTAATCTGTATGTTATGCCTGTATCATTAGATCTCTCCATTTTTATTTTGTACATTGGAGTTAGGGAAAATATATAGCTATGCACAAAACTCAATGCAAATTTTATTCATTTATTTCTGGGGACATAAGACCCCAATGGTACCTGAATTTTTCACAATAGTTACAGCATTAGCACCTTTGTGGAACTGGTTTTGGTCTACATAGAGAGTTTATCCTTAATCTCAATCTAAATTCTATATTCCCGATTCAATCTGCCCTTCCCCTGAGAGTTAAATCACAGAGAGCTTACATGCTACTTAAAATGAAATCCCAAAAACCAGTAATTATAATAAGCTTTATTACTATTGTTTTACTAATATTTTATGAGTAAAAGATTAATGAGAAATAAATAAATTAGCATGAGAGGCTTATTCAAGACAATTAAGAATGTCATTGAAGCAGTGGACAGTTCATTCTTTTTCTTTTTCATATATTGATTTGATTGAAAATATTTGAAATCTAATCCATTTATATCAGGTTATTCTGGGTGAGGGGAAGACACAAGCAAGATATGAGAATCAAGAGGAAGCCAGGATGAGATGTTGGCTCAGAATCCCAGGCAGCTCTAGGGATTTGGACAACAGGAGTCAATTGATTTTGAGTCAGTGGCTCTACTATGAATATGATTCAGTTACTTTCATAAGTCTGCTCGCTACTCCTCCCTTTATTGACTGCATTCTTCACCCTCCATTCTCTTATATGTCTTTTCTCTACCTTCTGATTTCTACTTACTCCTATTTTTAGTTTACTCATAGATTTGGCTGTCATAGTTTCCCTCCATCTTATATTTTTCCATGAATCTTCACTGTTTCTCTGACAGCTGTAATATTCTCCCCTCCCCAACCACCCCTCCCCCCCTTCTCTTGTATTTTTACAAGCTTAAATTCCCTAAGATAGAGAGGTTGATTTTTTTTTTCATGTCAAAGCACATTATATTAATAGATTGTTGGATAGACTATGCATTGACTTCTTATAGGTCAAATGATCACTTTGGTCCAATCAGCAGGTGCTGCCCTAATTTTGACACATGGCTGCAGCCACTATGCAGAGGCTGTGGGCGTGGGTAGTTTCCATTAGCAGGGACAAACTGAGCTGCTCTAGAACCTGCAGTTTCTCCGTGTATAATCCAGTGATCACTGCTTTCATAACAATGACCTAGACACACAAGATTCTGAATTTTCTCAACATCCAAAAACCAAATTATGTTCAGCAGAGTTCTGGTGTTGTTATTTTACTGTATTTTAATAGTTTGAAAGCTGATACTTTCTCTATATCTTTACACAGTAACTCTTAGTTACCCCAAACTATTTCTATTAATTAAGACACACTGATTCCCCCCAAAAAGCAATTATTTCTGTACTGAAAAATCTTAGGCTTTTAGAAAGAAGTTTTCAATTTTTTCCCTCAGGTGTGAAATAGTGGATGGCAAAAAGCTGTGGCAAATTACCTTGTGGATCTTTACTGTGTTTTTGTTTTTTCTTTTTCTGTAGCTTGCTAGTAAGAGCCAATCATTAATTCTGTTGATCTTCAATCAGTTGTCAAAATGTGTTGAATCTTCTCAGCAAAATGTTAGAGATCTATTAAGCAATGATGAACTTTCCATTAGAAATAAGGTCATGCAAGTAGGGATGATCAAACATGAGGTGTATCTGGAATATTCTTATACTTCAATTCAGTAATGATGCATTACTGTGTAAATAATTTGATTATGATGATTAAAGTTCTAGGAGTAAACACTTTCTAATTCTTACTACTGTGAGACACACTTACCTTTTCAACCTTAATTAATATTTACTGCTGTCACCTGTGCTATCGCAGTAAGTCTAAATTACACAGTGAGCCATCTGATTGGCTACTGAAAAAGAAATGAAGAATGTAGGACTCAGATGAATTCAGATAATTCTACAAAAACATTGAGTGCCTTTAGGTTCTATGAGATGGTACCTGCATTGCATAAATCAATTTTGGGAAACACAGCTATTCTTTCTGATATTTATTTTCATAACCTGAAAGAGGAACTATATTTGTATGACAGAGATGTCCTTAAACACAGACTATACCCAGTTGAAGGATCAGATTGATGCGCTGGAGGGTGGTTAGAAGGGAATCATTATTAATCATCTACTGTGTACCATGCACTGTGCTCTATGTGTCTAGGAACCATTTATAATGCTCATTTTACCATGAGAAAATTGGCTTAAATACTGCCTCATGTCACACTATTCCTAAATGAATGACCTAGAATTCAAAACCAGGTATGATTCTTTTGCTTATGTCCAGTATTCATAATTGATTGATGACATGCTGCTGCTTTACTTTGACTCCTCTTCGATATTCTTCTCAATTAATGATGATTTCTTCAGCTATTTAATAATAGTTTCAGTATTCCAGCAGGTACCGTCAGTGTGGGCTGGTGAGGAAAGATGAGATAAAAAAGTAATTTAGCTGTAGACTTTTGGTTTTTTAAAGAACACTCAAAGGTTTTAGCTTGGAATACAAGAAAAGGATCATAAGTATTTGCAGCTATTTTTAGCCCTCTAGCCATGATTGTTGAGTAGAATGGGGAGAGTGGTTGAGCAAAGCCTGTGATGCAGAATGAAGATATTTTTTCAGTGGGATACCTAGCTCAGTTTCTACACTATCTCAGAGCAGACAGCTAATTCCTCCTAATCTTTATTCACCATCTAGATTTTATGGAGTATATTATGAAAGAAACCACAGCATAAATAAAGAAGTTAAGGATCAATTGGCTTTAGGAAAATAAGTGAAGTGTCATAATAATCCATAGGTTAGGGGCAAAGGCTCTTGAATTTTTTTCATGTAACTTAGGTTAATTAGAATTAAATCCATAAGGCTAAATGCATTGACCACTATACAATTTCAGTTTTATTCTATTTTGTAGAAATATGAATAATTTTTAGTTTTACCTTTTATTTTTTACTGATCTTATATTTTAGAACAAATTTCCAATGACTATTCAATAAAGAGTTACAACCTACATTTTCTAGTGTTGTGCTTAATCATAAAATTTCAGAACAGTGAGGGACTTTAGGAAATCATGTGGTCTCTAGCTTTCAAACTGATTTATTGCCTTAGGCAATGATATTCAGCTGTGATTTGGTAACATTCCAGGGTGAGTCTGATGATCTAAAAATTATTGAAACAGAATCTAAAAAATAAATACATGCTTGAATATTGAGTTGGCAGATATAAAAAAATAAGTAAACCAAGTTGATCTAAGTATTATTTGTAGTATACTCATCTAAAAAATGTCAGAATATGCATTCTGTTCAAGTACATTCAGAACATTCTCTAAGATAGAATATATGTTGGACTATAAGACAATTCTCAGCTGCTTATAAAAAATTGAAATTTTGTAGTTTGTTCTCTGACCACAACTGAATTAAATAAGTTGTCCATAACAAAAGAATCTTGACAATCCTGAAATACTTGGAAATTAAATAATATGCTCTAAAAACACATGGGTCCAAGAAGAAAAAGGAAATTAAAAAATACAACTGAAGTGTTAATGAAACAATATATCAAAATTTGTAAAATGTTGCTAAACAGGGCTTACAGAGTTATTTATGTCTTTAAATACCTATGTTAGAAAACAAAAGTGGTTTAAATTCAGGGATCTCTGCTTTCGCCATTAGAAGCTAGAAAAAGAACAACCTAAAGTAAGTACAAGGAAAAAAACAATAAAGGAAATAAATTAATGAAATAAAAATCAGACAAACATTAGATAAAATTAATAAAAGCAAAGACTGTTTGTTTGAAAAGACTAATATGATTGATGAAACTTTGACCAGACTAATTATAAGAAAAGCAAGATAAATCACCAATATCAAGATTGAAAAGGGATATCACTAGAGGTCCTATAGATTCTGAGAGGATAATAGAAGATATTTATAAGCAACTTTGTGCTAATAAATGTGACAACTTAGATGAGATGAGCAAATCCTTGAAAGATACCAATTACCAAAATGAATTAAAAAAGAAATTAAAAATAAAAATAGATCTATATCTATTAAAGAGCTTGAATTCATAAATAGAAATCTTGCTTCAAAGGAATCTTCAGGCCTATAGTTTTACTAGCAAATTCTATAAAATATATAAGAAGGAAATATTCTCCATAAGGCTAACAAAACTCATGAGGCCATCATTACTCCAATGTCAAAACCAGCCAGCATTACAAGAGAATTACAGATCAATATCCTTCATGAAGATAGATACAAAAATCCTTAATGAAATATTAACAAACATATACGCTACCATCATTAAGTGGGGTTTATATCAGAAATGTTGATCTTGTTTGTACCCAGCTTATCTAACTGATATCTTTATATTGGTAGAAAACTTAAAAAAAATTAATAAGTGAGAATTTAAGTTTAAAATTGTTCACTTTAAAATAGTATATCTATAGGTTTCACAAACTTACAAAGTTTCACAATACAGTTCTTGTTTAATTACTCTTAAATACTATATATGATGTATTTCTTGTCCCTTATTTTCCTAGAACCTTCCCATTAGCATTGGTATTGTGCTCTATTTGACAAAAGTTTTTGTAACTGAGAAGAAAATGGAGAAGAGTAAAAGAAACAGCTATTCCCTGCTTTTCTGGCCCCAGAAAGATTTTGTATTTAAGGCCTTACATGGAACAAATACAAATCTTTTAAAACTGTAATTTTTCAAATTATGGCTACACACTGAACACATGCAAATATTTAAAAATTGAAGTTATGTTTGTTCATGGTAAAAAAATTATGTACATAAGTAAATCCCGTGCTTGGAGAAAACCATTATTAGGCTCTTGATAAAGCATCTTTACTCTGTTCAGTTGACGAATAGATACGCCGATGGAAAGAGAACAAGAGAGATCAATCAGACAAACATTAGATAAAATTAATAAAACCAAAGACTATTTGAAAAGACCAATACAATTTGTGAGTTCCAATTTGGGAAAAATGGCCTTAGGACATTGAGCAAGTAGCTTAATTCTTTTGGGCCTCAGTGTTTTCCTCTAAAGAATGTTTCTTTTAATTTTAAGTATACATGAATCAAAGTAAATTTCACCCCTCATGAAGCCATATAAATAAAAGTGAAGTCGACACTAAACAGAAGGTGGCAGTGTTGTTGAAGAAAAGGCCTAGATTTTAATCCTAGTAAATTTAGGTAGATAGCTATCCAAGGTGTTTGTACTTTGATAAAATGAGTGCTGTAGCAAATTAGTGACAAACCACTAATTTAGCAGGATTAAGATATTCTGTTATAACAGTTACATGTTTTTCTGAGGTTGATAACATCATTATATGTGACATCGCTTTAATGTGAAATGAGACAGAATCAAATGTGATCACTTAAAGCTCACATAAATATAGAAGTCATGTCAAGCTCAGTGCTTTCAAGTGAATAATAATTATTATTATATTGGTTTCAGGTATTTTGAAAGAGTTTGCCCAGCTATTCAGTGATGACATCCCTGAACATATTTACAATTTGGCATGGATATTTTTAGTGAGGCAAAGTTTTTCATTTTTTGTTTTCCAACTTTTTGAAATGAAGGAGCACTCAAGCATATGCATTTTAATGGGTTTTAGACAGCTTATCTTTAACACTTGGTAATGGAATTTAATAGTTCAGCTTTTGTTCTCTATCTTAAAATATTTAATAAGAGTTAAACGCTTATAGTGGGGTTAAGGTATGAAGTTTACATTTATGATCTATTGTTTGCTTCTGAGAATGTACTAGAATATACTAGAAGAATACCGTTCAATAAAGCAATGGATTGTAAAGGCATTTGTTCAATCAAGAGTTTGTCTAGAGTATTCCAGTATATCTTATCTGGGTCAGGTACAGCCCTCCTTCAGGGACCTTCAGGTTCCTAAATTTGGTATACTACTTTTTATTGGGGTACTCCTTTTTCCTTAGCACTTTGGGAAATATCTGCTTTATTGAACAATCTTCTAACCGAAATTATCTGTCTATCCCTCTGTAATAATGGGAAAGATTATCAGAAAAAACAGAACCAGCCGTGCCAAAGATGAAGCATGCAGATTACACGTTAGTGCTAACACCCTTACAAAACCCCTGTGTCTTTGGGTTTGTGTCATTTCCATGAAGCTCACAGGCAGTAGGAAGAGACTGGTGTCGAGAGTGGGAGGGCGCCTCCAGTTGTGGAAGTCGAAGCTTCCAGTCCTCACATTGCTGGGGCCGTCCCTTTCCCTGTCAACCTGCTCCCTGTGCCTCTTTCAGCAGGAAGGCTGGAGTTTCGTTTTAGGTGACACTCTCTCACCTCCACGAGGCCAACTCTTCTCTGTGGCTATTTTATAGAAAGAGTCACTTCATGTCATGACACTACCTTGGTTTCTCCACCCTGAATCCTGTCAGTGTAAACTACATCTTCCTGTCTGTGGTAACTTCCTGTGTTTACCTGGAACCTCCCTCATTGCTCCCACGAGTCCCCACTGGCAGCAGCAGTCACCATGACCTCTTGCCCTTCCTTCTTTACCTGCTCCCACCTCAGAATTTTTATAGTTGCTATTCCCTCTGCCTGGAATGCTTTTCCCTCTGATAATCACCTGAGTGCTTTCTTTGTGCTTCCAATTCCTTTTTGTTCTAATATCCCTTTCTCTGTGAGAACTTCCCTTATTATTCTATGTGGATTTGCTGTTCTTTCTCCCTTTTCCATTTTAATTTTCTCCATTACACTTAACATCATCTAATAACTGCATGCTTTATTTATTCATTTTGTTTACTGTTTGTCTCCTTACACTATCATGTAAACCCTATGAAGGCAGGAATTGTTTGTTGTCTGTTTTCTTCACTGTTGCATTTAAAGTGCCTATGAAAAGTGCCTGTCAGACAGGAAGATGCAGTAAATATTTGTTGAATGAAGATATGATTGAATTTCCTCAAGGGCATTTTCCAGGTGATTAAAAAAATTTTCTTCTTTACTCATTTTCTTTGAAACTATAGAAGGTGCACAAATGCAGTAAGGCAGCATAAATGCTTTTGAAGCATGGTGGATGTTATAAAACTATTCCATAAAGATTCCTTGTATTCATAATGCAACTAAAAACAAATTATAGCAAAACATGGGACAATGTAAGCATTGAATTCATATCCTGCTGTATAGCCTTAATAATAGAATCATTTTAAGGTATAGTCGCAGATTAACACCAGCTTAGGTCTTTTTGCATCTTCTCATCAATGAGTTTATTATTGTTTCTCAGTATTTCCTGTAGCAGGCTACCATGATTGTTGGGCTGCCAGGTCACTAGGCCACAAAACAGGCCATTTTAATTCCCTTTCTTTCCTTCCACCAACCAACTTTGAAAAGTGCAAGCAGCACAACATTTTATAGACCAATAGTGAAAGCATGCTTCCTTTCAGGTACATGTCCAAGTTACGTGCATAAGAGCTATGCAAGTTAGACATTTGTACTTAGAGGAAAGTACTCTGATGGTACTTTATCAGATACTCTGGGCTCTAAACCAAACTGGATGACACTCTTTTCCTCATAAATACCATGTATAAGTTAGCCTTTTCCCAAGACTCTCTTTTGTCATGAACAGACCTTTTCAGTCTGTATATATTCAAATTTCCTTGTTCTTTAAGACTCAATTCAAGGATTATCCCTTCCTATTTTTGTCCCTGGCTTTTCCAGATGGAAAGTGATATGTAATTTCTCTCTACCACCAATGCACTTTGATTGTTTCTTCATTAAATGTTTTTCTTGTATTACAAGGTGTTTATAGGCCAGCAGAAGGATGAGACATCTATGTACATTAACAATTATGACACAAGGTAGAGATTGATATCATTATACAAAGGGTGCCAAAAAAATGTATACATGAAGCGGCGGCCTTGGCTGCATCTCCAGCAGCAGATCCAGGCAAAGTGACAGCCCGAGAGATGGAGCGGGGATCTGAGCCACGGCAGGGTGCGTGCAGTCCCCAAACCGCAGCAGCCCTCCCACAGAGCAGCAGGAGCACTGCGCTCGCCTGCGCAGGTGGACTTCAAGGCAAAAGCCTGAAACCAGCCGAGCAGGGGGAAAAGAATGCTCCACTGGGGGAAACGCAACACGCGCCAGGCAGAGACACAGGTCCCTGGGAGACAGACCGAGATTAACTTCAACAGGTGAAGACACACAACACAAGGAACACCTCAGATATACACGCACAAGACAACACGGAGATTAATTCAAATATAAAGGACACACACCGTATAAGTTTACCCAGAAAAGACTGAGAAACCTGGGGGATCTATCTGTTATATCGAAGCAAGCACAAAGAGTAAACCAGAATGGGGAGACAAAGAAATACAACCCAAATAAAAGAACAGAAGAAACCTCCTGAATCAGTGGAACTGGAGGAAATAGAGGTAAACAACCTATCGAAGGCAGAGTTCAGAACACTGATTATTAGAACGTTCAAGGAAATTAATGAAAATATAAAGAAGGATAAAGAAATCATGAAAAGCAACTAGCTAGAACTTAAGAATGCAATTATTGAATTAAATAACAAAGTCAATGGAATTACTAGCAGATTGGATGAAGCAGAAAATCGAATCAGTGACTTAGAAGACAAGATAGCAGAGATCACCCATGCGGAACAACAAAAAGAAAAAAGAATGAAAAACATGGAAAATAGTTTAAGAGAGCTGGGGGACAACATCAAATGCAATAACCTACGGGTCATTGGAGTACCAGAAGGAGAAGAGAGGGAGCAAGGAATTGAGAACATATTTGAAGTAATAATGTCTGAAAACTTCCCTAATCTGGCAAAGGATATTGAAATACAAGCCCAGGAAGTGCAGAGAGTTCCAACCAGGATGATCCCAAGCAGGCCCACACCAAGACACTTTATAGTGAAAATGGCAAAGGTTAAATCTTTAAAGCAGCAAGGGAAAGGCAGCAAGTTACTTACAAGGGCACCATAAGATTATCAGCCGACTTTTCTACAGAAACTTTGCAGGCTAGAAGGGAGTGGCAGGAGGTTTTCAAAGTGACGAAAAATAAAGGCCTACAACCCAGATTGCTGTATCCAGCAATCATTTAAAATTAAAGTAGAGATAAAGAGTTTCCCAGAAAAGAACAAGTTAAGGGAATTCATTACCACCAAGCCAGCTTTGCAGGAAATGTTAGAAGGGCTTCTTTAAGCAGAAGAGAAAAACAACCTAACTATGGAAGACTAGGAACACAAATAACAAAATGGCAATAACTATGCACCTATCAATAATCATGTTAAATGTAAATGGAGTAAATGCTCCAATCAAAATACATAGGGTGGCTGAATGGATAAGAAAGCAAGACCCCAGCATATGCTGTATACAAGAGACACACCTCAGATCAAAAGACACATACAGGCTGAAAGTAAAGGGATGGAGTAAAGTATTTCATGCAAATGGAACTGAGAAAAAAGCTGGAGTAGTGATACTTATATGAGATAAAATGGACTTTAAATTGAAGAATATGATAAAGGACAAAGAAGGACACTTCATAATAATAAAGGGATCAATCCAACAAGAGGACATAAGCCTAGTAAACATCTATGTGCCTAACATAGGAGCTCCTAAATATTTAAAATAGATGTTGTCAGACATAAAGACGGAGATCAACAGTAACACTCATAGTAGGGGACTTCAACACCCCACTGTCATCAATGGACAGATCCTCCAGACAGAAAATCAATGCAGAAACAGTGACCTTAAATGATACATTAGGCCAGCTGGGTTTAACAGATATTTTCAGAGCATTTTACCCCAAAGCTACAGAATATACATTCTTCTCAAGTGCACATGGAACATTGTCTAAGATAGACCACAGGTTAGGCCACAAAACAAGTCTCAATACATTTAAGAAGATTGAAATCATTTCAAGTGTCTTCTCTGACCACAATGCTATGAAACTAGAAATCAATTATAAGAAGAACCCTGGAAAGCTGTCAAATAAACGGAGGCTAAATAACATGCTACTAAATAACGAGTGGGTCACAAATGAGATCAAGGAGGAAATCAAAAGATACCTCGAGACAAACGAAAATGAAAACACCATGACCCCAAATCTCTGGGATTCAGCGAAAGCAGTCCTAAGAGGGAAGTTTGTAGCAGTGCAGGCCTACCTGAAGAAGGAAGAAAAATCTCAAATCAACAGGTTATCCTTACACCTCAGGGAACTGGAAAAAGAACAGCAAAAGAAGCCCAAGGGGAGTACAATAAAGGAGATAATAAAGACCAGAGTGGAAATAAATGATATAGGGAACAGAAAAACAATACAAAAGATCAATGAAACCAAGAGCTGTTTTTTTGAGAAGATAAACAAAATTGACAAACCTTTAGCCAGGCTCATCAAAAAAAAAAAGAGGACTCAAATTACTAAAATCAGGAATGAAAGAGGGGAAATGATTACAGACATCACAGAAATACAAAAAATTATAAGAAATTAATATGAGCACCTATATGCCAACAAATTTGACAATCTGGAAGAAATAGATAATTTTTTAGAAGCATACAACCTTCCAAAGCTAACTCAAGAAAAAACAGAAAATCTAAATAGCCTGATTACTACCAAGGAAATTGAATCAGTAATTGACAAGCTCCCAACAAACAAAAGCCCTGGACCAGACGGCTTCACAAGTGAATTTTATCAAACATTCAAAAAAGAATTATCACCTATTCTTCTCAAACTATTCCAAAAAATCCAGAAGAAGAGAAGGCTCCCAAACTCTTTTTATGAAGCCACTATCACCCAGATTCCAAAGCTAGATAAAGACAACACAAAAAAGGAAAACTACAGGCCAATATCCCTGATGCAAAAATTCTCAATAAAATATTAGCAAACAGAATTCAGCAATATATTAAGAAGATCATACATCATGATCAAGTGGGTTTCATCTCTAGTACACAAGGCTGTTTCAACATCCGTAAATAAATTAATGTGATACACCACATCAACCAAATGAAGAAGAAAAATCACATGGTCATATCAATAGATGCAGAAAAAGCATTTGAGAAAATCCAACAGCCATTTATATTAAAAACCCTTAGCAAAGTGGGAATACAGGGATCATATCTCAACATAATAAAGGCCATATATGATAAACCTACAGCTAACATCATACTCAATGGGGAAAAGTTAAAACCATTCCCCTTAAGATCAGGAACAAGATAAGGCTGTCCACTTTCTCCTTTTTTATTGAACATAGTTCTGGAAGTTCTAGCCACAGCAATTGACAAGAAAAAGAAATAAAAGTCACCCAAATTGGCAAGGAAGAAGTAAAATTGTCACTATATGCAGATGACATGATACTGTATATAGAGAACCCCAAATACTCCATCAAAAAACTATTGGAGTTGATAGATGAATTCAGTAAGGTAGCAGGATACAAAATCAATGTTCAGAAATCACTTGCATTTGCATATACCAATAATAAACTAACAGAAGGAGAAATTAAGAAAACTGTTCCATTTACAATTGCTTCATGAACTATAAAATACCTAGGAATAAATTTAACCAAGAAATAAAAGATCTGTACTCAGAAAATTATAAGACACTGAAGAGAGAAATCAAAGAAGATACAAATAAATGGAAACACCTACCATGCTCATGGATAGGAAGAATTAATATAGTTAAATGTCCATACTGCCTAAAGCAATATATAGATTCAGTGCAATTCCTATCAAACTATCAAGGGCATTTTTCATAGAAATAGAACATATAATCCTAAAATTTATATGGAAATATAAAAGACCCCAAATAGCCTCGGCAATTCTGAGAAATAAGAACAAAGTCGGGGGATTCACGCTACCAGACATCAAAACATACTACAAGGCTACAGTAATCAAAACAGTATAGTATTGGCATAAAAACAGGCACATTGATCAGTGGAACAGAACAGAGAGCCCAGAAATAAATCCAGGCATTTACGGACAGTTAATCTATGACAAGGGAAGCAAGAATTTACACTGGAGTAAAGATAGTCTATTCAATAAATGGTGCTGGGGAAATTGGACTGACACATGCAAAAAAATGAAACTGGACCACCTCCTTACGCCATATACAAGAACAAATTCAAAATGGATTAAAGACTTAAATGTAAGACCTGAAACCATGAAACTCCTAAAAGAAAATATAGGGAGTACATTTGCAGACATTACCCTGAGCAATATTTTTACTGATACATCCCTGCGGGCAAGGGAAGTAAAAGAAAAAATGAACATATGGGATTATATCAGACTTAAAAGTTTTTTCACAACAAAGGAAACCATCAATAAAACAAAAAGGAAGCCTACTGAATGGGAGAATATATTTGCGAACAATATATCTGATAAGGGGTTAATATCCAAAATTTATAAAACACTCATGCAACTCAACATCAAAAAAACAACCCAATTAAAAAAATGGGCAGAAAATATGAAGAGACATTTCTCTAAAGAGGACATACAGAAGGCCAACAGGCATATGAAAAAATTTTCAACCTCACTAATCATCAGAGAAATGCAAATAAAAACCACAATGAGATACCACCTCACTCTGGTCAGAATGGCTATCATCAATAAATCAACAAACAAGTGCTGGCGGGGTTGTGGAGAAAACGGGACCCTGCTGCACTGTTGGTGGGATTGTAGATTGGTGCAGCCACTATGGCAGTCAGTATGGAGGTATCTCAAAAAACTGGAAATGAAACTGTCTTTTGACCCAGCAATTCCATGCCTAGGTATTTATCCTGAAAAACCCAAGACACTAATTCGAAAAAATATATGCACTCCTATGTTTATTGCAGCGCTATTTACAATAGCCAAGACTTGGAAACAACCGAAATGTCCATCGGTAGATGACTGGATTAAGAAACTCTGGTACATTTATACAATGGAGTATTACTCCGCTATAAAGAAGAATGAAATCGTACCATTTGCAACGATACGGATGGACCTAGAGACTGTTATGTTAAGTGAAATAAGTCATTTGGAGAAAGACAAATACCATATGATCTCACTTATATGTGGAATCTGAAAAACTGAATGAATGAGCAAAGTAAACAGAAACAGTCTCATAGATATAGAGGAAAAACTGAGGATTGCTAGTTGGGAGGTGGATGGGGATGAGGGAGAAGGGAAAGGGATTAGACAGCATAAATAGATAACTACAATATTGCCACAGGGATATGAAAGACAGTTTGGGGAATATAATTAATAATGCTGTAAATATTTTGTGGGGTGTCAGATGGTCACATGTCTTGTTAGGGAGACCACTTCATGGATGGAGTAGAGGCTTGATCACTGCACTGTACATCTGAAGCTGATGTTGTATAATATTGTATAAAACTGTAATTAATATATAGATAGTCACGGGATATGGATTATACTGTGGAAGGGAGTCAAAGGAATTGTAATAGATACGTATGATATGGGGGGGAGGAGTGGGGTGGCGAATTGGGGGGGTTGTCACTTTGAGGGGTAAAAAGTATAACTATTGCACTGTGTTGTACACCTGAAACTAATTTAAATAAATAAATAAAAATTTAAAAAAATGTGTACACATTTTAAGAAAGGAAAAATAATATATTAAAAATGTAATACTCAATATATACCAATAATAAGATATGAATACAAGTCATGTGTATACATTTTTTTTTTGGCATCCCCGATATTTTTAGATACAGTCCTATGAGTATTTAGAGACAGAGCAGTGGCTTGTGACAGCTTCACCATGGAGGTAGTATTGGGCCCTTGAGGAATGGACACAATTTGGGGGATTGTGAGGAGGAGGTATGTAAGACTTGCAAAGGGAAGGGGTAGACAGAGGCATGGGAGAAGGAATTCTTATAAGAAACAGTGATTAGCTCAGTGAACACTGTCTAGCAAAGTTTATTGAAGGGTTTAATGAGACGTAGTACTGGAAAAGTAAGACTAACCAAATCATGAAGGTCTTTGAGCGCCAGACTTCTTTTGGAAGTGGAGAACCATTAATATTTTCAACAGAGAAGTGACATGGACAGAGCTGTGCTTAAGGAAGATTACACTAAACTCGTGCATGCATAGGCTGATTTAGGGTGGGAAGAGACTGTAAACAAGGAGAAGCTGGCAACAGTCAAGTGGCCGGTTGATCAAAGCACGAACATAATAGCAGCAGTGAGAAAAGAAAGACTGGGGCGATTAATTGCCATGGCTGAGCCAGGAATGACAGGACTAGACAACTGATTGGCTGAGTAAAAAGCAGAGGTGTTGTGTCCAGGTTATTGTAGGATGGTGTTCGTTTACTGAAGAAAGTATGTGGTTTTCAAGTATGCAGGAGAGGTGGGGAAAGAAGGAAATGTTGTCTGAGGTGCTTCTAGGAGTTCATCAAGGAGTGAATATCCAGTAGGTTATTGGATGCCAGGTTTGTCTGACTTCATGAATATTATCAGGTAAAGCAGTTGAAATTGAGGAATATTGCTTGAAATGTTTCTTTTTCACCTTCTCTCCTGAGCCCTAGGACAGTGCTGTACATTGTAGGTGCTCAGAAAATACATATTGATCGGATGTATAATACATTAAAGCATTAAGCCTTTTTAGTTAACATATTCCTTAAATGAATATGTCAGTTCCTTGTTAGACACCTCAGGATCCTCAGGGCATAAGAGACAGGACAGATATTTTCTGAGGGGAGGAAACAAGAAGGGAAATTGTAAAGCAAGGGTCAGTGTGCAGTCCAATACAGTGTTGAGTTTGGGGGCACATGTGAAATGGGCTGGAAGGAAGGTGGTGAAGAGTAGTGCTGGACAGGCAAAAACAGGAGATGCTTCCCGTATTGAATGAATGAGAATTTAATTCACAGTGTCAACTGTCTTCTGTTAGAAAAAAAAAAATGAAATTACTTACAGTGTTACAGTGACTACAAGACTGGGAGCCAGGAGACATAGCTGCCCTTCCTTAACTGGTTACATTACCTGGGACAGTCTTTTAACCTTCCAGTACCTCTTGGTGGAAAGAAGCTCTGGATTCAGAAAAATCTGGATTAAATCTTGGCTCTTTCATTTACAAGCTGTGTGCCCTTAGAAAACTTACTTAACCTTGCTGATTCTTAATTTCCAACTTTGTAAAAATGGAGATATCATTACTCCATGTTTTTGAAAGGAAAAAATGAAGTGACAAATATAAAAATGAAATGACAAATATAAAGTAATTGGCAAATACTGGGATTGCAGTAAATATTATACTCTTTCCCCTTTCCTTTATTTCATTTTCCAACTCTATGAAATAATAGAATTGGACTAGATATACTATACACCTTCCTTCTCCTGCCTCCTCTTTTTAAAAAAAAAAAAATAATAATCCTATGAATTCTCGAAATCCTTCCTCCTACTTTCCTGCCCAAAGTTTCCAAGAATCGTAAATTAATGCTGCCAGGAAAATGAGTCAAATAAATGACTTCCTTCTTTTCTTCTCCTCTGGCATGATGGGGGTTCCTCTGTTACCCTTCCTTTCCTTTTCCTCTCTCTCCAGGAGGCTGAGCCTTAGGACTTTTAAATGGAGACTACACTGGGGTTTTCAAAATATTCCTAATTGATTACTTATGAAAACAAGGCTATTCCTTTTTTTTTTTTTTAATTGGCCAACAGGCTAATACAGATGTTGGCAGGAGAAAAGAATACAGATTCCTTTGCTGATGGTGATTCAGGATTCATGTACTATTTTCTAGAAAAAAAAAATACCCTGACAACCCACGAGAAGGCAAGGAAATAGAGGGTCCTATGGTACATATGGCTGGGAACCGCCACGCCCACCTGTGGGGGCCAGTGGCCACGCAGAGGGGCTCAGAGATTACCTGGTACCATGAATATAAGATAAACTCTTCACAAAGTTCCCGAGCCCATATATGATTCTTCTAGGCTGCCTACCTAAAAAAGAGATGGGGTCTTCCCACTGATTGATTCTGACTCTTAAATCCCAGCTGTTCAAACTTGGGTTAGAGTGCCCCAGTTCCCCTCTTGACATTTGTTTCCTATTTTTTCTTTTTTTTTTCTTTTCTTTCTTTCTTTCTTTCTTTCTTTCTTTCTTTCTTTCTTTCTTTCTTTCTTTCTTTCTTTCTTTCTTTCTTTCTTTCTTCCTTTCCTTTCCTTTCCTTTCCTTTCCTTTCCTTTCCTTTCCTTTCCTTTCCTTTCCTTTTCTTTTCTTTTCTTTTCTTTTCTTTTTTTAGCATTTTGTTTAGCATTTTAAAGAAAAACAGCCTTTTCCTAGGGCAACAAAGTGAACTGAAAGTCAGAAGGAAGCAGGGTGTGGGCTTCTCATAAGCTCTGTCTCCAAACCCTTAGAGGCAACTGGCAGCAGCGGAATGACATCGGCGGTCTGGGGCAGGGCTACAGCCCACCTGAGTTACTAGATGGGTCTGTGTGGGCTCAAGGGGACTTCCCCCTACCAGTTGTTGACATGATTAATGCCATTATTCTTGGGGGCATTACATTAAGGAATGATGCAGGAAGCCCAGAGAGTGGCTTATTTAGCAGGATTCTGAATCACAATCAGGAAATAGTCATTATCTGGTACAACCATAATTTCAGTTTTCTTGGAGCCAATTCGAAGGAAGCTGAGGTCATTTGGGGGTCAATGTCATGCACAACACTCCGGGGCTTCAAGATGAGGTTGTGCATGAGGCTGGCATACTGTGAGGTGGTGGGATTGTCCCTGGTGCTCTTGATGGGAACGCTTCTTGTGTTCACCACGAGGGTTCCCTGCACGCCTTGCTGGCTCTGAAGTCACTTCAGTGTCTCCTCAGCCTCTACCATCTCTGAGGGATCCGAGAGCTCCGTGTGGGCACTCAGCCCTCGCATTTGCTTCCTGTTGCTTACCACATATTTCCTTGTGTTTCGTCCCTGAAGTGTTCTGTATCTGGTCCTTGTTCTCTTTATTATTCCTTGTGCTTACTCCTTGATTTTTCTGTTCTTATTTAAACAGAAACTCAAATGTACTAACACTCTTCAACTTGGTTTACTTCAAGGAAGGCTCCCATCTGAACCCTCTTTTTGGGTAGGAAGTGTTCTCCTCTGCCTTGGGCTCTGAGAGTTGCCCATCGGTAACTTTCAGGATCCTCACCTAGAACCCAGGTTGGTCTGCTGCATGTTGGGTGAAGTTGGTAATGGATGCTAAAAGCAAAATGCCATTCAATAAAACAGGAAGTAAGCCAGTCCTCTTTCTATACTCATGTTAATTTACGATTTTATTCAAAGAATAATGTTTTTCATGTTCATACCTGAGAACCAAAAGAAGGACACAACTTCCTGATATTATTTAATCACTCTCAGTATCATTCAATTAATTAGTTAGAAACTCATCTGAAAAGGCCAGTAGATGGGATTTGATCTGATAAGACTCACATGTAGGCTGGCTGGAAAGAGCCAGAGATCATGCTCTAGCTCTCCTACAATCCTGTTTCTGGGCTCAAAGGTTTCATTGACCAAGAAAAAGCTTTTCTTGGACAAAGAACTAATCTGTGCAAAGTTTCTCCCCAAAAAACTTGAACTCTTATTGCAGTAGTAGAGGATATTCTGAGTGTCATTCATTTTGTTAATTTCTCATGAAGTAGAATGACACCTACTGCCGTTATAAGCTATTTTCATAAAATTTGATGGACTTATTTCTGAGATCAGAATTGATCAAGATGATTACCCCCAGGGAATAGGAGTGAAGGATTCATATATTTGGACTGATTCAGAGTTGGATTTTGTAGAATAAGTAATAAGAGGAAGGCAAGAGAGATGAGGAAATATTGAGGAATTACCTGGAGGAGTTGAGGGATGGACCTTTAGCTCAAAAGGCAGCAAGTAGATTGGAAGTAAATGGGGAGGGGGTGTTATGGAGCCACCAGAAGTTTCAGTGAGGTAAAGAATTAGATACACTGTGCTAAGGCAGTGAATAAGTTGGACAGATAGGTGTTGGTCAGTCAGTGAGGAAACTGAAGATTTCAGAGGGAATAAATGAGAAGTCTAACATGACTACATGTATATACTTTGTGAGAAGAGATTCAGGAGTTAAGACTGGAGAGTAGTTTGGGGCCAGACTCAGGGTTTTATATGCTTATTTAAAGAGCTTAATCTGAAGGCAGATGAAGTAGAGCAATGGAGATTTTCATCCCAGTAAGTGACAGGATCGGCTTTTAGGATCAGGTGTGTGAATGCTTGAAGGATATGGAGAAATTGCTGTCTGGAAGACCAGTTAACAAGTTATTTCATCAATCCATTTGACAAAGAGTGGTTGGTCTAAGGCAGAGGAGAGAGATTCTATTTGTGAAATGTTTTTGTGATAGAACTAATATGTTTTTGGTGACTCATTGGGGTGTCAGGGTGAGAGAGAAAGGGAAGAAGCACAGAATATTCCAAGTTTTACATTTGGAGTATCATCATTAATTGAGATAAAAATTCTTTCTATTTGAAAGAATAGATTTTGAGGTGGAATGCGATAGGGCAAAACTAGAATAAGTTTTGGGCATAGTGTGTGAAAAGAAGCTGTGAAACATAAATGTGGACATATGCCTGGATCTCAGGAGCGACTGGGACTGGGAATGGAAATTTAAAACTCATTGGCCTACAGATGGTAGCTGAGATCACAAAGGGAAAGAGGGTGGTGTGAATGGAGAAGAGGACCAACATGTAAACATGGGAACTGCCAGGAGTAGAGGTGAGGTCAGTTAGGAAGTATGGAAGGAAATGATCAGAGAGGGAGGAGGAGAAGTGGGAACCATTAGGGCTGTGAACAACAGTGGAAGAGACGGTCAACAGAAATACTTGTAAACAGAAAATGTTGCAGAAGGCCAGGAAAGGTGGTGAGTAAAAAATAGAGTTGGGCTTAGCTATCAGAAGGTTACTGGCTATCTTAACTAGAGCAGTTTCAAGGGAGTGTTGAGACAATGAATTGAGGAGTATCCTTGTGCTGAGACAAAGTAGATAGTGAGGAGAGAACTCTCCTTTGAGTAGTCTGGCCATAAAGTAAGTGCACAGCAATAGAAAAGGAGGAACTCTGGTGATAGTCATTGCTGGATTCAAGTACCTAAAAAACCTTACCTTGCAAAGGGCTATGAGAGAGTTTGGTAGAAGCAGTCATAGTGAAAACCCTCCTTACAGCTTGTGTCTTCTTGGGTTTTCACTAATGCATCTGTTATAACTTGGGAGATATGAATTTGGTCCTCACAATGTCTAAATCTGTTTACCAGCCAGTTGTGTAGTAAGCAACTCTTCTGTGTATTATTTGAAAGAATTTAAAGCTGTTCTTTTTGCTTTCCTTGTCCAACTGTGACATTTTGTTTTTTATGTGCAGAGCTAGTCTGTGATGATGGCTCACGGCCTGCATCAGGCATAGACTTTGAGACATCCACTTCCAATAGGCTGTTGCCGAGACTCCCTTAGTTCTCCAAGACCCACTAAGTGGAATTCTCTGTCCATGAAGAGTTAGCTTTAGTCCCTTATCTTGCTCATTTCCTTGATATAGACAGGCCCATAGCATTGTATGAAATTCCGGTCTTAATCTCTTTGCTGAGTGGCAAGTTAGTTATGAAGACTATTTTCAAGTTATTGTTTTAATAGACCTTTACCATTAGGCCCAAATAAATCAAGACTGTTTCACACTGGTTGGAAGACAGATTTAGATTTAATGGGGGAGCACCACTAAATCACAGTATAATGCATGGAAAATTTACCTCCTTTTAATGTCATATTTCTTTTTAAATGATGAGTGGTTTTTTTTTTTTAGAAAGATCATGAAAGTAGTGGAGTATTTTAAAAAGTTAAGACTTAATGACAGGTTTCAAAAATACCTAAAAGTCAGGATATATGTTCAAGCTTAATAGTTCCATATCATAATACCCATAATGGATTTCAAAAACCTTTCTTGGCAATTAAACAATTAACTAATGCTAAAGAGATATTTTTAAAACACTCCTAAAACCAAATTAAATGTGTCAAGATTATTAGGTAGAAGCTAAAAAGGATTATGTGGGTTGAGAAATAAGAGTAGACTTTTTATTTAAAGCTGTCTAGTATTTAGACAATGCAAAATTGTTCATCAGTGTCACTCTGTCCTTCTACAACCAGGGGAAAGAATTCTCCCAATAGTCAGGACTCCACCTCCTTGTGTTTATGATAATGTGACCTCTAACACCATGGAAGACAGAAATCGCACTAATTAAAACTTTTGACCAGGTGAAATTTGTTCTCAGCACTTTGAGTCCCTTTTTGTCCTCTCTCAGATTCTTCCTGCCCCTAGGCCCTGCTCAAACTTCCTCTCAGAAAAGAGTCAGGTAGGGTAATTTTCAGGTTACATTGAATTTGTCCACGTTTCACCTCTAGAAGAATTTATATTTTAAGTTAATTTCTAATTACGCTATGAAAGAAAGACTTTGTCTTTTGTCAGAATTTTCAGGCGTTAGACCATCAGTGGAAAGGGCTTTGCAGGGTAATAGGGAACTTCCTGGCATCTTGAATGTCACACCATGTAGACAACAGCTTACCATAAACATCCACTCAGGATCAGCATGCTTTTCATAAGTGGGCTGCAAGTGTGGCTCTGTGTTTGCAACGTGTATAAGGTGGTGTATGTCAGTCCATAGAGAGCTGGGTCTGCTTACTCTCACTTGCTCACTTCCTATTTAATCCTCAGTCCAGGAAATCCAGCTTTTACCCCACCTCCCAACTCTCCTCAGACTCACTAAATGGCTCCTTAGTTATCAAACCCAGTAGACGTTTTTTTTCATTCCTGCGTTTTTTCATGTCCTGGCAGCAACATTTGGTACCAGCGACCACTCCATCCTCCTCACATGGTCTCTGTGACTTTCAGTCATTTCCTTGTGAATCAGCTGCCTGTGTTCTTACATGACTGACTTCTGGGTCCCTTCTCCCCTGCTGTCCACTACAGCGGGACAAATTCATTCATGCCCATCACTTTACCAGCCACTTCTGTTCTCGTTACATCCAATTCTTATCCTAAATCTTGCCCCTGATTCCAGATTCAGCATCTGCACCTGAAAATTCCACAGACACCTCACGTGTCCTAACCTGAAGTCACAGGCCTTCCTCGTCCTGCTCTGACCTTTCACCTGGTTTAACAGATAGAAACTTTGGCATTATTCTGTTTTCTGCCTCTGTCTCAGGCCTACATCCAATCAGTTACCGAATTCTGTAACTTGGTGTCCCGAAATAGGTGTTGAAGCATTCCCTCGTTTCCATTTCCTATGACTACTGCTTTATATTTTATCCACTCATCATCTCCATCTTGGGGTTCTTATTCTGCCTGGTGATCCTCTGATCCAGGCTTTGTTTTGTGGCTAGAGTGACATTTCCGAACTTGAAATCAGTAAATATCGGTTCTTTTGCCATAATTCTTTGTCTATCATATGTAGACTGAAGTCTGAATTCTGTAGCTAGACATGACTGATCCGTTTCTCCACAACCATATTAATTTTCTATCCTAGGTCTGGCTCTCCACCCACATTTCAACCTTCAGCAATATCAGTCTCTTCACAGCATGTCAAACAGGCAGTACTCTTTCAGGCCTCCAACTTTGGGGAGATACCATCTCCTTTGCCTGGAATGCCCTCTCATCTTTTCCAGACTGAGAAAAACTTCTTTTCCATTTTTTTTCTCCTTTGTGATTTTTTGCCTGTTACTTGCTGGCAGCCTATTGACAGCCCTTTGGTTTTCCAGGCAGCTCCATTGTACTCCATACACACTTCTAATACTTTCCTTGTCGTACTGTATTGTAATCGTTGGTTTCTGTGACTGTCTTCCCACTAAATCATAAGCCCCTTGAGGGAAGGGACTGTGTATTAATTTATACATGCATGGTTTTTAGAACACTATATTTTCAGAGATATTCAATGAATGAATATTAATTTGAGTTCATTCAAATTGCATAAAAAATTTTTGTTGTTTTTTTTTCTACAAGTGTTGAGGGTTTTAAAAAGAAACTCAACTACTGGGTTCTTTGCCTTAGTAGACATTCTTAATGAAAACCTCTTCATTAGCAATCACTTACAGGACCTACCATTTTATGCTCTTTTGAATCACTCTGGTAATTCAGTTAAGGACACTGAGAAAAGCGATAGAAACCACAAAGGGTAGGATAATAAGGAAGAAAATCAAATCCCAAATATAGCTCTGACTACTTTTTTTCCTAATGGCAATAGCATTTGGTTTTATCTTAAGAATATAATTGTGATGAGAAGGTACTGATGAAAAATGCCTTATAAATACTCTAGTTTATTTGACCTTTCCAATAGGATGGCACCAAATATTTGGAAAGTGTATTTCATCAGAATTCTTTCTCTATGGTTATTTATTTATTTATTTTTAAAGATTTCATTAGGGAATTGGGGGAAGGGAACAGATAAGTTGCTGTCCTTTTGTTCTTCAGTCTAGTTGTGGAGGACGTTGCTTCACTGGCCCATGTTGGTATCATCATTGCACTCTTTCCGGATGAGGCAGTGAGTCGCTGGCCTCTGGACTCCCACTCACTGCGGCTCTTGGCAGCTCAAGCTGGCTGCCAGCACTCATGCTCGCTGCGGGCCACTCATGGCAGCCCACTGCAGCAGGGTCTGCAGCCCACACCATCGCTGGCCATCTTAGCTATAAAGGCAACCAGGTGGAGCTGTTTTTCACCACCCTAGCTGCAGAGGGCAGTGTCACTGGCCCTCACATGTGGTATCCGAACTGGGGCCCCGCTGCTCAGAGCCGGTGTCCCAAGCCAGCTCCTAACTGACGTGCCACTCGGCCGGCCCCTTTATAATTATTTCTTAAGTAAAGGCAACAAAGCACACAGGACACGTGATTTTCACACAATCACAAGTCTGGGAGCTGGGAGGTGCTTTCAAGTGTTCTCAGATCGTCCTAGAGAACATTTATTGAGCAGTTACTACCAGGCAGGACAGTTTTAGCTGTTTTCATCCATTAATTTGTATCATGAGTGAAGGTACCATTATTATCCCTCATTTTACAGATGAGGAAACTGAGGCATACAGAAGTGAATTCATTTGTTCAAGATTATAGAAATTAAGTAGTTGGGCCAGGATTTGAACCTATCTAGTTCAATCTGTTCATTTGTCATATGAGAAAATTAACACTTATCAAGGGCACATGCTTAATTACAAGGGACCTACTCCTACATTTTTGGCTTCAGATAGCACATCAGGACTGTCTGATTTAGTCAAGGTATATGTTACAAATTGGTAGCTGACTGTTGGAAATAATGCAATTATGTAGCCTTATTCAGTGACTGTTTATAGCAAGACAAATTTTCTTTAGAGTATTCTTTTTAGTTCAGAATCAGAAAACAAACAAACAACCCCCGCTACCACCCTGCCCCCCACACCCCTGCACACACACCATGACCATCCTTAATCAATGAGTCTCTTTGATCATTGTGAGGATGTAGAACAGGCCAGGAAATTCTAAGAATACTCAAATTAACAGTATGACAAGATGAAGAGATATATATGATTATTACTTGATATTTGCTTTTAGATTTTCTAAGAAATTTAACTTTGATACAAAGCTATTCCATGTCCAGTTTCCTTTAGTTCTAATGTAAGAGCTTGAAATTCCAAGTTCCTGGTCTCATTCTGAAAAGCAGTCTGCCCATATAGGACTATACATATTAAGTTGCTATGGTTGTGATTTGCAAGGCTCATGACAAAAAAAAAAAAAAAAAAAAAAAAGCTATTTCACTGTTTTCTGTGGGGATTACAGAAACATGTCACACTGGTTTCTGTATCTTTAAATAGAAGTTCTTTGTGGTGGCATGAAATTCGTTTAACAGCATGTTTCTGCTTATTGAAAAGCTTTCCTGAGCACAATATATACCCACTTTTCTATGTAAATAAAGATATTATTGTTGGAATAATAAAGTTCATGGGTTGCCTCTTCTGGTAGGCCTATCCATCAATCTTTGTTTAGTTGACTTTCTCAGCCCACCCATTCTAATTACTGCTTTTCAGTCTCCTAGAATGGGAATCTGGGAAAGGGGTTTGTTACAACTGGGTTATTTAAATGAAGTTTTCCAAATATACAATATCTCCTCCTCCCCTGATCACAAATTCACTCCCCCATTCCTTCCTACTTGCTTTAGAAGCTCTTGGCAGGCTACTATTATAAGCTGAAGGGCAGGTTTCAAGCACCCTCTATTTATTCATGAAATGGTGAAGGCCAGTAAGTAAACTGCATGTATTTGGGATTATTACCCTTTATTCTAATTTCATCTTGATTTCTGCTGACTTTTGAGAGTGTGAATTCTTTTAGGAGATAACTTCATAAATGTTGACTATCAGATATGCTGTCAGTCATCTTGCTATTTTGGTGATTAAAGTTTGTGCTGACATTTGACTTAATGTCAATTATCTGATGGATGTCATATTCTAAATATTTGGTGTCATCAAATAACTTCATATGGACACAATTCTTTAAAAAATATGTTAAAATATTAAATTGAAAGTATGAAGGAAAACATTACCTTGAAAGGTAGCAGATCTGTGACATTATTTGCATTGTTTAGTAAGGTGATTGATCTTTGCAATATCCCTTCCTTTGCCCTTTTGGCCAGTGACTCAGAAACAATTATCCAAATGTTCCAAGTACCTGGGATACAGCCTATGTCACATGAGTGCAGGTTTCTCTACATATCCTCTTGGATATGGGAGCCTGCTCTTTTCTATTGTGACTTATTTATAAAGGAAACACTAGAGGCAAGTTTTCCTGCTTTATAAAATGGATGGTTCTTATCTACTCACTGTTTTCTAAAATGTTGCAAACTTTAGGTGGCTCATAATCCCTTTAAGCAGCCATCTTATCTTAATATTTTTCTTTCCTAGTCTTTCTTTCTCTGCCATACTTCTTAAAATCTATTACTGCATGCATTTCTCATCCTCTATTCATGCTGTCAGTTCCTTGTAGACTTGCTTCCATTCCCACTGGCCTTTCTGAGTCACTGATAGTAAATCCAGTGAACATTCCTCAGTTTTCATGTCTTTTTCATGCTCTACATCATTTCATGTTATTGATCATTCCCCCATGGCCTATTTCTCCGTAGGAACAATAATAGCAAAAGTGATTAACACAATTTTATTAATAAATGTAATTATAAATTACATAGCATATTCTGTATGATAATATTTACTGCTATTTTAATTCTTATTGCTGTGAAGTTCTGGTTCTCCTCCTACTTTCTAGTCAATTTCTTGCATCTTCTCTTCAGCATTTTTTTTTTTTTTGAGGGCAGTGTCACTGGCCCTCATATGTGGGACCCGAACCGGGGCCGCTGGCTTCCCAAGCCAGCGCTTAACCACCGCACCACTCGGCCGGCCTCTCTTGCATCTTCTTTAATGACTGTCCTTTCTTCTGCAATCTACTCTCTGTAGGCATTATCTAATTTACTTAGCCTAGAAATTTTAGAGTCGCTTTGACTCCTGGCTCTCTCTCTTCTCTTCATGATTAGTCCGTGAACAAATCTTTTGGATCTTCCGGTATAGTGTCTCTCACACTTGCCATTTCCTTCTCATTGCCACCCTCTAATCTAAGTCTTATTACCTCCCCTCTGGACTGCTGTCCCTGCCCCTTCCTTCCCTCCCAGTGTAGCCTACATATCACTGCTGGAATGAACCTATTCTATTCTATTCTATTCTATTCTATTCTATTCTATTCTATTCTATTCTATTCTATCCTATCCTATCCTATCCTATCCTATCCTATCCTATCCTATCCTATCCTATCCTATCCTATCCTATCCTATCCTATCCTATCAGAGCCTATCCTATTCTATCCTATCCTATCCTATCCTATCCTATCCTATCCTACACAAAAAATAATCTGAACCTGAACTAAAGCAGTGGTGGTAGAAGTGGAGTGGGAATGGAGTTAAGAGATATTTAGGATTCATGGGACTTTGTGACTGATTGGGTACTGGGGATAATGGAGCTGAAGGAGTTGGAATAGAGATCTGGCCACCATTCATTGTATAGAAGGTAATAGAAGCTACAGGAGGACATGAGATCACCCTGGAAAGAGAAAACTGGGACAGAATTTCACTTCTGAAGGACAGAGAACATAATTTTTCCTCCTGGTAGTGCAATTAGAATTCTTTATTCAAACAAACTCGTAACTGACTGCCAATATGTAAGGCAGATAAAAATAGAAGTGCTCACCTCAGGACCAGCCTACTTGTCAGCCTCCCCCTCATCTCACTCCATCACTGGCTGGGTCTCCTGAAGCACCACAGGGAACTAGGGAAGGGACATGGGAGAAGAAATTATATTGATTAAATATCTCTTTATTCCCAGGCACTGACGTAGGTACTTCTTGTGAGTGACTTACGGTTATAATGATCCTGGGGAAGATAGCTTGAGTTAGTAATTTCTCTTTTGCAAGGTGTTAAAAATTAGTGCCAGGCAAATCCTTTCAAGAGCATTTGTAAATGCTCCATTCCACCAGGAACTGGGCTGAGTGCTTTTCAAATAACAAACATACATAGAGATCTTAAACCTGTTATGCAAAATTGGTTGCTAGAAGCTGTTCAACTCCAAACATGTAGTGTATTCATGTATGTTTTACAGAAAATCTCACCTGAAAATAGAGATGTTCCAGGTAACTATTGATGATAACCCCTATGAAAGATTATTTTGCCTTGTTTTTCTAGCACAACTATCAAATGCTATTTTCTCCCTGTTCTTTTTTATTTTTTAAGGGACATAAATGACATACCATTGATAGTTCTGAGCTGTGGTGTGATGAAGTTTAAAAAATTTTCTCTGCTTGATGTCTCTAGAGATTTTTGAGAACTAAACATCACAGAGAAATTTGTTTGGCTGCTTTCAGCAAGTAAGCTGCTTGTCATGTTGGTGTATATTTAATTTTTTTTTCTTTTGTTAGTGTATACTAATAAAAGTATGTATTCTGTGCATAGCAGTACTATAATTTTCTTGGCTTTGCAATGCTTTGCATCATCAGAGTGTAGTACCATACCAAAGTTTTAGAATAAAAATTCCTTGAAGAATCAGATTTATTCCATGTGTTAAGTTTTAAATAAACTATAATTTTAAGGCTTCTATTTAAATGTATTAATTCACTTTATATTTTGTCTGTCCTTTGCGAATACTTGATTAGAGTTTTATGTATTTCCTTATGAAAATTGTGTTTATAATTTTTATCAGAACAATATATCATCTTGATAAGATCTTATGTTGTAAAATAAGTCAAGAACAAAGATTCTTTGTAAATATGCTTCATGCTTAAAGACTATAAAGCATATACATTGATGTACATAAAGGTTTAGATTTTAAGTTTCTAAAGTTAACATTTTAAAACAGAGCTTTCAGAATTTCCATATCTGGAGAAACGCCCCATCTATTGTGATAGGCAGTGAAACAATTTTCAAATGAACTTTTCACATGGAAATTGAATTATTTATAGTTAATGGATTGCTTTGGAAATAAAATAGTTTTTCATAGTAAAGAGGCACAAATTATAAGCCCAGAACAATACACTAAGGGCTGCAGGGCTGTCTAATTAGAACAGCCAGGGACCTAAGGATTCTTTTTTTGGTGTGGTGAATGAGATATTTAATGGACTGCCATTCCTCTCTTCATTGTTGGGTTTATTGTGACCTGAATTAGATAATAATTTTGTAGTCAGGAGTTCCCTGGAGATAGCAAATATATCGACACTGTAAATCAACCTCTAGATGTAATTGCACGCTGTTCATTTCCTTGTTGGTGGGCAGAGAGGCCACAAAGAGTATGGGACAAATGTTAATTCTGGTAAAAGTTAAGTGTTTAGTGGTATAGGCCTATCTTGGAAAAAATGGTGGAAATATTGGGATAGGAGGCCAAATGTATGAAGGTCTGCAGATCAAGAGCATTCAAACATTTTCTAAATACTGGCTAAGGATGCCCTGCATTACATATAATTAACCATGTTAAGATATTGCATAGCCAAAAGTAATAATATCAAGGATTTTTCAACCCATACATAAGTTCTGGAGATAGGAATATTTGTACCTGAAAGATAATGGGCTACAATAATTTTTCATTTCATTGTTGGAATTTAGGGTTTGTCACTCATTTTGTGAATTTTGATGTGGGCTTTGTTCCTTTGTGTTTTGGGGAATCTTTTTAGGTATTAACACCACAAAGATGAGTATTTCTGCTACAACAGTGTTTTCAAACTTTTTTTGTTTTGTATCAGAACCTTCTTTTTACTTAAAAATTTTCACAGAACACTAATACATAAAAATTATTTTATTAAAATACATTTCTTTCTTGTTTTTTTTTTTTTTTTTTTTTTTTTAGTTGAGGAATTAGGGGAGGAAACAGCATTGGGGAATCAGGGAAGGGGAACAGACAAGTTGCTGATCTTCAGTCTAGTTGTGGAGGACGTCGTTTCACTGGCCCATGTTGGTATTGTGATCATTGCACTCTTCCTAGCTGAGGTAGATTGGTTGCTGGCCATTGGACGGCCACTCTTGGCAGCTCATGGCAGCTCACACTGGCTGCTGGCCAGCCCCACTGCAGCCTATCCTGTTGCCCGTGACTCACGGCATCCCAGCTCCAGGTTGAGCTGTTGTTTACCATCTTAGCTGTAGAGGGCACAGTGTCACTGGCCTATGTGGGATCTGAACCCGTGGCCCTGCTGCTCAGAGCTCGTGCTCCCAAGTTAACTCTTAATCAACGCATCCCTCGGCCTGCCAAAATACATTTCTTTTTTAAGATTAAATTTCTGAAAATGTTTTCCTTTTTGTAGGGCAGTGTCACTGGTCCTCATATGTGGGACCCGAACTGGGGCCGCTGGCTTCCCAAGCCAGCGCTTAACCACCGTGCCACTCGGCGGCCCTTAAGATTAAATTTCTGATGTTTACTTATAAAATAATTCAGTTAGAATACTGAGGCTACTTTGACAAACAGGAAATTTAAAATTGGATGTTATAAATAAAAGTTACAGTTATCAGCAATTTCTTTTTTTTTTTTTGATTTTACAGTACTGAGAAAATAATAGTACACAGATAAGTAGTTACAAAGAATAAAATGATAACTGCTCGTTTTTCTTTAGCACTTGCTTTGCAATCTCTGAGTACCCTTCAACTAGGAGAACTGGAGGGTTGAAGGAGAATAATAGAGACTTTCACTTGTAGCCACAATGGAAAAACCAGATGAAATATATAAAACAATGGTTTTTAGACATTGGACATCAGGGAGTGCAGGACAATGATTCCCAAGAGACTACAGGATGAGACACCATGATGAGGCTGCAATAAACCCAATTTATTGTCTGGAGAGAATTTCTAGGTTGCAGTGCTGACAAGGGGGAGTCTGCAGTCTCCTTGAATTGAGTGTAGCTGAAAGAGAAGGCCAACAAGGCTAGAATTGATAAAACAGGCACTGGAATATGGAGAGCTGCACTGAGAGAGAGCTCCAGAGACGTGCAGTGAGACCCCCTTGAGTTTCAACTGAGTACTATCAAAACACACATGTGATAAAACTGGTTAAGGCCAGGGAATGACCAGCCACGAGGAGCAGAGGAAACAACCTGCTCACATTGTACAGGCCAGGAACCATTTATGATCCTACCAGCCAGCATAGCAAACCTTGTTATGCTTGTAATTCATCAGAATATTATTGTCTCAAGAGTGGGGCAAGATGAGCTCTAGACTAAGGATTGGAAAACTTTTTCAATAAAAGGCCAGATAGTAAATAATTTAGACTTTGTGTATACCATCTGGCTTCATTTGATTCTTCTCCCTCCCTCTCCTCCTCCGCCGCCTCCTTTCCCCTCTTCCCTCACTCCAACCCTCCTCTCCTCCTACTCCTCCTTTTCTGTCTTCTTTTTCTTTTTCTTCTTTTGTTCCCTTCCTCTTCTTCCTCTTCCTCCCCTCCTCTTCCTTTCTTCTTCTTCTTCTTCTTTTTACAACCCTTTAAAAAAATTGAAAGCATTCTTTGCTCATGATCATACAGAAACCATCTGAGTGCTGCATTTGGAGTACAGGCCATAATTCCTTGACTCCTGTTCTAGATTAAAGTCTATTCTGGTTTGGCCTAATAAAACTTAAAAGACAGTCTTAAAGGATCAGTTTCCCAGCAATTCTACTGCATTCTAAAGAAACCTCATGCTTGTTTAAAGAAACACAGAAATGTACAGACTCATGAAGGTAAAATTCACAATGTCTGTCATCTAATCCAAAATTTCAGGCATGCAAAGAAGCAGGAACCTATAATAAAAAGAAAAAAATCAATAAATCAACACAGACTCAGAAATGACCCAGATGATAGAATTTGTAGTGAACAAGCACATTAAAATAGTTATTATTTATGTTGCACATATTCAAGAAGCTACATGATGATTGAATTTCCTAAGTAGAGATAGATAAAAGATAAAAAAATTTAAATTGAATTTCTAGACATGAAATATAAAATGTCTGTGATGAAAAATATACTCCATGGGAGAAACAGAAGATTGGAATTTGCAGAAGAAAAGACTAGTGAACTTTTAGACATAGCAATAGACACTCTCCAGGATGAAATACAGAGAGAAAAAAGACTAACCCTACCCCTTCCCAAAACCCACCAATAAGAAAGATTAAAAAAAATCACCACTAAGCGACAGAAAACTTTAACCAGCCCCATGCAAACGAAATGGACTCTGAAAAAACAGGAAAACAGAAACCATTGCCAAAATATTTCCAATTTAGATAAAAACCATAAATCCATCAAACAAATTTCAATGAACCCCAAGATCAAGAAATACAAAGAAAATAATACCAAACCATGACATAACCACATTGCTTAAAACCTGTGATAAGGAGAGAATTTCTCCCTCTTTTACTTTTATTAGTGCTCGTGTCATCATAGATCCAGAGTGTAAACTTCTTTTGCAAATGCTCTGGCCCACATGTGCACAAAACTTTCAGAAGCACATGCTGAGACAAGATGAGATGTTCAAGAGATTTACTGGTGGAAACACGTGAGGAAAAACAGTGGAGAGGGACTCGGAGGAGGCTATTGATTCAGATCTCATGGCTGTGAAGAAGAGCAGGGAAGAATGAAGGAATTAATCCATCTGAAGCCACATCCTTCTTCCCTTTCCCCATGCATATCATATTACCAGTGGAGCCCAGCCATTTTTTATTCAGTCTTGTCCCTGTAGATGGATCCTCTCCTATCCATACACTAACATCCATTTTTCCCTCTGGAACCTTTACCTTGGTCACTCTCCTGGCTCCTGGTTGGGATATGAAGAAATCCTACAGATCCTTCTTTGAAGCAGTGAAGGATAAAATTGAGATTTTCAGTACAGTTAAATAGAATACAGAATGACATACAACTTACTAATACCAATTTAAATCACTTTTGGATGGACCTCTGATTTAGAGTAGCTGAGATACCACCTCCTTCCCATAGTTCCAATAATAAACACAGTTAATTCGGAGAAAATATAATAAAGTGTCCTGAGTTTCTTTTATACTAGACAGAATGCTCTTTATGGGATGATCATAGCAGTTAGTACATGGAATCAATATGGTAATTAAAACCTAGAGCCATTTCAAATAATGTGTGTCAGGGTAAGGACAGCAATCAGCAGGGAATCACCAGTTCTGAATTATAGAAAACAAAATTATAACACCACTTAATTTTTAGTCCTTGACTTGGGCGAAGAATTCAACAGTGTCACCTACGCTGAAATGACATAGATTACAGCAGTTGGTCTCCCTTTAACAGGTTGGCAGCTTTTGTTATTAGAAAAGTCAAGTCATCTTAGAACAGCACCTAAATTCCAGAAAAATCCTGGACATAAATGTCTTGGATCTACTTCTTTAATATGAACTCCTGAAACCCATTAATAGAAAATGGACTAAAATGACCATGAAGAAAAGAAAAAAATAAAAAAAATTTCTGTTATGCTGTACAATTTGCCTATTACCATAAGTGCACATCAAAAAATTACATCTTCCAACAGTGAGTATATAACAAAAATGAAAGATAAAATAGCCACACATATTTAAAAGCCATAAAAACAATTTTTAAACTTTATTTTGGGTGTACTAAAGTCACTGTTTTCCCACACAAAGTAGGAAGAAAATCCAAAGTAAAAACTTTTGGTTCTATAAAATATGTTGTGTGGAAAACAGGTGCTTAACACATTTTGCAACAGAAGAAAAGATTCTCGAATACTCATGGGTTGAGGCACGTATATTTCCTTGGTCTGGATATCCCCATTGTTATTTTCATACCACTTTTAATATATTGACTTGAACAATAAGCACTAATACCTATATAATATCTATCAACTAACTCTTTGCATTTAAAATAATTTAGTGTTTTAATAAAAGGTGTTCATGCGCTATTTTAAAATTCTTAAATTATAAGCAGTGAGTCTACTCAGTATACCTATCACTTTTACCATTTCATTATACAACAATCTCAGGAAAAATAATTTAACAATTTTTTTTCATTTCACTGCTTCACTAAGATTTATTATTTTGCCCACTTACAAACTCATGCATATTATATTTGACTTTAATTTTTTTCTCTAATGTATTTGGAAAAGGTTTTTGTTCATTTTTAGCCAATATATGTTACAGTATTTGAATAGTCAGGCTTCAAATTGTGCTTCTTAATACATGTACCTTTCTAAAAGGCACATATCTCCTATTTACCTTATTCCTCAAACCTTATATCTCTTTATATCTATTTACATGTTTGCAGATTTTGTTTTATAAGACATAAGGGGTTTAAATGAATGGATTGTGTCATTATAGTATGATATCTGCCCCTATCTAAATGTGTAGTATTGGGTTTGAGAAGAGAAGTCCAGAAATTTGCAGAACTATACAAGAGATAGGCTTTTTTTGTTTTTGATATTTGAGGCATAGGTAGAGCTGTTTGGAGACTCAGGTGACGAAAAGTGACACAGAGTTGGATAGGATGTCATTTTCTTGCACAAGGATACCTGAACAAATCATAGACCCCCCTGTACAGAGAGTCTCTGTAGTTGGCATCCTTGGCTTAAACCTTTGTGTTCCAGTGATGGACAACGTGAAGAGTAGAGCCATTTCATAGCTTCATGAGTGGTGGATATGAACCAGTTGGAGTCAGAGTGGTGATTCCGGTGACAAGTGGTTTCGTGGGCATAGCTGAGGCAACCTTTTGGTGAACCTCAGAAAAATTGAAGGAAATTTTGGAAAAAACTATTGGGTTATCGGAAAAGTCATGACACATTTTTTTCAATGAAAACATGGAAAAAATATGTCATGACTTTTCCGACAAGCCAATAGTTTAATTAGTTTGTTGAGAAATAAAATAACCAAAATATGGTCTTTCAAAGTGATTAGGGCATTAAGGATGTTTTTGTTAATTTGGGGAACTTCTCTGGGATTTTTACAATCCTTATGCCGTCTGTATCTCCAACCACTATCCCACTCATAGAAGTAGAACCATTGCTCTCTAGCAGGCACATCCTTCGAGCTGGGCAAGCTGCTTAGGGCTTCAAGGTTTGCAGGGCTCCTCTTTTGTCCCCCTCTGTGGGCCCTTCCCACTGGGAGAGTATGCACAAGGGCATGTGCCTAACCAGAACCTGTGCCTCCACTTACTTAGCTTCCTGAATCTCCTTGTCCATATGACCCTGAGACTGATCCCAGAGCCAGGATGGTCTTTACCTTGGGTGTCCTAAGAGCAGACCATGCTACTGTGTACCCGTAGATCCAAGGGGTGACCATAGGGTGGTTGTCTGGAGAGATGTGAAGGGAATTTGGCTTTGTGGGTTGGGCTATGCATATGGATGTGTTTGGGGCCCTGGGCATTGCAAGAAAAAAATTGTAAGAAGAGAAGGCAGTGGGCTAAGGAACTGGGGTTTCCAGATGTACTTTTTACCCCAGATGATGGGAATATTGGAGTGTGTCAGAGTCCTTATTAGAGGATTGTCTCATGGACTATGAATGAGGATTTTCAGAAATCATGTCTGGCTTGATGGATATCAGTGAAATGAAATAGAGCTGGGTTTGGAGAGATTTTTGAAGATGGCCTTCAAGCTCCCCAGAGGTAACTACTCATGAGGAAAGATTTCAAGTTTGCAGCCTTACTAGAAGTTTTCATGTATCATAATTTACCCATAATTCCCCAAGATATATTAGGAAGAAGGGGGTACACAGAAAGTAATTCAAAGGTTTACAGTTAGTCCTGAGGGTTTTGAAAAAGACAGGTCCTTTCTGTGCATGATGGAGCGTGTACCAAAGCCTTTAGGGATGAGAGCACTCCTAAAACTTCCAATAGCCTTTCTTCACAAATGCAATGATGATGTCGTTGCTATGGTGGCTAATCGAATTTATGCTTGTGTTTCATTGTGTTTCAGAATATTTTTGGTTTTAATTTATAATATAGTAAATATCGATAGATTGACCCAGATAAAAAAAAGTCTTTGGGGTATGCAATAATTTTAAGGAGTGTAAAGGGCTCGTAAGACCAAAAGGTTCGAGAGCCACTGGATTTCTCACAATGATATGGACAGGCAAAGCACTGCGCAGATATCGAAGTGTTTGGGTAATGGCTGGAAGATGGGGATTAACAGCATTGTGAATTGAGGCCTGCCCAGTAAAACAGTGGAATGCTACTTTTCTATTATCTGCCTCCACCACTAAAGACACTGCCCAAACAAGACAGAAGAAATCACGGTAGTTGCTGAAATAATTACTGCCATCTGTTGACTCTTTACTTCTGATCTTGGCTGATAGAAATCAGAGCTAGAGAAGAAGGCCCCTATCCAGGGAAGATTTGATGGGCAGTTCTCCTGACCTATGGGAAAGAGAGAGGAAAATGAGGTAGTGATTCAGGGGATGAAGATGGGGCCACTGACTTCTTACCCTGAAAATTTGGCCTGGGTATTTTTGTATGCCTTATCCAGTGTCCCTTGATCTTGAAGGTATGTGAGGGGTTTTCTTACCTGTAGGAAAAGGAGCTACTACCAAATACAGAGGGAAACTGTTACTCTGAAGAGGAGTAATCCTTACTACAGAGACATTATGAAACGTGAGGCTTCATAACTGCATACAGTAAGACATACCCTATTACATTTTCTACACCTAGAGAAATGATAATTGCATTATTGGATTATTTATACTTGTTCAAAGAATTAATACAGTGAACTAGAATAATATTGGAGCATGAACAGAAAAACAATCATGCTTAAGCCTAGGGTGAAATTAGAAATATAAAATCTGTTTGCTATATCAACCCACAAATGCTTCAGAAGATTTTCTGAAGGAATGAAAAGAAATATAAGCACTTTAGCACAGCTGAGTAAAGTCTTATCCATTAAAATGCGATTTTGATTGTTTGGATTGGATCAACTCAAAAACAATAAAGTTAGACCCCCTTTGAATCACTTATGACTTAGTTTTACATTTGCTACAAATAATCCAGTCATAATGTACACATGTTTAATTAAAATATACTTGATGTTTCCGAAAAGGAGTAATATATTTTTCTGAATATGTGAATGATCGCAACACGAAGAGTTGTTGCATGATGTCTTCTGAATTATGGTTTAAATGAATATGATCATTCCTTTTATGCATAAAATATTCAAACTCACATAATTGCACACAAACCAGGGATGTATATCATTCAGAATTAGTAAATATGTTCATATATTTATTCTAATTTCATAGTTCTCTTCAAAATAAGCTGTAATAGAATTCTAAAATCAGTTTGAACATCATAACATTGTTTTAATTTGATAATTCAGATTGATTGGCACAAATGACAAAACAATCCCACATTCTAGTTATATGCAAGGACTAATCCTGTCTTTCATAATTAATAATATCTCTCCTTGATTTTCTTCTCCTTAAATAAACTGAGAGTGTTAGAAAATGAAACCAGGGACCTAGAAAATGTGCCTGCCTGGAGAAGTAAAAAGAACTTAGACTTAAAAAAAAACATATGCATTATAGTGGCGGGATGGACATTTTATCCCGAGAGCATCAGCTTACTTGAGGGTGTAAGAATTGCTCCCATAATCAACATGGCACCCAGAGATGTAAACATAAATGTAACTGCAAACATTCTTAGGAACACACTCTCCTGTTCGATAAATTTGTTCAGTGTCATGCTATTATGCTTCATTACATAGAGTTTTAACTGATGGTTGTCAAACTCAGGGTCTGCTGAGACACCTTGAGGTATTGGAATAAACTTACAAGGCCACTGCCAGATATTTAAAATATTCAAGAAATAGTGATGTTTGTCAAAATATTAGATAGTGCTACATTCTTTTCAGTGATGCCATATCTTTGTAAAACTGGATTTCTGGTAGTGCCTTTGAGAAAAAAAGTTACCATGTATGTCTGATCACTGCACTAGACACCTGTAGCTGAAGCTGAATATTATTGTATGTCAACTATAATTTAATATATATATATATATATATATATATATATATATATATATTCATGAGATATGGAATATAGGGAATAGAGTCAGTGGGATTGTAATAGATGTATACGAAGTCAGAGGGGTAATAGATTGGGGGAGGGGAGTTATCACATTGTGAGGGGTGAAATGTCTAACTATTACATTGTTATGTACATCTGAAACTAATTAAAAAAAAGTTACCATGTAAAAATCAGTATAGAACAAGAAAGAACAGTGGTGTACAAACCTGATGCTAAGATTTGAGACTCTTGTGTGCCCCAAAGGCTCACATACCCTATTGGCATGTAATTGTTGTAATTTAAGAATGAAATAAAATATTTTCTTTCAATTAATGTTTATTATTTTTCAAAGGATAATAATTATATGAATAGTATATAAGTAGTTTATAAATACTTCTTAAGTTGTTTAGGCGTAAGTACCTAATAAAGTTGTTACGTGTTTCTTTGGTCTATGGGTACTGTACAAAGATACTGAGATACTAACGGTGCTGTGAACCAAAAAAAATTAGAGATCTTTGGTTAAGCATTCGTTTTCATAGTACAAGGAAAAGTACTTTTGTGCTAAATTGAAATTTATAGTGCTATAAATATTATATGAAAAATGCTCTTAATAAATAAAAAGAAATTTTTGTTTCATATCACTTTTCACTTCCTATTGCAAAATGTTCTCAAAAAATGGCAAAGGGTGACCATTGCAGCAATGAGAATGTGAAGTGAATTCTTGATCTTTCCTATTTCCTCCCCTTTCCATGTGGGCATCTGGCATCTCGGATGATTTAGCGTATCCCAGCCCTCAATCCCACAGGGCTACTGCTTGGGGGGCTACTCCACCTGTATGGAGTTTACTGATGTGGGAATAAGAAGGCTATGACGATGGTTGGGGGAGAGTGGTGAGGAAAGTGATACCTGTCCCCAGTGCAGGTGAAGCCCAGGGTCTCACAAGAGGGGAGACTGGAGAGCGAGGGGCCCTGAATTAGAGGTCCAGGATTTTCTAACTGTCTGGGCATTGGCAGTTTGCCAAAGGTCTTGAATGCCACCAAACCTCGAGAGCACACTCCAACTCCCCTTACCCAACTCCCCATTACAGCGGGGATCTGACTCCACGATTTTCTGACAGGTTTCTCTCTCATTTCTGTTTTTGCCCTAATCTAGACCAATCAGAGATGGCATAGATCACTGTGCCCCCCCCTCCCCGAGAAGTCTGACTGTAAGTTTTCACAATCACCATGTAGTCACTGAAAATAAATGTGTGTGTGTGTGTGTGTATCCTTTTAATATACAAATCTAATTCTGTATTCTCAACTTTTAAAAACTCGTTTTCCAGAGACAGCAGTGCCAAAAGCCCCAGCTAGAGCTGACATACACACAGGAATGGTTAATGCTGTATTTAACTGGTTATTGTGGATTCAGGGTGTAGCGGTTTGTAGGCACCTTTAAGTAGTGGGTGGGGTGTGTGAGGTGGGACACACATAGGGATTTTCTTGTTTAAAAATAACGTGGTCTGGTGAACATTTGTGCATACAACATTCAGTTTTTAGAAATGGATTACTGATGTTAAATAGGAGGTGCTTTTAGTAATTTTTAAAATCCTTACGACACAGAATTAATTTGCCAAGGTTACACAGCTCATTAATGGGAGAGCCAGGATTTGCACCCAGGAAACCCAGCTCCAATGTTTGGAGCTATATAACCATGCTTCTGTATAGTCTCTTAAGAACACTTTCAAAGTGATCTTACTCTAAAGCCCTAAAAGAGACAACAGCCATGACAATGGCTTTCAATTGCAAGAATCCAGTTTTGAAGAAGCAAAGCTTTTTTTCCCTCCTTCTGGTGGGATGTGCATCCTCTGTTTCCCTCAGCAGTCTGGTTCCCTCTTCCCCTTTCAAATCAAAACCCTTTGTGGGAAGAACTTCCAAAAAGCTTTGGGCACGTGTAAGCGAGGAGGCTTGTGCTCTGTGTCTCCGTGATTATCAGCAGGTTTATTTTCTGTTTTTCAGGGCAATAGGTCTAGATAGTGAATATTTTAGGCTTTTAGGCTATATGGTCTCTGTCACAAGGACGCAACTTTGCTGGTGTAGGGTGAAAGCAGTCTTTGACAACACGTGAATAAATCGGTCATAGCTGAGCTCCAAGAAACAGTTGGACAGCTGGACCTGGCCTATGGGCTGGGATGTCATGGGCTAGCCCCTGGTCTAGGCCTCTGAGTAATTTCTATATCATTTCTCAGAATAATAGTCAATATATATTAAGTGTGTGCTCTGTAGCAGGCACTAAGCAGACACATGAATGTGTGGACTCATTAGATACAGTAATTCTATGAAGTGAGTACTTAAAATTGATTTTTTTTAAAAAATTTTTCAATTACAGTTGACACTCAATATTATATTAGTTTAAGGTATACAGCATAGTGGTTAGACATTTATGAAGTGATTTCCCTAATAAGTCTAGTATGCCCCTGGTACCATACATTGTTATTACACTATTATTGACTATATTCCCTATGGTAAGCACAGTCCTTTTAAAATCCTGTTCTACAGACGAGGAAATAATGTACAGAGATCAAGTTACTCACATATCTCATAGGCACAGCTGGGACTGCAGAGACTGTTCTTATCACGACATGCTACTAATAGGTCAAAAGAGCTTCTTGTTTTGTAAGTATGCCAGTGTTGTTTGGTTTTGATTGCATTACTTATCCTCAGACATTTGGAAACTTCTGTTACCATTCCAGTTACCCGTGTTGTCTTCTGAGATCTAGTCTGCAGTTTCTGGGGATGGCCTTGACATTTCTACCCTGCACCTTTAAATTTAAATAATAATCCTGATTGCCCATTTTGCATCTGATGCTTAGCATGTAGTCATTCATATTTATGTAAGGCTTACAAAACCCTATCTGTCTACGAGCATAAAAGATCTATTGACTTGGATGAACACTCACGAGCAATATCCAAATATTCGGGGATAAGTGCTTTTGGAACCACTTGACAAAACTATAGTGGAAGGTGCAGACACAAGATCACTTGTCTCTGCAAAAAAGGGCTGAAGACAAAAGGCCATCCTGGGAACTTGAGATTTTCTTTTTTCTTTTCAAGTGTGCACGTGCCAGCTGAGAAAGCTGGAACATATCAAATAGAAGGATGTAATTCCGGGGGCTCAATTGACATCCTTTTTGAGAATCTTGCGTCTTTTTTGTTTTCACCAAAGCGGAGTGGCCCCAAATTTGACTTCTGGTGAATCTTACAGACACAATGATATCATTAAGCAAGTAAGCATTAGAAATCATCAGGGAATAATTTTTACATGCAATAAGATATATGTTCTTTTGCATTAGTGTTTTAAAAAAACCCCAAAATTTGCCATGTAGTATAAAAATGATCTAAAAGGAATATTCATTCTATTTGCAGAGTATTCACATAACATGTCAAAATAAAACTAATTTCATGACAGTAATTTTTTTTTTTAACTGCAGAAAAGTTTAAAGGCCTCAAGGAATACAATAAACCATTTTATCTTTGTGCCAAATGTTCTTGGTTGTAGCCTTCAAGTGGTATCTCTGTTTTCCCTTGAAAACAAATAAATAAAAACCCCAGAAAGCCCAGAATATAGAACCATGTTTAAAGCTCTGTAATAGAGTAGGTGCTGACTGAATCTAGGTTTCTTGAATGTTTTTAAACTTCTTGATTAAACAAGTAGCTGATAGAGAAAAATCAGTCCATTTTAGCAGAAGATTCTGGCAATTTTTCCCTTGTTAACTTTTTAAAACTTAATTAGAATAAATCATCAATATTATTGAAATTTTCTGAGCATGATAACCATTTCAGTTTTTAAATTTATACTGAAATTACATTACCTTATTCTCTTTATAGCCTAAATATATTTCACTACAGAAACTGACATTAGATAAAAATGTCACTTTTGCCCACTTGCCACCGATTAGTAAAATGAATTCAATTTTCAATCTTTGTGAACATCAACATAAAGTATCAGAGAATGTTAGAGATGATGGGGACATTGGAGATCACCTAGCTCAGGATTTCTCAGCCTCAGCACTATTGGCATTTTGGACTGGATGCTTTCTGGCTTGGTGGTGGGGTGCAGTGGGCAGTTCTGTTCATCATAGGAAGCTTGCTAGTATCCCAGTCTCTACTGACTAAATTCCAGTAGTGTATCTTTTCCGGGTCTTAGCTGTGACAATGGAAAAATTTCTTGATATTGCCAAATGCTACCTACGGGGTGAAATCACCTTCCGTTTAGAACCATTGATTTAGTGCAACCACTTCATCATAAAATAATATTAATTTCTTACCCATGTTGAAGAAACTTTTCCCTATTTATCTAGTTAGCATCATACCTAGGTCTAGTATGCCAGAGGCATGAAAAAACATAGAACACAGTTATGGGTATATTTTAAGACTAGTCTGACCTTAAATAGAATTGACAAGCACACAATTTTTATTTAGCAATCATCTTCTCGCTTTTATGGTCTTCCTATTATGTTTAGGTCTTTTTCTATGGCTTACAGATTGCGCTTTAGAGCAGTGCTACGCAGACACTAAACACTGTTTAATTCTGCTAACTTAATTATTGTTATGTCTTTCACAGCAAGAGTTTACCAATGAAAGGAGCTGTATATTGATTTACTTTCTAGTGTAAGCCCCTATCTCCTCACTGTCCTATAACAAAGAGCTCACAGACAAGTGCCAATCTGTGGCCCACTGTTTGGTTGCTCTCATAGAAGTGACCAGGGCCTCTAAGAGAGTTCCCCATCCAGGTCTCCATTTCTTTCCTTGTGGCTCTCTTCTCTGCCTGGCATATTCATAAACCAAGCCATATTTTTAACTTCAGTAAGTTCATTACATCAAATAATTCTTTGTCGATCCTCTTAAAATTTATATTTGCATCTTCACAAGAACGTCCTCACAAAGGAAATGTTTTGAGACAGATATGTCATGATGGCAATGCTAATTCTATCAGGCATTGGCAAATTCCATATCTCTTTCTATCTATACATATCTATCTATCATCTATCTATCTATCTGTCTATCTATCTATCTATCTATCTATCATCATCTATCTATCTATCATCTATCTGTCATCTGTCATCTATCCGTCATCTATCATCTATCTATCACCTATCTATCATCTATCTGTCTACATCTCTATCTATCTATCTATCTATCTATCTATCTATCTATCTATCTATCTATCATCTATCTATCTATCATCTATCTCAGAGAGAATGAGAGAGAGAAAGGAGGTAGGCAGTTCTAAGGTGTGGGAGTACTTCTAGTGAGAGTACTTAGGCAGAGAGAAGTGTATGTGCAGATTCCAAGGCAAAAAGAAACATGAGGCCTTCCAGAATGAGAAGCTGAGGCTCAAGCTTCAAGGGGGAAATGAAGCTTTGGAAGAGTGAGCAGAAGGGAGATGGTAGAGAGCTTGTAAGCCAAATTAAGTGTTTCAATTTTATCGCAAGGACAAACAAAAGCCAGGGGTGATTTAATAGAGATTTATCAGAGAGTATCCATCAGAAAGCTATTTCTATGATCCAAGGGTTTCCAGTCCTTTTGTTACCTTGATCATAGAACCGGACTTAAACTGACCTAATAGAGAAGAACTAAATCATAATTATAAGACTATCGAGGAAGTGCTAGTTTCTGAATGTATGAGTATTTGTGGAAGGAAGCCAGCTAAACAGAGAGATCAATGTCAAATTACAATTTCACCCAGATACAAGAGGATATGTGGTTCAGAACCCAAAATCCAGGAAAACGATCTAGGAATCTGTGTAGATATTTTAGGCAGGGGAGTAAAGAAGAGTTTTTTAATTCAACTTAGAAAGCTAGTGGCCACAATAACTTCTATTAGCATTTGAATAAATAACCTTAGCCCTAACTAGAGCATGCACATTTGAAAAACAGTCACAGTTTTGGAGAAAGCTGCTGCCTATTCAATTTTCATTCTGCTGATGGAACAATCTGTTCTTGTTATGGTGCCCTGTTACCTCGATGCAATAGAGAGATTGCAAGCTGTATAATTGGGAAACCAACAAAGTCAATCTGTCTTAACTTCTCTAGTGTAGCCTTTGAATTGTCAACTTAGCTATAAATTGGGACGTGTTTAACACAGGAGGAGGCCCATATTGCTACTGCCCCCCCCCATGTGGAATGATTATTACGTTTTCCAGATTTAACTAAACATATGATTGCTCTATGCAACATGAACACAGTGTGGCCAATAAATCAGAGGCTGACTAAAATAATACCATGGTGCTCTTTGATGCACAGAGTTGATGTAACAGAGTGGGGTCTGGCAATAACTCCTGGAATTGTTCCATCGTCAAAGAGTAAGTCCTAACCTTTGACGCCTTCCTACTGTACTTCATGCTGATGACCAAGACCATGAGAAAATTATTTGCAGTAAATTTGAGTTAGTCCTTCCCCTGAATCTGTCAGACAAAATTCTTTCCATATCATGAGCTAACAAACAGGATCCTAGTATTTTATTCATGTTACCTGTCAGACTTTGAAAAGTTTTTTTTTTTTATTGTAAGTTAGAAAAAAATGTTCTTTTCAGGATTGTTTTTGGACATGTATAGGGTAAAAGTACTACTCAGAATGTTTTAAAATAAATGTTAAGTTGGGCACCGTATTTTGAGATGATTAGAAAATGCAAAGGACTTCTGTGAGTTTTTACATTAAAATACCAAATTCTTTCCGAAATGAGTCTTTGGGGGAAATGATCTTGATCAACTGGGGTTTGGTAATAATTCCATTCATTCAATGTACTTTATTCTGTGCCTTTTTAAATACTAATTTTGATTTTGATAAAATTAAGAAAGTATGATAAATGCAATTTTTCTTTTATGCAAACAATAAAACATCTTAATAATTTTTGACTCAGGTTTTGCATGCCAAGTATGGGATTAAATTAAAAAAATCTTTCAAAAACTGTACATTTTGGTTTCCTTTCTTTTGTGTGTGTGTGTGTAGGGCATGGGAAAAGGTAGTTGGTAATATCACATTTGGAACTTTCATCAATTTTGTAGTTCTTTCTAAGTGATTCTTGAAAATAACGAGAAATTTCTACACTTGGAACACAACAAAGATACTGTAAGCAAAAAAGTTGCATTGTACAAATATTATAATACTGTACTTAAGAACTATGATAAAATAAGAGTGGGGGAGTTGACCATAGTAGAGATGTGTCTTCCAAGATTGACAAACGGCTCAGAAGAGAATGCTGGGAAAGACTTCTTTGGTGAGTAGTATTAGCTACCATTAGAATTAGCTACTTTTCTTGAGGAAAGAGAAATAAGGATTGTAAATGGGGTTTGGAATGACTGGTTCCTGTTTATTCATTCTCACCTCAATGCATAATCTCCATATCCTACCAGCTGTTTGCTTTTAAGAAGAAAATTTCTAATTATTTTTTTGGCTCCATCACAGTGTTGAACACAACATATGAATAGCCTAGGCAGTGTGATAGAAGTTAGAGAATCTAGAAATGATCTTCCCCCAAATGAAATATTTTAGCAATCTCCTTTTGATTTCTATTATCACAATGAAGTAGTAATACTGATTCTCAGGCTCCATCACTATTTAAAATTTCTCCATATAGTCAAATCTAAGTGCCTTTCGTTATTGTCATTCTGCTTTCTGCTCTTGGGTATTTGTTATTTCCCACAATAAATATTTTAACATATATATATATATATATATATATATATATATATATGAGGCCAAAAAATGTATACACATTTTTAGAAAGGAAAACTGTATTAAAATTGTAATATTCAATATATACTGATAACAAAAGATGAATTCAAGTCACGTTTGACTTCTGCAATGACAAGAGGGGCTCACAGTGGTTACCATCCAGATACTTCTGATTATGGCAAACTACTGCTTGAGCAACGTTGACCAAAGTGTCCACTTGTATGTGTTTTTTTGGCATCCCTGGTATATTGTTTTCTTTCAGGTCTCTCCTTTTCTCAAGCTTCTCACAGTTTTTAATGCAGTGAGTGCTGAGCTAGCTCTCTTGAACATAGTCTTTACCTATTCTAGACTCTTCCATACTCATCTGGAAAATGAGGGATGAGTGGTGACTGTTGCACATTGGGCTCTTTAGAGTCAGAGTCTGGGAGGGAGAGCCGAGTGCAGAAGTTGTGCTGATATGTGTTCATAGGAGATGCTCCTGTGATAAAGTTAGGAAGGCAAGCTTAGGCAGAGGAAGAGGCTGACCTGCAGTAGGGGAGGAGCTGAGCCCTCTCAGCCAATCCTGTACTGAGCTATTTGAATCAGAATGCCCTATAGGGTTGTTCCAACTTGGAGTAAAGGAGTCAGACTTTTGTATCCTTCATCAGCCAGACCTCACCTATGGATTCCTCCTAGGTGAGAGAATAACCTTGGGCAAGGCAGTTCTCTGCAGCAAAGGGCAATGCCCAATGAAGGTCGTAGCTATGAAACATAAATGATACTCCCAGCAACTTGTGGGGTGGATGCATTGGCCTTGAAGAGGGGATCCGGGCAAAGCACCAATTTCTGTTACTGGTATTTTGGGCATGGCAAATCTTTGTTCATTGGAAATAATCCAGGCATTGTAGACATTTAACATTCCTGTTCCCACCCATTAAGACCATCAAATACTCTCTACATTTCCAAGTAACCCTTCGGACCCTGGTGGAGGATCACTGGAGATCATTAGGCCAAAGGATTTGCTCAGTCTACTGTGGCTCTAACACTATTGTTTCTGGCTGAGAGTGCCACCTGATCAAAGTTAGAAAAGATCTAGCAAAAGAATGAGTCTAGTGTGACTCAGATAATGCTGTACTGAACCTAGCTGAATATAAATAGTTCTGGGAATTACTGGCTCAAAGGGCATAAAGATTTTAAAGAGCACTGGTGTGTATTACCCTGGGCTAATTTATCTTCTCACCAGCAATCTAACAATCATATGCATTTACTTTTTTCTCTGTTAACTTGAGTCCCTGTGAATTTCACTGATATTATGGATGGAGTCCAGGAAGGTAGGTAAGGAACAGAAGCTTGGGTACCACGAGCTGTGCTGCTGTGCCTGTTCTTTTTTTTGGGGGGCGGAATCTGAACCAGGGCCGCTGGCGTCCCAAGCCAGCTCTTAACCTGTGCGCCACTTGGCCGGCCCTGCTGTGCCTGTTTTTAGTCAGGTTTTACTAATGCTGTAAGGATCACTCTGACAACAAGAGAAAGAGCCAGGCAGAAGGGAACAGTAGCATTGCTAGGCACCTATTCTACAATTAATACTTACGAAAAACCAGAACAGTTCAAAGAGAAGCATGTATGGGGAAGAACATGGAAATGTTTTAAATTTTTACTATATAATTCAAACTCTTGATGGCAACCCTTTATTCCAACTGAATGGGTTTAGATAAGTTCAAAACTATCCTTTTAATATTCATTAACCGTTCAAAAAGAAATACCTGTTGTTACCTAGTCTTGTTCCTAAGGGGCCAGCTGGTACTGGCTTTGGCACTTTCTTTAAAGAAAGACTCAATGAGTATGGAGACTAAAATAACTTGTTTTGAGACAATGCTTCCAGGATATGATTCGAGACTTTAAAAATTAATTGCAGAAATATCCAACTATCATCTGTGAACAGAAGAACCTGTTATCTTTAACATTTACACAAAATTCTTGATGTGGTCAAAATCAGGATCCTTTATTTTCCGCCTGTTTGTTTTATTTTTCTGCAGTTATAATGCACATGGTAAATAATTAATCTGTCATCATATTTTAGTGTCAGTAGACAGTATGACATTTTTCTATAATGGTAGAAAATGAATCAGCCAATCTACATCATGTATGTGTTGGATACCAACGTTGAGTCATCCATGTTATTTTAAAAGCAAATTGACCTGTGAATAGGCTTATGGTTTTACATCAGAAAGGCTAAAATTATAGCGGCTAGAATAGATCAAGTATTTTGTATTAGTTTTGTATCTTGATTTTAGATTTTTAGGTGTGACTAATCAATTATCCTAAATACAAAATACTCTAGAAAGGTTGATGCATTTAGATAAAACAGCAAAAAACCCCAATATTCTGCTATAATACAGGTTGGTTTTCTGTATTAATATTTCCAGATCTATTAAAAAGATGGATATTGTAACATAGATTTTTCATTATAAGAAAATTAAATAATTATTACACTTATTAAAGAAAATCAGGAACTATGGAAACAAAAAGATGAAATAAAATATACTTATAAGTCAGCCATTCAAAAACAACCATGTTAATATAAACCTAGTTTTTTATTTTTCCAAACTCTTCTTGTTTTTTTTGTTATACCTTTCCAGACTTAAAAAAATGTATTAAAAAAATAGAAAACACCATGCCAACAAAATGTAATAACTTAAATTTTATGTGAATAATTATTTCATAGCCAACTTTAATCAAGTGACAGCTTTCTAAATGTTGATCCACTTTATTTTCTAAACAAATAGCACTTCATAATATGGAAACACTATAATTTGACCAGTAAATTGAGAAATATTTATAATTTTAAATATGTCATTGTTTTCTACAGCATGGTGACTATAATTACCAATACTGTATTATATAATTGAAAGTTTTTAAGAGAGTAGATCTTAAATGTTATCACCACATACACAAAAATTGTAATTATGTGACGGGATAGGAGATTATGATAATTAAGATAACCTTATTGTGATTATCATTTTGCAGTATATACATGTATCTAATCATCACATTGTACCCCTTAAACATACATATATTGTAAGTCAATAGTATCTCAATAAAGGTGGGGGAAATAAAATAAAAATTTTAAAATATCATGTTTTAAATATTTCTTCCAGAAATATCTGTTTTACAATGCTTGTTAGATTTTTTCCTTAGAAATATTCCTAGCAGTAGAATGCCATGTTTGAAGGCATGCATATTTTGAATTTGACATAGAATGCTAGATTCCTTGCCAGAAAAGTTGTACCAATTTATACTCCTATCAGCAATGAAGAGTTCCTAATTACTAACCCCCAACACTGGACATTAATAATTCTACTGTTTTTTAACAGATAGATGATTATCACATTGTTATTTTAATTGTTATCTTTTGATCATTAGTGAGATCCAAGGAACATGTTTTGTTGTGGTTATTGGCCATTTGAATTTCTTTTATGGTCTTTTTATGTTTTTATTTTTTACAAAACTGTGGTGTTCATCTTTTAAAATTGATTTAAAAATACCCTATACTAATTACAGATATTAACCCTTTGTCATCTATACTACAATGTGTTTCTCAATAATTTCTATTTGTCTTAATTTTATTTATGGTGTAGTCTCTTGAAAAAAGTTGTAATTTTTGTGAAATCTTTTAATATTTTATGAAAATTAAGATTTCAGTTTCAGTTTATTCTTAGAACAATTTCAAGTAAATGATAATTTAAGAAATATGGTATTGGATTTTTATATATAAAATTTTATTGCTTCTGGAATTTATTTTTTGTGTGTATTGTGGTGGGAAGCAGGATTTCTTTTTTCTCAAATACATAGAGGGTAGTTGTTCCAATTGTACTTATTTCATAATTGATTCTTTCTCGTTTATTTGAAATTATCCTTTTTTTTTTTTTTTTTACAATAGAATAAGGGAAGATTTGATAACTTCCATCTCTTATGAGAATGATTTTAGTGTTTCATTGTTAAGGATATTTGCTTTTGTATTCATTTGAAACATATTTTGATCATATGGAAGGAATTATTTTTACCCCAATTTTTTGAAAGATTTACAAATTTTATCATGGTGGATGTCAATTTTTTTCAAATGCATCTTTCAGGATGTATTGCAATGATCCAATTGTTCTCATTTAGTCTCATAATGTAATGACTTCTAATGATAGATACCTTAGTGTTGAACCTTGTTTACACTCTATGTATAAAGACTACATGTTTTTAATGTTACTTTTAAGAAAACCACTGGATATGAATTTTTAGTATTTTACAGAGGAGACCTACATTTATATTTCAGTGAAATTTACCCATTGTTTTCTGCTTCTGTCATCTTTTCATAAGGTTTTGGTACCATCTGTATGCCAGCCTCAGAAAATAAATTTATGTAACTTTTTTCTTTTTCCTATGCTCTGCAATTTTTGAAATAATATCTTAATTATATCTTTCTTGAAATCTTGAAATAATTAGAGTAAGAAGGCACTGGGTCTAGCAGTTTTTAAGGATAGGTCTCTGACAACACCTTAATTTTTTCTGTATGATTTTTGTTTAGCTCTTTTTCTATTTTATGTGGTTGATTTTAGAAGTATGTATATGTTTTCCTGTAACCATTTCCCGAGGTCTTCAAATTTTTAGCATGGTATTGTTCAAAGTAGTCTCTTATATTCTTTTCAGGGTTTTGTGTGTGTGTGTGTGTGTGTGTGTGTGTGTGTGTGTGTGTGTGTGTGTATGTGTTCCTGTTTCCTTCCCTTTTGGGGACAACTGACAGTAGAAATTAGTAGATGAGAGCATGGGCTGAGGGGACCTACCACCTGGATTTGAATACTAGCTCCACTGTTTACTAGCCGTATCACCTAACAGTAAATGACTGTACTTTTCCTGCCTCCCCACCTGTAAAATACAGAAAAAACTGGTTTCTACTCCATAGTGGTTGTGAACATGAAATGAGACAATGTACATGAAAAGTTCTTAGAACAGCAACTGGCTTATGTGAATAGTCTATAAATGTTTGTATTATTATTATTATTATTATTATTATTATTATTATTACTTGTCTCTAATTTTGTGAGTATCCCCTTTTTATTCCCATAAAAATATTAGGCTAGCTGGTGATTTATCTCTTACATTTGTTTTACTATTGTCTCCCAATTTATCCTCTAGCCTGGTTTCCTCTTTTTCGTCTTTTGCCATATAGATCTTTATAAAGTACTTCAAATGTAATAAAGCATTTGATAATAAATGTTTTAAGATGCTTAAAATTAATAACAAATGCTTTTTTGCATTTGAGGAAATTTCTAGAGATATATATGATCTATCTTTGCAGCAGGTATAAACCAACAAAATGTATGCATAAATTCCGTGCCAGTATTCTTTTCCAGAATCACAGATGCTAGAGTTCAGACCCATCAGGGAATCCTCAGGGTGGACCATCTCAAGGAGATAGAGTTCTCCTTGACCTGGCAAAGTATCTGCATCCTCTGTCACTACCAAGTCTGCCACTGCTGTTGGCAGCACTTAGAGGTGCCTATTCTGCTTAGTGGAGAGGCCCCACAAGCCACTCAGTAGGAGGCCAAGGTACCTCCAGGACAGGAAGTCTGATATGACTCTTATCCTGATGCATTCTCTTCACCTAGACTTTCTGGAAACGGGAGGCATCAAGCCTGAGCTCTGATGGCGTCTGCAGTGATCTTGAGGACAGTTCTTGGTCATCAGATCCATAGAGCTCCGTGTCCTTCCATTCATTCATAGCCTGTGTTGCACCAGTTTCTCTAAACAAAGCCTGAGCAAGGGCCTACCAATTTTGAGGACGGCTTCCCTCTCTAGGAAAGATTATGTGTGATTGAGATAGAACTCCAAATTCTATTTTATCACTATAAGAGAAATTGCAGGAGTACAAGGGAAGCCAAAATGATTCCTCTTTTTTTTTTTTTAATTCTCTGGTCCATGCAACACTAAGCAATGTACAGACACTAACCATACTAGCCTGGGCTCTGATGGCATATACAGATCCTGAGTCACCCAGAGTAGTGCCTTCGTCCAGGACAGGGTAGGTGATAGTGGGCTTTCCTTTGCCCTTTTGACTGCATTTCTGCAGAGCCTGCAGGGTTGCCATGCCAAGGTAGGCTAAGTAACTCAAAGTAGGAGTTATAGTTTCTTTTATAACTTTTCTTACCAGCAGAAATTATGGGCTCAGTTGACATCCAGACAGAATTTTCTCCTCTGAGACATTGTAGATTGAGAGAGTGGGGCAGAGAAAGAGAAAAACAAAACAAAACAAAAACAATGTAAGGGTGGTGTTGAGGTTGCTGAAGGCAATGGGGCCACCATTCCCTCTGAATCTCTGAGAAGTCTGCGGAGTGCTTCTCAGAATTTCCCACCCTAAGAACAGGAGGTAGGAGCATGAGTCCATGGTCTTCCATCACCTCTTGGTTGAAGGTTGACCCCCAGGGTGTTGACTCCCCTCAACTCATCAGTGTGTCTGAATCTCCCTGTTCAAGGGAAAATGTCTGGACCCTTTTATTCTGCTTTTGCTCCTGGTTTTCTGATTCATTCCCAAGTGTATTTGCTTGCAAATTTATTGGCTTTGCCTGCTTTTTTCAGACCTTGTCCTTTCTGCTGATGTCAATCTTGACTTTTTCAGTTTTAATCCTTTGCATGCTCCCAGATGTATGGGAGAAATAAAAAACAATCTTGCCTATTGTTTTGGTGTTGTGTATTTGCTTCCTGTCATTCCACTCATCCTAGCTTGACTCTTCTGGAATTCAATCCTGCTGTTCATCTTTGCTTCTCTGCTAAGATGGTCTTCCCTCAAATCCCTGCTTGGAAGATCAGATCCTGTCCCAGGGAGGGAAGGTAGGGTGCTGAAGGGAAGGTGTGTCTAGGAGAATGGTTCACTCCAGCTTGTAAGCATAAAAGGGGACCCCTCACAGCACCCAGAACTCATCATGGGCACTGTGTGCCCCTTGCTGCCTGCTCTTGGGCTTGCTTTGGTTCTAGAATATCTCTAGGCTCTCTGTTTCCTGTTTGCTGCCTATAATCAAGACACATTCCTTAATTTTTCACCTTTGATTCCTGCAGCTGTAGAATGAGAATACTAATAAGTTATGACAGAATCACCTTGACTGGGTCGTTGTGTCTGGCACATTGGCTACTATTCTGGCTAGAATCTTGAGTTTTACCATGGACTCGTTTCCTACCCAGCAATCAGGACAGTTCCTCAGTAGTTTCTCCCTGGGCTGTCTTCAGAGCTCAGTCTGCTAGCTCCTTTGCTCTTTGTCTTCTGACATAGAGATCCCATAACCTACTTTGTCAATGAGTTAATAAGCAATGCCATTCACTTTCTTATATAACATATGTTTCAGGCTCTTTACATATTTTAGCTCAAATAATCCTTCTGGAAGATATATTTTATCACTTAAAACCAAAACCAGAAACAAATCCAAAACCAAACCCAAACCAAAGCAAAACCAAACAAAACAAGTAACAGCCCAAACCAGAGGTTCTGAGTGATTACATAGCTAGCCTGAAGTTATACATGCAGGAAGGAGTCCAATCAGGATTCCAATTCAGGCTTTCCATTTTAAGCAATTCCTCAAATAGTGCAATTCAGCATTTTATCTTCTGGATGCTTTGCCTATTGTCCTAAGAAAACAAACAAACAATCTCTATTTAAATATTTTGAAAAATCTCAACATTTCTATTCTCTGTCATTCTGAACTGGGAAGCCAAGGTGCAAGTTTGGTAAATATACCTTGTTGCCCATTGTTGGCAAAAATTCTTCCCTGTTTCCTCCATCTTGTGCCCTCAAAGGGATTTACTCTACTTTTCCATTAATCTCTGAAAAGCCTAGAAAGATATCAGCATCTCTTTCCCCCGCTTGAAAACACTTGTGGCAGCCAGGCTTTTCTCCACTTGCGGAGATCAAAATAAAACTCCTTACAAAACGGAATGTTTAACAGCCTCTCTGACTTAATTTCAACCTTGATGACATCCCTGCTTGCTTTACCGGTTTGGCGTGGGGACCTCAACTCAAGGAAATTGCCACATGTAAGAGGTACAGTAATCGCTGACAAGGTGAAAGTTTTGAGGCTTCTGCATTTGAAGGAACTCAAGCTTCTCGCCAGCTTGGCATTTTGAAAAAAAAATTCCAAGACATTTAAGTCCTGCTTTTGTTCAGTGTTCTTATCCACTCTCCTATTTTTCAGGTATCAGATGTGGACAGTTTTTTATACTAAATTTTAATGTCAAAAATAAATCACCAGATGAAACCATGCATGTTCATTCAGAAGTCTCCAAATCCTGAAACCTTTCCAACAGTGTGCCCAGGGTGACATAGTAATAAAAGTCACAAGTCAATGTTGTTGGTGAATTATGACCAAGGTCATGGGAAACACATTGCTTTTTCTAGTGGTTGCATGATTATCAGACCTCTGATGATAAATCTGTACCCACTGGAAATGTAGTTAACTTACCTGGGTGACTTTGATTTATTAGCCTTGCAATGGACAAGGTTGCTCATTTGTTAGTGCTTGTTTTATATTTGAATAGCTTGGGACCATATAACGTAAGGCACAGCTCAAAGTTTGTCTAGCTCTCTCATATTTCATAGAAAGCATCTGATCAGAGAACTTCAAATTCTGTCATTTCTGTTGTGACACTATTTGGTTTTTATCATAGCGAGGACATCTAATTTGTATTTTTGAGCATTTCTCTTTGTGGATCAGTGCTGACATTTCCAAGAGCTGTTACAACTCTAGTGAAAACATGAAAATTACAGGTGAACAATCAGCTTTATTTGGGGAGTAAAAGTTAAATGGTTTAAGGGAGGACCGCGAAGAACTAGTGATTGATAAAATGTATTCAATTTAGCTTCTCTTGGAGCTTTTGTTCGGAATAGACATGACCGTGAGTTAAAATTGTACTTGATTTTAATTATACAGAGGAATCTTCCAGCATTGGTCTGCAATGGCATAAAGAAGATTTGAATGAATGAAAGGATGTGACTAGAATGAAAGCTTAACAAATATGGGCTTTGAATGCCAAAATGTACCATAAATTCCAGGGTGAAATTGACCACGGAAGCAGTTATGTGTCAGCCTGAGTTCTCCTTGCTCCTTCCTTATTGATGTTCCTTGCTGCTACCTGAGGCATAACACATCAGTAGAAGCTTTTGAGTATTAGTCTTTGTCTCAGGGTTTCTCACCCTCTGTGGTATTGTCATTTGGGGCAGGATAATTCTTTGTTGTGGAGTGTGGTGGTGGTCAGGGGGTTCCCCCATGCATTGTAGGTAACCAGATGCCAGTAGCAACTATCCCTCCCCCCACATTATAAGAACCAAAAATGTCTCCAAAATTACCAAATGTCCCCAGGGGTAAGAATCACCCATGATTTAGGACCAGTGTTTGACATTGATGATGCAGGAAAGAGAGAAGAATGACCAACGACAAGGTATCTATCTTAAAGCCATCACAGAGTGTGTATTAAAATAAGGTGTAAATCATGGTACTTAGTCCATTTGCCAGTATACCCAGTCAAGCTGAGCTAACCCGTCAGAGATAGCTGCATTGTAATTTCAATCCTTAGGTCTGGCAACTGCGCAACAATTGATAGTTGCATTTGATGTTTTATTTGAACACAGCATTGAGAACGATAAAGTCTTTTGATGTAGTTTAATTTTTGGCATTCCTGAATGCTGACGTTTTAATCATCATTGACAACTGTATTTTTATCCTGTTATATGATGTTAATTTTTTTTTTTTTTTTGAGGGCAGTGTCACTGGCCCTCATATGTGGGACCCAAACCTGGGCCACTGGAGTCCCAAGCCAGCGTTTAACCACCGCGCCACTCAGCCGGCCCTGATGTTAAATATTTTAAGAAATGAAAAATAAGGAATGTTCATCCTTCGTCATCTTTTATTGATTCTTTTAAATCTTACATGTTAAAAGTGGAGTCATTTCTGTGAAGTCTTTTCCTATCTTCTGTGGTCAGATTTGGTGTTCTTCACCAAGGAGCTTAGCTTGTACTCTTGCCCAGGATAGAAAAGCTCACCTTGATATAAGCAGTATGATAGTAACAGTCAATAAACATCTAGTACATCACAAGGAAATATTCTGATTCTAGGATTCTTTTCGGTGTCTAATGAAGACAGTCATTAGACACCAAGTAGGAAATCATCACAGGGTTGACAGGATCTAGAAAACTTTGTTATTCATTACTTACTTGGAATTGATTTTAAAAATTTAAAACAATTTCAGGTTAGGTAAGTAAAGAGAAAACAAGAATAAAGGAATAATACAGGGATTAGGTATTATTAAGCAACTGATGTCATAATTTTGTGGCAGTGAATTTGTTTCTTGGAGCTAAGGCAATAAGGTACATATTTAAGTAGTATCAATTCATTTTTTAAAAAAGCCTTTAAGTTATTCTGCAAAGCAATTTTTTTTCTCATGGAATTTGTCCAAAGAAATAAATTTTCTTAGGATTTGACAAAATTGTATTTATAGAGTTTTTTGCTTAGAGATATCAAGATATATAGTTAATAATGTTTTCTGTTTTATAAGACACAAGAATATTATCAGGGAGTTCTCAGCATTATACAAAGATGGAGGTTATCACGATACCACATTGTATATAAAACACAATTAACGCCCCTAGCCAATGACTGATTTTAAGTAGCATTGTATCCTGATGCATCGTCAGTTATAAACTACATTCCCATGTAGCTTTGTGAATTGGTTTATTTATTTGGGCTACTTAAAAATTTCTGTTTAAAAGTTGAAGAATATTCCTAAATAAATGTATTTATGATCTGTTAATGCTATTGTCAACAGAGACCAATGCTTCTTTGGGAAGCTTCTTAAAAAAACAACAACGTGCTATTTTTAAAGAGTAGGGTAGGACACTCTATTGTTTTTGTTGCTTTCTTTTAAAAATGAACTGTGTCACTAAAATCATGTTTAGATATGGATTTTTAGAGTGTACTTGGACACAGACACATTTAATTTTTTGAATAATAAATAAATGAAGCATGCGAAAAATCCCAGGTTTTAACTGTAGTAATAGGATTCAGGTTCCAAGTGGTAATATAGGATATGTGTGAGCATTGTATGGTTTTTTTTTTACTATCGATGGTCTCTGTCCATTGAGTCAAATGCTAATGATAGATCAAAGCGATATATGAAAGGACCTATTCAGAGAAATGATTCTTTCCTGTTCCAAAGTGAGACGGGAAAGAGATGAATAGTGTTTATTAGAATAACCATTCTGTACACCTCGTTGATATTTGTAATTTGTTATGAAAAAGGCTGACACGGAGCTCTGAAAACATACTCAAAAGTATTACCAGTCTATTATTTTGGAATGATTAAATGTAAAAACATCACTTCGTCCATCTTGAGTAATTACCTTTTAGACATAATTAAATTAATTAGCTCGATACAGACTGGATTGTTCTTTCAGAACAGATTGTGAATAAAATTCTGGTGATAAGAGAGCATCATTTTGTAGAGCTGTTTTCAATATAGAATAGTTAATTACATGTTTTCATGGGGAAGAAGTTACAGGTTTCCAACATGATTTCTAATATCGAAATAACAAATTATCATTTCGGAGTGAAATTACTTGATCAGTATCTGGTGGAAATTTGCACTTCACTCATCCCTCTTGGAATATCTGCCATTTTTAAAACAATTCTCTGTATTTGAGAAATTTGGGCAGTAATGTGCAAAAGGTTTTATTCTGCTGACTATTAAAGAACCTAGGACCTAGGCTCTGTTTGGTTTTCTGAATTTTAAGCTTATCAAAAGAGTCTCCTGTTTATTTTTAGAAATGTAAATCTGAATTCAGAAAGTTTGTTTTCAGCTGCTTCCTACCGTTGAGGCAACTCTTTCAGGAAGCCTGTGGTTCCCAGCCTGTTGCCAATGAATTGCGCATTTCCACTTCTTGGGAGGTCTGTAATGAAGCTTAGGGGTTCTAAGTGGGTCAGAGTAGATTTTGTACTTGGTCAGGTTGTAAGAAATCCAAGAGGCAATCTGTGCTAAAGACTTGGGAATAATAATTTTGACATCTGGGGGTTTCTTTGCTTTTCTAAAGAGTGGAGAACATTTTTGAGAGATGGATCATTTTGCTCCAGCTCAGTGTAAAGATGATTCAGGCAACATTCTAGTAATTTGAGTAAAAAAGTCCTCTATTTGGCTTAGAGATTTGGTACTATGGATGTGTTTTCTTCTTAAAATTAAACATATGGAGAAACTACACCAAAGGGCACCCAGCTTATTTATTTCTCAAACTTCAATTGGTTTGGATGGAGAGATGAAGAAATATTCTTGAATTATTTTGCTGATGATTTTCTCTCCCTGTTTTCTCTTCTTGGGAATCCTGCTTTCCAGTTGTTGAACCTCCTAGAGTGGTCTCATGCCTTTTGTATCTTTCCTCCACCACTTCCCCCAGCCCTCCCACCCCCACTTTAAAAAAAAAAAATCTCTTTGTCCTTTTGATCTACTTTCTGGGAGATTTCTGCGATTTTATCTTCTAATCTTTATATTGATTTTTAAATTTCTTGTATCATGCTTTTTAGTTTCTAAAAGTTCTTTAATTGGTTGTTTTATGAATGTTCCTTATTTGTGGCATATTGATCTTTGGTAGCATAGATATCTTGGCTTACTGCTCTTATTTTTCAAAAAGTTGTCTTCATCCTGATAATCTCTGTGTCCTCCAAGTTGCTTTTTAAATAAATTGTTTGTTTTGGCCTATCTTCCCTAAAAGTAGGGGAACTAACAAGCTGATTGGAAGCTATAAGTATTTTATTTTAACAAAGTCAAATTTGAGCTTTATTGTGGGAGCCCTGGGTGGGCCATTAATTGGGTTGATCAAATTCCCTAGAGAAATGTGTTCTAATTTCCTTTGTGGAGAGGAAAGTTCTAGCTGCCAGTCTTCTGGCACTAAGACAGAGGCTGTGTGGGGTAGAAGGAGGCTGGCTCAATACTTTGCACCCAGTATGTAAAATTACCTAATCCCCTTGTTTTCAGTAGGTTTCCCATACCCTTAGCTGCTTGGGATATCCCCAGTTCAAAGACCTTCTGTTTTACTCTTTCTGGACTTCAGTGGGAGTGGTGGAGGTAGAAGGGGGCAGGGGTGAGGGACAACACTCACTAAAGTGGAGTAGGGGAAGACATGTAGGTATCTAACCAATGCTCAAATAGCTTTTAGCCAGTCCTCATTATGTTAGGTTCTCACCTGCCTACTACACTTTGTTCCCAGTTTTAGAACAACCGATGATACCAGTTGCTGAGCGTTTGGGGGAACCTGTTGTGTAACTAGTTAGTTCTTGGCTTTTCCCACTGCCCACATCAGACTGAGCTTTCTTGAGTCTGGTAATTCAATTACTACTTGTGCACCTGCCTTTCACCTTCCAAAATTCAGTTGCCATTGTTTACTCTCCTGTTCTTTCTATTCCTGTGGGTTCAAATCTTTTTAAAAAGGCCAATTAGATGCATTTGTTCTATGTGCTATCTTGCCCTGGAATACCATATCAAAATGTACCTTTGAGTGGGAATCTATACCTCTGAATGGGAAACTTTCAGGAGACAGATACTAAATTAATGGTGCACCAGGGTCTGGTATAGAAAGTTTCCATAGCCTGAGGAGGGATTTATTTTTTGAGCTGAAAGGAAAAATAAAATAAATTAAAGATGCATTGTTTGTAGTATGCATATTGCAACTATATCTTTCTTGTACTGTAGTTTTCTATGTAGCCACCCATTTGAATTTTGAAAATTAAGACAAAGTATAATATTTTAATACAGCAAAAAAGTTTACCAAGGGCTAAGTATTGCTTTAGATTTCTGCAGAAAGATGCTCAGAACTTTGAAATATTAATGCAGTTGACTCACTACCAGGGTCAAGCTGCTGATTTTTACAACTATTACAACAAAGTAAAATGCTAGAGGCTTTAATCAAGATCAGAGAGGCGTGCATTGTCACCTTGTTGTAGGGGAGGACAAAATTCATAATTAGTCAGAGTGGAGGATCAGCTTCAGTGTACATCAATTAAGCTAGAGGCACAGAATAAACAGTCCTTCTCTGTACATTTTATTCCTGGAATAAGGCAGGGAAAAAAAAAAAAAAGGAAAGAAAACCAACACTGTCAATCAAAGCAAAAAGGGAGCTGTAATTACTTCAAAACCTATTTTATCAACAATAAAGTTATGTCAGCATTTTAATTATCAACATTATTCCAAAATGGTTAGATGATATGTAGCTACATTTTAAGAGGACACTCTGAAAATAATATTTGGGTAATAGGAGTTTTTACGCCCCCTTGAGGGGTGTGTGTGTGTGTGTGTGTGTGTGTGTGTGTGTGTGTGTGTGTAGATGATCTAGAAAGTGGGATAGGTGAGATGAGAAGCTGAATTTTACCATGAAGTTTATAGAGGCTCTTCTGCCACTGTATTCTCATTTGCATCTTTATAATATGGCTTTATATCATATATTTCTGGTGTTCATCTCCATCCTCCAATTACAGGTTAAAAAACACGTAACTAATCTAAAAAAAGGTATCTGTGAAATCATTTTCAGATGACAAAGGATTTGACCTCTGTCATGGTGCTATTTGGTGTTTAAGGATGGCCCTTGGGAATCCGACTCCAAGTTAAAAGGAGCATTTGTATGTCTCAGTTCACCCAGCAGAGCAATAAACTACTTCAGCTTCTGACGTCGGTTTCAAAGTCAAATGCCTTCCTTTGAGAGTACTTTGCTGTTCACTGCTAAAACTGGAAAAGTGCATTTCAACCAGCATTGCATTCTCCTAGTGAGGATCTGAGGTCGAGTAGGGGGCCACCAACAAGGATAATTTCAAGGGTCCTCAGAAGACCCTTCTATCAAAACATATCTTCCTGAAAGAAGCCTATATATTTCTCCCTACTTTTTGAACTATTTCCAATTCTGCTTATTGCAGGATCCCTTAGATTACAGTGTCCTCTTTTAAAATAAAAAAATATCCCAGGGAGGGTTAAGTAGTCTATTGATCAGTCATTCACAATCCAGTGTGGCTTAGTTTAATTAACCTGCTTTCCTCTAGTTAATCGATGTTTTAATGGGAGTCAGGAAGAGAGAAAACGGAAGTACGGTCCCTGGGGTTCTTCGGAGTAAGGCAAGCCTGAGCAGAGGGCACTAAAGTGGGGACAATTTTGACATCCAAAGGACGCCCTAAGGCACTGGATGTCTGGGATTGGGAAGAAGAGGCACAGGCTTTAGGAAAGGAGTGAAGCAAGAGAAGTGGAAACTGACAAAGACAGACTTTCAACTTTGAAATATTGTGGACCGTTTCTTTTTCTATAATAATAAAAACCTCTCAGTTAACACTATTGAGTAGTATGGAGAAATGGGTTTGTATTTTTGCTTGGAATTTGTTATGTTTTTGTGTAACATATGTCTTAATATTTTGGGAAAGAGCATATAGACCCTTATAATCAGACAAGCTGTATTAGAATGACACCATAAAACATATATAGTGCTATTACATTTTATCCCTTGAACAGTTGTTTAATGCTTAAACAATTAAGCACATGTTTAATTCAATTAAACATTATTCATTAAACTTCCATTAACTAGAGGAAAGCAATTTAATTAAACTATTTTTATTTTAAACTTCAAGGAATAAATAATCAGGATTGTGAGACTAATTATTGTCAAAAGCAAAAAGGAGATCTCATAATAAGTAAAGCAATTCTGTAGCTCTGTTGATTGAAAGAAATATTTCTTTCAGAGATGTGTTTTTGTGTGTGTGTGTTTTGCTACGTGGCAGGGATAATGCAATGTAATTGTGTCCTTGGTAGGCTTGAAAAATATTTTAGCTTAAGCAGGTGTTTCTTTTCTTACTTTTTTTTCTTTTTTGTATGCTTGTCTAGATTGTAAAACCTCTGAAATATAATCTATTTATTTTCAGAATTGTTAGGCTTGTTCTTCTTATAGAATAGCATGTGTGAGTAGAAAAGGAAGCTAATTTATATTCTTGGTTAATCACACCAGTGGGTAACTGACAGTTATTCTAGAGTCCAGATGCCACCTACCACTTTTGAGTTTTTATCTCAATTATAGATATACTATCTATGAGGAAATAAATGATCTCATTCATACTAGTTTGGCAAAATCAAAACTGGAGGTTCAGAAAGTACAGCTTCGAATGTAATAGTTAGGGTGATCATAAGATTTGTCATCAAATCCAAAGTCAGATAGTTTTGAGAGTAAAAGGTGGTACTCAAATTCAAATGTTATCCATCTCTTTTTATGTGTCATGCTTTCTTTAAACTTTATCATTTCTGGCCTGTCTTCAAGTTCAGCACTCTTTCCTTCTGTAATGTTCAATCTGAGGTTAAGTCTATCCAAAGAATTTTTAAATTTCAGAAACTATTAAACTATATTTTTTTCAGTTTTAGAATTTCCCTTTAGTTGTTTTTAGAGCTTCTATTTATCTCCTGAATACTCCATGTTTTCAGCCATTCTATCTTGCTTCTACTGTATATATATTCTCTTGATTATGAATTGCTTGTCTCTTCGTAAGTTTTGTAGTATAAAAAAATTATATTCTGTGCATTGTTTACTAAAGAACAATAAAAGCTGAAATATCTACATGTCTATGTATCTATATCTATCTTAACTTTTTATTATCTTCTTTTTACTCCATGATTTTCTTGATTTTATCTTAGAGCTCTTCCATTGAATTTTAATTTCAGTAAACATACTTTTTAGTTTTCCTGAAAATCTTGTTCTCTAATTACTCCTTTGTTCTCCCCCCCGCCCCACAGAAGACTGTTTTTATTATATGGATGCAATATTCCTTAGACTTTGTCTTGTGCTATTGATTTTCCTCAGATGTCCAGTAATACATTCTTATTCATTTTTACTTGTTAATGGGGAACTTTTATTATCATAACTCACTGGTATAGATTTCCTATGCCAATGTATACTTCTGTTTTCCTTAAATGAGAGAGTTGAGTATAAACTATGTGTGTACTTGAGTAGACATGTTGACTGGTCGATAGGCTTGAATTTAAGATGTGTACTGTTTGGTAGATAGTCTGGTGTTTTCCTTGGGACTATAGCACTTCCAAGGAAAATCATTTAAATTCTACAGAGATGGCCTGTGTCATATGCTGTTTCTGCCAGTTGTTTGAAAGTGGGAGGGACTTACCCAGCTGTTCAGTACCCAGTTCTTTCTTCAATACCCTCAATACTGCTCTATGACCTATTCTTTTTTTTTTTTTTTTTTTTTTTTAAAGATTTTATTGGGGAATTGGCAGAGGGGAACAGCGTTGGGGAATCGGGGAAGGGGAACAGACAAGTTGCTGTCTTTTTGTTCTTCAGTTTAGTTGCGGAGGATGTTGCTTCACTGTTGGTATCGTCATTGCGCTCTTCCCGGATGAGGCAGATCGGTCGCTGGCCCCCGGACGTCGCTCATCACGGCTATTGGCAGCTCACGCTTGGCTGCCAGCCGCTCACGCTGGCTGCGGGCCACCCACTGTAGCCTATGGCAGCCCACTGCAGCAGGGGCTGCAGCCCACACCATCACCGGGGCTCGCACAGCCCAGCTCCAGGTGGAGCTGATGTTAGCTGTAGAGGGCAGTGTCACTGGCCCTCATGTGGGATCCGAACCAGGGCCGCTGGCATCCCAAAACCAGCGCTTAACCAATGCGCCACTCGGCCGGCCCTCTATGACCTATTCTTATCTTCCATACCTCTGGCTTGTCTGCAAACCTTTCTGGGTTCTCCCTTGTGCAAAACCGACCCACCTTTTGTGCAGCCCTCATCTGCAGTCCCAGGTGTTGTCTTCACACATTGTCAATGACAGATATCCCATCTTGGTTCTGTCTTCTCTAAATCCACTAAACTCTGCTTTCCTACTGCATTCACTGTTTGGTATTATATTCCCTTTTCTACCTTTCAAGATTCATTTCAGTGTGATTTGACAGGGAAAAAGGTAAATGTTTGTGCTCAGGCTACTATCCAGTCTCAGCAGTCTCAGCTTTATGAATGTTACCTTGTTTTGTAAATGATTAGGCTTTTGCCTTTTTTGGTTTTTAGAGAATTTAGGGGAATTGAAAGCAGGTTCCAGTGTTTTATAGGTTGTTTTTTTTTCCCTCTGTCTTTATCCCTTATGGATTCTGCCATTGACTGAATACTGGACAGACCCAGTAAATACCTGTTGAATATCTAGATCTTAAAAGTATGATAACAGATCATATGAAAGTTTTGTTGTGGCAAATTCGTGTTCTGCAAACGTAGAAAAACTAAAAGCCAACCTATAACATCTATATTTAAAACAATATATTCTTTAAATGAATTTTACTTAAAACAGTCTTTTGTTTTGCTCGTTTTGCCTGATTTTTATAGTTTTGAAGCAGGAAAGGAAAGAAGGAGTGAATTAGAAGCTGGTGAAATGAGAGGAAAGAGGCACTAGGAGGAGTAAAGCAAAGGAATTGACAGATGGTGCGGAAGTAGGTGCCTAACAGTAGGGTAAAAAAGGAAAGTGTTTTGCTTTCTGCTTCTGACTTCTTTGGGGCATGGAAGAAACTTCACGGTAGCTCTGACTCTGAACACTCAGAACTCAAAACGACAAAAGAGAAACAAATTTGAGATTTTCTGGATGATCTTGGGTATAAATGCTGTGTCTTCATTACTTTTTTCACTCAGAACGTAGCTTTATATTCCAGTTGCTTTTTATGCCAGCTTTTTATATATGGTATCTACTTTTTATATCAGGGAAGTATTTATGTGAACTAGTAAGGAGATGCTAACAACTCTTAACACATCTTAATTAGGCTGCAGTTTCATCAAGGGATTTGTGCTGACCTTATAAATAATTAATGTAAAATTTCATTTTCCAAAGTTACAAATGCCCAGTCAAGGGCACAGACAACGTATGTATCTGTTCAGACTAGTCTCCTGCATGGGAACACTGCTCCGGTGCGGACATGCATAGCGCGCTGCAGAATCTGTTTTTACACCAAGATTCAAAACTTCTGAGCCTCCGTTCTCTGGATCACTGCGGAGACCCATCAGTTGCTTTACTGCCCAACATATTATAATTTTGCAGCATCGCTTGAATTTTTCATTGCTTGGTTTCATTGTTTGTTTTCTAATCTCTGGAAATGATCTAGTGAAATAAAAACAGTAAGCACAGCAGCCAGTTATGACTTCTGTTTATAAATACATTGAGTACCAATAATAATAAAAGACAGTAACTGACGATAGGGTCAAAGATGAAAGTAGAGGTTCCTGATAATGTTCAGTTCTTCTATTGTTTGAAAATCACCTATGATGCGTTTTGGGAACAATTGATCAGAAAATAATTTTTAAAAATCTATTTCCTTCCCATGGCTATCTAACCTTCCTGTGATCAACTGGCCCAAACACGTAGCTTTATAAAAATTACAGGATGGCATTTTTAATTATAATACTCTGCAATTAGCATCAGATAATACAAAGCGCTCCTGCCTGAACATGTTATATTTAATTTTAATCTTGTGGAATTATTATACACTGTAATTGTATAAGTAGTCTTACAATATCAAGGGTTTAAAAATGCATATTTTTATTATTACATATGGTAATCTTTTCTCAAGTGAATAAAAATGCTGTTAATCTTTTAATTGAATAATAAATATGGACTTCCCTTTGATGTAATTAATGCAACCTCTGTTATTCAGTAGAGAACAGAAATATTAAATCATACATTAAAAAGTTGCTAAGAGTATCTCATTACCAAACCAATTCTGCAGTTTCCATAGACTTATGGAAAATGTTATTCACCTCTTGGGGAAAATCTTTGGCAGAAAGCTGAGTTTTGCTTGGCATCCTGTTTGCATCAGTTTAGTCTCTGGTTAGCCTGCTCTTGATGTCAGTATACACACACGCTCTTCATGTTGTGGAAGGAAAAACAACTCTAGTTCTCAACCCATGTTTATTTTTCTACTGGTATTTAATCTCTGTGTTAAGTTTAAGAGTTATGATTCCAGTGCGATAGCTTAAATGTGTACAGCAATGACAGTTTCCAAATGATCTAATGGGATACTGGAATTTTGCTTCTTATTCTATTCTAGACTCATCATCTAAACATCCCCATGGTGTAAAATAAGGACATTGTATGAAGTATGGTTATGTTTCTGATGTGCAATGAACCTTCTAGAATTCCCAAGCACGCAAAAGCATGACTGCAGAATGTACATTAAAATTTTTACCAGGTAAAATAGGGGATAATTAGAGTCAATGAAAGAAAGATGGAGAGGAACAATAAAAGACAGTAATAAAATTTAGTCAATAGTGTCACCTACAAAAGCTACTTATATATAATGAAATATGAAGTGTAAATCTCATGACTAACCCTTTTATTAGAATTTTTGGTGCCCTTTATATTGCTTTCCTTTTTAATTACTGAGGGTTTGATGATTTAAAATAACCATTGCTCTTTCCGAAATGAAGTCCATGATGAAACATAGAATACTGAGTATAAATTCATAATATTTGTCTTTATGTTAATATTGAGATGATACATTTAAAAGATAAGGAACATTAAAATTGGATGCCTGAGTGACTTACCTCAAGTCATCAGACTTTATTAGCACATGTAGAAGAGAGATTTGGCGTCTATTGAATTGATCTACTAGAAGGAAGTGGGTGTGCATGAGTCTGTCTTTTTCCTTGGCATGTATCCTGATGCCTGGGTTATCTCAAAGCAGAATTTATAGTTGCTGAAATGTGCAGTTTCACTGTCATTTTTGATATTATATTACGATTTCAGTCTATGTCCAGGGAGAATTTCATCCTTAATTATGTAAGGACCCTTCCACTTAATCTATAATTTATCCTTTAATTTGGGGACCAAATTGTTGTTGTCTAATTGTCCCAACAAGTTATATCATATGAGTTATTCATTCTATGAACACTTCAGGGTTTCCAGCATCAGAAAACACATTTTATTTGAGTTTATCCTTTTATGGTACCTGATTCATAGTAGAGGCTATACTTAAGTGATTTTATTGACTGGACTCTTTAATGAAATTGAAAACATCATCCTTCTTCCTTCCAAATACAAATTGTATTGTATTTGAATGGTGATGGGCCTTGAGAAGGAAACATGCATGTATGTTTGCCTACCCTGTGTTTTTTTAGTCTTCCCAATCTGTGGTTAGGTTAAGTTATTATTATTCCTACTATTACAAAAATGAAGAAACTAAGATTTAAGAAATTAGATAACTAGCCCAAAGTTGCATGGGGTAGTAAATGTGGAGATAGGATTTGAAGCTTGGTCTTTCTGACTCCAAAGACTTCGTCATCACTAACATATGCCTACCCCCTGAAAATGCAGTGGATTCCTGGGAGACAGATATTTTATGTAAGTACAATAGTCTATACATTCAGTGATGCATAAAAATAAACACAGTCCATTCTCTTTCTAACTTTAGAGTCTCATTGGAGAACATTGATGGTTTTCAAACAATACATTAATATTGAAAACACAGCTACAATTGCAATAAATGCTCTGAAGGAGGAGAACACAGCTCTATGGGCCCTAGTAATGTTAGCTGAAGCAGCTTGAGCTGAGATGGATAAGTAGAGTGGAAATTAGCTACTGAGTCATGATGGAGGAACATTCCAGAGAAAGCGCAAGTGCAAAGACCCTGTGGAAGGAGAAAGTATGATGCTTTAGAGATAAAAATGTAGGGAAGAACAGTAGAAGTGAAGGAGAGGGGGTGTAGTGTTAGGAATCTGGGGAGAGGGGCAAGATAAAGCTGGCCTTTCTAAGGTGTATTTCTCTTATACAAAGAACAGTGGCATAATTAGATTTGTAATTAATAGGGCTGAGCATTTATGAGAATATCATGCAGTGAAGCCCTTAATAACCTCCGGAGAGATGGTGGACATTGCCATTATCAACTTTTGTGCAATATGCTTGCAAAGAACCCTCTAGTTGGCTTTCTGTTTCCCCTTTGCATGCAGCTTGCTAGGACATTAGTGAGCCTCTCTGAGATTTCCAGCTGAGATAATATGTGTGAATGTTCTTTCTAGATCTGTAAAGTATTGTATGTCAAGCATCATTATAAGCCGTAATTTGGTATTTTGTATCAATTCAGCATAATTGGTTTATTCTCACCCAATTTGATGGACAAGAGATAGATTTTTGTTGCTGACATCTCAAATTCCCTGCTGGTGGTTACAGAACTGAACAGGCCAGTGAGGACTATAATCTGAGTACTAAAAAGGCCTCCTTGATAGCAGGGGTGCAGTCCAGGGCTAGAAGGTTGAAGGGAGAGGGAAATTACCCAGAGAGAGAGATAGGTGTACATCAGAAACATCAGAAACTAAGGGAATATGAGGCATCCATAGATCCCCTGGCATTATTCCAAGGCACACCTTAGAATAATAGCTAATCGTTGTTTTCAATTTTGCCCTGGGTGCTAAGGTATGAAAGCATGAACACACAATTATCTAGTAATTTCTAGACAAATTCTATTACGGCATGTAGAGAGAGACACACATGTAATATGTTGCTCTTGGTTGTTATTTATGCTCCCTAGGCCACTTGTGGAGGCAGGCATTTAGATGATGGATGTCAGGGGGCCGGCCAAGTGGCGTGGTGGTTAAGCGCTGGCCTGGGAAGCCAGCGGCCCTGGTTCGGTCCCACATATGAGGGTCAGTGATACTGCCCTCAAAAAAAGAAAAAAAAAAGAAAATAGATGATGGATGTCAGGAGGTATCCTTCCCCACCCCCATACACACACACCCTTCCCCGGAGCGTGCAGAAAGCATAGGATCAGAGGAGTCTGGGAATAGGCAATAGTTGCAACATGAGGAAAAAGATGATGTCTTTATCTATGGCACCTAGCACAATATGTAGAAACTAGCCAGTGTTCAATAAAAGTTTATTAAAAAAATGAGAAGTGCCTCAGGGTTGGTGTCATACAGACAAAAGAAACTCAGGAGCAAGGAAGCCTTGGGACTAGAATACAAGTGGGGTTTTTATTTTGAAGGATGCAACAAGAATCCAGGATTAGGTTCAGGTAACAAAGTTGACCCCAGTGTAAAGGACCAACAGCAAGACTGAATCAATACAGACTCAGAGATCTGGGGCCTTTAAATTCTTTAGGGTTCAAAATCTTGGCGCAGGACTGAGCTTGTACTTGGATGGTAAGAGGCCTCAGATTTAAGAATTAGAAGGATGAAGGAGGGAGTCATCATGGTAAACCTCCTCCTGAACTGATTTTGTGGTTGAATCAGCAAGAGTTATTATTCATTTTGTTTTCTCTTTGTTTTGTGTTACTTTTTGATTGTATTAGAGAGTTTTATATAGGAGGTAAGTAAGTTCTACTCATTGGGTGGGTGCAGCAAATAGGTAAATCTGAATAATTTTTCTTTTTTTGTTTTCACATCCTTCATGTTTAACACGGAAGATTTTAGTAAGGAACATGGTTTCTTTATCCTGACAGGTTTTAATCAGATGGGAACACAGTAGTCTCTGATGGGTATTTTAATACATGAATTCCAGTCTGCTTATAATCAAAGGATATTAGTACCACAGTGTTTCTGTAGAGGCCACAGTTTGATCTGTGCATAATGTGGCTATTAGCCTTAGATAGTGAAAATGCGAGTTTCTGGTACCAACTATTTTTTTTTTTTTTTTTTTTTTTAGATTTTTTTTATTGGGGAATTGGCGGAGGGGAACAGCGTTGGGAAATCGGGGAAGGGGAACAGACAAGTTGCTGTCTTTTTGTTCTTCAGTTTAGTTGCGGAGGATGTTGCTTCACTGTTGGTATCGTCATTGCGCTCTTCCCGGATGAGGCAGATCGGTCGCTGGCCTCTGGATGTCGCTCACCGCGGCTATTGGCAGCTCACTCTTGGCTGCCAGCCGCTCACGCTGGCTGCGGGCCACTCACTGTAGCCTATGGCAGCCCACACCATCACCGGGGCTCGCACAGCCCAGCTCCAGGTGGAGCTGTTGTTAGCCGTAGAGGGCAGTGTCACTGGCCCTCATGTGGGATCCGAACCGGGGCCGCTGGCATCCCAAAACCAGCGCTTAACCAATGCGCCACTCGGCCGGCCCTCAACTATTTTTTTGTATCATCTTTTAGTAAGACTTTTATGATATTCCTTAAAGAACTACATGCCATGTGTTTTCAGTATATGTGGCTTGGGTACCTCTCCAGGGCAGGGTATAACCCACTTCTGACCAAAGAGAACACTGTGATTTGTTCAAAGGATGGATATAATGGCCCAAGCAAAGGCCTTTAGAGCCAATGATCATTTATCCATGGACTGTTGCTAAAATTAAGATAGTCAGAGTATAATGAGCTCTAACAATGCAAACCTAGAGCTGTTGGAAGCCATCTTTTCATTGGGGGTCTTGCTGGGGATGGAGACAACATAGATAAAGGCTGGGAGATGGAAAGAGAGACGATGAGTCCTGATGAAATTTTCAAGCCTCTAGATCCAGCCAAACCTGAAATACTTTACTTCAGACTTTTTAATGCAGGAGCCTGCACACTCCCCTTTCGTTGAGCTCAAGTTTTGCTTTATTTTCTGAACGTTGCTAGAGAAAGAGATTCAGTTTTCTGTGTTTATGGAAGGCAGGCAATACAAAATTATTAATATTAGAATATTAAACAGTGATAGCAGGTGAAATAAAAATTAAATTTCATCAAATCCCAAACTATATATTTTCTGAATGATTAAAATGATACTCTGTTAGGATGATTAGTCTAAGGTAATATAGTGATATAGGAATAATTGGTACAAAGGACCTATTGATTTGACAAGGTATTTTTTTAATCAATGGCTCTTTTTTACAGTAGCATTTTTTGCTTTTCATTAAAAAAAAAAGACATTCTCCCAGCATTCATATATAAGTAAGATGTTTATCTCTTGAGCAAATTCTTGCCCTTTTCTGTGTCATGTTATTGATAAATTTGAGCAGATAATTGCCTGAGATGTATCCATTACCAGATAACCATATATCATGACACACTGACTAACATCCTGATCACTACAGCCTTCTCTTTAGTAAAGAAATATAGATACCAATACAATGAGTCAATTCTGTATTTTAAAACTAGATATACTAAGGGCATGAACCCAGCTAAATATGCTGAGAACACATGCCAGGTTGGAGCTAAGAGCCCAGGGATCTGATGGAAGGTTTGTCAGTGAACAATATAGAGTATAAAGAGAAGACTCACAGGACTCATTTTGTTCTCTTCACTCAGTTTCCAGCAGGAAAATTTAGTAAGCGACACCGCTGGAATCATTTGCTTCTTTTCTATTCAGCTCCAAGATATGTTGGAAAGTTTCCTTAGGAAAGAATGCAACTGGCAAATTCTGATTTATTCAAATAGATAAATGATAATACTACAGTGGTTATTTTCATTGATAAATGATAAAAATGTACTAGCCATTCAGGAGAATGGTTTTTTTTTTTAAAGGAATCTAAATACAACTTGGCAATTTGAAAGCTATTTAAAAAATGTGTATAGGATATGAATTTTAATATGATACACCTGAGAATTTTTTATATTTACTGCATTCAGCTTCCTGATTTCCTTGTTTAAAAAGTGAAGCCAGAGGAGAATCATTCTGAAGGATGTGGTGGGGGATGTGATTTCCATTGCATCCACTCTAACATATTAAAGAACAATTTGAAATTCTTAGTAGATAGATTTTGGAAAACAGATTTAAGTTATTTGGGTAATATAGGCAAAGCACTCATTAAAAATACAGTGAGGCTCATTTCATCACATTATTCTCTACGTTCAATTGCCTGCTTTAAAGATGTACTTTTTAGCAACTTTATTTTGTAGGGAAAAAGTACTTTACTCACTTTCAGGACAAGTGTAATTCCACTTGCTTTTCTTGAACTAGAGTTGTCTTCTATCTCATAAAGACAAAAACGCATTCTCTCCTTTTGTGGATGTTTTCTCTCCATTGATATTTTTCTAATAATTATAATACTAATCAATTAATTGATTAGCTGGCTTCCCTTAGGTGTCTCAGTCATTTTTTTGTTTTGTTTAAGAGTAAAGTGGTAACAATTTTCTAAATTCCCCAGAGCTACACTAGAGAATATACCAGACTTTCAGATCCTAATTTCTCAAATAAATGGTTTAAGCCATTTTCTTCACTGCCTCACCACTAACTCACTGCTTAAACACCCTGTAATCTGGCTTCTCCACCTCTACTTTGTAAAAACTGTACTGATCTCTCAATTACTGAACTAACTGGCCTTCTCTCAGCCCACCTGCTGGTAGAACTTTCTACTGAATTTATCACTGTTGATCACATATTCTTTCTTGAAATCCTCTTGCTCATTGACCTTCATGACTAACTTGAGTCTTCAACATTTATTATTTTCTAAAAGAATAATGATTTTATTATTCTAACAGAATGTTTTATAAAAGTCATAATACCCATTCCACATAAAGTTACAAGGAAGAAAACTGAAAATTACTTGAAATCCCCACTCAGAAATAGCCTCCATTATTAAATGATCATTCTCTATATTACAGATGGATGGATAGTCAGATCAAATGAGTGACAGATATTCAGATAGAAATAATTCATTAAAACAGAATCACACCGTATACCAGTTGTAACAGACAGACCTGCTTCCCCATCAGTGAAGCCATCTGAGCCAGGAAGTTTCTTTTTGGGAAATTTTTTAACTACAAATTTGATTTCTTTAATACATTTCTTTGTTATTGAGTTAACACTTTTTTTTCTTGAGAGAATTTTGATAGTTTGTTTCTTTCAATTTGTCCATTGGGCCCGCCACGTGGCACGGTGGTTGGGCGCTGGCTTCGGAAGCCAGCGGTCCCGGTTCGGATCCCACATATGAGGGCCAGTGGCTGCCCTCAAAAAAAAAAAAAAAAAAAAAAAAAGGAATTTGTCCATTTCATCTAAATTGCTTAATTTACTGGCATAAAGTTTTTGATAATATTCTTTTTTTTCTTAAATTTCTGTAGAAAACTTAGTGATGTCACCTCCCTTAATCTTGATATTGGTAAATTGTGTCTTATCTGTTTGTTTTGCTCATTAGTCTGGCTAGACGTTTGTAAATTTTATTGATCTTCTCAAAGAACCAGCTCTGGATTTCATTGATTTTTGTCTGTTTTCTTTTTTTTTTCTTTTTCAGTTTTCTGTATCACTGATTTTTACTTTGATATTTATTATTATTTTCTCTTACTTACCATGGGTTTAATTCATTCTTATTTTTCAAAGTTTTTTATTTTTATTTCTATTTTTTTAAGGTAGACGCTGAGGTCATTGTTTTGAGAATTTTTCATTTAACTATTATATAGACATTTATTTGTACATATTTCTCTGTAGGTGCTACTTTGACTGAATCACACAAATTTTAGTATGTTGTGTTGTCATCGTTATTCAATTCAGAATGTTTTCAAATTCCTCTTTTGATTTCTTCTTTGACCCTTGAGTTATTTGGAAGAGTGTTATTTAGTTTCCAAACGTTTGGAGGGTTTTCTGTATTTCTATTTATGCTTTCTATGTTCCTGTTATTGCTTCCTAATTTAGGGCTATTCTTGTCAGAGAACATACTTCATATGATTTGTATTCTTTTAAACGTATTGAGAACTGTTTTATTCCTCCAAATGTGGTCTACCTCAATAATTGTTCTGAGTGAGTAAAATGTGTATTCAGCTGAAACATTATGTAAATATCAACTAGATTAAGTTGGTTGGTAGTATTTATTGTTCAAGTGTTCTATGTCCTTAATGGTTTTCTGCCATTTTAGGTATTCTATAATTACTAAGATATGTGTGTTGAAATCTCTGGCTATAATTTTGATTTTATTGACTTTTTCTGGTTTTATCGATTCTTGCTTAATGTATTTTGAAGCTGTGTTATTAGGGATATAACTTTTAAAGATTGATATGTCCTCGTGGTAAATTCTTTATCATTACGAAATGACTCTATGTATCTCTGGTAATATTCTTTGCTATAAAATCTACTTTGTCTAATGTTAACATAACCATTTCAGCATTATTTTGATTAGTGTTAGTAGGGTATACCTTTTGCATTCTGTTTCTTTTAATCTATTTGTCTTTATATTTTAAATGGGTTTCTTATAGGCAGTATATAGTTGTCTTTATATTTAAAATGGGTTTCTTGTAGGCAGTATATAGTTGTTTTCTGCTTTTTACCCAATAAAACACCCTCTGCCTTTAAATTGGGAGTATTGATACCATTTACAGTTATTATTATTGATATGTTTGGGTTTAATGTTACCAGTATGCTATTTATTTTTATCTTTTCCATATATTTTTTCTTTGTTTCTATTGTGTTTCAGATTAATTTTGAGTTTTTATTTCATTTTAGCTCCCTTATTGGTTTATGAGCTGTAACTCTTCATTGTGTTATTCTAGTGATTGCTCTAGTTTTACAATATAGTCTTTTAACTTAACACACTCTACCTTTAAATGATAGTATACTACTTCATGATTATTTTGGTGACTTTTAAGTTTGCTTCCATTTCTTTTCTCCCTACCTTTGTGTTATCATCATAAAGTTTACTCCTACAGCATATTTTATATGCCACCATATATTATTAATTTTGCTTTCAACAATTATCTTTTAAAGATAATAAAGTAATGATTAAAATGTCTTTTATATTTACCCATAAATATATATAGTTACCATGTTCTGTGCTTTTCATTCTCGTGTTTGAATCCACATTTGTTTTCAATCTGCCTGAAGGCTTTACCATTTATGATAGGGCAGGTTTGCTGGTGATAAATTCTTTCTGTGTTTATATGTCTGAAAAAGTCTTTATTTCACTTTTGTATTTTTAAACAGCTTTAGTAAGGTTCAATTAAGATACCATAAAATCAATTCATTTGAAGTATACAATTTAATGACTTTTGGTATATTTACAGAGTTGTGCAATCATTACCATGATCTAATTTTAGAACATTTCCATAACCCCAAAAAAGAAACCTCATGCTCATTTTCAGTACCTCCAGCCAAATGCAATCACTAAATCCACTTTCTGTCACTATAGATTTGCTTTTTCTGAGCATTTCACATAGCTGGAATCATATAATATGTGTTCATCTGTGTCTGGCTTCTTTCACTAAGCATAATGTTTTTTGACATACCTCCATGTGTCAAGTACTGACACTTTGTTCCTTTTTTATCACCAAATAGAATTCTATTGTGTGGGTATAAGCACGTTTTGTTTTTTCATTTATCAGTTGATGAACATTTGGGTTGTTTCCACATTTTGGCTATTGTGAATAATGCTGTCATGAACATTTGTGCATAAGTTTTTTGTGTGTACATGTTTTCATTTCTCCTGGGTAGATACCTAGGAGCTGAATTGCTGGGTTATATTTTTATTCTGTTTAACATTTTGAGAAAGTTATAAATGATTTTCCAAAGCAGGTATAGCATTTTATATTCCTATTATTAATGTATAAGGGTTCCTATTTCTCCACACCCTTGCCAACACTTGATATTGTTTGTCTTTTTTATTATAACCATGCTAGTGGGTGTGAAATGTCATTTCTTATGGTTTTGTTTTAAATTACATTTGTTGGGGTGATAATGGTTAGTAAAATTACATAGATTTCAAGTGTACAATTCTATAATACATTACCTATATATGACATTGTGTGCTCACCACCCAGAGTCAATTCTCCTTCCATCACCATATACTGGCATCTCTTATCATTTTTATTTGCATTTCCTTGAAGACTACTGATATTGAACATCTTTTCATGTACTTGTTGAGCATTAGTAAATAATGCTGTCTTTTCTTAAGGCTTTTTTTTTTTTTAACAGCAGTTTCAGCTTTAGAATAAAATCAAGAGGGACAGATTTCCCAAATACCTTCTGTCTCCACACATGTATAGCTGTTTCTTAGTTTTCAACATCACTGGCCAGAATGGTACTTCTTCTTCTTCTTTTTTTTTTTTTTTAAACCAAGGATGAACCTACATTGACACATTATAATCACCTGAAGTCCATAGTTTATCTTAGAGTTCACTCTTGGTATTGTACATTCTGTGGACCGTATAATGATATATAGTAACTCTGTAATATCATACAGGGCATTTTCACTGCCCTAAAAACATCCCCTGTGCTCTGCCTGTTCATCTTCTCCAGCCTAGCCCCCAGTCCCACCGTAACTTTGACATTTTTTATTGTCTCCACAGGTTTGCCTTTTCCAGAATGTCATATAGTTGGAACCATACAGCAATAACATGCATTTAAGTTTTCTCCATGTCTTTTCATGGGTTGATAGCTCTTTATTTTGAACACTGAGTAATATTCCATTGGCTAGAGGTACCACACTTTATTTACCCATTCATTTACTGAAGGATGCCTTGATTGCTTCCAAGTTTTGGCAATTATGAGGAAAGTTCCTATAAATCTTTGTGTGAAGATTTTTGTGTGGACATAAGTTTTGAACTCCTTTGGGTAAATATCAAGGAGCATGGTTACTGGATCAAGTGGTACAAGTATGTTTAGTTTGGTAAGAAACTGCCAAATTGTCTTCCAAAGTGGCTGCACCATTTTGCATTCTCACCAGAAATGTATGAGAGTTCCTGTTGCTCCACATCCTTGTCAGCATTTGGTATTGTCAGTGTTCTGGATTTTGGTCATTTTAATAGGAATTTACCTTTGCTTTTGACAGGTATTTTCCCTGGGTTTAGAAATCTAGGTTGACAGTTCTTTTCTTTCAATATTTTCAAAATGTGACTCCACTACCTTTTAGCTTTCCTTTGGTTTAGTTTATATCTTTATTTCCCTGTATGCAATGGATCTTTTTCCTTGGCTGCTTATAAGATTTTCTTTTCATCACTTGTCTTTTTTTTTAGTTTTTTTTTTTTAAAGATTTTATTGGGGAATTGGGGGAGGGGAACAGCATTGGGGAATCGGGGAAGGGGAACAGACAAGTTGCTGTCCTCCTGTTCTTCAGTCTAGTTGGGGATGTTGCTTCACTGGCCCATGTTGGTATCGTCATTGCGCTCTTCCCGGATGAGGCAGATCGGTTACCGGCCTCTGGATGGTCGGTCACCGTGGCTATTGGCAGCTCATGCTGGCGGCCAGCCACTCACACTGGCTGCCGGGCCACTCACTGTAGCCTATGGCAGCCCACTGCAGCAGGGGCTGCAGCCCACATTGTCACCGGGGCTCACACAGCCCAGCTCCAGGTGGAGCTGTTGTTAGCTGTAAAGGGCAGAGTCACTGGCCCTCATGTGTGGGATCCGAACTGGGGCCGCTGGCATCCCCAAACCAGCTCTTAACCAATGTGCCACTCGGCCGGCCCTCATCACTTGTTTTTAAACAATTTATTGCAGTTAATTGTGTGTGTGTGTGTGCGTGCGTGCGTGCGTGCACACACACACACACACACGGGATTTATTGAACTACTTGGATCTGTGGTTATATAGTTTTCATCAAATTTGGAAAAGTTTTGGCTGTTATATGTTAAAATATTTTCCTATCCCCTCTCCTCTCTTTGAAGGATTCAATTAAACTGATGATTAACAGAATATCAGTAAGTTGTAGGACCACTTTAAGTATTCATCCCCACAACTCAATGGTACTTTATTTTTTCAGTCTTTTTTCTTTCTGTGTTTCATTTTGGATAATTTCTATTAATATGTTTTCAATTTTACAAATTTTTCCTCTTGCAGTGTTTATTATATCTATTGATCTCTTCTAGTAAATTTTTTATCTTAGACACTGTAGTTTCATCTCTATCTCTAGAAGTTACATTTGACTCTTTTAAACATCTTCCAGGAGTTTCCTTAACATGCTCAGTCTTTCCTCCAGCTACTTGAATATACTTGTCTACAAATTTTATCATTTGTTTGACTTCTGGGTTGGTTTTGATTCAGGTTTTTATTTTTTATTTTTAGTCATTATGGAGCGTATTGTCTGGTTCTTTGCATGCTTGATCATTTTTGACTGGATGTCAAACATTGTGAATTATATCTGTTGGGTATGTGTTGGCCAGATATAGATGTCCTACACATTACCATATAATTTTGAAATATGGAATGCCACAGTTTTACTTCAATTTAATAGAATCAAAAGATTGTAGAATGAAAATGAAAGAACAGAATTTTGTCTGAGTGTTATGTCACTATTAGCCAAGAGTCAACAAACTACAGCAAGCAGGCAAAATTCAGCTCTGGCCCTGTTTTCGTACAGCTTGGGGGCTAAGGTTGGTTTTTACATATTTAAAGATTTGGAAAAGAAACAAAATATTTAAAGATTTGGAAAAGAAACAAGGAAAAACAGATACAACAGAGACTGTATGTGGCCCCAAAGCCTAAATATGTGCTTTCTGGCAATCTATAGAAAATAATATTGGTAAAAAAAAAAAAATTCCTAAAAGATATAAGGTTAGAAAAATTAGTTATGAGGGATAAATTCAGTTGTTTGGGTCATTTAAAAAATTTCATGTTTCCGTTTTTGAGATAATATAAATTTTCTCCCTGATGTGAATTATGAGTACATAATTACTGTTTTACTTCTTCTACCACCTCTCCACAAATCTTTCCACAGCTCTGGTTGTTATATTATTTTTCCTTGTCAAAGTTTAAAATAAAATTAAAATTATATTTTCTAACAAATAGGTTGTTTACATAGGTTTATTTAAAATTATTCAATGTCTACCAACACTTGTCTATTTATTCTTGCTTCCCATTTCTAAGTCTTTTATTTAACCATTTCTTAATAGGCAGGCTTTCAATTTTTATGAAGCTATTTAAGAAATTATATTTCTTATGATTTTTTTGTGCTTACTAAAGTTAGTTGCTTGACTCTCATAGCAAAAGTTGAACTCTCTTTCCCTTAGAATAATCAGTGCTCCATTGTCTTTTGGCAGTTGCTGTGAAAATGCATGATGTCAGTTTATTCCCATGATTAGAATAATGATTATGTTATTTTCCCCACCTGGATCATGAGGAATTGGGTAATTATCATTTATTATAGTTCTGAATGCTTTTTTCTTTGATTTGTTAGATAAAATTTATTTCCACATTAAGTAATTTTATTTACTCTTAACTTTAATGTCTCCAAGTACTTAGTGTATTTACTTTGATTAACTAATTCATTAACATATCTATCCATTTATTCATTCAAAAAATGTTCACATGTATAAGGTAACAACAGTTAACAAAATAAAGTGTCTGCCCCCTTGGACTTTTCATCCTGGTGCAGGGAGAAATGCAATAAGCCGCTAAGTGAATAACTACATATCAGGTGTTGATATATGAATGCTGAGAGCAAATAAAGCAGTCAGGTGTTAGTTATCCATATTGGATGGGATATAGGAATTCCTTTTTTTTTTTTTTTCTTTAGGCAAGGTGTCTCCAACGAAGTAGTCTTTAAATAGGTACCTGAAGAAGGTGAGCTGTGAGCTAAGCAGATATCTGGGAACAGACTTCCAGGCAGAATGTTTGAAGGCCCTGAGGCATTGGCAAGTTTGTCCTATTTGACAAGTAAAGAGGCCAGTGCAGCTAAAGCAAAGTATGCAGTGTATGAAAATAGAAGATGAGGTTAGAGGAGGGAACAAGGGGCCGAGCTGTGGGAAGGAATGCTGTGGGATTTGACTCTGAGACAGGAAGCCATTGGAAGGTGTATTAGTTTCCTACTGCAGTCTAACAAATGATCACAAATTAAGTGGCTTAAAGCAACACGTACATTTATTATCACACCATGTCCGCGAGCCAGCTTCTGGACATGGCCTACACCTGTTTTGTGCCTATCTCTCAGGGTTTCTTCACTGTATTGGCCAGGCTCCATTCTTCATGGGGGCTTGATGGGGGTGAGAATCCACTTGCAAGCTCATTAAGGTTGTGAGCAGAGCCCATGTCCTTGCAGTTGTGTACTGAGGGGTACAACTTTTTGTGGACTGTCTGATGATGATAGCCACATGCAGTTCCTAGAGGCAGTTCTTTGCCGTGTGGGCTTCTTGATACAGCCGCTCATTTTGTCAAGCCCAAAAGGAAAGTCCCATGTACCAATGCAACACAAAAGAGAAAACATCTCAGGGAATAAATCTCAACACAGCAATAAAATAAAAAGGCTTGTAATGTTCCCAGCATTTTTTAAGAGGATAATATGTAAATCTCATTGATAAATCATCTGCTTTTTGAGTTTTGTAGAAACTGCTATATTTTTAGAAATACAGTGATTGGAAAGGCTGAAAGGGAGGCATGCACAGCAGGTTGTATCAGGGTGTTAAGGAACTAATATTGAGCTGGAAAATTTCCAAACAACCCCCACATACATGTCTTTTTATGATGAGCATTCTTTTTTCCTTATCTGCATTGACTGCTCTGATATTGGATGTCAGTAGTTATACATTCTTAAATGGAAACAGATTAATTTTCAATTTTAAAATGTCCAGGTATTTGTTGCCAGTGACTCTAAGTGTGCGGGTAGAATTTTGTCTTAGATGCAGCTTCCTTTCCTGAAAGGAAAGGTTTTACTAAGTCTTACTTGTCATAGATATAAGATAAAATTATTGTTTTGATGATAGCTCTAGAATTTGGAGAAATCATCCAAACCAGATACTTCAGAGTGGGATGTTAGCTATTTTGTTCAATATTGAAAACATCTCCCAAAACTGGGGAGAAATTTATACAGAATGAGATGTGGTGTGGAGGAGCCACTGATAGGAAGGAGAGCTTATTGCCCGAAGACAGAAATATTACTGAGTTTTGAAACATTTATCTAGCCATCGTATAATTAAAAAAAAATTCTAGCCATTATAACTATTATTATACAATCTTATTAGTGAAAGGGGCAGCCGTATCTTCTTATCCAGTATTTATTCATTTCAACTTACAAGACATTTTTGAATAATAGTGAAGAGACATCCCTCTTTCATTCTGATTTTACTTGAAATTTTTTTAGTTTGTATTTTTGTATGTCTACTTTATGTCATATAGTTTTCTTTTATTAATCTGCCCTCATTTATCAATATACATTTTGCCATGAAACGATAATACTGTCGAAATGATCAATGTTTCCTCCCTAAATCTCTTTGTAGGTATTATAATCAGAAAAACTGTTCTTCCCCCAAATTGTAATTATAGAATTTAGCTATGTATCTAGTGGTTACAGTTATTGATGAGGCAATGTGTTATAATGGAAAGACATTAGACCTGAAATGAGAAAAACTTAGTTCACCTTGAACCCATCCTTTGTTAGCTATGTGACCTTAGGCACATCGCATAGTTTCTCTGAGCTCTGATTTACCTACCCATCTAAAAATTCAGATAGTGTTGTGTTTTTTAGTGTCATAGTTTTGTTTTCAGGAAAAAAAAGTAAAATGACATTTTTGAAATACAATAAACTACAAAACATTGTGTGCCATAGTTAGGACAACTATGTCCAGTTTCCCTGGAATAGACTTATTTATGTCTGTTATTCTGGCTTAATTTTTACGAGCACCTCTCTCACATTCGAAATGACCTGGTTTGAATTAATAGACTTGTCACTCAAAATATGGTTTTCTTTTTTTATATTTGTCAATCTGGGTAGATTGAAAACTGATTGAAGGCAAGGATAGTTATTCATCTTTATGTCACCTACACAATCTAGACCAGTGCCTTCCACTGCGGGTGCTCTTAAACCTTGAATGAATGAATATTTTTAAAATAGATATTTAAACCTATGATAGATACTGTTTTGTGATCAACATCATTATCATGGGCTGATATCAGAACTTAAAATAGGTTAAATGGGAGGAGCTTGCTGCTATATAATATAGCACTTTTTCAATTTGTGCAAGCAAAGTATTATTTAAGAGATTATCTGTGATGAATTGGAACATAATGCACTTTGAATCATTGATTTGGTTAAAAGCCCTGTACAACACATAGTAAGTCTATGACCCTGCTGACAAATAGAACTCCTGCAAAGAATACTCTGAGATCAGAAATGAAGAGATGATGGCTTTATCTCAGACTGATCACTTTTAGTAGTTTTGGATCCCTTTTCTTGTTGCTTTTTTATTGGCAAATTAAAGATTCTTCTGAGTTATAACGCGTGACTTGCTGGGTAATGACTGGCTTCCCCTCTGTAGATCTTAAAATATTTAGGCATTGCTTCTTTACTTGGTCTCAGAAATAGGTGTTCAGAGTCATACCTTGAGGCAATATTCAATCAGATACTTATTTCAGAGAGGATTTTGCATTTAACCATTTCAAAAACATGGGTAACGTCAAGAGGTTTATCTCTTAGAAATGTTGAATTTAGGGGTGGAATAATTTAATCTATTAAACGTCCACAAAAACAAGAATGATTTAAAGTGAATATCAAAGTGACTTCTGGATTTTTCTTTAGCAGAGAGAACCTAAGAAACGTCTTGGCTTATGTCCAGAATCATTAAGTGGGAGTGAAGCTGTCAAACCCATGACGTGGTCCAATAATGTGGAAGTGATTACTTGGTGGTGAGAAAAATGCATGTCTCATTATTTCAGCATCTTAACTTGCTAAATTAAACAAAAAATTAATACCTCCCTTATATATACTTTCCTTCTGAGAAAAAGAAAATTTGATGTTTTTTACTTCATCTTTCCGAATGTAATTTTTTTTTAAGGAAGTGGAGATTTTTATTTTACTGCAAAGCTTGTCACTGCTGCAGTTTTGTAACTTGAGGAGGTGACATATATTACAGAGCTAGGCAGCTTGTCCAGCTAATTACACTCTTGCTATATTTGAACAAACCTAAGGAAAAAAAAAATGACTGCTTAAATGCCTCTTAGATTTTTTTCTAACAATCATTTTCTAGGTATGATAAGAAAAAAATGCCCATTACTGTTCAAATTGCTTTTATAGTTGCAATAGCATTAAAATAATATATACTGTGGCATTCAGAGAAACCCATTATTTGAATAATGACTGTGATGTTTTTTTAAAAAAAACCAGATGTGAGCTGAAATATTAGTCTATATTTTCCCCCTGTTTCACAAACATATTATAAATAAAAGAAAATTGGGGAAAATATATACAAAGAGAAAATTCCTAAAAACAAAGTAGCGTGATGGTTACCAGGGACAGGGGAGGAGAAAAGGGGAAATTGTTATTTAATCATCAGAGTTTTAGCTGTGGAAGATGAAAAGGTTTTGGAGATCTGTTTCACAGTAATGTGAATATACTTAACACTAGTGAACTGCATACTTAAAAATGGTTGAGATGGTATATTTTATGTTATGTGTTTTTACCACAATAATAAATAAACTTTCTAGATGAGGAACTTCACTGGAAATATACAATAATGAAGCCTAGATACAGTTATGGTTTGTTTTCTTATGGTGAAGGCCATTTAGCTTGGAAGTCATGATAGAGCTGCCCAAAGGCTCAGTCACGTGTAAAATGTATATTCAATTGTGATAACATTAGAACTCAGTTAGGCTAGATGGGCTGAGCGTCATGTTGTTGTTAGAGATTTGGCAATTTAAGAAAACTGAGATGATAATTATAAATACCTAACTAACTATATGTTTAGTTAACCAATAGGGAACACCTAATGTAAAGGGAAATAGATAATAGGGAGAAGGTTGAGAGAGCACACTCATAATACCAGTCTACCACTTGGGCCTGTGGCATTAAACTCTTACACAAAGTCTCATTTTAACTTGTAATATGCCCAAGAGTCAACTCATTTGAATGGACTCTGCCCTCTCCACCTCTAGTGGGGGTGGTGATGAACAGTGAAGTCGCTGAGAATAATTACTCACTGACTGGTAAATGATGGAACATCAGCTTTATCTTACAGTTTGTGTAAAACAAAATGTGAGCAACATGGATCAAATCTCAGGAATGAATATTAACACATTGCTCCAAATTTGGAGGGGTCATTAGAGAACAGTTAGTCTATATACCCATCTGATACCTGGCATCTCTCTTTAGGATTTATGAACAACAACAGATTCCCAAGTGGTTGTCATGTGGACTTGTTTGCACAGTGATATTCCATGTATCTAGAAGATAGCAGTTTCTATGTGGTTAGGAAGTGGGGGCAGGGGGGGTACACTGCCTGATGAGACCCCATTTCTTCCTTAGTTAGCACTGGCCATCAGCTATCTCTTTACTAGCAGACACAAAATCTTCACTTCCTAGGATAAGCACTGCCAGTGTCTTTAAGCATAACATTAAAGTTTATTTTTTTTTAAAATCTCAGTTGCTATTTAAAAAGTATATTCAATTTAAAAAACATTTCTTTTTAAAGTGCCCACAATATAATACTCAAGGTGACATAGGATTGTTATAAATTTATGTAAGACTATATATACTACCTTAGTTTTAGACACTCTCTTTTGGAATTACTATTTAAATTTGTAACACCTGAAAAGAATGCACAGAAAATAACCTACATTATTAAAAGTAATGTTACCATATTACTTTTCAAAATGCTTCTTGCTTTATACTTCATTTACTTACTCATACTGTTCTCTCCACTACCAAAACTCTAAAGTGGTGAATCTTTTATTATTCAGACTCTCTCTCTCATGCCCTAGTAGTAATGTTTATTTTATTTTTATTATAAAAGTGAAATACTATTAAATAAAATATTTTAAAATACAGCAAAATTTGAAGAAAAATATTATTCATAATCATTATCCAGAAATAACCATTCATCATTTTGTATATTTCTATTTTTCTGAATGTTGTTTGTATATGTTTGAAATATATTATATATAGCAGAGTAGGGGTTGTACTATAAATACATTTTGTACTTTATTTTTCTGTCAAAATTATAGTTTGAGCATTTCTTACTCAACTGTGTTTAGAAATGTAATGTTTAAGTACTGCATAATATTCCATTTATTTATGAACCATTCATTACTTATTTAACAATTCTATTGTTGGCCTTTAAGTTGTTTACATTTTTGTAACTGAATAATCCCATAATGGACATATTTATATATAAATGTTCTGCATCTTTTGAATAGATTTCTTGAAGGATTATTAGATTAAAAAATAAGAACATAACAGATTACTCTCTCTAAAAGGTAGATTGACCATGTAGTTGATCATCCAAACAGGATACTTTTACCAGAACAAGTACTAAACTGGACAGAACTGGAATCATAGGTGCAAACGAAGACTGAACTGATTGAAATGGGACAGGGATCAGCCTACTAAATGAAAATGTGATTATTTCTCTTTTAAATTAAGATTTCTCCAGTGCTATCTCCAGTACAATTAAAAAAACATCCCTTAGCATGACTGACTTTTGATAAAGGCACTAAAAGTATACTGTCATAACAATTCATTATCAAGCACAAGAATTTATGCCTTCTTATTCATCACAGGTCTGTTTATGAGAGAATGTGCAACTACACTGAGTGCTAGAAATCACACACACACACACACACACACACACACACACACACACACAGTTTAGGACTGATTGGGTAACTCCATTATAAAATTATAAATAGATCTAAACACAATACATTTCAGAGCATTACTATAAAGAGGAATCCTGAACCAAGTAACCAACCAACCAGTAAATAAATCTAAAAGGATGAAAGGATTTTATTAGTCTATAAGTCTTGTCTCCCAAATAAGAAAGCAATTCCACTATACAGGAGACTATTTTGAAGAGTTAACTTTCACAATGAAAGTGAATAAATTAATTAGCTTGTAATAAGAGGAAATTTTAAGAGAGAATATGACATTTAAGTATGACATAATTATTTTAAGGCAGTCTTTGTGTGTTTAGCCTTTATTCTTTGCCTTTATTTGCATCCTGTGATAAGGTATTGTGTTTGACAGTCAGATACTTAAGTGGTAATTCTAAAACAAAAGTCAAATGGGGCATTTTTAAAATCAGTGATTTCAAAGTGGTTGCCATGAGGATTCTCAGCACACAGTGATATTCCCTGTGTTTAACAGAAGTTCCCTTGGGTTGTCTGCCAAAAAAAAAAAAAAAAAAAGGTGTTCTTCATAAGAAATATATAATTAATGATGAATGCTCCTGTTCTAATTTTAATTTAATCATAGAATTCTTTTACTATTTAAAATATATAAAGAGGAAAATATAAATTAGAAAGTTAGAGGTATGGTAGAAAGAGCACTGGACAAGTAAAAGGCATTTTGTTTTTCATTTCCTATCCGGATGACTTTCATTTCATTTATGTGCCTTCTTGTGCTGACTAGAACCTTCACTAGAATGCTATGGAAAAGAGGTGAGAGCAGGCATCTTGCCTTGTTCCTGATCTTGCGGGAAAATTGTTCAGGTATCAGCTGTAGAGTTTTCATAGAAGCTCTTTATCAAGTCGAAGAAATTCCCTTCTATTCATAGGCTGCTGAGAGTAATTATTATTATTTTTTTTAAAATATTTTTTAAATTTTTAAAATTTTTTTTATTTTTGAGGGCAGTGTCACTGTCCCTCCTATGTGGGACCGGGCCGCTGGCTTCCCAAGCCAGCACTTAACCACCGTGCCACTTGGCCCGAGAGTAATTATTAATATTATTATTGTTACTACCACTACAACTAAGAAAGGATGTCGGATTTTGTAAAAAAAATTTTAATGAATGTACTGAAATGGTCATATGGCTTTCCTTTTTTAATTTGTTAACACGGGGAAATTACATTTATTGATATTTGATAATTGATTATTGAAACTAATATTTGATTTGTTTTGATGTATTATCCTTTTTTATATGTTATTGAGTGTAATTTACTCAAGTTTTGTGGAAGATTTTTACATCTATGTTTCTGAGGGATACTGTCTGTGGGTTTTGTTTTGTTTTTCTTGTAATGTATTTGTCTGATTTTGACTTAATTCTCACCTAATAGAAGGAGTTAGGGAGTATTTTTGCCCTTTCCAATTTGCTTAAAGAGCTGGTGTAGGACTAATATGTCTTCCTTAAAAATTTGGTAGAATTCACCAGTGAAGTCATCTAGGCCTGGAGTATTCTTTGTGGGAAAGTTTTAACTACACATTCAATTTTAAACATAGATGTAAAACTATTCAGGTTATTTATTTCTTCTTCAGTGAGTTTTGGTAGTTTATCTTTCAAGGATACCATTTTATCTAAGGTGTTGAATTTATGGGCATGTAATTGTTGATGATATACCCTTTTATTTTACTTTCTGTAGAGTGTATATTGATGATTTCTTTTATTACTGATGTTTGTAAACTGTGTTTTCACTCTTTTCTCATCTTTCTGGCTAGAAGTTTATCAATTTTATTGATTTTCTCCAAGAACTATCTTTTAAGTTAATGTTTTTCTATTGCTTTTGTTTTCTGTTGATTTTTATTCTGCTCTTTTACTTACTTTAGGTTTAATTTGCCATTCTTCTTATTCTATAACTGTTAATTAGATCAGTTGTTTGATAGTGTTATGTAAGTCTCCTATATCCTTACAGCTTTTGTCTATTTTGTCTGTTTTGTTATTGAGAGATGGATATTGAAGTCTCCAACTATAATAATGGATTTGTCTATTTCTCTCTATACTTCTATCATTTTTTTGCTTTATAGTGTGAAGTTTGGCCATTAGGTTCATAGACCTTTAGTATTGTTATGCCCTCTTGATGAGCTGACCCCTTCTAAAGGGCCTGATCTAAATGTAATACCCTGAATAGTTTAAATTAGCCATAAATAGTTTTTCTAAATTTAGTCTCCTATGCTACAAAGAATTCAATTGTCCTGGTGAATATGTTACATAAAATGCCCAAAGGCTAAAACTTGTCAGCTGTTTTGTTCCTAACTCTTGGGGCCAAGTAATGCCACAGAGGATTCACATACCGTAAGCCTTCAGTAAATATGTGATTCAATTGCCAAATTTCATGAGTGTTTTCCATAATGATCCTTGGTTTCTGTTTAAATGCTCCTGTTGTCAAGTAACCTTACCCTGATTTGGGGTGGGGACAACATTGGGATAATCTCGTTATAGGCAGAAATGGCATAGGCTGAATTCTACATGTTGGAACTCTTGGCAGGAAATAAAGTTCCCAAGGGGTGTGTGAGCTGTTCAGAAAACTGATCTTAAATAGGATTTAACTTTAACTTTCAAATGCACTTGTCCAGAATTATTTTTAAAGAGACAGAATGATATTACCATGATATCTCTACTTAAATTTTTTTTCTTGTTGACTGTTGGTGGTTAAGGGTGTAAATTATTATGCTTGTTGCAATCCATAGACAGCCTAGCAAATCAGATGATTCACTAGAAATAATATATTTAGTCAGTGAACTTTTCAATTTCTACCCCTGGTTTTGTTATCACAGAGATTGTAAAGTGGGCAAGGTCACTGCCTCTTGGGTTGCTGCTGTCAATCCAGCTTCCAAATTGTAGAAGGCTTCCTGGTGATTGTGAAATTATGTGGCTGGTGAAGGCATGATCACGAATAGTTTAATCTACCCACCACTTGAGTATGTGAAATAAAAGTGTAATTTGAATCAAAATGCAAGATGTGTGAAAAGAACCTCATCTCCTGTAGAATTATCTTTCTAGGAACTTAGAGAGGTGATAAAATTGCCTACATCAGGGCTGCAAGTTTCCTTGAGATATAGGGCTAGTAGTCACACTCATTTCATATAGATTTTTCTAGACCCGTATAACTGAAATCAGGCCAGATATGTAGGTAAAAATAGTAAACACCCCCAACTCTAAAACAGATCTCCTTAGTACATATGCATTTCTAAAAGGTTATTTTATATAGTCTCTCTTTTTGAAAATGCATCCGTAGTCCCTCTTGCATTCCCATTGATTTCTTCTTTTTCAGAAGAATATTTACACATAAAGATTGCAATTCTTCAAAAATCAATTTAACTTGGCATCTTGATGAGAAAGACTAATGATCATCAATGATAACGGTTAAACAGATCATTTATTGTTCCAAGCTAAAAACACACAGTAACAATACTGAAATTTTCACTCTAACCGACATAGTAGGGAGAAGACCACAGGCCCTCAAACAAGATGCATTATTGGAAGTAGGGTGAAGCTCAGGAAATACTGTCTGATGTTAGCACTATGCATGGGTGGAATTTGCTACTTATAGCCATATCTTTTAGAAGTATCTCATCTAGTATAATTTTTGAAATCACAGGAGCTGAATATGACACCAGGAACAAACCATATGAAAATATAATTAAATGTAATGAAAGAAAAATATAATATGGAGATATTTTGAAGTGAATAAAGGTAATGATAGTTCATAGATCTTTGAAAAATCAGTTATAGAATGAGAATTTCAATAAAACCACAAAATTCGGTGTACAACCAGGGTTTCTCAAGCAAGATGTCATCTAGTTTAATACTCTGACAGTAGTGTCTGAGCAACACTTATCCCCATGAAGATCTTTTTGCTGCTTACTATAAGAAATTGATAAATTGCCATTTTGGTGACAGATGATTTTGGTTGATGAACACTATTTCATTAGATTTTACTTCTTCCTATTTCCTCTTTTAAAACTTATGAGTAAATGCATGTTATTTTTTTAAATTGAAGTTTATTGGGGTGACAATAGTTAATAAAGTCACATAAGTTTCAGGTGTACAATTCTGTAATACATCATCTGTATATCACATCATGTGTTCACCACCCAGAGTCAGTTTTCCTTCCATCACTATGTAATTGATTGAATTATGTATTATTTGTTTGGCTCCAAACACTTATTCCTTTTTACATACTGGCTCATATATGGGCATTGTTGACCCAAGCAATTGACAGAATAGTAGTGGTTTTATATTTTGTGATTTTAGTGAAACTAGGGAAATTTGTTTTACAAAGACATAACAAAATTCTGTGTTTGCTAATGTCCTTAAAGGCATGTTATTTCTTAAAGGCAAAGTGATCATACCTTGATGTATTCTCCCCTGTTAAAATACAAAGGCCTTTGGACATAGTCTGAAAGCCTGTACAGGGGAAGGATATCTCGTAGGTAAGAACATTTCTGGAAGAATAGGCATGCACTGATTTTTATATTTTTGACTGGCTTCACCATTTTACCTACTCCTGTTTTGATATATCTCAGAAATGTGTCAAATATAAATATAAATAAATACATACATGGAAATAAAATATACAAAATAGCATTTTGAGATCATTGGCAGTTTTTATATAGTTTTTATTTAATAAGATTTTTTATTTAATAAAAAAGAAACAAAATAATCAATGTTTTATCCCTCAGAGGTGTTTCTGAGCACGTGAAGTCAGGAACCAGATCTTCGGTGGGTAGTTAGATTAGGGGTTCTTCTCTCGAGGAAGATTGCTGGCTTAATGAATGCCATGATTTTTGTTAATGATCTGTTCAGATGTATAAAAGAACAATTAAATCCACTTTCAGCCTTCTGTAACATTATTTTAATCTTGTATAATAGCTCTTAATAAAGTCATTTTATTCTAAATTGATTTTATTTTACGTAATGTTACTGTTTTATTTAGAAAAGAAAGTACTTGAAGAGCTAGCATATGGTTACCTTATGTTGCTCTTCAGTTGCCTTTCACTTTGGTGCATTTTATGCTCTTCTCTGTGGTCTTTTTTTTTTTTTTTTCTTCTTCTCTGTGATTTCTTCTTCCATGTAGGACTCAGTGCCTTCTTTCTGCTCTCAACTGTTCTAGCCTTCTTCATTTTCCGGCCTTACCTGGGTGTGTTTAGTCCACCCAGCACCCTAACAAATCTAGACTTCTCTCCCCTTTCTCTTTAGCCTTTCTGTTTGTTCATAATACTTTTCTTTCTTTCTTAACCAACCTTCCTTCCTTCCTTCCTTCCTTCCTTCCTTCCTTCCTTCCTTCCTTCCTCTCTTTCTTCTCTTTCTTCTCTTTCTTCTCTGTCTTTGGGTACCTAGGCTCGTATATTTTGTCAGTATTTACAAAATACTTACTTTTGACTTTATGGACAGTATCTAGTTTCACATTTTTGTAGTTGTTTTCTATTCCATCCAATTTTGCCTATCTCTGTTAGTTTCTTCTACCTTCTTCGAATTTAATATTTTTTTCTTTATATCTGTTAAAGTTGAATTTTTATTTAAAATACTACTTATTTTGTTTTTATAAATACATTTAAGGCCATAAGTTTTTATAAATACATTTAAGGCCATAAGTTTACTTCTCACTACTACTTTGCCTGCATTCCACAGGCCTAATTTCTTGTGTTTTCATTTACTCCCTATTGTAAATATTTCATAATTTCCATTTTGATCTACTCACTAATCAATGACTTATTCAGGAGTACACTTTTACAAAATTATCTTTATTGTTGATTTTGTTAACTTTAAAATGCCAAAATGACAGCAACAAGCATTTATTGAGGATAAAAAGGAATTGCAATTTGCGGAGCACAGATTCAGGCAGAAACCCAAATAGTGTCCACATTACAGCGTGAAGGCAAAGAGTTTTTATGAGAACTGGATGGGAAATAATTACATAGATAGAAGAAAGTAATTTCTATTGGTGTTAAGCTGAGTTACTCTTTAGCTATATGTGATTGGTTACTGATTCTTTTATGTACCATAATCATCAGTCCCTGTGTCCAGGATGTCTGCTTTCCTTTTATCTTTGCAAAGAGTTGTCAGACTGTGTTGGTTTTTGTTTATAGTATTGTAATTGCCATTCCAGAACCAGGTTTTTTATTGGTTCCTTGGAATTCCCGCCCCTGTGATGTTGATGATATTTCAAATACTGTCTCTGAACTAGTCGCTGGTGTGGCTAGGTTCTGGTGATGAAACATGTCTGTATCCTCTGCCTCCCAGAGTATGGAGCTTATGACAAGCCCTTGCCCCAAGCACAGTTGGAAGTTGTTTTTCTCTCTTTCAATTAGTGGTTTTCAGCAGGGGCTGGCCCTGGTCCCCTACTTTACATGATGTTTGTGTTGAGTTCTGTGTGCCCCCTAGAGCTGAAGTCCAGGTTGCCTCTGCCTGTGTCTGGGAGCTGGGAAAGAATATAGCGCTTCACCACTCAGCATTTATTTTCTGTTTCTGATTCTTGACCATGACTGAAAGTATTTCCCTCCCTTATTGAGGCCTGTCTCATTCCTTAGGGAAAAGCTTTCTACCAGATATTGGTGAGAAAAAGATGGTTGCTTTGATATTTGTTGTTCAATGTATTATTCCCCTCAGACATTTTTTCCTGGAAAGACATGAACGCTAGATATGGTACTGTAAGTACCATTTGTGGTAACTGTGGACATTTTTAGCTCTTTCAGGGATTCTTCACAATTTTAAAGTTATCCCATGTAGTAGTAGACAAAATATTATACCTATAATTCCTTATCCTTCTTCTTTCTTACTTTATAAAAAAATTCTTTATAGGATCCAAGTACTTATAGACTCAAAAGTCAAGTTGGTTACTGACCTATTTCATGTAGGCTGTGACACTGGAACTCCCTTTTTTCTTGTTTATGGTCACTGATATAGCCTTGAGGCAATCTCCTTACTTCGTTTTTTAAAATTTACTATATTTTTTTATTAGTTTCAGGTATACAAGACAATATAATGATTAGACATTTACACATATCCCAAATTGATAGCCGCCCAAGTCTACTACCCCTCTGACATTGTACATAGCTATTACAACACCACTGACTAGATTCTCTAAGCTGTACATATATATTCAATTGTAATTGACATTTAGTATTCTACATCAGCTTCAGGTGTACAGCTCGGTGGTCAGGCAGCTATACAATCTATGAAGTGATTCCCCCCGATAAGTCCAGTACCCACATGATGCCCTTCATAATCTTTACAACATTATTAATTATAATCTCCTTACTTTTTAATGTTCTCTTTCTTTCTGTGCTGTTCTCACCCTCTTCAGTCTTCTGCCTGTCCTGTTTCTAAGAAAACTCATTCTCTCTCAGCTTTTCATAGCACCTCTATTTTAAAGGTCTCTCAAATCTCCAACAAAGGAAGAGACCCAAGGGGAAGTGACAGATATGGAAATGAGTGCTTACTGTGGGTGAGGCTCAGTCACTGTGCTAAGTGTTTCAGTCATTCATTTAGTCTTCATTCATTCATTTGGTCTTTGGGCAGCATTGTGAGGTGTAAGGATGATTATTATCCATTGCTTACAGATAAAAGAGCTCAAGCTTCAGCTGTCCTAATTGGCCTGGAACTGAGGTGGCTGCAGGGACTCAAGATTGTCAGTTTTAAAACTAGGGAAACTGGGACACATTGGTTTCCTGAGGCCTAAGATCAATGGCTCAGAAGTAGAAAAGCTTGACCCAAGCCCATCTGAGGATAGGGTCTTTGATTTTCACCATGATTTTAATTTGTCTCTGTTAGAACAAATTGAAAAAAAAAAAAGTCTGATTCAAAGAAGAGGTTGAGGGTGAAGGCATGCCAGACTCCTTGGAGGGGAAATACTGTTTCTGGGAGGCATTTTGTCAGGAGAAACTGCTTTATCAGGAGTCGGGACACCTGAGTCTGGCTCCAGTTCATTCATAAACCCAGGATTGAGTCGAATGAATCACTTACATCCCCATGGTGCTGTTTCCTCCTCTGTAAAATGAGGGATTAACAAGAAGACAACTCCTGTGATTGTTTACAATTTTAATTTAAAAATTTGTATTACTTGAAACTTTCCCTTAAATATAAACTTTCCAAAACCATTTCATAGCCCATAGATATCAGCTAGTTTTTAGGCCATTGAGAAAGAAGAAATCTTAAAATAGATGCCAAGATATACCATATTTGATGATTTTGCTCAAGTTTCTAGATCTAGCTCTTTAAAATCAGTTAGTATTCTGAGCATAGCAATATTCCATTGCAACAGTCTAACGGTGTAGGCCTTTTATTTATTTCATTAAATTTGTAGTAATTAACTTATGGTATTTTCACTGTTGTCTTTAACTGTTTGTATAATGTCCCAAACATCTCAGCAGGAACTGTTTTATAAATCAAGTTTTCACTCTTTACTGTTATTTATAAAATGTTAGTGGCTTCTGTTTAAGGCATGTGTGATTAGTAGTTGAGAGAATGTACTTTTATAACAGCACTGTTTTAATCTGTGAAAAATCACAAGAAAAACAGTCACAACATGCCACAATTATCATTGAAGGTACAATGTATGTATTGGTATAGAGATCTTCATAAAATATTTTGAAAGCATTTCTGATTTAATAGAGTGCTCAAGAAATAGGGCACTATTGCCTTTTTTTTGTTCCTGGACACATGTGTTCTGACTGATATGTTTCTAACCAAAGTTTTGCTCAAATAAAATTTATGATATTTTAATATTTTTAACATTTTATTCAAGTAAAGCTTGACTCTCTCTGTTACCTCTGCTGCTACCCCTTTCTGTCAGCATTTTAAGGTTGAATTCAAAGACTGAAGGGGAATTTGAAATGTGAAAAATGTGGAATAAAAATAGAAATAGAATAGAAAAAATGTGGCTTTTCTGAAACCAGTGTGTGTGTGTGTGTGTGTGTGTGTGTGTGTGTGTGTGTGTGAGAGAGAGAGAGAGAGAGAGAGAGAGAGAGAGAGAGAGAGAGAGAGAGAGAGATTACCACTCATTTTGGGCCAAAGTAATTAGCTCCTTTTCTCATTTGGATAATTATGATCTTCCTATCAAGATAACTAGGTGCATAAAATTAAACAAGCAAAATTCATTAGCTACACTGCAAAAAATCATGACAACTTACATAGAAAAATTAGTGGTTATGAGATTTCTAAGTAAGTATTAGGAGCTCTGTGAAAACTGAGCAGATTGTAATAATTCAGGACTTCTTTGTAGAAATTCAAATCAACTGCTTTTCATAGAGTATTAATTTCTTGGTTAGCCATGCACTGGGTCTTATGGATGACATAAAAGGAATTTAAAAAACTAGTTCCTTCCCTAGTGGGGTTTGCAATCTAGCACACGTATTGTTAGATTTAGGAAAACTCTATGCTTCATATTTCTTTGAGGAAGAGTGAGAAGAGCAGAAATGATACTGCTTGTAATAATGAGGGTAGTGTTTTTAGAGTGTTAATATGTTACTTTGAAAAACGAATGATTAAAAATTAAAATTCAGTGTTAAATACAAGTAAATGTATAACATAGAATCAGAAAATCGCACAACTCCTAAGTGTATAGCTTTCCAAATATTCACAAAGTGAACATGCCTGTAGAACCATCATCCGATAAAGAAATAGAACATTATCAGGATCTGAAGACTTTCCCTCATGCCACTCGCAGACATTACGCCCTTTCCCCAAAGGTCACCCTTACCCTGTTTTCTATTGCCATCAGTAAGTTTTGCCTGTTTTTGAACTTTATATTAACAAAAGCATACAGTATGTCCCCTTTATGCTGACTCCCTTTTCTCAAGGTTATATGTGAGAGAATCATTTGTTTTTTTTAATAGCAATTCATTCTCACTGGTGTGAACCCTTCCATTGTATGAATAAATTGCAATTTATTGATCTATTCTCCTGTCAATAGGTATTAGTTTTTAGCTGTTACAAAACAGTGCTGCTATGATCATACTTGTATCTGTCTTCAATACATATTATACTGTATCTGTTGGCAGTAGGAGAGCTGGGTCATAGTTAAGTACAGATTTAGTTCTTGAAGATCCTGCCAAATAGTTTTCCAAAGGTTACCAGTGTATACACTCTGGCAGGCAGTGTATGAATATTTCAGTAGTTCTCTATATCCTCATCAGCGTTTTGTTAAAGCTATTTGTTTGGGTCTGTGGTGGTTGTGGTTTTGTTTCCTTGATGACCAATGAAATTTGAGTATTCTTTTACCTGCTGATTTCACATTTGGGAATCTACTTTGCAAAGTGTCTATTGCAATTGTCTGTCTACTTTTATATTAGATTGTCTTTTTCACTGATTTGTAAAAGTTACTTAGATTGTATATGTTATGTTGGTGCTTATAATTTGGGAAGATACAGAGACTAAAATCAATATTTCAGTTCCCTCTAGTAGTTGATATCTTGGCTGAGGGTTGGCGCCCTCTGACATTGATTGCTTCCCTTTCCCTCTAAGTTGCTCCCTTTACCCACTGTGGACTGATAGTCTTATCTTGCCAACTCCAGCCTATCATCTCTTGTTGCTCATCTTTGATTCTCAGTGGCCTCCAGTCTACATGGTCATGTATTGCCAAGTCCTACTTTATACATCTCTATATCAAAACTCTAAGATAAGATCACAGAAAAACTGCGTAGCTTATTACGGGATATGTCTCAGAGGACCAATTTTCTTTGGCGTGCTGAGGAAAAGGTGAAAAAAAAAATTGGTATACTTTAGCTAAAAAGTATTAGAAAGAATTTTAAAATATAATGTGAGTCTTTACAGCTTAGCATTTCCTTTTCCATGGGCTGATAACTGAAATGAAATGAGCAGCTTTCTTTTGTGATTTAAACATTTAAATATTTTATGTAACACCAGGAATATTTGGGATCTCTTAATTAGTATCTGTGTCCATGCAAGCCCACACGGAAATAGAATACAGCATTTATTTTAGGAAATAGTCAAATCTTACATCCCGAAGGCCCCTGTGAGATCATGGGCTGGGCTTCTCCGAGTCTGGATTGTTGGGGATGGGGTTGGGGTTCGGATGGGAGGGAGTGTGAAGTGGGGCGAGGAACAGCCAGGCTTTCATCTGTTGTCCTCATTGACTTCTGAGAAAGAGTTCTTTAAACATAGGTTTAAGCTGTTCTTTTAAAATTCTTGTCTATTTTACATTCTTCACATGTAGATGAGGAGGATAGGATTCAGTGAGTTTAGGGGATTTGGCCCAGATCACTCACTTTAGTAATGACCTTCATAAGGACTGAAACCCAAGTCAGCTCTCTCTATGGTGCTTCGAGACCCTGATGTTTGTATCAGCTGGAGGAGTATCCTAATGATTCAATTATGTTCTTTCCTTCCCACTCCCCAGCTCTGAGAAATATATTAACCTGAGTTAAACAGAGAATCAGAGGGAGGTTCCTGGATCAGGACGCATATGTTACTGCATATGCTTGCCGTGTGCACGTGGCCCAGAGGATCCCAGCTTACCTGATATCAATGCTCATGAAATCATAGAGTACCTTCTTTCCACTTCGTTTGATGGCCCTCTGACTAATTTGATTCATAATTGTAATTACATACAATTGTATTTTCTTCTATCACCCTTTTGACCTATTCTTTGATGCTTAGTCTTGGCCCTGTTATATTGGACCTAGTTAGGACTTCTCTGTTCCGTTCTCTTTACCTGCCTTCTCTTTTCTCATTCCTATGGTTTGACGCTAGCCTATCTGATCTGGTTAGAGGGACAAGGAGACTTGGCAGAGAGACGTCAGTCAGGAAACAAATCCGGAAAACGACCACAAGGTCTTTACTGACTTGGAAGAGAAAAAGGAAAGGAGAGCTTATACTTGTCAGAGAATGGAAAGACAAAAACTGAGAGGGAGGCTCCAGTGGCCAAGGGTTCAGAGGCACATGAGGAGAGAGTTGCAAAGGGGGACACGACTGGAACAGGCCAGGCCTGAGATATTCTGCTCCTGAGTTCCAGAGAACAGAGGAAAGTGGAGGCAGACAGTAGAAGGGCAAGAACTATTAACCATGCAGCTGGTTTTTGAGATTTAGGGCCAGTTAGCATCTCCGTTAAAAGCAATGGAATAACAGTTTTTGGTAACCGATGGGGTCTTTGACGTCTTTTTGCCCACCAATTATTTTGCAAATGAGGAAACTAAGGTTCGAAGAGAGATGGTCAGAGGAAGCCACTTGGCTCAGTTCTGGGTGGAGCTGTGTGTGGGCTGTCAGTTCTATACTTTTCATCCGTATTTACTCAGTTGCATGAGAGAGAAGAGCCCAGGATAGGAAGCTAGCTTTGATTCTAAATGCAGTCAGAAGTCACGGAAGGAGAATGATCTGATCTGATACATATTTAAGAAGATGACTACTTCTGCTGTGTGAAGAATAAATTGGAATAGGGTAAGAGTGGAAATCAAGAGAGCAATTAGCAGGCTATTTCAATGTTCTAGGAATGAAATGATTGTTGTGGCTGGGAGAAGGGAGATAGAAAGAAGCAGATGTATTCTGAAATCAAAATGTAGAAGACTTGGATTGGATGCAGTAGGTAAAAAAATACAGGAGAAATCAAAAACTTCTAGCTTGAGCAAGTTGGTGGATATAGGTACAGTTTTTAATATAGAGATGTGAGGAATGGGTGAGTGTGTGACTGAAAGTTAGGAGGATTTGAGAGAAGGGACAGTGAGGAGAAAATTTGGGCTAGAAAATGATTTGCTCTCATTCACCCTTATGTAAACTGCCAAAACTTTTTGTCTAGGTCCCTGGACATGATCTGTTTCCCCAAGTCCTGCTCAACATCATAGGGCAATCCCATCGCACCAGGGTACTTGGTTACACAGGATTCCCTGATAAATTCTTATCAGTCACCTGATTTAGGAAGGACAAACTCAGGAGATAAGGTAAAAGAATGCTGTTGCCACTTCCGTTTGCTTTGTAACCGTCTATTAGAAATGGAATTGGAAACCCTTAGCATTCTTGTAACCTGATTTAAAAGAGGCTTACATTGCATTTACTGTAGGAGACAAGGTGAAAGCATTTTTCACAAATGTGCCCATGGAGACATGGGAAGGGAGGGCATCGCCAGCCTGCTGTTGCCATAATTCCTCATTCCACTGATGGTTTTTGAAATCGTTATACATGCCAGGCCCTGTTTAAGGCACTGGGAATACAGCAGGGAAGGAAACAAAGTTCTTGCCATCATCGAAGTTACATTTCAAGACACTGGTCATGTCAGTGCCCTGTTTGTTTCCCATGTCAGCAGCATAAAATCCTACCCGCTCCTTAAATCAGAGCCACTCCTTGCAGTCTCCCTAATCACCCACAAACAGGTGAGCTGCTGTTCTCACCTGCCTGCCCCTCTGTTCCTCTTCCATCAGCCAGTTTGACCCACTCAGGACTGATATTCAGGACCGTAGGGGTGTGCTGGCCAGCATCTAGTTCCAACTGGTTGATGCCTGTGCTGAATCAATTATTGGACATTTCATTGTTGCCCTTGCACCCACCTACCGTTCTAGGTGTCGCTCAGCCTCTCTTGAACCCTTTTTTAGGTTGCTTTCTCAGCCCTCGCTGGTCTCATCTTCATTTGAACACATGGCACTCACGGGTTTATACTACTTATTTCACAAAGCTCACAGACTGACTTATGACATCTGGCATACAGTTGTTTGCATTTGATTAAAAAAAAATTGACTTAGGCTTTGGCCTTTTCTTCCAAAATAGATGGTATACCTCTTGCACAACTCAGACACCAGATACGCACTTATTAATTGGTGGCTGCACCAGGAGGGACTCAGCATCTCATAATTGTCTGCTAGGGACTTAAAGTGGAGAGGGGCCCTATCTGCTGGCATTCTGTGTCAGAGTGCTCCGCGCTAAGCAAGTCTGTCCTCCAGGGCCTTCTGCCACCCCCAGCTCCTGTCTCAGAGTCGTTCCCACCACCTTGGGTTGGCGGGGGCATTACCATGCCAGCACCCCTTGGGATGCTTGGCTAGTTTTCTGCATTAAAAGGACAGTGGGATGTCTTGTTCACCAGCCAATTTAATGCAGGCTGACACTTCTGGCACACAGAATTGAGGTGGAGGAGCCAACTGCCTCAGAGAAGAGACCATTTCTGTGGAGATTAAAATAAGAAAATGATGGAGCACAAAACACCTTTATTTTTTTTCTCAGATTTAAATGGCAGCAAGATAGCAATGGAGCCAGACCAGAAGATGAGCTCTGATTGTTAATTGTTGAGGGAAGTGCAGTGATTTCATTTATCCCAGGTCGTTTGTAGAGCTAGGCAGATGAGGTGCAGGTTCTGTGCTCTTGCCTGTGGTGTAATGCTGACAATTTGAGAATTAATCATTTCTGGATGTTCCAGATTTGTTATTTTAGAGCTGTAACTGCAGTCATTTTTTTCCTGCCTCTGGGTAAAAGCTGAGGAAAAGTGTTACAGCCTTTTATCTGAGATCATGTGGCTCAAGAGTCATGACTTTCATAGGGCAAAGCTGGCTTATGGATTTGCTCAAATAAACCCCCACTTTTTTTTTTTTTTTTAACAGGCCATGACTACTTTGCTACAGTGTGATGGTCTAGTCAGCTAACTGAACTGTCAGACTTAGAATTTTAGAACAAGAGACTCCATGGGCCTTCATAGAGAATTTAATATTCCATTTCAATTGTAAAGCCATGTGGGCAGTTGTATGCATTGGTATAACTGACTCACTGGCTGTAACTCCAACATTTGATGAATTTTGGATAATCTTTTGATGATTTCAAATGGGGAGGAAGGGCTCAGCTTAATCAACTCATTAATCAGTGCTTTATGGAGCTCCTCTAGAATGCTAACCACTGAGCTGGGGATTATGAGTTTCAAGGCATAAGGCAGGGGTTCACTCCTCCATTGCAACATTTAAATCTTTTGGGAAACTTTAACAAATGCAGATGCCTAGTCCCCACTCTAGACTTTGACATATTTTTAACACCATCTTCCCTACCCCTCTGCCTCCCAGCAATTCTAATATTCATCTCGGGTTCAGGACCACGGGTATATAGTTTGGTTTTCAAGACACTTGGAGTCTAAATGGGAATACAGGCCTTCTACTTATCTATCACTATCTTTTTAACTACTTATACAGGAGCATATGATAAGTTTCAAGTGAGAGGTATGGACAACATAACTACACTATTTAAGGAAGGAACAGATTACTTGGCAAAAAACTAAGGAGGTAGGATTTGAACCTATGCTTTAAGGATGAGTAGGATGTAAATATATATGTGAGAACAAGGCACTTGGAGTAGATGACTAGCATAAACCTAAGCTCAAGTGTGTAAGTTCAAGACAACAGTGTGTAAGGCATGTGCCAGCTATTAATTGGATATTAGTTGGAAAATAGAAATCAGATGGGCCTATGTTGGGACTTGGGCTCAAAGATCTGGATTTGAATTCTGTATATGCTACTAAATTAACAAGTTATTTCACTTCTCTGAGCTCCCGTTTCTGTATCTATCCCATGAAAGTGTGGCAATAGTTGCTCTCAGGTTGTGTGACACCAATAAGGTAACATGTATACAAGCCCTGGATAGCCTACACAATAACTATTGTTCTTATTGTCTTTTGGAGGGGGAGGCATTGAAGGTTTTAGAGTGGAGGAGTGACATAGAGAGAGTACTAATCATTCATTCTATTTCTTCATGAGTCAGTGAAAAAAATAGTTAAACATAAGTAACAACTGAATTATTATAATCATGTTTAGAAACCTGGAACCCAGCCTTCAAAAAAGAAGCCAGTCCACTGTCCATCACGGCTGCTGCTGAGGATACGTCTAATAAAGCAAAATGTAAGTATCTATGCTTATCTAACAATTCAATGTACAACGCATGACAATGCAACAGCTTTAAGGAAACTTTCCTATTTATTATTAATCCTCAGGGCACTACATTTATTGGCATACTTTGTCAGAATTCACCTCATTCCCTTTATTTAAATGTAACTTTTGAGAGATCTATAGCAATTTTTAACTTAGTATGCTGTCTGTTATGGTATCCACTAGCCACATATGGCTATTCAGTGCTTATCATGTGGCTGATGAAACTCAGGAAGTGAATATTTAATTTTAATTTTTAATTCATTTAAATTTCAATATAAAAACTGATAATTCAGTTATTAGAAAACATGTAAGCATGTTTGGAGAAACTTGGGTCTATGCATCTACTTTTTCAAGGGGACATTTCATAACCTAAATGCAGATCAAGTATTTCTGATAAAAATTTAGCATCTTAATTGAGATGTATGTGAGTAGAAAATACATACAGGATTTTGAAGACAACAAAAAATGTAAAATAGCTCATGCATTTTTAATATTGATTAATGTTGGAATGATAATATTTGGATATGTTTTCTTTAAATAAAACATGACTGTTAATTATTATGTTATTAAAATTAATTTTACTTCTTGTCACTTTTAAAGTGTGACTACTAGAAAATCTTAAATTATATATGCAGCTCACATTTCTTTCTTTTAGAGCTCATCTAGACTTGGCAACAGTACAAGTAATCTTAAATTTAGGCTTAGAAACATGTGGTGCTGCGTATAGAGCTGGGATTATTAAGATTTCCTGTTCTGCTACCTCCCCTTGGCTCTTGTGACTGCAGACCATACATGATACAGGCTAGCTGGCTTCTCTCCAGGGATACCAGTAGAGCACTGTGTGGGTCACTTTAACTCTCTTTCTATTTGGATAATACAGCACAATTTCCAAGATGGAGAGGGCAGAAAGGGAGGAAGATCCAGGAAATGAAGAAGAAATGTTCTCTAGTTTCATTTTTCCTTTGGGTCATGCCCATTATTATTTAAATTATATTTGAAGTCTTGATGCTGTGAGCTTGGAAGATCCTAGGTCTCCTTAGCCCCAGTTTGAGAAATATTAACATAGAGAGTTTTTTGGAGTGCACTCTAAAATCTCCCCGAGGTATGTAGGAAACCTATTAATCAGTTATTGTGGTAAAGAGGAGAAAACACTGTGCTAAAGAAGACCAAGGGGGGAAGTGAGAAAGAGCGTGTCTCGAAGAGACAACTCAACGGAATGCCTCTTTTCAGTTGGAACTGAAAAGTTGGGTCTTAATGTAGAATGTTGTGGGTAAAAAAAAAAAAAAAATGTTGAATATAGGTTTTAAGAGGTAACAGGCATATGTCACTTAAAATTTGGGTTTTATATGGTTCTTTCTTTTTGAAAATAAATTAAAAATATATTTCCTTCTCTTTTGTGTAAACGGAATTGAACATAAACTGTTTCATTGGAGATCCCTGTTCAAAGAGCTTCTATTCCCTTTACAGCTTCCATAACAACCTGACCTAGAACGAATTAAATGATTTATTCCAGCTGCCCTCTCCTGCTGCTTCTCTCTGTCTCCCCTCTCCTAACCTTTTCCTTCATCCAAACCTGCTTTTAGATCTTCCAGCACATGCAGTCATATTCAAATCTTAGCTTATTTGCTTTTCACTTGTTTGGTCTATGTTTGTTGTTTTTAGCCAAGGGATTTTTCCTACAAAATAACACTTAGGCAGAGCTCAAATATGTAAAGCAGATAAGGTCTGAGCTGCCCTGATTGAAAGAAGGAAGAGCCCCCTAAGGCGTGCGAAATTGATGAAGCCCAATTTGAAAGCCACTGCCTTAGTCTGAATTCGATTCACTATGCTATTTCTCTGGGGATATTTCTGTTTCAAATCTTATCTCTGATAATACAGTATAAAGCATTACATCTTTAAAGGGAGATTCATACCCTCGTGGTCTCGCAGCAGAGGGTGTTCATGATTTATGCTGGCCTCTGTCACAGCATGGATCTTATTTAATGTAATGAATGGCATTTGTTTACGTTTTTTTTTCTGACACTAGGCTTTAAGCACCTGGAAGACAACGATACTGAATGTCTAATTTTTTCAAGCATATTTAGCATCAAAACAGCATCTGGGACTTAATAGGTGTTTAATGAATGTATGCTGAACTGAGTGTCATTGAGCCTGAGATAGGGCTTTCTCATACCTATGAAGTCAAACTGGCAGGCGGTCAGGTACTTAACTCTTATTTATATGGACAAGGATGGCCTTTGTCATGTAGCCATGCATCTTTGTTCGGGATATCTTCTTAGCATATTTTTGTGAAGCCTCTGAAAAATGCAGCTTGTCTGCAGGAAGGATGGAAATTATCTGAGCAAGGCCAGTTGTTTGTTATGATTATAAAAAACACATGCTTCTAAGCCCCTAAGTCCTTTTGGATCCAGAAAAGACTTGCTCAATGATTACATTCAAGCGATGGCCAATGGCTCATTCCCTGTCATAGTTTCCATAGCTTCTGGTATCTTCCTTTCAGAGGTTTTCTATTGCAACTATATAAAACCTCTAAAACATTAAGAGAAATCTGAGGTTTTATGAACTATGAATCATAATAGTATTAAACTGATGATATAGGAAAAGTGAGTTTTTGAAAACTATATGAAATAAATGTAAGAAAATATTTTAGGCCAGTGAAATCATTTAGCATTAGAGATGCATTTTCTTTTCCCAAGAAAATGCTAATATTTGCACTTACGTTTTAGATAAGTTTGATATGACTATTTTAACCTTCTCATGAACTTTATCATAAAATATTTGTTATTCCTTATAATGATGTTTTGTTGCCTGTTTTGGGATTTAGTAATCTGAACAAATCCAAAGTATGAAGAGATTTTATTATTTGTAAACCTATTAATTCATTAGTTTGGGATAAAAAGAACTATAATAAGACCACATTCATTCAAACTAATTTGGACAGTAGAAATTTGTCTTTACACTATTAAAGAAATGAGGATTGACTAATAAAATTAATTACACAAACACTGTTAGCCCCATGGTAGTAATACAACAATAACTACAGTATTAATAATTGTTCACATTTATTGAAAGCTTATTATGTGGTAGGTGCTGTGCTAAGTGTTTTGTAACCAAGTTGAATTTCATCCTCACCACAACTGTGTGTGAAATATATTATCATTATCCTCATTTTACAAATGAGAAAATGAAGGTTTACAATAATAAAATAAGGTTCATGAGCAAATTGGAATTCAAGATCAAAATAGTGTGACTCAGGAATGAGAGTTCTTAAAAGTCATTCTATATGCTCATTTGTGAATAATACATATCCTTAGAAATTATAAAAATAGGGAACAGGCTCTAGCTTTGTCTTTTCTAAGGCACTGAGATATGAAATATTTTGTGCTACCTTGAGCTGCATGGTGCCTCAGCGCCTCAAATGCCAGTGAGCACTCAGGACAGATGACTTGGCATCAATGTGTCAACATGCCCTCAGTGGAACCATTTCAGGGTCATGGGAAATTGCTCTCTTCTCATGGTGTCTGCCTTTCTTTGCCCCTTTAATACAATTCCAGGCTTTGTTTTGTTTAAAAACCTCATGCCCTGACTGTATGGGTTTCCTGTGACAGTGCGTATCTCGTAGATGAGTTTGAATCCACTTGATGGTTCCAAGACCATTAGTGTTGCCAGCATGTACACCAGCTCCTGCTGTTGGGGATGAAGAAAATCAGACACTCTGGTCAACAGGCGCCTAGCCAGGAAGAAAATGCTACCTTGGGAATTGAACTCCTCTGTCAAAAGCTAATTTTTAGTTATGAAGGGGAAAATGAGAACAGCCCTATTAGCCCGTTAAATTACAACAAGGATGTAGGATTGCTTGTTTAAAATGGAAGTGTCTTAGTGCATGCAGGTGGCTGTAGCAAAATATAACCTGGTGGCTTATAAACAACAGAAATTTATTTTTCACAATTCTGGAGACTTAGAAGTCAAAGGTCATGATGCCCACGATTTGGTGTCTGGTGAGGACCTGCTTCCTCATTGATGGATGTCTTCTCATTGGTGGAAGTGACCACCTAGGTCTCTGGGGTCAGCTTTACAAGCGCACTAATCCCAACCAGCAGGGCTCCACCTTCATGACTTAATCCCTTCCCAAAGGCCCCACCTCTTAATATTATCACTTTGGGCATTAGGTTGCAACATATTAATTTTAGGGGACATATATATTTAGTCTGTCACAGAAAGTGTTGGTGAAATGCAAATATTTTAGCAGGGTAACCAATCAAATATCACAGTAATCTCCAGTCCTCACAGGGAGCACATGGCATCAGGAAAAGAAGCAGATGTGTAGTAAAAAGTAGTAAGTGATTCAGGAGATCAGCATCTATGCAGGCTCCAGCATAGCTGTGGGACTCCAGAGGGTCCTCTGCAACTCAGAGCTTTGCTGCAAATGAAGGTTAGGTCATCTCTAAGGTCTTATGTGGAATGAAGATGGGATGCTGTTTTTAAGGCTTCTTTTTTTACCAAAAACCAGTGGTAATCACTTCCTATATTAATAAATTGTATCGATTGTCATGTGTCTGATACACGGCAATATTGAAATTATAAGTAATTACAAGGGACGTTTGATTAGTTAGAAGAAAGCAGGACAAGAAGGATAAGTCGTGGAGTTGCTCTGTGTGCAGAATAGCTCACTATCTTTTTTTTCTCCAGGATGTTAGCTGTCAGGTTCGAAACTACCTCATCGTTGATTTAGATTTTATTTGAAACTTGATGAAACAATTTTAATTGCTGAACTCCTGTCTCTTCCATGGGAGGACAGTGCATCTCTTGTTTTTTTTTTTTTTAAGATTTTATTGGGGAATTGGTGGAGGGGAACAGCGTTGGGGAATCGGGGAAGGGGAACAGACAAGTTGCCGTCTTCTTGTTCTTCAGTTCAGTTGCGGAGGATGTTGCTTCACTGTTGGTATCGTCATTGCACTCTTCCCGGATGAGGCAGATTGGTCGCTGCCTCTGGATGTCGCTCACCGCGGCTATTGGCAGCTCACACTTGGCTGCGAGCCACTCACTGCAGCCTATGGCAGCCCACTGCAGCAGGGGCTGCAGCCCACACCATCGCCGGGGCTCGCACAGCCCAGCTCCAGGTGGAGCTGTTGTTAGCTGTAGAGGGCAGTGTCACTGGCCCTCATGTGGGATCCGAACCGGGGCCGCTGGCATCCCAAAACCAGCGCTTAACCAATGCGCCACTCGGCCGGCCCCATCTTGTGGTTTTGATGGATGAAATTTGTATGGACCATTTTATGATTCACATGTGACTGTGTGCTGCAATCTGCACAATAAGTATGTACACTTCTCCACGCATGTGCATGAAGTCTTGACAACCATTTTTTATTGGAAAGAAGAAAACAATCCACCAAGCAATATCCTTAGAAATCTGTAGACAGCCAAGGCTGGGGGGAGATACAGTGGCAAATGTGGGAGAATAGGGGGTTTGAGTTTGGTAATGACTTATGGCACTTTCCATAGCTAAATGTGAAAAGAAGATGCTAGAGAGCAAGGGGAGATGTTCTTTCTAGAATAACTGCAGAGGGGCAATCCCAATGCCCAACGATGGGATGCTTTTGGTAGATGCTCCCTTCCCCAACCCAGCACTTTTAAAGTGGGATAGAGTCCAATTGTTTTTTATTGCTAAGGTCTCCCCTAGGCTTCCTTCCTTAGCATGTCATTGCCTCATAGTAACAGCTGCCTGGATCATGAGTGTATATGGCGAAAAGCCAGGGGAAATTGTATGAAGGAATGAAGAGAGGGTTTGCCCCAGTGTTTATTGTAGAATTTCCAAACATACAGCCAGCTTGCAAGAGTTTTAAATCAACAACCAATACCTACCACCCACTTCTTACCATGGATATTTTACTATAGTTGATTTTATCACATGTTCCTCCATCAGTCAACATGCACATGGTTAGCCATGTGCAAATATTCATTTGTAGTTTTCCTTGTTTTGATGTCAAATTGTACTACAATGGAAAGCAGAAATCTTAAGCAGACATTTAATAAGTTATGATCATTATTGGTACATATGCTTGTGTCATCCACTGTGTATCATCAAGATATAGAACATTACCATCACCCCAGAAATGATCTTCAGGTCCCTCTTAGACAATCCATGCCGTCCCTCAGCAAAAGAGTCACTGTTCTATTTTTTTCTTCCCCATATATTACCTTTGCTTGCTTTAACATTTCATATAAGTGGAACCGAACAGTTTGTGAACTTTCATGTAAGGGTGCTTACTTTGCATAATGTTTTTGAGGTTCACCCATATGCATGTCAGTAGTTGGCTCTTTTTTATTGCGAAGTGTTATTTCACTGTCCGCGTGCTCTACCACAGTTTGTTTAGCATCCTCTTGTTGATATACATCTGGGCTGTTTCCAATTTGGAACTGTTGGGAATAAAACTGCTATGACCATTCTTGTACACGTCTTTTGTAAATATATATTTCATTCTCTTTGGTAAATACTTAGGAGTGGGCTTGCTGGGTCACAAGTTAGGTGTCTATTTAGTTTTATAAGAAATTGCCCTGTCTTTTCCAAACTGATTATCTAATTTTACATTTCTACCGATGATACATGAGGGTTCCAGCAGTAGCTCCACAGCCTTACCAACATTGTCTGTTATTCAGTTCTGTAGTTTTAGCTATTCTGGTGGGTCTGTGGTAGTATCAGCTATGGCCTGAATATTTGTGTTCTCCCAAAGTTGTATGTTGAAATTCTGACCCCCAAAAATAATGACATTAGGAGGTGGAGGGCCTTTGGGAGGTCATGAGGGTGGAGCCCTTGTGATGAAATCAGTGCTCTTATAAAAAAGGCCCTTCAAAGCCCCCTAGTTCCTTCCACCTTGTGGAGGTACAATGAAAGTCTGCAACCTGGGAGCAGGTCCTCACCTGACCATGCTGGTGCCCTGATCTCAGACTTCCAGCACCCTGAGCTGTGAGAAATGCATTTCTGTTGTTTATAGGCTAGCTACCTAGTCTGTGGTATTTTGTTATAGCAGCCCAAATGGACTAAGGTAGTATCTCATTATGGTTTTGATTTGCATAAAGATGGACTTTTTAATTGCTTAAAGTTTGAGTGGCTGAAAAAAAGAGAGAGAAAATCTTGATCCTATGAGTGCTCAAGGAGGTAGAGTGATAGAAATGGGGTATGCACTGGCCAAACTGAAAAGCTAATTTGAATAGGTAATATATTTTAATTTTACTGAGTCCAGGTTTAGAGGAGACAGCCAAGAAACACACATAAATGTCAGAACCAGCTAATAATAAAGGAATATATAAGGAGGAAATCTTAAACAAGATTAAATGAGAATGGCATATTTTATGTATGTGCTGTAGAAATCTAAACATAACTTGGATTAAAAGAATAAATTAAAAATCTCAGGAAAATATAAGTGAGATGAGCTATCGTGATTATATTACCCATTTGTAGGTGTGTATATTTTTTATTTCAGTGCTGTTTCTATTTAATAAACCTATTGAGTTTCATTTTGCAGTTATAATTTTATAAACAAGTTCTCAGGTAAAAAATTCCTGAAGAAATGTGCAGTTATATGAATTAGTCATCAAGTATAGAAAACACAGAGAGACTTGTTAATAAATCATGTTGTCGTGTCTTCTGTACGGTAACATTTAAAGCACTTTCAGAACTGAAGGAGATTTCAGGTATGTGTATTTTCTCTTGTTTCTCATGACTTTAATAATTTAGGGAAATCTATATCAATCTGACCATTGTAAGCTGATGATTTTTAAAGCAATATATCACATTAAAGGAGCATTACATTAACTTATTTTATATCTTATACCATTCATTTATAAAATTCATTTTTTATAAAAATGTCCTGAAACATTCATAACTGCCCTCAACTTTTAATTTCATAGTTTTAATATTTTTGATTAAGAAAGTACATTAACTACATTAAAATTTTTCTCTGTTTCTCTTTTAGGTCCTATATTAGAGATCACAAAGCAAGATTTTTTTCAAGATGCAGAAACTCTCATTGCCCAACATTATAAGAAAATAAATGAGGTTAATGCTTTGCATTTATTTAACATTATATTTTTCAGGAAACTAGTAGCTATTTTTGTATACTACAATGATTGTTACAAATGATTGCATGAACCCTAATAGATTTTAAATAGAATACAGAGAAAATGAAATCCTTACTAGCTGTAAGAATTGATTTCAGATTGCATTAAAAAATAAGCCATTTAGATTGTTTAATTATACATATATATTTAATTTGCACACTTACTCCATTTTTTAATGTTTTCTTTTGATTAATTATAACAGAAATATTTGGATTCAATATCTTGAATAAATTCTCTCTTTAAACACCATTAGGCCAAGCAAAACTAGAAAATATACTGTGAGATGTCTCCTATATGTCCCCAGTTTGATGTATGCTTACTGGTGTAAGGGGGATTATAATTTATATTCATGTTTCTTTTGAATGGTCCTCTCTGCTGAGACTGGCTTTAGGTGGTTTTATTCTTATAATCAACATTGTTAACATTGCTTAACTAATATTTTCCTCTAACCAAAAAATACTTTTAAATGATATTAATTTCACTAGTAGGCACATGGGATGAAACCTTCACAGTCTTCACAGTGAGATAGATGTACCTTAGAACCTTGACCTATGTTTAAAATTGAATCCAATAGTAACAACATGATCCATCTTTGATTACTTGGCAAAACCTAATACTAGCATGCTAAAATCTCTTTATGGCCATCTTGAGTTGGAAACAACTAGGATTTGTCTAAATTTTTCGGGGGGACAAGGAGAGGCAGGGGAGTAATAGCCCTGTTTACGAGCCAGAGAATGACTAGACTAAAACAAGTATAATTGTTAGGATAATTACCTGTCAGAGACCTGGGGATGTATTATTTTTCTATTGCTCAAGGTAGTGAAAATTAAGAGGCAATTAAGTGATTGAAAATGGTTGGAAATACATATCTGATTATCAGTCTCTTTTTCTTGAGAGCCTACCTCCATGTATGAACAGTTGTTTATGGTTCAACAGAAAAAGAGTTTTGGGGGTTTTAGCATGTTATGGACATTTGAAAATCCTTACAAGATAGTTGAAAATCATTAACTCCTTATATGTTTATTTGAAAACTTCTGTTTTAAAAACTTTAAAGGTGTATTTGGAAATATCACATTTGAGGAGAAAATTACTCTTTATATTTTAAAATTTCCATTTCTTTTTTGAAATGGAATGTAACCTGAATGCATGGAAAGAACTTTTTGAGAACTATGTAGATAACATCTGCTTTGTTTGATTACTGTCATGTGCTTTATAGTAAATGTCTTATATAGTAAGGTACTTTATAAAGTGTATTTAGTGAATATAATTTTATTAACTTATTAATAAAATTTACTATATAATTTAATTACACAATTACTATGACAATTAAATTAAATTAAATTAAATTTTGTTTTATTCATAGAACAAAGTTCAAGATACTTCTATAAATGTTTTTAGAAATAAACACCAAAAACCGAAATCTGGCAAATTTGTACCTTTGGAGATTAAACAAAAGGAAACAGTTGATGGGATCCAAGAATGTCAGACAACACACAAAAGTATTTGTTTTCCCAAAGATGTTTCCAAAAGTGAACATTCTGAAGAGCCGCCACAACAAAATGCTCTCAAGAAAGCACACATTTTCACTGTAAAAGAAAAATTCAGAGGGACTATAGATCTAATTGCAAAAGGTAAGTTTTTTAGTGGAGCAAAGTTCAGCAAACCAACAGGAAAAACTATTTGCTTTTGGTATGCTTGTAATAGAATTTTCTTGTTCTGACAAAACCCCAGATTTAAAATTTTAGCAATGAAAAGTAGGGAGGCATAATTAAAAGAGCTGCTAACCTCTGGGGCCTGGAAATTGAGAATAGAGCCATGTAAGGGGAAAGAGGAATTAAGAGGGACAAAACTGGTTAGCCATGCCTTCTAACAGAGTGATATTCTTCTTGGTACAAATCCTCAGAGATTGTTTAATTCATCGTTACTAAAGCAATCAGAGGCTTATGGCCCTGGATTCTACTGTTGAGTAGGGTACGTAAGGTAGGTAAGGTATTTGTGTGTTCCCCCAAAACCCTAAAAGGATTTTTGGGAGCTGTAGCATTTCCCTTTAAGACAAATTGTAGGAAAGGTTTAATCTGTATCAGGAATTTGGTGAGGTGGAACCTGGGAGTCTATTTAAGCAAAGTGATATTGTTTTACTGAGACTAACGGCTGAAATAAATGACCCCTTAAAACTCATTTCTCTTTATAGCTTTCATAACTTCATCTACATTTATCCTCTTTTGTTATTGCTTAGTATGTTATTCAGTCATTTGAATTGTTTTTTCATTCAATGAGTGTTCTGTGCCAGGCACTATGTTAGCAGTCAGAGAAACAAAGATTTAAAAAGCTCAGAGAGCAACAGTGGGGATAAACACCTGGGTAGTTTCTTATACAACATAATGATGGCTGTAACAGAGGTAAGTGCAAAGCATTATGGAAACACGGAGAAGTAACTAACCAACTGCCAGAACAAATATTTCTCAGAAGAGATCTCACTAGAAATTAGTTTTAACAAGAAGTTTGTTAGAGGTGGGGTGAGAACAGGAGAGGCCATTTTGAGCAGTGGCAACAAAATATTGAAGCCCTGAAAGATGAAAGAACATGATATGTTTTGGAAGGAGAGCTGTGGTAAAATAAATGAAGTTGGGAAGATGGGTGCCACTAGATTTTGAAAGGAATATAATATGGGGCCTAGGATTTGAATTTATGTGTAATGAAAAGCCCTGGTGATCCTAAATCTGCGGGGGGAAGGGGTGCGGTATGACCATACGAGTATCTTTCTGCTAGAAAAATAAAACCGGCAGCAGAGGCTGTGGAGAGAAGGGTGGCAGACAGATAAGCAAGAGACTTTCCAGGAAGGAGATGGTCCATTGTAAGGGATGGCAGGGGCCTCATTTAGGGTAGTTGTGAAGCATGAAGTGTGGAGGAGCGATTTTAACAGTGGCGTTTCGCAAACCTGAGTGATTCACCTTGACAAAAGGATTCTCTGGTGAGATAAGTTTGAGAAAAATGCATTCACTTCTTGGAGATTCATACTGAGCACTAATATATTGAGACTGAGAAATACTGCAGAAAAGAAATCTATCTACTGTTTTTATCCTGACTATCTTCAATTCATCTGGTCAAAGTATTCCTAAAGAATGATATTAAGGCTCCTAGACTGGAAAACTGAACAGGCATCATTAAGTGGAGATAGGAATGAAAAGGGAGAAGCAAATTTTGGGCAGATGGGATGGGGATGGGGAAGATAATGAATTTAGTTTCAGACCTGTGAAGTAGGCATGTATATGGAGATAACCATTAGGAGGTTGGAAATGGAGATCTGGCACTCAACGGAGAGGTAGGTGAAGACTGAAGATTGATGTCGGGAGTCATTGCCATATTGAAATTGTGGGGTTCATGCATTTGTTCAACCAACACTTATTTTTTATGTGAGTTATATAGAGACAAATATATATGCTACTGCCCTCAAAAAGTCCAAATTGCATATGTAATTTGTGTGTAGTTGGATGAAAGATTCCCAGTAGGATTCCATAACTTCTTTGGTGTACTGATTATATGTGTCTTCTCTTTTCCCCTTTACTGATCGAGGTTTTACTGAGATTACTCTATACCTGCTCCACTACTGGATGTTGTATGCTTTGGGGGAAAGGTTGGGATAATTTTTGTATTTGGCACATGTTATTGCTGGATCAGAAGGAGCCATATCTGGACCTGGTGGAGACAGTTACAGACAGTCAGAGATTCTGGCCTCTGAGCCAGATGCAGTGATTTGGTGAAACTTCAGGGTATCTCTTTTTTGGGGAGAGAGAGAGTGTGTTCTGTCAGGGAATAAGAATGAATGGATATTTGGTGTACAAAAAGAGCGGGTTGTGGCAGAGACTGGCAAGATGCTCATCAAACATATTATATCCTTTTCTTCCTGGGTATTTAGGGGCTAAAATACATTTCTCATGTCACCTGACAGTTAGGTGGGATTGCTTGACTGAGATTTGGCTCAATGGATTATAGTTAGGAGTGGTACGCATCCATAAAAATGTCTTGTTTTTCCCTCCCAACGTGGCTTCTCACATTTTCAACTATGAGGACTCTTTCAATACTCTTAAAACAATTGCAGTTTCACTCATGCAGAGAGTGGTAAAAGTACTTTCAATGTCTGTTGACTGAAAAACTTGTTCAGATTTTTCAGTAAATGTATAAAACTTGGTATGAGGAATACAAGTGTAAGAAAAAATGTTCATGACTTACTCCCTCATGGAACTCGTAATCTAGCTGGAGAAATGGATATCCATTAAATAATCACTTATATAGAGATTAAGAATATATGACAAATGAATTGGACCTGAACTCTGTGGTGTTCAGCAAAGGCTTCGTAGAGGATATGACATTGGAGCTAAGATAAGAAAAATAAGGAGGAATCACTCAGACAAACAGACAAGGAATAATTCCTGCTAGGAATTCTAGGAGCTGTAGGCCAGGGGGAAACCACTTTCAATGTCCCAAGTGAGGGAAGTACGGAAGTGCCTTCAAAGAAGTGCAAAAAGAACTTACTTGGCTGCAGCTCTGAGAAGCAGCTGGAGAAGGTTGAGCTGTGGCTGTGTGACATACAGAGCCTTGTAATCAGTGGTGTGCTACTAATGTTTATCAAGTGGCTGCGGTGGGAGGTAGGAGGAAGGCTGGTTTATAGCTTCTGCCGATTTCCATGTAATGATTCCAATGTAGCTGATTTCAGGCTACCAACATAACATTCCTGATTATGGGATTTGGGAAGAGAGGCGCACGATTGGCTTTCCTGAGCATTGTGGCACCGCTTGAAATCTTCTCAGCCTCGTCTTTTTCTTTTCTTTTTTCTTTTCTTTTTTTTTTTTTTTTTGAGGGCAGTGTCACTGGCCCTCATATGTGGGACCGAACCAGAGCTGCTGGCTTCCCAAGCCAGCACTTAACCACCGCACCATTCAGCTGGCCCTCAGCCTCGTCTTTGACTTCAATGACTGCTGTGGTGACTTGCTCTTGCTCCAGGTTACCCCAACTCCTTCCTGGCTTGGGACACCCACAGGAATGAGCTCAGTACTGACATGTGAGCCACAGGAAGGAAGGATGAGAGCTGACGGATAAATGTTTCTTTCTTAACCTGGGCAGAAGGGTCTCAGTCATCAACTATAAAGCTTCTCAGAAGGTCTCAAACAGTTAAGAAAACTAGTATCTTGTAGTAATGGTGATCAATACCTAAAGGATCCTTACATTAGCTCTGCCTTCTTCTTGCTTTATCTCCCCATCATTCATTCCTCTTCTCTGGGCTCACTTCCTTACAATACTCGCTTAAGAATACTTTGATGGCCAGTTGTCAGTACGTGCTGAGAGATTTGATGTGGAGTGTGAGGGAAAGGAAATGTCAAGGATGATTCCTAGGCTTTAGTATATGTGCTGCCACTGGAAGATAAACATTGCCACTCTGAGATGGGAAGAGGGAGAGATGCATTTTGAATGGGCAGAAACCCTGAGTTGAGAGTTGGGCACAATATGTGTGAGGTGCCTATTCTACATACAAATAAAGATGTCCAACAGACTATAGCTAGTCTGTTATACGCATGTGGGCTCAGAGGAAAGGTTGCAGTCATCAATGTACAGAGGAATATTGTTCAATGGCAATACAATATGAGCCACAAATGGGATCATTGAAAACTGTCTAATGGCCACATTAATAAAGTAAAAAGAAATAGGTAAGATTAACTTTAATAATAGATTTATTTTGCCTAATAAATCCAAAATATTGTCATTTCATCAATATAAAAACTAGTGAGATAGTTTGCTTTATTTTCATACGAAGTCTCCAAAATCCACTGTGTATTGTAGAAATTGGTCTAGCCACATTTCATGTGCTCAGTAGCTACAGTTGGTGAGTTCCTATTGTATAGCCACTCAGTACAGCCCAGGTATAGATTTTATTTAGAATCATAGACTGAGATAAGATCATCTAAGTAGTTAACCTGGAAGGAGGAAGAAATTCCAAGGACTAAGTCCTAGGGGTTTCCAAAATTTAGAGGGCAAGAAGAGGCATACCGGTGTAGACATGAACCGCCAGGAAGAAAATCAGGAGAGTGTGAAATTTATTACTCATCCTTCAGTTAAGGTGGAGAAACACCTTAGACAGGAGCAGGGAAAGCTCACCTATTGTCCCAGGAGGAAGGCAAGGTCCTGGTCACAGACACAGGCCACTTGGTAGATTAAGTGGTGGGACTACTCCTATTTTTTCAGTGAAATTACAAGTGAGGTCTTTCCTTGAGGATGGGGTAGGAAGTATTGGAGTTTCGAGGAGTGAGAAGAGTGAAATAATCATCATCTAGGAGAGAGTGAAAGTGCATAGGCTGTGAAAAGATTGTTTGCTGTGAAAAATAAAGCCCCCCTCCCCCCTTTTTAAGAGAAAAGAGAAATGGTTGGGAAGTGTCAATAAAGATCAAAGAAGAAACTGACTTTATCTTTAGCCCTGGAGTATGGGAAGGGTGAAAGAATAGTTAACTTCTTGAAAGAGCTACTGAAGAAGCTGTGTCCTTAGGAAAATAAGCATTGTGAGAACAGGAAGGTAGGGGGAACATATAGAGAACCTAGCTAGAATATCAATTTAGCTGATGAAAGACCTGGGGTTTCTTAGGGTACAATGAAAAGTCTGGAGAGGTGATTCAAGAAACGATGGAAGATTGAAGGTCTATGGAGATTAAACAGCAAAGAGTGAGAAAATTAGTTTTGAGGGTCTTTTAGAGAAGGTGGGTAATTCATTCTAACAATAGTTTTTTGGGGGGATTGTTCTCTTCAGCAGTTTGTAATCATAAGGCCAAGGATGTCGCGGTGGGGAATTATAAGAAAGAAGTGAAGGTTTTATCAAGACCACAAGGAGGACAGTGGTTCTCTTGAAAATCCTACTATAGACTCTATTGAAGTCAGAGGTGTTTTACTAGGAACTTTGGTATATGTCCCACCAGGCAGCTACGATGTGCTGATTTTAGAGTTTATATTTGAATGAAAATTGTAATTTATTTCTCAAAGTTCTTATCTCCAAAAGCGTATATTAAGTCTGTAACTTGGATCGAGTTTTAAAACATGTTGCCAATATCCACTTCAGTATGAATGGAAGCGTGATCTAAGATATCAGTGGCATTAATTCCAGAACTTGATTAAAGTTTGTGAGATTAGAAAGAAAAGTGAGTCCTGCGTGTGTGGTATATGTAGCTTTGGTTCATGCTGCACTGATAAATTCAGTTGCATTATCTTACATAAACCGAACATTTTATGTGAGAACAGGCCAAACATTCCTTGAATTTGATCCAAGGATATCAACTTTAAAAATACACTGACACAATTATAAAATCAAATATCTTAAGTACATATGTTTTTTGTGCTTGCATATAATACATGCCTATGTTTATCTTAATAAAGCAAAATCAGAAAAATATGAAATGATTCCCTCTTTGAGTATATATGTATAGATGTTCCCTAGTACAGCTTAACTAGCTTCTATGGTCATGCTGCCAACAATTTATGAAAATTGATGACTAGAAATCACATATAAAAATCAGTTTTTATAATGATATTAAATATTAGTTTATACTTAGCATATAATATATAGTATTCATCTACTGATACATTCCCCTCTGAAAAAAACATACTTAGGTCTCATTTCAATTTATTTAAATTTGGAAACAGATTTTAATTAAACTCAACGAGATTTCATGATATTCATGTCAAGCAAATACATTTAGAGTTGATATTGGATTGTTCCTTAACTAGTTTGGAAAGGGATAGATATGTGTGTGTATGTGTGTGTATTCATTGGTTTCCAAAACACAAATCTTTTCCTTTAAATATAAATGAATGCATAATGAATTTTAATAATGCTTTAAAATAATTATGTGGTTAGAAAGCACTGGAGAAAACTATCAGGAAAAATGAGTTTACTTTTTGGCTCATAGTGATGACAATTTACCAAACAGTTTTTTGAGCAACAATGTTTACAAAATCTTCTATTTTGTATTTTAATGATTTTAAGTGTATGTACAATAGTAGCAAACATATTAAAACTGTTTTTTATTCATTCCGGCAAAATTATTTGTAAGAGTTTATATTTCATAACAAGTTATAAGATGTGGAAACTAGTTTTTTTTTTTTAATGAAATGGAAAATTATATTGAATTTGGTATTACAAAATAATTTGATTTTTGAAGCTTTGGAACTTGAAACATACTCATTTTCCTTCATGTATAAAAACAGACTCTAATTGAAGTATTTCTAAATGAGGAAATAAATTTGGGATAATGTCTTCAGAGAGTATCACACAGAGAATTTTGCAACTGCTTCTCTTAGTTTCTTCCTGGTTTGTTTTTTTCCTGTTTCTTGTCAGGAATTTTCTTCTGTTTGCCTATGCTCTTAAAGAAAGAACCAAAACAGAAATTTTAAAATTAGCAAATGAACAGAATTATATATCTGAGTGACAAATGTTTTCAACAGTCATTTCTTCTTAATACTTTTTCTCTTTTTGTACTGACCTGGTAAGCTCTGAAATAGAAAGATAAAGGATGGAGACTCAAAGTAAGACAGGAAGCTCACTGTTTCTGTAGTAACATGGTTTACTACATTGAGGCAGCCACCAAATTCATTAACCTTTAATAAATTGATAATATCTTAAATATGAAAATTAATAAAACATTATAAAGGGTTTAGAGACAATTGAAAGGCGCAGTTTTTACCATCTGCCTTCTATTAACTCTGTTAATAACCTGAGGAAAATTTAAGGAATAACATATTTTAGGATTAGAGTAGTGGCTTGCAGAGGTTTTTTGATTAGGCACATTTGTTCCATGCTTTGCATTGGACAAAGAAGTACAGGCAGAAAAGAGTTAAGAGGTCAGTGAAATATTTTACAGTGTGCTGGAGTCCTTCCTACGTCATTTGTACATAAGCTTTTTGTATGAGTAAATAATATCAACTTCTCCAAGGAAGGAAAATGAGAGCAGTTGCTTCTTAGAAAAGATTTCCTGTTTTTAGTGAAAACCATCTTCAGTGGACATTTGTTGCTTTTGGCTTCTCAGCATCCTTTCACCTTTCCTCTGGTAACAGCAGTCTGATTTGACTTTGGGGAAAAAGTCCTCCCACTTTGAGTCTGTGCAGCTTGGGGAGGGCTCCACAGTTGGCATGTGATTGAGGCGTAGCCTATGAAAAAAGCTTATTCTCCTGATTACAGTAATGGGTGGAGTGAAGGGGCTTAAACCAGCAAGGATGATGTGAGCTTGGAGGTACTGGAGAACACAGCATGGAATTCTAGAATAAAGTCACCAGCGAGGTGAAGAAAGTGGGCTGAATGATACAGAGAAAGCAAGTTGTGAGGACATTGTTTTAAGCCTCTGACCCAAGCTTTGCTGAAGACAAACTTGACCTGGACTTTCCAGTTTGTGTGAATTCATGAATTCCCCACTTTGAGAAGGCAGTGGCTTGAAACACGGGATTCCAACTCCCTAAACTCAAATACCAGCTTTCTCACTCATTAGTTTCTTCTATTTCTTTACACTAATTTGTTTTCTGTTGGTTTTTATTGATAGTCTGATGAAAACATATTCTTTATCCAGACATTGTAGAAAAGGAAATTTTACTGAAGGTTTCCTGATGACACCGTGATTTTGAACTTTTGGCTTCCAAAACTGAAAGTATACATTTTTGTTATTTTACATCCCCAAATTTTGGGTGATTTGTTAGGATGGGCATGGAAAACTAATACAGTGTGTACTTCCAAAAGTAAGTTTCCATGGTCAACACCAATTAAAAATATTTTTCCTTGTAATAATGAGTGCAAAAGTGGGATCAAGAGACGAATTGTTTCCATTTTTACTTCTTCAATCAAATATTTATTTAGCAGCTATATTAAGCTCATGTTTGACCAGAGATATTGTGTTCCATGGTCCCTGCCCTCATAGAACTTTCAGTTTAGTAGAAATTATCTCTTCACCCCCTTAAAACTATAGCTCTGGTAGGTTCCTTGGTTTTGTTTTTCTTGTTGTTTTGGTGGTGGTAGGGACCAGGGTTATTGTCACACTGCCTTTTCCCTTCTGAATTTGGAGACAATTGAATTGGGGAATAAGACACAGGATTGGGTAAATGGGATTCAAGAGTTCATTTTGTTAGAGAAAGCTGAGGAGAAAATACCGCTCTGGAAAAGCAGCCCTGTGGTGTGTGAATCGTCTCCCAGAATTGAACTCATTCTCCCAGTCGTAGGCAGAGCTTACACCAGCAGCGACTCTCAGAGCCCTGCCCTCTGAACAAGGAAGGCAGCACATGCCCTCTAACTAACTCTTGTGCAGAGGGGTGTATGCTGGTTCTATGCTGGCAGCCTGGAAACTCCAGAGGGACTAAGCCTGGCTTGACTCTTCTAATCAGAGTAAGGAAAGGGGTGGGGCAAAGCAGGGCTTTTACTCTCAAGAACCAAAGCCATGAATCTTTTTGTCCAGCCATACCCTCATGTCTCTCATGCCTCTGAAATTAGAGAAGCATACATATATGTGTGCTCTCCAATAATACAAATTCCTATCCAAGGCCACTCAAAGTAGATGTTGCAAACTACTTGCAGGATTTGCCTCTAGTCTAAGGCTCACATACCTTTGGAAGGGTTTGGAAAGGAACCACACCATAAACTGGGCATGCAGGTAATTAAATCTTTTACTGGGTGGCATGTAATTTCCTCTGAGCAATGCTAGGCACTTTGGGACATTAAAACAAGTGCCTACACCTAAGGCTTCCTTCCTCTTAGTGATTTATATGCAGCCAAGGGACCCATAAAGACTTCAGTCCTACTGTGTGAAAGTTGGTTAACCCTAAGCACTATGATTTGTGTTAATTTAACCTTTTTCAGATACAAATAGGATCATCAATGCTAACTAGTAAATCAAGTAAGATTCATTTAAGCATTTGAGGCTGAACTTAATAAGATCTTAGTTGTCATTTGAGAGAATACATTTCTGAGATTGATATGTTTATGTAAAAGAAATAAGCAGAGGCTAACTTAATTGACTTCTCTTCTTACTATTTCTGAAATGGAGATTTTTTCATTGACTTCCACATGAACTAAAGAATGTTGTTAAGACCATAACCCCATTTCCAGTAAGAGAAAATATTTTGTTATTTTGAGGCTATATTATTAATATGCTCCCCTAACTTCTCCTCCTACCTCTGGACTCAACCTGACTTAGTCTTTAAAGTTATGGCAGAATGATTTTTGTAAAATGTGAATCCTATACTCTCTTTTTCTAAAATTCTTCAATGTTTCCCAAGGGCTTACACGATAAAGGAGGTGAAGTTACATTCTATATGCATCTTAACTATGACTATTTAAAAAAAAAAGATTAACCATTATAAAAGATTGGATTATCTTTCTAGTCTTTTTATGGGAAATATGAAATTTTTGTTGTAAGGGGTAACCAAAGAATATACAGCCAAATGAGTAGGAAGAAGTATTATAGTGATATGTTTGCTAGTTAATTAACAAAAACATTATTGTTCTAGATTTTGGAATGTGATTATTTGTCACTTATTTTTATTTGTGGTGATAACCTCTCATTCTAAATATTCACGTTCACACCTTAGTTCATATGTATGCTTTTATAATTACTTCTTTAATATGTCTTTATATACTTCATTCTATTTCCTCTGATGAGGCTACTTATTTGTACCCTGACCTAGTCAGTTAATTTGTAGCAGAACATACCAGGATAAGTTCTTTTTCAGGCAAATATTTAAAAAATGTAAATACCTCTCTTTACAACTCTCTATTGGGGAGGTACTGATTAAACAGGCACTAAAAGGATAGACTGAGCCGTAGCTTCGTGTGACATCAGCAGTCTTCCAAGATGAGGGGACAGTGTTCTTATCATCATTTTAGAGGCTCATTTGATATTCCTACTATTTGTAGTTCCAAGAACATCTCCCATTAGATTGGTTTCCCTGTGTATTGATCTGTATTCCCTACTAAGCAGTAAACCTTTAGAGGGCAGAGGTCTTAACTTGTTTGCATTTGTATGTGCCTAAACAGATGAATGATGGGCTCATTTAGGACTTGAAAGATATTCTCTAAATATTTGTTGAATAATGGAATGAAAGGGGTGTGAGTGTGTGTGTAAGTTCCTAGTCAGGTTTAAGCAAGCCTGGTAGTTTTTCAAACTATTCCTTGTACCATTGAGAGGTTACTTCTGCTAAAAGTTGCTGATCCCTGTGTTACACCTTAAGAAGACCACATGTGTGTGTGTTTGTGAAGTGCGACAGTTACTGTAAAGAATAAAGAGATCAATTGTAATTACAGTCTGGTGTAAAACAGCTGTTGCCTGAGCTAGTCAGTGTCCAAGGCAGTTATTCATTTCTCTGGCCTGCATGGATGCCTCCAAAATGATTCTGTCGCAGCATGTGTGTTCTGGCATTCTCTCCGAACACTGGGGAACCTGGAGCCAAGGATCTATTAGTGCCTGAAGTGTGGAATGTGTGACATTGATCATTCCCTCTCGGAGCTGGCACTGCTCTGAAGTAGCCTGAGAACCGAGGGAACGAGCCCATTGCCAAATCCATCTGGTTTTGATCCCAGTGCACTTAATGAATCAAAACATTATTTTAGAGACTTTTTTTTGTTGTTGTTGTTAACTGTTCCAGAAGTTCAGTGAGTACTCTCACTATACTTAGGATAGATCAGAAAACTTCATGCCTTCGCTGTAGAGACATTCATGAAGACATGTACTGGGTGATCAGCCCACGTTTGATAGGTGCTCATAAGTACCTTCTATGTGATTGAGTGGAGAGTAGTTTCTACTTACATCTTTGGTTATGAGCTATACTAAGCCACTAACCATGGCCTTTCAGTGGAATTTAAAAATAGTCTGGGATGCATGGTTGTAGCTCTGTAAATAAATGACCTTTGCTTTTTTTATTTCTCAGCGAAAGTCTGGAACTCTCTCTATATCTCTACAAGCTGATTTTTGGTTTTAAGAAACTGAAAAATGCTTCTAACTTCCTTTTATTGGAGGTCACTTCATGGAGATTAGAAAACAGGAGAAAAAAAAGCAGATATTGAGCATACTACTTATTAGTCACTATGTTAAGCCATGCTTGATCCCAAATCTTGCAAGATAGGCATATTATTAGTTGTATTCTACGGATAAGAAAACCAGGCTGAGAGAGAGACATGGCCAAGCTGCTGTCAAAGAGAGTAAACGGCAGGACCAGGATTTGAGATTTCTCTTAAGTTTGCACTCTCCCAAATCAGGGTGCTTGGAGGAATGAGTATTTTCCAAGTGCTCTGGGAGTAAGGAAGTGGTATTAAATCTTTGCCTAAATTATTGTATACCTTGAGCAAGCCACTTTTCTTCTCTATATTTCAGCTTGCTTCATAAAACTGATCTAATCCTCGCTGCTTTGGAAGGCTATTCTATTTTCATGAACAACTATGACCTTTCAGAAGAAAAGGTGTCATGTAAAGTGCTCCACCTCATTGTTAGATAATAATGAAAACGATGCCATTGTCATTTAGATCCCATAGCAAGTGAATGTTTCCTGGTTCTTGCAAAATTGTTCCCAAGTGGCAGTGCCATTCTCAGTGGGTCCTCGCAGTGGCGTCCTGTGGATGAAGATAGAGAGTACCAGGGAGTGGTGACAGCTGGAGAAGTCCATTGCTGGTATGGATCAGTAGTGAATTATGTGACTATTTCTACTGCTTCATGTTCCTGTCTGATCAAAGCCACAGAGACCTGATGCATTTTAGAAATTTCAGCAGAAAAGAAATGACATCTGAGCGGGGCTGTTGTGCTATGGATTGGAGAGCTCAAGAAATCCCAGGCAATGAATATATTTTTTGCTAGTAAAAATGAAAAGACAGCTAGTGTTACACAGGTATTTTAAAGGTTAGAATTCGGGATGAGCTTGGGCAGTTGCTTTTTTTTTTTTTATTGTGGAAAGGATAACTGTTTCTACATCTACCCAGAGAATTCTTTCAAATAATACCACATTCATTATGGGCACAATGGTTTCCTTGAATGGGAGGAACAGCAAGAAAATGGGGAAGGATGGACTGTTTCTGTAAAAGAGGTGAGGGAATGATTACTTTGCTGGACCAACACCAATGATCTGCCCAAAATGGCCACTCAGGTGTTCTTGATGTTCCTAGACAGTTTCTTAGATAAAATTGTTATGTGAATAGAACTTAGCAATGATATTATGTGTTCACAATTCTAGCAATGCTAGAACAACTGATCCTTGGGTTCACTCTGCCCAAAGTATTTGTTTGCCTGACTTTTAAATGAAGCCTGATTTTAATTTATACATGCACTTTTGCCTTGTTAAAAGAAAAATAAAATGCCAATAGCTGGAACCCCAATTTGCTCAACTCTGACTTTTGCAGCTGATTTTATTTACTTATAGGCATGATTACATTTAGAAAAAGTTTAATGGCATCAACAGTGAAATCAAATGAGTGTATGTGTGACTTTTCTAATCATTTATTTCGTACACAAATTTTAATTGTCCAGATCTACAGATTTGGGACACTCCCTTGAAAAAGGAATGTTTTTCAAGTGTTGATTTTCACTGTAACTAGAGGTTATACTCCTTTTGTGGTTGAACTCCTCATTTTATTTTTTTCTCGAAACTGGAGGAAATTTTACATCTTCCTAGATATGTTCTTGTGTTTGTAGCCCTGCTATAAACATCCTGCCTATGGAAAAAAATATTTGCACTGCTTAAAGGAGCAGCTTCTGTGGCTGGAGAGGATGGGTAACAAGAAGACCGCTCATTTGTGAATCTATATTGCTAACATAGTCCAGAATGATGGTCTGTACATGCAGGATACTGGGAGTGTAATATATTTGTCACACTTAATACACCCTCTGCATCTGCTTGAGAAAGAATCTGAGATTTAGAAAAGAAAATAAACAAGTTCTGGTTCCCTTGCTGCATGACCCTGGAGAAATTATTTTACATATTGGATCCTTGTTGGTTTCCTATTTTGTTAAATGGAGATGATAAAAATACCTGCTGACTACGTTGCGGGAGGACCAAATGAGACTTTTGTATGAAAACATAATGTAAACTATAAAGTACGAGTTATCCATGACTCATTGGAAGATTCATGAGAACGTGTAAGCTAATACAGGAAAGCTGACGGCTGTCTATCACTGCAAAGCAGTTACAAAGTGCTTCTGCCAAAAGAAAATTTTATTCGGAATACGAGTGCGTTAACTGTGCTCCTTCTCATCCTTTACGTCCTTTCAGTCAACAGAGCATATTGAAATATTACACTTGGTAGGGAATCTAAAATGTAGTATGATACATTTACCTGGTGGTTATCTGAAAACTAATGTTCTAGTTTTATGTAAATGTATTCAAGCTATGTGCGTACCCAAGTGTATCATCTGGTTTTAGAGTTTCATGATTCATGTGGTTTTAAAGAGTTAATAAAACCTTAACTACTTAATAAACTGCTAGGGGGACAACGGTGACAGACATTGTTGGCATCAAATATACAGAGAAATAGGGTTTTCAGCAGAAGTGTCTTAATTAGGAGTGTGGCCAGTTTCCATCCTCTATTTCACCTTGGTTTCTGCCTCAGCAACGAGTCACATTACTGGTCAGCTTCGTCGCTGAGAGCTTTGTGATTGGCTGCAAATGAGTCCTATTCGTGTTCTGTCTGGTGGTTAAAACCACTGGCAAGTGGATGTAGATCAACAACAAAACGAGTGCCAGATCCATTTGAGGACAAACAACATGCTACGGTTTGGCAAACATCCTTTGTCCTTTCATGCAGACTTCATTTTAGGCTTGGGAAAAATCTGCCTCCTAATGCAAAGTGAGAAAGTATGTCAAAGTGTTTGAGATCTTTTACCTAAGACAAATAATGGTACAGAAATATGGAGGAAAGCTAAGAGCTGGTGAGAAAACAAAGAAGGAAATAATCATTTACAAATAGCTGTTTACTTCACTTGAAAATGATTCTAATCAGGAATTTGCATTTCTTTAAAGCTTTTCTGTTAGTGATAATGTCCCTACCCCTATTTCTCAAAAGGCAATTATCATGTAAAATGGCTTATAATGGAAGTGTTATTGCTTTCATGGCATTCAGCATGGAAGATTTTTATTGGTATACTTATCTTTTTTCTAAACACCTGCAATTATATTTACATTCTGACAAAATATAGAGGAGGTGGCACTTAAATCTCCCAAGTTTCTGTCTATGATCCTACGCAATTCTACGCTCTTTTCAGCCCTGTTTTCTGTAACAATTTGAAATTCAGTTCAGGCGCAAACGTATCATTTCTCAAGTTTCCACAAAAAGAATATATTTTGGGTTTTGGTACTAGATAACATTATAATGACTCGCTTTATAATTAGTGTGGCAGATCTAGGATTCGCTCAGAATCAGAACCTTGGTAGTGAGGCTGTAAGATTTTACTTTGAAAGTGGGAAAAAATCTGACTGTGAGGAAAGAAGAAAGGGGGTGAGGTAACGGCATGTGTCATCAGTTGAATGGTTGACAAGATGGGATTTTAGAGAGTAAATTGCCTAACAGATGACAATTGGTGGGAACCAGGAAGATCACAAACATGCCACAAGTCAACTCTTTCTGGTTCTAGATGAAAAATAGGACTCTTTATTCTACTAAGAACATGTAATGACCTTACCTTAGATTGCTACTAAGAAAAGGCAATGCATTGCATATGAGATACCCTAACTGGCATTCATACAATAATCATACATTTACTAAGTTTCTTCACAGGGTCTGTGAAGGGTCTGGGATTTCCCCCTCTTTATAAGGTAAAAGGCTAGCCTGCCACCTTTTCATGGGTGCAGGCAGAAGACACGGGATCAGAATCTGTTAGAGACATGGACTTCATAACTTATGTGTCACAGCATGCATGCCGAGCTTTATGTCTCTGTCAGTTCCTTTTGTCCCCATGTCCCATGGGGCCATGTGAAGACGTCTAGATGGAGGCTGATTCTGTGCTGGGTTTGTGTTACTGCTGAGAGATGTGAGCTTGAGGAATCTGTGGCTTTTAAAGTAAGCATGTTCTTTGTCCTAGGGTGAGGGGTTATTACCTCACTCCTTAAAGTCACTTGTTGGCAAATGCAACCCTGAGAAACAGACTGGGTAAAGAGCCAATGGCACCAGAGCCTGGCATTCTTGGCACATTCTTGACAATAAATTGTCAGGAGTGCCCAGGGCCCATGATGGACTGTCTTGTCCAACACTAAGGAACTCATGACCATTATCTTACCAACCCTAAGTGTCTATTCATAAATAATAAGTGTAAATGAATAAATGCTATGCACACATATTTGCACACAAATCATCATTAGTCCTTTTTTTGTGTGCTGAAGAATTGGAGGTTGTGCTGAAATAAGAAACTAAAATCACAAAAAGATGGCTCAGCAGACACTACAACAGGATGTTTTTAATTCATTGTCCAGTGTTATTACTGTTAGCCTGTTTTTTGTATCACTGCTGAAGGATTTTCAGGCCATCTTGACTCTTATGTTCCAGCGAGGGCATTTCCGTTATTTTAGTTAGGGCTTTGTACATTTCAGGAAATGAGCACCCCTTTTGCTCATCTGTTGTTACATTTTAATTCTATTGGTCTAGTGTGTTTTGACATCCTTTCCTCCCTTTAGCTCAGATAAATCTGTTTATTTCTAAAGGCCTGTAGCTTTCACAGAGTTCTAGGAAATAGGGTCAAAACAATGAAATTGCCTGTTATCATAGAATTGCAGAGTTGTAGAGATAAAATGTACATCAGCCACAATTTAGCCTAACAGACGCTAGCTTCATTTTACAAATAAGAAAGCAGAGGACCTAGAGAGCCTCAGTGAATTACCACCCAAGGTCAAAAGTCTTATTAGTAGTAAAGAGACAAGCAGAAACCTCATTTTTTTTTTTTGTATCTAAAATTCAGTGATTTTTGTCACTGCACTACATTGCATTCTGAAAAAAAAAAGCAAGGATATTGGTAGAAGTTTAGCACCTTTTCATGTGTTCTAAAGTTCTGTTTAATAATAATAGTACCTGTGTTTTTCACATACAGGATAATCTAGGTATTGAAATGACAACAGAATTATAATTCTTATAAATCATGGGTTACAAACTTAAATGCCTTTCTAAGATCAGCAGGTAACTCTGAAGTGGCTGGTATGATCAATGAAAAGATAGACTATGTAAAACTAGAGAAAGCACACCCATGCAGACACACTCTGATTCAGCATTTCTTGAACATTGCATTCCCCCAAATCTGTGCCTGTCTCTGGATTTGGCCCTCTAGTTGCCAGTTTGCAATCCCTGACTTGTATAATAGAGTTTAAAGATTTGCTATATTCTTAAATGTGATTTTGTCACATAGGTTTTTAGAGCTAAATAGGATATTAGTTGTCAGCTGCTCTAACCCAGCATTATGCTGAAAGAGAAACAAAAGAGATTCAGTGATATGATCAAATCAATAAAGTTAGTTTGTCTCACCAGCTGTGAATAGAACCAAATTTACAAACTCCTACTTCTATTTTCTTTCTACTTCCTCTTGATACATTTTTTTAAAAGAATATGCAATTTTGTAATAAAAAACAATGGGAAAATCAGATTTGACATGCTGTAACACATTTTGCAGATAGCCTCTCAGGAATCAATCGATAATTATTTATTGAGTATATTACCACATGCTCATGCTAATTGACAGGAGGCATACAAAACAATATCAGACATCTTTGTTTGTTTCTCTCTTCTCTAGTTGAGAAAATCAAAACTCATACTGGAGAATAACTAAATGCCAGAATCGTTGATACTGATTTTAAGTGTAACAAAAGTAAAATAAAAAAGAGAGTGATTATTGGGGACTTGAAAGCCTCAACTCTTCATATTCCAACAATTATCTTTAGTAGCATATTTAAGTGAACCTTCTGTTATAGCCAAAAGAATGTTATTATATTTGCTGGAGGGTGTGTGTCAATGTTAGAATTGTGTGTGTGTGTGTGTGTGTGTGTGTGTGTGTGTGTGTGTGAGAGAGAGAGAGAGAGAGAGAGAGAGAGAGAGAGAGAGAGAGAGAAAGAGATGGAATCTGTGCTATTTGTTCTTCATGTTAAAAAATAATTTTTGCCCATTGATATCTTAAATATATCCGTGGTCTGTATTTTGTGCTGAAATAGATATAAAAGGTATTCCAAATAAAATGTGCTAAGATGGAGATATCTATCCTCTGAGTGAAGTGCTATCAGTTAAAAAAAAAACAGAACAAAACAGACAAACTGTGGTCCTCTATGCCTTTTGATTTCTGTTTAATTTTCACCAGTCTTTGAGTTCTGTTCTCACACTCCATGACACTGTACAAGACAGCCTTACTCTAATAGTTTTGTCCTGCTAGGAAATTCCTGTCCTATGCCCTTTTTGCCACTTGGTTGGCATCCCTAGCAGATTTGTCACTTCTGCCTTTTTCTTCCTCTTCATCTCAGCTGCTCAGTCTTATCGACCTGTCTGCAGAACTCTCCCTTCTTAGAGACTTTGAAATTAATCCTAATCTGACATTTGGCAAACTTTTTCTGGAAAAGGTGAGATAGTAAATGATTTTAGCTTTGTGGGCCATCTTGTCTTGGTCACATCTCTCTCTGCTTTTGTAGGGTGAGAGCAGCTGGAGGCAATAGGTAAACATGTGGACCTGGCTGTGTTACAATAAAACTTTATTTACAGAAACAGGTGCTGGATGGGCTGACTTTTTGGCCCTGGATGTGGTGGTTTGTCATCACTGCTCTAATTTGTTGGTATCATGGTAGGGATACCAACCAAGGGTTGAGTTCCAAGTGTTGAGCAAGTTGATAGCTGATTGTATAGGAAGAAGGTCCTGTTTACATTTTAAAAATATCTACTAATTATATGTCTATTTTATTTTATAAAGTACTATACATGATATATTAATAAAGTAGAGTATAAATATAATTTATAGATAAACAACTGTACATATATTGAAGCACCTCCCCCACCCCCAGTTTTTGGACTGATAGCAATGTGCAAAAATGATTGGAAAATTGGAGACTCCTACTCTAAGTCTTCACATTCTTCATAAAGACCATTTAAAAATACACCTCTCTTGGGCCGGCCAAGTGGTGCGGTGGTTAAGCGCTGGCTTGGGTTCGAGTTCCACATAGGAGGGCCAGTGACACTGCCCTGAAAAAAAAACAAAAAAAACAAAAACAAAACAAAAAATACACCTCTCTTGTGCTTACACATGAGAAAGGCATTCTTACTGTAGGGAGTAGGGTGTGGAGTTGTGAAATAGGGGAAGGATTCTAGAGATAGTGAAGATCTTAGGAATTCTCGCATATTCTACCAAGTTAACTGGGACGTCTCAGTTGCTTGACAGTCGGCCAAGAGTCAATTTTTCCCTTTAACACTGATTTTCCCTTTGCGATTCTTAAGAATATTCTGAATAATTACTTTCTAAATATTATTAAAACAACTTCTTAGGCTGGATAAATTATGATTCTCTAATTCTATTGATGGCTCAGAGCATATGTTTTTATTTTATTTTTAGAGGGCAGTGTCACTGACCCTCGTATGTGGGACCTGAACCGGGGCTGCTGGCTTCCCAGGCCAGCGCATAACCACCGCGCCACTCTGCCGGTCCTGAGAGCATATGTTTTTATAGCTTTTGTTAACCCCGCAGCATTCGACAGAAAGGATACATGAAGAGCAACATGGTTATAGCTAAATAAAACATAAGCAAAACACCGTTAACTGAAGGCCTGATCCTCCCCTTAGAGACCCTAGTTGCAGGCCTTGGTGTATGGTCTAAACCAATGCTTGCTTCCTTTCTTTTGGAAGTTGTGATAGCTATGAAGATTTGCATGTATTTTGTGATCTATTTCTTCTACTTCCTTTCCCCATGTACGTCTAAACATGCTACTGGGAAGTATTAACCTTAACTTTAACATGAATTGTAATTAATTCATGTTGAGAACTTTTTGTTAATTTCGTGAGGCTGTTTGATACAATTTCAGTACTTTGGGGCTATGACAAATCCAGGGTCAGAATGTCTCATATAGGTTGCTGATATAGGTAACCAAATGAAGTTAAAACCTTTTTAATAGTGTCACAATTATGGCTTTCTCGTAGCCTACTTTCATCTTTACCATAAAGAAATTGTATGTTTTAAGGTGTTTTTTAAATTGTGATAAACATGTGATTGTGTCTGTGAGAAAAAATGGCAAATGTAAAATATGACAAATACGGTTTTGCATTTTTCATGTGGCCTTGTCAAGCTTGAGTTTACAAGTTGGGAGCACACAGCAGACCATGCTGGCCTCTGTCCTGATCGGCTTTTCTTGGCACCTGTTGCCCACTTTGTGGGGGTTGCCATGTCTCTGTACACCCACTTTCAGGATTACCCTGGAGGCTTGTTGGCATATTTAAAACTAGAATAGGCCCTTTGAGCTTTTAGTAGTGCTGGCAACATGTCGGCATTATTAATCAGTATTTGTTTCTCTGTCAAGTGCTAGGTGGAAAGCTTACTCTCTTGTTTTCTAGCAGTTATTTGTTATCTTCCATAGCGACACTGTAAACATAAATTATGACTTTCTACCAGGGAAGAATTCTTTTCAAGTGTCAGAGGAAAATAATTTTCAATATTAAAAACTTATTCAGAGCATGCCTAAACATGCCACTGCTTGAATTTCCATCTGTAGTTGCTTATTATTTTTATTTATTTATTTACTTATTTTTTGCTTTCTTTTCATGCTTACCAATAACTCTGTGATTGGCAATGAAACAAACCAGACATTTAAACTTGAGAAGGCATCTTGTACCATTGGAAAGACAGAGAGGAAGAGGATAAATCCTTACTTAGTGCTTAATTTCTGCTAAGTGCTTATTCTAGATACTCTCCTGTGTGAAAAGCTGCTTCTCCTTTTATTTTCATCTTAATATGTTTATCATTATTTATTTGTTTTCCTAGTGTTTTGGTTGCACACTGGAGAGGTTATGTTAATAAAAAAATACATGTAGTATTTTGGTGGTCAAATGCCAAAGTGCGGTGGGTGTGTATAAATTAAGGGACTCACCAGTATGAGTATAGAGCCAGAAATAGAAAGTCATTTTGTCTTAGTGCTTTACACAAATGACAGTGAAATGCCTGTTATTATTTGTATGTAGACAGATGTCATCAATATATGGTTCAAAGTGTGATCAGTCATAATGCATTTATATTTGTAGCAGATACACGTCATTCTATATTTGTTTAAATAGATTGACTTTAACACATTAAACAGAAAATGTGTCAAGATACATACATGGAAATTCACTCAATATTTATACTGGATTAGATCAGGTGATCAGATCAAGGCTTTTGGGTTTATTATGTTAGAGCATATGGGCAAGTTGTAGGCTAGAAAAGATGTATGGTGTTTTCAATTTCATTTTAATTAGAGTCTTATCTACATCAATAAAAGTGTATATTTAACTTTATAAGAACTGTATGTGGTGAGCACAATAAGAGTATGCACCCATGCATCTGTAACACACAAATTAGATTTTGATAAAAAGTAAATTGATTCTTGATAAAGTTCTGAATATTAATAGGACAAAAATTCCCATCCTATTCTAACTATTTTCCATTCTTGCAGTATCTTTTTTGGTGATATAGCCTTTTTTTTGGCACCCACATGTAGAAAATAACTGAAACATTTCAAACCTCAAAGTGACACTAAAACTGTGAAGTATGAGATGGAAGTGCCAGAGAGTGTGAGGCATATTGCATAGATAACACTGCTCTGTAATTCAGTCTGTACATGCAAGAGAAACACAACACCGTTGCAAGATGTAACATGATTAATGCTACAAAAAAATTAATAAGTAAAAACAGCCTGCATTTGCAAATACTCCTTCATGCCTTAACTTTACCACTTCTCTGTTTTGTAGCCTTGCCCTTACCATGGCACCTTTTTCACCCCATGAATATCTGCGGTGAGAAATAAAATTGTAAGTGAATGTCTTCCGTGATCGAGGTTACTAAATGGTTATAATAAAGGGCTGTGGTAATTCAGGCTTCTCCATGAATGCTTGTATCTTCCTCTCCCCAGTAGGTGAATATATTTAGTTTTACATTGGTTTGTATTTATATCTGTCAAGCACCTCTGATAATTGTTGCCTTCTTAGGTTTCTTCAGACCGTATTGCAACTGGAGTTAAATTGATTCTTTGAGTTCTCAAAATCTGAGTCAGGGCTGATATTAGAATACCCTTATGTGTGTACTTGCTCCTGAGACTCAGTTTAGATATTTATACATCTCACTTTTGGGAAGCGTATTCAGATTTGGGGTTGTTACCAAATATCCTCAATTCCCTAGAAAAGACACAATGGGGAGGGAAGATCAGTTCCTCTAAGGTCCCACTGGTGACGTCCTTAGTGGATACAGAAGTCCTGCTAGGTTAAGGGAATGCTAATGAATTTATGTTTTGTCTCAGTGAAAAGCAAAAGAAGCAATAAAAAACATTAATGACAACAGCAACAGTTCCCTATTTCCTGAGCGCTTATAAACTCAGTGCTTTATGTGGTTAGTTTATAACTTATTTAACACAATACACTCTAAGTTATAAGGCTCAGAGTATAAGTCTCCAATTTTAAGAGTGAGTAGACTACAGCTGAGAGAGGCTCAGACGTTTACCCAATACTGGAAGTGGAGCAGCAAACTCAGTCTGTTGACCCAAATGCCTCTTCTGCCCACTTTAAGTATGTCACCCTCTCTGGTAGGATGCATTTCCAAAAGGAGTAAGTATCTTTAGCAAGTTGTTTTTGAAACCCCTTTGTCGCATGAGATATTGCAACAGACTGGTTAGAACTAGAGGGTTTAATAGTTGCCCAGCTGTGAGCTAAAGGAGAATAGTGCTGAGGGGTTAGCTGAAACCTAACCAGAGGAGGTCTTCCTTCCACAGGGATGAGGGAGCAGGGGGAACAGGCATGGGCAACTGGTGGTGACTGAACAGAGCTGGACTCAAGGAGCTGTGATAAAAGCAATGAATTCAAGGCATCAGGAGTTGCCCAGAGAAGAGGGTGAGAAATAAGAAATGCTTAAGTTTGAAAACACCTATGAATAGCCGGATTAATTGCTGCTCTAAACAAGACTCAAACATCTGGAAGTCAGCTCTTTCCTCATCTCTGTGAAGGAAAAGGAGTAGGTTAGCCCTGCTTATGTTATGTTTTTATATATTTATGAAGCTATGTACATATATATTTATCCATCCACCCACATGCATCTATTCCGACAAGAAACAGGTTTCTGGATCAGAGACAGATGTTTTAACGACGCAGAGAGCATCTTACCTCAGTTTTCCCTATGATTCAATTCCCCTCGGGGCAGCAGTGAGGGCAGATGTTGCCCACATGTACAATGAAGTTGGTATAACAGGAAAGGAACTCTGAAGTTATGATTCTTGTTAAAGTTTGTTTAGATCTTCTGGCATATTTTCCTCTCCTCTCTGGGTGGAGGGGTGGGGAGAGAAAAGGGATGGGTGAGGGGGATAAGGGAGAGGGAGAGGGATACAGAGATGGGGAAGAACAGGATGAGGGCAAATAAGTGCTTCATAAATGTAAGCAAATGCATCCTGGGAAGAGGCTGTGAAATGAAGGTCCCTATGTCTATTAATCTTTGGAATGTAAATAAATGGCTCCAGGGAAGGTGCCTCTAAATCTCTCCTGAGAGCTCTATCTTTAATTTCCATAGCTTGTTTGCCTGTTCAAGTATCCTTCACCCATGTGATGGAATTCCTTGCTTAGTAAGCCCTGACGGTTCAGAAATGTGGAAATATTCGTAGAGAATTATCTCCTGCTACCTGTTTTAATGTTGTCTAGGGAAAGATTGGCTGACTAGGGATACACACCAGTATTTCTCCATCAGGTGAATTAGGACCCAGTAAACCCGAGCAAAGGCTCATATTTGTGAGAGTCATTGAAGTGTAGTGAGGTTTTTTGAGGTTTGGTTTGGTTTGTTCTATAGCATTATTGTGGCAATTGTGGTATTAGTGAAAGTGGATAAATTTGAGATACATATTAGTGATAGGTAATGAGTTTCTGGTTTGAATGGGTGGCTGTATGGTGATGTCATTTACTGACATGGGAAAGACATGAAAGAACAGTTTTTGGAAGAGAAAATCGATTATTTCATTACATGTATTTGAGATTTCATTACTTGTATTAACATGCAAGTTCATATGTAAGACACTTATATACATGAATCTAAAATTTTGAAGACAGGTGTAGGCTGGAGAATAAAATTTGAGTCATTGGTATATGGGTGTAATTTAACCAAGAAACTAGATGAAATATCCTAAAGAACAAGTGAAGTTAGCATAAATGAAAGAGCTAATAATAGAGGTCCAAGGCAGACATTCTTTAGAAGTCTGAGAGAAGAGGAAGAATCAGCAAAGGAGATTGAGAATGAGCAGCCTGGTTTTCATGGGAGGAAAACCAGGAGAAAGTGTTGTCACATAATCCCTTTAGAAGAGAGTCAACTTAGTCACTGAGCATTGCTGAAAGTCTAATAAGAGGACAAAGGTTTTTCCAGTGGGCATGATGCCGTGGGGGTCCTTGTATCCTTGATAAGAGTGGTGACTGTACAAGCTAGATTGAGAATAGACTGAAGCATACATAAATGGGGTGAGGAAATGTGAGCGGTATGTGTAGACAACCAGTTTCACCATTTTGCTATAAAGGGAAGAGAAATTGAACAGGACCAAGAGACATTTTTGTTTCACTTTGTTATTAAGTGTTAGCTATGAAGATGACTTCATTAAGAGGTGATCAAGAGTCAAATCTTTTATTTGACCTTGGTCAATTCTTTTACCCACCCCCACTTACTATTTATTTCAAATGTTTGCCACTCTCCTGGAGACCATTATCAAACTTCTATCCCCTTCTCTCAGTAAATGACCTCACCAACTACATCATGAAGAAAATAATGGTGTTCATGGTGAATTCACCGGAAACATATCAATAGCCACCTGAAACTTTATCTATTGTACATTCTTCTTTTAGAAGGTAATGCATCTTTTCTCTCGATCATGGCTAAATTCTATTCCACCTTGCCCTTATCTGCCAGAAACCGATCTCATTTATTGTATGTTATTTGCTTTTTTTTCTATTTTCAGCTTCCCCTTTTATAAATATATAAAAATTCTAAAGGCTCTCCCATCTTAATATATTTTGACACAAAAACATTTTTCCCCCCTGAAACTTATGTCCCTGTGGTGTCATTTCATCTCCCTTCTTCCCTTCAAATCACACCTCTTAAAAAGAGAGTCTACATTTATTATCTCCAAACTCTTTATTCCTTCAAACCAGTGAAATTTAGCTTCTGCTTCCATCTTTCCATTAAATTGTTCAGCAACACCTCCCATGTACAACAGCGAAAGGATACCTTTCATTCCTTGTCTTAAATTTATGAGATAATGAAATTAAAATTTCATACCACTGCAACTGGCATTGCTCAGTTATTTGTGTAATTATTTCATTTGGTTAATTTGATTTCTCAGCATATAAACTTCATAATCCCCAGGTTATTTCTTGTATCCCTAGTTCCTAGCAGACTGCCTGTCACTTTATAGGCCTTTGGTCGGTATTTATTGAATGAATGATTGAATTAAGGGGATGATGGATAAAAACACAACCCTTGTCCTCAAGAGACCATGAAAGAGTTCACAATCTAGTGAGAAATTGGCATTTTATATAACACACATGTGCTGGAAATTCCAACAGTAGAAAATCATATGACATCCACCCAGCCCACACACTAGAATGTGAAATGTCAGTAAATTGCAATCTGTCATTCTTGACTAATGAATCTGTCTATAAATTTGAAACATTAAGTTTTAAATTTTGTTATAATTTTTCATATGAAATTGCATATCATTTAGATAGTGAGTCTTAAAAAGAGAGAAAGGTGAGAAAAGTATTTTATAGTCACTCAATATACAAATTTAAAAATCCTTTTTTTAATGTAAAGGATCTGAATTTAATCCATGTGAAGCACTATTATAGCATCATTGTCTCTGTGTGGAAGAGACCTTAAATCTCTTCTAGACCAACTATTTTCATGATATAAAATCCTGTCTATAATGTTCTCCAGAAAGTTTCTATTCAATCTCTACCAGGACCTGTGATAGAGGACACACTCCCTTTCATGGTATCCAATTTCTGAACTATTAAAACTCTAAATTCTACTTAGCGTAATACCCTCCAGGTCATAAGAGGAATAGGTCATACAGGAAAAAAAATACTATATGGTTTCACTCATATGTAGAATTAAAAAAAAAAAAAGCCAAAACAAATGAGCAAACAAAACAAAAATACACTCACAGAAACTGAGATCAAACTGATGGTTGCCAGAGGGGAGGGGATTATGGAGATGGGTGGAAAAGGTGAAGGATAATATCATCGATAATATTGTAATAAATTTGCATGATAATATTATTATTAGACTTAGTATGGTGATTACATTGTAAGGTATGTAAATGTCAAATCACCATACTGTGCATCTGAAACTAATAATACATTCTAACTATATTTTTAAAAAATCCTCTAAATTCTAGACTACTAGTTTCTAGTAACTTACATTGGTCCAGTTTAACTCTATTGTATTTAAGATTGGCTGCTTGTAGCCATCTGAAATAAAGCTTCTGTATTTGTTTATTTGGTTTTTTTGGAAAGGAGAGAAATAAAAATTCTTGATGAAGGTTGGGGGAGAAATGGAGGTTAGTTGAAGGAGGAATATACACCTATTTTCTGAGAAAAAAAAGTGAAATAAAGTGATCCATATCACTGGCACACATAAAGTAATGACATTAAAAATTTTACGTAATTAAATAAGAGGTGTTAAATATTCTTTTCAATGATTTGTATAACAAATATTTGATGAATGTGTTAGGTGGTATAATGAGTATTACAAATCGTTTCAATGTTTAGACCAAATAGTGGTCCCTGAGTTGAGTATTGAAATATGAATATTATCAAAATGAGGGGAAAGTATTTCAGGCATTCCTTAATTCAACAGATTTGTATAGAGCACTGAATGGAAAAACAAAACAAAAGACACCAAGAGAACAAATCTAAAGACTTAGAGCAGAGACCAGCTTCTGTTCCTAGCAGTTTCTGTGTATTTCTGGGAACCTCATGCTTTCATTTTCGTTGAACCTTGTATGAGTAAGGCACAGGGAAAATATTTATGACACATTCAAGATAGGAAGTCAGGTCAGAGACTCTCCAAATTTGAGTCCCCCCAAAAGGTGATGCTGTCATTGAAAGATTAAACTAAGAAAATAAAACGCCTTGCTTTGTAGGAAGGAAATAGCAAAGAAATGTGAGTGTCTTAGCCTTGGATAGGAGAGAAGAAAAAAGAAGTTTTCTCTTCTAATTCATAACCACAAACAAGCTCACCTGGGATTGAGTCAGGATCCATATTACAAGTATCTTATAAATCCCTAAGTGAGAAATTAGTTTATGTTATTATGAGTTGAAAATTTTCTCAAGTGCCTAGATGGCAAATAGATTATTTCTTGAGGAATAGATCTTAATTCCAGCCTGCAAATAATTCTCGTTCATATGGAATATGAGTTTATGATTAAAAAAAAATAAAAAAAAATTAGTCACTGTGAGTGAGAGACTGAACACTTCAGCTTCCCCAAAATGAAATGAGATTTACAGAGTCCATAGACATTAGAATTTTCTGATACAGAAAAGAAAATAAATATGCTTAATATGTTTACAAACTAAAAGTATGAATATGTGAGTAAACTAGATACTATTAAATGTTATTTAATAGAGTTGAGAGAACTAGTAAACTAGAAAAAGTATCTTAAGAAAATGTATAAAATGAAGTACAAAAAGATGGAAAAAATGCAAGATTCAGTGCTCTAGATAGAATATTGAGAACTTTTAACATAAATTGAACTAGAATTCTCTGATTAGGAAACACTGGAGAATGGGGAGAAAAGTAATTTTATAAGAGATAATGGCCACTGCTTCTTGGAAGACATGGTTCTAGACCTGGGACATGGAAAGGACCAAGTGATCCTACAATTCTTATTGTGGCAGGAAGTAAGGAGTGTTCAAAAATGGAGACCAGGGCTGGCTGAGTGGCTCAGTTGGTTAAGAGCTCGCTCAAGAGTGTGAGCTGAGCTCTGAGCAGCGGCGGTTCAATGCCAGCCCGAGCTGAGTTGCCGTTGAGCTGCCAACAGGTGGCAGGATGGCTCAGCTAAAATAATAAAAGAAAATAATGGAGACCTATCAAAATAGTACAGAGCTGAGTGGCCAATTTTGGCATAATGATGGAAGTGGATTATAACACATTAAATAAAAAGGGACTTAAATGTGTTATACCCTACATTTTCCCTCTCTAGAATTAGCATAGCTATTTTCACTAAGTAAATATTACTTAAATAAACAAACAAACATGCATATTGAGTATCATCATGATTAAAAATGCAGGCTCCATGGATAGGCCGCTTGGGTTTGAATATTTACTCTACCTGTTGCTGCTATATAACCTCACAAAAGTTGGCCTGTATTTTTCTGCTTCAGTGTCCTCATCTGTAAAATGGAGATAAAAATACTACTTAATTTGTGGGGTGGTTGAGAGAATAAAATATGATAATCCATATACAGCAATTAGCACCCTTAGTGTATGGCAAGTATTTTCAAATGCTTCTATTTTTAAGGCTCTAACTTATAAATTCTTTCTCTACTTCATCTTAATATGGTATTTCTCCACCTACCATGTATCTTTACATAAAGTGTGTCTTTTGAGCTCTATAGATACCCTCCAAAGGAAACAAGACAAAAATTACCTTCTTTCCCTGACTAGGCACCTGAGGCCTCATGACTTCTGGCGGGCACAGTAAAGCAGATGGATGAAGGGTGAACCTTTGTCTCCCATTACAGGTTCATGCCCCGGCTCTGTACCTTTTGACTTACAGGATCTTGTTGGGTAATCTGCTTTCCTCATATATAAAAGGGAATAATCACAGTACTTCACAAAAAAAAAAAAAATAAAACAAAACAAAACAAAAAACAGAGGAAAAAAACCCAGTTATGAGGCTTACATGTAAGGTAATGCATAGGGAATGCTAACTAACGCCCCTGGTATATTATAGTCAACAAATACTCTGTTTTCCATCTCTCCAAAAATTCTCTCTCTCCACATTCTATGTTATATGTTTTAAACCTTAAGTATATAATGCAGTCAACTGTGCTTTTCTATTTGTTAGAATTGAGACACCACTAGTTTGTTGCTAATTCTAAAACAGAAGGTTTCATCTCATATATTCTCTTTAACATATCTTTAATATATCTTTAATATACCTGAGCTAGTAGCTGGAAGGTGCTCGATACATGACAATATTTTGTTGTAATTTTTCAAGCTATATGTTAGTTGTATTACCCATACAAAATAGCAAGTAATAGATATTTAAAAAATATTTAGGTAAATTTGTCTTTAGACTCTGAGAACTAGAATTTTTTTTTTTTTTCTTAAAGCAGAACCTTTGCTTTTTTTGGACCTCACACTTTCTACTAATGGATGAGATTTCTGGAGCACTCAGTATTCCTATTTACATTAACTAATGATTGCTAAATTATTTTAAAATAGCAAGTTCTCCTATAAAAACTAAGCCTTATGATGATAGTGATGATAATAATGCTGCTATGTGTAAACGAGGCTGTTTGTATTCTTGGTATGTGCTGTGCTGTGCAGACATTTCTCTTGGAGCTCTCTCCTTCTTGATATATACAGTTCATTTACTCTATACTTTCAGTCCTAAATTTTAGTAATTACAAAACATCTGAGGAGCATGGGGTGAAAACAACCACTCAAATGTATTTTTAGAGTAGTTTTGTGTTAGTAATTTTTTTGAAAAAGATGGTACTACTTGTTATTAAAAAATCTGTGATTTGCAATTTAATTGGAAAAATGCACTTATAACTTAAAAACTAATAGTATACAATTAAAGATTTTTTCTTTAAATTCCAGAACAAGTTAAACTGGGTAAAATAGTTACTAATATTGAATCAGTGAGTCAAAAAATGGAGAAAGAAAAGCAACAGTATGGGAAGTCCAGGTAATGTATATTAGCTAACCTATAGAAAATATACAGTTTTCTTCTTTGCCAATATTTCCTGACTGATTGTTATGATTTCTCAAATCTATTAACACCCCATGCATGAGGCTAACTTATCCTTCTGCTTGAGTCCCTCAAAGCATATCAATTATCAAAATTTTAGTTTTCAGTTCAATTAACTTTTGAACTGGAGGACGTCTGAGTAGTTAAGCAAACCATCTGGGTTTTACAGTGCATAAGCTCAAATCCAATTTGTGGCTTTCTTGAGAAAAATGCCATATTTTATGATATTATTACATAAATTTGAGATTTTAATAACTCATCTGCAGCAATTATGGAGCAGAGTTATGCTCTTTCTTTTTTAATTTAATAATTTAAAGTTAATCTTTTTCCTAACAGAAGGTGAGGCTGATCCTACAAAGCATAGTTAGAAGGCAGGAATTTCGAGCAGTGTTTTTGTTTTCCAAAGGTGTGGGGTGAGGGGCAGTTAATATGCTACATTATTCCACTAACTAGCCTCATCCTCTTCAAGATAATTTTACAATTGTGAACATTAATTTTTGGCCCTAAAGCTACAGATGGACCCTCTAAAAGCCCTTCGGCACATTTTGTGGGAACATTTATACTCATAGAATGTAAATACGGCTCTATTAAAATGCATTTTTCAGTGCCTTGTTTTACATTAATTCATTATTATAACATGGTCAGAAATTGGGGGTAATTGCACAGTTAAAAATGAAAGAAATTTGAGAAAATGTTGTCATGTCTGTACAGAGGTCACTGCACTTAACACTAAAAGATGGATGCTCAGAAGTAACCACTTTCTTGGCTTAAGTATAATATGATACACAATTTTGGAAAAGTGGGATATATATAGACTTTTAATACTGAGGGTGTGGTTTTATCCATGATAAGGGAAGATATTAATTGCTAAGGGGAAAAAAATGATTGTAGTGGGAATTTACCAGTTTATAAAAATTGCCTTTCTGCCTTACTTAACTTAACCCAAGACTCAGGTTGGTCTAGCAGAGTGGTAGCTGCTAAAAAAGTAATTAATAGAGCAATTTAACCAAAATAGTTTAGAATTTCAAGTAAGCTTTTAATAGCTAGAAACATAAACTAATTTGAAAACTGCTATTTTCAGTATATTTAGATGGGGACGGTAATCCAAGAAAGAATAATAATGATTTAAGGGCAAGTGGACACTTATTAGTAATAAATCTGATCATGTTTAATATCTTTCAGTATGTCTTTCTCAAGAGAGTTAAATATTTTCCAAATAATTATTTCTCCTGCAACTGGTGGAAGATAAAGTTCTCTCTATACCCTAAAGTCCCATTTTTAACGAAAAGATGTCTTGCTTAATGAGGAAGATGACCACCTTCTGAAATTAAATTTAAGGAAATGAAGTTCTTCCATGTACCTTTGACTTTTAACTTCAAAGACTAATTATCATACATTAGCATACTCTTTTTATGACAATAATGATAAATGTGAGTGCATTCTAAATGTCAGTTTCCCATCAAAGAAATTCATTATTATTCATTCATTTATTAGAGAGGAGTTTTTTTTAACTGATAATATTTGGTACATTTGAAGGTATGATAACTGCGTTTCTGTAAATGCATTCTGTACTCCAGGAACGTGAACTTGGACTTTTACCCATAATTTTGTGATCCGTGGGAGCTTCCTGTGTTTTACATGACAATTGTATTTAGGTTATTCTGATTAATTTAATAACAGGATGAATATATTGCAAAATAATGATAAAATTCCTCGTGACATTTCACATTTGTGTTGAAATGACTTCGCCATTTCACCTTAATGTTTGTAAAATATTTTGCTTAAGTGAATGAATTGTGGTCTACTTTTATTATAATCTTTTGTTAATAGGGAGTCATTTAAAAATGCAATTAATAGTTCTAATTTGGAGATTTACATGATATTTAACCATAGATCAAAGCAAAGCAAACTATGACTGATCAGTGTATCTTGGCCCAAATCTTGGTGTCATACAAATAAATTGTAGAATTTCAAATGGTATTGTGTAAAGCTGCCTCTCATACTTCCCTTGGCAATGTGATTTTATCATGTTAGCTATACCTCAGTTCTTTGGCTACCCACATGGATGAGCACATGAATGACAGCTAGACTAATGGACCTCATATTCTGTCATTTATTTACTATTTATTGAGTGCTTACTATGCACCTAATGTAAAACTCTGAACAGGGCAGTCACACTCTCTTCCCTCATAGGCCTTACTTTTTGATGGGCAAAGTGTTTTAAAATCCTAAACATTTCTCTAACACTTATATAACATTTGAATTAGGAATTTCATTTCTAGATATTTGTAATAAGAAAAAATAATTGGATAGGTACATGAAGACTCTAAGATTTTTATCAATGTTTATAAATAACAAGAAAATGGTAGCAACTCAAATATTCAGCAAAAGAACACTGACTTGGTAAACTCATCAACATGTTAAATCCACACAATGGAATGCCATGTAATGGGGCAAAATAACAATGTACATCTTCGGACATTTACAAAGAGAGATATTCACACTATAAAGTGCAAAGATGAGCTAAAAATGTATGTACATTTATGTACCCATAAACATAGAAAAATATTGGGCACTATTGCACATGTTAATTATGATGAATGGCGTCAATATAAAGTGGTGATCTAAAGCTTAGTTACTGATGTCCCACTCACTCCTGGCTTTAAATTCTGGTTCTGCCCATTTCAATTTGGGATAACATGAGCGGTATACTACTTAATCCTTAAATGCCTTAGTTTCTTCATTTATAAAATGGGTATAATGACAGTAAACACTCAGAGACTTGTTATAAGGGTTAAATATAATAAGACACAGAAAGGGTTTAGAGAACTGGCCGAGTGGCACGGTGGTTAAGAGCTGGCTTGGGACGCCAGCGGCCCCGGTTCGGATCCCACATATGAAGGCCAGTGACACTGCCCTCAAAAAAAAAAAAAAAAAAAGGGCTTAGAATCATCCTGGGCAATAGGAAGCATTTAAGGGTTTGTAATTATTACTAAAATAGTAGGGTGGTGAATTCGGAGCAATTTTTATTTCCTCCCTTTCGCTTATTTACATTTTCTGAAGTTACTGCATAGTACCTGGCATTTGATACAGCTGAGTTGGTTGAAGTTCTCCAAGTCATAATAGGAGAACATGTTACTTTAAAATCTTTTACAAAATAGATAAATAGTATGGCGCATGTTCATTTCTCTGATTTTTGTTAGACTGTTATTTTCATTCAGAAGGCGAATGTTCCTATTTGTTATTCAGGCTCAGAGTCAGCAATATTTTGTCTTTATTTAATAATCAATGTTTATAGAGGGGCTACGATGTGCCCTTGACACTGCAGGGCATTATACAACAGGTGTTGCCTCTTTTGATAGGAGACAGGTAGTTTTCTCTTTATGATTAATATCTAATCCTATGATATGAGCCCTGAAAGTTTGTATTTCCAAATAGGAACTTTTAAATCACTCAAAGCTTTAACTTTATGTTTTCAAAACAGAACGTTGGACTCACATGTCTTCCCCATCATCAACTTCGACATGACCATACAGCCTGTGACCTCTTCCCTGGGGCTTCCAAAACAAAATGGTGAGCCTCATTGCATAAGTATTGGTAGCAACACAGTGATTTTTATTATTTTGCATTCATTTAATATACAAAGTGAAACAGCTCTTATTGACAGCCATTTCCTTTATATTTGATTGCAAATACTGTGTAAACGAGAAAGAGATTTCCAAAACTACTGGTAATGTTTAGCTCTTTCATTTGAACTTGAGAGATTGCATTTTTTTTCATGTGTGTTTGTGTTGAAGGTATTAGGAGATTATAAAGATAAATTATTACAATTTAAAGTTTCTCAATAGTTGAGTTATTATTTTTTAGAATTATATATTCTTCAAAAGAAAATACAGATAATTCTTTAAAGCCCACTAAGTGTGATTGAGAAACTGTCTAGAACTTGGTGAGCTACTAGAAAACCTAGGAGGCTATTGATTCACAAAAACTGTTTAGTACTTTTCCCTCTTTTTAAAATATTCATGTTCTTGCACTTCAGACTGTCACTAAGAGAAAACTCTTCTTACAGAGTGGAACTTTGATTAAGTTTGGAAGAAACATTTGAAAATTTGCCAAATAAACTCCTCCTTAGGTTCTCAAGACACTTTTGCATAAAATTTGCTTCATCCAACCAAAATTTTATCAGCTTTTATTTGTTTGGATTATTGTAGAAGGAATTCAAGCATCAAATAGAGGCTCATGAACACACTTTTATTCATCCAACCAATAGTCACCAAAACTGTTAACATTTGTGAACATAATGTCAGAATCTTAAACACATCCAACAGGTCTGTTTAAAAATTTTGATTGTTACATCACTCCATAGTTTAAATTCTTTTCAGGCTTGATCAGATAATTTGAGGCCCAAGGGTAGTAGAATAATGTGTGGGTCTCAGTGGAGTTTAAAACTGAATATATATGTGAAAAGTAAAGGCTGTCAAAAATTCCTCATAAGGCATTGGTCTAATGGATAAAATAGTTTGATAGATAATAATCTCGAGATATGATAACCCTGAAAGTTGAGGTTTACTGCCCTTCACTGCCTCATAAGAAAAAGTTGTACTAATGTTGTGCTATTTAGAATTTATTCAGGATCATCCTAAGAACTTGTGGAGGCCTCAAGTTTCAAATACTGTCCACCTCACATAAATTATATGTGTCTTCCCCTTGCCGCGGACTTTTTAGCTCCCTGAAGGGTTCAGGAATTCTCATGGCTTTAGTCTAAATGTAGAAATTTGTTTGACCCTTCTTTTTTCATATACCCAGAGCTTACTATACAAAGGCTTGACCACTGTTTGTTTCATGTTAAAATAAAGGTAGAAGACCTTTCTAAAAATGTTGTTAAAAGAGTCCCAGTTACTAGCTACAGGTTATTGTGAAATTGTGAGTAGAAGCCTGGCAGAATGGGCAGTCACCTATGTTATATGTGTTAAGATTTGCTGAAATTTTTGTCAGTGCAAAAATGTTCTGCTGAGATATCTGAAATATTTACTAATAGAATCATAACTTCATTGAAACTAAAGGCTTCCTGTACTTATCAGAGTGACTGGCACATATTAGGCATTAACATTTGTTAAATGAATGAATGAATAAATGAATGAATGAAGATAAAAAGAGAAACCACAAAAATGGAATATGCTTTTATATGTGTTTGTGTGTCTGTTTCTGCATAGTAGTCTAGAATATGATTACTGCTAAAAGAAAAAAAAATTGGGGAAGTAAAATAAAATAATAACAGCGATGAATGTAAACATGCAAAAGAATAGTCCCAGTCACTATTTTTTAGTTCTTGATTACTGATTATATGTAGGCTGCAGAGATACCATAAAAATAAGGAAAACGTTATGCAGTTTAGTTTATATGCTTTAAAACCAAATCGTTGGGCAGATTATTAGTTTTATGATATAAGTCTCTCAATGCGCATATAACATCATGGGGAATTGGCAAGTTGAACATGCTGAAATTGTAAAAAATTGCAATAAAAATCATTATTTCCAAATGCTATAGGGTGGCCATTCTTTTTTTCTTAAAAATGAAATGTATTTTTAATCAAATAAGGGTGGGAATTTCATCACTGCTTTGTTGTATGTGAAGCTTTGTTTTATTTTGCTTCGTTTTCAGCCAAACCACTTCTTTTATAATTGGAACATTTTTGTGTGTGTGTGAGGGCAGAAATATCTGAAGCCTTGTGGCCAGCAACTTATTTTATGTAAGCTATTAGTAAAATGTGAAAAGTGTTCATTTTCTTGTTGAACAAACTAGGTGTGGTCCTGGCTTTGTGTCTTGGGTGAAAATTCACGCATATTTTTTATATGCTTAATTTTTAAGTTCAAGAGTATAGTCTAAAAATTTGTACAATGAAGCATTCTCCACATCGTTATTATAACTGTTTAGGAAGTTTCAGCTTCACTGAATACATGCAACTGTTGCTGAGGTCTGTTTAATAACAGAATGTAGCTTAAATTGTGAGAGAATGTAGGTCTTGTGGTTTTCTGTGGGGTGTATGGTAATTTACTGGGCTCTTCCATTAAAATTGCCCAATTCTTTTTTAGAGTAAATAAATTGTTCTCATTAAAGGAAAAAAAGGAAGGCAATTAGAACATAGGAATGAAGACAAAGTCATGATTTCTATTCATTTGAATTATGTTATTATCAATAATATATAATAATAATATACATATGTATAAATGTATGTGTCTTATATTGCTTTAAACCTTGTCTTTTAAAGCAGTGTAACACAGTGATGAAGGGTGAGGGCACTGGAGTTTTTCTGGTTACTTTAATGAGGTTAGAATTTTGGTTCTGCCAGTTTCCGTTGTAGCTGAGAAATCTCATCCAAGTTAATCAGTCTGTGACTCGTTAGTTAAATGGGGAATAATAACAATATCAACCTCAATGATTTTAGATGATGCTTGTAAAGTATATAACATACATCCTAGTGCTTGGTAAAATTGAGCTTTGATTATCGGCTATAATTCCCTGGATATAAATAGCAAAGCATAAATAGATTTGAAAATCTGGTGTTGGAGATATAATAACTTTCACCCTATCCTAAAGCATGTACTACCAGAAGCACAAGACACATCTTACTACAACAATGATTTACCCTATCACAGCACCAGACTCAGGAAGTGTGGCTTGTTGTTATTGGTTGTGTAAAGACAATCACTGTTGCCTTTCCTAAATTCAGCTATTTTTGCCATTGTCATTGTTAGCATTGTGTTCTAGACCTTGAATCTTGCCTGTTACCCTCCTACTTCAATGAATTTGGTAGCTCACTCTTAAACTTACATTCCTCAAGCACCCCTTTCACCACTAATTTCAAAGCTTCCTCCCCATCTTTATGATTCTATGGGAACAGGTTCATGGTAGAAACACTTTAATAGACTTTTTGTCCAAAGAAAGTTCTGGGATCAAGGGAGATATGCAAAGAGACCCACTTTGCTCTACATAAGAACCAACTCTCTACATGGCCTGGTGCAGAGCCCTTCACATTTCTGGGCTTTGGTTTCATCATGTGTAATCCTCAAGGAAAAAATGACACTGCCCTCAGTGAAAGAGATGAAAGGTTAGACAGTTTTCTTTTTCTGTACGGTTTCTTCTTAGATAGTAAAGCCTCTATACAGAATCATCAGCAGGAGTGAAGAGGTCCAGCCCCAAGACTCTGCTCTTGGTAAGATTTTTTTACCTCTTTCTCCTTGCCAAGTTCACAGTCTTGAGACCCACAGGACAAATCTCATTAAGTGTGTCCCTTAGCTCTGTCATACATCAATCTCCACAAGACACCCAGGACTTCCAGGTCACCTCTTATCACCAAAACCCCACTCTATATATGCCTTTTTTTCTGTCTTTGCCCCTCATGCTTCCCACTCCTGAATCCCATGTACTGAACTCACAGCCAATAAGAAAACTCTTAACCTCTTCTAAGTGTTCCCTGGTCTAATTGAAATCTGTTCTCTGTCCCCAGCTCTGAGGGAATTTTTTCCTCCACTGCCCTCTTAAGTGGTGGTGGCATTCTCTCTCACGCCTCACACCTCTGGGACTCGCGATGGGATGGAGGTGACCTCCTTATTCCTTATGCTGTTTCTAGACCATTCTCCCTTCCTCTTCTCTAAAACTCCCAGTTTTGAATCTTATGTCATCAAATATCCTCCTTTGTCTCTCACCATTCTCATAATTTATTGATTTGTATCCATTCTGTAATTTCTCAAAGAATTTAGCCCCCAGATCCTAGTAACTTTCTTTAACGCTAGTCTTATAATAACTTTGTGAGTTTTGTATCCAAATAAATAAGCTCTCTAATTCATTGGCTTCTCAATTCTTTGCGCTCTTTTTCTCCAATGATTTTGCGTTCCACCTTATTACATATACTCTGTGATAGTCATGGCCCAGAGATCTTTGAAATATTTCCAAAATCTCGCGTTGAATAGCACCACCATTCAACCAGATCACCACCTAAATTCCAACAATATATATTATTTTAACTCCCATTGGGAGTCTCAGGTTCCCCAATGTTCATATGGGGCCTGCTAATCAGTTTTTGGATTTCTTCTTTAGCTATACTCATTCTCTTGGTAATTTTACCCAATTCATGGCTTTAAGAACCATTCATATGCTGATGACTCCAAATTTATATCTCCTGCTTGTTTATTCTCCTGACCGCTATCTTATTTCCAATTGCTTAATCCGCATTTCTCCCTGGATTTTTTTTTTTTTTTTTTTTTTTTTTTTTTTAGCTGAGCCATCCTGCTACCTGTTGGCAGCTCAGCAGCAGCTCAGCACGTGCTGGACATCGAACTGCTGTTGCTCAGAGCTCTGCTCACACTCTTGAGCGAACTCTTAACCCATGAGCCACTTGCCTGGATTTTTAAATAAACACCTCAAACCTAATAAGTACAACTCAGGAACTTTTACATGTTCTTTTTGCCTGGAAAGCTGTTTCTCTTAGATGTCACAGGCATCACTTCGTCAAAACTTCTGGGATCTGCTCAAATGCCCCCTTATTAGTGAGGCCATCCCTGACCAGTCTATCAGAGTAGCAACCATACCTCCCAGCCTCATTTACCCCTCCTGCTTGATTTGAATCTATAACAGTTAAGGCCTCATGACATATTGTCTACTTATCTGTTTTAGCCTGCCTCCTCCTCCTAGAATGTAATCTCCATGAAGGCAGATAGTTTTGACTGATTTTTTCCACTACTGCTTCCCTTGGAACTAGACTCATTCCTGGCCCATAGGAAGTAAGTGCTCACTATATTTTGTTGGATGAATGAAGATACTGCTATTTTATGTTTTAAAAGGTTGGTACCAATTTTCATGGGTATTTTTTCTGTTCAATGAGGAAAGCTATCTAATTCATTGGAATAAATGTTTTCACCCATGAAGCTCAAATGTTTTAATTTTGAATACAAAATGAGCTAAAAAATATCTTTCTCTCTCTCTCTCTCTCTCTCTCTCTCTCTCTCTCTCTCTCTCTCTCCATTTCTCTCTCTCTCTTTCTTTCTCTCTCCCTCTCTCCATGTGTTTCTGAAAGTATGGTGAACAACTACACAAAGAAAGACTTTTGGGTACAGAATACGTAAAAGAGCTAGTTAAATATTAAAAGATAACTTTAAAAACCTGGCTGAACTATAAAGAAAGCATAAGAATAATAAAACCAGAAAATATAAGAAAGCTTTATTCTATAGAGGTTAATGTTCTTTAGAATAGTTTGTTTTAGAGCTCATATTTCTTCCTGGTAACCTAGAAGTTTCCTACTTAAAAAAAACCCAGCAAAATATTGGCATCACTTATCTTTTACCGCCTTCTTCCATCCTTCCCTCCTTTCTTCCCTCCCCCCATCCCTCTTTTTTCCTTTCTTCATCTATTTTTCTATCTATCTATCTATCTATCTATCTATCTATCTATCTATCTATCTATTTATTATCAGGCCTCAGGTATTCAGAATTAGATGAATGAAAACCTTTATTTCATGATGCATCATCATTATCCATGAATTTCCCTCTTTTATTTTACTTGTTTTTGCATTATTTAATATTATAATAAACACAAATAAATTCCTATTTTTCTATTGTCTGGAATAATTTGTATAAGATTGTGTTATTTATTTTTTCTACATGCTGGGGGACAGTCACTAGTGAATCAGCTGGCCTGGAGATTTCTTTATATTGAATTTTGAAGTCACAGATTAAATGTCTTTAATAAAATGAGGACTGATGAAACCATTTTTATCTTCTATCAGTTTAGTAAGTTATGTTTCTAGGGATGTGTCTAAGTTGTCAAAAGTATCATAAAGCTGTCCATAATAACATTTGTACTGGTGTTTCTGTTTTGATTTTCGCTATTAATTATTTAGACTTTCTCTTCCTTCCTTCTGTTCCTCCTCTGCTCTTTTCCTTTGGTCATTTTTGCTAAAGGTCTGTCAACTTTATTGTTGTTTTTTTTTTTAAAGCTAACTTTTAGCTTTACTGATATTCTCTATAGTGCATTGCTTTCTATTTTCATGAATTTCTATGAATTATTCTATTTTCATGCTCTGACTGACCAATTTCTTTGAGACTCTAATATTTATTATTTGATTTTATTTCAGCATTTACTCATACCTATTAAGATTTTCTAAATACTGTTGTATATGTTGTTATTATCTAATTAGTGTATGATGCAATCGTCTCTCAATAAACGGGATGAGTTTTTTGAGGAAAACAGTCCCCACTACAGTGGTAGACATATGGGACCTCAAAAAATACTTTATAAATAGCTTTTGTTCCCATGTGAAGGTAGCTTAAAATAAACAAAACTCTTGCCATTAGACTCAGATTGTATTAAGATCAATACCAAATTTTTACAGTTTATTTTTTTCTATTATAAAAATATATATAACACATTAAAGAATATTTGGAGAAAAGAAAAAAAAAACCCGACCTTTAATTCTACTATCCTCTCACAGCCATGATAGCCATGATTAACAACTTGGTCTATTTGCTTTTCAATTTTGTTCCTTTTGTGTATTTTCAAAACCTAGTAGCCATACAAATTTTAACTTTTTTCTATGTAAGTCTTATATAGTAGTTTCATTTCATTAATTGGACATAAATGTCCATTTCATTTTCTTCCAATATTTTTTTTTTTTTTTTTGAGGGCAGTGTCACTGGCCCTCATATGTGGGACCCGAACCCGGGCCGCTGGCTTCCCAAGCCAGCGCTTAACCACCGCGCCACTTGGCCGGCCCTTCTTCCAATAATTGTAAGAGAATTCTCCCACAGGTCCCAGTGCAGCAAACTTGCTAACTTGTTCGCCTGCCTGTCCTGACAGGGGTTATTCAGTGAATTAGTCAGCTAGGGCTGCCGTAAAAAAAAAACCGCAGGCTGGGTGGCTTATACAACAGAAATATTTTCTCATGCTTTCGGAGGCTGGAAGTCTGAGAGCAGGGTGCCAGCATGGTGGAGTTCTGAGGAGAGCGCTCTTCCTGGCTTGCTGATTGCAGATGGTGCCTTCTAGCTACCTTTTTCCCCACATGGCCTTCTTTTAGAGCATGGGGAGGGAGGGAGAGAGGGAGGGAGGGAGAGGGGAGGGGAGGGGGAGGGACCTAATATGACCCCAAAGGCTTCATGTCCAAATACCATCACACTGGGGCTACGGCTTCAACACATGAATGCTGGGCGGACACAGTTCTGTCTATAATATATAGTATCAGGGGAGGAAAAGCCATATTCTTTGCTCCTGCCTTCTGACACTATGTGAAGGCAGCTGAAGGGAGGGAGGAAGGGATGGATTTTCCATTCATTTTGGAAGAGGCAAACAGACTTTTTAAAAATGACAAAATCTAAACATTCTAAATAAACAGAGCTTTATGCAGGAATGTACTGTGTCACAAGAGCTGTAATAGAAGGTAGATGACACTTCCCTTGTGTGCATTTAGATAGGCGGTCACTACTTGCTCTTTTAATGTTATGGTCACCGATCTCCCCAAATCTACTGTAGTCATCAAGTGCTTCCTCATAAATACAGAGGGTGCCAAAATATGTATACACATTTTAGGAAAGAAAAAATTATTAAAATTACAATAATTTATATCGATAACCAAAGATGAATACAAATCATCTGTATACATTTTTTTTTGGCGCTTTCGGTATTTTCATCTACTGACTGAATTACAATTATTGTTTTATACCAAGGTATTTCTGAAAATAATATGAAGCTGAAATTTAATATATTTAGTGTATTTTTATCACTTTTTGCCCCTATGGCTACTCAAAATGTTAGTTGAAGGGCCAATGTTTATAAAATAATAGAATAAATTTGCTGTTAATATAATAGCATAAATTGTATCATACTTTATTGGTAATATGTGTCTTTTTATATGCTGTCTCCTTGATTCTTATGGGATTTTCAGGCATGGTCAGTATAATTTTTTCCATCTTTCAGATGAGGAAACTAAATATCAAAAAGTTGACAACTAGCTCAAGTCTCACAAATATCAGGCTTTTGATTCTCAGTGTTGGTTCCACTTTACTGTATTGCTTTATATATGTTCATATTGTCTTTTATGTATCTTTAAATATTTTGCTCCTTAACTGCAAACTTGGGACATTTTAAGACCATATTTCAAGGTAAAATAGAGTGATTCAATATAGGATGGGCTTATAAAATGAGTGTTTTGTGGTACATACAATATTATGAACTAAAAGGTAGTGTAAATTTGTATAATTTTTGAGAGTTTTGGTCTGATTCCATACAGTCTAAATTTGGTGTTGCTACTGTGCTTTTTTTTTTTTTTTTTTTTTTTTTTTTAGAAATACATTTTCAACCAGTCTTACAAGTTTATCAATAATGTTATTGCATCCTTTACAATTTTGGAGTGTAGACTTTATGCTGAATTATAAATTAGTTCTTATTGCTCTTTCAGTATTTAACAATATGATAGGAAAGATAGCTTTCTTGTATAATTCCCCACCTCTCATGTTAATAGACATTTCATAAAAACATAAGTGTTTTATTGTTTGAAAACACATCCTGCCTCATCTTCTTTTAGGAAAATGTGAAAAATATATTTAATATACCAAATTCTTAACAATAAAAACCTTTCATACTGAGAGAAATGAATGCTATTCTAAAAGTGTTCAGCAAACCTTTAGGAGATTCTTGTAAGACATAAAAAAGCTGTTTTCAATTCATCACAAGAATACCGTGTCTTGAATCCAGGCATTTCTCTCTTCATTGTGCATTCTATCAGGAAAAGGAAAACCAACAGGGTTCAGCTAATTTTAGTTAAGCTAATTTCTGAAATTTCAAGAGAGATTGAGTATATAGTCAATAAATATTGATGGTGGCAGGAAGTTACCTTCCACGGTGGATTATATTATAGATATTTCTTATCCCAAATAACCATGAAATATAATATTTTACATTTACAGGTAAGTACTTCATTTATATATCCTGAATCAAGATTGAGAGGACACCATTGATATACAATAGAAATAAAATGTGACACAGTTATAATTTAAAATTTTCTGATAGCCACATTAAAAATACATTTTATATAACCTAATATATTCACTATTTATCATTTAAATATGTCATTAGTATGAAAAATTATTAGTTCCATGTTTTTACTAAATCTTTGAAATCTGGTGTATAACTTACAGCACAGCTCAATTCATACTAGCCACATTTCAAGGGCTCCTAGCCACATGTCACCATAATGACAGCACAGCCTTGGATTTTGGGCTCGGCTGGACCTCTGTCACTCATGTCTGTGATAATGCTTGGCACCTAATAAATGGACCATCAATGTTTAAAGAAATGGAAAAAAAAACGGTAGCAAAGAAAGGTCATAGAAGAAATTTGTAGTCAGAATTGTATATGTACATATTAGCAGGATGACCCTGGTTAGGATATTTATCCTTCCTAATCTCATTATTCTTTTGTAGGAATGTGATATTTGTATTTGCCTTCCATAATCACTGTGAAAGAATTAAATGAGGGCAACATAGCACCTACTTGGTTTCCTTTCATCCCATTCCTTTCTGAAAGCTGAATGAAGTCATATGTTTGATTACTTAATCTGTTTGTATTTACTTTTATTATATCTAAAAAAAATGTACCAAACACAGTACATTTTTTTTCAGTTTCAAGTGACTGGAAAGGAAGGAATTACTATCGGAGGGTAGGAGGTTCTTGGTGTCAAGATTGTAGTCAAGGACAATTAGGTCAAATTGCTTAGCAAGCCTGTGATCTTAACTATAAATCGTTTATAAAACAGCCATTAAACAAACAGATCTACGTTCAGGTATATGATCATTTTGGTAAATAAGTTTCAGTCCGATAGCCAATTTAAACATAAAGGCACAATCACTTCAGATCTCATTTCCCGCCATGGCTCAGGGAATAGCAAGGAAATAAAAACATGATCTATTCTTTTCTGCACTCACAAATACACCTACACAATATAATATACATACAGAAATGTGCAAAAAACATATACATATAGTGCAGGGCTGGCTTTGTGGGACTGGGACCCTACAGCCACACAGAACTACCCCCTCAAAAAGGGATCAACACTGGCTTTTTAATGCTCTATGGTCGCATCTTGAAATTCTTAATGTTTCTTTTAAATTGGTGATTTGTAAGTGAGTCTGATAGGACAGTGAACATGCATGTAAGCTTGGAGCCTTGGTTCCTAATTGGTCTCACCTCCTGTTGCCCCTCCACCCCCCCCCCCCATGGATGGGGTCTTGCCAACCCACTCCCAGGTTCCAGCCCAGTGATGGCAGCCACCTTCTGCCCCAGGTATGGGCCTGGGTGCAGGAGCAAGGGAGGTCTGGTGGGTGCATGCAGCCTGCACACTGATGAGGGTCTGCCCTCGTGCAGCCAGTGTCCCCATGCTCAAGGGAGCTCAACATTAAATAGCAAATAGAAAACACCGGAGAGAGAAACTGCTGAATAAATGGAAGCCTGGTGTAATATGATGAATAAAGTTAACACTGTGTAAGCACTACACAGATCATAAAATAGAATATTCTAAGCTCCCAGTAGTTCCCGCCCCCCTGCTTCTTGACTTTTTCCAAATAGAGCACTCTTAACCACCCCTAAGAGTTATCCATTAGCTTTAGTTCTGTGTTAACTATTTTGTGCTTTTCTCTTGAGTTTTACCACCCAGAGTGATGGTGAGTTACTTGTGCCTATTCTTAAATTTTATATAAAGTATATCATACTGTGTATAATTTCCGTGCCTTACCTGTTTTGCTCAATATTGCTTGTAAAATGTGTCCATCTGCCACATGCTGCTCTCGCTTATTTATTTCCACGGCTGTACAGTATACCATTTTAGGAATATGCGTACATTTCTCAAAACCTGGGACTGTGTCTTGTTCACCTTGTGTTCTCAATGCTAAGCACATGCCTGGCACATAGTAAGCATTAGGTGTTTAAGCATTAGGTGTTTAGCTGTACCTAGTAAATATGAAATAAATGCCTGCTGGTCTTAAAGATAATGAAGCCAAAACCATGTATTGAACTGAAATATGTATTGGGTGTAATAATTAATTCCTTTAGCCCAGAAGAAAACCATGCTATGTTATATCTCTATGCTTTAATAAGTATTGTTTTCTTGATTGAATATAGCTGTGGTAAATAATTCTTTTGATTAAAAAAAAAAAGAGTTGAAAAAAGGAAAAAAAGTAAGCCCGGACCTGTAGGTTACTCTTATTGAATATAAATGTCTTAGAACATAAACCCCTCAAGGGTAAGTACTATGTTGTGTGTGAATTCTGCTAGGTAACCACCCATTAATTATTTGTAATTAAGAAAAGAACAACTGATGTTTTCTTTATTTCTCTCTCTAAAGCATATGACAAAGTGTAATATGAATTTTACAGACCAGTAGACATGTTTGTGTGCCCTGAATATGTCTTGAGGCTATCCTAAATCAGGGAGAACTATTCATTACTGTGTCCTAACTCACAAAGTCAGTCATTCTTCAAGTTCAATATCCTGGAACAATATTCTCGTGTTCTAGAATATACTTAAAACCAATGAGAATCTCTGATGTTTTTTGATGATTGAGCTTTGAAGGAGGTCCACATTTTCCTGTGCAGTGCATGAGATGGGTTTATAGTTTAGACAGATGAAGGCAATAACTGCTCAAATCACAGTTTTCCTTCTTTGCTAAAGGGGGAAAAGGATACTTTTGTCATTCCTGAGTGCTTCGCGAGAGGTAAAATATTTCATTGCTTTTAAGTTGGAATTAATTTTTAGCAACTATTCAAAGAATCTATTCAATTGCACACCAATGGGTATGAAAATGGATTCCCTATTTTTTTATGGCCCTTCATTTTTTGTTATCAGTTTGTGCTAAGCTATGTCCACTGGGAAATACAGTGTGTATAAGGGATGTTCCCTTCAAGCATTTCACATGTATGAATCTTTTAAACATGAGGGAGTGAAACTATGCTGGCAAAATAGTCTATAATTCTATTGCTTAAAAACAAATAAAAGCCGAGGTAGTTTGACTTGAAGACTCACTGGTGTTTAGGCAGTTCTTCAAAGTGCCATTGATTAAATGTCATACTAATTACTTGTGCATCAGTCCTTTAAAGCATATGACTGGGAGAACATTTTATGAGGGTGGTTGTTTTTTTTTGCTCTCACTATTTGAAATATTTCTTCTTGAAATGTTCCAATATACACTGAGATTTTATCTTTGTCCATAAACAGCCAAAATTTTAATGTGGGTTGATTTACTGACAGTGACTTTTGAACTAATTTTTAGAAACAGAAAGCAAGAGCAGAAGGACGCATGTCTTGTCAGGGAGACCACTTCATGGACGGTATAGTGGCCTTACCACTGCACTGTACATCTGAAGCTGCCACTGAGCAATATATGTCAACTATAATTTAACACATATATAGTCATGGGATGTGGAATATAGTGTGGGGATGGAGTCAATGAAATTGTAATAGTTATGTATGATATCAGGGGTAGGGGGGCAAGGGAGGGGGAGAGGGGTGTCACTTTGTAAGGGGTGAAAAAAATAACTTGCATTGTTTTGTACATATGTAACTAACAATAATAATAATAACAATAATAATAAAAAAGTTAAAAAAAGAGAGCTTATTTTTAAATTTGCCTGTTTTTGAAGGTGGTTTTCCAACCAGATTTCCAATCCTTTTTTGATATTAAGGCAGTTCCTCTGGCATAAGTTTTTTAAATTGGAATTAATAATTCATGACCATAGTAAATTACACGCATGCCATAGAATATTTTGTAAGCTTATCTGGCTTTAGGAATAGAAGACTAAAACATATAAATAAGGATAAGTGAATGTTATAAAGTTTTCTTTTTCTGGGTGTATAATTTTTGGTTTAAATTACTCTGTGGGGCAAAATTTGGTTTGGAAATATATTGGAGAAATATTTAAGTGACTGATGAATTTTTCTCTTCTTGTGTTTAGAAAAACGAGTCCATTTATTTTCACTTATAAAAAAGAAAACACGTAGACTTTTAAAAATATTTCTTATGTTCTTCATGACCTTAATTGCCCTCAATCATTTTCATCTAATTGTATGTGAATGGAAATGTTTTATCACAATTAATCGGTAGAACATGAATTTTTAAAATTACATGTCATTTTTTTTCAATTTTTAGTGTTTCTGAAATAGAACATAATTAAAAACAGGTAGGATTTTGTTCCTAATACCATAAGTTTTCAAAAACAATTTACATTAGAATTAATAAATTGATGTTGAAGAAAACAATTAGTAAAATGTGTAAATACAGTTATAGTAGTTTTATTCTTTTCAATTATAATTCCTTTCTATTTTTCTATTGCTATGTTTTGTCATAGTTAGGATTTTAAGCATCATGAAAATAAGAACAAATGTTTTATGTAGAATACATCAGGATCTGGTTGTTAAAAAGATTTTAATATATTCTTGGCTTCATTAAAATTGTCTTTGTATCACAAGATTGGCTTCAGAATAAAAAATAATAACTTGGATAAAAAGGATAATTTATTTAGTAAAAGGGAGAACCTTAACTAAGCCAAAAGCCTTAAACTGAGATGATATAGAGGTGGAAAATGTTGTTCGAATCTAAGGAATTAAAGAAAAAAATAGTTAAACAAAAGAAGGAATTTCAAGGAAGATGAGAAAGAACAGTAAAAAAAGGGAAAGCCATAGTTTTGTCTTATTTATAATGGGGGGAGAAAATCCTTCAAATATCTATTTCTCATGGTAAACATGAGACATAGATGAGATTCTTTATAGCTGTGATTATAACTGATATTGCTTTAAATCTATGTATTAATTGAGGGATATAGAACAACAATCTTAACACCAAGTCTTCAACCCATGAACATAGTATATCTCCACTTATTTAAGTTATCCTTAATTTTGCAGCGATATTTTACATTTTATAAATTATGTATTTTATATTTATGTAAAGTTTTTACACTATTTGTAAAATTTATCTTTAATACTTTGAGTTTTTGAAGCTATTGCAAATAATATTGATTTTTAATTCCTTTTACTAATTGTTCGGTAATATATAGAATATAATTATTTTTTTCATTGAATTGTACTCTGCAACATTGCTAAATTTAGTTATGAGTTCTACTAATTTTCTTTCCGATTCATTAGAATTTTTTATATACACATCATATCATTCTGAATAAAGGTAGCTTTTCTTTTTTCTTTCCAAATTGTATGTCTTCTTTTGTATCTTTGTCTTGTTTTATTACACTGGTTAGGAAGTCGAGCACAATGCTGATTACAGACATCCCACCTCGTTTCAAATCTTAGGCAGAAGGCATTCAATATCTCATCATCACATATGATATTAACTATAGTTTTTTGTAAGTTCCTATTGTAAGTATTAGGAAGTTTCCATTTTTTCCTAGTTTGTAGTAAAATACTTTTTTTAAATCATAATGTGTGTTGAATTTTGTAATATTTTTTTATGCATGTACTTAACTGATTGACTTTTCTTTCAGTATACATTGCTATAGCGAATTACACTGATTAATTTTCATATGTGAAGCCAACTTTATATACTTGTACCGAATCATATTATGTTTTTCATATCTTGATGGATTTGATTTGCTATTGTGTTGTTAAGGACTTTTGCATGTATATTCATCAAGGACATTGACCTGTAATTTTCCTTCTTGTAATACCCTCGTCTGGCTTTGCTATCAGGGTTATAGTTGCTTCATCAACTGAGTTGAGTTTCCTGCCTGTCCCAGTCACCAGCTTGCACTCTTGCAGTGTCTGGTTTAGAGACAACTCCTCTAGGTCCTTCTGTTCCACCTCGAAAGCAAGGCTAGACCCACACACATGCATTTCAGAGCAGGTCTCCCTCAGACCTCCTTCCCTACCCCACACTTTCTCATCTGTACTCATGGAAGCCTTTAGAAGAGAATAAGAGGGTGGGTGCAGGTGCTTCATTGTCTGAGATCCCAAGGATTCTCTGCTATCAAGTGAGTCTATATTTGGCCTTTAAAGATATTAAAATTTCAGCTATTTTCTCCTTGCCCGCTTCTGTGGTGGTCATCTCTTCTTCCGATGGTCTGCCCAAGGTTATCTGTATTTTCTCTCTCAATGGAAGACCTTGTGAACATTGTATTGCAGTTCATCAGGTTGCCTTGGGACCTCAGCTCTCTGAAGGGCTGAAAAAATTGCTTTATAGACTATCTGGCTTGTTACAGTGTGAACGATTTTGTTTTGTGATTTTATATATTTAAAGTGAAAGGTGAAAGCTATGTATTTTTAAAGATTTTGAAATGATATTCCCTAATATTGCACCAAAAAGCCTATAGATGGGTTTAATTTTCTCTCTCTTATCCTTTGGCTCTGAGCTCAACTTCTCAGGATCTATTTCCTTTCTTATTAGAATGAATAATACTGAAAGGAAATAATTGACTAATTAGAGTATCCTAAGCTAAAAAACCCCCAACCATATAGATAGTTTTATAATTGAAAGAATGAAAGATCGTGAGAAAAACAAACAAACAAACAAACAAACAAACAAACAAACAAAACAGGGCTGGAATCTCAGCAGACCAAAATATTCTGAGCTTCAGCTTTTTTTGTTTTCTAAAATGGGAGAGGTAATTTCTGTTTTATCTATTTTTCATTGGAGATTGAGGCTAAAATGAGATGGTGTATGTAGAAGCTGTTTTAAACATGCTAAATAGATGTAAGTTCTATTTAGTGATAAATAATTTTCAGAAAGGAGCATACATAATTAAACTTGAATGCTTGAAATGAATTTTCATCCTAATAATGTAATACTGATAATTAATAGTTTATGATCTTGAGGTGGCAGTGAGGTGAGAGCATTTTTTATACACAGGAATAATTGACAAATATTTACTGAGCACTTACCTTGTGACCTCTGCTGCTGGAGAAACACTGGTAAACATAACAAAATTTGTTGACCCTGTAGTCCTTATGTTCTAGTGTAGAAGGTAAACAATAAAATAAGTTTCTGATGTTCTGCTCTAACAGGATGGTTCTGACCTAGAATTTTAGAATATTTTAGAATATTTTCAACAAAGCTCCTTTGTGAGGGGTTGGTGGGAATATTGCTTAACTGAACTTCCTTGACTCTATGTCCAGTTCTATCCCTCTTTCATACCAAATATTGCCAGATAGAAAAGTATAGTTATTCATATTTTGCTTGATAGCCTGCTCTATTTTCCTGATGCTTAGCTACTTAATTCAAACTTCTCTTGGCATTGGAAAAGTTTATGCATTTTGGAATACAGAGATAAAAACCATTTGATTATGGCAAATATAAATATATACAAAAATAAATTAAGTAGGATAATAAATACACATGTCCCCATCACCCAGCTTCAACAATTATGACCTCATGGCCAGTATTATTTCATTCATGTACCCACTGAGCTTCTCAGCTCGGATTATTTGAAGCACTTTTTTTATATCCATCTATAAATATTTTTTCAGTTTTATTATGAAATATAAGGAATCTGTTTTTAAAGCATGACAAAAATATCATGATCTCATAAAATAATGAATAACAATAATATCAACTAATATCCAGTAATTGTTCAAATAACACATTTTTCATCATATTTGGATAGCGGCCTTCATTCAAATGGAGATGGGGTTGTTATATCACTTGGTTCCATCTTTTACAAGGATAAAGACATTTGCTACCAGTATCCATAATGGAAATGAAGATGTGTATCTGAATTTTGAAAGCAAGAAGATGTTGATTGAGGGTTTTTTTGTTTTGTTTTGTTTCATTTTTACATTTTGAAAACAGCATAAAAAATGCTATGCTAGGTGTATAGGAATATACATAAAGTTTAAGCATCAGCTCTGTCTTATATAAATATGTTATAGTCTTGTGGCTGAGTTAAAACACAAGAAAACATAGCCCACAGTACAGCACTGAGTCGTGTTCTGTCCCAGTGGTGGAGATGAGCAGCTCTCAGCCTCCATGGCTACTCATGTTGGTGGGTCATATCAGTGAGGAGATTGCCTGGCACATTTTCCTTAATATTGGAAATACAAAACTTTGAAAATTATTTAACTTTTTAATAATTAGGGTGGTTTCAGGTTATTTTTCTAATCATGCCAGTCACATTCCTTTTAATTCCAGTGTTTTTATGAGAGAAGAGAAAAAGATAATGGAGTTACAGCTTGGCCTTGAAAGTCTGGTGTACTTTGGGAAGGTGGAGAGTGGTTAGGGTGTGGTATGAGGGTATAGTAGTCAGGCCCTCCAGAGAACAGAACTAATGAGATTCTTTCTCTGTCTCCTTCCCTCCCTCTCAGTATAGGTATAGGTATAGATAGATATAGATATATCTTTATCTGTGCCTTCAGCTGTCTATCAATCTATATATTTATGTAGACATCTAGATAGATAGATTTTTTTCTCTTTCTCCATGTATGATTCTTTAAAATCAATCAATCCCTCCCTCCCTCCCTCCCTCCCTCCCTCCCTCCCTCCCTCCCGCCCGCCCATCCTGTCATCCTGCCCTCCTGCCCTCCCTGTCTCCCTAACCCTCTTCCTCTTCTTCTCCCTCTCCACCCTGCAATGGATGGAGGGATTTATTTTAAGGCATACCTCATAAAATTGTAGAAGCTAGTAAGTTCACATCTGCAGTGTGGGCTGCAGGCTGGAGACCGGGGAAAAGTTGATGTTGCAGCTTGAAACTCAAGACAGACTGCCAGCAGGGTTCTCTTTTCTTCAAGGAAGGTCAGTCTTTTCTATTTTTTTTTTAATTTTTTTTTTGAGAGCACTGTCACTGGCCCTCATATGTGGGATCCAAACCAGGACCACTGGCGTCCCAAGCCAGCTCCCAACCACCTCGCCACTCAGCCGGCCCAGTCTTTTCTATTTTTTAAGGCCTTCAAGAGATTGAATGAGGCCCACCCACATTATGAAAGGCGATCTGATTTTTGCAAAGCAGATATTAATCTCATCTAAAATTACCTTCACAGCAGCATCCAGGTATGTTCAACCAAATATCTGGACACTGTGCCCCAGACAAATTGACACATGAAATTAACTACAACTGGTAGAGAGAATGGCATAGGCAAATGAATAGAGATGGACTTTAGTCCTCTTTTAGGTAAGGCAAGTAGAGCACTTTCACGAGAGGAGACTCATATAAGAACGTAGTAGTTAGTAAAACCAGTAAGATAAATTGGGAAACAAACTTAATGTTGTCCTCAATTATTCTTAAAGTTGCTGCTAAAATAATACACGTTATGTTTCCAAAAAGAACCAAGTTTTGTTGAATTTGATCCGTTGATGTGTAGGAGTAAGAAGACAGAGCATCTGTAAAGTATTTTATTAGTACAGTCAATTTTCATTTATTTGTAATAATGGAAACAGGGCCCACATGGCTACTTCATAGATAACATTTAACAATGATGCTCATAATTTTCATCATTCACTCAGAACTTAGAATGTCACTTATATTTTTCATAAGTAGAAACATTGATTTATGGTTTATCTTTGCTTTCATTCTGATGATTATTGAAAGGATTGAAAAGAACACGTAGAAATTGGCTAATCCTTAAACCCAATAATTAACTATCGATCATAATAATGGAAAGTTTTTTGTTTGTTACCTTATTTTATGAATCTTATTTGTTTTATTTATGTGATATTTGCTGTAGCTTTATAAACTTGGTCTCTGTGAATCTCTCTGTACTTATACGAATTTAAAAATTTAATTCTCTGTAATACTATGCCTACAATTTTGTTAAATTTCCACCAATCCTATATAATCTATACCTTATAAGGTGACACAATAGCTTTGTCCTTGCTATGACTAGGGATGTAGAAATAAGTGGATTGAAATATTTGAAATAAATACACAGACAGAAGCAGGGCTAAAATGCTGTCTGTAATTATCCTTTTGTTTTTGTCATGAGAATCTTATTTCCTCCCTTGAATGTGTTGCTTTAATGAGCTTTTACTAAAGATAATGATATATTAATGAACTTCAATCTTCTGACAAGCCAATCATCACAAACAAATGGAAATAACTAAAAATTAACAATCTTTCTGAGGGAACAAGATTCTTCTTTTTGTTTTCTAAAAAGGCCAGCTGATTCCAGAATTTTCACAATAATTCTAACTTATGTGCAACCTGTGAATAAATAAAACACCAAAGATCTGTGAGGAAATGTTTTGTAGATAGGTTTGGTTTTCTAAAGCATAATCATCCTTTTATATTACAGAACAAATCTATCTTCATTATGGAACTTCTAGAAAGCCAAATGTTCACGTCTGTTTCCCTGTAGTTGAAAGGGTGTGGCATGTGCATATTTCCTTTAATGATGGAGCATATATGTGAAGGCACCATGGGAAGACATTCCCTCTACCCACCTGTACCCCCCAATCATTCTAGGAGCCAGATTGCCCAACACTGGGATGAACCTCTAAGTTGAACCCTTCAGCTAAACAAGCCTGCTTCTGTTCATTGACTTAGCATTGAAACTGTTAAAATATGTAAGACTTGATTTTGTCAGATTATGTGCATGCGATGTAAAGACCAAACTGGGCAGAGGGTGAATCAAACATGTTCAATGTGCTTATCCCTTTGTGTCTTTCTCAGATGTGTTTGTCTCAGGCTCATGGACTGCTGCCTAATTCATTCCTCTAAAGCTCAGGCTGCAATTCTGGCTTCACAAACGAACCATGGGTTAGGTCTTATAGCAACTGGTAAGAGGAAAAAAAAAACACAAAACAATTAGGGTAGCTTTAAAAGGTGGCCATATATGAGTCAAGTACTTAGAATTCATGAACCCCACATTCAGCCCATTCAGAACAAAAGTAAAGAATCGAGTACAGACAGAACTTTGATCAAACCAGAAGCTGTCACTTGCCGCACTTTGGCATACTTTTGTTTAGTCCTTTTGATTATGGATTTTTTTGGTTCATATTTAAAAGCATAAGGTATATAATATTTTCAATTTTCTGTATTATAGTTTTCATGTAAAAAAAACTTCACAAACAAAATTTTTCTTGTTATAAAATAATCCAGTGCATATATGTACTACAAGTTACTTAACCAATTTCCCATTGCTGGACATTTATGTTACTCTCAATGTTGTTATTGTGTATGGGTCCCATAATCACACCCAGGTTCAGAATTTGCTAGATGTGCTCATGGGACTCAGTATATAGTCATATTCACAGCTGAGGTGTATTATAGTGAAAGGATACACAGCAGCATCAGCCAAGGGAACAGGCACATGGGCTGAAGTCTGGAGCAAACCAGGAGCAAGCTTCCAAGAGTCCTGTTCCAGTGGAGTCACACACATGCACTTAATTCCTCCAGCAATGAGCCACGACACATGTGACATACTGTATACCAGGGAAACTAATTAGAGACTCAGTGCCCAAGGCTTTGATTGGGGTCCGGCCACATAGGCATATGCTGCTTAGCACGCACCAGTATTCCTGATTTCCAGAAGGAAAGCAGGCATGCTGCATAAACCATAATGTTTGCACAGTTTAAGCATAGGGAGATACCTTTATCTTTTAGGGAAAGTTTCACTTCAGTGTAGGAAACTATTTCCCAGATGCCAGCCAGGGTGAACTTTGCAAGAGCATCTTTCTAAGACAGTCTCAAGTTTGTTGTGTTAATTATTTTCCACACAAGTATTATAAATAATGCCGTAATAAGCATCTTCGTTAAAAAAATCTCTTGGCATATTTCAGATTATTTCCTCATGAAAGATTCCTAGAAATCGATATTACATAAAAATGTGAATATTTAAAAGACTTCTCTTACTGACAAATTGCATTCCCAGAAATCTTTTTCATTTTTACCAAGCATGTATGAGTGTGGGCCCCAAAACCTTGACTGAAACATGTAAGATCCATATAGTCCAAACATCAATACATAATAAAACTGAAGAAATTATTGGGTTGTCGGAAAAGTCAAGATGTATTTTTTTCTACGTTTTTCATTGCAAAAATGTGTCATGACTTTTCTGACAACACAATACTTTAAAAACCTTAAAATTATATGAGACAAACAAAAGACTAGTTAATCATTGCTTTCTTTTGTGGTGGGGGGACACTAAAAACAATCCCATTGAATTATCACTCAATATCTGCTTTTGTCCTAGATCTCTCTCTCTCTCTCTCTCTCTCCCTCTCTCCCTCTCTCCCTCTCTCCCTCTCTCCCTCTCTCCCTCCTCCCTCACCCTCCCTCACCCTCTCTCTTCCCCTCCCTCTCTCTCCCTCCGTTCCCCTTTCCCCCACCTGTAAACCAATGACATCATTGTCATCTGTAAAACACACATCATCCTGCTCATTTTAACATCCATTCATTCAAAACTATTAGCACAATTCTGTACCAGCCACAGGATAGAACACTGCACGGGCTGCAGTCCCTGCCGTCCTGGAATCCTCAGTCTGCTGCCAGCATGAGCTGTATTTGTCAGAGTGCTTCTTGGCAAAGATGGTGGGTGAGCTGCCATCAAGAGGCATTTTCAGGTCACGTATTCAGATAGCTGCCCCTACGTTGGAGAAAGAAATCACTGATAGCCTGCTTTAGTTAATCAAGACTCTTTACTTTCTAAGCCTGAGGCCAATGTTTTCCAAAGCTGCTGTGACACAGCAGACTGTCTTATGTTCTGAGAGGGGCATATAAATTTTGATTCTACAGATTTTGTGGTTCCCCACTCCACTAGTCCCCTAAAATTTGTGGTCGTTAAAGACAAATGTAAAGGAAACATTTATTTTTGTATATATGTTTGTTAAAAGAAGTTTCAACAAATATTTTCTCCTTCTAAGTAGAATATGCCCTGGTTAGAAAAAGGAGTAAACTTTAATGTTAATCTCATGCCTCCCTAGAAGCGAATATCCTTAAAATTCTATGGTGCTTTCTGTAGAATTTGCTTTTGTTCATACTTTTTTATATAATTTTGATTCTTTTTTACCTAAAATTATATAGCCTTATTTTAAATGTGTTTTCTCTAAAAGTACAATTAGTTATAATTAAATGCAGAAAATTTGGAAAATAGAGAATACTCCCACCCCTCCCCCCAACACACACACACACACACACACACACACACACACACACACACACACATACACACACACAGCCCTTTACTATTGTACTACCCAGAGATACGCAGTTAAAACTCTGGTGTATTTCCTACAGTTTATTTTCCAGGTATCTGTTTTCCCTTAGTTAAACCACAGAGTGCCATAGAAACACTCAGAGGTTGTTCTTATGATATAAAGAGGAACTTTGTGAGGGGCCAAGTCATGATTCAGCTGATTGAATTTGAATCTTTAAAAGGAGAAAGGTTGATTTAGGTTCTGTGAAAATAACATAGTCATTATATTGTTCTTTGTTATTCTTGTCTTGTTTCCTGGGTCTCTAGGTACATGTTCCAAACATTTAGGTATTGTAAGTGCATGAGAAAAGAATATTGATTATTTGTTATTGTCCTTGGTACTCATAGGACAAGGTTCCATTTGCAAGATCATTTCATTTCAACTGTGAGTTCATTTATACTCTAGGAAACAACTTGTTTGGTTCCTGGGAAAGTAGAAAAAACAGAACAGAAACTATGACATAATGTCTGGCAGGACCAAGCTTTAGATCCTACCTATAGAATCTGCATGATTACATGTAATCCTACCATTGGGTTGTTGGAAAAGTCATGACGTATTTTTTCTATGTTTTTCGTTGCAAAAATATGTCATGACTTTTCCAACAACCTAATATAATTGAATACAGTGGTTACTGGAGGAACAGCTAGTACTCATACCATGATTTCTAACTTCTTTTATCCTTAATTTTGGTTCATGTCTTGGTCTTTGACAAGTGTTCGTTTAAACAAAAACTCATAATTTTTATGAGATTTCCAGGGTGTTGGTGTGTTTAGAATGTTTTTTCATCTTACCTTTATACATTTAAAAGAATTTGGTTATAAAATTTCTGTTTCACAACTTTTCTTTTTCCTAGAAATACTGTTGGTGGCATTGATTCTTTTGCTGTTTCTTAGAAGAAATCTGAGAATAAACTGAGTTTTACACTTTTGAGATTTTTCTTTCTTTCTAAGTATGTATGAAATTTTCTGTATTCTTATAATTTAAATTTTATTTCTGTAATTTTGCAGAATTAATATTTAATTAATAATTAATATTTCCTAAAATACAATGAGCCCCAATACTGAGAAGACTCACATCTTTTTTCAATTCAGGAAATTATTCAATATTGTATGTTTTCTTCATTTAAGGTTTCTGGTTTCATCCTCAGTAATGTGTATGATATTTTTGATGGGTATTTACTTTTCCTCCTCTTTAATCTATAATCCGTCTTGTAATTTTCATCTTTGGGTGCTTTATTCCGCATTCTAGGGCAGCTTGCCAATTCCAGTCATTTGATACTCTGCACTGTCTCTAACATCACTACTATTTCTGAAGCACATTTTAATTCTGTTATTTTTTAGTTTCCTTGTATTTCTTGCCTTTAAAAAAAACTTATCTCAATTTTTACTTACCTTACAAATATTGTTATGTTTTTAAAGTCTTAGTTTATTTTCTCCTTACTGCTTTTGGCCTCTAGTTTAAAGAGTTGGCTTGTTATAATGAAGTGAGAATGCCAACACTTTTCTAAATTCCTATTTTTATTTTTCTGGGCCTAGTAGAATATGTTGAGTTAAAGTCTTTTAGTAGATTTTCAGAATTGAAGACCATATTAGTTTTTCATGGTTGCTGTACCAATTTCCCACAAACCTGGTAGCTTAAAATAACATATTGGGTTGTCGGAAACGTCATGACACCTTTTTGCAATGAAAAACATAGAAAAAAAAGTCATGATTTTTCTGACAGCCCAATAGATTTATCCTTTTAGAGTTCTAAAGGCCAGAAATCCAAAATCAATTTTGCTGAACTAAGTCAAGATGTCCACAGGACCGGTTCCTTCTTTGGACTCTAGGGAAGAGTCTGTTTTCTTACTTTTTCCAGCTTCTGAAGGCTGCGTGCATTCCTCACTTAGCTCATGACCTCCGCAAATCACTCCAATCTCTTTCTTGCTTCTGTCATCAAATTTTCTTCTCCTGGGCCGGCCAAGTGGCGCGGTGGTTAAGAGCTGGCTTGGGACGCCAGCGGCCCCGGTTCGGATCCCACATATGAGAGCCAGTGACACTGCCCTCTAAAAAAATAAATAAATAAAAATAAAAAATTTTCTTCTCCTCTCTGCCTCCCTCTGGTACAGACACTTGTGTGTACAGGTAGGGCCCATCAGGATAATCCAGGAGAGCCTTCCCCTCTCAGGACTCTTAATCACATCTGAAAAGTTCTTCTTGCTATAGGAGCTAACATTTAAAGGTCCCAGGGATTAGGACATGAGTATCTTTGGGGCCATTGTTCATTCAGTCTACCATAAGGAACTTTACCCTTGTGTCACAGTCAAATTCTGAATTACCTGGGTTTGCACAGACACTTACCAGCTGTCTGAACTTTGGCATGTGACTTAATTTTTCTCCTCTGTTAAACAGGATAATCTCAGCATCCGCCTCATAGGGTTATTGTGCAAATTAGATCAGGTAATGTGTACAGTATTTAGCAATCCAAGTCCTCAGTAAATGTTGACTGGCATTGTCATGACTAGTGTAGGCCCCAGTGTGTTTACTCTGCCCTGAATAAGAAGAAATGGTTGTATGCAAAGTGAGTGATTACAAATAGAACATGCAGATTTTTCTAAACTTGGCTCTACGTTCATGTGGGTGCGTCTATTACCTTTTCTAGTTCTGTAGTTGATGAGCTGATGTCAATGCCCACTTTGCTTAATTCCCAGTAACCTGCAGACATCCATTTGGAATAGTTGGGCTCTGTGGAAGTGGGGCCTTTCCAATTCCACTCCTTCATTCTTTATGGCTTTTAGCGATTCAGCACATAAAAATTACAACCCCATTAGGCATTGTTATCAAGACCTGCCAGCTCCACCTCCTGCACAGGCTCTTTCCTTACAATAGGACTGCATCAAATCCTAGTGCTACAGTTAGGATTACTTCCTTTCCTTGTTGTTTTCCTAGATCTCTAGTGTCCAAGTGGATTGTGATATATGAGGGGATAGAGAGGTAAGTGGCTTTTCAAAAGCAGCACCCACATTTATGGAGAAATTGTTTGTGTTCTTTTTATCTTTTTTTCTTGAGAGGTATTAGGCCTTTTTCTAACATTTTTAAGGTGGGTTAGGGGTTTTGTTATTACATAAAAGTCAGTGATTGCTTTCCTCAATTCACTTTCAACATCCTAATTAAAGAACATTTTGTCTTATCTACAAATTGATGAATGGTTAGAGTTAAGTTTTTGTGACCCTGAGATTTTCCTTTTCAAAATTATTTTGACTAGATATCTATTTATTGTTCAGTTACAGTTTACATACAATATTATGTTAGTTTCAGGGGTACAACATAGTGATTAGATATTTATATAACTTACAAAGTTATCATCCTGATAAATCTCATACCTATTTGACACCATATATCATTATTACAATATTATTGACGATATTCCCTACTCTATACTTTATATCACCATGACTATTTTGTAATTACCAATTTGTAATTCTTAATCCATTATTTTTTTTTTTTTTGAGGCCAGTGTCACTGGCCCTCATATGTGGGATCCGAACTGGGGCCGCTGGTGTTCCAAGCCAGCTCCCAACCACCGTGCCACTCGGCCAGCCCATTAATCCATTATTTTTTATCAACCATCCCCCTATCACTTCTCCCATCTGGAAACCATCAAACTGTTCTCTGTATCTATGAGTTTCTCTTTTGTTTGTTCATTTGTTTTATTTTTTAGATTTCACATATGAGTGAAATCATATGGTATTTGTCTTTTTTTGACTTATTTTACTTAGCATTAATAGCCTCAATGTCCACCTGCTCCAGGTACTAGATGTTTCTGGAGTCAGTGGTGTGTGTGCGCTCCTCTTACAGTTGATCTGGTGAGTTCCTGTGAGTGAGTGAGTCTGTGGGCCCTTTAAGAGGACATTTGGGTTTCCTACAGCCTTCTATCCCACCCAGATGGTTGGAACTCCTACTGTTTTTCACAACCAGATGTTATGGGGCCTCTTCTTCCCGGCACCAGTACTCCGGGCTAGGGAGCCTGGTGTGGAGCTGGGCTCCTTTGCTCCTCCAGGGGGAACCTCACAGCCGAGGTATCCCTCCTAATTTTCATCTGCCCTGTGGAGATTTGGGACTAGACTCTTTTGCATCTGCTCCCCTCGTACCAGTATTGGTGGCTTCTTCTTTATATCCTTATTATAAAACTTCTGTTTAGCCAGACTTCAGATAGTTCTCCAGGTTGATTGTTCTATAATTTAGTTGTAATTTTAATATGTTTACAGAGGAAACCAGGTCAGTGTTTATCTACTCTGCCATCTTGAGTCTCCTTGAGATTTTCCTCTTTTCCTTTTTATAGTACAGTGTTTTAATGGGGCTGTCAAGGGAGCTGTCTTACAGCTGAAGTTAACAAGCTGTATTGAACCAGAAATCATGACATTTTTTTATTTTTATTTTTCCACTATTAGCTTGGAAGCATCTGCCAACTTTGTTCAAACACTTGATAATTCAGAAAGATGTCATGCAACAGTGATGCCACTGTTTTGTATTATATCCTAATCAGAATGAAGTTCATATATATAATAGATATGTAGTAGTAGTAATAATAATAATAATAATAATAATAATAATAATACTATAGTTATCCATATATCCGAAAGGAGTTATCCATATTTCTTAGATGTTTTGTAGCATAATATATAATATTTGGGAGCCATGAATATTAACTGGTATTCAGTGGATATGCATAGTTAGTCTGTTGAATCTTTATTTTTACTGAATCCTTTTGAAAACAGCTCATTATAAACAAGTGAAGGAAGGTAAATAGTTTAAGTAATTCTTGAATACATATTGTTCATTTTTGGCTATAAATTAACAATATAAGTTGATTTAAAATGGCCATGTCAGTCACCGATTTTAAAATTGGAACTAATATAACGGATGGAATTCAGCTGCCCAAGCCAGCTTCTGGAGTTTGATTATTCAAGTGATTAAGATGCTATTTGTCAACTCTAGTTTACCACCCCTTTTAATTATACAGATAATCAAACCAAGAACTGCTAATTCTGTCTCCTAACTATTAATTGTTTGTAATTACCTACAGATTAAAACTGCATGTGCAATTAACTCAAAGAATTAATTGTTGCAAGGGAATTGATAAAAGGGAAACAGAACAAGCTTGGCATAAAAGAGGCTGTAAGGACAGAGGACCACTGATCCCAGTGGTGTCTTGGGCTCTATCATGCCCTCATAAAGATACATCAATCATTCTTTCATTTGGGCTTCTTCAGCTCTGCTGGAGGCAGTTGCATAGACTATTTCTTATGCACATTTGGTGTCTGAAACTGTATTTGAAAAGTTTGAATTTCTGTTGTCTTTGGGTCTACTGCTGATACTCACATGACTTGGACAAATTCATCCAATTGCAATATGGAGGAAATGCTTGTCAATCTGTAATCTTTGTCACGGGTGGCTATTTTAACTAGCTAGGGATTTTTCTTTTCTTCCTCCTTTTCTTCTTTTCCCCCCCCTTATTCTCTTGGCAATATCAGTGTAGTATACAATCTTACCAGTTTTCTGTGAGCCATCTGAGTAATTCAAGTTTCTAAAATAACTACACTTATTAGACTTTAGAAATATCTCTCACTTGTGTAAAAATAATTGTCTCATTATTAATTACACAAATGTGAATATAAATGGGGAATAAAATAAAAAGCTGTGCCCACCTGAAATGTATTTAGAAAACTATTATCTAATTATAAACATCAAGGTGATGCTAGAAAGTAAGGGGAGATGGTCTGGTGAAAAATATTTGGTCCTGAATAAAAGTAGAACTTAAAGAAATCTATTTTTAGGGCTTTTCCTTTCTTTCTGATATTTGTGTCAGTTGCATCATATGGGGCCTTTCACTCTTAACAGTTTTGCTGCTGGGCCTTTCAATCAATGCTAAGTCAGCCTAGGAGCATGCATAGTACATATGCTTGGGGCACAGCATTGTATTTCATTTGGGGGGGTGGGGATATGAAACAGGTGAAAGACATTTAAGCTTCGACAGGGAAATAAGGTATACAGAAGACAGCAATATAACATGTACTAGTGTTATATTTTTCAAAAAGAGTCTAAATAAGTATCAAGAAAATAAGTAAGAGGACATCAGGGTGGGTACTTACTTAATGATACTTTTTCACATTCAAAGTTAGCTGCTATGTAGCTAATAACTCCTTGTTAACCTGATGGAACCATTTTGGTTTCTTTCCAAGTTTTGATAATGTATTTTCCCCAGATTTGTTTAATCTCAGAGTATTTTATTCTGTACTGCTGCCTGATAAACTGGGATTATTGATAAGATTTCTTATTTTTTCATCTATCAATATACAGCCTATGCCTTCTCTGCCCCCAATCTATCTATCTCTCCCCTGCCCTGCCCCCCTCCACCCCTAGAATTCAGAATCTTCATTTCTTTGTGGCATTATCTGTGAAGATTGTTGGCTCCCTGAAGGGTTTGTGAAGATTTAGTTTGATGTAGGACTCTGGTCTTCAACACTATCAGTTTATAACTTTCGAGTGACTTTGAGAAATAAACCAGAATTTGTGGCATGTCACCTTCTGTGCCTGGCTTCTGAGGAGGAATCATTAGCATAACATCAGTGTGTGAATGATTACCTTGAGGATTTTAGTGGAGGCTTTACTGCTTACTGAAGTGGAAAAGTTATAGCTGTATTTTCTAGTCTGATACCTGTACACTGGAGAAAAATAATGAATGGACTTCTCGACTACATGAGTCTTATTTTGTGGATAAACAAGATAAAATATTTGAAATGCTCTGGGCTTTCTTGGTAAAATAAGTTGTATGGCATTTCGTTTCATTTTGGGTTGGGCACTTCAGTGATCAGGAAGATTCCTTTTGCTTGCAGGATTTAACCTTGTGAGACTAAATCTTGTTCACCAGTGTTTACATAGCTGTCTTAATCACATTGCTAATGAACTAGAAGCACAGAGCAATTCCAGGTAAGATACTGTCCTTGCCCTGGAAGAGTTCATACATTTAAAAGGGAGTTTCGCTGCTCTCTACAGCTAAGATGGTGAACAACAGCTCAACCTGGTGCTGGGCTGCCTTGAATTCCCAGCGACAGCGGCATAGGCTGCAGCTCCTGCTGCAGTGGGCTGCCGTGAGCCACTGTGAGCGGCCATCCAATGGCCAGTGACCGATCTGCCTTACCCAGGAAGAGCACAATGATCACAATACCAACATGGGCCAGTGAAGCGACGTCCTCCACAATTAGACTGAAGAAACAAAGGACAGCAACCTGTCTGTTCCCCTTCCCCAATTCCCCAATGCTGTTTCCCTCTCCCACCCCCCCTCCCCCCTGCCCCCACCCCCCATAAAATCTTAAAAAAAAAAAGGGAGTTTTGCAAAAGAAGCCACCAGGGGTCAAGTGTCAAGTAGTGCTTCGAATTAGTCAAAAAAGCTGTGAGGGTTTAAATATCTCTAAGAACTCTTATGCTTTCCTTCTATATCTTCTTGAGTTTATAGAAGTCCTCTATTAAAGTGTAATATATATGGCCTTTCTTTTGCTATCCTCTTCCCAGGTTCTAATATTTTCAGGTTCTCTGTTATCTCCCCATTATTGACATTTGCTTCCATTAAAGAATTTCATTTTTTTTTATACAGAGTTGTGATTAAAATATACAGTGTATCATGTTGTCTCTTCTCGAGATTTGCCTTTTTGATACAGGGCAGAGAATCTTTTTGACTCAAAATGAAAGAAATACATATAAAATGAAAATGGGATAGTCTCTGTACATGATTTGATTAGGATGTGTCTGAAATGGTATCACAATTGTAAAATATTTATGTTACTATTCTGCCTCCCCATGGGACACTTAACTCATGATCCTGTAAATAAATGGAAGCAATAAAATAAAAGAATTTATTACTTTTGAGTGTTCTCTAAATTTGTTTGAAAGTAACCAGTCCATGGATGACTATTAAATTGAACATTTCAGGAAAGAATGTATGTATATGCATATATATTAGAAAGAAAAGTAGAAATATGAAAATAGTTTGATTCATTTGGATGGCAGGATTGAACTGAATTTTTAACTTTTGGAAATGGTTCATATTTCTGAGAAATCAACAAATCTTCAATTTCCTCCTTGTCATTAAAAAAGTAAGTTTTCTGAAGAAATCCCATATAACAACTGCCATGAGACAAGAAATATGTGGGTATACGCTACGCTTTTGCTCTTTAAACTTATTTACCTTAAATACTTTGCAGTTTCATAATTTGTACCTTCATAATAATTCTGAATTTTCCTTATGTAGCAGGGAGAGGAATGTTTTGTTTTTTTTTTTGCAATGTTATTCACAAATATGATTTTGCTTTAAATCTCCTTTAAAAAAAGTAGTCAATGTTCTTGAAGAGAAGGAAGTCAAAAGAAGGAGCCTATTAGTTTTCCAATGGGCACACAGTCTGTAATAAAAGTACCAGAGCTTTATAATATGAGGGAGCCAATTAATTGAAGCTCTCTCTTTCGATGCTATCACGTCATTTCTCTCCGATTAGATGACAAGATGTAATTTTAATATAGAATAATTGGGCCATAAAGATGATTTGCTTTCCTCTTTGTAACACTAAACAGTATGATCAGTGTGCACTTTTCCTGGATAATATTGTTTTAACCTACATTGATGTTTCTAACAGACAAAACATTCTACGATTGGAGAGGAATCGTGTCATTAAGGTCTTCCCGTTTCACTCAAGACTTCAGTTACCCAAGTTTCTCTGGATCATCGTTTCGGGAATATTGTACTGTAAGTATTTGTAAAACTGGACACAGAGTTGAATTGCAATTTCTCTGGCGAAGTATTGGGTTAATTTTGATATAGCATGTGAGATTTTACCATGGACCTATTTCATTCCTAAAATGATTCTTTATTGAAATTCATCTTTTTTCCCCCCCTGAAGTAGTGCTTTAGTTCTTTTATAATATCTTATATAAATCTTGCTGATCATTTTTAATCCTAAATATATGTAATAATTTTTATTTGAACAGCACTAAGAGCCAAAGTGACCATCACAATGGTTTGCCCCAAACGAGATAGCCACTATTTTTGTAATGGTACCTTACCTAAGAAAATAGAATGGAGGCCAGTGGAGAATGAAGACATCTATTAGAAGTGTGACAATTAGAAGACTAAAAAATACAAGGGAAATTTCATAAACACACATTGATGGTTTTTATGAATAAATTGGCACATGGGCATCTGGGACTTGAAAATGGGAAAAAAGGGCTTTACTTTAAGTTCATTTTTTCATCAGGGCAAATCCTAGCATGTCTTCATGTAAATAGTAGGAGAAAGTCATGTGATTTTGATGTCTTTTGCAACCATTCCTTAAAAGACTGCAAAATGCTGTTTTATAACATTGTGTCTCAGAGTGTCTGTATATATATCTGGGTTTCTTACATCTCCTGGTGTCCTGTTCTGGGTGTGAATGTGTCCATCTTATTCTTTTTGTCTTTCTGTCTTCTCATATCACCACATTATTTTTCTTCTTGACTTGTCCTTTGTATGAGTGTTTTTGGGCTGCCGTAAGAAAATGCCACAGACCTGGTGGCTTAAATAACAGAAATTTAGTTCTCAAAGTCCTGTAGGCTGCAAGTCCAAGATCAAGATGCCAGCAGGGTTGGTTTCTCTTGGAGACTCTTTCTCCTTGGCTGCCAGACGACTGCCTTCTTTCCATGTCCTCACATGGTCTTTCCTGTGTGTGTCCCTGGTGTCGCTCTGTCTTCTGATGACACTCACCAGTCATACTGGATTAGGGCCCTACCCTCTGACTTCCGTTACCCTAATTACCTCTTTAAAGTCCTCAACTCCAAATATAATCACACTGGGTTAGTGCTTCAATATATGAATTTTGGAGAGACACAATTCAGTATATAGCACCATTAGACAACTGAAATATATTTTAAAATTATTTTTCCTATCTGTTGAATAGTTCTTTACCATTAAAAAAATACAAATGTTGAATTATATATCTTTCCTGTAAACCCAGCCTTCTGAATTATGTCGTAGTTAACTTATGTTGAAAAATTCTTTGTAAATAAATACAACTAAAACTAAACATTGCAACCCTGTTTTAGGTAAGGGCATTATAGGAACATTATTAAGAAAAAAGATATGATTTTTTATGAGGGAATTATATGAATATTATGTGTCTTGAAATTCTACTAGTTTTTATAATTTACTACTTTCAGAATATATTAATAACAGTCCAGACAGTTGCCTCCAACTAACAGGATATATATTCTAATGCATACATATCCTTAACAAAAGTAATACCCATAGAAGTCTGTTTTTTATTATCTTCCAGTACAGGTGAAAAAAATGAACTGCTGCTTCTAAGCCCTCCAGCTCTACCCTGTTTTATGCTAACAATTTAGAGACTGCTTGCTGTGTGAAGTACAGTTAAACACATATTTCTGTGGGGGATCCATCTGGCAAAAGTAGACTTGATTGTGGGGAGCTCTGAATGTAAGCCTGAGGGTCTTTATTCATTGCTGAGTAGGAAATTAGTAGCCCAAAATGTACTAACCATAGCTTTACCATAATAGATGGTGCTTTAGGTATGTGCACACTTTGGGTATGTGAACCTGGGCATTTGGCTTCCTTCTCCTTCCCCCACAAAGAACAAACAAATCCTATATAAGAGGAGGGAAAACAAAAGTTACTGGTCATACTTTTATTAACATATTTACAGCCTCATCTCATAAACAAAAAAGCAAACAAAAAATTCATTAGCTTTGTAAAAATATTTTTTAGAAATGAAAAATTTCAAATATAACATTATTCTTTACATAAGCTTAATTTTGACCATAGAATGGGTTTGGCTAGATTTTTAACATGAGATTTCTTACTTTTCTTCAGAGAATTTTCTTGAACCATTTTAGTAAAGGAAAATTGTAAGAATCTAAGGAAACATTGTTCTTTTAACTGGGCAATTTAGGTATCTTTTTGTAATTCATTACCACATTATACAGTCAGAATACTCTGGGCATCCACTTGAAAGATTTTATTGCAAAATAAAAATAGTAAATGAATGTTTTGGGTTTTTTTTAAGCTGAGCCATCCTGTTGGCAGCACAATGGCAGCTCAGCTCGGGCTGGGCATCGAACTTCTATTGCTCAGAGCTCAGCTCACACTCTTGAGTGAGCTCTTAACCAACTGAGCCACTTGGCCAGCCCTAATTAATGTTTACTTATAAAATATCTTTGTTCATTTCTTTCTCCCACATGCCTATTTCTTCTCTCTACTCTTTTTCTTCCCCACTCCAATATAAAGCTATGTATATAAAATACACATAGTTGCAATTAAAAGCCCACATCTCAACAGTTAAGTTGTCTTGCAGCAAAAGACCATTGGATTTGTATTTTTGGAAGTCACTTCACCATCTTTCTTTACTGTGGAAGCCAAAGGAGTCAATCAAATTCTCTCAATCATATTGACCCATTATTCTGAAATGTTCTCATGTGGGAAAGATATTTCAGGGCCACTAGTAATAACGCCCACAATAGTTCTACAGTTTCCAGTTTACATGTGCATTTTTTTTTTTTTTGAGATAAGCCGGAGTGTGATTGTTACCAAAACCTGGACGAAAGAATGAAAACTTGAATGTAGAGAGCATTTGAACAGATAACAGATAGTAGGTTAAAGGAGTGAACAGGCTGTAGCAGCCCTGGGGAATCCCCCTCCCCCAACCTCCTGGGAAGCTATGTCTCCTTGTTCTCTAGGAAAGGGAACATTAACTAAATTTCTTAAAAAGTAATGAAAGAGAACAAACTGTAAAAAGGCAGCCAAAAAAGGCAAACATCTGTTCTTGAACATGTCTCACTTCAGTTCCTTTCAATGTTCTTAGGAATAAATTTATGTACTAGGGGAAGGCTCAGCACTAATTAGTTTGTTTTCATCAAACAAAATGCACCAGGCATGGGTATTGAATATGAATAAAAACTTTCATAGTGATCATAGGTAGACAGAGTTCCAGTGGACGTAGAAAGTGCTGGTCTCCAAGGTTATGATCACAGGCTTTAGATATTGCTGTTAATATTGTGTTGACTTAGATTTCCGGTAATTTGATTTTTTAAATGATCAGAAAATAATGTTTAAAAAGTCACATGCATTCATTAAACCATAGGTAGATTTGGCGCAAAGTTTTCTCTGTAGTTATGCACTTTTAAGCTAATGAGGTGTTAGCATGATTTGGAATAACAAATAGAGAGCTACTCAAAGGCAATGTGTTGTAGTACAAGCAACAACAGTCGTAATAGGTGTAGCTTGTAGAGCTTGGACAGATGTGTGATCCTTAACTCTGAATTCTTATGGCCAGATGTAATTTGGAGTTCAGAAAATTTCAGAAAGGTAACAAATTAAGCGGATCTGGAATCGAATTTGTAATTAAATCGCAGTAATGTTGTACATTAAAGCACAAGAATATTCTCATTAAATGGGAGATAGAGGTCACTATATAAGCCTTTTGTTGGTTGGTTCAACTCAGGGCTTGTCATCAACATCAGGTGAGTTAAATTTTACCTCCACATGTGTTATGAAAAATGTCTTGGTTTTCAAAGCTTTTTGTTTTTTTGAGTCTTAAATAAGGAATTGTAGACCAGTAGTAGTACTAGTACTCATAGTAATGATGGTAATAATAGTAGATGAAGATAGATGGGGAAGATAAGAAGATAGGACAGACACACACACACACATACACACACATATAGTTAGTTGCATAGAAAAATATTATGATCATATATTCGTTGTTCTTAATTTTTGTGCAAAATATTCTAAAATTAATTGTGGAAAGTCTGTTTATTTAATTCCCAGTGGCAGAAGCAGGCAGATAATACATCTCTGATGCTACCTTCTGTGAGAATTCTTCTCTGAGCCCCACCTAAAAGAGCACCACGGCCTTTATTTTTCAATGCATACCTACCTGACAGTATATTATTTACCTTTTTATTGGTTTCTACTTGGCCTTGCTCACTAAAATGTTGGCTCCACAAAGCTGAGAGTATTTTATTGTAAATCACTGATGCAGCCCAGGTGTGTAGAATAGCTTTTGTCATAAAGCAGAGGTTTAGAAAATATTTGCCAGATAAGTGAATAAAAGGATGACATTTCCTCTAACAGGAATACAAAAAAAGACTCAGATTCCCAAAGCAGTGAAAAGCACAGCCATGATTTTAATAGGAAGAGGAAAAAGAAAAAAAAAAAAGATAAAGATGCTGCATCAATATTGCTGTAACTAATTTTTTTCCTATATTGATCAGAAAGAATTGTACAATCCTTAATTATTTGTTCTGAAATGGACTTTAGCCCTTTCCTCTTTTCTGGAGTTTATGGCCACCCTCATTTAGTCTGCCAGTTCTCTTGTTGGTTTCTCGTTCTTTTTTCTAACCTCCTCCAACACTCTTATTAGAAGACCCCTTTGAGAATGCAACCAAGACAGCTTTTACCTACTAGCTGGAAAGGACCAAATCTGTCCCAGGGGCACAAACCTCAAACTTTGAGCTGTAGGAAATCCTGGTACAGTACTAGGTCACAGGTGGTGAAACCTGGTTGGGGGTTATCAGGAGGCGACATACATTCTCTCTTATTCCTAACAGTTATTGTGTTAGGAAGTTATCAGGCGATGGAGCTCCTGATCCAGTGACAAAAGGCAGTTTTAGGATGCTGTCTTCAGTGATCGATTCCTAATCTGGTTCCAGTTTTATCATTGAACCAAACACATTAGACAACTTTTAATCTCAAATTATTTTAGGTATTCGTATTTTTTTTTCTCCATTCTTCAGATACCTGTTACTACATATTTATGGCCATCTCATAAAGTCTTATAACACTTGCTTTTTGCCATGTATTAAAATAATTTTTTATAAACTATGCTTGTAATATATACATTAAAAAAAAACTTGGATGCGCTAAAAAATAAGGAATAAAAAAAGTCAACCATACTTATTGTAACAATGGATGCTTTATAAACTTATTTTTTCTTTCCAAAATACTGGACATCTTTTCCTATTGATTATTACATTTTTCTTTACCAACAAATCAATGACAGCAATGTTTCATTTATGGATATAGCTCATTTTTGGTTATTTTGGCTATTGAACAAAGCTTCAATACAATATAGTATACTATATTTGTAGTTAAATGTTTATGAATATTCTTTATTTTCTTAGGACAAATTCCTTGCAGTGAAATTGTTGGTATGCCCCTCCCCCCCGCCTTGTGCTTTGTCTTTCATTATATGTTGTTAAACTGTCCTCCAAAAAAGTGTTGGTTTTGGAATTGTACATAGATTTTTACTGCTTCTTCTACCTCAGAACAAAAGTATGCAAAGAAAAAATGAACAATAACCAAGTAAAATTAGATAATCATATATAGAAAGGGCTTCACATAATAGGACTGGATTACAGTAAAAGGTAATTATAGTAATTCATAGTAATTATATACATATAACTAATTATAACTGTAATTAATACCTTTATTAAATTCTTCAAGAATTCATAAAAACCTTTGCAAGGAGAATTTGTGATAGCTTATAAATATATATATACAACATGAAATATTATATCTTAAGACATTAGGGTTTATGGAAAAGAACAGAAAAGGTAAAGTGAAAATTTAAGTAGGTATACAAAATACATAATTTGGTATATTATGCGTTAGTAATAAGTAGGCCACAAATTTAGCTGTAGATGTTTTAGCAGCTAATAAAAAAAGATACGGCTAGTCACTTGATTCAGAGTATTACCATAAAATAAAAGCAAACCAGTAAAGTATACCAAGCAGATGATTATGAAGAGGGCAGTGTAAAATAAATGTAGTGTATAATGTACTAAGAATATACTATCAGAAAATGCAGTCATGTCCTAAAGTTGACCCTTGAACGACATGATGGTTGGAGACGCCAAACCCCAAGCAGTGAAAAATCCGGTATAACTCTTGACTCCCCCAGATCTTAACTATTAATAGCCTACTATTGACCAGGAGGTTTACCGATAACATAAACAGTAGATTAACACATGTATTGTATGTTATATGTAATCTTACAAAAAGTAAACTAGAGAAAAAATGTTATTGAGAAAATCATAAGGGAGAGAAAATACAATTAACATTTATTGAAAAACGTTTGTGTATAAGTAGACCGATGTGCTTAAAACCTGTGTTGTTCAAAGGTCAGCTGTACATACTGACCCTCATTTTAATCATAAGCCCAAAGCAAAATTTTGTGAAAGCACTCTTTTACAGGGGTTGGTGGACTTGGGGATGTGGGCTGCTGTGGGGTGGGGCTGTGGAAATGATAGAGTCCTAGTGTTCAGCTTTCTGCATGTTCAGTTCAAATTGGAGATAAGTTTTAGGACATCTTAAGGAGTGGGGGAATATCCTTTAGGCCTTTCCCACTCCATGGGTCAACAGCATTGCTATTGTCTGGAAACTTGTTACTAATGTAAAATCCCAGAACCCACCACCGATGTATTGAATCAGAATCTATGTCATCAGGATCAGCCCTGATTTATAAGCATATTCAAGTTTGAGGAACACTGTTTTAGATAATTCCCCATAATGTTTTATCTTTTAAGTGAACTTTTGACAGTGACAGTGTATACAAGATAATTTTTTTTTTCTGACAAACACCTGAAATACAGATATTTTATGTTAAATACATGTGGTGAGATATTAATGCATTTCCTTGTGAAAGTTGAGGAGCGAGATTGTAACCATTCAAAAATATAAGAAACACATTCTCAAATAATGAAATAGAACTACAGTGAATGTCAACACTGGTCTGGGAAAATATGCCAGATATTTTGATAAAGCTTCCACTGAAATGGATTATTCTGGACAATTTCACTAAGCTGATATAGTCATATCTATCCAGGTATATCCTTAGTCTCTAGGAATCAGATCTTAGTGATTTATAAGCACATGAAAGTTCGATAAGCACTATTTAATTTCTTATGAAAGTCCTCCAAACAAGGGATGATAGACAAGTTGTAGTTAGGGGGCTGGGCATCCTTTGACCCCCATGCATCTGATAGGTAGTTCTTAATCCCATTATATTAAGTCCTGCTGATTTTCTACAAAATCATTGGATGTTTTTCTAAAAGAAAAGAAGTGGAAAACAATATTGCTGAGTGCCAATCAATTAAATATCTAATGTAAACTTCAATACTGTCTTGTTCACTGTATTCTATTGTCAGAGCTTAAAAATCTTTTGCCTGCATCACCAATTTCACATTCTGAATGAAATAGTATGTTGAGTCTGAATCCCAGCTACCTCCTATTTGTATAGCCAAGGTAAAGATATTAAACTTCTCAACTTCTTTAGGAAAATTGGGAATGAAAACATCTCTTTTTGCAGAGTTTTGGTGAAGATAGAAGAAAATGTCCATAAAGCACATATTAGGCTGTAATTATCAGTTATAACAATTTATTAGTTCTGTGATACATTTCTCGATCTAGCACAGTGTTTAAATGTCATGATGATAAATGAACACCATTCACAATGATTTTTACATCCAAATAAATCCCAAATTAATACACTAATGAAAAGGATTGAATTCAGAATTTTAAAATATGGCCGAGTTTACTGAATGGTTTAGTAATAAATTAATGCCCTGAGGCTGGTCCGAGTGCAGCGGTGTCTACAATTAATTGATAAATTAATGACCTGGGAGGTTACCTTAAATCCAAAGGGGAAAACAAATTCAAAATGAAATGAGCACCTCATGTATATTTAAGCATCAACTTCCACATCAATATGAACACAAGCATATTAAAATTCCCCCAAATTGTAAAACAGAAACTCATTTCCTCAGTGTGAACTTTTAATGCTAGCTGATTAAAAAGAAATCAGCACATGTATTTACAGATTTATATACTTTAAAACTTCAGTATGAAACAACTCATCAGCAACAGCTGTTCCATTGCATAGCATTCTTGAATTTTAGAGTTTCCAAGAACACACATAAACGACAGGAGAGATTTGGAGCCGTGTAACCTTCCTAGGAAGTTGTGGTATATCTGGAACACCCATAGGTGCCCCAAATGTTTTCATTCTTCTCTTTCTGGATGGGAGAAGCAGTCATATTAAGCTCAAGGAATTTTTTTACCATATTATTTTTAAAATTTCTATGTTTTTTATATAGCAATTATACAAAGCAGTATATTTTACATATGGCTATCTATATAGCCATATCTTAAAGAGTAACACTAAAACAAATGCTTACAAAACTTAAGGAATAGAAAAACTCTGTTGTATCTTTTCCTTTCCTTCATATCCTGAGGAAACCAATACCGTATTCCTGATTTGATTTCCTTGCTTTGCTTCATAATTTTAGCACATCTACACATACCCCTAATTAGTATTTGTTTACTTTTACTTGTTTTAACTTTATGTATATGGAATCATAATGTCTACTCTCTCTTTTTGCTCAACAATGTATTTTCGAGATCTGTCAATCTTCATAAATGTCAACGTGGGCCCCTGTGGCTCATTCATTTTCATCGATGCACAACATCCCATCAAATGATTACACTACAATTTAATTATCTATTTGCTGAGAGATATTTGGCTTTTATAAAAGTTATGTCCCATTATGAAAAATTCTGCTGCATTGTTTTACATGTCTCCTGAGGTATAGGTGTAAAAGTTTCTCTAGGGCAAGAATTCCTAGCATCAGTGGGAACCTGTATCATGTTGCGGCAAGAATGGGTTATAGATATAGATGCCAGAATATTGATTCCTTCAGCCCCAGAAGCAGGTGGACAGGGCCTGGGCAGTGGGAGCTCAATAACTGATTGTTGACTACCTGAATGAATAATTGATTGCTTCTAGCCACCAGCAGCCTGGAGTAGAATGGATGTACTGGCCAGTGGGCATATGTTCAATTTTACCAGGCAACAGCCAACAGCCAACAGCTTCCTACTAGGAGCAGCAGTTATGACAGTCCCCATTGCTTCGTATACTTGGCAACACTTAACATGTCAAAATTTTAACCTTTGCCAACTTGGCGGGTCTGAAATATTTCTTTGTGATTTTAATTTGCATGTTCCTGATGACAAATAAGGCTGAGATTTTTTTTTTCTCACATATTTCTAGGCCACCATTATTTCTTCTTTGTGAACATCATACAGTTGTATTTCTTCAAATGTATTTGGATGCATTTCTGCTCCTTTAATTTTGTGTTCTGTATTTGTTTTTGTTTTTGTTTTTTCCATTTTTGTCCTTTTTTTTTTTTTTGGCACTTTTGTTGTCTTTTTTGGAAATTTATTGACATATTTTCCCGTCTTGCTCCATTTTTTCCTAGTACTAGTTTGGCACTGTACTAGTTTTCTTTGTACTAGTCTGGCATTTATATTTTTGATTTTACTTTTTTATTAGTGGTTAACCTATATATTTTAATACATACATTTAACTTAAATTATCTTTGCCCTCTTCATTCTTCATAGAGAAATCTTAGATTGCCTTAGCTACTAGAGTTTAGTTCTATATTATTTTTTTTTAAATCTTACAGATTCGATACTATTATTTTGTTTTATATTTCATTGTTTGTTTAGGTGTACCTACATGCTTGCCATTTTTTTAAAATCTGCCATTATGTCTCACATCAGAGACCTATAGCACAATTTTCCTTTTTGAGCTATATATATCCTCTAGAAGTACCTTTAGTAAGCATCAGTTGGCAGAACACTTAAACTAGTAGTGTATTGTTCTCCTCCTTTTTAGCCATACATTCTCAGCATTTTGAGTTTATCATTCCTCTCTTTTCTGGATGTCACTGTTTGTCTCTTTTTCTCTCTTTCATATTTGTCATCCCTTTTTCTCTTATTGCTGAATCCTTGATCTTTTTTTTTTCCTGATATATCTCTTAGATTATTCGTTCTCCTTATTTTGCTATTTTGGTAATCTTTCCTTTTGCTATTCATTGAGTTTCCAATTTCAGATGTTATATATATTTTTAGTATGTCTAGTTGTTATTTTCCATATCAGGTTAGTCAATGTTGATAATTTTTGCCTTTTAATGCATTTTTCTAAACATATAGAAATAAAAACTCATTCTTATTTTACATTCTGTATATCCTACAGTATTATCATCTTTGAGTTTCTGAATATGTAGTTTGTTGTTATCTTTTTGATTCCTGGACTGACTGTTTTCTTGTTTCATGACTTTTCTGATTGCAAGCTCATTTTTCTTGACATTTTATTTTAAGAATTCGTTGGGTTTAAACTGCAGTCTTAGAAAGATGGTTGATAATTGCTTGTATTATATGCTCCAGAGCAGGGGTGGGCAAAATTTTGATATGGAAGAGCCTCCAGGGGTCAGCAAACTGTGGCTTGCAAACTGTGGCTCTGAAGTAAAATTGAAAATGAAAATAAAACTATCATCGTTTCATTGATAAAAATTTTAAAGGGTATTATTCACATAATGGTGATTATTTAAAAATATATTTATGGCTCTCAAATAATTTTTAAATTGTTGTGAGGGACAGGGGTTGGCAAACTTTTGAGATGGAACTTCCCAAAGAGCTGCATGTGGCAGGTGAGCTGATGATCCCTGACCTAGCACACTTCTGACTCAGGGCCAGTTTAGTCTGATGTTTTTGCCTTTCTTTGTGGGAGGAGGTTGTGGAACATTTCAGGTGGTATGAATTGAGGCCCCAAAACCATGTGAATGAAGTCTTGTCATCAAAAATTACTTTCCACCCAAAGCTGATGTCGTGACTGAGGTAGTTTCATGGTTTCCCTGTTTCTATTCATGTCTGTCTCTCTCCATGAACAATTTAAACTCCTGGCTTATATTCTGAAGATATTATACTTCCAGTACCCAGGTTTGATGAGGAGTGATCTCACCTCTGACATTCCTTCATGCTCTGGGTTCCAGTTTTTGTCTCCCAACTGCATGGCATGTAGTTCATTTAAAACCCAGATTCTAGGTTGTCTACACTTAGATGGTGTGGAATTGCCACACCATCCGCAAGGCAAAGACAGGCTCGAGAATTCAGTAAATTCAATGTTTCTTGTTGTTTTTGACCAGAAAGGAATTCCATTATTTTCCCATCGACTTAGTCACACCATTAAAATACCTTTCATTTTTGATTTTAGAATTTATTATAGTATTATGCTGTGATTTGTTACTATGAGCATATTCCTGGAAACAACAGCCTTATTATATTTTTTACAAATAGGTTTCAATCCTCAGAGGAACTTATATTGGGATGTAAACTTCTCTATCCAGTTCCCTCCTTCTCATCAGTTGTATTATTTCCTATGTCCTATGCTTAAATTCTTACCTATAAAAGAGTAAATTCCTATAGTTTTGATTCACTTGGAGGTTAAAGAAAATTTGTCTAGTGACTGGTAAATGAACAACCTATGTTTTGTTGGGTCACCTTCTTGTCTCCTGTAATCTAAAAATTGACCTGCTTTTAGAAGCCACAGCAATTACAGGATGACCAACAGTACCTTTGGGATCCCTCCACTTCTCTAAGGAAATATCACACTAGAGAGCGCCTTCCAAGATAAAGGTTTCTCTAGCTCCATGAGAAGGTTTTGGAAAACAGTGGTTTTCCTGGGTGTATCACAGCTCCCTGGGGCATGGTTTTATGGCTTGAAAACCCTCTTTGTGTGTGCTTTTGGAAGCTCTGAAATTCAATAACGCAAAGATATCGACTTGTGAAAAATCACAGAATGGTGTGCTTGATGCCTTCTGGATCTGCATGTGTGCACGTTATTGACAATTTCCTGTTCAAACCATTTCTTGTACAAGAAACAGTAGCCATGTGAGGAATGCAGCTCACTGGCACTTCACAGAAGGTGCTGATGACATGACCGACTTCTCCTGGCAAATATAAGTGTTAATACTCAAGCCTGGGAGAAAGAAACATTTCAGTTTATTTCACATGTTTTAGCATGTAATCTAGAGCTTTATATGTATATGCTATTGCTGATGTTCTCTTCACAGTTATCTATTTTAAAGCAAACCTTTCATTTTACCTTTAATGGTGTGTTTATAAATGCTTCTGGTAGGGTCGCAGAGCAGTTTTAAACTATGAAAACCCATTGCTACTTAGAAAATACCCTTTAACCAAATTTGTTAGTAAGTATCAGGGTGTAATATGTCAATTATAGATTCCCTTTTTATAGCAAACATATTCAAGAATTTCACACTGATAGTAGTAACGTAGAAATATACCTAGCATTAAGATGAAAATGAAAGGCTTTCTTGCATAGTTCATCTATGGTTAATCAATGCAAGATTTTAATCACTAGGCTGTGAAAGAAATTAGCAGCATTATAAAAGGAAAAAAAATTCTAGATGAGGTTTGGAAAGAAGAGGGGAACTTGATGGGTTAGACAGCTTCTTCTAAAAAGAAACTTGAGGTGTAATAATATTGTGTAAATTATCAGAAGTAAGCTTGGCAAAACTTACTTTACAATTAAATTTTGAAATTTGATAAAATAAGTGGGAGATAGGAGTCTGAAAAGTGGTTTGGAATAAATCCACACAGGCTGTTTAAAAATTTGAGAATTTTGACCTAAGGGTTTGATAAATGATTTATATCTTCAGTCATGTATTTAGAATGTGACACTTCAAATGCATTGTCATGGAGAGACTAGGGTCTTGAAGAAGTTTAAGAAGCAGGTGGCAGCTGAGGGAAAAGGTTTTTGAGAAAGAATGATATTGAGACATCAAGGCAGAATGGACTTGAGATTTGAATAAATAAGTATGTAGAAAGCCAGAAAGTAAAAAAAAAAAAAAAAGAAAGCCAGGAATTAGAAGGAAACCCAGGAACCCTTAAAAAAGGACTGCTACTGACTTTGTAAAAGGAGACCAAAAAAAAGTTTTTCATTCTGTTAGGTAGGAAGAGAGAATGGAGGTTGTGATGGCAATGGAGTTACAAGAGAGTAATTGGAAAAAAATCAGAGAGCATATTAGGAAGCAATATCCTCAAGCATATTTGTCTAAGACTGTTGTACTTAGCAGCCCTCACATTTGACACTCTTCATCATGGAGCACACACTGATTCAGTTAGCCTGGTCAAGAAGGAAGCATTAAAAAAAATTAATTTGGCAAATGTAAATAGCAGTATCACATAAAGATAGTATGTTCCAAGCCAAGTACATTGTTTTGTGCAAACGAATGGAATATATAGTTTAAAAATTATATTTTTTTATAACCATTAATATTACTGTAACTGTAAATCTGTGTCATGGAACATCTTGACAACAATATTTAAAATATAGATCCTGGCATAGCTGTAGCCCCTGCTGCAGTGGGCTGTGGAAGGCTACAGTGAGTGGCCGGCAGCCAGCCGTGAGCTGCCAGTAGCCGCCATGAATGGCTGTCAAGGGGCCGGTGACCCAATCTGCCTCACCAGAGAAGAGCGCAATGACAATACCAACATGGGCCAGTGAAGCAATGTTCTCCACAACTAGACTGAAGAACAAGAAGACAGCAACTTGTCTGTTCCCCTCCCCCAATTCCCCAATAAAATCTTTAAAAAAAAAATATAGGTCCTTCTTCATGTTACATCATCATCTACATGTTTCATGTAAAATTTCAAAAGTATAATATTATTCTTGAGGATGATTGCTTACTTTAAAAAACACATGATCAGGGAATTTTGAAAGTAATACATGCTCGAAAAATGATGCAAACTAATTCTCAGGGTTACTGTTGCATTCTAACATAACTATAGAAGAAAAGTTAATCTTTGATCTTAACAATAAATGAAATACAATTTGTTGTATACAAGTTATATTGAGAAGAGGGCAGTATAAGACAGAATGAAGAGATTTACGAGTTGTTTAAAGTATGTAAAACATCATTCTGTGTCTGAATATACTGAGTATATTTGCAATAGAAGCACAACTTTCATCCACATTTCATCTTCACATCGATTCTTTATATATCCTGGGATTTTATATAGGAGTCCTCTTCGGCTTCAATTGTTAGTAGTTAAAAGCATATGTGAAATTTAAAAAGTAAAATTAAATAAGCATTTTCCTTGTGGTATCACGAGCACACCATATATCAATAACCAGGATACTTTCTGTTATGGACTTGTTATAGACTCTGAGGGAGAGGATGGCGCCAACAATCTAAAATCCATTAACCTTTTACTGATTTATCAATATTACTTCAAATTTCTTTTTTCTGAGAACACTTTTTTCCAAAGTTGTTTGTGCAAATTAATTGTCATGACAGATTGCAAAGTGAATATGCCATCCATCGATGCCTGTAGGTATCAGCTTAACCTTTGTATCACACCGAATGCCCAGAGATGCAATGACCCAGTTACTCTGAGGTCTTGTAAAATTATCTTCCTGAATTGTTCTTTCTAATGTTGACTGATATTGAAGGATTATATAAGAAAATCCACATTAAACACTCTGGTGTGGTTGTTGAAAAGATGCTCTTTAAGTTGACCATTATATTATACCAGTCTTCCTTTGAAGTGCTCATGAAGGAAAATTTTAACAGAAAATAAGTTTCCTTCTGCTATAGACATTATGCACGTTAGAATAACGGTGTTTTCTTCATTACTTTGTGTATTAGTTTGCCAGCTGTGCCATTACAAAATTCCACATAACTGTGTGACATACACAATAGAAATTAATTTTCTCTCAGTTCTGCCAAGATCAAGATGGCAGCAAAATTGGTTTCTCTTGAGGCCTCTCTCTTTGCTTATGGATAGCTGCTTCTTGCTTTGTCCTCACATGGACTTGTCTCTGTGCACATGTGCCCCTGGCATCTCTTCCTCTTCTTATAAGGTCACCAGTCCTATTGGATTAGGGCCCCAACATTATGCCCTCATTTAACTGCCTCCAGAAAGGCCTTATCTCCAAATTAGCGATTAGAGCCTCAACACATGAATTTCAGAGGAACACAGGTTAGTCCATAACACTTTGATAGCTAGGAATTTGAGAGACAAATTGGTGTGACACATCAAGTAATATCAGAAAATATTTGACATTATTGTTCTATACATATTTTCCCTTTAACCTGATTTTCTTATTTTCCTTTTTCATACATGCTGCATATTTTGTAAGCTACCTTAAATCTTTTTTTATAAGACAGAACAGATAAGTAAGTAAATAAATTCTCATCTGTAACAGATTTGTGTGGATATTCGCTCACTGAAATAATTAGTAGGAATTATATTCCTGGATGTCAAAAGACGCTGGAGGCAATTCAGCCATCATTGGCCTCTGAGTATATTTACAAATGTATATCATTGTTTAGACTTATAATATATATTAGAATGGAATGGTGACTTCTCCCTTTGATAATATGACAGAATATCAATGAAATTAAAATTTTGTAGACCATGAAGTTGTTTTCCTACTTATGTCAACTCCTCTTTCTCTTATTCTAGAAAAGGTTTATGAAAAAAGAGCAAACACCTTTCAAGCCAGAACCAGAGCCACAACCAAGGTATATATTTTTATATAATAGCAGAAAAGTATAATTTAATTTGTTTGTTTTTGGTTTTATCCTAACCTAAGCTTCCAGGTTTAAAGAAGTACAGGTTTTTAACATATCTTTTTCAATGTTTCCATTTCATTTGCTAAGGCAAGGAGAAAATAACTCTTATCTTTTTCAGTAGATTAATGATCATTCAAGTAGACAGGCTGAAGTTTACTAAGTAGTAGCTAGCAAAAGCAGTGTAAACAATACTGCATAATGTTTTGTTTAGAAGAAACTATATACTACAATTCACAATGGCAAGTGCTTTTCAGTGTCTCGATGAGGGATTCTTACAATTGATTTGCTACCTTATATAGCAAATTTGTCCACAAACTTCTGTGAAATATTGCTGACTTTGTGAGGCAGATTGGAGAGTGAGATGGAAGGAAGGGATTGTGGAAAGTTAATAGTGAAGTTTTTGAAAAGGACAAGTTTCACACTGGTGTTTTCTGATTCACTGGTAATATATTTATTTATTTATTTATTTATTTATTTATTTATTTTATTTTATTTTATTTTATTTTTATTTTTTTTAAGGACTGTCACTGGCCCTCATATGTGGGACCCGAACTGGTGCCGCTGGCTTCCGAAGCCAGCGCTTAACCACCGTGCCACTCGGCCGGCCCAATATATTCATTTATGAATTCATCAAATATTATTTTAGTACTAAGTGCAAAGCAGTATTCCAGGCCATAGAGATGCAAATAGCAAACGGGTAAACCTTGTAGACTGAAGTTTGTCAAAAGAAAACAGTTTGGAAATATAACTCCTCAGTAAATACAGGTTTATTTAAATATATTATTCAGCCTACCTTTTATCACTGCACATCCTTCTTTATTTGTTCTGTAAATTACTCAGAATGTGTGGCTGTGTAAGGTTCATAATCCCTCATCCACAGTTCCAAATTTCGGAAAGCTCCAGAAACTGAAAGTTGATGTCACCTAAGGTGGTGCTAAAATTCTTAGTGTAAAAATCTGACCTGAAATGACAAGTGATTATAATTATTCATAGTTTTTAGTTTATCCACTTCAAGTGAATATTCATGTTTTGCATATTCATTAACATTAATTTTGATAGCTAATTAATATTATGTGTTTGATGACAGAACACTGCTTCAGACCCTGCTTAAGGGTTACATAATATATGGTATGCATGCTATATTAATTTCCTAAAGTTTATTAAAAAAATCTAAATTTCAAAATCCATTCAACTCTAAGGCTAACGTACTGGAGAACTGCACTATATGCTGAATCGAGGCTAAATACGACTATGAAACAATGCAATACAATTATTTAAATATCCAGTAAATAAATATCTAATTTAAGACTGGTTATTATCTGAGAGCTAGTCACATAATAAACTTAGTAACACTCATTCTGTGCTTATTATGTATTATACTTTATACTAGGTACTTTCACTTAACTCCCATAAGAACACAAAAACATCAGTATTTTTATTATCACCATGTTACTGATGAGAAAACTGAGGTTGAATATTTCACTTAGGGCATCCAGCTAGTTGGTGATGGATCTATATTCAAACTTAGATCTTTAATTACAGAGTCATTGCTATATACTGTAAGCAAAATTGTTCCAGAACAATCCATGACTAAAAGTTTAAGCTCTTTGAGGGCAGAGATTGTTGATTCTATTTACACTTCTTTTTTTAAGAAATTTATTTGACTATTTTTAGTTACAGATGTACAAAACAATGCAATAGTTATCCTTTTCACCCCTGTTGTAGATACTCAGAAAATATAATTGGATAAATGAACATTTTCCAGAGGAAAAAGGAAAAAGAGATTTGTGTTTTGTCTTGTTGGGAAAATTTTCTTTCAGTCTTTCATAGTGTATTCATTTAACAATAAACAGTAAGCACCTGCTATTGTGGAAGCTTAAGGATAGAAAGGACAAGAGAGTTTCCTGACACTTACAGAACATAAAGCCTAGGCGGAGTTTTCAGTTGCTGTTCACACCACTGAGGGAGATAAAAATTGTTTACGTCCTGCCAAATGACAGGGACTTAGTAAACATGTCAGTCTTTCCATGGAAATTTTAGAAGGCCAGCACCTAAGGGGTGGAGACTATATCCCAGAAATATAGGGATTCACCATAGCATTAAGGGCAAAACAAACTGATTTACCTTAACAAAAGCATAAAACCAAGCTTCAACAACTCCAAGGTGATAAATTTGTAATTTAGTTACCACCTAGGATAAAAATAACAAATCTCCTTCAATGACAAATACAGAATCCAGAGTGTGTATAATGTACAGCATTTAGTACACAATAAATAAAAGGCTAGACATGATAAGAAACTGGAAAAATAGACTTAGAGGAAAGAAAGAACTATCCCAAATATTGGAAGTAGCAGACAAGGGCTTTAAAGCAGCTAGTGTAAACATTCAAGTACCAAACAAAACAAACAAACAAACAAACAAAAATTTATAAAACAAAGGATCCCAGTGTAGAAATAGAAACTATTCAAAATTATCAAATGAAAATTCTAGAACTAAGAAATATAATATCTGCATAAATATGTCATGGATTAGGTTGAAAAACGTACTGGAGAAGGCAGTGGAAAAGTCATAGATCTCAAGTGGCCCAGTATATGTGAATTGAAATCTCAGAAATAGAAAAATATTGTAAAATGAGGCAGAAAAAGTAGTTGAAGAAATAATGGCAGAATTTTCTCTAAATTTACAGAAAAACATCTTTACATATCCAAGATCATCACATTCTAAGCAAGATCCACACATACACCACACATGTAGGCACATCATAGTTAAAAGTTTGAGAACTAAGGCAAAGGGAAACCTTGGAAATAATCAAAGAAGATAAAATATGCATTGTACAGAGGGTTACGTTTCTAATAATGCTGGAATGATGGAAACCAGAAGGCAATACAATTATATATTTAAAGAGCTGAAAGAAAAAACAATCAATCAACTAATAATTCTATATTTAGTGAAACTATCCCACAACAAAAATAATGAATAAAGACATTTTCAGCTGAATTAAAGAAATAACAATTTATTGCCAGCTGATATTTACTTCAAAAATATTAAAGGATGTTCTTTATGTTGAAAGGAAGTGATACCTGATGGAAATTTGAGTCTACAGAAAATATAACATTGGAAAAAAAAATGTTGATTAATATAAAAGAATATCTATCTATATACATATATATTTAAATTTCTTTAAAATCAACCATTTAAGACAAAATTATAATATTATTATGATATTTAAAAGTTAGGGATATGCAAATGTATATGACAATAATAGCAAATGAAATGGAGTTATACTCTTAAAAGTTTCTTTTATGTGTAGTGATATTAATTCTAATCAATATGTGATAATTTAAGAATGCATATTGCAATTCCCAGAACAGCCATGAGTACAAAAAGGTAAACCTAGAAAATAATGGAAAAACTAAAATGTAACGCTAAAAACTACCTGGTTAACTCAAAAGAAGACAGAAAAAGGGGATAATGTGGAGTGTATAAAAGACAATATTGGAAAATGGTCGACAAACTCACTGTACCAACATTTATACTAAATACACAGAATAGCCTTCACAATTCAAAGTAAGAGCTCTTCAGGCTGGATAAAAAAAAGCAAGAACCAATTCTACAATATCTATAAGAGATTCACATAAAAATACATTAATTGTAAGTGCAAGGATAGAGAAAGATAAATTATTTTAAAAAGCTAGCAGAAGAGTGCTAGAGTGGCTAGATTAGCATCAAAGTAGACTTCAAGGACTGTTTTCAAAGATAAAGAGGGTGTTTCATAATTGTAAAAGGGTCAATTAGAATTAGATAATAGTCCTAAATGTGTATTTCTTAGTAATAGAGATTCAACATAAAGCAAAAATTGACAGGATTAAAAAATAAAATGGACAACTGCATGATTATTGCTGGATTTTTTTTACATGCCTCTTTTTAGTAATTGATAGGACAATTAATAAAAAGAATAATAACAGATTTGAACAAACCTTTAATTCATTTGATCTAAATGACATTTATAGAAGACTATCCAACAACTGTAGAATATATGTTTTCTTTAAGTGCACCTATAACATTCATTATAAAGATAAGAACAGAAGGCAATGAAGTACAAATGGAGAAGCAATAAAGAAAATTAACAAAGCTGAAAGTTGGTTCTCTGAAAAGATTAATGAAATTTATAAACTCCTAACAAAGCTAAATATGAAAAAGAAGAGATAAAATACAAATTGCCAACATTGAAAGTGGAAGAGGTAGTGTCATTATATATCTTTTAGACATTAAAATGATAAGAGAATATATAAATAACTTTAAGCCAACTATATTTAACAATTAAAATGAAGTGGACAAATTCTTTGTAAAAAAGACAACATACTAAAAGTGATTCAGGAATAAATGGAAAATATGAATAACCCATGTCTATTAAAGAAATTGAATTTGTTATCAAAAAACTTTCCACAGAAAGACTGCTTTAAACAAAACTGTCACATATAAATTATTTTCCAAAGTATTTGATTGTGTTGAAAGCAGTTTATCTTCTTGCATAAGACTTTTTCGGTAAATATTATTTACCTGGTTAGTTTGAGTGGGAAGTAATTTTTCATCATAGGTGTAACTAAATTAAAATCTAATGCAGCTCTTTCAATGACAAAAAATTGTAGAGTCTAAAAGATGAGTGTTTATTATAGTTATTTTCCTGCAGCCAGTCTGAATGCTAAACATTTTCCTGTATAATCTACATCTGTTGCAGACATAAAGACCTGCGACAAAGTTTTCCTCAGATATCTAGCTAATATTCGTAGGGAGATTTTAAATATTTTAGAGAATGATAACTAAAGGGAAGGTTAGAGATCACTTGATTTAATCCTTTTAAATTCTGAGCAGATTCCAAAAGATTGAGTGACTTCTTCAAGGTCACAAAAGTAAAAAAACCCAGAACTTTACTAGAATCCAAGCCCCAGTTCACAGTATTCCCACTCCATCATGCTGCTTTTATACTGTTTTGTATCCTAAATTTTAATAGCCTCTCTGATGATTACTTAAGAGAAGCAGACTGAAACTTTACTGAATGAATTAGCAAATCTAAGAGTGATTAAAAAATGTTTCTAGAATAGAATCTTGAAGAAAGAGAAAGATTTAAAAGAAAGGAAAACAATGTGAAAATAAAGTAGTGAACAATATAAAACTTTATAGGTATCAAATACAGATGCATTTCATTTAAAATATTGAAATGAAACAGTATTTAGATTTTCTTGTTTATTTGAAATCCTGTACCATTTCTATTATAGAGATTTCATGATAACTTTAGAATCCAAATGTTGGGACTCTTTAAAGCTTGGCCTAATGTGAAAAAATGTTCAACCTCACTAATCATCAGAGAAATGCACATAAAAACCACCATGAGATACCACCTCACTCCAGTCAGAATGGCTATCATCAACAAATCAACAAACAACAAGTGCTGGTGGGGCTGTGGAGAAAAGGGAACTGTGCTGCATTGTTGGTGGGACTGCAGATTGGTGCAGCCACTATGGCAGTCAGTATGGAGGTATCTCAAAGAACTGGAAATGGTACTACCGTATGACCCAGCAATTCCACTCTTGGGTATCTACCCAGAGGAATCCAAGACGCTAATTCGAAAAAATATATGCACCCCTATGTTCATTGCAGCGCTATTTACAATAGCCAACACTTGGAAACAACCGAAATGCCCATCAGTAGATGACTGGATTAAGAAACTGTGGTACATTTATACAATGGAGTATTACTCTGCTATAAAGAAGAATGAAATCATACCATTTGCAACGATATGGATGGACCTAGAGACTATTATGTTAAGTGAAATAAGCCAGTAGGAGAAAGACAAGTACTATATGATCTCACTTATATGTGGAATTTGAAAAACTGAATGAATGAGCAAAGGAAACAAATAGTCTCATAGATATAGAGGAAAAACAGGGTTGCTAGTTGGGAGGGGAGTGGGGATGAGGGAGAAGGGGAAGGGATTAGACAGCATAAATAGGTAACTACAGTATTGTCACAGGGATATGAAAGACAGTTTGGGGAATATAATAATGTTGTAAAAATTTTGTGGGGTGTCAGATGGTCACGTCTTATTAGGGAGACTGCTTCATGGATGGAGTAGAGGCTTGATCACTGCACTGTTCATCTGAAATTGATGTTGTATAACATTGTATGCCAACTGTAATTGGATATATAGATAGTCATGGGATGTGGATTATACGGTGGAAGGGAGTCAAAGGAATTGTAATAGATAGTATGATATATGGGGGAAGAGTGGGGTGGAGAATTGGGGGAGGGGAGTTGTCACTTTGAGGGATAAAAAGTACAACTATTGCACTGTGTTGTACACCTGAAGCTAATAATAAAAAAAAGTTTAATAATTAGGTTGTCGTTGTGATACCATCTGCAAAGAGCATGTTAAAAGCAAACTTATTTAAAAAAAAAAAAAAGCTTGGCCTAAAGGATTTTTCTTACTAGAGGTGAATTTCCCATATATTGTCAGCTAGAGATTTCTTTAGTGTCTGCATCAGGCAGATTATATTATAACCTTCCATCAGTCATCAGTAAACTTCTATAAGATACTGGCCAATTTCTAAAGTACTTTTGCATTTAAGGATAAAAAAAAGTCACACATAGATCGCCATTGCCAGACTACAGTGAATACAAGAAAGTTTTTTTTTTTTTTTTCCTTTCCGTGCTTAGAGAAAAAAAGATGATGGAATTCATTTACACATACCCACAAGCTTTGCGGAAACCCTCCACAGTTGGCAAATAGGACTGGTGTCTGCACCCGCTGAGTAGTAATTTTTAAGGAGGCAGTCACTTGGCTGTTAAAAGGTGGGGATGGGAAGTTAAGCCAACTAAAAAAATGTTGCTGCTGAACTTGATTTGGAATTCCTTCAAATTTGAACACCCACTTCTGTTCTTGATAGAGAATGGAATCTGTTGCCTTATATGGATAAATAGTGGTGGATAAAGCAGTCATGATTATTTCTGTCCTAATCTTTAATGATCATAGCCTAAAAGGCAAGTTCTCACATTTCTACATTTTTTGGGGTTCATCTTTCTGTTTTTTTTTTAACTGTGAAGATCTAATATAGTAGAGTGTAGGTACATTTGTTTGGACAACCATGTGAACAGACGTGCATAAGACTTTTCATGAGCAGCATTATTAAATAAAGAGCTAAAATGCTCAAATCCAGCACATTTATGATTAATTTACAAATTAATGTGATTGCAAATTCCACAGTGGCTACTCGATTTTAATTTTGGGTTCTTATATGTATTTGTGTATTTTTATGAGAGAGGCATTCTTATTGCCTCGATTTTCTATTTCTACTATAAGTGTTATTTCATACAGTTCTTGCCCAACATATATAGAGTATAATTTTCATAGATCAACATTATAAAACAAAAATATTTGATTTCTGAAAATTTCTACTTCCTCAATATTTCAATTTAAAAGATACATTTTGAAATTGTTAGAACGTATTCATAAGTTTCAGAAGGTTGTTAGAAATCATAAGATTGAAATATGGTTGAGAAAGACTAAAATCTTTCTTAAGGGAGAGGAAGATTATATTAAGTATTTCAAAGAAAGCCAAGAATCTCAGTTCAATTAGAATTGCCAAAGGAACATTTTTTTTTGAGTTGTATATGTTTTAATGTAAAATACCTGATGTAAAATTTCTAAACCAGAAAGAATTAAAGCCAAATATACATTACACTTAATTTTTAGATTTTAAAATGTATAATGTGTACATGAATTATAGTATATATGTTCATTATTTTACCATGATAAAGGTAAAAATTGAATGATATTTTCACTGAAGTGGGATCTTGTCTTTTCCTAGCCTCATCTTTTTAATTTCTTCATTAACTTCTTAATGCCTGCTCCATTTTTCTCTTATTTTGATATAATGTAATGTAATGTAAAAATCTCAAAAGCAGTTTATATTCTTAAGTAAGTGGAAGTAATGCATTAGTGTACACAGTTCAATATCTAAAAGAAAACTGTGAGCCAGGAGCTATATGCATTGTGATCCACTCTACTATTAGGATGACATTGTACTTCCATTTTCTGTTAGATTTTCTATTCATATAAATAGTCTTCCTTGAGGTCCACTTGAATTTGTTTGGTACTGTATTGCAAATCTCTCTTTTTTTTCTTTCAGGTAACCTACTACATTGCTTTAATAAAATGCTTATTCTCTTTTGACGTCTTTCTGCAGTCAGCTGTTAATCCTTTGAACATTAATATGACTTTAGTGATAAATTTTCATTTGGTTGAATTTCTAAAGCACATAAGTGTTTTTTAAAATGACCAACTGATTTCCAAGTATACAATAGAACTATTGATAGGTTTTTAATTTGTAGAGGAAAAAACCTTCTATTGTTGATTCATAATATTAAATTTGTAGTTGTAATAAGTTCAGAAGCTGGTTATCAGCCTTTCTCCTTTATAATATTTGATTTGTTTCAATTATGAATATTAAAAATATTATTTAAATATACCATCTATGAAGTAAAGTGTACCATTTTAGAACCTTTAAGTGCCTTTTTTTTAAATTCTTTAGGATTCCAAGTATCCTGATAGTTCATTAAATATGTAGATGAAGAATAATTATATGTTTTCTGAACTAAAAGTGTACTAGTAACAGTCTATGACTCACTAATAAGTTACTGGAAGGAAAATTGCACTATCAATTCTAAATTTTCTCCTTTTTGACATAATGGAACATCGTACATATACTGGCATATCTTAGTATGAAATTCACATTTCACCCATGTCCTTTAGGTTGCTTAATATCTCTAAAATTACTGTGTGTGTTCCTCATCATTTTTTCCTGAGAGGGGTCTTTTTATTTTATTTCAAATCAACTTTACAATTTACCACCTAATAACTTTCCTTTGGTCTCTTCTGAAATTTTGATAGCTATTAATGGAACATTAGCTTGTTTATTATCAGATATCTTCTGTGAACAGTTTTTTTCTGGGTCAGTTCCTAGCCTAAGCATTTTTTGAATAAATTTAGAGTGAATACTATTTCTCCAGTGATATTTCCACTTGTACGTTCTGTCTTGGAACAATTATAGATTATCAGAGTTTTAGGAAACTTAGAGATCTTTTATTGAAACCCTCTATCCAAAGTGTGAATCTTCTCTATAATACCATGCCCATATAACCTCTACTTGAAAACCCTAAGGATTCATAATGCATCTCTTCAAGTGGCATCCTGTTTAATTCTAAAGACTGCTCTGATTTTCAGACACTTCTCTGTGTAAAGCTCCATACCTATCTCCCTTGAACTGATTCTACCTTCTTGCAGCCACCCTAGCTACCATTTTTCCCTTTTTAGATTAAGCCCCTCAATTTATTTCAGAGAAAAAAACCCATATGTATACATATTTACATTTTCATTAGAATGGTAATTCAAATTAGCTTATGCAACATGGTACTTAACCCAGTTTGCTCAAATAAGTGGAGACCCCAAGGGTGTAGAGTATGGTGGGCATCTGTGTTTTATGTCTTTTTAACATCTCACCGCAACTGATTCAACAGCCTAAAGTAACGTCTGTCAGGATTTAATTTTCTTTCATTCATTTTCAATCTCTGTTCGTCCCTGCTGGGCTTTAATACCTCTTACTACATACAGACTTTTTCTCCATGTGGCTTTCATCTTTTGTAATCGACTGACTTCTTGCTCTTACAAAAGGGAAGGTCTCTTATTACACACACACACACACACACACACACACACACACACACACACACACACGGAGAAGCATTCTGGCTGAACCTTCCAGCTTGGATGACATGACCAGCTCTAGGCAAATCCTGGAGGAGTCACATGATTGGACTGCAAACAAACAAAAAAAAACCCAAACAAGCAAACCCTGAGATTGCTTTCTCACATATTGTAATGTGTGCCCCCTAAGTTCTCCTTTCATCCCTCCTTTCTTTTTTCCCTTTCTTTATTCCATTTATCTATTGTATATTGTCAAGCATACAAAGAAAAGTTGTTTCCCTCAAGGAATTTAGAGTGTAGAGGGGAGATAGATCCAGAGGTAATTATGAAGTAATGTGATAACAACAACAACGGAAGAAAGGTACCTAACCATCCTCATGGGTCTAAGAAATTATTTGTACAATCATGCATATTAACCAACTACAGAGCTTTGCAAGTAAAGCAATCACATTTCAAAATTGGATTTAGCTCCTTGTGACATTTACCTCAGGTAATTAGCTCACATCTTACCTTTTCAGTAATTCCACAGGTGCCATGACACACTTTAAAATTGTATCTCCCACCCCTTGCTAGCACTCCCTAACCACCTTACCCTGCTTTATTTATTTATTTATTTATTTATTTATTTATTTATTTATTTATTACCGTAGCACACATTGCCTTCTAACATGTCATAATTAACTTGTTTACTGTTATCACTGAGCTTATATTGTAGTAGGAGAGACAATGATCACAGTAAACAAGTTAATTATAGAATATCTGGGAAGGCAATGTGTGCTATGGTAAAAAAAAATGAATGAGTGAATGAATGACAAAATGTTTGTTCAATTCATGAATTAAGCTTTTGGATCCTTTTTCTGCCTTCTAATGAATTTTCTTCCCTTTCCAGTCATTTATTGCTCTTATCTCAAACTTTCTACTGCTTCCTGGATATCTTCACTGGACTATCCCATAACCACTTAACAAATTGAAATAGTTATGTATTCCCCTCAACAAGTCTTCTCTTTGCTATTCCCTATTTCAACTAGTAATGGTACTATCCACCCAATCACCCAAGACTACCTTATCAGCCTATATTTCTCTATTTTGTTTACAAAGACTTTATGAGAACCTTGAAAATTGCCTTCCTGAAATTCAGAAATATCATAAATCATTTTCTAGTATAGCAACCTAGTAAAGCAAAACAACAATAATAAAACAAATTAAAATAAAGGAAATTAGTTCGGGATGGTATGACACTCTTTTTGTACACATTCTGGCACTTGACACCACTACTACCGCACAACTGATAACTGATACAATCTGGTATTAAACTCACTGGCCCATACTGTGCAATTTTTATACTGTTTCCTTTTTTGAAGATAAAGGCATTTTCCATCCTCCAGAACTCTCACACCACATTCATTTTCCAGTTTCTCAGAGACAGCAGATCAACAGAGGAATCTGGAAAATTATTTGAGCCCAGAAAACTGAACTAAGAACAGCTTTCATTTTGTTTGTTTGATCTTGCGTTGGTGTGAGCTTCAGTTCACTCTCCTGTCAGTAGTTGCCCTGTCCTTTTTACTTGATGGCCATTCCTCTTGAGGAAAGTAGAATCAGTACAGGATGGTATATTGCATTTCCAGTAAACTCCATGTGATAATGTTTCTGCTGGTCTTAGACTGCACTCTGAGTAGCAACCAGAAGGATATGTTTGTCTGTGTTCAGCGTCCTCCCCCCCGCCCCCCAGCTCTCTGCCAATTCCTAGGATGACTTAGTTGCTTTCTGCTAGGGTTTTGTGGTTAGTAGGGCTGTGATACCACCTTGATGGTACCCCCCAGGGCCATAATCTTGTGATCGGAAGAAATCTTGGAAAGTAGCTACTAGAGAATTGCATTTCCTGGGACATGCTACCATCTCCAAACTCATACACTTGCCTGCAAGTCACATATTATTATTTAGCTGCACCTTTAGTCTCTCAGGCCCACCTTCTTCAGGATTGTTCCTCACTGGTGTAAGAGGAGAATAAATTATCAATATCTTTTCCCTGATATCATTTTATGGTAATTTGTGCATCCTGTGTGCTGATCCTCCATTTCCCTTAGTTTTCTTGGCCATTAGAATGTCTACTTTCCTCTGTATCTTCAGGAACTATTGGACCCTTGTTTAGGACTATTGTCTAGAATTTTGAACTTCCTTTTGTTTGTTAATTATGGAGTTTTGATCTCTTCCTTCTTCTATTCGTCTTCTCATGCAAGGGCTCTGCTCAAGAGAGCTGTATATCCAAGCAGAAGCAGGATCGAGCAGTTTACCTTTAGTAGCCTAGAGCTCTGAACATGTTCAGAGTCCAGCATTAGAAATAGTCACCAAAGATCAGAATGTCAGCGTTATTGTTTTTCCAGTCTTGTTTGGATGGAAAAATCACTGGTTGGTGGGCCAAAGAGGACACAAATAACCAGGTACTGATTGCTGAGCTCTCATAAAACTGAGTTAGAGCATATTGGCTTAAGCCACAGGCTGAATTGGGGACCTCTGCTTTTTTCGCTGGAACAAAGATGGCGGTGATCCTCGAGAAGTCTTGGGTTGGGCATGATCCCACCAGTGTCTGCTGAAGGATGCAATGGAGAGTAAGGAAACGTCTGAACACATAAAATCAGTAACTGGAAAAAGAGGGGCGGGTTCAAGGGGAAGGTCCTGTTAGGTGTGATTCCTGCATGGGCTCAGAAGGAAAATGTCCAAGGAGCAGCAAACAGAATAACAGGAGGAGGAAAAAGGTCTCATTCCTAAATCACAGTCATCCTGCTCATAAGGACAATGAGGATGAGTGATCATCTCAAGGGGGGAAAATCAGATTTTCAATTACTTTTTCAGAGAGGAACTCATAAAGGGGGAGAGTAGGGAGGCTGAAGTGTGGGGAGAAGGGGCCACAGAATCCTGTCTCCCTGGACTACAGATTGCTCTGAAGGCTGCCCACGTTTCCTGCTTTCTAATAGACTCTGACCTACTGTCACTGATCATTGCTTTGTCTGTGCTGCTTGACGGTCTCCTGGTTCCTGGAAATGGCATTCCCTAAAACATACATGTGGTTGGGAATAAACTATTGAGTAGGATAACAGATTTTTTTTTTTTTTAGAATCACCTGAATTGTTGTGGGAATTTATATCGTTATCGAAAGCCCTATTTTAGGGACAAGGAATCTATGAACAGGCACCCATCTTCATTGTCTGCCCTTTTTGAGCAGAGACCAGAGGGATGGTTGGCATTGGGTAGAGCATACGTCCTCCTCCATACCTGACTAAAGTTTGGGCTGGGAGCACAGAGCTACCCCAACAGGAATAAATTAGTGTTTTGGGAGGAAAAGTAGACAACTCATCATGTTCCCTATTCCATATATAAATAAGCTCATGAAAAATTGACAACTCTGGTCACTGTGCCATAGAAAAATCAGCTCCATTACACCTTTGGCATAAACACCTTTGTCATTTCAGGTGTCTTTGAAGAGGATTTTTTTCAGTGCCCTATAGATAAAACATGTAGGGACCATAAAAAGGAGTTTTAAATATTTGAATTAAAGAGAATTCCCTGAAAGTGCCTCATGACAGAAAACAGTATTCCCTTTCTGCTTTTGCTTTTTCTATTATGTGAAATGGTAATTTCAGTTTAATTTATAGTAAACAAGGCTCGTCCAAATGTTTATAATGTGAGAGAAAGAATAATTGTGTCTTTTGAACTGAATTAGGAATTTAAAAATCTCTGTTTTGTTTTGAGGAAGAGCTTCGGGAATATAGTAACCAAACAGCAGCAGCAATAAAAAACAAACAAACCATATTTTTGTAGATATGATATACTGGGCTGGGGGAATTTCTTCGGAAGAAAATCAGGTGTGAGGCAGGGAGAAGAAATCCTCCCTGCCCCTTATATCATTTACATTTCTGGATAGGTACTAGTTAAAATGCTAACTTCAGGTAGTTAGCATTTTAAAGCACATACTCTTAGCGGCTTTAAATAGAATATCAACCTTCACCCTTTAATATGATCTAATTAATGAGATTGCTGTGGAACTGGAAGCAGCCAAAAATAGGAAAGCTCTTTTTTTTTTTTTTTCCTTCTGTGGGGTTGCGACAGGCTACATTGTGAGGCATGATCAGGATACAAAAGGAGTGTAGAAAGCACAGAAGAGAACACATCTCATTCAGATACTTAACCTATTTTAAAAATCTGCCCAAATTACAGTGGTGTTAAATTCCACTTCAGAGGATCCCTGACTCTGATTTTTGAAGGGAACAGGTTTTGCTAGCAGAAAGTACTAAAACCTTGAGAAAATTTGGAAATGGAGTACTAAATAATGCTGAGACAATATTGTTCATGGAAATATATTTACCTCCCTATTCTTAAAAAATCTGTATCACCCATGCTGAATTTAATGCATGTTTTTAAACTGAATGGCCTCATATAGGGGATTGAAGTAGACCACAAACTTGTTTCAAGCTTTACCAAAGTTGCTTTCAAATCCTACATTCAAAGCACGAGGGCATCACATGTTTCCACTTCAAGGCTGCACATACAGGAAATGAAAGCTCTCGACACAGCTTGGTAGCAGTGGATCCAAATCAGAGTAAATTGTGTAAATTATAACTAAATTGCAAAGCATTTGGACAAAGCAGGCATGCTAGTCTAATCAGGAAAGTAGTGATATTTACTTTTTGATAATGCAGGTTGGAAGAGGAGTTGGAGGAGGGCGGCATTACAAATCTCTTTTAATATATTTCTGAACTTGGCAACCTGAGCTGGTTTTGTCACATATTTGCAGCTTAAAAAGTATTTGGCTTTTACAACAGCCAAAATAAGTATCCTTTAATCACTTTCAACCTATGAACAGATGGGCAAACAGTGCTTTTATAAATGGAGCATACAAAATACTTCAGTATCAGCCAAAACTAATTAGTAGCAATATCTCAACCAAACTCTAAAACTGATTTAGTGTTTAATATATATTATCATACAAGTGTTAGCAGTTGAAAGGAAATTCCCTGTTCAAATGTTTGCCAAGCTAAGTGTCTAATGTTCAGACATGATTAACTTACTAATTAACTTATTGCATCTTTTCTTGCATATAATCTTGCTTAATGATTTCTTCTCTCGCTGAAAACTATTTGATGTGATACCTTGCTCATAGATTTGTCAAACTTCAAATGATAAAGTCAAATTCAGCTATTCTCTCAATGTTTCTTAGAGTGACTTTTGTAGAAGATAGCTTGTGGACAAGGGGCTAGTCTCTTTTATGGTGAAAACCGGTTTATATCTAGCCTCTAATGACTCACATTTTTATCTTCATAAATATTTTCTAAAAGGGTTTCATAGAGACTCTTCAGTAACTAAGAATCTGTAAAAATGATCATTCTCTCCGCATCAGAATCGTGTTAAGAAAGATAAATTTTAAAATTACGTTTGGAAGGGTAAACAAAAGATAGTTCTAAATCATTCTCTAAATCACAGGTTACTTGGCCTCCATGTATTTGACAGTCACACTATATTTCCCAAATCTGATCTACTTACAACTCATTCTTTTACCCGGCATGAAGTTGAATATTTATATAATGGAATCAGCATATATGGTCTGGCTGTATCTGTTTCAGTGCCACTGAAACCAACAAAAGAACAAAAACCTAAAACCAGTCACCCAAATCACGCCAAGCATTGAGGACTGAGGACTGCCTATACAGCCTGTCTGAAGTCATGACGTAATTGTGGCCCCTTTTGAGTTTATCACACATAAAACAAGGAGGATTTTGAATTCTTACTGTGCTAATTATATCTTTATGATCTTGGGAAGTCACGTAATTTACCTCAGCATTTACAAAATTAGAAGAGTTTATAAAATTTGAATAGTTAACATTTATTCAATAAAATTATTTTGAGGGTTAAAGGAGAAAGTGTGTCAGAAGTAAATGCTTAATAAAAGACTGCTACTACTACTGCTGCTAATGGGCTTACTTATTACATTTTCCTTTTATATTATACAAGGTATATTGGTCTGTTTCAGAAAATGTGAACAAAATAGAAAACAAGAAACAAGTAATCATTTTTTCCTTTTCACCTAAAGTCTTCTTTACGACCTAGTGTTTAATCATCCAAGTGTTTTAATTATCTGTTTTATTGGAGGATTTAATGAATCAGAATCTAATGAGGGCAGGTCTGAGCAAGGGTTCCCTGGAAATATTTCTCAGGTGGCTTCTCAGATGGCTTTGACTCAAAAGCACTGCATTGAGACAGTCACAAATAACATTTGGCATGTTTCTTTCTGGCCTTATTTATATACATCATTAAAAAAATAATGTTGCAATCATATAAGGCATATAATTTAATATCTTCATTCTCAATATCATTTTCAAAATCCTAAGCATTTTCTCATAAGTATTATTTTTATGACTCTATAATCATTTATTCATTGGCTATAACACTTTGCTTAGATATTTATTTCTGATTCTTCCCATTGTACATGAAACTATAAAGAATATCTTCATATATATAGCTTTTTTTTGGAGATTTTAATTATTTTGGAGATTAGTGCTAGACAGAATTACCTGTGTGTTTATCACAGGATAAAAGAAGCCTTCCTTCCCCTGATGGTGAGATGCTATGTGTGTACTTACTCATGAGGGAGGAAGAGAAGTTGTCGGTTTGCTTTCTCAGCCCTATCTTGTAGTTCAGTTGCACTCGTAAGGCACCATTTTGACTAAACACATTGGTTCAGCAACTTTGGATTCAATATAATTAACTTGGTGTTTTATTGGGCAAGTTTCATTAATATAAATGGCATAAGAGATGTTGATCAAAATATGAAGATGTCCTTATTATATGATTAGCAAAATTAGAATCACGATATGAAAGCATCAGTTACTTCTGTCTGATTGATGAGATGATTGTAGAAGACTGATAAATTCCCTATTCCTTTAAAATAATTTTATGTGCTAGAAATATTTTTATTGTCCTTGTCAGTTCTATTGAGCTTAGGAGTTAGGAATCATTCTAGTTTCCTCTTCCAGGTTTTACATATATTACGTACAATGGTGTAAGCATATATTTTCTCTTAAATATCCTCATTTTTTTCAATATTCCTTGTCTGCCGGTAAGTGACATTCTTCTGATGACTTATTAACTTATAATCTATATTAAAATTTTATTAGGATTTTTTCCTCTAGAATTCTGAGGGTCTGGTTGAAACCATTTCCATACCATGTAAGGGATGTTTCATTCTAGTTTGTACAAGTAAAGTCAAATAAATTTGTATGTAGTTCCTCACACAGAAAGGGAGTTTTGTCATATTTTTAATTAAAAATTAGTATCAATCATGATATACTCTGTTTAATCAACCCTAGAAAAAAAATTATTGTTCTGCTTGGATCTTGGATTAAGCAGACATGGAGTCATTTGTTCCTGGACAAAAGGAATTACAGCAGGTTCATGGTTATGATATCAGTTTAATTTGAGGAGCCTGCAGTCATAAGTCTTTTCCTTCTACTATAAATTGTTAAGAAAATACTTTCTTTGTAAGGCTATCATTCTTTTCACGTTTATTTCAGAAGACATAATTTATGAGTTTTAAGGTGTATCAGGGACTTTGGGCCAGTATGAGAAAGGCAGAAGCCACCAGTTAAACACATGACTGAATGGCATTGTATATATTTAGCATGTGTATATTTAGTATTATATTTCTTATTGGTATAATAACCGAAAGGTTATTATATCAACAGAGGACATACGTATTCATCCCACAGGAATTTAGTCACTGATCACCCTGAAATAACATAATATTCACAGTAAGGACATTCAAAAACCTCAAGTTTTTAAAAAAGTTATCCCATAAAGTGTGTATCATGAATGTCATTACTAGACAGAGACAATTTACCTCTGGAATAAAAATCTTTTAAAAAAATCAATCTGACAGTTATTTTATTAGTCTTTAGGTATAAATGTAAGGATGTGTATACTTGTAAGCTATTGTTGCACTAACATCACAAAATTTGGTAGTTTAAAACAACAACTATTATTTCTCATGAAGCCATTTTGATGATGTGGTCCAAACTCAGCTGATATCACTCAATGGGTACAACTCACTTCAGCTGCATACAACTTGCCTCTTCTTTGTATGGTCTTTCATCTTTTAGAGGGGTGCTGGCTTATTCTCATGTAGATAGATATAGGGTTCCAGGATAATGGAACTGTGTAAGGCCTCTTGGGGCACATGCTAAAAACTGTCAAAGCATCACATTCATTGGATACATTGGTCGAAGCAATTCACAATGCCAGCCCAGATTCATAGGTGGGTAAATATATTCCACCTTTTGATGGGTGGAGCTATAAAATCACATTGCAAAGATAGGAATATAAGGAGGCATTAATTGGCCATGAGTGCAATCAATATGCTGCAGCATGTTTCTAATACCTTTATGTTAATAATATTTTAATTGTTAATATTTTATCTTAAGAGATGGAAGTTTTCTTTGATAACTCACCTCTTCTCATATTTTGGACATTGATAAATAAGACAGCTCTCAATATTGTTCTGAGTTAAATAACATTATGGACCATTGTGATGAGTTCAAGGATCTTGGGGCTAATCAAGGAAATGACATGGCTGGGAGGTGGCACTACCATATAGCAAGTTTTATTTGGGCATCACATGGACAGCTTTGCATGAGAGGAAAGTCCTTCACAGAAGAAGACGTTTCAGAGACAATGACATAAAGCCATGACCCAGAAGGAGAAGAGGGGAAGGGAACTCCTGTGAGAGAGGGAAGTCAGAGAAGGGGCTAATATATCTAGGTGTCACTCAGCAGCAAGATGGGGAGTCTTTAGGTAAGAGAGTTCCAAAGGGTAGCCATGGTGTGGCATCTTTTTAGCTCTAGGATTTGTCTTAATTATGACAACAGATGTTGGCATTTAGGCAGGCTCTAAATGTTTATTTGGGCCACATTTAAAATAATTAGATGTCTAAAAATGTTGCATGTGGAGCCATCCGGCTTTTGACTAATAGGCTAATGGTCCTAGCCTGATGTAAGCAGTGAACAACACAGGAGCCAATATACAAGGGTCATCTTTGGTTCATTTTCACAACTATGCTAAATACACCTGGCCATTTCTAGCATCCCTCCTTGTCTATAGTGAAGAAGAAAATCTTTGGTACGGTCCTGCAGCCATGTGGCACATCCAATAGAGGTTGAAAAGTAATGATAACAGTTTGTTTTTAAATTTAAGGCTTGAATTTGAGGAAAATAATATTGGAAGAATTGTCAGAGGAGGTAGTATATGAGCAAAAGTCATAGGTGCCGTTACAGTAAAAAAAAAAAAATCATAGCCACAAGCAATGAAATAATAGGAATTCCAGCTTTCACAAGAAGTAGATCACAAAGAAGAAAAGAAGATTCATAAGAATGATAAAAATGATATTTTATGATATAAGGAACTTTTATATTCTAGACCAACTATACTGAAAGTACTGTTTTTTGTTTTTCTGTCAAGAGCAGACTATGGATTCAAAAATCACTGTCAATGTAACAAAGTAAATCAAATTCTAATTTTACTCGTTTTGTATACAGCGTATGTAACATTGTATAATCAAGGATTCACAAGCACTTCTCTATTTTATGACTAGGCTCATCAAAATTGACATAACTCTGTCAAAATTTGGTATATTTTATAGTTTCTTTTCAAACCCATATGTGTAAATATAGTTTAGTTTCCATCAAGCCTTCTATAAATTATTTTTCAACCTCAAATTTCTCCTTCTTTTATTTTTAACTTCCCAATTATCTAGAGTTTACTTTCTTTGATCATAATTTATATGTTTAAAGTCCTAATACCATATTCTTTTCTTCCTCAGTTTATATAAAAACACAAAACACATCCATTATTTTGTAAACATGTTTGCATTTCTTTATAATTACTTTACTTAATATAGTTCCAGTCATTCATACTAATTATAGCTTTTAACCAAAATAACTAATTGCAATACATTCTCTCTCTCTCTCTCTCTCTCTCTCTCTCTCTCTCTCTCTCTCTCTCTCTCTCTCACACACACACACACACACACACACACACATGCACACACAATGCACATACTTTTCAGTAGGTGACTGAGAACTAAGTGCCATTTAAACATTGAAGGCAACTTAGGAGGCCAGTGGGGCTCTCGTGACTTCTTCTGGTGTCCCAACAACACACATCACACATCACCTTACAATTGACTACACAGTTCACTTTAAGATTTACTCACACCTTGTTGTTAGAACATGGAACTTTGGGTATAAACTTGGCATATTTGGATATTTCTGTAATACTTCTCTTTTTTTTTCTGAGAGAAAGGAGAAAAAAACCATGATCTCAGAGTCTTTTAGATTTCATAGTAGGTCTGAAACTCTGGAAAAGCCAGAAATAATCATTTCCATTTTACCTCCATTCCATTTGTCTCCGCATCGAGGCTCATTCATCAAAAATCGTTATATAACCAAGCGAGATTCCTCTTAGAAAGCAGAGCTCTGTTTTCTCTAAGGTATTTCAAATCAGTCTTAATTTAAACAAACAGAAAACTTTTCTTCAGTTTTAAAAAATTTTTGCCTTTTCTGGTAGTTTTGTCTATTTAAACAAGATATTTATCCAGAGAACAAAATGATATATTTTTGACTCATGAATCTACAAAAGTTTTCTCAAGAGAGGGAATGACAAAGAAGCAGCCACAGATATTATACAAAAGAGCTAGTTACAAGAAATTGTACAAGGCTAACTTCTGCTTTTTTGCAAGGAGAGAAAGGACATTTTTCATTTATACACACAAATACAAAGAGAACTTAACAGCCTTAATTCTGTATTTTTAGCTATTAATATAAGTGAAAGTAAATATGGAGGACAATTTTCTGTGCCTGAGAAAATCTCACTGGTCAGTTGTGGCTACTTGTAAATAGGAAGGTTAACGAGTCAAAAAGGATTTTTGAGGAAAACTTGGTATGAAAGTCTCTTGATATGGAGCTGATATCCATTCTAGTGGGCATACAATTATTTCTTCAATGATTTTAGCTATATTGGTGTTCAAAATACATATAATATAAGGTATTTCAGAAGATACCACAAGCTTCAAAACTAACAGAAGAGACAAATGAAAAAGACTAGGTTTAGATTCTCTGTCATCAACCATCCATCATCCATCCCACAGAAACCTAGATGGCTGGGTCAAATCATCAAAATCAGATTCCCAACAATTTAGTCATTAAGGGAAGGTAAATAATGGCCATGTATAAAACAGAACAAGACTCATCAAAAAACCAGCTTATTGCAGATATCAAAACAGATTCAGGAAGAAAAAAATGCAGGAGCAGAGTCAGTGGTATTCGCTCTGCAAATCAAGAAAATTGGGTCTGGGATTTAGAGGTCCCTACACAGGGCACTTTTAGGGCAACACTCGGCTCTGATATGTGCGTTGGCCAAGGTAGCTCATTAGAATTTCAGTTGTGAAAGATGCAGAAACAAACACAATAGTGAGTAATAAAAGGATTTTTGTATGTTAAACATGACAAGGAAACTGTATGTATATAGGTATATATATGGGTATCTATATATGGGTATCTATATATATATATATTATATATATATATATGGTATATATATGGGTATATATGTGGATATATTGTGCAAATTGGATATATTTATGGAAATATTGTGTCCTCGGGAAAGTCATGATGCATTTTTGCATTGAAAACAGAAAAATACTTCATAACTTTCCCAATAACCCAATATATATATGAAGGAGCAAAGCAGATTCAAGATTACTAAGGTCCCTGGTAAAAACTGTGCAGTTTTCTCCCATGTTTGTCTTCACTGTGAGTGATGATGACATCACATCCATCCCACTGCTGCAGGGTTTGCCTTGGTTTCCAGTATGATCCCTCACTTCTGTGATCCTGTAGTCCTTGACCTCGGCCAATACACCACTGTGCCTCTCATTGGGGAGCATTTGGAAAATAAAATTAATTTTCAGATGATGTTTGGTAAGCAGAGTATCAGTGCCAAATGATTTTCAAGTAGACTTTAGTTTAAAAGCTTCTGGAACAGGAAGTTATTTTGACTAACTTTCTCTGTTATATGAAAACTCCTTTGTTCCTGAGATACTCTGTCTTCTCTTGTGAATGGTTTGTGGATGAGCTTTGACAAGTTCACATTCTTGTGGGCTTGCTTTCTTCAGAAGGGTAATTTTATACATGTTATATTGATTCTGGCATGTGCCACCTTCTTTGGAGAACCCAATTGACATGTTCAGGCGATGTCTGTGAAGCTTGTGTACAAATTACAGTATATTTTATGTTGCAATATATTCACCATTGAAATGAATTCAAGGCTTTTCAATGTTATTTTTCTTATTAACTATAATAAAAAAAAGTTTTATGTTTTATTTTTAGGCTAAAACCTATTTTAAGTAAAGGTGATAAACATGACATTAAAGTTAAAAGAATTGGACCACACATAGAAATCTTCCAAGTGTTCCAGAAAAGGAACAAATTGACTACCAAGAAAACAATTAGACTGATCACCACCATGCAGGCACACATCAGAGGGTGGCTCGAACGCAGAAGATTCCAAAGAATTCTGGTCAAGGTAAAGCGTATGTTAAATATTATAATGTGTTTACAATTTTGAATGTGGATTCTGTTTAGTAGAACTTTTAATAGTCATCTGGTCAATAAATCTATAGTTTTCTAAATAAAGTTCTACCACCTTTGGATTAAGAACATGTTATGAATAATCTACTTTGCTGACTGTGTCAAACTGGAGACTGAACAAAAGGCCTGGATTGTCCTAAACCCCAAACAGTCTTGGGACCACTTTTACTCTAAGGCTGGGACCACCTATGTTTGCACTAATTTTGTTTCTCCTTTGCTATCTGTTGGTCTCTGTTTAAAGCAAGTGACCTTTCATTTGCTCAGAATGAACATTTAGATGGTGAGTTTGAATGGTTGAGGAGATTGAGTTTCTACAGAAAATGGCAGAAAAAGATGGCTAGTAAAACACAGGTGAACTTCCAGGCCACTTTAAGAATGCAGGTGAAGTTGGTGATCAAGAATTGGAGTGGTAACATTTCTCCTGGTTATATAATTTTCTTTAGTAGTTATGAAAACTAAGGCACAGAGAGGTAAGTTGTGTAAAGTTACACATCAAGCCAGTGGCATACTCCAATTGTGAGAATCCGACCTGTCTGTCTGGCTCCAGAAACTTAAAAACATTAGGTCATTCTGGTAACAATAGGATCCAATAATCTTTGCAAAATGGTTGAGTGCTTTCTCAGTTCAGGCTCACCATTGGTATTGGAGTGTCCTACTAAAAGCGGAGGCTAGATTCAACTCCCTTTTGATACTGTAGAGGCAGTCGGGGTGTTCTCCTACTGGGGAGACAATGTGGAGAGGCACAGGTGCATTCACACAGAGAGACACCCAGTTCGCGGTGATCAGGAATGGCTACGAAGGCTTTGCAGTGTGTTAGAAGAAAACAAGACTCAGTGATACAGTTGATCAAGAATGTGTACTTAGTCTTTCTATTAAGCAATTAGAGATAGAAAATTGAGCATGTGCTTTGGGTAGTAATAAAATAATCAGCAGGAAACACAGAAAAGAAGACTGAAAAAGAGAGAAACAAAACCCAGGAGAGAGAGACATATCCTTTAGTTACGTGTGTGGCTAAGGGCTTCACTAATTCTTCAGTGGGTGGGGAAGTGAATACTGAAATCACACTAAATGTTATTTGTGGCATATTTCATTGTAAGTGTGTGGTTATGTGTGTATACACTTAAGATAACTATTCAGAATATTCATTTTTTATTTAATTGTAAATAGGTTTAGTCACTTAAAAACATTTTTCTTTTTTGTTTTTATAAGGTTTTTGATAAAGACACTTTTGTATATTGTCCTATGTAAGTGTTTAGACAAGTTTAGACTTCAATCAATACATGTCAAGATAACTGCTTATAGGTATATAACATCATTTTTAAACATTTAAACTGGGAAAACAGTTGCTGAAATATTGCACAAGGGTTAAAAAGTGTCAACATGGAAACATCTATCTCATAAAGTGATAAGAAACATAATAGTAATAATAATAGAAAAAATAGGTAGAAGACATGAACTTGTACTTGATATTAGGAGAAACATAAATGGCTAGTAAACATGAAAAGGGCCTGCTCTTGCTAGTAATCAAAGAAATTAAATCCCACCGAGTGTTATGTGGTAGTAGAAGTCTTCAAAGACGCAATCAATTCATTAAAATCTTTGAAAAAGATATGACCATATCAAACAAAAGGCAGACTGAAAAAAAGTTTTTTTAATGTTGATGTGTGACAAGTATGATAAATTTACCTTTTAAGTCAACAGGGATTGGAAAATTATAATTAGTAATTTGCAATGTCTTTTAGATTTTAATATTTCTATTGTAAATATCAATCTGTACTTTTTTTCTGATAAATTCCGTCTTAAGAAGTGTGCAGAAATGTGGTGAAGAGTTACATATTGAGGTATACATAACCTCATAGCTGAGGCGTATTTCCATGCCCAAGACTGGCACAAGGGCCTGCTGTAAGAAGAACCATACTTCTTAACCATGAAAGCCTCCTTAGTAACCTTCCAAATGCCTCAGATCTGAGAAGCATTGCCTCATAAGATAAATTGTGTCTCCAAAAGAACATTTATTAAATTCAGAGGGAAAGACTTAGTTTGGCTGTGGTGGCTGCCCAAAGGCTCCTGATCTCTTAGCAAATGCCATTGTACCAAGCAGGGACCTTTGGCTCATGTTTTAAGGATACGATTGAAACATTGCTTGATTCCTAATTATAAGCAAAAGAAACCTACTGACAGATTTAAACAGAAAGTGGTTGAGTAAAATATTGGGCAGAGGTCTGAGAACTAAGCTCAGGAATCAAAAAGGATGGTGAATACATATAGCTCCCAGGGCTCCAGCCAAATCCCACACAGAAAGCGTCTGATGTAGATACTGAATCCTGGGTATTCTTGCCACCATGAAACGCTGCCCTTGAGTAATGGTATTGCTGCCATGGTTACTCTCCACACAGATTTCCCACTATTTTGCTTTTAAAAGCATTATTAGCTTTGATTCAGCACCTGGGGCTGGTGTAGATAATGGATGGAGTTTTGTCATGTGTCTGCATCCTAGCAACAGGGGAGGCTTGGGTCAAGAGCATCCGATTTGTAGTTTCAAATTGTAGGGGGTGAGTGCTGCCTCCCACTAAGATTCATAGGGTGGGGAATACTTAAAAGTGGGACCAATTCATTATTTAACACCCCCCCCCAAGAGAAACAAAAACAAAAACAAGAGCCTATTGAAGAAAAAGCAGACTAATTCATAGGGTGGGGAATACTTCAAAAGTGGGACCAATTCATTATTTAACACCCCCCCAAGAGAAACAAAAACAAAAACAAGAGCCTATTGAAGAAAAAGCAGACTAAAAATACATCAGAAAATATTATTAAATGTGAAAGAAATTAGCAAACATTCAGGATGTGCCTGAATTCTGATGGAATTCAGATGGATGGAGGAGAAAAGGAAAGTAGTGACATTATGCTAGTTAATTTTTTTCATTCAGGCAAAATTAAGAAATATTTCATCGATAGTGTTGATCAATTAAGCAAGATTGGATTACGCATACTATTTTAAAAAGTTAGAGAAGTATCACAAAATTAAGTGAAAGGAGAAACAAAATGTTAAAAATAACCTTTAAAGAATTACACAAAATGGAAAACAAATGACAAAAGAAATGACAATCGTGTTATAAAAAGAAATATACTAGGAAAGAAACCAAAACAAAAATTCACAGAATAGGTTTAACATATTAAATTCAATTAAGTGGAATAGAGTATGTAATTAAAAGTGTTGTGGGCCCTGGAGTGCTCTTGTTATACTTTTAAAAGCAATTTGTCTACTTACCAGCTATGGGACCTTGGGAAAGTTATTTAAAGATTTTATGCTTCAGTGTTTCCACTTGTAACATGGTATGCAAAGCACATCAAAAGAAAGCTGACTCAGGAAAGTTCATCAACTTTAAATACACTCTTAAAAAATAATGAAAATAGATGAATTAAATCTTTAATCCAAAAAGTCAAGAACAGGAGGGAAAAGTCTAAAAAAGAATTAATAAAGATGAGTAGAAAAACTAATGAGCTAGAAAATGTAAAATGTAAAAATAATTGAATTGATAATTAAAATGGAACTGGCTACTTAGAAAAGAAAAAAAATCCTAAAATAGTTAAATACTTTAAAATTTTCTAAAGTGTATTAGAATGTAGAAAATTCATATACAGAAAGATATAGTCACAGATAAAAGATTAGTTGATAAAATAAGATTTCAACACATGTTAAAAAGTTAATTTTTTTAATATTCTGAGATTTTAGAAATCAACAAGAAAAACCTGAAGAAGTCCAGTAAAAAATTGGTAAAAGACATGAATATGCAGTTTTCAAAAGGAAGAAAATACAAGGATTTGAGGACCCAGAGTGGATAGCTTAGGCAAGTTTCATCCATTATAGAATAACGCTTTAATGAAACCTTTATTGTCTTTTTCTGGCTGACTGGGCTACATATTATAGAAATCTGGACACCAACCTAGGAAGACCCTATGAAAGTATCCATCATTGAAACCTTCATTCTATGGGAAGTCTGAGTATCTGATGACAAAGTAACTCATAAAGAAATTCTTTGACGTTCAGGGAGATTATCTCACTGTATAATGCATGTATTTAACCAACCTTGGCAAGAAACATTAATAAGTACATTCATAATCTAAGAAACTGGGTAAGAGAGATGAAATGAAAGGGGAAAAATCAGATTATATATAAATAGCAGAACTATATAAGGAGTTTACTGTCTATATTTCTATTTTATAGGCTTTGTATCATGGACCAAATTTGAGAGAGGTTATAAACATGTATCACAGACTAATCCATCGTGTTAAATATCGACTTGGTCTTTGGAGGACAAGACAAATTATAAATTTTACAGAGCTAGAGGAATGGATGGACAGAAAAAAGTGTAAGTGATACAGTTGCTTCTGATATGATTTTAGGTTTGGAATGAATTTAACCTTTTAAATTCTATATATAACATATAGAATTACCCATAAGCAGCAAAGTTAGACCATATTTATATTGCTGTAAGTTACTGCATTTTAAGGTGATGTATTGTACTTGTACATTTGGATTAATTTTTTAGGATCTTGTGTTTGTAAGCAATAGAAAACTCATTTTGGCTAACCAGAGCTAAAAGTATATTTAAAGCAAAAATATAGGAAAGATAGCTCTAGAATCAAATTTCAGAACATGAAACAAAGCTGTCCTAGAGATCTAGGGAGCAAAACACAAGGGATTTGCCTCTGTGAGCTAGGTAAGCTGCTGTTACTTTAAGCCTTTTGCGTGCTCATTTTATTTTTTTCAAAGATTTTTATTAAAAATATAATTAGTGGGCCGGCCGAGTGGTGCATTGGTTAAGCGCTGGTTTTGGGATGCCAGCGGCCCCGGTTCGGATCCCACATGAGGGCCAGTGACACTGCCCTCCACAGCTAACAACAGCTCCACCTAGAACTGGGCTGTGCGAGCCCCGGTGATGGTGTGGGCTGCAGCCCCTGCTGCAGTGGGCTGCCATAGGCTACAGTGAGTGGCCCGCAGCCAGCGTGAGCTGCCAATAGCCGCGATGAGCGACATCCAGAGGCCAGCGACCGATCTGCCTCATCCGGGAAGAGCGCAATGACGATACCAACAGTGAAGCAACATCCTCCACAACTAAACTGAAGAACAAGAAGACGGCAACTTGTCTGTTCCTCTTCCCCTATTCCCCAACGCTGTTCCCCTCCACCAATTCCCCAATAAAATCTTAAAAAAAAAAAAAAAAAAAAATATATATATATATATATATATATATATATATATATATATATATATAATTAGTATGCAATATTTTATCAATTTCAGGTGTACACAATAGTTATTCAACATTTATATACCTGAAGAAGTGATCACTGTTAAGTCCAGCAACAATCCAACACTGTACATAGCTATCACAATATTTTTGACTATATTCCCTATGCTGTATATTACATTCCCATGACTTAGTTATTTTATAGCTGGAAATCAGACCACTTATTGCCCTTCACCTTTCTCCCTTCTTAATTTTTCAGTTACAATTTACATTCAATATTATTTTATATTAATTTCAAGTATACAGCATATGGTTGACATTTATGTAATTTAAGTGATATCATGTAGATATCAGTCTAGTTATTCACCTGGCATTATACACAGTTATTACCATGTTATTGAATGTGTTCTCTATGCTTTGCTTAACATCCCCATGATTATTTTGTAACTACCAACTTGTACTTCTTTATCGCTTCACCTTTTTCACCCTGCCTCCCAGCCCTCTCCCATCTATCACCCCAATAAATCTGGTACTCATCTGATGCCATACATAGTTATTACAACATTGTTGACTTTATCCTTTATGCTCTACTCTACATCTCCATTACTACTTTGTAACAACCAATTTGTGCTTCTTAATCCCTTCTCCCTTTTCACCCGCTTGCTCAACCCCTTTCCCACCTGCAGTCATCAAAATGTTTTCTGTATCTATGAATCTGTTTCTGTTTTGTTTATTTTGTTCTTTAGATTCCACACATAAGTGAAATCACATTGCATCTCTCTTTCACTGACATACTTCGCTCAGCACAATACCCTCCAGGTTCATTCATGCTGCCCCAGATGCAAGAACCCATTCCCTTCCCTGGCCCAGCAATATTCCACTGTGTATATGTACCACCTCTTCTTTATCCATTCTTTTATCGACAGACACCCAGGCTGCCTCCACATCTTGGCCATTGTAAACAATGCTGCACTGAACATAGAGATATACACATCCCCTTAATGTAGCTTTTTGGGTTGAATATCAAGAAGTGGGATTATTGTGTCCTCCTTTGTCTCTTGTTATAGCCTTTGTTTTAAAGTCTATTGTGTTTGGTATAAGTATGGATACTTCAGCTTTTCTTGTTGTTTCCATGTTCATAAAATAGCTTTTTCCATCCATTTACTTTCAGCCTATGTATATCTTCGAATCTGAAGTGAGTCTCTCAACATATATATGCAAGAGGTTTGTTTTCTTATCCATTCAGCCACCCCATGTCTTTTGATGGAACGTTTAATCCATTTACATTGAATGTAATTGTTGACAGATATGTACTTATGGCTGCTTTATTATTTATTAATATTTTAATTTTTTTTTCCACCTTAAAAAAGTTCTTCTAACATTTCTTGTAACAATACTGGTTTGGTGGTGATTAACTTCTTTAGCTTTGTCTTGTATGGGAAGCTCTTTATCTGTCTTTCGATTTTAAAAGACAGCCCTATGCTCTGGTTTCTCTTCAGATCACATAAATCTTTCACCTTGTAAAAGATAGCCCTGGGTAGAGTATGCCTGGTTGTAGGTCCTTTTTTTTCATCGCTGAATATTTCGTGCGAATCTCTTCTGGCCTGCAAAGTTTCTGTTGCTAAATCAGCTGACAGCCTTATGGGAACTCCCTTGTAGGTAACTAACTACTTTCCTCTTGTTGCTTTTGAGATTCTTTCATTGTCTTTAACCTTTGCCATTTTAATTATAATGTGTCTTGGTGTGGGCCTGTGTGAGTTCATCCTGGTTGGGACTTTCTGTGCTTCCTGGGCTCCTATGTGTGTTTCCTTTGTGAGGTTAGGAAAATTTTCAGTCATTATTTCTTCAAATAGGTTCTCAATCTCCTGCTTTCTCTCTTCTCCGTCTGGCACTCCTATAATGCGACATTGTTATGCTTGATGATATCCCAGAGGTCTCTTAAATGGTCCTCATTTTTTGTATTTTTTTTTGCTTTTTGCTGTTCCGATTGGGTGTTTTCTGCCAGCTTGTCTTTCAAATCACTGATTTGACCCTCTGCTCCATCTAGTCTGCTGGTGGTTGATTCTGTGGTGTATTCTTCATTTCAGTTACTGTATTCTTCACTTCTGACTGGTTGTTTTTTTATGGTTTCTATGTCCTTTTTTTATGCTTGCTATCTCTTTGTTGAAGTTCTCACTAAGTTCCTTGAGCATCCTTATATCCACTGTTTTGAATTCTCTCTGGTAGATTGCTTGTCTCCATTTTGTTTAGTTCTTTTTCTGGAGTTTCCTTCTGTTCTTTTATTTGGGACATATTTCTTTGCTTCCTCATTTGGCTGCCTCTCTGTGTTTTTTTCTATGTATTAGGTAGGACCTCTATGTCTCCCAGTCTTGGCCAGGTGGCCTTATGTAGTAGGTACTCAGTGGGGCCCAGTGGAACAGTCTCCCTGGTCATCTGAGCTGGGTGCTCCAGGATTGTCCCTTGTGTGAGTTGTGTCTCTATTATAGTTCAGCCTTGATTGCTGTTGGCATCTCAGGTGGTGTTATTGAGCTTCAGGCTGACTGGCTGTGGGGTTTGATCCCAGAGCAGCTTATGAGCTGCTATGCGGGGGGCTTTACCCATGGAGTGGGGTTCACCCCAGGGGCTTTGGTGCATTGAGATTGCCTTTTGTGTGTGCTGTTTGTGGGGCTAATTGGGTGGTGCTCTTCTGTGGTCTGAAGCCAACCTCCAAATAAGTTGGTTCTGGGGCCTCTTGGGAGGGGTTCCACTGCAGGCCCAGGTCAACTACTGCTTGTGACTGGCTGGGGAGTACCTGGTAGGAGCTATAAAGTAACCCACAGCTGGTTGCTGCCTGTGCTGTACCTGGAGGTGCATTGGAGAGACCACATTGTGAGCCGAGGTTGGCTGTCACTAGTACCAGGTCTTGGGAAGCTTGCAAAAAGCCAAGATACTCTGAGACCTGTGGTCACTTGCCAGGTCCTGTAAGGTTCAGCCACTGATAAAGCCTCCTGGTGAGGCAGGGTCTCAGTGAGTCAGAAGAGTGGAGCTTACCAGACCAATCAGATTTATGGTTAGCCTGTGGAGGTGGACTCAACACAAGAAAGCTGGCACTCATCTGTTATCTGTATAGAAGAAGGACCCCACATAGGGAAAATGAGGATTGTTCTTCCAGTCCTTGCCCCAAAGTTAACCACCTCAGTCTCTCCCCATATGTCTTCAGTGCCCTCAGAGTCACCATCCCTCCATGGGAGCCCATGGTAAGTGCCTGCACAGGCCCTTTAAGAGGGCGTTTGGGTTTCCCACAGCCTCCCCACTCTTTTTCACAGCCAGAAGTTGTGGGACCTCTTCTTCTCAGCACCAGTACTCTGGGCTGGGAAGCCTGGTGTAGGAGCTGGGGTCCCTCACTCCTTTGTGGGGAACTTCTGTGGTTGAGATACCTCTCCCAATTTTCAACCTACATGTGGATATGGGACCAGCCCCTTTTGTGTCTCTGCCCCTCCTACCAGTCTCAATGTGGCTTCTTTTTATATCCTTAGTTATAAAACATCTGGTCAGCTAGCCTTCAGATGGTTCTCCAGGTGGATTGTTCTATAATTTAGTTGTAATTTTGATGTGTACACCTGATAAGGCAAGCACAGCACTTGACTACTCTGCCATCTTGGATCTCTTCCTATCGCCTCACTTTAAGTCGTTTTGTTCCTATGCTTTAAATTCAAATTTCAGGGAGAAAGTGCCTGATTGGTTTATCTTGAGTCACATGTCCAGCAGTTTGCAGTGGGAAAGCAGAGAACTTCACTTGAGAGTTGCATAGAGGCTATATCCATTGAGAGAAGTGTAGCTCCCCAAAAGAAAACTACTTGTTGCTAACAGAATAACAGTTGAGGGACACTGAGCAGACTAAACAACACATAGCCCTTATGCATTGCTTATTAGTGTTGCAATGCTATCCATAGAATGAATTCCCCAATTTATATGTTAACTTTCAGAGATCCTTATTTCTATTGTATTTAATAAATTCAGTATTGCTTAGGATTAAGATGGATATTATAGCTTCTTGATTAAAAAAGTAATAAATGAGGACTTCTGGTTTCTCGTTGTGCATGTAAGGAGCTTGGAAATCACCACTCCATATTTAACAACAAGTAAAATAGCTGGGCAGACTAAAATAGCAACAATTCATCTTCGATCTATAAAATAAGGGAGGACACGGCAAACTGCTGTCCCTAAGATTGGAGAGACAGACATGTGACTACAGGAAGTTACAGCTTCTCAGAGCAGAGACTCACAAGCACAAACTGATGTGGGAACCAGGGTCAGTGGAGGAAAATGGACAGTAATTGATGAGTGATTGGAGGCTCAGTGTGGACAACTCTTAGAGTTAAAAATTCCAGGAGGAGCCGGGAAAGGGGATGTGGGGCTTCACAATATTGTAATATATACCTCCAGGACCTTGACCAAATTCCCATAGTAAATGTCAGAGAAAATGAACTATTTTGAAATGATTTGTTCAAAATAATACTGACAGTATGTTCAGTCACACATGTATGTAGCTTATGTGTGATTGTATGTGAGCAAAGTGTTGGATAGATTAAAAGATAGGAATATATTGGTTTGTCAGAAAAGACCTGATGTATTTATTCTATGTTTTTCATTGCAAAAATGCATCATGACTTTTCCGACAACCCAATATTTGTATATATTGTGAAATGAACACTACAGTAAGTTTAGTTGACGTCTGTTACGATCATCATTAGAAAATGTTTTGTCTTATACCATAACTTTTAAGATCTACTCTCTTAGCAACTTTCAAATATGCAATACAGTATTATTAACTCTAATAATCAAAAAGGCATTCTTAATACTCTTTTATGCATAGTAATTTTATATTCCATAATCTGTGAGTAGTATGAATGTACAAATATATTACTATTCATCAAAATATGTACCAGGAACTTCTAGTTATTACACTGACAACCTTTTCTACTCAATTTTTGGCTACTAACTTCCAAATCACACATCCTTTCCAAAATGCTTCTGCTATTTTTGCTGGTCACTAAATTAATTTTTTAACCTTATAGAATCTTGCGTATTTTTTGTTTTAGTTTTACTTCCATTCCATGACTTCTCCTCCTTGATTTGTAACTGGAGATTTTACTACTTTTGCATATAAAAATAATCTCTTGGTTTTGGGGAGAAAAGAAAAAGATCCTATGTTGCTGTTTTCCAGCCTTGACTCTGGTGGTTTCTAGCTGAGATGCACTTTGAGTAAACATCTTAAAGAAAACGAGGGGTGGGCCAGGTGGGTACGTGGAGAAAGGATGGTCTACTCAGAGGGAGCAGCAAGCAGAAAGGCCAACACTAAGGTTGTTGGTGTTGGAGGAAGCCAGGAGACTAACGACCCTGCAATGGGGTTGGTGAGCCAGAGCAGAGAAAATGAGATGCGAGTGGGAGCACAGGTGTGTCAGGCTCTATAAAAGGCCTTTGGGTTTTACCTTGACAGAGTTGGGAAGCCTGTGGAAGGCTGTGAACCAAGGGCCATGATGCGTTTCATATCTGAACACATAATGATGGCAGTTTTTTTTGAGAATAGGCTGACATGGGATGAGGACACACAGTAGTCCGGTAGAACAAATGGGAATCTCTGCAGCATAGGATCTGAACAGTACAAGGGAATTAATTAAATGAGTGATTTAAAGAATTACCAACCAAGACATCCATTGGCTTTGAGGTCTGAAGTAACTCTAGAGGCCATAGTATTTGCAAATTGTTATTTGTCTTCATGTTCCTTAGAAAATTCTCCATCCTTTCCATATTTTGATTGCTAATTGGGGGATATTTGAAATCTGGCAGATATCTGTGCCCCTTTTTAAAGCATCTTCCAATGGCCAGAAAATTTTATTAGTTTTCACGATTTAAGTTTTGTATTGATCCTGATTATATCTGCCTAGAATTCTGCTAGTATGTTGCTAACCATTTGCTTTTAGGTATAACATACAGGTTAAGGACATTATTTTCTATTAATATAGTTGCAAAGCCATAATGTTAATTTGTGAATCATCTACACCTGACTGATTCAAGGAAAAACTCATAAAGGTCTATATAATTTTTCAAGGATAAATATTTTTAACATTAAAGTCAAAAATGATGTTCTTTGTGAGTTAGTTTTCATTTCTCCAGAATTAGACCCTGAGACAAGAATTCAAGTACAACTAACTTTTTTTTGTGAGTTGATTCTGGGAACTACTGTTAGCAGAATGAAGAAGAGACACAGGGAAGCGATGAAGTAAAAAAAGAGTGTATTATCAAACAGATTACCATGTGTGCACCTGGAACTTAATTCCTTTTTGGACAGTGTAGCCAACTTGCCTCAAATGCTGGGTCCTTATCCACCAACTTCCCCTGGTTGAGGGCCGCTCCAGTAGGAGCCTCAACGCCCTGGCACATCTCACCTGCTGCTCAGGTGGGTAGAGTAGAATCCCACAGCCAGAGGGGGAGCCCATTGGCAATGAAATGCAAATAAGTCAGGTCAGCATGCACAGAAAGGTAATGGATAAGGTGATATGAATGGGGGCATTTATAGCAACTGCTCTGGTTTGCTTATTTGGAAAAACAGAAAAAGTCATAGATTTATTAAACATGAACTTATGTTTATTTTACTACTGTGTTTCAGGATCTGGAATAGTGACTTATATTTAGGCAATCACTGAATACTTTTTTACTTTGTTGATATCTCATGACTGTCTGCCTCCACTGAATGAATGGATGAATGCATAGAAAGCTGAATCCCATATGGCTGAATGCCAGGATGTCCATTAACTTCGTTAGAAACTGCTCTAGTGCCGTTTGTCATGGAGAAGCCCCTATTTCAGAGCTAAACCTGTACTGAGGCAAACCCTGTTATCCTGTAAATGCTGATTAACCATCAGCTTCATGGAGCTAATCCATGTATTTAAGAATGGAGACTCAAGATCACCTTTTTGAAAAGGAAAAATCAAATATTTATGGAGAACTACACTAACAAAAATGTATGCATCGATTCTCTGGGTCATAATCTAACCCCTGTCTAATACCAAGTATGGGCGATAGGTGAAGGATGGCCCAGCTAAATGGGTGTCTGTTGTAGCCGTGAGCCAGGAGTAGCTAAGCACCTGAAATTAAGAAGTAGGAGAGCCGGCCGAGTGGCGCGGTGGTTAAGCGCTGTCTTCAGAAGCCAGCGGTCCCGGTTCGGTCCCACACACTGCCCTCAAAAAAAAAAAAAAAAGAAAAGAAAAGACAAAAGAAGTAGGAATACGTGAAGCCAGTGAAACAAAAGTAGACCTTGTTCCATTTAGGGGCAAAATCAGAAACAGAACAACCAATTCAAGGGAATCAGCAATTCAGGTAGGTAGAAGTCAGAAAGAGATGAAAAATTAGGGGAACTAATAAACAAATACTGAAATGGATCAGCAGAGGTCAGGCCCCCAGAAACCCTGACACTGATGCATTGAGCATTCATGTATGTAGTGTGTATGGAGAACTGTCATGGAAACCAGGCCAGGGGATGGGGGCATTCTCTTTGGGGAAGCAAGCCCTAGTTTTCATCCTGCAGAATGTGAGAGGGAGAAGCCGGCCCATTTCCTTCTAATCTTCCACCTGAGGTTGACATAGTTCTCCTCCAAGCATGGAGGCTTATTGCTAGACATAAAATTAAAACTGGGGTCAGAGTGTCTTCAAATCCAGATGGGTCTTTAAGGTGGTTTGTACTCGATATATTATTTATGAAGGAAATATTTTCTTTCATATATTTTTTTTTTCCTTTTAGTCTATGAAACAATGTTTGCCAAGAGAGAAGATTGGCAAGGATTGCAAAGAAGTGAGCTCCCTAAGTTCTTCAAAGACTGTGGTCATTACCCAACCCAGCAGCAAACTGATGAAGTTTGGGACCTGGTTCACAGCGGTGAGTAGTTTCTCATTTTTTTCCTTTTTCCCCATCTTCGCCTTTCCCTTTTTTTCTTCCCTTCCCGTCTATTTCTTGTTCTTTCCTTCCATCCTTCTCTAACTTTTATTAAACTTGTCTTATAAATCTTCTTCCTCAATTTTTTTTAATCTGTTTTTAATATATAGGAAGAAAGATATAAATGTTAAAAGGAGTTCATACAATAAAGTTTTTATTAGGTGGATAGAGGAAATGATTTTAAATTTTTATGCTTTTAATATATTTTTGATATAAGTTATACCTAACTGAGTATATTTTAAACCACTATATTTTAAATACCAATGCTAAAAGCTTTCTCCTGGATAGTAAATTTGGTACTAAAGAATATAGCCAAGTTTAAATGTGTAAACATTGTAAACTATTTCAATACATAGAATTTTATAGTCAGGAAATCATTTCTTTTTTGACCAGTAAATAAATGAAAAGGCAGTATTTTATAAGAATATTTAATAATTTGAATAGAGTGACATTCCTCCTCCTTCTAAATGCTAGTCTGGAAACAGAAATTGTCATCATGATGTGGGAAATCACAATGAATATTCCTTAACTCCTTCAGATTATTCTCAATGTTTCTTTCTATGTTGATAGTACTATTATGGCTTGCTGCCATGTTTAGAGATGATAGATGGATGTAGCCACAGTTTAATTGAGAAGAAAAGGTAAACAAGCTAAACAAAAAATATCAGGACCTTTTTAAATAGAGGAGTAGGACTCATATGCCTGTAAGAAGGTGTGACTAAAGTGACAAGGTGAAAGATTCACTATAGGTTTGAAGTTCTCTTCCTTCATTAGTTCTTAGTGTATTGTAAATTTACCTGTTCTTTATCAATGGGCTCCGCTTTACCACTGCTGTATCCCTGATATCTAGAACACTTTTTCTAGATTCTCAATAAATATTGTTCACAGACTGGCAGAAGCACCCCTATCATTTTGTGCTTCAGTCGTCACAACTAGGTTAAATGTTTAAGTAACGTTTTTCCTCATGACAAAAACATTGAATGTTTGTTATAGAACGTTTGGGACTATAGTAATATATAAAATTGCTAAGAAATAGCAATTATTAACACTTGAGGTCTGTCTTTCCAGTTTTTTTCTGTGCATATGACATTTTTATGAGAATTGAGATTATTTTCTACATGCTTGAAAATTTGCTTTTTTTTTTTTTTTGCTTAACAATACTCATAAGTTTCCAAGTCATAAATACCTTTTACAACATTATTTGTGACTGAGTAATACTCTGTCATGTGGGTGATTTATTATATATTTATGCTGTACATTGAATTATTTCTTTATAATACATAATAATAAAATAAAACAAAAAATAAATGCAGCAAAATAGAATCAATTAGTCACTACAGAAACTTACATTGATTATTGTTAGTAATTTAAAATACAAGTTCTTTTCAAATTAAGTTTCATAAAGATATATTTCTCGACTGATTATTTTGGAGTATGTAATAGAGGCTTAGATTTAAAGCATAGCTCTGGAATTAGCTTGCCTGGTTTAATTCTTGGCTTCAGCACTTACTAACTGTATGTCATTGGATAATGTGCCTCTGATATGAATCATTTTGCTTAACAATAAAAGGAAGATAATACTATCTAAAGTCACTGGACTCTTGTGAGGTTTAAATGAACTAATTAATGTAAAATATGTGTTATAAGCACTCAATAAATGTTTGCTATCATTATTCTTAAGTAATTAAGTATATTTAAATAATTAAGTTTTCATAATTATTTTTTACTTTGAAATGTGTAAATGTTGAGCCTAATTGTATAATTCTCATTTTTTATAGAGGTTATTTATTGAATATCATCCACTGGTTTCCACCCACATCATCTCACTTGATTATCATAATGACCTGTGTTCTAGAGGAAGTGATATGCTCTGTATGCTTATTTTACAGATGAGAGAACTGAGACTTAGAGACTTTTCTAAGCTCATTAATAGAGTTGGAACTTTAGCCCTGGCCCCTTTACGAGTTCAGTGTTCTTCCCATTTTACTATGGGAGACATTTTGAAAGTCAATATTATGAAAACATAATTAGATGGATGATTGCACCATTTTTGACAGCAAGTATTGCCTTTTATTGATCTTTCATAGACTAGCTTAATGCCTTGCAATATAGTAGGTTTTCTGTACATGAATGGTTCTATTAAATTTCTTACAAAAACTAGAATTTTCAAAAGAAAACTTAGTTTAAAAACATATTGTTTTCTTATAATGCCTAAAATTGGGAAGCATTCCTTTATATAAAGGATCCACTCTAACATAATTTTAAATATATGTCCAATTATGTTGCTCCATCCAATTAGAAAAATTCTTTCAGTGCATAAGAAGCTTTCATTTCAAATGGAAATATCCTAAACAATGGAAAGAAAAAAAAATTTGTGAGAAATGGAGCTAAATTAATGGTGTTCTACTTGCTTCTGGAGTATATTTCCTTTTTAAGAGAATCTGATTTTATGCATTTTAGATTGTCAGTCATCTTCATTCATACTGACTTCCTTGATTGTGGATAATAGCTCCAGATGTGCAACCTACACATTTTTCCATCCAGTAGGATATTTCACCTAACGCATATGCAGTTAATTCAATTGATTAATTTCTTCAGTGTATGACACCAAGTAGGTCAAATTCCTAAAACTATGTGTTCAGGTATTTTTAGCTTTTTAAAAAATTCTTTATTCTTATCACTATGGTAACACAAAAATTTTTTTGTGACTGAGGACATGATTTTCATCTGAAAGTCTTCTTTTGGGAGAATGAAGCAACTTTAGGCTACATGCATAGGCTGATATTAAAAGCTGAAGGCTATGCAAACATGAAAACCTTTACTTGATATTCATTTAAATCTCAACGTATGAAACTAATAACAATAGAACAGTGTATATGAAAGTAAGGAAAATAATATCTTGTGGTTCTATATTATTGATACTCACATCTGCCTAATTTTTAGAAACTTAAACTGTAAAGGTTGTCCAATATCTAAATAGAACATGTAGTTTATTTTCTGAAATTGAACTGAAAACAACAATGAAGACAAGTTTGTTTACACTGTAGAGCCTTAGACAAAAATCTTAAAATAAAAAACATAGAAGGTGCTTGGATGTTATTTAACTTGACATATCCTATGCATCTGAAGAAATGGTGGCCTGGGATAGAATGTGAATTATTGCAGATTCCCTGACTAGTTAGTGGCAAATTGTAGTTATATCTGGGCCTCCTGCTTCTTGGAGCAGAACTTTGTTTACCATTTGCTGCTGTTTTCTCAAGATATGGCTCTATGTTATTGAATAGGAAGCATATGATGATTTTCCTTCAATATTTTTCATATGAACAGGCACTCTAACAATAAAATGATAATTATGTAGGAAAGGGATGAAAGAGAATTTTAAAAAGACACAAGATGATAGGATATAAGAAATATAAGACACTGGCAAATCCTGGTGGTAAAGAATGCAGTTGTATTAGAGGTAATAAGTTATAAAAGCCTCATTATAAATAAATTCTAAAAAAGAAATTTAACACATTCTGATTGCAAAGGCTTTGAAAATACACATTAAAACAAAAGAAGAAATGAAAAATACTGGCAATTTTGTTGTCCAGAATGACATGAAGCTACTGGCTAGCAGTCAACTAGAACAGGTAGCCAAGTTATAAGGATGTCTTAGTGCCACCACTGACATTTGGGGAAAATGTCTGGCAATTGGTTACCTTTTTTACAGAATAAAAAATGTGATTACAGTATATATTTACATTGTTGGTACCAATCTCAGTCCATGAACTTACTGTTTTCCATAAGGAGTTAATATTTATTTCTAGCCTCCAACCACCAAAATTTAAGTCCATTTGGCTTTTCATTCTTTTTTCTGTGATTGTGGCTAAATAAAGATGGAGGGCACTTATGTAGTGACTTACCAGGTGGAGTGTCCATTTGATCTGCAATGTCATCTGTTGACACAGGAATTTCCTGGTGTATTAGTTTGCTAGGGCTGCCATAAATACCACAGACTGAGTGGCTTAAACAACAGAAATGGGTGTGGATCATGGATCACATTATGTTTATCATACTTCAGGTTCATTGAACATTTTGGTTCTGGAGATTAATGTTTTTCATCAAATTTGACAATTTTTCAGCCTTTTTTTTTCCACATCTTTCTCTCTTTTCTTGCCTTTTAGGACTCCTGTTAAATCTATATTATTAGTACACTTAATGTTATCCTAGAGCTGTCTGAGACTATATTTATTTTTTTCAATCCTTGTTCTGTTCTTAAAAGTGGATATCTGTTGATCTGTCTTCCAGTTTCACTCTTTCTCCCTTCTGCCTTCTCAAATCTGTTGCCAAGCCCATTTATAATTTCTCTTCATTTCATTGTTATATTTTTCTACTCTAGAATCCATTCAGTTAACTTTTTGCAGATTCTATTTCTCTCGATAATCCCCATTTTGAGTAATTTTCATATTTTTCTTTAATTTTTAAAACAAAATTTATTTCAATCATTCGTGTATACATAAGAGCATCTTTGAGATCTTTGTCTGCCAACTCTAACATCTGAGTCCACTCAGAGTCAGTTTTTATTGACTGCTTTGTTCCCTGAGTATGGTTCACACTTTCCTATTTATCCGAATGGTTTATTTTTGTTGTTGTTGTTGTCGTTGTTATCGTTGAATACTGGACATTTTAGATAATATGTTGTTGGAGTAATGGATTCTGACCTCCTCCACTCCAAAGGTGTATTTATTTAATAGTTTAGTAACCTTCCTGCACTCAATATGTGGAATCTGCCTCCCTCATGGTGTTTGGCATTTCATTTCTCTGCTCAGTTATTGTTTTAATTATTATTATTTTTAGAGTGACTCCTCAAGATGTCATCTCTGATCTGAATAACTTAGTTGTCAGCCTATGATTAGATGGAATATTTACTCAAACACCTTGAGCCCTCTGCCTGTGTGTCTCTGTATGGGTTGGGGAACATATTCAATATTCAACTTTGCATCTGCCTCATGTTTTACTTTCCACTGGTGCTCTTGGGTCTTTTCCTGTTTATTTCCATTGTTGCCCCATTACTGGAGATGTGTGTCAGGGTTATCAAACTCTCCTATGGGCTTCTTGTTTCCAGAATCTGCCTATTAAATTTCAGGCTGGTCTGTGGTTGCCTCAGCTTAGACTGAACCTCAGGCTCACAGAGCTGCAGCTTTTCTCTGTTTATTTCTTATCAAGTGTGTTATGGAAGTTGTCAGCACCAATGGTGTGGATTTTTTCCCACCTCTTCACATCAGTTTAGCTTCCTATGATGACTGGCTATGGGGAGAAACTAATAATCCTAATTTTAGGCATATTGATATTTGTTCAGGTTGTCATACTCCTGTCATGATCCAATTGAGTAGAGCCTATGACATTTGCTCACTAGAGAGAGTCAGAATACTAAAAAAAATATATAAAGGCAAGTAAAAATATATAAAGGCAAGTGGAATTCTTAGCACAAAATCAGGTTATTAGAAATAAAATGATAAAGATGATTTAAGATGTGGTCAGAGTTAGGAAAGCTTAGCACCTGTCTTGATGATTAAATAATGATTAGATATTCCTTCTCCTATTACCTCCACCTTACTGGAAAAAAGAGTCCCTGAACTATACTGCCATAAAGTTCTTTAGCAGGATTTGAGGTATTTGTCTTATATAACACTAGACCATTTTAGAAGTGCTTAATGTTTGTCCACTTGCTCTGATGGGTCTACTGCTAAGGTCCCATGAATCCACAGACTCTATATTTTACAAAGATATAAAGGTTTTGTCAGTGATGTCTATAGCCCTTGTATAGCAGGATGCCACTTTTCCTCCCTAGTATTTTAGTAGATATTCTCTGATGCTTTCAGCTATGTGAGAAGTAAAAACACTTACTCATCTCTGATGGATAATTTCAAGAATAAGTCATAAAGTTAAAGGAAAATTATGAGGCATACTAAATGGATGCCTTTTTTGGTGGTGGCAATCCAGAATCTTTTTGGATAAAATTGTTGTTGCAAATATATTCAACAAACGTCTCTGGAGCATTAACCATGTACTGTGATATATAAGATGGTTCAAAAGGCTGGGAGTCCTCATAGTAACTGGAGGGATATGCACATATATAACTAGAAAATACAGTGTTGTAAATGCTTAGACATTCACGTGTGTATCAATTACTAAGATGACAGACATTCATGATGTCTTAAGTTTGAAAATCAGAAAAGGTTACAGGGAATGTTTAAGACTTGAAGCAATATTGTAGGATTGGATAACTAGATAATAAAAGAAAGACAGGGGTTTGAAGACATAAGAGATTGTGGGCAAGGCAAATTAGAAGTTTCTGGGCAGCTGGTAACACTGATCAGTGGAAAATCTGTGTTGCTGGTGGGTAACTGGAAAGGCAAAGGTGTTACTAAACCCTCCGACTAAAAGATGCCAGATCATTCATTAAGATCTGTGGTTGCTTTTCCCTATAGGATTCTCCTTGTTGAGGGTCCCTTATTCACCTGTCACCTGCCAACTGAAAATGGATGTTTCCCAATGCACAATGCAAATTAGATTTTGGATGGAAATCAGTTTTGTGTCAGTGGGAACTATTTAAACACGTTTCCCTAGAGCTTAAATACCCCTGAATAAACTAGAGATCAAACCCTAGGGGCAAAGAGCAACCCGGAAAGATCTGCGTATTATATCACCTTGCTTCAGTGACCTAATCCAAGCAGCTGCTCTTATAATTCTGCCTACTTCTCCCTGAACACTTTTTAAAAGATGGTTCTTGACATTTGGTCTCATCTTACGTTATTTAGCTCTGTTAATACCTTCTTTCACCCTAGCCATGGCTGTGTAAAGCCTGTGAAATCCTATGCTAATATGTACTCTGGGAATGACCTTGGCCAGTGAAAGATTTTCCTCTTTCCCCTCCATCCTGTCCTCTTACAGTCATCTGAGTTGTTACTCCAATTAGTGAGTTACTCTCATTAGCCATTCTGGGTTTTTTTGTTTTTTAATTTTTGAGTCTTTTATTGTTTGGGTTGAAATATTTGTACCATTGTTGTATAAGCTGCATAGAGAATCTGATTAAATTTTGTAATATTACTTAACACCAGCTATTCTTCTAAAGCCTGTCCATTTTCTTTAAGTAGAAAATAACTGTCTTTAAGAAACAGCAGGGACAGCAGCAGTTTGAGAATGGTGTAACTTCAATAAAGGTATAATTACTTTCATAAGTCTGTTAGAGAGCAAGGCTTTAGGCTCCTTTTGTTAGCTCAGTGCTTATTAAGATTACACACCCAGTCCTCCTAACATGCAGAGGCCCACTGGCAAGCCTTTGTTTTATATGATTAAATTACTGTAACAGCAGAATATAAACTCCCTGGTGAGAACAACTTTGGTATGCAAGACTCTGATAAATGAAAGAAACATTAATATAAAATAGTTCATCAGCAATTCTTACAAAATGCAACATTTTATGGTATAGTATATTTATTCCAACTTCATAAACAGCATTAAAGAGCCTTGTTTTGTTTTTTTTCTGGCATTTCACTTGATCCAGGGTTTTATTAATTACCACTGTGAAGTAAAAACTTCCAAAAGACTTAAAGTCGTTTCCAGCCCTTCACAGTCAAATCAGTTTTGCAGTTGTTACTCAATCCACTTCTTTTTTTAACTTTATTATTATTATTATTATTATTATTATTATTTACAGATGTACAAAACAATGCAATAGTTCCTCTGTTTTCACCCCTTACAAAGTGACTCCCCCCTCTTAAGTCTATTTTAGGAATGAACATTTTCTAGGATTTCTGAATCAAGGTTTTTGAAAAGTTATGCTCTGGTCAGTAAAGCACCATGAGGATCCTGCGCTGTGAGATCTGTCATATTCTATATAAATTGTAAGTGGTATTGAATGAAAGCTTATGATTCAGATTGGTCAAATGAAGCTTCTCGCAGGATGCTGTCAGTTTGGCAGCATAGAAGCCAATTGTTATTGCTAAAAGTTTGTTTCCTTAAAGTTTACCTCCATAGCTAGAAGCCCATGAGAGTTTCATTTTGGTATTTCAATTTCCAAAATTTAAAATTCTCTGTTTCCACATTGAAATCAACATGGTAATACTATTGTGTAGATGTTCTTTTTTTTTTTTATCAGAGTCACACTGACCTGTTATGTAGAGATGTTTATAGAGTAAACTGATTTTAGAGCATACTTTTGCAGGCATTTTAATATAAATATCTCATATTCCTACCATAAACATGTTGGATCTGTATTCTTTGGAAGTATTTCTGCCAATCATTCATTACCTACTAATGCTTATATTTTTTTAGCGTGATGAAGGACCCAACATCTTTTCAGCTCATGTTGTTTAGATATAGATGTTTGGATATAGAGGACTTGATCTTTATATATGTCTTCATATGCACTCGTCATCTTTTGAAGTAAAAACATTTAAGCACATTTGCATAGCATGTGTATTATAGTTAGTAGTAACCCCCATCAGCACTAATAACTGCCTATAATAAAGGCAGATATCAGAACCTTCTTTTTATTTTTCTGTGGAGTTTAATTCATAGTACTAATCAGAGATGATGGAAAATTGAATGCACACCTATAATATATTGTGCACAGTTCCTAGTGTTGAGATTTACCATTTCATATTAAACAATCACTTAAACAGTGGCTCTTAACCAAGTTCTCATAACATATTCATGTATCTAAGTAAGTTGTAAAGTGCATTCTAAATATTTTGATACTAAGAAAGTTAATGTACTCAGACTTTTAAAGTAAGCAACAAATTTAAATGTATTAAAAGATAATCCCTATAACATCACTTTCACTTGCTGGAATTCTAAAGACTGTTGAGAGAAAGATGATGGAACTGTCACTAGATTGCTGGGAACTCCACCCAAGGGCAGCCTTGGACCAGTGCCATGCAGGTGAACCTCACCCTGGATGGTCTAGCTAGAAACAGAATGAGAACCTCCTGTCGTGTATTAATGCCCCATATCAGCTAATTTCTAGCATGTAAATCTTAATCTGTTTAACCTTCCCTTGGAAAAAAATTCTTAGTATTCTACAGAGTAAAGAGTAGTTCTGCTTTTCAAGGATGAGATGATTGTTAATATAGCTATTGCATACCTCTTCCTTATGCCATACTTATGTGTTTCCTGTAGATAGCTAAGACCAATCATTGTTAGAAACACTCGCAATCTCATGTTTTTCATGATGGTTTTGGGTGCAGTGAAAGACGATCTGGCCTACCGCCAGGTCTCGTGTTCTAAACTGGTTAGTCTGCCGACGATAACTGGCTCCCTACCTGTAACATTTGCAGGACTATAGCATTTATAGTTCTGTGAGGACATTTTTTTTCTGTTTACTTCCAATTGTCTTGTGTTCCTTCAGTCTTCTAGAGGTGCTAACAGGTAGTTTCCAGCACAATCTAGGTTCTTCTTTTTTGAATCCCCATTTCTAATGACCATATTCTTATAATTACTTACTTCCTTGGTTATAATGAGATTTTTTTTCATTAACAATAACTGTAAGTTCCAGCATCTGTCTTTTAAGCTTCTTACTCTGACCACCTTCTCACATCTTTCTGGCTCATTTTTTCTAGTTCTCCTTCTTTGAGTAATCTGTTACCACATGGGATGTTTAATCCGTTAACTTTACTATATATGCAGTAGTCATAACCCCTTGGGTTTTTAACTTTTCAATTTACTCAGTTTAGATTCATTCTATGGGACCTCTGCATACATTTTTAACTTCTGACCCTGGGACTTATTTTCCAAGATGCTGAATCTGATAGAACCAACTTTCTGCCTAGTTCATGGCATGGCTGGAGAAAAGCACACCATGCTGATTTATTTAGCTTTCAATTTCTGATCACAAATATCAAGTAGGCCCTCAAAACTACCAGGCAATTTTGTTCCATTTTTTGAGTTAATTCAATCTTCTCTTCGCTCAGATTAATATTCCACATGATCTTGGCTCCTCTCAAACTTTAAACACCTCCGTCTTTCTCCTCTCTGCTGATGACCTTATCGCTAATGAAATAGATGTCACAGGCACAATTAGAAACCACTGCCTTATCTTCCTGCCTCTCAATCTATTAACTTCCCAGCATGTACTCCCTCAGAACCTGCTTTTCTTCCTCTTGCAATGAATGAAGTTGCACTGTTATCCCTTTTTGACCACAGTATCCCATTCTTCCTGGCCTACTCAAGGATTTTAATCCTGTCTTTACCTGTTTTGCTGTTGGTTATTTTCTGTTTCTCTTTTATTACTTACTTCTTCTCACCTGGACTGTTTCCCATCTTACAGTCACCCTCCCTACATGCCACATAATCTTTGGTTTCTTCCTTCCATTCCTTCCAATGGAATGGTTGGTCACCATTCCATTGCCTTGCTAGTCTTTATAAGCAGCTCCTCAAAAATGCTGAGTCCATTTGCCATATCTACTTCCTTACCTCTCATGTTTTTTTCCTTTATAAAGACATATTGCGAAGTACTTCAGACCTACAAAAAGAATCAATGAATTACATCATAAATACTATTCAGGTTGTGAGTTGATGTTACTTGTATCAACATAGATAAATATATGTTTTAAAAAGTAATGAGTTACAGAAAAAGTTTCAAACAGATACATAATTTATGTAAAAATTCTTAGGTATTCAACATGATATTTTATATTATTTAAGAGTACATATATATGCAGTAAAAGCATAAAGACATAAGTAGTGAAGGAAAACTGCAAATTCAGAATAGTGATTACGTCTTCCCCTTCCTTTCCCGCCTCACAAAGAAGAAACAACTCTTTAGGAGTCTATACATGTTAGAGAACTCCAGTCAGCTTCAGAAAAGGGGGCTAAGATTGGTACAGGGCAAGAATCCAGCATTACCAAAAACTAAGTGCAAAACTGAAACCTCCATCTTAATATTCTAACAGTTAGAAATGCTGCTGAGTGTAGCCCAGGTGAAACTTCTGGAAGCTCCTGGTGAAATAATGGGATTTTTGCATAAAGGAAGAGCTTTCCAGCACTGCTGAATCAGAGCTCCATGTAAGGTTATGGATCTGAGGTGGAAGACGTAGAGAAAGGACAAAGAGATGACAGATGGTAGACACAGTATTTGCAATGCTGCTTATACTATATATCAAATTTCCATCTAACTCTGGACCTGTTTCTGGATTTTCAGTTCTGTTTCTTTTATTTCTTAGTATATCCCTGCACCAGTACCCCAATTTGTATAGCTTTACAGTGAGTCATTAGACCTGGCAGGGAAATTTCCACCACTTTTTTTGCCTTGGACCTTCTTGGACTTTTTCAGTTCTATGTAAATATGAGAATTAGTCTTTCCAGTTCTATTTAAAATGCAGCTAATATTGAAATAATTTGTAGAGAATTGACTTCTTTCAGATATTAAATATTTTACATATCAATAGGTTAAGTTTTTATAACATTATACTTTTATATCATAATTTTTTAATAGTTTTCTTAATTTTTCTCCCTAAAAATCTTATAAAATTTGGTAGACTCCTTTCTTTTTTGTTTTATTTTATGGTATTGTGGTTAGAACACTTAACATGAAATCTACCTTCTTAACGAATTTTTAAGTGCACAGTACAGTGTGTTTACTGTAGGTACAATATTGTACAGCAGATCTCTATAATTTACTCTTTTTGCCTAATAGACTTATTTCTATGGGCTTTATTTCTTTTGTTGCTGTTGGTGTAGGAAGGGATTTAATTCTCTTATAATGTTTCTTAAGTTGGGTGATGGGTATACAGATGCTCATTTTCTCTCTTTTTTTAATATATCTAAAATACTTAAAAATAAAATTTAAACACTTCTCTGGTTTCTTCCTATCACATATTGAATAAACTTTAAACACCTAACAAATGATACCTTTTCTACCTGTTTGACCTCAGTTCCTACCGCTCTCCCTCTTGCATACTGTACTTCAGTCAGGCTGATGACTTTATGTCTTTAAATACACAAAATTCTTTGAACTTGCTATTTTATTTAGAATATTCTTTCCTCATGGATCACTTTGCTAGTGTTTGACTCACATCTCTGCTCAAATATCATTTGCTTAGAAAGGCCTACCCTGACTTTCCTCTCTGAAATATCTCACTCTCCTCCCTCTGTCCTCTATCGTCCTCCATCTCTTTGATATTTATTTTCCTTCATTTCACATATCTTTATCTGATTTTATATTACACATATATTACATATAGGTTACACATATTTGTTTGTTTGTTGTCTATCTGCTCTACTTGCCTGTTGATTTCCAATATGGCAGAGCTCATACCTTTCTTCACGGCTATTATCCAGTTCATAGAATAGACTCTTGTATAGCGAAAGGAGGGGAAAGATGATGTCACCAGACAGCAGAATGAAGGACACCTGCCAGTATTAAGGTAAGAGACATGAAAGGAAAACCTTCCCTACTTTCCTTTAAAATTAGTGGGGTAGGAAAAATATGAAAAAGGCAGCATATGCCCATATGCTCAGCCTAGACATGACAAAAAAAAAAATAGATTATTCAGTTGCCTTATCTTTTGTCTCAAGGCCAAGAAGGAAAGTGACACTTCAGATAAAGTCTGATATTCTCAGAACTTTCCAAAACTCATCTCCAGGAAAACCTGATAATTAAATAATATTATAAGGACAAAATAGTCCAAGTAAAACTTTAACAATTTATATTGTTTTTTTGATGATTAAACATATTTGTAATCATGGGATCTAGGAACTCCTATGAAAAAAAATATGGCATTATTTTAAATATATAAACTGTGAAGGATTGATATCCAGAACAAAAACAGTCATTCTGGAATACTTTTGATTTTATTATTTTTTGTTATTTCTGACACATTTTGCTTATTGCTGAATGTTATAATTCATTAAGGGAAATTATTTATAAAGATTTGCAAGTACTTAATTCTATTATTTTTATTTATAACCTCTCAGGAAAAAGTAATCACACATAAGTTAGGTTGTAGGATATTTACAAGTCAGCACAGCAAGGAGAATTCTAGTTGAACGCCAAAGTGCTTTCCTATCTGACTCCTGGAATTAGGGTATCAGCAGGAACTAAATTATAATAGTGATACCAAACTGAGAAAGGAATCACCCAAACAACTTACTGTAAAAAGATTATGATTATCACTCCCCTCAAATAGGAAGCACTAAACTAAGCATGACTTGTCCCTACCAACCAGAACAGTTTTAAGAGTTGAATCCTTTTGCAACATAGGAAGGAAAAAGATGTAAAATGACTAATATTTATGAACCTATAGATGTGTTGCTTTATATATAATGTGTGTTTCCTTATTGTTATGTGCTGAATATTTGTGTACCCCCAAATTCATATGTTGCAGCTCTAACCCCCAATGTGATAGTATTAGGAAGTGGGAATTTGGGTAGGTAACCAGGTTTAGATGAGGTCATGACAGGGGAGCCCCTATGATAAAATTAGTGCCCTTAATAGAAGAGAAAGAGACACCAGAGCTTCCTCTCACTTCCATGTGATGAGACAGTGAGAAGACTTTTCTTCAAGTCAGGGAAAGGGCCCTCACTAAGAACTAATCTGCCAGCACTTTGACCTTGAACTTGCCAGCCTCTGATGGTGATTTGTCATGGCAGCCAGAGCTAAGTAAAACATTAGAGATATTTGTAAAATAAGTCTGTGTTTTTAATTTCAGTGTGTTTCTCCTCAGAAACTGTTACAAATAATAATTTCTTGGATGTAACTGGCAGCTCCCAGTTTTTAAAATTCATTAGATGCAGCACCAGCAGAACTAAGCCCTACAAAGGAGACTGCATACTAGTTATCATTCTGTTTTATTTTTATTTTAACAATAAGAATAATACCCGTCTTTAACATTTAAACATTTGCTCTGATTAAACAGTCCACTTCTGCTGACTTGCAACAGACACTGGCCTGATACTGTTTATTAACTTTCTGATGACCATATTGTTTATAGCAGGTGTCTGATTATCATAACTGGTCACTGAAGGTTCATTGTTGGCCACAGAAGAGACTAACCGCCTGGAAGAAGTGCCAGCTCCTTTATAACCTCATGTATTTGAATCCTAATCAGATTTAATCCCTTTCCCTTTTGTTGGGTGACTCATACTTCGTCAGCTAGGCAAGTGTGTCCTAAGTTCACCACATCATCACCACAGAAAACAATTTAAATATGCCTGACTAGACATGGCATTAAGACATCTTAGAGCTCTTTTCACCTTACAAACCTTAAAAACAATATACAAACTAAATAAATACAAGGACAACAAGATGCTCCTTTGGGAGTCTAGTAAATTGAAGTGATGCTGTTATGAAACCAGGGGTCCGGCTATCCTCAATACGTACAAAGAGACACATTTGCAATAGATCCACAAGAGATGTCCCATGCTTGAGATCATATCCCCCAATAAACTAAACACAATACTCATGAATAAGAAATTATTACCAGGGAAATACTGTAGGGATTAAACATGGATTAAACTTGGTTAAAAAGGGTTTTCAAACTCTAAGTTATACACACAACCTACTAAAAATTTCTTCTAAAATTGTTATTATATTTAACATGTCTTTGATGACCTGTAACTTACTTCTGGATATGATATAAGGAAGGGTCCTACTTTCTTCCACACTTATGTCCACTTGTATCAACTCCATTTACTCAGTTAATTAGTATTTTTGGTCACTAATATTGGCCACCAAATGAAAATACTTTTCTGTATATTAAATTCTCATCTGTCTAGATCTAATTAAAGGTCTTTTATTCTATTGTACTGATATATATATATATATATATATATATATATATATCTTTTGTAGTAAAGTTTTTATTAGGAATGGCTGCTTGATTCAATTTATTGCCATTTCAACACCTATTAATCACATATTTTGTTCTATTTTAATATTTTTATTCAATGCATATTTATTGATAGATTTTCTGGCATTGTGACTTCTTAGAATAACCATACTTTTTAAAAAGTGGGAATCATGCTGGTTCTATTTGGTAATATTTTATTTAGAATATTTCAGCTATTTTCATAAGACTAGCTTGTATATATTTAGAAATAATTTTATCAAATTTTGTAATTAGATCACATTGGTTTTATAAAATAGAGATTTTCTATCATACTCTATGGTTTAGGAAAGTTTAATAATTAAAATATTGAAATTATTCTTTAAAGGTTAAGTAAAACAGGTATGGAATATTTGGTTTAGGTGCCTCTTCGAAAGATTTTTTTTTTTTTTTTTTTTTTTAGTTTCAGGTGTACAAAACAACATAATTATTAGACATTTATACCCCTCACCAAGTGATATCCCCAAGAAGTCTACTACTTATGACATCTTATGTAACTTTTACAATACCATTGACTATATTTCCTATGTTGTACTTTACATCTCATGAATATATATCTGTATCTATCTTTATGTATATATATTTTAATTATAGTTCACATTCAATATTATTTTATATTAGTTTTATGTATACAGTCCAATGGTTAGGCATTTATATAATTTATGAAGTGACCCCCTCATAAGTCTAGTACCTGTCTGACACCTTACGTATTTTTTACAACATTAATGACTATATTATGCATACTGTATTTTATATCCCTGTGACTATTTTGTAACTACCAATTTGTACTTCTTAACTCCTTCACCTTTCTCACCCATCCCCCCGACACCTCTCCCGTCTAGCAACCATCAGTTTATTCTCTGTATCTATGAATCTATTTCATTTTTGTTTATTTATTCTGTTCTTTAGATTCCACACATAAACCTATGTATCTACCCATCAATATAGCAATATTGATTTAGATCTTTCAGGATTATTGCTCACCACTCTTTATCTCCTCTTCATCTTCCTCTACCTTGTGTGTTTTCTTCTGGCTTATTTTTTGCTGGTCATTAACCTCAGATGGAATACATGGGTAATGCGGCCTCAAAAATTCTTGCATTTCCATATATATACTGTTTTCTGTGAACCATCTTTTGATTATGTATAAATTGTATTAGATGACGTTTCATTTCTTTCTTTTGGCAGTTTGAGGATTTTACGCTACTGCCTTTTAACTTCCTACATTGCTGAGAAGTGCATTTCCTTCTTGATTGTTTTTCCTTTGTAACTAATTGCACTTTCAAGTCTGGAATTATGTAAAATGTTTTGTTACTTTATCTTTAGAGTTCAATCAATGAACACTTTAATTAAAAACAAATAATTTTACCAGGATATAGCTATTTTTGTGTCTTTTCTTACAGCCCTGATTGGAAATCTAGAGCTTGGTAAGCCCTTTCAACTTGTAGAGTCAAACATGAATATATTCAACCAAAATTATTTTCTATCACTCGATTGATTACACTTCCTCTCCTCCCAACCCCCAATTACTTATCTATTGACATGTTGTTTATCTTTTCTCTAGAGATATTGAGCTCTTTTTTTCCCCTCCTTTTTATGTCTTGAGTTCATTTCATCCACTGTCTTCTAGGCTACTAAATCAGGCTTCAGTAGTTATTACCTTCTTCTTCAACTCACCTATTGAATTATTAAAGTAGAGAATCATATTTTTGTTGGTATAGAAAGAGTTGTGTTTTTTCTTTTTAATTAAAGCTTATTGGGGTGACAATGGTTAGTAAAGTTACATAGGTTTCAAGTGTACTTACATTTTCTTTCCTTATTCTCTTCATGTGGTTTTCTGTTTTCTTCAGCAATTCTATTCTGTGAGTAGTCATTTATTCTGGTTGTTAAATTTCTTCTTCTCTTGCCTGGCTCTTGGGTTTCCCCGGAATATAGAGTTATTTTCCTTTGCATATACATGGTTCTTTATATCTTGGTGGCCAGGTCCAGCTGTTCTTTACCTGAAATTGTGAGAGTCTGGATAGTATTGCGGGGAGTAGCTGTCCTGCCCTGTGGTTCATCAGGGCTGGCTGGCTAGTTGGAATAACTGTCAGGGTGTGGGAAAGAACTGGAAGAATCCTGTCTGCTCCCTGGTGATCCCAACAGTAGAGGCTCTCTCAGCTTCTTGTGTCAGAAGCTCTGGGCTCATGCGTTCACTCCCCTGTAACACGTCAGTGAAAAGGGAATAAATGCTCTCTGGAATAGGCAACACTGTTTCCAAGGGTCTGATCACCTCTGGTCCAAGTTGTCTCAGAATACAAGGTGGTGTTCTAATCCTTGCCACAGGACTCTCCACCTCAGCCACCAGCCTTTTTGCAGCCCAGAGGAACTTGGGTCTGCTGACCCCTGGTAACCCCCCAGCATCGCTCAGACCATCCATGATCATCCAGTCTGAAGAACAAAGCAAATGCTCCAATCAGTTGGATTAGAAGGGGAGAGGAGGGTGGCAGGTATGAGTCCAAAGGGCCAATATAGTCTTATTGATTTATTCAGGAACTGTTATCCTTATCTCCCAAATTGGAAAAAAGGACACATTGTGAATTTAGTGTTTGTCTGGGCAACACTCAGGTGTTTCAGTGAAGTCTTCCATGTCGTTGTTGTTAAAGATATTTAAATAATAGCTATCATTGGAAAAAACTTAGTCCAATCATTGTGTAAAGGGTCAGCTAACTGACTTAGAGACTCTACAAGTGAATGACATATGAACACATTTTGACCTAAAACTTCTGACTCTCTTTGAAGGACCTTGAAAGATTCAGACATTTAAACAGAATTACACAATTACAAAACATAGGATAATTTTTCTTTCTGTCTCTTAGACAGAGACTGAGTCATTCTTTATGGAAATTTTGAGCATTATTTTGAGGTAATTATTTTTCTACCAAGAAAATAATTACCTTCTCCCTCCCTCTCTCCCTCTGTTCCTATTTTTTGTCCTCCTCCTCTTATTTTTAGTGCATAGGTGCTGAGAAATGCCAAATAGGAAAATTGAAGTGACAGCTATTCCCTCTTACCTCTTGTTTTCCAACTAATAAGCTTGAGGCCCTGAGTAAAGAGGGGTTATGCCCGTGAACAGAAAGAGCTGTTCATGAATAATGGTGAGACTTTGGATCGAAGCTGACTCTTAAGGGCCCAGGTAAGAAAAAATCATATCATGGAGTGGGTCAATGAGCCATTCTGCCCTTAGCCCTGCTTCATCACAGAGTTCAGGGCAGCTTGGTTCTCTGAAGCCCTACAATAGCCACCAGTAGAGAGCTGCTGTGCCCAGAAGGATAAGAGTTTGGGGCATTTGAGAGAGTGGTGTCTCTATGGAACATATGGGATAGGAGAGGGGTCCCAGCTAAGTAGCTGATGAATGTCAGACTTCTAATGAGGAGGTGAGGTGAGACAGCATGAATGTGTTGTGTCTATACATATGTGATATATATTGGGGAGACCCTAATGTAACTGGGGACTTCAAGAAGACTTCAAAAAAAGTGTGGCATCTTAGAATCATTCAGATAGGGTTAAGAGCAATTAGAATTTTTGCATTAAAGCTAATGAAATTTTATTTATGCTGACAGGTTGGTGACACCTGGAGCATTCAAATTACATTTCTATACATAAGGAAAAGAACACCTGATATGTTCTCTAGCCCCCTGAGATGGTACACTATTAATCTGCTTACCTCTTTTATAATAGCAGTGCTCTCTTCATTTTTCGTTTTTTCATCCTTAGCACTGCTAGCTTTCTGCGAGAGTGGCAGCTTTGTGTAAGTTGATAAGGGTTTGGGCCCTGGGCAGGCTAATCATATAATATATCATCACAAAGGGGACACTGAGAATTAAAAGATATGCCATCAAAAATTACTTTGGAACAACAGGCAAAACCGTGAAACTCTTGGGTAAAGGGGTATGTTGTCAGCTGAGTTCAAGAGCCAGACTGTGTGGGTCTCAGTCCTGCATCTCCTATTAATGAAAGTTTGGTATGTTACTCAACAACCTTTGCTCGATTTTCTCATATGCAAAAGAAGGTAATAATGGTCTCCACCTCATAAGGTAGTTGTGTGAATTAAATGAGTTAATATACAGAAAGTACTTTGAGCAGTGCCTGACATATAGATAAATGATTTAAAAAATGTTAACCATTATTACCATACTGTTACCATTTGGTGGAAAGTTCTTAACCAAGTTTACTGCCTATTGTCCAATAGGTATCAAATGTTAAAGTGTTTTAGAAATAAAACACATATATTCAATGGCACATTTTTAAGAAGGCATGTATAAGGGTATGGTCTGATTCAAAGAAAAGCAAATGTTACTCTAATTGTGTGCAAAATAACTAGAATGCATTTTCTAATTTACCACAATGATAGAATCAAATAGACACCAAATACTAATGTTAATCACAAGTTTGCATAAAATTTTATGTTTAGATAGCATCAGTTTGCTCTTGTTTATTTCTACTGGATTCAAGAAGGTGATTTCCACCTACCAAAAAAGCACTAATGGCTGGTAAATGGTCTCTTGTACTATTTGACAGGAAATCACCACATAGGGATTTAGTGTCATCTTTCTGCTATCTTCTTTGGATCAAAGATGGGGTCTGTTATCTATTATTTATTGCATGGTTAAATTGTCCTGGAAAAGAAAGGTGAATTCAGGTGTTCTCTCTCTGTTTCCTTTCCTAAGTCTTCCCTAAATGCAGAAACTCCCAAAGAGCCTTTCTGCAGTTGCTTTTTATACTTTTCCTCAGTGCTTTCCTTAGGTGACCTCATCGCCTTTCTCTACCTTCATTGTCATTTCTATAGTATATCCAAGACTTCCAACTCTCTCTCTCCCTCCCTCCCCCCTCTCTCTCTTCCCATCACTCCCTCTTTCTCCCTCTCTACCTCCCCACCCCCCACCTCCTGACTCCTTGGCTGAGCTCTCTCCTCACATTTCCAATATTCTGAGGGTCATTTCCATTTCGACATACACTGGAATCTAAAATTCTTTCCACTTATTTCACATTATTCAATCAGTTGTCAAGTTCTCTTAGTTTTCTCTTTTTTTCATGATATTTCTAACTTCCTTTCCTTCCTTTCTGTATTCTTGGCTGCTACTTTATATCTGACCCTTATGAATATGCTACTGAGACAGTCCCCTAACTGTTGAAAAAAAAAGACATAACTTCATTGCTTTGTTCAAAATGTATTGCCTCCTTTCTGGGGAAGCTCGAGTTATACCAGAAGATTCCTACTTATCACCAAGACTTAATTGAAAGGAATAAACGTATCAGTAACATTTGAGGCAGGTGATGGCATGTAGGAGACCATTTCAATACCTCCCTCATCCACTCAGTTAGCACTAGGTTAGCTGAGATCTACTCTAATTTCCTTAAACTAAATTATGACTTATAAGATTATTAAATAGTCATTTTCTCCCTACTACTTCCATGGTAGAAGTATATTTGCCTACACTCTTGGTATTGGACTTGGCCATGTAACTATAACAGCTTTAGCTTCATTGTCAGTGGAATACACTTCCTTACTCTTTGGCTTTGGGCTCGGCCTTATGACTTACTTTAGTTTATGTAACACCAGCAAAGACTTGACATGTGCCTTTGTTGTTGGGCTAGTCTTCTATGCCTGTTTCATTTCTATGGGAGTGACATACCCCTACTAGTCCTCCAGTCCAAGGAGGTTAAGAGACATGGAGCAAACTGAAAAGCAACCTGCAGCTTCTAGCTGCCAAGGAAAGCCTAGCCTAGTTCATTTGACTCCAGCTGACCCATACAGAGCTAAGTAAATGTTTATCATTGATAATGATAAAGACATATGAGCTAAATTACTGCTATCCTCATATGCCCCTAATAGTCTTTGTTGTTTGTTTCACAGCAATAGTTAGTTCCCTGATACAATTTCCAGAAGATTTTTTAAACTTCAAATAAGTAAAGTATTTCAGTATGTGACACTCATTAAGAGAGGTAAAATAACTCATATCCTTTATCAATATTTTCATAATAATGTTGGAGGACAAAGAGGAATCCTATTAGTCAGATATTTAGCCTTTCCTTTCATTCAGCAATCAAATTCAGTGGATCTTAAATCTTATTGTGATAAAGAATCACTTGAGTAGATGATTTAAAGAACAAATTCCTGGCTGTAACTCTAGCACTTGATTAATTAGATTTGTGGTGACTACCAGGAGTCTGTATTTTTAACTGTTGTTTCCAGGTGGTTCTAATGCAGGTAGTCCAAGAAACATCTGTTTCATTTGTTTTGTTTTCTTTCATTCTTTTTTTTTTTTTTTTTATGTTTTTCTTTTCTAAGGTGCCATAGAGAAAAAAAAACATAGGATGTATCTGGGTGACACTCAAAACAAATCTAATGTAGAAAATGAAATGATAAGTGATTTATTCTAATCTATTCTCTTATATTCTACTGAATATTTTTATTTATTATGAGTTGAAGATTGAAGAACATTATCCTATTATTTTTAGTTTCCTGTAGTTTGCATCATAAATTCAGTATGCTTTAATTTTTTATTTTAGTATTATTTCTATTTAATATCCAAGAGTTCTCCAGAGGCCTCTCTTCAACATTCAATGTTCCCTTTGGCAGTGAAATCCATTTACCTTAACTGACTGTGATTATACTTCAACCTAGTTCTCAGAGTCATGGTGGTAATATTCATTTTACTATCCCAAAAGGCTCTTAGTATTCATCAAATATTTGATTAACATTGGCTAATAGAGCTTATAGAATGCAGAAACATGAAACCTAACTCCACCATGATTTTTACTACTGTCTGTTTCATTAACACTGTGAGTTGCTTCTCTAAAATAATTAAAACCCATAATTGAATACGCTGGAATAATTTTGGAAAATTAGTTTAATTATTCTAGTACTTCCATTTGGAAAGCTTGCATTATTTGTTACAAAGAAAGGGGTAAATGTGGCACCTCTTTTCCTTCTTTTTATTTCACACTAACTCTTGAAGAGAGAATATTTGTTTTGTATATTTACATTTTAAGAGAATGAATAATAAGCTCTGAAAGCTGTGTTGACAAGAACAGAAGGATGACTTGGGCATTATAAATAAGATGAGTGCAGCAACTGCGGAAGTCTTACTCACCTTCAGGAATTGGCTCATTATACTAAGAAATATGGGACTCCCTCTCTCCCTGAGTATGCTGTCCAAGTTTTAAATTATTCTATACCCTTTGGAAGCAAAATATAATGTGGAAGTTGTAAATCTCTCAAAGATTCTCTATGGAACAAGGACACTAGACATACTTTCTTTACTAAGTTTAGACTTACAGCACGCTGGTTAGCTAGAGTGGGTTTCGGGTGCACGGAGTTCCCAGTTTCGCAGTCGGCTGTAGCTCTCTAGTTGAACATGGCGTCCAGGACATGGCTAGATTATTTATATAACAGAAAAAACTGGAGGTATTTTATAGTTTAGGAAATAAAAACCTAAACGAGATATTTTAAATAGAGTAAATCCCTGTTGGTTATATGTACATTGCAATCCAAGCAATCATACCGTTGGAATCGCAGGCTATCTTTATTAAAAACACTTCAGTTTTATGAGATAAAAGTTATTCAGAACACTGGATGACGATAGTGACTTCATTTTTTTTTTTTTTTGAAGCACATATTTATGAGAATGAGCAAGGGCTTCAGCGGAAATTACACAATTAATATTTTAGAAGGTCTGAGTTCACCCAGTCAGCAATAATATAAGGTGGTTGGGTCATAAGTCACAAGTATGCTTGGATTTCATTATTGTAAGCCTTACCTCTGACTTAGCAGAATAATTCAACTGACAACACAGTATCAAATGAAAATATTAAAACAATTTAAAGGAGAAATAAATTACACCTAATCCAAAAGGTCAAAAACTCTGCATTAAAATTTATATTTGTGAATTTTCTCAAGTTAAATATAAATATCTATAATAAAGGGTCTAAGAAAGCCATTACCATTCCTATTGCTACTTTGCTTAGAGTCTGAAATAAAAATTTGCAGACTTAGGTATTGCATGGTATTGCTGCAAAACACTGTGGAACTCTTCAATTTCTAAACCATTTTTTCTCCTTCCATCCACATTTCTACTCCCAATTCTACCCTACCTCCCAAACCCATTTAAACTATTCACTTGTGCATTCTAAGGGAAGTTGATCAATTGGAATTAGAGAGCTTGTTTTACATTTTCTGTAAGTAGAGCTTATGTTTCTTGGAAATTAAGGGATCGATCAGTCAGTGTTGACAACCACAATGTGAACGAGTGACATTTGGGAATGGCCTTAACTTTTAAAAAAACTTTATGATTTTATACAGAGCATGTTTACAAAGTTATAAAAGCAGAGGCTGTGCCTGTCTTATGCACTAAGTATATAGCCCCTAGCATATGTTTGGCACAAAGATGTGTAATAAATATTGGTTGAATGAATGAATGCATGGAGGACTGAAGAATGAAAATTAAGAACAATAAACAAATATCTTTGAGAGCTACTATAGTAAAGACCACAGTATTCTGAAACAGCATTTATTTATTTCTTCATCAAATATTTATTGAGTGCACATTATGTGTCAGGCACTATACTAGCCCCTGGGGATACAAAAGAAAGAGGAAAGACACTATTACTGCCCTGATGTAATGTATAACCCAGTGCAGGATGCAGAGACTGTAGCACACTCATAAAGGTCTGTGACAGGGGAGGGCAGAGATGTGTTACCAGACCCAAACTGGAGAGCTTTTGAAATACATTTGTGAAAAAAGTGATATGTAAGTTAATAGCTGAAGAAAGAATGGGACTTAGGTGTGAAACCAGAGGAAAGAAAGGAAGACTAGAATAGAATAGGCATGTCTGAATGAGGCTGAGGTAGACAGTGAGTGTCCCATTCCCTGAGGATTTGTAGATCGTGATGAAGAGGTGGGCTTTAGTACATTAGCTATGAGGAAATGTTCTAGATAGGAGGCCAGAAGGTTAAATGAAATTATGTACTTGCTTATAAAAATGTATGGTTTTAAGGACTTGCTGGCAAAGAATGGAATATGGAAAGGGAATAATGGTAACTATACAGTTACCAGAGGAAACCTGACAAGCACTGTGGTACCCAAATATTTAAAGGTTACTGTCATCAGTGATGTTACTTGGTACCGGACACTGCCTGTTATTATGTGATGAGAAGAGCACATCTATGGTACTATTTCCAAAAACCCATCATCCTGTCTAATCATGAGGAAAACATCAGATATATCAAAATTAAGGGACATTCTATAATCTACTTGTCAAGTAGTCCTCAAAACTCTCAAGGTCATGAAAAACAAGAAAAGAATGAGAAACTCACAAACCAGAGGATACAACAAGAGGCATAAAAAATAAATGCAATGTACTCGTATCCTGGGTTGGATCCGGAAACATAAGGAGGGCATTAATTGACAAATGGGTGAAATTAGAATAAAGTCTAAAATTTAGTTATTGGTAATACACCAACATTGGTTTATAAGATTTGACAAATGTACTATGGTGATGGAAAATTATATCAGGAGAAACTGAAACTAGGTGAGGGATATTCAGGAACTCTCTGCACTTTCTTTGTAACTTTTCTATAAATCTAAAATTATTCAAAAATTGAAAAAGGGTTCATTTTAAAAGAATAAAAATATGGCAAAGGTATAATTGATTTGCAAATAATACTTGTAATATTGGGGGAATAAATATTTAAATTCTATACCATACAAAGAGTTCTTTCAACTGACAAAAAGATAAAGAACTAAGTAGAAAAATAGACAAATAACATTATATGAAACTTCCCCAAAGAGCAAATTCACAGACTAATAAACATGCTCAACCTCACTGGTAGTCAGAGAATTGAAAATTTAAATAACAATTAAATAAAAATTTAAATAAAAATAAATTAGGTTGTTAAAAATTAAAAATAATAGCAATATCTGGTGTTAATGGGGATTTCAAGGACATAGCAATCCCATTTAATTGTAAGTGATTATATGAATTTACAAAAAAGTAACTACTAGATTTTTAATCTTGATTTTCAGAGTAGAAGATGGCGAGGTGACAGAAAATAAAAAGAGAAAACAAATACATCTCCAGTAGTGACAGTATTTTAGAGCAATCTCTAAATACACATTTTGACTATGGGTTTATACAGACATGGAGAGATGAATGAAGGGACGGTCAGCAGAAAAATGTTTATGGTGGTTATCTCAGGATGGTGCGATTTCCGATGATTTATATTTGCATCTTTATATTCTTCTTTCTGATAGTATTTCAAATACATTTTTATATGATCTGGTAAAAACTATAGAGCTACGTTTCAAAAAATACAAGTTTGGGTAAACCTAAAGAAAATGAAACAATATCTTACTTTCATAAGTTTTCGAAACCTTCAGTTTGGTAATATGTATTGGGAATCTTCAAAAGTATTTGCTGATACAATGTGAATGCAGAATTCCTCCTGTTTATTATGGCACATCTTTAAGAAATGCTTCCTCAGTAGATGTGTTAAAGAAAGACTATTTTTAATTTATATCCAAGTCGTTGGTGTCCTATGACTTCAGGAATTTCTTTTTTCTTTCCTATTTGCCTTTAAGGTAATATATTTAGAAATTTCAGTAATGTGTCTGTTGTCCCCTTTTCCCCATTACACTGTAAACTCCAAAAGATTAGGGATCTGAACAGCCATGTTTATTTTATTACTATAGGTCCTCATTACAGTAGCACCTGGTGCATAAAGGTGACCAATAAATGTTAGTTGAATTAATAAATGGGTGATTTTCTTTTATCATTCTTACTTTCTGTTTTGCATATATTTTGTTCAGTAACTTTAATGTGGAATTGTTGAGTCACAGAGTAAATCATTGTTAGGCTTTTCAATCATGTTGTCAAATGTCACTTCAGAAAGACTCTAACAATTCATATATTATCGCCAGTTATATACAAGAATATCCATTTCTTACTTACCCCAGCCAACTTGGGGTAAATGCATTTTGTTTTCATTCTAATCTGATAGATGAAAAATGGTTTCACAGTATCATTTAAATTGTCTTAATCAATTGCTAGTAAGAGGGAATCTTTTCTCATAAGCTTTCACACCACTTGAAATTTCTCTCTTGTTAGTAGTCCATTTAGGTCATTTGTTAATTGATGTGGCTATCTTTTTCTTAATCATTTGAATACGTTCTTTATATGCTAAGAATAATAGCTCTTTTTCTGTCAAAATTTCAGATGCATTTTCTTCCCAATTTAATGTTTATCTTTTAATTTAGATGTTTAGTTTTTAAAACTGTAGGTGGTTTGAAATGAGCATGTCTCTTGGTTCTCAGCAGTCAATGTGATATTTTGCAGTTTCTCAGTGTTTCTGCCCTGATACAGATTCTTTTTATATTTTGGTATTTTGTTGGTCATTTCAGTATTTTTATTTATTTTTTTCCTGTGGTTCACCTCTTGGTTGGCTGGCATACACCTTCAAATAATATTTATCAAAAAAAAAACCCCAAAAACCCTAATATTCTAGAGTTTGAACTCCAGTCTTTAGAGAATCTTTCTTCTGCATTTACACATAACCTATGACTTGGCTGCCCATCAAAATCTTGGGTTATAGTTATTTTCTCTAACAACTCTAGATGTCATTTCATTATAGTAATTAATATTTGGTGGAAAAATTCTGCAGCCACCTTGATTCCTCCATTCCCTCAAACTGCTTCAACCTGGCTGGTTAGGAAACTATTTGTCTTTGAAATTTAAAAATTCCATTGCCATATAGCTATGTATTTTTTTTTATATTAATTTTTTTGGTTTTTAGTAAGCCTTTTAGATACACAGATTCAGACATTTCTACAGATCAGGAAAGTTATATTTAATTTAATTATTTTTATTGAACATTTTCTGGTATTTATTTTTATTTTTATTTAATTTTTTTTCTGGTATCTTCCTTAGGAACAATCCATAGATGTCTACTGGATGCCAATTTTCTAGTCATTCTGCTTATTTGGAAATGTTCTCCTTTTTGTCCCCCATGTAATAAATTCAAATTTTCCATACTGCTAATTTTATTACTCATTGCTCTGGAGGCATATGTCAATTTGGGAATTTCACTTCTTCAGTTTCCCAGACCTCATTGTGCTATTTTTAATTCTTCTCTGCCTGTTGCTTTACCATTTTATTTTTCACATCAGGTTTCAGAGTACATATATTGTTTTTCTTAAATTTTATTGTGAGCACAAAGTTGTTATGTTTACAAATTTCACTTATGTTTTTTTTTTTTTTTTTTAAGATTTTATTGGGGAATTGGTGGAGGGGAACAGCGTTGGGGAATCGGGGAAGGGGAACAGACAAGTTGCCGTCTTCTTGTTCTTCAGTTTTAGTTGCGGAGGATGTTGCTTCACTGTTGGTATCGTCATTGCGCTCTTCCCGGATGAGGCAGATCAGTCGCTGGCCTCTGGATGTCGCTCATCGCGGCTATTGGCAGCTCACACTTGGCTGCCAGCCGCTCACGCTGGCTGCGGGCCACTCACTGCAGCCTATGGCAGCCCACTGCAGCAGGGGCTGCAGCCCACACCATCACCGGGGCTCGCACAGCCCAGCTCCAGGTGGAGCTGTTGTTAGCTGTAGAGGGCAGTGTCACTGGCCCTCATGTGGGATCCGAACCGGGGCCGCTGGCATCCCAAAACCAGCGCTTAACCAATGCGCCACTCGGCCGGCCCCCTCACTTATGTTTTTAATAATAATTTTTTGGGGGTAAATATATATACACACACACACACACACACACACACACACACAATAAAAACAATATTCATTGAACACGAGATGTCTATTCAGGGCTAGTAATTGCCCGTAAGTGTTTTGATGAGTGCTCATTGTCTAAACTATGCCATAAAAATCCTTTATGGTATCCTGGGATTTTTGGCTGGTGGACTAAGTTTCCATAACCAGATCTAGCAGCCTAAGGTGAACTGGGAGGGAGCTAAAGATATAGGAGGTCCTATAACTTGATTAGAAGCCGTTTACCCTAAAACTAATGAGGGAATTTCCTTATAGAGACCTTTCTTATTTATTAATGAAACTTCTATGTTGGGAACTGACTTCTGGGTGCTGTGTCATCTTTTGGCTCTCAGACTTACACCCAGCTCAGCCTTCCTGGTACTGCTGCTGCCACTCACCTGCTGATGACTACAGTTCAAGTGCAGCCTCCCAGGGTCATTGATTTCCTAGTGGCAGTCAGGAGTCTAAGTGGATGCTCCATGGTAGCCATGAGCTATCCAGGTATCTAGTATTTACTCTTCAAAGTTAAGTGGTATTAGTGGGTTTCTGTATGGATTTCCTTTCTTCTTGCTGACACTGAGCTTTTTCAACAGGAGAATTTGGGAATCCTCTCATTTCCTGTCTTCAATATGATCGTGTGTGTGTGTGTGTGTGTGTGTGTGTGTGTGTGTGTGTGTGTATCAGGTTTCCCTCTATTTTTATTTTATGTTTTTACCTTTTCTGGGTCATTTCAGTAGGTATTTGGATCAAAGAACAAATAAATGCCTTTCATGTTACCAGGAAGTTTCTTTTCTATCATCTGGATAGCTATAGTTTCTTCTGTAATCTCTGATAGGTGTCTCTCACTATCCTGCTTATCTTCTTCTGGAATCATTCAAGTTGGTTTTATTTATCAAATACTATCTGTTGTTTCAGACACTCAGAATACCAAGATGAATTTAAAGAAAATATCCTTTCTTCAAGATAGTCATAGTCTAGATGGCTGACCAGCAAATAAACAACCAGTTTACAATGCAATATGGTTAGCTCAATCACTCAGGTATGGGTAAAATATTTTGGCAACATTCCAGTCAAGCTGACAGCTGATGGAAATGTATGAGTTTTTCTCTTAGACAAACCCAGGAGGGCAGGGAAAAGTCATTGCAGACAGAAGTAACAGCATGTGCAGAAGCCCAAAGTATGAAAGTGAAAAATTTTTTAAGGATTTCATGCTAAATGAATCTAAGTAGATTTTTGTCTTCTACAAGTGGATTATCATGACTTCTATGTCTTTTCTGAAGTCACTGAGAAGCAGTATTGCCAAAGGAAAGAACCAGTGAACAGCATAGCACCCTGGGTTGATATCATTTCATTGTTCTGTATCTTTCTACATCGTATTCCATATTCCACAATATGTGATTTTGTTGAATATTTTAATAAAATCAGGACCATGTATGTCTAGGATATTCTTCTACTCTACTAACAGAGAAAAGTGTCAAAAAATAAAATTAAAAAAAAAAAAAGAAACTAACATTGATTTGAATTTTCTCACCCTAGTTGGACTACTTTGATTTCAACCTTTTTCCCCTAAATGTATACAAGCCATCTGCCTAAAAGCCTATTCCACAATTTTCTCTTGAGAGTGACATCAACATTTCTATGGTTTCTGGAACCCCTCCTTAAAATAAAAGGGGCAGAACACCTTTTGTCTATCTTAGTCTTTTGGTACCTTTTCAAGTTGGTATAGCTTTTAAAAGTTAATTCAAGGTAGTGTGTGTTCATATCTGAAGATGCTTTCAGCCATCTCTGATTCAGTCACCTGGGCCTGAGTATTTGAGCTCTTCATACACTTAAATGTACTTTTAATTGCTTCTCAGTTATCTGAAGATTCAGTTGACTACATGTAACAGAAGATTGTTTTCACTCCTTCCTAGATGAATACAGAGAGACAGTTTATATTCTCTAAAAGATACTACTTTAGCCTGCAAGTCATTTGGCACTTTGCTGGCTTAAGTCATAAATAATCATGCAGGCTGCTTGCTACAAGGGCAAAATATACTGTGTTCACTCTGCAGTGTCATCTTCCTTTATTGATGGTAGAGAGCTTTCTCATCTAACCATTCTTTATTGTTATCTTAGATTCTGTACCTTTGAAATACTGAAAAAACAGCCATTGAAACAAAATCTTTTAACCAAATTGTATTATATTTGGACTAACAGGAGCTTATTAACTGGTTCATTTAAACTATTTTCCCCAAAAGGGGTTTGAAAGGTCTGCTAAGCTTACACCATTGCCAAGGGTCAACTAGGAAAGAAAGCAAACCATGTGTTCTTGGGATGGAATGAATTACAGGAAGTTGGTGATTACAAAGGGTCTGATAGAAAAACTTCTACAGTCTTAAGGTGATTTCTGGGGCTTTTAAAAAAAGTCCTCTGGCACAAATATTTGAATAACAATTGCATCTTAAAGTGAATACAAATGACTCACTGTCTCCTATTTGGTCAATCTGTTTCCTTTCTTCATTACTGAGGATTGTGGAGTAGGTATCTTGAATTTACTTCCAAGCCACTACTAACTAGCATCTATTACTATAACATAAAATTTGGAGTTTTAAAAATCACGCCTTGAAGAGCTTTCATTTCTTGCCTATGAGATAATCAATAAGGACAATTTCTACTAAGAAAAAAAGAAGAAGGGGCCCGCCAAGTGGCACGGTGGTTAAGCGCTGGCTTGGGAAGCCAGCAGCCCTGGTTTGGGTCCCACATATGAGGGCCAGTGGTACTGCCCTCAAAAAACAAACAAACAAACAAACAAACAAACCAAAAAAAAAAAAAAAGACGGAGAAGGAGAAGGAGAAGAACCTCTGGAAGCAATTTTTGCTTTGCTGAGGTAAACTATTAAACATTTGTCTCCAGAAGGTAATCAGCTAGATTTTAAATATTGTTGTCTTTCTGGTTTACAGTTATTTAATTAACCAATAAATAAAAGTTCAGTATATTTCTAAATTAGAGTTATTATGTTTGCATTCTCCTTTACTGAGGCAAATTATTATTTTCTAATATTTTGATAAAAATATTAGTTTTTGGAAAAAAATTAAAGGAGCTAAATACAATTGTGATGATTGTACTATTTTGTTTCTAGAAAAACTAGCAGGTATATGCACATATGTGTATATTTTAACTTATAGAGTGATATTGATAATCATTTGTACATAAGGTTTCATTACCCTCTGCATATCCTCCCCATTATGCTACTCAGGAGCCAGACATTGTGTTTGTGTTTTGAGACTTTGGGAGAATTGAATATGTTTTTCTTTGCTCATTTGAAGGGGAGAAATCATGTCTCAAACTTTTTTTCCAGCCAGATATCACTTGTAAAAGCTGTCTCTATATACCCAGCTATGCTGGTAAACACCAGTTATTGAACAATTTGAACTTTGAAGGGGAACATCTATTTTTGTTTATTTCTTCATTCACTGCCTTAAAATATGCCACCTTTCTGTCTTTTAACATTTTCTCAACACATCAATAGCTTCCTTGTTTCTCACATATTCAAAAAACAAAAAAAACAAAAATCAGTGCTGTTTATTCCAGTGCAAAACGTCAGTTTTGTTTCTTCCAGGTATCCCATCCTTTTTTCAAGCCAGCCAGGTAGGTGTTGGCTGGAAGCACGGGTGGGACATGAGCATGGCCTGTGTGAGCCTTCATCTTCCCGACTGTGTCCACTTCTTGTTTGCTTCTAGCTCCACCAGAGTTGGGGAGCATGGCGTGTGTGATGGGGAGAACTTGTGGGAGGGCCAAAGGAAAGGCCTGAAGATATTCTTACTTAGCTGTCTTCTAATCGCCTGCTCTCTCATGAACTCTGTGTGTCCTTCATAGCACCCTGTGTGGTCACGCTCTTGTAGATTCCTGATAGGAAAGATGGTTGCAGCATGGCCTCCTCTTAGTGTCTGCCCTGCCCTGTGATACTACTCAGCCTCTGGCTGCTGGGATTCTCCTGCCCTCGAGGTTGTCTTCTAGGTTGAAATATTTATAAGGCAGCCCAAGCCTGGCTATATTCCATGGTAAATGTGATCTGCCAGAAACGTTAAATCCTTGCCACACCAAAAAAATGGAAGCAATGGTAACTCCCATCATCGACTCTTGTCTTTTCTGACTTTTCTCCAGTTTCTTTTCCTTCGGTCAGTAGTCACAGAGCATGTTTGTTGTATAAGTCGAAGTATAACATTGATCTCTCCTTCTTATAACCTCACCCAGTTTTTGTGGGTGATCATTTGGCTATGGGTGGGAGAAACATATACCTCACCTACACACTCTTCCCTTGTGGAGTGCGGTGAGGATAAAGAAAATCCCCAATACCACTGACTCACTGTCCAGATATTCTACTTTACATTCTTAGTGTTCTATTTATTTATTTTGAGGGCAGTGTCACTGGCCCTCATATGTGGGATCTGAACCGGGGCCGCTGGCGTCCGAAGCCAGCGCTTATCCACCGCGCCACTCGGCCAGCCCCTTAGTGTTCTATTTAAATAGTGTTCTGCTTAACGAGGTGGACCTGGAGGGAGCGTCAGATAATGGCTGTTCTAACTTCTTTTAGGAAGTTTCTCAAGATTTGTCTGTGATTGTCTTTAAAATGTGGTGTTTTATTGCACGGATGGAATTCGACTTTAGGTCATTAATCACAATTTGGTGATAGTAGAACAAAAGTCATTCAATATCATGTGGGAATAATAAGTACACTTGTGAATCATAAAGACAAAAAATTAAGAGAAAAATTACCAATCGGCATACAAAAACAAACTTACAATGGATAGTAATATAGAGAGGATTTTTATGGAAGTTTTTTTTTTTCTTTTTAAAAGTGAAATAAAATTTCAACTTATTTTTTATTATATAAACTTTCAGTGAAATGTGACATTTCCCCCCTAATTAATCTGGCCCTCGGGGGAGGAATTGAAGGATTACTTTTGCTAAGTATGCCTGTGCATAAAAAGCCCTATAGCTTTTCTGTTGTTCATCCCGAGAGGCCTTCTCAGGACCCAGCCTTCTCTGAGGTCCCTCCACATCCTGATGTTGGAGTGGTCTAGATAGTGTTATTCCTGGCGCTAGAATATGCCAGTAGTCCCCTCTCCATCCTACTTACTCCCCTACTCTTCCACCCTCCCCAACTGACCTTCCCTTTAGAAAAGATTTTACTGGCCATTCCTCAAAGATGTTTCCACTTTCATGTGGAAAGGCCTGTAGCTGGAAACTGCTGGATGGCAGGGGATCACACAGCTGTTGTATTTACTTAATCTTTCGCAGGTGAATATCTCCTTCTCTGAGATGGTGGAATGCTTAGGACTCAGGAATCATATAAGTAATGAGCTATCAGATTCTTACTGTTATTGAAGGGAATTAGATAAACTACTGTACCAACTTACAATAGACAATTCGTTTTCAGTGTCAATTGTTTTTGGCAAATGATGACTAAGACAAAATTATATCTGAGCAAAAGTAGTTTCTCAAGCTTTCCTTGGATTCTCTAACTAAGGTGCCTTTATCTTATCTGTTTTATGCTTGTGCTAGTCATTTTACCTAACTAGCCACCACACCCTGCTCTTCCTTACTGTAAAAAATTAACCTAGCCATCAAGGTGTGTTGGCTCTCCCACATTCCCGGATGCCCAGATTTTACCTTTACAGTAGAACTTTCTCTCTTTCTCTCCCTCCCTCTCTCTCCCTCCCTCCCCCTCCCTATCCCTATCTCCCCTCCCCCTCCCTTCCCTCCCTCTCCCCACATGTGCACATATGTATGTTTTGAAAGTTGTATCATATAAAAGGTTAAGGGCATAGACTTGGAGGCACACTGCCTCAGTCTTGAATCTTGGCTCTAATATTTATCGGCTGGATCATGCTGGGTCACTTTTCTGAACCTGAATTTTCTCACCTGTAACATGAGTTTGTGTGAGGTTTAAGTGAGTGAAGCTCTTAGAATATTGCTCAGCTCATGCCAATACATTTCATATGTTAGCTCTTCTTTTCCAATCATCCTGCTCATATTTGTCTCTCTGTGTCACAGCAGATAATAAGCTATTGAAGGCAATGACACTCTCTATGGCCTATAGGGGAGGGCGGGGGGAGTGCTTGGTATAGTGCAGAAACCTGAATATGGTTGACTTAAATTCTGTACAAGCTTTCATTCTTTCCCTTTTCCTCAAATCCTCTTGGAATGGCATCATTATTCTCCCTTCAGCGCATCTCAACCAGGGACTCATTCTTTATCTCTTATTTTTCCTTACTCTCTCCTCTAACACCTGTCCTTGATCTGCCTATTTTTTCTACCTCTATGTATAGTCACATCCCTGACTAGCAAACCACCTGCTACAACAGCCCACAGGTGGTTTTCTTGGTTTCACTCTTGACCCATATAATCCATTCTCTAACCAGCAGCCAAAGTAAACTGTAAGACACATAAGTAGACCATGGCACCACTCCCTTGCTGAAAACCCTCCCATGTCATTATTATGCTTAGAATAACATCTGTTCCCCTTATCTTGACCTACCAAGCTTTTCACACCCCGATCGCTCACTGGCTTCTTTCTCATCTTGTTCCACTCTGGCCTGCGTCACTGCGCTCCATTTCTGCTCCTCACATCTACCCTTCCAGCTTCTATCCCCCTGAGAAGCCTGTTGTTCTTTGTGGGTAGACTGTGGAAGGCTTGCCCTGTTTGGTTCTGTGCTGAGATATTATATTTTCTTTCTGTTATGGAAATGATACCGTTACCAAGTGCCTAGAGTTCTCTGCTGGTGTCTTTGGCACACACAGAAAACTGAAATCTTGGCTTTGTTTTTTGTGTTTTAATCAAGGTTCTCATTTTTTTGGCATTGAAAGTACAAGCTCATTAGTGACTTTGGGTATTGAAATTACTAAAGGCAAGAAAAGACCCGAGCTTTGAATGACATTCTTACTCCTGCAGTTGTATTGAGACTTATTTCCCGCCTTGCTGCTGGTTATTTTTCTTTATATCCCCTTATTTGTTATAGAGACTTGTTGCAATTGTTGTAAATGTTTATATCTACTTATTAGGGTGATTATTTTGCATTTATGTCTCAGCAGTGTGCATACTATAACTCACACAAAATGTGAGCTGTTAAAAACCACTGCTGGGCCTGAGTTAATTAAAAATACAAAGGACGCTGAATTTCATTGTGGGTGTAGAATCAGGCTCTGTTTGGACAGGATTTTTTTTATGTATTATGAAGTGGAAAATGCAAAAAAAAAAAATCAAAGAGGAGAAGAAAAGTGTTTTATCTGGATAGAGCCACATGCTTTAACCATGATTGCTAATTTTTATACAATAAAATAGATGGTTTGTGTTTGATCATGATTCTCTTTTACAGATATTTATATGCCAGGAAGCTGCAGGCAGAATGTAGATTTTTGTGCTACTTCCAAATTTCCTTCTCTATAGTTCTCCCCACTACCCAGACCCACCTATTTTGTTTTTCTCCTCAGTGAAGGACAGTGTTAGCAGCAGCATCTGCACTTGAATGAACTTAATTTATTTTTCCCTGTGTTTGCAGAATGGTTCAAGGTCAATAGCAAGGTGAATTTTTCTCAGATTGTGCATGTATTCTTTAACTGCAGAGGCTGAAATACTGATTGCTGGGTGCCATTAGGATCCCCCTCCTCCTTCTCCTTTCAAAGACAGGCAAGTCATAGGGTTGCTTAATGCAAGAAATATAGATCTCTCTCTAACCATATATGGTTGGGAGGAATTTCATCATATATATTTTGGAGAGTTAATATATCACAATAGGAATTTCTATATCTGCTTGCATGGACTAAACAGTATTTAATCCACATTTGTGATTGTCAGTTGGTGACACGTTTTCCAAAAAAGCTGAATATTATTATGCTGTCCAAATTAAAGTATTATTTTAAAATCCTAGTGTTAGCTTATAATGAGAGTGTAAAAATAGTTCTTTTTTAATTCAAAGTAAATTAAAGCTCATTCAAGTTTTTGTTTTAGGAAAATTATTTTCTTTTTTATATCATCTCCTCAATGAGGAAAAAAAAGAGAGACCTATTTGGGATGACATGAAAAATAAAAATTTTAAAAGCATTTAAATTTGTTATCCAATTGAATATAAGGATGTAGAGAAAAATTTCTAGATTTCCTGCTTGGGCGGTTGAGCTGATAATGTTACCATTAACTAAGTTAGGAAATGTAAAAGGAAGAAAACTTGTGAAGATCAGTACCCAACAAAGGTTAGTTTGTAGATCATTGGGCTGAAGGTGTCCACCAGACTATTAAATAAGTGTCTAGGTAATGAGGGTGGTAGCTCACTTATTTGGTGCCAGAGTTGATTAGACACATCTAATTTTTTTTTTGTGTGTGTGTGTGTGTCTGTATGTGTGTCATAGGCCCTCATATGTGGGACCTGAACCGGGGCCGCTGGTGTCCCAAGCTAACGCTTAACCACCGCGCCACTTGGCCGGTCCAAGGACACATCTATTTGCTAGATCATAGACTCTTCCTCCTTTTCCACCCTCCTTTCTGTAACCCATCCAAATTTGTGCAAAAGAATGACAGTTCCTGATAGAAGAAAAGCTTTTTTAGGAGTTTATAGTCACCTATTAGAACCTCCAATATGAATCAGGAGTTCAAAAATCCAAGCTGGCCGTTTAGGTCTAATTGTTTTAGGCACATTCCACAGGATGGTAGATAGCAAAAGAGGAACTTGTAGATGGCGATCAGTTCTACTCATACAATTTATTAGCATACAAGGGTATGAGAGCAGCAGAAAGGATATACCTAAGCTAATGAATGCTTCTCCCCTGCTGTTCCCTCATGGATATTTTCGAGGTGGATGGTATGGTTAGCAGTACACGAGCAATCATTCAGGCCACAGAAAATTGAATAAGTGCTATGAAGGCTAAATACATCTGTCATATGCATTATTACCAGGTAATATTCCATTAAAGAATGGGGTTTTCATGGGATGGCAGATATTTGGAAGAATGGCACTTTCCAGGTGCATTACTGGAGAGACCACAGACATGAGACCTCAAAAATTGTTTTGGACTATTGGAAAATGCATTGTAATGGAGGGAAAGGGTTGATAGAAAAGTAGTGGCAAATATATGTATTCCATTAAAACTGAATAATGGAATAAAAGGATAATGAGTAGCCAGGGTTATTTTTTTCCAGGCTTACCGATTCGGGTCACAGGATGTTTTTATTTTCTATTGAAGTTCTATCTTAAAAATAAAGATTCCTTTATTCTAAAAGCTCAATATCATTAGAGTTGGCAATAAAACATATTTTAAGCACAGGGCTGTATCTTTTTGATAATATTTCTAAGCATACCTCACCATAAGAAGTGTCTGTATAATAATAGTGGGTTGTTATTGTTATCATTATTATTATTTTTTAAATTATACTCATTTTTTTTTTATTATTATTATTTTTTTAGCTGAGCCATCCTGCCACCTGTTGGCAGCTCAACGGCAACTCAGCTCGGGCTGGCATCGAACTGCCGTTGCTCAGAGCTCAGTTCACACTCTTGAGCGAGCTCTTAACTAACTGAGCCTCTCAGCCGGCCTATTTTTGATGTGTAATAGAGTGTGATACTTGGTTTCAAAATGCTTTTCAACATATGTCTATATAGATACATAAATCTTCCATTATGTGTGCAGTTAAATATTATAGGCATATTTATATATCTGGTAATTGAAATTCAAAGAATTTTAACACTTTGTAAGCGGGCATAATAAGCTATATGACGAGTTTACTTGTTTCCCACATACACTTTGTAATCGGGCATAAAAAGCTATATGACGAATTTACTCGTTTCCCACATACAATGTGTTAAGAATAACAACTGAGTCCTTTTTAGAAGCATCATTTAGTACTTTGATTTTTTTCATTGATTATGTAACATTTTTCCAACTTACTGTAGTAAAATTTCATACTTTATTAAGTTGTTCATTTTTAGTCATTGCTTTTCAACTGTGCATAGAGGTAACACCAGTAAAATACATAATTGGAGATACCTATTCTCCTTTTTTTTTTTTTTTAAGTTGAGCCATCCTGCCACCTGTTGGCAGCTCAGCAGCAGCTCAGCTCGGGCCAGAAATCGAACCAGCGACCCTGTTGCTCAGAGCTCACACTCTTGAGTGAGCTTTAAACCAACTGAGCCACTTGGCTGGCCCCTCCTATTCTCCTTAATATTAAATTTTTTTTAACACAAATATTGATGCTTGCATTTAACCACAATAAAAAACATAAGTTTCAATCATGTAGATGTTTAGCTTGTATTTCAAATTCTGGATAATTTCTCATTAATATTATTTATTACATTTCAGAGGATTCCCTTTTCTATATCTATATATTTATATGCATATATACTGAATTATAGAAATATCTTTGAGCTCATAAAGCATGACAACAAAACAGGTCAATTTCTTCAACAACAGTATTTCATTCAGTACCTTGGTGGTTGTAATTAACGTTTCTGTTTAGTGCTAATTATAGTTTTTGTATCACAGCCATTATGCTAATGGTGTTATTCAGTAGTATGTGAGATTGCATTCATTATCACTGGTGAATTAAACCTTTATTAAAGAAAAATCCCCGCAGGCCTCATTCTGGAGTTAAGTAATTATTCATTTGGTTTTATCCTAGCAATTAGCTTATATACTGTAGCACTCATTATTGAGTTTCTATACCTCACTGAATGAGATTAACCCACCATGGTAAATAAATGCCTAACAGCTCCCAAGCTCACAATGTGTTGCTTTTTAAGCATATTATTATGTAACAGAATAAAGAATCAGAATGCATCGAAGCACATTCTGGCTTCCAACAAATAATGTACTTGCTGGGAAAACTGTGTTGGGCATTTTGTATTTAATTCAGAATTTTTAAAAAATACAGTTGTAGCCCTCCAACACCAAGTTCACCTTTGTGAGTATATGTTTTCCTTTGTTTAAGTCTATTCCAATGCTTGCTTGCTTGTTGAATTGTGTTACAATGCCCATTTGGTCTTAATAAAAGCCTATTTCAATATCACAGCCTCTAAATAGGACATTAAATTAGATTTCCATTCCAAATGTATTTGGAGAGAGCTAGATCATCGAAGTCTATTAGCTGGATGAGACCTTGAGCTATTCATTATAAATCACTAGAATTTGATCTATAGTTTTAGTAAAAATGTTTTTAATTAATGCTCTGTGTTTACAGAGCCATTCATGCCATCCAAAGGTCCACCTTCTCACTGTCATATAGAACAAGGCCACCCACATTTTCAGGTTTCCACATTCATTATCAGCTGATGTTACCTTTTACGAAAAAGGTACTACCATTTTATTTTGGGGGAATTATCTTAGTCTATCTACTCTGCCTCGAGTGTTTTTGCTAGAATTTACTTAGTTTATAAAACACTCCAAATTAAAGCACAGAAATGAGTTATTTAGGTCATATCTGCCTCTTTTCAGTACCTATGGAGAAAGTTGTTGCCTTTCTCTTCACAGTTTTAATACAGCCTGTAGTCTATGTATTAAGGGACAACCTCAAAAACAGCAGTGTGAAGTTTGTTATTATGGCAGTGATAACTCTGGAAAGGTTCTATTAACAGCTTTTCATAATGTATTTATGTTGACTGGAACTAAAATCTATATGAAATACATTTAGAAGTTTCAAAATTTGGTTGTTTCCAGTTCTATCCCATATATAATTTTTTGAAAAGTGAACAGTGTTTTCACGGAGAGCATTTTTATCATCTTGAAATTAGTTTGCTCATTTTAGCATACCTGCTTTTTTTTCTCTTTTTCTTTTATGTCTGTTTTACAATCAGGGTATTCCTTATGGTACTGGATTATTGATAAATATTTATAAGGTAGATTAATATATTTATTTCTGAATGCCTTTCTTTGTGGTAGATAAATATTTCATGGTAACCATATATTTTTCACATGCCAATGCAGGCATTGAAACACTGAACAGCATAACAATACCAATAAACTTTTACAAAGAGTTTTATATGTTAAAAGCATCAAGTATAAAAAATATACATATTTAAAAATACCTTTGTATTTTTCTCTCTAAATATCTTTTTAAAAGACTGTTTTAAAACCACTGTGATTAAGGTAGATCTACCCATGGCATATTAACAATGCTTATGATATTTGAACAGAAACATTGCATGTTGGTAGATGTATAAAGACCATCCTTTAATATTTGACAGTGGCCTTTAATTTCAGATCTGTCCTGTTTGCTTGTACTTTATACGTTATCTAAGGTTTCCACATCCTTTTCTGGGTTTCATCTTATTCTCTCTGTGGCAGTTCTTTCTCCCAAAAGTCTAGGCATGCACCACACTATTGGGTATCAAGCTTTAGTGTAAGTTCCGGGGCCTCATCTTGGGCTCCCTGCACATGGCTGTCTACCCGATTCCACTTGGGATTCAATATGGGGACATCCCCTTGTTCTACCCAGACTCTTTCCTCCATCACCCTGTGCCAGGCCAGGGCACTGTGGCTCCCCTGCTGGTGTGGATCCCTAACACACTCAGCCTCATCTAATGGCTTCAGGACTGCCTTGCTCAGGAAGGGAAAGGAAGGAAAAGAAGAGGTGAATTCTTACCTTGACTCCCCCGGTTAAAATTGGTGTGACTTATGAATGTTACTTTACCTGTTTCCCAGTGTCCTCTTCCTTCAATAGAAATAATGAGTGCCTATCTTAGAGTTGCTAGGAAGATCAAATGAGTTGATAGATGTCAAGCTTTCAGAACGGTGATTGACGTTTAATATAATAAATACCCTTAAATGACCAAGGTTTATGGTTATGATCATCATTATTGTAAAATTTAACTTAGACCATGAGGCCGAATCAGGACCTATCACATCTACCCCTAGGGAAGTGTGTTTCCCTGTTTACATCATTTTTGGGATGAACACCTTTGGAAACTAGAGTCCATCGTGTGGCATTTCTGTCTCACACTTAAGCTAATAGGGTCAGTGTGACCAGCCATTCGCATTAAGCATTTCAAACATGAATTACTCCTGTTATACTGTAAAGAGTGCTGTTCCTGCGGGCAGGTTTTCAGTCTAGCAGCACTTATCCATATATTGAGACAGAGTGAAACTGAATGATTCTTCACATCCAAGTTCTGGAATTTTGTCTGTTTGTTTTATTCTATTGAAACTAAAGGCCACCTTTATCATCATCAACTGATATTTATTAAATTGACATTTTATTAGGAGTTTATGGGACACATTCCTCATACTCTGAAAGGTTACATTTTATTTGGAAAAATAAATTGCGCACACACACACGCACACACACACATTATTGGAGTATTAAGTTCATGAACTTTTCCCCATGTGCTTACATGGTGGAAAGTTCGCGAACTAATTGTCCGACCTCATCCAAAATATCCCCAGTCATCATTACCCTGTAGGTACAGAAGAAATCACATTAATATTAATATTTGAATTTTCCCAAATTAAAACCTGAATTGATTGCAAGGAGTTCCACACCTATCAGGAAATCTCCCCTAACTGTTGCTTAGGAGACCCTAAAAAGATTCTTATAGACCAGAAAGACAAGTCCTATGGCCTCTAGGCCTTCCATTCATCTCTTCTCCAAGACTGTCGAAATTCTTGCTCACTGACTACCAATCACTGACTGGCTTTCTTTCTGTTTTCCCAGCATACTTCAGGGGCTTTTCACATGCTTCTTCCTGTACCTAAAAATAATAAGAATAATAGCCAATACTTATTGTACACTCACTCTGTTCTTGGCACCATCCTGAGTGACTTATAGATGTTTACTGGTGTAATTTCCCAAAACAACTCCATGAGATAAGTATTATCATTTTTCTCATTTAGAGATTAATAAACACAGATACATAACTCAAGAGATTGGCCTGGGGTCATCAAGTATTTTTGAAAGTGCAAGGTTAGAACCGGAACCCACGCAGTGAGATGCCAGAACCCCTGTTCTTCAATCCCTCACTAAGTTGCCCGTGGCTTTCAGCATGACTAACTCTCCATCACTCTAATGTCTTCACATCCTCACTGCTATCTAGAATTATAGTGTTTACTGTTTATTTATTTTTTGTTGTTTCTTTAAGAGTATAAAACCTAATAACTGACATGTGCATAGTAAGTACTTACTGTGTCCAGTGAATGTTCTGAATGCTTTACTTAGACTCATTAATATAATCTTTAAAATTATTAGGAAGGTACATCATATTTTATAGATGAGACCAACAAATAGCTTAGAAATGTCGAGTAACTCACTCAAGCTCATGCAGCTAATAACTATTGTAGACAGAATTTAAACCCATGCAGCCTGGTCCCAGATTTAGTGCTCCTACATCCCTCTCAACTCCTACTGCATCTCAGTGAGGGGAGAGACCCACTTTACTAGCTCACCTGGATCCCTAGCCCTGAAACCTGTGGATGCTTAGGATTTGTTAAACTGTTTAGTAAATGAATGAATCCATCTTTCTGTCAGTCAACATCCAAAGTATAAGATCCCATCCCAGTAGTATTCTACATTCCTTTCCTGATCCATCTCCTATAGCTTTCTGTGCTCTTGGAACTGCTGCTTCCCAGCCATCCAGCTCTGCAATTCCCTCTTTCTTATATGTGGTGTCTTCCGCTCCTGGCTTTCATATAAATGGGGTTCTCCCTTGAAGATTCCAGTTTGCCTGTAGCCATTTCAAACACTGGTTCTTTGTTTTCTTAAGATCCACAAGCCTCAGCAGAATATGGGCTTGGGAGGTTTCCGACCTCTCACTTTTGCTTGTAGACCATGAATCCTTTTTGTAAAAGATTTTGCTTTAAGAGATCTGTTCCACTTCACCACCCCTCATACCACGCAGCTGTCTCCCCAATACACAAAACATTTTTTTTTCTTTCTTTTGCCCTGTACCCCCTCGCTGTCTGTAGTCTTTGACATCCAGCCATTCCATCCTGGGCAATTTTAACATCCACATGGTCATGGCATTCTTTGACTCTCTTGTGTACAATAACTTATATTTCACTCCACCTTAACCACCCATTCAAAAATCACAACTGATGCCTTTAGTGATAGCTGCTCCATTTTTGTTTGCATTTATCTCTGAGGCTATTTGATTTAATGTTTGTCTCTTCCCAGCCCCCACTGGACAGTAAGCTCTTTGAAGGAAAGGGCCATGCCTATTTTTGCTTCCTTATATGGCCCAATTTCCTAGCACAGTATATGGTATAAAGTAAATATTCACAAAGTAATTATCCACCTCTTGGTTATTCACGTTTCTTCCCCTACTCAGCACAGAGTAATTGCTTCTTTTTTTTTTTTTTTTGATTTTTTATTGGGGAATTGGGGAAAAGGAACAGACAAGTTGCTGTCCTTTTGTTCTTTAGTCTAGTTGTGGAGGATGTTGCTTCACTGGCCCATGTTGGTATTATCATTGCACTCTTGCCGGATGAGACAGATCCATCGTGGGCCTCTGGACAGCTGCTCATAGTGGCTATTGGCAGCTCACGCTGGCTGTCGGCCGCTCCCTGTAGCTTATGGTAGCCCACGGCAGCAGGAGCTGCAGCCCACACTGTCGCTGGGACTCGCGCAGCCCAGCTCCAGGTGGAGCTGTTGTCCACCATCTTAGCTGTAGAGGGCAGTGTCACTCCGTCATATGTGGGATCCAAACCGGGGCCACTGGCATCCCAAGCCAGCTCTTAACCAACGTGCCGCTTGGCTGGCCCTGGAGTAATTAATTACTGCTTTACAGGATCCCTTACTCTGTACATATCAGCTCTTATTAACAGACCCCTGGGCGAGCACAGCCTGCCAGTTCATCAGAAAATGACTAAAGGTCAGTTCTGGCTTAGCTGAGACTGAAAAAAATAATTTTAATATAAAGTGGTCTAAAACCAGTCCTGAATGAACATCAATTGATTTATCAAAGATGGCAAGAAGGGCAAATGGGCCCTTAGTTTTAACTCCATGAACACAGCTGTATTTTACAAAAATAATGTCTGTTGAAAGGTGTACAGCCTATTGTTGCTTATGTTTCCCTGACTTTCTTTGGTACATGATCAAAACAAATGAAGAGAATATATGACCATGCTAATGGCATATAAATTTTTCCCTGAAGAACTCCTTTTATTGTGGGTCAGCTTGTGAAGAATTTCCTCACTTTTTTGCTTGTTTGAATAGATATTTTTTCTTCTTGAAGTTAAAGTTCTCTGGGTATAAAATTCTACATTGATGTTTGTTTTTCTTCAGTATTTTGATGATTTAATCCCATTAGCTTTAGGTTTGTTAGAAAGTAAGATCAGTCTCATTTTTTCTCTCTTTAAGGAAATGTACTATTTTTCTGTTCTTTTAATGTTTTTTAATTGGTTTTTAGGAAATCGATTATCTATGCTTATCTATAATTTTCTTTGTATTTATACTACCTGGGTTTCCTGGTGATTCCTGAATTTCTGGTTTGATTTTTTTTTTTTTCCATCACATTTGGAAAAATTTTAAGTTTCAACTCATTCTGTCTTTTCTTCTGAGCTTTCATGACATATGTATTAGACCTTTATATTTTTCCCAGATACCCTTATGCTGTTTTCTATGAATTGTATTTATTGGGTTGTTGGAAAAGTCATGACGCATTTTTGCAAAGAAAAACACAGAAAAAGTACATCATGACTTTTCTGACAAATATATATATTTTCTGACAAATATATATACACATATATATATTTTGCTCATGCAATTTGCTCATGTATCTTCTGTGAGACACACACACACACACACACACACACACACACACACACACACACACACCTACACATCTACATCTATTTATATGTTCCTGATTCAGCTCTGATGATTTCTATAAGGATGCCATCTCATTTGGGAGTAAAATGAAATAATTTTATTTTAATGGAAACCTCCAGCTGTTTTGTGTCACCTGCCATCACCCATTATTCTATCATGGGAATCCATTTATACTAATGGTTTCCCAGTATACTTAAATAACTTTTCTGTCACTACCAGTTATTAAACCACCCTCATTTTGGTTTTGTAAAATGCTGCCCAACTAATTTCATATTTTCAATCTCAGAAACTGAGCTCTTCTCTTTTTCTTGCACAGTCTTGACTGTGACTCCAGTGGCTTGGAATGAAAATTGGTGAAAATGCATGGTTTGTTGTTTCACTCCTCCGTTCCTTCTCCTGGGCAATTACTATCCCAAATTTGGGCAGGAGTAGGGTTAGGAAAGGCAGTGATTTCTGTTTGGCTTCCTGTGTTAAGGTTAGTGGTATCTGCTGTTCTAACTTAGTGTATATAGACTCAGTGTCTATGATGATCACTTTAAAAATCTCACTGGAGAAAGGCTCACATCCAGGAAGCCCCGGCAGATGTTGATGGCCTATTGCTAGGCTAGACTACATTTCGTTGGTATCTCCCAGCTATTCGTATCTTGATACATTCCTATAGTGCTCAAATCTCTTTGTAATGCTCAAATTATTCTTTTAAGATCTGGGGCAAAACTTGGCCCAGATCTTAAAAGGGGTTCCCACCCCTCCTCTGACTTTATCATCCCTCCTTTATCTCATGGAAACTGGGAACATAAGAGGGCAACTATTCTTTTGCCACTGGGAGTTCTCTATCATGTAGTTTTTCATCTTTCCCCATCATTCTTTTTCCCTATTCCAGTATCACAGAGGCAGGTTTATAAACAGGTGCCTAACAGATGGTCAACTAAGAACCAAAAAGCCAATTTTCCCTTTTTGAAGAGACACCCATTATTTGCAACCTATTCTTCACAATGTTTCTTTCTTTCTCATTTGACTTCAGGGAGGTTCCTACAAGGAGATGAAGAGAAGGTAAACATTCCTACCATGGCCTTCCCTCAAAACCACCTTCATTTTTCCCAGTGGTGGTGGTGGTTGTGGGGTGTGGGGAGCATTGAGGGGAACCTGTTTCCTTAGTAGTCTCAACAGCATGGAGCTTTGTGGACTTAAAATGTGTTGGCTTCTTGTTCATAGGCATCTAGAGTCTTAGTTACCAGTTTTGTCCCTTGGCTCCTAATATTAATATTATTCCATCATATAGGGAAACACTATGTCCCTAGTGACTATATCACAGGGTTTTATATGGAGTTTGAGGACCAGTTAAAAGCTTGTGTATTATTTGTATGAACTGTCCTTGTCAGGCCATATGTTTAATTGATTAAAAAATCAAAATGTAGGGCTGGCCAAGTGGCGCTGTGGTTGGAAGCTGGTTTGGGAAGCCAGTGGCCCCAGTTCAGGTCCCACATATGAGGGCCACTGACACTGCCCTCAAAAAAAAAAAAAAATCAAAATGTAAGCTATCTTTCTCTTCATTGTAATTTTTTCATATATCCAATAGCATATGAAAAGGTGCACGAAAGATCAGCTTTTAAATACCCTTTCTCCTTTTCCTTTACATATCATCTTGAGTATGTTATCAATTCTTTTTTTTTTTTTTTAAGATTTTATTGGGGAATTGGGGGAGGGGAACAGACAAGTTGCTGTCCTTTTGTTCTTTAGTCTAGCTGTGGAGGATGTTGCTTCACTGGCCCATGTTGGTATCATCATTGCGCTCTTCCCGGATGAGGCAGATTCGTCGCTGACCTCTGGACGTCGCTCACGGCAGCTCTTGGCAGCTCACACCGGCTGCCAGCAACTCACACTGGCTGCCGGCCACTCACTATAACCTATGGCAGACCACTGCAGGACGGGCTGCAGCCCACACGGTCACCAGTGAATCACAGCAGCCCAGCTTCAGGTGGAGATGTTGTTCACCATCTTAGCTATAGAGGCGACCAAGTAGAGCTGTTGTTCACCAGTTGATCACCACCTTAAGTATAGAGGGTAGTGTCACTGGCATTCATATGTGGATCTGAACTGGGGCCCCACTGCTCAGACCTGGAGTCCCAAGCCAGCTCCTAATCAATGTGCCACTCAGCTGGCCCATGTTATCAATTCTTATATTAATGGTTTGGATACTTGTAGAGGCTGGTTATTATCATAGATATAATGAAAATGGGGAAAGGACAAAAAAAATAATAATATAATGGTTTTCTTATATCTGTATCTCTGTGTACACCCCCTACATCTAGACTTCACAACTATTTCTATTTAACTTTATATTATGATTTTTTTTATTTGTAAACTGCTAAGAGGTATGGTGGACTTGGTCCTGTGCTATCCAATGTAGTATTCAACTAATTAAAATTTTAAAAATTAAAAATTCAGTTCCTTAATCACACTAACCACATTTCAAGTATTTAAGACCCACCTGTTGCTAGTGGCTGCCGTATTGGGCAATCTACAGTCGACACAGAACATTTCCATCATTCCAAAAAGTTATATTAAATAGCACTGATTATGTAGAACTAGAACCTAGAGATGAGATGGATCCCCTCGGTTAGGTAGAGCAATCTCAAAGGTCCTGTCAAAAACAGACAAATCTGGCAAGAGAGATGCTTTAAGGGCTGTGTGCCTTGTCCAGGGGTTTCTAGGAAGGTCAGAGCAGGATAGGTTCTAATCCTGGATGGGACTAGGCACATATCAGATACTGTGTCAGAAGTTGAGTTTGGGGGACAGAAAAGGTGTAGTTGCTAGATTTGGGGTGATTTTAGGTGAAGATTGAAGTTTATTTATGATAACTTAGTCTAGAAACCAATTAGTAGAATTAGATTTTAATGTCAGAATAATGCTGATGTAAGAGTAATTAAATTCTCACTGATTAAGAATGTGATGAGGGGCCAGCTGAGTGGTGCAGTGGTTAAGTGCTGGCTTGGGACACCACAGCCCTGGTTCGGTCCCACATATGAGGGCCAGTGACACTGCCCTCTAAAAATAAAAAAAAACAAAACAGAAACAAACAAAAAAAAGAATGTGATGTAGAGCAGAACCGTCAGATTGGATTACATGTCTTTACTATGAGAATAGAGGTATGGATAATTTGAAATCAATAGTTCATTTAATTAGCTGAGTAACAATATTACATATACAATAGAAGAGGAAAAAGATGAACACCACAAAGCTTTATAATTCTACCTTTGTACCCAGACAGAAATATGCAGTTTACTCATATTTCTTTGAGATTCAAGTTTTCTTTCCAAGTAAGATGATTAGGAACATCCTACAAAGTTTCCTACTTGTCAGGTCTACTGGTGCTATTTTCATGTTTTACTTTTGAACTTTTTAAAATGTTAAGTCTATGTTATTTCTCTAGAAATGCTGAACATCTGGTATGCCAATTGTAATCATTGTTTATATTCATTATGACTTTAATTTTGATTCTCAGCCATCATATTTGGAAATACCATCTTTGCTTAAGTTGCCTAATCAAAATGTTATAGGCATCTTATAAAAAAACAATGAGTTCATTTTAAAGGGAAGCAAAATAAAAGCCCATGTGCTTATTACTGAGATAGTAGTTACAAAAAATGCACTAGTTAAGGACTTGTAATTTAGCCATCACAATTTCATAACCAATTGTTTCCCAGTCCTCAGGGATGAAGAATATGGTTTCCGTGGTAATTCTGGATTCTAAAAATACTCATCTTCGCCGTAATGCATAGTAAACAGTTTGAATAGAAAACGACCTGTTTGTTAGCCATGATTATAATTTAATATTGTAAGAAAGAGAACTATACTACCTGCTTAAAAATAGACTACTTTCAGGGCCCTATAATAGGTTCCAGGTCTGTAAAATCACAACCCCTTGATTGTCAGTGCTAACAAAAGCTTGTTCTTTAATTACCGATATTTCATCTGGCTTCTGTTTCCTTCCAAAACCCAATTATGGCTAATAGCATAGGTAAGCTGCACTCCTGTTGTTTCTGGCAGTTCATTTTAAAGTGCTCTGTTTGATCATCGTGTGTCTTCATGATTTAATGAACCAGGCTCAGATTTTCACTGGACACCTCCAGTAAGTATTCACAGTGCCTGAGTATATGTAAATGGAAATCTTACATAATGTGAATATCTTTTTCTTTTCTTTTTTTTTTTCTAACCAGAGGCTGTTTCCTCAATGATAGAAATTATGCTATTTTCCTAAGTTCTTCCTAACAGTTTTCTAAATGCAGTAATTCCAACATCTCGCATTGAAAGGATATTTGGGAATTTGTAGAAAGGAGGCAGAGAACTTATGTACCCCTTCCTCCTAACCATCCATTTCCTCCCAGCGTGGTGCTCATTGACTAATCATTCTCTGCAGCTCAGGTTCATATGTTCTCCTGCGGAGACTAGCAGCCTGTCTTCTAGAGTTGAATCCAGAATAATTCAGCAGTCTCATTTCTGATTTAATTTTGCTGCTGTCTTATGGGGGTATAAGCCCTGCTCTGAGGACTGAATGTAACTTGTGGCACTTCACCTCAGTTGAAGATACTTATGTCTATTGCTCATACACACCAGTCGTTGTTTCCATGATAACTAACTGGCTCAGAGGAGAAAGTGGAGAACAGGGCACAATTAAAATAAACAAGACAGAAATTCAAACAGTGGGAATCAGCTCTGTTGATTTATCGAAAACTAACTTCACTGTACTGTACAAGTGTGTAAGGTGATAGGTGCTGTTGTGGAGATGGGATGGGAAACTATTTGTATTTCATTTACATCTGTCTCTCTAACTCAGCTACTTCTTCCTCCCCTATCTTTAGAATAGCCAAGGAAACACGTGAGACAAAGGGGCTTTCCTGCCAGTCTGTATTGTTATTTGTCATTATTCTGACTGAGTCATTTTCTTTATGAACAAGTGTCATTTGATTTTGGTCTATCCCTGAAAAAGACCATTTCTCTGCATCAGCTAGTCAGCCTGTGAGCACAATTCTACTTGAGGTTCATTGATATCAGAAACATGGATATCATTTGGCTTGTGTTGTAAATGCAGCATCTCAAGTCCACGCGAGAACCACCAAGTCATGGTTGGCGGGGGCAGCACAGATAGAGAGTGTCAACATTAACAAGATTTCCAAGGGCTTCATAGATGAATTAATAGATATTACATATATGCCCTGTTAGGTGCAATTTCTCCAAAGAGGTGCATAATATATGTGTAATAGATTAAGTCTGTAAAACCAACTGTTTTTTATATTGTAGGATCTTTTCTTTCTCATTGTCTGCTACTTTATTTAAAAAGAAGACTCTCAAGGAACAGAAGTTTGCTTCTTAATAGTTCTCAGGTTTCTATACCTCTCTTCTCACTTAGATTTGGGTTTCTTCTAGTTGTTCTAAAGGAACTCATGTTTATCTTCTTATCCATGCCATAGCCATTTTGACCATTTATATTCTGGGCATATGCTTTATCCAAAACCTCTTTTCAATCTTCAGTCATTCATCACTTCTTTTCTTTGACAGTGTAATAAGCAACCTCATAGGATGATACAAGACAAGATATTTCTGTTGGGACTAATCCAAGTTTTGATACAATTCATTCTTTTCTAATGGAAATGTCTTCTCTTATAAGCTATCTTCAATGCCAGATAGCCTCGGGATGGACATAATTAAGGTCTTTATGCAGTTTTATTGGCTTCATGTTGCCATTGAAAAGAAACTTGTCACACTTGAATCTTCCTTCCTTTTTCTTCCCCCCCAATCAATTTCAAAATTGAAAACAAAATCAAAGGTGATATATTTGATTCATGTTTCCTTTCTTTGACATTTTCTAATCTAGGCTGATAATAAATGAATAAATAAAGGTAAGACCCATGATTTCTTTCAGCCACTTCAGAGCTGATCAAAATTAAGGTCTTGGCACCATGTAAAAAATTCTTTTTCAGTTTGCTTTAACAATTACTCAAGATTTCTCCCATGCCAGTGCAATTCGCTATCCAATAAAATGACACTTTGCATATTATTTTTTTTTAAATGTATCATTGACACAGGTTTTTATTATGAGTCAAAAATTTAAATATTATTCATATTTGAGCCAGCTAACTCTTTTGAATGGAGCATATTAGATAAACCTACCAGTATGGATTCAGTTATTTCATGGGCCAGTTAACTTGACACAAAGAATCCATTCTGTTTCATTGCACAAGAATTAATCCTTTTTAAAGACAGCTTTCTTATAATACATCTGAGGGATCACAAGAGTCATCAAATAAGAGAGCATGAGTGGCTCATTTCAACTCTAATGAAAACTAATAACAGGAAAAAAAATTCTTTAAACCGTATTTTTAATATTTTAACTCAGCAACATGATAATTTTATTGAAAATATTACATGTAAGAATATAATAATTCTCACATTTTTTAAAGTCTGGTGATTTCTCTGAAAGATAAAATAATGTCAAAAGTGTTTTTTGTTTTGTTTTGTTTTTTTAAAGCTTACATGGCAACGTTATTGAGGAAAAATAGAAAGTATTAGTTCGCAACAAGGATTTGAATCTCATGGGCATCTGGGGGAAAACATTTTCTTACCCAGATCAGTAACAGATCATATGACAACATAAATGAAAAGGCAGCTACAGCTAGAAAAAAAGGATATTCCCTTTCTATTCCCAACTGTATCCCAAGTAAAACATATTGTTGTTGTTTGAAACATAAACCTTCCTTTAAAAATTTGAATCAAGATCTGAGATTTTGCAGGTAAATCATCAGAAAAACAGCTGTCAGCCTGTTAAGAAACAGATGCATAGAGGAACAATACAGGTAAAAATGCTGAACTCAAACAAAACTTTTTTGTTACTACCCAGTGATGATAACAATTACCCAAAGCACAGGAAACAGTAGCACTATTAAATTAGGTACCTGTGAGTTACTATTTTGACCCCAAAGTCAGGCTGTATAACTTATCATGTTCTTTTATTAGGATCATATCTGTACCTACTAGATGACTAGTTTAATATATTTATTTCAATTCTAACTTTGAAATGAGATACCTGTTGAATCAAATGTGCACAAACAAAAACCTTGATAATGTATATTGGAAATAACGATATACATATTTTACGTCCTCTGTTAAATGGTCTGAAACTGAGACATGTATACAGATACACATATCAAAAACCAGGCACACGAGCTTTTTCAGGAGTACAGATTTGCCCTACTGTGACAGTGATGTTGACCAGTTAGCCACCATTCTCTCAGCCACTTGTAGTTAATTAATGCTAATTTTTGAACCAAGAAGACTGCATTGAGGTGCAGAAAAGCAGAGCTCCTGCAGGCCTGGCTACAGGTTACACTGTTCACAAGGAGGACCTGGTTGTTAACCAATGTCTCTTGCTGCTTCATAGTTGAAGGTAAATAATGAAAATTGTGACTGTAACAAAATCACAATGTAGTATACATCATATCAGCATGTAGTAAAGGATTACTTCTAACCCAAAAGGGAGTGGAAATTAAGAGGAAAAAATGGTCTTTTGATAGACACTACCTGTTAAAGTACAGTAAGTAGTCAAATTCATCCATCATTTCTTTACTTTTTACTCTTCTTGAAGATTATCTCAATGCATTTTCTGAACTACATTATATTAACTTTTTCCTCAAGACAATACAGTATTTTAGGCTCATATTTTTATCAATTTAACTAATGTCTTCTGTCATTTTGCCATAGACCACTAAAAACAATCTGTGTATTATTTCTGCCAATCCATTTGATCTTAGTGCCTGCTAATCTGTTCTTCTTTAGTTTCCATATAATTTTTTTTTCAAAATCTTATTTAAAGCCCAATTAAAACAGAGAGATAGAAGGTCTCTAATTTACTTTATCCTTTAAGCTTGTTATCCTATGAAAGAAATTAAATACAGCACAGTGGACAATATACACATTTATAAATGATGTAAGCCTATCTTCATTTAAGCAATTAATCTTGCTCTTTTGGAAAAAACCCAAGGGGAAATAATCCAGCTTTTTGGATATTTCAAGAAACAGCATGTACAAAACTGGAATTTTGCTGCTTACCCGATCTCAAAAGTCAGAAATTTATTATCTAAATATCACTTTTCTCCTAAATACAATTGTTAGATAAATGATTGATAAATATTTACTTTGATCTAGGAAATAGCATAAAATGATATATTTGTATATTATACAAAAAGTATGCTATGTATACATTTATAGAAAAAGTATCCCATGAGAGTTTTTTTCCAAATGCCTTTCATTCATTTGGAGAAAGGGAGAAAACAATATAAATATATACATGTTTGATCTTTCCACTTTTCATTGGTAAGTAAATTTCTAAATTGTCAGAGGCAGCAATATGTCTGGCTAAAAACTATATATGTTACTGACTGAGAGTTTTGCTTTATCAGGGATTCTGCATTGTTTTTGGTATTTTAAAAGAATATTTTAAGAAATTTGAATACAGAAAGCACTTCCTAATTTATCAATCCCGCTACTAACATTCTACAAATAAAATGAGAAAATTGCCACATTTAAACTTTCTTTTACTTCTATTCCCAAATATCTCCCAATTTAAACAATCTATTTTATAATTTTTAAAAATATCATCAAGGTTTCTTATATATGTACTTTTTTTCTATAAGTCCTACTGCTGTTTGGCCTTGTAGTTGTATATGTTTAGATGAGGTTAATCTTTCCTTCCTTCCTTCTTTCCTTCCATCTTTCCTTCTTTCCTTCATATTTTACTATGGATTTTCCATTCTTTAGTTTTTTTATTTTGATTCAGTTTTATCTTAATAAATTATATAGTATTTTTTTGCTTTGTTTTGTTGTATTTCAGGAAGTGACTATAGGTGGTTTATTTCCTGAGAATGCTTTTTGGTATCTTTATACTTGATTTCATTTAAATCTGTCAGGTTACACCTTTTCCCAGAATTTTATAAGTATTTTTCTTCTTTTGTTGAATGTTGTTTTGGAAAAACTAAATTCACTTATTACCATATGTTGGAAGTGATTTGCATTCCCAAAGAATACAACCTATATCCTTAAACTTAGTAAGCCTGTTCTGATCTTTTGATATGAACTTGACTATCATTCCTAGTTATTCAAACACTAATCTATATGTTGCTATAAAGGAATTTTGTATATGTGACTGAAGTGCATAGCCAGTTGATTTAAGTAAAGGAGATTTAGCTAGCTAATCTGGGCCAGCCTGATACAATCAGGCTGACAGGCCTTTAAAACAGAGCTGAGTCTTCCCTGAAAAAGAAGAAAGTCTTCCTGTGGATAGTAACTTCACTTTATGTTCCCAAATTCCAGCCTGCCTTCACTGATGGCCTGCACTATGGATTTAGGGAGCCTAACTAGTCCCAATTGTATAAACCAATTACTGGCAATAAATTTCTTAATATATATCTCCTACTGATTCTGTCTCTATAGTTGAACACTGATTTATAAAGATTATCTTAAAATGTGGAATTGGGCAGTAGGTGAAGGCTAGAAGAGTACTTGAGGACCTGATAGAAAAAACCTGGATTGCCTTAAACAGACTATTAGCAGAATTATGGATGCTAATGATTCTGCTAATAAGGTCTCAGAAGGAAGAAAGGAGTGTGGTAGAGAAAAACCCAAATCACAAAGAGACTGTTAGTAGAAACATGGAAGTTAAAGTTACTGTATTGAGGGCTTAGAAGGAAATGAAGAACATGTTATTAGGAACTAGGGGAAAGGAGATCGTTGTTACAAGTGGCAGAAAGCTCAGCGGACTTGTATCCTACAATTATGTAGGAAGTAGGATTTGTAAGCTATGACCTTGAACATTTAGCTGAGGAGATTTCCAAGCAAAGAGTTGAACATGCATCCTAGTTACTTTTGCTGCCTGTAGTAAAATGCAAGAGGATAAATTGAGAGAAGACCTGTTAAACAAAAAGGAACCAGAACTACATGATTTGGGAAATTCTCAACTCATTCAGTTTGTGAAAGATACTAAAATTAAGATGTCCACTATCAGGAAAACATGCTATAGAGAAAAAGCTGAGTGTGTGGCTGGACAAATTTTGCCAATACTTCAGACAGATGAAAAAGAGAAGTCAGTTACACAGAGATTTTTTTTCTTTTTTTTTAATGGAGAAAAAAAAAAATGTGTGACTTCTAGAACCTCCCAGTCGTCTAAGTAGAAGTCAAGGATGGGGATGAAATTTTCCGTGAAAGATGTATGGAGAAGCCTCTTGTCTAATGGGTTGAATCTCCGTAACATACACAGAAGAACTACAAGACTCTTGAGACTTTTATACCAACATAGCACTTGCAGCTTCTACCAAAAAGGACAGAGACAATGTGAAATGAGAGAAAACTACTGGACAAAAGTGTGTAGGCAGGAAAAAGACTGATAAAGCTTATTAGCTATAAATTCATGCTACCTTTCTTGGAAAAAAAATGATTTAATTAAAGGGCAGAGTTGAAAACCACAGAAGATTATTTCCAACCCTCGAAATCTAATGGAATTTATGTATCTGGATTTCAAATACACTCCTTTTTTTCTTTCCATTTTCTTCTTTTTGAATGGGAATGTCTTAACTTTTATTTTATGTTTGTTCCTTTATTGTATTTGGGGAGCTGAGAACCGTTCCCTAAGTTTCAGGGGTTTGTAGGTAGAGAGGAATTGTGCCCCAAGATGGAGTATACCCAGAGCTTCACTCATACACATTTTGATGATTTAGATGATAAGATTTAGGACTTTTGAGCTGATGAGATTTTTGGATTTTGACTTGACACTGTAAATGATGGAGATTTTAGAGGGGACATTGGGGTGGAGGTGAATGTATTTTTCCTGTGGGACAGACATGAGTCTTTTTTCCTTTGGCTCCACCTTAACTTTCATTCTGAGGTGTGGTATGGACTCGGTGTCTCAGTGACATTTTCTGCTTCTCTTAGGCACCGTCCACACAAATAGTTCTTGCTACTCCCCTAGAAGCCCCATGAAGAGATCCTTGAGAACTCTGATTCTTCCTTTTAGACATATCTGTGTCTTGTCTGAGATCTAAGACAGTTTATGTCAGCTCTAGGCATTCTCTCTCATTTGGGTCTGAATTTTATCATTTCTGTCAAATAGTCTTCAAGGTCATTGGAAGTTGTGGAAATTTTCATGTTTCACTAAGGTGTGTGTGTGTGTGTGTGTGTGTGTGTGTGTGTGTGTGTGTGTGTATTTCATAGATTAAAAAATGTTTTCCGCGGGAGTATTGTGGGAGAGAGGAGGAGAGAAAAAAATTTGCCTTTAGTATTCCTCCTTTAACCAGAGATATTATTACCTATTGATATCTATAAATAAATCAAGCCAGGAAATTAGTCATTTGTAATAAGTAAATTCTTCCATTTACTAATTAGCTTGCACCCAATCTTGTTTCAGAAGGAATTTAGATTAGCCTTAACCTTTCTATAATGAATATATATATGCCTCAAATTACAGACCTTTTTATTGGTATTGAGCAATCTAAATTAGACTGGCAAATGAACTCCAAAAAGCTAGAGAATGGTTCATTTTTAAAAGGCGGCATTTATTGTTTAAAAATGATTACATAAAATAATTAAAAAAAAAACTTTTGGTATTCACTTGGAAAATACATTAGGAAAGATGTCACTTATTGGGGTTTATTTTTTTTACTGTATGGTATTTTTTACTCCATGGTATTATTTTTGTCTCCTGAATCTAAAGAGAGTACTAAGCACCTGAAAGGAAAGGTGAATCATGCGTTTTTTTGTTTTTTGTTTTGATAATCTTTTTTGCATGGCAGGCTGACATAATTGTTGAATAATGCAATTGTATATAACTAAACCTGTTATAGTCAACTGCAAATTGTTGCATTTTTTTTTTTTTTTTTTGCAAAGGGATTGAGGTAGCATGGGATAATAGTACTTAAAATATTGAACTACATAATTCCAACTTTCTCCGCAATATGCTTTTAAAAACTGATATTACTTGATTTTTTTTTTTTTTTTGAGGGTAGTGTCACTGGCCCTCATATGTGGGACCCGAATTGGGGCCGCTGGCTTCCAAGCCGGCGCTTAACCGCTGCGCCACTCTGCCGGCCCTAAAAACTGATATTACTAATGAATAGTCTAAAGATTTATTTGATTTCCCCTGGCCCTTAAGAATATGTATAAATAAAGAAAAATGACCAAAAGAATGGCAATCTGTAGCAAGAAAAACAAGAATATTGGATAATTCAAATTTAATTTAACAATCCAATCTAGGTGGTAAATTTTTTTATTAAAATATGTTTTCATGCAAAGTGAAAAGAAATATCCTGGGAATTATATATGGTGAGCCCAATAAAAACTGCCACTGTGCTCTTAAGTTTTATGAATTTTTTGTGATATTTTATTTCTCTCAAAGTGAAAGCATTTAAATTAAGGTAAGAGGAGCATTTGTCTCTAGTCTGTCAAAGTAAAACCATGTTAATGGATTTAATCTAGGCATCCTGAGACTCAGACCTTCAGAGAAAACTGAAGGGCACATTTTTAAAATGGAGTACTTAAGATTAATCATAATACTACAATCATTTATGAGAAAATGTTTGCATTACTTTCAGTGAACAGACATACTCACAAACAAGCACACATATAGGCTTTTTGAAGATAGGAAATGTCCCTCGGAAGAAGTCTTTGTAATTACATTGGGATTATTAACCAAAATTATTTTAGTGTTTTATGTAGCTATATGATTTACTTATGCATAATAATAAGATCTGTTTTTTTTCTAAATTTCATGAAGACAGAAAAAGGGAAAAGTTTTTTAGCTTTCATTATCAAATACTTGAAAATGTATTTATTTGCTGTTGTAAATCTAAAAAGCAAAAAAAAATCAATATGGAAATAAAATTAAAATACTAGCAAATTCCTTTATGAACTCGATCATTTATTCCACTGAAGAAGTGAACCTTTTGAAATAAGTGTACTTTAATTATTGAGCAAATAGCTATAATCCCCTAAATTTCTATTTTATATTAGAATTTTGATTGGCTTTATAAAGGTATGACTGAAGGACGCAGTTTTTGCCCTTCACCTTTGAATTATATAGTGAAAAACATCCTGGCAAAATTCAAAATATGTCCCAGTTTTCATGAACTGAAGTGATTTCAAAGTAGGAATATTTGCTGTGCTTTAACAAATTTTTAATTTATTTCCTTACTTTATATTTTTTACTCTCAGTCAAATGTTAATAAACATTTTTTCTCTTCTTTAAATTAAGTAATGTAATTGTAATAGAAGAGATCAATGGTCCTTGCATTTATGTTTACAGGTTATGTCACCCAGTGGCATATTGTTTAACTGTCTCTTTAATCATTTTGCCCTTCTGTTTGAATATCAATATTTCCTCCCTTCAAAAATCTTTAAAGGGCCGGCTGAGTGGCGCATTGGTTAAGCGCTGGTTTTGGGATGCCAGCGGCCCCGGTTCGGATCCCACATGAGGGCCAGTGACACTGCTCTCTACAGCTAACAACACCTCCACCTGGAGCTGGGCTGTGCGAGCCCTGGTGATGGTGTGGGCTGCAGCCCCTGCTGCAGTGGGCTGTCATAGGCTACAGTGAGTGGCCCGCAGCGAGCGTGAGTGGCTGGCAGCCAAGCGTGAGCTGCCAATAGCCGTGGTGAGCGACATCCAGAGGCCAGCGACCAATCTGCCTCATCCGGGAAGAGCGCAATGACGATACCAACAGTGAAGCAATGTCCTCCGCAACTAAACTGAAGAACAAAAAGACAGCAACTTGTCTGTTCCCCTTCCCCGATTCCCCAACGCTGTTCCCCTCCGCCAATTCCCCAATAAAATATTAAAAAAAAAATCTTTAAAAGTAAAATTTCATTAACAGAAATGGGGGTGCTCTAGATTCACTTTCCTTTGTTCAAGACATATATAATTTTTCATACTGGTCAACTGGTATTCTTTTTTAAAATTTACTAATACATAGAAAAATCTTAGATAAAAATGGTATGACAAAAAAAGTATGGCATTCACTGACTTCAAATCAAAGAAAATGAATGCTGCATAAACTGCTGTATAACTGAAACGTGACAAGATATTAAAAGTATAGGCTTTAAGAATTGGTTATTTACAGTAGGTTATCGATTATTTGACCACCAGTGCAAATTCACATTTGATAAGCCCATACTGCAAACTCATATGACTGCTCAGTGGCCCATGAAAGATGAATTAGCACTTTCATGAATGCATAATATTCACAATAGTAGAAAATCTCTGTTATCTGTCACCATGGTTTTACACTTGTGGATTTTGTGTTTATATGAAGACTATAAAGTATATTTTTACCTTGATGGTAAATTTAGTTACATAATAGTGCAGTTGCTGGGCTAAGGTATAGGAATAGGATATATGTACCCATACTTATAAATACTTGTTAATAATTAGCTTCAATAACAAAGTCTGCCATTCTAGTTTAGTAACCCAGGATCGCTAGCACAGCTTTGTTAGCTGACTAACTCTTCCTGATACACTCTGAACAGGTGCTGAACTTAATTTACACACATGCCCTTCGGAAGTATTGTGCTTATGCTGGAATTTGTATTGAGGACAGGCTTATTAGGAAGAAATTAACACTTTAAAAAATCCTAGAAGCTCAAGTGTCTCATTATTCAATGTAAAGCACTGCTCTTTCATCTAAGATTGTGTTGCTCATGCATTGTTAATGTTCAAATATTCTTTAAAAATAATTACACAAAGGAACAATCATAGGTGATCTTTCTTTTTCATTATTTTTACTCAGAAAGTAAAGCTGACAACTTTGTCTATTTCCTAATTTTTAATAATCTTTTTATTTTTTAAAAGTAGGTACTCAGTCTAATATTTTTAATAGCAAATATTTTCTGTATTTATTTGATCCAAGTATTTTTGCTACCAAGTGTCCTATTAACTACTTATGCTCTCTTGTGGTTTCTTGGAGAATGTGGGAGAATAAAGACCACTTATATGGGATTAGAGTTGGCAAATATTAAGAGTAATAATGATTCCTTATGTTTTCTTTTTTGTATTTCTAAAATTTCCTATCATAAACACAATGGTTTTAAAACCATGAAATACTGTTAAAAGAATTGTGGAACAAGAATATTTGCCACAAACAAACAAACTTAATTATGAAAACCTTATATGTACTATATCTTATCACTATGCTTTTCGAAGCGCAAGCCTGGGAACCACTGCCTTAAATATTCAAATTCAGGCTGTGCAGAAGGGAAGAAATGAGCTCACACTAGAACACCCCCCTGTTTGGGAGTTGAAGGGCAGGACAGCTTCAGGTCCTCTGAAAACTCACCACCTACTCTGAATATTAAGCATAATGAGCCTCATTTATCTGAGAGGCCGGGGGATAGTAGAGATGGCTAAGGGAGTCACACGGCACGATTTTATACTGTCTTTCATCTTAGCAAACTAAGAAGTTATAATTAGTTGGTGACTATGGTTTTGACCTGGATGGCTCAATAGCCTCTATATAAGTTCTTGTGGAGAAGACAAACATCCGAAAACTGCCTGCAGAGAGGTATGAGTTACTGCTTTTGTGAGAGAAGCCATAGACTGGAACAAGACTTCAAAGGCAGAGCACGCTAGCTGACTAGCATACCCATGAAGCTGCTAAAGTCCTGTGATGCCAGGAACCTTTTGTGAAAGCAATGTGACATCTGGTTAAAAGAACAGTCTTTGAAGTTAGAATTGAGATTTGATCCTGGCTTCCCCATTACCAGCTAAAAGTGCTCTCTAACCTCTCTATGCCTCAGTATCTTGAGCTATGATATGAATATGATAATACTGAACTCATAGGATTTGTCAACAAGTTAAACATGTGACTTTAGGATTAAAGTAGCTAATGCATATAACCTGTTTAGAACACTGCCTTCCATAGGCTAAGATCCCAATAACTACTATCAATTATTGTTATATTTGTGTGTTCATTAAAAAGCCTTTTAAATATGACCCTTTCTAAAAATCAGGAACAGGGTTAGGTGCTAGAGGATACAATGGTTAGCAAGCAGTCATGGACCTTGCCTGCTTGGAACTAGTATTGGGTTGTTGGAGAAGTCATGACTCATTTTTGCAATGAAAAATACAGAAAAAATACATCATGACTTTTCTGACAACCCAATAGTTTTGTGAGGGACACAGAGCTTCATCAAATAAAAACATAAATAACATAATTAGAAACTTCAATACGTGTAATGGAAAACAAGTAAAGAGAGCAATAATTCAGATCATGTAGTGTAGAGTCTTGATCTAGTTTGGTGAGAGTCAGACGAGGCTTTAGGGAGAGCTGTGAAGGTGATTAAAGAGGTAATGGAGGCAAGTGTTTGGGAGGAGAATATTCCAGGTAGACAAAATATCTTATGTGAAGTCTCTGAAATAGGAGGAAGCAAGGTTGTTTTTGTGTGTGTGTGAAACTGAAAGAAAGCCTGGGTTGCTAGAGCAGAGATGGAGGAGGCAGGCACCAGATGTTCGGAACTTTTAAGACATCAAAGAGCTCAACATTATTTTAAGTGCATCAGGAAACCACTGATTTGGAAAATGTGTGATTGGGTTTACATTTTAAAAATATTATTCTAGCTGCTGTTTAGACACAAGATTGAAAGGGCCAAGATAACTATTTGGGCGGCAAAAATGTATAAAAATAGATGATAGCTTTTCTAGGATTGTGGCAGTGGGGAGTGAGACAAGTATCCAGGAGGTATCCTAGTTTTCTAGGTTGTACCATTAGATGGGTGCTGTTTACTGAGACAGGGAGCCCCGGCCCAGGATGGGTTTTGATGGGTGTAGATTTTGAGATGCCTATTTGTTAGCCAAGTAGAGTTGTCAATTCAGCAATTAAATATCTTGATTTTGTCATATTGTGTTAACTCTCAGATATGTATTTTCACATTTTAATGCCTCTGAAATTACATCTTATTAATGGCATTCCATAGTTAAATTACAAGTTCTTTCTATTTTTTTCATGGTCTGTAGACTCATAAGTCCATCAACATCTGTCATGTCTTAGAGTAGACAAAATAACTTCCTTATTTTTATTGTTAGTACTAATAAATAGGAAGACCGCTATATCACCAATTAATAGCGCATGAGTGACTGATAAACCAAAAAACTTCTGAAAGTGGCAGAAACCTCCAGAATGCTGCTCAGTATCCAAGGGAAACCACTGACCCTTAGAGCATCCAAAATACTAAGGTCTGACAATTAAGTTCACAAGCTCATCCTAGAAAAAATGCTACATACCTCATTGCTGAATATCACTATGGTCACCTTTGAAGTACCCCCATTGGGAAGGTATGCATTGATACCAGCACCTAGGCCACCCTTCAAAGCAATTTGGGAACTCTTTTTCTGGATGGTCATCAGAGCTGTCGTTGTATTATGCTTAATGTCCTGAATATCATCAAAATGTTGTCCTTTCAATATTTCCTTTATCGTTGGGGAAAGAAAGAAGTCATTGGGGGCCAGATCAGGTGAGGAGGGAGGGTGTTCCAATACAGTTATTTGTTTACTGGCTAAAAACTCCCTCCCAGACAGTGCTGTGTGAGCTGGTGCGTTGTCGTGATGCAAGATCTGTGAATTGTTGGCAAAAAGTTCAGGTCATCTAACTTGTTCACACAGCCTTTTCAGCATTTCCAAATAGTCAACTGTCCAGTTGTTACAAATTCATAATAAATAATCCCTCAGATATCAAAAAAGGGTAGCAACATCATTGCAACAAGTTCGCAAACTTAGTTGTCAGACCTTGTAGTGTAGGAATGACCAGACAAGTCGATGACTTCAGGAGGACTTCCCACTCTTCCGCACACACACCCATGGCACAAACAAGATGGGGCAGGAGACAGGAAGCTGCCATTATTGCCTAAATCAGATAGAGGCTGTACCAGCCACTATTCAATGGAGGCCATCGTAAAAATAGTAATAACTAACAGTGAAGCAATGCTAACCATAGACTGCGTTTTAACTCATTTCGTCCTCATGACAGCACTATGTTGTGAGCCAGACTTGCTTCGGGTCACACAGCTTGTAAATGGCAGTTTCAGACTCTGCTCTGAACCACCACTGCAACCTCTTAATGAAGACCATCAGCCACTTGGTGACTAGGGAGCAATAGAAAATTATGGAAATTCCATGTGTGCTTTGGCCACAGAACCAGACGTAGATACATACATCTAAGACCTCCAATTTTAACTATGTGTATGGCTCTTTATTACACATAAGAAGAGGGTAAGGAATAGCTCTAAATCTTTTGAGTTCTGAGAACAGAATTATTACATCTAAATCCATTGTGGCAATATAGACTTAGCAGTGTATTGAAAAGAAGGTGCTCCATAAATAACAATGATCAATATCAGCAACACAAATTCAATTCTTATGTTTTATCTTGGGATGACATATGTAATAAAATAAAAAGAAGGGAACATGTTTTACCAGCTAGATGTTTTCCAAAAATGAAAAATGCTTATTCGTAATCAACTCTGATCTGATGGAGGAAGGCACAGTCATTCAAAAAATCCTAATGTCTTGTTTATATAACTTCCAAGGCTCCTTTTGTGAACCTGATGGCAAATGGTGGCATTAGTAAAACTATGACCTAGAAACTTTCAATACGTGTCTGATACTCGAGTTATCACTATATCATGCTATCTGTGTCCAGTACTCCACCAACTTCATGTGTTTCTACTTAGTCTTCAATCAGGGTAAGCCAGAAAGTGAGAGTAGCAGTTCCACATCCACTACTACTTATATTTTGGTGTAGGCATTTAATTTGCCTGAAATGGAAACATTTGCCTCTTTAAAAATACAGTACTTTATCAAAACTAATGAATACAATCTTATAATATAATGTTACTAAACATCTTTTTTTTTTTTTTAAGCTAGACGAATTAGAAAGATATAAATGTTGGGGAGGAAAAAAGAAAACCTTAAGTGCAATTTGGCCCTTTCACACTAAATTACTACTGTTATTCCTAGTTTTTGCTACTTCATTATTTCTTTTTCTTTATGATTTCAAAGAGAAGCTCTGATTTATTTTGTTTCCTTATTTTGTGTGTCATAGAAAACATCAGGACTGTATTTAACGTAGCTATATAATTTCTTGTGATATAATTCTCCATCCTTAACCTCCCCTACAACTTGAAATGACCTATATTGTTTGAGAATCTCCCGTGCTCCCTTTCTTCAGGAAGTAGGACATGGGCCAAAGACTAAATCAGGATAAATTCTTCTGCATTGTTTTATAATACTTTTAGCTTTCTGCTGTTGACAGATGAGAAAGGGAGATTTAGAATTCTATATGTTTTATTATATACCGGGGGTGCCAAAGAAATGTATACAAGTAGACACTTTGGTCAGTGTTGCTAAAGCAATAGTTCACCATAATTAGAAGGATCTGGACACCAATGGTAACCACTTTGAGCACCTCTTATAATTGCAGAAGTCAAATGTGATCTGTATTCATCTTTTGTTATCAGTACATATTGTGTATTACAATTTTAATACACTTTTCCTTTCTTAAAATGTATATACATTTTTTGGCATCCTCTGTGTATATACATATATGTATTTGTGTGTGTGTATATATATATATATATATATATATATATATAATATCAAAGCATATACATATGCAAAGATGACTTTTTTTATTAGAAGGGAATAATTTTGAACTTGTTCCTTTAAAAATAGGCAGAAAACTCCCTAAGATGTTTTATAATCAAAAGATGCAACAACATATTATACATTATTTCCTGACTCTCACTTTTTATTGTGATTGAAATAATACTGGATAAAAACTAATAACACACTCATATAGTACTTAAAGATATGGTGTTATAAATGTTTTATATATCTTATATCAATCCTAATGATAACCCAATGCAGTAAATATTATTGCCTGATTTTTCTAATATTTCATAGGCTGTTAATGGTACTTCAAGATTTAGAGTTCAGATCTGTCTGTATTAGTCAAGGTCCAATTAGGAAATATAAACTACACAGTAATTTGAGCAGGTAAATTTTAATATAAGGAATTATTAACTATGATGTGAATTGGAGTAACTATGATTGGTTACTGAGGGATAAAAAGAATCTTAAAGAATTGAGAAGAGCAGACACAGGGGTGGGGGGTGCTATCCCTAGGTCTGAGGCAGAGGGCCTAAGTAAAGAACAAATTTTAAAGATGGTCGTCTACCCCCACTCCTCCCCTGGGACCCATCCTTTTGGAGAGGGCATAGCTGTTAACCCAGAGAACGACAGAGAAGTTCACTGATATAGCATGCTAGTAGAACTCTCAGGGAAGACACCATCTGTGGTTCTGGGGGAACTGTCCATAAGGAGGTGTCACCCTGTGGACATCATTCCTGGGAAAGTGTTGCACCACAGAACTCACTAGAAAGCTCAGTGTGTGTGTGGGGAGCCCTATGGGGTGCCAGGTAACATGGCCAAAAGTTACTCTGCATTATTGGCCACTATTCACTGTACAAGCTGGCCAGGAGAAGCACCTAGAACCAGAAAGAGCTCCTTCATCCTTTATCTCCCTCTGTTATCCCTGTGGCCGGAGCTTAAAATTGTGCCACATGGAGAGGGAAAACTGTTCGAGTCTCACAAGCAGGACAATGAAGGGTGGATTTGGAGTGAGGCGATAGATTAAAACCTGGTACCATGTCCACCAACAAATCTACTGTCATAATTCTTTAACAATTATGTCATACTGCCCTATATTTATATACCATAAAATATATTTAACAAAATAAAGGAAAATGAAAAAGAAAGGAAGGAAGGAAGGAAGGAAGGAAGGAAGGAAGGAAGGAAGGAAGGAAGGAAGGAAGGAAGAAGGAAGGGAGGAAGGAAGGGCTAAGTAACAGAGTTATTAATGGGGAGTCACTTCAGTATCTCTTCTTTCTAATGTTTCTAGGTATAATTACTTTGGATGAACTGTTCAGGAGACTGCTTTATTGAATTTTAGGACACTGGCTTATCAACCAAAAACTGAAATTCCACACTGGAGGCCCAAGAGCCATAACTAAAAATTTTCACTCTACAGTTCAAATTATTTTATAATTCCAGCTTTCTCATCTACTTGTTAATGCAGGTCACATTTGGTTTACAAGCTTTTGTTTGCAGATAAGAGATTCCTTATACAATCCAAATCCAAATTGCATCATTGACATACTGTAAGACTTAGGCAATTTATTTAATTTCTCTGAGTCTCCACTTCTGCATGTGAAATGGAAATAATAGGATCTACCTGATAGATGTGCTTTGAAAAATTAAATGTGTCAGTATTTTAAAGCACATGGAAAAATTCGTTGAATATACTAAGTGCCTTATAAATATTTGTATAGCATTATTGTATTTTCTTCAAGACCATAGCCTAGGAATATTAATTCTTTCAGCAATTTCAGCTTATGGAACTCTACATTAACTCAACATTTTTGCCTGGTTAATCAGATTTCATTGTTGAATGGTAATTAAAATAATATGTGGTTATATTATAGTATGTAGAATGTGAATGCTGTTCATTGGCTATCTTACTTTTTTTCTATAGTTACTGACAACACTTCTTTAAACTGATAGTGTTTAAAGATGCTGTTATTGTAGTAAAGCCCTTCTTCATATTTGGTAGGAATTACCTGAAGAGTATGATTTTTGGTGAAGTGTCTGGCTAAAACATTCCCATGTTGTCACCATAATCAATAGCACTCAAATTGTTAGTTTTAACTTTCATCCCTTAAAAGATACATATTAGTTTGTAAAAATACCTAAAAAATTTTAAAAATGTGTTGTTCCTTTCTTACAGAAAGCCATGAAAATTATTCTGGATTCATCAAGAAGTCTAATGCTATTGAAATGCTATTTACACTCTATCCTCCTCAAGGTGCCCATGTGCAGAATAATAAACTACTGAGGTCAAGTTGGCTGAGACCCATAGTAAATGAGGAAGAAGGATACAAATATATTGGTAAGAATGATCCTTTATTTATATAACTTTTATTCATCACTTAGGTGATATGGGGTGATACATAGGCTCTTGAGAATATTCTCTTTAGTTTTTAAGTATCATGCCTGCAATTTAAAAAGTGGCTATTTTATACCTTGGTGCCTCCATTCGAATGGTGGAAGCATACTATGTTTATTTATTCACCTGATGATGGACACTTGGTTGCTTTAAAAAAAAAAGAATTACTGCTACAAAGAAAGCTGCTATGAACATTCATGTACAGGACTGTGTATGGAAATATGTTTGCTCTTCTCTTGACTGACCTGTTTCCCAAAGTGGCTGTGTTATTTCATAGTCCTCATCAGCAGAAAAATGAGTTGCATTTGTTCCACAGCTTTATCAATACTTGGTGTAATCAGTCTTTCTAATTTTAGTCATTCTAATAGGTATGTATTGGTGGTCCATTGTGGCTTTATTCGCATTTCGCTAGTTGACATTAAGCGTCTTTTCATATATTTGTCATTTGTACATCTTTGGACTGGTAAATATAAACATGCATTTATGTGCTCAGTTTTGATAGATAGCCTAGAGGAAGAAGAGGAAGGAAAGAAAGAAAGAAAATTAGGAAAAAGAGTGTTGAAGTCTTTACCTTCTGTAAAATAAATTCAGACCCTGGTTGTAATTTATTTTCTCTTTGCAATTTTTACCTGAAAATTACCAGAATGGGATCCGTATCACTGGTAAAAATGTGTGCTCATTCTTCAGAGCCCATTTATGAACATTTGGTTCAAATAAAACAAATAGAAAGATCTATGCAAGTGGCATTAAGTTGTAAGTTGAGGACTTCCTCTTCAAGGTTTTAGGCTTATCTATTTCTGTGTTAGTGAGTGACCAAGGCCTTGTATCTTTTTGAATTACAGTTATTATTAAATTGATTGACAAGAGAGTTTGCAGCATTGGCCTTGAAAAAGATTAGTCTATTACAGAAGTGCTTTCTGCAACTTGGTAACTCCTTGACTATAAACACTTTAGGGAAGATAGCTCTGGGAATTTATTATGTGTTCCGACATTATTACTCCACAATGAAGACACTCCTGTTTATTGATTTCACTCTTTAGATTTAGAGATGTATCATCAGCAAGAACTAAGGAGTTGTTAATAGAGTTACAGAATGTTCCAAAAATGGTTTGGTTGCTAATAAATTATGTACTTTAAAGACCATACATACTCTAAAATATTCAGTCTATCCATACTTTATATCCCATAATTCCTAGTTCAGTGGCTTGAATGTAACTGGAATGCTGCATAAATCATAATTTCAAATTGCTTACTTTACATAAAGTTATTCTTCTGAGTTATAGTTTTATAATCTTGAACAGCAACAATATATTTTAAAAAAAATTCCAGGAACATACATCATGTCAAACTTATTTTGGGAAAGACTGGTGTTTTAACATATCTTTGGTTCTCTTTCCTTATGAATTGTCTTTCCTTGAGCAGCCCTGGCCCTCGGCCTGCCACAAATATGCTGAACTTGTCCCTCTCCTTCATGAAGTTTTTGTGACTTTGGTGGATTTTCAAGCTGGAAGCTATAGATTACATTAAGGAACAATTGGAATTCTAATGGGAATATCTTGAAAGGGGGTAGGTCAGCCATTATCTTTCAATGAAATCATTTAGAGAATACAAATGAATGATTAAATTAAGTTTTTCAAACCAATGGTCCATTCTTAACTAAAATCATATTATTGTATTAATGTAAGGTTTCTAATTTGTTCAGATCCTGAGTAATGAGCATAGACCTCTAATTCTCTAGTACTTCTTTTTCGTGTATCATTTCCAGCCTTTCACATAATTAATTTTACTTACCTTTATAACATATGGTTATTGAAGTTATGCAATTAATACTGGAACCTGATTTCCTGGCCTAATCACTGTTTTGTTACCCATTATAAAAGTACAAGGTGTCTTTTTATGCCATTCACTTTACTCCACTGCCTTCAGGCAAGACCTGATGTACATTAACCAAATGAGCATCCCATCTTTAAAGACTCTGGCAATTGTGCAAGCGTCCTTGACAGTCAAGTCTGATTTTTGATGGTTTTCTCTCTCAGAATTTTCTACTTGGCAACATCAGACTTTAGTTTTTTATATACCTTTCATTGCAGTTGTAACTTTTTCACTATCCACAAAATAAAGGCTGTGTGTAGATTAATAAGACTTTCTTTTCTCTAAAATAGGCCATTTAAAATATTTCTCAGAAGCCGTCTTTCTAATCCTTGATGTCTTTTGGAATTTCTAAATATTTTCCAAATTTTTTCTTTTCTTTTAAGTGATGGAACTCAAAATAAGATATGATAATCAAATATGTCTGATTTATTGTGGATATAATCCTAGCTGCTACATGCTCTGCTTATATCTTTGTACTTTTTAAAACTTTTAAAATACATACTTCAGCATTTACTTAGATTTCTATTCATCATTTTTATCTCCTTTTTTTGCCATATTTTCTTGTAACTATTTGATATGTGTGTAATTTTGTCTTCTTAAATTTTCTATCCTGACTTGACCTGATTTTCCTTAGAATATAGGCATTTATTGCTCTTTTCAAAATTAAGTTGTTTTGAACCCATTATTTGAGGATGATCCTGATTTGAAAGGAGCTCCAAATATTTTATTTACTTTTTATTTTATGTTTATTTATGGTCTATTATAATTTGGATAAGTTGAAATGTACTATGGCTAGCCCAATGTCTTGCTTTGCCTATGGAGTGTCTGCTTGCTTGAGGAGAATAATGTCGTCATTGAAAACGATATTTTAAATTCAGTTGGACTTGAACATTTGTTTGGCTATATATCTGTTGATCTCCCCTTTTTGCCAACTATAAACTGGCAGTAGCCTCCACTTTCATGTTCTTTAATGTCCCTTTGATTTTTTCATTAAGGGCAAATGATGTGAATGTGTTTTCATGATAAGTGTAATTGCTGGTGGGAAAATGTCATTGTATTTTTAGATAGTTCAGTTGATTAAAACTTTCAACATTCAGTATATTCACAGGACTTATTCAACAGAAACATAAAAATGAATGAGATATATCTGGTTAAAATTTTTCAACTATGATCAAATTATTAAAAATTCTGATGAATTAGGTTTTCTTCATTAAAAGGAGTGAGTGTGTTCTATGTGAAGTCCAATTTTTTTTTCTTCTTGGACTTCAATGATAAAATCAGAGTCAAGTCTCCTCTTCTGCCAAGCCAATTTCACCAAGCTGGCTGGAAGCATTGAGGAAGAAGATATGTCATCAGGTTTTTACATTATAGGACATGTAAGCTGCACATTTACAGCAGTCTACCACTCAGTACATTACTGCTGAACTATGTAAAATGAAAATTGTAAGATTAATATTTTTTTTATTTGGCTTCTACATCTATTTATAGAACAAGCATTAACTGAGTACCTATTATATGCCTGTTAAAAAGATGGAGAATTAACTAAAGCTTAATCTCTGTCCTAGAAGGGTTCATATTCGCTCAGATCCAAGGCACTTTCAGATTTTTGGCTCAGTTAGTCCCAGTGAGCATTCCTATTGGTCCATGGGTCAAATAGAATGCTACCAAATGAGGATCTTCAAAAAAAAAAAAATATCCTGGAAGAACATCTTTAAATGACAAAAGATGACAGCAACACTCAATATCTATAATTAAAAACTTAAAGCTGAATTTATTGCTCATCTAAGTAACACAGCGTTATGGCAGTTAAACAGTCTCTCTGAGGGAAGTGAACTGTTGATCTTATGTAGTGTTGTTGGGAAGAGTGGTAGCCAGTGACAAGAGGGCTGCAATGATCTGTGTAAGTTGGTATTCATGGTATTGCGTAAATCATACGCATTGTATCAGGGTTAGTCTTTGCTACCAACAGAACATAGTAGTGGTAATGGTATGTTGCTTCTGAGGCTAGGCCATAAAATATTTTGTGAATTCTGCCTTGCTCTCTCTTGGGTAGGCTACTCAGAAAACTTAGCTATCATGTCATGAAGACACTCCAGCAGCTATGCTAAGAGGTCTATGTGCTGATGAACTGAGGGCATCTGCCTACAGCCAGTGAAGAATTGAGGTCTCTGTGAGTAATGGAACATGGACGTGGAACCTCCACATGGGCCCCAGCAGTACTTCAGATGACTATAGCTCCAGGGACAGCTGCTTCATGAGCGATCCTGGCCTGACCCACCCCAAAACTCTGGTCCATTCCTAACTCTCAGAAACTACATGAGATGTTTGTTTGTTTAGGCTTCTAGTTGGGGGGAAATTTATTATGTAGCCTGTAAGTCAGTGATTAGTGGGTTTTAGCAGTGGAAGAGAAATGACATAGGATTCAGAATATATTTTCTCAGGAAAGATTGAGTTGCTGATTGGCTTTCAAAAATGTGTTAGTAGAGTGAGGCTTTTGTTCCTTGGTTAACATTCAAAAGTAGGATCTCTCACTGATTGGTTGGCTTTCAGAAGTGTATTTCTGGAGGTCATGTGTCACTGGTTTATAAGACAGCTTGAAAACTGCCTCTTGGGGTTCCCTATCACCATGTCTATAGAACTATAATTGATTGGTTAAAGAACTTTCAAAACAAATTCTAGCATTAACTTGTTACCATAGCTGTAGAACTGTTAGGCTTCTCTTAAGAGTGTGGGCAGAATGTTATTCTCAATAAATAGTCACAAAAAGGAAAAAAAAAATAGAGATTGCATGTTAGTTGATATAATAAAAACAATTAAGTATAATTGTTATCTTAGGAAAAGAGAATAATTACATCTGGCAGTATTCCAGTTGATTTTATAAAGATAATGATACCTGAGTATCATTAGAGTTGGTAGAAGTTACTATATGGGAATAGAAGTCAGTGTTGTAGGCAAAGGGAACAGCACAGAAAAGTCCAGATGTTGGAACTAACTGTGTTGTAAGAAAAATTTTTAATACTCCCGCACAACCTAGAACGGTTTTTATTGATACATACTTGACAAATAATATTATATTAGTTTCAGGTATATAACATAATGATTTGATATTTATATGTATTGCAAAATGATCACCACAATAAGTCTAGTTAATATTCATCACTCTATGTAGCTACAAATTTTTTTTTATGAGAACTGTTAAAATCGATTCTTTTAGCAACTTTCAAATATATAGTACAGTGTTATTAGCTATAGTCACCATGCTGTACATTACATTCCCATGACTTATTTATTTGATAATTGGAAGTTGGTACCTTTTGACTCCCTTCAATCATTTCACCTACACACTCCACATACCCCACCCTTGGCAACCACCATTCTGTTCTCTGTAACTATGAGTTTATTTTTCTGTTTTGTTTTGTGTTAGAGTCCGCATATAAGTAGACCATATGGTATTTGCCTTTCTCTGTCTGACATTTCACTCAGCACCCATGTTGTCACAAATGGTAAGATTTCCTTTTTTATGAATGAATAATATTCTATACTATATATACCATTTTCTTTATCCAATCATTTGTTGATGGACACTTAGGTGTTTCTTCCATGTCTTGGCTATTGTAAATAATGCTGCAATGAATATTGGGGCACATAAATGTTTTTGAGTTAGTGTTTTCACTTTCTTTGGATAAATACCCAGAAGGAGAATTGATGGATCATATGATAGTCCTATTTTTAACTTTTTTGAGGATATTCTGTGCTGTTATCCATAGTAGCTGCACCAATTTACATTTCCACCAACAGTGCACAAGGGTTCACTTTTCTCAACATGCTCTTCAACATTTGTTATTTCTTGTCTTTTTTGATGATAGCCATTCTGACAGTTATGAGATGACATCTCATTGTGGGCGTGATTTGAATTCCCTGATTATTGATTCTGAGCATTTCCATATACCTGTTGGCCAAATGTATGTCTCTTTGGAAAACATTCTTATCATCTACCCATTTTTATATTGGATTGTTTATTTTTCTTATTATTGAGTGGCATGTGTTTTTATGTACTTTGGATATAACCCCTATCAGATACATGATTTGCAACTATTTTCTCTAATTTGTTAGGTTTCCTTTTCCTTTTATTGATGGTTTTCTTTGCTGTGCAAAGGGTTTGATGTTGTCCCACTTGCTTATTTTTGCTTTTGTTGCCTTTGCTTTTAGAGTCAAATCAAATAAAAAAATTACCAAGACCTATGATAAGGAGCTTACTTCCTATGTTTTCTTCTAGGAATTTTATTGCTTTAGGTCTTACATTTAGGTCTTTAATAAATTTTGAGTTAATATTTGTATACTCTATAAGAAAGTGGTCCAGTTTTATTCTTTTCCCTGTGGTCTCCAGTTTTCCCAACACCATTTACTAAAAAGACTGTTGTTTCCCCATCACATATTATTGGATAATTTGTTGTAAATTAATTGATCATGTATGTTTGGGTTTAATTCTGATTTCTCTATTCTGTTCCATTGATCTATGTCTGTTTTTATGCCAAATATCTTACTGTTTTGATTGATATAGCTTTGTAATATAGTTTGAAATCAGAAGTTGTGATGCTTCCAGCTTTGTTATTTTTTCTCAGGGTTGCTTTGATTATTTGGGGTCTTTTGTGTGGGACTCTTTAAGACAACGGTTTTATAAAGTATGATAAATTGAGGACATAATATATGATGGCAAGAATAATAAAGTATACGCCCTTACTTGTCTCAGATTTTGTTAATCTAATTTATGACAACTTTATACATACACACATTTATATATAAAATGTATATGCTTACATATATATAAATATGTATTTACCACATAAAATAATTTTTAACATAAATTACTCTAATGTGTCATATATATGTTTATAAAATCTCTAATTTTATAAAGTTTTTATATAAATAGTTTTAATATTATATAGCAGGTATTCATATCTACTATGATTGTTATGATGGTAAAATGGCATAGTTAATGTACAGTTAGTATTTATTCATTTGTACTCTTATAAGACTAGGGACTATACATTTTATGTGATTTTCTCATTTCATCCTCATAATCTATATGATAGAAGCTATTATTGAACTCATTTTACAGAGGAATTATTATGTCTAAGAAAGGCTAAATAACTCACCATCCAGCTATTGGGTGGTACTACCAGGATTTCAGCTCAAATATTCTGGACTTAGAATAAGTACTCACCATCTTATTCTATATTGCAATAAATATGGTGATTTATTTTGAATCATCAAGAAAATATTAAATTATGACAAATTCTTTCAGAGTGCAGTGGAGCGTGTATAATAATTTATCTTAAAGAAATAACCCTTATAGATTTTTGTATGATAGTAATTACAGCATTGTAATTACAGCATTATAATTACTACAAATGTTTAAACAATGTAAATTCCCAGTAATGGGGGAATGGTTAATTAATTTTGACTCATGCATAATAGGGAATTCTGTATGACCATTAAAATTATGTTCTTGAGTATTTACTTATAGGGAAATATGGAGAATACATTTTTGATGAAAAAAAAAAGGTTACAGAATAGCATGATGGCTATGCTATATTCACATAGCTGCACAAAATTAATATAGGAATATACAAACTAATTCTGCATTGTGTGAATTCATTGGAATTTACTTAATTTAGTGTGGCTGATTTTTCTAATTTGTCTGCATATTTTACTACATGTTTTTGGTTTAATAATAATAAAGATTAGGGACTTGATAATTATCATTTTGAACTTCCATGTATATGTTATATTCTTTGACTTAAAAATCCAAAAGTTTTATCTAGTTTTACATTGTTCTTCATATAAGCTTAATTTTATATTATTTATTTTTATTTTGTTGTTTTAAACAGTAGTGAAAAGAATATTATCATACCAAAATATAGCTTTTCAAAAAAGGGAGACATGAATGGAACTATTTTATAATTTTATTTTTTAAGCTGTCTAAAAATGGTTTTGCTGAAAACACAGCCTACAGAATAGGAAGAAATATATACCAGCGATACATCTGATAAGGGGTTAATATCCAAAATTTATAAAGAACTCATACAACTCAACACCAAAAAACAAAACAACAACAACAAAAAAAAACAATCTAATTAAAAAATGGGCAGAGGATCTGAATGGACATTTCTCCAGGGAGGACATACAGATGGTCAGTGGACATATGAAAAGATGCTCAACACTACTAATCATCAGAGAAATGCAAATTAAATTCACAATGAGGTATCACCTCACACCTGTCAGGATGGCTATTATCAATAAATCAAAAAATTACAAGTATTGGTGAGGATGCAGAGAAAGGGGAACAGTTGTACGTTGTTGGTATTATTGCAATTGGTGCAGCCACTACCTTATGACCCAGCAATTCCACTTCTGGGTATTTATCCAAAGGAATCCAAAACACTATTTTGAAAAGATATATACACTCCTATGTTCACTGCAGCGCTATTTACAATAGCCAAGATGTGGAAGCAATCTAAGTGCCCATCTATTAATAGACAATTGGATAAAGAAGATATGGTACATAGTTAGCTACAATAGAAGACAAAGTGATGGATGAGTGATGTAGACGCAGTGCATTCTGAGTTCTTGGTTGCACTGCTAAGCCATACTGAGAAGGAGGGCATACAAAGGGGTTTGTGAGAGAGGGACGTGGACCCTGCTGCAGACTCCAGACGTCTTTGTAGAGCTGTGAGGATGCCTCTAACTTATTTCATGCACACACGAAAATAGTCCCCTCAAATAAAACATTCACTGTATGTGTAACTACCTCTTCCATAATACTGATGAGAAATAGTGCACTTGTTTACTAAGGAGCAAACACAGCTGCATTATTAATCAACTGTCGTGTCCTATTCAATGATATTTTCTGTATAAACTTGATGGAAAGGAGGACTATAGACAATTTGTACAGATGTAAAATAAAAAAGAAAAATATTACTGAGAGTTTACTTTCTTTCATCTATTATTTTGGCACATTTTTTTCTAGTATTTTGTAACACTACTTGTAACAAGACTATTTAAGCCCTGAAAGCCATACTAGATGTAATTTTTCCCAGTCATCTTTTTATGTTTACAGGGAGCTAGATAGGGGTATTAGCAAATGATCATTTGAAATGAAGACCTGAGGGCAAAGAGGCTATCTAAGCCTGCTCAGGGCCATGGCCTTAATTAAAACTGTGGTGATGATTCAAGTTCAGGGACTCATCACTGTACAGACACACAACACTCCCCAAACCATCCTGGCTTTTATGAAAATTAAGTTTTTTGGGGATAAAGTAAGCACTGCTACATACCTCTTTGTATTAGTCTTTATTTTTCTTTTTGTTTTTCCTCCAGCTTTACAATTGGCTTCTAGTTTTGTCCTTTGAATATTTTCTGAATCAAAATCTGAAAGAAATACTACTTCCTCCCCCATTAGCTCTGTCCTGGGAATGGAGGTGATGTAAGGGGCAGGAGCTGAGGCTGCCTGGTCCCGGGAAAGCTCTCATGGCCTGTGAACACAGTGGATTCCAACCTCTATGGAAAGTTCTGACTACACATTTTTCGCCCCTCAAACCTTGCTTGGCACGACTCTTTTAGGTTCCGTTCCTTTCCTTTTCCAACTTCACATATGAAATAGTAGTTAATTGTATGTACTTCATCATAAAATCTCACATAAAACAAAAATTGATCCTTATTGGATATACATTTTGTTTTAGCTGAAAATCACTTGATATCCCTAGGGGTGAAGGATGGCTTTCCCCTCAAGACTGCAGTATCATGTTTTCACAATACTGTGGATTTTTTATAATTGCCCTCTGTATTGTTTGACTGTCAGTTAAATTAGAACATTTAATAATTGTAGGGAGCTGAGAAGACTTTCTATTAAAGGTATGTCATTATGTGAATCTTGGTTCAAATACAGTTTGCCTGAATCCTGTTTTGATTATATAATATTAGAATATAGTAACCTGTTGAATAAGCTTACCCTGAAGGTGATAGGACATTTTAAATGTCTTTAAAGTTATCATTCATTTGCACAAGTACATAAATCAGGTACTACTAAAGCTACAGTTGTCTTTCCTGTTTAAATCCTTTAAAATTTGAAATGTAGATAATTCCCAACCAATATAGATATCTTAGGCTTAAAATCGACCAATGGATAGTGACTGATTAATTAAACAATATGTAGAAGCTTCATTTAGTATGAAAACACCTGGATACTGGAGTTATTTAATAAATACATTGATAGCTGCTTGTGCAAAGCACAGTTTTATTTTAAAAATGATCTTTGTGGCATGTTGGAAATAATAGAGGTATTTTGTTAATTCATGCATGGAAAGGGCTCCGTGATCATGACTACCCCATATATGTTTTGAAACATTCATATTACAATTATATACTGTCCATTCTGAGGTGATATGGCCTGCTTTCTTTTTTCAAAGTAAGTTTGACAGATATCTGTGTAAAACACTGAATTATTCTATCTCACCTTATTTAAAGGAAAGGTTCAAAACTTAATTTATATAGTCATTCACTCAATGAATATTCTGAGCATATTATGGTGCTATGGACCAGAAACCTGTGGCTATGTAGAAACATAAAAGAATCCTAAAGCAGGCAGAATATTGCGAAGATTTCTTTCTAGCCAATATACAGGTGAGCTAAAAATATGCAAAGCAGATAATGTTTTGACACTATCAAACATTTGTACTTTTTATGATTATGCATATTAAAATCCATCTGACAGTCTGTCTACTGGGCAGCTATTAGAGATTTAAGGGTAAAATTTAAAGGTACAAGAGGGAAAAGTATGGAAAAGATGGCTGGGAGAGGAATTTTATAATAGTTGCTGGTGCCTAATTGTTTGCAAAAACATCACTACACATTGTCATAGGTACAGGCGGAAGTCAAGAGAACTATTTTTATCTTTCAAAAATTGCTTTTATAATGTGCAACATATGTATGTTAGTAAAACAGTTCTTTTACACCCTACAATACACCCAAGTGAGCTCTTTAATCTATCGTCACTGTTTAAGAATTACCTGGTATTGGTTATTTCAATTTCTGGCTTTAAGTTTGAGGTTCAGAATTCTCAAAGCAAATCATCTGTTTAGAGAACTATGTGCTTCAGACAGTATATTATTAGAAAACCAAGATAAGAAATAATTACACATCACATGTATTGAATGCTTCCTATATACAAAGAGCTGTGCTAAATGATTTACCTGAATTTATTTTAGCAATCTTGTTTAATTCTCATAGAAACCCAATGGGCCACTTACCATAAGAACACTGAATCATAGAGAGCTAATATACTCAAAGATGCATAGCTAGAAAGTGGTAGAGTTGTAACATGAAACCTGGACATTCTTATTTTTCAGCCTATAGTTTCAAATGTTTAAAGTAGTGTAAGATTAAACATGTAAACTGTAAGAAAGGTCAGAATAAAATATTTAAGCAATAGTTCAAAAGTCAGGCCAACACTTATACACAATTATTTGGATACTAATCCTTGTATTTTGCAAATAGACACGATATTTGTATTGGTAATTTTCAGTTGTGGTAATCAATAATAAATGTTTTGTGGGAGGGGGCAGTATTAGTTCTTACGGGTCAACACCATGTTACACTTTATTGATTTTTTTCTAAGAAGGATACAACAGTGCTCATTAACAAAACTATTTAAAATTAGAAAAGATAAAGGAGAAAATTTTTAAATTTACTCGACAAATATTTATTAAGTCCTTAAGATTACCTATGAATATGCCACCAAAACATAACTACCATTAACTTTTGCTGTATTTTCTTATGTTTTGTCTTTTGAACATAATTGCAATGATAGGGTATATAAAATTATACATACACACAATTTTAAAATCAGTTTTTTGATTATAAAAGTAGTGCATGCTCATTATGAAAAATTTAGAAAATGCAAATAAATAAATTTTAAAACTACTTGAAATATTCACCTCCTAGAAATAATTTCTGTTAAATTTTATGTATATTTTATTAATTGCATAATGAATGATAAGACGTTTTACTAACTGTGTATGTTAAATCTAAACACATCTGTATATATCAATATTTATTATAGGTAACCCAGGAATACTTATATGTCTGAATGGAAGATGATTATGGAAAAAATTATGGAAAGATACTATTAGCTAGGGGACAGTTTAGTAATCTTTCTTATTGAATAATTGTGATTTGGATCATTCAGCATGAATCTAACATGTGGAAGAGTATCAATCGCAATTCTCTGTAAAGAAAATAACCAAGTTGCTTCTCTGTGTTATTCTGCTTATGTTCAAGGAACAAAATAGTAAAACTCCCTGCAGAGTATCCAACTGTATAAATAGTGTGGCCATTAAAGTAGTTCTGGAAGATAACAGAACCTATCATTGCATTTGGTAGGCTCAAGTGCACATAGCTAATCTCCCTTACTCATCCCATAAAGGCAAATGATTATTGATATATTTCTGCAATTGTCAAGTTTCTATTCCTGCAAACTTCAGAGTGCCTTCAATAAATAATAATAATAATAATAATAATAATAATAATAAAATACATACATACATGCATACATACATACATACATACATACATAAAAGGAAATCGGCACTGCTTTCTTAGCATTTGGCATCTGAACATATACCCAGTAGTTTGGAATAGTCAAACCCAAGGGTTGGCAAACTGCTGCTCATGAGCCACATGTGGCTCTTTGGGTACGGACATGTGGCTCTGAAGGAAAATTGAAAGTGAAAGTAAAGCTATCATAGTTTCATTTATAAAATTTTTAAAGGATGTTATTCACATAATGGTGATTTCATTTGTTTTATGGCTCTTGGATAATTTTTAAATTGTTGTGAGGGACAGAATTGGCTGTTCTGTCTCAAAAGTTTGCCGAGCCCTGGGCTAGCCTAAAGGGCAAATCACCAAAGAGGAGACAGTGAAGCGAATCTCCATTCTGTAGAATGGATTGGAGATGAGTCACTAGAGTAGCGTCAAGTATTAGATTGGGGAGGCTTTGAGCCTAATAGGTTGTATGTTACCAATCTGTGACACATCCACCACAAGGGTCCACTATGATGTAGAATGCATTCTCCTTCTAATTTAGTTACATTTGAAGGTTGCCAATTTAAATTTCTGTGGACTTAAGCTAACAGAATGAAGCAACTCCCAGAAATACCTTCTGGTAGGAACAGTTCCAGTGGAACCAAAAAGCCCCAGAACAACTAGGCTCCAGTGTCCTGTCCCCTGAAATGAAAGCTGCACCACAGTTCTGATCCCACACGAGTAGATATAAACCCATGTGTAAGGGAAGGAACACTGAGAAACATGGATTTTTAAGGAATCTATCCTCCAGGTTTTAGGAACATAGTCCCAAAAGATCTTAGCAGTTGTCGATGTGCCAAGAAATTCTATCTAAGTTTCCTGAGACAAGGAAAGCAACAAAAGCTAAGGACCGAGTCAGATCAGGCTGCACAAATGTTTGGACGATATGTAATCCAACAGGACCTTTGAGTTTGGGCTCCAAAGTGAATAAGGAGAAACCTATGAAACACAGCTTTTCCATTCTTGAGTTTTGATGACTCTTTCCATCTGCTAAAGTCTGTCCAAAGTAATTTGAAAATGATTGAAGTCCTCACATACCTGTGAAAATCTTTCTGTTCCCTTCATAAAACTAGGAAGCATATGAGACTCTTGAGTCAATATTTTTTTCCCTCAAAAACCTATAGCAATTCCTAAGTTATCTATTTAGGCAACTTTTTATTGGAGAAGTTTTCAACATACACAAAAAGAGAATAGCCCAGTGTACCTCACTGCCCAGCTTCACAGTTATCAGCATTTTTTCAGTGTTCAGAACGTTCCTTGCTCCCTCTCCACTTCATTCTTGTTCAAGTTGCATTATTTCTAGTCTGGACCACTTAAAGTCTCTTAATAACCTTCTCTAATTTACCTAACAGTCGATTTTCCCCAAAGTCAAAATGGCCTGTAACTATGTAAATTGGATCATGCCATTCCTCTAAAATCTTCTGTGCCTTCTCATTAAATTTAAAAACCCAGGATATTTATCATGGTCTAAGAAGCCTTTCTGATCTGTCCCTGGCCTGCCTGTCTCATCTCTATTACATCATCCATGCCACGCCCACTTGGCCCCCTTTCTTTTGTTCAGCTCCATCAAGGTTATACAACCTGAAGCTTTTACACTACCTGTTTCCTTCTGTGAAGCTCTGCTCCCAGGTATTTGCCAGCCTGGATTTCTCGATACTTAGCTCTCAGTACAAATGTCACCACTTTTTTTTTTTTTTTTTGGGGGGGGGGGCTGAGCCATCCTGCCACCTGTTGGCAGCTCAGTGGCAGCTCAGCTTGGGCCGGGAATCGAGTCAGCGACCCTGTTGCTCAGAGCTCGCACTCTTCAGCAAGCTCTTAACCAACTGAGCCACTTGGCTGGCCTAACTGTCACCTTTTTAGAAAATCTTCCTAACCACCCAATCAAAAATGTCCTGCCCCATCCCCTCCTTTCCCTCTCTACGCACAAGTGGTTTTGCTTTCAGTGTTTCTCTTATCACTCCTTAAAATTATTGCTCTGTTTATTACCCACCTCTTACTTCAAGAACTATGGCTCTGTGACAGCTATATTGTGTCCATATGTTCACAGCTGTATCCTTCACTTCTAGCTGGCTGCACATTAGAATCACCTGGACAAGCACTGAGTGTACAGTGTGGGGTGCGGCCCTAGTATCATTCATTTTCTTTTGGGCCTCCCAGGAGATTCTAATGCACACCATGGTTTGAGAAACACTGCCTTAGAGAAAAATACCTGGCATACATAAAGTACCCAGTCACTTTTCACTTAAGCAAATGAATGAGGACTGGACTTCTTTTTCATAGATACCCTGTGCCAAAATTTCTAAAAATTTTATTTTGCATACAGCAATGGATAATTTGTCAGGAATATGTTATTCCTCTGAATCATCAGGACCACTTTGGTTCTGCAGTATTTATTGTTAAGCCCATAGTGACAAAGAGAAAGAGGAAGAGAGACGGAGACAGAGAGACAGTGAGAGACATTGCGCTCCTTCTTTTATGCCTGAATCAAGAAAACTCTGTCTGGTGTTAGTGTTAACCTTGTTTGTGGGTCATATCTATTCAACATCTGATTAGGAGACTTCTAAACTAAATTTACTAGCAGGCTTTTACCATGTCCAGTAATCTTCCTGCCCAACTCTCTACCTGAATAAATGAGTTTATGAGAAGCTATCCTTGCAGAATTTACTGTTTTGCCTATGTACTTATAATACAACTCAGAATGGAATATGCTAACGTTAATCCCTTTTCCCCCCACCCCCACCCTTAGTTTGGTTGCAATATATGACTAGATGTAGGATAAACATTGCTGTTAAGCTGGGGAATTTAGAAAAGCCCTTTTACTGTTCTAAAAAATCAAAAGTCACAAAGCCGAGTACTAAGAATTTAGTGTTCTAGCAAAGGACAGGCCTCCTGCTCCTGCTTGTCTTCCTTGTAACGTTAGCGTTTCTTATGTGATTCACAAAGCAATATAAACCTGCACTGACCACTGCGATCATCCCAATAAGACTGAGGCAAGTAAGAGACAGACAGGCAACTATAGATAGACTTTTGATTTTGCGGTGTAGAAAACTGAGGGGTAAGGAAATTATGTCTTGTTCAACATTCCAGTTTATGGCAGACTCCCTTTCATAGAGTGGTGTCATCAATTACAAAGAATGATGATCAAGAAATAGTGACTGAGCTTTCTTCACAATCCAATGACTGCAGTATAATTTTTCTAAGTAACCTCAAAACTTCAGGTGTTCAAGGCTGTTCTTCTCTGCATGCGTTTTTAAACATGATGAAAATGTAGCCTGATGACATTTTAATCAAAGTCTCCATTTCTTTTTCCAGTGTAATTGACACTTTTTTTTGAAGTCATGTAGAATTAATTTATTTCTAACCAGATACAAATACTGTAAAATATAAGTGAAAAAAATAAGAATTATAAAAGAAAGCAGACATATAAAGTTTATATTATAAAATATAATTGTATTAGAGTTGATGCAACTCATTTTCTACAGAATCTATAAAACAGAGAGTTTTTGCTTGCTTCAATAATTCTGACATTTATAGTTATTTTCCAGATGTGACTTATTGTGCTATAAGAAATCATTAATATTTTTTATCTGTTTTATTAAATTTTACACCTGAAACCTATGATTGTTGTTCTATAAATAGAGAATAAAATTCTTAGAAAAAGTCCAGAGTTGACTAATATATCTGGGTTGTTATTTTTCACTTATAAAGATTAATGGCAAATATTAATTATAATAAACATTTCTAATGGAGTTTCTTAAAAGGAGAGGGGGAGAAGATAAAATGAAAGTATTGCAATTGTATCATAAGGCGCACAGTGGACAAACTTCGAGTGCATTAATGATTCTTTCATGAATCTATGACTCTATGCACTTTCACAAGCATCTTAACTTGCCAACACTACATTTCCCTTACATTGAGATGAAAAATCAATGTACCATGAATCAGAGACTGAAATTTAGACCCCAGCATTATTATGTAACACAGAAAAACTATTACAGTGAAAGCAAATCCCTTATTCCTGAGGTAATTTGAGATATCAGTTTTGGACACAATTGTCTTTTATGAAGAAGATAGAGTAGTATCAATTGAGTACTTTATGATATTCAGAATTTATTGGAACCCTATATCCTTAAGTAGTCGGATGAAATGAAAATGCTATGAATTTCATCATTAATTGCTCTTCAATCCTCCCTTAGGAAAACATTATAAGATAGGACTTGATAAGGTAAGACAGGGGTTTTAAATATGAGAAAAATCAAAAGAATTACTTTGTGTGGCATTTATCATCTTCAAAAATGTGCATATTTTAAATCATTGGACCTCAGACAAAACTTTGCATTCATACTAGAAATGTTTTTATAACATGCCTAGAGGAAAATTCTTTGTGATGGCTTCACTGAACACTCATTAATTTTGTAACAGAAGATGGGAGTTGATAGCAATTTTGCACCTATCGGCAGATGTATGAAATGTTTAGTCATTTAAAGGTATGAAATTCTCACATGTCAACATTTCGCTGAATTTAACAAAGCTTCTTAATTTCTGTAAGGAGAATTTAATGTTTAATAATCAGAAGTATCAAAATTCTCTGTTAATGAAGTTAACTTCAAAAATATAAGCATGTTAATAGTTGGTATTTTTATTTTAAAATATTTCAGAAAACAGAAAAATACAGAGACTAACATAATGAGCCATGCACGTATTCATTAAAATTTTGTTTATGTACTTTTCTTTATTTTTTATTTTGCTCTATTTCATTTCTTTACCTTTCCTTAACAAGGTCGATATAAAGCATGTAGAAGTCAAGGTCCCTGGGAAGTTGTGCACGAGTATATGGCTCTGAGTGGCCCTGGCAGATGGATAGGTAGAACCTCAGCATGGTCTGGGCACTTGCAACTTCCCAAGGGGGTGGAGCACAGGGGATTATGGGGGAGGAGGGCAGTGGGTAATAGGTGGGAGGGGGTAATCAGCCACGCCTTCACTCTTTGCTGCATGTTTAGCCCAGGTTCCCACCAGCTCTTCTGCACTGCTCTCCTCCCTTCTCCCTGAGTTAGTCTCTTAAAAAAGCAAAGCTTCTTCATTTGTGTGCCTTGTTCCTTTGTTGTTTTTAGTTTTCTATGCCACATATCAGTGAAATCCTATGGTTCTCGCCTTTCTCTGTGTGACTTATTTCACTCAGCATAATCATCTCAAGATCTATCCTTGCTGTTGCAAATGGAGTATTTCCTCTTTTCTTATGGCCGAGCAGTATTTCATTGTGTATATACACCACATCTTTTTTATCCAATCATCTATTGAAGGACACTGGTTGTATCCATGTCTTTATTTCCACAACAAATAAAGGTGCAATGAACACCGAAGCACATATATCTTTATGGTTAAATGTTTTGTACACCTGAAACCTATGTAACTTTACTAACAATTATTACCTCAATAACTTTAATTTAAAAAAAAAATCTTCATTTGTACAGCTCCTTGGAGCTACTTTATATCTGGTAGATTGAATGCTGCCAGATTCATGAATCATCAAATAAAATCAAGAAGATCTTTCAAATTCAAAAAAAAAAAAAATAGCAAAGCTGATCACCTCATTTCCTCATTTTCAAGTCTCTTTAGAATTTTTATTGTCTAAGGGGTAGTTTCTACTGTTAGGTGCATACACAAAGAATGATCCATTGGGATGGGACAAGAAATCTTAAGACCTCTATTTGATGTTATTTTTCATATTGTACTTTGGAAATTAGGACTTTTAAAGTGTGTTTTACACCATGCATTTACATTTCTCTATGCATAGATAAATATGCATATACTGGGGGATTCATGATGATAGAGTGCACAATGAGAGGTCGTAGAGACCACTGGCTTCAAGAACAAACTTCTAGTTCCTTTGTAGTCTGTCCCCAATACTTTTCTCTGCACCCCCTCAGCTGCTGTTTTCCTAACTTCTTGGCACTCTGAACTTTTTAACTTTTCCTGCACCTGCCTCAGCACAGGTTCCCTCTTACAGAAAAGCCGTGCTTTCTTGATTGGAAACCCCCTTCACATACATTAACTAAATTCAGTGTCACATGGTAATGAAATGTTAAGATCTCTGCAATCATTCCATCCCAAGTTCCTTCCCATAGCCCTTTGTTAAGACATTTTGAAAACACCTGGAACAATACATTGTAATTTAGATCTACCTTTTTCTGTCCCCCAGGTTCTACTTTGAGCTACATCAGGTGGGAGGCATTTCTTATTAACGTTTACATCCATAGTACCTTGTATAGTGTCTGGTGCATCACAAGTGTTCTTCTTTTTTTTTTTTTTACATATAGTAATTATTTTTAAAATTTTAAAATTAAATTTATTGGGGTGACATTGGTTAATAAAATTATATGTGTTTCAATTGTACAGGTCTATAATATATCATCTATATATTGTACTGTGTGTTCACCAATCCAGTCAGTATATCCATAAGCTAAATTTTATGTGTAGTAAGATACATGTGATATATATATATATATATATATATATATATATATATATATATATATTTATCTGTAAAAGAAGACTGCGTAGTTTAATAATATATACAAATAATAAATTCGCTTTAATTAGTTGAGATCTTGGGATCTGGAGTAGACAAGTAGACAATCTGGACTCAGTCTCACCTATAAATCACTACTAGTTGTGTGTCTTGGGACAATGTATTTACTTTCCATAGCACCTGTTTTCTTATCTCTATAATAATAATTTTCAAAAGGTATTGTGTGGATTGAATAATATCAGATATTCAAATAACATAGCATAGAGCCTGATTAAAAAAAATTGTTAGCTATTCTCATTATTCTAGTAACTAGTAAACATAACTACTGTTTTTAACTTAATAAAATGGATCTTAAGGTGAACTAGAAACATACGAACTTAGTGAAAATCATCTCAGGAATTCCTTCCCTTTGCCTTTTGTTCTCTCTGGGAGGAATATTTAATTGGCAAATTTTATTGTTCTGTATAGTCAAAACATGATTTACTTATTTCAGCCTCTGTGAAAGCTGCCAAATAAATTTCCATCCCAAAACACAAGTGAGTAAATAATTACAAATCACCTAAAAGAAGGCTTGACACATAGTGAGCACTCAAAAAATGTTAGCTATAATTGATTTTTTTACTGGCAGATTTTTAACATATTTTCCATGACCACCATATGTGTAAAAATACAAACATATTTTGAATTGCTAAACAATTATGCTTTTTTTCCAACAGAACTGTCATGAACAGAATCTGTATTTTGTTTAAAAATACAAGAAAATATTAATCATTTAAAAATGAAAACATATTGTAGAAAAAAACTGCTATTAAAGACTTGGATAAAAGTGAAATATTGAGGATGCATAAACTTTATAAATTTAATTGGCTATTGCAATAGAAGTGCTATTTTGTAACTTGTGATTTTAATGAGCTTCAATTTCTTTGAAGAGACAATTATTATAAACAGGACACTCACATCCATGGCAACAGAGAGGACACCTTTTCAAAACATACTAAGATAATTAATCATTGTCTTTACTTCTTCTCTTCCCATAATTTAAGACAACAATAAAAGAGAGTTTTGCTCATTTGCTCACAAGGATTACATACACAGTTCCAATATAAAAATTAAAATCTAGTGACTAAATCAAGGAAGTCCACTCTGTTGAGCGTTGGGAATAGGTCGTTTTTCTATGGGAACTATCATCCAGCAGTGAGATAGCTTCCTTCAGACAGTCCATTAAAGCCAGAAAATTTCTTCTTCATCAGAGTTTACTAGATAAAGGTAGAATTCTAACTTTTGCTAATTTTAGCCAAATCGTCACTGAAAATAACCCTTTGAAAGCAAAAATATAGGAGCAATTTGACTGCTTTGAAAAAAAAGGGTGACAATGTGAATGCTAGTGTTAATATTCTTCATCTTGAATCCCAGTATATAAAAATGCAAATTTTCTGTGACCAACCAGTTGTTCATAAATCACAAAATGAAAAAAATACATACATATCCATTTTATTTTTATATAGTATGATATATATCATATGCTATTATATATAATATGGAAATATTCTATCTGAAAATATTGTATCTATCTGTCATCTATCTATTATGTATTTGTAGAACAACTTTCTTACAAGAGGGAAAGTTTATTGTAATAATTTATGGTATGTAAATATGCTATATAAATCTAGCACTATAAACTATAATAGTTAAAACTGATTTAAAGGAGCATCAGAGTGCAAGTGTGAGTATTTGGGTGTCTTTTAGTCTGTAGAATTGGTCCTCTTGGGGTATCATGGTTTGCTGCAGGATGCAGTGTGAGTAGAACCAGCCAGCAGGGGAAGTACAGCCCAGTGAAAGGCTATTGCACTGCCTCTTGAGCCTCTACGTGTTGTTTCTTCATTAAAGAAAGAGATGTGCACTTCTCATAGAAAAAGGGTGGATGGTCTTTATAAACAGGGAGGAAACTCTCAGGGGGAAGAACAGGAACATTTTCAGGATGCCAGATCAATAAGTAACATTCAGAGCAGGTCACAAGCCCTTTAACACACTGTTCTTCCTTCCTTCCTTCCTTCCTTCCTTCCTTCCTTCCTTCCTTCCTTCCTTCCTTCCTTCCTTCCTTCCTTCCTTCCTTCCTTCCTTCTTCTTTAATGAGTTACATCACACAAATTTCTAATTCACTTCAAAAAGGGATTGGTAAAGACACTTTGAAAGTGTGCCCTGCCATCTGCTGTTCTGCTGTTTGTCACTGGCCCTCACAAAATACAACAAAGCAACCCCATGATTTTCACTTTGTGAAATGCCAGAATGATAATTGCCACATCCTATGACTCAGTGTGCAGCCTGTAGGGAGTGCCAGCATGTCTGAGTGGAGACCATTCTGGTGTGGACCATGAATTTATAGGCTTTGGGATGACTGGCACGGATGACAGCTTGGCCCTTGCCAAGACTTTTGATACTTCATACTTAAATGCACACACACCTCCTTGAATCCATCCTAGATTCATTTGCAATGTTCCCACAGGCCCCGTCTTCACTGACCTTTTGTGCATCTCTCAGTAAATATTTTCTGATCTTGATTCTCACCCCCTGAATAGTGTCCAAGGGCCCTGAATTGGCTCAGGGCCTCGGTTGGCTGGTATGGGAGCCCATCCTTGTATTCCAGAATGGCATAGAGCAGTACTCCTGCCATCGTCAGGAGGGCTATGGAAAGTTGCTGATCACATTACCTCGTATAACATTACCTCATTTGGAAACTAAAAGTAACTGCAGGAAGTAATTTTGTGAAAGCTTGTGTTGTGTACACATATCTGACCGAAGTGATAAGTAGGGAGTTTGAAGCAAGGTGAGGTTTTCCTTGAATGGCATGAATACAAACTTCTAGACCTCCTTGCCGTTATTTCGTATTATGTTCTTCCTGGTGAGCCTGAGAGCATCAACTGGGAGCACAGCCTGCTCTTTAAGAACAACAGTTGTTTTTCCCAACAATGGTATTATCTGAAAAAAAGTGAAATTAAAATATAGAAAACCCTCAAAGGATTTTTTAAAATTTTGTAACCTAATGTTCAATGTTAATATGCACACACACACATGCACACACACAAACATACCAAGGATAAAAACCAAAGATGTAGTTGGAGCTTAATGGGGGCGTTAAACATAAACACGTTTCTGAGTTCTTTCAGCCTCACTTCCTGTTGTTATGGTACCAAGAAACAAGAATTGAGTGACTGCTAAAATCACATCTTCAAATTTCCTGGTTTCTAATGGGAATTTCGTATATGATAGGAAACAAATGCATTCAAAGGTATAAGAAGCAGTTGTGTTGTTTATGTAAGTATTAAGTATGAATGACTTAGTAGGTCCGTTTAGGGGAAGCTCTTAGAGCTTTTAGGATGGAGTAGCTTATGTCTCTGATTTGCATTTATTCTTCATCAATTATTTTGTAACTAGTCTACTTGCGATACTTTACACATAATAATCATCTGTTGCGTATATTCATTATTCATTTTCTTTATTACTCCATATGTCACAACGAGTAGATCCAATTTTAAATAGAAAAACACTTGTTTTGCCAGATACTGTTAAGACTTAACTGTTTCATGCAACCTAATTTTCTAGATGACTGAAATCTACTACAGAAGTATCGATTTTTAAAACAGTCATTTTAATGTGAAAATTTTACAATTTACATAATTCCAGGCACTCATAAACAGAATACTTTGAACATAATTTAGGTTGTGTGTGTGCGACTATTGTGAATCTGATCATGACACAGATTTTGCTTTTGTTTAAATTCATTCATTTTTTCCACCGGGTTCTTAGACTAGAGACTAAAATCCTTAATATGGACTGTAATCCCCTTGCCTCCTTCTCCAGTCTTATTGTAGACTATGTTCTCTGATGTTCTCATTGCTCTATCCATGTTGCCCTTGCGTCTCTTGCTGTAACTATACTACCTCCTTCTGCCACAGGATCATTGTACATGCTGACCTTGAGTGTTTTTCCTTAAGTTATTTCCTAGATAATGCTGCCCACCTTTCCGATCTCAATTTAAGTGTCACTTTCTTAAAGAAGTCTTTTCTTGCCTCCTTCCAGTGATATGGGCTCAGAACTCCACCCTAGCATTTGTCACTATACAAATCATATATTTATCTCTCTCTCTCTCCTCTGGGCAGTGAGTTCCACAGAGGCAGAAACCTTGCCTGTTTTGCTCACCATTAAGCACCTCAGTGCCTTGTACAGTAGCTCAACGTAGAGCATGCATTTTTAATGGGAGTGATGTTGCCTTCGAGGAGATAGAGCTTGGTTCTTGGAGCTGCAAAAATCTCAGGCCACAGTGCATAAAAAGGTAAATAAAAAGGTAAAATAATATGTAAGGAAACTGTAAATAGATACAGTTTCATGGTGGGGGAGAGGTGATTAGAAAAAAATAAACATCTAAAAAGACTCCCTAAGAGGTGAAAAAAAAAGTGCTGAGAAACACTGACAGTAGGTGACCAGCAAATATTTACTGAAAGAATGGATGTTAAATAAGAGCTTCTATCCTGCACACCATTTTGTCCAGCATTTGTTTCAAGGGTATATTCGAACATTAAGTGACTGATTTTGAGTTTTCTTGAGAATTTTTCAAATTTTGCTTTCTATCCCTTCCTTCAGTGTCTGAAGATCAGCAATTACTTACTCTTACTTATCCAGTTACTTATCTCCATCTCTAATCTCTAAGAACACAGATGGCAAAGCTAGAAAAGTATTCAAAAGACAGGCTAAAGTGGCTGTAGGATGAAAGCCAAGGAAGTTTCTTGTTGACTAATTCACTGATCAACAAATGTCTCGGCGTCGTACTTCCATGTTTCCCCCCAAAAAAGACCGGATCGTATATTAATTTTGCTTCAACAATCTACATTTATTCATTTATTCATGTACAAAAATCTACATTTATTCAAACAGTCATATCTGGCTGACGATCTTAACTGGGGCTTATATTACGAGCATCCTGAAAAATCATGCTAGGGCTTATTTTCCCATTAGGTCTTATTTTGGGGAAACACGGTAGGAACTGTTAGTTGAGTATATAATGACTCTACCCCATCTTGCAATCTCTTTTGGTTGCTTAGAAGCTGCCTTCCCCGCTTCCTCTTCCACCTTTTCTTTTATATCCTAATGTTTTTTTCTCTTATAAACATGCTGATTTGCCAGACAGAAACTCCTTAAATAAATGAAGTGTCATTTTTATTCCAAAACATAATTTTATATCTCAAGATGGGTTTTATGGATATATTTCCTGAATTATTGCTTCTTCATAATGGGAAACTTTAGCAAATAATTTCAATTTGTTCGCCTATTCAAATTATTGTTCTATATAAAATACAGATTGATGTCTATATCTCTTTGTTAAATGTATTTCTCTGCTTTCTCTACAGAAGGAAATATTACTCACTGGTTAATACACCTTTTTCCATAAAAATCTATAAAAGCCCTATATTTGTGTACATATTTTCTATACTATTGTTTCTCCTTGCCCTTGGAGACTGTATTATTTTATTTCTTTTATATACTCTAGTTTCCTATCCAAGCTTGCTAAATGTACTGATTTTTGTGCAGTTTCTGATTTGATTTTTTTGTTCCTTGAGCTCTCACCAGCTGCTAGACTTCATTTTGTACCTAAGAAATAAATTCCACCTTCCCTGTGCATTTCTTATATTCTCTTCTACCTCTGTATTCCTAAATTGGAGCTTTTTGTAACATTTTATAACAGTGTTTTAAGTCATGCTTACTCAACCTTGTGTTTGAGCTCTCAGAGTATCTTCTCATTTGGTAAACAATCCAGAGCTCCAGAACCCTTCTCTGAGGTTCCATCTGGTTAATGTTTTCAAACACAGTTTAGAAATAGAGGACAAAGGTCACACAGTCAGAGTCTGGAAAGGTCTTTATAAATCCATGTTTTAATGGTAGCCATTTGTAGTACTATCCCGATAATTTTCTTTTATGTTGATTGCTCAGTTATGGATGTGGCAATTGGAGTTGCCTCAATATATTCAGTTATGTCCCCATGATTCCAGATAAATACTTGAGTGAATTTGAGCCATGGTTCAAGGTGTTTCAAAGGACGAGTGTCTGTCTGTTCACTGTTCTCAACAGGTGAGAGCTCTTTGAGGGATGGAACTATGTCTTAATCTCTGTGTCCATCTTTTTATTTATTTTGTTTTGTCAGATGCCTTAGATGTTTAATAAATGTTTGCTGAGCACTTGATGATTACAATATACTCATTTGGCAGTTTGTCCATATGCAACTCATTTCTCTCCTTCATCAGCACCACTTGCTTCCTAACTAACTCATCTTTAATTCTGCTCTAATGTTGTGAATATTTAAAAAATGAAAAATTGAAAATGTTTAATTACTTTTCCACCATGTATTATCTGTGACATCAACTACTACCTAATCAATATTTTACCTCTAATTGAATTTGCACACATACAGACATTATAGATGATGCCGTATGCACTCAATTTTGTCTCCTGACTCCTGAAAGCTCTTTCTTTCTCCTCCATCTGTCCCATTATTCTCCCGATTTGATGATGATGCTACTGTCTGCAAGGGCTACTGTCTGTGTATTCGCAGGCTGAGTGAAAAGACCCGTGCAGGAACTGATCGCTAATTAGCAATGCATTTCCCATAGTGAAAACTTGGCCTAATGTATCGAGTAAAAAAATAGAGTTGCTGAAGCTGAAAATTAGTCTGCCAGTTCAGACACATAGCAAATTGTTATTGCTCTCAAAGTTAGGATCTTTACAATAGATAATTGAAGATCCTCTTAACTAAAACATTGTAAATGGCATAACTATGATGATCCTATTTGGAATTCAGCCCTTGTTTTCAGGGATTTACTGTTTTGAAAAATGTTTGATAAATTTATAGCAGAAGAGAAAATACTTCTGCCAACTACGTAAGTGCTTTGGACATAATTTGTATTCCTGCTGTTACATGCAGAAACTTTTGCCAGGGGGGGAAAAAAAAGTAAAAAAGAAATTTTGTTTGGAAAGAAACCAGCAGTCTGGAAAGGTAGTTTTAATCTATAAATATCTCTCTTAAGGAGAATTGAACACCAACTAAATTCAGTCTCAAGAAATAAAATGCTTAAGATAATCAAAATATTCCATTCACTTAAAAATGCTTACACTGGATCTATTATTTAATGAATTTTCAAATAAGAGTGACATTTGAGGATTATGATAAATTATATCATAATGAAAAATGTAAAAACCTATACATTTTATTTATCATGAAATACAAGTAAGCGTGTTGAAATGGAAATAACATGAGACAGAGTTGAAAGACCTTGATTAATGTCTTGGCTTGGCCATTTACTAGGCATATACCATTGAAAAACCTAGGTTTCCTCATTTATAAAATGGAAGGAACGACTCAGAAGTTAAGAAGCTTAAATAAAACCATGTTTGTGAAAATGCTTTGTAAATTGTGAAGCACCTCACAAATCAAGTCATGATTATTTAAAAGAATTGTATGACATGGGATACACCAACTAGAGAAAGGTTCCAATAAGTATATAAAATATATAAGGAATGTATTATAAAAACATAGATCTATATGTGGATTTAAGCATTGTTAGAGAATTTCTAATTTTAGTTTATGGTATGTTGATCCACACACTGTTATTTCATGGAAAAGGAACCATTGCTTATTGAATGTCATTGAGTCCATGGTTCTCTTTCTCACTCTGCTTCAATCCTTCAATCCTTGTAAGCCAAGCCCCTCCTCACTTCTCCTTTATGGACAAAGGAATCAATGATGATCTAGAGTTTAATATTGGATATATATTTAAATTTCTTTTTCAGGACCAATAGATACCCACCAAAATGATTTACCTGAAAATGCTAATTTCTCAGACACACTTATTTCTGTTGAACACATTTGAGCATAAATTCCCTCATGTATTTTGTACCCGCAGACATCCTTCTCTGCTTCTTCTACTTCAAACTTCTACAAAGAAGTGGATAGAGGATCATAAGGAATAGCTTTTCCTATAATCCCATGATAGAAACTAGTGTTTTTCTGCTAGGAAATATACAAAAATGAAAGCTATTGGTAGAAGAGAAACCCAAGGACCTGAATATTGGTTTATGCTTTAATGACATTCACCAGGTGACTCTTAAATTTCAGATGTCTTTCAGCTCTTTCTATACCTGGATGTGTGTGTCTGTCAACAATGATGATAATAACAAAAATGGATTATCATTCAGCCCAAATTGTTTATATACTCATTATTAAAAATCACAAATTATATCAATGCATCAGCCACCCCCTTCCACAGAAGTGTTTTGTTAACTCCATTTCCACATGATCCAATTGAACATTTATAGTTTTGCATTAAAATATAATTAATGTTCAATCAAAATCTCATGGACAAAATACTCTCAATATCCTGGAAACTATCGACCCTTGTAAAAGTAACCTTTAAATCATGCTAAGTTTTTATGAAGTAATCATTAGAAAAATCATTTTCCCTAGCAGTGCAAGTAATCATTTAGAAATAGTTTCATCGTTAAAATTATCATACTCTACTAACCTGTTTTGCAATTAATGCTTATCTAACCATTGAAATATAGTGTTTGATACCTGCATTTTAAGACATTGTTGAGTAGCAGAGGTCTTTAGGCTCCAAAGTTACAGACTATAAGCAACAGAGGTATTGCTGCTGCTTTTGAATAGCCAATTCAGAATCTCCAATCATATTTCATTAAATTAGTAAATATCTTAGAGTAAATTTGCATATGTGTATGTATTTATATATACCTTTTCCTTAAAACAACAGGGTATTTTCTTCCATCAATACCAGGCTTCTTATATAATTTCTCTAAAGGACAGCAATTAGCATTTATGGAGAGTTTGGTACTTTATATGCATTGTGCTAACTTTTTGTATATATTAACATATACTCATGATGACCCCTTGAGGTAAGAGAAATGAAGATAACCAATATACAATGATATACAGAGCTCACTAGGATACAATTTTAAGTGAACAAAATGAAGTATAGAACTGCATACAGCCTACTTCCTTTCACATAAGAATATATACACACATGCACACACTTAGGCATACTTATCTTTCAATAAAGTTTTGCAGAGATAACCAAAAACTAATTAAGACAATTTCCTATAAATTGTGGGTAAGACATTTGGGGAACAACTATGGCAATTTGATCTTGGACTGGACATTACATGAGATTAACATTGTTATTTTTTTGTGAAACAATAGTGTTATTATGTAACGTCTGCAAATTTCCAATACTTTTGTTTGTGTGTGTATGTGGGTGTTTGACAGAGAATCAACTATGAGAAAAAGTTAATAATTGTTGAATCAAATTGATCAACTGGTGATGAAGGTATTCCTTGTAGTATTCTTTCAATTTTCATACTTTAATATATTCATAATTAAAAGTAAAAAATTGAAATGTAAATATCAGAGATCATTGATTTGGATTGGAAGTTGATTTTATCTGTTAAAAATATCAAAAATGTAACAATAATCACCCCGGGTTTTGCTAATTTACTAGCTGTTTTAAGGCATGGCGTGGTAAGTTTGGCAATTGCTCTACAGGGAGAATGAAATCAGGCTGAGAGGTAAGGCTAATTAGGAAAAAGTAAAGTGTTAGTTTTATTTGTATGGAGAAAGGTGAAGAATAACAACATTAACGTTTTCAGGGTTATAAGGATTTTTATAAGATGCAAAATGTCTAGTCATTTTTCCCTTCTGGGACTAGAGAACAAGTCTTAATACTAATTATAAAAACTTTCAATTTACATAACACTTTCTTGTTCCCAAAATACTTTTCTGTCTCCTGATAGAAATGGTTTTAGGAAATTGAAGTGAGCTACTTAGAATGATTTAAGAGTTACCCTCATTCTTTGGCAAAGAACAGACAAACCCACTGACAGGTGGGTTGCACAATTCTCCAGGGGTTAAAAAGAAGCAATATGTAACCCCCTGGGATCCCTTTCAATTTTTGCTTTTATAATTCCATCTTTTGTTATGCAAAACAAACTATGCTTAAATAAAACATTAATTCCGAGGTACCCACAAGTAAATGATTCTCCAAAGAGCCAACTTCATTCTACCTGAAGTCTATTGATTCACCTACTGTTTTTTTTTTGTTGTTGTTTTTTTGGCCTGCAAGCTATATTCAGCAAATAATATTTATATAATAGAAGCAGTGATCATTATTGCGAAAGTGAGTCTCTACCATTCATGCAAAATGGCACTTGCCTAGTTTTAAAACACATTACAACACCCCTAATAAGTTTGGATTCCAAAGGCAGGTTAGCCCTTTAACTGCTGGCAATGAAAATAGGATTTTCTTCCTAGCTGCCATGTGTTTCCTAGAAGAACGTGTGATCAAAACAAATGTTAGCTATAGATATGTTTATATGTTTTCCTTTGTGACATCTTTCCCATTTGAATTGGCCTCTTTTACATTCTTAGATTTCACTGGAGCGGCTTTAGATGCATGTACCCTTCCTATTCTCTTCGCTAGGCTTTATTTGGTGGGGTTTCTTTCTAAGATGTTTTCTGTGTGGGTTAAATTATAGACCAATAGAAAACAACATAAGCTTGTCTGGAGGCAGGGATGTGGACCTGAAGGCAGTGCAATTGACTCATGGAACAAATTCTCTAAAAGCATTTAATTTAAGTCCCTTTCTCTGACATACATTAATGAATAACTACGTAAAATATTCAAATTGGTCTTCTTTTTTACATGATGAAGAGATTAGATATACGAAACTATTTAGAATAGAGTTTTCAGATTAGTTCTTTAGAGCGTGTAATGTAATTGCCACTGAGGAAGCCAGATCCTATGCATGTCTGGTTAGTTTGCAGGTAAGGAGAGGGATTGGATTTAGTTCAGTGGGCCTGGGCATCCAACCTGCAGGGTCTCCCATCTTGGCAGGCACTCTGGAGGCATGGGAACCGACCTCACTCCAAGGGAGGCCAAGACATCTGGTTGTGTGAGAAAAGGAAGTGAGAGAAGCCACCAGGGGTTTCCATCAAGTAGGTAGTCAAGGCCCCAGAGGAAGGTGAGGCTGAGCATACTTAAGGAGGTTACAGAAATGAAGCCAGAACCACAAACGGGGAACCCAAACATTGCTTAGATACCAATCATATAATAAATATGTATATTTTTAAAAAGAACCTTAGAAAAATAAAGAACTCTCTCAAAAGAGAGGGATAAAGTACACAACAGATACAAAACAAATGAAATAGGGGTACAAGATGTAACAAAATTACTGGATTAATCTATAAGGCACAACTCTGAAATACCAGAATTTCAAAAAGATAGAAAAAAAGATGAAGACTATTATCAAAGAAACAAATGGAAGAAAAATTTCCAAACATTTAAGATAAGAGCAAATTAAATAATTCATCAATCTACCCATCACAATAACATACTTGTAGTCTCAGAGCCTGTGCTTGCATCAGTTAACAGGTATAGACTTCTTTTAAAGGTGATCCATCCCTGATTTTGTGGTTACTCCTTGACTACATTTAATTTTTGCATAATATTTTCCAGATTAATGTTTATTTTTGATAAGTTTCAACTATTCATTCTGCTGCCTCATCCTTAAAAAAATTATATCATAATGATGTTTTATATTTACATGTCAATTTGATTATTTTAAAGAATCTATTTTGAAAGAGAAAGGTTGAATTGAACTATAGTACCTTATATGTCAGGAATTAGCTTATTTTACAAAGTTCCTAATGAACACTATTTCATGGAGTATAGAAATTTTACATGTATGATAAAACCTCATTAATTTTCATTAATGGGGCAGAAAGTGGTCTGGGCCAACAGAAATATTAATAGAATCTCATAAGGATTTCAGAGTCATTGCTTTTAAGGTAGTAAAACAAGCTAATAGCTAATAAGATATTGCCAAGAATACATGCCAAACATTTACAAGACATATTCACCTGCTTATAGAGCCCTGAACTACATGAAGCAAAAACTGACAGAATTGAAGGCCAAAATAAACAATTCAACAATAAGAGTTGGAGCCTTTAATTCCCCACTTTCAAAAATGGATAGAACACTTAGGCAGAAGATCCACAAAGAAGCTTAAACAGACTGAAAACCAACTGGACTCTATAGATATCTGTAGACCACACAGCTTAACAGCAACAGAATACATATTCTTCTCAAGAGCATTTGGAACCTTCTTCAGTACAGAGTTTATGCTACACCATAAAAAATAAGACTTAATAAATTTACAAATATTAAAATCATGCAAAGTATGTTCTTTTACTACAAGGTAATTACACTAGAAATCAGCGTTAATAAATTTAGGAAACTCACAATATGTGAAAAGTAAATAACAGCCTCCTGAATAACCAATGGATCGAAGAGGAAACCACAAGTAAAACTTTAGAAAATACTTTGAGATGAATAATAATAAAAATGCATCATACTAAAACTTATGGTATGCAACTAAAATGTATTTAGAAGGAAATTTATAGCTGCAAATGCCTATATTACAAAAAAAATAAAGATCTCAAATCAACAACCCTTCTACCCTAAGAATCTAGAAATAGAAGAGAAATAAATAAATGAATGAATGAATGAATTAATTAATTAAAGAGTAGAGAGGAAATGATGAGATAAAAAATAGAAAAACAATGTAGAGCTCACAGAGTTGGAGGACTAATGACTTCAAAACTTAATTACAGACCAACAGTAATCAAGACATTGTGATTGCTATGGATCGATTTGTGTTCCTCCCAAATCCATATTTTGAAGCCGTAATGCTCAATGTGACTATACCTGGAGATAATATTTTTAGTATTAATTAAGGCTAAATGAGGTCATCACCATGGACCATAATCCCATAGGACTGGGGCAAAATGAAACAAAAGTAATTAACATTACAGGAGACCACAGAGGATCAAACTGAAACATTTAGAATATAGGACATTCTGTAGGACAACTAACCTAGTTTCTTCAATTCAATGGGAAGAGAGTTTTAAAAGATGGGAAGGAGGGCTGCTTCAGTTTAAGAGATATAACTAAATATAATGTATGGACTTTGTTTGGATCCTGATTCTAATAATTCAAATGTGAAAGAGACTTTTTTTTTTTTTTGGAGAAAATTGAACATTTTTGAATATGGCTTTTGTATCAGATGATACCAAGGGAGTCTTACTGTTCCTGTTAGGTATGATAGTGATGTTGTGGTTTGCGTAAAAGTGAATATCTTGTTTAAGATGCCCATCGAAACATGCTGAAATGAAATGACATGGGGTTTAGGATTTCCCCTAAAAACACTTCAGCTACAAAAAAAAAAAATACAATGAAAAAATATTGATAATTGTTAAATCTATGTGATGAGTATGTGGAATTATACATTCTCTCTACTTTGTGTTTGAAAATAATATAATGAAAAAAAGTATTTATTTTAAATATTGTGTGCCATATGGGATCACCACCTTTCCCCCAATCTTCTCTCTCCCCTTGTATCTACTGAAGTGTGGCACAGTCTGAGTTCCTCATTATTCAATGTGGAGGTTGACATCACAGTGCGAATCCTACACAGTGGTAATAAATTACATGGGCATGGGCTTCCATTTCTCATCTTGTTTTGCACAAGATAGAGCATTAACCAATCCATTCATGCAGGGCCTTTTAAGGCTTATTAATTTTTTTTCTTTAGAAGTGATGGGAAGCCAATGTGGGTTTTAAATCAGAGTGTGACATGATGATATTAGAGACTTGAAAAGATTACTCTGCCCCTTGGAAAATAAATTAGAGGGTAAGCAGTGGGGGTACAAGAAATCTAGTTTAGCCGATCATTTATTCATTCAAATATATTTATTGGGCATGCAGTATGTGCCAGGTATGCTTCTAAGTGCTCACATAATGCAGTAGTAGATATGGCTGATCATAGTTTGAATTATGGTTGTCATGGAGAAAACTTGGACTCGTTTCAGATACTCAGGGGGTAAAATTAGCAGAAAATAACTGGAGAGTGGTTTGAGTGATGAAAGGAGTCAACTTTGACTCTGATTTCTCACTTGAGAAACAGGGTGGAATATCTACATTGAAGAAGACCAGGTTTTGTTTTTGTTTTTGTTTTTTTTGAGGGCAGTGTCACTGGCCCTCATATGTGGGACCCGAACCAGGGCCGCTGGCTTCCAAAGCCAGCACTAACCACTGCGCAACTTGGCCGGCCCAAGAAGACCAGGTTTTTAAAAAATATCATAAGGTGTATATTGACCATGCTGAACTTGATGGGTTTGTTAAATCAGTTGGACATTTGGGTTTGTTTTTGTGCCAAAAGCCTTGGTTTCTAAGAGTCTTGGGGATAAATTTGTGATTGATCCATCAGTGTAAAAGTGGAATATCCTTCCATTTTTTTTACCTTCCTCTTAACAAGCAATTTTTCATGAGCTCAATGGCCATTGTCTGTATTAATTTTTGTCACCCCGAGTTGTGTCACAATTGCTTACTCCTGCTTTTGTCCTCCTGTTTTTCTGGTGCAGGCTGCTCTCATGGTGTTCATAGTGTCTTCATTATACTCACTTGTTTTTCAGCTGCCCCTTCATATTTGATTGTGAGACTTTGAGGATAGGCATCATGATTCACCCTTTGTTAGCAAGTGCCTGTCACTCGGTGGGCATTCAATTGTGTTAAAGGAATTAATAAGGAGGCAGATGAAGACCATTTAACAATATAGCTAGTGCCAGTAGGCTCCTTCTCCCTCTCATATCTTTCTAGAACAGTCTTCTGGGATGAATGGCAATAGCAACCCTACACCTCATGTCTACCCCTCTCTAACACAGAAAGAAATGGGGTTCTGAAGCAGAGAGTATGGCAAATTTTAATATATATATATATATATATATATATATATATATATCCCCCAAAATGTATGTATGTATGTATGTATATTTTAAGAAAGGAATATAGTAAAATTGTAATAATATATACCAATAACAAAAGATGAATACAAGTTATGTGCATATATTTTTGGGATATATATATATATATATATATATATATATATATATATATATATATATTATTTTATTTTATTTTTGTTTTTTTTCCCCCCAAAGTAATAAAGCTGAGACACCAACACTTGAATTGTAAACACACTATAAAAGTAGCTGTTTCTGAGGAAATTAATGCTAGCTGTTTAACCAAGTGGCAAATAATCAAATGTTATACGCTGGGGAGGAAAAATTTTTTCCTCTACCGTCTTAGGTTATGACTGAGACCTGCAAATTAAATTAACAAAAGACAGACTACCAGGATAAAATGCATACATACTTTATTGACTTTAATCTATTTATGTGCAGGGTGTGATATAAGAGAGGTTCACAGGAAAGAAGTGAAAACCCCAAAGAGGCAGCCAACCCCAGGCGTTTATATACCATTTTAACAAAGGGCAATAGATTGTGGAGAAATGATTAGACAAAGGAAAAGGAGTTTGGGCTGCTAGGGGTAGTAAATTGTGGGAATGTACCTATTGGGTTGTCAGAAAGGTCATGACGCATTTTTGCGATGAAAAACAGAAACGTACGTCACGACTTTTCTGACAACCCAATGTATAGGGAAACTAATGGAATATAAGGGTTGTTTAGTATGGTTTGTCATATATATTCAAGTCAATGCTGTCTTGAGTTTTCAGTGAGATGCAAAGTCCTTTTCTTCCTGTTACAGGGTGAGGAAGAGATCCAATTTCCCTGCTTTTAGGCAGAAAATGGGAGAGCCGAGAGTCCTCCCTGCATCTGCTGCTTCTCAACTGCCTTCAACTCAAAATCATCGTTTTCCAAGGGACGTATTTAGGGATAGTATATTTGGATCCTCTTCAGTCACATAAATTCATGTGGATCCATATCACTCTGCTTTACTGGATCTCAGCTTCTTATCTATAAAATGAAAAAAAAAAGAGCTAAGATGATTTCTAGTGTTCTTGTCAGGTCTCCAATTTCATTAGAGGACATGCTTTTCGTCATCTGTCCTACATGAGCTTTACATTCATAGGAACTGTAGCTTTGTAAGAATTTCTAATGTAGGACACACTCCAGAATGTTCTATGGAGAATGTGAAGATGAATCGTGGAGGAGGAAGGACCTTAGGCCATCCTTTCGGCAGAGTTGGCCAGAAAGATCACCCTGTTCAACTTTAATACTTAATTTTATAGCTCAAGATTTAAAAGTTTCTGAAATAGGCTACTCAGTTTGTGATAACTTTAATTATATACTTAAGAAACAGAACTATGTTTAGTGTGGTTTACTGAATATGCCAAAATGCTGACCATCTGATCCCTGTATCACATTCATATGGTATAAAATCTAGGGTCTAATTTGGCATCTGTATTACACTTGGAGGGTCACAGAGGTATTCATTATCCATATATTATTTCAAACACTACTTAATAACTAGAGATTATCTAATTTTCCTAGATTTGTGAACACATCAAAATATAGTGACTATGCATTTTGTCTCCAGTTTGTACCCCTTGCATCATTCTTTAAAGTGTACATATGGCAATGGAAGCAATAATCAACCTAACCAGATTTCAAAATCTTAGACTATGAGGATGCAAGAATTCAAGATAAACACAATTAGTGTTACTGTGGCAGCCAGGATGGGGCAGTGGAACTCCACATACTTTTAATGCATTAGGATATATGTTTGTGTGTATTTCAGGTACTGATGCCTCAATATGATTTTCTTTTTTTTTTTTTTCTGTTCAAGAACATGATCAATAATGTCAAAATAAGATTAAAAATAAAACTCAAGTTTCACTTTTTACATTCTGACCTAAACTAGATGTACCAACCATTATTAAGATTGGTGGGTTTACATATGTGTCCCTGTCCTGATTTATCCAAGCCTCAGGGTGACTCTGCCTTTGGCATCATTGAAATTTAATGTGAACAATGTCACTCAAACAACCCCATAATAGGGCCTTTAATCTTATTGTTGGCTCATTAGCATCCAGAGACAGTCTTGTAAGGGATTATTCCCTGCTATTCTGTAGGAGATTTTTTTCTTTCTTTCTTTTCACTGACATTGTGTTTTTATCTGAGAAGATGGCTATGAGTGATCAGATGCCAACTACAACATAAGCTTTTTATCCAAGTTCTGTTAAAAAAAAAAAGACCTGGGGAAGTACCCATTCTGCTACTAGAAAAACTTTATAGTGGAAATTAGAATGATAATATGGTATGGTGTCATATTAAAACTAGGACCCAGTGCCAATTTCATTGTAATCCGTTTACCAGGCATCCAGGGAAGCAAGTTTTTCCCTGACTAAATTACTATACATCCCCAAATTTTGGAAACAAAATCTACACAGATGCAGAATCTAAATAGAACAAAACAAAGAGTTGGCAATATTCCATTGAATTAGGGCCGCGGAGGCAAATAGTTTGTCTAATTCAGCCATTTCCCCAGCTTCACACCCACCAGTATTTTTATTTATTATCTGAAAATGGACTCACTCCTTTGTTCAAGGGCTTATTGAGCATCTACTATATGCTAGGCACTATTCTAGGCACATAAAGAGGCCGCTGAGATCTAGGTAGTCAAAAATTTCTGCCAGCAAAGTTTATATTCTAGTAGAGATAAATTAAATACATACATACATACTATGTTATGTGCATGTAAATTATATGGCAGAAAGGGGGAAAAAAAGGGATAGGAGGTCCTGGGGGTTGGTGGTGCTTTCAGTTGAACAGCCAGGGACATCTGTGTTCAGAAGGAGACATTTGAACAAGCACCTGAAGGTGTGAGGAATTGAGCCAAGTGGGTAACTGAGGAGAAATTCTAAGGAAAAGGTACAACAGAGGCAGAGAGCCCATGAGGAGAGTGGGTCTGGAGTGTTTCAGGACCACAGGGGAACCTGTGCAATTGGAAGGAAATAGATGAGAAGGTGAAGAGTTGGAGGTGAGGTTACAGAGCTAAAGAAAAGGGGTCATTATGAGGGTTTTTTGGCTTTTAGCCTGAGGGAAATGAGAAGCTTAATAGAGTGTTGATGAGAAGAGTGACATGATTTACTCTGGCTGCTGTGTAGGAGAGTGAGGGTGGGGGGACATGGAGAGAACAGGAGCAGGGGCTGTTGAGAGCTATTGCAATAATCCAGGTGGGAGAGAAGGACTTGGGAGAGGTTGGTGACAATGGAGATGATAGAAAGTGTTCAGATTCTGAATATATTCAGGAGATCTAGCCAGCAGGACATGCCATGGGATTGGATGTGGTTACATGAGAGAAAAGGGGTCAAAGTCTAATGGTTTTAGCCTGAATACCTAAAAAAAAAGATGGAGGCGTTTACTGAAAAGAAGGTGAAATGTAAATGAAGCAGTTTGGGGTGAAATCCAGGAGTTTAGTTTTGGACATGTGAATTTCGAGATGACTATTACGCATATTCATATGCAGTTGTGACTGCAAGAGGTCAATTTGATGCCATATCTGAATGTTAATGAAATATTTTTTTCCCCAACTACATCTTAAATGGTGATTTTTAATAAGAACTTTTAAGCAAGAAGAGTATTTATTTAAAGAACACAATGGGTGCCTGTGAAACCAATTGCAGGCAGTACCGCCCTGGGATTGTAGGCTGTGGAATGTCAGCTCATCCCCTCTCCCACTTTCCTGGACCACAAAACCTCTTATCACTGCTTCTCTTCGCATATTTGCTTTATTCTCTTCTTGCTGTCTGATTTCTTCTCCTCTATAAGTCGTTGCTCATCCCAGCAGCAGTGTCAGACAGAATATATAAATATGACTTTCCATCTTGACTATCAATAGCTAACAGACCCTCAAATTCCAGAAGGAAAAATATGCTCAGTATCTCCTCCCAGATCTAAATATCTAGGTTGGGGAGGGGTTAGCGATATCAGTATCATAGGATACTAATCTAGATAATAATTATTAGCAAAACTTCCCTTCAAGTAATTAAATTTGTCTCTTCTGACTTCATATTGCCCTAACCTGGTTATTCCATCTGAAAGACTATGTTAAATTTCCCAAAGCCACCAAGTCTAGCTGCTTATCAGAATTTGGAACTTAGTATATATAAGATGCTTTAAATATGCTGAAGCAACAAATCTTGAAAATGATTGTCAAGGAGGAACTAAAACAAGAATCTTTTCCCCACAAACATTAAGAGCATTTTATTTACTGAGGAACCCCTTGGCCCTGGTTTCCTTGGGCCTCTCCAGGATAATGGAGGCAGTTGTGCACTGTTCAGCTAGCTTTGGAGGGGGGCAAGAATTTATAGCATTTGATGATTTTCAGGGCTAAAGATTCTCAATATGGCCAATTTGAAGCTACCAACATGATGTTACTGAATGCAGAATTAGGACGAGATGTGTGAAATCTGCTCCTGGAAGTCTAGCACGTTACTGAAAAATGTTTGTTTTTCCCCCCCGCAATATGCAGTGGGTCTTAGGGCTCCTTTTTACAATAAATCTGGAGCTCAGGGAGCTATGGAAGCTGGAGATATAAATTTGATAGCCATTAATAAATTTATAATAGTTAAAGACATGAAATTGGATAAGGGCAGCAAGGAGGTGGAGACGAAGAGTGTTGAAGGCACAGAATAGGGTACCAAAGAGGAAGAATCCTTAAAAGGCTAAGAAGTAGCAACTCATTAAGGTAGGAGGAAACTAAGGAGTTGGCTCACCTGGAAACCCTGTGAACATCATTCCAGATGAGACTGGAAATATAGGAAGGGACCAGACTTTTCAGGACCTCCATGAGAGTGCTAAAAAATTTTTTTTGTTTATCGTAAGCTAGCACTTGTATTATGTCTTGAATTGTAAATATTGTTACAAAGATATTGATATGTCTTACTTTAGTTCTAGCATCTAAATAAAATTTAATTTCCTTTCAAAAGGTCAAATAATTCAAGCCTATCTAATTGGCCAATATGCCAAAACATCTTGAAAATATACTTTTTAATTAGATGATTGGAAATAATATTTGGGGAAGGGGGGGTTAAAACTAGAAATTTTCTATCTTCTGGAAAAAAAAAGAACAAATAATAAAGTAGTATTCTAAACTTTAATTTGACCCAGTCATTTAATGCACTAATTCATATGTTTAAAAAACAAAGACTGACATAGCCTAGTGTGGATGGTGGCATGATAACATTAAATGGTAGAGATTTTTTTATCCCTGCCCATGTTTTTCATCATTTATAGCAACTACAATCTGAAAACCTTAACTAAGGTCTTGAATAGAAAGATTTTAAGTCTTTTTTTTAAAGCAGAAAGATTTTTGTTTATTGCTTTTTATGTACAGATGAGACTCAATTAGATAAAAGTTTGGCGCTGAAAATGGACCCACACAATATTTTTAGTACCTTTTTTTAGTGCAGAAAATGCATTTCTTAACTCTTTGACCACATAAATATTAATCTGGCTTCATGTTAGAGTCATAGAATAATCTTACAAACTGAAGGGCCAGTGAGTGCCATTTGTGAATCACATCAACAATTTCGGATGGTCCCGATCATCTGTCAGCGCACATTGTCATCTCAGCTGGGCAACCCTGGCAACACTGCAGCCGCCTATTGTTTATTGAGAAAGCTAATATTAGGAGTTAGATGTGATAAGAATGCCTTTAAAAAAACTAATTGAGTGCTATCTGGTTTTGGCAATAGCATCTTGTATCTCTCTGTAGTTTATCGCTTTTGAGTCCTTTATTCAGTCTTTTTATTTTTTTCTTATGAAATCCCATTATTTAAAAATCGAGGGCAGAGTGATGGCATGTAAGAAGTTTTATATATTAATCTGATACTGAATGATAACCCTTTCTCCTCTACTGCTCAAATAAAACAGAGCTTATTGAAAAATATTTCTGCAGTAGGAAACCTGCAGAAAACATTGAGATATGAGTCATAATCCCAGTGTTCACTTCAAACATTCTGCAAATTTTTATAATAATTTTTAGATAGGAAAAAGTGAAATCAAAATGTAGAAAACATTATTAAGGGTGGAGAGATTTCTATTCAGTCATGCCCTTTTTAATGTTTTGTTGGTTTTTTTTCCAGCTGATTCCTCTTACTATCTTATTACAAAATCCCCAACTAGGACAAATAGGTGGAAAGATACATAATAAAGAAACTACAGTAAAATATTCATTGTAAAATCTAAGTGGTTTTCATTGTCTAATTTTTCTTTCTCACATTTTGAGTATGCTTGAAAATGTTCTTAATAAATCATTGAAAACAAAGTATTCAAATATTCCCCTGCCAACCCTATCAGTGAAAATGGAACAGACATTTGTTTGTTTCATCAAATGATTATTTATAATAAATTTATATTAAAATAATTGTGAATCATCAAATACTATTTGCTAAGGCAATCCCATAGTTTCAAGTGAACTTAAAGAAACATAAACTGATTAGAAAAATCAATGAATTACAATATGTAGGAAAAACACAATGGAATAGCAAAAAAGTAGCAACGGGAATTATGGTTATGGTTTTGTAAAAGGTCAGGAAAGAAATCAGAGTGAAAAAACTCCCAGTTTGTCTTTCCGCAGAAGTGTATTAACCTGATTAACTTTCAAACTAATGTTTACAACTACTTGAGAATGGAAATTTTTTGCCTAATATTTGTTTTTCGATAAAACCCTTCCCAATTTCCATCCAGAAACCAACAGATAGGAAGTAACAGAGCTGCTGGTGACATGACTTTCGCCTTTGTTAGGGATAGTTCTCTGGTATGGCCATGGCATTTTGGGACTTAGGCATAGTTTTTGATCTCCCTGTCTCCTCCCTCTCTTTTATAGAGAAAGAGGATGAGAGAAGCATCAGATGGGCTGTAGGCGCCCATCTATGTAGTAGTACAAATACCAGCTGAATATATTTTTGGTCAGGTACAAAGAAACAAATGGCTGTTGGTTTTCCCAAATGTTGTTTACCCTTCTGATGTTCTTCCCAATAGCCATCACATATAAATATGTGTGGTATTTATTTTAATGTGCATGTGAGTACAAATTCAGCAAGGTGCTCTGGTACCAATATTTATTCTTTGATATGAAGTTATTGAGCTATTTAACTCAGTAGATTTGGGAATTCCTTAATGGCTACTCCTAGGCTACACTTTGCTAATAATGACTATCCAAAAAGGAAAAAAAAAGATGGGATTCTTAAAACTTAGATTTTTGCACAAAGGATTTTGTGCAAAATTGTGGCAGAGGCAAGGAACTTGGCATGATGTTGACCTCTAGTTTGTATACACATGTCTTGAAGACATTTATATTTTGTAACAAGTGGCAAGCATCAAAGACAGTGCTACACCCTTTTCTTGAAACAACATTTTTAAGGCAAGGGTAAAGCAGTAACATTAGCAGCAACTAAGGTATAGTGTTAGTTGTAAAAAGTGGCACAAGTTGGGAACTATGTATCAGAACTATCAATGTGTATGAGGACATACTTCCCTGTTTAAATCCACCAGAAAAGAGAAAAATACACAAACACATTACACTTTCTTACATTCAGAACACTGTTTTAAATGCCTTAAAACAAATGAAAATCTGATTATTTTATTTTCTAAATTTTCTTTTTCTTTCAAAACAATATTACCATTCCAAAATGGTTTTCATAAATGTTTTGAAGTAGTGAATAGACAGGATAGCTAAGGAAAGGAGAATGAGGTGAGTCAGATGGATGGAAATGCATGAAGAGACAAAACTATAAAATAAAGCAGGTCCACAGTCTCTAAAAGTCATCGGCTCCAAGAATTTCCACCAGATTGCAGTAACACAATTCAAACAATGAATACCTTATCAGTCAAGGCTCAATGCAGGAAATGAAAATCACACTACGAGTGTTAAGAAGAAATGGATTTAATACAATAAATTAAATACTTATAAAAATTGTTGGAGAGTGAAGGGGTGGTTTCTAGTTTGGGCTTCCAGAATGGCTCTTTGAGCAATGAAGGTCTGCCCCACCTGGGAACCTACCACCTTGATGGCTGCCATTGGAACTGTGAATTCAAGATGTACACACTTCAATAGCTGATCCAGAAATCAAAATGTGAAATGAGATAGATGGTGCTGTTGCTGCAAATACTTCTAGTCACCCAGGAAGGTAGATAATAATCTTTTGAACAGCAGCAGAATAAAGTCACCTTTTCCTTGACCTTATCTGCTAGCAGAAAGATAAGGGTGCAAAAAAAAAGTAGGGTGAGAGAAAGAAAAAAGATCTCTATATCACTTTTGCCTTCTAAAACCTATAAAAGTGTAGCTAATTGTAAGAAGGTAATAAACATCCAGAGTCCCAGTTTTAGGGGCATCTCAGAAATATAGTTTATTTCCAGTTGCTCTAGATCTAGAAGGAAGGTCGAAGAGAGGAATCAATCCACAATTTTCACTGTAGAGTCAATATCCAAGAATAGAAAATGTTTATAATGCTTGTATAACCATTCCATGTTTAAATTCCTTGAGCTAAGATTGTGGCACATGTAAATATTTGTATAAATAGATATATCTCATTACATATATATACATGTAATTAATATTCAGACAAAAGGCAAAAGTATAATTGGCTAGTTCAATTTAGATCCTGGGTTTGCATTAAGTGTGTGATCTTGCACAAGTTATATAACTTATGTGAACCCTGATTTTCTCATCTACAAAAGGAGAATTACAATAGCAACATCTACTGGAGTTGGTATCAATAATGAATGAACCAATACCTGTTGAAGTGCTTATATAGTATCTGATTCACTGTTTTTGTTGCCACTGCTGCTGTTGTATATTGGAATCAGATGCCTCACCTCCATGGCTGAGGTTTGAAGTCCAGTTATGAAATTTACTATCTTATACTGTGGGAAATTTACTTAAAATTTCTCTGCCTCAGTTTCCTCATATGTAAAATTGAGATTTTCCGTCACCTAGGGTTGTGATAAGAAATGCATGAAATAATACATGTAAACTGCTCAAAACAGTGTCTGACACAAAATAAGTTCCAGGCTATTTTTAAACACAGCTTACATTTAGTCATTGAATTTGATTTAACAATATCAGTCTAGGCAACATTTTCCTTTTGAAGATTTAATACAAGGTCTTTCTTTGTTTTTGCAGTCCTGAGAAGAAACAGAATAAACTTATCCTGTTGATTATATCTGATAGATAGAAATTGCATTATAAATTGTCTCAGGCATGAAACTGTCTAGACTGGTACACAATACCCATGTACCATCCAGATATGATATGATGAATAATATATGTAAAATCTTTACTACCAGGACAGTAGATGCCAAATGATACAAATTCTACGATGCAATACCACTAATTTTTGTCTCTCAAAATGAGGGAAATATGACAATAGAATAAATCAAGAAAAAAAAAGATACATTTGAGAGTCTGATTACAAATTGATTTTATTAAAGTCAGGATTGTTTATAAGAAAAAAAATTTAGTCATAACTGGAAAATTTAAGAAACAATCCCCACTTTGGAAGATTGCTCAGTTTAGTGGAAATGATTTTGTTATTAGAAAAACCAGCCTGCATTCAAATCCCCATTCTGCCACTTATTGTCTGTGTGACTTTAGGCTTATTAACCTTCTGGGCTTTCTTCCATTCTAATATGGGGGTTACCTTACCAGGTTCTTGGGCAAATTACATTTAAATATAAATACATGCTTGCTTATATCTTTAGCAGGCATATCTTCCAGAGTTCTTTTAATTCTAGGATTCAGGAAACATTTTACATTAAATAATTTTGTACCCAAAACTTATTATCAGAACAGATTGTATGAGTTTATGACCAATATTACAATTTAAGATTATAAAATAAAATGTAAATACAATCTCAAGATAAACTGAAGAAATACACTAGGCTTACAAATAATGGAAACATCTTTATTTGAAAATCTAGGTAATATTCAATCAGCTTTGATTGTCAGTTTTAGGCGCTAGAGGATCTGTAAGCACCTCAGTGTTTGAAACCCAAGTTTTGGCATTTAGTACTTTTTTGATATTTAGCAAGTTATTTAACCTGTTAGCTTCAGTTTCCTCACTTGTGAACAGGGATAATTAAATTGTTTATCACAGCATCAAACAAGCACCTAGTGCCCAGTAAGTCTCAATCAATGTAAACAATTATCTTCATCATGATCATCATTAAGCATCTGTTACATATTTTAATCTGTTTGAGGGTTCAACTCAAACCTGTACCTGACATAGATAGTTAGGTCAGTGCTCAAAAAGTACCTGACATAGATTGTTAGGTCAGTGCATTATTGCTTTGTTAAATAAGCCAAGATATTTTCATATTTATAACTTGACTTGGAGACTAGTTATCTATATCATTTTGACTCAAATTTACACTTATTGTTTCTAAATATATACTTTTTTAATTTGAAAGGCAAAACAACATAGTGGTTAATGATAAATAATTAAATAGCATTTACTGTGTGTGTTTTACTCATTTAATAATCACAACAACTATAGATAGCAATGCGGTCATTATCCTCATTTTACAAATGTAAAAACTGAAGTTTAGAGAGATTGCTTCAAGGTCACCGGTGGAAAGCAGCAGAGTGATGACTCAAACCTAGGCAGCATGGCCCAGAGTTGGTACCAACACCACCACATAGTGCCACCTGTCGGACTGCAGCTCTAGAGGAGTGCTGACTTGGGTTTCAGTCAGCCCACACCTTAACTGGACAAATTATTCAGCCCCTCCAAGCCTGAGGGTTTTTTTTTTAATCTATAAACGATTACAGTAATAATTAGAATGTTAGAGAATTTTATCCTCCAGAATTCAACGGGGTGAGAATAGACTAGTTCTCACCTAAAAAATCAATTGTAGTAAAAGAAAAATGTCTTTCCAGAGAGATTCAGGAAGGAGGCAGAGATGCAGGGTGAGAGCAGCATTTTGGGGGTGCACACATGTTAGCTTCATGGGAATAGAAGGCAAAAGTAAGGAAGGACCGTGACCATGGGGAAACTTCCTGATCTTTAGACAAGAGAGAGAAAAAGATATATATATATATTTCCCGCAGCTACCATGAGTGGTTAAATTTTGACAGTTGTGACCAAAATGACTCATAGGATTGATGTTGGGGAGCACTAATGAGTAGAGAAACACAGCGAGTATGTTTAAAGGGAGCTTAGATTGGTGTATAAAATTATTGACTGTTGAAAAGATGTCAAAAGATTAATTGAAAAGAATTTTTAAGATGCTACATTTTGGGTATTTTTTTTTTTTAATGAGACTGAGAAAAGATTAGAATTCTTTATTGGTACCTTAGATTATGACAGAAATGGGGTGACATGGATCCCTTACATATAGTTGGGTTACATGATGAGATCTATAACCCAGAACTTTCAATCCAACTCGCTGTACTCAGCATTAAAATTATGCTGTACTTGAGCCAAGAGTACATGTCATCTTTTTGTTTTTCTGTGGAGGGACATCAACGAAACTGAATTTGGGCTAATTACGGATGTGTTTAGAATGCACTGCTGGAGACAACACATACCAGAAAGAGAAACACAACGATCAGCACCATAAACATTTATTTAATTGAAGAACTCTAAAGAAGTACTTTATCAAATTTCTAACTGTACATGAGTAATAATCAAGTCTCAATGGAGAACTAATTTCTGAATAATTTCAATTTCTCTTCAGGGAATGTTAGTGCCAGATAAACTTGCACCCCTGAGAATGTGAGAATGTGGCCAGTGGCCGAACTTCCATTGAATAAAATTTTATTGTTTTTGTTTTTAATCACTGGTTTGGACAAATTATGATATATGTATTTTTTTTAAACTTGAGAAATTCATGTAAAGTATCAAATGGAGGAAGATGACTTGGTCATTTTTGGAACATGACCCTAAATTCTCTACAGAGCCACCCTTGGAAGCAGAAAATGCTAGGTGTGAATCTAGGCTTAGAACTGGGGTGTTTGCATAAATTCAGCTCCACCAAAATGTTCCTGGGGTGGATTAAGAAATCGTTTCTGTGCATATTTGAGAAAGAGAAAAGTGGTGGGTTTTTCAGCCTGAAAATTAACTTCTATAATCTATCAGCAATACACTGAGTCTTGAAAAATCAATAACAATTGCATCACATCTGCATAGGAGCTTTACATAGTAAAGATATATTGACTAACCTTGGTTTTCATCACAAAATCAGAGACACACCTGAGCTCTTGTTAGTGACACGAAGACAATTTGAGAGGATAAAAGAAGTGATTCCATCAGCCTCGGACATGATGGAACTTGGAAAGCTAACTACCTGGGGACAGGAACACTGCAGATGTGCCTCCGCCCCTTGGAGGTGTGTGCCTATCGTATGAGGTCGCCTCTGGTGGAGATAAGTAGGTTCTCCTATCCTGATCACAGGATACTCAGAATTACACTGGAGATTCATCTTTATTATTTGCTTTTCATGTGGCAAAGTCAATGTCACTCTTGGATGTTTCTCAGGTGTGGTATGAGTGCCTAGACTGCCGAGCATTTCGGTCTTAGGAAGTGGCCCTACATTGGCTTAGATGTGACAAAGAGTGACATCTAGTGGTAAAGTATAACTGTGAGCATATTTACCCTATGAACATAATCCCTCTAAAGCTTTCCACCGTCAAGGACCCTGTACTCAAAGGGATTATATACCCCCCTAATAAACATACTCCAAAGTTGTCATTGCCCAGCTTCAAGATCTGGAAGAAAGAAATTTGAGGCACTCCTCCAGACTGAGTCTTACAATATTTCCAGAGGCATGCTAATATAAGAAGGGAGGGCAGGAAGATTGGGGTGCGGATTGTTAGAGCTCTTAGATACACCAGATAGATCTATCTGTCTGATTTAAGAATAATGAACAAAACGAAGAATTTATATTCCTCAGAATTTAATGTTGAGTACGTATGTGAGCAGGGGAGGTAGTGCCGTATGTTCAATACCAGTCAGAGTGCAAAAATAGTTTTTTCAATGGTCTTCACATCAGAATGTAGGTACAACAGTGGTAGATACATAATATTTATAAAGTAAGGTAGTGGAAACTATCTGATGGTGCATTGGCAAAGGGTTGTTGGCTTGTCTGCAAGTTGCGTTCCCATGGCAAGCACAGTGTGGTGTGTGTGTGTGTGTGTGTGTGTGTGTGTGTGTGTGTGTATTTCCAATAATTAAATACATATTTATTAGGGAAGATGGCAATAAACTAATCTCCATCTCAGTGAAAGAGAACAGAAAAGAAAAGTGAAATAATTACAGCTAAAATTTATTAAGAAAATTATGGTGCAGTTAAATTTCAGTCAAGTGTTTTGTGTGTATTTTCTCATTAAATTCCTACATGATGCATTTGAAGTAGGTACTGTTATTATCTTCATTTTACAGATGAAGAAATGTGAATTCTTCTTTCCTAAGATGCAGAACAGGCACTAAAATATCAGCAGCAATATTTGTATTCTGGTCTTTCAGATCCCCAAGTTCGTGTTCTTAGCTCTGAGCTGAAAGATGTCATAAGAATTATCATCACTTTCTGGTGAGATATTAACTATTCTACTTTGAAAAGTTTGGCCATTAAGTGTCCTTATCTAAATCCTATTAAAATCAATTGAATTTCAATTAGGGCTTAATATATTGTAACACAAATAGTTTGAACCTGCATTTGTTTCTGCTGTGCACGTATGTCTGAACACTTTAACATTCCTTTGATTGTTTTTTCTTAGAAACAATTCAGCAGTTTCACTGTGCTGTTGTCCTAATGTATACTATAATGAATAACGAAACACTTGTGTGAGTACTTCCTAGTAGATCATTGTAGTAATACTGTGCCATTTTCATGAATTAAGAATTCTCTTCTCATAGCTATTTTAATTTTAGGGAGAAAAAAATCATTTGAAAATATCAACAAATAATACAGGAAGCAATTGAGAAAATTAAACAACCAGTCAAAATAAATACATAAGTCAATCAATCAATCAGTCAACTAGTTAATAATTCTGAAAAAAAATCTAAAGAACTACATATTCAAGCTAGGAGCAGAGAATATGCTCAAAGAATATAAAAAAGGGGAAAATGACTCTGATTTTATGAAAATTTTAAAACTTTTTTATGAAAAAATACCATAAGCAAATCTATTTAAAAAATTGATTTGGAGTGGAATTGCATTTTAGAAGACAGAGGTTTAACAAATGAGTTATTTTAAATTGAGAACAATGGGGCAATTTAATAGCAAAATAGACAAAGAATATAGAAAAACCAATTACAAAACAAAAATACAACAGCTACTGAAAATATGTAAAGATGCTTCAAGTCACTAGTAGATGAGGCCCCTCAATGGATTAACAGCTTTTAGATTGGCCAAAAATAAAACAAAGCAAAATAATACAATAACTGCTATTGTTCGCTGAGATATGAGCAAAGAAATACTGTCACAAATGGCTGAAAGATATATGAATTTTGGCAATATCAATTAAAATAGTGTATACTTTCATCTCTGTATTCCATCTTGGAGCCTATCAAATGAAAATAAAAGTATTACTAAATAAAAAGCATGCTTAGTTTAGCATTATTTTTATTTGGAAAAAAAAACTGAGGAACAAAGTAAACATTAACCAATAGAGGAATATTATGGTTAGTTCATATCACACAATACTATGTACCATTTAAAATAATGAATTAGGGCTATGCCAATTAGCTTCGAGGGATTTCCATGAATTCTCCGTGAGTGATGAAATCAAAATGTGTATAATATGGCATCATTTTGTAAAACCAAAAAAAGCATTATCAGAGTTATTTATTGAACACTTGTTTATCTAAGACACTCTCCTAGAGATTAGTTCAGGGAGACAAAGAAGTGAATTACTGGTATTGTAAAGCTACAAGACCAACATACAACAAGGTAAACAAGATAATGTAACCTGGGTCTCCTTTAAAAATGAGTGATATAAATAGAGCTATGGTTTCCAGTGAGTAGTTATAAAATGTTCCGAAATCCATGTGTGGATCGAGAATAACCAGGACCCAGAGAAACACGGTTTTTCTAAATTTCTTAGGTCAGCTGCTTTTTCCCCCCACCACTTTTCTGTAGTGAGTTGATATCAGTTTCTATGTAATGCGTGTTTCCTGGTTGCACAGTATGTAGAGGCAAGTCCTTTACATAGAAAATATTCCCCTATTACTAGTGATGATTAATAATAATATGACTTATTTTATCTCAATATTATAGAAGCTATATTTCTAACTTCTGTGTTCTTATGAAGCTCTGATTGTTTATTTATGCCATCTCATTGTGTGCTTTATTCTTACTTACTCTGTGCCAGGAACCCATTTGTATCAGGACTGTGCTCTCATTTCCTTTTATCTTGTGGGAGACAGCCTCAATGTGACCTCCTCTCCTTGCTGGCAGCCCGTGTTGTAAATCATGCTACCTAATCCTTGGGTACCACTCATTGGCATCCAGTCTTAACATTTGCTATAGCCCTGTAGTGAAGTGCATATTTTCCATTCTCTCCCTGTATAGACCTAGGCTTCTTCTAGTCCATCAGTCTCCTCCAAATTCCCATGTCCCCTGGAAAGCTCCATGATCTCCATATGTCTCCGCACACTTTGGACTGCAGTTCTCAATGAGGCTGCGGAACTGTCACCTGGACACTGCCCATAGCTATTGCTGTAGCACCTTATTGGTCACAGTTTGCAGCCCCCTCCACAAAACCCTTTACTCTTGGAATTTTCCACAAATTCTGTATGCTTTCTATTATGATGGATCCCCATTTTTAATTCCCCTAGGGAAAAATGCAGGGATATAGGGTGCCTGGGTCTTTCTCACGAGCCCACCAGCATCTCCTTCCTTGTTCCACCCAGTCTGCTAGTACAATTCTCATCCCCTATGAGTTGGAAAGCGTTCTCGTGTCATCACACACTCTTCCTACCACCTGGCTCTGTGTGTAAGTTCTTCAGATTCTGGCTTCCTGGATCCCCAAATGCTACAATTCTGAGGAAACCCACACTCCTCCAGGTAAAAGCCTTCCTTTAGAAAACATTGTTTCTCTTTAGGTTTTCAAACCTCCTTCTGAATTAGAGTTCTTAGTTCTGGGATTTTTCTGCATGGAATGTCACAAAATGATTCACCTCACTTTAAGTTGTTATGTTCATTAAACAGCTATATGTTTTCTATTTTACACAGATGATAAAAGAGGGAATTGATTCTTTAAAAACTTGAGAATAGAATATTTATTAGCTATTTGTAATTGTTCCTTGTTTCAGAATTGATCATTATCAGAAATGAGGTGAATTATTTTCAGTCACCCTAGGGCAGCCACTATTGTTGCCGGAATGGCAGAGCCAGGAGCCAGGAACCGTGAGAAGTGGGAAGCAAAACTCTGCTGTTTCTAAACAATGTACAACTACAGACATACACAAATATGTAAATGTAGATGCATATACAATCACAAGAATAGTCATGCCTAGAATATGCTACCTGCTCTTATGCAACCTCTGGTCTCAGAACCAAATCCCCATAACTACCATTATTTCCCAGAATTATCTTAGGGCATCTCACATATTGTCATACATACATGGCTCTAGGCTGCAGTTCATCTCCAGCGCCTTCTCATATTGTCTGCTGCTGTCACTCTGAAGCTGGTACAGGTGTCTTGCTAAAGCCATGGCTAGTAGCTCCTGTCCAGGTTCTGTGTGCTCATTTCCATGGACCTCAGCCAACCTGCTGAAGGGAGAAACCCCCCTCTGGTACCTCAGTCTCAGGACACCAATTCCCTGTGCTCTCAGCATCTCAAGGACAGGGTGTAAGAAAACAGCTTTTTCAGCTCTATCATTTTCTCATTGGGGCCTTCCTCTAATGGAGTTAAAGGCAAAAATCTCCCTGGGGTGGGGGTGGGGGGACAGGAAAGAAGGGCAAGGCCATCTTAGCAAGAGGCAGCTCAAAGCCCACAAAATCATCCATCCCCATCAACTTGTCACTGCCTTATTGGAACAAGATGCAAATACCCAGCTTACTCTTATAATAAGAGTTTTTCCCTGAGAAGGTTTCTTCGTCTCTTTTTGCAGAGAGGTCCCTAGAGGGTTTATTGTGCTAGTCTTCTGAACTTACTCGTGTTTGAAATTCTAAGGTGCAAAAAACATGAGTTCAAACTTGGATTCCTGCTATATGCTAGCATTAAATGTCATTGCTAAACTATGTCCCTAACTGTTTGTCCTCTAGGACTGTGGTTTCGCTTTGTATCGACTATGATAATCTTCTGGTGGGCAGGCCAGAAGTAGTTAGGGAGGTGCTTTCATTGTTTTAAACTAAATTTCTATGAGTAGCATAATAATTGCAGGATTTTTTTTTCTTTTCTTTTCTTGGTTTGTTTCTGGATTAGGAAATGGAGACACAGAAAGGTCTCAGCTAGTGCTCTTTACATCACCTCATGGCACTTAACATGAATCTGAACTAATAGGACTCAACAGATACTCAATGGCCTAAATGTCTATTTGATTTTCTAACACAGTCTGTGTTCATTTTCTTTCCAAATTGCTCTACAAAGATTCATTGCAAAGCCTTCATGGGAAGTAGCCAGTAGTGTAGAATAATATATAACCTTGAGGTCAGGGAAATTGCATGAAAAATCATAAAATATACTCATGAACATGAAAATCTGAAGACAGTTTAAAAGAAAACAGAAAGCAAAGGCATACTCTGAAACTGTGAGAAAATTTTAGTATCCCTTTTTTGAAGTTACAACCTATAAAAACAAAGATGAAGTATATTTATTTTATTTAATATTTTCCCAATTTGAAATCAATTCTTTAAATTATTGAACTATATAAACAAAGATATCTCACTTCTGATTATTTATTCATTATCTGCACTAAAAATTACCTTCTACCATATATTTCAATCTAGAAACCTGAAAATCTCTAGCATTGTTATTTTCACATAAATAGTATCTTTTGTTGAAAATCGGGTTAAACAAAAAGAACAAAAGCTAAATTATAATTCCACCCACTATTAGTATTTAATACAGTATGTGGTTTTCTACGCATATATCTTTAAAAATAACTGGGAGTATCTTGTGATCTTGTGGGTACCACTTTGTAACCCACTTTTCCATTTAAACCCACATTGTAACATGTAGGGGTTTAATAAAATATGTTTTTGTGACATATTTTAAAGGCCTTGGTTAAAGTTGCTTTCTTCTAGAGAGGTTTTTCATTTGTTTTGGGGGCCCATCAACTCTAAATTTATTTGAGATATTTTGGACCACACAGGTGACATGAACTGGAACTCCAAACTAAGGACCAGCTTTGGGGCTCTGCTCTATCTCCCCAGCCTCACAGAAACAGGAAAGTTTCCTCACTGTCCCCTCCTTAAAAGTTCCCCCCACTCTTCCCCTCCCCTTCCTTCCCCTCCTCCTCCTCCTTCTCTTCTTTCCTCTCTCTCTCATATGATCCTTCCTACTCTGATGGTGTAGTCCAGGGGTCGGCAAAATTTTGAGACAGAAATGCCAATGCTGTCCCTCACAACAGCCATAAAACAAATGAAATCACCATTATGTGAATAATATCCTTTAAAAATTTTATAAATGAAACTATGATAGTTTTATTTTCATTTTCAGTTTTCCTTCAGAGCCATATGTACGTACCCAAAGAACTGCAGGTGGCTCGTGAGCCGAAGTTTGCCAACCCCTGATGTAGTCCATTGGGGTGTCGTGATGAACTCCCCATTCGGGGTGGATTCCATGTTTTACTTTCTGTCCCCAATCCATTCATAAGGCTGAAATTCAGATATACAAGGCTCAGCAAAAAAAACTCAAACCAAAAAAAATTGGCTTTAGCACTCAAATATCCACTAAGATTACTGGTTTTTAGTTTGTTTTTGGCCTCTACATTTTCTCCCTTTTCTGCCAGCTTAGCAATGCAGTTAAAACACATTTAATATTTTATTCAGGATTTGACTTGTTTTAATCAAAAGAATTGTTTTTTGACTCTATTCTGCCTTTGGACAAAAATGAAGGTCAAGAATATTTACTTTGAAAGGTTAAAAACATATCATGTATACTTACATTTTCATCCCTCCTAAAACTAAATGATCCTTTAATTAATTGAAATATTTATGCAATAACAGATTATACAATTGAGGATTCTGCTCCAACCCCACTTTTGATGACCAGCTAGGATTCTGGTCACCGATTCCAACGGGTAGGGCTTTACCCCCACACCAATAAGAAACTTCTCTGACACTCACTAGGTATCCTACAATGTAACTCAGTGCTGACACTGTCTACCTGGCGATCACGTCAGATCGCACATGTGAAGGACTCAACCCATGAAACTGCTCCCCCGACACACACACACTTCAGATGGGTCATCAGGTTACCCACAACTTCTAGTCAACTTGGCTACAAATTGGAGGTTCCATCGAACCCCTCCTCAGGTTTGATTACTTTGCTAGAGCAGCTCACAGAACTCAAGGAAACATCTATTTACATTTACCAATTTATGAAAGATACAAGATACAGATGAACAGCCAGATGAAGAGATACATAGGGAGAGATCTGGGAGGGCCCCGAGTTTCTGACCCTGTGGAGTTGTGAGTGCATCACCCTCCTCGTGTGTGGATGTGTTCATCCACCTGGAAGCTCTTCGAGCCCCATACTCTTGAGATTTTTATGGAGGCCCCGTCACATAAGTATGATCAATTAACCCCATTTCCAGCCCCTCTGCCCTCTCTAGAAAAGTGGAGGTAGGGGGTGGGGGCTGAAAGTTCCAAGCTTCTAATCATGCGTTAGTATTGCTGGTGAATAGACCTCATCCGGGACATAGCCAGGAGCCCACAGAGTCACCTCCTTAGAACAAACAATGCTACTAATGCTCATATCACTTAGGAATTTGCCAAGGTTAGAGGAGCTGTATCAGGGACAGGGTCAAAGACCAAACGTTAGAACATGAGATGCTTCGAGTGCTCTTGTCACTTAGGAAATGATAAGTTTTAGGAGCTCTGTGCCAGGAACTGCGGACAGAGACCAATATATATTTTTCTATTATCTCACACAATTATTAGTCAAATTTCTTTATAAGCCTATATATAAGCTCATAATGTTAATAATTAACGTAGCAACTGTAATTTGAACACTTGTGATGTGTCAGACACATATCGTTTTTATTAATTAATAGATTATTGTTTGTGGAGTTTTAGGTTTATGGGAATACTGGTGGAAAGTGCAGGATGTCCCCACATATCCCCTCACCTGCCAACTCCTCCTCCTGTTCCCTAGTAATACCTTGCATTATTTGTTACAACTGATGAATCGATATTAATACATTAGTTTTACACATATATCTTTTGATATGTGTTTTTGGATCCTTTCAACAACTAGACAAGATAGATATAATCCCCATTTGAAAAGTCAAGAAACTATGAATATTAAATCTGGATTCACTAAAAAATGTGTAAGAACAAGGTCTTGGACCATTATATTTAGTTTTCCTTCTATTTTGCCTACTTTGAGTAATCTTATATTTCAACTTTTTTCTGTCTTATAAAATGTATGGTTGACATTACATATTATCCAAAAGAAATTCACAGTAGGAAATAATTTTATCCTAAGAGCTCATCTTTAGAACTAACATGCTTATTTTGTATGACTACTAGATCAGGACACTAATTGGTGGTTGCCTCTCCATGTGATCACATTTGCAATATTAATTACTAATACTAATTATTCTACAAATACTCTGTAGTTTAATTGAGTTTTATTATTACAAGCTTAGCTCTTTGTCTAATGACAATATGAACATAAAAATAGCAACTATGCTCTGCTTCTTTTTTATAATTCAAGTTATTCATTTCCTTCTAGTAATGTAGATTGTTCTTTTCATAACTTCAACCGGTTTTTTTTTGGCAGTTGGTTATAATTTTGTTTAATAACAACAATAGGTTGTTATTAAATATAACAAAAATATTTAATATACTCCCCCAAATATACTACCCTATCTATAAATTAGTGTTGTGTATAATGGTAGCCATGGTAAACCTATGGCTTTTATTTCTTATTTGGAAAGTCATTTTATACATAAAGATGGCTCAAGTACAATCTATATAAATAGTGGTTTACATTGATTTGAATATCAGTATCAGAACTGATTATATTTTAATGCAAAAATGTTCAATATTGTTTTTTTTCTGGTAAACGTGTTGTATCTCATTTATTTTAAGCATGCGACATACTGGTGGATGCCAGGTTCTAAAATCCCCTCTCTCAACAGTTTTGGTCCAACAACAACTCCTGTGAGATTCTTGGCATGCTATGACATGCAATGCAGTACGCCTAAAGGCAATGTGCCCAAGTCAAATCTTTTGTATGTTCCATTGTACAACCATAATTGATTCCCTGTAATAGTCTATGATGTTAAAAACATGATACATTCTTTCATGTGAAATAAAAATTAATTGACTTAATTATATATTTCATCTTACAGTGAATGGACATCCAATACTCAAAAGAGCTAACATCCGGATTGTTGGCGATTTAGTGTGCAAATCTATGAGAGAAAGGAAAATGAGACAACAGTATTTATCTTGAGAAGTAGAACAATGTTTTCAATATAATGTTGTTATCTTAAGAGTTGAACCTGTCTACCCAAAGAGATAAGTTAACATTGGCCATGGATTAACTCGGTATCAACAGGGAAAAATGACGAGCATCTTTGCATATTCAAGGAAGGTCTTCGACAAGTAGGTCAATAATTTCTAAATATCTTTGGGTGAACCATTCATGAGATACTCTTCATTAAAAAAAAAAAATCTGTGTTTTGAAGTTGAAATCACAGTGTCGCGCATTCCTTTCACTGGACTTAAATTCATTTTGTTCCATTACCAATAAATGTCATAAAGAAACTTTAAGATTCTTATTTTCAAAAACTCGCCTAAATTTTTTGGAAATGTTTTCTCAAAAGTACTTTAAACTACATGATTTTCTTAGTGTATTCATAGCATTGTGTTTCCCTATTCTCCTTGTTCACCCTAAGGTGAAATACAGAGTCAATATAGAATATTACTTATTACCTGCCTTAGTTCAGAAAGGATTGGGCCTCATGGCTAATGTCAGTTCCTTAAGAATCTTTAATTTTATCTATCTATCCAATATTCATCCATCATCCCTCACTCCTTCTCTCTTTTAATGGGCTTGGAAACCAAGCAAAGGAGCAGTGGTTGAAGGGACAGACTGTGAACATAGCATAGAAACTAGATATGAGTAGAGGCAGGGAGTACATGACAAGTGTTCCATTTTTACAGTTAGTACCCTGGATTTATTACTTTTGTAATTGACTCCTTGATTTTAAAAAAATCTCTATCCATCTACTCCATGCAATGGACTTTACTGTAGAATGCATATGGAAGTTATTAGAATGAAATCTTTAGAAAAGTCAATTACAAGAATCATGTTCAGTCAGGGCCTCACCAAAACCAGAACCAAGTTGGACTCAAAAAACATGCTGATACTCTAACTAGAAAATGTTAGCAATAAAATATTTGATAGGAGGATAAAAGTGATTACTAGCTCTGTGGAGAGGTTAGCTTATAGCAATTGAATTATTCATAGTCTCCCTGTTGATAATTGAGTTTCATTTTAAAGAAAAAAGTTTGTCTTTATTTCAATACTGAAGAAAGTTATAATGCACAATTAAAAAGAAAAAGAATCAAGCATGAGTTGAGTCACAGCATGGTGACAGATCATCAGCCTACTTTTTTAAATAGCATTTTTAATTTAAAGATTTGGCAAAATTTCTGCCACCACTATTCAAAGAAATTGGGAGAAAAAGCATAGCATTATAATGAAAGGCACTTACAAACTAAAATACAGGATTTCCTGAGTTTTGTATAATGTGTGTTACTATTTCAAAGGGCGAACCTATTTATAAGAGAAAACAATATAAAACAGTAGAAAAAAATCACCATACCCAATGAAACAAAAATTAAGTTATGGTTCTGACAATTAGGGGAACAGCAAAGAAGTTTGTTTTTCTTTTAATATAACTAAATTTTTCTTGCCTCATGCTTCCTATATTTGACCATTATTCTTGATTTTTTTTTTGTTTGTTTTTTTTGTTTTTTTTTTTTTGTTTGTTTGTTTTTTTAGCAAACTGAAGTAGGGCTACTGAATGTCTTTTGGAGGTGTAATTCAACATTAAGTTCAGTTACAGTAAGTCACTCTAGAGCTGTAGAAGACGGAGTAAGGTCAGGGAAAAGAAGCCTTTACTTTTCAATAGTTAGTTTCTATATAAAAATTGGCACTTGGTGCTCATCAAAGAACAAGAAATATTGGAGATGCTGTAAATGTCCGTTGTGTTTCAGAGCCAACTACCTGATGGAAGTCATCACTTATATGTAAATGATCTGTCAATCGTTTGCCGCCGTTGGTGATCACTGGACTGTGAAGGGTATGTCTTAATAAGAACAGAAGCTCTTCACAGACTTTGATTTACTGGAAATAAAATAGAAAAGTCCTCTGAGACTATAAAGGACACTTGTTTCAGATAAAATGTCTAGACAGTAGCAATATATTTAGGGCTTTTATTATAGCAAAACTGCAAATTAGAATGGAGTGGTGAGAAAGTTCCTGTGACCCAGCTGAGTTCTAAGATCTGGCTTCTGACTAGAGCCATATAATTTTTCAAATAGCTAAGCAAAATTAAATAAAAGTGCATTAGGACAAAAGAAAACAACGAAAATAAAGGTTTAGGTTGGTTACATCTTTTAAATTGTCTGTGTCTTATGTTTTAAGTTTTCTTATAAATCTATATTTTTCTTAGTAAATATAGCTACTAGAATAATCAAGAGTCAGGCTTTCATGATCCTACAATACAGATTACTTCTCAGAAAATTTGGATCCAAGAGGACTTTTTTCCTTGTATCCATTTCTTTTCCCAACATCCAATCCAAAACACAATGGAAATAACTTAATTCTGTGTAACTATTAATATTTTTAGTAAGGTTATTAATAACAATAACATTGAATTTGCAAAATGCTTTAGAATTTGCAGTGTCCTTTCACTTAAGTGTGACTTATGGAAACTTTAATAGTGTTAAAAAATGATGAAAGAAGACAATTTAGGTGACATAAACTTTAACACTTCATGAAGTGGACAGTCTTCATTCAGAGAACAGAAAAATGGGGTGGAGGTAGGAAACTTTTACAGGATAAAGAATAAAGAAAAGGAAGAGGGAAAAAAATAGGAAAATATCTGATTGCCTGAGGCCCCATAGTCGACCTTGTTTGGAGTGAGCAGAAACAGAAAAATAAGTTTAAAGCCCAGAGTTGGCTTGGTGTTTGTGGATCGGCTGACTGAATATACACGTTTCTGGTCCAGGGACACGCAAGTTACCTAAGTTTTGATTTGCTGACGGCACATCTCAGACAGGAGCGGCTCCATCTTGGGCATAGAAATTTATTTCATTAATAGGTAGACCAAAAGATTCGAAGTACAGCATAGGGACTATAGTCATAATATTATAATAACTATATAGTGCCAGGTGGCTACTAGACTAATTGGGGGGATTGCTTTGTAAATCATATAAATGTCTACCCACTATGCTGTTCACTTGAAACAAATATAAAATAAAATTGTATGTCAACTCTAATTGAAAAAAAATAGGTAAACCAAATTTTTAACTGCTTTCTTAGCACACTATGGCCAGTGAAGGACATCAGTTAGGGTAGGTAACAGCTTTGAAAAAAAATCCAAAAAAATCCCATTGGCTTAAAATACTAACAATTTCCATTTTGCTCACTTCACAGTCCAAAGTGAGTCAGCAGGGACTCTGCTCCATTTATTTATTTTTTTTTAGAGATTGAGGCTTTTTCCAGCTCAATAGCTTTGCCATTCATTAGGGTCAATACTACAGGCAGTAGACAGAAAAGAGAAATCGGAGAGAAGCATACTGACTTCTTTTCTTCATTCTGAACTTGGAACATATCATTTTTACTTACAATCTATTGGTGAGAACTTGTCACCTGGTTTCATCTAAATTCATGGAGACTAGGAAATATGGTATAGTTTTACATCAAAGAAGAGAATATTCTACTTTCTGCCATAAGAAGTAAATTGCACTTCTCATTATTTTAGGGAACAAGAAAAACTTCAAGTGGTCTCCCTTGGACAGTCATCATTCTGGTTTAAAATTTTATCATGAACATATTCAAATAATTCCATCTTTTTTTAGTTCCTCCAATATTTTGATGTTGATTCCTTTGTACAATTAATTCGTCAAGAATCCTGAAATTATTTAACATCAATTTAAAGGGAAAGCATTTTTTTTTAAATTTCTTCGATATGTGCTTTTCTTTTTGGAAATTGAAGAACTTTGGGTTTTATTTTTGTTTTGGATTTGTTATTCAAATAAAAATCATATCAATAATCATTTTAGCAACATGTTAATAAGAACCATTATTTTTATACAAAAACTACCCATTTCCAGTTTGGGGAAATATACTATGAGGAATTAATACTTGCAGAGCAGTGGAGGGAGACATAGAATTTACCATCTTCAAACTTTTTTATATAAACAACCAAAAAAAGAAAGTATGATAAAATGATGCTAAGGTAAGATGGGCATGCCATCTCAGAAGCAATTCTTCATTTTATTTCAGTGGGAAGAATATTGAGGAATTAAAATTTATAATTTTTAAGAATGATTTTTAAGCAACTAAGGGGAAAGAGGAAGAAAAAACTTAAAGAACAAAATTCTAAATAGGGTTGCTGAAAGTTTTGAACAAATGTACTAGCTTAAATCTGCTTCCTTCGAGTCTGCTACTTCTTGGATAAATGCTCAAAATTTCAAGTCTTGGGGTTATTAAAAATATTCCATATTGGACTTCTTCTATTTATGTTTCCTCCAACTTTTCTGAGCAGTCTTTGCATGTTTTCCACATTGTAAAGCATACATTTCTAAAATAATAATTAAGCAAAAATGATATTTTCAGCCTCCCCCATACAAAATTTTGCTTTGGAAATTAGTTATGTAGGGATAATTGGTGAGCACAGAGCATTTATCCTACTGGAATACCTCACAACATTGGGCCTGGACTGGTGGTTCTGAGATGGTGGGGTAGCTTCATGATTTTGGCAAGCCAGTTCCTGGGGTGGTAGAAGGAATGATTCATAGAACTCCTTCTGCAATCTGTTCCTTCTGCAATCCCAACATTTTTGAGTTGCCTAAATCTTTTAATAAATATCTTCTGATCAATATAGGCAGTGCTGCCCTGTGGTCTTCAATTAAGAATCCTGACCCATATATTCTCCCTCCATCTCTCCCTCCTTCTCTCCCTCCCTTCTTTCCTTCTACCCTTCCTTCTTTGCTAAATAATGTTAGTCCATAAACACTCTACCAATATAAAGGTATTTAAAAGTTAAGATGCATTTTTCAAAATGAAGATTTTTGATGCACTCCACGAGCATAAATGCCAGATATCGGATCTCCTGGCATGTCACACTGTCCCAAACAATCCCAGTTCTGCTTTCTCCCTGCATATCACTGAAGCTTCATCTTGGTTGAAAGTATATTTGATATCCTAAATGGTATTCCTATAAGTAATTCTCTATAGAAGAAAAGCCAAGGATATCAGAAAAGTAATTTTATTTTTGATAGTAGGATGATAATTTTATGAAATTCCGGAGTCTTGACAGTTGCTTATAATCCACAAAAATGAAAAAGATGCAATAGGAAAAGATTTATCAATTTAATCTTTCTGCATTTTGACAACATGTATATTAAAGACTAAACTATTCATAAATTGAGTGCAGTTTCAATGACAATGGTGAGTCTGAAAGTAAAATTTCTCATATAGTTAGATGACTAACAGAACATATATAATGGGACTTCATAATACATGAAATATGAATATGAGAAAAACTGATAGTGCCTTATGCAAATATAGGTCCTGTAGATTTTATCATAAACCATGATACCTGGCTAATCTGTAAGAGTCTGAAAATATATGTCTTTGAAACATCATTGGTGCTTCAGAATCTCAAATAGGTGATTTTCTTGATAGAAGTGTGAGTTTATTTGTAAAATTCCCTTGTACTAAAAGAAAAATATCAAAAGAAAAACAACCCAAAAAAATTATCAAAATAAAAATGTAATTATTTTACAGAATTGAATAACTGGGGCAGCATTACTTATAATACCTCAGGTCCCATTTTACAAAAATAAAAGCTGAAAGGAAGGGTTCAGTGAGGCCATACTGAAATTTAGTGCCTGAACTGGGCTTGGCATAGAATCGTCTGATCCCCAACCCTGTCTTCCTCATCTTATTCTACATCACCTCCTCAGGAGACAAAGTGAATGGATATTAAAAACTGAGAAAGAAAAAGGATCCACAATGCAGGCCCCAAATAGGCAACATCACAAAGAAACTATACCCCTACCTGCACCATGTGATGACTTCTCTAATAACCTACAGTCCTTTCTTGCATCCTCTTTTCCCTTAGGTTTTAGAATAGGTTAGCTAATTTGATCAATTAAATTGGTTCAAGGTGTTAATGGATCCTAATGGCTTCATCGATTGCCTTGCTTGCATTTTTAACAAGACCCTTCAATGATGAGTGACTAATGCTTAGGGCTTTAGATCTTGTATAAACCAGTAGAGGAACATCTTGATAACATTCATGGCACCACTGACTACCACTATCATTGAAACACAAAAGCATCCCTTTCTAGAAATTGTGTTTTGCCTGTTTGTTATGACTTTTATTACGTGATCCTCCTAGGATATACTTTGTGACTAGATGAGTATATCAACATGATATAACATTTCAGGTTTCATGAAGGGAAAGGCCTGCTTTAATCCTGACTGCCTGGCTAGCCAAAACTTTGAGATAAACAACAAAAAATTACATGTTTTTAAAAACTGGTGTATTTCATGTAAGGTAGTTTACTAATTCAGCTGAAGTTCAAACCTTTACCCATTTATTCTATGCTGTTCACTGTATACCTCCATCTTATTGCCCAATCTGCTGACCCCCCAGACAAGGCCAATTCTTGCCTTACCTCATGGCGCTTCTCCCGTTCTCTCCTTGTTTGCTCAGTTTAGCTAATCTTCTAGGCAACCAGCCCTAGAGCTACCTTAAAAACCTTTCCCAGAAAACTTTGTCATTCTTTGTGCTTGTTTCCCCTTTTGCCAGTGTGCATTTGCACATTTAGTTTTGTTCTTGATGTTATTATTTTGCACTGATTTATACTGTTCTCAATCAATTGTTTCAAGTGCATAACTTTTAACTCATGGGGGGCGGAGGAGAAGATTCCTGAGAACAAAGATTATGCCATCTGCCTAAACCTAGCACAGGTTTTTGAGAATACCCGTTGAAATAAGAGGTTCTTAAACTAGAGTGTTCAATTAAGCAGAATAGACTAGCAAGAGTTTTACCAAGAAATTCAAGGCTTTCTACAACAAACGCTTGAAAATACATAGAGAGTAGCAGGTCACAGAAAGGCTGATACAAAAAAGATATCTAAGTTGAGACAAGTATAAGAGAAAAAGGGGTATCAAAAATAACTAAAATTGGGCCGGCCGAGTGGCGCATTGGTTAAGAGCTGGTTTGGGGATTCCAGCGGCCCTGGTTCAGATCCCACATATGAGGGCCAGTGACACTGCCCTCTACAGCTAACAACAGCTCCACCTGGAGCTGGGCTGCGAGCCTCGGCGATGGTGTAGCTGCAGCCCCTGCTGCAGTGGGCTGCCATAGGCTACAGTGAGTGGCCGGCAGCCAGCGTGAGCGGCTGACCAGCGTGAGCTGCCAATAGCTGCGGTGAGCGACATCCAGAGGCCGTGGACCGATCTAACTCATCTAGGAAGAGCGCAATGATGATACCAACATGGGCCAGTGAAGCAACATCCTCTACAACTAGACCGAAGAACAAAAGGAGAGCAACTTGTCTGTTCCCCTTCCCCCATTCCCCAATGCTGTTCCGCTCCCCCAATTCCCCAATAAAATCTTTAAAAAAATAAAAAAAAAATAACTAAAATTATTTATTTGATTTTTAACAAACTAATTTTATTAATGTGGTGGAATTGTAAAATAATTCTATTGAAAACTACTTTCAAAATACAATAAAAATAAAACAATGTAACACACAAAAATATCTTCTTAATGATTATTTGAATATTACATAGAATATAAGTTCTTGGTGTTAATTCACATTTTTAAATCACATAATTTTATAAGTGACTCAGCTGTAGTTATTTAATACAATGCCATTGATATTTTTCTCAAATATGCTCTCATTCCTTTGATTCTCATAAAGTTGTTCAGTATTCTCCTAAATTGCATTTTATGGTTAACAAATTTATATTGATACATTCCATTAAATCTTCTCTGTAAATTATATTATTTTTGAAGTACAAAACACCTTTTATACATGCCAAGGTATCTGGTAAGCTCAGAGCAAATTATGCTACATGGAAAATAATCTCAATTGTAAATATTTTTTGTATTCACATATATAAATATTTCAACCCAAATATTTTCACAAGTATTCACTTTTAGTCTCCAGTTAGGGTTCATTATTTAATATTTTTACATGTAAAGAGTATATAAAACATGCTCTCAATATGATATTTTAAATTTTATCAACATTAGATTGTAAAGTCATAGGCAGTGTCAATTTCATTACATTCCAGAACATCACTTATCTAATTAAATATTAGAACTCCAACAACAGGGTGTTCCTACTAGTCAAAGTAAAATTAGAATATTAGAATTGAACCTTATACACCACCTGAGCTACTGTTATTTAATTTTATCACTTTCATGGTTTTATGTAAATAAATGTCAATGTCTTCCCATTTAGTAGTTTTGTCTCCAATAACTGCAACTCAATACAATCTTTACAAGATGGCAGTTTTTGACAACATCCTTTGTTAAATAGTTTTTAGTAAAGCTATCATACTGATTCCAAAGAAAATGAACGCAAAATCTAGAAGACTCACAAAAAGTTGATTTACAAAGTAGTTCTTTAAAGGCAAACATTTCAGAAATCAGATTGATGATAGGCAGCAAAGAGAGAAAGTGCATACTGCTAAACTGAAGTATCATTCGTCATTCATCATTACTTATCATTGCACTAAAGTCCCGCACCAAAGCAGGCTAATAATCTTCCAATCCATGAGCATGGTATATCCTTCCATTTATTTGTGTCTTCAGTTTCTTTCATCAAGGTCGTATAGTTTTTAGAGTACATGTCTTTTACCTCCTAGGATAAATTTATTTCTAGGTATTTTATTATTTTTAATGCAACTTTAAGATTGTTTTCTGAATTTCTTTTTCTGATGGTTCATTATTAATGTATAGAAATGCAACATATTTCTGAATATTAATTTTGTATGTTACAACTTTACTGAATTCAATTATTTATTCTAATAGCTTTTTGGTGGAATTAGTTGGAATTAGTTAGTATTATGTTGTGGTATGTTACCTCTATGCCCACATTCTTGAGAGTTTTTATCATAAATAGGTGCTCTATATAACCAATGCTTTACCTGCATCCTACTATGTTGAATATGTAATATTTTTATGTTATTCATTGTAAATATTTTATTATAATTTTTATTTAATCTTTAATTTATGTTATATAGATTATTTTAGTTTCCAAATACATGCTTTAATTTTTAAAAATTTCTCATTTCACATTTTAGAATTTTGAATATCTGTTAGTAAATTCATCTCCTGATTACTAAGCTTGTTAATTATTCCATAGTATTAGTTTTCTATTCATTTCTGTGTATTGTGTTATAAAAGACCCTTCTTAGTAGGAATGCTTTCTGATTGTTTATTGTTCCTTTCTCTTTTCCTTTCCCTTTCTTTAATCATCCCATCTTATTTGGTAATTGTGTACCCTGCCTTCCTTCATCCTGGTAGCATTTGGAATAATAGTGGTAGCAAAATATAAGTGATCTTGGAACTGTCATACGTCTAGTCATTTACCTAAAGGGAGGCTTGGTTCTAGTCTAAGTTATTGGCTTATGCTCCTTTCCTACAATACAGTGTGCAGATCTGTACAAACTGCAGCCTCAGATGGCTCCTGAAGTTTTATGGTCTGCCTTTATAGGCTTGATGGTCTTATTCCAGCCCCAGCTGAGCCAACTATTAGTCACCTCTGCTTGGAGCCCAGTAGGCTTGGAGCATCAGTCCTTGATTTGTCTGAGTTTCTGTAGGTATTGTTAAATATATATATATATATATATATATATATCTCACACACACACACACGCCTATCACTTTTATGTCTTTCAACTAGAGAAGATAATTTACAGTATGAACTGGCAATGCTATCTGGACTCCAAATTCAAATGAATATGTTAGATGCATGTTTAAGAGTTGTTTCTAGAGTAGATCAAAAAGTGACACATTTCCTTTTCAAAATATTTGCATATAAGAAGAGTTAGTTGGAAAGTAACAACAGAAGTCTTTTATCTAGCTCTATATCAGAGAACTATGAGACAAGAAAGAACAAAAACAAACAAGTAAAACAGAATCATGATATTAAATTTTAGGTGATGAGAACTTTTTGATCAAGATTTTGATAAAATCTCTGTGTTGGATCATACCAGGCTTTCCTCTTTCCAAAAAGGGTGAGTGACTCAGAAACACGAGGGGTATTGAAAAAGTCAGTAGTAGTAATGTTGAATGCTTACTATGGGTGAGGTCCCTCTAGGTACGTGGTCTTAATTCTCAAAATTACTTTATGAATATATTATTATCTTCATGATATGAAGACACTAATTGATTGATGCACACATCATGCAGTTAGTCTGAATTAGTGGAGAAATTCAGGAGTGCCTAAATCTAAGACTAATCTGAACTTAAATTATGGAACATGTGATTTCCCACACATTAAAACATAATAAAGGAAAATCGTTTTTAAAATCCACTGGGCTGATGTATCTTTTTTCCTTCACTGTAGCTAATCCTTTTACATTCTCCAATCATAATGTTCTCCATCCAACACCTCTTCCCCCTATTTCTCAGATTACTAAGAACACAGGCATTAACCTGTGGGAAACAGTATTTGTTCCTTGGCAAATTTCGAGTTTTATAAAAATCAACTAAAAAGGAAATCCAGAGGGAATGGAGACCAAAAGACTCAATTTCCTTCAATCACACTTCTGACTCTTTTTAGGTCCTGTAGCAGATGGACTTGGGTTTATTTGGGGGATTGGTGAAATCCCTAAAAGATGGGTACAATCAGGGTAGAGTTATCCACAGGGGCAAAGCTTAGAGCAAAACAAATGTTTCACTTCCTAGGAACTGAAAATGTCAACAGGATAAGCTTAAAAATCAATCTGCTAGTCCACAGAAACGATCAGAACAAGTGTAAAGTGATCACAGATGCTCAGTTTTCAGAGCAGACATGGTGCGGTATAAAAGAAGAAGAAGCACTCATACTAACCATCAAAATTCAGGTTGTTTTTTTTTCCCTAGATTGAGGAAGCAGTTCTTTTGGGGAGGCAAGGCTATGGTGCATCCCTCAAGGGGAAACAGAAACATTCACTTGTCTGGCATAGAGATAAAACATACACAGCAATCTAATACTGGCAATAGTGAATCTGTGGAGGGTGTTTACCATGTCCCAAGCAGTGTTAATAAAACTTTACCTCATTTAAACCTCACAGTATTCTATGTCAGGTACATATTGTTCTCATTTTGTGGATATATAAGTGATGTTTAGGAAGGCTAGTAAATGAAAGACTTTGAACTTTAAATCCTGTCATTAACATTTGGGTTTTGGCTTTCATGGTTGTCTTGGATTCAGATTTCTTGTCCTCAGTTTATTGACATTTGGGGCCAGATAATTCTTTGTTGTGGAAGTTTGTTCTGTGCATTGTAGAATGTTTAGTACCATTTTTATCTTCTACCTAATAGATACCAGTAGTACTTCCACAGTTGTGATAATGAATAATATCTCCAAGCATTGCAAAATATCCCTTGGGGAAGGAACTAAACTGGCCCCAGAAAACCATGGCTCTGTATCAGAACATTATAGAAAAAAAAAAAAAAAGCAGAAATAGATGAAAAAGAAGCTTGACCAGGTTTGAGGCTTATATATTATACTCTTTTCTTGGCTTAGAATGTAAAGTACTTCAGTCATACCTAATGAGAATCTACAGGCACTCACAAGAAAGCAACTTTGCACCAAGAATATTCACTAGGCTGGCTGGATAGGTCACAGTCACAAAAAGTCAGGGCTCTGTATGTCAGAAGAAATAATATGATAAAGTAGAAAAAGAACAGTCTTTGGAGGTTGATGAACATGGGTTTGAATATAGGTAGGTCTTTTCTTATGTAAATGGTATTGGGGAAAATTACACCTGCCAAGCTTCCATTTCTTCATTTATAAAAGTGGGTATTTTACTCTTTTCTTCAAGGCTTTTAGAGGCTTACATAAAACATATATACACACTATATACATAGAATATAGCAAAATATAACAGTTGGAGTGGCACAATAATAATATGTAAGCAATTGTTCCATCTATGCTAAAAGGGACTGAGGATGTATATAAGTCTGCTTCTGCATGTCATAACTCTAAAGATGCAGACTGATATTCTCATCAGATAGTAACAAACCTAACAAAATCCAAGCCAGAACTGCTATTGTGTACAGGAAAAATTGGCCAAGTTCTTTTAGGAGACAAATGATCCAGTGAACAAAGTTCACAAACAAAGTTCACAAGGAACAGTTGTGACTTTAAGCGTGAGAATCAATGATGTGGTGTCAACAAGAACTTGGGAAACAGGCAACAAGATTGGCATTTGAGAATTAAAGAGTAAGGTCAGAGTGGATCAGGGCGTAGTTGGGCAAAATCAGTTTATAGACCAAATGACTCCCAGACTATCAAGACAAAAACATAACCTAACTAAATATACTGACATGTCTAGAAAACAATGTGCCACATGTTCAAGAAGCAGGGTGAGAATCTGTAGGCCCTAAAAAGCACAGTAGAAGGAGAATCACTTTGGTAGTGCCACCCAAGTCTGCCCTGGGGAGAGAAGGCTTGTCATCAGCAAACACCAAGAATTTCAGATGTGTTAGCAAGACTGTCTCTTCAGAGGGTTGTATAAGACCACCTAATATAATTCCATCAACATACTTCATTCATTTAACAAATATTTATTGGGTTCCTAAAACATACCAGAAATTCTTCAATACACAAGAAAATATAACATTGAATAATAAAGAAAAGTCTTTGCTTTCAGAATTATACATTCTCATGTGGAAGATAGACATTTTTAAAATGAGCAAAAAAATATATCATGTGGTGAAATGAGCTATATTTAAAAAAAAGCAAGGTAAAGAACTGATAAAGGAGTGCTATTTTTGATGAGTTATCAGCAATAGCCTGTTTGAGGAGGTGACTTCTGAGATCCAAAGGATGGGAAGAAGTAAACGATGCAAGTAGCTGAAAGATGAGAAATATAGGCAGAGGAAAGAGTACCTGCAAAGGTCCTGAGGCAGGAGCAGGCTTGGAAGGCTAGAGAAAGAGCAAGGAGACAAGACAAATGAAATATATTGAATAAAGAGGAAAGTGGTAGAGATGAAGTCAGGCTTATAGTCACTAGCCAATTATGCAGACAGTTAAAGGTTATGATTAGGGTTTTGAATTTTAATTTGGACAAATAGGAATCCTTTAGAAGGTTTTGAGCTGAGAACATGGTAACATTACCCTTTAAAAAATCACTCTGGCTGGTGAATTAGAATCGATAGTGGAAAGAGGTAAAAGTGAACACAAGGAGAATAGTCAGGAGCCTATTTCAATAATCCAGGTGATGACTAATGATGATTTGGATTTGTGTGGTAGCAATTAAAGTGATGCAAAACAGTCAGATACCGGATGCTTTCTGAAGTTGGAGGCTATAGGACTTGCTCATAGATTAGATGTGGGTATGAGGAAAAGAGAAGAGTCAAGAAACACTCTGAGAATTTTGGCTTCCACATTGGTTCAAAATAATTGTACTTAATTGAGACAGAATATTTTGAAGAAGGCGTGTATGCAAGTTTGGAGGGTAGTTTAAATTTGAGATTCCTATTGGACACTAGCAGGTAAAATAAACTATTGGAAATGCAAATCTAGAGTTCAGAGGAAGGGGTTGGGATAGAGTTATAAATTTAGGGTCTTCAGTGTAAAGATGACTGTTAAACTATTGGACTAGATGAGATTACTCAGAATGAATATATAAAAAAGAAACTAGAACTGTGGACTAGTCCTAGATTATTCTAATATTCACAGGCCAAGAATTAAGAAAAAAAAATCTAGCCAAAGGGACTCAAAAGATGGAACAATTTGAACATCAAAACAAATTGGGCAAGCAATGGATTAAATGAACCCATTGAATGAACCTATTGAATACAATATGAATCCATGAGTCCATACTGATATAAAAAAATGATTAACTAAATAAATTGGATAAAAGAAGGAACTTTGCCTAAAAGTAAGTAGCATGCCAACGAGTAACTGTAGTGGAAGCTAGAAAGTCACCATTTGGCAGCCATGATAGTAATATTTGATTAAGGCGAGAATCGTCAAAGAATGCTAAGACTAGAGGTTGAAAGTTAATGAGAAGCAGAACATATATAGAGTCTCAAATCTTCTCATTACTTGTTAAATTGTAAACAGCAAGGAGCAAAGTAGTAACTTTATAGGGAGAAACTTGGAGGACATCATCCTGATCAGAGATAATGTGACCCAATAATGAGACGAGGCAACACCGTGTGCCTCCTGATGAGATGTGCTGAAGAGCACACAGCATCATGTATATAGTATTCCTACCAAACATGCAAACCTAAATCTAATCATGAGGAAAACTCATTCTAGAAAATGATTGGCCTGTGTTTTTAAAAAATCCAATGTCATGAAAGACAGATATAGTCTGAGGAACAGTTCCAGGTTAAAGGAGACATATTTACCTGCATAACAGTAAAATGCAGTAATGACCCTGGACTGGATCCCAGAACAGAAAAAAGAAAATTACTATGAAGGATCTTATGGGTCGATTGGTGAAATTTGATCAATTCTAAATGTGATCAATTCTAATAATGAGTTTTGTTATTATTATGTACATACTAGTATTGTAGCAATGTGACATTCGCTGATCTTGATTACTGTACTGTAATTATGTTCAATAACCTGTTTCTGAGGAATGACACAGAAAAGTACAAGAGTAAAGGTGCCTGAGGGCTCTAATTTAACCTCAAATGGTTCAGGGAGAGAAAAAAAAAATGAATGAGAGAGAAAATGATAAAATGTGGCAAAATGTTAGCAGTTGGTGAATCTGGATGAAGCGTATATACTATTTCTACAACTTCCTGTAAGTATAAAAGTATTTCAAAATAAAAGTTTAAAAAGTCCTTGAAAACTCACTTGTGTTGGAAAACTAAGGGAGTATGGTACCAGGATCATTATGGCTGGAATACAAGTGAGGGAAGGTTTCAAGAAGGAGGATATCATCAACTATGTTTTACATAGTTTTACACTGAGGAAAGATCAAGTTAGTGTGGACTGAGAAGTCGCCATTGCGTTTGGCAACATTGAGGCTCCTCATTAAGGGGAGTGGGTTCAAGAAAGAATGGGGGGATGGGAGACAGCCAGCAGACAGCAATTATAGAATGGCCTTCAGAAGAGCTTGTTAGGAATAGAGAGAGAGCAGAACCATGGGGTAATAGGTAGAGGGAGCTATGTAGTCAAGGAAGTGTATTATTAAAGATTGGATTTCTAGAGTCTATTTCTATTAATCGAACTAGTCCTGGTCTGACTTCTGCTTTCTAATAGAACTTCTAATACATATTTGGCTTGCCTGTAGCTATACATGCAAGAATTTTGAATATTTGTTTTTATTGCAGAAATTATTCACTGCGAATTAATAAATTGTCATTTTGACTTTATACATGAACTGGTTCATATCATTCTGCTTTGAGAGATGGATAAAATCATATTTCTGCCATACACATAGCAATTTGGGGGCAAGGAGCAGGATATGTCTAATTTTGCACAGTTCTTTCAGAGCTGTGTTAAATCTTCAAAGGTAGAGTAAATCAGCTACATAAATTATATAAGACTAGAATCATTTCTATTTATCTTGCCATAGTGTGAACACAACTTCTCAAGAAAAATAACTTACCACTTACCATCATTCCATCTCAGTAATTGTGATTCTCAAACACTGGAGCCATGACAAGCCTATCTGAGCATGAAATTTAGATGGTCACCCCTTGCACCATGGAGAAATTGGGGTAACAAATGTCCCCCCATGAAGTCTCTTGTGAAACAATCTACCTTTTCCTTGGGCAGCGCCAGTCCAACCACCTTAAAGTTAAACTTTTAGAATTATTTTTCCACGGTAGCCATATGGTACTTGCAATATCTCACACAAAAAAAAAAAAAAAAGGAAAAAAAGAAAAACCTCACCTGAAATTTTTTGTTTAGTGAAAATTTCAAAAAAATCCTCAGTGTTTTGTTTTATTAATACCATAACCAGTTTACTTTGAATAATTTTAATGTTTTTTTTGTCTTACTGGATTATTGATTTTTAGGATGATCTTGTCATCTAAAATAAAAACATAAGTAAATTTAATGAAATAATTCATATAATTTTTATTATTTATTGAGAACTTACTAATTGCAAAAATTGTACTGAAAACTTTATGATATCTCATTATTCTTTGTAAAAATCCTATCAGTTCTGTTATTATTATCAGATTACAAGAAACGAAGCAACTGTAGCTTAACTTAATGTAGCCAAGGCAGGATTTAAGATGAGGTTGGGCTGGTACCAAAGTCTCTCTCTGCTTTTTTCACTGTGTTAAGTGCCTCCCCCACCATAATGATTTGCTTATCCACACATTCATTTGGTCTGATTTTGCTTCCTTACTCTTGCTTCTTGTGAATATTCATTGAAGATTTTTTTTTTCTCTGTAGATCACTTTTTTTTTTTAACTTTTTTTTCATTTTTAGTTTCAGGTGTACAAAACAACAATGATTAGACATTTACACACCTCACAAAGTGATAACCCCAAGAAGTCTACTACCCCCTGACACTGTACATAGCTATTACATCATTGACTATATTCCCTATCTCATGAATATATATATATATATATATATATATATATATATACACACACACACACACACTCACATATATATATTTAATTATAGCTGATATTCAATATTATTTTATATTAATTTCAGGTGTATATCACAGTGGTTAGGCATTTATATAATTTAATAAGTGATCCCTCGATAAGTCCAGTACCCATCTGACACCCTACATAACTTTTATAACTTTACTGACTATATTCTCATACTGCATTTCACATACTCATGACTATTTTGTGACTACCAATATCCATTGAGATTTTTATGTTGAAGTGGAGATAGTCTAAGATTCTAATACTTTAACATTTCAAATGCTCTTTAAACTTGAATCTGAAGAAGTTGGAGAGAAAAGTAGTTGACAAGTTTCAGTCAGAGAAATATATTAAAAAGAAAATCAAAACCTGAGATAAAATCACTATGTTGAATGATATCTTCCACTGACCACTTGCCTTCTCAGCAGTATTGAGTTAATACTGCCACACTGCAGGTGCAGATGTGTTGGATGCACTTTGTAGCATCTACCTGATTTCCAGAAAACGGTCTATAATTAGAAAGTTCACCATTCTGTACACCATGCCAAACACATCAAATCTTAATGTACCTTTTCAAAAGGGAAAATAATAGCTAGAAATATAGTTACTAAAAATGGATGGTAGCCTAGAATCATATTCATTTTTTCCTCTTGTTAATAGTATCTAAGCTCATAGTCACAGTATATTAACTTGTGCAATTTCAGCTTCTCTACTGGGAATAACAAAAGCTCAACAGATTCTCTGCTTCAATTAGCAAAATGTTATCTTTATAAAAAGGAAAATGTTTGAAAATTTTTATCTTATTATGCAATTAACCCTTGCTAGGAGGACACAAAGCTAATTGTAGACTTCTCTAAGCAATGCTTTTAACTCAGTAAATATTTCCTAATGTGCTGTTTTCCCTTTGGGAAGAACTTAATTATCAGAAGGCATCATAGTGAAGCCATAGAAGAAAAATGCATCTATAATTGGACTGAAGAAATTTCAACTATGAATCACATCATCATTGTCATATATATCCTTCTGTTTACTGTTTATATTTGGTCAGATCTGTTTCTACTTGAATTTAAGTGACAAAATGAGGTTAAATCTTATTAATGAGGTTTTCATGTAAGCACACAATAAGAATTAATGATTGTTAAAACAATAAAACTATGTCTATATAACTTTTAAGGTATAAACATGATAGATTTAGGCAAGTTTTTGTTGACTATTTTGTAACTTACCATTTTTCTTCTCAGTGCTTTAAAAAGCTCGTTAGTCACTGAAAGTATTAATGTAGCTTTCAGAGATTACTAACTTACACTCAGAAAAGCTTATACACTGAAAATATAAAATTCAGAATTATAGAAGATGTAAAATCTGTATAGTTTACCCAATTTCTTATATTTCCATAGCTACTTTGCCCAATCTGAAATTATTACTATAGATTTGTCATCATAATTAATATAAATGCAATGATTTAAGACATTTTAAAAACATAGTACACTCTAAGTAAACTGAGTAGTCTTTTACTGCAAAGCAGTCATTCGACTTCAATTTAACAAATTTATTTAGCATCTACTCTGTGCCATCCAAAGCTCAAGGCATTTGGAATGAACAAGCAAACAAGGAAAGACAATGCTCCCTGTTATTGCAGAGTTTACATTACAGTAAGAGTAGACAGGAAACTAAAAAAATATACAAAAAAGTAAATTTTAGAGTATTCAAAACTAAAGCATGCTACAGACTAAAAGTACAGCCCCCATAAGGTGAATTATGGTTGGAGGATTGTACTCACTTGTGATCAGCTAGGACTCATCTAGAAGGTGACATTGGGATATTTTAAAAAGATGAAGGGCCGGCCAAGTGGCACGGTGGTTAAGCGCTGGCTTGGGAAGCCAGCGGCCACGGTGCGGGTCCCACGTATGAGGGCCAGTGACACTGCCCTCAAAAAAAAAAAAAGATGAGATATTTCTGCAGCAATTTGGGTGAGAGCATTCTGGGTATAGAGAACAGGTAGTTCAAAGGCCTACATCTAGCATAGGTGGGTGCAGTAAGGAGGCCTGTAGCCCTGGAGAGAGCGAACAAACAGGTGAGGAGGCCAGAGGTGTGTGTGTTCGACGAGGGAGGTAGAATCACAGAGGGACTATGTGTAGACTCTTGAATTCTAGAGTTTCTGTACCTGAGCACAAACTAAAGGAAAAATGCTTAGCCTAACTAACCAGTTATTTAATAGAATATATCCTAGTCACATTCTTAGAGACTCAGCATTACTTTGAAAAGTTTTGAATTTCTCTCTCCAAGAAAAACATGCAACAATGAGTTATCCTAAACAGCATATGTATAAATGTATGTATTGGGTTATCAGAAAAGTCATGATGTATTTTTTCTGTTTTCTGTTGCAAAAATGCGTCATGACTTTTCCGACAATGTGCTCTGTGTGTGTGTGTGTGTGTGTGTGTGTGTGTATGTGTGTGTGTGTCACAATATATATCATATTGCTTAGGAAAACATTTCTGATATTTCAAATATTCACATGAAATAAATAAAATGTAATATAGTAATTTTATACTTTATTTCAATGAGTGCCTTCAATTCTTCAAATACAGTATTAGCAGTTAACAGGTAAAAGTTTTTATTTCTCATATGTGTCACTACACAAAAATATAAAAATATCTCTTGTCATCTTATATCTATCTATGAAAGCTGATTTGTATCTATATGTCAAAGTAATCTTTCAACTGGTCCACATAAAATTTTTTAAGTGTGTGATTTATACCAATGGCAGTGTCTTATTTTATCTTAACTGAAAATCTAATGTGATTTTTCATCATTGTGAAAACTGAAATGTTTCTTATACTTATATATTCTTATAAGACAAATATTTTTTTAAAATTTACATGTATATGAACAATATTTATATGTGTAAGCAATATATTGAAAACTATGCTCACATATTTGAATTGGAAAGTTGTAAGACAACTGAAAATTCCAACTAGCCCATCCCCTTGACAATAAATGTAACCCTACTTATATATTACCACCAAAAAGTCTTTAGGGATATAGATATTCTAAGTCTTTGATAAATCATGAGTGCAGTCACTAATTTTCTCAAAGTATAAAATTAATCTTTTCTGTTGCAATTTGAATAATTTTTTCTCATTATAACTCCTAGATTTTATAAGATTTATTTTCAAATTTAGTTGACATACAATATCATATTAGTTTCAGGTATACAACATAGTGATTCATCATTTATATAATTTACACAGTGATTACCATAAAAAGTCTAGTAACCATCTGTTACCATAGGTAGTTATTACATATAATATTATTAACTACGTTCCCTGTGCTGTACATTATATCCCCATGACTTATTTATTTTTTAACTGGGAATTTGCACTTCTTATTCCCCTTCATTTTTTTCCATCCATCGACCTACCTCACTCCCTTCTGGCAACCATCAGTTTGTTTTTTATATCTATGAGTCTGTTTCTGTTTTGTTTTCTTTTTGGATTCGTCATATAAGTGAAATTATGTGGTCTTTGGCTTTCTCTGTCTTATTTATTTTACTTAGCATAATATTCTCTTAGGTCCATCCAGGTTGTTGCAAATGGCAAGATTTCATTCTTTTATATGGCTGAGTAATATTCTTTTTCATAGACACCTAGGTTTCTTTCATATCTTGTGGTTACAAATAGCACTGCAACAAACATAGGGAGGCATCCATCTTTTGGAATTGGCGTTTTCATTTTCTTCGGATAAATACCCAGAAGTGGGATTGCTGAGTCATATGGCAGTTCCAATGTTTTTGAGGAACCTCCATACTGTTTTCCAGAGTGGATGCACCAGTTTATAATCTCAATGGCAGTGTGTGAGGGCTCCTTTTTCCACATCCTTGCTAACACTTACTCTTTGTTGTCTTTTTTATAAAAGCCACTCTGGTAGGGGTGAGGTAATATCTCACTGTGGTTTTGATTTGCATTTCCCTGATGATCAGACATACCTTTTCATGTGTCTGTTGGCTATCTGTATCTCTTTTTTGTAGAAATATCTATTCAGATCCTCTGCCTATTTTTTAATTGGATTGTTTGTTGTTGTTTTATGTTGAGTTGTATGAGATCTTCATATATTTTGAATATTAACTTCATTTGCAAATATATTCTCCCATTCAGTAAGTTGCCTTTTTGTTTTGTTGATGTAAGTCCCATATTATATACACATTATTTGAATTTAAAAACTCAAATGGCCCTTGCCTCAACAGCCTGTGAATATAGACTAGTTAAATTTCTACAGATGAAAATATGATGAACTTAAGCCTCCATTTATCTGTGGTACTATTTTGTCTCCACAAGTTGTCTCATAGAATTTCTCCATGTGTTGTCTCACATGTGCTCAGAAAACTGTCCTCCATTTGTTACTTCGCTGACCACCAGAATAAATCTCTACCCCTTGGGCAGCTGCCCAAATGTGACCACCGGTACCCCAGATATCAGTGTCTCTGCAGGGGTCATTCAAGTAGTTTACTCAACCAACTCCCTGGCCTGGTGAATTGGGCTGTGATGGACACTTACCTCAAATCTGTCCTTCCATTGCAGGGGTGGTTCATGGCCTTTCCTTAATTCCCACAGTGAAATTAAATGAGATCATAATATATAAACTGTTTACTCAGCTTTAAAGTAGAGAGAGCAAGTATAACTTTAAAATGTGTTTATATGTCTCTATTGGATATCGCTAAGGTCAGAGCCCAAAGGCCCAGATGGTTTCTCATTTCCTTTACTGAATGCCTCTGGGCCAGCTTCCAGTCTTTTCGTAGCAAGGGTCATTAGGAGAGCTCTAGACACATCCATTCCTTGGTGTCTTAGAATCCCTAAGACTTAGAGAAGAACAAAACAAAAAAATAAAGAGTTCCTCTCTCTCATGTAAGGCCTTCCTTTCAAGTTCCTCATTGTTGACCTAAGATTACTTTCTTCCATGGGTGATTGACACTGAACATGTCCAATTTATAATCTCTATATGTGTTTTTATATGTTTTGTGACTCTTACTAGAAAAATTACTTCTATGCATGATCATGCACATTAGTAAATCCCCAACCCTTAGTCTTAAATACCATCATGTTGGATGCCACTGATCAGTCCCATTGATTTCCCCTAGTCCTGTTACAGTCCACGCCCATGAAATCTCTGCCTGCCTGTGCCCTCTGCAGCCTTCTAGTTTCCAGATCCTGTTTTCCTGTGAACAACTTTTTAAACAACAACTATCTCCACAAGAAGTCATGCTATATTTCCTTAATTCTAAACACCACTCAGTTTAAGCAAACCCAAAGGTAAGGATTCAATTGCAAGTCATTTATTTTGGAAGTGATTTCAAGTAACACTGAGAGAAGAATAAAGGGAAGGGAAGAAAGTCAATACAAGGTGCATATTTAAGCAAGTTGCTGATGTGGAGAAATTGTTAGTCTTCAAAACCACTAGAGAAGTCTGGGTGACCATATAAAACAAATCACAGAGTGATCCTGACCAATGGGGACTCACCCCAGTTGATCCATCCTTAGTTGAAGGTCACTATTCTAGAATAGTTGTTAACCAGCTCTTCTGACTTACAATGCAGAGAGAGTGTGCTCCCAGGCCCGGACACAATAAAACTCCTCTGGCAGCATCGGCCTTTGTGGGACGCAGCTTCAATATGTACAAATATGGGCCAATGGAGTAAGAGAGGGGTACTGACAGCATCTGCTACAGTCCAGTCGTCACACCACTCAAATTTACTAGTGTCCCAAATGAAGGTCACTTGGTTTGGGCACTAGTTCTTCTAGGTAATGGCTGGTCATAGTTTCTAATAAAACATGTTCTAGCAGGAGGATTCGTGGAACAAGCTACCTTCTGTACTACTGCCACTGTTTCTGAGTCTGTAATTGGTAATCATCATTTTTCATATTTACCATCTCTTATTATCTCATTCATGGCCAGCTTTTCTGCTAATCTAGGCATTTGCTTAGTAGGTAACACAGGCATATCACACTGATTCATCTGTGAAACAAACTAGGATTTTTTTTTCCCCCTTCCCTTTCATCAATTGGTCATAGGGAATGCTTAACAAAGCCACAGGTGTGCTCTGAGAGAGAGCGAGTTAGGGGTAACAGAGGCAGGTGACGTGGTCATGTGAGCCACCTATTCATGTAACTGACCTTTGCCTTTCTGTCATGCTTAAATCCAATTTTATTTTATTTTAGTTTTTTATTTTTTTGAGGGCAGTGTCACTGGCCCTTATATGTGGGACCCGAACCGGGGCCACTGGCTTCCCAAGCCAGCGCTTAACCACTGTGCCACTCAGCCGGCCCAGAATGATTCTATTTCTTTTTTTTTTTTTTTTTGAGGGCAGTGTCACTGACCCTCATGTGTGGGACCGAACCGGGGCCACTGGCTTCCCAGGCCAGTGCTTAACCACCGCGCCACTCCGCCGGCCCACAATTTTAAATGTGACATTTCTATTGTATGAAGGATTGCTGCTGTGGCTATCAACCTTATGATGCCCTGATAGACCTGGTAATACCCAGCTCATGATGGGAGGCTCCAATTACATAGTCACTCTACGGATGCATAATAGCATGCTAAGTTCACTTTTTGAACATTGCATAGTTCTTTTATATAGGCAATATGTCTTTGTTTAAGGAATATAGGGGAATACATTGTTACTTTGCAATCAGAGCTTGCTTGCAAATCCATACGGCACCCTTACCCAGCATGGATACCCCCTATAATACCAGGGCATCGTCCATGTTGTGTGGCCAAGCAGTGGAATTGTTTGTATTGGAGTATCTGCTTCTCACCCTTCTTTTGCCCTGGTTACCCCATTATCACGATTCCAAATCACTTGATTCATTGGGTCAGGGCAACATTATGCCAATCTAAAGATTTCAGGGGAATCTACAGATTCATGATTCTTAAACATACTCAAGTGTTCTGATTTCAAGAACTCTATCAAGAAATCTACACTAACTCTGACTTTAGTGTGGGGAACTTGTTGGGGCTGGGGTTTCCATCTATTGCACTTAGCACATTCAACCTACTTTACAATTCTTATAATTGCCATGGACTCCACAGCCATTAAGGTTGCAGGTATTGCACAAGCCAGTGCATTCCCTTCTATCTATTCATCCCTATTCCCCACACACAAGAGTCTCAGTGATTATAGCACGATGGCAATATCAGAAGTTATAGCCACCTCACAACCAGCAATGTTGTCCTTAATTGCCAACTGATTGGTGAATGATTGAGTTCTAGAATACTATGCTGACAGACTGCTTCCTAAGACAAATTCTTATGCCGGCTATCTTAGTTTTAAGTTCCTTCAGAAGCATATCACGAGACAGGGATTTGAGGACAAGTGGTGAATTTTGCAGGTGATTTCAGGAAACACAAGTGGAGCAATAACAAAGTGAGGCCAAGAGAGAAGCAATAAAAGGTGAGTTAGTTAGTTTGTGTTCACTATGGACAACTGGGCCTTAACTAGACTTGGGGACTCCAGGGAACTGTATAGATCACACCTTTGAATACAAAAAAGGCACAAGGAAACTGGGGCATTTAACCACTAGTTTTCTTTTCATCATTAGATTTTTTTCCTTGGTGGACATTACTCTTTGACACCTTAGAGTTGCCTTGCATCTTGGCCTGGTACACACTCATAGCCAGGGGGTAAAAACGCTCTCTGATTGAGAGTTACACTTCTTTAATAACTCTTCTCTTGGCTTCTATGATATAGCACACCCTACTGTTTTGAGAGACTGCCAACTCCCAACTTTATTCTTCTAATTCAGCCCCTCATGCTCCTGAGACCATTTTTGCCTGTTCAATATGATTACATAGAGAGCCCACACACATCTGAATTCAGCATATCCAAAGCTCAGCTCCCTCCTTCCCACCTTCTAAATGCTCCTCCTTCCGGATCGGTTACTCTAGCCTTATCTATTTCATTCTGCTTTTCCACACTTACTAGTCATTTAGAGCTGCCATTCTGTCTTCTAACTATCTTTGAAATTCATCTTTTTTCTCCACCCACACTGCCCTAGTGCAGACCATCATTATTCTTACCAGAATTACTGTTACAAAAGCTTAATTAATCTCCTTGCTTTCCACTCAATCTATTCTCCACATTTCAGCCACAGTAATATTTCCAAGGTTAAGTTTGATGGATCGTTCCTATACCTTAAACCTGAATTGATTCCTCATTGATTTTCACATAAAGACCAATCCCATTAAGATAGTGGTCACAAACCTTTATGATCTGGCCCCTGCTTCCCCCCATTCTCAATTCTTATCACTTCTACTCTTTAAAGACTACACTCTGGCATGCTAAGCTTCTTTCAGATATGTCCTCTTCTCCTGGACCCTCACACATGTTCTCTCTGCCTATAATACACCCCCCCCCCCGCCCCCGGCCTGGCCCTTTTAACTGTTAATCATTCTTTAGTCCCAACTTAGACACATCCTCCTGGAAGTCTTTACTCCTTCACTGCCTTGAATGGTTTTTGTTAGCCAGTTATGTACTCCTACTGGTAATCTTTACTTCCTTGTTAGAATGTATCATATTTTATTGCAATTAGTTTTAACTAAATGCCCCTTATGGTATACTGTGTGATCTGTGGGGGCAGAATCATGTCATCCTTATTCACGTTTAAATTTTCAGCAACTAGTCTTAGTTTCAGGAACATATCAGGTGCTTAATAAATGTCTTCTTGTAAAAAGGTTGTTTATCACCATTAGCTCTTTAAAAAGTAGTTACAAACTACTGCATTTTATAGATATTTTTCTCAGTAATCTCTGTTTCTTCGTTGGCTAGTATAGTGCTTTGTGTGGGGAAGGCACTTGATAAATGTTAACTTTAGAAATAAAACTCTTATGACATTGATTACTAATGAAAACCAGCACACTGCACATTACCAATGCTAGAGGAAAATACCTAATGAGAATCACTAGCACAATCATGTTTGTACTCAGGGTACATAAGAAATTCTCAGCTTATTAATGTTATTCCTCTTCCTGGTTATATATGCAATGGTACCAAGCAAATATTATTTCTAAATGAACTAAAAATGAAGGAATACTTGTTAAATAGTGTCTGTGAATATTTTCCGAGTTATTTTGGAGGAATAAATAATTCACATACTCAAACTTGAAAAAAAAATGGACAAATCCCCATAAAAGCAATGAAAATCATTACCATTCCAAGATTCAGTGGTGTATTTTAAGATAAGAGTTGAAGAGACATCCTCAGGGAATTATCTTAGCAGGAAGTCCAAAGAATTTCCCCTATAAACTTTTCGCTCCATGGAACTAAATGTTAAATAGCTTCATGGTTAGAAAATGTATTCTCCCTTGCACTAGCTAAATATTTTTCTGTGGCTTGGATTATCACTTCCTAAATCTGTTATGATATGCTCCCTGAGAGTACAGCTCAAAGATGCTTCTTGCTGCTTTCCTTCATCCTCATAGGGAACGTTTGATAAGTTCCCACCATATCCTTCATGTCTTTGTTTTCCATCCTTGAAAACATATGGTCCATTTCACCCAAAGAGCGTTCCTGTCAGGCATTTGAGAGGCCAGGATATCCTGTTTTAAATTGAAGTTAACTGGTGGGAAATACCACATTTTGAAAATATCTGTTATTCAGTGTCTTATCATGGAGATATTCATAAAATTGGATGAAAGAAAGAGAATATGGTAATATGTGTTGTTGTTTTTTTTCTATTCTTCATCATTCTGTAGTCACTTCAGTCCTTCTCTCCCTGAAAGAAAGAAAACAAATGACTCTTTGGAAAAGTTCTGAACAAACACATTTTAACATGATTGATAAAGTCCTAAGACTTGGGTATTGGGTGATTGGAATGGGTGAAAGGAGTCAGTGCTCCCGAGCTATTCATGTAATGAAGGGGGCACATATTGGAAAGACATATTTTTGCCATTTTGCATAAGGCAAACATTCAACAAGCTTGACTGAGTAAGAGTGTCTGCTGTCAGATACAGTATAGTTCTTTCATTAACATTAAATTGAATTCTGGAGATGGTCCAAGCTTGATGGAAAGCTACATGAAAACCCGATTCACATTTGTTGAGTTTTCCATGCATTTCTGAAAAGCTGCCAGGCCTGGTATCAATGGAAGTACTGTATATTAAAAGAAAAAACAACCGCCTTCCATTGAGATCGGACCATTGCTGTTACCTTGATATTTTTGTACAATTGCATCAGATGCTCTAAGAAAAATGAAATACTTTCCTTTTGTATATTGAAATTATCATATTAATTTTCTTCATGAAACTATAGAATTTCTTTAGAGTCCTCATAGGGCATTTAAAATAAGATTCCTCTTATCTGCTTAGAGTAGCATTTAAACTACATAAAAACAATGATGACTTAATATGAAAGTTTTAAAAAAATATTTTAAAGAAAAATCTAGTTTGATTTTAAATTTGTATTTGATTTTAAGTTCTTATAACCTGCAGAGTTTTATGTTACCGTGTTATGTCTTATATTCGGAGTTCTACTGGCATACATGTTGAGCATATATCCAACAGTTTGTGGATTACCTTGAATTTTGTATGTTAATATTTTTGGAGAGTTTCAGAAAGTCTAAATCACTTTTTGGTATAATTCAATACAAATTGCTAGTGAGAAATTATTACTGTTTTAAGCAGTGCTACAGTTAGCTTTTTTATTCTTTTTTTTTTGTACTGTATCTTTCAAAACACCAGTATGTTTTCTTTTTTTGTAATAATATTGATATATGTTGATTGATATACATTAAAGGTTTTAATTCTACTAATTCATGTAGGTGTGAGCAGTCATAGGTCAAATTTATATATGACCCTTTCCACCTCAAATAAAATATAAACTTTATTGTGTGTTTATCCTACTGTGTTATAAAAAAGTTGAGATATGCTACAACTTTCCTATAAAAAAAAGTCTTGTTTTAATTTTAATAACACATCTTCACATATTCCCATATCTCTGGCCTCCCCATTTAAAGTGCATATGTTACAGATTGAAATTTAGTATAGAATAGGGAGGGAGAAATGGTTGAGTGAGAGGGATTGGAGAGGTATCGTATAATTTATTAAGAAAGTTTTTTTATCAGCATCTCAGCTGTCTTTCTTCAAAGTAAAACTGCAGCTAATGAGCATCCTTTTTTTTCTTCTAAGATACATTTACTAATTCTGAACAATGTTTAGACAACTTGGACATGTTATTAGCTAATGACAGTAGTAGAAACATTCTTGGTAATTCAAAGGTATATGTGCTAAAGATTTCTATCTTCAAATATATAATTAACATGCTGTATGGAAATGTTTTGTCAGCATGTTGATTGAATGGGGTGACAATAGATTTAATTTTAATTTCTTAAAAGCCGTCTAAAATCATCTAGTACAAATAAGAGATATGCACTGGCATTTGTGTGTTATATTTAATAATTCATTGTCCACTGGAAGATACCACGTTCAAAATTTCCTCTTTATTCCAAACTTACTCCATAGGAAAGTTAGTGAGGAAAATGTTATCTCACTATCAACATTGTAGATGAGAAATCTCAGGCTCTTTACTTTCAAGGGAGATAGAAGACCTGGTGAGTATTTCAGGGACTCTTTACTATAAAGTATCTTGAGAATAATATTTGTTTCATGGTGTTTATCTGAATTTAGAAAGAACAAAGATCAGATGCTGATCTACTTCTGCAGCATATATGCACTTCAATGAAACCCTAAATTACAATCTACAAAGAGGAACTCTGTAGGAGAAAGTACTTCAATTTCTGTGTTGTCATCCTTTATGACTCAGAGGCGGTGAGTCAGTCCTTTACATTTTATCTCAAAAAGATGTTCAAGGTCTCGAACAGGTATCCTTGTTGGTTGGTTGAAATTCAGACCATCATTGCTATAAAAAGCAATAGCACAATTATTTTATGTGGGGTTTATATGTTTGGCATGCACTCTGAACATTTTCCCTGACATAATATTTTGTAGTATTCCTGCGAAGTCTAGGAATGTTATCTATTTCAATAGAAGCATCCTAACAAGCTTGACCTCAGAATGATCCTACAATTTACAAGCTAAATACAATAATTACATTCTAATCTTGGGACTAGGACCAAAGCTATATGGACGAGGCAGAGGAAGGAAGATTGCAATTTCATAGAAAATACTCTGCATACAGGAAATCAGGTTTCAGTTGTGCTTACAAGTACTGCTATTTGATTTAGGAATCAGAGCATCGATCACTGAATTTCAGTGTAGGGGTATCAGAAAGTTCATCTCAGTGTAATTTATATTCTATTCAATTTTACTTAATTCTCTATTATTCAGGCAATAATAATAAAGGAGGGCCGGCCGAGTGGCGCGGTGGTTAAGCGCTGGCTTGGGAAGCCAGCGGCCCCGGTTCAGTCCCACATATGAGGGCCAGTAACACTGCCCTCAAAAAAAAAAAATAATAATAATAATAAAGGAATCTCTGATAGATATTTTCTCCCCCTGATATCAAATAATGTGTTATTTTCCCACTACCACTTCTCTAATTCCCTGACATCAACTAGAGGTCCACCAGTCTAATTCAATTCTACCCAGAATCAATGTAGACCCCACTTCAGATCTTAGTCATTCCTAATCTTAGACCAGTTGTACCCCTGACCTACTGGCTATAAATCAGGGGTTCCCATAATCCCCTCCTCAGGTTCAATAAGTTGTCAGAATGGCTCACAGAACTCAGGAAGACACTTTACTTATGCTTACTAGTTTATTATAGAGAATACAAATGAACCAGATGAAGAGTGACATAGAACAACATCTGGGTTTTGCATACAGCATCTTGTAGAATTGTGGTGTGCCACCGCTCAGCACATTGATATGTTCCCCAATCCAAGAGCCCTCTGAACCCTGTCATATAGGAGATTTTATGGTGGCTTCATTAGGTAGGCATGACTATTTAAATCATTGACCATTGATTATTAATTCAACCTTCAGCTCCCTGCCCTCACCCCCACCCCATTCCGAGAGGTTGGGAGGTGGGGCTGCTACTCTTTCTGATAACTAGCCCACATTCTGAAGCTCTTTTGGGGCCTGCCAAGGGTGCCTCATTAGAACATAAGATAATTCTATCACCTTTATCACTCAGGAAATTTCAAGCTTTTAGGAGCTGGAAACAAAGGAACTGGGGACAAAGACCACATATCTTTCTATGATACCACAGTATCTGATAGAAACCAAATGGGTAAATCATAAGAAAAAGGGAGTTAATTGAAATTACATTCAACTTTCAATATGATTTCTGTTTTTAAGTCACTAGTCGTGAAATCTGATTTTTGTATGTGACAGACGCTTGAGTATTTTAAATGTCAAAGTCTCTGGCCATCAGGCAGTTTCCACTCTCCTCAAATTGATACCAGAACAAGGGCTCAAACCTGGGAAAGGGAGGATTTCCCATAAAAGGACTGAGGTCAATTTTTCTTCAGACTAGTAGAATTGGGAGGAGAGCTCCAACTCATAAATGATTGGCTACTACTTAAAATATTCTATAACACAAAGAAAGAAAGTAAACTTTCTACTCTCCTGAAATCCATTAATACTGAAATACATATTTTTTAAAATGTACAAAAAAGGAAAACTAAAGGCCAATCTCACTTAGAAATATTGATGCAACTCCTAAATAAAATATTAGCAAATAGAATCCAGCAGTACATTAAATTAAAAGAATAATTCACCATGGCCAATTGGGATTTAGTCCAGGAATCCAAACTGATTCAGTGTTTAAAAATGCATTAATAATATTCAGCATATTAATAAGTCAAAGGAGAAAAAAAATGATGGCTTGAACATATGCTGATATAACATTTGAAAATTTTCAGTACCCATTCTTTATTCAAGAAGAATAAACTCTTAGAGAAATAGAAATATATAGACATTGACTTGAAAAAATACAGACGCCAACTAGAAGTATTACAGTTAAAGTCAGAAATATAACAGTGATGCCCGCTATTATTGGTAGTGTTTAAGGCTAATAACGAAACATGTGAAATGTTGGTGCAAAGGGAGATAATATGATTTCATCCATTTGTAACACAAATATTGATTGAGAGCCTATTATGTGTTAGCCATACAGCAAGGTTATCAGGTGGGACTTCCATGTAAAGATGGACCTGCTGCACTCTCAGAGTTCACATTCAAGTGGGATAGATTATTTGCAGATTATATTATGACTGTGTGCCTGGAAGGGAAATTACCATACAAATCTCAACAAGCAGTTAGCAAAAATAATTGAATAAAATATCCCAGTTAAAGAAATAACAGTAAATAGCTAGGCATGTGGAAAAAAAAATACATAGCACATCTTTTAAGAAAATGATAAACTACAAGTGTGAGAAATAATGTCTGTTAAAAGGGAAGACAACCATTACTCTTGTGTAGGAAGACTTACTGTAATGATATAGATTCTTCTTAAATTAATCTATAAAGTAAATGAACTCCCAATGTGAATCATAACATAGCTTTTTTAAAACTTCATAAATTTCACCCAGAAATATAAATATCTGAGACTTGGATGGAAAATGCTAAAAGGGAGAATAATCAGGAGGAATTATTCATATCTCATTTTAAGTTGTTTATATAAAGCTACAATAATTAAAATAATGTGGCACCAGTCAGAGAATAGATAATCCAATGGTGCAGAATAATCAATAAATAGATCAAAACCTATATTGGAAATTTGCTGTGTGATAAATGGCATTGCACATCACCAGGGAAATAAAGATTATTCAATCACTGATGTTTTGAACAGGGACATACTCATTTAAAAAACATAAAGTTGGATTCCTACTTCAGTTTTAACACCAGAATGAATTCCAGGTGAGTTAAAGGTTTAAATGTTTTTAGAAAATACAACCATAGAGTTACTGGGATGAGATATAACTAGATATTATGGCAGTCTTGGATTAGAAAGGAATTTCCCAAGCCTGACACAAAATCTAGAAATCATAAAGAAAGGAACTGACTCATTTTTACTATATCCCAACTTGAAACCTCTACATTGTCCAAAAAGACTCCCAAAATATCAATAACAAAATATTTTCACAGCCTATTTAGCATATATAAGTTATATCCTTCAAATAAAAAGACCTCTTACATACATTATGATGAAGAAGAAAACATTTATTAAATGGTCAAAGGTTATGCGAAGATAATTCATGGAAAAGAAGTACAAATACCCAACATCAAATAAAACATGTTCAATTTCACTAAACAAATAAAAATTAAAATAACCGAGAGATGTAACTCTTTACCTATCCGATTAGCTAAGGACAAAATGACTGGTGCTCTCCAGTTTGGATGGGAGTGAAGGATTTGAGCCCTCATATAGTAATGCTTGGATTAGAAATGAGTTCAGCACACTTTTTGGGAGCAATTAATCAATATATGTCAATAATTTAATGGCTAATACCCTTTTAACTATAAATTCCAATTTTAAGAATAAGAGCTATAAGGGGAAACAGTGCATAATCCATGCTTAGATGTATTTATGTTCTTTTAGATGCAGAAATTTGGAAAAAAAAACCTACATTTTTATTGTTATGGATTAGTTAAATCAGTTTGCTACAATGTATATACTAGAATATTATGCAGTGATTAAAAGTAATGAAGTAGGTCTACATATTCTGTTTGAAAAAGGTCCATGGTAAATTGCTAAATGACAAGGTAATAGGGTGTTCTCTATTGTATAATCTACCTACTGTAACTCAGTTAAATGTGAGGTGCATATTTGTAAATTCATCGAGACATTTGCATAAGGCTATACATAAGGTCGTTAACAGTTCTTAACCTCAGAGGATTAGTTTCAGAGGAAGAGAGTGGAGCAGGGAGGGGGAGTATCGCATGTTGTACTCTATCTCCTTCTGTATTGTCTCAATTTTATTTTTATGTATAGGGAGAATACTTTCCTTTAATTAGAAAAACAACTACAAAAATCTAGAAGTTGTTTGGTGAAAATAAATCTGGAAATAGAACTCTGTGTTTTCCATGTTTTTTGTTTCTCTTCGAGAAGAAGTTCTTTCATTTGTACCGGCATGCTAGCAAAAAGTTGGCAAAAGTTAAGTTTATGAACAAGTTAACAATCTACAGTTTGAATTATGTATATTCACTTTGGAGCTTGAAGGCAGAAGGGCAGCTCCATGTTTTCCTACCCTATGGATCATCGTCCTGCCTCTGACACCCTGGTCATCTCCATACTGATGAGGTGCACAGAGCAGAAAGGATGTTAGATTTCAGGTGCAGGGTGCCCTCTTATCTTTACCTTCCACATGTTAACCATGAAAGGCAAAATATATGAATTCAACTGACAAATATTTAGTCATGCTGGGGCTTCACAGCCATATAGCATAGAAAAGTAAATTTATGGATATTTGTAGGAACGATCTTTGATTAAAGATTTTTTTTTCCTGCTTTGGCATAGGTTGACGGGTATGGTTCACCTACCCACCTCCACCTACCAGCCTTAAGGCTCATTTGCTCCTTGGGGAAATCTGGGAGTTGATTCTAAGGCCCGAAGATGACTGTCTCTGATCCTGGCCCCTATTCAGTCCAGAAGTGCATTTTCATTCCAGTGTAACTGGAGAAATGTGTTTGTTGCAAGAAGGGAATGCAGGGTTTATTTTGGCCAGTTCCTATGAAGTTAGCTCCAAAGAGCACTCAGATGGATCCAGGCCCCTTGTTTCCTCACAGTTCTGATGATGAGAGACCTAGAATTGGGTATCAGGCCAGACTAGAAGTGCAGCCCAAGCCAGGCCCAGAACCTCATAGGTTCCTAAAAAAGAATGTACCTATACTCTATCCATTGCACTACTGATATTTGCCTGAAGAACAGTAGCTACGTGATTTTCTATTTTCTAAACTGTGGCTCTAATCTTGCAGTTATGTTTTGTCTTTGTGCTCAGCCGATCTCAGTCAAGCAATGTTTCATGTTTTTTAAATATTCTTGTTCATTCATCACTAGCCTGTCAAATGTTTGGCACATTAGTTGACCAAAAATCTGGCAGGTGCGAATGGCATTGGTTTGAGTTATTTCCACACCATCCTTTGCCAGAGGTCTGATACTGTAAGAATTGTTGAACCATACCTCATCTGTTCCCTGTATTTCCAAAACTCATTCTTCTCGGAGAATGACCAAGTCCTTCCATAGCTGGAAAGAGAAGTCTATATTGCACTTCAAACATGATTAGGAAACAGTACAGATACTGGTTGAAAACAGGAGAAATGAAGAGACTTTACCAAGCATGGTTTTGCATTTTGCCATGCACGTTCTGCCTGATTTTCATTTTGCAAATTAATCTGCTGGTGAAATCATGTGTTTCCAGGATGAAAGAGAAAAGACAGGCAGGAGGGAAGCAAACAAATGCTATTTTAGCAACACGCTTGGTTTTTGTGGCCACCCAGCAGATGCAGTCCTCTTCAACACTTTCCTACCTCCTGATAGGCCTTGGTATTGCAAGGACGCCAAGAGTTTTGTCCTTGCTGACCTGAAAGTCTTAAGCTGCAGGGAGGGAATCTGAAGGAACACTCTCCTGATCAAATTTCCTTTTTGCCCCCACCCCCATTTCCTTACCTGAAAACCCAGAACAGTTGTTTTCCTGCAGAGATCATTTGATGGGTTTATCTTGAAGAACGAATAATGTGACAAAGCCTTATATATTTTCTTTCTCATTTCTGAAGATCCTGGAAAGTCCTCAAACTGTGAAAATTCATGTTGAGGTGAAATCTTCCAGGAAATGAGAACAGTCCTAAAGGTAGCATAATATTGAAGGAGTAAGAAGCATGATCAGAACACAAGGTTTAAGAGGGAGCATTAGACTGCTCAATCTGCTATAACAAAATAACATAGACTAGGTAGCTTAAACAACAGAAATGTATCTCCTCACAGTTCTGGATGCCAGAAGTCTAAGATCAAGGTGTTGGCAGGGTTGGTTTTACTTGAGGCCTCTCTCCTTGGCTTGAAGGTGGCCGCTTCTTTCTGTGTCCCCACGTGGTCTTCTCCCTAGGCATGCACATCCTGGGTATCTCCCCCTCTTCTTCTGAAGACATCAGTCATATTGGATTAGGGCTCCACGCTAAGGATCTCATTTTACCTTAATCACCTCTTTGAAGAGCTTATCTCCCAATATGGTTAATATTGAGGTACTGAGTGTTGGGACTTGGATATATGAAGGGTTGGGGGAATAATTCATACCAGGAGGTGGCAGAACTTAAAAAAGTATATAAACAGAACAAATAGTAAAAGGCGCACTTACCCTCTCTTCCTCAGGCCTTGTTGTCTTTATTTTTATTATCTTTATGATTATTTTTGTTTGTTCATTTGGGGAATTGGATAATTGAATAGTTGGCTACATGACTTTAGTCACACGCACATATTTTATGCTTTAGTTTCCATATTTACAGAAGGGGGGAAACAACATCTGCTTAGCCAATTTCCAGAAACTCAATGAAATATAGATGAGAAAGTTCTCTGAAATGGTTAAAAAGAAACAATTCAGTTGGAATATTGTGGTATCATATATGACAAACTAGTTTTTATCCAGCACCTAGCACATGACAGGAGCTGAATAAATGTCCATTGGCTGACAAAGATAGTCTAAACAAAACACCAAATTTTTAAGGAGAGTTATTCTAAGATGATACTTTTGAATTTCAATTCTCAATGTTGTGTAGGAAGGAGAAATGACAGAAACAGAGTGGCCAATAGGGATGTTGTTATAGCACAGTAGTACAGTCCAATCTGGGCCGGTCCAAAGACTGTGAAAATGGAGGGGAAAGGGTGAGAGCCCTGGTGACATCAGCAGATTAGTATAGAAAGGAAGAAGGTTAAGTAAACTGGCTGGCCTTCCAATGTCTAAAGCAAGTTTCTTCTTTACAGAATTTTTAAAAATATGTTTTTACAGGCTTTCTTCAAGTGCTTATGCAATGCACAATATATTGCTTTGTCTGCAAGATTATTCTATAGAATAATAATCTTTACTCATATAATTTTATGGAATGCTTCCCAAGTTTTCTTTTTCTCAATTTCACCCTGTATTACCCCTGGTTATACTTTATATAACTAAACAATGGGGATCGAAATGCTCTTTATTTTCCTTCGCACTAAGCTTTTTCCATCTCTTTCTATCACCACCAACAGAAGGGTCCCTCCTTGTATATCAAGGTATTTTCCCCACACATTTTCTTCTTTCTGCCTCCACATCTTTATAATTTCTTTCTTGTGCTGAAGACTGACCTGGAGTAGTTTTCTGGATCTCATCAAATGGAGATGGTAGGTTATTTGAAATATGGGCTACATTACTCTCCTTCCTAAAAACATACTCCTACCATGTTACTTGGAAGTTCTTTCCATTAAGAGATGGTTTCTACTCTCCTACTGCTTCCATTTGGGCTGGCCGTGTGATTTGCTCTGGCCAATAAGAGACAGTGCGCAAATTCCAAGTCTAGGCCTCAAGAGTCCTGATTATCTGCTCTGTTGCAGAATTCTGACTAGCCAATGTGTGGGCTGACTTGGTGCAGGATAAGATTTTGCATTGCAGAAATAAATCACACCAGCTGACTGTAGATTCCTAAGGCCAGCTGAGCCCAGAAGAACCAGCCAGTTGAGCTCAGCCCAAATTGCTGGCTCACAGATTCACAAGTTAAGTAAATACATTTTGAGGTGGTTCATTATGTAGCAAAAACTAACTCTTACAATGGGCTTCTTGGGAATTTTGTGAGTCTGTTTTCCTTTTCTTCTATGAGAAACCTTTGTAGCAGTTTGATGCAATTTTTACATCAGTGTATTACTGAATAAAGGATAGGGAATAAAACACACTCTGGAGAACATTTTAAGTTCTTTAATTTTATAATAGTAACATCCAGATATATTCTGTATTAATGATATTTGGAACATCCCCGTATTCTTCAATATACCAAAACAAAAAGGCCAGAAGGTGTACTATTTTCATTTAATTTCACTCTTCCTATTATTTCCTATGATTTCTGGTAAAAAAAAAAAAAAAAAAAAAAAGGATCTAGCAGTGAATAGAATTCAGAAAATGTTAATTTTCTTGATGCTGTCAAGGAGAGAACATTGCTTGGTGCCATTGCTGCTTTGGGGTCATCGCCAACCTGGGAATTAACAGCTGTTGTTATTCAGAAAAATTCAGACAATATTTGGGAAGACATAATTCAGAAAAAAAAATTAAGAGGAAAAATGGGGGGAAAAGCAAGCTAAATCAGAATAGCATTTGAGACTGTAAAAGTATCTAATGATTCCAGAGGTGTTTAATATACCTTCTGATGTAGTTATAGGGCTGAGGGAGAAAGCAGAATTTGTAATGTCCCTAGCAAGGCATTTGGGAGGCAACCTGGCATAGTGAAAGAACATGGGATTTGGAATCAAGAGAAATAAATTCTAGTTTTGGCTAAGATAATAATTTTCATGTGTTCTCATACATATAAAAACAAGTATCTTTCAGCTCTGTTTATGAATCTATAACACACACGATTTTAAAATTGTTAATGATTTGTATACAAAGATTCATGGATAAGAGACAATTTTACATCTATTTCTTTTGCCTATTCTCCTGTTCTGTAAAGCTGTAGTCCTCAGAGCATGGCCTGAGATTCCAGAGGTCCCAGAGACCAGCAGCAAATATAAGAATCCAGCTGTCTTCCATTAAGCTAGATAGATATTGAGGCATTTGAAGATATTTAAAATAATTCTACTCTTTTCACTGTTTTCTTTAATTTGTAAAATAGCTTTAATTAAAAGTGTTTTTTGCTAATATGCAATGGATTTGCTATTGTTACATTAAAATGAGTTAATAAATATTTATATTCATTCTCAGTTTTAACTTCAAATGTAAATAGTGATAATCATAACCCATATAAACATAAATTCTTTGACATTCTTAATAATTTTTAAGAACATGAATGGAAACCAAGACCAAAAAAACAAAACTGAGAATCATTGCTGTATAGAAAGTTGGGTTAGGTATTATTATGTCTATTTAACAGATTAGAAACTGAAGAATTAAAAATGAATTCACTTGATAAAAGTGATTTATTTGATGTTGATCTAGAGTGACGAACTTCCAACTCAAGGTTCCCTTATATTTTAAGTTTCCTTTTCCCCAATGAATTTTATGTAATATTTTGTTGTTGTTGTTGTTCTAAACATACGCTATTTTTTTGTTTTATTTTGTTTTCTGCTGAGCCATCCTGCCACCTGTTGGCAGCTCAGCAGCAGCTCACCTCAGGCTGGGCATCGAACTGCCAATGCTCAGAGCTCAGCTCACACTCTTGAGTAAACTCTTAACCAACTGAGCCACTCAGCCGGCCCTTAAACATAAGCTTTTTAAAAGTGTACAGTTCTCAGAATTTTAGCACAAGGATACATTCCTATAACCGTCATTCCTGAACGGTGCCAGAATATGCCATCCCAAAATGTGCTTCTTTGGCATATGGCATATTTTGAACTAAACACCATTGAGACCAGAGTTACAGGAAAAACTCTAAAAACAGGACACAATTTTTCCTTTTATAAAGGAAATTTATACTTAAAGAGGTAATTTACACTTACCAAGGAAAATATGTTTTGTAAAATGTCTCTTGTGTCTCTCTCACTCCTCTTACCTCCCCTTACTGCTACCAGAAGCACCAAACCTCTTTTCCTTTGTTTAACCTAAATTGGTGAATAAACCCAAATTCTAATTACCCCTTGGGATTGCTCATCACTGGATAGTCCCATATATACATGTAATACATACATGTTAATAAACTTCTGGGTTTTTTTTTGTTTTTTGTTTTCTTGTTTATCTGTCTTTGGCCAGTGTTATTTATAGGGTACCAGCTGGAGAACCTAAGATGGATGGACAAAAATATTTCTTTTTACCTCCCCTACACCACCATCAGGCTACAAAACAGTTCCATTACCACCAAAACTCCCCTGTACCATTTCAAATTTCTTTACATTGATATTTGTATGGTATATTTTTTCCTATCCTTTTACTTTTAACCTAGCTGTATAATTATATTTGAAATAAGTTTTGGTAGATAGCATAGAGTTAAATAATGTTTTTCTTTTCTTTTAAAATACATTCTAATCATTTCTGTTATTTAGTTCGCTTTTTTAGGCCATTTTTGTTGAATGTAATTCTTTATATATTTGGACTTAGGTCTACCACTTTATTTGATTTACGTTTGTGCCCCCTCTTATTTGTTCCTTTGTTTCTTTTTTCCTGCCTGCTTTTGGATTACTTGACCAATATTTTTAGTATCTTGTTTCACTTGACCTGATGTTTTTTTCACTTTCTTTCTTTGTACAGGATTTTAGTTACCCTAGAGATTATAATATACATACTTAACTTTTCTCAATTAATTTAAAATCAGCAATTGACCACTTTAAGTAGAATATAGAAACTTACCACTATTTTGGTCCCTTTATCCCCGTTGTTCTTTATGATATAATAGTTTTATGCAAAACATATACACACATTGGAAACAATATCAGACAATGTTATAATTCTTGCTTTCTACTATCAAACATATTTTAAAGAACTCAAGAGAAGAATGATGTGTTATATTTACCCAGTTATTTACATTCTATGGTGATTCCTTTATTCCTTACTCTTCAAATTTTTGTCTGGTATCATTTCCATCCCTCTGAGAAACTTCCTTTAGCAATTCCTTTAGTCTTGGTCAGCTGGCAATGAATTCCTTTCAAATCCCTTCATCTGTTAATATCTTTGTTTCACTTTCATTCCTACAGGATAGTTTTGCTTGATATTGAATTCTGTTTTTTGTTTTGTTTTGTTTTGTTTTGTTTTGTTTTTCTCCCCAGCACATTAAAAGTGTTCTGCTTCCTTCCAGCTTTCATTTTATTCTTATCAGAAATATGGTTATTTAGATCATTGTTGTCCTATTAGTATTGCAGTATTTTTCTCTGATTTCTTTCAAGATATTTTCTTTGCCTTTAGTTTTGAAGAGTTTAATTATGGTATGTTTGTGTATGGATTTCTTTGGTTTATTCTGCTTAGGGTTTGCCATACTTCTTGAATCTGTCAGCGTATGTCTTTCTCCATTTGGGGAGTTTTTAGCTCTTATTTTTTCAAATGTTTCCCAGAATAATGATCTTTTCCCTCTCCTTTTGTGTCTCCAATGATACAAATTTGAAAGCTTTTGTCATTGTTCCATGAGACCCTGAGACTCTGTTCATTAATTTTTAAATCTTTTTCCTCTTTAGCATTCAGATGGGATGATTTTTATTAATCTATCTTCAAGTTCACTCTTGGTTTTGTCATTTCCATTCTGCTATTGGATCCATCCAGTAAGTTTCAAACTTTGTTTATTTTTTAGTTCCAAAATTCTCTGGTTCTTATTTATATCTTTTCTTTCTTTGGTGAGGCTTATCTCTTTCCATTCATTTTAATAGCATTTGATCTTACTTCTTGGAGAATTTTTATAATAGCTCCTTTAAAGGCTTTTTAGATAATCCCAATATCTATGTCATCTCTGTGTTGGCATCTGTTTGTTGCTTTCTCACACAAGTTGACATTTTCCTGGTTTTTCATATGCCATGTGATTTTGGATTGTGTCCTGGACATTTTGAATATTATGCTAGGATTTCCTGTGTTTTGCTTAAGTCTTCTGGAGATTGTTCTAATTTTTATTTTAACAAGCATCAACCTGGTTGCTTTCAGGTTGTAAGTTCCAGCAAGCCTTATGGGAGTTGTGGTCTCAATGTGACTTCCTTTGCCAGTGCCTTTGCAAACGTATTTGGATCTGTCCTATGTGAGTGCCATCCTGAGTTTTGGGTGGTGATCCATCTTGCAGTTCCGTTTTCAAAGTTGATAGTATGCTCTTAAGAGTCAAAGATATACGTGTACAACTTGGAAGTGTTCCCAGGAGTTTATAAACTGCTTTTTCTGGTCCCTCTCCTAACTCTTTCCTTTCTGTGACCTCTCTAGAACTCTTTTGGCTCCCTGAGGCTCCTCTTTCAAGTTCAGCCAGAAGCTGGGGCTTTATTTTCCCAGTTCTGTCATGTGTTTCCTGCAATTGTGGTCATTCCCTGAGCCTACATGCAGCAAGGAAAGGGAGGCAAAAAAGCAACAGGTGCTTGCCCCATTCTCTTGGGGCCTAATGTCCTCTGATTTGTCATTTTGTGCCCCTTAGTCATTACGGCTGTTCTTGCCTCCGCTGCCACCACCAGTGACACTGGATTGTTGGAGGACTGGGGGAGTAAAAAAAGGAGAACAGAAAACAACATGGGGGTGGGGTTGGTTTATCCACCTCTCTCAGCCATGAGAACATCCCTTTCTCATCTTGCAAGCCAAACTTCGAGAGCTTTTCTTAGAACTCTCTCTGTAAGAATGCCGTCTTCTGGGTTATAGGCTGCAGCTGCAAGGATACCAGGTCTGGGGACAAAAAATATCAAAGACAAAATATCGAAAGGTCACTGGTGGTTTAGTGCCACTTATAAGATAATTCTAATCTTCTTTCGCAATTTGCCAGCTACTGTTTACTTTTCAGAGCTCCCAAATAGCTGCTCATGCATTCTATACTTGTTTTATAGCTGCATTCAGTGGAAGAATGTGTTTATTCCATCTTACCAGACTGTAGAACCCTACTACATTTTTTGCAATCACATGAAAATGCTTAGATGACCAAGGAACATCTTCAGAGCTGGTCTTGGGAAATGGACTTAAGCTACTCTTGTACCTTCTGTTTCCATTCGTGATCTTTTCATTTATCACTGCTATCCCTGTGTTGGCTCAGCACAGGCTGCATTGCCCTAAACCAGATGTGCATTCTTCCCTTGAGAAATAATTGGAATAGTTAAATAAAATTGTATTAAAAGTACATGGTCAAAATAATGAGAAGATAGGCCACAGATTGGGAAAACAATATTTGCAAAAGATACATCTGATATGGGACTGTTATCCAAAATATACAAAGAATTCTGGAAACTCAATAATAAGAACCAGCCTAATTAAAAAAAAAAAATTGGCCAAAGAACCTAGTAGACACCTTGCCAAACAAGATATACAGATGGTGACCAAGCTTATGAAAGGATGATCCATATCACATGTCACTAGGGATATGCAAATTAAAGAACAATGGGATACCTGCTACATATCTATTATATGGCTAAAATCTAAAACACTGACAATACCAAATGTTGGTTGAGGATGTAGAGCAAGAAGAACTCTAATTCATTGCTGGTGGGAATGCAAAATGGTGCAGCCACTGCAGGAGACAGTTTGGAAATTTCTTACAAAACTGTACATTCTCTTACCATATAATCCAGCAAAGCTGTTGAAAAGGTATGTCCACACAAAAACCTGCACGCAGATATTTATAACAGCTTTATTTATAGTTGCCATAACTGAGAAGTAACCATGATTTTCTTTAGTAGGTGAATAAATATCCAGTCAATAGAATATTATTCAGCACTAAAAAAATGAGCTATCAAACCATGGAAAGACATGGATTAACCTTAAATGCAATATTACTAAGTAAAGAAGCCAATCTAAAAAGGCTACATACTGTATTCTAAGTATGTGAGGTCTGACAATTAAGTTTGTGAACTTGTTGCAACGATGTTACTAACCTTTTTTGATATCAGAGGGATTATTCATTATGAATTTGTACCAGCTGGACAAATAGCTAACCAAGTTTACTATTTGGAAGTGCTGAAAAGACTGTGTGAAAATGTTAGATGACCTGAACTTTTTGCCAACTATTCATATCTCTTGTATCACAACAATGCACCAGCTCACACGGCACTGTCTGTGAGGGAGTTTTTAGCCAGTAAACAAATAACTGTATTGGAACATCCTCCCTATTCACCTGATCTGACCCCCAGTGACTTCTTTCTTTACCCAAAAATGAAATATTGAAAAGAAGACCTTTTGATGACATTCAGGACATCAAGGGTAATACTATGACAGCTCTGATGGCCTTTCCAGAAAGTTCCAAAATTGCTTTGAAGGATGGACTAGGTGCTGGCATCAGTGCATAGCTTCTCAAGGGATGTACTTCAAAGGTGACCGTAGTGATATTCAGCAATGAGGTATGTAGCACTTTTTCTAGGATGAGTTCACGAACTTAATTGCCAGAACTTCATATGACATTCTGGAAAAGGCAAAGTTAAGGATACAGTGAAAAGATCAGTGGTTGTCAGGGAGTAGGAAGAGGGCGGAATGAATAGGCCAAGCATAGAGGATTTTTAAGGCAGTGAAAAATATTCAGTGTGATACTAAAATCATAAATACATGTCATCCAAACATTTTTCACATATATAGAATATGTAACACCAAGAATGAACTCTAATATAAACTATGGACTTTGGATGATTCTGATGTGTCAAACCACTCTGATAGGGTGTGTTAATGGCAGAGGCTGTGCGTGTATGGAGGCAGGGGTATATGGGGAATCTCTATACCTTCCTATTAATGTTGCTATGAATCTAAAAGTGCTCTAAAAAAAATGAAACCTTTCTAACAAAGAATAAAATTCTAACACATGCTACAACATAGATGAAACTAAAGACATTATGCTGCTCAATGAAATAAGCCAAGGATAAATATTGATGAATCCACTTAAATGAAGTACCTAGAGTGGTCAAATTCATAAAGACAGAAAGAGTGGTTTCCAGGGACTGGAGGAAGGCAGGGATTGGGAGTTATTGTTTGATGGGTACAGAATTTCAGTATGAAATGATGAAAAAGGCTTTGGGGATTAGACAGCAGTGATGGTGGTACAAAAATGTGAATGGTCTGTATGCCACTGAACTGCACACTTAAAAATGGTTAAAAAGGCAAATTTTTTTTGTTATGTATACTTTACCACATTAAAAAATAAAATAAAAAGATATTTAAATGTTGAAAAAGTGTACTGGTAAGATGAAAGAAGTAGGGAGAGAGTAATATGTAACTAAATCATGGACTGGCACATTATGACCTGCCCATGAGCCAAATCCAGCCATACCAATTCATTTACTTATAATCTATGGCTGCTTTTGAAAGCAGCATGGAGTCGTTTTGGGAGCGACTGCCTGGTTATCAATGCCTAAAATATTTACTATCTGACCTTTACAGAAAATGTTTGACAGCCATTGAACTAGAGGATCTGAACTGCAAGTCTGGATCATTATGGTCATCTTGGGATTCCCTACAAAGCAACTTTCTGCTAAAGGTTAAACCTGACCTCCCTTCTCTGAACAGGAGCATATCTCCTGTGAAGAAAATCCTCCAGAGTAATGAGATAGATGTTCTCCCCTTGTTCTAAAATCCTAATTCCATTCATTTAACTATTACGGATAGGGTAACTAATATTCTTCAGGCGTTTTGCTCAATCCTAGAGAGGCTCTGCTTAGAAAAGACAGATGTCATTCCTGCCCTCATGAAGCTGTACATATAAAACAATTTTTGTAGGTAGTTGAAAGACAGCCCCTTATGGATCTTGAGTCTATTTTATAGGGCAACATAGATCAATCAGATCTAGCATCTCTTCTGCATGACAGCATGTCTGATCAGAAAACATTTTTCATACTTTCTTGGGGTCTTCTCTTTCCCAAGTAAATATTCATCCTCTTCATTTGTGATCAAGAAATGATGCTAATAATGCAAGTCAAGTCATATCATTTTTTCATTGTCTGCAAATGTTATGCATAAAGTACATCTAATTTACCCCTGATAATACATAAAGTGACTCTTGTAGTTTTTGAACTTGAAGGGCATTTCTCAATATAGATGTTGCATTTCTATTTACAGGGAATAAAGTTAAGAACAATGCTTAAAAGAAGTGGACATGAAGTAAAATTACATAAATTTAAAATCAATTCTTTATAAATTAAGAGGCAAGTTTATCAAAACTGTGGAGCAGCTCAATCACTGAGTTAAATTCTTTCAACTGATTGATTGATCTAATCCTATGAACTCTATCTACTCCAGTAAATATTAGTGTTTTATACATTTTTTCATTGACTGTTCTTGCCTGTTATTTGCTTCTCAACCATAAAGTGATAGTGTTTTCTCTGTAAAAAATGTGCATAATACAAACCAGACACAAGTTAATACAAAATTTAATTTCAGAAGTGTTATAAAGTGATGTAAGTAGAAAATTGTCATGGATTTTGTTTATTGTTGTTAAATGTAAAAAAATGATAATAATAATGTATACCAAAAAAACCAAGACACAATTTTGTTGGAGTGTTGAATTCTACATGTAGTAAAACTATGATTTATTTAATAGCTCAAGGGTTACAGAAATGCCAAATAAAACCTGGATTGGTAAAAACTCAGTGTTAAGTAAAATTCTGACTAAAAAAGCACTGTAAGAAAACAGCTAAAAAGTGGCCTCTAAATACTTTTCATATGGTCTATAGTGGCCAATTAAGGTGTCTAGCTCTAGATGGAGATATTTTTTTAGAACTATGCAATATTTTTTGATAACTGTAAAGTTTGATTTTATGGTTTACGGCTCCAAGAGGAAACCACATTTTGGTTAATGAAGAAACCACAATGATTGGTGTGAAGTCTTTTCAATATTTTCATCCTGTGACTTCTTCAAGACTTCTCAGCACCATGACACGTTCTATTTGCACCCTATATATCCAGAGACAGAGCTAAACATTTCCAGATTTTGAGACATGAAAATAATATAGATTGCTTTTATGTTCCAGTTTGTCAAGTTTGACTCATCAACTCATTTGCATTACTTTACAGGTGACCATATTTCTCTTTTCATAATTTTCAACCATTTATTTAGTAGGTTTTACTATTGATGGTCCAAGAAAATTAATCACAAATATGTAGCTTTATGCTTTAAATTTATTTATTTATTTATTTATTTACTTATTTTTACAGTGAATATTCATTTTATAACAACTCTCCTGTCAAGATAAATTCCAGGAATATATGCGATTATAAATGTAGGAGCCACATCCAACAATTTTCTTAACCCCATCCAAAAAAAATTAGAGAAATTAATATTGAGGAATGGATAATAAAAATGTGAAAACAAAGAAGAGCTCCTAATATGGCTGACACACTCAATTATGTTACTTACCTAAAGCATGTGCTCTCCAGAGATAATAGCAATATAATTCATCTTGCTTCCTTTTGGTTCTGGTGTCCAGGAAGCTTAATTGTACTCAATTGTACAATTAAGTGAATCCTGCCATTTTGGTTACCTGAATTCTTCACTTTTCTTTATATATTGTTTGCTGATTCTTTTTTCCAGCATATTATTATGCTTGTTATTGTGTCTTCTCTCTAAGCTGCTTTAAATCATTTTGTAAAGATTAAGGTTTAGACAAATTCAGTGTTGAAACACAATTCAGTATCATCACAAGATCGTAATTTGGGGGTTTTGAGTGCACCCATTTAGGTTGTTACTTTGAGAAATATTCCTAATACTTTATGAGTTTTATCAGGATTAAAGCTCTCTCTCTTCAGACAAATAAATATATGAACTGATAATACAAAATACAGTTGTGAAGGATGATCTTAGAGCACTTATAAAATTTTCTCTGAGAATAACGCAAATGCTGGCACAAACAGAAAGTACCAAAGCAAAATCCTATGACCCTATTGTTCCCTGATCTGATTTAATTACTTGGGAAAGACTCTATTAATGAGCAAATGACCAGAAATGAAAAAAAATGACAAGTGAATGGTGGTAAAACAAAAGATAACTTAATTCAACATTTCTGTGACTTTTATTTATTTATTTATTTTTTGATGGCAGTGTTACTGGCCCTCATATGTGGGACCGAACCGGGACTGCTGGCTTCCCAAGCCAGCACTTAACCACCGCGCCACTCGGCCGGCCCTCAACATTTCTTATTACATCTACCTCTGTTGCTTCTTTGACATAAACAATGACACTGTAATAATGTGAACTCAATGAAAATAGCAGGATAGCAAGGTAATTGGATGGACTTTAGTCAAAGTGATGAAGGTTCAAATCTTGGTTCTGTCCCTTACCTGACTTACGACCCTCGGAATTTCTCAACTCTTAAATGTAAGTTTTCTTACTGTAAAATAGAGATAATATAACCTACCTTCATAAATTTATTAGGAGAATTAAATGAGGAGATAGATAGGTAAATAGATAACAGATCAATGATAGATAATAGATAACGTTTCACAATTATAAGTGGTCAATAATATTAACAGCAATCATTGTTTATAAATATCAAAAGACATAGCCCATTTTTTTGTTTATTGTAATGAAATCTAAAGATGTCATTTTGGGTTACAAAGTGGAAGGGAAAGTAAACAATTCCATGCGATTGTTGGCCAAGATGACATCAGGTAAGATCTATTGATTGAGTGACTGTACAGGTCACAGGTTGGCAGTCTGCTCATGTTATATTCACCTGGGATGATCAAAGTAACTGGAAAAAAAAATACCACCTCTGAATTTAATTGACAACATGACCACAGGAAGGGGAGGCTTACTTCGGAACTCAGATCTCTGAAAACACTCTAATGCCTTTAAAATCGGTGTCTGGCATCAGTGTCTGTAAAAAATAATTCCAATAATTTACACACACACACAAAAAAAAATTTGAAGGATTTTTTTTGTATTGTGAAATGCCCAGGATTTTCCTGTAATTAACTGGAAGGACAGAATCTTATATTTATTTCAAAATTATGTGTCCTATAATTGTCCCACTTTATCATGATTTTACATTCACCCAAATGCCCTTCTATATTATCCTCAGAGCCCCTTCCTTTCTCTGCACCCTACCTCTTGCTCCTTCCTTATCAACATCTATGATCCTGTGAATGGAAGGTTAGAAGTTACTCTTATATTTCTAAAAGCAAATGTAATAATCTTCTTTGCTAGAGCTTCCTGGCCAATATAGTTTCAGAAAGAAATGTTCTAGTTTGAGCTATAGGTGAGCCATTTCTGAACATTCACTAGCTAGTGCATTTTACCTTCACAGCCATTACGTTACCTTATCATTCATCTTGCTAAAAACATCTGCAGAGAACTTGAGTGTGAGAGGCGCAATCCAAAACTCAATATTGTTCTTTATAGAAAGATTTCTAATTGCAAGTTACACACACACACACACACACACACACACACACACACACACACACACACAATGAATATCCTGCCACTGAGAATGAAAAAGGAAAGAAAATATTGGAAAACTGTATTGAGTATAGAATGCCCTCAGAAACATTTCTTAAAAAAAAAAAAAAAGTAGAAGAAAGCTTTAAGTTATTTGACACAATGCAATAAGACAAAACAGGGCTACAAATTACATAAAAACTTTCTACTACAAAACCACAGATTATTTACTAACGTGGCAAAACAGGCTCAGCTATTTACAGGAAGCTATGACTCAGGTATATATTTTCTCAACAGGAATAAAAAGAGAGAAAAATCTGCTTTGGTACCATTAGTTAGCTCAGAGCTCGGTTCAATAATGAGGGGTGTTTGGGATATCTGCTGTGGCCTGTAAGACCAACCCAGGGAGGCTTGTTTAACTGTGGTCCAAGGCCAGAGGCGACAGAGAGAATGACCTATGGGAAGTCCCAGACTCTAGGGGAAATGTTACGGTACAGAACGTACACTAATTTAATGAAATCTTTCAGTCCCAAATGAACACTTTTTATTCCTTTCTCATGCTTTCATATTAAAATAATTGGAATTTGATAAAGAGAAACAAAGTATCTCAGGAAAGGAAGGAAGACAGATCCAAGGGGAAAAAAAATGGGGCAAGAGAACAAAAATGGTAAGAGGAGAGGGTAGGGGAGGTATGCGTCGGTTTTCTTCTTTTAGGAACTTGGTTCATTTGGCCAACATGCAATATCCCCTTAAATATTAAGATCAAATGAGGGAGCTCTCAGCCTGGGTTCCAGGAGTTTGATTTGCAAAGTATTTTCTTAAAAAGTACATCTTTACATTGTAGAACATACAGTAACTAGAATTATAATAGTAATTTTATATTAGAGGTTCTAGGATGCCTTATTCTATTGGCAGTTAAGAATCATAAACAATAAACTCATTCACATTAAAATATTTATTTCTAATTTCTTGAAAAGTGAGTCTTCCCTTGTAGTTAGACTACTTCCCACAACCCCAACAGTTTCTTGCTCTCTTTTTTTAAAATCTAAGGTAAAGTTCTGTTCTGGCCTTACCAAGGTATCAGAAATGAACCTAATTCCTATCAGATTATACTTTTTTTATTCTCTATGTGCTAATGTAGTTGAAGAGCAAAATGTTGAGCCTTTATTTCTTAAGTTGCCTTCCACTTAGTTTTTCCTGTTTTCTTGTCGAGAAGTTTGTGCGTCAATCTCGGCATCTGGTTCTGTGAGGATGCTCATCTTTCTATCTTTCTGGTATAAACAGCGATTCAATATCCCTTCCCCTTCGAGTTTTAGGCAGACATGATCTAATCTGTGTTACGTGACAAGACCAATTAGTCTCGCCCACTCTCCAGCCGTCTGTCCCTCCCCTCTCAGCTGCTACCCTCTTGGCACTCCATCTCTTTTAGGAAGTAGCGATAGGAGCCAAATTTCCAAACTGCGTTCATTAGATGAATATGCAGGTCCAGATTGCATAAATGTGCTCACATCCTCAAGGAGAACTCAGGCTCAAGGCTTCTTCTATGTCTTTTCTCTTGCGTTTTAATGTGTGTCAGAAGATGTCTGACTACAAAGCTCCCTCACTGGCCAGAAAGAAAGGAAGGCTGTATTGACAAGATGAGGCCAAGGGAAAGTATAGAACTGGACTGAACAAAATAAATGCTCTCTTATTTGGATGTGTTATTTTCTTATAGGCTTTCCAAGCAGCCACCTACCTACTTCTGGCAGGTATAGGTGGCCTGCAGAGTCTAGATGGATGGGCAAAGCATGCCATTGATATTTCATGCTCAGAGCATTTGCACTACAGCCAATCTGGTCAACCAGAACCCTAAAGGGACCTTGAGGATGAGACCTGGAAACATGGGACAGCTGGTACTGCACAATTCTGGTTAGTCTACTCTCACATAACCAGACAGTAATCACCACCGCTGCGGACAGCGGGTGCCAAGGAAAGCCTGAACCTTTGGATGCTGAGGGATCAAAGGGAGAAAACACTTACGATTGCTTCATTTTGTTTCTGTTATGAGAAGTAGCTTTTAGATTTTAAAGCCTGTAACAACATTATTTTCAATGTCGTAACTGCTAAAGGAGGGATGAACATTCTACAGTGAGCTGTTTGGCAGCTGGTAGTTTAAATTTTAAAACTGATAACTGTAAATATAATTGTGTGTTAACTGATACAAAGATCCTAAGTAACTCTCAGGTCAATTGCTAAAACAGACATGGGGCTTTTTTTCTTATGAAAATTTCACTGTGCCTAATACTATAACCTGACTCTTATTACAGTTATGCCTACTAATCAGTGTTCATTGGAGAATAAGATTGGCGACCTCCTGTTGTTTTAAAAGCACAAATTCCTTTGGATTAATTCAAAGTACCTTCATGAGTGCATAATTGTGAGAGTGAGACAGAAAGAGGTAGGGGAAGGAACAGAGAAATAGAGCAAATGCCAAGGCCTTAACAACAAATTATCCTTTCTAGGAATTTGAGGTAACAATATGATACCATGTCTTTTGTGTATCAGTGTGCTGCTCATTGCAAATTCCTACAGAGTTCATTATCATCTGCTGTCAACTCATCACACACAAGAAACCCAAAGGTATTTAAATGGTTCTCAGTCCACGTCCTTGTTACTAAGGAAAACTTGGTGGTGACCCTATTGATTCTTACTTATCTGAACAGTGATCCTCTTGGATCACTGATTTGAGCAGTTAGGTAGAAATTCCCATGAATCTAAGCAGGACAATAAAAGGATTAATGGAGAATCTCTTGGTCCATTTAGAGGTGGCCTGAGAGTACAGACGTGGCTCCTTGGACACAGGCCATTCTCATGAAAGTGTTTCAGAGAGCTGCCTCTTTTTCTAATAGAAACCAGAGTCAGGACTATTTTCTTTCTGTTCTTCAAATGGGTTTTAGTGTCCTGTTGTTCAAATCTTCATTTAGTACCTTCTCAATCATACCTGCCCAGTAAAGTTTGTATGCAATCCCAGCATGGTGGCAACCAAGGACAGCCGTCTGCAGAGAGAGTTCTCCCTAAAGGCCTTCTGAGTTAATTCACCATGTCTCAGCATCCTCCACACTGGGACTTGCACAGAATTACAGGAGCTGCTGAAGCCAGCTGGATCCTTTGTCTGCCCTTGACTCCTGGCCAGCCTCCATTCATATTGCTGCTACCAAAGATAAAAAAAAAAAAAACAAAAAAACCCATAGGCTTAAGAAATCTATAAAACTGTTGTAGAAAAATATATCTGAGGTATTATCAGTCAACTGGTGTTTAGTAAGCTTCAACTTGGGTGAAATGTGCAAAGCACACAAAAGAAAACACAAATGTATACAAACTGGTTTCTGCCGTCATGGAAGGCTCTATAGTTGGTGAATTGGGAAAAGAATCCAAATTTATCCTGCATTTGAGCATCAGTAGAAGAGGTGACACATGTCTGAAGGCCTTAGAGAATTGCATTGCCCCTTGAGCATCCAAAAATGAGAGTCTTTTGGGAAAGCAATTGTCAACTTTTATCAAGGGTCTTAAAAATATTCATGCTTTTTGCCCAGTAACCTCAACTCTAAGAAACAAATGAAAATAAGTAATGTATGATATACTGAAATAATTATATACCTAATATTATTTATATTATATGTCATAACACTATTCAAAATAATTTTTAGAACCATACTTTATATATACAAAAAATACTAAAACAAAGCAAGGAACTCAATGTTAAAGAATAGGACAAGAGTTAGACTATGGCTATCCTAAGATGATATTTCTGTACATATGTTTAGCCTGGATTTTTGCATTAGAAATATACAAAAATATGAACTGAAGTCATTAGATAATGGTTTTTAAAGACCTCCGTATTTAGGATCTTCCCTTGGATCAGGCAGAAGTGCATTGGTAGCCAAAGATAAGGAGGCACTCACTTTCAGGGGCCTGCAAGGGTAGTGTCAGCCCTCAAACAGCTATGAGAGTGAGTGAGTGCTTAAACCATGTGCCCTGTTCACCCCTTGCCATACCCTAGTCCCAACCCTGTACTAGGTATTTTATCAATGCACCATACTATACATAATCGATGCTCTACTGTTGTATAGGTTGGTTGTTTTTAATGGCTTTCTGTTATAAAAAGCACTGATGGACATGTATGTACAACTTTATGGATGTATTTTATTTTATCACTGGAATCAATGTAAAATGGTGGGCATGATGGTGGCATGCCCCTATACTTGCCCTTATAATAAGTGGTATTTGAGAGTTTTCATACATATGCGTGTGAGAGACAAATCTATAATAGAAAAAAAAAATCTGGTTGTTTCTATTTTCATTATTTAGTGTTAGTAGTATTAAATATTTTAATACTTTATTTCCTATTATATTGCGTGTGTGTGTGTGTGTGTGTGTGTGTGTGTGTGTGTGTGTGTATTACCTGTACATATCTCTCAGCAATTTTTCCATTAGGGGCTTCATTTTTTTCTTAAAAATTTGTAAGTTTCTCATAAATTAAAGCTAAATTCCCTGCCTCTCAGACATGTTATATTTTTGGATGTCTATATTTATTTGGTATGTTTTGCTATGCTAAATTAAAAAAAAAAACAGTAAAAAAAATAGTAATAGTTAACACTTTTTAAGTGTTGCCTTTGTCCCAGGACTGTTAAACCTTTATAATTATTTATTAATTTAATCCTAATAAGGGTTATGTACAATTATTATCCTCATTTTACAGTGGTTGAAACTAAAGTACAGAAAGGTGATGCCCCAAATCATTCAGCTACTTAGAAGAGGGCCAGATTCCTTACCCAGATAGTCTGTCTCTTGGGCCTAAACTCTTTTTTCTTTTATTAAATTTATTGGGATGACAATGGTTAGTAAAATTACATAGGCTTCAAGTGTAGAATACTATAATACATCGTCTATACATTGTACTGTGTACCCCTCCTCCCTTACTCTCTGGTAACCACTAAACTGTTGTCTGTGTCTATGAGTTTTTGTTTCTTTGTCTTGTTCCTTTGTTGTTTTCAGTTTCATATCCCACATATGAATGAAGTCGTATAGTTCTCAACTTTTTCTGTCTCACTTATTTCACTTAGCATAATAATCTCAAAATCTGTGCATGTTGTCACAAATGGCAGTATTTCATCTGTTCTTATGGCAGAGTAGTTTTCCGTTGTGTATATATAGCACATCTTCTTTATCCAGTCATCCATCAAAGGACACTTTGGTTGTTTCCATGTCTTGGCCAACGTAAATTATACTGCAATGGACATCGAAGTACTCTGGATAAATGTTTTTAGATTCAGGTTTAGATACCCAGGAGAGAGATTGCTGGATCATATGGTAATTCTATTCTTAATTTTTTGAGGAACCTCCATATTGTTTTTCATAGTGGCTGTACCAATTTATATTCCCATCAACAGTGTATGAGGGTTCCTTTTTCTCCACAGCCTCTTCAACACTTATTATTATTTGTCTTGTTGATGATAGCCATTCTAACAGGTTTTGATTTGCATTTCCCTAATAGCTAGTGAAGTTGAGCATTTTTTTTATATATCTGTTGGCCATTTGTATATCTTCTTGGGAGAAGTTTTTGTTCATGCCCTCTGTCCATTTTTTAATTGGATTGTTCGGTTTTTGTTATTGTTGTTGTAGAATTGTATGAGTTCTTTGTATATTTTGAATTTTAGCCCCTTATTGGGGGTGTTGTTTGCAATAATTTCTCCCATTTATTTGGTTGCCTCTTTGTTTTGTCGCTGGTTTCTTTTGCTGAACAGAAGCTTTTTAGTTTGATATAGTCCCATTCATTTATTTTTGCTTTTACTTCCCTTGCCTTTGAGGTCAAATTCATAAAATCCTCCCTAAACCCAAGGTCCATAAGTTTAGTACCTATGTTTTCATCTATGTAGTTTGTTGTTTCAGGTCTTATGTTTAGGTCCTTGATCCATTTTGAGTTCATTTTGGTACATGGTGACAGCAGTCCAGTTTCATTCTTTTGCACAAGGCTTTCTAAGTTTCCCAGCACCATTTATCTATTTCTCTATTGTATGTTTTTGGCTACTTTGTCAAAAATTATCTGTGGATTTATTTCTGGGTTTTCAATTCTATTCCATCGGTCTGTGTGTCTGTTTTTCTGCCAATATCATGTTGTTTTCATTATTGTCACTTTGTACTACAAGTTGAAGTCAGGGAGTGTGATACTTCCAGTCTTGTTCTTTTTTCTTAGGATTGCTTTTGCTGTTTGGGGTCTTCTGTGATTCCATACAAATCTGATGGTATTTTTTGTTCTATTATATTTCTTTTAAAAATGCCTTTGGGATTTTGATGGGGATTGCATTACATCTGTGTATTGCTTTGGATAATATGGCCATTTTAACTATGTTGATTCTTCCAATCCATGAACACATAATGTCTTTCCATTTCTTTGTGTCTTCTTCAATTTCTTTTGAAAATGTCTTATAGTTTTCAGTGTATAAGCCCTTCACATCCTTTGCTAAGTTTATTCCTAGTTATTTTATTCTTTTTGCAACTCAGAAATCAACTCAAGACATAAATAGGGATAGCATGTGACAACAAAAACATGAAAAAAAAGAGGACCTAAACTCTTAAATGCTGCCCTCCACTATCCCTTACAACAGACAGGATGATTAGTAATAAAATTACAAAGCAAATCCACTGACCATTTTTTTTTCTTACTATCTCTAATGGTTTGCTATTTTCTCTTATTTTAGGGTTTTCTCTAAATTAGTAGACTGAAGATGAATTATATAATAAATGATATTTGAGATGTCAGATATCAATGATATTTGATAAATTAATGTTTAAAAAAATCTCAATGCCTCCATCATATTGAAGTATATTTGTGAATGATTTAAGCGTCAAATGTCAAAAAATTAGATAACTTTTGGTTTTCTAGAAAAGTTAATATTGTGTCAACATTATCATTTAGTTAAATATTGTATTTTTTATAGTCTTTTGTGACATCTTTATCTGTGTTCTTTACCTTTTTTAATTTCAAATGTTCTGTATTTTGTTTTTTTTAAATTTTTCATCCAGGTTGTCCAGCTATTATTTCTTCCTTGAAATTATTTCAAATACTTAACCCTTGGATTTTTGCATTACTGACTGAGCTTCTCTGACTTGCTTGGAATATCATTATGTGTTGTTAAATAAATCCTGGGTCCTGTTTACTCTACAGCCTGCTACAGTGTTATACAGGTAAGATGCAGGGCAATTATAAATTCATAGCGGCAATCTAGAGCATCTGGTGTGTGTTCAGAGATAATCCTCCATGAGTCTCCCTCTCTTCTGCACATATTGTGACCAGAGGCACAGGCAGCCTTTGTCTTGAACTATCTTTCCAAGGATATTGTAGAGCAAACTGCCTTGGAAGATAGAGATAGTGTTTCCTTCTGGAGGAGAGGGCAAGTTTGTGCACTGCCTGGAATAATAAAGGCTATCTCACTTTGGCACAAGGTTCAGGCAGATCTGCATGCAGTCCATTACAAAAGATTTGGGTTCTACTTTAGGGTTCCTTAGCTGTGATGCAAATGGACTATGTGTACAGTATCCAACCTGGCCTACTCCAGATTCCCACCCTAGGACTTGGGGTGCAAGAGGAGCTGATATAAACGTGATGCTTATAAAGACTTTTGTCTCTGACCCATGGATTTCATATCTTCTGCCAGTTTCCATGAAATTGTGGTAGGTCAACTTGTTAATTTGGAAGTATGATAAATGAAATCTCACATTTTTCATAGTTCTTGATATTGATTGTTTATGCATATGTTAAAATGCTTATTTCTCTCTCTGTGTTATGTTCTCTCTCTATTATATGTGGCATATGTCTCCTATTTTGTAGTCTGTGGATCACTCATTATGCCTCAGCTCCAGTTGTTTGTAAAATTATGACCTTTTCTTTTAGTTACTCCCATGGGCTCCCAAAGTAAAGTTCATGTATCCTTGATGGCCTTTATATGATAGCAGACCATCTCAGCTGTCCTCAATATTAGGTGAAAAATTTATTCTCAGCTTTAGTTATATTGAAATATGAATACCTATTTCTTTGAGTTAGAATTTCTGAAATTAATTTTGAGGTGTCCACATGCAATATTTTAAATCAGGCAATCTCAAACATATTAACATCTTAAGGCAGTTTTGAGTGATATAATAGAAGGAATTTCTTATTTATAGATTCTTACCATTTTTGCTTATACTTATTCACTACTGTATATCTCTTTATTAATCTCTTCTACTTCCCCTTTCTTTTGAACTAATTTGTTTTTTTTCCTTTATTGCATATCTTCACTCCTCCTTAGTTTAATCATAGTACTTCCTAATGTAAATTTGCTTTTAATTTCAGCTTTGGCCAGGTTCCATGGGTTTTAATATGTAGTGTTGTTATCATTCCCTGTGTCTTTAACAAATTCAATTTTGATGTATTTAGTAACCCATAGTTTATTTAGTAAGTACTTAATTTTCAAGTGTTTCATCAATAACAAAATGGTCTTCATGGGGCTTCTTGTGATGCAAGATGAAAACATTACCATACTTTACTTTCTTACCCAAACCCTGTTTTTGTTTTCATATAGTTGAATATTATAGTTCTAGTGTTTAAATTTTTCATAGTATCACATATCTTATTTTATAAAACTAACATTGTCACTTTTGCAACTGTATGCATATTATTTATTTAAAGTTTTAAAAATGGATTCAGTGCACATCTTCAGTTAATTATACTATGATTTTCTTATTCTTTAAATCTATTACTTTAGAAGTTTGGACCCAAACAGAGCTCAGCTTAAATCTTGACTCAATGGTTCTTGACTTTCTACATTTCCTTGTATAAGTAGTGGGAAATCTCCAGAAGAGAAGCATGGTCCCAGTACTGTCTTTCCATAGTGGTTAATGGCACCAGAGTGGTCTGGGAGATGATGCTCATTGCTCATTCACGGCCTTTTCAGGAACAGACCTACTACTTGAAGGGAAAGCCCACCATCATCTTCCTGCTATGTGTGAATGCCTGTGACCATGGGCATACTGTCTTAGTTTCCCTCAAATGTTCTTGATCCACAACTGACTGTTGCATTGGCAGAAGCCCATTTTGGCGTATAGCTCACCTTCACCTTCAAACCTTTGTTCACCAAAATAGATGGTGTTATGGAGTCCCTGATGTTTCTTACTTGGATCCCAAGAGGCTACTCTTCTCTCATAGGGAAATGAGTTACAGTATACCTCTGAGTGCTTCTTCTCAATATTATTTTATTGCCATTATTTCTATCAGGACTGTCTTGGAAATTCCATAATGTGAATGATATTTTTCCAAAGTCTTTTTCTTCCACAGGTTTCTCACACTCCCCACTTTTACATACCCTTGGCAGTTTCCCTCATCATTGAAGAGCAGTTAATGTGTTTACATACAGAAGGCCTTCTACCCAGATATCTAGCTTATTTTTACTTTTTCTTGCCTTATGCCCTGTTATAATTAAGACTGAACTCCTCCTTATTAAGAAAAAGGAGTATACACACATTTTTTTAGGTAGTAATATTAATCTCCATTGGGAACTGAGCACAATGTGAAGTGTTTTGTATTCATTATTGGGGATGGGTGGAGGGGTTCCCAAGTCACCTGTGGGTGCATACATCTATTATTCATCTCTAACCAATAGAACAATTGAAGACTTGGGAGATTATATCATTTTCCCAAAGACACATCGATACTAACTGGCAGTATGTCAGACAATAGATAGCAAGAAACAAATGAGTGGAAAAGTCAGCATCACAGAGATTTAGGAGGGAAGGAGCTCACTGTGCAGTCACGTGATCAAGGAAAGGAAGTGACTTAAAGTTTCACAAACAAGGGTTATGTTTGGAATCAAGAAATAAAAAGTGTTTGGACTTATGAATTGGACCAAAGGAGCAGGAAGTCAGCTAACATCTAACTTCTCAATAAAAAGCAAATGAGAAAGAGATGCAGCTTTGGCTGAGAGCTGGTGGGTGAAGGCAAGTGAATTGTGGTCTCTAATCATGGGGCATCTCTGAAGACCCTGGAAGTAGAAGTAATGCAATTTCGGTAATGGTTTGATAGACTAAATGCACAGGACAAAGTAGCTATTAAAGACAAAAGGAGAGAAAACATGTAGGAAGGTTTGAAAAGGGTCTGAATCAAGACAGTGGCCAGAAGAGATGGAGAGACATTATCAGGAGTGAGTGAGGGGTGATGGACTGTGGGGGTCCTGGAGAAAGGAAGCATCAAAGGTTAACCCCATAGAAATAAGAAATGGTAGAATAATTAAATAATTAAACAATGCCCTTACTTGACAATAGAAGGAGCTGCAATTGAGAGGAGGGAATATCCCGTCTCCAACCCATTCATAGTAAGGTTTCCTCACCACCAGCTGATTACTGTTTTCTCTGCCTTAATTCTGCATATTTATGTTATTTATGTATATTTATGAGGCATTCAGTCCCAATCAATGACCTAAACCCTAGTTCTTCTAAGATCCTGAATGTGGTGAGGAGAAAAGTATAATTGAAATAATTCTTATTTACCACATCATTCGCAGGCAACTTCAACCTTCTTCGGCATTCCTCAGCTGTATCTCAGTTTCTACCTCAGTTCTTACTACAATGCCTCACATTTTCTGCATACTGCTAAGTGTTGGACCATATAAAGTTTAGTTTATCTCATCTGAGTGTTGCCAGAGCAATCCTTTACAAAGCACTGTAATATTTCTGAAAAAAATATATATATTAAAAGTGCATTTATTTAGATATAAAATTAAGAATCCGAAATAAGTAATGGATAAAGAATACAGCAAGAGATGAAAGGTGGTATGTCTTTGTGTGACTAGGCAACTTTAAAATTTCTACTTTTACTTAAAACCATAGTCATTCTCATAAGACCCTTAAAAGTGAATAAGGAGGGAAATATTTTACATTTATATAGGTAATGCCTTCCCAGTTTTAAAAAGAAACTATTTCTGTGATATTTCATTAGCCTGCTCCATAAGAATGAAAGACTAGGAAGACTTCATTGTTTTTTTATTCAGGAAGACTCCAGAATAGCTAAGGTAAGCAATAAATAGCAAAATCTTACAGAGATGCAGATAAACTAGGCAACCATATTAACAGATGTTTTTTTTGTGTGTTTGTTCTTTTCTTTTTTTTTTTTTTGAGGGCAGTGTCACTGGCCCTCATATGTGGGACCCGAACCGGGGCCGCTGGCTTCCCAAGCCAGCGCTTAACCACCATGACACTAGGCCGGCCCTTGACAGATGTTTTAAAAATTGGATTTCTCTATCATATTTTACTTAATCTTCCATGGTTAATTCTTTCTCACACATACACAGCAAAAAAGGTTTGTGGTCTGTTAGCTTAGTCATGTGAAGAAAAATGGGAATGAGTGGTCATGTTGGGAAAGGGAAGTGTTGACACTCGCAAATACAAAGAAGCAAAATATATAAGTGGGGAAAATGTAGCGGGCAAGGTGCAGAGATTCTTGGAACTTTTTTGCAAGGCTTCAGGAAGCTATCTCTATATTCACAAGGATGTTTCTGTCTTGTCAGCATTTTTCCTTTATTTGTATTGGACTTTATGACATATCTAAGAATAATAAATAATTTATAAGATGCAATAATGGCTTGGTACATTTCTAGCAGATTTCAAAAAAAAAATTCTTTTCCAATAACTCATTTGATAAACTCTTGAGTTCTTTTTCTCTAGAACATTTCACACAACAATGCTTTGTTTTAAGGGTTGTTTATCAATGAGTTGCAAAGCATTCATTATGCATTCAAGCCTGTTTTTTTGTCGAATCCTTTCTTGCCTCCTTTTATTTTTCCCAGTTAAGTGGCATTTTTCTGGGAGTAATCTGATTCTTTGTAAAATGAAATCATGCTAGAAAAATATTAACTCTTTAGACTCACAAGGACAATTACAGTCTTTTGGCAATAATCAAACATCGAAAAAACAATTTGATTTAATACATGTTCTATATCATTTTCCTATTTATCCCTACCCAGGTGCATGTATACAAAAACGTAGTGCTTAGACTGCTATGCTTTGAAAAAGGCATTTTCCATATATATTTCTAAGAAACAATAAGGTCGTCTTGTCCTATCAGAGACTTCCTAAAGTTATCTATCTATCTATCTATCTATCTATCTATCTATCTATCTATCTATCTATCGATAATTGATAGATAGATATAAATACACAGATGTCCTGGCCATTATCCAAATTTAATGCAGCATGTGATTTCTTTCTCCCATTTTTTATAAACCTTACCAATAGTCCCAAAGTAGGTGGCAAGGGATCAAAGAAAGTCCTCTGTTATTTCGTGCTCTGCAACATGGGTAGCCGAGTCTGCTATCCTCTGTGATTACAATTATGCTCACATTATGCCGGCAGCACTTCTAGTGCCAGGGAATGAGTTTCTAGAGGTAGAATTGTAGGTGCGCTATGTGATGCAGAGTTTCTGTTCTTTCCTGGGCTCGCCGAGTGGCATGGTGATTAAGAGCTGGCTTGTGATGCCAGCAGCCCCAGTTCGGATCCCACATATGGGGGCCAGTGACACTGCCCTCAAAAAAAAAAAATTGTTCTATCCTGGACCTCTCTGTAACTAAGGGTTTAATTTACAAACTGGCCAACTGTTGTTTGACTATGAACCCAAGATTTTACATACCCAAAGTAACTAGTCTTTAGCATGAATGAGAAGGCTCAGGGAAAGCATGAATGAAGAGAGAGAGGAATGGCAGGGCTTGTTCAGTGATGCAACTATATTTAAAGATGGCATGAATCCCAATGATAATAGGGGCATGAGAGGTTAACAGATTCACATCTGAGAACAAAGAAATGCAGTAAGAGCAGTGGGCATGTGGCTGGCTCTCTTTTAAACAATTTCTTAGAGTTTTTTAGAGATCAGTATGTATCCTAGTCATAGGAAATACTTAACCAGTTTCATTCCAGGAAAGAATGCATTGAGCAAAGAATTCTCTCTGCACCGATCTGGGAAATGGAGAGTTCTTGTCATTCTCAGTCATGTATTCTCTCTTGTGGACACATGTAAACCCAATATCTGATCCTTAAGTTAGAAGTTTTGACCTATTTCTAGTTCCCCATTTCCAAAATGGCATTTATCCTAATGTGCCTTTGCTCAATAACTGTTCTCACACACACACACAAAATCAGCAATGCCAGTATTAAATGTATACATCAAATATAAAATGTATTCTGTTTCAGAAACATTATAATGAAAAAAAAATGTGCTTTCAAAAATGAAGAATCAGTTGTTAGTTTCTAGATACAGGATTTCACCTGAATGTCCCTATATTAATGATATAGATGCTTATTCACTCAAACTGGCTTGCATACATACATCGAAGCGTTTCTATAGATAAGCAATAGTTTAAGTATTGGGAGTGTTTCAAAAATAAATTAAACTTGATCTCCTTCCCTCAAATACCTTATGGCTTAGAAGAGGACAAAACGCATGTTCAATTAGGTACGTTCCAAAGTAGAGATGATAAGTACCCCAAGCATGTTTGGAGGAAAAACAGTACTTGAGAAATACATGCTATATTTGGGGTATTTATCTCAGGATCCATTGCTTCCAGTTTGGCTGGGGATGGGAGAGGAATAGATAAGGAAACTCTTTCTAGAGAAAGTAGCATTTTTCTCCTGCACCTTGAATGATGAGTAGGATATTCTACACAACTTTTTCACTATAATGAGTCAAATTATCTTTAAAAATTAATTTCATCAAATCATGCAGTCCATATTTTCAGCCTGAACTTCGGTGCAATTTATCGAGAGACTGCTCATGGTTTATATTTGTCTTGTCAGGCACTGGGCTTCCTTTTTATTATGCTATTTTATCATTAGATTAGCATTGAACCAGCATTCTTTCAACTCACATTTACTGAACACCTGAGTGTGCTATGGCAGTGATCCAGTTGAGGGCTATGTGACAAAATGCAAGATATCACTCCTGTCCATGAAGGGACTTAATCTTGGTTAGCAATTTTGATTGTGAGTTAAAAGATAAGCAATGACACAGAATAGCATGCACTCAAAAGAGCTAGGAAAATTGAGAGAAATAGTAAATTCTGCAGAAGAGAAAGAAAAGTTCATGTTCACTGGGAAATGATGTCTCATCGACTGTATCTTATAAAAAAGGAAAGAGTTAAAAAGTAAACAAGAATCAGAACCTCCTGGAAGGATAGATTATATCAGTTATGGCATAGAAGAAGGGATTTTCAGTGTCTGGGCCTCAATAAGCTGATCAGCTGGGCTGGAGACATGTTTATATTGAGACACAGTGAGAGAATTAAACAGAGATCAACAATTTTGTATTGAGCACTTGCTGTTTGTCAGGAACAGTGGTAGGCCCTGGCCACTGACTTCATTTTGTTCTTTCACCTCAAGTGTATTGGGAATGACTGCAAATCAATAGATAATAAATGTATTTTGGGTAGTGGAAGCAGGAAGAGGGGGTTACCCCATTGACAAAGAGTACCTTTGAGGGTCTTGGATTAGGAGAGGTGTTTGCAAAGCAGTGTTATTAGGAGCAGGGAAGGGAATGCCAGATGTAAGGAAAGAGCTAGGAAACTACTTGTAATGTTTCTTTCTTTTCCTATCCATTAAATATGAACAGTAATATATGAATAAGACATCCCACATATAGAATTCGAACTAAAAACTGCCCTTAAGCTAAACAGCAAGCTTAATTGTCTGTTTTCAGCTGATAACTATTATTTATGAATCAACCTGAGTAAAGCTTACTCTTGGGGGATAGATTTTCCATATTTTTGGCTGACGTTTCTAGGTCCCTGAACAGATCTTATTAGCTTGGTGATTTTAATCTCTGCCTTTTAAAAATGAAGGTCTTTGGCTCAGAATGTCTTCAGTTGATTTATACCTTCCTTATCCTTCTCATCATGCTGCTCTCTCCCCAGTGATATTAAAGAGTGATTATTGGGCTTGATCAACACCACAGGCTTCCTTTTGACTTAACAGTTAAATATACACAGATTTTAGTAATCAGTTTAAAATTCCTTGCAAAGTGTATTAATAGGCTGATATCTTGAAACAGAATAAGCAACTTCTTAACCTTGAGAAGAGATTGTTGGTGCTGTATTTTCTGTCACTTTTGGCAGTATTGCTTCTAGTGCTTATTGGTTATGGCCATTTCCCAACCAAAGGTCACTTAGGGTCTGAAATGAAGCTCTGGATATGGCAGTATCAGTTCTTTTCTGTGCTACATATCCCTAGTTTGCAAATAAGCTGACATTTATGTTTCTCAGTTCTCTAGAGCAAACATAGTTGAAGAGGGCTAATACATCATCCCCAAATTGCTACCTAAATTCTCATTCCAAAATTTTTATTGCTGCTCATGATAAATGGCATTAAGAAAAAAGGAAATTTGGGTTTTCAGTGATTTGGTAACTGTGAGAAAGAAAATGTTCTGCATTTTGAGATATGTTTAGAAATATATTTTAAATGGTTTTGATGAACCAATAAAAGATTAAACATTATACAATTCATATTTACCATTTTTCCCCAGGAGGTTATATTAGATGAATACAACATGAATATGTCTCAGTTTTGCTCTTGGAATGGGTTCAGGACTCATTGACCAAGCCTAAGAATGTAAGCAATGACTAAAATACTGACAGCCTCGGGACAATATCTGTTAGCTTAAGTAGGCTTTTTTAAAAAATGGCCTTAAATTTCAATAGTTTCATGCAAGGTGAAATATCAAAGCCCCAAGATAAAAGACCTCTGACAGAGTCTGAGAAATGTAGGCTTATGTCTACAGATCATAATGAAGGTAAGGCATACAGTAGACTGGTCTTCAATCATTTATAGCACAGATACTTGCGACTGTCTAATGATTTTAAAGCAAGATGCTTAAAGCTGTCCATCAGCCTCTGAAACATCACCATAATTAAATTTCAAGGCTGTACTCCATAGATCACTGGACCAGACATTAGGGTTGGAAAGGTCTCATTGCTATGAATGGCATAAGTCATCTAGATGCTCAGTAAGAGATGCCACCTTAAATATCATCCTTTGATTAACTCTGAAAGAAATACATCTACTAGCAGGAAGTGAGGAGACCCCTGAAGGTCCCTGGAAAAGCAGGTGGTGCTTGTAATGACTAGAAGGTTACAAAGAGTGAATCTCAAGACAGGACAGCGGAGCACAACCCATAGACACAGAGATAAAGCTGCATATGTGGAAATACAAGGTCTTGGGAGAAAACAAGAAAAAAAATCACATGTGACGCTTTAGGAATGTGCAGCTACTTCTACCAAGGTTGACCGAGTCTCCCTCCAGATGCTATTAGGGAAGGCTTGAGGCTACTTCTTTATTAAGGGCTACCTAATTCAAAAGTCCACTTCCTGCTAAAGCTTCAAAGGAGCTTCAGCTAAAACTGCTGCATTGCATTCTAAACAGAGGGAAATAGGATCATTGTAAAGAAAACACACTGATTAGAAATAGGAAGTCTTTATTTGGGCTTCAGCAGCACCATTTTTTTAGGTTTGGGAGCTTGAGCAATTTCTTTAACCTATGAGAGCCTCACTTTCCATTTGTGAGAAAGGCATAATATCCATACCCATTTTATGTATTAATAAATATTAGGGCTGGCCAAGTGGCTCAGTTGGTTAAGAACTCACTCAAGAGTGCGAACTCTGAGCAACAGCGTTGCTGGTTGGATTCCCAGCCCGAGCTGAACAGCTGCTGAGCTGCCAACAGGTGGCAGGATGGCTCAGCTAAACTAACTCACTAAATAAATAAGAATAGGACTTTGAAAACTCCAGTGTTCCACAAATTGATAATTACTAGAATCAATTTGTTCATGAAGCAGTTGATTTTTATTGGGAATATGTGAGCTGTATATTAGGAATACCAATGTGAATAACCAATGAACAACTTGATCTTCAATTTTTGACAAATGTTCTTAAGGATAGTGTGTGTTTTTTTCTGTTTTAAATTTCCCAGTGGGTTGACATCTATAGCTGTATGGCCTTGGAGGACACTTTGGAACCCAGGGACACTGTGTCTGAAATTTGCAGCACTTGCCACCAGATGGCACTGTCTAGCAAATAGACACCAAGTGCCTGAGCCACAGGTAGCAGGTCTCCTGTGTTGCTCTCAGCACGGGGAAATCTGAATAATGGAAAAATATTCATGATAGTTATTTGCATACTGTGCACAATATTTTTTAAAAAGCAATAAAAGTAGAATGCTATTGAAACTAACATGCAAACCATCACTCTCTAATGTCATATCTGTTTTCTGCATCTTACCCATTTTCTGTGATTTTTAAATAAGTCAGTGTTTCTGTGGCTAGCTCAGTGCCCAGATTCTCAAGCATTTCTACCTTGTGTAAAAGTGCTTATCTACCTTCAAGGTAATCTTGAGTTATCGTCATTGAGATTTGTACTCTGTAGAGTTTGTTGAGTTTGTTGTTGTTGTTTAGAGGTACAATATGTTCCTTGTTTTGTTTTGACCCTGCTTTCAGGCTTGCTGTCTATAGTGCTACTCTAAAGTTCTTCAATAACATAAGTCTGTTCTAAATTCTACTGAACTGGCAGCAAATGTGGGAGCGACAGGGGGTAGGGAGCGTTTCTCTTAAATGACAGCAGCATCTGCAAACTCTTTTCTGTGCCCCTCAAAACTTTGACCCTCTCACCACTCTTACCTTCCTCTATCTCAGGTAAATCTCAGGTTTCTTTTGGTTTTCTTTCTTAGCTAAACTCCATCAGCACTAGAACATATGAGTTGAGTAGTGCAACCTAGAATTCTTCTTAGAATGGTAATTCCCCTACTGAGCAGTCCAAGCAGTTACGGATGACAAGTAATTACACAAATCCAAGTTGTTGGGTTTTATGGTCAAGAAAGATCAACTAAGTCCTGAAGGCATCTGGAAGTTCTTTTCCCCATATTGCCTACTCTGTCCAGTCCTTATAACGATCAGGAAACAGGTCTTTCTGGACCACCTACACTGCAGAGGTCTTTCTTCTGGACTCTGTCACAATCCCCCATCATATGCTGCTTTATGTGGCTGAATGTCCTTAAGATGTGTATGTATCTTGTGGTCTGGTTCACTTAAGAACCTGTTTGCTGCAAATAATAGAAAATTGAGTTTAATTTATCAAGTAATAATATATAGAGTGTATAGTTGTTATAAATAAGGAGTTTGGGATATCAGGGATAACACCTTTACAATTCATTTGGAAAACTCTCTCACGAAACCAGTCTCTCCTTCTACTGGTTAAAATTATCCATGATAGCTGGAGCAGCTATCTCGGTTTATAAAGTGGTCTTCAGAAAGGAAGCCACTTTTAGCAGGAAACCAGGTTGTAGGATCTTGGTTGCTGACACACTGGAGAATCGTATCAGCCTTTGGCTCTTTGCCTATATTTTATGAGAGAAATAAACTTGTATATTGCTGTAATGGGTTGCATTATGGCCCCCCAAAAAATATGTCCACTTCCTAACCCCAGGAACCTGTGAGCGGAACCTTATTTGGAGAGTCTGCAAATGTAATTCAGTTAAGGATCTCAAGATGAGATCATCCTGATTTCTCCAGGTGGGCCCTCCATTCGATTACAAGTATTCTTGTTGCAGACGTACAGGAGAGACACCCAGGCAGAAGAAGGGAAGTCTCAGGTACGCGGAGGAGAAGGGGATGTGAAGACAGGCCGGAATTGAAGCGATCCAGTTACAAGGAATGCTAGAAGCCACCCGGAGTAGGGAGACGTATGGAAGGAATCTCCGTTCAAGCCTCTAGAGGGAGCACCGCACTGCCAGCACCTTGATTTTGGCCTTGAGGCCTTCAGAACCGTGAGAGAATACATTTTTGTTGTTTATAGTTACTAAGTCTGGGGCAATTTTGGACAGCAGCACTAGGATACAAATGTACTTGTTTAACTGCTATATTTGTAGTCTTCTGACATTCCTCAAGTAACCTAATGCTAAATAGCATTTTCCCGTTCTGTATTATCAACATCTTGAAATCAAAAATTGTATCATATCATGATTGTCTATCCCTCACATGGGCTAGGAGAAAGTGTGTGCACTGTTCCTAGTGAGAACTGTTCCTACATACAGGAACTGGTGTTTAATAAGCCTTGGAAGAATTTCAGGAACGGGCATTGTTTGTTATCACTATTACTGCCCAGCAAAACATGTAAGCTAAAGTAAAAGATGGGTGACAGGAAAGTAAAACCTAGAGTGATGAATCCAAGTTTTGGACATGCTAATATTTTGATGGCTATTGCATATTGATGGCTAATATTTTGATGGCTATTGCATATTGATGGCTCGGTGTATATTGTGAATGACACACATTTCTCTCCCACTTCCCCATACTGAAGACCCAGAGGCTTGTTGCTGTCCTTACATTTAACCTGCTTTCCAAGTTAATTGGTTTTCTTCCAGTTTTATTTAGCATCTTGAAGGCTTCTTCCGTTTTCTATCATGGTGGTGTATTGTTTATTTCACTTGAATGTTAACTTACATTTTGGTTTTGTTTACATGATAGTACTTAATCAGATACATGAATTATCAGAGCATGTTGATTGTTTTCAGAAATGAGACTTAGAGGGTTCTGCTGACTTATGGGCCTTTATGAAATCACATTAGCTAGAAGGAACTTTAAAAGATTTATCTTAGATTCAAAGTTTATTCTGCTATTGAAGAGCTATGTGTTCGTAAAGAAATAAATTCAGAGTCCAGATCTCAATTTCTATATACATAAGGGAGGAAAATACTTTGTTTTTACAGACACACAAACACATAATACACACATATACCATATGTATTTACTATGAACCAGATACCTATCATAAAGTACATTATCACATGCTCTCCTTTCAGTTAAAAAAAAGTAGGTGTTATTATATAGTAGCTTCAGAGAAAACACAGAGACTTGTTTAAATCATGCATCTGTGATGGACACTAAGAAGTATTAGAAACAGGATTCAATCTGAGACTCAACTGACTCTCAAAGGTGATGTTGCAAATTTATTCTTAAAATGTCTCTTGGGAAGGGCCGGCTGAGTGGCGCAGTGGTTAAGCGCTGGCTTGGGAAGCCAGCGGCCCGGTTCAGTCCCACATAAGAGGGCCAGTGACACTGCCCTAAAAAAAAAAGAAAAAAAAAATTTCTCTTGGGAAAACTGTTTTGATCCACCATTTTGTAGAAAGGTAAGCTTTAACATGCTTGACATTACTTGATCACTGGCTTTTCTGCCCTGAATTTATACTTTATAGCTATCTCTGTTTTACAATTTGTCAAGTTAATTATATTTGCAAATTCTTGGAGTTTATCTTATTTCTACTGATTCCTTATTGAAGAATGTAAAATACAAAAGTCAATGAGTGTTACCTCATGCTTGTGATTTTAAACATGGACAACAATTACATTATGCTTATATTTTCTCATATAATTTATTTTAAAGATTACCTGGACATTTGAAATACATCAGAGGTGTATTACTGATTTAACAACTCCATTCCACAGATTCACTATGTTTATAATAACAGAATGAAACTTGAAGACCATTATTTTCAAAAATGGATCATCCTTGAAGTGCTAGAGATTTTATTTCAAAGAAAACTACCTGGTTAATTCTAGTCTTATCCATGAATCTGTCTACATCTAGGAACAGCTGAGTGACTAGGAATTGCCCTCAAATTAGACTCACCTTTTCTAGGAATAGAGAAGAAACCACATGGCTAACAAAATGTTACAACAGACATTGCACATGTCCCCTTCCTTTGGGAACGTCTCTGTCGGGCACTTCACAAAGTGAACATTATCCAACTCCAACCATTGTAATGCATCCATATCTTTTTGGTTGTATTGGCTATAACACATACCATGCTATTGGAAGTCTACATTCATATGACATTGTCAAGAGATCCAAGAGTCCAACTGTCAGGTTCATAATTGACATACACTAAACTGACATTTGAATCAATTTACATTTGAAACAAATAATGTCTTTTGCCAGTCTAGATAACGTAAGCTTTATTAAAACGTACACTGGAAAACACTCAAACACTTTAAACAAAACATTGAAAGGGTCGAACCTATTAAAAAAGTAGAATGGGAACTAATAGCAAATAAGAAGAGCTCGCCTAATGCCTGGCTATTTCTACATAGCCCAGGATGGTTTATTGAAGGACAAATAGCTGTCTATTCTTAGTGCCAAGCCACTCCTAAGGAAGGCTCTTCAGGGGGCACATTCATTCTGCAAGGCATTTAGGAACTCATTTAATACCCTAAAACGGGCTCATTATTTCCTATAGGCAATGCTGCAACCCACCTAAAAAGTCTTTCATACATAATCCCACAGTTTAATTAAATTCTGCATTATTTAATTTAATGCACATCATTAAAGTCATTTTTCTTTGGGGAGGGGGGTATGAATTCAAATAATAATAATGCCTTGTATTTGTAAAGAACTTAACTTATACTTCTTTTTTTCCATTTATTATGTCACTGGATCTTTAAAGCAAGTATAACAGTCTTCATAAACCATCTTTCTGTCCAAAGTTGTTTCATTATAACCTTGTTGAGATGCTTGGGAATTTAACTCTTGTTTATATCAATTAGCCTATGGTAAACTGGCTTTCTTACATGTCATTTCACTTAAAGAGGCAGGTTCTATTGTTTTCCTCATTTTATACATGAGGAAAGTAAGGCAAAAAGGGTCTTAGTCACTGGCCTCATGTCCTGCAATGGGAGGTTGTGGAGCTCTATAGCTTTGGCTCTTAGCTGCTCTGTTTCACCATAGGAGTGTTCCCTTTGTTGGATTTATGAAGAGGTGCAGGAATATGGTGAGATTCCGCAATGTCATTGCCTTCAGTTTAGAAATCAGGACACTGGGGCTGAGACAGTACAATTTTCTGTCACACATTTGGAAGCCGTGCAGCTGCAACTAACCCAGGTTGCTTGATTCTAGCCCAGTATTCTTTCCACTGAATTATTTCTGATGGCCTCTTCTTGCTCATCTATAAGCCACCTGTTTTATGGTTTTGTTTTATTTTTGGTGTTTTAAACTTATTAAGCTCCTTCTGGCCCAGGTTCAATCCATTGGATTGTTATTCTTTGTGGCTAATGCTGAATTCCTCAGACATCAGAGTGGCTCTCAGACTCCTCAATGCAAAACAGCATTCTTCTCAAGTACATTAGAATAGATCCAATGCTAGGGTCTCAACGGCTCTCTTATTTAGCAACATCTATATCTTTACCTCAATTGTTGCGATGCCTGGGTTCCAGAAATGATTATCATTTCTTGAAAGGAAATTGAAGTTTAAGAAGTTTGTTTAGAAAATTTGTTTGTTAATTTTTCCCTTCAAAAGGGGAGTTTAAATTTCCAAATAAATTCAGCAATGAGAACATCAATTGCACAGGGCCTCTCACTGGGGTCATTTTCTAAGACAGGTTGAGTTTGGTTATTGGGGAGGGTAGAAGGTCTTTTCTGATCTGCAGGTTTTCACAGTTATACAATGGAATTCTTTATGCTGCTTCTACTTACAGCATAGAGACCTCTGCCTCAGAATGATGTAAGGGACGGGATAACTATATTTGGAGCAAAGTTTTAATAGGACTGATTTTCTCCAACCAACAGAGAAGCAGATCACTGGCATTCTGGCATCTTCATGCAAATGAGGGAGAGCCATGGTGCTTCTGCACACATGTGTGCCCATTAGCCATGATACACAGCATAAAGAGGAATTAGAATTTTGGCCTCAGAATCACTGTTGATAAAGACTTGGTAATCCTGTCATTTGTCATCATCACTGAAGAATGATTGTCTGTAGGTGGCATGTTTCAATGTTCGAAGGGCAAAAAACATGTTCAATGTTTCCTGTTCTTTCCTCTGCAGCAAAATGTGAACAGAGGCCAAGAGTGGCTGGTTTTGAAATCCCCATTCTCAAAGGGAAGCAAAAATAAAATCCATTTTCCCAAGTTACTAGTTTCAGCTAGCAAGAAAACACTTGAAGACATGGCCTGAGGACATCTTCTGTCATATCTATATCTAATTATAGATATCCATTGGAAGGATGTCGCAGAACAAAAGAGAGGCTGGGGACAGAGTGTGGGCAGTCTTGGGCAGGAAGGGCCTCCTTGTTCTCTCTCAGTCTTTGCCATCCTCATCTGCTATCAGCTCCACCTTCTGGTGTCAAAGATGATTGAAACTTAACAAGACTTGTTTCAGTGGAGTGTTAGTGACAAACTCTGGGATGGGCTAAGTAGATGTGGGGAGATGAAGAAGAGAAGTCAGTAAGTCCAAAGACACCTTTTTGGAGGATTTTTCCTATAAAAGGGAGCAAATTAATGGGTAATAGCTAGAGGGTCCCAGTGGGTCAAGTGAGGTTTGCTTGTTTTGTAGTTTAGATTGGAGATAATAGGGCTTGTTTGTATTCTGATAGAATTAGGCTGGAAGAGATGAGAGAGATGAGAGATGTGAGAAATGTGAGAGATGTGTGTGTGTGTGTGTGTATGTGTGTGTGTGTGTGTGTGTGTGTGTGTGAGAGAGAGAGAGAGAGACAGAGAGAGAGAGAGAGAGAGAGACAGAGAGACAGAGAGACAGAGAGACAGAGAGACAGAGAAATAGGTGATAAAGAGTTGAATGAGAGATACATGATAAATGCAGCAGGGAGAAGAAGCCTTGAGAGGATGAGAGAATGGAATAGACTGCAACTTGGAGCATGTGGTCTTAGACAGGAGCAGGGACATGAAACAATTCACTGCTTTTAACCAGAGATAAGAAGTGTATGGGGACAGACCTACACATAAATGCACCTCTAACTGACTCTCAGGTTTCCTAGTCATGGAGTTTGTTCTTCCCATGAATTGCTTTCTTTCTGGCTGCCTCAGGTAAACAGCTCTCCCTGTTTAGCCTTCTCTTGTGACCCTCCTACCCTGGCGTCACCTCTGACACCAGGAGCAGGGCTGGCATCAGAGATAGGACGGCAAATGGTTTGAGAGAACAAGGGCTCCCTTCTTGCCTAGGATTGCTGAATCTCGCCTTTGTTCTGTAATATCTTCCCCATAACAGAAAAGGTCTTCAGGCTATGTGTTCAGTGGTGTCCATGTTGCCAAATCAATGGTCAGCTACCAGCCTATCTTACTCAATCTCTCCCACAATATTTGACACAGTTGTTTACTTTATTTGCTTTGACATACTTCTTCCCTTGGCCTTTGGAAGACAATAGTGTCCTAATTTTTCTTTTAGTCTACTGACTTGTTTTTCCTCTTGTTCCTTTCATCTTCTAAAGGCTACAGGAGTCTAGCCTTGACCCATTTTCTCTCATTGGTTTCCTTCCCTTTCCTTTCTTTTCTGTTCCCCTGTCTATACAGTCCCTTCAGTATCCTTGCACACAGCCTGGGTTGGTAATGATCTGTAAAGGCAAGGGAATTGTATTCAGTGACAGCACATTCCACTTTGTAATTTCAGGACAGAGGCCATCTGTGACATGGCATCAGAAGATATAGGCAGTTATAGATAAATTATCATGGTTTCCCAACATATAAAACCAACAATCCAGCATTGTGGAGAAAAGTACAAAAACAAAAACAAAAACAAAACCTAATTATTATTCCCTGTTTCTGATTTACAGAGAGCAAGGCTGTCCACCCACATATTGTTTGATGGACGCCAAGTGTTTTGAAAACTTAAGAATAGCTTTTTTTGAAACATACACTTTGATATATTTTTCCTTCAGATCTTTTATGTGACAGAATTCACATATTGCTTAGAAATCCTGTATTTTCCCAGTGAATATACACACAGTAAGTACTACAGGGAGATAACATGAATCCTTATTTCTACTTTTATTATTTCAGGTAAGGGTAGATTTATCATGCAATTCACATCAATTTTCTGCAACTGTCAGATAATATATTTATACTTAGACTTAACAAAAGAAATGTAAGGACCTAAGTGTCTGATTAAAAAGAATTCACAGATGTTGGACTGATTTTAATTTTATTCATAATTTCCCAAACCGTGTATTCACACTTTCTTCAGGGATGATAACTTGTCACAAAATAGATTCATTTGAATTTTATTATCCATTACCTACCTTCTGAAACATACATAAATTAGCTCTAAAATCGCCAAAAGGCTAGAATTGATGAAGAAACCACAAGATTGAACAATCCAGAGTAGGATTAAGGATGCTCTGTGAGCCTGAGAGCAGTTTAGGGAGAGTGACTTTCCTGGGTTTGACATACACACTCCAGGGGAATAACATGGCATCCACGGAAGGGATGGGAAACAGAGAGCAAATCCAGCATTGTCTGGGCTCTGTGCTCTGGAGGTAAGGAAATGGGGTAAGATGAGGTGTGGCCTTTCTTTGTGAGATTTTGAAATAGTGAAAATAATTTGCATATAAACCATGTAAAAGTGGTAGCCTGTGGTGTGGTGGTAGTACATGGATTATAGAGGCAGACTACTTAGTCTGGAATACCAGCCTTGCCACCCACAAACTGTGTGGACTCAAGTTAGTTAAACCTCTCTGTGTCTCATTTTCCTTACCTGTAAGATGAAGATAATAACAGTATCAACTTGATAGGGCTGTTATGATGATTAATGAATTAATGTGGGGGTTTTCTACACTTGTACTATTGATATTGTTGGTCAGATAATCTCTGGTTTGGAGAGAGGGGCTGACCTATACATTATAGAATGTTTAATATCATTTCTGACTTCCACCCACCAAATGAAGCAATACCCCTTCTCAAATTGTGACAACAAAATTATTTCCAAAGATTGCCCCTGGTGGAGAACCAGTACTATTTGTAAAATTCTTAAGAGTAGTGCTCAGTGTACTGTAAATACTATATAAATATTTGCCAAGTAAAACGACTAATAAATGAACAGTAACATTTCAAAAGTAAATGATAACAATAAGACATAAAGATGGGCTAGATATCAGCAACAGATAGAAGAAGATAAGTTGATTCTCCTCAGTTGATGAATTCCATCCTTAACAAATCATCAAGAAATGATTGATTGAGAAATTATAGCCTAAGGATCAATCTCTGAAACTTGTGACTGCTGCTCACATGGGAACGTCTCTTGTATCCACCCAGCCTTGGACCCCTTAGACTATAACTGTCTGTCCTCCATAGATTTGTTCACCTGCTGTATCATCCACCTTGCCTCAGTGAGTGTCTCATTTTCTCTCATGTATCTCACTGTGGTATCTCACTTTTTAAAATAAGTTGCCCTCCCTCTTTTGCATAGAGTTACTTTGTTCCACTCTCTAGATGTAGAATCTCCAACTATAAGCCACAGAAGTAAAGATAACCAAAATGGCAAAAGTGGGTCCAGGGTGGACCATGTTGAACTAAACAGGCACATGTGTAGAAGGGAACATTATTGAGCTCCAGCAGCTGAGTAGCATTGGCGATGTGAACCCGGTTTTGCCAAATCCAAGCAATCTCCCTAGAACTTAGTGAAGCTCTGGGATACAAGTTGGTGAGGGATCAAGTGAGGAGCTGTGATTTTCTAACATTTTTTTCAGTGAATTTTTTTCAGAGGACTGTAGACTTCATACCAGCATGTTTTTACAACTTTGAGGCAGTTGTGCGGGGCATTTTGAGTAACTATGCAAAGATAATTATACTATTATTTTCTGTATACCTATGTAATGGGTATATATATTTTCCATATACCCTGAGAAAATAACTTAGTAGTAATTGGCATTTAAGTAATTTTGAACCTAGAACTCTGTGAAACCAGGGTATTGACATGCATATAGATATTGCTTGCTTTGAATACAACCAATTTTTTTTAAACTAATATTTTAACTAGGTATTAAGGAAGGAATCTTGGTTTAAAACTTGCATTAAATCACACTATAACATTTTAAATAATACTGGCATAACTTGCATAATACTCTTTCACTAGAAGGAACTCTATTAATTTTCAATAGTTTGATAGTAACTGATTGTGCAGAACTGATTGTTAAATAAAGACAGAATAAGCAATTCAGTTATGCTATGGCTGATTAGGCCTTGTTATCTATATAAGATTTCACAGTCAGTAAGTCTGGCTTGTTTGCCACCAAGCAATCTCATAACCTTGTTATTATCATGTCCGACGCATCTCAGTCTCAAAGAGAAAATAAGACCACCACCACCATATCTATAGCATTTTTTGGGCATATCTTAGGTGCCAAATATTGTATAAAACACCTCATCTATTATGATATTTAAATTTCAGAGCAACCCTGTGAGACAGGTATTGTAATTTTACAAGTTAGACAAGTAAGAAAACTTAAGCTCGAACAGGTTCATTATCTTGGCCCATACTACCAGCTGCTAAGTTGTAGGAATTATTTTTAGATCAAAAACTTCTTCACTACACTGAACTAAATTTCTTTTTAAAATTAGAATAAACACAGGATGACATGTTAATAAAAAAAAGAAAAGGTGATATGACAGGGGTGTGTGTGTGTGTGTGTGTGTGTGTGTGTGTGTGTGTGTTTAAAATTCATGTGTAGGCTCCATAAAAGCAACCATGTGACAATTACACAGAAAAGCCTGAGTTATTACCATCACAGAAGATAGAGGAATAGTTCTCATAGTAACAACTTTTAGTACCATCCAGGCATAGGAAATGCAGAAGCAAACAAAATAGAAGTCCTGCCTAATGACTTATCTATTAATGAGGGAGCAAAGCAGTTCCAGAAAAATCAAAGAGGAGGATCCAAACTCCAAGAGGCCAAAGTCAATCCATCCAAATTTACCTAAGAATGTCACCAATTGAAGGAAGGTCTGGATTGGATGTTGAAATTAGATACAGGTTACATTTACATGTAAACCTAAGTAAAGTGTATGGGGTACTCATTCCACAGTTATCTCTCTGGGGTTTAACATTTAATAAAAATTTATGCCATTATTTTTATAGATAGGTAAACTTAAACCAGGAGATACAATCAAAAATTGCTTTCAGGATTTTGGTACACAGAATGAACACACTAGATTAGAAACACTTCATACATAATAGCACCTTAGCAAGAATCAATTTCTTCTAGAGCCTCTAGGTAAAATAAAAAAATAGATGCAAATATAGAGACGGATGTAAGGGGGTAAATGGTAAAATATGCAGAGATGCAAACACGTTTAGTTGGTTTAGGGGCAAAGAATAATTTGCAACTTGTAGAGAGACAACACAAGTCACAGAGTGCTTACAGTCTGTGATTTTAAAAAGTGATGGCCCTTGGTGAAGTTTTCTGCTGGATCCTATTTTAAACTTTAGGGTCTTCTTAACCTTCCTCTGATGATATACTATTGCCCATAGAACTGGAACAAGGAAAAATGGCACAGTCACCTCCATTCATCTCAATAATATGGTAACTCTCGAACCCAATTATGAGCACCTAAATGTCAGCTCTGTTAAACATTTCACTTCTGATCATTGTAATTACTGTTAATAGGTTCATTTGGTATAAAGAAAGGGAAAAGAAAATGGCTTGTCAGGTCCTAATATTCTATGGGAGAAAAGATATGTAAAGCTTTGTGAATATTCATGAGTTTAGTTTTACTAATTGAGATCCTTCCCATTTTGTAATCGGGTTAAAATATACCCTTTTAAGGAATATACTTGATATTCTGGGTCCTGTGAATTTTTGAAAGAAAAAAAAATGTGAAGATAGTTTGAATTAAAGAATAAATACTTTATAAATGACTCCCCTTATAACTGTATTTGGTTTTAAAAGTTGAGTCCTTGACTCAGGGAGTATATATCGATAAAAAAAATTATTCTGTGTTTGCCTGGGATTCAAGTATATGCCAGTGCGTAATTTTATTGGAGATTCAACCAACAGCATTGCCAAATGATTTTTAGGCCTTAGTACGTTTAGTCAGTGATCTGGGTGGGTGCTGGCGAACAAACTGAAACTTATAACTCTGTCTGTGTGGCTTATCAAAGGGACAATAGATGAAACTGATTGACCACAGGCCAAGGGAAATAACAGGAAATTAAAAACAGAAAGGAGGTAGACGAAACTAACATGGATAGAGAATGTGGAGAGACTATAGGAGATGTAAGATGCTAACTCCACCTCAAGAAGTTTAAATTCCAATAGTATGGAAAAGTACATATATTGTCAATAAGGAAATGAAGTATTAAAAATAAGCCAGTCGGGCTGGCCGAGAGGTGCGGTGGTTAAGCGCTGGCTTAGGAAGCCAGCAGCCCCGGTTCAGGTCCCATATATGAGGGCCGTGACACTGTCTTCAAAAAAAAATAAGCCAATTATCCACACATTAACCTCTTGTATTATGATCTGATCTGTTTGTGTATCTGTCTGTCGCTCCCTATTAGATGGTGAGGAGGACAATGTCTTCTTCATCTCTGTGTCTTGGGTTTTAATTATCTATAAGTGCTCGATACGCATTAGTTTAATGAATGAATAAATTTCACCATACGTCTTCTACCCTTTTCACAGAGTGGTGAGAAAATATTGGAGCGTGCCCTCCTAAGTTGTAGACCAACCATCAGCAGCCTCATAGCCCATGCTAAATATAGCCTCCTCCTAATGTTCCAGCCCTAAGTTTTCAGAATTCTTTGAAAGATACCTGAGGAAAACAAAACCCTTGAGAGTTATGCTTTCATTGGAGGACAACATTGTTAAAGAATAAGCATTGGGCTGGCCTAGTGGCTTGTTGATTAAGAGTTGGCTTAGGAGTGAGAGCTCTGAGCCGCCAGTTCGGATCCCACATGGGCCAGTGATGCTGTGCTGTCTACAGCTAAGATGGTGAACAACAGCTTGACATGGAGGGGGACTGCCGTGAGTCACCGGTGATGGCATAGGCTGCAGTGGGGCTGCAGTGTGTGCCATAAACTACCGTGAGTGGCCGGCAGCCACCATGAGCTGCCATGAGCCACTGTGACTGTCCAATGGCCGGCAATTGATCTGCCTCAGGCGGGAAGAGCACAATGATCACAGTACCAATATGGGCCAGTGAAGTGACGTCCACCACAACTAGACTAAAGAAGAAAAGGACAGCAACTTGTCTCTTCACCTTCCTGAATTCCCCAATGCTGTTCCCTCCCCCGATTCCCCAGTAAAATCTTAAAAAAGAAAGAAAAAAAGAAAAAAAAAAAGAATGAGAGTGGAATAATATTTTTTTAGGCAAGTTTGGATAATATATCCAAGAGTGGGTTCAGAGAAATATGCATTTCCACTGTAGAAGAATGCAGTTTATTAATTTTTGTTCATTTGACTGAGCCTTGCATCCAATATCTTGCCTCTTTGTGACTCTTACAAGTAATTTTTAACACTAACACAAAATACAAATGCAAGTCATATATATCTACAAGCATATGAGTGGGTCACCAAAATCCAGAATGTGTAGAAAAATCACAGTTGGGGACAAACTGTGATCAATAGTTAAACTGGTAGTGGAATATAGTAAATCTGATTATGGCATATCATAAAAAAAAAGAAAAAAGAAAAAAGAAAAAAGAAAAAAGAAAGAGTGACGGTTGCTTTGGCCTCAGAGCGAGTTGGAAGTAAACAAAGGGAAACCATGTAGAGTTTCTTGAATCATGGGCTGCTCTGGTGGGATTGCTTTTGAAGGCCTTTGACTATACCCAGACATGCACTTTCTTGAGTATTAAAAAGGAATCTATTTCCCATGACTGAATGGAAATGATCTCTGGCACCGTCTATCTCACAGTATCAAAGAGAAGCAAATGAGATTTTTCTCCCCTAGTGCTTAGAAGGCGAACCAAGCACTGCCCCAGATGCACATGGAAAAATCAAGTCCAGTTATTTCTACCACTGAGATCACTGAAATATGGAAATGGCATCAGCGTCCCTATACAAACACTAGACTTGGAGAAATATAACATATGAGACTAAACATAAGGTTCACCATAAATTTGTTCCATGCCCACCAATTTATTTTCATTAAGCTTCCTCTCAATTTCATTTAGAGGGATAAACAATTAACTCCAGTAGGTTGAATGTATTGCCAATATAGAGTCCAGCTTTTGGACAAATAAAAGAACACATAGAGAGGCAAGTTTTTAACCTTCTGGAAATAAAGTGCCTATACCTTCCAAATATATTCCTCACATCTGGCTTCCTAAACAACACAACTAATATACGTTTTTTGTTTTTTTTTTTAATGGATAAATGAACCTTCCAATGGGCAAGCCCTAGAGAAAGTGGCTGCTCCAATTAAAAGGAGCTTGAGACACAGTCAATGTGAATGCAGTGATGTAGGATACAGCACACCTGAGCTAGCAGCACCAGGGATTCCTAAGCACCCATTCTGTGAAACTATGGAATAGGAAGGCTCTGGAAATGGAGAGAGAGTACCGTACAAAGTTAAAGCAATGCCACCCAATGAAGAAAGGGAGATACCCACAGAAAATAACAGAAACTGATCAAACAAGGGAAGAAGGATGGGAATTAATCTTTACTGATTTCCTATTATGGACCTGACACACCATTCTATGATGTAATGCCTTTCTGTGATGCCATTTCATATGTTGTTCTATGATATAATAACATAAATCACCATTAGTGGAAAGTTTGCTATGTCCCAGACACTATGTTAATAGCTTTACATAACTTATCTCACTGAATCTGACCAGTGGCTCTCTTGTAGATGAGGAAACAATTTAGGGAGTGTAAGTACTTTGTCCAAGAGCATGCAAGAAGAAAATGATGCAGCCAGGGTTTGCTCTCAGGTCTTTGGCACCAAAGTGGATGATATTTCTGCCCAGTGTCCTCCTTATGGACCAGAGGCAGAATCTGATGTCAGACATCAGTGCTTAAAATAGTGGAAACCATCAAAAACTCATTATCAATTCTTTACAACAATGTGTACATCAGCGTACTACCTTACAAATGATTTTCTGTGGCATGTGGCAGTGATATGCATCTATATGCCTGTATTGCCTAGTGAACTACAAGCTGCCTAATCCATCACAACCCTGGTTTGTTTCCTGAAGGATCTCCAATTTGAGTCAACTCCAGAACACTTGCTTTGGAATTATTCTGAGTTAGCACCTTCCTCTCACCCACCCCACTTGATATCCACACCATGCATTTGTGAGATGTCTGGCCAGGTTTAGGGGTTCAGCTTGTGAATGTTGGTTTTTCTCTCTGAGTAAATTTTCCTGGTTTCAATGGGGAAAAGAGTCCATGCTTTTGGCCTTAGTAGCTCCACACCAACTGAGCTCACTGACCCAGATAAATATTGTCTGTCTGACATGCACTTTAGAATAATAAATACGCAAAGCTCTAGACACTGTTCTCAATTATTGGTATTTAGGGAGAGAATCAGAGATGAGAATAACCCCAACACCAGATAGCCCCATACTTCCCCAAAACAACTTTCACCTATACTGTATGTTTTATTTTCGGTGGTTTTAAGATTCTAATAATACTTTGGTTAAACTAAGGTTAAAATTACTTTGCATTCCCTGCCCACACAGCAAGTGATGGGTGAGACTTTATCCTGGGAGCAAGCTGCACAGTGGGAGAAGCTGGCTCAGAAAGTGCCAGAGGTAACCTGGGAAGTGGAAAATGTCCGTGATGATAATTGAAAGAAAGCTATAGATCACTGTGATCACAAAATAGTCCTCTTCCTGCCCAAACATGGGTCAAGTAAGAATAGAAGCCAAGAGTTCACAATATAGGGCAAAAGAGGGGAGAAGAGAACTTTACATGAAAATGCTGATGGTGTGGTAACCAAAGGGAGTGGACTCTCAGTCAGAATGGCATGGGATCAATCTTCTTTAAAACAAAAATCGCACTACTGTTATAGATGTCCCATAAATGGTATTTTTTTCTTGGACTAGTTTATTCATCTGGCAGTATAAAAACAATGTCGTTTTTCTTCTTGCATTATGAGACTTAATACTCGTGAGAATTTGTAACTTAAGAAAAGTTAGAATTCATCTAATTAACCTGCTTTGTTCATCATTCAAGGCACTTTGCTGCCAAGTCCTTAATTTTTGACTTATAATGAAACCATTGAAGTTGCAGGAGTAATGCAAGGAATTAAAAATGGAGAGAATGCCACCCACAGCGACTTGCTTCCATTGGAATGTTTTTGTATATAGCCTGGATAACCATTGCAAATATGTTTGTGTCTAAGTAATTTCATAACACTTTTTAGAAGGAATGTGTTTGTTCTTGTTAAGAAATGAGTGAGGGCTGGCCGAGTGGTGCATTAGTTAAGAGCTGGCTTGGGATGCCAGAGGCCCCAGTTCGGATCCCACATATGAGGGCCAGTGACACTGCCCTCTACAGCTCCACCTGGAGCTGGGCTGCACAAGCCCCAGTGACGGTGTAGGCTGCAGTCCCTGCTGCAGTGGGCTGCCATAGTCTACAGTGAGTGGCTGGCAGCCAGCGTGAGCTGCCAAGAGCTGCAGGGAGTGGCCTTTCAGAGGCCGGCGACTGATCTGCTTCATCCGGGAAGGGCGCGATGACGATACCAACATGGGCCAGTAAAGCAATGTCCTCCACAACTAGACAGAAGAAAAAAAGGACAGCAACTTGTCTGTTCCCCTTCCCCAATTCCCCAATAAAATCTTAAAAAAAAAAAAAGAAACGAGTGATATGAAAGCTAAAATTAGTGCCACAATGCAGTAACAAAATGATGAAAGAGTTAGCCACCAGAAATTTCAGATCTTCTCAGTGTATGAGACTGCATGAGACCCAATCACCATAAACTAAAATGCATTTTAATAGTCACGTTTCATTTAATGTCAATTCTGATGTAGTAAAGCTAGGAGGAGGCCACAAGATGTGCCTCTGACTTCTACTGCTCATCGTAACGCAGGTAGGAAACACATAGGTAAGAACGAAGCTTCTTTGTCTTGGCAAATTTATGTGAAACTAAGTCAAACTAAAGCACCATAGCCCCCTACTACAGAGATGCAAAAGGTTTTAGAATGTTGGACACAGCACTTTCCTGGTTACTATGCTCAGCCCTTCTTGGTTAACAATAATTTAACCATCAAGTTTATGGGTTCCATTCATGTCTTTACTTTTGTTAGGCTTAAAGGTTTAAAAAGATCTAGTCTAAACTAAACTGAAAAATAAAGACAAATAAAGTAAATAAAAAGGCCTGGTCTCTTCATATTCAGTGGTGAGGGGCAATAGTTGTTCCTTTGTAAGTGGAGGAAGCCTTAAAGAAAGATAACCAGAAAATGGCTTGCAAGGAACTCTGGGGCATGTTCCTGCTTGAACATGCTTCCTCTGAAGTGCTCATAGATTAAATGAGGTTGATCTGGAAATCTATAAGAGCATCATTGATCCAGGTACGGAAAAGCTCAGCCTGTGTTACATTTGCATGGACGTTACAGGGCTGGATGCAGAAATGCAAAGTATGGTAAGACAAGGTAGACTGGTAGATGCTGGGAATGAAGTGGGTATATTTACTAGTGTGGAGTAAGCGCCGTGCCGTATGTGGGAAGTGGCAGATGCAGTTACAGGCAATCTGAGGAATCCAGCCTAGCATTCCATAGAGGGATGGTTCTCAAAGTGTGGGCCCTGGATAACAGGACCAGCCACTCCTGGACATTGTTACACATGCAAACTTAGTACCGTGTCTTGGGCTAGGAGTGTAAAGAACTCTAGATTCAACAGAAAGTTGAGCAAGAACTAAGTGATTTGTTGTTTTTGATGTGAGTAGATGATGAAAGGAACTTAGGCAAAAATCTTGAGATTTGGTGTCAGGGACAAAGGCAAAGCTAATTAAACTATGATGAGCAAATGTTAGAAAAGAACTATCAATGGTGACTTGCTGCCATCCATTTCCCATGACCATGGGATAAAACTTCCTTATGTCCCCTAAGACAATCCTGGCGGCATACTAAAATCACCTGGTTTAGTTTTTTTGAAACCTAGACCAACTAAGTCAGAATTTCTGAGGGAGGTCCTCAGCTTTGGTCTAAGCAGCTCCCCAAGAGGTTTTAGTGTGCTGCCAAAGTTGAAAACAACAGCCCTAGAACTGTCCTGGTGAGAATCAATAACTTAAGTTCGAGGCATGAAAGAGCTATGGAGATAGGGCATTAGGCCCTAATTGATTATAGTTTTCTTATCTATAAATTGAAGCAAATAGTAGTAACTACCTGATAAATGCCAGAGATAATGCAGAGAATACTTAGAACAGTTTCTAGCACAAAATGCATACTCAACAAATATTTATTTGTCCATTCTTCTTATGATAATGTAAGCTCCACAAAAATGGGGACCGTTTGTGACACTCTCCCTAGTTCCAAGTGTGTATAAAGCACACAGTCAACAAAGGATAAATATTTGTAATAAAGAGATGGCTATTTCAACTTCCAGGATTAAAAATGAAAGCTAAATGTATTCCCTACCTTCCATTATCACAGAGATGGAGTAAAGATAGCTGAGCTCGAGTTCATAAAGCCTGCTTTTTGTGCTTCTTAAAAAAATTTTGTCTATAAATGCATTGACTGTGCAGTAGCTTCATGTGGCTACTGAGTTCTTGAAATGTGGCTAGTCCAAACTGAAATGTGCTGAAAGTCTAAAATATGAAGGATTTGAGGACTTAGCATGAAAAAGGAATGGAAAATAGCTGATTAATAATTTTAAAATTCAATATAGTTTAACTGATGATATTTTGGACATTAGATTAAATAGTCTGCATTATTAAAATTAATTTCTCTTGTTTATGTTCCCTTTTGAAAAATGTGATATGAGAAAAATTTTAAATTACACATGTGTCTTATACTTGTGGTTTGTCTTGTATTTCTATTGGACAGTACTATAAGGTTTCTGTTTCATTTGATGACTATGACACAGGGAACAATTATTAGGAAAACAACAAAATTAGCAAGGTCCTGTTATTTTGACTTAGAGTAGCCCACTTTTAACCGTAAGCCAATTATTAGGAAAGTACAAGCAAAGCTGTGAAGACACTTAACAAACTAAAGATGGACTTTTAGGAAGTCCGTCATCCAATTTAGCATACCCCTTACTTTGAAAATAGTTGTCACGTGATCTAAGTTTAGTGCCACATATTTATGTACGCGTATGTGCTATCCATTCCAGGCCTTTGGAGAGGAATTATTGACTGCATATTGTTTCTCTGAAACATCACATCAACACTGTTACTTTAACAGCTGTGTTTCTTCATCTGTTTATAAGCCATGGTAAGATTCTTCATGAAATTTACTTTTCACTATCTAAAGATTTTTACTAAGTGAAACTTTGCCAATATATTAGATGTATTAATATATTATCCACAAAACTTCCCCCTTCTGCCTAAGAGCTTTAAGTGCCAGAAACTTTTTGAATTACATCACTGATAAAGATGTGTGTGTGTGTGTGTGTGCGCGCGTGCGCGCGCGCACGTGCCTTGCATTCTGTACAGGAAAATGAAAAATAATATAGTGTATTTATCTGGTTCATTATGTCCTTGAACCCCTACTTATCATAAAAGATTATAGTTTGCAAAATTAGTGTTAGTTAATTGAGCGGAGGAACTGACCACATGCTTTTAAAACCACAGTATGTTAGACACTGATAAAAATAAGCTTTAAAAATTCATTATGGAAAGAAAAACCTACTGCTCTCCCTATTTCTACTTTGTAGGTAATAGAACATGGAACAAAGCATTAATAATAACTAATACTCAATAATGGCAAGGAGAGGCAACATATCATTACACATCTGCAATAGAATTATCATTCAGGAAGACTCCCATAGTGAGGCATATATCCATCTCTCTGTTGATTCTATTCATGGACAAGAAGTTTTATGCATTCCTAAGTACTTGAAACTTGCTGTCAAAGATCTTTTCACATTAAGCAAACAGTTTGATGTGTTTTGAAATACAAGTGATAAACTGGGGATTTTTTTTTCTTTTTCTCAAATGTAAAATAGAAATCTATGTTTTTAAACTAAAAAGTAAAATGAAATAACTTCATGGCCTTATATCCTGCATGATACGCTATTGGTTAATCCATTCTGGAATTGACTCTAGTTCCTTATAGCACACTACTCAGTTTCAGTCGTATAGTATTGACCATTTCTTTTCTGTTTGCTCCCAGAAATTTGAACTGTATGCCAAACAGTCCAAGAAGAACTTCATAAGAATTTGCCATGGTCACCATGTGGAGGAGAGTGAAATCAGAATCCAGGTAAGAAATAACGAGGGCCTAAACCTAAGATGCTGTTGGTGAGGCAGCAGAAAAAAGACAGATTCTGGATATATTAAGAAGATATAAATGCTTTCTGTTCCTCGTAGTATGGCAGACTGGATACTCCAAAAAAAAAAAAAAAAAAAAACCGAAACAAAAACAAACAAAAAAAAGACAAAAATCCTAGTGAAGAAGATAGCTAATAATTTGGACAAAAGAAAAAAGTTACTATCAAATTTTAGAATACAACTAAGGTGAAAAAAAAAAAAAGTGGGAATCAACAGAGGCCAAATAATGCAGTGTAAGTAGGAACTCAGGGAGGTAACCCAGCCACTCCGATATCTGCCAAACCTTAGCGACCGTGAGTCTTAGTTTTAATGGCTACAGTACGTGTGAGAGACACAACTGATAATGTAGAGCCAAACAAAAATGTGGAGTCTAGTAGAACTCCCCTACAAAAATCTAGGGCCCAAGAGGGCTATATGCCCAGTGTCAGGGTGCCCAACAGAAAACAAACAATATTAAGAAATAATTAAATTCATTCTTAGAGACGCTATAAAAACTTAGAGGATCATTGAAAAAAATTAGCCAATAAATATGAATAACTGGATAAAATTGATAAATTTATGACAAATATAATTTACCAATCTTACACCAGAAGAATAGAAAATTAGAAATTTTACATAGTTCAAAGAATAGAATCAGGAGTTAAAATCTTGCCAAAATCAAACGAAAGTCTCATATAGATTTATAGGTAATTTTTACCAGTATTTAAGGTTTAGATAGCTCTAATGTTTTCTGAAACTTATTAGAGAATAAAAAAGACAACACATGCTAGTGCTTATTTATTAAGTCAGCAAAACTTTAAAAGGTGAACACAAGGAAGGAGACTTATAGAGCAGTCTTTTTCATGAATACAAGTGTAAAAATTCTAAATAACAACAATTTTTATTTATGTAGTATTAGATGACAAGCACAGTTCTAAGAACTTAAGTTACATAAACTCAGTCATCAAACAGCCCTATGGATCAGGTACTAATATTATTCTCAATTTACAAATAAGACTGAGGCATAGACAATAACTTGCTCAAGGTCATACATTAAGTGTCAATGCCAGGATTCAAGTTCTGGCAGTCTTACTACTGAGACTATTAAAAAAAACACCTGGCAATAATAAGTGTTGGCAAGATGTAGAGGAATTGGCATGATCATGCATTGTTAGTGGGGGTAAAAAAAATGGTTCAATACTTTGGAAAACAGTTTGGCAATATCTTGTATACATCCACCTGACCTATGACTTAACAATTCTACTCTAGATACTTCAAAGAAATGAAACTTATGTCCACAAAATGTTGTGGACAAGAATATTCAAAATAGCAGCTTTAATTATAATATCCCCAATCTGAGAACAACCCAGATGACCAAAACCAGGTGAAAATATAATAAAATTGCAATATATTCAGATAATAAAATACTTAGCAATAAAAAGAACTACTTGATACACACAAAATATGAATAAAATATATGAGACACAAAAGATTTTATATATATATATATATATATATATATATATATTTATATTTATATTTATATGAAATTCTAGGAAAGGCATATGGTGGTTGAAATCAGAACAGCCTCTAGGATGAGGAAATTTATTTGAAAAAGGCATGAGGGAATGTAATAGTTTTCTGTTGCACCATAACAAGTTATCACAAACTTAGTGGCCTAAACAACACCTGTTTAGTATTATCTTACAGTTTTTATAGGTCAGAGGTCTGGGCAAGGCATAACTGTGTCTTCTGCTCTGGGTTGTACAAGGATGAAGTCAAAATGTCAGCTGCTGCTGAGCTCTCATCTGAAGTTCAAAATCCTCTTCCAAATTCCTGTGTCTTTCTGACTTTCACCCAGAAGTCATTCAAATGCCTAAAAGTCGGCCTCAGGCTCTAGCCATGTGGCTCCTTCATAGGCATTTCACAATATGCTGATAGTTATCTTATGTACCAGAAAAGCAAGGCTGCTGCTTTTTTTTCTCTCTTTTATGGCTCCCGGATTAGGTTAGGCCCCAGGCTAATTTCCCTTTTGATGAAAGTCACCTGGTTAGGGACATTAATTATATCTGCAAAATCTCTTTTGCTATATATTGGGTTGTCGGAAAAATCATGATGCATTTTTGCAATGAAAAACAGAAAAATACGTCATGACTTTTCTGACAACCCAATAACGTAACATAACATAATCAAGGGAGTAATATTGTATCCCATTCACAGGTCTCATTCACACTCCAGGGGAGAGAGGCTTATACAGAATGCGTATCCCAGAGACTGGGAAATTGGGGGCCAGCTTAGAATTGTGGCTGCCACAGGGACTTACCAGGGTCTGTACACGTTTATCAAAAATCATCTATCTTCACACTTAAAATCAATGTGTTACATTCTATTTAAAATATATTTTAATAATAATAATAAAAACAATAACACCAACGACACAGAGTCAACATATTTAACGATAAAGTTTTGAAAGCTTGCTCTGTGATCTAAAAGAAGAAAAAAATGTTTGCTCTTACCAGTTCTATTTAACATTGCACTGATGCGTACAGGCATCCATCTTGGTCATCTGCTTCATCTACATGAAACTTAGAGCATGGGTGGCAGGAAGGCAACATACAAATATATTACATTCATGCTGCTTGCTGTGTTATGAGAAATAAATTTCTGTCTTTGATCCAGGAGTCTCATGTTTTCTGCCAGCATCCATGAAAAAGCCATAGACTAACTTATTAGCTCTTAAGTAGGGTAAAATAAAATTTTAGATCTAACAGGTAGAACTGTAAACATATGTGCACCAGGATATATAAAAAAAAATCATTAATATAAAAAAAACTACTAATATCAAAAAATGCAAAGCTGTACACCAACACTAGAACAGAAAATTAAATTGTGGAACATTACCACAATGTAATATTCTAAGGAAGTAAAAATGAGTAAGCTAATGTTACATTGATGTATATCACAAATATAACGTTGAGCTAAAGAAGGCAATCACATATTATATAATTTTATTGGGAAAAAAAAAGTAATGTAATTTATAAATTAAGATAGTGGTGCTCCTGGGGAAGGGAAGTTGTGAGATGAGAAGCATCCTACAGGAGTTTTCTGTTCTATTTTTATATCTATTAGTTAAATGGATGTGCTCCCACCATAATTCATTGAGTTTTACACTTTTGATAGTGAACTTTTATGTATTTATGTCATTCTTAAATTGAAATTTTACAGTAAAACTGTTAACATTTACATTATCAATGAATACATAAAATCCTTTAAAACTAATATATAAAAGATGGGCAAGCTCTTTGTGGAGCTTTTATATTATAAAACATTATTAAAAGACAGTAGTAGAGAACACTTAAATAAATAACGAGAGGTGGCATTTATATATAGGAATATATAAATTCTATCAAAATATTCTATATTTTAAAGAGACTTCCAATCAAAATTTCAACAAGATTATTTTATATATCTGGATAAGGTTTCCCAAAATGTAGATGGAAGAACAATGGGCCAATAATAATCAAGACACTTCTGAAGGGGAACAAGGTAGAAGTGGAAATGAGGCTTTCCCTATAAAATATCAAGTTATATTAATTAAGACAGGTTGATTTTCGTGCATTGTCAACTGAGCATGGAACAAAATAGAGAATCCAGGAACATATTCATGTGTCTGTGGAAATTTAATTGGTAATTAAGTTGGTATAAATATTTTGAATGAGTACCCATGGATGGATTGAGTATCCATATGGAAAGTTTGGAGTATTAAATAAATGATGATGGAACATTGATTATGCCTGTTGGAAAGAATGACTTGATTTCTACATCACACCATATAAAAATGAATTCCAAGTGAACAAGGCCATAATATAAAAAGCTAATCTATAAAAGTTTTAAAAAGAGATTGAGAGGAATTTCTTTATATTTTTGGAGTGATGAAAGATTTCTTAAACAAGACACAAAAGGCACTAAAAAATAAAGGAAAGGAACAGTGTATTCAAATACAGTAACACAAGTACTTTAGATGATCATAGGATGCCAAAATATGAATAAAAATATAAGACAAAATCTGGTTGCCTCTAGCAACCACCAATCTGATCTACTGGGGACCTAAATCCGGAATTAAAGACTATTAACAAATATTAACAGAGTATAAAAATTCATATTAAAAATTGTAGTATGAATAAAATTCAGCTGCACAAGGCAACATTGAAAGCTCTCAAGAAATGTCATTTTACAGAGGATGCATCATATATTATTACACTTATATAAAGTGTAAAAAATCAGAGATAAATAAATATATAAGGAGATACAGATGATAGATGATACAGATGTAGATATATCCATATACATATAGCTATGCATATATCTACATCTATCTATCTATACATACGAATGAATAGTAGAACATAAAAGAAGAGCAGGTAGTTTTAAACACAAACTTCAGGATATTAATAACCCTTGGAATGAGAGAGTAGAATGTGTTGTGGGCGGCAAATAGAGCCTTCTATATGTCTGATGTTCTATTTATTTCTTAAGCTGAGGTGTCAATACATAGTTACTATCACGTACATTATATATGTTCTCATGCATGTGATAAAAATTAACGGCAATTGTTATGATAGAATATTAATCCTCCTTGGGTGGTATGATAAGGGAGAGGAAGTGTATGCTGACTTTCAGGCTTTCTGTCTTTTGTGGGCCTGGGGTTTCCATTTTGTTTTGTTTTGGTTTTTCTTTTTTTTTACTTGGACTTCTCCAGGTGCTGCTTGAGCTTCCTCACAACGTGGTGTGGGTTCCAAGAGTGAGCATCCCAAGAGACAGGAAGTGAAGCTGCCACTTTCTTAAGGTCTAAGCCACAGTCCATCCATGGCTGTCAATTAGTTTCTGTTCTACTACACCCATGCAAAATAAACTGACACCCTCCCAAACTCCCTCTACTCCCCAAAGTCTCATTCCACGATAGGATCAGGCTCAGGCTTCAGCTTCATGGTCACATCATGAATATCAGGTCTAGATACAATATAAATGAGCTTCCCTGGGCATAGCTCCTCTGAAACTGAAGACCTATAGACTAAAGAGACAGGTTATTTTCCCCACCATCCATACAACCACTCTGCAGTGGTGGAGCATGCCTCATGCTCACCTCCACCTTGTTCCCCTTCACAAGTGTCTTTGTTATTGGCTCATTGTTCTTCCATCCACATTTTGGAAAACCTTATTCCGATATGGAAAATAATCTCATGATTATTATTTAGCTACAGCAAATATTCTCATTCAAAAAAGGTAAAAATGGATGTAACACTGACCAGTCCATAGTGATTCTTTAAGTTCTCTTGGCACATGTTGGCAGTTACTTGTAAGGGCCCATTCCTGCTTCCTGCAGATGCTTCCCCGTGGCTCTTAGTTCCATCCTCCCAGCTCTTGGTCCTTCCTATCCTTAGAATCCTTTTCCTTTTCCATAATAAAACAAAATTTGCAGCTGAATTGCCTTCTCAGCTGCTTCTTGTACAAGAAGGCATAGGTGGAGGGTCTAAAAACCGTTTTTCATTTTGTACTGTCTCTGTTCAAGCTGGTAGCACATCTCCCAGAACAATTATTTTTAAACTGATAGATTTCCTGTAAATCTCATTCGGTTTACTCCTCTAGACAAAAGCTACACCAAACATCTATTTGAGATAAACCCTGCTCTACTGAGGTCTACTAAGGGGGGCCATGTGCTTAATTATTTTTAGAAACCCTATTGTTTAATACAGAGGGTCTGTGAGGCATACCTTTAACATCTTTAGAAAGTCTTTTGTCTGTTGGGAAGGCTCTGTGTGAGACAGTGCCGTAATCTGCATAACATCTTAACAAAGGGTCCCTCAGGCCCACCATAGAGTTTACCTTTTTGTGGAAGTCATGTTTTAAATTGAGAATATTTTGTCATCTAGAGAGCCTGGGAATAAGAAACGTTTATTTTTGAGCCTAGCAGATCCTGAATCATTTATATTTCCTCTAAGCTTTGCTAAAAAACTCAATAGCCCCTTGTTAGCTCATCTTACTCCTCTTTAATTTTATAATCAACAGCTAGAGGGAACCAGAAAGGACCTTCAACGCTTTGCCTGGAAAATCCCCTTAGCTAGATAATTGAATTCAGTAGGCGGGTTCCTATTTCCACATTTCTGCAGGTGACAGTGTTACCAATTTCTGCCACTCTATAATGAGTCCCTTTTCTACCAGCTTTCAATGATATTGATTTTAAACCCTCACCACAGCACTTCGAAGCCCATTGACTTCCACTAACATTTCCTCATCCCTTGAGGCTTTTAATAACATTCTCCTTGACATTTCTAGGCTTCTACAAACAGACTCATCAATGCTCTTTCAGCTCTGCAAACTATCCAATGCTCAAACCAGTGACACAGATTTTTAGGTTTTGTTACAGCAGCATAGCACTTCCAGCACCAATATCTACAATATATCAGTTACCTACTGTTTTATTAACAAACCACCACAAAACCTAATGGCTTAAACAACAACAATCAATGATTTTGTTCACAAGCCTGCAACTAGGGCAGAGCTCAGTGAAGATGGTCAACCTGGTACCCATGCCATATCCACTGGGGCAGCTCAACTGGAAATTTCACTTCCAAGATTGCTCCCCAAATGGCTGGAAAATTGGTTCTGTTGGTTCTTTTCCATATTGTCCTCCACAGTGTGGTGATGGCTGCCTCACAGAATGGTGCCTAAATTCCAAGACATAAGAAATAGAAGCTGCCATTTTCTTAAGACCTTGTTCTGGAAACAGGAATTGCATATTTTGTGGTCATGTATTCATACAGTGAAAAATTCTAGGGATAGGATATATATCACAGATCTCACTAGAGAAGAGTCAAAGGAATTTGGGGCCATAATTACTTTCCTATCATTTTACTTCTTTTCACTGGCAAAAGTTCACAGATTGTTTTTAATCCTTGCGTTCTCTATTTCCTCATCTCTCACTCTTTTAATTCAATAATCTGGTTTCCATTAATCTCCAACTACACTAAAGACTACTACTTATTTTGGTCATCAATATAAGGGCATTTTTCAGTTCTTCCTTTGTTTGGCAGCTCTGCAGCTACTGACACTGTTGAATTCACTTTTCCTTAAAAAAAATCTCCCCTAACTTATTTCAGTGTCTCCCAGCCTCTCTCGGTGTTTCCTCTACTTATTTCTGAACAAAGGATCATATTCTTCTCAATTTTGAGTCTTGTTTATGAGTGACACTAGAGAAGGTACTATAAAATATGCAGGGACATTTATGGCAAATTCAAGTAGAAAATCTCAGTTTTATTTCCTTTGACTCTAAAATTTGACAAAACATTATCTTCAAGCCATCTTCTTAAAGACAGGTTGATATTGAATAATACAATTGTCTACGCCTGTCTGTCAAATTATTTTTGTTTGTGTGCTGGCTAGGTAGATACATTTAATGACATTTTTTTAAATTGCCATGAATGTGTTTGATTGACTTCTAAGGTCTGTTGATTTTAAAACTGTTCTCTTCTAGCAGTAGAGGTTGACATGACATAAGCAGTCTGGCTCAGACTCCTCACCAGCAGGTCAGAGGTTCACACAAGCCTCAAATAGCTAGTCACTCAGTTACTGGGCAAGAACCTGGAAGGGCATTGATTCTCATAGTGTCTTAGTGATTCACTCACACTGAAGGGGGGTACAGATGTTCCCCTTCCATTCCACACTTATTAAATGTGTGTTTACTTGTGTAGTAATCTGTGTTTCCCCATAATAATTAAGACTACATATAGAAATATATTCAATAATATAGAAATGTCACAGATGGGAAAATAGTATATATTATCCATAGAGATAATAACCTATAATATTTAGTGAGACAGATTCTATGTTTTAGAAAGGGGTGTTACGCTCAGTGTAAAGTAAAAGTAGGCAGAATTATCTTTGGCAGGGAAGCCTAACATATGCTAATTTACTACATTTAACAAGAACCATCATTTTGATCTAGAAGCGATATATCTTCATTAGTAGTGCAACCCATTAACAATGCTTATACCTTACGAATCATTCGACACAATTTTTTTTTATTGAACACAAATCCTAGTGCTGGGATACAATGTACAAAACATTTAAGATCCCAGCCCTGCAAAACCTCAAATGACGGTTATTAGACATTCTTTGGTTAGATAAAAGAATTAGCTTTTTATGTTTTGAACTCTGACATAGACTTTTTCAAATTTTTGTTTCATTTTAGAGGTAGATAATTATTTGTGGAATGTTCCAATTAATTAATGATCCAATGTAAGGTAACACTCGCATGTTACCTTTTTAAAAGCCATTCTTGCCTTTTTATTTTTGCTTTTGAAAATGTTTCTTTGGTGGTAGGAAATCAAGAAACTATAAAATAAAAACAAAGGCTACATTAATAATATTATTGTTATGTCATAAGACTTTGCTTACATGTTTAAAGACAAGAAATGTACTACCTAAATGTTTTCCAACTCAAATAAATTTATATTAAAATAGCTTCCATGAATTATTAGCATTATTGTACCTACTTTATGAGCCAATAATGAGGTCACTGTATAGGAAAAGGGCCAAAATATTATCTTAGATTCTTCAAAGAGGCCAAAATAAAAATCTCCGTATAGCTAGCACTCATGCTGACTTAAGAATCCGTAGTTCAAAGCAGATAAGTTTACTTGATTCTATTATTTATGGCCTAAGTAAACTGGAACCCACTCTTCCTTTAAAAGTGTATGCAAAATTAATCCAGAAACATACTACTTCAAACATAAGGGGAATATATAACTATAATTAGGTTCTAATGTCAAATGTACCCATATAGAAATTATATTCGCTTTACTGAGTTTGTAACTTAAAAGAACCATGTTCTGTTTTGTTATTAAAGGCAGAATCATTAATAATTTTATACACGTATGTTTCCTTTGGAGAATTTTATAGTTTTAGCTCTTATGTTTAGGTTCATTTGATCCATTTGGAGTTACTAATTCCTTTTTATATAAAGTTACTTACTTTTGTTAGTCTTTTTGTTTTCTATTCTTATTCTCTCCATTAGTGCAGATAATTGAGAATTAATTCTGTTCTGAAATCCTGCTATTAAGGCAGCTTTTGAGAATGCAGGCATCAACACCAAAAAAGGAAATTCAAGCAAAATGACTTTAAAAACAAAGTACTGTTTGAGTCCTTTTAGGATAATATTATAACATGCAGGGTCTGAGTTACATTGTTGGCCACTATAAATTTTAACACAATTAGGGAACACATTATAAATATTTTAATATATGCCTGCTGCTTCCTCCTTCTTGTGTTCTGTACTTTATGCTTCTCCCTTATCTCACCAAGATACATGTATTTTGTTGAAATGCTTTTGCTGTAATTGCTTTAAAAATTACCTGAATGAAGGTCACATTAGAGCTGCTTAAAAGCGCAAAGCCTTTAATTACAATAATCCTGTAGTCAATATTAACATGTGCTATGCCCTAAGGACAGAAGGTATGAAAACATATATTAGACATAATTTTAGAGTCTCCTGAGGAATGGCATCATGTAAACTCTGTGAATGTCCCAGGCCAGGGTTTATAATAGGTCCTTCAGGGTCCATGTTCAAGGTGGTTCAGACTTTGTTGGGCCAGTTTAGTCTCTGGAAAATACTCTGTGACGATCCCTGTACGTGGGGATTTTTTTTTTAACAAATGATATTTTGAAAATTAGCTCAATGTGAGACAGCTTTCTAATCTCCGATTCCGATTGGGATTAATACTATGTTTTTACATGAATGAAACTACTCCTGTTTTTTTTTCTTTTCTTTTCTTTTTTTTTTAAATTAGCTTCAGGTGTACAACACAATGCAATAGTTATACTTTTTACTCCTCAAAGTGACAACCATCCTCCCCCAATTCTCCCCCCCCATATCATACTATCTATTACAATTCCTTTGACTCCCTTCCATCGTATAATCCACATCCCGTTACTATCTATATATTCAATTACACTTGGCATACAATTTTATATAACATCAGTTTCAAGTATACAGTGCAGTGATCAAGCCTCTACTCCATCCATGAAGTGGTCTCCCTAACAAGACATGTGACCATCTGACACCCCACAAAATTTTTACATTATTCTATTCCCCGAACTGTCTTTCATATCCCTGTGACAATACAGTAGTTACCTATTTATGCTGTCTAATCCCTTCCCCTTCTCCCTCATCCCCACACCCCTCCCAACTAGCAACCCTGTTTTTCCTCTATATCTATGAGACTCTTTCTGTTTACTTTGCTCATTCATTCAGTTTTTCTGACTGTTTTGCTGTTTGAATGTTTAGTCTTGTGTTAAAGAAATTTTCAAAACTCCCCTGTCTATTTAACAATTGGTTAAACAGTGAGGTTCTTTTAAAGAAAATATGTCTATATGTTAAAAAAATATAGGTATTTCTCAAGACTTTGAAACTCATGCCCATTTTTGTTAAGCATAAATATCCAAAGTCTTTCTGTAATGTTATTGGAAATTTTATAGTAACAATATATTTATTTTCACAGGTAATATATAATTATGATATTTGAAGCAATTTTTCAAACTAGGTCTAGAGCTTCTAGTACCTCCTTCCTTATTCCTATCCCAGCTACAAGATTCTAATACATAGTACCTAGAAATGATATCTTTCCCAGGATTCTGGATTAAAAATTTACTGCTCCCAACTATACATTTTTGTGAATATAGAAAAGCCCATCTTGAGTCAGACCCAAGATCCATCTAGCCAGCATTCTGGAAACAGAGGTTTTAAGCTATGTTCCATTGGAAAGCAGTCATATAATTTCTGTCAATATCAGCTTTAATAATCAAGTACAGACAAATTTCTGAAAGCAGCCATTTTTAGTTCTTTCGTTTGTAAATCTCTCCGAATTCTCTCAAAAATCATTTGCCCATGTTACTTCTTGAAGTACTGAATACACAAAACTTATTCTAGACATTCTCCCTCTTCAATAGGTCAATGTTTGAGGGAAAGGAGTCATCTAATTTTAATGATGACCTCTAAGAAGGACGATTATCTGCTATGAGTGAGAATATCAGGAGTTATTTAGAGGGCTTGGGAAGTATTGAAGGTAAGAAATGGCAGGTGAGTGAAATATATCCAAGTGCTTACTTACCAAGGACAAGCTGAGAATATAGCTAATCTTTTTTTCAGGTCATCAATCAGAAGTGTAGTGATTTATTTCCCTCTAGCAACCGTAGGATAACTAAAGCAGTGGCAGTTGGATTGGAGAGAAGGGGAAAGACTTGAGAACTTCAAGAGTTTGTAAGACATTCAGTGATTCCAGATGTCCATCAATGCCTTCCTTTGACTTTTCCATTTTATTTTTACCTTAGTAAAATTAGCCTTCCCCTGCTAAGCCTGAGAATGCTGAGTAAATTCTGGATTATTAGACCTCAGAACTAGAAAGAACCTCAATGTTTGATCTACTTCAGCCCCCTTGATTTAGTACAAGTTAGGATATTAGACTCTTCACAGATGATGAAAATAAGCCTCAACGACTTGCCCAAGGCCAATAACTAGTTAACAGGTGAATAGGAAGTAGAGGGCACCAGGAAGAAACACGCCATTTAGGAAGCATAATGAGCACACCTCGAAGGCTGATGGATTGCTGGGGATTCATTTTGCAAAACACGGTTTAGGAAGTTGAAGCTGAAACTGTTTGTTGTGTGTAATGTAATGCAAGGTGATTGGATGCTGATAATCTAACACAGGTTTGCTCTTTAAAGATTTTAAATGCCTTTTTATTCCTATACTTTATTATAATGGTATGTTGGATTTTTTCAAATCTAAGCATTTACCACCTTGTTTGAAAATGTACTGTTTATTTACCAAAGGATACACAATAAATCTAGCTATCTGAGAGCTAAATACCTCTGGTAATTAGCCAATATAAAACCTGAGGCAAAAGCAAAATAAGCCCTTTATGCTGCTTTTGGCACCACAGTAGAGCAGCTACTTGAGCTACAGTGGTTTTGTTGTACAAAGTCTATATTAGGTCATAGCTAAATATGTATTAAAAATTTTCAAGAAAGTGCAAAATGGAATAAACCTAATGAGTTAATTCTACACAGTGGAAAAAATCCTTGATAAAACAGCTTTCAGAATTCAAGTTATTATAAATTGACATAAAATGCTACCATAATCTTGAAATCTCCTTGGAACAAGATGACAATTTCAAGGTAGCTACTTCCAGGACTATGGGAAATTTCATCCACTCTGCACTATGTGTACTGGGGTTTTATTCTGTTGATGGGATTTGCTTTGGTTTTAAGACACACACATTTCTCAAAGCACCATATGTAGAAGAAAACTCCTGCTGTTTTTTAAGTTTTTGCCTTTTCCCCCCTAGGAGGGCTTTGAAGAAAGCCTAAATAATGAACACATGGAATATGCGTCTACATGGGTACATAGCATCTAGAAATATTATTCATTTGTTCAGCATTATTAAACCTCTTTCATATGCAAAGCACATATTAGGCATTTCAGAGTTACAGATTCATTCGATTAAACAAATAACTATTCAACATCTACAATGGTCCAGACAAGAATATAGAGATGATTAATCATGGTCTTTGTTCATAGGAATCTGTTGTCTTTTTCATATGTACTAACCGAAAAGAAAGTAAAACAATAATAATTGCAGATATGCATACTGTAGTCACCCAAGGGTTTTTTGTTTGCATAGCATCTCAGTGAATGACTAATTCACTGAGGAAGAATATAAGCTGCTCTCTGCTGGTGGTGGGGAGAGTAGTTTGGCTGCTCATACTGGGTCCAGGCAGGAAATTACAAATGCCTGAACAAGCAATAGAAGTGGAAATAGAAACATTCGGGCACACGCAGTTAAAGTTAAGTGTTATTATCAATAGGAAATGATGTTGGATTAAATGGGGGCAGTGAACAAATGGACAATTCCTTTTTTGAATTTTCATTAGCATTTGGGGGCTTTTTGATCAAGATGTAATAGTGAGCATTCAGAGACTAATGATCTACTTAAAAATGTGATAACAACTCTATGTAGTCTCCCAAACAGAAAATGTATATATATACAAATTTTTATTTTCGCATAATATGAGGAACATAATGGTCTCCCTGAAATCCATCTATGATCTCTTTTGATTTCAAGCATGGTTTAAAGACACTGAAGATTTCGGGTTAAAATTTCAACTGAAAGATAATCTTGCCTTTTCTTACTTTTTATTATTACAGTGTATACCTTTATACAATTATATATATTCATATGATATGTGAAGATGTTTGAAGTTCTTTCTATTTAGTGTGTAATGTTTTATCTTTCATTTGATGCAACAATGTTCATAGGCCACGCACACTACACTAGGTACTGCAGATAAATCATTGACCAGGACAGCGATGGTGCCTGTGTCATAAAGACAGCAATGTGATTACAAATGTGATATGTGCTCTGGCGGAAAATGTAGGCATGCTTTGAGGAATTTGTGAGTCTAGAGATGGAGATGGAAGCAGAGAGGTAGCCATGTCAGGGAAAGCTAATTGAGGGAAGCGAATATACACACGAATGAATAAAACTGTGAATGATAAATGACTAAATTGGATGTTAAGCTCCAAAGGCTTACCTTTAAAACATGTAACAACTTTATTGAGATATATTGGGTTGTTGTAAAAATCATGGTGCATTTTTGCAATGAAAAACATAGAAAACATAGGTCATGACTCTTCCGACAACCCAATAATTCATATACCATACAATTCACCCATTTAAAGTGAACATTTTAATGACTTTTAGTACATCCACAGAGTTGATCTGCGATCACCACAGTCAACTCTGGGAAATTTTCAATACCCCCAAAAGAAAAACATACCTGTGTGATCAATCACAACCCATTTCCCCTGAACTTCTATCTCCCCACCCCCACACCCATAGGCAAGCACAAACTGCTTTCTTTTTTTTGTTGTTGTTTTTTTTTGAGGGCAGTGTCACTGGCCCTCATATGTGGGACCCGAACCAGGGCTGCTGGCTTCCCAAGCCAGCTCTTAACCACCGCGCCACCCGACCGACCCTACAAATTGCTTTCTGAATCGATTGATTTCCTATTCTGGACACTTCATATGAATGGAATCATACGGTATTGGTCTTTTGTGACTGGAGTCTATCTAAATATAATGTTTCCAAGATTTGACCATGTTGTGGCACTTCATTTCTTTTTATAGTAGATATACTATGTTTTGTTTATCCTTTCATCAGTTAATGAATATTTGAGTTGCTCCTACCTTTTTGGCTGTTATGAATGACGCTGTTAATGAACATTTGTGAGCAGATTTTTGTTCGGAGATGTGTTTGTGTCTCTCTTGGGAATATATCTCGGAGTCGAATTGTCAGATCATATGGGAAAGTTATTCTTAATCTTTTGATGAACTGCCAGACTGTTTTCTTTACCTTTATTTTAAATTGTATTGCATTTGTCTTATTACTTTTATCTCTTGCTTTTGGTAATAGAGTTTTCCTGGATAAATTCCATTTGAGTTGAGTTATTTGTTAATGGAATCATATTTTATGTGTTTAAAGGAAGCTTGATATTCAGTGGCATCTGGATTTTAACACTTACATAAAAGCTCTGACTTAGGAAAGCAAAACTGGGTTCCAAAGCTGAGCTCTAACTCACTCTGTGAGTCCCTATTAACTCACTGTGTGATCTGAACATGACTATGAACCCATAAGAAAGAAGGAACTTTCTTCTGAGAAAAATTATCTAGTACAATATGTAATGGCTAGTGAAGAATATCAGAAAGATAAATTACATCAATTGTCCTAAATTACATCAGGTTTAGACAATAAAATAATAAAATATAGATAAATTCAGATTACTTAAGGGAAAGGTCTGATTGGGATATTTGTGATTTTGATTTAATTTATAATTGAAGACATAAATAATTCCAGTGAGAATCTCATTTGTATCCATTCACACATTCACAACCCTCCCCAACCCCTTTTCTATATATTCTTAGGCCAGAGCTTTAGTTTCAGCTTTTCTGCTGCTACCTTTTATCTCAGAGCCAAGCAGAATATGGAGAGAAGTAGAAATCTGAATGATCAATTAATTAATCAGCCTCTTAAGACTGATGTTCGGGATTTAATATGAAATCAAACATTCAGCAGCTCTTAGAGTCCTGGGAAATGAGATTATACTGAATTCCTGGAACTTAAAAGGTATAACAGCTGGTTTATAACTGCTATTATTAGTTTGTTTTTGTTTTTACCTCTTTCTTTCTTTTTTAGATAGACTGAATCTTCGGCCTTTTATTTTTAAAGGAGGCAAACTGGCTAGAAATGGAAAAAGATATGTAATTTTTGAGCTATTTCTTCTATGGAAAAGAGAGAGATACTATTCAATTAGTATTCAACATGCACATATTGAAAGCCAATTGCATGTAAAACATTTGTCTGATTAAGATGGAGGATAATACCCACTACTTTCCAAAAGTTTGTCTAAAGTACATAGACAGCTGCTAAGTATGTTGAAAATGTCTAAAGGTCATTTCATCAGTAAATAAAGATGCCAAGGAAATTCAGAGGAAGGAGGCAGGACTCCTACCAGAAGAATTAGGGAAGGCTTTGGAGATAGGGTTTGGTTCCATTCATACTGAGCCTTGGAGAATGGGGATCAGATTCCATCTGGCAGAGAGTGTAAAGGGTGTATTAGGAACAAAGGCATAAATAAGACACCACACCAAGCCTATTTAAGGAAGAAGAGTTTTACCCAAAAACATGCAAGATGAGCCTTAGATAGGATCTTCCACAAATTCCCTAGATACTTTAAATAATATCTTGAGTTGGACAGCCTCCTAAGAATCTTGATATTCTTTTTCTGCATAACTTTTAGGGGATGTCTGTACCCTTACTATCATCCAGCTGGAGGAAAACAGAGCCCCCAGATCTCCAAAGGGATATGTCTATACTTTCCACATGGTTTTATGTAGGAAGAGAGGAGAATGTTTCAGTCCAAAGATGATGGCCACATAATATTCCATCATTAGGCTTATCTTTCTAAGGACAGGGAAGTTCAGAAAGTTCATATTTTGGATGAATCAATGAATAAATGAGTGAATGGAGAAGTAATCAGCAGATCATTGTTTACAGTCTGGAGGCAAAGCTTAGGGAAGCTTTGTTAGAAATGGGTTAGAACATATTCTAGATTTTTACATTGTGACATCTCTTCAAGAATGCTTTTGCAAGACTCACAAATCTGTTATACTACTTCCAATAGAGGCCATGGAATTTACTCAAAGCATGAAGCATGGAGAGGCCAGGATAAAGAGCAAGGAAATGTTTCCCACTGCCAACAGTTTCCAGGGAAATAACCTAGCTCTAAATGTGCCCATGTCGATATTTTCAGTCTGCTTATCATGTGTTTGGCGTTGCCATTTCTGTTTTCAGAAAATCCTTGGAAGTTTGTTTAACTATTAAAATCTTAATTTATAGTCCAAGAGACAGAAACTATATTTTTATAAATGAATAAGATCTGAAATATATGATGATATGTGACAGGAAGCTTTCTATAGTCTTTGAAGGACATTGTCATTGAAGAAAGCTAAATAAAATAGAAAATTAAAATTATTTGATCAATTTAATAAATAAAATATTTTCATTGCGATAACGTGAAGTTCTAAGTCATGATGGGCTTGAATAATTTAAGTTAGTCAAATACACTGGTAAATATTAAACCTTTGGCTAACTATTGAACAACCTGAAACTATCAATTACAGATTCCAGTTGGAAAGATATTATATAAATTAAGCAAAAAAAACAACAACAACAAAAAAAAAAAGGTGGCTTTCATGTCCTTTTCTGACTAAACTAAACATAGATACAGTTGCTAAGAAAACAAAGGATTAACTTTAAAGGAATTACCCTTAAAAGACAAACCAAGCAAAAAAAAACCATTTAAACTTTTTATGAATGAAAACCATATATAATTTTAATGATATGATATGTGCTCTAAACAATTGTTGAAGCTGCTTTGCCCCTTTACTGTGGCTAAAGGGTGACAGAGATCAATATTTTGGTATATTCATATCAGATCTTTTCTTCAGGTGATATAACAGACACAGGTGATGCCCCTGTGTAATCTTCACAGCTTATTCCTATGTTTTTTCTACCTAGTGTTAACCTGAGTTTAGTGTTTCCTCTTTCAGTCCTTTATCATTCATTTAATAAACATTTCTTAAGTGCCTCCTATGGACCAAGGACTCTTCTATGTGCTGGGGAATACATATAGCAGTGAACAAAACAGGCAACCATCCCCATTCCAACATAGACCTTACATTCTAATGTGGGAGAGGACAGACAAGATGCAAGAAACAAGCAAATTATGCAGGCAGAGTTGATAACGTTCTCTGAAGGAAGAAGTTGAGCTCTAACACTTATCCTCATTACAGTGCATGGGGTCAGTAATACCCATTCAAATTAACAAGTACACCTCAGGGTCAGGTCAGTGGTAAGCACTTCTTTTCCTTTGTAGTAAAATTTGTATCACCCTGATAATGCTTCGGCTTTTATAAGTCATTGGATCTAGGGTATATAGACCAATTATGCCATCACATGAGGCTCCAAACGTGTTGTCCAGTGCCAAATTTCAGTGAATGCACTTGGCTTGTTCTCAGCAGTCGACATCGGATATCAAGCTCCTGGCAGGAGCATGCATGAAGTCATCTCTTCCACCTTCACTTGACCTCTCAGCTCAGGGCTGGTCGAGCTCGGCTGTAATGTTTCCTAATACATCAAGACACATCAATCCCATGCCAGGCGTGCCCTCCATCCTTGCTGAGCTCAACTAATAAGTAAAGAAAGCAAAATTCAGTTGCGCGAAACAATGTTTTTACCCTATTCAAATGTTTATTAGATTTCCTACTCAGTATGATTTATATTTTAGGAAGCAAAAAAACAGGATCCGATCTAAAATCCAACACTACTTTCATCGTTAAATAAGAAGTTGTTTTATCCAGGTCAATGGCTTTGATCTATTTTTACATACCAATCATTATCAGAGGCAACATCAAAATTATAGTGTGCAAAACAAAAGTAAATATGAGATATTTCATGCTGTTTCTGGCTTGATAAGAGATAGAATATACTAATAAGAAATTTATGTATTTCAGACAAATTAAAAAAAAAACATCTGAAATAGTACATTTAACAAATGCATCTGAAGACTCATTGAAAACTATGTTATTGGATATCATTCTAAACACACAAGTACAAAAGGAATAGATTTAGGGCTGTTAATCTTGAAACCATTCTTAATCAAAGGATGTCAAGATGAATTTTAATATAAAGAAACAACAAAAAAGGAAAACCCTAGACAAAGAAGCTTAACTGCAACAATTTAAATTAGTTTTATAATGTGTCTTTTCTCTTGGTGATAATCAAGCATGACCAATATTTATTGAGAGTCTACGTTGCGTGTGCAAGTCATTTTGTTCGATGACGAGGGTCAAGTATTGTTGACACTTTAAATGCCATGTTGTTTGGCTGGAGGAACGAGAGGGCTGAAGCAAAGATTCTGGAATCTCAGAAGCTTACGTCATCATAGAGACTACCTGCTGGTTTACAGAGGTCTGTGGCTTTTCTCTGAAACAACAGGACTGCCACAGGCACTGGGAGAGCTGAGTTTTGGAGAACACAAGTACTTTTTTCCTTCCTTTGGTCTGTCTCAGCATTCTGAAGGTTGTCCAACTCTGGGAGCTCACCAAGTTTTATTTCATCCATTAGGCCTGGAGTTAAGAACAGACCTGCAAGTTCTGTCAAAATTGGTGATGTATGGCTGCTGAGAAATTTAAATTGCTTCAAGTGCAGGAGCCAACAAAGTAATGTCCCACTACAGGATGAGATCACAACACTGTGTGCTCACTCTCAATGTGAGCTGCATTCTGTATGCATGGGGGAGAGCCAAAGCATGAGTTCATTGAAGAAATGGTGAAGTGCTTCTCCTTAACCCTCTAGCTACCAAGAGTTCAACCAGATTCAACATGGCTGCAGATCTCACTTAGGATGCCCCCCGAAAGGAGCACCGTCCTTCACAAAGCCCCAGTATTGATGGACCGATAAAACAGATGCATGGAGAATGATGGGCAAATATAATTTAGATGGCTGATTGGACTGAAATTTTCAAGTGCACTGTCATCAGCCATGATGGCTGAAGTGCTCCAGGTTTGTAAAGTTTGGCGTCCCTCCATGAATTTAAGAATGTAGTGGAGGACCGGCCGAGTGGCACGGTGGTTAAGTGCTGGCTTGGGAAGCCAGCGGCCCTGGTTCGGATCCCACATACGAGGGCCAGTGACACTGACCTCAAAAAAAAAAAAAAAAAAAGAATGTAGTGGAGTCTTAGCATAGCATCTGCCTTGAGTTGTCCAAATATGTTTTTATTATGTAATGGTGACAAGCAAGTTTTATATGAGAAGTCAAACTAAAGTGTTTAGGTGTTGGTTTATGAAGAGGGTTAAAATTCCTTTGAGGTTTGTTTTTTGGTTTTTGTTTGTTTTTATTTGTAAAGCATTTGGCAAGTGTAAAAGTATTGAACACAAGGCACTTTGGAGGCGTCCTTTCTCATTGGTCCCAATTTTTCTAGGTTTCAGGAGGGAAATGTATGTCAAGTGAAGAATTCAGCATAAGTCAGTTGGAGGAGGTTTTCACAGGGCACAGATTTACACAGAAGCAGTTTGTAAAACACAATGTAGTAAAATATATTTATGGCTCTTATCTCAAAACAGGCTTTCAGATCTTTAAGAGGCTGGAAGAGAATTCATGAGGCATGTTCATCAGGTGCCTGTAATTAAATAAAGAAGAGAGAGACCTTAGAAGATAGGGGTTAATGGGAGGCTTTTCACGTGAAAGCAGTGATATGTCCTCAGCTATGTGCATTTCCTCCTCCCTTCTTTATCACATGATCATCTTCCATGTTTTCTCCCCATATCTAAGGTCACTTGATTAGATGTAGAATGCCCAGTTAAGTTTGTATTTTGGATACACAACCAAAATTTGATCAATTGTTTACTTATTGAAAAAAAAATGTATTCATTGAAAAATTATATATAGTTTATCTGAAATTCAAATTTAACTGAGCCCCTTGTGTGTTTACATGTTAAATCTATATTCCATCCAGTCCATCCCACCGGAGCTTAACAGCAGACAAAGATTATAATTAATAATAGCGGCCAAGAAAAACTTAGCCAGATGAATCAGGTTGGCCTTGCTACCTCTGGTTATTAATAGGCTCAGTGTCACTGATGAAATAGTTATTTGCCATGTGCCATTCTGCCCAGTTCTCACATTCCTACACTTGCACCCCCTGCCAGCACTAACAGCTTTCCCCTTCAGTTAATGGTTTGAGTAAAGTACTGGATCAAGTGGGAAAACTGTCTACTGGAAAAGTACCCTAGGTGAGCGTCCTACACTATCTGTGGGGACACTTATCCTCGGTGGGAGGGGTTGCCAGATTCAGCTTTCAGTTCTTCATTATTGTTCGTCAGCAGAATCTTCAGTAAACACCCTGATAAATTGCCCACTTGGTTGGGCTCACTCATTTTTGCATATAAATTCTTTGGATATTAAGTAGAATCTTGAGATAAAAATGAAAACATTGCTGTTGCTCTCACATATTCACCATGGGGGGGTGATGTTTTCAAATGTGCATTGCTTAATCTGGTTTAACGAGACTGAGTATGAGAAGAGAAATGATATTAAGCCTTACGCATTGCTGTGTACTCACTGAGACAGTGTAAAGCTGAAAACTCTGGCATTAAATAATCCACAACTGATTGATGCAAGTTGTGGACATGTGTCAAACTTAACAGCTTTCAAGCACTATCTTATAAATTGCACATATTTTCTCTGTTATGTAAAGATTTAAATTGGCAGTGTATTATATCTGGTGTAGTCTCAGTGAATTATATAAATAAGTTACATAATATACAAAATTTCTTGCTAACACATCAAGTGTTACAACACATTTTCATATTTACTCTGTAGATCATATATAGAACACAGAATGCAAATAGAATGCAAACTGTAAAGCAGATATTGTTGAAACTTAGCATATCCTAGGAAAATAAGAAGCATTCCTTTGTAGGTTGGAAGCAATGCTTTCCAAGTGGAAAGACAAAAATACCACGAATCTGCTAATAAATCAGCCAATAAACTTTATAAATATATTCAAAGGGACTAATGCATTTATGTGCCTATTTGGTGAGTAATGTATTTATATGCCTATTTTTTTATGAGTTGGAATATATCCTCTATGAGTCTCTTTAATGTTCAAACACAATTCTACCTAATTTTAAGTAATCTTTTAATTTGTGGTGAATTTATTATTTTCTTATTTGTCAGGCTGTCCCAAATGTGTCAGCCACTACCTTCATTATTTACTTTTTGTATCGTTAATCTAAAACTGGCTTTTGTCATTAGAGTTCATCCTTACAGCTTAAATTAGAGCCTCTTTCACTTGTCTGCTAACAGAAAAGAGCCAAATTATTTACTTTGTAACTTTTCACAGTGTTTTACTTAGAAAAATACGTTTGCTACAAATATATATTAAGCATATATTATTTATTGCCTGCGTTAAACTTCATTTTCATTTCTAAACTGTTTGAAGGCTCCATTTAAATGTACTTTAAAATTGTAAACTACTCTACTAAAATTGGTAAATATAAATATTTCAGAATTTTGTATCTGAAATTAGTTATGTGGCAGAGCTGGCTGAGGATGAACTATCTAATGCAAATGAGAAATAATTAGATTTAACTATTAACTAGATACAACGGTCAAAAAACTGAGGTAGAAAAGGACAATGCTTTTTGTCTGGTTAGGAAGAGTTTTATGGTCTCGTGGTCACAAAAAATGTAGCACAAGTGTTTAGCTTTGACGTTTTGTTTTTGTATTTCTTCTCTCCAAGTCTAAAAAAACAAAGGGAGCTTAAAATCAGAAGTGAACCTGGGACAGAACTCTTAGGACAGAGAAGATGCTAATAAAAACAAAGCAGTTTTCCTCAAGTGGGGAGAAGTGGATAGTTAGGAGTATTCTATTGATAGGTAGGGGTTGACAAGAAAGCAAGAACTTGAAAAGCTCGCTGTACCTGAGCCACAACACTCAACTCTGGGGCTAACCTCAACCTCATTTTCTCTCACAACCCGAAACCTTTGCCACCTAAAAATTATTACATTTGAGGCATTTTCTGTGGAAAGTTAGGTAAGTAGTAGGTGATGACACATAAGGACTAATGAAAACAGTCCTAAATTGTATAATACTTGGATGATATTATTTCTTTAAATTTTTCTCTTCTTTTATGTAATCTTATATACCATAGTATTGGGTTGTTGGAAAAGTCATGACGCATTTTTGCGACGAAAAACATAGAAAAAATACGTCATGACTTTTCCGACAACCCAATAGTTGATAAGATACCTTGACCTAAGCATAGCGAAGACCTCTCCAGAAAGAAATATGCAGAATTTGTTTTGACTTTGAAACCCAAATGTCTATTTAAAATAGACCCCTGGAAATGACTTGTAAATCTATTATTACTTCTCCATCCCCACCTTCCTTCCTCTGCCCGAATCCATTTCTGTACTTCCATACACCTGTCAGACATCTCTACCCAAATTCTGAAATTAAACTCACATCTTTGCCTGATTTTCCTGCAATGCTTTCTTCCTTATCCTAATACTTCTATCCTGCCTGTTGTCTCCCTGTGGTGATTCTATAGCAACCTCTCTCTTACCTTGACTTCCTTTCTCATCTGAAATTCTCTACCCTGTTTCCACACCTTGTGGGATGTCACTTGAATTATTCCAATGTCTTCTTTTAGGTCTTCCTGACTCCAGTCACGGGTGTGAACGCTCTGGTTTCTGTGGTTAATGAATCAAGGACATTACTATATAATTAAACTGTATGTGCATTTTATAACCACTACCTTTTAGGCAGATATTAGCATAAATTCTATTTTCAATTAAATATCAACAAATAACTACTTTTGAGTTAGGATTTGTGTGAGTTCTTAAAGAGTTTCTTCCACTTGGCAGGTTTGGCATGCCCTATTTTAGTTTACCCCATTTTAGTTAAAACAAAATTAAACTAAATAAAAACAACCGTATATCTAATATAAGACTTTAAATCACATTATAAAATTATCTCTAATAATAATAAATAATGTTATTTATGCAAAGACCCCATATTCATAAGTATGATGAGACATGAAGGAAGGGAGAAGAGGTAATATACATTTTTTAAAATACTGCACTGTACATCTGAAGCTGCCGCTGATTAATATTATATGTTGACTATAATTTAACACATATATAGTCATGGGATGTAGAATATAGTGTGGGGATGGAGTCAATGGAATTGTAACAGATATGTATGATATTGGAGGTGGGAGGACAAGGGAGGGTGGAGGGGGAGTCACTTTTTAAGGGGTGAAAAAGATAACTATTGCATAGTTTTGTACATCTGTATCTATTAATAATAATAATAAAAATAATAATAAAAATAAAATAAAATAAAATTTGAAAGAAAAAAAATTGTATCCTGAGGCATTTTCTGTGGAAAGCTAAAGTTAGATAGGTAGTATATGATGGCAGTTAAGGATTAATGAAAACAGTCCTTAAATTGTCCTTGGATGATATTATTTCTTTAAATAATTCTGTACTTGCATATAATCTTATGTAATGTAGTAGTTGATATGATACCTATACCTAAGCATAGCAAAGAACTATCCAGAAAGGAACATGCAAAATTTGTCTTATTAATTCTATTAAAGGATGAACACATTTAAATAATGAGCAAGGACCTGAAAAATTTTGACACAAAAATACAAATATCAATAAAAAGAAGAAATTATTAAATTTCTACTGACTGACAAAAGTTTTCTACACTACAGAGAGTTAAAGGAAAGAGATATTCGTGCTTACATGGACTAAAATACAGGATAGATTAACAACTGGGGATGAATATTAATTAGATAGAAATATGTGATTGTTGGAATCAGTGTGGTTTCTGTTCCAAGATCGAAATGAAAATTGAAGGATGACTAGTTGTATTTTAAACTTTTAACTTCAAAGATTGTTCTTAAAATGGAAGATGTAGACAGGTCAATAATTTGCAAGACATATTTAGTTAAAGAAAAGGTTTCTTGTGTCATTTAAAGAAGTTCCAATAATTTGTCCTTTTGCATAGAGGAATTTCTTCTTCTCATCTATTATGGATATAAGGCCAGTTAACATTTAACTGGCACATGATTGCAAAGCACTTTGCAAATATAAAATATTATGTAAGTGCCATAGAATCCATTACTTCATATTCAATCTTCAAGCAACAATTAATGAACAATGCAGCATTATAGAATAGCCTTACTAATGGAAATTTAACTTCCTTATACCTTTAGAAGATTTCAGAACATTAAATAATTGTTTCAAGTCAAATTGAATTTTAATCCTTATAATATATATATGTTATTTGGTTGTCTAGCTTTAAATAGATACATGTATAATATCTTATACATACAATTATATATAAATGCATATATAAATTTTTCCATTTTCTGCATGAGATAATAATCTTCATCTAGGAGTCATATCACATGAAAAAAGAATTTTTCAAGCACGCTCACTATGCTAAGCATTATGTGTAATTTGTAATAGACTCAGCCTTAGAAGCTGATGATGCTAAAGCACTCTTTAGTTGGGGAATCCTAATTTTTTTAAGTCAGAGTTTTTGAGGAATGGTCAAAGACAGCAAGCTGTGGTAGAAGGAGCCCTGGGGAGGTTTCGAAGTGGAAGATTGTTGTGATGTGACCTGCAGCTCTAACACACAAGCCAGGCAGGGGGCTACTGCGAGGTCACCTGTTCACAGTTTTTCCATTATTTGGACAGAGGAAATTAGTGTCAGCAGCTCCACCTATTTTCAATGTTTGTTGCTTTTAGGTCATAGGCGTACCTCATTTTTTTGCGCTTCACTTTATTGTGCCTCACAGTTGTTGGGTTGGTTTTTTTTGTTTTGTTTTGTTTTCCTAATTGAAGGCAAGGTCCTCCACCAGCAAAAAGATTACTATTCACTTTACTGTGATATTCGCTTTATCATGGGGGTCTGGAACCGAACCTACAATACCTCTGGGATATGCTTGTTTTTAAGCATAAAATGGGATATTTAAGCATAAAAATGGTATATTCCCATTTTTAAGAAAAAATGTGAGGGAAAGTAGACATGAAGAACCCCCAGAGATTTTATCCGTTCCCAGAACTGTCATTTTGTGCAGGCAGATGAGATAAAGGCGATTTCAAGAAAGAATATCCTGAGGCATTATGCCTTTTGCATGAACTGAAGAGATTTCAAAAGTTGTGGGCTTCATTATTTACAACAAGAAGCCATGCTCAGAAGGTCTAAGAAAAAAAGTTTGATTAACTATATCCTATTGCTTTTGGTATTTTTGTTGTTGTTGTTAAATATTTTTTTTCGATACCTTGAAAATGGTAATTTTGTTGGAATTTGGTTGGCTTTGCTGCTAAATGGAATCTAAATTTATGAAAACTTTTTATAGTATCTTTAGGCCACCATTCTAGAATTGTCTAAAAGAAAAGAAGAAAGAATTTTGTTCAACAAAGCCCTGAATATTTCTGCAGTATGTGATCCAAGTGGAATAGTTAATTTATTCATTCATTCCGCCATTTATTCCTTCAAAAGATATTTATGAGTTATTACCCTGTGCCAGCCATTGTGTAAGAAAGTGAATATGGTAGAGATATGTTAGGGAGTTCACAGTAGAGGTCACAAATTAACAATTATCATACAATTGGACAGCTGGTGGGACAGATTTATATATAATGAGGGGTCTCTAACAGTCAGGAAGTTGTGGTGGGTCAAGAGAAGTTACTCTGAATAAGTGAGTTTCAGCTGCCCTGAGTAAGGCAAGAAAGGATATTCCCAGTGAAAAGGATAGAAATGCCAAATTTCAGGCAGGAGACTAGATTTGCACATATAGCTTGTATTGGAACATAGAAGAGTAGCAGAAAATATAGCTATATAGAGAGGCAGATATAAGATCAGGAAGACACTTGTATGTAATACTACTGATTTTGAATTCTCTCATGAAAGCACTAAAGAGACACCAAAAAACAATTGTTGAATGGATGAGTCAATGAATATACAAGTAAGAGAAGAATGCTTTCAATGTATTTCCAACTTGAAATTGAAATCTTAGGCAGCATTGATGCTCTTATATGTCTATAAAATAAATAAATATAAATAACAATACATGTACTGTATGTATGTATGCTATATGTATATACCAGGGGTGCCAAAAAAATGGCATATGACTTGTATTTGTCTTTTGTTATCGGTATATATTGAGTATTATAATTTTAATACAGATTTTTCCTTTCTTACATTATGTATACATTTGTGGCAACCTCTGTATCTGTCCATGCATGAATATAATAGATAAATATCTAATCATAAGGCAGATATATGTATATCAGTAGGCATATCATAGATACAGGTATGTTATCATAGACATAGATCTATATGTTTGTACAAATACATATATATATACACACACACACACACACACACACACACACACACATACATATGTTTTATATGTATATATATTTAAAATTGTCTACATAGAGCATCATGGGAAAGGCACAGTCTCCATGGTATCCTGGGCCTTAGAGAAGGGCCTGACATATAGTGGATGCTGAATACACACTTGTTGATTGAAAGTATGATTACATAGATTTTAAGCAGGAGAGTAATGTGAACATGGAATTCATCTCTCAGACTGTGGAATGGAAAACAGAAAAGAGGAACACTTGGAGATGATCGGCACATTAATATATTGGGTTGTTGGAAAAGTCATGATGCATTTTTGCAATGAAAAACAGAAAAAAATACATCATAACTTTTCTGACAACCCAATAGTTAGTGATTTGGAGAAGAAATGATGAAAAATTGAATTAGGAGACCTCAGGACTGAAAGGCTGGGAAGGAATTAAGACATTACTCTTAGAACTTGATTACAATGAGATGACCGAGGTTAGGGAATGACAGAAAAGCAGGATGCCTGCCAGGCTTCTTGCTTGCTAATGAATGGATGGCAGGCTATCTCTCAGAGAATTTAGGAGAAACAGATTTGGGATGTGAAAATAAAATTTTATTTTAGAAATGCTGATTTTGAAATCTTGGTGAGACCTTCAGAGGATGTTAAATCAATATGGATATTGGGGCATCTAAATTTTAGGTGGTAGATGAAGCTAAGAGGGTGAATATCTCAAAAAGAGTAATTTTAAAAAGAAAAGGATTGAGCACAGAATCTGAGATGAGTAGAAGACTCCATGTAGGAGACAGAAGAAACACCCAGAGTGGTAGAAGGATAATCAGGAAAAGGTAGGGCCACTAGAGCTAAAGAAGAACGTAAGCGTAGATCAATTTTTACTATCTAATGACAAGTTTAAAAAGAATCTGTAAACTACATCGTAGAGACATGAAGAAGAATAAAGCAAATAATCAAATGACTGAGACTTTCCCTTCTTGATGACAAGAGTCCCAGATTAGATAACATGTCTAAACAGAGCTTCATATGGAAAAGTAACCCAACTTGGATATTCTCTTATCTTTATCAAGAGTTCTCCTTAGTCCCATGTCTCACTAATATTCACAGAGAACACGAGGATAAAATCCATGAACTGTACATAAAAGAAAGACAACAGCAACCCTATCTTAGGGGCTGTGAAATCTAGTTTTCCATCTTACATACCCAACCTCCCCCTGAACAAGCTGTTTCCCTTTAAAATAATTTATCAAAGTAATAATAACAGTGTTCCTTGAGTGCTTGTCACATTAGAGGCTCTAAAAATATTTTTTCCCCCAAATAACTAATTTTTCTTCATTTTACCTAAAAGCAAACCAAGGCACAGCTATTCAGTCAGCAAGTGGAAAAGTTGGGATTTTATTTTGTTTTGTTTTATTTATTTATTTATTTATTTATTTATTTATTTATTTAGCTGCTGGACACTCACTGTAGCCTATGGCAGCCCACTGCAGCAGGGGCTGCAGCCGTGCTGTCCCCGGGGACCCACAGCAGCCCAGCTCCAGGTGGAGCTGCCCTTCACCATCTTAGCTGCAGAGGGCAGTGTCACTGGCCTTGTGGGATCCGAACTGGGGCCATTGATGTCGCAAGCCAGCTCTTAACCAATGTGCCACTTGGCTGGCCCTGAAAAGTTGGGATTTTAATGTAAGCCGTTAAACTTTGGAGGCCATATCCTCAATAATCACACTCTACTTTCTCAACATCAGTAGGTAATATGAAATACCCCTCCAATCTGAACGTGTCATTGAAATTTGTGAAAGGTATACCTATTTAGTACAAAATGATCTATATATAATTATACTGTTTTGTGCACTGGAAGTTTTACTTGGGAAGTACCTTAACTAGACCTGTACTTCTTTTCTCCAGCAAGAAAAATAAACAAAGATTCCAATTGCCCATTAAAGGAGAGTTTTCTTATTTAGTGTCCATATATATTATTTAAATTAAGGTTTTCTAGCATGATTTTATTTAAAATATAGTATAAATGATATATTTGTATAATAAATTAGATTTTCTAGTTATTATTACTGCCTAACTTTGTTTATATTTGAAAGTCAGCATCTGATTTGTTTTTCAAGATTGGTAAAGTTCTGACAGACAGGAAGATGAAAATCTTAACCAGAAGCTAAATGAATTTATTAGTACCCATATTAAGCTGAAAATCTTCATCAGTATAGAATTAGAGGTATGCTGATGGAAAATGATTCTATAACTAAGAAGAAGAAAATTAAAGGGACCTGATTTCCAAAGTAGCTAAAAGATCTGGAGAATAATTTCTGTAAGTAAGAAGATAGGTAACGCATATAGGCACAAATGTTTGGGATTGTCCCATTTCATAGATAAATTAAGCCATTTTCAATGGATGCAAACAGAGATGAGTAAGAATAGGAGAGTAGATTCAACAGCAATAACCACCGATACAAAATGGTAAAATTTTAACCATGAATATGTAATGCATACATCACAGGTGCTGAATAATGAACTGATGATTCTGGACATGATAGAAATAGGAGAGGAATTTGTCCATGCAAAGTCACACGGGGGGCAGAATTCACTATTTTATAACTCCAGATGTTAGCACTTGCTTTTACGTCCTGCTGGTAGATGTGAAGCCCAGCATAGCTGCCCCTTGTTTTCAGTGCGGGATGAATCCTGAAGATAAAGTGATGTTGATCCTGCTGCTGTGATTTCTTTTGAGTTTGACATTGTAACAGCATATTAATAGGACAAGTGTCTCCATGATCTGCATCTTCAACCAGGGTGTTTCCAATTGTCAGCACATTTAAGTGAAAAAGGATATGTAACTTCTTTGGAATCACTCAGTGAATTTACCGTTGGATTTAGTTCATGACCTCTGTGTACAGATCACTATCTGATTCTGGTGTATGACTCTTCTTTAGACACAATATGCTTTTCTTTTTATCCTTTTCCTTTTTAATTTTTCTTAGGGATTAGGTATCTCTTTGCTCTTGAGCCATATTTCTTTGCTGATGCCTCTGCCTGCCCTCTGCCCTGTGCTCAAGCTTCTTCCCTCCTCAGATATTTCAGCTTCTTCTAGAGGTAGTGACAGCAGGTGGTTGTGATGGAGAAGGTCTGTTCATATTCAAAATGCTATGAATTTTGGAGCCCTTTTTTCTCTATCTGAATATTTTGGAACTGTTTTCCATAGTTATGAAGGAATAAGGAATCTTGCTTCCTGGCCCCCACTCACTGACATTCCCCCCACCATCCGTCTGTGAACATTGCTTTGTTTCTGTGATCACTGAACTGAAACCAGTTGAGTGTCAGTACTTGCCCCATATGTTCATTAGCAGTGAATCTGTAATTAATTTCTTATGGTTTGAAGTTAATGAGACTCTGTGTGTGTGTGTGTGTGTGTGTGTGTGTGTGTGTGTGTGTACGCACACAAGCACTGTATTTATGGGTTTATTTAATGATTGTTTAATTATTTTTCTTAGTTTAGCAGGCATTTCATAATGAAGGGACCTTGTTTGGTTTGGCTATTTACCAATATAATTTTTGCATAAATCTACTGTGTGCATAATACATGTGAAAAAGAATCTCACTTTTAAGCTGCCTTGTTGAATTTTGAGGCAAGAATATTTTATTGGCACATTAATAAAATCTATCAAACGATTTCACAGGAAGGTTCAGACCTGATTTTATGTGTTTCTCTTCAGAAAACGACAGCAAAAATTGATTATGAAAAGTTTACCAACTAGACACATAATTAGATACTATTTAGAAAGCTGGGTTTTAACTGAATAATAGCTGATAGAATATCAAGTGAGAAATTTAAAAATTAACATCAGTGCACTAGCATAAACCCATTATATGTGTGTATGTACAATCTATATAAATCTTATCAGTATTTTCTGTCTTTCTACAATGATCATGCATTATATATGTACTAAGTAAATAAAAACATAAAATATTCTCAATACAAACAAAAGCACACATCATGTTATCTTTCAAAAGATGTTAATGCTCAGTGTTCTTCTGTATATTTTAAACCATGTAGGTACTTTACAAAAATATGAATTCACTCATTTAACAAATATTTGTTGAAAGCATACTATTTCCAAAACAAGATGAGATTCAAAGACAGATAAACATGGCTTGGGAGGGATAGTTCAGGTGACACCTGGGGGAGTCGGCACTGTCAGAGAAGGTGTGCACATCCTCCTGCTCTCACAGCATTTACATTTTTTGCGAACATTTATGTTTCATATCTATGGTGAAAAACATTAATACATGTTTATTTTTTTCGTCATAAAAAAGACAAACTATAGGTCCTAGAATCCTAGGTATTAGGGAAATTACTTAATAGATATGAAATTTTTAACCTAAATATTTGTATTTTGATGAATTTAAGCAGACAGAGGATCTGTTGTATCCCTCTGTTGTGATTAAGAGTATGGGGTTAGGAGTTAGAAAGTCATGAATTTGAATCCTGGCTCACTTCCTACTCCTTAGCTTCAACAACGTTTTAATAGTTCCCTCTGCATACATTTGTGGTAAAGGTTAAGAGAAAAAAAAAAAAATATTATCAAGAATTTCTTACAATCCCTGGCCAACAATACTCTCAGTACTACCAGTATTCACATTATTACTAGCTTAGAGGAAAGTATAGATCATAATTATAATTTTCCCTTTGTGGTCCTGAACTAAGAAGTTTCTCATTCTTACAGAGAAAAAAGAAGCCATGTAAAGAAAAATTTGCTGACTACAAAGAAGAGTTAGGGAGATGATTCATCTCTGTGGCACTCACTCTACCATCCTCTGACTTAACAGAGGAAAAGGTTCAGCTGCTCTTAGTTCATTCTGCCCATGCCCAGTGTCTCATCTTTTCTGATCTGAGTTGTGACCTTAGTGTCATTTTCAGTTGATGATGGATGTCATTGTCATTCTAAGTTCTGGTTGTGGAGCAATGTCTTTGACCTACGCTACTCCAGTTTGGTGTAGTAAGCCCAATCTGATCCAGAACGACCAGAGAACAATAATTCAGAGCCCAGATCAATTAGGAGGTCTGTGAGGGTTGGAACTATATCAGATGAATGACATTCATGGTTGCCAGTTGATGCCAAGACCCTGAAAACCCTGAAGGTCCTGTGTCACTGTTACTGAATAAGAGAATGCTTCTACAGGCAGCAACTCAGAGTTATCTAAGTTCAAGGAGTTGGGCAGAAACACTTGTTTGCTCCTCTTAGACACACAAGAAGACAAAATTTCTTAGCTTCCCTTTTTGGGAGCTTGGTACCATATGACTGAGTGCAGTTCCACAGGATGTGAACAGCTGCAATATAAGCAACTTCTAAGTCTAGCTCTTAAAAATATCTTACACAACCCTCCAGTCTTCTTTCTTTTCTTGACTCGGCATCCTTGGGGAACAACATCTTCTAAATCATGCAGCTACAGAAGGGAGGAGAGACTGCTGACCCACATGACTTTATGGGAGGGAGAAATAAATCCTTATTGCATTATACCACAGACATTTCAGAGTTTATATCTGTTATTTCAACATAGCCGAGACTATCCTGACTTATATAAAGAGAGTGTGAACTGTCTAAGAGAATGGTTGCAAACACTGCTTGTGGAATAATACTTTTGACAGTGTAAATCAGATCATGCCTTTTCCATACTTATAACACTCTGGTGGTTTCCTCTTATAAGTAGAATGAAATCTGAATTCCTGTCATAGTCTAAAAAACCCTAAAAATCCTAATGCCTGTCTCCCTGTCCTAGTGGCAATATCATATAACTTCGATAATTCTGTAGGTCTGTATAACAAAAGACCAATATTACAAGGAGATATATTAGAATATACTTGCCATAGGTTGAATATTGTCACCCAACATATTAAATGCCTCCAGAGACTGTGAAGATTATCTTATTTGGAAATAAGTTCTTCGTAGATGTAATTGAGTTTACACGAGATCATACTGGATTAGAATGGTCCTAAATCCAATATGACTGATATACTTATAAAAAGAGGGGAATTTGGACACAGAGACAAACACATACAGCCAGACATTAGAGTTATGCTTCCTCAATCCAAGGAACCCCAAGAATTGCTCACAACCACCACAAGCTAGGAAAAAGTAAGGATCACTCCTGGGCCTTAGAGAGAGCCTGTTGGCCCTCCTCACATGTTGATTTCAGTCTCTAGAACTGTGAGAGAATAAATTTCTCTCACAGGTCACCAAGCATGTGGTACTCTATTGCAGCAGCCATAGGAAACTAATACAATACTTTAATTTTTTTAAAAAAGCATAATTTAAAGAAGTGTGATATTGATATAAGGGAATTAGGATCACAGGAACAAAAAATATTGAAGTCAATTTAACTACACAAGGACTCCATAAGACAAAATAAAATATATAAATAAAGCAGAAGGAATGTCTATTTAAAAAAAAAATGTGGCTAGAACTGTGAAGTAATTGGCAAAAAGAAAAAAAAGAGAGAGAAATATAACCCAAGTGGAGTTAAACTTAATTTATACATGTCCTTCTGAAATTACTCTCCCCTTTAATTTGAGAATAAACTGAGCCTCATTCTATCTAAATTCAGGAAAACTAGTGTCTTGTCCATGTATTTCCAAGTATTTTTGGGCTTCCTTATATACATTCTAGAACTCAAATACTTGTATTCTATCAGACTAGCATTCTTTGACTAACATCGTCTCCAAACATGAACTTGGACATTTCTTTACTCTTCAGGTTGCAGTTGCCTAGGTAATACTTAGGCTTGAAGATAAAATAATGAAATGATACCATGGAAAATTTTTTTTAAGCTAAAACTGAATATACAATATCCTAGTTCCCAGCATCTGTTGGCCATACCAGTTGAGTGGATCATCTTACAGACTCCCTCTCTCCATAGAGTTGCAGTCAGCTCCCATATCTGGGGCATCTTATCTTTCCCAGGTGAGCATTTCATTCTCTGACTCATGTCATCTTGTCTCCAATTAGGATTCTCCCAATCCATCAAAATTCTAGCACCAGATGTGGAGGCTCAAGTAGTAAAAACCGTGAATTAGTTAATTTCATGAAAAATCTCAGCCTCAGAGGTATACATCCGCCTCTTCTAGAGCAAATCCCAGAGGAATTTCATGGGAAATCATGGCTTTCCCACAAAATCTAAAAAATAACAACCTCTAACTGAAACTGGTACAGATTTTTTTAAGTCTATGGATGAAAGGCAATTTTTATAATTTGACACAAGAAGATAAATCATAGGATGCTGGAAAATTATCATATCTATATAAGCATATCTATGCAATAAGAATAAAATTAAAATTAAAAGAAAATAGTTATTGGAGATCTTTAATTAAAATTGATAAAGAATTGCTATGTGTTGTATGAAAACAACTGTGATATCAAAATATCAAGAACAGAGTTGCAAACTTAAATGTAATGGTCCTTTGAATAGGCATAACACAGAAATATGGAAGGAGATTAGAGTACAACAAAGAAAATATTACAATGATGGTGGATAAAGATTTGAAAGCAAGAGAATTCCCAAGAGAGGTACAGAGTAGCTATTTTCTCTGAACAACACAAGTCAGGAAGAAAGAAGTCCTAAGAAGAGATGATGGTGGCAGCTTTTGTTTTGTGAGCGTAACGGATAATTAACATGGGACCCTCCTGCCATAATAAATGGGAAAGGCCAGTGGATGACCAAGGCTAGGCTTCTGAGTTCTCCTGGAGTTTCCCAAATAGTGCATTGAGGACGGGAAAAACGAAAGTATGACTGCCTGAGATTCGCTAATGAGACCAAGAGACCCAAACAGAAAAACTCACCAATTTTTCAGTCATAGCAAGCAGAGTGAAAGATTCAAGAACATTGCGAACCAACATCACAAGGAATGGGAAAATATTTGGCTTCATATTTGGCTCATTTTTATAATTTTCCCCAAATCATTATAACATTTTCCTTAATTATAAAATAATTGATAGCCATTATAAACGTTTCAAAGAAAATGCAGGAAATAAAAAATAAGAATGACTCACAATCCCATTACTTAGAAATAGTCATTAGTAATTTTTTAATATTTCTCTCTATTAGTTTCTACTTATATACATATATCTCTATCAGTAGCTATCTGCATATATATGAATGATGTATCTGTATTATATTCCGTCATAAGTATATACCATAATTTAGTTAAACCCCCTTCTATTCTTTAGAGATCTTGGTATTTTCTAAATATTGCTAATTGTGGAATATACATACAAAATATATAAAATAATATACAATTTCATTATAATGAAATTATACATAAATTTCTATATAGTTCTCTCATAATTAAAAAATAATTGCCTGGGACATCTATGACTAAGTTTATGGCATTAACATTTTTAAGGGTATTGATAAGTATTTTTAGGATTTATTCCACAAAATTGGCACCAACTTAAACAACTGCTTTTAGCAAATGAGAGCATCTCTTTTACTACACACTTTCCAACACCAGATATTAATATTTTTCTTTTAATTTTGGCAATTTGATGGTTTAAAAGTATGTAGTTTTAATTTATTGGTGAGGTGAAATATGTTAAATTCTTTCTTCTGCTAATTAAATTCTCATTATAAGTAAGTAATGGAAGAAATTATAATACACTAATACACTAAGAAAAAAATAAAAGTGCTTAATTTGTGTAATGGATATTCCCAAGTGTACAATATAAAATCAAAATGGGAAACTTGTAAGACCTTTGTTTCTGTTCTATTCAGGACAAAAATTACACATGAAAAGATTGAATTCTCTAGCATCAAAGATAGACAACTTCATATAATAACAGATTAGCATTTATTCCAAAATGTGAATCAGCCTCTGTTAAGTATCAATTGTTGAGATATTTTTAAATTTCCATGTTAGGGATGATGTTTAACAGGAAAAGGAAGGGTCTGGTGGTAAATTATAAAGTATGGCTGATGGAGGATGACTGGTTCCAAGTACAAATAAATGATTCAGCAGTTGCAGATTTTCACAGCCATTGAAGGGAAAGAGATTATACATTGTGAAGTTAAGATAGAGTCAGCTTTAGCTGTAGTATGCACACTTACTTCCAGGACTAGCAGGGACAGATTTTACGAACAAGTATACTGTGTGGGAAGCTTTAGTTTAGGATATTTTCCCAGGCATGGCAGGGAGAATGGCTAACCAACGTCAGTGCCGCTGATGATTTTGGGTTTCATGAGGATGCCAAAGATGTCCATGCTTTTGTTTGCCTAAAAGGAAGAAAACCACTTGCAGGTTTGTCACAAGGGGGATAGCAATATGAATGACTGAAACAAACTAATGGAAATAGGTAGTAGAATATAATTTACTTTGCAGTCCAGAAAGAAACAGAAACTTAACTACATTGACGTCAGCCCTCAAAGCAGAGAACACATCAGCATCCTCATCAAGGTCCATGATTTCCTGGCATATAATTCTTCATACCAATAACAGTCCCTGTGGGGACCCCATTGAGTCCTATCAAATGAATCCTGCTTTGTTTGTTTTTCAATACGCTGCCAGGCCCTTTCACCAATGCTGAAAATCTGGCTGTGGGCTTGTCTTTCCATGAGATGTAAGGAACTGATGGCAATGCAGGCATGTTGCTGAGCATTTACTGTGGGATGAGTGACTGCAAGATCATTTCCCAAGCACACTGTCCCCAAAAGCCCTAAGTGTCAGGCTTTCTGGAGGTCTAAATCTAAAGTTATAAAATGACAACTCTGTCCTGAAAATGGGTTAACTTAGTCTAGTCATCTGAAAAAAAAAAAAAAATCCAATCAGAATTTTTTTAAAAAAGGCCAACCCTCAGTTCTCTTAGTATTACTAGATGTTTCCAGCTATAGACACAAGCTAGATGTGACCTAAAATTTGAATGTAATTGTCTTCTAGCAATAGCTGTAAATTGTATTTCTTTACAACTAGAATCAGGGTTATTAAATTCAATTTAAGTCATCTGCGGTTTCTATGCGATGATAATTGCATAATGTCTTAAAAAATATTATGAACAATCTTCACAGAGTTTCTATTAATAGTAAATTAAATGGTCAAAAATAAGTTTTGTGACATAGATTTGTTACTTTGATATTCAAGAGGTCAATAAATCCTTTAAGAGTATAAAGTATAAAGTATAATCTCTTTAAAATAAGCTCATGCTTCATACTTATCACTAATAAAATTTAGACAATGTTTCTTACTAAGCAATGTGCAGTTATCAAATGATAGATTCACCTTTAGAAATGGCTCACTGACAAAAGCATTCATGTAGCTCATGAGTTTTGATTCTCAGAAAGCAGTTTTACTTCCATACCTTGTCAGTCAACACAGGCAAATATGATTAATATATAAAATGTATTTTCTTTTGGAAATATGAAATAAATATATATTGGGTTGTCAGAAAAGTCATGATGTATTTTTCTGTTTTCCGTTGCAAAAATGTGTCATGACTTTTCCGACAACCCAATATATGTTTAGGTTCTAAATTTTGAAGCTTATGTACAACAAACCAGATACAATACGATCTACAAATCAGTATTTTTTTTTCTAAAAAGGAAATTGGATAGTAGAGAGATGAAGAGGATATACAGAAACTAGTGTATGAAAATGGAGAGATGATGTGGACTTATTGAAAGATGTCATGTATTATAAAACTGATAAAGTTTTCTTAAACCAGAGCATGAAGTCTTTGTTTAGCAGGAATAGGAGCCATGAAATTATACTTCCCCTAAATGTAAGGCATTTCTTAATATAATCCAGTGCAGAAAACCTGATTGCATAAGGTCAGCAATGATAGTGTGAGGGAATGAGATATCTGAATAAGGGAAAAACTAGCTTTTATAACTAAGATGGAAGGTGATTGAGAATGGTAACTAGTCAAGGCTAACTAACAGACTGCTATGGGGATAAATATTAGGACAGAGTTTTATTCACTTTATATATCATGACCTGAAAGAAGGCATGTTCACTAAGAGGATAAAATCTGCTGACATCAGGATGGTTGGGGTGTTGAAGGGGCAGTCACAAAAAAGTGCTTAGATGTACTTGGACAGGCTAAAAGCATGGAGTGATAAGTGGCTTACTCTCTTCAATTCTGAAGGAAAAATTCCAGGAACTTAATAAAGAAAAGGAATATATACTTGTAACATTTCCAGAGGATTGGACGCTGAAAGAAATACACTGATGTAAATCTTTCCAGGTATGCTTAAAAGTAAATATAGGGAGGAAACATAAAAGGAGGCATTCAGGATATGGAAATTGTATCGGTATCACAGAAAATTTTACTTCCACCATAAAATTCATGTGTCCTAATTTCTCATCCACCCTCAATTTTTTCTCCTTTGATCCCTGATGTACAATCAATTGATAATGTTGAGACTGTCACTTTTTTTTTTCTTCTGAGGTATTCTGGAAAGTGTTAGGATGGATAATGAGCATCCATCTATCCTGACATGTGTGCATTAAACAGTTAACCAAAAGGGCACAGCAGAATGAATGCTCCAGCAAGGTAGCCAAAGGGTATTTTGTACCCATTGTTATTCACAGTTTCTGTGGACATCTTTGCTAATTAGAAACAGTAAAAAAGTAGAGGAGAGAGCCGACCGAGTGGCGCGGTGGTTAAGCACTGGCTTGGAAAGCCAGCGGCCCGGATTGTATCCCACATGTGAGGGCCAGTGACACAGCCCTCAAAAAAAAAAAAAAAAAAAAAAAAAAAGTAGAGGAGAGTAGTTGAGTAAGAGAATATTTTGTAGCCAGCATTCATTTCACTTAAACTCTCTGAAGACTAGCAGTTTCAGACTTTTCCTGTGCCAAGATCAGACCAGATTGCCCTAAACCCTTGATGCTTAGAACCTGTGTTCTTCAAATCTGAGCAACAGCAGTAGACATAGAGCACTAAATAATATATATCACCAGCTACTGATGAATTCTTTAGGTAAGAAAAAAAAAGGCCTCTGTTCTGCTCTATGCAGAAATCAGAAGCTGTAGTATCAACTATGCTGTTCCTTTGCCTAAAAATATGGAGTAGTTTTGCATTGTTTACAGGATGATATTCATACTCTTAGATATATAACATACATTGAATAATAATGATAAATTTAGGCACTTAAGTTTGAGCTTATTTTGTGCTCATAATAATTCTGCAGTTAGTGTTATCCTAATTTTACAGATAAAGAAATGAAGACCCAGAGAGATCAAATAATTTTTTCTTAGATCTCAGATCTAGACAGAGATAGACCCTATATCTGTGCCCAGGTCCATCTCAGGCCAAATTCCTTGTTCTTTCCATCACAACCTGATGCATTTGTATTTACACATACATCACCATAAACAGGTGGTTGATAGGAGACTGGGTGCTAGAAGAATAATGCATAAAAGATAAGGTGGTGCCTCTCCCTCTACCTCGCTCCCCATTCTTCCTTTGTCCTGCAATTCAAGGCCTTCACCAACAGGACCAGTATCTTGCAAATCCATCTTTTCATGCACTGTATGTACCTGTTGAACCATGCCAGCATCTCTTTCCCTTGAATGTTCCTCTCTTTTGTGCTGTAAGCGGTCCTCCAATCTCCACACACCAAGTTCCTCATGGGGGAACAGCTCTGCCTCCCAAATCACAGTCTGTGCTGGTCTTTTGCACTTTAGCTATACATGTGCCTCTCATGCCCCTCAGGTCTGTTAGAGGTTTGATTGCCATTGGACATCCTGTCCACATCACTAGCACCTTTTGTACATGGTAATTGGTCAGTATTTGCTTTTGAATGAATATACAATGTTTGTTTGTTGAATGAATATGTGCTCATGTTAAATGCTAACTGGCATATAGTTTACCTGTAGTGCTGAATTTGTTATACTTGATTGATACTTCTACCCCATAAAAAGCATTTAAGGCAGAGTCACTATTGTCAAATCCTAGATTTTACTTTTCTGTTTCAGTATTATACCAATTCACAAAATTTGTGAAAATTCTTTGAAAACTTTTCCCTGTCTCTTAGTGAATTTCATGACTTAATTTGATGTCATAATATTCTAACTCTTCAGTTCACAACACAGGCTCTATAATTAGATTACCTGGATCAAGTCCTGGCCCTGACACTGATTAGCATTGTGACTTTAGGCAAATCACTTAACCTTTCTGTGCCTCAGTTTCCTCATCTGTCAAATGGGATAAGAGTACCTACCTACCTAGAAAATTACTTGGAATATTAAATAGCAAATATTAGCTCAGGCTGAAATAATTGTAAATCTGATTATCTTCTTTCCTCCCCATTACTCTTATTTCATTGTATTTATATTTCTCTCCCTCAAGGAAATGGAAAGGTAATTTAAGACAATAATGAAAATGAAGACAGACTCGTTTTCCACATCAAGTTAATTAGGCTCACAAACAGTTATTGATAACCTACTAGGGGCCAAATACTGGCCCCATGCTAAGGGAAACAAAGTGGATCAGATCTGCACAAGTAGCGCTGACCCCTCTGAACTCACCATATGTGTGGTAGAGAAGCACCTTTAAAATCACACAATTTGGTGCTCTAAATATAGAACTGTTTAGAATCTGTTCTCCAGTTGCCAAAATAGACTATTACCAGAACTCAGTTTGTTATTCTTAAACAACAAAGTGATTACCTTGTGAGTCACTTCAATGCCTTTCAATCAAATACCAGCAAAGAACAGAGTAAAACTGAGTTAAAAACGCTTTACCTGAGAAGAACAGAGTTAAACCCTGGGTTCAAAGTGCTTTACCTGACAGTGCTCACTGACCTTCGTTCTCTAGCGCGGCCCCATGAACCGGAGGAACCAGGGACAGTTCTCCACTAAGAACAAACTCCTGCTTTGCAAAACATCTTTCACTCCTCGGCTCGTAATTCTACATTCTGGTCTCCCTAGGTTTTACAGCAGCAGTATGGTGATTCTTTTGGAAAAATTCTATATGAAACCCAGTAAACCTGTTAAAAAATTACTGCTTAATGCATGTCTTCAAAGCATTGTCTGAAATAGTGTATTTGGAGGGCAATACAGAGTGTGCTAAAAAAAATGTATACACATTTTTAAAAACCATATTAATATTACACTGATGATTACCACTTTGAGCACCTCTTGTAGTTGCAGAAGTCAAATGTGACTTGTATTCATCTTTTGTTATCGGTATATATCGAGTAGTACAATTTTAATATAGTTTTTTCCTTTCTTAAAATGTGTATACATTTTTTTTGGCACCCTCTGTATGTATTTATTAGTAGAACTACTTTAATAAGCTTTTTGAATGAAGTATACTGCACATATATGTATATATATTATATATTATGTTATATCTATGGAGCCAAGTTGTAATTGAGCGTATCAATATTTTCTTATATGTTTTCTCAAATCCAAAGCTAAATGCGATGAAATATCTACTGTGTGTGTGTGTGTGCGCGCGCGCACGCGTGCATGCATGTGTATATGCATAACTCCCACCATATATACATGTAGGTGGATTCCCATTTGTTTTAAGGAATAAATTGCTATGAATTTCTTATTATGCTATGAATTTCTTATTATGCTATTAAGTGGATACAACTTTATGAAAATTGTGAAATGCAGGAAGCAAGACAAACTGTACATCAGCAAGTCTCTTGGTGACCTTCCAGCTTGGCTGTCCTCATTTTTTAATGACATCTTAGAACAACCAACATAGGTTCTAGATTCAAAGTCTCCACTCAGGAAAAGAGATATGAGAAAAATAGATAGTTTAAGGTTTCTGTAGCTTTCTACAAAAAAGTTTCATCATATTTAATATCATTTAGTAAAATTTTATATTTCTTGTATGATTGTATAAGAAATGCCAAACATCAAGAGTCAAATTGTTAAAATATTTTATTTTCACTTTGAGCAATAAAAAATAATTTTCATCATTGTTCCCATTTAAGAAAAAAAGACTAAGGCCATACATATATGAGAAAATAAAATTATTTTAATTGATTCCAAAACATAATGTCCAGTGACTACATTTAAATTCTGAGTAGTGAATAGTAGTGGTTATATCTATATTATCAGTATGATCATATTTGTTGAGTCTCAGGCATAGCCTAGATATCATCACCAATGTATTTACATTGGACATTATTTGCATTAATGAGAACGATATATCGAACAACATTAAGGCCAGGAATATAATGTATGGGACAGAATAATTAAGATTAATACTCTTTCCTCAAGGAGTTTACATTTTGGTTCTCTAAGGATAAGGATGCATAGATTTCAAAACAGGTAACTAAATACAAGCCATGGTGACATATGCACTAGAGCAATATGAGTTTAGGCTTTCAGAAGGAAAAATGAGTGTACCTTAATATAAAAATATTTTGAAATGGAAGATAAACTCAAAATAAAAAAGGAGGAAAATATAAAACAAAAGGTGGAAGAGAAGCTGCTTATCCAGCATTTATCTTTAAAAATAAGACATGTATCAAGATAATGAACTCTTAATTTATGTCCCCAATAGACTGTGCCGGGAGAGGAGAGAGAGACAATGTCTATTTTTATTCTCAGTTTAATCTCAGGCACGTAGCACAGTTCGTGGCATGGAGAAATAGGCACGCAATAAGTGTTTGGAGAGTGACTTCTCTGTTTCCTTCTCTCTCTCTCTCTCTCTCTCTCTCTCTCTCTCTCTCTCTCTCTCTCTCTAGCTTCAGGGTTATTTAGCATGCTAAACTAAGCTCCCTATCTTCCTTTGCCTATCTCAATAGGATCATATTAGGTCCGACCAAATGGAATTTTGCTTTTAAGTCAAAATGGTTAAAAAGCAACAATTTCATGGGACTCAAGCCGGTAATTCATCTGGGATCGTGGAGTTAATCTATTCACTGCAAGAAGAAGCTAAGACAGACAATGGATTACATTAAACTAACACAATATATGATAGCTTTTCTCAGGAACAAGCTAATAGGAAGCATTCCCGGAACCTGATTGAAAACGACCCACAGCACGATGTGATATGGATGTTAACAATAGTGACGATTTTGTCAACAATTGCATGTACACTCTAAACCAAAGGCTTTGAGTGTATGACTGGGCCCCATCCTAGAAAACGACTTCTGACACCTTGACATTCTCATTCAGTCTGGATGCTCTGCTTCCTACTGAAAAGGGTTAAAAAATGTGAATGCTTGAATTTTGATATAGTGGATATATCCCACTGCTCCTACAGACCACCTGTCCTTTTGTATCAATCTGATAGTCATTCTCAGTTTCACACTCTATTTCCCATAGAGCCCTAATCTCTGGGAGTTGGATTGTGACAAGAAGTAATGAATTTAGATGGCCAAAGTGATTATGATGCCTGGTATTGAGTTAAGAATTATGACAGAGGCCCATATATTCTTATGACAGGGGCTTGTGATCATATAATTTATCATCTGAATATGGACACTTTTTGATAGTGACAACTGAACTATTAATAATTATGCTAGGATGATAAACCTAAACAGAGACTGTCTCAGACAAATGGAGACATACATTTACACTATAGTTTGAGCACTTCCTCAGAACACATTTGTGAGATGCTCTGTGGATAAAATGGGCAATAAAGTGAATGACTAACCCACTGGAGCGCGATTTAGACACCAAGAATGAAAGGTCACGTGTTTATTGTCTACATAGGTTAACGCTATCTCCTTCAGTTTTCGTATTCTTGATTTTTGTTTTCTGTGGGGGCTTTGTGTAAGTTCTACACATTTTGTTGCATGACATCTGGCAAACAGTACGAATTTTTCTCATTTTTTCCTTGTATTTTCCTAAATTCATTTGGAAGGAAAGAAATTTCCTTCCGTGAGAGCATATATTGTTCTATTACTCACATAATCCTTTGCTCTAGATCATGCTTGTTCAACTACAACCCTTTCTAATTTGATTAGAAAATGAATAAATTAAAGTTATGTAAGAATACTTGGTGAATTATCTTTAATTGTGAGGAGTGAGAAGGAGTGTAATAAATTCAATTCAAAAAAATCAAAACACTCATATTTAATTTTATCTTTGCTGTTAAACCATCTGTGAAGTTAAGTCCTCATATTCTCAAAGAAACATAGTAAAGAACATTCTAAGTGTCTTTGTGCTAGGATTGTGTCGGGTGGTGTGTGAATCTCCTTTGCCTCCTACAAAACCCTGTGTAGGTAAGGCTACATTCTCTGTTTGCAAGTTCATAACTGAGCCTTCAAGACATTGAGTAACTTGCCCCAAATCCTCACCAAACAATGGCAGGGCAGAACTCAAATTCAATTCTGTCTGTAAAGTTCATGCTGCCAGCCACTCCTTTGTTTACTTATTTTGAAAATGGGAATCTATTCCATGATTTGAAAGATTGATGTAAAGGTTCAAAGAATAATTGAATGCTAAGTGTTTAAGAACTTTTAAGCAATCTACATATTTGGGCATTACTGGATCCTTTCTCTGATATTTTCTAATCATTTGTGATTCTCTAATTCAGGATTTAAATAAAAGTTTCTGAAATATTTATCCTATTTTATAGCACTAAAATGGTTCTTAAACATTTTTCAAAGTAGTATCTAATTTTCTTGGATTCCAAGTCCAATGCAAGATGGCCATGCTGGGACAGTATCTGTTCCTGGGGACTCTGTGCCATGGGCATTTGCATCTTTCTACTATCACTATCCTAGGTCACCTTAACAGTTTAACACAACTTCTTTGTCTTGTATTTTATTGGGATCCTTTATTAAACTAAGGTACAATTTGTTTTTAATTATTATGTCATTCCACCATCTTCTATAAGATGACATTCCAGCTCAGCTACAGCATTACTATTTAAGACAAGAGAAGAAGGTGAAAGGAGAACAAGGCAATTACAAGGTTCGTCTCTATGTTCAAAGCATCACCTGAGGCTTCATTCAGGTAATTTCAATTAACTTTTATGGAAGTTACTCAGCTCCAACCCCAGCAAATGCTACTGTAAGTAGATTCAGTGCTCTAGAGTTATACAACTGCAGAAGAATTTAAACGATATATTTTTTTTCAGATGTACCAAAAATATTGCTCCCGAGACTGACCTATGTGACATGTTCCCCACGGTCTAATGCAAATTAAGATGACTGCGATATAAATAACTCTGAGACCAGGGTCATAATGGAGACATTAGCAGACCCTTCACTACAGAAACCCTGCAGGGGGCCATTAAAATAGTTTATGGAATTGCTAGTACAAGCCTGAAAGCCAATGGCAAAGAGAGGGAAACATAAGTGATTGTAAAAAGAAAATAAAACAAAAACCCAACAAGAGACAATGAAGATAACATTGGAAACATAAAGGCAATGAAAATGCCTATGGTGTATTTCCCATTCTCTGTGACCTTGGGTTTCAGTTTTAGCTCTGTGTTCATTAGCATTTAACAAAACAAAACTGTTTTAGACTCCTGTGTTCACTCTCTCTTTGCATGATGGCTTAGAAGTGGAGTGGCAAAGCCCAAAACTAGCTGTCAGAAAATATTCACTGTGAATTACAAGAGTAAAAAATCCTGTAAGAGTTTTCCCTCTGCAGTCTTCATTATCATCTCTCAGAGAATCCACCAAGGATGACAGGAAGATAAAAATTAGATTGAGGCTTTTTACAATGTTTTGACTGTTCATATTAATAAATTCAGTTTTCTACCTCAAAAACGCAGCTGGTTAGCAAAATGCCATAGAATGAAAGAGATCTCTTAGCCATGGTTAAGCTGTCAGGTTATTCCAGATAAGAATCACGGAGTAAAATAATCTAGCTGTAGAAACGTAGGTTATAATCCAAATTTGTAAGTGATTTTCAACAAATTCTTTTTCAAAATAACAATTAATAGATTCCCCAACTCTTAATGTATTTAGCTTCTCCTTCTGTAGTTTTTTTTCTTTAGACCAGAAGAAATATTTTTGCTTGAAGTTTAAATGAAATAGGTATTGTGTACTCTGAATGAAGTGAGAAATTGCGGTTAATTTCTCAACTACTTTCCATCAAAAGATATTTCATTCCGGGTATCTCAAGGTTAAATCTAAAGTCAGCACAGACTACCAGGAAAATATCTCCATTTATTCTATTTGCTTTGCCTGTATAAATGCAGTCTTTACCTAATTTTTTTGTAGAATACTGAATTAAATGTGACCACAAAAATCTGTATTTTTCCAATATTTAGTTGATATTTGATGAAAAGGTTGGCAACTTAATTCTCATAAAAATGATTAAGTAGAATTACATTGGCAAGACTCAACTATCACGTAATGTTTGGGAAAGTGGTTAGGAAGGAAGATAATGAATAGGAGTCTCTCTCTCTCTCTCTCTCTCTCTCTCTCTCTCTCTCTCTCTCTCTCTCTCTCTCTCTCTCTCTCTCTCTCAACAAATAACATTTCTACAAGATTCTTCCATAGTAAAAATTCACATCCTAAAAAGTTAAGCATGAAACCTATTGGAGTTTACTCCTTGTGATCAGTCCGAAATACATTGCTTTGTTTTCCTTAGAAAGTGTCATTTTCCAGGTAAATAAAATTATGCTAATAATTATTTGCCCATTACAAATACTTTTCTTACTTAATTTTCTATTAGTGCAACTCTAAGGAAAAGATCTACTTTTTCAAAAGTATTACACCTGAATAGGCAAATAGAAATTATTTGCAGATATGACTGTATTTCTCTTTATTTTTAAAATTTTTCAAAAAAGGCCTGTAGCATTCTTGAAGCTTATAGTTAGTTAATATTTGAGGATTCCCCTTTGTATATGATGGGGTTCAGGACACACTAACCCAAAAAATTACCACCTGAAATATTGAATATTTTATGCTGAAGGAGTTTGAGAAAACAGCGGAGGTAGGAAGGTCACTTTGACCTTCACCCCAACCCACCTTCTCCCTGAAATAGGTCAGAAAACCCTCAAGTGAGAGGTGCACCCATTATTCACAGGGGAAAGGAGCAACCTTATCTCCAAAGACAAAGGGACCCCAAGAAGAATCCTAGCAAATCTCCCCAGGTTTACTACTTATCTCATTCTCTCCTGGGAGGAAACTTGAACAAATAGAGAGATATTCCATGATTGTGGATAGAAGTTGTTTATATTCTAAAGATGACAATATTACATATATTCTTTAAATTTAATAAAAATTAATTAAGATCTATTTAGCTGTTTAAGGAACTCAATAAAAAATTACTTGAAAAATAGAGGTCCACAAATAACTACAATCTTAAGAATGAACAATAAACAGGGGAACTTTCCCTGCCAGATTTTAAGGCATGTATTTTAACATACAGACCCTGGAGCCTGAGCTAGATATGACATTACACAGTAAAAAGACACAGGTAAGAATCCCACTGACTTTCACATCCCCAAGGAAGGCATCCCAAGAAGAGAGAATAAAATAAAGGGCAAAAATTCTGACCCCACTTGTTAAGAAAATTCCACACTAGTGAAAACATAACCTCGTGAAGATCAGCTTCTTACCAACAAGCTTAGCAACTCCTCCAACTTTGAGGAATAACATGCAGAGCAGGAGGCAGAGATTCCTTACAAGGCAGAGTGTGGGAATGATAGCAAGTTGTCTTCTTAAGGATGAGAACAGGAGCATTGGGACTGGAGGAAACGGGCTCCCCTCTACAATAACGTTCTATCATAAGGGTGTATCATATGTCACTGAGCCATTTTTCTATTCTTAGAAAATCAGATTGTGTATAATTTCTAGCATAAATAATATCACGATATATTGGTAAATTTAAAGCATTTAATACCTGTTCCTATTATCTATCTATCTATCTATCTATCTATCTATCTATCATCTATCTATCATCTATCTTTCTATCATTCTATCTATCTACCTTGCTTGCTTGCAAAATTATCCACAAAAAAAAAATCCTCAATAACCTTACACATTAGCGTTTGTAAGATGAACGTTTTCCTTCCCAATGAGCAGGTTCACGCTTGCCCTGAAGAAGACTAGTGTAATTCACATTGCACAGTAGCTTTTCTTCTATTTGTTTTCCATCATTGTTGATTCTGAAATCAAAAGTATAGAGTTGACCATCAATAGTCACTATTTTTATTTAGACATTAGCATTTGCATAGACAATTGAGACCTGCGTGGAATTTCAAAATGTTTGCTATGAGTAGATAGGACTTACAAACAGAAGATCTCTTTGAGACTGTTTTACACATTAAGAATTTTTCTATTGCTCATACTTTTTCTAGTGTCTGACCTAAGGACTACAAAACTTATTTTGTTTTGTTTTGTTTTGTCAAAATTAAGACTATTCTATACTCAACTCAGTATGGATTTTGAACTTAGACTGAAACAATTATAATTCCCATACTTATTCAAACTCCCTGCCTCCTCCTTTTCCTAATATTTTCACCCAAAGTCTAACACTCTCAGCTTCAGTGTCTGTGGCAAAATATTTTAAATATTTTAGAGACTGCCTCCCCTTTGCCTTCTCGCACAGTATTTCTAGAGTTAAAAAGGTGATTACTTACGGTTTTAATTCCTGTGTTGTATTTCATTCCTTCATTAATTATTTCAACAAGTATTTATTGAGGGCTTTCACTGTGCCATTCAGTGTGCTTGATCCAATGGTGAATAACATAGGCAAGACCCGTGTCCAATGGAGTTGATATAAAACAAAGTAATTACAAACTGTGATTGATGAGTGCTGTAAAGTAAATAAAAAAGAAGCTGAGATAGAAAATAATGGAAAGGAATGGCTAGGGATGGTGACTTTTTCACTGGCAAATCAAAGTGGGGAAGATCACGTGATTTTTTTTTCTAATGCAAAGAAACACAGTCATTTAAGCTTCAGTAACAAATCATCAAAATATGAATATAGCACACTGAGTATTTAGTGAACTAGTAGAGAAAAATTCATCACAATTCTATCAAGTCATCTTGATGCGCTAAATAAAAGTTTAAAGGTTATAGACAAGACTTGCTTTAATGATATCATCAGTACCTGACAACAGCAAATTTGGTCTCATTTTAGTCATGTTGCTAAGTGAGGCATATTCCCCCCCGAAGCCATGACAAGTAGTAGCACCAAGGCAAGAGGAATGAACTGCTACAGGAAGGAATTCCAAGAATGAGACACCCAACGACTAAGATCTTAGGTTTTCAGCAGACAACCTCTACTACATAAAAGCCAAGTCACTAGTCTCTACTTCTTAACCATGGATCCCAAGGAGCATGTGCGTGGTGTGAGTGTGTGTGCGTGCGCGTGCACAAGCATGTGCATTCACATTAACCCATTAGAAAGATGCTTTCTCTGCAAGTGTTATCTGAAGACAGTGAAAACCTGACACAATTTAGGAAAGACAGCTTTCTATGTGCATCCAAAATTATTTTAGCAGTCATTCATAAATAACTGAATTACATCTTTTTATTTTAGCAGTTATTTATAAATAACTGCATTACATCTTTCACAATTAATTTTTCTATGTAAATATTAAACATTAAGCACAAAATATGCCTTAGTTCATGTTAAATTCACGTGAAACTGTAAAGTGTCATTTTTGGAAGACAAATTGCATTTGCTCTGGGGCTTTGCACACACATGAAAAAAACAAAACAAAGCAAAACACCCCAGCAAATAATCTGCAGCCACTCAACACACCACCTGCCATGGTTCCTCCATCTATCAAATGCAGCTGGGCAATTTAAAGATTATTTGTTAGGAATACATCTAGTCCACATTTTTAAAAAAATATGGGCTCCAGCCAATAGATGAACTAAATGACCTTTTATTGCCACACAGCTCTTATTACCTCCTCTAGAAGTCAGCAGTGTAAATATTCCACCTTGTGTCAACTAACACAGAAACCTGTGCAGCTAGGTTACTGGAAACTTGGCATGGTGTGTAAATTCACAAGAATCCATCAAGCTCTTCTATTATTTATACTGTAAGATTTGTAGGCAGTCTGTAGAGTAACAGGTGTAGTCCCCCCACCAGGGTCAACAACCACCTGAATTATGCATGGGAAAATGAAAGCAATACCATAGACACCACACTTTGGTATGAGGAGTGTTCATTTTGGAGGATAACTTTTCCTGTAATGGCTGCCTGAAAAATCTTCCTCAGCAGTGGTCTCTATGCTCGATGGTCATGTGTGAGGGTTAAGGCTGCTTCCTTTGTGCTTGACAGACCAAGAGTTTAATACTGGCATCACCTTTTACTACATGCTGCTTTTTCTTATTTTTTTTATTTTGGTCAAGGTATTTTAAACTCGGTTAAACTAAGTCTCAGTTTTATTATCTGAAGACTATGGAAAACAGTACCTATGTAATGAATTCCTAGTAAGCAGAATACTAATAACTGGATTCTATTATTATTGAACACATATGAAGGTCTTAATTATTAGACAGGACTAGAAAGGCAGTCATTTTTATTTGGCAATTACTAAGGTCAAAGCTATGTGACCACCATGAAAGGGTGTATATTAGAATGAATCATTGCCATTATGTATTAATTTAATATATTGTAGATCCCAATATCATCAAGAGTAATTAAGGAAGAACCACGGCACTCTGAAGTTTATCTTCAGCAGACTTCTGACCATAGGACTAGCAATAAGATACATAGAACTATATGTGAAGGAAACCTTTTATATAAGGGCATATATGACGGCTATGGAAGGTTAAGTGACTTGGCTGAAGTTTCTAGTTAGTAATGGGGGGAAAATACATCAGTGGGCTGCTATTCAGAAATCAGAAAGAAAGGAAATGCACAATGATCACAGCAATAATGTTATCTAACATTTACTGAGCATTTACTCTGTTTCCAGTGTGCTGCTAAATGTGCATTATGTGTAATTTGCTCACTTAATTTGTACAATTACCTGAAGAGGTAGGCATTGCTGTGTGTGTGTGTGTGTGTGTGTGTGTGTGTGTGTGTGTATGTGTGTGTGTGTTTCCAGATATGGAAACTGAGGCTTCATGAAGTTACATAAGTTAAGGCTGCACAGGGAACAAAGGCTACAGCCACGTTTCTTTGACTCCAATGATCAGAATTATGTGGTTCTTGAAAATTGTTTAGTATAAACTTAACAGGATCATTGGCTTCTCTGTAAACAACCAGATGAGCATTTTTTTTTTTTTTGAGGGCTGTGTCACTGGCCCTCATATGTGGGATCCGAACCAGGGCTGCTGGCGTCCCAAGCCAGCTCTTAACCAATGCGCCACTTGGCTGGCCCTGAACATTTTTGGTATGGTGCCCAATGCAATTGAGATGACATATGAGAGAGATGAATGCCTACCTTCCTCCAGTAAAAGTATTTCTTTTAAAAATAATGGAATGAAATTTCGATAAATCTTGTCAGCTGTGTTTTTAAATTTTCTTACTATGACTCATAAGTATAAAAATCAAAGCTGCCATTAAAGATGGAGAACTAAACAAAGCTGGGAAAAAAGTGTAGGTTTTAAGTCTCAATGAAAATGTCAATTCACTTTATTTTTGACCTTGATTTCTCTGACACATAAATATCACATTATATTTCTGTGTGGTAGGTGCCACATAAGGTGAGCCACATTCTTCATAAGAGTTCATTTTTTTCCCCCAAATGATAAATTTTCTCACTCTTAGCATTTTGTTTTCGGTCCAGATGCTAACTCATTACCTCATTTATCTTTAACTTTGAAGACATTAAAAATTTCTTACAGAGCCTATGCTAATAGTTAAGAGTTGGAAAGCAGCAAGCTCCAAAGCACCATTTCTGCCCCAATTTCACATTCATGATGTCTGGCCTGTTGCCACTAGATGAGTCTTCGAGGCGGGGAAAAGGAAGCCTTCGGAGCTAGGGGTTGTTGGTTTGCTTGCTTCTTGTGTGTTTGTTTACTAGGGAGAAATGCCAAAAAGCCAATTATTTCCTCTCCTAAAAACAAGCCTTGACAGAGAAATGATAAATAGCCCCTCCCATTATGCAGAAAATGGGTGAAAATGTTGTAGAGATCTAGAAAAACTTGAGCCAAAGAGCCTGAATACAAATACTGAACATGACAGAAGAAGGAGAAAGAAGAGGTGGAGGAGGAAAAGAAGGAAGAGCAGGGGAGGGGAGGGAGATAAAAGGGGAGAAGAGGAAGAGGAAACAGTGATAAGAGAGGAAGAAGCAGAACAAGAAACCAGGAGAAGGATGAAAGAAACGAGAACATGTGGTGTTTCAGGGAGGGAAGTGAGTCTCCGTATCCTTGAAGAGCTACCATTGTGTGGTGCCCAGCGCTCCTGCAAAAATGGAAGGCAGAGACACATAGACAAAATGAACACAGCAGGACTCAACGACGATGGCGATGGCGTGGGACTTCCAGAGGGCTCAGAAGAAACTAGCTGAGCACTAAATGCAGACAGGAGAGGCTAAAAACAATCATCTGCTCATGGGAGCCTGAGTTAGCAGACAAAATTGAACTCTCTGCCTTAGAGGTGCTTATATATAAAATTAGATACCTAAACCCTGAAAAGAAAGCAGTCAGAAGCCCCATCTGTCTTAACCATAGGAAGCATCTGATAATAAGATAAATAATTAATAAGTAAACAAATAAATAACTATAGTCAGAATTTCTACCTAATGGGCAAGAATCTCCTGTTCCAATAAGGAAATACTGTTTTCCTCCGAAAGCCAGGGCAATCTCTCGAATCTCTACCAATAAAATTGTAATATGACTATTAGACAAGACATTCTATTTCCATTTTTGTGACAGTTTGCAAAAGACTTTTAACAGGAAGCGTTCCAATTAGCAGGGAAAGATACCTCCCAAAGCTCATGTTTTTGATCATATTTCACAAAAATAGAATATTAGAAACATAACTGTAAAAGTTGTCATTGAAATCTACCATTAAGCAATCCAGGCAATGAACTGTGCCCTTAGCACCTGTGTTACCAGAAAGCTAGTAGAAGTAGGCTAAGGAAATCAGAGAAGAATAAAAATAGAATATTTTGAAAGCAAATTGTATCACAATGTTGAATTCAAACCAACTGACATTATAGTTACTGCACATCAGCCTGGCTCTAAGCTCTATTGCCTTGACTCGGCCTCTCATAGCCAAGTACCACACACTAGGTGGCTTAAACAACACAGGTTTACTTTCTCACAGTTTGGAGCCTAGGAGTTCAAGATCAGGGTGCCAGCCTGCTCAGGTTTTGGTGAAGTTTCTTTTGTTGACAGCCACCTTCTTGCTGTGTCCTCACATGGCCTTTCCTCAGTGAGTGAGTACAGAGACAGAAAGACATCTCTCTCTCTTCCTTTTTTTACATGGCCAGAAATTCCATCATGAGAGCCCCACCCTCATAACCTAATCTAACTCTAATTACTCCCCCACAAAGGCTCCATCTCCAAATACCATCATGTTGGAGGTTAGAAAGTAAATATTAATTCTGGGAAGATGCAAGCATTAGTCCATAGCATACATGTGTATTTGTAATCACTCAGTGAAAACTAAAACCTTTATAGTGGTCTCTATAATTTCCTGTTTCTATATTACCTGCCTTCCACTGCCAATACTTACTATCAGTCCTCTTAGCATTTTGCTTGCTCTGTTTCAGCCACTATGACGCCTGTGAGTCCCCTGAACACACTACGATTACACCCCTCTCGGTGTGTTTACAGTTGCCATTTCCCTCACTTGAACTGTCCTTCTCCCAGGTAACCACCTGATTCCCTCTCACTTTCTGATGGTCACTGCACAGAGGCATCTCCCTGAACCTCCTATGAAAAACGGTAGCCTCAACTGTCCACCCTCAGCCCACCTTGGCGTGTGATCTCTTACCTACTTCATTTTTTTCCCTATCATTCTCAATGTCTAAGAGACATATATTCATTTGTCATCTTAGCATCCTGTCAGGGACCAATGTGTTTTGTTGACCTCTATATGACTAGTCCTATATTAGCACATAGTGGCACTCGATAAATGATTGCTGAAGTATTGTTACATGAATGAATTATGTGCTGAGTATATTTTACACACACACACACACACACACACACACACACACACACACTCTTAATGGATCCTTATACTAATTATGATTAAATAAAGGCCCTGGACTAAACTTCTTGTAAATATACCACTGTGCTCTGGGGAAAATGTTTTAGAAAGTGTTCTTTTTCCCATATGCCAGTCTTTATACGAGCGACTATGGCATGTTGCTCATTTAATCGAAAAGTCGTCTAGGCAGATCAGAACTTTGTAAGGTTTGTTTAGGTGCTGTGCCCCTTTTGGGGCAACGGGTTCTTAACTACTGTTATTTAATGTTGAGCATTTCATATAGTGAACTAAAATAATATTTAAAGTGTCTTTTAATTCAAAATGTAATAAGAATTGCCAAGAGAATTATTGAGACTACCTAACCTTATATAATCAAGTGGGAATTCTCTGTACATACATTAGTAAGGAGGTAATAAATATTAGAAAACCACAAAAATACAAAATGGAGTATTGATTCAAAACAAAACCAAACAAAACCTTTCAATTCCTCCTCCCAAAGGAACTGCAGGAACGCAGCTAGCCCTGATCCACTTTCTGATCCTGTTCTGGTTATCTGTTGCTGTGTAAAGAACCACCCTTCCCCGAACTTAGAGTCTTAAAACAACTACCACTTACTTGGTGCAGAATCTGCAACCTGGGCAGCGATCCGTGGGAAAGTCTTATCTCTGGTCCACATGGCATCAGCTCAGCTGGATGTCAGATGATTCACTCCACTCACATGGCTGGCCATTGGATGTTGGCTGTCAGCGGGAGCTCAGTGAGGGCTGAGCGCCCTAAAGTTCAGTCCCTCTCTTAGCCCTATCTTGTGGGTCTTTCCAGAGGCTTCTTCTTGGCCTTCTTGTATGAAGGTGTCTGGGTTTATGGAGCAAGTGTCCCAAGAGCACAAAGGAGAAGAACAGCGCAGTTTTATAGCCTGGACTTAGAAGTCACGTAGCCTTACTTCTGCTGTATTCTTTTGAGCAAGGGAGTTGCAAAGCTCAGCTTGGATCCAAGAGGAGGAGACAGAGATCCTCCCGTGGGATGGAAGCGTTGTCAATGCCATTGAAAATAGAGCATGGGGATGGATTCTACTGTGGTATTCAGAAAATGAAATCCATCACGGGACCTATTTAAATTCTCCTACATCTCTGTTGGTGTTTCCTACATCACTCTTTCCCACACTTATCGGCTCTTGGTAGTTCTTTATTTGTATGTCAGCCCTTATTATTAATTACTGACAGTCCTTCATTTCTACTTGTGTACTAAACCTTTATCAGTAGTGTTCCTTAGGAGGTTTTCTCCAAATAACTGACAAGATGTTCCCATTAATTGCTTAATACTCTGAGAATTGCTTATTTCTTTTTGGTGACTCTAAAGTTCTACGTGATTTTTCTCTTCTTTAAGCATTTTGAGTTCTATGCTGCCTCTGGGTTCTATGTTTGTTTTCTTGCCTATTGTAGCCTATTATAAAGAAAGCCTTAGCCTTATCCTGCATTGATGGAAAAACAAAGCAAAAGTACTAGGTTATTTGCTCATTAAGGCTTGAGAAGAAAAGAAATATTTCTCGTAACTGGGCAGAAATGTGAGTGACATGACATTGCTTCTGAAATTTGATTAAATCTCCCTTACTCAAGAGTTAGAACACCCCACCCCACCACAGGTCAGCTTTCCTTTTACAGTGAGTGGATGGGACTCTTACCTTCCAAATTGAACCTAAAGAGATTGGCCCAGCAGCCACTTAGCAGCCCAAGGCCCACTCTCCTCTGCTTTTCTTCGTGATCCTGTCCATGAAGCTGTAGAAACCACTGGAGTCCTTGTCACGCTTTGGAGGATCATGGAAAATGATGGAGTGGGATTAGCCCCATCTTCCTCCCAGCTAAATTATGTCATCATTTTTAAAAGCATTACCATTATGGGTGTTTCTGTTACAGAAAAACTCCATGGAGACTATCCCCCATGTGCGTGTATGCTTTCAAACTTGAGGGACACATTTGTTCTTCCTCATAGTGGATACAGAGGACAGAAGAGGATAAGGCTCTATGCTTCTGATTCTAAGACACTCTTCCAGAACACACTTGCGGTGGCTGTGTTCAGACTTGGCGATGGTATGGAAAGGGACATTTGTCCTCTGCAGTCCTTACGCAACCTGCTGAGATTCGGGTGGCCAGGCTCCTCTTACAGGCACCATCAATCTTGATGTGGTCCTTTCGGAGTTCTCCCATTTAGCTTTGGAAAGGGAAAATCAGCGCTTCCATTTATTACCTGAACTCTGCTCTCTTCACAAGGCTTTCCACCTCTCTCCCCACTCATCCCTCCTCTTACTTTAAGATAATGCTGGGGAGTGGAGAGGGTTGGTGGCTAGACACTTTCTTTTCACTAATCCCTGGGCTGGTGGGCTTTGTGACTATAGAGTATGAGGTATATTTATTCTTGGCTTTAAATCTTAGCAAAAATTCTGGAACCTGAGTATCCTATTTGACATCTCATTATAGGTATTATAAAGTTTAACACACTTTATGTGTGTTATTAATATTAAGCTATACATTTTCTGTTAAGAAGCTGGGCTACAAGGGCCGGCCGAGTGGCGCGGTGGTTAAGTGCTGGCTTGGGAAGCCAGCGGCCCCGGTTCGGTCCCACATATGAGGGCCAGTGACACTGCCCTCAAAAGAAAAAAAAAAAAAAGAAGCTGGGCTAGAAAAAGATACTAGAAAGTCCCAGGTACTGTGAATCTTTAAATATGTAGTTGCATCTCTCACAACCATAAAACTGGATTCTCTTGCCTAATTCCACAAACAAATGCTTGCTATATAAGCTGCTTCAATGTTTCAATGTTTGCCCTGAAATGAATATATCCTCATTTGGAGTGTTTCTTCTTCCCAAGTCTGGAGATGACTCTTGGGGGGAAAGAAAAGAAGGCGAAGGAGGAGGGGAAAGAGAATAAAGAGGTGGAGGGAGAAGAAGGAGAAGAAAAAGGACTGCACTTTAAACAGAACAGGAAACATTTCTCCAGATTCACTCAGGATCTACAGACTCTTTGTAGCTGCCAGCTTCACAGAGTTTCTCATCTTTTCACACACACACACACACACACACACACACACACACACACACAATGCTATTTTTATCAGAAGAAGGGTCATAGAAGTTAGAATTTTCATAACACTCCCCTAGCAACAAATCCAGTGAATATTTTACACCATATTTCTCTTGGGTGGCATAAAGGTGGACATAGACATAAATGTAGACACAAAAAATACACATGAAGTTCATTGTTGTTTTAAATCTATATTGTTTGTCACAACACAGTGATTTGGTTTTCATTTATTTTGTTGTTGTTTGTCTATTGCCACAAAAATTCCTTCTGTTTTTTGTTTTGTTTTGTTTTTTATTTATTTATTTTTTCCCCCATAAGGGAGAACTAACTGAGTGGGCTGATTTCATCCAACGTTTGGCTCTGAGACCAGGTAGTCTAGCATTTAAATTCTGCTCTACCCTGGAGCCTTCTCTACCCAATGAAGAAACAGTTAGTGAACAAAATATTTGCATGGAGGTGGTTGTTAGAAGTACCAATTTCACTTTAAAGTGCTCTTCTTTAAAGTATACTGGGAAAGTAGAAAGTGCACTGGTTAGATGTAATTTTCTCACCCAACAAATAATGATCGAGTGCCTCCTAGATGCCACGCACATTTTGAGGGTTGAGGCGATAGCAGTGAACAAAAGGAACAAAATTTCCCGCTCTCAGGGAGAGCACATTCCCATGGGAGAAGGTAAATAATAAATGAATTAACGAAGTAAAATATATAATGCGTTCAATGGAGATGAAGCGTGAGATCTTCGCCAATCAATAATTTGATGACCTAGGGGTTATCATGTACACTTTTGAGGTTTGTTTGTTTTTTTCACCTTGAAATAGGGTTTGTGGTGTGGATAATTGTGGTGGCCTCTGGCGCTGCTTTCCAGTGAGACTTTAAATCTTCTCATTTCAGTTGTTTGGTGTAAATTCAGAACGACAACATTCCAGCTCTACTCACTGAGGGAGGGAAAAATTTAGGTCAGGAGACTGATGTCTGGGCAACTGGATGTGATTCATAAATCTGCAGTAATTGCTTTTAATCTTCAACTTTTTTTGTGTGGTCTTAAAACTCAGACCTGAATAATCAAGCAACTATATGTTGTTTACCCAACAGACCATGGACCACCTGTCTGTTTCCTGTTTTCCTCGCCAAGTATCCCTTCTGGGAAAAGCTGATTGGAAACACAGCAGGATAAAACTCACTTCTCCACTGTCTTTGTTCCATCTGTCTCTGTCCTCATCTGGGAGATCTCTTGTTCACTTCCCCATTACTTCTCACATTCAAGGCTAAATTCTCCACCTGTGCTCTCGATTCACTGCTTCCCATCTTCTTTCAAATGTTCCTCCTAGAGTAAATCCTACTCTTGCCTAGCTTTCCAGTATTTTAGATCTCTCCCTATTTTCACACAAACTAAAAATATTACCATGTCATTTCCATTGACAAGTCCTTCCTTCCCTCTGGTTCATGCTCTAGTATTCACTTCCCCTTCACCAGCTGAGCTCCTCTGGAAAACAGGCTGCATTCCGCATAGCTTCCTACTAATCTCCTTTGACTTTTCAAAGCATGGATGCAGATTTACAACTATAACTGCATTTGAAATGGGTTTCACCAAGGCCTTCAATGGTGGTCCAAGTATTTTCACTACTCCAGGCAGCATTTGACACTATTGGTTATAATGTTATTGAAGCACACCCTTTATTCATGTTTGAGACATTACTCTCTCATTTATACTCACTCTGACATTCTTTCTGTCTCCTTTTCTGGTTCTTTTTTTCCCCAGCCTCAGGACTTCTTCCTTGCTACTTCTGTCTTTTCACTTTAAATCTATTTGTACAATTTCCACTACTTCCTGATAACTCTCAGCTCTCCAGATCCAAACACCTTTTTTGAAATCTTTACATCTTGTTGACCCCTGGATAGTTGTATACTCATATATGACTATGGGGCATCGTTTTTTTTTTTCCCTTATTTTCAATAAAGCCATCTCCCAAATGAACTGATAAAGTTCTGATAAAGAACTGATAAACTTTGATAAACTTGGTCTATTCTTATATTTCTTTTTACATTGAAGAGCTACCATCCATTCAAGATTATGCTTTTAATATTTTGCAAATTGATACATGTGGATCAAATTTATTTATTTTAACTGCTACTTAAAGACTGGATTCAAATCCTATCTCTGCCATTTATTAGCTTAGTGACTTTGGGTAAATTATTTAATTTCTTCATGCATCAATTATTTTTTAATCTGAAAAACTAAACTTTAGTAGTATATGAGGTTTCTGTTTTATATACATTTACATACACTTATTTATGTATGTAAATATACACATATAACATGTGCATTTACCAATGCTTGTTATTACCAGATCTTTTATTTTTTTGCGAGTGTTAATGAATATGAAATTATATAAAATTCCTGTGTCAATTTAAATTTGCAAACCCTATAGGGTTTTGTAGTGGAAAAAAATGGATACATATTGATTGCTCAAGTGCTTAGAAAAATGCCTAGTACATAGTAACACCTCAGTAAATGTTAGGTAATATTCTGTTAGTACCATTATATAATATTCTGTTGCAATGCTATAATATACAATTTTATCCATTTTCTTATTAATGAATATTTAGTCAAACTTTTTACTACTCAAAATTGTGCTCCAATTATTATGCTATTTCACTCTCTTTACCAATAATTGGTTTGAGAAAGACCACATGACCAAAGAGCACATGACCATTGCTGACCAAAGAAACATGAACTTCTGGAAATGGTTTTCTCACTCCTAAAAAGAAGTCACAGGAATATAGGAGACTTCTTCTTATTCTGGATATTGTCTGTTGGGAAGAGATCCTTGGAAGAGCTGCAGTGTTCTTGCCACCAAGAAAGAGGCCATTCTGTGATAGAAACTGATATATTAAAAATGGCAGAAAGAGAACTGGAAAGAACTGGGTTTTTGAGGACTGAACTCAGGCAATAATCAATGTTAAGTAATGTAAATTAAGCCAATTTCAGGTAAGATTTCTGATATAGTCATAAGAATTCTAACTGTATACACTGAGATAGTTTAAAAAATTTATATTCCAACTAGCAATGTATGAGAGTTTGCATTTTTCCATTTCTTTATCAACACTTTGTATTATCAGACTTTTTCATTTCTGACAGTTTTATGGGCAAGAGATTGTAGCTGATTGATGTTACAATATAAATCTCTGTGATTTTCTATGTATATAATCATATAATTCTCCAAACTTCAATGTAGGTATATTTATTTATGATATTTACTAGTACTTCCCAGTACAGTCTTGAGAAGAAACAGTTATGGTAACAACAGCTTAAACAAGATAGGAGGTTATTTCTTTCTAACATTTCAAGATATCTGGAAGCTGTCGGTGTGGGGCTAATATGGTACTCTGTGTCCTTAAGGGGCTCAGACCTTCCACTTCCCCACTCCAATGTCTTTGATGCATAGCAGCCTCCACGCAGCAGCAGTGGCAGGAAGGAAGAAGTGTAAAAAAGGAAAGGACAAAAGTCTCATGCCAGGTATCTGTTAAGGAAGGCTCCTGGGAGCTGCCACGTGAAACTTGCATTTGTACCTCATTAGCCTAAACTTAGACTAAGCGGTAGCTATATAAGGGGGAACAACTACGGTAGAGGATGCTTCTAACATTTCAGCATCATTGAATTTGCTTGCTTTTGGTTCTATATGAACAATCAGATTAGGAAGTTTAGCTTCTATGACTACTTTGTTCACTGTTTCTTTCACAAGTGAGTTTGAATTTTATGAAATGACTGCTGCACTTATTGATATAATTTTTTTTCTTTACTTTGTCAAGTTTGTGTATTACATTAATGTATTTTCTAAATTTAAATTATCTTAATATATTCTCAGGATAAAACATATTAAATCATGAGGTTGTTTTCCCTGTGTATACATGCGTACACACGCCAAGAGTGTGAAATCAGTTTACTATTTATATACTATTTTTGTTTCTATTTCATACATGGTAACTGCTAATAATTTTCCTGGAACTATTTATTTGAAGAGTTGTTTGCAAACTCATATGAGTTTCATAAAATTAGTGGAGGAACTTTCTCTAAACTCTGGAAGAGTTTTATAAAAAGGTTATCTATTTCTTGGTAACTTGGCAAAACACACCAATCAAATCATCTGGACCTGTTGCTTTTTCTGTGTGTAGATTTTTCTCTAATGATTATATCTCTTTAATTGATATGGATCAATTTCAATTTTTTTATTTATAATGAGCACATTTTGTTAATTTAGATATTTCTAGATAACATTTTGTGTCTTTAAATTCATGAGAAAACTTGTCATACGTTTAACAAGTTTTTAAAATCTTCAGTATTATCTATAGTTATGATCTTCTTTTCAACATCTATCTATCCATCTATCTATTATCCATTCTTTCTGTCTCTCTCTCTCTCTCTCTCTCTCTCTCTCTCTCTCTCTCCCTCTCTCTCTCTCTCTCTCTCAATCTCTCTCTCTTATCAACCTGGGCAGAGTTTTGTCTTTATTAATAGTATTTCCTAAAACTGGATTTATATTTCATTGATCTTCTCTGTTCTTTTTTGTTTCCATATTTTTGTCTTCCATTAGATTAATCTTTCTTCTATTATTATTATTATTATTATTATTATTATTATTATTTTTACTTTCTTCAGTTTTACTCTTATTTTTCTAATTTCTTCATCTTAATTTAGGTCACTAATGTTTAACATGTTAATTAATGTTTAATCTATCCAATTCTATATTAGTTAGGATATGCCCTAGGCTAATGTAATGAGAGAAATGGGAGAAAAACTACATCTTCAGAAATATTTTGAATCACAGACCAGGTCTCTGGTGATGGCTTGAAGGCTCTAGGGCCTGAGATCTTTCCATTTTGTTCCCTTCTTATCCCTAGGAAATTGCCCTCTTACCTGTATGCATAGTAGATTACTCAACAACATTTCAGCCCGAATCAAACATCATTCTATTCACTTATATCATTTTCTGAATCTAGGTCAAAAGAACCGTACTCTTGGCTGCTCTTTTGGCTGGCTTCTTGCATACGTTGCCAACCACACACTCACATGCGCGCGCGCACACACACACACACACACACAGTGTGTGTGTGTGTGTGTGTGTGTGTGTGTGTACAATTTAAAAATGAAATAATTTATCATGGTATACAGATCTCTACTCCTGGGTCCAGCATTACAAATCTTGGCTCTAGCATTGCAAACTGTATCATCCAACAAGTTATTTAAATTTTCTAAAAGTTGGTGTTCTCATCTGGAAAACTAGAGTAATAAAACATACCTCATGAAGTTGTTGAAAAGCTTAAAATAGGTAAAATGCACCATTCAGTGGCTGGCACCTGGTACCATTCAATAAAATTACACCTCAGTGTACTTACAGGAAATGCCTCAGTAAAGGTGGGACCACCAAAACGCAATTCCCAAGAAGTTCAGAAGAAAATGCCTTCTGATTTTCTCGTTATATTTCTGCTTTAGGGACAAAGACATTGTTTTTTAAAGGTGACAATTCTCTAATCATGGTAAAAGGAGATAAATACTTTATTTCCCTCCAGGGAGAAAAAGAGATATGCAGTAAATGCTTAATGAGATTTTCTTCAGTGCCACAAAGTTGGTGACTATAAATCTTGAACACAAGTTGAATTATTTTTGACTTTTTATTTCCTTAGGGTGCTTTTGACCACATCATTAAACTGTATCACCTTCATTGACCTGATTTTATCATGGAGTGGAAGGCATTAAAGCGATGCCTTAAAAAGTAAAATAAAATAAATTAAAAAGGCTTTTTCCAAGAGGTCAATCTGATGTTCTTGCTAATTCCTATAAATTGCTATTAATTCATTTTTGTTGCTTGGAAGAGTGTACATGAAACTAAATTAATTTTGGCTTTCCTTTATGACATATTATTTCCCTAAGAGAAAGCAGGCTGTAAGGTATCACATTCAATATTCTTGTTATTTTATTTAACATTTATCAAGAGCAATATCTAAGAAAAAAATGAGAGATGTTATTCTTTACAAACTCCTTTCAATGAATTTGGAAAATATAGGTTCCATGGGTCTCAGTATTGGCTTTTACCTCACAGATCAGTATACCTAAACCTTGGAATTTGAATGTCATCCCTCACCTACTACTTAGAAGAAGTGATTAGTGCACAAAACATAAATCAGTCAGGATGAGATTTTTCCCCCCCCTTGACTGAATATAAAATGAGACTGGAGAAATGTATCTTTATCTGGCCTGAGGAGCAAGGAATATAATTCGTTTTATATCCTAAAAATCTTATCGAGAAAAAAATCAGTTAATTCTAAAGTTAACAATATTACTGCAGGAGAAATATGAGAAGAGATTGTGGAAGAAAGAGAGAAAACAGAGAGAGAATGACAGACCGAAGCAATCATGCAAACACACAAAAAGACAGACAGACAGGAAGAATGAGCAGCAGAGAGAGGCACTTTTCCCCTACAACTAAGTGAAGTTTTCTGCTCACTTGGTTTGTATCTCTAAAATGCTAATTCCAGAATGGGTTCAGAAAAAAAAGTATAAATAAATTAACTTTACCAAATATCCAGTAATCCACTGTAGTCAACATCCAAAACTTTTTTGTTTTCTTTAAGACTAGTGATATATACCACTTGAAGGACCAAGATATTTAATCTTTCTTTTCTTTGCCTTGTTTGATCTGTCTCCAGGAAAGTGCTGTTGCTCAGAGAAAGATCAATACGCCAACAGGGACAAGCAGGGCAGATCCCACACAATGCTACATCCTCGATTATTATCATTTTACAATGATTTGGGGTCTTTTTGACAATGAAATGTATCTGGCTTCCAAATTTTAAATAGTTTTAGATAAGCAGTGCATGCCCTCTGTTTCTTTTTGTCATACTTCTCTTCTAATCATAGGTATCATTCCTTGAGTTCCCAAGCAAAACAGTTTTTCCCAAATGATATGTAAGTGCTGTTGAATGCTATCTTTAACACAAAACAGCATAAAGAGGGTATTTTTGCAAAATATAACTGACTGTTTCAATAAGCAGTTGAATTGAACGGAAAAAAAAAACTAAATGGAAACTAAATGGGAAAAAAGGTACAATTTGAGGTAATGTTGAAGAGAAAAGACCTTGAAGGAAGCTGTACTTTTGCCTGGTAAAGTTGTTAATTTGCACGGCTACTTGATGCTATTTACAGCTGAATAAATAATTTCTCTCATAGCCATGATGTCCTTCTGTTCATCCCTGCAGTAGAGGCAGAATCCTCTTTGTGTGTGACACTGCAATCTGTCACATGATATGATTGTAATCCCCAAACATTCAGCATTAGCCATACCAAGTGCAAGAAAAAGAAAAACAATATTCTCCACACTGAGTTAAAATGTCGCAGAAAACTGTGAAAAGCACACACACACAAAGTGTTCTGGTGTCCATTTTTCAGCATGAATGTATTTTTAGTTTTCTGCTGCCTGCAAGCCTTAATTCAAACCAAAGAAAAAATATCAATGGACTGTATATGGTACACTTCTCAGCATCTTTAGACATATTTAAACTAAACAACATCATCCTTATGGTATTTCCCATGGCTAAGCTATAACGGCTCATATTTACAGTGCTTCCAATGAGGCACTAAAAAAGTATTATATTATACCTGCAGAAATGATTGATGGGTATTCCTCCCATCTTTCTGGATGCTCTTTATCCATCTCTTTGTGAGTTCTTCCTCATCTTTCTCAGCTCTAATTGATGGAGTGTCTCAAAGTCCTCACCTTCGACATCTTCTCTTTTATGGTCATTCATATTTATACCTCCCTAGATGGTCTCACTCAGAGCCATGACTCTCATCTATACACTGATGACTCCCAAACTCATATTACTAGTGTGGCCCTCCCCTTTGTAATTTAAATTCATATATCCAGCCAATTACTTGAAATCTCCACTTGGATGTGTAAGAAGCGCTCAAACTTAATATGTCAAATATGTCCAACCACCAACTCTCAAACTTGCTTCCCCATCTTAATTCATGGCAACTTCTTTTTTTCTAGTTGTTCTGCCCCAAACCTCATAGTACCCTTTAACTCTTTTTTTTTTTCCTTCCTTACAACCTATATCAAATAATCTGCAAATCCCACTGGCTTACCTTAAAATATATCCAGAACTCACCTACTTGTTCTCACAATTTTTCCCCTTCTCCTTCCCCGCAGTCTATCTAAAGCAACATGTGAACAAGGATGCCTCTCTCTCCTCTCTCTCTCTCTCTCTCTCTCTCTCTCTCTCTCTCTCTCTCTCTCTCTCCCCCCCTCCTCTCTCCTCCTCTCTCCTCTCTCTCCTCTCTCTCCTCTCCTCTCCTCTCCTCTCCTCTCTCTCTCCCCCCAGCACCAAAAACAGTGCCTGGAATATAATGAAAGAAATGAAAGAGAAGAAGAAATTAAAAATAAACAAAAGAGAGGGCTGGCCGAGTGGCATGGTGGTTAAGCGCTGGCCTGGGAAGCCAGCAACCCAGGTTCGGGTCCCACATATGAGTGCCAGTGACATTGCCCTCAAAAAAAAAAAAAAATAAAAAATAAACAAAAGAAAGAAAGAAAAAAATAAAGAAAGAGAAAAGAGGGAATGATTTTTTTTTTCCCCTTTAATACTTGAAATGTAGCTACTAAGGGACATGATATATTAATTTAGGGGAGGGTATTATTCTTTACTTTTCCTTTTCATGAGCATATACATGCAGTTTTTAAACTGCTACTACACTTCATTTTATTTGTTTCTTCATTTGCCTCTCTTTTATTTCTCTCTCATTTGCTTTTCATCTCCCTCTCATCACCATCTCTCAAAATATCCAGTGAGAAGTGTTGGAGGGTGAGGCGGGGAGCAAAGCATGGAAAATGGTGCAGGACAAATGAGATTAGGATGATGTGGTAAACACAGCACACACACACACACACACACACACACACACACACACACACGCACCCGCTCACAGTAGTCCCTATAATAAGTCCCAAGAGTCTTATTGTTCTATTTCTAAAGCTTCCATAAAGTCATAGTTTTAAATATATATTTTTAGTAATCCCTAGTGTCGAAAGCCTGGAATCATTGGTTGCATGTTGAAAATGGAGTAAGATTGGTGTTTCATCTTGAAGGTGTTTGCTGATTTCTGCTGTGAAAGAGCTGCGTTTACTACCAGTCTTTGCAGATGACACTCATCATGTTTGCTGCTATTCAAATTGATAATCACTGGACCTGATTTAGAAGAATAACGCAGAAAGGATATTCAAGTAGAATCTGCTAACGTTTTGTGATTATTTCTGGTATTATATTTTTCATCATTCGTGAGCTGATAGCCATTTATGAAAGATACCGGAGTCAGAGGAAATCACCACTACCCAACTAGGGTGTTTCAATTATTGGGGTGTTTCATTAACCAGGATCAAATTGATGCCTTAGTAATGGAAAAATTGACAGACACCACCTCGATATGATCTATATTAAACTTGGACATCTTTGGGGTTTTTGACCTTTTTAAACTGTCTTGAACATTTTCAAATAGAAATAAATTCTGGCTTGAAAGCAAGCAAACAAGAAAGAAAGAAAGAAAGAAAGAAAGAAAGAAAGAAAGAAAGAAAGAAAGAGAGAGAGAGAGAGAGAGAGAGAGAGAGAGAGAGAGAGAGAGAGAAAGAAAGAAAGAAAGAAAGAAAGAAAGAAAGAAAGAAAGAAAGAAAGAAAGAGAAAGAAAGAAAGAAAAAGGAACAAGAAATGGAATCCACAAACATAGGATGAGTAAAGAACCAATGCTTAGAACCATTGTTTAAACAGTGGGGGCTTAAACAATGACAGGATAGATGAATAAATAAAGGAGTGTGGGATTTATAACACATGAATGTCAATATTTAAAGTATAGCCACCATTTGAGAATACCGAAAATTTATGTAAAAATAGAATAATTAAACCTCTACCCCTTAACTCAGAAAATCAAAAAGATTTTTACTCTCACCTCTCTAAGTCATATTTCAAAGGTTTAGCTGGGTACATTGCCTCAAATAAATGCAATTTTTTTTTGAGTTTGAAGAATAGCTAGTACAAAGTTAATATACATAGAAAAAATTCCTTAGAATTAATTTTTTTTTAATGTTCAGTGCATATATTGCTTAAACTTTGTATCTAGCTACTGTTCATTAGTGAATTAGTTTACAAGGAACTATTACTTACAAATGTGTGGTCATTAAATTCACACGATAGTATGTAATTGCATAAAAATACTAGATGCTCCAAAATATCCCCTTGTCAAAGTAAATATTCACCACAGATAGTACAAAATATGTTGATAACTATTCCAAACTCTAATGATCGGTTTAACTTAGAAAAGTTTACCTTCGCAGACTGGTAAAGTCAAAGAATACTGGCTTGCACTAATGTTTTCAATCAATAAAATATTGTATTACCTTATATAGGAAATCAATTATATAGAAATATTGTCAAAATATTAAGAAAATATTTGTGACAAATGTCTCTTTGTTTAAACATTAAATAACAAACAAGATGTAGTAGTTGGTTTAATAGCCACCATCATTTCAAAATAGTGATGAGAACAAAATTTCTAGATATCTAAAATACATGGAAATATCTGTGATTTCTACTGTGGACAAAGTCATAGATATTGCTAATAATAACGTGGTTGGTTGCCTATATTAATAATGGAAGGGAATGCTAAGATTTGAATTAGTTCAATAAAACTAAAAATGTACTTTTATTTTCTATCTAAATTTGCAACTCCCCTTGAATCCTAACAGGTCTCTTTAGGTTGCACGGTCCACCACTATGTAAGAACATGTGGTTTTGCTCTTCTCCCAGTTAAGGGCTTTTAATGCATCAAAATGGTGTTTTTGAGCCTTTCATATGACACTTATGTTTTTCTTTTCCTATTTGAGGACTGATGTTTAGATTAAAAACAAAATAAAACATGTATCCCTTTTGTTAATATTAACTGTCATCTTTAGTTGTGACAGATATTCACTTATCCCAGGGTGCCACATCTGCAAATATATTCATTTTTCTTTCCGTGTTTCCCCTCATATCCTCAGTAAAAAATTTAGTCTCCTGCGCGTTCTACTAATTAGTTAGCAGAAAGCATTTGCTTTAAATGAAATTCTCATTTATTATGATTTATCAAAAGGGGAATGTTTTCCCCAGCTTTTTCTAACTTGACCCAAGAAATAGCTTGAAGTATTTTCAGTGAGACTTAGGTGGTTGCTGATAAATAGTGGGCTGCTTGTTTTGGGCAATTGATCATCACTTCTGGAACACCAAAAGGAGGAGCTCTGCCAAGTTTAGAAGTTGTTTCACCCTTATGTGTTGGGTAGTTTTGAACAAAAAAAAAAAAGAAAAAAACAGGCTCTGGGTGTTTAAATTTATTTGCTCTTGGCAAAATACATCTCACAAGGCTTGCTGGAGATCTTATAATTCTTAAATGTTAACCTTTGTGACTTCAGTGGTATTAGAACTCAAATAGTATTAGAGCTTTAAGGATGTTTTTGCTATTAATGAAGACTAATCGCTTGGCAAAATGTTTGGACTTAAATCGAACCTGGGCTGTGTACATGCCATGTTGAGATCTTCAGCAACCCAACAGATTCTAATCATTCACTCAGGGTTGATTTGGATCATAAAGAACTGCTCTAGAATTAGAAGCTTGTGTATCATCTGAATTTTACCTCTGATAGTCTATAGGGCTTATCATTCAATGACAAGCGTCTTAAGCGTCTAGGATTGCAAAATGCACTGCGTATTGATACTAACCCAATTTTCCTCAGGTAGCTCATTAGGGAACAAAGAGGGCTTCCAACACACACCTCAGGGCAAGGTGGAAGCTGCTATTGAAGGAATACTATGACAATTAATTTTAAGTCATTTATGCCCTATTGGCACCTTGGGATATAACTTGAATAAGTTACAGGTATCTCCCCAGTTTATCTACCTGACATTGTGTTCATTTAAAGTGTTTAATGCTTACAGTCATCTTCATTCATTCAGCAGATACTTACTGAGTACCTATAATGTCATAGGCATCATGCCAGGTAGACCAAATATAAATATGGGTAAATCTTGGTCCCTTCCCTCAAGAAGCTTGCAGTGTAGGGAGGACATAATGATTGAATATTCTTTAAGAAGTCTGGTTCTGTTTTACAGTAGTTTCTTTCCATCTTTAGATGTTATATCCTTGTATTTCTTTTCTTTCCCCTGGAACCAGGTAGGTACTGCAAAAGAAAATTAAAAACACCTTGAGTATTTTACATTGTTTATTTCCAAATGCACATTAAAGAATTAAGGTAAAAAACACATTTTTTTCACTTTTTATAGAAGCTTAGTATTGCTGTTAGTTACAGACTAAGAGAAATATTATTCTGCCAACTAAAATCTTTTGATATAAAAAAATGCTTCCTTAGTTACTTAGCATTATTCCACTTAAGTCACCAGTAACTTCTGCATTCTGAGGAAGGAAATTATTAAAAAGAAAAAAAGAGTTGAATTTTGTTTTTTTGTTTTGTTTTGTTTTTTTGTGTGTGTGTGTGTGGGCAGTGTCACTGGCCCTCATATGTGGGACCCAAACCAGGGCCGCTGGCTTCCCAAACCAGATCTTAACCGCCACGCCACTCGGCCGGCCCTTGAATTTTTTTTAAATTAAAGTTTATTATGACAACGGTTAGTAAAATTATATAGGTTTCAGGTGTACAATTCTGTAATACATTATCTATATATCACATTGTGTGCTCACCACCCAGAGTCAGTTCTCCTTCTGTCACTATATATCTGATCCCTTTTACCCTCATCTACCAGCTCTCTGCCCCTTTACCATCTGGTAGCCACTAAACTATTGTCTGTGTCTTTGAGTTTTTGTTTCTTTTTTTGTCTTGTTCCTTTGTTTCTTTCAGTTTTGTATGCCATGTATCAGTGAAATTTTAATAAAGTCAGTTCTTACAAGGGGTTTGACCATGAGGGCAAAAACCTTGAGATGAACACAGTATTGTCAAGAGTGGGTATACCGCTGCTTTGCTTTAAGTTATTTCTTATCAAGAGATTTAATTATCAACTGCAGTATTTAATTTAGCCTTCAAGAGCCCACTCACCCAAGAAAGACTGACAAACTGTTCCTTACTGTTTATGAATTCTTGTTTGTACTACAAAATGTTCCTGTCACCTCTCTAACAGGCTAACACCTTGTGGGGGGGGGGGGAAATTACGGGTGAAAATGATTTTGGAAATGCTTAGAATGGGTCCCACTTATGTAGACCAAAAAATAAGGATACAAAAGGAAAGAGAAAAGTAAAAGAGTAAGCCATGAAGAGGAATGATAGAAATGAAATAAAAATAGGAAGCATAATGATGGGAGAAAAGGACTGCAGAAAGAAAAACAAAAGTAAATAGTATAAAGTTGAAGTTTTCAAAGTACCTGGAATTAAGCAGTGAAACAGATGGTGGAATTTGAAAACGAAAAAAAATTTAGGAATTTATTGACTCTTACAGACATACAGAAGCCTTACAGGATTGGAAGAAATTAAGATGAGCAAAGTTCAAGAGAAAGGAGTCTCTACTTCCCTTTGAACACTAAAAACAATATTTAAAAAAAAATAAAAATGAAAAAATCATTTCTTTAACTAAATAGTAAAGAAAATTAGCAGTCACTTATAGAATTAAAGACAATTGGGAGGGTGAGAGAGCAGTGGGGACAAAACGAACTATGTCTTAGTAGCTTTTGAAATTTGAATTGTTTTGAAGGACACAAGTCCAAAAAAAGTTTACTTTCAACTTCATTTTTAAAAAAGGGAGGAAAGATTTTCTTCATTTTGAAGATGCTATTAAAATACAGTGTGCTTTAAATTGAACTCAGTTTCAGTTAATACCGAGGCATTATAAAAAAAGTGATTATTTTGCTACTTGTGTAAGGTCTCAATTATTAGGTTGAAGGCTTGCAAACTACATTTTTCAAATCAACTATAAAAATTTATGTGACATTTTTTCCGTTGGTTCAACCCATCTTTCAGTTACATTCCATTGTTTTTCTATTCCTTAATTACTTCTATTCCTTCCCATAATTTTTAGAATTAAACAAAAAACAAAAAACTGCTGCAAAAACAGAGAGAAAGAGAGAGAGAGATCTGTTAAATGAATTTTCAAGCCCAAAGAGAAAGAGAATATGACAGAGCATTTTTATACAATTTCCTTTAGCTCCTCAGTTTCATTGCACTAGCTTTACTATGAGCCCTTCTGGGTTCTGGCCCTGTCAAGTGGCTTTTATTTTCAGAGTGTATCAGTTTTCTACAATGTTTTGTTCTTATTTTATGTACTTTGCAATGAACATTAATGGGTTGAGTACATTGAAGTTTATTAGCTTGGAGGGGGAATTTTAATTTACTTCTCTCAGAAAATTAATGAAACTGGGTGTGGTTCTCTGCATGACTTAGGAACTGTCATGGCGTCATATTCTGGGATTCTCTAACAGACTGAGACGGAGTCCATGGGCTTTATCAGGGCATTACCTTCCAAGAACCTGCCTGTGCCAGTAACCTGCCCTGCCTCTTCAAGAGTTCCTAGTCTAAAGGAATGGCACATAAATTAAATTAAGTTTGTGCCCTGTCAACCTCAATGATTTTGGAGGTTATTAGAATATTTGTTGCTTCAGGTGAGGTTGTCAAGAATTTTGTATGCTTGCCTTTTATCATATCACATATGTTAGGCTTAGATCCATAATAGTGTGGGTTTTTTTTTAATGGATTTAATCAATAGGACCAAAGATCTTATGTAAGGGGGTCTATTTCAGGCTAGAGTGTCATTTCTAAGCCAATTCACTCATTCTCCGTCACAAAAATGTTGGAAGTTCTTCATATTTGACTTGAACATTTTTACCTAATCCCTGGAGTGAGTTTTTTCACTTAGGCTCAACATTAAATCTCAAAGAAGCATCAACTGATCTAAATTTTGAACTTAATTCTACTTAGAGAATGTTCTTGCGTGCAGCTGACAAGAAACATGGGAAGATTATCCTTTAGCTGCTACTCCCTGCCTGCTCAGTCTTCACTGAGGGAAACTTTTATCTGACAGAACTAGTTGTCTGTTTCTTTTCAAAATCAATTTCCCTCAATGCCTTTCCCATCCTGGTATTTATAATTACATCTGGTTCATTAAGATATGGGAATCAATAGAGGATGTGCTGTTTTTCTCAGAGGGAAGGCAGCCCAGTGAGATGTGTAAACACTGTTCTGTCTCTTTGTTCCCATTCTGACCTTATGAGGTGGCTCTCATAGTTAACACCTCTTCTGCAGCACTCAGTTTCTCCACTTGTAATTCGACCTCCATCCCTATATATCATGGCTCCTGGAATGAAAAATAAAATGATACCTGTGGAGTTATGGCCTATGAAGGAAAGTATTCTATATAACCTCTTTCCCCGAAAATAAGACCCAGCTGGAAAATGAACCGTCAGATAGATGATTTTAGGTGCCAAAATATGGCACCTTGGAATGCTGAATAGTTCAAGCTGAAGGAGGTTGTGGAAAAGGCACTCTTCTCCCTGAAACAGGTCATAAAACCCTCATGCGAGTGGTGCGTGCCCTCCATATCCTGGAGAAATCATGTTACAGCTCTGGCTAGGTCTTATTTTTGGGAAAACACGTAGCTCATATTGGGGATACAGGGCAAGCAAACATTTAGACGATGCCTATATGTTTTGTTAATTTCAAACATCATTTTCCAATGGAATATGAAACTCCATAGGCCCTCTTCCAACCCAGCAACTGTTTGACCACAGTTTACTTAGTAATTCACCCAGACATTAGGCAGATTAGTTGATGATTGCTGGAATGAATGGGTGAATGCATATGTCAAAGTTACCACCACCCCTGCCACCCCTCTCCCCACCCCAGTTCAGGCGGAAGACTGAGCTAATCAGGACTTTCTCCTCCAACAAGTCCTTTGATAGAAGAGGGAGAGAGACAGAGAGAAAGAAAGATTTCCCTCCCCCTCATTTATGGGCAATTAGGTAATAGGTGTCGCAAAATGCATATCATTCACATTATTCTAAGCCCTTGTAACTGTGAGGACAGTTCTCAGCAATTTTCAGCTCTTAAAAACACATATCCTTGGGAGGGCAGGACTAAGGTAACATTATTTTTATTCCCACCTTTGCTGTCCTGTGACCCAGGCTGAACATGATCCAAGAAATGCTAGTTCATCACATTTATAACACAGCTGTGCATAAAACAGGGCCAAAGCTTCATACACCCCAGTTCAGGCCTCTCTCTTTGGAGGGCTCTCCTCATGTTCTCTTATCCTCACCTCCGGTACTGCCCCTATTCCCTTGAGCCATCTCCACAATAGCAGGACCAAGTCTTCCACATGGAAAATTCCAGTACTTTTTGTCCTGTGGAAGAGTATTGCATACAACTATGGCTTTGGTGTTTTGTTAAGCACTCTGGAAATATACAGTGACATAGCTTTCCTGGATTGTATTGCAGGTGAGGGTGGACTTTCTCACAGACATGTTACCCAAGACAGACTCTTTTTTACAGCAGGAAGAAGTTTGGACTCTTCTCCAAAATGTATAGCAGAACCCTGGCTTTAAGTCAAGAACAATGCGTGGGAAGTAGGGGAAGTGACGGCTCCCTCAGCCTTTATAATATAGACCAGACTTGAATTCATACAGCAATCATTGTGGTTTCACTCTCCAGCCATTTCTGATTTTAACAGGAAAGGAGTGTTTCTTTTGCTGGGTGGGGCCAGTTTCTTTTCTGAACCTTGGGGCCTGTATTACCTATCAAATAGTTGAAAAGATGGAACTGTTTACATTTTACTCAGTTAATATCAAAGAGTTGATGCTATCCAAAAATCTGTTCAACTCAAAGTAGTCTCTTTAACATTTTTTGTAAGTCCAGTTTAGTGTTGATGATCTCCTTAAGATTTTGTTTGTTTGAAAACTTTTTATCTCACCTTCAATTCTGAATAACTTTGCTAGTAAAGTATTCTTGGTTAGAAATTCTTCTTTCAGCACTTTGAATATAGTGTGTTACTCCCTTCTGGCCTGCAAAGTTTCTGCTGAAAAAATCTGCTGACAGTGATATAGGGTTTCCCTACCCTTGTATGTAACATGTTGTTTTTCTCTTGCTGCTTTATAGATTTTCTCCATGTCTTTAACTTTTGACATTTTAATTATAATATGTGTGGGTCTCTTTGTGTTTATATTATTTGAAATTCTCTAGGCTTTTTAGATATAGATGTCTGCTTCTTTTCCCTTGCTAGGAAAGTTTTCAGCCATTATATTTTCAAATAAATTTTCTGTCTCTTTCTCTCTTTTGTCTTTTTGGGACTCCTAAAATGTGAATGTTAACCTACTTCATGTTGTCCCATAAGTCGCTTAAGCTATATTCAAGTTTTTCATTCTTCCTTTTTTTTTCTTTTTGCCACTCCACTGAATTCTTCCATTTTGTCTTTGAGTTCAGTGATCCTGTCTTCTGCTTTATCTACTCTGCTGTTGAATTTCTCTAGTGCAGGGGTCGGCAAACTTTTGAGACAGAAGAGCAACCAAGTTTCAGCAAACTGTGGCTCGCGAGACACATGTGGCTCTTGGGTACATACATATGGCTCTGATGTAAAATTGAAAATGAAAATAAAACTACCATAGTTTCATTTATAAATTTTTTAAAGGATATTATTCACATAATGGTGATTATGTAAAAATATATTTATGGCTCTCGAATAATTTTTAAATTGTTGTGAGGGTCAGGATTGACTCTTCCAGGGCTCCACAAACTTTTGAGACAGAATGTACCCAAAGAGCCTCCTGTGGCTCGCAAGGCACAGTTTGCCAACCCCTGCTCTAGTGTAATTTTTTTCAGTTCAATTTCTGTACTCTTCAATTCTGTGATATCTATTTGGAACTTTCTTATATTTTTCATCTCTTTGTTGAAGTTCTCACTGTATTTATCCAGTCTTTATGACCATTACTTTGAAATGTTTATCAATAAATTACTTATCTCTGTTTCATTAAGGGTTTTTCTGAGATTTTGTTATTTTGTTGTTGTTATTTGTTCGTTTGGAACATAGTCTTCTATTTTTTTCATTTCTCTCTGTGTTGGTTCCATACATTACATGAATCAGCCACCTCTTCCAGTTTTGAAGGTTTGGCCTTGTGCAGGAGATGAAGCTTATTTTTCAACTCTGCTCTAGCTCTTGGTTGTCTTTCAAACCTTTGTGATTGTCAAAGCAGCCTATTTTATTTTTAATAACCCTCACTAGTTGAGAGTATGCCAAGACCAGTCAGTGTCCCAAAGGGAGGCTCCTAGACAGCACCTAGATTCATAGTGATTGGAATTCAGAACCTCAGGCAGCAGCATGAAGAATGCAAATACATAGAGTTCTGTGGGGGCCACAGACATAAGACCCACTGGCCCCAAGAGCCACTGGAGGTGCACTCTGGGCAACAATCACAAAAACCAGGGTTCCAGATGAGTGTACAAGCTCCTTTATGAGAAATACTGGTGAGCTGTAGTGAGGCAGACAGAGTACAATAATGGCATCCCCTGACCTACATTTCCTGAGAGCATCTCTGTAACCTCTAGATGTGTGTCCAGCCTGAAGCCTGCCCCTAAGCCTGAAGCTCCTGGACTAGCAAATAGGCCTCTTTCACTAAAAGGCTGAGGGGGAGTTTCAGTCAGCTGTCTGTACAGTGCCCTGAGGGTTAGCCTGCCAAGAACTGTCTCTTTGATTGTTACAGTCTCATGGAACTCAGGAATGCAAGCCACCCTGGCCACCCAAGCCAGGAGATCAAGGAGTATACCCTGGGCAGTAGCCATAAGCACCAGGGCACCAGATGTAAAACCTGGAGTGCCAGACACTTCAGTGTCCTCTTCTGAGAAAAACTGGTGCTCTGGAGCAAGGCAGAGGGAAAGTGGGAAGATAGTACTTGTCCTCCCATGTCTTAAGAAGGGATTATAGGCAGCCCATAAGTGTATGTTTAATTTGAAGCTTGCTTCTCAGACTACAGTTATGATAAGAAGCTAATAGGCCTCTTTCTCAGAAAGACTTATTTCCTGGGTCTGTTGCCTCTTTCGGTGCCCCAGGAGTGATAGCAATTTAAGGACTGTTGGTTACTGTCCTGTGGGACCTGCCCATATAAGTCGGCGAGCCACCAGAGCCAGACTTTGTGCAAGTGTCCCCTGGAAGCAGCCACACAATTCAGGGCATCAGATAAGGGTCTAAGCTCCGTCCTGGAAGACATCAGAGTGCTGGGGTGAGGCAAAGGGAGACTGCAAAGATTGCATCCACCAGTTCCCATTCCCTGAGAGCACCTCCATAGGCTCCCGCGAGTGTGCCAAACCAGAAGCCTGTTCCCCAGCCCAAAGCTCCTCGCCAAGCATAGGCCTCTTTCTCAGACAGTCTGAAGGTGTGTTCCAGTCATCTGTCTGTGCAGTGGCCTGGGGGTGGGGGCTCTGCCAAGAACTGCTTCTCCAACTGTTACAGTCCTTTGGGACCTAGGAACACAAGCACACCTGGCCTCCAAGCCCAGCTGATCAAGAGGCTTCCGCTAAACAGCAGCTGAAAACACCAGATGTGAAAACGGCATAGATGTGTGTAAAAGCTGCCCTCTCGGAGCTAAGGGCACTCTGAAGTGGGGCAGAGGGAAGCGAGAAGGTGGCAATCACTGGTTGGAGCTAGAGGGGTAGTGCAAAGATGGCACTTGGAGGAAAAAAGGAAACAAAAAAGAAGAGAATAAAGGGAAATGGGAAATGAAATTAAAAAAAGGAAAGGAGGGGGAGAAAAAGGAAAAAAAAAAGAAGATGGTGCCCCCAACCCCCACTCTGGCTTTAGCAAGGCAAAAAGACAGTGCCCACCAGGCTTCAACGCTGGGAAGTATCCCCGCAGGCCCCTGCCGCTCAGACCAATGCTTTAAAATTAGAAAATGAGTCTCTTTGACATAGAGCCTGGGCCCTGGGTGGGTGAGTCGGCTTGTGGCTGCTTTAAGAGCTCTTCCTCAGGTCCGCCCAGCTTTCCGGGTCTCGTGGGGCCACAGCCATGTTAGTCTTCAAAAGCCAGGTATTTAGGGGGCTCATCTCAGGTGCCGGTCCTAGAAGTTGGGTTGCCCAATGCTGGGGTATGAACCCCTAGCTCCTCATGAAGAAGCCCCAGGTTTTCAGTTTCCCCCTGGTTGTGAGTCAGGGCACTGGCTGTGGGGTTTCTGGCTAGTTCGTGTCAGCATCCCCTACCTGCTTCCGTGGGCTTTCCCTCTCCTTGGTTCCATGCAAAGAGGCATCTGAATACTGAGGTAAGGTATTAAAAGACAATGATGATGATGTACTAGATGTATTTTCCTCTGTTCTTTTCACCCAGAGAGTGTTTTAGTGATTGGCTATGGATAGTAGTCACAAATTGCAATTTTTTTTTTTTTTGAGGGCAGTGTTACTGGCCCTCATAAGTGGGACCCGAACCGGGGCCGCTGGCTTCCCAAGCCAGCTCTTAACCACCGCACCACTTGGGCGGCCCACAAATTGCATTTATAATTGTGAAATTGTAATTCAGTGGTAGAGTCCATGAATGTATTATCTTGGCTTTTGGTGTGTGTGTGTGTTTTCTGATACTGAGCCATTTCTCTAGTTTTTGTTTTATTATGTTTCCACTCATAAGGGCATTTTTGTAAAAAAAAAAAAAAAAAAAAAAATATATATATATATATATATATATATATATATATATATGCAAACAGCTAAGATAAGAAGTAGAAAATTCACGGTGGTGCCTTGGAATTCGAGAAAAATAAAGCTAATATATGAATGTTATGGCTCCTGAGGGACAAAAAGCATTTGGACACATAGTTCTAAAGGGAGCCAGGATATCTGTCTCCTCTGGGTACCCGGGCTCATAATAACCCAGTGAACAGTGTAGTAACCAACATTAGATCCCCAGGCAACCCGCACACCTACTTATATGCAGGTGCAATGTTTTCAGGTTAGTGGGATGGCCAAAGAAGAGGGAAGAGATTCTTCCCAGTTGAGGGATTATAATGGGAAACCTTTTAAAGTAAAAGTTACAATCAACTGGTGTTACTTCGTGATAAAGAAAAAAAAAAATCAGCATTATATCTGCACCTGGCATCAATTTATCTCCCATGCTTTGATAGATCTAATCCCCTAGAAATAATCTTGTTGTTCTCTGATTACATTTCTTTCTCTGTCCTCCCTCGCTCTTCTTTCTTTCTGTCTTTCTTCCCCTCCCTCCATTTCCTCTTTGCTTCTCTCTCTTCCTTTATGTACCTATTTAATCATAATTTAAATTTCAAAGATTACTACAAGGTAACTAACCACAAATTATTGGGGCAGTAATCTCATCAATGCTATTTAGAATATATTGATAACTATCTTAAAAAAATTCTAACTGCTTTGTCTTCAAAAAAAAAAAAGTCTTTAGTAACCTTAGTTGCCTGCTAATTTTTTACACCTGCTTGTTAAAGGTTTCCAGGTGAGAAAGGGAAGGGGGGATTGTTGGGATTTTTTTTTTAATTTAATAAATTGACTTTAAAATAATTTATTTCAACTTGCCAAGCTTCTAAGAAAAATTGGGTAGCATTTTACAGTAGGCAACAAATTATATTATTTCCCCAGTGTTGCTTGTGATAATCACATCACAAGCAACTCTCCAGGTATTCATGTCGCTATGAGGTATAATTCCATAGCAGCTTAGACACTTCATTGTAATTTATAGTAACATGAATTAATATCCATTTACTATGAAGTCTTAATGAGAAAAATACATGTGGAAGCTTTGTGTAGTACTATATTCTTTTATTTTAAGGGGGGGGAAAAAGCCTTGTATAAAGTACCATATTCATGGTTATTCACAATGAAAATTTACTGAATTGTCATTTTTATAGGCAAATAATCTGAAGTTACCAAAGACTAAGGACACATTAACAAATAATGAAATATTAGCAATTTGGTAAAAATCCCTCAATTGATCACATTAGGAAAATGTTGAGAAGAAGCGAAGTAGATTAGATAAAATGCTTCAGGACATATTTGATCACAGTGAATTTTGGTGCATTATAAATATCATTTTGATTCTTCTAAAGTTGCATTCAGTAGCCAAGGGCAGGGCTGACACAGCTTCTCCATATGCATGCCTACCCCATTGACTGACATTGCTCTGTTACTTGATTTGGCCAATGGAATGTAAGCAGAAGTGTCAGTGGGCCTTTTCTTTCTGCTATGACCTCAACAGTCCCAGATTTTCAATCAACCTGGGTCACTGAATAAATAAGAGATGGAGCAGAGGTCTTCCAGATGGGCTAACCCACTGTGGATATGTAATGAGAGCAAGCAAAAACATTTGTTTTAAATGACAGGTGATTTGGACAGTTCTTCATTACTGCAGCATAACTTGGTATAAGGTAAATAATACACATTATTTCAAGGAGGCAAAATTCCTCCATCTAGGAAAAAAAAAAAAAAGATTATTTAGGTTGCAATCATGTTATTCTGCTTATTACTCAAGAGACCATTGATGTTCACAAAACTTAGCTTCCAGGGAAACTTTCTTAATATTTCCAAGATTACAAGAACTTCCTTTTGGCCATCTGCATTTTTTTTTAATCTTTATTTCAACCAAAATATTAAAGAAATACAGTTAATTGATAGTTGTGATTGTTATCTGTGGTAAGATACTGGTTGTAACCAAGAATTAGAAATTAGATTTTCATGTTAACAATGGAATTTACAAAGGGATTTCATTTATTTGCATAAACAAAGAGCTAAACACTAGGACAATTTAATTTTCCTTTTAGACAAGAGGTTAGTGATTAAAAACTGAATGAAGGCAAAGTAAAATCATGAACATTCTCAAAAAGGAAAAAAGCTTCTCATTATTCTGTATGCATAATGTTGGATGTGTCTTTTAGGATAAATTTGTACCTTAAAATGTTATATCTTAAAGAAATTCCGCATGCTTGTCTACATAATAATGGAGACTTACACCAATTTTTTTTTTTTTTGAGGGCAGTGTCACTGGCCCTCATAAGTGGGACCCGAACCGGGGCCACTGGCTTCGCAAGCCAGCGCTTCACTGCCGTGCCACTCGGCCGGCCCACCAATTTTTTAATTAATTGAAAGAGTTATGAAAACATTGCTATCCACTGTATTCCAACAGAGATATTTTTTCAGACAAGTTACCCTAACTTACCCAGTGTTATCGCCTTATCCAATTTGGGGCCTGGATGCAAGTTTACTGATCAGTTTCTGGGGAAATAAATAGTAGTCTAATATCTGATGCAGTGCCAAGTTGTATAGGCCCTGATTTTTAGACACTAAGGCAGAGTGAAGAGAAATACATTGCTGTGATCAAGAAGCCAGCATGGAGGGTAAGTTCCCACTGCAGCAATCAAAACTTGGGCTTGCCACTGTGTGTTTTCTCTCCCTCCCTCCCTCCCTCCCTCCCTCCCTCCCTCCCTCCCGCCCTCCCTCCCCCCCTCCCACCTTCTCTCTCTCTCTCTCTCTCTCTCTCTCTCTCTCTCTCTCTCTCTCCCTTCCCCCTCCCCCTCTCTATCCCTCATTAAGCTCATAATGTTTTTCAAAGAAATCAAACAAATATAGATCACATTTCTAGTGATAAACTAGAATTTTAGTATTTCATAGGAAGAAACTTTAAATATGGGTTATTTCCCACCCTCTTTGCCCAAACCCAATGCTACAGTATTACTGCAACCTGAACACTTGGTCTCTGTTCAAACATCTCTAGAGATGAAGAATTTAGTGTCTCCCATTTCCACATAGCTGCAGCTATTAGAAAGTATTTCCTTATGCTTGACTGGAACCTGGCTGTCTCTGGATTTACTCATTGACCCTAGTTCTATCCCTGAACTCTCATTGATGGTTTGATCCCTCTGACACACAAAAGAGCTAAAATACTTAATATCATTCAACGTGGCTTCACCTTTCTCAGGGCAGGAACTTCCTGCCCCCCAAACAACTCTTCCCTTTTCTAAACAAATAACTCAGAATCCTTCAACTCCTTCTTTTTTTAAAAAAAAAAAAAAGATCATATGAGGGCCAGTGACACTGCTCTCAAAAAAAAATAAAAAAAATAAAAAAAAAATAAAAACCTTCTACTCCTTCTTATTTGCCAACATTTCTAATCCACTTGCCATTTTGACAGTCTTACTAGAATATACTAAGGTTTTTATTTTCCTTAAAATAGTAATCTAATAATAACCTGTTAGGAATCTACTAGTACTGAGCCCAATTATCTGGAAAATGTAGAGGAAAGCAGTAGCATCAGCCTCTCACTTTAGGTATTTCTTCAGTGGGTTTTATAAGCAATCTACATTTTGTTGATCCATCAGTGCTACTTGTCCAGGGAATTATTTAAATCTAGTTTATATGTGTGGTTCTTAAATTTTCTCCATTCTAGTGTAGAGCTATGGGACTATTTGAGACCTAGGTTTAAGTCTTAATTTAATAAAATTAAACTTTACCTTGCAAACATGGTTGAAGAAATCGAAAGAGATTGAATAAGTAGTAATAATTCCTACCAACTGAAGATCATTTGAAGATAAGCTTTAGATATTATGTTCTTTTATGGGGTCTACCTGTCCCGATAGAATTTTGGAAGGGAAAGCATTGAGAGCTATTACCACAAAAGGGTTGCTCCATCCTTTTCAAATCTCTTGTATCCAATGTAAGCCAAGCTCTGTGGACTTTTGCTTGTTCACTCCCCTCCCATGAAACAAATATTGTAAATGGCTGCTAAGTCATTTCGTCAAGCTTCTGGTTAAGACAAGGAACTCCTAGCAATGGCAGGACAACCTCAAGCCCCTATTCCACAAAGAGAAAGGTGAGATTGTATTCTAAAAATACTCCTTACCATCTTATTGCTTACAGAGCTATCTAGACTCTGATTGTAAACATGACAATGTGAGCTGAATTAATTGATTTAAGAAGAGCAAAATAGCTCTGTGGGCTGGACTGAACTGGCTTGTTAAAGATTTGATTGAACTAATTGCTTGCCTAGAGGGCAAAGGAACAAAGGGAGGAGGGAAGACAGAAAGTGCCTGACAAAGTGATCCTCACTAGTCAGTTCACAGTGACAGAGAATGACCTACACTTGGGTGCGTCACTTGTCCCATCATGTGTGCACAGATGTTTGAGCATAAACACTGAAAGGAAATGAGGCTCTCCTTTCTCACTTATAGGAAAGTAGGTTCTCTGAGGTGAAAAGAAACTTGGCTCTGAGCCAAGGGAAAGCAGGAAGATCATGAGGTGACTAGGAAGTGTGTTTGGTCAATTACTCTCAGTGCTTTCTTAAACAATTTATTTCATTTTCCTGAACATTGGTTTCCTTAGATGAGGATTATAACAATGCCTAAATCATAGCACTTTTATGAGATGCATATGAGAAAAATATATGAAGAAAAAATAATATAAAAATGTGAAATATATGTTCAGGGTTGTGTAGTGTCTGGCATATAATAAGCATTCAATAGATGAAATCTCTCTTTTTTTTTTTTTTTTTTTTTTTTTTGAGAGCAGTGTCACTGGCCCTCATATGTGGGGACTGAACCGGGGCCGCTGGCTTCCCAGGCCAGCGCTTAACCACCGCGCCACTCGGTGGGCCCGATGAAATCTCTTTTTAAGCTTCTATGATTGTCAGAAGAACAATTCTGCACTCCAGAATCTCCATGTCCAAAATTCTCTGAGTCTCCCTCTTTACAGTTTAGAATCACAAAACGGGACCTTAGAAATCATCTATTTCAACTGTTTTATATTATAAAAGGGAAAAATTAAGGTCCAGATCAGAGATTAAGGGCCTTGCTCAAAAGTCCTCTAAAGGAATTCTTAGTAGGAGAAGGTGAATCTTAAATTTTAACTAATTAGGATTATATTTTAAAAATATATATTCTGCATGTACCATGTACTGCCGCTTTCATCTACAGAGCTCTGCAAGCATCCATCATCAAATCACCCCTGTGCTGTAGATGAGTATTAATTCTCATTAATTATTTAATGGATATTAAACACCCATAAGTAAAATTCAAAGCATAAAAACTTACCATTGCTTCATGAAGTTTACTTATAGATCTTTCTGGTTAACCTTGCCTTCTTCCCCTACCCATCTTACCAGTACTCATTTCTGTAAATGAGCCTTGGTGTCATCAGGGTTGATAACCTTTGCTGGTCTTTGTCATCTGTTGTGCACATTTGACTACTGGTGCAATCTGCACATGGGAGGAAAGACTGGCCTTACATGGATTTTGAGTTTGCACTGCTAAACTGTAATTAGTGGGCTTACTTGTAGCTATGTAAATGAGGGCAGTTGAGTAACGTTTGCCCATACTTCATATGCTTTAGGACTTCCGTGTCCATTTAGGAAATCGTGACTTCCTGGTGCATCACATCTATTGTGCTATTACCATATTTGAAAATAACCTGAGGGGATATTACTCGAATGATGGTAGCCAGCTGTATTGAGAGGAGGATTTTGAAAAAAAACAAAAACAAAAACATTTGATGATGGCAAGAATTTCAGACATAACCAGGCAAATATCTTGACTGTGATGTTGTGGAAACTTCATCCCCAGAACCATAAAAGGAGTTCCATTTGCTTTTTTTTTTTTTGGTCAGGGCAGCCTGTGCAGAGGCAGAGGGTAGTTAACCTTATTCCCTTGAGGTTTCCTTGGGCACAATGATCATGTGACGTGTTATATCCCAGGAGACGCTGCATAAATCAAATTGTGTCTTGAAAAGAATTCCCTTCCCTCTGCTCGCATGGAAGACAATTATGTCAACCACATCCTCCCTGCATATTCTCTTTCTTTTTCCTAACAAAAAGAAAAGAAACAGTACTTTTTCCCAAAAGAAAAGGGTGCCTCTGTAGACTAATCAGAGGAGAACAGAAGGTATTTATTATGTCAGATCTCTCAACCAAAAGAGATAAAATGAAAGCATTGGCCTTAACATTGCTACTGTGCAAATCCAACGGGGAACCAAGGATAGCGACCCTGCCTCATGAGCTCCTGCTGTCTGGGGCATTGCAGGCAAAATTACCACAGAAAATGAAGGCTGGCTTGGATTTAGGGATTATAGTCAGTTAGAAATAAGCCAGTGTTTATGTTGCCTTCTAAGAGCTTAATAGCTGTAGAGCTTGAACTTTTGTGTTTGTTTAAAAAATGCCAGGGAACAACATTATTTCATTTTCCTTCTACAGTAACTGTCGGTTGCTTCAAATCCCTTCGTGAATGTATTATGGAAAACTGGGGCAGAGCTTTCCCCTTGTTAGCCAAGTGCATGCCTGCTGAGGTTTTATGTTAGAAAATACAATTTTTTAAAGAGGAAATGTATAGCAGAAACTTAAGCCATCAAGCACAAAGTCATGTAGTCTAGAAACTCATGCCTATACCTACTTTTTGGCCAAACTCTCTTCTCTCTTGCATAGATTTTATGCACACTGTAAGACAGCCAATATCAGGTTCATAGATATAATATTTTAATGGGCTTAACTGTAGAATATTTTACCTTTCTGTGGACCTGAAATGTATTCATTTCACACACACAAAAAAAATTCCACAGGTACTTATATGAATTTTTATTTTTTGGACTCTTGTTTGTAATTTGATGCTCAGAATATAGTTTTGAAACAGAACATATTGAATATTCTGTTTGTCTGCATATGCTAACAAGAAAAGAAGTCTTACTGTATAATGCATATTGAAAATAGTAAGCCTTCTAGTCCCTTTAAATTTATAGATGCTCTTAGTTTGACAACCAGCTTTTTGGTCTTAGTAATACAGCACCATGTATTAGTAAAGAAGCTCTCATAAAACCATACATCAGTAGAGCAATGCAAACTGTTTATCATTCCATCCATTCGAACTCTTACTGAGAGAGGCATTATGCAAAGTGCATGAAAGTTGGAGTTGGACTGAGGTTCAAATCATGTGTTGGTGCTCACATAATCTTGAGTTCCTAATCTATAAAATGTATATACCAAGATTCACCTCATAAGGTTGTGGAGAGTATTAAATCAAGTAACTGGTGCAGAGTTCCAAGCCCAGAACTGGTACCTAATAGGCTCTGAATCGATAGTAATTATTGCTAATATTTTCAAAGCTTTACCCTAAGGATCTGTTCTAAAACCTCTGCATACTGCTTTTGACTGTACAAAGTCAGTCATGCAATATGATGGGACATGGCCCATCGAAATTTTCAAGAGTTTTTTACTTTATAAAAGTTTTCAGTGATGGGGGTCTCGAAGAGTCACATAGTTATTTTTTTAATAGTGGTTTTACTAACTAATGAATGCAAGCTTTTGTATTATAAGTCACATGTCCTCTAGCCACATATTTCAGGGAAGCAGCATTGAAATGGAAAATCCTTCTATTTTTCTATTCTATGATGTTTTTATTTTTTCTGGTCCTTGGATAAGTTTATATAGCATTAAGCACAAATAATAGTTCAGGGAATTTTCATCTCTCCAGAAGAGGAGTAAACTTGTAATTGCCCTGGGTTCTGCAATCCATAAGGTTATAGGAAATCATTCCTAGAAGGTTATTTTATCAATACAAACATATATGGAAATCACAGTCATCTTCCCACCTTAAAGAATGATTGAAATCTGACAGAAATTTAAGTTAAGCAGAAGGTTTCACCCTGTCATTTATTATTATTATTTTTAAAAAATATTTTAAGTTTAATGTTAAGTTTACAGTTCACATGACCTCTGAAATTTTTTTAACTCTTGCCTTCAGGAAAACAGGTGAATTGTTAAATGAAAAGAGAAAAATACAATGTGATTTTAAAAAAAACACATTTCACTCTCTGGGCATCCCACAGATTTGCCCCTTTGGAACTCATGGTCTTTCTGTTAGAATGTAAGCTCCATGTGGGTACGAATCTTTGTTTCATTTGCTGAGGTATCTCATGCACCTGGAGCAGGAGTTCCTGGCATTTAATAGTTGTTCAAACATTGATCCTTGAATGGATGACTAAATAATCATTTAGATCAGAACGCAACTATATACTGTGTATAAATTATCAAGTCGATTAAAGGAGGGCAACGATCTTTGTTTTATTTAACACTCTGTTCTTTGAAATGTTCCTGTTGTGGCACTTGAAGAAGAACAGCAAGGAACTCAGGAAGTGCATTGGTTTGCAGACACTGCCCTCCGGCTCCTTTCTGGAATTCATGCTCTGCCTATTTCCATCATCAGCCTGGGATCCAACCAACATTTTTAGTTTATTTTTTAAATTACAGATTCTCTCACTAAACATACCTCTAAAATCTATTAAAACAAAACAACAAAAAGTTGAAAAGCAAATTCAAGAATCCAAAAGCACCAAATATGGATTGAACTTTAAAAGTGTTTTTTTTTGTTGTTTTTTTGCTTAGTCCTCTGTCTAAATTCCACAAATTAATGTTAACATTTGCTGACATCTAGATATACACCAAGCATTGGGCTAGACAGATTATATGAGCTCATATAATCTTAGGTGGAACATTTTCTAAACATTTAACAATAGGCAATTCTCAGCTTTCCTTGATATTCTGTTGCAGTTTATATGTATATTCAATAAATGCTTGTAAATGTGTAATATATATGTGTTTTTTTCCCCCACTGCCCCCCGATTCTGTTGTCCAAGAACTAAAAACAGGTGATTTTCATGTTTTTTTTCTATAAGGGTCATAAAGTCCCCAGATTGGAATGCCTCAGATATTAAAATTCAGTGACCTTGTGAAAAACTCTTTCAATGACAGAAGAAGCCATTTTACCAGCAACTTTGAAGTCTTAATCTTTAGGGTCTTTTTTCCCCACTGGTATGCAAGACATTTGTATTCTTCTCACAACCTCTCATAATTCCTAGTCCTCATCTTCTGTACTACCAAGCTGAGAAATGTTGGGAGTCCAGAATCATTAGGCAAACCACACAGCTGCTGTCATATCCCTTGCCTCTATAATTTCCCCTGATTGATACGTTTGTGCTCAGAATGGATAATCCATCATTTAAAAAGGTTAATATAAAATGCTCACAATGGCAATTTTCTTTGAATTTGTTTTAATTCTCTCTTTTCCCACTCTCCCTTATTTTGTCCTGTTCTTCAGGATTGGGCTTACTTATCCCGCTCTAAAAAGCACAGTTGGAAATGTTTGCTTGTTGCCCATCAAAAATATGGTTGTAGCAGAGACAAAGGACATTCAGGCACAAGGATGACTAGGACAGACACAAGGACAAATTTCTAATGAATCAAGACTAAGATCAGTAGAACAGAATAAGATTTTTTTTTTTTTTTTTTACGGATTGACTGATTTACATTCAAGAACTTAGACTGTTCTCCCACATCTTTCTCTTCCTTTTACATGAAAATCTCTGTCCCTCATGTTTCCATTAATAACTTCAGCAAACTTAGGAAATGCCTCTCTTCTGTCAGGAACTGTGGAATATACTTGGGACAAAGAGAAAGATAAATAGGATATGTTTCTACCTCTGAGGAGCTCAAATTAGTGGGAGGACTATATGTATAAACAGATCATCGCAATACAATTCTGTAAAATCAATGATATTGCAGCCAAATGCAGGGCATTGTACCAGAAATACTGAAATCTGCCCAGGAAAGCCAGGGAGATCACCAAAAAAAAAAGGTGGTATTGAATTTGGCTTTAAAAAGAAGGGAGAATGATATCGCCAGTAGAAACTGCTGGTCCCAGGCTGCTGAGATAACAACAGAGAGATTGTGAGTTGTGGGGGAAACGGAGAGAAACAGTGCTGGAGAGATGAAATAAAGCAGCATTGCACTGCTAAGACATTTTGACTTAGCTGTAAAATCAGGGGTTTTAGAGCAGGGACCAATTTTGCCTTTTCCAGAAACAGCTCTAACAACTGGAAGGAAAAGTGGAGATGGAAGGAATGAGGGACTGCTGGGAAGCAGATGTGTTAGCAGTGATTCTTTTTTTTTTTTTCCAATGTGGCCATTCATTCAATGGAACATTCTCAGAGCTTGTTTTGCCAATCTGTCACTAGAGCCTTCTTGTAGAACAAAGCAGCATGGCCATATTTAATGCCCTAGCCTTTCATGGAAGAATGAGTTCTCTCCTCTAAATTTCAAATTTCAAGGTAATATGCATGTCCACAAAGAACCATTTCTGGATATTAGTAAATTCTTCAAAGGTAGCAACCTCTGGAAGGAGCATTGGATAGATCCCGTTTCTGCTACCTCATGGCTCCCTCAGGTAACATCTGATATTCTCCAGGATGTTCTGCAAATTATTTTCAGACGCTTTCCAAAAGTTTCTCATGAATCTCAAGAGACCCATTGCAGATTTACAGCATTCTCCCTCTCCATCTGCGCCCTCCTCCTGTTCGCCCTCTCGTTTCTCCTGTGACTCCTGTGTCTTCTTCTCACAGATCCTGGAGGCGTTCCAGCTTTCTGGTTTGTATTCCTTTGGGACCTTTTGATTGTGCTGAACAGTATTAAGGCTTGGATATGTACAGCATCCATTTGGATTAAAAAAAAAAAAAAAGGTCTTTCTTTTTTTCTTTCCTCATATCATAGGCCAGAGAATGCAATAGATAGTCAAGGTTTCACTAGAGAAAAGAAATGTGTACAATCAATTATTTAAACTGTTGCTTTAAGATGTAGATTAAAAAAAAAAAGAGTACAGGAGAATAGATTCCTGGTTGTCAAAACTTAAGGAGGGAGGGGAGCACAGAAGGATATGGGTGTGGCTTTAAAAGAGCAACGTGAGGGATCCTTGGGGCCATGGAAATGTTCTGTGTCTTCACTGCCTCAGTGTCAAAATCCTGGCTGTGATATTGCAAGAGGCTACTTTTGGGGGAAACTGAGTACAGGTGCATGGACTCTCTCTGTATGGTTTCTTAAAACTGCACGTGAGTCTGCAAACATCTCAAAACAAAAGTTTAGTTAAAAAAATCCTATGCCTTGGCTATTTGGAGTCTTTTGTGGTTCCATACAAATCTGATGATTTCTTGGTTCTATTTCTTTAAAAAAAACATGCCATTGGGGTTTTGATGGGGATTGCATTAAATCTGTATATTGCTTGGGGTAATATGGCCATTTTAACTGTGTTGATTCTTTCAGTCCATGAACATGGAATCTTTCCATTTCTTTGTGTTTTCTTCCATTTCTTTTAATAATGTCTTACAGCTTTCCATGGTTTAAGTCCTTCACACCCTTCGTTAAGTTTATTCCTAGGTATTTTATTGTGTTTGTTGCAATTGCAAAAGGAATTGTTTTCTTCATTTCTTTTTCTGAAATTTCATTGTTGGTATACAGGAATACAATGGATTTCTGTACATTGATTATATATCCTGCAACTTACTGTTTCTAATGTTTCTAATAGTTTTTCGGTGGAGTCTTGAAAGTTTTCTATATAGAAAATCATGTCATCTGCAAAAAAGGACAATTTGACTTCTTCATTCTCAGTTTGAATGTCCTTTATTTCTTTGTCTTGCCTGATTGCCCTGGCCAGGATGTCCAGTACTATGTGGGGCAAAGGACCTGAACAAATACTTCTTCCAAGAAGACATACAAACAGCCAATGGATATATGAAAAGATGCTCCACTTCACTAGCTATTAGGGAAATGCAAGTCAAAACCACAATGAGATACCACCTCACACCGGTTAGGATGGCTCTCATCAACAGGACAAGTAATAGCAAGTGCTGGAGAGCCTGTGGGGGAAAAGGAACCCTCATACACTGTTGGTGGGAATGTAAATTGATGCAGCCACTATGGAAAACAATGTGGAAGTTCTTCGAAAAATTAAGAATAGAATTACCATATGACCCACCAGTCACTCATCTGGATATCTACCCCCAAATTTGAAAACGTTTTTAAAATATACATGTACCTCTATGTTCATTACAGCATTATTCATGGTGACCAAGACATGTAGACAAGTGTCCTCTGGTTAGATGATTAGATAAAGAAGATGTGGTACATATATACAGTGGACTACTACTCAGCCATACGAAAAGATGAAAAACTGCCCTTTGCACCAACATAGATGGATCTTGAGATTATTATGCTAAGCGAAATAAGTCAGATCGCAAAAGTTGAGAACCATATGATTTCACTCATGTGTGGGATATAAAACTGAATGTAAATGAGCAAGACCAACAAAAACTCATAGACACAAACAACAGTTTAGTGGATACTGAGAAAAAAGGGGGAAAGAGGGAGGTAGGAAAGGGTAAAGGGGGTCAAATATATGGTGATGGAAGATTTGACTTTGGGTGGTGAACACACAATGCAATATACAGATGATGTATTATAGAATTGTACACTTGAAATATACGTAATTTTATTATTAACCAATGTCACCCCAATTAATTTAATTTTTTAAAATCCTATGTAATATGCTTTGACTTAGGTTTGACTGTACTTGTGTTTTGAATTCTGGGAACACAAAATGCCTCCCAAAAAAGTGTTAAATCATTCCATAGAGCCTTTCTTGATGCTTTTCTGTCTGACTGAGAAAAATAGACACATCCAGAAATAAATGCATAAAACATATATACAGTTAAATAATTATAAAGTGAATACCCATATACTACCACTCAGTTTAAGAAATAGACTATTGCCAGCACATATCCACAGAAACCACACATATCCATGCTTTGAATTACAATTGCATTATCTCCTCTAGTGATAACCACTTCCTTGACTTTTATGATACACATTTTCTTTTTTTCTCATATATTTGTGCATCAGTAAAGAATATAATGTTAGTCTGTTTTGAATTTTATAAGAATAGTCATATAGATACATAATTTGGAGTCTCATTATGTGGGGTCAATATTATGTACATAAGATTCACCTATATTACTTTATATACTGTGAGTTTACTTTTAATTTCAGTAGTTATAGTATTCTACCTTATTAAAATATAACTTAGTTCTATTGCTGGTGGACATTTAGACTGTCTTCCATTTGAGGCTAGTACAAATAATGTTGCTTTGGATATTCTTGCACATAGTTTTAACATACATGTGTGCATTTCCATGAGGTATTTACCTGTGGGTAGAGCTGTTTGCCCATAGGTTACTTGTACCTTCAATTTTAATAAATAATTCCATACCAATTTCCAATGCAGCCCTACCTGTTTATATTCCCACCAGAAGTGTATGAGAAAAATATTGACCCACATCTTCACCAGTCTTTAGTGTTGTAAGATTTGTTCTTTTTCATGTTTACCAATCAAGTAGAAACACAGTGTACCATGTAATTAGATTTGGAAGAGCAGGCAAGCATGTAAAGTTCTCTGTGTTGCCTTGATGGTTTGAGTATTTCCTCATAAAGACCTCCTGAGAAGTTGATGTTTATTCAGATATTTTTGGGGAGTTTTGTCATGCCCTGGTTTTGAGTGGGTTGTACCTTAAAATTTCTTTTTCTTATATTCCTTTTAGAGAATGCATATTTTGTAGATGAATTGGTTAAAGGAGAAAGCTAAATGTTTGATGAAGGTATATCATAGTCCTGATTATTCACTGTCACTTCTCTTATGCCCATCCTCTAGCTGTACCTGCAAAGCAAAGTGTGCTGGACCCAGTGAGAAGCAACTTGGGATTGGCCCAAAGCAGCATCTCAAGCACAGCCAGGGTTCACCCTGAAACTTCCTTCACCGTAGATAAGGTAGGGAAGTACTGCAATTTCAAATTTTACCATTTAGGCTTTCGCCTTTAGAAAATATGGGTTCATAATGCAATATAAGCTCTTGGCCTGGCAAGTGTTAATTGTCTATAAATACAAATGCTCCTCAGCTTATGATGGCGCTACACCCCCATAAACCCATGGTGAGTTGAAAATACCTTAAATCAAAAATGTAGTTAATAAACCCAAACTACCGAACATCATAGCTCAGCCTAGCCTACATTAAACGTGCTCAGAACACTTGCATTAGCCTACAATTGGGCAATCATCTTGAGTTTCATGTCAAGAGGAATTGCCTTCCTCTCTTCACCAGCAGCAGGAGACACAGGTAGGTGCTTTGTAGATATGATGGGATGTGAGAACATGAAACACAGTATCCAAAATAACACTGGTTACGTAGTACGCTGTAGAGGTTGGTTGTTTGTGTTTGTGATCGTGTGGCTCACTGGGAGCTGCACTCACTGCCACTGTCCAGCATCAGCAGAGAGTATCTTACCATATGTCACTAGCCCGGGAAAAGATCAAAATTCAAAACTTGAAGTATGGTTTCTACTGAATGTGTATCGCTTTCGTACTATCATAAAGTTGACAAATCATAAGTCAAATCATCATGAGTCAGGGACCGTCTGTCTATACTTGAAAGCAAGTTTTGCCTCAGGTGAACCATGCAAAGTGGACAGCTTCCCTGAGGAGTCTGAGTTGATCAAGCAAATAACACCCCAGGACAAATATAACCCTTACCACAGAGTTATCAAGAATGAAAAATGAAGCAATGTATTTTGTTAGTTTCTGAAATTTTCTATGGCTGATCTCAAGTTCCATTAACCCTTACTGCATAAAAGAGCAGATTTTGATACAAAAAAAAAAAAATAGTTTCTTAGAAAAGGTTACTCCCCAACATTCCCTGCTGGTGATTAAATTGTCTATGCATAGTTATACCTAAGAATGAAATCTCTCTTAGTAATTAATATTTCTAAATTTCATGTGTATGTGTATTATATTTATCATATACTGTGACAACTTGGGGAATTTCAAGGGAGAAACCTGTCATAAATATTCTGGCTCATAAAAAGTAATTATCACAAAAACAAAAGAAGCAAGATGTTAACAGCATTAATAATTTAGTTATACAGTGCCCATATTTTCTCTGCTGTACTATCATTCATGCATGGCTCTAAAGCTACTAATGACTAATTATAATACTGATCTTTCTTCCTGAAACCACAAAATATAAGTTTAAATTCTTTAAAATGGGGAATATTGCTCCTTCAGTTTTAAAACTTAGGCTGATTGATTTATTTTCTACATGATGTCCACTTCATAACCTCTTGCTCAGATCTTCAATCAGTCAACTACATTTGAGATATTTGTGCCTCTTTGGGATTAGAAAGAAAAAAAGCAGGAGGTAACTAGGCATTTCTTTTTAGCTTTTGAGGAAAGCCTGACTTTGTGTAGCTCTGTGATATGGTTGTATACAATACCAAGCTATTCGACTCAATACCAAAAACATCAGTAAAATCAGTCTTTTTTGGTTAACTAAATCTTTTAAAATACCAAGATATTTAAGTAACACACACAGCTGAGAACTGAGAAGAGGCAAAACCTCAGGGAATAAGTGTCATGATACATACCCAGACTAATTTTTGAAGGTTACCCAGGTTTACTCAATTTTATTGCTGGTTCAATAATTCAGTAATTCCTTAATTGTCCTGTGATTTTGTTTTATTTTTGCAAAGCTTTACGGTTTCCCTTTAAAGTCATTTTTGTGATGTCAGTATATACCAAAAAGTGTCTAAACACATATACATAATATTCTGAAATACATAAAAATGATGATGACATATTTCAGCTTGTTATTTTTTTTTTAGAAATGAGGTTTTTCTGAGCTAGAATAAATGATGGAGTTTATATATAAAAAGTGTCTAAATGTGTTTTTTAATGAGGCATTTCTGTATTTCCCATGGCAATTTGAGATAATCATTATGTACAATCTTCTAAAACAATTTTCCACATTTATTTTTAATTAAACTTTAGTAGGCTGCAAAATCCCTCAATTTACTTACAAATGAACACTATTGAGTTCATCTCTGCTCCCCCCCTCAACTGCCCCTGCCCCACTAGCAATAAGGTAACAATGTTCTCATTAATATATATATATATATATATATATATATATATATATATATATATGGACAGTTTAGCTACAGTACAATAAAAGTTAAAAATCTTTGTTTCTGGAGTTGTGACAAAGTCATATTTTAAGGATTGTCTCTGAGTATAATATAGCATTGGATTTTTTTCCCATCTTTTCAATCAGAACTATAGATATTCTACAGAAATCACAGATTTTATTGTGACATTCTAGTCACCATCATATTTATTCATCAAATGTATAACTTAAGTCGTACTGTTGTTGAGTGAATGTGATATGGTTTCCTATCTGTTTTGGGGGTATCCAAAATGGGAGAGGGGAGCTACCTCTTCGTTAGAGACAAGAAGTCTCATCTGATCATTTTTATATAAATGGTTATTAATTAGGGAAAAGTCTGTTGTTAATCATTCTTATGCATCACAGATTTTTCAGTGAAGTAGAAGGAAACATTCGTTTTACAAGTGAAATAAATGGTAGAGAGAAAATATGCCATTGATGCCAACGGTTGAAAACAGAATGTCAGGAGATAACATTTCACCAGGGGCCATTCCTGTAATTTCTATGGCTACAGTTGGAAAACTCCAAGCTTTAGTGACCCAAACTTTAGGTCTTGTCCTTCTACCAAGCAGCATACACTTGAACAAATAACTTAGGATCTTTGGATTCTTCTTTTTGTATTTGTAGAAAAAAGTGGCTGATTTAGATTTAATACTCTTTGTCTCACTTATCAGCTGTGTAACTTTGAGCGCATTGCACAAAACTCTGAGCCTGTCTTTTCATCTGTCAGATTTAAGCTTTAGATCAGATGACTATATGGTCTATTTTAGTTCTACTCTATGAAGACTTATATTTTTGTTAGACTAATTACAGACATTTTGTTAGAAGGAAACATATTATTAGAGTCATAGCTAAAGTTGATAAAAGTTAATCAGCTTCAGTTGAGTTCCTTCTTCCTTGCAGTGCCCTCTTTGCTGGCTCATAACCACCTGGTAGGTCAGTTTTGTTTTAACTGAAGTTAAAATTACAATTGAAATATATGGTTCAAGGTCAAAAATCAATTAAATAGAAATTATAGTTATTTGTTTTTAAAGTTCAGGTAATATTTTACATCATGAATCTGTTGGATGGCAGTTGATATGGATTAATCAGCAACCTGCTTTCTCTTTGATCATGACTCAAACTGCCCTGGACAGAGTTATAATAAGGAAATAATTATGAGCCATTCCCTTGGAGTGGTGCACTTGGAGAGCGTGGGATCCAAAGCCTCTCTGAGTGCAAAGTGGAGCCCTTGTTGTTCTGTAGGAAAATCAGATTGTCTCAATTTGCATCCTAGAGCACAAAGGGCATCTCTTAATCAGTCACATCCATTCTTCTCTGCCCTTTATTATACATCAATTACCCCTGAGGCAAAGGTTGGTATGTTACTTCTTTCTTTTCAAGGCCAGGGGTAGCCAATGAGGTTCTCTGGGCTATGCCATGGATTGAGAATGCTGGGGCTATGCTTTTTGCCTCTAGGATTCTCCTGAGCCATAGGAAAATCACAGAATTTAGTCTCAAAGGGTTACGCTAATTGGGACAGTGATTGCTAGTCTCTTTTACCCCTTAGTTCTATGTTTTTCTCTCTTTACCGGAATAACCCTCTGTGATATAATTGTTCAAAATATTGTGTTGATCTTCAAAGTGAAAATTTGGAACATCTGAATTTATCATTCCATTTTTTATTTTAACCAAAACAAAACAACAAATGTTGGGCTGATAATTCTCTAACTTTTCTTAGAATAGACTTTAAGTTGCTGACAATCTTCTTAAATCCCAAATACACACACACACACACACACACACACACACACACACACCATTCTCAATGAACTCATCTTTTTATTAGACTTCCATGAGAAAAATACTCTAATTTCAGACTCCAAATAATTAAAGGGATTTGTAAAACTTGGGAGTCTGTTAGGAATATTTATTTAATAATTTCTGTATAAAGTCTATGGTGAAAGTTTAAAAGAAGTGGTACTTGCCTTATCTTAGAGATGGCAGGGCTAAAGGATAAATTAGTAATTGTCTTCAAGTTTATGGTTGATACTAACTGAAGGATGAGGACTAATTATCTATATGGCTTCAACTGTGGGTAGTGCCAAAAATTTGATAAGTAAAATATCATATTGAATAAGTGATCTGGATTTTTCTAATAGTATAAACGTTTGTTACAGACATCACCCATGCATCCACACATACCCACACACATGCATACATCTCAGTAATTTAATCTGTTATTCTTTAGCTGATTCTTTTCTTGTGTATAGCTATCACTATCCCTTTTCAGATACCATTCTTGAAACCATCCCACTTATTCTTTGCCTAGAGGGCATGCAGGCAGACACAAATGTAAGATGCTTTTAAAGGTGCTTTTTCATTTCTTTCTTAACTTCATGATACCCAATGAAGTAAATATTATTCCTATTCATATATGAAGTAATTGAGAATTAATGGCATGAAAGAAATTTCATAAGTTACAGAACAATCATGTGGCAGAGCGAGGACTTGAACATATGGGTGTACACTTAATGCCTCTTTGTCTGCATTACATGCCTTCCAGACAGAAACAATCAAAGCCTGATGCAGCATCAATGATTGATATAGCAGTAGATGGGGGAAGGAAAGACAAACCCCCATGCAGAAGAATGCCCAATGATGTATGTAGTATACTGCCACCTTAAGTGTGGGCAGCGCATAGTGACTTTTCTCCAGAGCTGAGTATGAAAAAGAGGGAAAAACACGACAAACAGGGTAGAAAATGTTATTTGTTCAGTCACTAATTAATTCTTGGTTTGCATATTTATTAATAACTTCATAATTCCATGTTCTGCAGTTTGGATATTCCTAGTTTGTAGGGAAATAATGGCAATACACTGAGAAGATCTCAAAGACCAGTAAATCAAGTATGGCAGCTTTGACTTCCAGCCATGTTAGCATAACTGGTACCAGATTTGCCTTTCTACTATAAACGACTCTAAAACTGGAAAAACATATATGAAACAACTTTATTTAGGGATTGGATAACAAACAGCCCAAGACTGTAATCCTTTAGAGTAGGAAACTATGAGTGTCAAGCCCCTTATTTGTCTTTGTTTTTTTGCCAGGGCGGGGGGAGGGGGTAATTTCTGAAGGGGTAATACAGGCAATTAAGGATGGGTCAAAGAGTACAGAGCTACTAAATTGTGTGGGGAAGAGTATGAGAATGTAGGGAGCTGTGGAGAAGGTGGCCAAGATCTACATGGGAGTTTTCTTTGGGTCTTTGGTCAAAGGCTTGTCTGTGCATGTACAAGTCCAGACAACCTGAGGCCTAGTAGAGTAGATCCTGTGAGGTGGAGAGCGGAACAGAGACAGCAGAGGTATAATAGATAGAACAGATAGCAGGGGTAATGCAGGTCTAGAAGACCCTGGTGTTCCAGCCCAACCAGAGTGGAGAAACAAGAGTGAGATTTTTGGTAATCCTTTTTAGATACTAGAAAAGCCAGGTCTTAAGAGTAAGACCCACGTCTTCAGTAAAGGCCATGCCCTAGGACTAAGGATAAAACCCAAAAAATACACTCAAACAAACAATAAAACCAAGCCTGAAGGGCTCTAAGTAACCCAGCGGTCTTTTTTTTTAAAGTTTTTTTTTCAGTTTAATTGAGATTTAATTGACATACAACATTGTATTAAAGTATATAACATGATTTTATATATGTATGTATTGCAAAATGATTACCACAATAAATTTAGTTAGCATCCATCACTTCTATAGTTACACATTTTTTTTCTTGTGAGGAGAACTTTTAAGATCTACTGTCTTAGTAATTTTCAAATATACAATATAGTGTTGTTAATTATAGTTATAGTTACATATACTGTTATATATACAGTAGTAATTTAAATGATTGCCAGAACAAAATTCAGCATTCTTTAAAAAGAGTATAATCCAGACTAACTACAATGCATCTTTTATAATATTCATGATGAAATTATTTTTTTAAAATTATTAAATTACTATATATTCTCTGCTTCTATGAGTTTGACTATTTTAGATACCTCATATAAATGGAATCATGGAGCATTTGTTATGTGACTGGCTTATTTTAGTTAGTCTAATGTCCTCTAAGTTCATCCATTTTGTCACAAATGGTATGATTTCCTTCTTTTTTAAGGCTGAATACTTTTCTGTTATATGTATAGAACACATTTTCTTGATCCATTTATCTGTCAATGAGCATTTGGATTAGGGCTATGAGGAGAAGGAGAGATTGGGAATTGTTGTTTAATGGGTATGACCTTTCAGTAATGTAAGAAGAGTAAGTTCTAGAGATCGGTTGTACCAATAGTTAACAAAACAGCATTGTGCACTTTAAAATAAGTTAAAAGGACAGATGTCATATTAAGTGTTCTTAATACACACACACACACACACACACACACACACACACACACACACCCCACACACAAATGAACATCAGGAAATTTTTGTAGGCAATGGATATATTAGTACTTTGATTGTGGTGATGGTATCATGGTTGAATGCATTGTCTAAACTCATCGAGATATTTACATTAAATGTGTATACTTTTTGTATATAATTTTAACACTAAAGCTATAAAAAAAAAGAATCACTAAATAGCTGAAAGAGAAAAGTAAGACCCAAGAGAATTTAAAACCAAGGTTCAAAAGACACTTTTACATAAATGCTTATAACAACTTTATTTATAATAGCTCCAAATTTCAAACAACCCAAAAGGTCCATCAACAGGAGAATGGATAAGGAAATTATCGCATGTTCACACAGTGGAATACTTCTGAACAATAAGAAAAGAATAAACCACTAATATACCCAATAACATCAATGAATCGCAAAATGACATGTCATAACCAAAAGAAGCCAGACACAAAAAAGGTATATATCGTTTGATTAAGTTCATATAAAGTTCAAGAATGTGGAGATAGAAATCAAAACAGTGGTTGCTTATGAGGTGTGTAGATTTATTGGATTAAAAGGAGAAGAAACTTTTTAGATGGATGATGAAAATATTTTATATCATGACTGGAGTGTTTAATTTGTTGGAGTCCATTCAACTGTGCACATAAGATGCATATATTTCTCTGTGTGCAAACTGTACCTAAATTTTAAAAAAAATGACAATGTAAAACTTGAATAAAAATGGTCTCCAAGGCCTTCAGTAACATATTTAGACACATGCGTACATGTGAGCAAAGTAATAAACAGAAAATCTAAAAAGAGTAGGCAGAAAAGTTAGACAGTGTCATGCCAACACCACCCAAGCTGTTTACAGCCGGTTTCTCACAAGTGGAAAAACAGACAACTCCGTATTTGACTGCCAACTTTGATTATGGAGGACAGCATGGGGATTGGACAACTGCTGCCATTATCATCCATCACCAGCAAACTACTTCAAGGATATCCAGTAGGTAAACTTTGAATACAAAACAAATATTGCAGAAGAAGCAGTGACAGTTCTGGACCCATAAAAGGCTATATAAAGAACCACTCAATGGGGAAAGCTGTTGATGAATTTGAAAGACTGTTCAGGGTATCTGGTGAGAACAGAGTGTGAGTCCAGAAGGAAGAAGTAAAACAAAATTCATGACCAGATTGAGATTTTTTTAACTCTGAACCATGAAGATGGCCTGACTCTTGCCTGTCTTAGGAAAAAAAGTGCTGTAACCAAATGACCTCAGAGGGAAATTAAAGACACACATCAACCTCCAGAGAAAGGAATTAGCAAGAGAAATATACACCACGATTGTTTTCGAATAGTTTTACCAGTGACATAGACATCTATTGTCACTTCAAAACTAAATTAAGAAAATAAGGAACTTATTTATGGGTGAGCTCTATGCCAAAAGCACGGCATTTTCAAGACTAAATTTGATTAGTGGTGTGGCTAGGAGTGGAAAAGGATGAAAAATGTCAAGAGATGGTGGAATGATGCAATCAGAGCTTTTACTAGGCTAAAAGAATGAGTGAAAAATAAGATGGTGACAAAAAGGTCCAGCTTGGAGAAGCCTTAGTTAGCATTATTAGTTATTTACAGATAATGGGGGCAGTTGTTGATACCTGCTGGGTAAGTTTGTACCATCTCTGGTTCTTGGCTTTTTAGTGAGATGAACAGGCTGAACTCCTGACCATGCTTATAAAAATAATTCACAGTCAGTATACTAGCTTAATTGAAGCTGTATTTCAGTAAAAAGAAAAAAAAATCATATCTCTTGTTTGCAAAGGAGAAAAAAAATCAGTACATTTAAAGATGTAATGAAGACCAACAGCCTTCAGTTAACACCTCTCCCCTTCATTTTAAACAAGTCAAAGGGAATAAACTTGACACAAAAATTGCATTTGTAGTTTTCATGCAATTTTATCCCTTTGTGATACATAAAAATTGTATTCTGTACTTTTTTGTTTTTTAATCTAAGCTCAGGAGCCACTAAGTGGAAAGGGCAGCTATACCTAATTAAAATCCAAAAGCAACCAAGCCACAAATGCATTGACAGCACAGTCTTCATTTTAATATACTGTCAGTGTTACTGTCTTTTTCAAAGAGCTTATAGATACCATAACTATGGATTTCCGGCCAGAAGAGTGAGTGAGAGAAACCCAGCTGCTAGTTGATGGAGAACGAAATATTTTATAAAACATAGGTGACACTTTTGTTAGGGGTGGTGACTAGGAAGGAGATGGCTCTCAGAGACCTTCATCATAAGCCATTGCCTCTCTTTTCAGAGGGTTTGAGGTCAGAAAAAATAGTGCTACTGTAGGACCATGAGAACCTGGCTGTTCCTAGCCAGCCCATGGATGAAGGATGCTTCCAGGAAGCAGAATTATAAGGCTGTCTCTTAATTTTCTCCACTACCAAGGAGGATGGATTCAGGCCTGAATTTTTCAGGATTAAAGGACATTTTTATAGAAACTGTTAGTGGATAGAAGCTTTCACTATGTGAAAAAGAAATTCAAAGTTCAACAGCAGGGAGAGGGGAAGAAGAGTGATCTTTTTTTCTTTCATTTCTCTTTAAACTCCTTCTCCTATATTTTAAGACATGTAAGGCAAGAACCCCAGATCTGTTCCTGCTTGAGAATCACCTGCGTTTCAGGGTAACCTATGTCTGATGTTCTCTGAAGCCCAGACATGGACAGCTCTTGGAATCCAGGTGCTCTCTCTCTTTCTAGTATTCTGATTTTTGCCACCATCTGAGAGGCATTCATCCTGCACCATCCCCCCAAAACATTAATAATAATAATAATAATAATAATAATAAATAATAGTAGCCTAAGGCAAGAAACTGACCTAGCCTTGAACTAGACACTTAGAGGAAGCTTTCTGACCTACTCTTTCTATTGCCTCTCTTCTAGTATGTTAACTATTTCACTATCAAATTGCATTGAGATTGAGGGTCCAAGCCTCAGCTAATAAAAAAAGCATTTCTTGGCGTGGGGTGTTCTCTAGTCCAGCACTCTTGTTTGAACTCTACAACTTTAAGTCCTAGTGCATGCTTGATAACTCTACTTGGCTGTCTCATGGGTGCTTCAAACCTAATATATTGAAAATAAAACTCTAATTCTCCCCCATCCAACCTATTTCTACCTCACTCTATCCCATTTTAGTAAAGGGCACCTAGTTGTTAGAATCAAACTAAGAAGTTACATTTGACCTCTTCTGCTTTCTTACCTAACCCATATTTAATCCCTCAACAAGTCCTGTGACTACTACATACAAAGTAGATCTTCTAGACTAGGTCATTGGTCCATTATCTCTTGTCTTGTTTTGATTATGAAATGATGAATATTTGTTATTTTAAGCCACTAAGTTGTGGTTGTGGCAATTTGTAACACAGCAATAGTTAACAAATACAGTTACTCATCTATAATACAAGTATATGGATAATGATACTTAACTTGCAGAACTGTTGTGAGGATTAAAAATATTATATCATGAGCATTTCACACATCAGAGGTATTCAATCAAGAGTTGAACCTGAGAATGGAGTATATTGCTATGGGAAATGGGAAAGAGATACCTCTACCACAACAAAAATCCAGGGGTGGTTAATAAATGCTTTTTGATGCTATGTAAATATTTTCCACCTGGAAAAATAAATTAGGAAGTTTCCTAGAAACCTCAAGAATGTATTTTTTTTTCTTTTTTAGTTTCAGGAAATGTAAAATAAAAACAACTCTTTGGACATGGTCACAGTCCATTATCTTCATCCTTACCTTCATCAGTAATATCAGCAACTAACATTTGCTTGAGACTTTCTTTTCATAGAAATACTTCAGTCCAGCACACAGCTCCCAAGTTCCTTCAACATTAAGAAAGCTCATTGCTCACAGGGCATTTGCAATAACCAACATGTACCCTGCTGAGGTGTTTAAGGCCAGTGGCAATCAGTGAACCCTTGTAAATTGTGCTCTGCCTCTTCCAGGATTCCTCTAATTTATTTGGGATAATGCAACCCTTCCTTTTGAAGGCTAACCCCTCCTCCCAGCCCCACATAAGTCTCCCTGCCTCTTTCCTCTCCCCTCCCCCTCCACTCCTGGCCAGCGGTGGGCACATGACCCAAACTGCTCAGAAGTTTTCAGTATTGCACAATGAGATGCACTGATTGGAAGGAACATTAGGAAAATTTCCCTGGATTAGGAAAAGAGGAAGAGAATTCTCTTGTATTTCTTTACTTGTCCAATTTATATTTATTATTTATAATGTAATAGGCTCTGTGCTAGCCGTAGGGACACAGCAGCCAATTACATAGCCAAATCTCCTGCCTTCATTGAGTTTATATTCTTACAGAGGAAGCGTGATAATCAATAAATGATAGTGATTGCTATGAAGAAATATCAAATAAACTAGGGTGAGGAGGTAAAGAACAATAAAGGCAACTATTTTCAGTGAGCGAATCTGAGAAAACTTGAAGACAATAAAATGAAGGAATGTGACACAAGCTTTCAGCTAGAGAGACCAGCAAGTGCAAAGCAAGAAGAAATTTGCAGTGTTGAGGAAAAGCAGGAAGGATACTGTGGTCGGAACGGAATAAGAGATGGGAAGAGTAATTAGAGATTGCATTGGAAAAGTAGCCAAGAATGAGATCATGTAGGAACTTTAGATCATAGTAAGGATTTTAAATTTTATCCTACATGTCAGGAAAAGCCACTTCAGTGTTTTAAGCACTAACATGGCATAAAAGGATTTATCTTTTCAAAGGGTCCCTTCGGCTTCTCTGCACAGATGGTAAGAGGGCTTATGCAAGAGCGAGGAGACCGCTTAGGAGGCTTTGCTCAGCAAACTCCTGTTTTCTGGGCCAGAGTCACTAACTGGACCTTTCTGTGCCGCATCCAAAAACGTCCCTTTGACCTCTGGCTTCAATGGAAGCCGATGGCAGAAAATTGAGGGTGAAGTTAGTATATTTAACTCTTTAGCGTTCTACCTGCAAGATTGCTGAGGGTTGACTGTATTTCTCTACCAAAGGTCACAGCTGCTGTCAGGTAGCACCTAATTTCCCTGCATTTTGGTACCTGCACCCTCCCTTTGTCCCTTCAGGTCCTTGGGTGGAAATAACTCCCTAGATTACGAGCTCTGTGTTACAAAGGTTTTCTTTGTTGGTTTCTCTAACCATGCCTTCACCTTTTCAAATAATCCCATGTTAAAACTGGGCCGGCCAAGTGGCACATTGGTTAAGAGCTGATTTGGGATGCCAGCGGCCCCCGTTCGGATCCCACATATGAGGGCCAGTGACACTGCCCTCTATAGCTAACAACAGCTCCACCTGGAGCTGGGCTGTGCAAGCCCCCGGCGATGGTGTAGGCTGCAGCCCCTGCTGCAGTGGGCTGCCATAGGCTACAGTGAGCAGCTGGCAGCCAGCGTGAGCTGCCAATAGCCGTGGTGAGCGACCATCCAGAGGCCAGTGACTGATCTGCCTCACCCGAGAAGAGCGCAATGACGATACCAACATAGGCCAGTGAGGCAACATCCTCTGCAACTAGACTGAAGAACAAAAAGACAGCAACTTGTCTGTTCCCCTTCCCCAGTTCCCCAGTGCTGTTCCCCTCCCCCAATTCCCCAATAAAATCTTTAAAAAAAAAAACAAAAAAAAAAAACACCTCTCTCCTAGTAAATCAGTTTGAGTGAACTTTTATGCTTGCCAGACACTGAGCTATTATGGTAATCTGACGTTTTAGACTGTACTAGGGTAGTCTTTGCTGGTTTGGCCGTTGTTGAAGAGGGTATTTTCCCTTTATTTTTCCTTTTCTCTCATCTTCACAAGGTTATACCATATTGAGCAGGTCCACTGAGGCCTCTAACAATGTTTTTATTTGACATTATTTCTAGAAATTCCTAAATCAATCACTTTGTTCAAAGATAAAATTTCCTGTTTTGATTAAGATCATTTGTAATTCATTCTGCACATGGTGTAATGGTGAATGCTGGGACTTAGAAGTAAATTCTTCAAGGAAACAACTGAGGGAAAATAGTTAAGTTTGTTGTGATTGTCACTGGGTTATGAATAGAAAAAGAGAGAAGTGTAAGGGAGAGAGGAATCAAAAGATAAAGTAGGCTGATGGACCCATAGAGCTGGTCATTAGACTCAATAATTTGAGCAGGAACTAAACCGGAAGGTAAAGCCTGGGGGAGGTCCTGATTTGTTCTGTGCCTCAAGAAGGGAAAGAAAATGGAGCAGAAGAAAAGAGTTGACAAATATATCAGACTATTTTCAAATTCGTAAACATGTGTATGCTATTTTAAGCTATTCTTCATACTGAGTTAAGTCAAAACAGAAACTTAACTGTATACTCGATCCACTTTCTCAGTGTCCTTGATGATAGTTTTGTTTTCTGAAATTATACAATTCTGCTTTAGTTTGCTGGACGATAGACATTATTTTCTGTTTTTAACTATTCCATCGTTAGGCAATTCTACCAATACATAATTTGAAAACAAAGCAATTGTTTCACTTTGCCTGTGATTGTTTTCTACTTTTTTCTTTCTTTGTCTTATTTTCTTTTTCTATCTCCATTGTCCATCTATATCTCTCTTTCCCCCCATCCCTGTTCTTCCCTTCCTTTCTCCCTTCCTCCCTCTCTTTCTGTCTTTCTAATTTCTCTGCCTTAATTTTTACAGTGAAAATAAAATAAGTTATGGGGCATTGGAGGCAAAAGAAGCATCTTGTTTATCAGGAGGACGCAGAAAGGAAAGAGAACAGGGCTAGCAATCACCCATTACGTTATGTGAGTACTAAACATAGCAGCACATATGACCTAGCAGCAAACTATGACCAGAATTGTAGAGAACATGGTACACTTGAAGAGAATGCATTTAAAAAGAGTCATGCTTTGACTGGTTGAGTTGAAAAGACAGTGTTAGATTCCTTGGTGGTAGTTCCCTAAGGCAAAGAGCAGAAAATCCACTTTTTCAAACATTGAAAATATCTCCAGTATTAAGCTATTTTAGAAAACTATTGTTGAGCCTTTTATCTAAAAATCCAGTCCATAAAGCATTCTGAGGCATCATAGGATGGTCCCCAGTGACCCCTTGATGGTGGAAACATAGTAAAATGAGTCTGGATCCTGGGTCTCCTACTTGGAGAAGAGCCATCCAGGAAAACCATTAATCAGAACAGCCTCGTGAGACTCAATGTGAGAAAAAGGAAATCTTCATTGCATGAAGACTTTGAGAGTGCGAAGCTGCTTGTTGTAGCAGTTAGCCTACCCTGGATAACACAAGTCCACAGCACGGAAATACCAAGAGCAACAATTGCAAAGTCAATTAAAAAAAAATCCTACTTTCTAGAGTTTATCCTTAGAAAAATACTATGAGTGTACTACTCAAAGATTTCCTAACATTTCTGTAGCAGAATTATTAATCATAAAATTTAAAACAACCTAAGTGTTCACCAGTATGTATTGAATAAAACAATATAGTACATTTGTAGGGTGAAACATTATGCAGACCTTAAAAATGGCCTGGGAAAGTATTCATATGCACTTTACCAAGTTTAGACTATTATATGTCTTAAAATTACATCTATGAATAGAAAAATTATTATCAATATATATGCATAAAAATGTTAACAGTGATTACTGTAGGTGATGGATTTAGGCATTTTTATCTTTGTTTTTTTCTGAGTTCCAGAATCCCATCATGGGAAACAATCCAGGCCAAAGAACGATGTTCTTTAAAGCATTGGAGTTAGATTTTATTTAACCATCCGTTGTTTAAATCTAACCTTGATAATTATTGCAGAGAAGGTTTCTATAGTCTGTTATACATGGTAATGGTCTGCCCCACCTGATATCCTGGTGGCCTAAAGTTTGCAATAAGGATTACAGAAGCAAAGTTTATAGATTCCCTCTGAGCAATCTCTCAGACATCCGGTGGGTAACTCATGATTTGTTCAAATAAATTGGGCATTTTACTGAGTACCACTTGTTTTAAAGCATTGAAATGAAATTGTGCAAACATGTGTACTGTCTAAATACATGCACTTTTCAATCATTTTCTTCTTGAAGTTAAAAATATCTGATGTTCGGAAACAAATTCACATCTCAGATATTTTTAATTTTGAATTCATTCCTAATGAATTTAATGAAAAATTTCCTCCATGCTGCCTTACATAAACAACTTTTACTGATTATTTCACAGTGTAGCCAGCTGTAACCCCCTGAAGTTGTTTTTTTTTTTTTTTTCAGGGACGGGCTAGGGCTGGGGGAGAGGCTATTCACTGGAACGGAATGAGCCATTGAGTCGTGATTCTGAACAGTGGTTCTTTTCTAGACACCAAAATGAATGCACTACCACAGCTGGGGCTAGAATTCCAAGAAAATTTAAGTACAAGCAAGCCCAAAGTCATAGCATCACTTCCAGGGTCAACTTAAGATATGTGGGCACACAGGGCAAATGAATAATTTAGCACTCTTTCGAACTGATATTCTTTGAGTATGAGCGTATGTATATTAGCAGACAAGGCTGAACACTGAGAGGCGCAGGAGCCGATAAGCGTTGGTTCAGAAACCAGCCCCTTTCCTAACGTTTAGAGTAATTTAGTTTATGTTCCCCACTCAAGGAACAAACATTCTTTATAAGGCAGTTTAGAAAAAGAGAAATGGTCCTTAAAGAGATCCCTCTTTAGAGAGCATGCACAGACCATAAAGTCATCATTTCCCACTTGAACATGACTTTGGAGGTCACGCTTCCCAGCATTTGTGCTTCATGAATATTATTTAACACCTACTTTGTTTCAGGCATCCCGTTTGGCTGGGGCTACAAGGCTAAGCAAGCAGTTTATCATGGCATTTCTTGCAGTTACTTGCCATTCTCTCTGAGAGGAGTCTGGAAAATGCAATTTGCTGCAGCTCCCGGGATTTTCAGTCATGTCGTAGTGGCCTCAGTGGCATTTCCTTGCCAGGGTGCCAGCTCTGCTGGTCTGTGATTCCTTCTTCTGGCTCTGAGCATTCTCCATCTCTGTGGACAGAAATAGCTTGACTTTCAAAAGGCCCTTCACATATTTCTTCCCTGCCAACCTCATTTTCATAATAAAACAGGAATGAAGCACCATCCCTGTGTTTTACCAACAACTTGAAGCTGGCTTAGCCAAGCTCCATGATATCAGATGAAAAGGATAGTGTCCGGGATTCAGGAGGGCCCGAGACCAAAGCTCCAGGGGGTGTCTGGTGTGGTTGGGTTGTGTGGAGTTTGGGGGCTTGCTGAGAATCCCTGCATCTTCTCTTCCCAGAAATTATAGAAAGAGAGATGGGATAGTGTGCATCCCACTGGTAACCACCCCATTGTAGGCTGCTCTTTTGCTACCATCTTTGGTACTGGGGAAAGACTTACAATGCGTTTATAGATTCAAAATCTGTAACTTCACTGAAACTCAGGAATAGTAACACAAACAAATCAATATACAAAAGGCCTGAAGTGTGTTGCACTCTTGTATTTCAACAAGTTCAGAGCAGATATACAGTTATTTGCCTAACAGGTGTTTTAAATGCTTTTTGCTCTTTCATAGTGGTTCTTCATAGAGTAATATTGACTGACACTGCTGGCTGAGGTTGAACCAGTTCCAGAGATTTCACAAGTTGCCCTTTACAGGCCAAATGCATTGTTTTGTGTTTTGTTCCAAGTACACTTTTTCATGCACTATTTTAACACTGAAGCAAAGGTTAATTTACTCCATTTAGATCAGGTACTAATTGTAGTTATTTTTTTTAGAGAACAAAATGCAGCATACCTATAAACTAGCAAAACTGTAATTCCCTACTTCTTGACAAAGTAAATCGAAAGTATTCTTAGGTCCCAAGGAGATGATGTGTTTTGTATACATTTTCAGCTGAAACACCCATATATTGGCCATTAGTAATAATAGAACACAGATATTACAGTTGGGCAGTCTGTGGGTACTTTACTTTCTGATGTCCACTCATCTCAACCAATACCTCTAGTATTCCTTTCTTTTCTAATTGCGACCAAGGATCTATGTTTTCCAATTGGGTTTTTCCCCACTTATTTCACATTCACCATTACATTTAGTTTGAACTAAGAGATTAAATGCAAATGTAAAGATTTACAGACTGAGCTGGGCTACAGCATCAGGAATGTAAATTATCAACCAAATGACAACTACTAACTGCAGTTTCAAAGCAATTGTGTCTCACAGCTAGGCAGCTAATAACTATACTTATCTAAACATGCCTCAGGATTTTATTCTTTGTTGTATATAAAGAGGATGGGGACAGTAGAAAACAAGTTTTTTTTTTTCCTTTTTTTTAATGTAGCAATTATTTTTCAATCCCTTTGTTGTTCTCCTATGTGTTGTGATATTCTGCTTCCCAAGCTCTGGAAGCAACTACATTGATTTGACAGGAATGCCTTTCATGCACACAGATTGAGTAATTGAAAGAATAAATAAAAATATTCAGTAAAACTTCCAGGCAGAAGCTCCACACCCTCTGTGAGACTTCAGTGATGGATTGATGGATATTATTGCTATCATAGAAGTTAGAAAATCTTGTCAGTAATACTAAAATTATTTTTTGGCTTTAAAATACGAAAATACTTTAATCCTTTGGAGTTTGGGGGAGGGGTTGTAATGATTTTTAAAATTTAACAAAATATACATATTAATCTGATGCCTGATCTCTGAAAAAAAGTAGAGCAGCCAAATGCTCCCTATACCCTTCTGGTGCCATGGCATAGATACCCAAGGCAGTGCAGCTGGTAGATGCTTCTGTGCTCGCCAAATATCATTGCCGCACATTCATTCATGAACAGAGGAAGCTCCTGTGCCCCAAGAGACTGCTGGATCAATAGGCCGACGCTGTATGCATATTCCATTGGTGTGTGTGTGTGTGTGTGTGTGTGTGTGTGTATGTATATGTGTATTATTGACTCAAATTGTTTAAAGTTTAACCAGTTCACTCACTTAGTTCAGTGCCATATACCCAGTATGACAAGATGAAGTAAATACCGATTAAAGTTGATGAGATGGATGGTACCAAGAAATAATTGCCTGCTTCCATGATGTGGATAATGAGGTAATCAATGCATTGATAATCTCTGCAAATAAATATTTGGGGGGGAAATGTATATTTCTGTGAACATCGACATATAGAAAAGTTCAAATCAGAATCAGGGTATTTTATAGATGGCAAACGGTATGTAGTTCACTTTCTAATTTCACAATTAAAGTAAAATTCCTGTTTTATATATATATATATATATATATATATATATATATATGATACATTCTTTTTTTCTTTGAGGGCAGTGTTACTGTGGGACCTGAACTGGGGCTGCTGGCTTCCCAAGCCAGTGTTTAATCACCATGCCACTCAGCCGGCCCAAAAGATACATTCTTAATTTTGTAATTATTGTCCTACTGAGTGTTAATGAGTGATATAAACAAAATGGAGTTTTTCAAATTGTTTTTGTTGCAAGCTGAGAAATTTATGTTTGCATCTCTGTGGCATGAGGGCAATCATCAAATATTTCAAAGTATAGAAAACTCATATCAAAAATATAATAAAGAACAGATATTAAGATCATGAATTCATAGTAAGAGAAATATATTTTTTTTTGTCCAGGAGACTCTTTCTTGGGTTGCCTGGGTATTTGTAGGTTGGACCTCATTTTCATGTTTGCTTAATACTATTTAAAACATCAGATTTTAAAGACAGTAGGATTATATCACTTCTTCCATAGATATATGTCATTACTACAGTATTTTTTAAAAGCCTTCATATGTAATTGGCTGTGAACTGACAACCAATCATGTACTGAGAGAATTTTAAATATATAAGCTTATTTCAAATAACGTTCCTTCATTAAAAAAAAAAAACAATCAAGTGGGCACGTGAACGAGAAATTTATACCCTTCACTTTTGATCATTCTCCATGTTTTATATATTTAACATAGTATAAATGCTAGTCACACTTAGAAACATGCAAATCACCATGAAATGACCACAATATGCATCTGTCGTTAATGATGAACCCTCACTCTTTGCACCTGTAAATTACTGTCTTCAAGAAACATGGACGAATGAATGGATGAGGCTTGTGTTTTACCAGTTGATATCTTCGTGATTCCATAATCACTTATCCCTTAATCCACCTCACTGCAGAAAGAACCATTTCCTGAATGGCACACAGCTTCTGTGTGTGAGTATAGGCCATGGGTGAACTGTGCTGAAACTTCAGGTTGTACCACTTCATTTGCTTTCTCATTGCTTTCCATTGAACTGTGCGAGCTATTTTATTCTGATGTTTTAAATACCAGCCTTCTTAAGATAAAATGTGACTAGGTCCTTTGGAGTGCTTCCTGGCATGTATCCTTTTTGTAAAATTGATGTGCATTAATAATAAATATTATTATAAAGCTACTGCTGGGCTCCCACCTTTAGCAAATTTCCAAAAAGAGTTACAAACCTCCATTTTGGAAGTTGCCCAAGCTGAGCACTGACCAACCTGGAGGGGCAAGGAGAGGTGGAGGATAAATATGCCATAGATTTACTTATTTATTTATAAAATGGAAAGAAAAATACTATATAGAGTCGTAAATTATTGGTACATAAGGCCAAGTTGCCGCTGCTCTCCAACTCAGCTTTTAAAACTAATAGAAGCAATCTATTTTTAGTCTTTTCATTTGCCTCTGCCTAGTAGTTGTGTGAATATTCTCCTGTTTTAACCACAGAATCGCCTCCTAATGCCACGCAAGGATGTCTGATAATATTTATAATTTAGAACCTCATATTAAGAATAACGGCTTGCTGACACTGTTCACGTAACACATGTTACTATATTTTCCGAAATATGAGTCCTAGTAAACCAGGTGCTGGAGACAGCATCCAGTGCGTCTAATGTGAAGATGACAGATTGCTCTAATACATAACTGACATGCAGTATAATTTCTAAAAAATCTAATCTGAGGCTGCATGTGAAAGGAGTATACAGGAGTTACCCAAAGGGCAAACAAAAAAAAAAAGATAGAGAGGAAAAAAAAGAAAATCTTATGAAACATTTTTCACAGCAGTTTTCTGAAGCAAAGCAAGGAGAAAAAGCTATCATCCTGTCATGAAAAATAGATCTAAAACAAGCAGTAGCTTTGGAAGGTTGTGAAAATGCAATAGAACATCAGGCATCTAAAGGAACTAGTGTAACACTTTTGGAATAGTAAGCAGATTGGTTAGACAATAACCAGCATATAATGGAAGAATGCTCTGAACAACCCTCATTTTGCTCTCCTCCGGAATGCGCTTTCCCTGTTTACAGAGCACACACTCACCATCGATCTGTGCTGAGCAGCCCTGACACTCAGGTAACCTGACTTTGACTCTCACCTTTGAGCGTCACCCTAAGGAAACTAATACCAGATAGAATTAAGGAGGATATCAACTCAGCATCTCATTGTGTCTTCTCTTTCTTGTTATCTTGACACAATAACCCAACACTGGAATATTTGATTAACTTGCTTTTCATTTTGAAGGATGTGAAATATTTCAAGCTGTATGACAACATAATGTCAATTTTCTGTTATAAATACTACATTTGTAAACATTTAAAATAGACATATGGGTTGTGCTTCAATGGTTATTTTAAATGCAACCACTTGGGAAGGGGATTATTCGTATTAGCAAAACTGCTTAGAATCAAATTTCTAAGCATTTTTCAAGAGGAATTTCAGGTCAGCAAACCTAAGGGGAAGATTGCAGAAAATGCAAGAACCAGGCATTGGAGATGGGAACCGCGCAACCCACTTATGGATCCCTTGGATGTGCTGGATCTCTGAAACCCAAACTTGCATCATGAAAGCTATTTATTTCCTATAAGCGTCATGCAGCGACACCAGAGACTGGTGGTGTGGTGTCACATGATATTAACAACAATTAATGGGACTGTGAGAGGACAGGAATGAAATGCACAGACCTCTCAACCTCTTTGACCACGACACCTACAATCTGTTGATGGTTGAGCTTGTGTCTTCACAGCTGTCTCCTTGACACGGAATTATTTCATTGAAACAGAGAAAGTGTTCAGTGTTCAGTGGGGGGAGGGGTAAAGGTGACTGCTGGGAAGTATTTTTCTTTAAAGTACAACTTAATCCTTAACCAAACAAAAGGTGAATCAGATAGCTTTGATAGAGATGACAATGAAATGAAGAGGCAATGAAGCTTTTTATACGTTCTAAAAAAAAGGTTATTAAAGGCGTACACTTTCCCTCAAAACTTAAGTTTATTTTTGATTCCCTATCTCTGGTGTGGTCTTTTCATGACCAGTGGGAAAGCCAACCATGAGGCCCAGAGCTCAGCTTCCTTTGGCACCTCAATCAATTCAAGCATGTATTGAGCCAATGTGCTGGGCAGGATGGAGGAGAAAGAAACAGTCAGAAAAGGACAGAAAAATATGCGAGAAAGAACAGGAAGGATGAGTGACCTTGAGGTCAGTCTCTGGCCTCTGGAGTCCTCTGGAGGCCAGACACAGGAGTCCTCTCCACATCCCGGTGTGTCAGCCCCCTTCTTGGCTAAGCCTATCTCAGGAGCTATTAACCTGGGTTCATCTTCATGAAGGTGCTCCAAAGCGTGTTCCATCATGAACAAGGAGGTTGTGAGATGAAAGAAACTAAAGACCCTATTCATCCGTAAACCAGACAATCAGTTCTGGAACATGTGAGATTTCATTCACAGTCATTTTCCCCAAAATGGTAACAGAAAGAAAACAGATTTTGCATTTCACAGATGTAACATTTAGATGACCTTATTGGGAAGATGGAATAGTGTAATGATGCCAGTTCTTCCCAAATCGATTTGTTTCTTCAAAATGAAATCCCCAAACAAATTCCCAATGGAATTTGTTTTGTAACTTTGTAAAAATGATTCAGAAATACATCTGAAAAAAATAAACAGTGAAGAAATGTCCAAAAATAATGAAGAATTAAATACTGGAACAAGAAGTCTTATTCTATTATAAAAGCCAATAATTAAAAACAGTGTGATATTGGCATGAGAATAAGCTGACAGATCAAGGGAACAGAACATATGATCCCCAAACAGATCCTGGAATACAAGAGGCAGAAAATACTGCAAACTATTGGTGTTGGTTAATTGACCACTTGGGACAAATTAAATTGTGCTTTTACCTTTCATCATACCGATAGATAGATAGATGATAGATAGATAGATAGATAGATAGATAGATAGATAGATAGATAGATATGATAGATGGGAAGGAAGGAAGGAAGGAAGGAAGGAAGGAAGGAAGGAAGGAAGGAAGGAAGGAAGGAAGGAAGGAAGGAAGGAAGGATCTGAACTAGATTACCAATATTAAATGTTAAAAATGAATCCACAAATTTTTTTCAAAAAAATACTGGTGAATACGGAATTAATCTGAGGATATGAGGAAAAATTCAACACATGAAATCAATTGAAGAGTATGCCTTTTGGAACTAGATATTTGAGCATTACATGTTATTTATTGTTATAAAAGATAAAAATAATACGAGGCAATCACAAAGAGAATTTGAATAATCAAGTGAAAAATATTGGGTTGTCGGAAAAGTCATGACGTATTTTTTCTGTTTTTTTTATTGCAAAAATGTGTCATGACTTTTCCAACAACCCAATATATAGCTTGCTGTGGACCTTCAGCTATACCCCTAACAAAGAAGTGAAAAGGCTGAGCACATGCCTGACCCAAAGGAAACATACTACTGGTCTGTGACTGTCATGCTATAAAAATGCATAGCCAAATGTGAAACACAAATAAGCTCAGGTTTTAGTCTGCAATTTTCTCAGGGCCATGGAAATTGCAAGTTATAGGCCATACTCTAATAACAGTAGATATCTGAAAGTAGGCAGGGATTAAAAGCAGGGCAGGATCTGTTGTGATTAGTTGTTCACCAACCATTTCTGAATCATGTTCCGAAGTAATTGATCACTGAGTACAAGGCCTAGTTTAGGAAATTATTCCATTTTCCATGGACTTAGAAGGTTTTAATTGAGCTGAAAAGAGGTTTAGATTCTATAATCTGATGTGCTTAAAGGAAAGAGGTTTAGACTCTATAGTCTGATGTGTTTAAACCTAGAGGTTTAACACATATTTAACATTTGAATCAAATATCTTTTATTTAAAAAAATATCATGTAGATCAAGTACTGCCTTCCTTATGCAAACCTAAAATTTGCATCAATTTGACCTTAGTTTATAAAATGCAACACAGAGAGAATCTTTTAAAAATGTTTTTAAATTATGGTACTTACTAAGCTCCTTTTCTAAGAAAAAGGAGGGAGGGAGGGAGAGAGGGAGGGAGGGAGGGAGGGAGGGAGGGAGGGAGGGAGGGAGGGAGGAAAAGAGGGGAGAGAAGAGAGGAATTATTATGATGATTCTTATGATTATGATTGTTACAGAAATCAAGCATCTAGCCCCAAACCTAGCACATTATAAGTACTACTCAATGTTAGACATCTTATAGCTATTCTTATTTTTAATGAAACAACAGATATTTATTAAGCCTCACCTCTCAGTCCTCACTATCTTTCACTAATCTAGTCAACTTGGGAAAGTCTGTGTAGTATCAATGAGGGACCTGCATTCACATTACTTATTATAATCCTAATTTATGAAATATAACATGTGACGTGAAAAAATGATTCGCCAGGATAAAATAGAATACATTCAACCTAGGGAAAGTCTGTACTTGGATATTCTGAAGAGAACAAAACAAAACAAAATACATCTTGGATTGTTGCGACTACTCACAGAAACACACGAAGCTATGGCATGTGACCAAAACGAAGGAGAGGAAGGGCCGTTGCCATTGAGGAGAAACGCCTGAGAAGTGGTGGAGAGCTCTCTAGGGGAAGGCAGAGAATCGGTCAGTTTGGCTGAGAAGCAGAGAAGCAGGTAGCAGGAGAGAGAAGAGAGAAAGGGGTGAGGGACCAGGTCACGTGGGGAGGAGCTCAAGGGCCCACTGAAGCTTTCTGTCCTTTAGCCAGCTGACGATGGGCAGGCCGTGCGGGTGGAAGTGGGATTGAGAGCGTGTCTTTCAGAGTGCCTTTCCAATAATTCCCACCACTATTTTATTTTATCTACCTTGTTTTGATTAAATATTGAAATGACTTAAAATCCATATATAATTGTCAGCGTTTTCAACAACCAAACAAGATATGTCTCTGTTATATTTTAAAAGTCCTGATCAAGGACTTTTTCCAATAGCCTAAATATATATGGCCCCTGAATAATATGGCTTATTCCCTGAAACGCCATTGTTTTCTACCAGAAATGCAGTTTCTCTTCTGTTCAGCATGTTTACTAAGATTTTGTAAGCATTCCCTTCCTGTTTTCACTATTTACTTTCTAATTTGCCCCCACCCCACCCCAGTCATTCTTTATCTTAAATTCTAGGGCTTAAATTTTTATAATTATTTTTCCTAAGGGAATAAGTTTCTGACATTTGCCCTTTTCTCCTTCCCTCCCTCTTTCCAGAGCCTCTCTTACATAGCTTTATATTCCGAAGTGAGTTTATATATGTGTATATATTTCTTACCATTTCAGGTTTCTTTTCTGTTTGGATCACTGCTAACCAAATAGTCCCATTTTACACTTCGGTGAATTAATTCAGGGACTGAAATAATGCTGCTTCTAGGTGTGTTATGTATTATGTCCAGCTCAACTGCACTACTGAAGGAAATTTAAAAATCTTACCTTTTCCTTTAAGAAGGTGATTAGGACAAACCAATGTCTAGGAACCAGGGCAGCATTGAACAAGAGGGGCAGCGACTCGGTTACCTTCTAGAGATGAGCTCTGGGGTAGGTGTTCTAGACCCTGCTATTGAGTTTCCTCCCCTGACCAGCATCACCTCCTGGCACTTGCTGACCTTCAGTGTCCCTTGAGTGATCCATGCTTTAAGATATTCCTTCTGCTTTAACGCTTAATTGCTGTCAAGTGAAGAATTTCTTTTCTGCAATTTTTCTCTTTATCACAGTGGCTTGAACAGTACATAAAGGTATAAAGGAAAGATTATAATATGAATGAAATGATTTTAGAGAACGAACTCAGCCTCTCATCAGCTTGCATAGTTGTCAACTCCACTTTATTTCTGTAGACACCGTTATAATCGTCACCATCAAAATGCTTTGTAGGGCCGGCCGAGTGGCGTGGTGGTTAAGCGCTGGCTTGAGAAGCCGGCGGCCTCGGTTCGGATCCCACATATGAGGGCCAGTGACACTGCCCTCAAAAAAAAAATGCTTTGTATAAGTTCAGCTCATGTAGCTATAGGGCAGTTTTTAGTGTGACAGCTGGCCTGCAGCATACACAGGTATTTGAAAGAGTAAAGGTTTAAATGCTGGTGTATCAAGGATTGCCTACTTTTTACAACCCCAAATAGATTTCCTGGCTGGGTAATTAAACAAAGAAGTATATTTTACCTGATCCTAAACCTTCATTTTCCTTGAATTAAATAGAAAATGAATAGAAAATGCTCATCTCAGTCCAAGTCAAAGTTGCAGAGTGTCTGAACTATGGTGAGCAACATATGTGAGCATGCATGTGCCTGAGTATGTGTGTGTGCAGGCCAGAAGAATGAGTGGAAAGAGATAGCATTCTCATCGCAGTAATCATGGCTTGACACAAGCATGAAGCTACAGGACTCCTGTGTGCACAGGATCCTGCTTTGCTGAATAGAGGAGCTCAAACTCAATTAGACATAGATGTGTAGAAATTAATGCAGCAGATTAACCAGCTATCAAAATGTATTCTTTTAAATAATTTGTAACTAAATATCCCTCCTGTCTTACACCAAGAATTTCTTAATTTTCTTATAGCATTGAAATAGTTTTGTCTTTGTTCCTGTGTATAAAGATGCAGCATCGCTAATTATAAATCTGTGTATATAGACAAAAAATTCCATCATGCCCAATAAAAGAGATGCCCCACAGAAAGAAAGACCAGAATTACGTTCCATGCACAGTTAGTAATCTAGGTTGGCAGTTTGGAGAGAGAGTGTGGTCTAGTTGGTTGAACACCGGATCGTGAGGCATGGGACCTGGTTTCTATTCCCAGTTGTAACACTGTCAGATGTTTGGCAATGGCTTTGTCTCTGTGTCTGTCTTGTTATGTCAAAGTGTTCACAATCCTTACTGTCACTTTTTCCCACAGATATGACATGAAAGGTTGCCCAGAAAGCAGCTAGGTGACCTCAAAAAGATACAAACAAGTAGAAAGTTGTTTTAGTGTTAAAGTGCTCTTCGAAGCTACTGCTCATTCTCGTTGGGTTCTAAATATGCTTCTGCACCGCAGCAGGTGGATAGTGCATGGCTCGTGGTTGTGGACAAGTTTGGCCATGGTAACACTGGCTCAGGCTCGGAAATAGTTCTTACAGCTCTTTAGTCTTCAAATCTGTTTCGTTCATTTGCTTTGCACTGTTTCTCTACCGTTTTCCTAACTCAATTCCTTTCTTTAGTTACCCTCCTTCAAGAGTTCAACTGGGGAAGGAAGGCGTCTTTATTTTGCAATCAATACTACATTTATTAAGTTTTGCTAAATCCATGGTACTATGTGGGTACAATAGGGAATACAAAGGTAATCAAATACATATTTTCAAGAGGAAGTATAAGTCGAATTTGGGAGGTAGAGCTAACACACGTGAAGCATATAGATTAATGACCTGGTATCAAATATAAACCAAGAGAGAACTTCATAAAAACTAAATTGGCATGGACGAAAAGGAAAGCTTCATAAAGTACATGGAATTTGATCTGGTCAAAGTTAGTAAGATTTGGATTGGAAGAAAGCAGAATGAGGGCCATTCTGAAGAGGGAAATGGCAGACGTAAATCCAGAAAGGCAGGACTGGGAACACTAGCCTAATTGTAGTCGAGTCAATATTAAGGTTGGAAGGAGATGGATTGCATATAGCTACTATAGCTCCATTATAGAATTTGTAGTTAAATACAGAGAATTATACATGTATAGGTTCTAGAACAATTAGAAGCTTTTGGAGGTTTTTAAAGGAAGAATGTCCTCTTAAAAGGGTTGTTTGGGTAAACTAGCCATGAATTAAATATTGTACAGAATGGCCTTGGAGAAGCCTGGATGTAAATAGAGCAAGAACAGGGGAGATGGAGAAGAAAGAGAATAATCAATGGACTTTAAAAAAAACAAAAAACCCTTATTAAGAGCTGTTTTCAATAGAATGAGGGTGCTTAAAAAAAATAAAAAAAGGAACAGACATGCGTGCCGTGGATTCCAAGGTAGACAGGATACCTTCCCATATCAGGGAGGATGTAAAGGACTGAGTGATCACAAATATATGGAGAACCAGATTGATAAATTTGGTGAGAGTATGTGATCATTGGCATATGCAGAGAGGGGCACTCCAAGGACATGTCCATCTGAGGAACAGCATTGTGTGAGGGTTCAGGAAGGAGCCATGCACCTGTGCAGCCATCGATAAAAGAAAACAAGGATTTGCAGGGTCATAACGAGACAGAGGAATCCAATATGAACTCATTAGGAATAATGACAGGGAAAAGACTCATGTTTTACCTTGAGCCTGGGCTCCTGAAAAAAGCAAACCAGAATGGAAGAGAATGAAGAAAAGTCTTTGGATGAAATTCTCTTCATCTTGGCATTGGATTCCTATTACATTACCATCTTGATTTTATTGAGATACATTTTATTTTCCTTCAGGTCTTTTTCACAGGAGATAGAGTTTATTTTTTTGTGAGAACACTGGCTGAATTGATTTCTTGCTACAAGAACCAGTAAATAGATTTAAAGATGAGAGAGAAAATTTTAAGAAGGCTTTGTGATGGCCATCCATCCATTCATCCATCTCTTCATTTATTCACTAATGCAGTCCAGAAATATAGTAGTAATCAAGAGAAACATGATCCTGATCTCCTGGAGCTTAAATTATTTGAAAATAGTTTTTACAAAAGGTTAAATGAAGATTGCTATAAGAATATGCCATAAGGATGCTGTGCTACCCCAGGGTTTCAGGAAGGGTTTTATGAAACAACACCCCTTTTACTAATTATTAGGAAAGAAGACTAATAGAAGGACAGGGACATATATAGGAAGAGAGAGACCTGGAGTTTATTCCTTGCCACATTTTCATGGTGTCAGTCAAGAATCCCTGTTGCTTACTCTCCATTAAATGCATATCTGTGCGTGTACACTAGTTTATGTAGGCAATTTACTTTGGGTGTGTGTGTGGGAGGGGAGAACTGCAAGACATCCTGGAGAATCAATATGAATCAAGGAAACTGCCCAAAGGAGAGAAATTCAACTACAGCAAAAGTATAGATTCCAGAAAATCCAGCAGGGCAGCACTGGGGATACTCAAGCTAGGAAGATATTCATTGAGGGTATTAGGAGGAACAAACCTGATGAATGGAGCACTCTACCTCTGCCTAAGTTCCAGGATGCAAAGTCAGCGCAGCCCTGCCTGGATGCAGAAGGGTGATTATCAGTATTTGTTCTAGATTTGTGATAGGAACTGCATTGGCAGAAAATGTGTATATTTATCCTTTTTTATTTAAGGAATACTATGCCTATACTTCTGTATTCATTTTAATATCATTTTTTCCACTCATCAAAATATTTAAACAATGTAAATGGAATATCACCAGTTATTAACAGTCAATTAATATCTCTACAAAGGCCATCGTGTGTGTGTGTGTGTGCGTGTGTGTGTGTTAGGTGTATTTCATACTTGAAATAATGCTATAAATACTGTTTTACAACTTCTTTAGTATATTTTTGCAATCATAATTGAGGAAGTAAAAACATATAGTATGTTAGCATCTGTCATCGAGTCCCTTTTAGAGGGAATCTAGTTCTATTGGGGAAATACTTTGATGAAGCCTTGGTATAGAACTTGAGACCAGGAAAACATGAGTGTTAACAGGAACTAAGAAATTATTAGTGTCAAAGAATGAGGAGTTATTGTTCTGTGCAATGCAGAGGGAGAAGAAAGCAGACCAAGGAAAAATAATAGGGAAGAGAAAGGACTCAAAGGTGTGGTGGGAAATGAGGGCCATGATAGGAGCACAGCTCAGGAAATTTCCCCAGTGATGCGGCTGCCAAATAACACTTACGCCTGTTATTTTGTTTGGCGATGTTTAACTCGGTCATCCAATTTTTAGTAAAATCTTCCACACTTCAAAATATCCTGAGAGAGTGATTTTAATTTTTTGGCAGGAACTGAGGAAAGAGAGAGATTGTATGTCTGAACATTGTCAAGAAGAGAACCCAGGGACAGAGGTGACCAGAGAACCTGAGCTATTCAGAAATGTTCATAGTATTTGGAAGGTTTTGCGCTGTCACAAGACATGGACCAGGGGTTCCAGCTGAGTATGTGGATCTCAGTGGGCCAGTAAATCTCACATGCATTTCAGTTAGGTATATTTTCCTAAAACATTATCTACTTCATTGAAATAGTCATACTTATTAAAGTTCATCAAACGATATCCTTTTAGAATTTTAAAACCTCCCATCTGTCATGGTATGTTCTTTGTCATATATTTGTGTTTTCTATCTTTTTTATTCATGTTTAAACTTGTCCTCAACAAGGCTAAGGTCTTGGATTATTTGATCTGTTTATTTTTCACTTCTAACCTATTCATTTGTCGCAATATCTTAATTCTTCAGGCATACATTGTTTTTATAAATTTTTAAGGCATATCAAAAAAGTATAGAGAACAAAATAATGTATACTCATCTACCAACCTAACTTAAGAAAAATATATTCCCTATTCAAATGAAAGTGTGTGTGTTGCTCTCCATATTCCATTCCTTCCCTTCTTCCCAGAGGTATCCACCTCCTGAATTGGGCATCTAGCATCACCATGCTGTATTTTTTTATTTTATTACCTGTACATTGATCCATAAATCAGTCATAAATGTCTCAGTCTTATCTTCCGCCAAACTCATATGTGCACACACACGTACACACACACACACACACACACACACACACACACACACACAACCCTTATTATCTATATATGTAGAAGTGAATTTTGTAGCTTATAGGATACTTGTTCCTTCAATTTTACTAAATTGTCAAATTTCTCCCCAAGCTCTTTGTGCTGATTTGCCCTCCCAACTGCAGAGAATCAGGGTTCCTCTTGTTCCACATCCTAGCCTTTCTGCTGTCAAGCTTCTTAGTTTTGTCCATGGGATTTTGTCTCTTTTTATATTGATTTGCATTCCTGTGATTATTAGTGAAATTGTATATAATTTCACATTTATTGTATATTCAGCTCTTAATTTCTTGAATTGCCTGGCCTGTTCATATCTCTTTTTTTGCATGCTTTTTATTATTGATTTTGAAAGTTTTTTTTTAAACTGGTTACTCTTTTTTTTTTTTAAGATTTTATTGGGAAATTGGGGGAGGGGAACGGCGTTGGGGAATCGAGGAAGGGGAACAGACAAGTTGCTGTCCTTTGGTTCCTCAGTCTAGTTGAGGAGGACATTGCTTCACTGGCCCATGTTGGTATCATCATTGCCTTCCTCCCCAGTGAGGCAGTCACTCACTGGCCATTGGACCGCCGCTCACAGTGGCTCATGGCAGCTCACGAAAGTGCACGCCAGCTGCTGGCCAGTCCCACTGCAGCCTATGTTGACACCGGCGATTCATGGCAGCCCAGCTTCAGTCGAGCTGTTGTTCACCATCTTAGCTATAGAGGGTGCAGCATCACTCACTCTCATGTGGGATCTGAACCGGGGCCCTGCTGCTCAGAGCTGGCGTCCCAAGCCAGCTCTTAACCAGCACTCCACTCGGCCGGCCCTTGAAAGTTTTTTCTTATGTCTTGAACTTCTTTCTATGGAGTTGGTCATAGCCATTTAAGAAAAAAAAAATCTTTCCTAAGCCTGTTTATTATCTTTTGCTTTTTAAAAAATAGTGCTTTGTGATTACATAAGATTTTCATATGAATGTAATCAGAGTTGTCAATTGTTACTATAAAAGTACTCTGGGTCTTAAAAAGGAAACCCTTCCAGGTCTCCAAGGTCATCAAGATATTTTCTGGTATTTTACTCTTCCATTCTTATTTTCTTTAAATTTGTTTGGTGGAATATGTAAATTATTTTCCCTGAGAGTAGTCCTATATGTCTTAATCAATTAACAAAATTAAATTCATAATTTTTTAAAACAACCTCGTCTACTTCCCATCAGTTTATACATACAAGGTTACTGTTACTCTCTAACTATTTTGTACTTACAGTTTTTATGTTATACTTGCTTCTGGAATTATTTAGTAAAGCTACTTTATTTAAAATGTCACTTTTTTTTTAAATGCTGCTGGTATTTATCTAGCTAATGACTGAGTATTACCAATTGTTTCCAGTACTACATGTATCATTCTTATCTGGGGAGTCTTTTATCTCAGGAAATTTCCTTTCAACTTGCATTTAAAATTTTTTGTCCAGTCATCTATATGTTGAATCTTAATATCGTGACCTTTATATCTACTATTTTTTCTACCAGTGGTCGCTTTGTTGTTGTTCTCTGCATTTTGGGAGAGCTTTTCTATTGAAAACAGAAAAAATACATCATGACTTTTCCGACAACCCAATAGAAGGCCTTTTATTACATGAATTCATTTTTTCTGCAAGGTCATTTCTGCCTTATTCTAAATCTGATTTTAATTTTTGTGATCACAGTTTATTGATGTTCTTAGAATCTTTCCTTTTTTCACTGCCCCCCCTTCTTTTTTTTTTACATTAGTTGTGGTCTTACTCCGTATTTTCCCTTTTGTTTCATAGCATACCGATTTCCCTGGGTTTTATTGCGACGTCAAAGCTCAAGTCTTGCTCAAGACTGTTTTCTACCATGCCTTCTGTCATGTTATATTCCAAGGAGACCTGGAACATACCAACTATAAGAGTTGGACATACTATGAAACATCATTTTGATCCACTATATTGATGACCTAATGCTAATCAAAACAGAAAAATAAGAAGTTGGCGAGTGTTTAGGGGACTTTAGTAGAAATAGGCACTACAGAAAGAGGAGGTACACCCTATGATTAAGGGGACTACCATATCTGTAAAAATTTTAGAAGTCCAATGGTCTGGGACATGCCAGGATATGACTTCCAGTGTAAAAGACAAATATAGCCTCTTACATGCCTTAAGCTATAGTAGCTGCTCAGACATGTAGGGCCCTTAATACCAAGAAACCATAGTCAAAAATAAGAGTCATCATTACTGGAAGAGTAATTGACCCAGACCGTCAGGAAGAAGTAGAAAGCCTATTACACAATGGGGCAGAGTAGAATATGATTGACACCCAAGTGATTCACTTGGATATCTCTACTGATTCTCACTCAACGTTTATGGTTGTGGACAAAGGCTTGGAAAGGGGGCTTAGATACCTAAGGCATGAGGGGCTGTGTCAGAGCCACTGAGAATGGTTCTGACTAGCTGAGGATAAAGGGAATCCAGACTGGATGGTACACGAAGAAGTTGATGAGTAACTGCTGTAGCTGCAACACACCAGCTCAGGTGTTGGGAGGCTGTAGTTTGTTTCATGCATCTGTTTAGAAATTTTTCTCAGGGTGAACCCCACTATGAATCCTTGAGCTTCTCCCAGAATTTACATAAAGAAGTAGATAGTAGAAGAGGGCAAAGGGGGTCAAATATGTGGTGATGGAAGGAGAAATGACTCTGGCTGGGGAACACACAATGTGATATATAGATGATGTATTAAAGAATTGTACACTTGAAACCTATACAATTTTACTAACCATTGTCACCCCAATAAATTTTAATTAAAAACAAAAAAGTAGCAGATCTGAACATCACAAGGGGTGTTCTGTCCTAGATGCTCTAATGTACCACCTAGCTCTCTCTTCAAAACTGAACAACATAATCCTCATGCTCCTGGGAGTGCTTTAGGGTGACAGAGTCCAGGACCAGCTCCTGCAGAAATTACGCTCACCTAAAGAGGTACCCTGCCAAGGTCACACCCTTTCCTGGGAAAAGCCTGCATCTACAGTTAATGGTTTGTACTCTGGGGTAAAGGCCCAGCTGACTCTCCCAAGCTGGAATAACTTTGCAGGTTCATTCCAGCTTTAGAGCTATCTATGGGTTTAACTGAGAACTTGGTTGAGTCTGTATCATGGTCCACCTCCTTTTACCCCATTTTGCTTTTTTCTTGACGGGGAGAGGCATAGAGGAACTACAAGCAGTTCCTAATCAACTTTCTGCACATTAATCTCTATTTTAGAGTCTACTTCTGTGGAAAGATGATGTGCCTAGCAGTTATTCATTTATTTTATATTTTTTATTGAATACTTACATGCAAAACATGGCACTGCTTATAAGAGTTTATAGTCAATTCAAAGAAATACAATATATGCATAGAGAATAAGACAATATTATATAAAATAACATTAAATACTGGAAATAATGAGACGATCATGGTGATCAGGGGCTCCGACCTCCCAGGAATAAGGGTCTGGGTCACATCACCAGTTGAGTCCACCTGAATCCTAGAGACTGCTTGGTAAAGGCAAGTAGAGAGTTGGATTGTATATGAGAAGTTGATAATTGCATAACAAAACAGCAAGAGCAAAAATTACCTATTTTGCTGGAAAGATTTGGATTGCTATGCAATGACTTTAGTGAGGGCTGCCATCGTCGCCAGCTATTGTGTGGATGAGTCTGTGCATTTTATAGGCAAAATATTATCAAGCTTATCTTGACACTTACCTTCCTATACACTTTTAAAAAATCCATCTCACCCAGACTGCTTTTATCAGTTAAAAAAAGAAAAAGCTGACATTTTAGCTCTCCACTTCCTGACTTCGTAATCAGTTCCAACCCCTGACTGGGTGGGGGTGGGGTGGCAATTATTGACTGCTTGTGAGTCCAATCCCAGTTGACTGTTGAGAATGGAGCCCAATTACTGAGTATGTGATCATCATAAGTGGGGAAAACAGATTTGTTTTCCAATTGGATGTGGGTAATCAGTCCTATTTATCTAGGGTGTGTCTCTTTTGAAAATATATTTATTCCATTTATGGGCCGTTCATGATTTTCAGATTTGAAGGTCAGGCCTAGGATAGCAGTTACTTTAGGAATAAATATTTGGATCCAGCTATAATCTTGAAGATCTATCCTTAAACATTATAAGGAAAGGGATTTCTGTTCTTTATCCATTTTCTGTATTTTATTAGAGAGAATACTATTTTCTCTCTTTCTACCTTTCACTCTTTCATATATATATACACTTAAGATAGAACTTGAACTAGTTTGTGTATGTATGGAACATCTGTTAACACATTCATTAATTAAAATCTTATTTGTTGATTTGTTACTACATATTTTTTAAATATAAGGAAGAACTTAAAGTATTCTGAGGATTGATTCTGTGAAAATACCAAGAAAAATTTTTAATATGAATTTATAATATAAATATGAATATAAAACACAAAACAACAAAAAAATATCTCCTGCTGAGGACACTGAGGATCCCATAAAGTTAGGAGATCTTTCTTAAAACAATAATTATAAAAATTAAATGTGATTTTTAATAATAGTTGTATACATTGTAATTCTTCCTAAAAGGAGACCATACCAAATTATATTCTTAATTACTTTATCAGTTGGGGTTTAATCCAGAAAGCAGAGCCATTATGAGCAATATGGAAGTATACAAGGTGTGATTAAAAAATACAGTGAATGTTTAAATTTTTTAAAAAATGTACTACAGTAAAAGACACATTGCTCTTAATCCCCCTCTAAATACTCTTCCTTGCTTCAGACACACTTATCCCATCATTCTTGCCACTTTCTGAAGCAGTTTTGAAAGTCCTCTTTCGTGAGTGTCTTTAGTTGCACTCTCGTGGCTGCCTTGATGTTGTGATTTAAAACATTTACCTTTCAGTCATTTTGATTTTGGAGAAGAGCCAGAAGTCACATAGTGCCAGATCTCATGAGTAAGGAAGACACACCATAATGTTTTTATTGAAAGAAATTACTGTATACCAGAAGCAATGTGTGACACGGAGCATTGTCATGATGGAGGATGAAGTAAAGATTCTCATGAAAGAGGACTTTCAGAACTGTTTCAGAAAGTGGCAAGAACGATGGGATAAGTGTGTTCAAAGCGAGGGGGAGTATTTTGAGAGGCGTTAATGGCGATATGACTTTTACTGTAACACTTTTTTAAAAAATTTAAACATTCACCAATCTTTTTATCATACCTCATACATTTACTAAAGGGATTAGATCCTACATAATTGTTGGTCCTCATTGAAAGGCCTATAGAAAGCTGTTGCTGCTGCATTGGTTTCTGGTCCTGAAGTTGTGGTGGGTCATCAGGACTGGCAGTTGAGAAGAACTGCTCAACATGAAGCAGAGTATAGTGAGGACCACCTGAAATCTATAAGGAATAAAATCAAACTCATATCTCTGCCTCTTACCACCTCAACCCTTGATGACATGGGGAACCTACAGAAGAAGCTGATACACTTCCCCACAGACGTGCATATATGCCTAGCCTAGGACTTGGAGATGCTGAAGGACCATAAGCCCTGTCCTCTGCCAAGATGAGCCAGCAGATTAGTAACAACGTGCATGATCCGAAGGATGCCTGGAACTCTACATCATTCTTCAGAGTGTAATGGCTGCAGCTTCATTTCCGTCCTCCAAATCATGTGCCAATTTTTCTTGTGGCCAATCCTAATCTAGAGCCATGGAGTCAAGGGCATCCTCAAAAATTTATTTCCAGCTCTGTTAACTTGTCACTGAACACAGGAGTCCTCTCCTTGTCAACTTGGTATCCCTGCATACCTACTTTAAGTGCATTTAACTTCCACACTTCATTAGATGTTCAGTGAGTTCCTTGGTCAGAGGTAATGCTACGTGGAATATCTTGATAGTGAATAAAGCATATACAGATGGTGCTTTTTAGCAAAACAAATGTGTTCAGTGAAGGAAAACGCATATCCTGACCAAGTGTCTGTTTCAGTGAGGACAAAGCACTGCCCCTTTCATGATGGAAATAGTCCTAAGTAATCAACCTGCCAACACATAGTTGGCTGATCCTTCTTGGAAAGGGTGGTGCCAGAATACATTGCAGGCTTTTTGGTAAGCCAGACCCAAATATTTTCTTTTCAGTTTTGATCACAGGGAACTCCCTAAGAGGTCTTGCCTGTGGTTGAGAAGAAGGAGACCATGTACCAGGATTATGGACCATGGGCATCTGTGTAGCTTGCTCATGAAACTTACTTGTGCCTTTATGATCTCAAGTTGGATATCACTTCCACTGGGTGAGGGGGTGCTGCTGTGCACATCCAACTTCATGCTTTGGTGGTCAGAAAACACCCAGTTTATGCTGGATATGGAGGCAAGGCAAACTGATGACCCATGGTCCGTCTCTACTGGGGCCCAGTAGCAAACCAGAAATTGTTTCTTAAAAGGAGAATCTGCAGAATATGGCATAGCCTTATTCCAAAATGCTAAAGGTCTTCACAGTCATTTGCCTGTCCATGTTTGCTAATGTGCATGACCCTGTTCCCCCAAAGACACTTCAGGCACCATAAGATGAGCTAGGTCATGTGGCCCAAGTGCAGGAGCAGGTTGCGCAGTAGCCTGCACCTGTTGCAGAGATGTTCTTCTTCTAGGAACCACACAAAATTGACATTCTTTAGAAGTTATTTGATAAATGAATAAATGAAGCATCATATGCCTCCAAATCGAAAGAGATCCCTCTAGGCATTGTATGTTTTATTTAGTGTAGGAAATGTAAGATGTAGCAACTTTTTCTTAACTTTCGAAGAGACATCCTCCTAAGCTTCAGATGCTGTTTCCCTAGATATTTCTAGGGATGGCAGACCCTAATTTGTATGGGATTTCCCAGTATCTGGCATGCATCTACCTCACCCAGGTACCTAGAGTAGCTGCTGTTACTTCTCACTAGATTCAGTCAGCATTATATCAGCAAGGATATGGTCTAGCATGATATTCTTTGGAATGGCAAGACACATAAACGCTCCTCTGGACTAGATTATGACATAGGGCCGAAGAATTGGTAATGCCTTGAGGTAGGACAATGAAGATATATAGTTGGCTGATTCTACTAAAAGCAAACTGCTTCTGAGATCTAAAAGGCATAGAGAAAAAAAAAGGATTGTTTAGAATAATAGTTACATGCCTGCTGCTGAATTTGTCTGGAAAGGAAGAAACACACACACACACACACACACACACACACACACACATACACACACACACATTGAAATAGCAGCTGGAATAGCAATCACTACCTGCATTTGTGAGTACCCACTGCATAGTGCAAAATATAACTGTCTTCTGCACTGGCCAAACAGGCAACCTGAATGGGAGATGAGGTAGGACTCACCACCCCTGTACCTTTCAAACCTTTGGTATTGGTAGTGACTTTTGTAACTTTTCAGTAAACGTTATTGTGTTTTTTTCTTTCTTTCTTTTTCTTTTTCCATTGTAAGTAGAGTCACTTCCAGTGGCTTCCACTTGGCCTGTCCTATAACTGTCCAGGTGCATGGGTTAGGGCACCAGCATGGGGAGTCTGCCTGTTATTAAGTGTATTGCCCCATCTGTGCATTCATAACTAGTAAAATATCTCCAGCATAGGTTTGGGGACCCACTGGGCCCACTGTGAGATGAATGTGACCAAAATGGTTCACCTGACTTCAAGCATCCTTTCCTCTGATGGGTGGGCCATAGCGACATTCTGTTGTCTCCAAGAATTAAGGTCAGTTCACAGCAAGTGACCAATCATTCCCAAAAAGTTTGGGTTATTTCTCTTTCTGAAATGCAGTCACCTTGAGAAATGACCACGCATTCTTTTGGAGAAAAGCTAGTGAAGAACACTTACAGAGTAAATTTTTGGCTCTGAGGCTGGATCTTTTCTCATGGATGACCCTGCTTCTGCTTCATTCAAGAGGCTCCAGGTTTATAAATCAGCTCAATGCTCAGAAGTGGTTGAGAGGCATGACCATTATAATGATTAAGGTCAGACTTCCATTCACCAGAAGAGACCTGTACTACTTATACATAGCAATGAATTCTTTAAAAGGCACTCAACCTTCCTGTTTTAGGGCCACATTATTGGCCAACCCAAAGCTCTTTGTGGACCAAACCATCTGGTTCCTGGCCACCAAGTGCCAAAATTTGGTCTCTACCACTGCAGGGTCCCATTGCCCCTGTTGAATTCAGGGAGTCCAGTTTGATTGCAGCAATCCCACTGGTATTTTGGGACAACAGAGGACAACCACCCCGCAGCTCCTCACAGACAGATGTGTGCTGCAAAGCCTTATGAGGAGGATGCCTTTTAGACAGAGTGAGTGGGTGGTGAGCAGACCCTCTGTAGCATTATAGCATTGGTTGGGTACCATCATCTCCCAACCAAGGGAGAAAATTCAGTCATCTAAACAAGATGACTGTTAGAGCTACCCACAGCTGCTCAAACTAACAGATTGAATCTAGAATCTTTTTTAAATACATTTATACCAAAAAATTCAGTGTGATATATTTTTCCATCCTTATCCAACACAACTTAGGATCCACTCCCATACCTGTCTCTAGACATGGCAGCACAAATTAGAAGAATCTTGCATTCATTTCGTCTGTCTTGTGGGCAATTTGTTTGTTGTGATGGGCAATCATTTTGTTTGTCCTCTAGCTCTTGCCCAAGCTCCTCCTATAGCTCTTCAAATTCTGGACGAGCAGCCATGTACAGTTTGTGGCAAAGGGCACCAGCTTCTTCAGTGGGTAGCCCACATTATCAAAATCAATGAAATGATACCCTCCTCATCCATTTGTGCCCATCCTCCTGAGCAAATCAATATTCTTCCCAAAAGAGGCCCTTTTGAAAAAATAAGACATCTATGTCCTTATCTATAACTTCCTCTACCCATTTGGCCAGATCAACTATTATGGCCATTAATTTATTTAGAAGATGAACCCATTCAGGCTGAAGACATTTAGCTAAACTAATAGTCTGACTTAATCGACTACTTTTGTTTTATTATATTTTGCTTTGAGATCGATTGGATTGTGCAGGGAGCATATTTTGGAAACATGACCTGATGAGTAATAACATGGGTTGTGTCAAGAGGACTCTTCCACACAACAAACATTCTTTTGCCAAACAGAGTTTTCCCCTTGTTTCCATTCTTGAAACAAATGAGCAAGACTATTCAACAGTTCTAATCCGTGGACAGAATCCAGTCCCCAAACATGTCTAAGTCATTCTTGGAGCCAGGGCCAGATGTCTCAGTCCTTACCCCTGATGCATGGGCAGCTCCCCTGCCTAAATCCAAAGGACAGGAGGAACTGCTGAGTCGACAGGAGTTAATTGACATCTAACAGGAACTGGGGATAAAATAGACACCATAAACCATAATAACTCATGCATCTGGATTAGTTCCTCAGACACTTTTCTTTTTTCTCAGTTCTGAAGGAGGATTCCTCCAAGGCTAGTGAGTGTTCATAAACTGCAGATCTTTTAAAGAAATTATTACTTTGCTCAGAAGAGAACTAAGAAAGATGTCTGCCTTCTCTACTTGGCATCACCCTGACCTCGTGGATTAATGAATTCTGTGTCCTCCAACTGCCTCATTATGTACCTCTGTGTTCTACAAGTAGCCAAATGTATCAGAATTCACTTTAATGAATGTGAGTCATTCCTTATTTTTTTTATGATTTAGACTCCCTGGTTTGTAAGTGAGCCATTATCCGGGCTAAAAATAGTAGATACTACCTGCTGGAAAACCTGTATCATAAAAGAACTGATTGCCAAGAGCACCAAAGAAAGGAGGGTGGAGAAGAGGGGCTGTATTGGTAGGAAAACAAAGAAAAATACCCCTACCAATTTTTTTTTAAGATTAAGAAAAACAGTCTTTTTTTACCAGAAAGCTTAATTTTATAGCGCTGCGGATTTGCAGAGCCGAACAATTTTGCAACCATTTTTCAGAACCACACTCAGTCTATTTAATAGTAAAGAATTCAAAATATCCATGTTTGTTTTCTCACAGAAAAAGAGGCCCAGTCTTTCTGGTTGCGATGCCTCTCCTGTACTCTGCTGTTAAGCATCCCCAAGAGGAGAGAGCAGGAGTCTGTGGTCTGAAGTAGGTGTTCCAAAATATTAGCAGCTTCTTCTGCTAAATGATAGCTTCTTCTAAATAGTCAGTTTCAAGTCAAGCCTAAAGTTTATGAAATGTATCTCTTTCAAGAGAGAGTCTCTCTTTATATTGTATTTGTTTGGTTTATCACCAGTCTACTCTTTTGAATGTAAGTCCCAGGAGAGCAGGGCCTTTGTTTGTTTCTAATGCCTAAAACAGGGAAGGTTTGGCAAATAGTGAGTTATTAATAAATATTTGTTAAATAATTAGCCAGAATATAGAGTTAAATATTAACACTAACTACAAACATAATTTTCTTAATGTATAAACCTGGGAACTGAAGTTTCCCTTAACTGGACTCTCTGGCATGGTTGTAAAATATATAGTTTGTAAATGGAAAGCAGAGAAATTAATTCCATGATTTTCATCTGAAAAGTGTAATTTAAATGGACTTCTGAGATCAGATTTATTTTTAGATAAAATGCCATGAACTCCATCTCATTATATTGATTAGCTTCTTGGGCCAACTAGTGTCTGAAATTGTATAAATCAAATACATTAGCTAGGTTCATTCATTCAACAAATTAGTGTTAGCACCCACTCTATGAAAGGCTCTTTGCTAACTATTAGGCACATAAAGCTAAGAAAAGAAAAAAAAATACGGTCGTCTCTCTAGAGTAGCTTGTGGTCTAAAGGAGACATAATCCATTAAATTGTAGCAGCACATGATTACTATGATAAATACTCATGCGGAGTACCACCTGAGCTGGAGGCACACTAATGATTTGGGGGGACCAGAGAATGCTTCCTTAAGGAAATGATGCTGGACCTGTATCTTGAATGATTACTAGAATTTGCTGAGATGAAGCAATGGAGAAGGACACTTTAGGCAGAAGAGACTATACACTGAAGGCAGAGTGACCTGAAATCTCCTAATGCATTATGAATGCTGCAGGTATTTTCCTGTGACGGGAAAAAGATTGGCCCCAATAAAAGAAAGGGGATAAGCTCATGGCTCCATTGTGCCGGCCTTCACCATCTTCCATAATCATCTTACAAAGCCAAAGTAGGGATCCCACAGATAACTAGATAAATACCTGCTTTTGTTTGTTGCTTAGTTTGTTTGTTGAGTATCATTGGTGTAAACAATGAAAGTAAAATATTTTCTTTTCTTTTTTTTTTTTTTTTGTTTTTGAGATGACATTGCATCTGAGGCATTTTATCTGTATCATCTGTTGAAATTGTCATTATCAGGTGTTTACTTAGAGCAAATGAACCTGCATAATCTAAATCTATTGTAAAGGCAAAATACACTTCAGACTAGACTTCAGTGATAGAATATATATGGCCCGTCTCTCCACACAGCTACTCTTTCAGTCCAACTTAACAGTGTCCTCATCAAGAGCTGATCACAAACTCTAGTTTTTTATTTGCAATATCAACTGCAATTTATATGCAATATAAATGAATCAAAAGGACAACTTCTTTTTAGTGATTTGCGAATCATAAAATTATAAGGTTATATTCAAAGAGAAGTGTCTTGAAGCCAGAAAAAATGTGACAGTAAAAAAATTTGAATCACACAATGCAAAAAGAAAAAAGAGAGAGAGGCAGAGAGTGAAAAAGAGTGAAGGGATGGTAAACTGCATCCTATAGCTTGGAGTAAAGGACTTACGTGGTGTCCTGGGGGGAGACAAGGCTGGAGAGCGAGGCAGAAGGCATCATGGGAGACTATGGACCTAATAACCATGGGGAGAAGTTAAAACGTTTTTAATCATTGCAGTGGCATGCTAACTCATTTAAAGTTTTAATGTTGAAAGAAAATGCTACTAGAAAACATCTAATATATATTCCCATTAAATAAATTATTTTCAGCCTTTTCTTTCACTAATGTTAAATGCCAGATAACACTTGCCATTCTTTATATTCTGTCCCAAGAATATAAAGACTAATGTCTATTTGGGTGCTCTGACCATTTTGAATTGGATTGTTTGTTTCATTGGTGTTGAGTTGTGTAAATTCTTTATACATTTTTGATATTAATTAGGTGTATCTTTGGTGAATATCTTCTCTCATTCAGTAGCCTGTCTTTTCATTTTCTTGGTAGTTTCCTTTGCTGTGCAAAAACTTTTTAGTTTGATGTAGTCCCATTTGCTTTTTTTTTTTCTTTTGTTTCCCTTGCCTGAAGAGATAGATCAGAACAAAAATATCACTAAGAGCAATGTCAGAGAGTTTACTTCCTATGTTTTCTTCTAGGAGTTTTATGGTTTCAGGTCTTACATTTAAGTCTTTAGTTTTAAGTTTATTCTTGTATATGGAGTAAGAGGGTTGTTCAGACATAGAGATGGCCAATCGACATATGAAAATATGCTCAATATCACTTATCATCAGAGAAATGCAAATTAAAACCACAATGAGATATCACCTCACACCTATCAGAATGACCATCATCAATACATCAAAAAACAAGGGTGGTGAGGATGTGCAGAAAGGGGAGCCCTCATGCACCACTGGTGGGATTACAACTTGATGCAGTCCTTATTGAAAACAGTTTAAAGCTTCCTCAAAAAATTAAAAATAGAACTACCTTATTAACCAGCAATTTTAGGTATTTATCCAAAGAAATCTAAAACACTAATTCAAAAATATATATGCACCCCTATGTTTACTGCAGCACTATTTACATACAATAGTGTCATGAGCGATTGCTAAGCTCTTCCTGCATGTCAGGGGGACTAACCCCCCGAGAGACTCTCAGAACCCCAAGGTCTACCTGGCACTGATGGAAGCCTCTGTGGTAGCTGTGGCACGAGCGAAGAACAGAGTTCACAAGATCTTAAATGCCTTCCAATATGCTCTTTACTCAAACATCAGTCTTCATCACACCAAACAGTAAAGCATCAATCATCCATATGCCAAACAGTGAAGCACACAGAGTAATACAATAATTGGGTAAAACAGAGTAATGGACCAGTTACAAAGTCAATCAGGGTCCTGGTGGAGCAAGGAAGGATGGCAGGTCCTGTAGGTCAGTCTGGCAGAGTTTTGGTCTGAGTCTGGTGGAGCAAGCAGGTTTTAGGAGCAGAGTGGCAGTGTGGTCACCTCTCAGTCAAGACCGGCTCTCTGAGATGCAAAAGTCCTCAGTTCTTATGCAGTTCTGCATGCCTTCCTGATGTCACCTTATCAGGGCAGCCAGCCATGGACCCTGATGTCCTCTTATCTTCAGTAGCAGACCTTCAGAGTATAACTGGTTATACCCGGGCAACCGGGCAGCTCCCTGGGTGTTGTCTGCTAAGTTCTCTGCACATGTCCAAAATGGAGTCACTCTTGCTCACACAAAACTCTTTCTAACAGGTTCCAGGCAAAATGTAGAAACAACCTAAGTGTCCATGGATAAACGAATTGATAAAGAGGAAGTGGTACATACATATAATGGAATATTAGGCATAAAAAAAGAATGAAATCTCACTATTTGGAACAACGCGGACGGGCCTAGACAATGTTATGCTAAGTGAAATAAGTCAGAAAGAGAGAGACAAATATCACATGATGTCACTTATATGTGGAATCTAAAGAACAAAATAAACAAACAAACAAAAAAAAAACCCAAACAGAAACAGACTCATAGATACAAAGAACAAACTGATGGTTATGATGCGAGGGGGTTGGGGGGGTTGTGTGAAAAAGGTGAAGGGATTAAGAAGTACAAAATAGTAGCTACAAAATAGTCAGGGTGATGTAAAGTACAGAATAGAGAATGTAGCCAATAATATTGTAATAACAACATATAGTACCAGGTGGGTACTAGATTAATCAGGGGGATCATTTCATAAATTATATGTGTCTAACCACTATTCTATACACCTGAAACTAACATAAAATGAATTTGAATGTCCATTATAATTGAAAAAAATAAAAAGAATAAATTTATATATATTAAGAAATTAAAAAAAGAGTATAAAGTGTTTCTCTACTATCTTCAATATAAGTATCCTTGTTATAAATAGCTATATACATATGTAATGGAATAATACCTTGTAAAATAGCATATTGGGTTAACACTTCTTTAAGCATTCATGAGATTTCTAAATAGGATAGTTTAATTTTTTGTTGTGGCATGTATTCTTACCTCCTGAAACATATATATTTGGATGGAAGCAATATCATCAATTGTTTTTGTTTTCTTTAAATGCAGGAAGAGTTGGAAGGAAAAGCTTCCTTTCTCTCTGCCAGATAGGTGCTTTTGTACTAAAAGACATTTGTTGAAGCATCTGTAAAGTCTTCTGTTTAATTAAGTGCATTTTCGTCACAATGAGTAAAACAACAGAGGCAGGGTTTTTCAACCTAAGGAAAAGTAAGAAAATAATAAATAAAAACAGAAACCTAGAAGCTGGTCTTCTATCCACCCACTTCGGCAGAGAACTAAAACAAACAATGACAACTAATTAGTGTTGGCCCTGGTCCTGCTGTAAGAAGCCAAAAATGAAACACCCACAAAAGAAAATGGTTCCTTGTTCACTGCATCTAGTTTTTTTTTTACTTTTGAATAATGAATACATACGATTTAAAAGATAATGCAGAAAATATGAATGTGAAGAGGGGTTATAACAAGAAAATGTTTAAACTCGTCCTTACGCCACAGCCACACCTGTAAAATTTTGAATTGAAAAGTTTAGAATGTTCTTCTACGAGTTTCCAAAATGAATATTTGACACCTACCTTTATGACGTGATTTGGCAGAATGAAGATATTTTTGAAATAAGCTTTAAAAGGAAAGTACATGTTATCTAACTCTTCTGCATGACATCATACAATGTTAATTAATTTGCTGTTGTCTTGCGGCAAGAACCCAGTTACCTTAGGCACTCTGCTAACATACCTCACAGATATTTTATTTCCTGCTTCTTTTGTCAACAAACTGGCATGCCATCGGTGGTACACAGAAGTTTTCTGAAAAGCTGCAAGACCCGAATGTCTCTGCTTATGGTGTCAACTCTATTCCTTTCATTTATTTGAAACTCGGTGTCCAGTGTCATTTCCTGTTCTCACTTTGTTTCTCCTCTTTGGTCTCTGTCCCTTGTCTATAACCCAGCTGAGGAACCTGCATCTCAAAGTGGAAATGAGATCTGAAATGCTTAGAAAAGAGACACAAATGCACAGCAGAGCAATTCATTCAGTTGTCTTAACAGGAAAGCCAGTCAGCTCAGAAGAAGATTAAATCTAAGGTGACATCATTGGAGATGGATTCACTGGGAGATGTAAATTAAACATCCTTATTTGCATGTTTTCAACAATAATAGCAAATATCCCTTCTCTTTCAGAATAATAAAATAAGGATCAAGAACAATTTTACAAATGAAATGGTTTCCTACAATTCCAGGCACCCAGTCAGTGGTCAATAAATATTGATCTGTGCTGCTGACCATCAGAGAAACCTACTTACAACCAACCTCAGGGAACTTGGGAAAGATGGCAGTGTCTCATTGGCCAGACATAGGCTTGCCCATCCTGCAGTGCATGTCGGTATAAAATAGTAATAGTGCTGATAGCAGTGAACCTGAACATTGAATTGCAGTTGAATTTCAATCACAGCCATCATTAAAACAGAACTTGCTGACTGTCATACTCGTATGTCCCAAGTGACAGTGGCTCAGGCTTTAGTCTCAATTCAGGTTAAGAATCAAACCAAAAAGGACCCTATTTCCCATCATAGTTTTTGTGTCCCATTGTTTTTCTTCAGAGCCTTAGCAGTTCCTCCTTTCTAATCAGTGAAAGTGTTAGTTTCCCACTATACTATTTAGTTCCCCATTAGAGGACCTGTAGATAAAAAAGCATTTGCTCTTTGACACCTTTTTTTTTTTTTAAATATCAACTCAAGTGATTCTCAGTGTTGACAGACAAAGAAACAAATAGTTATTAAAGCCATTCACAAGTTTTTGCCCATTTGAATGAGTAACAAGTTGAGGTTGCCCTTTGCTGCAGGAGGTAGAAAGAAATGGAGGTCTTGATGCTGAGCTTAAGCTGCGGTCATACACCATTTTCACAAAGGAAAGACCCATCCTTCAGAAGCAGATAGTAGTTCAAATCTTGCTACCAGCTCAGGTATGAAAGGGAGAAGCTAGACGCAGCAGACTCCACAGGGGGAACTATGAACCTAACTCAAAGTGGGCGCATCGAGAAGGTATCTTTGAAGAATCAGTTTGTCTTTGACGAGTTCAGTTTCCATTGAAATTAGGATTAGAATGTATTCTGTCCCAGTAACACAGCTTAAGGGCAGGAAACAGTAGTGCACATTTGAGAAAACTGTTAACTTTTTGTACTAAAAAACAAATACTTTTTTTTTTTTGAGGGCAGTGTCACTGGCCCTCATGTGGGATCCAAACTGGGGCTGCTGGCATCCCAAGCCAGTGCTTAACCACTGCGCCACTCGGCCGGCCCAAAACAAATACTTTTGAGTGCAAAGGGCCACCTCATTGCAAGTCCAGTGTAGAGGCTGCTTGGCTTAGTTGGCTCTGAAGAGTTTGCTTTGGTACACCATAGTTTTGGCACTAGTGTAGGATTTCCTTTATCATTTACAGATTTCTATAGTGAATATCCTCAGTGCTTCTGGGGAATGTTTGCAATTCTGAGAAGCAACCAAGTGCCAATCAATAGGCAATATGGTTTGAGGCTTAAAAACAAACAAACAAAAAAATGTGAAACCGTAAAGCAAAGATCAAAACTGCAAATAACTGTCAGGCCCAGCAGATGAGGAAGAAAGCCAGGTATGAGTGCCCGATGATGCTGTGGAAATAGCATGGCCCACAGAGATCACCAGGCCTCTCAACCCAGCTAGCTCCAGCGGCTGCCTCTCTAGACAATTACTGCCATGTGGGATGCGTTATTGATATAGAAGAAAAAAACAAACAAAAAGAAAACCTCTTGAAATTTTAGCATTGTACATTATTTTTCTATTCCTGCCTAAAAAATTACCAGAAATTTAGTTTTCTAAGGCTGCCATAACAAATTACCACAAACTCGGAGACTTAAAACAACAGAAATTTATTCTCTCACAGTTCTCTGGAGGCCAAGCCCAGAATGAAGGTGTCAGCAGGGTTGGTTTGCTTCCCAGATTCTGAGGGTGAAACCATCCAATGACTACCTCCTAACATCAGGTGACAGCCAGCACCCTTTGGCGCTCCTTGACATGTGGACTGTACAACTCCAGTCTCTGTCTCCATCATCCCCTGGCTGCCTTCTTTCTGTCTCTCTGTGTTTTCACCTTTTTTGCCCACCCTCATCCACGATGATCTCATCTCAAGATCTTTACCTTAATTAAATCTGCAAAGACACTGTTAATGTTTCCAAAAGAGATCGAATTGTGACATTCCTGTGAACATATCTTTTGGTGGCCACAGTTCAGCCCATTATACTTGGCAGTGTAAAACAATACAAATTTAGTATGCCACAGTTTCTGTGGGTCAGGAATCCCATGTGGGCTAGCTGAGTCTTCTGCTCAGTATCTCAGGGTGAAATCAAGGTGTCAGTTGGGGCAGCACACTAAAGTGAGGCTCTGGGTCCTCTTCCAAGGTCACTGCTTATTGGCTGAATTCAGTTTCTTGAGAGTGTGTACTGAGGCCCACTGCTTGCTGGCTGTCTGCCAAGGGTGCTCTCAGCTGCTAGAGACTGCCTGACAGTCTCTGCCACATGGCATTCCCAGAACATGGCAGCATCTTCCTTCAAGGCCAACAGGAGAACATTTGCTGCAACTTTGAACCTGTCTGACATTGTCTGTCTCTGACCTCTAGACTGAGATTTAAAGGGCCTGCTTCATTAGCTCAAGCTCACCCAGGTTAATTTCCTTTTTGATTAACTCATAGTCAACTGATTAAGGACCTTAATTACATCTTTGCCATATAACATAACCTAATCCCACAAGTGATATCCCATCATAGTCACAAGCCCCTTCACCTCAAGGTGGAATTGTACAGGCCTGTCCACCAAAGGCAGACCTCTTGAGGTCCATCTTAGAAATCTGCCTTCTGAAATGGGATCTCCAAATATAAGGCAAAAAAAATGCGTGCCTCATTTGCTCTGAGATTCCCAAAGACATGGGTTGTCTAATCTGGCTCTGAAAATAGATCAGAAAGAGTAAAAACTATTTCAAAAAAAAATGGTAGCATTGTAGAAAGAATGTAGCTAGACCTCCAATGGAATAAGTATAAAGAGAACACCAATTTTGGATGCTGGTTTATTTGAAAATGAATTAGAGTACTTTAAACATGTTTTGGTACAGTCTGCTATGGAATATTACGATATGCCATATGTTCATGATACATTTTTGGGTGAAAAGCTAGCTGGAGGCACTGTACTGTATGATCCCATTTTGACACACACATACCCACAAAAAAAAATCGCAGCCATGCATGTGTCTATATGGTATGTGTGCACATGTGCATGCATGAGCTTACGGGTATGTAAAGAGAAAAAAGGACTGGAAAGATACATGTTAACTCGCTAACAGTGACTAGCCCTAGTGTAGATTCTATGGTGATGAAGACACTGCAGTTTATATACCTTGGTATTGTTTCAGATGTCTGTGGTGAACAAAAGTGGTTTGGTAAATTTAAAAGACAATTTTAAAATCAGTTTTCTTAATTTATGAAGCCTCTAGCCACTATGGCGCAGATGCAGAAGAGTGGTATTGATGAGTCAAAAAGGATTGAGAGCAATACCAAGACAGCCACTAACCTCAAGTGGCTGCCCTGGGCTCCATTTTTCTTTCCGCCACTCTATCCATTACCAAGACTTTCCCTCTTATATTGAGGAGATTTTTCAAAATTTGTGTCTGTCTTCTATCTGTAAAAACAAACAAGAATAAGAAAGAAAATGGAAGAAGGGAGGGAACAAAGAAGCAAAGACAGGAGGGAGGAAGGAAGGGGAAAAGGGAAAGAGAAAAGAAAGGGAGAAAAAGAAAAACGCTATATGTACTACACTCACTGGACGTGGGATGCCCTGAGGCCAATAGATGTAGAATTACTCAACCCTTTATGAAAACGTCTTTCATTGTTGGGGGAGGTAGTGGTAGTGGTGGAAACCTGCTTGGCCACTGGCACCTTCTCCCTAGAGTGGCCCATAATCCTTGGAACACAATAGAGGGTTATAAATGGTGAAAACTCTCAAGACCTGAGAAACGTGATGGGTCATTGAACATTATTTGAAAAATAATGGCCTTTAAGTTACAACTATATATTAGGACTTAATAACTAACTGCAACCTCACCAATCACCATGACTTTTATCGACAAACATCTTAAATAGAAAATCAATTTTCTTGTTCAAGGTGGAGAGTTTGTTTAATTAGAATCAGCATTTAATAAGGAATAAACATTAACATCTTTCACAAGACCATCATTTTTTTAAAAGCCAAGCCAAATCGGTTGATTAAATGCATTTCCTTTCCAAAGGAAAACAATCAGAAGAGGGACATCTTTGTCAGGAAGCACCTTGAAGCTGAGGACCGTTCTGCATAGGGTAGAAAGAGGGTCTCTGTGTCTAGGGCTGGGCCCTTGACAAGGCCCATATTTGAGGCCTTGGCTTTGCCCCACAGGCATGCTCTGTGGCACCACAGCACACAGCATTCCTCACCCCAACCCGCAGAAACACAGAGGCAAATAATGCGGCCAGAGGAGTGTCTCCGGAGTTCATATTTGCCCTTTGAATATAAATGAAATTGGCAAATATTTTAAGAGGGATAAATTCTTAACTTAGGAGCTGGAGAGAAAAGGCAAACCAGATCCTGTGAAGGTATTTACAGAGTGGGCAAGTTTTCATAGAGCTCTGGGTCAGACACCAAGAATACAGAGAGAATGGCTTTTCCCCTTGGAGGACCCTTGGAGGGCACAGAAAGTGAGGGGACTCTGAAAGATGGAGGGGCCATTTACTGGTTACTCTGGAGCGTTCCCTGCAGAGGGGCCTGTTTGTCACTGCAGCTATGTTACCTCTGATGTTGGGTTTATTTAAAGTCCTGAACCCATCAGGGAAGTTCCCAGAAGCTCTGGGATGAATATATTCCATTAGGCACTTTATAAGGAAGCCTTGGCTAAAACAAATCTGAGCCACCAGCATTGTAAAGAAAAGGCCAAGGTCATGCAAGCACAAGCAAAAATTAGCATAGGCAAGAAGCATAAAGGTTTTGTTTACAGAACACAATGTGGAACAACAATTCCTCATTTTTGTGACTGATAGGACCCATTTGATTATATGCATATCACCATGAGCCAAATTAACCATACATTTTCCAGTTCCTTATATCTCTTGGCTGTGTGCAGCCCATCTGAAAGACAGCAAGTTAATTTATCTATCCTTTCATTGCCAAGTGTGATTAATTGATGTAATATGTCAATTCCCTTCATGCAAATGTTAAAAATGCATCTTCATTTATATCCATATATATTGTAGATAAATGCTTTCAGAAAAGATGATCTAACCGGGGCAGCCATGGGCAGTATCTTCTCCACAGTTCTATTTAGGAGACATTTATTGCACTTATTACTCAAAAGACACTGCTTTGTGCCATGGGAGAAATTAGGTAAAATCTTTTTTGCTCTCACAGAGTTTAAAATCTAGAAGAAATTATTGGCTTAGCCTCCTCCAAATCTGTCATCCGCATCCTCCTGTCTTCCTGACCTCAGTAGATGGAGCTACTGTCTCCTGTTACTAAATCCCCAAATGTAGGAGTCATCCTTTTTTCCCTCTTCTCCAGTCCCCAATTCATATCATCAGCACATTTTATAGAGTCTATTTCCAAAATATGAGGTGTGATCAAAACATTTGGTGAATGTTAAAATAAAAAATAATTACAGTAAAAGACACATTGCCATTATTCCCCCTCAAAATACTCCCCCTTACTTTGAACACACTTATCCCATCATTCTTGCCATTTTCTGAAGCAGTTCTGGAAGTCCTCTTTTGTGAGTGTCTTTAGTTGCACTGTCATGGCTGCCTCCATGTCCTGAATTGACTCAAAACATTTGCCTTTCATGGTCATTTTGACTTTGGGGAAGAGCCAGAAGTCGCAAGGTGGCAGATCTGGTGAATAAGGTGGGTGAGGGCACACCATAATGTTTTTATTTGACATAAATTACTGTACCAGAAATGATGTGTGTGACACAGAGTGTTGTCATGATGGAGGATGATTCACAGCACACTTTAAAAACACACCTTCCTTCAACCGTAGCTCACCAACTGACTGCACTGGACAAGTTGGAACTTGTCACACACTGTTACTGAGGTTCAATGCTCTGCTTCCCTTATTGAAGATCCCTGCCTTTCCATTAGATGGCACTCGGCAACAACATTCATCGTAGTTTTTGATCACACCTCTTGTATCAGAAATCTCATTATCTTCTGTGCCACTACTCATTTCTTATCTATTGCTAAAAGCAAATTACCCCAAAACTTTAGTTACATAAAACAACCATTTTTATGGTCAATAATATTGTAATAAAACTATGGTGTTAGATGGGTACTAGATTTATCGGAGTGATAGATGGGAGGGGAATGGGGAACAGGGTGAAAAAGATGAAGAGATTAAGTACAAACTGGTAGTTACAAAATGCTCATGAGGATGTAAAGTAAAGCATAGGAAATATAGTCAATGATATGGTAATAACTATGTATAGTGCCAGGTCAGTACTAGACTAGTCAGGGGGATCACTTCTTAAATTATATAAATTCTAACTACTGTGCTGTACACCTGAAATTAATATAAAGGAATATTGAATGTCAACTATAATTGAAAAATTAAAACTGTGGAGAAAAGATGAAAGGCAATAAGTGGTCCAAACTTCCAGGTACAAAACAAGTCATGGGAATGTGACATACACCATAGGGAATATAGTCAATAATATTATGATAACAGTACGGTGTCAGATGGTTGCTGGACTTATGGTAATCACTTCTTTAGGTACAAGTGTGTAAATGTTGAACAACAATAGGATTTGAGCAGGGCACAATGGGGGCAGGCTGGAGGCTAAAGCCATCTGAAGGGACATCCACTCGCAGGTCCAGTGGTTAATGCTGGCTGGGTTTTGTACACCTTTCCCTCTGTTTGAAATGTTCTTTCTCTACTCTTTCCATAGCTGCATTCTTCTGATGCTTTCCTCTCATCTTAAACTTCACCTCAGGAAGGCCTGCCCTGACCACCTATAATGGTTAATTTTGTGTCAGCGTGGCTGGATCACAAGATGTCCAGATATTTGACTAAACTATATTTCCGGGTGTGTCTGTGACACTGTCTCTGGATGACAATGGCATTTGAATAGGTAGACTTAGTAAGACAAATTACCCTCCTCAATGTGGGAATGTATCATCCACATCATCGAGAGCCTGAATGGAACAAAAGGTGAAGGAAGGAAGAATCCACCTATTTCTTCAGTCTGCATGCCTGACTGAACTGATTGAGCGGGGACCTGGGTCTTCTACTGCCCTTCAACTGAGACTTACTACATCAGTTCCCCTGGTTCTCAGACTTACACACTCAGACTCCACCTCACCTCTGACTTTCCTAGGTCTCCAACTTCCAAAGAGCAGAGAGTAGAACTCCTCAGCCTGCGTAATACTGTGTCCCAGGTTCTCATTCTAAATCTCAGTATGTCTCTGTCTCTCGCTTTCTCCTTTTTCCTTCTGTTTCTCTAGAGAACCTTGACTAGTATACCCCTATCTAAAGTACCTTGGTATCTGTAATGGTTTAAAGCACCCCTTTGTTTGGGGGTTTTTTAATAGCATTTCTTACAGTATATAATTCTTTATTTATGTGTGTTTTTTTTCCTTCTCTCTTGTCCTTCCTTTCTCTCTCTATTTTTTGCTCTGTCCCTCCCATTGGAATATAAGATCCATAACGTTGTCCTCTGTCCTGTTCTAATACCAGCATTATTCCTGGGCTAAATGAGGCACTCAAGAAGTATCTTTCAAAAAAAATGTAGATATGTTATCTAACAATTATAGAAAAATCTAGAATGTGAAAGTTCTAAAGAAGTTCTAAGTGGGATGTATAACACTTAACCAGAAGGATCAGAGAAGGTTTCATGAGGCAGATTTAAGCTTTGTTTTGAAGTATGTGTGTAAGAAGAGGAGAAAGATATGATGGGGAAAGAGACTCAGATGGGTAAAGCAGAGAATATTGAGGAAAATTCCAAGAGGCAAGTGTAGACAAAAAATAGGGTGCTTAAAAAAGAAGAGGAAAGGAATGAAGAGGTAATGTGGAGCCATATAACAAAAGGCCTTCTATGCTGTGTTTAGGAATCTTGACATTATTCCCCAAAAATAAGGTCTTATTTAATGGTTTTCAGCAGAGATTGAGACATGAAGGGAATTGTATCAACAGACTGTCTCAGCCAACAGTATATACTTTAAAGGGATGAAATTGATTAAATGATGTGTAATTTTTTTCCTAAATATGTTAGCTGCAAAGTACTAAATTGTCTTACAGAACTGTTAGCTAAAATCAAATCCAAAACCAGAGGCAATTATTCTACCCTACAAACTAGAAATATTACACCATTTCTATGTTTTGGAAGCATAAAGACCAGGGATAGTCCCATGAAGAACCTTATTTTCCCTGAAATTCATTTCCTCCTCCATAACATGGGTGGGATTGGGTTCTAAATGTAAACATTATGATTTGTGAGCATTTTTCTTAGACAATAGCATAATTTGCCTAAATGAAGCATGAGTTGTAGAAAATTATTTACCTCTACTTTAAGGTTTTAGGACCTAACTGGAGGAAAACACATTGTGGTTAAAATAAAGGAAATGCTGACCACTATTTTAAATAATTGTTTAATTTAAGGGAAATAATCTCCATGTACAGAAACCATTCATCTGTGAGTTTCCAAGTCCATGAATAGCAATTTGTTGTGTCCCATTTTGATTAAGCTGTCTCAAGAAATGCAGATAGCACTTTTCCCCAAAAGGGACATGTACATTTTCTCTATTGGTGTCAGGCGGGTACTATTGCAGTTTCCAAGGTAAAAGCCATCTCACCTTTGTGAAATCTGTGTAGCTGATGGTTGGAGACCTGAAGGCTTGGAGCAATAATGGCAATGCCAAAGCTATAGATCATCTCAACCAGGAAGGTTTTGTCCCATAGTGCTCTTTTCTGAGGACAGACATAAATCCAAGATGAAAATAGCTACTCCAGTACAGACACAATATTACACTTGTAATAGCAGTCCATGAAAACAAAACAAAACAAAACAAAACAAAACACTTTTATTGATCTCTAAATATTTAGACTATTCCTGTTTATTACCACTTTTGGAAGGATATTTTTAGTTTCGTCTTCCTATTGACCCTCATTATAGCTGTTGCTGCACTTGCTTTCACCCATAACTAAACTCATAGCATCATAAAATGATTATTTTGATTGAGAAAATAATTTTTGTAATTCCTCCTGAGAGGGTCCTTTCTCTGTCTCTTTTATGACTAGATTATTGAGAAAATAAATTTGCTTCTGAATGCCCCACATTCTGATCAACAAGGCATTCACTTGCTGGTGGTTGGTTTGATAAAGATCTTTTAGAAACAGAGGAGAAAACCTGATTAAGTTAGCTACATGGCACTTAAATTTGAATATAAAAACTTCCTAAGAATGTGTTGAGTTTAACAAAATGCCTTTATTACTTAAAAAAAATTCACAAAACCTGGAGTATAATATATTCTAGTGGGAGGCCTTGGATTTGGCAGTAAGGACTAATAATTATGGTAGATTTTGGAACCTAGTTGCTGACAGCATGGCTCTGGGTAAAGCTTCTCTGCGAGCACAGATCTCTGTTGACATATGGGAAGCTCATTCTCATAGCTCTCTGCCCCCATGGCACCCCACACATCGCTATTATGGCACTATTATAGCACATTGTTTTATAACTGTTTATTTGTCCATCTTCCCTACTAGACCATAAACTCTTTAAAGCTGGATTTTTTCCCCACTTTTTATTTTATTCATCTCTGTAGTCCTAGTAACAAGCATAATTCTAATGCGTAGGAAAAAAAAATGTTATATACTTATTGTGTGTATGTGTTTTGTTTTGTTTTCTAAATAATCAGGGACAGTTGTCTTTAAATCTATAGACTAAACTGCTTTTTCTAGGTGAGATCAGTACATCTTTAGTCATTACTCACCTTACTAGGGATCTGATAAAATAGGATCCAGGTCAAATTCTTTTGCCCTCCGAGTTAATTAAATTTACGTGTATTTTTATCCTCGCCAATCCTTGCCAATCTTTTCAAGCAGTTCCCCAGAATACAATAAACTCTGTATTCATTCAGTGGGTTTTCTTATTCTATAGGTTTACTGATAACCCCTTAAGAGATTAATCTGTTTCCCCCTTCCTAAAATATGAAATAAAGTTCTCAGGTGCATCAACTAAAGTAAAAAGTAAGTAAGAAACACCAGTGCACCCACCATGCAGTTTATCAAATATTAACATTGTTACATTGATTTCTCATAATTTTTAAGAATGTAAACATCATCTATATAATTGGGAGTCTTCATGTATCTCTCCTAGTGACTTCTCTCCCTCCCTAACATCTGATAGATGTTTTTATATCTTTCCCATATACTTTACTCCATAAGTACTATGGATTAGTACTTTGCAGACTTAAATCTTCATATAAAGATATAAGATGTTATATGTATTTATTTAATTCACATTTATTGCCCATTTATTTAATTTACTTATTTAGTTAACATGTCTTGACCTTCTACTATGGGCCAAGCAAAGTGCTGAAGATACAGCAGCGAACACCACCAGTAAACTGCATTCATGGCACATTCAAAATGATTTAGACAGGAAATGAATAAGTAAATATGCAAACATCTAATATGTCTAAACTAGTGATACTATAAAGAAAAATCAAGTACATAAAAAGGAAGTACATTATACTGGGTGTGTGGGGTGATCCAATGATTGTTTTTTTTTTCAATTTTTAATGAAAAAACTCTAATGATAAGGAGATATTGGTGCACAACCTGAAGGCCTTGAGAGTGTGAACCCAGAAGACAAAAGGGCTGAACTATACAATTCCAGGCAGAGAAAGCACATCAAGTGCAAAGGCCCTGAGGTGGAAAATTTCCTGGGATGGTTGAAAAACCATAGAGATATTTTATTTGAAGCAGGGAGCCACATCATGAAGGGGTTTGCAGCCATTGAAAGGATATGGCTTTTACTCTGAGTGAAGAAAACAGCCTTTGAAGGATTTTGAAGAGAAGTCATGTTCTAATACTTACGTTAACATTGTATTAGTTTGGCTGACATATGACCACAGAGGAGCAGTGGCGAAAGTAGGGAGACCAGCTAGGAGGACATTTCTACTGAGTAATTCAAGCTGAAATGTAGGTAGCTGATGAGAAGTAGTCATATTCTGGATATATTTTAAAAGAAGAGCTGATAAAATTGTGGGATGGCTAGATACGAAGTTTGAAAAACAAAGGAGTCATACAGAAAACATCGAGAACCATATGATTTCACTGATACATGGAATATAAAACTGAAAACAACAAAGGAACAAGACAAAGAAATGAAGAAACAAAACCTCACAGACACAGACAATAGTTTAGTGGTTACCAGAGGGTAAGTGGGGAGGGGATGGTAGATGAGGGTAAACAGGCTGAAATATATGGTGATGGAAGGAGAGTTGACTGGGTGGTGAACACACAATGTGATATATAGATGATGTATTACAGAATTGCATACCTGAAACCTTGTACCTTTACTAACCATTGTCATCTGAATAAACTTGAATTAAAAAAAAAAAAGGAAAAAGAAAAAGAAAGGAGTCAAGAATTCCTCCAAGTTTGGGACCCTACACAATTGTAATGAGGGTGTTTTCTTTAACTGAGATGGGGAGGCTGTGAAGAAAATTATCACTTTTTATAGCTGTTATATTTGCATACCTATAAAAATCAAGATAACCAATGGAAAACTGATACAAACAAGACAACTCCATCATGTGATATAGCACAAAATCAGTATATTTAAAAAGCAGATTTCATATACTACCAATGAACTATTTGGAGCTATTATGAAAAAAGACTCATTTTTCAAGAGCAATATAAAAATAAAATACCTAGGAATAAAAGGATGCATGCAAGATTATATGAAAGAAACTTGGCAGAACAGTATGAAAGAAATGTTGTTCAAATGAGTAACATAGATGCTCCTGAGCTGGGAACTCAGTGTCACAAAGATGTCAATTTTATGCAGGTTAATTTATAAATGTAATGAGTTCCCAATAAAAATACCAATGGGATTTTTGAATCACTAGAAAAACAGATGCTATACTCATTTGGAAAAATAAACAAGACTAGCAAAGAAATTCTGAAAAAGAAGGTCAATGATGGAGGGATTAACCTTATTAGATATTAAAACTTTTTATTTAAAGCCTCAACCTGGCAATTAAAACAATGCGATACTGGTTCATAAGTAGACAAAGAGACCAACAGATAAGAATAAAGAAATCTAAAATTGCCTAAAGTTGTCATATAAAGGTAGACTATTTGACAAATGAAATAGCCTAGTATTCATCTGAAAAAATAAAATAAAATTGGATTCATACTTACACCATGTTCTAAGGATAAGTTCCAAAGGATCTAGATATTCAAAGGTCTTAAATAACAAGTCAGTAAAAGCACTAGAAGAAAGTGTAGGAAAAAAAAATGTTTTATAAGCTGATATGGAGCCAGTTCTTCTAACCAAGACACAATAAGACATAAAATCAACAAATAACAAAGCAAAAGGAAACTTCTGCATGGCAGAAAAAAAAATAATAAACAAAGTTTAATGCGAAATGACAAAAAGGGAAACTATTTTACAGAAAAAATAACTTATAGCTCCAATATTTAAAGAACTAGAAATTGATCAGAGCACTAACCTGACTAAAAAACATGACAAAGGATAAAAAAAGACAGTTCAAAAAATATATACATAAAGTTTTCAACCTGTGAAAAGGCGTTCAACTTTGTTTCATTAGTGAAACACAAGTTAAATCTAGTTACCATTTTCTACCTGTAAGAATGAGGAAAAAAATGAATACTTTGATCATAGAATTGATGAGAAAGACTGTGGAGGAGCAGATTTGGAGCATGCATTGTTTGGAGAAGTTTAAATTAGCACAACTCCTATAACAATAAATTTGGCAATATGTATAAAAATTAAATGCCTTTTTGCTTTCACCTAGGAGGTCCACTTCTAGAAATTCATCCATGGATGTTTACACACATGCAAAATAACATACATAAGGTCATTTATTACAGTTTTTTTTGTAAATGCAAAAGTATGGAAAGAATCAAAATGTTCATCTGTAGGAAAGTGTAAAATAAATTATGTGGTATCTCCATTCAAGCAAATACTAGACTCATAAAAAATAATTGAAAAGCTGCTATGTGCTGATATGAAATAGCCTCTAAGATATATCAGGTGAAAAGGAATTCTACAGCCGAGTCAGTGTAAATAAATTTGCATTTGCTGGTGTATGCACAAATACTCTAAATAATACACAAGAAATGGTAACAATTGGGAGAGAGGAGTAGAAATTGTGTGCAAGAAAGACTTGGGTGAAGAAAGAATTTTCACTATATATTAAAATATTTATTTTTAAAAAATTTTTGAAACATGACTATATTAATCTATTTAAAATATAAAATTGATAAAAAGAAACAGGAAAAAATGAACTTGTGGATAAAACTTTGAGGCATCTATTATAGAAATAAGAGACTTTAGAAAGATTAAGACAGGGAACAGGGAAAGAGTAATTGGAAAAATCAAGTATAGTCAACCCTTTCAAAAAGTCCTGCTTGCTAGTAAAGAGCAGAAAATGGGATGGTAGCTGGAATGGAAGATAGGAGAAGATATGGCAAGTTGTATGCATGTGGAAATAATCCAGTAGAAATGGAAATTTTGTTTATGCAGGAAAGAGAAAATTCTTAGAATGGTGTGTTTGAATAGGTGAGATGAGATAAGATCTAATGCACAAATTGTCATTAACACTGTTTTGATATTTATCTATGTTGATGAATGTAGCTCCTGTTCATTCATTCCAATTCCCCTACTGAAAGATATTAATATTTAGGTTGCTTCCACTTATTTACTATTACAAATAATATTGTTAAAAACAGTCTTGTGCGTGTCTTTTAGAGCATCCATATGTAAATCCCCCTTGGGTTTATATTTTAGGAGTGCAGTTGCTGGATTATCTAGAAGGAGCATTATCAATGTACCTTGATAATGGCAAGTTACTCTCCACATTGGTTGTAGCAATTTACTTTCTTACCAGCATTTTTCCTTTCCCTGACTACTGATGTTGAAATTTTTTTCATATGCTCATCTACCATTTGTATATCTTCTTTGTTAAAATATCTGTTGAAGTCTTTTTGCCTTTATTTTATTCAGTTGTCTATATTAGATTGTAATCATTATTTATGTAGTCAGATAGATATACTTTCTCCCAGTCTATGTTTACGTTCTGATTTTCTTAATGGTTCTTTCGATAGCAAAAGTTTTAAATTTTTATAAAGTAAAATTTATAAATGTTGATAAATCTACCCCTACATTGCAAAGTATCTCTAGAATTTTCTTCTAGAAATTTTATAGTTTTCATCTTTTCGTGCATGTCTGCAAGTCATTATAAGTTGATTTTGAGGTTGAGACAGTTACGATAGGAAGTCATCCTTCAATCAGTCTCTCTCCAAGGTGCAACATGGGGAATCTAATTATCTTAAACTTTGAGTTATCTAATAGACAAAAAACATACAGAAAATAACCAGCTACATAAACCTGGTCCAGAATAATTAAAATTAATCATATTAGCTAACGCAATTATTATCACTGTTGCATTTTCTTAATGACATCACACCAAAATCTTGTTATCTCCTAAAGTCCAGTTCAGATGCTACTTGCACCATGACTTTTTCTTTGATCAAAAAATTTGAGAAGAAATCATACCTCCCTCTAAACTCCCAGCTCACTTTATCCCTATGCTTCTTCAGACACATCCTTTTCTACCTTACAGTGACGTTATTTGATATTTGTTTTATTTCCCTATGAAAGAAAAGCTCCTTGAGGGCAGGACCCTTGCATTATTTATTTTGTAACCTTCAGGACCTGTCAGAGGATATAGTTTGTCACGTTTTGTTGGATGGCTGGATATAATGGTACTTGATATTCTGTGGATGACAACAGCTGGTATTTGGGAAAAGAAATCTGCATTTCATTCTGGATTTCACAATTCAACTTCTCTTACTTACATTCTTTAAATAAGAAAATAATTTACTTTATCAACCACAGAGATTAACATGTAAGTATTTAGAGCAAGTTGCTTATGGTTAATATTTAGAAATGAAAATGACTGTATAGCCATGTGAAGTCAGCTTTTATAGCATATGCAGCTTTAAGTTCCCTCCCCACCCTACACACAGATCCTTAAACATCATGGTAGTCAATAGCAACCAATTAATGAACACTTGCTTTCAACCAAGCTCTGTTCTAAATACTCTATGCATATTATCGTCCCTTCAGTCTTCACAATAATCTTATGAAGTAAATGGTATAACTCTCCCCTTTATTCCTGAGAAAATGGATGCTTAAAGAGATTAAATGGTAAGTCCACAGTCATATAACCAGTTAGTGGTAGACGTGGGATTTGAACTCAGGCCACCTAACTCCAGAGCCTGTACTCTTATCCATTTTCCAAGAGGCTCTCCTATCACTGTCATGTGACTACATGGCAATCACACATACTACAGTTAAGCCTGATGGGCCGTTATTCTGTTATTTTAGTTTGGTCCCATAGTATTTTAAATATGTGCTACATATATTTGGCCCTGTGGAAACAGTTTCTTCTTCTTAATAAAATTTAATTTAATTATTGAGGTACACTTCAGTTATGTTACCTTCTATATTAAAAAATATGTAACAAGAATTTTTTTATAAAATAAGTCCTATAACGTGACATGTTTTTCTGTGTTCAACTCCTTTCCTGAAACAATCCTGCTACCTTCATGATGGACGTTGCGTTTAAAGTTAGTCTTATCAGGGCCTCCCCAGAACTAAAGACTATTTTTCTTTGTGCCTCAGACATAAGGTTTTGCTCGGGGTGCTGAAAGAGAGGAGTTTGCTATGTCAAACTGTGGGTTACAGTGAGCTGTCAAATATGTTTACTAGAAAAACTATTTAGTGTCTTCTTCATCACACCTGTGGATCTGAGGGCGAGGGGCAAGGGAAACATCATCTCAAATCAGATACCCCAAGTTTAACAGAAGACATATTTTCTTAATGAAAAAAAAAGTGTGTATGGGGGTGGGGGGGGCAGACCGCATGCTTTTTTTTTATTGCTAAAGGCATTTGAATAACTTGAGAAATTTTACATATCTATCATCCAATTGGAGTATATCCCCAAAAAAAGTCCAGTTTAAGGAGAATATACAACAGTTGCCTTTGTGGGGTGTCTGCTCTGTATGGATTTTGGGTGCTCCCATATGTGCCTAGTGGCACATGCTTACACCTTGTGCAATAAATAAGTTGCCTGTATCATTGATTTTGATATTACCCAGCTCTTTGAGAATATCACCCAGATGTAATGCCTGATTTTTACGAAGAAAGATGTTGAATCATGAGAACAATGTTTGCAGCTGCATCTAATGGGGGCTATGAGAGCAGTTAGAGCCAGTTGCATTTCACAAGACTCAACAGGCTACATAAGACACAACAGATTCGTGCTCAGGTCTCAGTGGGACTTTCGCCATATCTCATAGAACATATAGTGTGTGGTTCCATAGCAGCACAGAATGTCAGGGCAAGGACAATTGAATCACAATAAATGACTTTAATCATAGAAAATCCAGGGATCCCATTTTATATGTAAATAAGCAGTGGGAGAGTTGAATGTTTGACCATATTGTCGTGAATAGAACATGACTAGACTGTGACATTATTATAATTTGTTTCTAACTTGGGTCCAGCAATTTAGAAAAGTATATATAGGTGATACTTTCTTGGCAATTAATTGACTATCACTTTCTCTGGAGACTTTTCAGACGAGATCGGGCGTGTTCAGGGTGGCATGGCCGTAGACTTTTCTGGAGACTTTTCAAATGGATGTCTCTAGGAAACATGTGACTTTTTTTTTTCCCTATTAAACTCCATAGTTATTAGCCTGGGTTATTTGATTGTTGGCCCCACCTTTCATCTCAAATCATTAAGTATTTGGTTTCATGCTGACCAGACCAACACCACTGTTATGAATTGACAATGAATTGTATCAAGAGAATGGACAAAAGAAAGCATAAATTTAAAGTCCAAATTCCTGATGAGTTTAAATAAATTTATTTTTAAGCCATAAAGATAGTTATTATAGTTAAAGATAATTATTATAGACTAACTAGAAACTATTTAGAAGTGTTTAAAAGAAAATAAAAACACCCATAAATCAGAATAGATGTTCCTTATATTTTAGTATATTGCCTTTTTTCTTATTTTTTATTTAATTTATTGGAGTGACATTGATTAATAAAATTATATAGGTTTCAAATGTACAATTCTATAATACATTATCTATACATTACATTGTGTGCTCACCACCAAGTCAAATGTCTTTCTGTCACCATATATTTTACCCCTTTGCCCTCTTCTACATATATAATTAAAAGTCTTTTGCGTATTTTAAAATATTTTTACACAACCAAAATCAAATAGCTTATTCAGTATTATGTCATTTAAATAATTTAAAATAGTGATGTATAAACCAGAACTTCTTCATGAATATCATCTATAATTATAAGGTATTATTTTACTCTATGGATGTACTATGATTTGTTCAATCAGTTTCCTTTTGGAGGGTGTTCATTTTTTTTTTTCAGACTACTTTTAGTATTATCAGTTTATCAGGACATCAAAAAAAGGTTCTTTTGCGTGAATTTGCAGGAAAAACCTGAAAACAGAATCCAATTTTAGAAAGAGATTGCTCTTGTATTTGATAAAAAAACAACAACATTTAATAGATTCTTTGGTTTAAAAGGAAGGATAGGTCTCAGGCAAAGGTTAAAAGGAAGCTGTCAAAATTAAGGAATCTAAACTGCTTGGCGAAATACAGTAAGAGTGTATTTTAGCACCTACATTTTCCCTGGTATCTAGAGGTTATAAATGTCTGCTGGATCAGGCCTGGTGCCAGGACGCAGGCTGCAGCCCAGACCAGGACAGAGATTTTAATTACACTGTTTTGAGATGGTTCTGTTTCTTCCAGACGCGCTTGTTTAGAACAGCTTTCAGAAGAAAAGAATCCAAGAGGTTTTGATTTTTTCATTTTTTTTTAATCCAATGTCTAAATAGAAGGGGAAAAAAAACACACAAGGAAACAATATTCTTTTTTTGGAAACATTTTTTTTGGTCAAAATCTGTATGGTAATACAAGATAATGTAGACAGTTTTGTTTTAACAAGAACAATTGTCAAATATGTAGCAACTTTGAACATTCATACATCATTTCAGTTCCCTTGAGGCTTTTATAAGTTTTGATTGTTCAAAGATAAGAAAGATCTGGCTCAACTCTAGAGACACTTGGTGTTTTGTATTTTGTTTTGTGTCTGAATGATAGATGTGTGAACATGGGTGGTTACTACAAGTCCCTAATTATGCATTTGGACACATGAATGGGATTTAACAAATTGTCTTGCACAGGATGGGCAAATTCCCATGATGTCAATCCAGAAATTAAGTTTCCCATGGTGCCAGCTCATAACTGTCTGACCCACCTCTGCATACACAGAATCTGAGGTTACCCCATGGAAGAGAGGCAAACCTTGGTTTACTCTCCCAGTCCCTGTTGGTCTGTGAATTAGCACCAAAGGAAGTGATCCAAATAAGACTGGATATATCTAGATTTTTCTTTCTTAACATACATAATTCCACTAACCACTTCCAACCATCCTTCAACCTCTTCATTCCCTTGATATTCAGACCCCTCAAATGTCATTTACACAAGAGGAGCCTGCCTTCCTCATTTAAAAACAAATGTGCTTATTAATCTGTTTAAAGTCAGAAAGTTGAGGATCTCCAGGCTATGCTATCATGTTCTCTTTGCTTTTGCAGTCTGAATCAGGGAACATATGCCCCAAGTTTTTCTGCATAGAAGTAGTTTCTTCTAGCTTTTCATTACCCATTTTGTACAAAACTCAATAGTGATTGAAACTCTCTCTCAACTGTAATTAAAGATATATATATATATTGATATATATTGATATATATATATATATATATATATATATATATATAGTCATGGGATGTGGAGTACTGCTTAGGGAATATAGTCAATGATATAATTACAGCTATATAGGATGTCAGAGGGGTAGGTAGTAGAATGGGTGGGGTATTACTTTGTGAGTGGTGTAAATGTCTGTTACATTGCTTTGTACACCTGAAACTAGTAAATAAATAAATAGCGATTGAATCTCTCATGTAATTTATTCTCCAGCCCACCAGAGTTGACAGATCATATTTTCTTAGGCTGCCAAGTCTATCCTCACATCATTCTCTTCTAATTATAAATATATTTCTGGTAAAGATGAAGAGGATATCCACATTTCCAAAAGCAGGAAAAGTTGTACACATAGACGAGCAAGAAGTAGAATTACTTTTGGTACATGTTTTATTCTTCCAGAATCCCTCAAACAGAAAATATCTTATTCTCTCATTTGCATATTGTGTGTTCCAAATAATTTAATGTTTTGCCTCTGGTGTGCCAGGCCTTGTTGAAAGCCACCACTGAGTTATTCAATCTGATAAGAATGAAGACAACTATTAAGTTTCCTCCTTTAAGTTCCTCTGACATTCTTGTTTTGGGAGGAAGGAAAAGGAGACATCCAGGGGTTACAGGGATATTCCATGACCTAGAAAGATTGTCAGCGTTAGAAATGTGTGGTTCATGTGCGAGTACAGTAAATATGTTAGCTTCCAATTTGCTCACCTCACGCACCGTCCTGCCTCTGTCTCATGATCTTCAACACAATACTAGTGTTGCCAAGGAAATAAAAAGAATGAGAGGGGGAAAACCCCATACCCCGCAACAGCATAACAGCCTATGAGTCAATGGAGCCTGTTTGATCAGGTCTTTAATGACAGGCAGTGGCATAACCACCTGGGAGTCTGGGGCTTGACACAGACCTTTACAAGCTCAAACAACTCCACCTCTCATCTCGATTCAGATTGAAAGAATGGAAAAAAAAAATCGTAGATTTAAAAAACCGAATGTATCAAATGACAAAGTGACAGGTTGTGCCATCAGACACTGTGTCTAATCAGTATCCCATGAATGTCAGCTAAATAAATACAAAACTGTTGAGCTCGTGAAAGACCTTGAGAACAATTCATCTGGAGATAAGAGAAGCCTTTTCCAGAGACCACACTGAGTGGAGACCCTATGAGGATGGATGGCCAAATGATTGACATTGCTTCCGTTCTGGAGACAGGAGCCCATATGTAATTTAGAGAGGTCAAATGTTACAATAGTTACTGATCCACACCAAGAGAATCTGAGCCTGAATATCCTTACCTCTCCCCGATGTGTGTGTGAATACACCCTCTCCCGCCTACACACACACATATGTATACAAGGACTTGGCTTTTATTGTAATACTTCTCGGTGGAGAGCGGTGTCATTTTTTTTTTTTCAAATTCTCTGTTCAACCAACACACAGAACTTTTCAGAAGTATTGAAAGGTGAGGTTTTTGTGGTTCTTGTTTTATGCATATTTACATCAACAAAAGCAAGACCATTTTACATTCCTCTTGAGAGCTGAGAGTTGCAGTGTGTGCACTGGTTCGTGCTTAGTATCTCTTCCAGCGGTTCTATTTCAGTGCTGCCTGGAATCATGAGCCCAGAGACTCCTGAAAGCCAAAAGCTTGCTGTTGGCCTATAATTCATTTTCTTTTTTTTTTCCCTTCTATTTTACTTAAATATGCTTAAACTGGTGAATAGAACAAACTATTCTGTGTAAAAATCTAAGGACCTTTGACCCAGAGCTCTCCAGTTTATTTTTCCCTACCACCAGAAAGAAAAATAGAAACACTAAAACCAAAAATATTGTTAAACTAGCTCACACAAGCTTGTGTGGGTTTTCATTTTTTTGGTTTAAAGAAGACGACATGAACAGAAAAATCTCAAAATGCTACCTAAATTAGATCAAATCTCAGCAACTAACCTCAACAAGAGATTTAACTGGCCAGAGTGAATAAATAATATGGTCTGGCACTGGGAAGTAAATTCATCATTCATCCTTGAACAACAAAAAAAAATTTAGCAGTGTAATCATTTTACACTTGAACTTTCCAAAAATCATAAAACAACAATTTTAGCTTCCAAGATAATAAAATGAAAAATGGCATGCACAAGGAAAACCCAAATAATTATTTAGACAGAATTTCAGGTCTTTTTCATTACAAAAAAAAAAAAAAATTGGACTCACTCTTCACTGCTGTTCAGTGTGCTTGAGACTCAAACTACATTCCTTAGGAAGATGACTCAGAATCATTAAAATGCAGATCTAAAAGAGAAATTAGAGGTCAGCTAGTCCCTTCCTCTGCAGCTGTTCAGCAGTGGAGCCTGCAGAGGTAGCTGCACTAGGCTTCAATCCCCCTGACTCCTGGTCAAGGTCTCTCACCAGGGTCTTCACATGGTAATATCACAAACATTTCAGACTCTGATTTCAGAGAATAGTTCTAGTTTGGTTCATTCACATTAAATTTGGATGAGAGTCAATGCTATCTCTTCGTTACCAGCATTCCCAGACATTTTGGTCAAATCAATAAGGTTCAGCTATGGAGGAACAGAAGGAACTGCTGTCTTCATGGCTGATTTCCTTGTGTGCATCATGCTTTGGGGTCTTTGGTTTTCTCACCTCTCCTTTGACTGGATAACACCTGTACTTGGGTACTTCCTTCATCAAGCTTCCATGCCCTCATGCCTATAGGCATGGAGCTCCATCTCATATATCAATGTCAGTCCTTGACCTGGGTTCATCTGACATGCTTACTCAACATGGATGTCTTTAAGAATGCTATTGATGAGCAAGGTTACATTAAAAGAATATTTTTTTCAACTAGCCCAAATGCCCCATAGTTCAGTTGGTTCCTATTATAAATAAAGGAATTAAAATATATTTAAGAACTTGAATTTTCAAAATGTACAATATGAGAAATGAAATGTAGCACAGTAAGGAAAAAGCACAAAAGAATAAGGATACATAAATTATATCTTTGCTATTTTAAAATTTGCCTGTGAAGCATTGCAGTACCTTTGTTCCCCTCTTCCTCATTCAAAACATTTTCTATACTCATTCTGTACTCATTCCAATCTTAAATGTTCCCTGATAAATCTTCTTTTCTCATTTCTGTCTCTCTCGGTCTCTGCTTTCTTGCATGCTCCTTCTTTCATTACGTATCGACCTGCAAAAGTTCTCTGCCACATGGCACTGTCGTGGCTTATAAATTCTTCCTAAGACTTTCTGGTCAGGATTCTCAGGCTCCCCTCCAGACAAACAGAGAAGGCAGCTGGGTCTTCCGAATACCTGCCCCCACATGGCTGACATTCTCAACTTCCAGCAGGGTCAGCCGGTTACCAGGAAATGTTTCCCATCAGTTCTCCTCACTTCCCTCAATTCCTCCTGATGTTGTTTTTATAGACTAGCCAGATTTTCAGCTTTAGAAACATGTGTGACCTAAAGAAAAGCTGGGCCTGTGTTCAATTGCATATCCCATCCTTGCCCTGATTTCATGTCTCTCCTGACAACTCGACAACCATCCTCATTTCCTCTTTTCAAAAGAGCCTGATCAGTGCAACCCACGGCCCAGCTAGGGTCTGCCTGGGTGGCATGTCAGAGCTCATATCCACGTCCCAGAGAAGAGACAGCCACAGAATTCTCTGTCGAAGTTAAACGTTTCCTTTAGCTTCCCTGCAGGAAAAACTGTTATCCTATCCCATACCAGAAGATTCGGAGAAGTTTTTGGCTCTTCCCAAGGCAAATAAAAACTTTATAAAACATCCCTGCGGGGCAGTCTAAGCATTGCTGACTCCCCCACGCCACATTTCTTCAACTACTGTCAATCAGTGCCCAGGGAAGCCTGTTCTTTATAAGGAAAAGCAATGAATGAAAGAAGAGGAAAGGGCAGAATCTGAAACCTGCCAAAGAATGAAGACACTGTTTAGAATTTCTTAATAAGGAGAAATTAATGAAAGCAATTCACTGAGTGTTTTCTGTATGTCACCATTGATGAGGTTTTATGGGTGTGATATCATAATTTGGCTATCTCTGACCTGCCCCTCCTGGCCATTCTAAATTCTGCAGACGCTATGCAGACATCTTGCCAGCTAAGAGCTGACTGCCAAAGGCCTGCTTTATTTGGGCAGAAATCAAAGGCCCTGTGGGTTTAAGGAAAAGGCAGGCACAGTTACTTTCCCCATCTCCACACTGCTTGGCTGTGGCTAGAATCTGTTTGTAAATATAGCTGGAGTTTGAAGTAGCCTCCCCCTCAAAGACAAATGAATTTCTAAGCATGTTTGTACTTGCAAATGCATAGTGTTAAGCACTTCATGCCACCTTAATCCCTATTAAACTAATCTGAAGTCATGTCAAACCAGCCTTCCACAGTCAAATGGATTAGACAAGCCAATTGATCAAATATAGGAAAAGACTAAGTGCTTTTCCTGTCTGGCACCCATGCATTGAAAGCTTCGTTTTCACACCAATATTTGTTCTTTTCCATTCTTTTGGGCTTTAGCATATTCACAAATAAAATCAGTTCCTAGAGAATGTTGACTAAAAAAAAAACTAAGGCAGAGTCAGTAATTTATATATTTCTTCAATACATATTAGGAAAATAAAAATATAAAACCCTTAACTGAGTTTTAAAGAATTTTGACATCTCATGGAAAAAGAAAATATTGGAAAACGTTCAACTTAAAACAATTTGGCATCTATCTTTATATTTTCGTTTATTCTTGCTATGCAGGACAATGGAAATCTGCAGGGATTTGGCAAGGGTGGTTGTGATTGAATCCAAACAATACAATATTTTTACAGTAGTTCCTTTGTGTTTTTGTTTTGCCTTGACTATTTCCCTATATATTAATGCCAGCACTCAAAGGACAATAATAAACCATTTATTAGTTTCATAAACTACAAATGGCACTACCAATGATAGAAGGTATAAGTGTCAAAAGCAATATGTGCCTCACCACATCTCAAATTAAAATTATATATATATATGGCTTTTGCTCTTTTATTTAAAAGAATATTGTCCTCAATTCTGCCTCATATTAGCTCCTGCCACCTGATTTTTTTTTTCCTGGCCTCCAACCTTTAAACTGTCTGTCCTTCAGCCAGTTCAATCTGCTGACAAAATATTTAACTGCTGCATCACCACCTTCTCCCGAGTCCACTCATGAGGCTTCTACTGCCTTTCAGATTAAAACTGTATTTTGTGAGTAACTACATGTGGGTGTATATTCACTGCGGCCAATCCGATCCTCTAACTTATTTCTAACCCCCCTTTTTACCATCTGTCCTTCTTCTCTACACTCATTCTCAAAGGAAAGCTTCCATACATTATTATGGGTTTTGTTATTAACTTTCCAGAATGTAAGATCTTTGAAATGACTGGAAAACCAGGCAATATGGACAATCAACATTTTGGGGGAGGGAGGAAGGGAGAAAGTATCAACAATCAATAATTTAAAGAGCCAAAGAAAATGTTTTTTGAGACAGTTGTTAAATTCACAGATCTACCTCCCCCCTCCCAAAACAAACAAACCCATGAAATGGTTAAAGCACAAACCTTAAGTAAGGCAGGCGGCTAGTGACAGCTTTAACAGCGCTGCTGCTGACAAAGAAGCTGTTGAATAGCAGAACCTAGGAGGTGCTTGAAGAATACTGGTATTTTACATATTTTACATGCTGCGGGAAGCCCTGTTGAGGTGGCACTCCTCCGCATAGAAGTTTTATTATTTTTGCAAAAAGTTAAGAAGTTATTTGAAATCACTCCCATCGCTTCTGTGTGCAGACCAAGAAGATATTTCTGGGTAGCTGTGCCAGACATATTTGGCAGGGCAGGCTCTGGAAGAAAGCTGCGCCCTTCCAGTTTCACCATTTGTGCAGTAGTAGAAATAGCTACAGCTGGAGGACTTTGGGTGATGAAAACTCTGTACTTGAAAGCCTGATCCTGGAACAATTATTGCCGGATACTTAGACTTCTCGGCCGTGGACCTATCAGACAGGCAAACATGGAAAGGGTGAGGGTAAATCTGGTTGCGACATACTTGATCAAAGACTCGGAAAAGGATGAGTGAACACCAGGACAAAGAAAGAAAACGTCTGGTTCAGAGCCTAGCAGATACCCCTCCCTTTGCCAGTCCCACCTAAGTGATTCAGAACACTCACATCTTGGTAAAGAGTGCTGCCTATTAACACGAGAATCGTGTATTTATCTCTTCATTATTTGAAGTTGTAATTAATTTTTAGTAAACCATGTAGGGTTCTTTCCATTATGCTGGTTCCATTTTCAACTTTTTGTTTTTATCACCCCTGTAAAGTCCAGCTTTAAATAGTCTCATTTGCTATGTTTAAAGAGGACGAGAGAGTAAAACTACTTGGATTCGCACTTCTGACTTTGATACTTACAATCTATTTGACCTTATAAAATAATTGATGCTTTGTAAGCCCCAGATTCCATAAAATTGAGATAATAATAGAATCCGCCTCATATGGTTGTTTGAAGAATAAGTGACATAAAACATGTAAAGTTCCAAGCATCATGCCTGGAACAAAAGTGAATGTTCATTCATTGATGTGACAAATATTTATTGAGTCTCTTCTACAAGCTAGATACTGGGCTAGGAACTCAGCCTGGAATAATGAACCAGACATGCCCTCTAACTTGACAGAGCCTGCTAATTAGAGATGGTAATTGTAGCTTTGGGGAGAAACGAAGTTTCCTAGTGAGAGAATCTGGCATGAGAAAAGACGTTACTTTTTTTGCACTATGAAGATCAAGAAGCCATTTGAAAAAGCTGGAACTGTAATTGGCATGACTTGGAGCATGAGACGGGGAGGGCCCGGTGGTCAGATGGGCGCCATGTTTTGTTTTATCCTCCATGGTCATGATCTTGAAATTCTTACTAATTTTGTCTTTGAACTTGTATTTGGAAAGTGAAGTCTCATAGGACAATGGAGCATACATGTGAGCATAAGAGACAGGTTCAATATATGTTTTGTCATTCCTTGCTGCTGCCTTCACATAGAATTCTCATGGACTGACAATGCGTAGGATTTAGTGAAACTCAAAGCAAGTACAGCCTAAACAGGTAATATCTTCAGCTGAGCCAGCTGACAGTCCTGATAGGCCACACTTTTTGTGGGAACCAGCATTTGCTTCAAGTGCAGAAGAGGACAGCTCCATTCTAACAAACATAACAAGCCAAGGAAACTTAAATCTTTTCTCACTTGTATTGCTTCCTTGTATTAGCCAGCTATTTAGGCTGAAAATGATGACATAGCAGGAAAGAGAAAGCTAACCCATGGTGCCTTTTCTTTTCAATCCTTCCTTACTCATACATAATCCAAAAGTAGAGTATTGGTAGAACATGATTGTATTACAAAGTGAGAAAACGATCATTTGAGTTTGTTTTCTGCATCATTTTCTACTGTTCTGGTAAATATAAAATACATATGCACATAAAAACCACAAGTAGCAGTTGTGCAATTTCAGTGATTCCACATGTGAGTTCAGTGTGCTTATGTTTCTCAAAACTGGCATTGCACAATATAAAAATGAACAGTAATATTCTTACTATTAGTGTTATTTTTTTCTTCATGTACAATAACATTACATAGTAAATAAAAAATGCCTTGACAAGTTGAGAGGGAGATTGTGGGGAAAAAGGAAAAATGGTACTTTCTTTTCTGCCATTGAACTAGGGACCCCAGGTTGAACTTATATAGATGTTCATATAGAACTTCTATAGAAGATGGGCACCAACTATTTGAAAATTATAAAGCGAATCTACAATTCAATAATTCAATGGAGTTTAGTGTGGAAAGGCCTAAAATTTAATGAATTAAATAAAGCACCTCCAGAATGGTTGAAAGAGAATGTATGCCATATTTGAGAAAAGTGGAAATGACAAATAATCAACTCACCTCCTTAGACAACTGACAGGTGAGAGATGTTGCATTAAAAAGCCAAGCCAAAATGTGCAGTAGTCTATACACATGCTAATAGCCTAAATAATAAAAGAGATGAGCCTAAATGCTTGGCAACAAGAGAAAACTTGGAAATTAATTGTCACTAAAGGCATGAATGCATGGGAGGACCCAGTTCAACATCGTGCTATTTATTGACAAACTAAAGGAAGACTAGGAAAGGTTATATGTATAGCACCTTTCTTATCTGGATCATTGGTGTTTTCCAGCATCTGAGGGTGTTTATTTCCATACACATGTGACTATCCCAAAATGTCCTCATTTTTTAAAGAAAATCTGTATCTACCTTTTCTGATGGAGATTGAATCACATAATTTATTTTAATAAGACAACAGAACTTTCTAGGGTTTTACAAGAGGAAGTCGGCTGGCTTATTCAGGCCAAGTGATTCACTTTTTATCCCAGCCTTATAACTTCTATGACCCTCTTTTAGGTTTAAATGCATATAGATATTTGCTGCAAGAATGGGCATTGTCAAATTATTTTATTTGCAATAAATAAATAGATGAATAAATACCTGAACAGTTGATCAATTAAACAAATATGGATTCATCCATACAATGGAATTCTACATCTTTATAAAAATGGTACAGTAGATCACAACAAAAGATGTAATAAGAATACTTAGTGATTTCAAATGACTTTATGCCATGTTGAATGAAAAGTGTAAAGTATGCAACATTATTTGTAGTATGACCCCATTTTTCTTAAATATACCATAGTTTCACTGGGAAAAAAAAAAAAAAAGAAAGACTATAAGTATATGCCTAAGTGATAACAGGGAATTGATTATCTCTCATGGAAAACTGTGGTTAATGCTTATTCCTTTTTCTGCTTTTATATATTTTCTAAATCATCTACCATAAACAATTTTTAGCTTTCTATTTTTTCTGAAAAACATCAAAAAATTATATTTTAAAAAGTCAACAAAAGGGCCTCGTTATAGTTACAAATGACTACATATCTCTCAGAGTTATTTACAAAAACTACTACTGCATATATTAAATACACAATGGCATGGGGCTTCCTGTGGAAGTTGCAAATTTGAATACCTATAGGAGCCAGACAAAGATAATAATTGATGAGTGAGGAGAATTGCAGAGAACAAGCCCTTTCAAAAAGCATTTGCATAGTAGCAGAATATGCCTTTCCAAAATATGCCATTTTGGCATAAGAATTATTTTAAGCTGTAGACAATTGAGAAGAAGCAGATACATAGAAAGCTCTCTGACGCCCCCTCCCCCCCCTTACTTGCCTGTAAGCAGGCTATAAACTCATAAAGAAGTCTCATCTACCTCTCTTATCAGGAAGGACAGACATTAATCATCAGCGATAATGCTAGACCCTTATTGGCCCAGAGACAGACAGTACCAGAGGAATTGACGTAACAAACTTGACCAACTAGCCCTTACCTTCCATTAGTTCCCTCATATATTTACCTTCTCAAAATCTGTCACCTTCTTTTTCCTTCATCTGTCACTTCTCTAAAAATTTGTTGTTCTTTAAGATGCTATGCAAGTCCAAGTTTTAACCACTCCTTTGAGTTACTCATCACTGAGTATGTACTCCCACGTGTATGTGTGATGCACTTGTTAATGAATTTCTGTTTGTGTTTCTGTTGTTAGTGTGTCTTTTGTCAGTCTAATTTATGGGCCCCAGCCAATGAATCTAAGATGCGTAGAGGAAAGTTTTTTTCCCTTACACCTTCAAATTCAAAAGTTGTTAAAACACTGAAGACTAAACAAAATGTCTCATTTATACTGCTAATTCTCTCATCTTCAAAAATGAGTCCTTGACCCACCTTTCCATATTTCTGCTCCTTTTGATTTCCTATAAAGAATTTCTATACTACTTGATCTAGCAAAACCACGTAACAAAGTTGTCCACTCTTTCTTGAAACATGTTTTTTTCCATGTCTTCATGAGTTTATCTTCTACCTCATCGACTATTACTGGTTCCATTACAGGTTTCTGCTGCTGTTCCCACCTGTACATAGGAGTGCCCCAGAACTCAGTCCTCACTCCTTCTTTAATGTTCTACCTCTTCTTGATGTTTTCCAGGGTCATGGATAGAAAACCTATCTGTACCCTGAAGACGATAAGAGTTCTATCTTCAGCCAATCCTTTTATCTGAACTCTAGTTTCTAATCAGATTGCCTATGTAACATCTCTCCTTGCCTATCTACTAAACATCTCCAGCTTACTATGTGCCAAACTAAGCTACTAACTTCGATGCGTTGGCGGTTAATAGCAATTCCATTATTCCAGTTGCCCAGACCAGTAAAATTTGGAGTAATCTATTTGTCTCACACTCTGTCCTCAATTCATCAGACAATTTTACTGTGTCTACCTTCAAGATATAGCAATTTTCTGATGATTTCCTACTATGTCTACTGCCACCACCCTGGTCCAAGCCACTATTGTCCCTCTCTTGAATTACTGCAGTAGTCTCCTAACTGATCTTACAACTTCACATAGCTCACACTTAAGTCTGATCTCAATGTAGCATGTTACTCAACTGCTTGAAAGCTCCAATATTTTCCTATTTCTGACAGAGTAAAAGCCAAGGTACTGGACCCCTTTAATCTCTCTTATTTCTTTCTACTGCCCCCTTGTTCACTCTGCTCTGCCATACAGACCACCTAGTGCTGTTCTTTGAAACCATCTGGTATAATCCTGTCTAAGGGATTTTGCTCTGTCTCTTCTGCGTGAAATATTTGTACCCCAGACACTGGCATGGCTTACTGTCACACTTTCTTCAAGTTGTTACCCAAATAACACCTTCCTAGTAAGGTCCAGCCTGTCAATCTAAATTAAAATTGCAAATACATAACCCTCAACACTCTACTTCCTCATTACCCTTTGTTATTTTTCTCTATTGTGCTGATCATCTTCTAATATACCTTATATTTTTTCTTGTTTATTGACTTACTGCCCTTGTAGCATATAAAATCCATGAGGGCAGAAATTTGTATCTCTTTGGTTCAATACTTTATCTTAGAGCCTAGTACACATCTAAGTGTTTGATACATATTTTTTAACATACAAATATTCAAAAAAAATACTTGATGAATGAAATTATTCACCAATTTGTGATACTTGAACTACTATATATTCTATCTTCCCACCCAAACTTTCAGCTTCTTAAGAAAACAAAAAAATAGGTATTTTCTCACATCTCTCTAAGTCTCCTTACATAGTGCCATGGAGATTATAGACTTTACTAAGGGATATGCTGTGAGGATGACAGTGGAGATGATACCAAGAGATAGTAATGGTGAAACAATCTTTTTATGAGAAAAAAAGCAACACGAATTGCTGTTGGTGAAAATTCCATACTCAAATAATATGCATGCAATAACAGAGCCAGACGTATTTAATGGGGTTGGGAAGACTTTAGAATTTATCTCAGTAGTTATAATAGAGCTTTTCAAATTGGAAGTAAAGTAGGTGACTGCTTCCTATCAAAGCAAAAGTAAAGGAAATGTACTTGGCTTCCTAAGTAGCAAATAGAAACCAGAAAAGCTGATATCTCTATATGAATCACTTACTCAATTCCTGGTTTCTAAACGTGTTTCAAAGAATATTATCAATTGGGCATTAGGATCTCAGTAAGCCTCTTAATCTCAATTATTTGGCCAATTCTCCTAGCTCTATTGCTAACTATCCATTATTGTTTCACATCTGAATTGTTACAGTAGATGGGTGATATTGGAAGTAGTAGTTTAGTCTTCAGGATAATAAGTTTGTTTCTTCCTGGAAAAGCAAAGGAAGCTATTAATAAAGGTTAAAGAAATTAAGGGTGAAAAATATTACATGATAATATGTATGGTAGAAGTCTATTTTGGTTATATATATACAAGAAAAGGTATGGAAAGACAAAACCCAAACTGGTAAATGGTTACCCTGAAGATGACTGTGGTGGTGATGGGGTAAGAAAAGGAATTAGAAGAGAGGTAATGAAGATTTTCCAGTTCTTACGTACGTATATTCAAACTGTTTAAGGTTTTAACAAGGAGCATGTGTTACCTTTGTAATTAAAAGTAAACTAAAATAAATATTTCAAGGCAGCTCATTTAAATAGCACTCTAAGCATCCAGAATGAGTCAGGTATGTAGTTCACAGGCTGAGGCACCATGAAGTCAGGTAGCCAAAGAAAGATAATGAAGCCATGTTCTTAAAATTCAGTGCTTTGTTGTAACATTTTCAGTGGACCTTGACCATGGTCACAGAAATTTGTTGTTTTTTTTAATTTTTATTTATTTTTAAATTAAAGTTTCTTGGGATGACAATTGTTAGCAAAGTTACATAGATTTCAGGTGTACAATTCTATAATTGTAATATATATATATATATATATATATATATATATATATATATATATATATATATATATTATATATATATATCCCACATTGTGTGTTCACCATGCAGAGTCAGTGTCTTCCATCACCATATATTTGATCCTGGAAATTTAAAACAGCAACATTTTCTGAATCCAGAGTTGTCACAGCCTGGTGTGTCAGGTGACAAAGACTATTGTGGCAGTTTCTTCAAAAACTCTGCCTCCTTTTTGTATGCAGCCGAAGCTGATGCCTTTGAATTTGAGTTTTACATGTTTACCTCAACTCCTCATTGGATACTCCTGACAGGAGGTCTTCTTCAGATGCTGTAGTGAGCTCAATAGTGGCTCCCCAAAATACACATCTACCTTCTAATCCCTGGGATTTGTGAGTGTTACCTCATATGACAAAAGATTTAATTAAGATTCCTGAGAGAAAGAGCTTATCCAGGATTACTTTGGTGAACCCTAAATGCAATCACATGTGTCTTTATAAAAAAGAGATGGGAATTTGGGGGACAAGTACACAGAGGAGAAGACAAAGACAGAGGAGGAGGCGATAAGAAAGTAGAGGCAGAGAGTGGAGTGATGCAACCACAAACCAAGGAAGCCAAATCAAAATGTTTACTATGTATCTTTAGATACTGTAGTAGATTGAATAGTGTCTACGCAAATTCATATCGACCTGGAACCCTATAATATGGCTTTATTTGGAAATGGCGTTTTTGAAGATGTACTTAAGGCAAGAATTGAAATGAGATCAATTCTCATTTCAATGGAAATCCAATGAGGATTTCTCTGTAAGAGATAGAAAAGGATATACACAGAAAGAGAAAAAGGTCATGTGAAGGCAGAGGTAGGCAGAGATTGGAGTGACTCAGCTCATTATATAAGCCAGGGGACACCTGTGGCCTTTAGAGGCTGAAAAAGGCAAGGAAGGGTCCTTCCTTAAAAACCTCAGAAGGGAGCACGGCCCTGCCTACAATACCCCTTGGCTTCAGACTTATGGCCTCCAAAACTGTGACAGAATAAATTTCTATTTTAAGCCACCAAGCTGGTGAGAAAACTAATGGAGATGCATAGTGGAGAATTACAAAGGCAAATACCATACCATCAAATGCTCAGTCCCAAGGTTAAAGAAATACATTGTTTCTGTCCTCTCTGCATTGAGCATAACCAGAGACCACAGACATTTTGATAGAGTGTCCACAATTCTCTGAGACTCTCAATACGTCTGTTATATCATTGATCCTAATGACTATCTTAAGTATACTAGCATTCCCCCTTACTTTGGTTGGCTGTGGTGCCAATGACAATTTACTTTTCAGAGTCTTTACAAAGCTATTTTGATCTGCTTGGTTTATTTGGTGTTCTGAGGCTGCCATTAGTCTTAATGCTGCTCGAGGAGACAGAAGGAGCTTCCACATTCTGGCTCACCTGGTGCCACTAGGTGAGGGAAGGGAGTCTTCAGTCCACAGAGACAGAGAGGCTTTACATGCCAGTTGGCATGTGGTGATGAAATTGCCTTATGGCGCTGACAAGCTGCCTGGTGTCTTTCCATAGGGAAAGGGGGCTCTCAGGAATGCAGAGGCACCTGTGAACCTCTCTGTTAACAACTCCTGGCCTCCTGGTGTCTCAGTGGGGAGGGAGAGATGGCACTTTCTGTGGAGAACCTTCTAATTACTTCTGTATTTTTCCTGTGATACTCAGTGACATTCAGTTTCAAATGAAATCCATTTTGAAGTTTACTTTTTCCAACAAAAATAAATAAATAAATCTCTAGTTGGGAGTCACCAAACTTTTTCTATAAAGGGTATGATAGTAATTATTTTGGTTTTGCGGACCACAAGGTCTTTGTTACAACTACTCAACTTTGCCATTTTAGCAAAAGCAGCCATATAAAATGTATGTAGAAAATGGATGTGTTCCAAGAAAACTTACTTCCAAAAAGAGGCAGCTGACCAGATTTGACTCATAGCTTATAGTTTGCAGAACCCTGCTCAAAATTTTAAAATTTATTTCCATAAAGTAATACAAAGCAGTTTATTTCAAGTTTTATTTTAAAATTCTTCTCTTATGGCTATTTCCTCCTTGTCATCTGGATTTTGTTTGTGCTTTCTCTTTTGTTCTTAAGTTACACAATTGTTTTCCTATTTTGTTGAGGTTTTTTTTTTTTTTTTATGAGCTACCATTTAGTTTTATTCAGTAATTTCATTTTCTCAGTTAATTTATCAATTTTGTTTTTAGTTTCATTAATTCCTTCCTACTTTAGTTTGCTTTTTGTTTGTGTTTTTTTTTTCTTTTCCTAAGTTTTCAGTGGGAATTAATACATTTGTTTATGTTACTATTTAGATAAATAATTCCTTCAATAATTTTTCCTCTGAAAACTTCTTTCTAAGTTTACCACAGATTCAGATATGTCATGTTTTTGTGTTACAATTTTAAAGAAATTTCATAATTTAATTTTCACTTCCCTTAGATTCATTAGTTGCTTAATGGATTTTTAAAAAATTTAAATGGAAATATCTTTTTTTGTTTTTAATTTTCTTATTGATTTTTAGATTTCTTTCATTTTGTTATAAACTATTTATAATATTTCTATTCCTTGGAATTTATTGATTTTTTTTTACTGTATATTTATATAGTCAGTTTTCATAAGTGTTCCACATGCACTTGATAGAAAGTGTCTCCACTATTGGGTTCATTTTGATATATATCTCTAAGATATACTTTATTGAATATATTGTACTTTCCTATAGGCTTATGAAAGTTGGTATCATGTTATTGGGTGAATTGTAGCCATTAGCACTATAAAGTTTCATTTCGTACTTTTTAATGCATTTGGTCTAAATTCTACTTTCGGATATCTAGTATTTATCATAGAATTTAATTATGATTTGTTAAACTTTTTTTTTATTTCAATGGGTGAGTTAAACTTATTTACATTTATTGACATGATCAATATGTCAATATATTTTGCCTTAGTTCTGTTTCATACAAATAAATGTGTATATATATATATATATATACAAATAAATGTGTATATATATATATATATATATATACTATACATATGCATATATATACATTATATACATATGCAAACAAATATAAATTCTTTTAAAACCTTATATTAATATCTTTATTTTATAGTATCCTTAATTTAATATTTATCTATAGTTTATTGATTTCCTACTTTGAGCTATGTTGAAATTAGTTAGTTAACCTTCCCTTCCCTCCTACCCTTTTGCACAATATCCAATATGAAGTAGTATCCTTTTATTCCCAACTAATACTTTTAAAGTGATCAGCAAGCATATTCTTTTTGTTAACACACCCCATACCTTCTCCTTTTTTTTTTTATCATTATTTCATATCAACATTTTGAGAACATATAGACATTATATTATTAAATTTAAAATCTCTCCAATTTTCTGGTTAGCTAAAGCTCATTCTTTAGTAAATTACTCAGGTAGAGCTCATGGGAACAATATTCCCTAAATTACTACACAATCATAACCATTTCTCTTCAGTCTTTATGTTGACAGTTGATTTGTCTACATAGGAAACTTTCTTTTGAGAACCTTCAATGTTACTCCATTGATCTCTGGAAGAAAGTGTTGCTGTTGAAAACTCAAGTGACAATCTGATTTTCTTTCATTATGAATGGTTTTGTTTTTTAAATTCCCAAGGGATATTTTAATATTGTCATTGGACTATATACCTTGATGTTTGCCTTTCTCTGTAGATTTTCCCAGGTATGTGGTATATACCTATTTTAATAAGTTTCAAATAACCTTTCATTTCAAGAACTTTTAAATATTTTAATTGTTAAAGTATATTCTGTTCCCTTGATTTAGTTTTCATATAATGAAATTGTTTGAATCTTCTCTATGAGCATATAATAAATATGTTGAATCTTCTCTATGAACCCCTATCTCTATCACTTTCCTTTGAATCCCTTTTTAATCTCCTTCCTCATTTATTTTTAATCTTTTCTTCCTTTCCATCTTCCATTTCTATTAAGACATTATGAGTACTTTTATTCATTCTTGTATTTTTTCTAGTGAATGCATTATTTATGAAATAACTTTTTCATTCTTTATCTTTTCTGAATCTGTCATCTCTATTTACAAATTTTGCTTTTTTCCAATTACTTCACTTGTATTTTTTTAAATTAATTTATTTTTTTCTCTGATAGCTTCTGTAATTTCCTTATTTTTTTTAGGTAATTTTGAAATACTAGTGTATTAGCTTCCTATATCTACTCTAACAAATTACCAAAAAATTTAATGGCTCAAAACAACACATATTTATTATCTGACAGTTATGGATATCAAAAACCCAAAATTCGTCTCACTGGGCTCAAATTAAGGTACAAACAAGGCTATGCTTTTTCTGGAGACTCTAGGAGAAAATCTATGTCCTTGCTCTTTCCAGTTTTTAGAGATTTACCCACATTCATTGTCACACAGTCTCATTCATCCATCTTCCAGCCATGTTGAGCTGAGACCGTCTGTCTCACATGGCCATTTCTCTAATTTCCCATCTTGAGACTCCCTCTTGTACTTATAAGGACGCCTGTGATCACATTGGGTCCACCTAGGTAATCCAGTCTAGCCTCCCCGTTTTATTAAGTTTCTACCTGATTAGCAACCTTAATTCCATCTGCAACCTTAATTCTTCTCTGCCATGCAACTGAAGATTTAGAGGCTCAGTAGACATCTTTAGGGGGCCATTATTCTGCATACCACCATTAGCATACAATTTTCCAATGCTTTGTGAGCATGTTGTTTTTGCATGCTTTCATTTTCTATAGGAATGTTATTCTTTTTATCTCTTGTTTTACTAATCGCTTGATATGGACTCCAACCATAACCCCTTAAAATGAAGAAGTTTTTTCTGTAAGAGGTGTGGGTCAGAGAGCTCTTCTGGTTTCACGGCTCCAACGCCTCCTCTTGTGTTGTTTCCAAACACAAATAATAGAAGCTAGTACATTTTGGGATCTTTCTCTTCCCTTCTCGCCCTTCACCTTTTTCAGGACTACCTAATCCTTGGGTTCTGTTGTCTCTATCCTACTCAATTTTGATTCTACTCTTGGCGGTTTCTCCTCAGTGCAGGGCTTTGTCTTGGAAAACAGCTTTATCTTCATAGCTTTGAGAGTTTATAGGCCCAGATACCTCCAGCACCATTAGAATTTACAGCAACACAATCCATTGTACTCACCTTTGAATTTAATCCTATAGAAACCTGTCATTTTTTTTACTATTGTTCTCAGATTAGCCCATTGCTCACCATTCTTAGAACTAATAAAAGCCCAATCATCTTCCCTCTGTTTCTGGGCCCCACACAGATATACAATAGTTGCCACATATTGTAAATTGTTGGTGGTTTGTCACCACTCTTATTTGGAAGTTCAGGAGGATGCCTTTTCAGATAGTTTTGTATATGGGTCTTTTGTTTTGCTATAGTCATTGCTTTGTTTATTTTAATGGGCAGTCTGAGGGATTCCAAAACGATGCCACCTCTGTCTTACAGATTTCTCTCACCATTTTGGGGGTATCAGGGGAAAATTACGTATAGCAGGTCCAAACTCCTTTTGAGTAGTACATGATAGGTCTGCATCTATACAGGTTGGAATGGGGACGGAGTATTCTATTTGTTACCGTGAGAAAGGCATATTAAGGTCAAAGGGAAGACTAAGCAACTATGGAGAGAAAAACAGTTCATTCCAAAGGGCTGCTTATCTGGTGCAACCTTTTTTCTTTCCCACCAAAGGAGTTCTTACCCCATCTCATAGTTTGGGTTCATTCATCAATTTATTTGTTAATTGCTCATTCAGTATTTATGATTTACCTCGTATGTGCTGGATTCACTCTAAGCGACACAAAAATAACTGAAATCTGGATGCAACTCTCAAATGTCTTGAGTCTAGTATGGAAGATAAAATGCTTCTACAAATAATGGTAATATAAAGGCTATAAAGGTATGTTCTTAGAGAAGAGAGTCAATTAATAAGAAAAGGGTCAAAGAAGTAAAATAACGTTTCTCAGCACTACCTCCTTTCTATCCAAATCTCCCCAATACACTTTCGGTAGACAGGCAAGCCTTGGTTTTCAAGCATCTCAGAGGAGGGAAAGCAATAGTTTTGTGCACCCGTGGGGATGTTTATAAGGGGGTGTTGTCCCTCAAGGAATGCCTGTTTAATTACCATGTGATTCCATCCAATATCCCGGCAAGAACGGAAAACCAAAAATATTCGTCATAAAGTTATTCAGTTTTAGAAAAGGGAATTATGACAAAATACGGGCTTTTCCTGGGAGCACGGGCTGGGGAGGCACTGAAAGAAATAGTTTTGAAAGTAAATAACCATGAAGAAGGCTGGAGACTGTTTATGAAGAGCTTATTGGAAACTCAGGAAAAATGTTTGCCTCAGCCCAAAATGAACAGGCATTTGAAAATAAACACTGAATGTCTAAATGGCAAAGGAAAGAAGGCTGTTTAAAAAAAGGAGGGAGTGGAGCAAGGCATCTTTTTAGAGAGGAAAATTATTTTCCAGGAAGATGAGGGGGAATCCTATAAATGTAACAGGTCAAATTTCCACAAAATTAAACAGGTCAAAACTGCTGAATTACCTGAGCATCTTGCAAGGGAATCTGAAATCAAATACTGTAGTCTTCAAACAAAGAAAGGAACACAGGCAGAGTATTAATGTAAGTACTTTAGAGTCAAGACAAAAAGAATGTACTCAAACACATGAAGGCAATAGCAAGAAAAAAAAGTCACATTATTTAATAAAAAAAAGGTATTTTGTAGAGCTCTCCTATTTTAAACAGAGAACCTATGTCAATTAGCTTTTGCTGCCTAACAAAACACTCTAAAACTTAGCTGCTTAAAACAGCAATTATTGAACTGGGCGTGATTCAGTGGATGGGCAGCTCGGGCAGTTCCCTGGTACTCTCTGGGTCTCACTCATGTGGCTGCAGTAAGCTGGTGGTGGCTCAGCTGGGGGTGGATCGTCAGATGGCCTCACTCTCCAGCCTGGCAACCCTCAGCTTTTCCCTGGTTCTCTTTCATGTGGTCTCTCCAGCAGCTAGCTCAGGACTGTCACATCTTTGTTTGAGGATAACATGCACAGCCACACAGATCAAATCCTAATGTGCAAGTATGTAGGAGCCTGGATTTGGGTCTTATTTCCTCATGTCCTGTTGCTCAACGCAAGTTATTTGGCTATGCTCAGGTTCAAAGGAACAAGAATCCAATGCCACCTCTTGGGAAGAATGGCAAAGTCACAATCCAAAGAAAAGTGTATATAAATACAGCAGGGTTTATAACAGATAGCTCTGCAAATAATCCACCACAGTTTGTCCTCTGGCTACAAAATAAACTTTGCTGCCACATGAAAAATACATTCTTCCTCTTCCTTAAAAGTCATATCTCATTATGGCATCAGGCTTGAAGTTCAGGATCTTTATCTAAATGGGTACAGATACAGGTGAGGATTTTCAGGTCAGTTCCTTGGGTGAGAGTCCTCCTTATCCAAAGCCTTATACATTACAGTTATCCATCTACTTCACACACACACAACAAAACAAAACAGAAATGCTGAGAGGGGATAGGAAACAATCATAGACACTCCCACTCAAAATGGGCAGGACAGAACAGAGCAGTCACTCTGGTTTATCGCCTTTCTGAAACCCTGCCGAGCAAATATTAACAGGGGCCTCTACTCCAGGATCAGGGCATATTCCTTAATTGGGGCTCAATTCTAAACCCCAGGAATGGTTCCCAAGTCCATTATGATATGCTGCCTTTGGCTATGTCCCCTGGAAACCTGAATCCTATCATAAAATGTTGGTGCTTAGAGGACTTCTTTGATTTTCAACTGGTTCTGTTCTTTTCAGCAAAATTTTGCAGTACTTTCATCAAGCTTTATGAGTTCCCTCATGAAGTAGAATCAAGTCCATCCATTCTATGCCCCAAAAGCTACGTGCACAGTTTCTTTGGAAATAGACATCTCTCTGTTGAGGGTGCATGTCAGGTTGATGGGAAAAGTACCCTTAAATTTGCTAAAAGCCCTTTTGTCTTGCTGAAAGAGTCTGCTAGGCACCACCTTAAATCTTCCAGAGGACTTTAAAAAGAATCCGGTAGTCATACCTTCTATTTAGCCTTTACCAAGAAGCATTTCTAATTTTGAGAATCTTTTGCTGTCTGGAGAGCCTGGAGATGAAGAACAGCTTTATTTTCCAACCCAGAGAATTTGGCTTCCCTGTATATCTCTAAATTCTTATTGCCAAAATGTTCTTTCTTTAGCTCATCTTTCTCTCACAGTATTGTATTAGGTGCAGCTAGGAGAAGCCAATGGACGCTTTAACCATGTGGCCATGCAGTTGTTTTTGGCATATCTACAAGTTTGTTCGGTACATTTTTTTATACTGTGACAGTTTTCCTAATTGTTTTACAGCTAAATAACAAGGATCACCATCAACTTAGCCAGCTATTGCTGTTTCCTCACCAATTTCTTAGCCTCTATCCACAGCTCTTTTGCCTTTTTTTCAGTCTTTGCCAGCAGTTTCCTCACTGCTTTATCATCCTCCATTTGCTGTGTGATCCCAAAGCTGCTGTGATATGTTTTCAGTTTTGTAACAGCAGCCTGTCACTGCTGGTACCAATTTCATATTAGTTCAATTTTACTGTATAATAAACTACTCCCATAAGAAACTGGCTGGAAGAAAACAAACGTTGTTTTTTTTTATTTCTTTTTTTTTTTTTTAAGGAGGGCATAGCTCACAGTAAGTAGCCCACACCGGGATCGAACCAGCAACCTTGGTGTTATTAGCACCACACTCTAAACAACTGAGCTAACCAGCCAACCCCAACAAGCATTTATTTGACCATGATTCTGTGGGTTGACTGGGCAGTTCCCTGGTCTGAATTGGCTCATCGGGGCCTGGAGAGTAAGATGGTCTCCCTTGGCTGACCAGGACTGAGCTGACCTGGGACAGCTCGGTCTCTCTCTACACTGTCTTTCCTCCTCAAAGAAGCAAATCCAGCTTGTTCACATGGCAACAGTTTTCCCAGCACAGGGAAAGAAGATAAGTCCTAGTGTGCAAACACTTTTCAAGCTTTTGTTTGCATAAATTTACTAATATCCTATTGGCCAAAGCAAGTCACATGACAAGCTCATTTTCACAGGGTGGAGAAATAAACTCCATATTTTGATGAGAGAAGAAGCCAAGCCACATTGCAAAGGGGTGTACTTATAAGAATGAGAGGAATGATTGTGACCCTCTTTGCAAACAACCTGCCACATAAGCTAATTATTACAGTTCTAACATCAGAAAATGTACACAAGCATACTAGGCTGACTAATAAACTAGATCAAGATAAACCACTGATCTTTAGAAAGTCTTTAGGTATAGAGATGGTGACCATAGTTAATATATAACTTGCCAGAGATTGCCACAGGGCCTGAGGCCTATTGGATAACCAGTGAGATCAAACTTCTACTCAATGTGAAGATCAGTAGACAAGGCTCTGTGCTGTGAGGGAGACAGGTATCAGCTGGTGGAATCCTAATCTGATAGAATGAAGCCCACACTTAAGGACACATAGGATGAATAAAAAGCAGTATTTTATATGCCCCCTGTTATACAAACATCCCCTGCAGTGTATTCAAGTGAATGAGATCAAAAGAAATGTCAAGGGTACCTTGAAGAGAAAAGAAGACAATACTTCCAAAAATGACAACCTGAGACTTAAGGACTGAGATTTGGTGGAAAAAACAATAACCGTCAGTTAACCTAAAGGAAGTTGAAGTCCGTCTCCCCTGACATCCCTAACACATCAGAATATATGTGCTGAACATAATTTTAATTTCAATTAAAATTCAGATAATTTTAACTTTTAGCTTGGATTACATATTTCTTTCTTTCTTCTAGTTATTTCCCGCGAGATTCAGAAATTTCTTCTCCATTGAATTATGGATCTTCCCAGAGCACAAAGTTTGAAGTGATGACCCAGATTTCAATAAACCAAAAACAGCTCTTAGTGGGACCATAATAAAAAGGTAGAATGTCTAAAAATAAACTATTGGAGGAAAGGCACCATTCGTGACCAATCTAAAAAATTGCTATAAGAATACATATAGTATTTCTTTATTTCATTATCATACATAGCTGCATGAGAAGATAAGATAGAAATACATTAAAATAATAACCATGGTTGTATTTGTTGTTTAGACGCTATGATAATTTGATTTTCCTTTATTTTGTTATAACAATTTTTATAAAACAAAAGAATATTACACCTTAGAAACGACAACAACTGATTCAATATTGTCAGAATTTGCTTCAAATGCTTTGTAGCAAAGGCAGAATATAAAACATACATACATGCATCATCCTGGGATTACCTTTTCTGAGGTTAAAATAAATGTCACTCCTATGACTGGATAAACAGTCTTTCACCCAGGAATTTCCCCTAGGAAACAAATTATTTTTAGCAGTTTTATAAATGGTTAGTACTGTAGGGAGACACTTCAAGTGTGTATGGTTCTTGATAGTTTGCTAATTAAAAATAAAATAGGAAAGTGATGGAAATAATTTGCAGAATGATCAGGAAAAGTTGAGGAAGCATTTATAGAGCTTATATGATAGTTGCCCTTGAATAGATTACAATCCAACTAAGATAAGGCTGGGGAGAGGGAAGGAAGGGGGAACTGATTGAATCAAGTGGTACATTTTTAATCTTCTTGTACTAATACATTAACAGATTGGGCAAAAATATATTTATGGGACACTGATATGAATCTAAACTCATTTAGTATTCTCTAGAAAGATTTTGTTTGGGCTTTGAACAAATCTTTACATAACCCCCAAATTAAACACCCTTCCTACTTACTATATGCCCTATTTAACTCGTTCTCCAAAGGATAGGGGATAGGGAGGGAAATAAATAGACCTGCTGCAGTGCATGTCCTTAACATATTATTATTACCCTCCCCTCTATAACTGTGTTAGCATCTATTATAATGCAATGCATCTATTAAACATTTAGACTGTGAGGTCATCTGGATGAGCCTATATGAGAATTTCTATGTTGCCAAACATACTATTAATAGTAACTATTTAAACTATACATGTGAGAGAAAAGGGGAGAATTATCCAATCACATAAATTATTTCAAAAAGAAAGCATCAAACAGTTTATTAACATCTGAAAATATCTTCTTTAGATACTAAAGTTTAAAACTTTTCTAATCATTTTTTTTTCTATTTTGTTTATTGCTATATCCCCAGCCCCTGAAAAAAATAGGTGGCATATATAGTATCCACTTAATAAACATTTTAAGTTTTTATTTTTAATAAAAATTTTTGCTAAATAAATTAGTGAATAGATGAGAAACATATTTTCCTACGTGAGAAATTTCCTAACTAAGAAGTGGTGGCTCCAGGCACCCTTGGTGCCAACTATTGGGTTCTCTTAATGGGGACATCTTATCTTTATCCTTGTGTCCATCCAAATTCTTCCATTCTTCAAAACTCACGTTGAGACCTTTTTTCTTAAGATTCCTTGACCTCTCCAGTCTTCACTGGTCTCCCAACTAAACAATGTTTAGCTCATTCCCATTGTTTATTATTGATTCACATTTTCCAAATGGACTGTATAATCCTTTCAAGCTATGTCTTCTCCTCAATTTATTGATAAACAGATTCATAAGACATGACCCCTGTCTTGAGAAGCTTACTGACCAGTAGGAACATACATGTAAAACCAATGAGTTTAGCATGTCAAATGGTAGACATTTAGGTTGGCCCTCTTCATCACCATTCCACCTTCCCTCTATTTGAAGAGACTGGTGAGCTGATTCCTACATTTTCATATGTGCCTATAAATAAGTCTCTGTGTCTGAACTCAGACTCATCTGATGCACTTTGAATGATAGTTCAAAATGAATGTGGGGTGGCAACCGTCTCCCTGCCTCTAATAATACTGGCAAGTAAGGTCACACAGATGTGTTTGTAGTGACTGGACTCCATGCCCCAGAGTCTAGTCGCCAGCTTTACTGCCATGGGAGAAAATGTGGCAGCAGCAGCAGTTTCTGACCACTAGGTAGCAGACTGGAAAATACTGGAATCTCACAATAGTGTGTCGTATTTCCAGAAGAGATGGCAAAAGATTTCCTGATTCACAGCCTGATTTCAAGTAGTTTAAGTGTCATTACCTTCATTTTACTGGAGTCAGTAATGCCTCTGACATTAAATCTCTCTTATGAAGTCATGAAGCTAGTCAGAGGCACAAACAGCATTAGCCCTTGCATTTCATATTTTTCTCAGTTTCAGACAGAGGAATTCGCTCCTCAGGTTTTGCCTCACCCAAATCCTGAGCAATCGCTAATGGAGGTAAGTAGTACATTTGGAGCTCTGTCCAGAAACCAAGTACCAGTTGCCTGGTGTGGGCCCCAAGTACCTGCAGACCCATAATCTTCAGACTTTACACAACCCTTATAAATGGGCCCACCTTTCCTTATTTGTGTCGCATTCCTTCTGTGTGGCTGAGGCTTGCCTGAGTCTGTCTGCCTTTGGGGATTGAGGAGAAGTGCTGACTCCAGGATATCACTTGTGAATCTAATATCCCAGGGGCTACAGCTTGCCTCTGAACCCCAGTTCTGGTTAGGATATTCATCCAAATGGCAGAAACCATCTAGGACTATGACACTGTTCCCATGACCTGGAATGTGACAGTTGTCCAGATAGCATTCTCACAGAACAGGTAACTTTCATAAAAACCAACTGAGATCCAAAGACAATATGAGAATTTTTACGTCCATTTGTTTTTATTATATTTATCCTGTGTGAATTTATATTTTGAGTTGTGTTGTATAATGTACATATGCACTAAGAAAGTAATTCATATAATTAGTAAATAAATATAAAAATTTGTATTAGGAAAATTCATGCTGAGAAAATATGCATGATCAAGCAAATTTGGATATCACACTTTAGGAACACATGCAGCTGGGTCCCATCCACCTGAATACTGAGTGGACCCCTTTGGATGTTTCTAGACTGTAAGATCCATAAATATATGCTTCATGTTTGTCGGTGAACAGTGTTCTTATACCTAGCATTGGGCCTGGCATATAATAGGCTTTCAATAAATCTTTGTTGAATGAATGAATGAATCAATGGATCAGAATGAATCAATGGATCAAATCAATGACTTGAAACTGGCCTAAATCAAAATAGTTACCATGTATCTTTAGATACTATAGTGGGCTGACTAGTGTCCCTCAAAATTCACATTTACCTGGAAACTTAGGATGTGACTTTATTTGGAAGTAGGGTCTTTCCAGAGATACTTAAGACAATAATTGAGATGAGATAATGCTAGATTGGTGTGGGCCTGAAATCCAATGAGAATGTCTTTATATGAGGCAGAACAAGATACACAGAGACAGAGGAAAAAGTCATGTGAAGGCAGAGAGGTAGGCAGAGTGTGGAGTGATGCAGCTTGTCATACCAGCCAAGGAACACCTGAGGCCCCAGAGGCTGGAAAAGCAAGGACAGTTTCTTCCCTGGGGCTTTCATAGGGAGCATGGCCCTGCTGGTCCCTTGATTTTGGACTTTTAGCTTCCAGAACTATGAGAGAATAAATTTGTGTTGTTTCAACACAAAGTTTGTGGTAAATTGTGATGACAGCCCTAGGAAAGTAATATAGATCCTGTGTTTTACATATCAGGCCTGGGCTCCAGAAAGTTAGTCCAATTTGACCTGACTTACCTGCCTCTCCCAACTGACCTATTTTAAAGTATCTAATACACCTTCCATGGGAGTCTTCCACAATGTAGAAAGCAGTAGTAGACTCTAACTCCCCAGACTCTGAAAAGTACTCTGTCCACTACACCTTATTATTTATAGCCAGAGAACCTATCTCACATGAAAAAGTTCTCACATGGTCTAAGGTGTGGGTAGGCATTGTGGGTAAGTACCTAAGAATTCATGATGTCACCTAAAACTCTTTGCTCTTTATATTGCTTATAAGCTTCTGACCGACCTTTGATACATGCTGGTTCCCGCCAGTTAACAACAATTACGAGACAGGTTATAGTTTATATCAGCACCTGATCTTCTGGTCACTGCAAAAAACAGAAAATATTATTATTATTTATTATTATTATTATTATTTAAAGATTTTATTGAGGCATTGTGGGCGGGGAACAGCGTTGGGAAATCGGGGAAGGGGAACAGACAAGTTGCTGTCCTTTTGTTCTTCAGTCTAGTTGCGGAGGACGTTGTTTCACTGGCCCATGTTGGTATCGTCATTGCGCTCTTCGCGGATGAGGCAGATCGGTCACTGGCCTCTGGATGGCTGCTCACCCCAGCTATTGGCAGCTCACACTGGCTGCCAGCCGCTCACATTGGCTGCCGGCCACTCACTGTAGTCTATGGCAGCCCACTGCAGTAGGCGCTGCAGCCTACACCGTCGCCAGGACTCCAGCTCCAGATAGAGCTGTTGTTAGCTGGAGAGAGCAGTGTCACAGGCCCTCATATGTGGGATCCAAACTGGGGTCGCTGATGTCCCAAGACAGCTCTTAGCCAACGCGCCACTCAGCTGATTCTATTGTTGTTGTTTTTTTGTAACTCACTTTTGTCCTCATTTAATGTTACTGGGCATGCATCATATACATGCATTTATATAAATACAAATTTACTTAAACTATGAATCAGTCAAATTATTTGCAACCTTCAAAGAGGGAATCAAATTTCATTCAACTTGTGGTAAATATTTTTCATCTACCCTTCATCTCCCTAATTAGCATGTACAAACAAAACAATTCGTTTAAAGCAGTAGACCAGAATGTCATATGCTTTAGAGAGAACTTACATGAACGTATCTATGATTGTGCTTGGCAAAGAAGAGACTCAGGAAGTGTTAGCTGTTTTTCTGGATTGAAAATGAAAATTAGTACTCAGAAAAGCACCGTTGACTTTTGTTATTCATTTGCTGGTTGTTATTAGTTGCTGTGGATATGATTGAAACTACCATTATCTTCTGAATTTTGAGCTTATTTACAATTGTCATGGATTTTGAGCATCCAGAAAAATGTCGCTGATGGGAAAGTATAAGGATTGTGTGGTCATGATGTGGTCACACTGGGTGCAATGATCACAAAGAAAGGGGATATCAAGTCAAAGCAAATGAATTTTCATCTGTAAAATACAAGACTTTAAAAGGGAGGTTGATAAAAGGAAATGTCATCCTGAGGATAGGAATTCTGAAAAGAAAGATTAAGAAGGATAGAAGTGCTTAGAAGTAAAATTCTGATGAAAAAAACCATAAGTGATCGGAATTCAATTAGGCTGAGATCTACAGCCCTGTACTAAGCACCTCCTATGAGCTAAGCAGTGGGTGAGAATGAGGAAGCACGGCACTGAGCCACTCTGGCTAGCGAACTCTTAGAATCTCTTTGAGAAAAACAAGAGGGAGGGATCCAAAGAAGGCCTTTGTGTCAATACATGGTGCAATTAAATGAACTCTGTTTTAAAAGGAAATCCCAGGGAGCAAGTCTTCGATATATTTATAAGGGTTCACAGTACTTGGCATGCATTTTTGAATACACATAGAAAGTCCCCAGTAAATGAGCATGTTTCTTTGTGTTTTACTTAACCTATGAATTAATAATGTGTGAATAAATGGGCTATAAAACCAAAGATAAAATCACACAGAGAGAGCCAAGAAGAAAGAATATGTAAGAATAGTGGCAAAGATGCTAACATCCAGATATGACTTTTAAAACAAAATGAAAAACTAAAGATCATGAGAAGAAGGTGGTGACAGTGGTATCTGAATATAGAAGCAGAGGACTTGGGGGCCCCTCCCATTTTCTCTGCAGGGTTCAGGGTGACTCAGGGAACCCTAGATGACAGCTGATCGGATGGGATTGGAAGCATGGGCTTAGTTTGACATTTTTGAATTCGTATCAATTATGTCACTGACCATATAGAAAAAAGAAATCATGAAATGTGGTGACATCAGAAAATTGTGGGGACAAAGAGAGTAGTCAAACATCAAATGATGAAAACAATTCAAAATTACACTGATTGGCCAAGTCGGTGTGTATAAACTTACACAAACAGTATTAAGTTCCATGTTGGGTTCCAAAAGTCCATCCCACTAGTGCAGGATAGGTGATCTAGTTGCTAGAAATTTATGTTCTTATTCATTTTTTACTTGACTTAGGTAATAATTCAAGCACAGGTACATGGTCACACACACACACACACACACACACACACACACACACAACCATCTGAAATTACACATAAAAAATATACTGCCCAAATTAAATTCTCTTTTATTTTACACTGGTCCATGTTGCCTATGGTCTATTGTGCCATGTTCTGAATTTATTATGAGGGCCCCTAAAGGATCTGGAAGCAAGGAAATGAAAGCAAGGTTTTGCCCAGAGGAGAAATCAATTCAGGGAATTGGTAGTGTCCTCAGACAACTGAAGGTATCTCATGGAGGAAGGATTTGACTAATTATGTTATTATAGATGGTAGAAGAAAGACAACGAGCAAAAATGGATATGCATTAACTGTACATAATGAATCCTATTCTGTCATTAGAGTTGTTAAATTGTGGTCTGCCCACCTGAGACATACATGAGTTCTGGGTCACTGGAAGTGTTCCACTAGGGGCTGGATGACATTGACAATGAGGGAGAGTAGATAATAGACTCTCTATGCCCTTTTCTGCTCTGCAGTAAATAATACAGATAATACAAAACATGTGAAATAAGGAAAGCACGCATCCACATACATACCATCTCTAGTGTCATATAGACTTTTCAACCTCTGTGGAAACTATTTTGAAACTTACTTCACTGCTTTCAGGGAAGTTCGATTAACTCGTGTAAAGTATCCCTCACATAGTAGGAACTAAATAAGTTATGAAAAAAATATCTGAATTATTATGATTGCAATTGTATAGTCTCTATGGAATAAAACTGGCAAATATCTTAAATATCTACCACTTGATAGAGGAAAAGAAAAACAAACAAATCAGGTAATGTTCTTTGTGCTTTCTGATGCTGCTTTTGTAAAATGCAAAACTACAGGTTACCCTCTGATTATCTTCTGACTACTTAAACAAGTGAGTCTCCATCTGTAGAAAACATTTACTTGAATAAAAACATTCATACTTCACAGATGAGTCAGCTTGCCTATAGAAATCAAAAGCAAAAGCAATAAATTAATTAAGATTCAAAATTCTAGTTTCAGACACTTTACATATAAGAATACACACACACACACACACACACACACACACACACACACACACATGCGCGAAAGTGGGAATTCTTTTTCTTAAATATTTTTTTCCTCCAAATAGTATCTGAAGAAGGGGTCCTTCACAGAAAAAGAAATTTATAATTTAAAACACTCTTTAGAGGTTAACCCATTAAAGTGGATGCTTGATCATTAACTTTAGAAATTGTCCTACCTTTTCGGTTTTCCTTTTAAAAACTGGGCAGTCTTTAGATGGTTTCATGTATAGACTAATTTAAAAAATTCATTGAAATGTACTTCAAGTGTTAGTGAAATATTTACCATTAAAAGTGTGTATCGAGGGCCGGCCGAGTGGCGCGGTGGTTAAGCGCTGGCTTGTGAAGCCAGCGGCCCCGGTTCAATCCCACATATGAGGGCCAGTGACAATGCCCTCAAAAAAAAAAAAAAAAAGTCTATATCATTAAATGTAAGTGAAACTGCTTGGTGCTCTCAGCATGAACTTACCTAATCACAACTAAACTAGTCATAGTGCAAGCATGTATTCTAGAGTGAAACTTACTTGAAAACAGTGCTATGGAAAAAAAAAATTGCCCTAGTGTGGCCAGAGTGAGGAATATAGCTTTACTTAGAAAACTTCACAAAACAGCCCAGAATTATTATGCACAAAAATTATTATTTGAAGAAACTTCACAAAATTTTTATTTTTATTTTTTCAATTTTGAGAGCAGATGAAAGACATTCGCAATACCAAAAGCTATAGTTGTCACCTGATCTGTGAACTCTGTCAGTTCTAAGGATATAGGTAAAACTAGTGTAATGAGAATTGGTTCCTGGATAACAGGAGAAATGAAGCTTATGCAAGGATATTAGAAAGTTAATCCCAACAGTGATCACCAGAGACAGGCAAATAGAAAATCAAGAGGGAAGGCACAGGCGGGAGGGGGACATGGGGGGGAGAGTGGAAGGGGGAAGAACAGTGACATTTGGTGATGAACCATATGTGCGTGGTTTGAAAGACATGACTGAATTGTTTTTGGTGCAGTATTATTCTGACATTTAGAATGAGGCAATTTTCCATTTCCATTAATGTACTGCCAAATAGAAGGGGAACTGTCGCGAATTAAAGACTAAAGAAAGCTGTTCCTCAACGTTGTATTAAATCATTGCCGATGAACTCATTAAGAACAAATTAACAAGGTAAATTGTACTAGGATTAACGAGCAAGAAAACCCAAGTAAAATTATACAGCTTCAGAGCGTCTACACAGTCCCACATTAAGCACTGCCAGCACGAAATGTGAAAGGGAGAGATCTTTAGTCTCTGCAAATCTCTCATGAGCCTCAAAAAGGACCCAGGGTTACTTTGGAGATGAGAGCAAATTTGAGGTCATATCTCACCAAACCACATAACAACCAGAAGACATTAGGGGGAATAATCCCCTCTTCCCCACTCACCCCAATTTTCAAATAGAAAAGCAAGCTAAATGTCACCTGCTTTGTATAAAGTAAGATTAAAGCAAAGATGGGTTGTCTGTGATCAGGCCATGCAGTCAGCCCCTTTCTAATGTCATCGTAAAGAAGACTTTTTAACTGTACAAATAAGTCTCCTTATTTTACTTAAAATCAGGTACACATATTTTTGCCTTCCTCTGATTAAGGTGGAAAATCCTCTCTGTGGTCTTCAGGAGCTTCTAATATTTCATCTGGAGGACCTGAAAATTATCTTTAAGATACTTGTGGTTTCGAGATTCCAGGATTCCCAAATCCTCCAAGATTGTTAACTCATTATGGATCTGGTGACACAGCAACTCAGACTTGTGATTTCTATGTAACTCTCAGCATTGAAGCTCTAGGGATTGTAGACCAGCTAGGTAAAAAGGCAAAAAAGGCAACAGCAGAAAAGACAACTCAACATGCTTCTTAATTGGCCCAGTGGCCACATTCTACATTTTCTTATCTCGAGTGTATACTTTAGAACTCAGCAATAAAGTCCTGGAAACATTCATATGATGATACTCTGTCCTCTCATATCATGTTCTTCAGTAGCATTTTGATATGTCTCCTTTCTGTCATGGAAAATGGGGACTCAAGCCAGATCCCCATGATGGCCTGCCTCTAGGTCTTAGATCATCTCTTTTTTCCTCCTTTTGAGACTGCCAGTGCCTAGCATGTTGCTTAAAATCCAGGTGGCACATTTTAAGTGCCTTTTAAAAAAATTTAATGGCGAAACTAATAATAATGTTCTCTACTTAAATTATAGCCCAAGTACAGAATTCTCCCCATATATCAACAATCATTTGAAATTTCAGGAAACATGAAATGAGATCAGTACGATAACAGTCATGTCTTAAATACAAATTAATCCTCCTTTTCTCTGATTTTTTCATAGCCATTAAAGTACAGCTCAGCTTCTCAAAAGTAATTCCTTCAGAGTATATTGCTATGTGGTTTTTTAAAATTTCAATTGATTCAATTCATTTATAAAAAAACCCTTGTTACTCTCATGATCTGAGTCCATTTATATGTTATTTATTTCTAACATAAGGCATAATAGAATTATTGTTTCTATATTATAGATACTGAAATAAATACCTGTATATATATGGCATTCAGTAAATCCCTCAACCATGGGTAATTTGAAACTCAGAATCAAATCCATTATTCTTTTTCCAAGAAATCACATCCATTTCTTTCTTAAAAAGTTATTTTCCTATTGTAATTTAGTTTCCCTTATAAAGCATCCAATGTCTGCTTCCTAAACTTTAAATGAAAATGTAAATGTGAATTACTCCACCCACTCCCCACCAACTAATTTTCAGAGTCATTGTGTATGGCCAAACGCTGTAACACCAGTGTTAAAATAAGTTCTGCTGAAGTCAACAGGACCCAGAGACAGGCATTTGATGAAAAGAGTGAAGCCTATATAGGTGTCTGACTCAAAAAGTGGTAGCCCCTTTAAAGTAATTAAAAAGACTATTGAATGCTGCCTGGCCACTTCCATACTGAAAGATTAAAACATGGAAAATCATTATATCTGGATGTGTTACTCCAACTTTATTTATACTATACACTAAATTCAATATATCACAGTCAAAATGTATACAAGCAAGATGACCCACCATTGCTTTTTAAATTAGATAATCCCATTTGCTTTTGCTAGGGTTCCTAGTTGCAGTTTACTCATCTGATGACTATACCCACAGAAAAAGTGATTTTAGCAAAGGAGAACATCTTGAAAAGAACCAAAAAAAAAAAATCCCCTTTGCCTATTTTTATTTGTTGTTATTTTTCAAGCTATGTTTTTAATCATTTGTCTTATGGATGAACCAAAAAAATATTTTCTGAAACAAACAAATAAAAAAACATTTAAATAAAACAACTAAAGTCAACTGGACTGAAAATGTTCTGGCCTTAGGGTGCATTTTTCTACCTTCACGCCTTGCCTGCACAAGGTCAGGCCTCCCTCCTATTGAATGTTGTTTCCTGAAATCAGGCTGCTTCATTTGTGATCTTAAGTGAAGGCACCAAGGACCATAAATCGTCTCCTGACCTCGTTGGGGCTGAGCTCCATGCTCTGTTAGCTGGCTAAGCAGAGCATAGTGAAGGCCCATCGAACCCTGGGTACATACATTTGCAATGATTACTGCCTAGATTCACGCTTTTGAGACTTACCAGGAAATGGAAGGAGGAACCCCCTTTCAGCCCTCTGACTTTGTGAGCCCCATCTTCATCAGTACAGTAAAATTAGACACTTTTCTAATGACCCCTTTATGCTTTCCTCCCTGATTTACATCTGCATTTGCTTACTTTACCATAGCTACATTCACAATTGTAATGGAAATGCAGATATTAGGTTTAGATTATTTGTATTAAAACAAACATATATATATATATTTGCCTCTAAATTATATAAGATAATCAGTTTCATTTGTAATTTTTTTTTTCTTTTACTTACACTCTATGTAAGTATAGACCTCTCCTATGTAGACCTCCCCTTTTCTATATAGAAAGACCTCCCTTGTAATACTGGACTTGGATTCTATGAATTTAAGAATAAAGTTTTTATTTTAACCTTTCTGGGAGCCCGACAATGACTCTGATCCTAATGCTTGTGTATTAGTTGCAAATATCCCAGGAGAAACTTATGGCAACTCAATTTGCACTGGGCCACTTTGGTCTCCCCAAAGTCCAAAGCTTCCTTCCCAGCATAATTATATTCTGTAGGTTTTTTCAGTTTTGACATAATAAATCTCACCTACCTCTTCACAATATTCTTCAGTCTTCTCACTAGGTGTAAGAATCCCCAAAGACCTCTATTTCATAGCTATTTCCATTATATCTGATTATCATATTTTAAGGGGATCTAAATTTGGAACTTCTTTACAGAAAAATAAATGTTCTTAATTTCATGTTTGGGAAATCTTGTTTTATTTTCTATATAAATTGCTGTAATCTTAAGCTGACTCCAGCACACAGGTTCTCTTCTGACTCCTCTCCCAAGTACAAATACTCCCACTGAGAGTCATTCTTTATAATGGGACTGAATCTTGACACCTCACCACCTGAGATTGATGAATCTTTTTCCAGATATTGTGTTCGTGTCTCTTGATACCCACCACTGAATTCTTTCCCTCAGATTTGGCTCATCGTCTCATTTCAAGACAACTCCACACCCAAATCTCTAGCTGCAACCTCTGTGTCTTCTAAACAGTACACACTATTTCTGCTAAAACGAATCTTATTTCAGATCCAATATTTAGTTCCTTTCCCAAACCTTCGTATTATCCTTTTCAGTGCTTTTCCTAATTCGTCAGACACATACAAATGAATTTAGATCTTCCTGCTTTGTATCTGCAATCCAGTGTCATAACCGTCTTCCCAAGCACTGTGTGTGTGTATTTGTCTGTTTTGTGTCTGTCATTTTTGTCCCACAGCCATAGAGATATGAAAGCAACATCCTTAAGATGGGAGAAAGCTGACCTCACTAATTGTTTACTATTGCCAAGCACAGTGATGATGCACTACCACCCCTTCATCTTTGAGTTCCTCTGAAATTCAAGGCTTTGTCCTTTAAAAAATATCCTCCTGCCATCTCTCATTCTAGATCTCTTTGGATGAGGAACACACTCAGTAAAGAACCCAAGCCGATATCCTCTGCATACACTAGTGATGGACATGGGAAGTTCAACAGATACCCAGGGTTTGCCCTAAACGAAGGAGAGGCAGGTTGTGAAAGCTACGGTTGTTATCGTCAGAGAAACCTGAGTGTGAATCCCCGTTTTGATACTTACTTAAGTACATGATATCGTGCAAGTGACAAACTTTCTGAGCTTCAATTTCTACATCTGTAAAGTGAAGATAATAGCAAAGTTACCTTATATGTTCTCATTTTGCATGTGAAGCTCATTTAGCATAATACCTGCCCCATAGTAAGTATAAACAGATATTACCGATCAATAGAATGTCACATACTGCATTTGACCATCTGCTATGGGTTTGAAGTCATATTTTGTTTGGGGGCAATATAAAGTATTATGACCAAGCATGTTCCCAAAGGAATATCTTCAAAATATATTAATAATAAGAATATCATGGAAAACCTCACAGTTGAAAGGGGCTCAGAGAGATTAATTAGCTATTTGAGGCTCTAACATAGGTGTATTATAATGTCCTGGACAAGAACTCAAGTAGCTGACTCCTGGTCAAGTACTCTTTGGTTATGCAGAACTGGAGATGACTGACTCATTCCTGAAAATTATTAATAGCTTTAATTTCAGGAAAAAAATATGCCTTCTTTTTTTTAAAACAGGAGTAATTCTGTATGCTTAACTTGGAAAGCCAACTGAGTTTCTTTAAGAAAAAATTTAAAAGGCAGGTTTTAAGGTAAAATGCCCATTAGCTGCCAGGGTACCTTTAGCTACAACAATTGTCTGTGGTCTGGAGAAGGTTCCACTGTATCTCCTGCACTCGGCACAGACCTCTGTCTCAGAATAGAGTCATTTCTTCTCATTGCACTTTTCCTTTGTTGTTATTACTGAGCATTGTAATTAAACATTCTTCCTGAATCTGCTTGGCAGCTGCCACTGTGTTCTAAGGAGCCATTAATAGTCCTGTGTATTATTATCCTAATCCTCTGTTATAAAGAAAGCTACCTTATGCCAAAAATCCGATACGAATACTGAAAAGGCTTTGTATTTTGTTTTATTAGCATGAGTCTGAATTGATATATTGGAGGGGGTGGTGGGTTCAGTTCTTTAAGACATTGGGACCTCTGTTAGGTTAAAATAAGCATGCAATTTTGAGTTCTACTTGATTATATTCAGCTTATGTGTTAACTTCAACATAGCTTGAGAAGTATTCACCGCACTGAATATTCATATGGCGTGCATGATACAGACACTGAACCCAATTTAGTAAATGAATACTTGAATTTCACCAAATCCCCACCAAGAGATTATTATGCAGATTTATGAAGGAATATCACTGAAACAATTCTTGGCTATGTCTTCAGCCACCAAGAACTCAAAGTACAGATACCTCAAATAATTTCCATGTATTTACTGCTACCAGTTTTATTTCCTGAACTTTTCTGACATTACCTCTCACTCATTGTTTCATCTCTAATTTCCCTTCAATATTCTTGCCCTTGAGCAAAAAGCCAGCATCATAACACCTATGAGCACTGCCAAGTTCCTCCTGACAATATCCTGGCTGCCATAATGCCAGCAATCTGTTCCAATCCTGTCACTGCAAACTCCTGCTAAAGGCAAAAGGATGCTCGGTTACAAGCATCTAGGTGCACAGTAAGAACATACACGCTCCCGTTTCCACAGCTGGCTATACCCTGGGATGGGGCCTCCTGATGTTTTCCAAGAAATCACATATTGCGAAGAGTTGGGCTCAGAGAGCAGAAGCTAGTGTCAGTTGCGCAAACTCTAATATGGAGACCTAATATATCCATTGCTTAATGTGTAATAGAGACCAAATTCTGGACCAGCATATTTTCCCAAAGGCAGGTACAATGAGAGATGGAACTCGTTGAATAAAACTTGGAGTGCATGCCATGAGACCAGGGTTCTGGATCAAGCCCCACAATTATCGCATGATCTCCCTGGAAAAGTCACTTAGACTTTCTGAACCTCAGGTTCCCAGGCCATTGGAATATCTAGATCTTCAAGTCTGTGATAATTCTATAATTTATAAGTGAAAAAAATAACCCACAGTTTTTTTGGTGGCAAAGCCCAACTCATACTATAAATTAGCAGAAGATCCAGAAATGTGTCCTTCCAGGAACATGACAAATACTTAAGCCCAAATAACAGTTGACATCTAAAAAGTATCATCACATCTCAGTCAATGTATGTTGAAAGCTTACAGAAAAGTTTTATAGAGTTATATAGTACCAAATACTTTAGGGGCAAATCTCTTTATTACAACTTGTAGAATCATCTTACTATCCACCTTAAAATCCACCTCTCTACCCTTACCTCTGTCTGCAGCCCATTGGAATTATCTTTATTTTGGGGGGGCTAAAACCAAAAAGATATTGCTGCAGCAATAAATATCATAACATAAGGTTATGGTTAAAGCTTAGGTTTTGGAGTGAGGCAGCCTATAGTTATAATCCCAGCTTCTCTGTTTTCTTAACTTCTCAGAGTCTAAATTATACTTGTACCTACCTCTTTAGATAGATGTAAAAATTAACAAGATATAGAGGATTTGTAAAGTCCTAATCACTTAGTAATGCTTATAAACTTCAGTTGTTATTATTGTTATTGTAGCCAAGAAATTCCGTGGCAGTTTTTGTGAAAATTGCTAGAGTGTGCGGAGCAAGATGGAGTTACACTAGCAGTAACCCTTGTGGGAAAGGATTGAAAAGAGATTGGACAGACTAGTTGTTTTCTTGGTTTTGATACTTATAACTCTGTAACCTTAGATGAGCTATTTACCGTCTGAAAGCCTCAGTTTCTTCATTGGTAAACAGAGGTAGTATCTCTAAAGTTGATGTGGAGATAAAGGTAGCAGATGTGAAAGAAGACACTGAGGGGGATTTTCTGTATTGATCTGAAGTCACCAATGGACCCCAAGTTCAAGGACCAAGATGTAGAACCTCATATTCACAAGAGAGCAGTCAGCAGTTAAGGACATAATCCCCCTCAGGGCCTCTTTAAAAAGGGGCATAAACAGTCTAACCATAATCAACAAGAATCACTAGACCCTTGGTCATCAACGTGTGGTTCAGAAACCAATAGCATCAAATCACCTGGGAACTTATAAGAAATGCAGACTCTCAGGCCCCACCCCAGAACTACAGAATTAAAATAGTTACATTAATAAGTTCCTTGGGTGACTTGTGTGCATAGTAAGATTTGAGACTCACTTGCCCAGACCATCTGTATAGACTGTAGTCCATACAAGCAAAAGACAGGTGAGAAAAAAGAGAAGAAAATCTTGAGTGGTGCATTGTCAGCTCACTGTGGAGGTAGAGGGATGACTGGGTTTTGTTCCTCCTCTCACAAGGCATGCTTTAACTAAGGTGGGGATGGGGCACTGCTGTGGACTGCATGTTCTTGTCTCCCCCAAGTTTATATTTTAAAACCAATTTCCCCAAAGTGATAGTATATGGACATGGAGCTTTTGGAAGGTGATTCGGTCATGACTGGGTTACCATCATGAATAAGTGTCCTTACAAAGGAAGCCCCACGTTGTTCTTTTACTCCTGCCATGTGAGGACATGGTGAACAGATGCCACCTGTGGACCAGGCAGGGGGCTATCCCAGACTCCTTGATCTCAGGCTTCCAGCCTTCAGAATGGTAGGAAAAATATTTCTATTCTTTAGAAGCCATCCAGTCTGTAGTATTTTGTTACAACAGTACAAACACACTAAAACAGGTTACCAAATGAATCAGTTGAGAGGATTTGGCTCTCTTCAAGAAAGGGAAGTTGACATTTTAGGTAGCTAACTTTGTAATCAGTTTGATAAAAGGGAGAAGAAATTGAGGAGAGGTCATTGAATAGACGACAGGAACCACCTAGCAGGGCATCCTACACACCCTATATTTCAAGGGGCTCAGACACCAGTTTCTGTATGCCAAGAAACACTACTGGAGATAGCCAGGCTTGAGCTGCCATTTGACCAGTGCCCCAGTTCAGAATGTCACCCTAGGAGCAAAGGAGGTGGGAGCCAAGGGGTTTGACAGGTTCTCAGTCACATTCAGTGTCCTGCTCTTCCACATCAGGGAACTCCATCGGGGAGCAGTCCCTACAGGGCCCTCAGAAGGACATCCATAAACTCAAGTTGGAGTTTTAAACTAGACAGATGTTTAACAATTGAAAATAATCAGAAAGTTGTGAAATTTTCTTTAGATTTCAGACATGAAGCTTCTGTGTAGCAAAGAACAAAGATCTGGGCCGGCCGAGTGACACAGTGGTTAAGCTCTGGCTTGGGAAGCCAGCAGCCCCGGTTCAGGTCCCACATATGAGGGCCAGTGAACCTGCCCTCAGAAAAAAAGAACAAAGATCTAAAATAGCAAGGGCAGGGGAATGATTGCAGAACAACGCATTTGTTCCATGTCAAGACCCAAAGAGTTGAGACTGCTTAATGGACTTACTGCTTAATAAAGTTCATGGTCAGTTGTAAACCAGTAAATGGTAGCTTTTATTATAAAAATGAATGTTTAAAAACTACAGAAATAAAATTTTCAATAATAAAGTATTGGTTAAATAAATTACAGCACATTAATGTAAAAAAAAATAATACATAAATAAATATCACCAAGAACATAGAGATAATAAAGAGATGGACAGAAGACAGAAAAAGATACACAGCCTGGCACATTATATTAGTAAATAAATTGCTCGACATTTACATGTGTCTGTGCATATCTGGGAAGATAGACCACTTGGTATAAATATAAACCTTATCAGACTGTTTGACTTTGTGGATGATTTTTATTTTGTTAGTTTTTCTATCAGCACTTTGTAAATTTTCTTCAATGTATGTGTTCATTCTGTAATTAGAAGTAATTATATTGTCAAATCAATCTCCAAATCTCGCAGTATATCCTCTGTCATTTCTCTTAGAGTACTATCCTTGTTTCGTTGTTTGGACTCATAGCTGTTCCTAATGTTATTTGTAGTTACAAAGTGTTCACATGCTGCAGGCAGGGACCAACAAGTAATAGTATGTCAGTCAGATGATGTCTTTGCATCCCATTGTGTGAAAAATAATCTGCTGATTTTGCCCTTTATTCTAAAATGAGCACTTTAAGTAGACCATATCATTATTGTTTCTCAATATCTTCATGCATCTCAGTATCTCGATGTTTGATGTTTGTAAAACTTTATTTGATTTGCCCTAGATTTCCTAGAAATACCGAACCTGGGTTCTAGAAACACCGAACCTGGGTGATTTGGTCCCCATTTTCTGTCCCATCAGTGAAACTTCCTCTCCTCCTTCTCTTTGCGGGTGGAAAGACAGGCTGTGTATGAGCTATGAATCCTGTGAGCGTAAAGAGTGTTCCAGGTTAAGTGGGCCTTGGAAGAAGTTGGGAGCGTTTTTCACTGGGACTCTGATTTGGAACCTGAGAGAGTCAGGATGACTGCCCCAAAATGTTCCGAATTTGTTATGTTTGTTCATTTCTAAGGTTTCCAGATTGCTATCCCAGTGCTAAAAGGTGACATTGTTAGAGCTGAGGCCCACGATTTAGTTCTCATAGTATGCTGCACCACATTTAGCCTGATGTCTGAGGCAAGCTCAAGGCCAAATTGGTCTGAACTGAATTGAAATCTTAGATATGTGAAGGCATTAAAGCTTGGAAAATTCATATGACCCTGCCCTAAAATAGATAAAGATCAGTATAAACATACTGAGGGCAAGAATGAAAAGAAGAGGAGATTATTGTAGAGTAAGTGTGTAAATAATGTTTTTGTTTATATACAAAATGTTTTTAGTTTCTTTTTTTTTGTTTTGTTTTGTTTTTTGTTTTTAGCTGAGCCATCCTGCCACCTGTTGGCAGCTCAACGGCAACTCAGCTCGGGCTGGCCTCGAACAGCTGTTGCTCAGAGCTCAGCTCACACTCTTGAGCGAGCTCTTAACCAACTGAGCCACTCGGCCGGCCCTAGTTTCTTCTTTTTATAACCACAATTTAGTTCAATGTCTATGGCCTTTACTTAATAGTTTAATTCCTCAAAATCATTGAATTAGGTTATTGCTCTCTGCCTCATGTGCTGGAAAACACAGGTAGTATAGAGAGCTCAGGAACATAAGAGAATCTACATTTTCACAGAGTTTCCATCACCTACTTTTTGTGCTTCCTTCCAAATCGCAGAGCCTGAAGTTTTCATTACTAATAAAAAGGAAAGAATAAAAATTTTTAATCAGCCTATGTCATGTTGACCTTCCTTCAGATACATCATCTCCAAAAGTAAGTTTGCAGGAGGATTGGCATGAATCAGAGAATTGGCAAATACACTCCGCATGATACCACACGTGAGCATTTCCAAGTCTGTGAGGCCACAGGGAATGCACACTTCATTATTAACCACTGTATTTTTACTGTCGTTCCTGCCCTTTTCTACAGCAAACCATAACTTCCCCAACCCTGCTCTCTGACACTGTCTCTAACCAGCATTCCACGATAAAACAGGAAGAGCAGGATGCGTGTATTTGCATTGTTTTCTACAACCCTCCAGACCTCAGCTTCTCTTTGTCAACATGCTCTTGACAATTCCTGGTCTGCCCTTGTATTTACTGGGCTGTGTGTGTGATGGGTTGATAGTGAGGAAGGGGACATGAAAGCACCCGGGAACTGCTTTCAATTCCTCTCAGAGTCACCTTCGGCTCAACAGTAAAACCTCAGGAAGTGCTCCACTTCCAAATGAGTGCAGCTTACTTGCTCCACAGTGCACTTTCTGTCCAACCCAGCCCTCCTCCGCCAATTACAGAGGCCCAACTAATGGCTCGCAGACGTTCAGAACTCGTTTCCAAGAGATCTTCTAATGCTTCCACACTCCGCTAACTACTGTGGATCCAGGCCCTTCGTGTCTCTTCACTAACCAAATGAGAAATCATCACCCGAAACAGAAATGTGTTTTAAACATGGTACAAAAGGGACTTATAGAGCAAGGACACAGAGAAACGAGGAGTTTATACATCTAGGAATGCTGGCCACAAAATGAATTCTTGGAAATGTACAAGAAACTATTGAGAAAGAAGAGAAAGGAGCAAAGTTGTGACATTTCAAGAAAAAGAGAGTGGTGAGAAAATGTTAAAAGTACAGAGCAGATTTGTTACTTAAAAATGTGTGTGTGTGTGTGTGTGTGTGTGTGTATATATATATATATATACACATATATATTATTCTTGGTCTAAAGGAAATTGGTGCTAAGGATAGAAAACAGTAAAATAGGGGGAAAAGGAAAAAGAAACAAGCAACCTTTCAATTTGGGACAGTTGTTTATTTATGCTTTTATTAGTGAGGTTTTTCTTCACTTCTAGAATTCAACCACAATGAATTATCAGACAAGCCTAAATTAAGAGGCAGTCTACAAAATAACTGACCTGTAATCTTCAAAAATATCAAAGTCAAAGGAAGACCAAGAAAGTCTTCCAGATTAGATAGCTAGAGACATGGCTCTTAAAAGCAAAGCATGATCTAGTAGTTTCTTTTGTTATAACTAACAATTTTGAGACAACTGGCAAATCTAATGAGGCCTGTAGATTTGCTAATATTATTGTGCTGATGTTCAATTTCTGAGTTTGATATTTGTACTATGAAATGTCCTGATTTTTAGGAGACACATAGTAAAATACTTAAAAATAAAAGAACACTATATCAGCTCCTTACTCTTATAAAATTCAGGAAAAATATGCATGGTTTGATATATCTATCTCTATCTCTATCTCTATATCATCTCTATATATCTGCATCTGTACATGTACAGAATAAAAGAGAGAGAAGGAAACAAAAATGTAGTAAAAGGTTAAGAACTGGATGAAATATGTATTGGAATTCTGTATACTATTTGGGTGACTTTTTTATATGTCTGAAATTATATAAAATGTACAAGTAAAAACAGAAGAGAACTTGAATATTCTGCATCCCTCTTTCAGCTTTCTAGCAGGTTCTGTTGGAAGCTTCAGGAAAGACAGAGGAACTCAAAGTCCCTGTCTCACCTCCCACCCAAGACCTACACTGCATAACAACAGCAAAGGCTGAAACTTGATTGGCGATATGTGTTAAAGATGTGTAAAAATACCCTTTATTCCACAAGCCTCTCTGCTCTAGAAGAGGGGAGGGAGGGCCAGAGAGGATGCCTCCTGTTCAGATCAGACTCATCCTGGCTGCCAGTACAGCTTTTCCCAGGCCAATCTCTCCCTCTGCAAAGAGGGAAAATTAGCCTCATTTTGTACTAGGCTATTTCCATTTTAAACATTCCCAAGTTAAAAATCTACAGGTTGCACAGTGATGTACTCACTTAGCACTTTCTCTACATAAGTGAGGCAGCTGTGAAAAAGGAATAAAAATGCCAGGCTTTGTTTCATAAATCCTAAATGTGTGCCTTTTTGTCCCAGCTCTCCATTAATGAGCTGTCTTGCTTTAGGCAAATCACTTGACCTTTTTAACTCAGATGCCGTACCTGCAAAACAGAGGCATCCGTACCTATTATTGCAAAGACAAAATTTAAAAATGTGCATGAAGCACTTTACAAACTGTAACATACTCTATGCTATTTTTAATTTATATTAGTGCACCAAAGAAAGAAAACTTGTCTTCTCTTCCTATCACTTTTAACATACAGTTAAGGAGAACGGTACTGTGAAACAGGTATCCTACTATTGGCTCTGAATAATTACCGTAGAGCTTTAGTTGGTCTTTTTATGTCAAGGAAAAAAAAAAGAAGCAAATCACAATTTTTATAACTCATAAGCAGTAAGCTCCTTGTGGTCCAACTTCCTCTCTTCTTTGATCCTAAGAGTGGAACAAGGCTTAGCACACAGATATTGCTCAGGAAATGTTATAAAACTTGTTCTAACAGTTGCCTGAGTTAGTCATCAGGTAGGCAATAGCGTGTTACGGTTCACAAGCCTGCCTTGTACGAGACCTCAAAATGGCCTTTGCTGTCTGAAACAACAAAGGTTAGTCCAAGTTCAAGTCCACCACTGGCGATAGCTGACTGAGAAAAATACCTTCAACCAGGAAGCCCAACGGGCAATGGTGATCCATTATACTAACACTGATATCATTTTCTGGCCTTTCTTCTGACAACTTCTGTATCCATTGGGCCCTTGGGGAAAATGATTTTCCCAAAAATGATTTTCTTGCCTCTGCCCAAGAGTTTTCACAAAAAAGTTGCAGTTTCCAGGCATATAAATAAATAATATCAAGACAGAAAATCCAAGTGAGTGGGAATTGGCAAAGTCCTGCAACCTCAAGGAGCCCCAGCTCTACTCGGTAGATTGCAGTGTCCCATGCTTTTTCTGAGTGCATTTGCATTATCATAATGGTTGTTTGGTAAGAGTGGGGGTGGGGCTAAATCTAGGCCACTCAGTCTCTGGACCCCTGCCAGTGGGCTGGTCAGCCGGCAGCCGTGGTGTCCAGGTCTTAAGATAAGGAACTATGCTGGCGAGTTCAGTCCTATGCAGAGTCAGCTAAGGTGAAAAGTCAGATGACTCAGCTCTGCTTGGCCGTGTTTCTCAAAGCCTTTTCCACAGACACATGCCTCTGACAACGTTCTTCCCCCCAAGGGTTTATGTGGGCACTCTGGAAGCCCACCTTTTCATGACCAATGGTGTGGGCAGACGCATTTTGCCATCCTGTTCAGGTTCCCTGGGGCCTGGGCTTCCAACCCGACAAACACTTCTAGCCGACTGTATAAATGAACTGGCATCCCCATCACACTGCTCAGACTGGGAACCTCTAGCCGCTTGACTGGAGACGCATGGATGTTCCAAGGTTTGGCACAAAGCCTTGTAAAATGAGGCCAAGTTTCTATCTCTTTGACTTTATATATTCTATTTGGATATCTTCCTTTCTCCCCCACTGACCCCCGCAATGGAATACTGCTGAAAAGACCATCTGCCACAAATACCCATACCCAGTAATCAAAATATTTTAGCTTCTTTCCCAGCTTGGTGTCAGCGACAAAATATGTGAGGCTTGCAAACTGGCCTTTCAGTGTTTAAGCCTATTCAAAAGCCAGGTGACATTGCCATCCTATTTGGCTCTGCTGGCCCTACCCAGAAGGCACCACGTTTTATGGTAAATTTCTCCTCATTAGACAAAAAACCAAGTCTAAAAAATGAAAGGATTTGAGAAGAGGCACAGCTGTGGTCTTGTGTGCTTTCCCATACTATCTCAGAAGATGAAAACTAAACAAATGACAAATAAGGGCTCTGGCAAACCCATCGAGCCTCTGAGGAATTCGATGTTAGAGAGAGCCACCAGCTTTAGAAAGCCAACACCTCCGATGGCCAGCAAGTCACACACATACCCACATAGTGTTATGCTCAGAGAGCCCACAGCGGATAGGCTGCTGTCATTCCTGACAGACCCAGACATACCTCAGAGCCTCCCTGCCCTCTCAGCGGTCAGGGAAAGATAAGCTATGGAGTCAAGATCATCTCTAAACAGGCTCCACTTTAAACATTGTGCTTTTACTTTAAATATCTGATTCTGGAACAAATGTTGTCGCTTTGAACTTTGACTGGTCATTCGTGGTAATGAAAAAGCTCTGACCAACCCTAATTATAGTGGGATGAATTGTCCTCAGTAACATTTGAGGCTTCCCCAGGGTCTCTCATTTAATCACAGGACAGTGCCTCAGAGATGGGCCTCAAAGAGCATAATTTTTGACAATGAGAGAATCTATAGAGCAACAATTCAAACTATGTTTACTCCGTAACATCTGCACCAAACCCCAAGAGGTACAATGTTCAACATTCTCTGTCTGTTGTACAGAGAGGTTTCTGATGTGTAAACCATCATTTATGCTGTCTTTGATTCTTTTCCAGTGACCTTTTTTTTAGAGTAGTGGCCATATAACTCTCTCACTATGGCAGTCTCCAACACCATTCCAGGACAGGCCTCATAAAGTCGGCCTTTCACATTAATCGATTACCTTATTATGGGAGTAAATCAAAGCAGTTAAGCCCATGTTTCCTGGGAGTTGAAGGTCAAATTGGTGGAGAGGGAGGAGCCAACCTTATCCTAACAGAAAGTTCTGTAAAAAAACATCCTTTCGGACCTTTTCCCTATGTCCACTGGCTTTCACAGTATGATATATATGTGCTGTAACCATGTATCTCAGATTTCCTGCATCACTTTTCATCTAGCATGGGAGAGAGATTGAGGTGTCATATATGTCAGTCCATGCATCCTAATGCTTAGAGCAGAAACTATGATTATCATACGGGTTGTTGTATGTGTGTAAAGACATAGGCTTTCCAGAAAAGTAAATGTGAGGCTTACCCCACTTATAGCACACTCTTGGAATCCTGTTTGAACAGTCACTTCCTGCATTTTCCGAACAACCTCAAAAGGTTCATGACGTAACAAATTATCATTTTGCTGAGACTCAAATTTAAACCTTAGAATGCAAAGAAGTTGCTCAGGAGGAAGTCACTTAGCCAGTGAGAGAGCCTCATGATTGCTATACATCTCAGCCCCAAGAGGCTTATACTGCAAGGCAGCTGAGGACCACCATTAAGGGCATTGAAATCCAGTGTTGCCGCAAAGTAACTTTGTGACCTTGGGCAAATCATTTCAGCCCATGTGTCTCAGTTCCACCATCTCTGACATGGAGACAGACCAGTAAATACTTAGTAGAGTTTTGGAGAGGACTCGAAATAGTTGATGTGTAGGTCTTAACTGGGGTCCTCCGGAGAGAAGATCCAGAGGCAAATACTATGGAAAGGACAGCTCATGTGGGAATCACAAGCCTGAAGTGGTAACAGCAAGGGTAAAAGGGAAACAAAACAAGAAGATACAATGCAATGCAGCTTGATATGGCTACTCTATTGGCTAGTGCCCAAATAGCTAAGCAGACATATCACATTGCTCAGCAGGCGTTCTTTCAACACGGGACTTGAATGGGATGAATGGGGTTTTTGTGGAAGAGTGGCAAAGAGGGGCTGCCCCTCATAGTCATCCACAAATGAGATAAAGAGGGAGCTTTACCTGTCTGGCTCCATGCTGCCTCTTGAATTCCAAGGGTTCACCTGCAGAGAGCCAACTCCCCTACTTTACCAATAGCCTCCCCTGGTCCCTTGACAGGCATTTTGGAAATCCCACCCACTACCCCAACCAGGCCTGAAAATGGAGAGGTGCCTGGTGCAAGTTGAATGTTGAAAGAGAAAGATATGGTTGAGGGATCTGAGAAGGCACACGAGCTCCTACCCCTGCTAGTCAGCCAAGCACTTAGAATGGAGACTGGCACAGGGCGAGCCCTGTACAAGTGCTTCCTACGCTTGTGTTCTCTGCTGTTTTTCCCGAGAGAAAACCACAAAGAGATGAGAGCCGTGTTTCATTGACAAAACAAGCTCTGAATAGAAGTCAACTAATTATGCTGGTAATAAAAGAAAATAAAATCAAAGATCTAGGAAAATGACTCATTCTTAGTGAATCAAAAAGAAATTCTGGATAAACTGAAGACAACATAGAAATTGGCAGCCCCCAGCTTTTTGATAGCAGCAAGTCCATCACATGCTTTATGTGGAAATAAGAAACAGCTCCTCATGAAACTGTGTTTGTACCTGCTTCCCTGGTGGTATTCAGGGAACTCTGCATCTAGAGCCAAAAGGAAGAAGGAAACAGGCTGTAAATAGGGAAGAAATCCATATTGCAAGAGGCACATGAAAAAAGATTTGAAGATTCAGCAGTTAAAAGAAAATTTTCCCCTGATTTTATTTTTCATTATAAAATTACTGGAAACTATTTTAGGCTGAATGTGTAGAATTCTTGAAGGAAGGGATGAAGGTGGAAGTAGATGGAGCACTCTGCTGTGGATCAATGCAGAGCTCTTAGAACAATGGCTGGCACATACTAATGTAGTGGAAATATTTGCCTCGGGTATTACTTCCTTTACTTGATTTAAAAAAAGAAAAAATCTCTTCCTAAACCAAAAACAACAGAAGTACATATATTAGATTCATAGTATCTTAAGAAAACAAACAGGTTCTGTATGGTGATCATTCAACTAACATTCATATGAAGGAAAATTTGCCAATATCTTTCAAAATAAGTGCATTTTATGCCACGACTTGGCAATTCTACTGCTAGGAATATATCCAGCTGAAATATATTTTCACATATGAATGAAATAACCAATGCAGAGAGCTATTTACTGCAACCTTTTTTTTTGTAATATCAAGTGTTGAAAAGAATATCTAAGTGTTTATTAATAAGAGACTGGTTAAACAAATTATGATATATTCACACAATGAAATGCTTTACAGCCATAAAAAAATATAAGGAACTGCTTTACACAAGGAAAGGAAAGAGTTCCAAGATATAGTATAAAGCGAAAAACTTAAAGTGCAGAACAGCATGTATAGAATGCAATCATTTGTGGATAAAAGCTGAATAAATATGTGTGTGCATGTGTATGTGTGTGTAAGCCTACATATATGTATACACACACGCTCACTTGTATATGTATAAAATAGCTCTGGAAGAACGCAGAAGAAATGTAATCTGCCTACAGGGAGGATTGGCTGACATGGGGGAAAAGCTGCGAGGGGGACTATTTTTTCCCAACATAGTAGGCCTCCCTTATCCCAGAGGGACATGTTCTAAGACCCCAGTTGATGCCTGAAACAGCAGATAGTATGAAACCCTGTAAATACTGTGTTTTTCCTATTCATACATACCTGTGATAAAATTTATTTTATAAATTAAGCAGGGTAAGGGATTAACGACAATAATAATAAAATAGAACAGTTATAACAATGTACTGTAATAAAAGTCATGTGAATGTGGTCTCTCTCTTTCAGCAAACTAGCATGAATTTCTTTTTTGTCCTTTATAACATCATGGAGAGATTTGTTCTTACCTTAAATCTTAGAAACCGCTACATACAATTTTTTTTCTTTCCTTATAAGTCAAGACCATTCACCTTTTCACTTAAGGGAAGCACGTTATGGCTTCTCCCTGGCATATCCAAATTACCAGCATCACTGCCCTTGTGCTTTGAGGCCATTATTAAGTAAAATAAGGCTACTTGAACACAAGCAGAGTGATACTCTGACATCTATCGGATCAATCTGATAAACAAGATGAGTACTAAGTGACTAATGGTGGGTAGCATATAGAGCATGGAGATGCTGGTCAAAGGGAAGATTCACTTCCCTGGTGGGATAAAACGGATGGAGTGCATTCACCATGCTACTCAGAATGGTGCACAATTCTCAACTTACGAATTGTTTATTTCTGGAATTTTTCACTCAGTCTTTTTGGACCACAGTTGACTGCGGGTAACTGAAACCACGGAAAACAAAACTGTGGAAAGCAAAACCGCAGATAAGAGGAAACCACGTGTACTTGCTCTTATTTACTTTGCAGTGTCTGTGAACCGTGTGAATGTTTTAAAATTCAAAGTAGATGAAGTGAAATGAAAAGGAAATGACTTAAGTTGTTTATTTTTAAAGAATTAAAATAGAATATATGTGCTTTCAGCCGCCTCTCCTCTCATGGAATTCTAAGTTTCTGGGAAGTGCTGAGTAGGGCGGAGGAGGCCATGATTGTTTTGCTCACGAAGATGGAGAGCTGGATGAGGCATCTGAGACATGTGGGGAGTGGTGCTAGCAAACGAGGGAACACATATTTTATAAGACAGATAAAATCTTTATTGGTCCAGAAATAGTTTCAGATCAATGGTCAAGTTGGGTGTAGGTCACCACTAAGCTTCTTTCCAGGTAAGACATTTGACCATGTTATCTGGAGTGAATATTGTTTCTAACCATAGTTATATCCAAAGGTTATACAACTCATAAAACAAAATAACTACTAGTATACTGCATGATATAAACAAGAATAGAATTGCCATATTTTTCTTAGACAACATCTTTATTCTGAGGCTGTCTTCAATGGGTCGCATAAGAATCACAAATGGACATGGATGTCCCAACGCAGCCCTGAGGCTCTGCACCTGTCCCTTAGCCTCCCTCCCTCAGCCCAGCTTTCCTTTTGGTGAGCTTAGTGTACTCTTAATCATCAAAGAATCAATCACAGAACTAATGGTATGTTCTCCCATTAAACAACCAAGCCCAGCTTCTCTCTAGCATGTATCCCATGCTTAGTTAGAGTCAGATGGGTAAATTTCAGCAAGTCTTGAATTAAAAGAAGGGTGTTGAGCAGAGATTCCAAAAGAAAAGACCTCTCTTTATCCTGACAATGCCACAAACTCTCTGGCTTAGCCCAGCCAGTTACCTATTTTCCTTGGCCTCAAGTTCTTCATCTATAAAGTGAGGGAATCAGGCTGCATAAAGTTTCATCCCATTCCTACATTCTAAGTTTTTGTGATATTCTTATTTATTCCCTCAACCAGGATTTATTGAGGGCCTGTGTGCACAGCACCATTGCTTTATTAAAAGGATATGAACAGTTAGGAAAGTAGGAGAGGTAACTGGCCAATAAATGTGTGAAAAGGATGCCTAACCTCAGTAAAATACAGAGAAATGCAAACAAAGTAAAATGAGGTAACATTTTGAATGTAAATAATTAAATGAGTGATTAAATTCAGTGCTGATATAAGATGAGGGGAAAGAGGCACTCTTTTTTATTTTGAATGGGCATGTGAATTGCTATAACCATTTTGGAAACTTTTCTAGTAGTATGTATTAAAAGTAAAAAATTCCCATAAACTACAGAAAAAGTAAGAATACACATTCTTTGACATACATGTATGTGCATAACTCTACATAAGTATGTGTTAGTTACAGCATACTTTCCTAGTGGTGAATAAAACTATAATTGGCTGAAAGAACACAAAAAATTTGAACAAATAGTTATAGATTATGGTGGAATAATATGGTGCCATTAAAATAATACTTTATTGGCCAGGAAGATTATCTATAATTATTTTTTTTTTAAGTGAAAAAGGTAAATTGCAGAGTGATGAGTTCAGTTTAATCTATGTTTCAGAAAAGCAAAAAACAATGAAAAATGTCCATATGCATATGTGTTTTGATATATATATATATATATATATATATATATATATATATATATATATATATATCATGAAAAGTATTAAAAGATGCACACCAAACTGTTCACATCATCTCTTACTAGAAGTCCATGGATTGTGGGCATCAAGAACAGGGGTGCAGAGACATAGTGTGGAGAAAGACTAATTATTCTCTTTCTTTAGGTATATTTAATTGTTTCATTGATGGAAGGAAATACGGGTGGCTCTTAAGTTTTTTAATGTGAGTTTGGTAAAGAAAAACAAACAAAAAATTACACCAAAAGTCCGCAGAAGGGACAGCAAGAAGATGATGGGGTCAGAAGGATCTAAAGGCAGAGGGCAGCACACACTGGCCCTCACGTGCGTTGTCCTCCTGTATAAAATCAGCCAACACTCAAGTACTGACCATGAAAGACTACCCAGAAGAGAACTGACCATATATGTGTATAGCACTTGTATAATATTTCCATATGACTTTCAGAATGCCTGTGTCTGATTTCATAAAAGACAAGAATCCTTTCCTATTGAAAAATACCATATAAATCCAGATCTATTCATCTATCTCCTATCATCACTCCTTGCTCCATCTACAAAGGTATCCGGTGGTATTATACTTGTAAAGGACTTCACAGTGGCAAACTGCTTCCATCACAGCCCTGTCTCTGCGGGGTGGGGGCGGATAGGCCCACTGCTTCCCATTTTACAGATGAAACTTAAACTCTTTGTTTAACAGCCTATAAATGATAATTGTGTTACACTGGAGCATTGCTATTTTTTTCTCCTTAGGGGTCAGGAAACATAGCTTTGCCTTTCAAGCACCCCAGTATAGTATGATTCTGACTACCCGGGAAACATGACAGGGTAAAATGAGGGCTAAATGGGGTGAAATCCATCAAGAAACTGCTGGTTGAGCCATTTCAGATTAAATTAATCACAAATACTTTGTTAACAGGTAGCTTGTCTTTTTCCACCTTACCCAGATAATTGCATGAACCTCCACTTCATTTTATGCATGCAGAGGTGGCCTCAAAAACTCTGTAACAAAGATGGGAAGCAATCCTTTAAAGTGAATATATAATTTCTGTGCAATTTCCACCATGAACAGAGCATATTAATGTATTCCCTCACCATCTGTATCTGTTGGTCCCATGGCCAGTTACCCCAAAGGACTAAGAGACCCTATTTTGTGATAGGCATTTGGACAATAACTGGGACTCCCAGATGAACAATGTGAGGTCTATATTATGTCCAGATGGAAGACAGATAAATAGACAAACACTGTCGTTTGCTCAGAATCCTCAGTCCTGGAGGATTAAGATAGGCTCACAGAAATGTGTCAAAGCTGGTCTCCATTCTTATAAAACACCAAAAGTGAAGCTTAGAGGATATTTTTATATTAGCTTTTCATTTGTACTAACAAAGAAAACTGTCAGTACATTTAAGAAGTACCCTTTCTTGGGGAAAGCCTGGCTGCTTATTCATTCACACTGTCCTTTAAACATTTTATTTTGTTTTCTCTGTGGGCAGTTTCAGGGAGGCGGGGGTGGGGGTTGCGACACCCCATTGATAGAGAAAGATATGAGGCATGAATGAGAGGTTGGAAACCAAAATGGCTAGGCAGCTCTTCTCGTTTGGCATTTAAGAAACATGAGAGCTCTTACTTTAAAACCCAAATTACATTTAAATTTAAATAAGTCATTTTTTGGCACATTCAACACTTTTAAAAGAAACTTTAAGATAATTATCACATTTCTGTAATATTTTTTGTTCTGAAATGATTAACTTCTCTGCTCTAGAAACCAAATATTGTCCTACTTAGTCATGCATCGTTCTCATTGGCTATGTAAAGAATTGCATACAGATCGTTGAGACCTAAGGAGCCCTAAACACTTATCTGTGGGATGCATTATCCTTTGCTCACTATATTTCTCACTATTATATTACTTGGCCTACAGCTCCAAGATCTTTAAGTTATTTGGTTGCTATTTTATGAATTTCACATAAAATGCTATTATTTTAATACAACTTAAATATGCATTTCACATAAATATAAAAAGGGCTTCTTGAGGTTTTTCAGATATCTAGATAGAATGTTATGGAGTTTATTGGCTGAATCGTCAATCTAGCACAGTGGCCTCTGCTTCCAAAACATGTATCTATTTCAAATAACTTAATTATTCATTTATTCATTATGCATTTATTGAGTACTTATTATGTGGCACACACTGTGAAATGTAGTGTGGACAAGTTGATAAATGACTTATTCCTTACTCTGGAGTATCTCATAGTTCAGAGGAGGACAAACAAAGTATATAAGATAAATTACAACTCAATGTAATAGGAAGCAAAATAGAGTTATACATAAAGTCCTATGAAAGCACTGAGTAAATGTGACTAATCTCAACTTGGGGTGCCTGAAAGGGCTTCATAGGAATGGCAAAATTTCATCTAGGATTTCAAGGATATATTGGGGTTGATCAGGCAATGAATGAATAAATGAATGACTGAATGAATGAATGGTTTGACAGAATGACCGAAATGACAATCATCTGTACCTGCTGTGTTCTAGGCAGTCTTGGGAAGGGTTTTCTAGAAAAGGGGAACAGCAGTTGACAATGCAGAGATGCATGAAAAAGCATGGTAGTCTCACAGGGTTACTTGAACAGAAGATTTGTACAGAAGACACAAGGAAACAAGGTGAAAAGCCAGACTGAGGCCAGTGTGCAAACTGTCTTAAATCCAGTGTTAAGGCATATGCATTTCATCCTGGGAGACATGAATAGGCAAGACAGATTGTTAAGTGGGGCTATCAGACATTTAAATGTATTTATTTAGCACCTAGTATATGCCAATCCTGTTCTAGACTCAGCATTTACAGATAGAAAGAAACAGACAAGAAACCCTGATTTCATTGGGCTGATAGTCAAATGGGGAATGATAGAAAATAAGCAAAATAAATGAGAAAAGTATATAGTAAATGTATAGTCAATAGATAAGTGCTAGGGAAAGAAAACAGGAAAGAGTGAAAAGAAGTGCTTAGATTTGTGATTTAGAACAATTTTTCTGGGTCATTTAAAGGGATTAGAGAGAGACTGGAAAGAGACAAACAAGTTAAACTTCCATTCAAGCATTCCTGGTAGATACGATGAGGCCAGTAACTGAGATTATACAATGGGAATGAAGAGAAGGAGACAGATTCAAAAGGATCAACAGGACTCCACTGGTGATGTATTGTATATTAAATTGAAGAAGAAAATGAAGGATAAAGATTATGCTGAGTTTTTTCATCAGAGTTTGAGTCATCATTAGGAAGGGAAAATCAAGAATTAAGTTTCCGTTGTGTTATTTCATTAGTCACGTGTTGCTCAACTTAGACCAAGATGATGTTGTCTCTTCATTCTTTAAAACAAGAAGCACTAACTAGATTCAATTGCTTGAGACAGATCAGTATAGTCAATAATATCATAGCACCTGGGAAATGGTTTCTTAGCATCTGAATGGTGGACCAATGATCTTAATGGGTCATCTTAGGAGAAAATATTTGGAATACTTCTGTACCTTTTTCTAATTATACTGTGAACCCTGCAGTTAGAAACACCGGCCACTGTAAGATACATTCTTCATTCTGTCTTAGCTTCACAAGTCAAAAAAAGCACTGAAAAATGGGGATTTACAGTGCACACCTATGGTAAGTGTCCAGTTAATTGTGACTGATATTACATTCATCAACATCTCTCTGAATATAATGGACCTGTTTTGGGTGTCAGTGCCCATCATTTGGCTCAGACGCCCTTAAACTGGGACAGGATTGTGATGCTTTCACATCCATCCCATGCCAATAATGGAAGCACTGGCCTTCTCCTAGTCTCCTTGGTGACTCTCAATGCGCCCAACCACCTGTGTGGTCTGGCATCCGCGCCTGTTACTGCAGTCCTGGCTGTCGCATCAGCGACAACTCTATCCTTGTGTGGGCGAGCTGTGGAGACAGATGGCTCCTCGGTACAGGGTAGGGACTGTCAGTCATTCAGGGGAAGGCTGAACACAAAGCTGGAGTGTGGCATATAGATCAAGAGCACTTATGGGTCCAATATCAGAGGTTAAATGGAGCAATTCCATACCTATTTACTTTCAGGGAGCTCCTGGACCCATCTGAAAGACTGCTGAATTTTTCTTAAAGAAAAAAGAAATCAGAAGGGGATGAACAACTAGATAGGGGTTACCTTGTTCATTGTGCCTCTCCTCTAGCCACTGTCCAGCTTAGATAGGCCATTGGTCATTGAAGAAACGTTTCTAATGGAAAAATCCACTCTGGGTGGGTACCAAGACGAACTGCATTCTTCTCAGGTAGGAGAAACAGCCACTCCCCTGGGGTGAAACTAGAGTCTAGAAAGGAGGCGCAGAATTTCAGAGGAGAGAGCCCCCCTGTAGGCTGGTCACAACGTCCTCAGAGCGAGTTCTGGAAGCTTTAGCTGATTGGAAGGCAGAAGCAGTGTGTAGTGGTGGGAATAGCGTGATCTTTTAGTTTGTTTAACCTGGGAAAGGGCTGTATCTAAGCCACCTTTTATTATAAGCACGTATTTTTCACTTTCTGCTTTTCTGTGTTAGTTCTGGGCATAAGGAGAAGAAAAAGATTCAGGGAAATCTAAAGGCATCTTCTCAAATGGGAATGTCTCAGAGCTGCATCTGAGAAAATTCATCCTTGCTCTAGGCCGTTGTCTTGCAGCAGAATAAATACAGAAGGAAGGAGGAAAGAAGGGAGGAAGGGAGAGAGAGAGAGGGAGAGACTGACTCATCCTTGGTCTTAGGGAGATGAAAGGCAGTGTCTTCAGAATACCTCCTTCGTTCAGGAAATCTCCCTGTCACCTACTGCTCATCTAGCTGTCGATCTACAGAAAGACTTGCCTAAACTAAGGTGGTTTTCTAGAGAGGGAGACAAAGATCTTGGGTAGAACTCACTTATCAAAGTATCAGTGTTGTCCTAAGGCTGGGCTCCTATTTTATCCTCATTTGAGTTTTAGCATCCCTATCTTAAAAATGCTGTCCATGGTGTGTGTGTGTTTGCTTACACACGTGCACACACATGTGCACACACATGCAAATGGGATTGGGGAACAGGAACTCTGAGAGGAATATAATGGGCATGCACACAACTACATAGGCTAATTTTCAAGCCTCTGCCAAGACCAGGACAACAACAGCTAAATCTACCCTAGTGAAGCCTAAAGCTCTGCACCTTTACACCATATTACAGGTAAAGGAGGGCACAACAAAGGTGGACCTAGAGGTGGTCATATGAGCCTGGCGATCCTCTTATCCACCTTGAAATGTGTTACTGGTTAAATCCTGATATCATCATTCAGCATTTAGGATTGTTTTCTTCTCTGAGAGAGATCATCTGCAGATGGTACTAATACCCAAGAGCAAGGCAAGAAAAGGGAAAAGGCAAATTTGGGGCAGTAGGAACTGGCAAGGAAGAGGTGAGAGGGAGGAAGCCAGTACTTGATTGATCGTGGGATTCCCTGCAGTGCTGTGCAGTCAATAGAACAAACGAAGCCCTCAACACTTCCTTTTCTTGTGTTTATAAATGGACAGACCCCAAGAGTTTTGGGTGGTATCATCAGCCTAGATTAAACAGAAGAGACAAAATAAAATACAATATACTCAAATGTTGGCAAAAGTACCAACAAGAAGTCTCCATGAGATATCCCTCGCTCCCTCCCACCTTGTAAATTACCTGGTAGACAAGAATTTCAAGGATTCCAGAAAGCTCCTCCGGACTCCTGAGTTCTAATCCTGGAAAATACTTAGACTGCAGTTGTTGCAAGGTGACAGGGAACAGTATTGACGAGTGCCTATTGGGGTTAGCCTTCCCTTTTGAAGAATTAAGTACAAACCCTGTACTAATCATAGTAAAAGTTTACATTACTAACTGCAGAAAATGACAGCCAGGTGCCCCATTTTCTGTGCCTCAGTGACTACCTGGTTTCACCACCTTTCGAGAATTTTTAAACGACAGAGTGCTACATATCACCACCGATCCTAAGATAACCTTTACAAGCCAGTCTCTCACACAAGCCTCCTCACTGGTAGACAGATGCATCATGGAGAATTTGGCAAGGTTCAATCAATAACTGAAGTGATGCAAGTAATGACACCAGTGTGAATACTGCTGGCTTAGATATTTCCTGTTTTTTTCATCAGGAACAAGTACCCACTCTTCCTGTCCTTTTAAAGGACCATTATTTCCTTGTCTTAATATTAATATTAAATGGATGCCCACAGAATGTTGTCAATGAAAATCTGTGTTTAAAGTGATAATATATTCGAAATGCTTGGCCCAGAGTTTTCTTTAAAAACAACTCTTAAAGTAATGGAGTTTATGACAGCATTTCTCAATATCCTCAAGTCTGGGGATTTGGGGGGAGGTGGGAGGAAGCCCAACAGGTTATCTGATATGCCCTTAATGTGATCCTGACAAATTAATACATTCACAGAGATCCATTTCACATCTGCATCATTCTCTTTGATTGGACAGGGCTTACAGAAAGCTCACTGTTGGATGGAAGTCGGGAAGCAAGAGTGCATGTTATTATAAATGCTTGGCCTGCAGGGGGCTGGCCTCAGTCACATGCCAATGTTGTTTTAATAGTTTTAAAAGTTATAAGAATGTCTTTTTTTTTTTTTTCCCTTAAGGGATTTTTTTACTTTCTTTGTGGTTAGAAAATCAACCTGCAGTATGGTCAAAAAAAGATTAAATTCGTAAAGAAGGCAGTCCTATAAAAGTAAGTCATTTTAAATTGACAGAAAGTTGTGAGTTTGTTTTGGTTTGCTTTTTTTTTTCTTTCAGAAGATAACTTTTGGGAGATAAACAGCTAAAAATTTCCAAGTTGGCACTAGGGTTTTCTTGGATCTGTTTTTATTTCAAACATGGCTGGCATGGAATACATAAATAAACAAAACCAAAACACCGAATCTGCTTATTCTAACTGGACGAGCCAAGGAAATGGTGGAGGAATACTAATGGATGATTGACAAGGTGACCCAGGATGTACCTGGGGCCTTGCTACCAAACTGGTCTGCAGATCGGCAGCATCAGCCACATCAGTGAGCTTGTTAATCATGCAGATCTCAGACCCTACACCAGACCTTCTGAATCAAAATCTGCATTTTTACCAAAATCCCTCTGTTTTGTCTACATATTGAATTAATGAGAATTTAATTCTACAGTTAATGTTGTCTGTACAGAAGAGCAAAAATTTTCATGTACTATATAAATTGAAGTCGTTACTGCCTGAAAGAAATATCTAATGAGAGAGAGAGAGAGAGAGAGAGAGAGAGAGAGCGCATGAGCACATTCCTAGGTAATCATATGACAGTGGCAGGTAGTGTGTAGAGCACATATTGAAACAGCTGATTTTCTTGTGTTGTAATTTGTGTAAATCTATATAGTAGTGATTAGTAGCCTATAGGATTATAGACACACAGTTAATGCAGACATTTCTTTATCTCTTTATCATGGATAAACATTTAACAATTAACAGAGAACTTGAGAATCTCGGTCAATTAGCATAAAAATCCAAATCATCACACAACTCTGAAAATAATCAGTAAATGATATAGAGATAGAAAAAGAAAAGAAAAATAAGATAAGGAAAGAAGCCGTACAGGTCCTTAGCCAAACCTGGTTCAGGCTTCGCCAGTTTTTTGTTGAGGAGGAGCTGTAAGTGAACATCAGCACCAAACCACATTTTAAGCAAATGAAGAATCAATGGTTATTGGGTGCCTAGTATAGGAGTATTCTGGGTCCAACGCTAGTACCAGAATAGGTTTTTTTTCCTTTTATAGCTCACAGAAACACAAGGAACAAATTCTCACTTTCATTTCACAATTGAGGAAATTGGTGCCTGGCAAGGATAGAATAATTGCTCAAGGTCACAAAGCTAATAAGTGAAAAAGCTGGGATTTAAAATTCAGTTAGTCTGACTCTGAAGCTTCTCCCAACTATGCCATGCTGCTAGGAATAGTTACTATAAGTTAAATATTTAGTAACATATATACAGTTACTATGATGTCCTGATTTAGATGAAACCAAATGTTCCTTTTGCCTTTGGATATTCTCTCATTAAAAGAAAAAAAATTTGTGTATTGTTAACAATAGATACCTGAACTGGATAGACCCCAAATGATAATTTTAGTAAAAATTTCAGCACCCACAATCAGCAGAACAGAGAGATGACATTCATTATAACATTCTGCCTGAATGAGGCTTGCCTGCAGTTTGGTGTGACCTCCCACTCAATGTCATAGGATTGGTAGCATTCACCACAGCAGCATTAACGCCCTTTCATCATGAATCATCAGGAGAATAATTCTCTTGAGGAAATAGCAGGCGGAACTCGAAAGACAATCATCATCCATAATCCACATAGAATATGTATTGGCCCAATAAATAGTTAATGATTTAAAGGTGCTGAGAAGATTTGTGTGTGTGTGTGTGTGTGTGTACATGTGCACACATGTAAGCGTACGTGCACTGACTGAAAGCTTGAATGAATGTCAAACCTTTGAGATAATTAACATAAGTAACTAGTGCCAGTGAAGTTGGTTCTGGGCTCCAGTCAGAACAGTTTAGTTTGTATTTGTTTCATACATTAGGATTCTGTGTAAAATTTGTCGCTGTCACTCAAAGGGTTCTACTGCTTTTAAAAGGGAACTTGAAAACTATTATAGTGTTATAGATCAAATGTCTCACTTCCTGCATGAGGAAACTGAGGAAGATTCAAGAACCCATGACTGCTTCATGTGTGCCTGCTGTGTGCTCGGCATTGTGCCCAAGATTTCCAAAGATGTCTTGTTTCTTTGTGTTTGTGCTGACTCAGAATGTACATCTGGTAGAGATGAATTAACTTGCCCAGGTCACACAAGTGGCCAAGACAGACAGAAAGCTAGAGGCCAGGATTATTAACCACCAAATCATATGCTTTTTCCCAAATACCTTATTGCTGGCATAAAGATAAAGAAAATTTAGCCTTCCCATCTTATTCCCAGGTTGGATCATTGAACTCTGTTTTCATATTCTGTTCACTCTACATAAAGATTACAATACTAACTGACAGCCCATATGATGTACATATGCTAAGCTGTTTTCCAATATTCATCACAGACAACACGTAGAGACATACTTGCCTATATTTTTCCCTTCTGGCCAAGAATATGAATCAACAGAATGGTTACTTGTTCAAGCTGCCATCTTGTCTCTGGAACATTTTTGTTTCACCCAAATATGTAGGTATATACTATGGGTTAGGAAATTCTTATTATTTCAGTAGATCTTAACCCAATATAAAATGGATAATTAAAATGTATCTTATCTTCTTGTTTTACATTGAAGCAGAGAAAGTGATTCTCCTCCATATGGTTAAAACATTAAATATTCATAAAACTACTTTGCTCATCCATCTCACATATGGGAAATAAATCAAAATATGTGAATGAACTTCAATGTAGTCTTAAACTTGACCCATGAACCTGATGTTATAATGGATTAAGTTTCTTCACACTATATTTTCCCAAGATTTTTTTCCCCACTTAAATCACAAGAGAATTGAGGCAGAGGGGAAAAGTACGCCAGTTGGCCACCACTCAAGTTAATCAAATTCTGAGATACAAGTTAATGAAGTAGTATGATCTATTCAGTGTTGCAGAGTGAATAGTGATCAAATTAATTATGATCACTGTTTTCCTTCCCTTAATGCTGCATCACAGTTTAAAGGGGTAAGATGTTTAGAGAGAGAGAAATAAACAGAGGAGGATAAAAGGAGCTCTGTAGTAGATAAAATAATGAACTTTATGTTTAGGGTTCCTTTTATTATATTTCAAGTTTTAGAAGATTGAGCACTTTTGGATCCCAAAATGTCTAGGGGGTTGACTAAATTGTAACTACCCAATCTATGCGGTTTTACCAGGGTTAGAAGTATACTTATGAGCTAATATATTACATATATCCTTACATTCTGCCCAGGGGAGAAAGAGGAAAACAGATATGAAGGGAAAGATAATGACAATCAATAAGATTCAGGGGAAAAATCAATGAGTAGATCTTCCTTTCTTGAAAAATAACCAATGTTCAGCAACTAAAATTTTAATTTGACCCTTTCTCTTTGATGACAATGGCAAAGTGTGTTCCAATTCATAGAAGCTTCAGTGGCAGCAGTAACTGCTATTTCAAAGAAAATAGGGAATTATAATATAAAACCTTATTTCCTTTAATTTTTTTTCTTATTTACATTTTCAGTAGGGGGAAAGTTAAACAGAAAGTCAGATGAGTTAAGAATATATATGTTAATGTAATAGATCTTAATGAATGTTCTAAGTTCATTGGAATTTTATAAACTGGCCAACATTCTTGCTCCAAGCATCCAGTGTGTCCTGAATGAAAAATAGGTTCTTGGAGGAATTGCATTTACTTCTCAGCTATAAAGAAATGGAGAATTATGAAATGCTCCAGGAGGAAGGAACTTTTAACATCATCTAATCCAATGTCCTTATTATTACATAACTGAAACTCAGAGAAGTTAAGTAATTTGGCTGAGAGCAAACAGTATCCGTTTTAAAACTTCTCCAGTTCTTGTTTTACCTTTGTACTCTGTCTTATGCTATATTACATGAGTAATTTATAAAACGTTAGAGTTAGAAGAAATAGTAAAGATTATGTATTTTCTCTTTTTCAATGAGTAGCATTTGCTTGACCACCTTCAATGACAATAAATTTGCTGTCAAAAGTATTCAAGGCAGTTGCAACTAACACATTAAATAATTTCTAAAAGACTAACTTTTCTTTAACCATAACAGCATTATCAAAAGTAATTAGTTAACCCATTGCCAAATCATTTTTAAACTTTAAGATAAGAAGTGGTAAACATTATGATTAATATAATATTGGAGAATCTAGAGAAATAGATCATATTTAGTAATGCATTAAAAGGACACTTATCAACCAGCAAGAGTTCATTTACTGTCCTAAAGAATGATTGGACACTAGGGAAAAGAAGGCTAAGTTAATAGGATTATTTAATTTCCCCAATTTTTCTTATTCCTATTCAGTATTACTAGTTTCTTTTTCTATCCTAATTGAACTATGGAAGGAGCAACTGTGTTGGCAATAGATCAATATCTAATTTTTGAAAGTTAATTTTCTAAAAGACACTTGGATTCTTTTAGGGGAAAAAAAAGACATAATGATTCATAATGAAAAATATTGTAACTATCCTGGCAAATTTTCTATGTGAAATTTCAACAGAATCCATCAATTATAGTAAATGACCAATAAAAATGTTCAATCAAAAACTCATTTTAAGATACATTGTTAATGAACTGTATATAATGATACTTAATCAAAACTCGACATGATCACACGGGAGAAAAGTTCTGCGGGACCTCAGGAGCACGATTGTTCTGAACAAAAGATAACAATAAAACTGTATAATTAATAGCCTTTGGTCATGTGGCAGTCTCTGGGAAAAGTCAATTTCATAACAAACGCTATTGTTTTTCAAAACACAGGAATTGTGTTCCATAATAGCACTAATGCCGTAAGCAAGAAGGCATAATTTTTCAGGCTGGTTTTATTTGATGTGGAGCTTTTCATGGTTTTTCAGCACCAGAGTATAATAACTAAGATGCAAAAAACATAAGTGAAGCTATTGACCACAAAGGTGCAAAAAAGTCAATTCTGCCTCTAGTTGATATCAGTCTCAATCTAGAAATGATACACTGTCTTTGAAAGTATATTCCAATAGGGTATTTGTGTTAAATAAGTTGATATGAAACACTTATCTTTTCCCAGATGAGTGTAACAGTGATAGGTAACATAGGATACGTTAAGATTTTGAGATAGAGATCCCTCAAGGTACAAATGAAAACAAAAGTTTAGAATAAGAAGCATAGTAGGGGATTGTAAAAGTCACCTTGTTAAATCAAACATTTACCTAATCAGCTGTGATAAAGTCAATATGTGAGTTTCGATACTGGTCAACTTTCAGATCTCAATGTGTGTGTTAGTAGTAACAATACTATGCATTTAATACACATGCAGTCAATATATGAACTCAAAATATAAGTCTATGGCAATTTTATTGATAGAAAAATGAAATAGTTAAGGTATGCTTGCCAAAACCACATCAGGAGGCATGAAGTCCATTTATGGAGGTTATTACTCAGAAATCAGTGTTGCAGTATTTTCCTGCTATAAATTTGGGCCAAGGCTATTGGCTCCAATGATGACATACACTTTATTTTTCATAAATATGCATACAGAGTATAAGAGACCTATTTCTAATCCTACAAACTAAAATATATTCATGTCCCCTCTTTGATCTGTATCCAAACTCAGGAGTAAGGACACAATAAAGCCAATGCATATTTTCAAGCCAATAAGTTTAATCAGAGTCCTGTGGAAGTATTCAATAACTCTTCCTATAAATCCAATGGCCCCTTGACCCAGCTGGCAGGAAGACCATATCTAAAAAATGGAAAAATCTTATGTTTTCCCATTAAGCCTCATAAGCAATATAGTTGCTATCAATTTTAGAATGATTAGTCATAAAAACATTAATACTGGATATATAAGTCAGCACTTATTCAGAAAGTCTACATTAAAAGTAGAAAACCATGGGCAAAGTCAATTGCAGTGACTTAGTCTTGTCAAAAACAAAACAAAATGAAAAACAAAAAAGCTAAAGTATCTTTGATATCCTCCAGGGATACCCTGATATTATTATATGTATATAAAATATGTTCTGTATCATATGTCATATATATATTCTTAAATTTATATAAATATGTATATATATACACATATATGTGTGTATATACATATACATACACGTGCATGTGTGTGTGTGTGTGTGTGTGTGTGTGTGTGTGTGTGTAATTTAGGTTTCAGGTAGATATATCTAGTACAGGAAAAGCCTAAGACTTAAGCAAAGGTAAGCAAATAGGGTGCAAAGAGACTGGTAGTAGCTATACTATAGTCTGAACCAGAGAAGGGGAGAAAGTGACAAGACAAGCATCCAGAAAGACAAGCAAAATAACAAAGCCTTGTTGCTGAATGTCGTCTTCTAGTGAACCCCTTATTATTCTGAGTGCTTCCACTCAGGGGAGTTTATTTCTAATCTATCTGCAAGGAAATGGATAAGGATCCCTATAATTGCTCAGTATCTCTGCAGATGCCTTCTAAAAGTGAAGGAGGCTCAGGTTTTAATAGATCTCTTTTGGACTACAAGGCGAATCAGTCAGGATCCAAACAGGAGACAGAAACCACACCAAGTCTTCTTTCCTGATCTTTAAGTTACTGAGAAATCTTCATTAGAGAAAGGAATCTAGGTGGCGCAACTTCATAGAATAAAAAGACTAGGGGTTAAGACTAGGAAAATAGTGTAGGGGACAAAAACATAGTATAAATCTTGAAAGAGAGAGATTGGTTGTTATGCATGACCTTGGTGATTGAGAAATGACTCCGGAAGAAGATATGCCACAGGCAGAACAGAGATACAGATGTTCCTCAACTTACGATGGGGTTACATCCTGTTAAGCCCATCATGAACTCTAAATATCATATTCAAAAATGCATTGAATGCCGCACAGTAGAGTATGGGTCGTTTCCCCTCATAACACATGCCTGACTGGGAGCGATGGCTCACTGCCATTGTCCAACATCATGGGAGAGCACTCTGCCAAACAGCTAGCCAGGAGAAGATCAAAATTCGAATTTCAAAGTACTGTTTATACTGAATAGTATTGCTTTCACATAATCGTAAAGTCGAAAAATCATAAATAGAAGCATAGTAAGTTGGAGACCATACATACTAGGTCTCAGGGCAAGGATTAGAGTGAGCAGTAACTTGCAGGAACCTGATGGAGAGTTTTTGTGCCCTAGGCAACTTGCTGGGTTCACCCGATACCCAGCCCTGTTAGGTCTATGAAAGTGTGTAGAAGGTGTGCCCCAGTTCCAAATTTTAGTGATACTAAAGCAGATGAATAAACAATAATTTTCAAAGGGAACTGGACATTTAGTGTCAAAATAAGGTAGGTATATTATCACTGCTGGTACAGTATTCAAAGTGTTTAATTTCTTGGGAGAGAGTTAAGCACTGATATGGGACTCAAACTCATAAAGATTTCTGGAAATGAGGAGAGTCATTGGTAAAAGAATGACAGACTTTCCCAGTGCCAGTTCATAGATTCTGATTTCATGGATTACCAAGGGTAATATCAGTTGATGAAAGATGATAGCCTTAACTCCAGAATCATCTTAGGCTTATTTTCAAATCCCACAAGCAAGGAAACATCATAGAGGACATATGTGCAGTGTCAGTACCAGCTGAGCTATTCTTGCAGACTTAAAGACCCAAATTCCCTTTCCCTTCCCTAGCCCAGGCTTGTCTTCTGGAATATTATCCTGCAGCCTCTGGAGCATTATTACAGCTGTAATGACTCGGAATTGAGGAAAAGAACAGCTGGAAGGAAGGTGGGAGCCTGTGTTTCTTGAGTTAACCCAAATACCTATGTGCAGCCTGAGGAATTTCCCAAAAGGTGGGAATTTTTCCAGGAAAATAGAAGGCACTCGCAAAGACCTGATAACATTGGAGTAAAGGTAGCAAATAAAAAGCATTCTCTAAGACAGGGCTTCAAACCCTGTAAGACGTCTGTAAGAGAGTCTTGTCAAAATGCAGATTCTGATTAGGTGCATCTGGGACAGCCAGAGATTCTGCTTTTCTAACAAGGTCCTTGGTGATCTGATGCTGCTTGTTTGTGGACCACATTTGGTAGAGTGAGTCTCTAGAGGGCAGTGGTTCTCAACCAGAGGTGATGGTGTCTCCCAGGGGACATCTGGCAATGCCTGCAGACATTTTCAGTTGTCATAACTGTGGAAGTGCTATTGGCATTTAGTGGGTGGTAACCAGGGATGCTGCTAAACATCCTGCAATGTACAGGGCAGCCCCCCAACAAGGGATTATGTGGCACAAAAGGGTGAGAAACCCTGCCAGGGAGAACTCTTTCCAAAGGGTTTAACTTTTGACTTTTCCCTTAGAAAATGGGTAGAGTTGTGGTAAATGTCATATTCAAGGGAGAGTGGCACACGCTCTTCCTAAGTCACCATCATGTTCTCTAAGTACTCAAGCCCTTCAGTGGGCTTATACAATATATTCTGATACAACTTTGGTGATGTACTAGAGGATAGCAGAAAAAGGGCCAGCAAAGGAGGCAAGGACATTCCTCAGGTAGAAAGCAGTTCAGAGAAACTAAGAGGGAAAAAAAAACTGCTGACAGTAATAAATGAGCAGTTGGGGGGAAAGAGGTCTCCAAAGCAGAGGGTAGTCCATGAGTTCCCAGCTAAGTGAGAGGTGGGCCCAGCAGAAAGGAAAGGTTAGGACTGAGCATGCAAGTCAAAGGACAGCCCAGGAATTCTGGTTCCAAACCTCCCCTTCTTACCAATAGGCAACACTTCTCTCACATAAGAAATTCATCCCACCCCTACCCCCCAAATATGGATAATTTGGAATGCTACTATAAAGTACTGATGAGCTAGGCTATTATTCAGTCAATACAGAGTGGTTTGCTAAGGCCAGTGTCCATGGTCCATGGTGTACCAGGTTAATTATTTTGAATGTGTGCACACATATGTGTGTGGATATTTGGTAGTTTGATAAAAATGTTGAGAGGCCACTGGGAGGCACCCCAGGAAATGAAGAAGGGGGATTGATAGTAGCTGAGCTCTCTGGTGTATGAAGGCACCAGATCATGAAAGCCATTCATATTCATATCAAAGGACTTTTAACCTTAGGGTTCCCCATGGGAACAGACATCATTTAGGATGTACCAAGGATGCCTCAAGAAAGAAGTCTAGAAAACTTTACAGGATAGGCAGCATAGGGTGAAAAGATTATAGCAAGAATATCCCTAGAGAAGAAATTCCCTCATGTTGCCTCAAGAAAGGATTTCTTAGTTTGCCATGACCCTGTTAATAAATTAAGAACATTTCAACCATTTGCTTCCAAAACAGACCATGTGGCATTAAGTGCAATTGCTTTTCCTGTGATACCAAACTATATATCAATCTAGGTAGACAGCCCTCATTCCCCTCCAAGACAAGCAAGAGTGAACTGCTTTTAAAGTTCATCTTGAAGGACCAGACAGAAGGCATGATAAATATGAAATATTTTCATATTGACATGAAAATTTGCTTCACTCCACTGAAGATATAAATTGGAAAATACATTTTCAATAAACCATTGTTATAATTAATAAGGAATAGAATTTTGCGTGAAGAAAGGGCCACCAGCTTCTGTACTTGGTGACTATAATGGCTACCCTTTACAAAGCTGGGTTCCAAAGATGAAGATTTGGGCCAAAGATGGGGTAGTCTCAGCCCTTCAAAAACACCAGCTGGGCAGATAAAACCCTCCCTAGGAGATTAATCACTGCTTATCCAGCCTGCAATCCCTGAAAACACCAGGTTCAGAACTTCATCCATTTATATGTTCTTACTTACTTGGTACTTGATTGTCTTGGATTTGTCCACTTGATCTTGGCTGTCTCTTCTTCCTGCTTCTCAGGAAACCTATTCCTTGACACATTTCCTTGACCTCTATCAAATTTGGAGCTCTGATCCCTTATAGATGTCTCCAACCCTCCCACCACGTCAGTACCACAACCACAGCACTGAGGAGAAACAGCTTCTAAAAGAAATAGTTGATGGGAACTTGATAAAGAGTAAATCCATACTTCTCTTATTCCTTTCTTATGTTACAAATGATGTACATCGTGTCTCTCTTCCTTACACTTCTCCAATTCATAGTATTTACAGAGATGAGAGGGGAAAGAATATATATGAAATCAAGTATTAGGATCCTGCTTCAACTTCTGCAATTGCCAATCTATCTGCCTAACATACCCTCTATGTGACTCCACTTTCCTGAGTATAACGGCTCAGGCTTTGGAGTCATAGACCTGTGACAAGGACTAGATGCGTTATGTTAGGCAAGTAGCTCACCTTTCTAAGCCTCATCTATAAACTGGGATTAATAGTCCCTGACTCAAAGTTGTCTAGAAAATAACGGTAGTACCGAATGTAAAACGTTAGGCATTGTTCAGGGAACTTAGGAGGCATTTCAGGAATGAGTGAATGAGAGAATGGCCGAGGAAATTCTCTGTACCTGACAGCTTTTGCCACTGAGTCTTTGATCATAACATTATGAATAAAAATGATGGCTATGTGTCAGGCACTCTTCCAAACCCTTTCATCTTCATGACAATGCCAAGAGATAAGTATTATTAGTATCTTTTTACAGATGTGAAAATAGAGGCAAGAGCAGTTATTTACTTGCCCAAGGTCAATAATAGTAGAGGATGTTGATAATAACTAACATTTATTTAGTACCTATAATGCACTAGACTCTGTATTAGATGTGGGGGTGCCGCTAACCCCCTAGAACTTAGAGTCAGCCTGGTGGTTAGAGCACAGATGTCTCAAATTTAGTTGTTCAAAAAGTAAGCCATAACCAATGTAATATGTGGAAGGAAGGAGGAAAGGAAGGAAGAGAGGGAGGGAGGAAGCAGGGAAGGAAAGAAGGAAGGAAGGAAGGAAGGAAGGAAGGAAAGAAGGAAGGAAGGAAGGAAAGGGAGGGAAAGAAAGGGAGGGAGGAAGAAAAACATGTAAGATCTGGAATGGAATGGAATGGAATAAAAAAATAGGGCGCATTGTACATAGCTAGGGTAATTATTGTTTCATGAAATCTTTTTGTCAAGTGTGTGTGTGTGTGTGTGTGTGTGTGTGTGAGTGCGTGTGTGCATATAATGTGCTAAGTACAGGTCATAGTCAAAAAGTATGGAAGACGTTGCCTTATCAAATTTATACCATCTATTAATATGTTAATCCTACCTGAGGTCCCCGTGGCAATACTCTTCACACAAACGGTGCTAAATTTATCCAACAAGTAGCCTTTTGTGCTTAAAACACATGTTTTAAGGGGAGTGGGGGGATTGTGATGCTGTCTCATATCTTCCCCCAGTTCTAACACTGGTCATCTAAAGGTTGTATCTCTGACCAGCTTAAGAAGACATTTGACCACCCTCTTGAAGCTTACCCTGAAAAGCAGACATTCAAATAGATAGACAGTTTGGGGGGCTATCAGATTACTCTCACAGAAAAGCGGGGTCCTCTTTACTGGCCTGTATTTCAAGTCCCAAGCCTGCGGGGCTCGCTCTTGATTTATACTGTGCATGAACATGCATATGTCTTCAATAGGTTATAGGTTCCATATCAAGAGAGACATGGAGGAAGAAAACTCATATGTTTTTAAAGTGCTGTAGCTTTCACATGAGGCGCATTTGTCACAGACCTAGCTCCTGTCCATAACTCTTTGTGAAGCCAGAATATTTGTGTTGTCCCTGCCGCCACTATTTTATTCTGTAGCAAATTCTCCCAAATGGCACCCCTTTTCTACTCCTGGCATCAAAGTTCAGGAAGAGAAAATCAGGTTGTCTCTCTTTTGTTCTAATTGTTTTTTGTAGACCTATTTAGATCGATGTCAGGGCTGCTTTTGTTAGTCATTGCCTTTTTTCCTCCCAAGGTTGTTGCAGTGTATTATTATTTACCCAGAGTAACCAAGGGTGATGATTATTTTCAATTCCAGGACTCGTCACTTGTGCTCCTCAATTTTTTAACCATCACTTTTTATTCATTCTGTACCCTGCAGCATCTTATGAAATATAAAATATAATGAAACATTCAGACATTTGACATTCTCCTTATGGGTTTTCAGAGAAGCAGCAGTGTGCACACGCTGTAGCTTTCATTTCATTAGTTACCTCGGCTCTCTGACAACGTTCTCAGAATAGCAAAGCAGATCCACCTGCACGCGCTGGTTGGCAGGGGCAACCTATTTTCATCATTGTCATCGCCGTTGTCCTCCTCCTCCTCATCGTCATTCTGCTTCCACTTCCATGGAGGGTTGTACAACAGCCAGATCATCTGTACTAACAGCCATTTATCCTGAACTCTGCCTCAGTCACTCCTGGAACCCTCCTAGTTCCAGGTCAGCCTTCAAGGGAAGAGGAGAGATACAGACAGGACTTGGGAAGTCAGGGGGCGGGCAGGGGGACAGAGAGGGTGCCCAGCTCCCAGCAGCATGTAAGGTGTTCATGTACTCTCTCCAACTTGTAGAATCTCCCCAGAAACGAATAGTCAGCATGCATGCACAATATAGTCAGCAAATGTAAAACTAACTGGTGCCAAAATTAAAAAGCAAAGTTCCTCAGTTGGTGTCCTTGCCGTGACTTCACAAACTGGTGCTTGAAGACATTTCTCCCCCAACTGAGAGCCAAGCCTGGGTCCTTCTCAGCCCATAATGTGCAGGAATTCATACTGAGACTCTGTCGAGATAAGGCAACTTCTCAGAGGCAGGATGGTGTTTAGGAAAGAGGAAATGTCAGGAGCCAGGGAACTCCCACACTGAGAATCATTTTTGCTGCTGAACTCTTATTTCAACTTAAGGCCCTTTAGTTCTCTGGCATGTAAAGGAAGAATGGACTTTCCTACTACAACACTAGGATCTCCTGTGCAATCCGGTGGGTCAGAGGCCTCACCCTTGGCTTTCAGCCACAATGCAAATGTTTGCAGAGCCTGAGCTGGTATGCCCTGCTGCCCTTGTCTCTTGGCTCGCTGGCTTTCCCCTACTTTCTCCAAAAAGAAAAGCCTTACTTTATTTGCTGCATTCCTGGCCAGTCTGTGGGTAGCAGGGATCTCCCAGTAGCCCCCAAGTATGCTGCAACATTTAATGTGGCACTTCCAGGTGACCTGCAAGCATTTTCTCCTTCAGGGTGGCTTCAGGTTGCCATGAAGGACTCTGCAGATGGAGTTTTCCTTCAGGACTGGCCATTCATGCCACTGAAGACAGGACAGGCTCTTAATCCTTAGCCTTGTCCTCCATAGCATTTGAATCTCCCATTGTAGGGTCCTTTATTACCTGAGAGAACTCCCAATTTCATAGCTCAAGCAAATTTGTTCATCATTATTTTTCTCTGGCCAGAGGTGACTGGTAACACAGGGTCTTTCTCCAGGATTTTTCAACCAGGCATCTTAAGATTCAGAAACAGTCAGCAGCATTTTTTCTGACCAGACTACCATTGAATCAATGAGAGAAATTGAGGCCAGAGCTAAAGAGACAGTGGAGTAAGAGTGAAAAAGAGAGCAAAAGGGAGAAGGGGTGATGGATGGAGAGAGAGAGAAAGAGAGAGACAGAGAAAGAGAGAGAGAGAGAGAGAGAGAGAGAGAGAGAGAGAGAGAGAGAGAGAGAGAGAAGAGAGAGCCCTGTTCTGCTTGAGTTTCAGTGTTTAACTCTGGCACTGATGATATGCCATAGCTCAGACATTCTTTCAATAAGTTCCCGTTTTGCCTAAGAAGGTGCTATTTGGATCTGTTATTTGCAAGTAAGATAATCCAAAACAAAACATGTTTAGAAAGAGACCCTAAAATCATCTAGTCTAAAAATCCACTCTTTGTTTAGATTTCCTTTGCCAAATATTACAGTGAATGCCACTTGTGACAGGGAACCAGCTACTTCCTAAGGCAACACTTTCAACCAGCTCTATCCGTTATTATGAAGTTATTATACTGAATTGAAGTCTTCCCCATGGCACTTTCCTCTTATTAGCCCATGAACTCATCGTTGGACAGAACAAATGTGCCTTCCAAAAGACAGTTCTTTAAATATGCCAAGGCCGTTTAAATGACATCTATTCCTCAAAGTGTTAACTTTCCTTTTTCACAAACCCCAACTATCCAGTTTCTTCCTCTGCTTCTCAGATGATGTGTTTTTAAGTCCCTTCACCTTCCCCAGTAGTGTGGAGCACAGAACTGGACACACTATTCCAAGTAGGGTCTGAGCAGGACAGAAAACCGCAGGATTCTCTCTCGCCGATTCCAGGACTACACTTCAGTTTAAGTTGGCACTCACTTTGTGACACTCACATTGAACTTATCATTGACCAACATCCCTGAACACTTTTACTCATGCTACAGGTCTTATGGAGTTGGTTTTCAGATCCAAAGTTTAAGGTAATATGCACTGTCCCTTACAAAATTTCATCTCAAATTCAGTGTGAATCAAAAATTGAGGAGGAGGATGAAAAAGTCTGGAGATGGATGGTGATGATGGTTGCACAACAATTGAAGGTCGTTAATGCCACTACACACTTAAAAGTGGTCAAATGCATAATATTATTTATATTGTGACTATTTACCACAATAAAAGGTTGAGGATATTTGAATATGGACTGGACATTATGATCTAGGGAATTACTACTGTTAATGTTCTTAGGTGTGATCAATACTATAGAGTTATAAAGGGGAATGTGTTTCTTTAGGAGTTACTGAAGTAATTAGCAGTCAAATTTCATGAGATCTGCACCTTGCTTTCAACGTGTTAAAAAAAATAGGTATTTAGAGAGATAGGTAAAGAAAATTGATGAAGTGTTAACAATTGGTTGACCTAAGCATTTAGTATGAAATTTTTCATTATAGTATTCATTCAACCTTTTTTATATATGGAATTTTCTTATTAAAAAGTTGGAGAAAATGCAACCTGATATTTTAGTTTGTTTAGATGCTCACTCACCTTTCAGTCCCACTACCCTCAGTCCTATATCTCAGGTGCTAGGAGCTACCTTGCAATGGCCTGAATCACTTCCCAAGCCCTCCTTGCCTGGGAAGTCTCTTTCCGCACTCCATCCTCAGCTTCACAGCTAACTCCTACTGCCCTCCTTAGAAAACCTCCAGGCTTCTGAACCAAGTCCTTGCATTTATCATTCTGTATGATAATTTCCTGTGTAACTCAAATACTTGCCACCCTCAAGTCCTTGAATTAATCCCCAATCCTTCTGGATCGTTCCATTTTCCTTTAATCCCTACATAAGATGGCTCTGACAGAAGGCCCTTCCCCCACCCTGTGTCCTCCCCTTATTTGATTGCATTTCAGAGGTCTTCTGTTCCTGCCACCAATCAGTGATTTCCTGCTTCCTGTCACCATCCTGCCTCCCAGAGCTACTTCCTCTCTTCTTTCCAACATTTCATGCCCACAACAGACATTTGCCCTTCTCCTGCATTTCTCCAACTTACCAGAAATACAAGGCTATTGGACATCACAGACATCACAATAATGCCGTAAATCATGAGGGATACTTGCAGCCCAGGGCAGAAAGTAACTTTACATCCATGTTCCTTGACACTACTTCACAGGGAATTTTCACCACCCTGTCTTTCTGGAGAGCCCACCTGCTGCCTGCTCCCATGTTGGGTCCCTCTACCTCCAAAATCCTTTCCACTCCTCGCTCGACTTTCTTCTAAATCATGGGGACCAATTTGAAAACCCCAAATTCCTGATGTTGTATTATCTGGATCAGTTTTGCTCTTCTTTCAGAAACCTCTGCAACTATCTGACCCCTAAGAAACCTTGTGTTTTAGAATTAAAAATAGCCCATTCTAGCATTTTCTTAAACAAGGAATTTTTTTTTTTTTTCTCCTAAAAGAAACCCTACTGGTTCAGACCCTCCACTCTGAGGGTGGAAATTCTTGCTTGAATCACCAGCACCCAGTACAGTAATAGATTCTCAGTGAATATTTGACCAAGGAAAGAAGCAGGGATAGAAGCAGAAAAGAAAGCAGAGACATAACATCTCTAATTGTGGAGTATAAGATCTTAGGGCCTTTGCCTTCCTCTCTGAGATTGTATGGCTTCACTTCAAACTTTTCATTGAATCCTTTGGGAAAGATAAGCTTCTGGCATGACCCCTCTGCTTTGGTTCTCTGCTGTCAGCCTTTTGGGGACACGACCCCACAGTAAGGAGAGGGGACAGCCCAGCCAATGCTGCTGTGACCAGAGGTGGGGCAATTCTAATTCTGGTCCTGGATAGTATTTGGAATCCCATTTGTCCACAGATATGACCCACATTCTCCAATAATAATAAAATGGATATTTTAGACACATTCTAATAACTATCAGCTTTATAATAAAGTTGAAACTTTGGTCACATTCTCCAATATCATTTTGATCAGTAATAAAGTAGTATTTTGGTCTTTAAAAAAAAGTTGCTCTTCAGCATATGACTTTCCACTACACTAAAAATAAAAAAATCCAAATTCTGTGCCCTGCCATGGCCTACGTGATCAAGCCACCTCTCTCTCCAATTGTATCTCCTTCCACTCTTTCCTCTCTCACCGCACACGAGTCCCCTTCACCCTCTTTCTATTCCACAGACCTCTCCATGCTCATTTGTGTCTTAGGTCTTCAAGTTTGCTTCTCCTTCTTCCACCAGATCACCACGCCCAGCTGACTTCCTGTCTCCCAGGTCTCAGCTTAAAGGTCACCAACCCAGAGGAGTCTTTTACAATCACTGAAGCCTCACACCACCTCATGACTTTTTTTTTTTTTTTTTTTTGAGGGCAGTGTCACTGGCCCTCATATGTGGGACCCGAACCGGGGCCGCTGGCTTCCCAAGCCAGCGCTTAACCACCACACCATTCAGCTGGCCCATCTCATGACTTTTTATCACATCATTCTATTTTCGTTTCTGTATCACACATATCATGACCTAAAATTATATTTTTGTATGTTTAATAACTTATTCTTACTTTCTACTCCTTGGTCACCAGCAATGGAATGTCAACTCCATGAGAGCAGAAACTTTATCTTTCTTATTCACTTCTGTATTCCCAACACTAGAACAGTACCTGGTATACAGGAAGTACTTAATACATATTTATAGAATGAATTTAAGAATAAATGGATTAATGAAGACTACAAGTGTTTGTCTAATCTATTCACTAGGTGAGGTGTTAGAAATTCCGGGAACAACTTTGAAGAACTATGTCAGTGTGTCTGCTTTAGAAACAACTGATTTACATATTTCAAGTGATAACAGCTAGTGCTCTGTGATGTACTTGCAAAATCTGCCCAGTGTCTGTGAGGACCCGGAGCTGCACTCCTCATACACCGTGGAATAATTATAGATTGTCACCTAACCACACGCTAATTGAGACCTTCTTAGAAAATATGGCCACATTTTTATGCCAGTTCTTCACACTCTACATTTGAATGAAAGATGACATAAATAGTGTCATATAACAGACTTTCAAGAAGCACAAAATTTTTCTCAGATATTTCCAAAGGCAATTGCTCTTTTCTAATATTCCCAGACATATTGCATTTCCCACATTGTCCGGTCCACTTTTCTTTAGGTTAGTCTCTGTCCTGGTAGGAGCTCAGATTGTCTTTTGCATGACATGCTTTAAAGATGTACCGCCCAGGTTCCCTGACAAGGAACCAGAGTCCAAACTGAACTGGTTACACTGGGAGTTCCCATTCACTTCATAGACGGAGTGCTCAATGTAGGTCACCCTAAAAGAGCTTCCCAGTTCCTTTGGTGGCTTCTAGGTATACTTCCAGTCTCCACATGCTTCCCAAGCCTGATCCATATTGCTTATTCTCATTGTTTAACTTCGATCCCTTTATCCTTTCCTCTGCCAATTCCTACAGCCCAGTTTGAGATCTGGCTGTCCCCATTTCCAGGAAGAAAGTTTATACTAATAGGTATCTTCTCTGATTAGTTATAGTTCTCCCAAAGGTTTAGAAAAGCAAGTAAACCTTGAAGACACTGTGGTATGTGAAAGAAACTAGTAATAAAAAGAAAAACACTATAATTTTGCTTATATGAAGTATCAAGAGTACTCAAACTCATGGAAACAGCCATTGTGAGGGGCTGGGGTGAGGGCAAATGAGCAGTTGTTGTTGAATGAGTATAGAGTTTCACTTTTGCAAAATCAGAAAGTTCTGGAGATCTATTTCACAGCTATGTGAATAGACTTAAAACTAGTGAACTATACACTGACAAATGGTTAAGATGGTAAATTGTGTCATGTATATTTTATCACAAGTTTTTCTTAAAAGGCAAAATAACAACAACAACAAGAAGACAAGTAAATTGCCATAATCTCAGGCAGCATTCCCCCAAAGTGTTACTTTCCTACCGTTCCCAAGGTCCCAATTTTGTCTTCCCTTTAACCTCTGGGAAGTAAACGTTTCTCAACAGCCAATCGCAGTATTGTCTGATGTCAGAAGGCCCCTTCCCTCCACGCTTGCCCATCATTTTTACAGCTGGGTACACTGCTTCACTTTGGAGTCATTTATTTCACTTTGGGTTAGGATCCACCTATATTCCCTTTAGATAGCTTTATCCCTCTGTGGAGCCTCCCTCTGCTGCTCTAAGCACATGGGCAAACAGCCTCCTTCCTATTTGCATTCCACATCCACCCACAGCCCAACCTTCTCCCAAGCTGCACTGTAAACTCAGAGCATCCTCCCTGTCTACCCTCAGCTACTTTGCTCCCTCCCATTATTTAAATTGCACATGTAAGCCTATTTTTCATAAAGGCTTTCTACAACAATTAATATGATACATTTATAGTTTATTTTCCAATGGCATCCAAAAAGGAATTTATGGCATATATGATCAGCTGGGAAGAAAGTATTCTGCTTATATACAAGACAAATGGTATCGTTCTTACTACCTACTGCACATATCCCTCTGTCTCAAGTAACTTAACATTTTCAATTCGTTAATTATATTCTTAACATCAACTTATTTATTACCAGTATCACTATAATTCTAAACTAAACATTTATGAGACATTATGAAAGTAATAAATACCACTTATTATGAATATTTACAATGTGTTACATATTTATAGTAGGCATTTTATAAAGTAGCTAATTTACATAACAATCGTTCAAATTTGGGGAAAATAATTAAATAATCATATATCTCTCAATTTGAAAAAATGAGAAATAATGACGTGTTCATATTTAAAATACAATTTATTAGTAATCTCTAGGCATCTGGAGGACGTGGGTTCTACCATTTTCCTCTTCACTATGTTTAGCGTCTAGTACAGTTGTTGTAGTCACTCGTTATGTGTCTGGTGGAAGGGTGAATAAACGAATGAAGAAAGTTGTTGGATACTACATAAAATCTGGACTAAATTCGGCCCTTCCAGACATCAAAGTTAATGTGTTTTTTTCTTTTTCTTCTTTTCAGAAAAAAATAATGCCCTGGTCCTTTCCATTACCCTATTCATTACTGCCTTTACCCAATTTAACTTTAACTATCTTTAGTTTTACAGATACAAGTTTATTTTTAAAGACTCTAAAAGACAGCTCTACAAGATAAGTGAGCTTCCAAAAGGTGGCAGTAGTGTGTCAGTCACATGACCCAGGCTTTAAACTATGAGCGAATTTGATTGACAGATAAGTAAACTTTTTCTTCTTTTTGCTCCAAAATAATATACTATAAAAATAATTGAACTTAAACAACATTCACTATATAGCAGAAAATAATTTAGATATACTTTTGAAAGTTTCCCTGAGCTGCTTGTTTATCAGAAGGCTTGGTATCCTCTTCTTAGCCTAGTCACCTTTCGGACATTTTGCATACTAATGAAAGAGACACCCTCTGTTTACCTTTACAACTTCCTTTCTCTCAGAGTTTGGTTGGGTAGTTGATTTTTGCATATTGTAAAATCAGAACATGGAGAAATGGCTGCATAGTAGCAAGGTGTTGCAGAGACACTGTCTTTACCCAATTCAAAAAAAGTATTTGCCCTCCATCCCACCTGTGAAGGTCCTGTCTAACCCCCCCCCCCGCCCCCCACCCCCCAGCTCGCAGTGAGCATAGCTCATTGAGAGCGCACACATGCAAACCATTGAGTGAGTGCCACGACACAGCTCCATACTGGAAGGGACACTGGAAATTCAAATCAAGAGAGTAAGGTTATTTATTGAGCATGGTTCCAGATCCATTTCAGAAATCGAACAGGAAAGAGATCAGTGTCTGCAAAGACTCAGAAGGCAGAGAGATCATGTCACTTTTATGAAGCTGACAGTAGTTCAGGATGTCTGGGGGAGTGAACATAAGATGTTCACCAGCCCTTATCAGTGAAATTTCCAGGCCTGGGGTCTCTTGCTGCCTGATCAGTATCATTTGACCCACGTTGACCAGAGCTGGTTGAACTAGGGGGTGGCACTATTTTGACCATAGCCAGTCTTCCTGCTGGCTAAAGACATATCATCCATGGCTTGGCATGGAAAGATAAATGACCAGTAAGTTTCTTTTCTCAGGAATTTGAACAAAGAAACATTAGAAAACAAGCAAGTTATGAGTGAGAATTGAAACTGCAATGTATATGATGGGACATATACAAGGTAGAATTATGAAGGAATGGCAGTTATTAATTAGGATAAAAGGTTAATTAAGAGAGAAAAAAAATGTAACAGGTATGCAAGGAGCAGCAAAGCATGCTCCTCTAAGTGCTTCTTTAAAATACAATTTTATTTCTAAAAATCTGTCCCACACTTCACCCTCCTAAGCATTAATGACAAGACTAGATCTTTAACCTGGCCACGGTCCACTCTACCACCTTTGTTTTACGTAATTCCAGTATGGCAGCACTCTCAAGCATTTTCTTCTCCCTTCTGATTCCATCGTCTAACTGAGCCCATTTTTCAGATTATAAAATTGAGTCACTAAGAGGATAAGTGACCAGCCCAAGGGAATTTTTGGTGACTTCAGTAGAACTTAACATTTTTACTCCTTTAGCATTATTTGCTTCAGTGCGCCATGAATGAGTCACAGGACTATACCTTAAAAATAGTTAGACCCTACATTTGCACTGGACAGAGATTTTTTTGCAGCCATTCCTTGCTTTTCATCCAGACTGTCAGTTACAGACTATAAATTATTTATATACCTAAAAGTAAAAAACATTTTTAATATTTGCTTAATAACTTTCTAGTGTATGCCGCCTTTCTGATACTGCCATTCCATCTAGCTTAGTGTAAATGACATTATTAAATTGTACTGGCAGCATAAAATTACATTCTTTAAATCATGTGCTTCAGAATATTTTATTTTAATAAAGTCTTTGCAATAGAAACCTTCTATCACTCACATTCTTTCCCATAAAAAAAAAAGAAGAAAAGTAATTGCTCTAGGCCTTTAAATGAGGGCCAATTGAAAAATTAATCATAATTGTTATAGCAGTGACAAAGTTGCTTTGAAATGTTTTTCAGTATTTAATTGACTGTCCTTTGTTATAAGCATCAAGCCCTGAAAGTGTGGTAGAAAGAGGAGGCATCTAAGGAAGCACACACGTAGCCTGATAAATTTCAAAATGGCAAAGGGCTAATTAGATTCATTTGTCAAATTGTGTTAATTGCTCTATTTTATCTCCAGCTTTTGCCATGGAAATACATATATAGGTAAAACACATACACATGCATGTACACACACACACACACACACACTCACACTCTCATGGTATTTTTTTTTTTTTGTACTTATCTACTTAGCCACATTCTCATTAAATTCAATACCTATGAAATATTCTTCAGGAGTCTCATTGCCATTGCTATTAGAAGTCTGTAAAAAGCGAAGTACAACATGCAACTGGTAAACCAAAGTGAATCTTTGAAAATACAGCATATTCCACAAAACCCCGATTTTTAAAATAAGCATGTATGAATATATCATAGGAGATTCCAAATAATGTTTTATTCAAATGACCAACTCAGAGAAAGTCTTTGTGAGCAGGCATGACTTGGGGTACAGCGGCTGTGTTTTGCAGGTGCATCCTCACTGAACTTGAAGGTAACAAACAGGTGTAAAAGACATCGGGGCCCCTAGCTGCCAGCATTATGAGTTCTTTGTGATTGTGCAGGGGATGCATTAGCATGACACTGTGGCTACAGGACTGCAGGGGAACCAAAAACCCACATCGTAGAAATGATTGCCTTTCAGTTTTGGCTTACACTCTGGAGGCAGGACGCCAACAGATGGATAGACAAATAAGTTTTTGAACTTCCAAAACTTCATTAGCATTAAGAATCCCAAAGGAAGAAAGTTCTGATAAAAAAAAAAAATTTAAAAAAAAGACTGCTGTTGTCCCTTTGGGTTGTTTCTCTGGTCTTTTAAGGAAGCTGCTGGTGAGCTGGCCTCTCCCGTGAGTACTTTCAGTTCTCAGGAACCCGAGCCATAGAGCAGTTCGAGTTATTACTGTTCTAGGAAAACCTGGCTCCTACAGCCCAGCCAACCAAGCCAAAGATAGTCTTCCTGATATGGCTTGAAAACCTCAGTAATATTTTAACCCAGGATTGCAGATAACCATTTCCATAGCCACTTATTTGGGGGTCAGTAAAGATTTTTAGCGGAGACTTAATTTCATTTTCCTTAACACTGAAGCCTCCTGGCAAAAGCAGTGAGAGCTGGAGAAGGCAGGGAAAAAGGTGGTTTGTTCTAAATAAAGAGCTGGAGCAAGTTTATAAATTAAAGACACTATTAACCAAGCATACCTACTTCTCCCTCTTTCTCCACCCCTCCTTCCCTCTCTCATAAATTCTCTTAGAAACTAAGACTTCTAAGAATTTTTAATTTTTAAAGAATTTGCCACATAGTAAATACATATATCACCAAATTGTCCCCCAGAAAGTTTGCGCCAAGTGACACTTCTACCAGCAGGATCTGAGATCGCCCACCTCCCAGCAATCTCCCAGGCTTTGTAACCAGGCTATCTCCATCATTGCCAATTTCATAAAGAAATATATTTATATGTTTAATTAGAGCCTATTTCATCAAAATAGATTTAAGTTATCCTATTTGTAAATCTAACCTCTTTTTTGTATTCATATGTTTGTATTCATATGTTTCACAATAGTTAACCAATCTTGCATTCTCAGGATAAAATCTACAGGATAATGATGAATGACTCTGCTAATGCACTGCTAGTGTCAGTTTGACTTCCTCTAATTTAAGATTTCAACATCTATATTAATTAGGGAGATTGGTATCTGATCATCTATTCAGTAACTGAGGACACTAGAACACCCAGTGTCTGCAACACTTGGGGCCAAACATTTCTTAGTGATTAGGTGTACAGTGTGGTGTAGAAAAAATAAGGGAGGGTGTTTCTTATGGAAAATAAATTACAGAGACTTATAATGCATTTTAGTATATTGTAGATTCTAAGATCCTGTACTAAAGAATACTGTTAAGATTTGTTTAATCCATGACTTGTTAAATTTATTTGGCTAAAAATATGAATGCTTTCTGTATAGAATAACTATACACCTCTGACAGGACATTCGTGTGTCTCATTTAACATTTTGAGGAGGGTATAGTTTTCTTTCTAGTCTATATTTGGCATAAGTTTTATGTTAGTTTCACAAAATTAAACCTCCTTTTCCTGTTCTCCAAAATAGTTTAAATGAAAAGCATATAATGTTGTCCCTGAAAGTTTGAAAAAATGCTCTTGTGAAATCAACAAGCTCCAGTGATTTTTGCTGGTAATTGATATATTCTGGTTTTCCATTCTTCATAGGTAACTCTGGAAGCTCTTTTTTCAGAGTATCTACATCATTAAGATTTTTAATTGAATAGGAAAAGTTTGTATACATACTTAATGTTTTTAAAAAATATCTGTGGCACATTTTTCTATATACTTTTATTCACAATATTTTATTTATATTTTCTCTCTTTTTACATTAGATTTTCCAAAGCATTTTTTATATTTCCTTTTCTATGATTTTATTATTTACGTATTGCTCGCTACTTAAGCTTATCTATTTTTTTTAAATGCTGCAAAATCCCTGCTTATTGGTTAATTACTATGAAAGTTAAAGCTCTGAATTTGCTTTTGAGTGAAACTTTGGCAATCTTTTATAAATTTTAGCCTTAAATTTTGCTTCATTTGAAATTGAATATTGCAAGTCATAATTTGTGTTTGGTTGTCTTTACATTTCATACCAATGTTTCTCAAATGTGGCCTAGGAACTCCTGGGAGTCCCTGAGACCTTTTTAGAAAGCTGAGGAGGTCAATATTTTCACAACAATTTTAAGACGTTATTTATCTCTTGACTCTCATTCTCTGAGGAGCGTACATTGGAACTTTCCAGTCTAGGTGATGTATGTATGGCTCTGAGCATACATGGATCACACTCTGATAGTGCATGTGCTTGTGTATTTTTCTGTTTTAAAAATTTCTTAGTTTTTATAAAACTTCTAGAAAACAACATGGAGTAAAGTCCTTGTGATCTTGGATGAGGCAAAGAAATCTCAGGATACAAAAGCATGAACTATAAAATAAAAAATTGATAAATTGGACTTCATCAAAATTTAAAACTTCAGCTCTTTGAAAGACACTGTTAAAAAGAAAAAAAAAGTAAAAAAGAAAAAACAAGCCACAGAATGGAAAAAAATATTTGAAAAACACATATCTGATAAAGGATATCCAGAAGATATGAAGGACTTTTAAGATTCAGTAATAAGAACACAACCCAATGGGAAAAAGATTTGAACAGACACATTACTAACGAAAACATACAGATAGCAAACAAGCCCTAAAAATATGCCCAATATCATGAGTGTTAAGGAATGCAAATTAAAACCATAATAAGATAATATTATACATCTCTTAGAATAGCTAAAATAAATTTTTTAAAAACTGACAATATCAAGTCCTGGTGAGACTGCTGAGTAAGTGGAATTCTCATATACTGTTAGTAGAAATGCAAAATTGTTGAACCGTTTTGGAATTGTTTCTTATAAAGCTATCATTTCTTATAAAGTATCTTATAAAGTTAAACAACTTACGATATGGTGCAGCTATCTCACTCCTGGGTCTTTACTCAGAGAAATGGAGACATGTCCACACAAAACCCATATGCAAATGTTCATAGCAGAGGAAAAAAAAAATTATATATATAAAAATTATATATATAAAACCCCAAATATCCCTTGACTGGTGAATAGATAAAGAAATCATGGTGCAGATTTTATATATATATATATATATATATATATATATATATTACAATGGTATACTTCTCAACAATAAAAAGAACCAAAATATTGATGCATGTAACAATATAGATTAATCTCAAAAGCATTATGCTAAGTGAAAGAACACAGGTTCCATAGGCTATATGATGTGTGATTTCATTTATATGATTTGCACAAAGTAAAACTATGGGTAAACAGGTTGTCTAGGGCTGGTAGTGGAGAGACATGTTTGACCTCAAAGGGGCATGGAAATATCCTCTATTTTGATTGTGCTGATGATTATACAACTCAGTATTAGATTTGCACAAATTCATAGAATTGCATATTTAAAGGGTGAATTTTACTATATATAGATCAATCAACCTGATTAAAAACATTCAGATTTAATTTGTAATAAAATCTATATACATTGAATGAGATTTGTAGTGGTAAATCTAAAATGGGCTCACTGCACAATCCATACCAATATAATCGCACCTCTGAAATTCTTCCTTTCTTTAGTTTTCTCTTTAGAACATCTCCAGTATAGATTTAGAAGAGGATAGTGATTTTTCTGGGCCCTGAAAAAAACAATAAGCAACCCTAAAGAAGAAATAGGTGAAGGTTTATTTGTCATGAAATCATAAGACTGGAATAAAGCCAAACAGAGACCAAGATCCATTCCTTTATCACTAAGCCTTTTCTTAAAGATAAGAAGTTATCTTATAAAGAAAGGCAAAAGGACAATTTTCTGTTTCTCTTCTTTGCTATCTGCTACTTGGAATTGCAAGGAAACTTGGAAAGATGTAAAGACAGAAGAAATACATTGATAATACTAAAAACCCACATTCATATCTACTCTACATGTTACAAAGTGATATTCATGCCTCTTCTTTTATCCTCTCAGCAGTCCTAGGAGGCAGATATTATCTTCTTTTTATAAATTAGGAAACATTCTTTTTTTTTTTTAAAAATGAAGCTCAGAACTGGCTCAAGTTTATACACCTAGTAATCCTCTCCTGAAACCTCATAATCAGGAATTCTAGCTCCAAATCTTATGTTATTTCTACCAAGACATGCTGGAGAGAAAAAGCAAAGGGGAGGGTAAAGTCATAAGGAAAGGGAAGGGAAAGATGTAAGCATGGGAAGGTGACCCCCCTCACTTCCGCGGAGCAGAATCAGCCTGGCCTGGGCCTCTCTGCGCCTAAGACCGCCATGCTGCACAGCTTAGTTTCAACCCTTTTTATGACTTCAGTATCATTATTGTCCAATCTGCACTCTACCTTAATAATCACACCCCTATTAGCATTCTCTCCTAGGCTTCACTTTCTAGCCTCTTGGCATCTTTTCTCTGAACCTTCCATGCATTGTCTTTATTTCCGCACAGGCATAGAAGCCAGAGCAGGATGAAATCTTTCAGTTCAGTTTTATCTTCTATCTACCACTTTCTACCTCACAGCGAAGAAGTCTGTGAACAGATTAAGACATGATTTAATTCAAAGTACATCAGTTGCAAATAAATTACATTTCAAGTAATGAGACGTATGCCTTAGGACCAGTGTTTTATTTAGATGGGTTTCATATTAGCTATTTCTCCTTTTACTAATACTATCTGATAAAGAGACAATAAAAGAAGGCAATAAATTATATTGATTCTAAACAATACTATACATCCCCATTTCCCAGGTTGCCTCTCATCTAGAGATAATCATTTTCCTTCTGGCAACAAGAAACCCTAGTAAAAGTTAAGTCAAAACTTTCCATCAAATAATGATGGAAATTAAAACAAATGGCAGTCAATTTCTGGTGACTGTCATTCATCACCACTCACAAACAACAAGAGGTAACATTAATTGATAATTTACCATGTATACTCACCATGTGCGTCATGTTCATCTTCCTGTCCTTCAATCCCCACAACCTTAGAAAGTTGATATCATAACTTTCATTGTAGAGAAGAACAGCATCAATCTAGATCATTTAACTCTAAAGCTTTTGGCCACTACGTTACAACCCCAGAATACTGGCAGTATACTGTACTGCCTCACCAACAGAGAGCAAGATGTTATTGTAAGGAAAGGGGAAACATGTTTTACAGATTTCCAGAATAAATAATGCTAAATTACAAATGACAGTAAAAAATAATGAGAATGGAAAATTTTTTTCTTAGAGTATTCATGGCAGAACTGATATGAATATTTGGGTTTGATAATCTTTCCAGGTTAGTGCCTTGATCATCCTATATTTCCACGAGGATAGCAGGGGCCCTATTATATGTCTCAGTTAACCAGAGCATAGTACAGTCAATCCAGCTATGTTAATTAACTCTGACTGCTAAATGGTGGGTCAGTTCAGTCACTAAACAGTCCAATTAATAGGTGAGAGTAAGTAGAAGACTGAATGTGCAATGGCAGATTTCATCCTTGCCTGTTGGTGTTTTAGTAATTGACCTGATTCACCATATAGCTAACCCACTTGGTAGTTAAGATACCTGGAACACTGTGTATGGTGTTCTAGCTATTTCAATAATACAGTTGTGGCCTTGAAATGCCTCTTCCTCAAAAGTAAAATCAGCCCTCGGATGAAAGCAAATACATTAGGCTTATCTGACTTTTTTAATGGATGCATTTTCTAATATTGGATTCTCCACCTGAATCTTTTATCTCTAACGTGAAAAATGTGTAACAATGAAATAAATTGCCTTAAAAAGTGATTACTTTGTACCCTAGAGTCCTTTGAATTGTCACACTAATAACTAACAAGTAGTATTGGTTATTATTAACTAATAGTTTATAGGGTTTTACCTGTTATTTTCAGATAAGACATTTTAGTTTTGCCATTTTATTTTTCATTGAGATGTTGACAAGTGTTCATTGCCATAATTCTATCTGTTAAAATTTCTGTGCAAATATAACCAATATGTTAAAGACAATTAAAAAGAGTGACTAATCATGTGACTAATAATACATGTTTTTAATGAAAAGTCCATTAGCCTACTTCAGGAAACCTACATTATAATCCCAACTCCATCATAGATTCACTGAGCTCAGAGAAGCCAGAGTCAGAAGGAAGAATATTTTAGAGGCTTTTTAAGTTCAAACCCTCAAAGGAGAAAACCTGAGGCCCAGAAAAGTTAATCACCGTATCCCCTGCATAACCTCTAGTCGACAGTCTAAGGATTTATGAAGAAAACAATTTTTTAAAACTACATTTTACAGCTAATTAGATTATGAATATTTCTCATGTCTTGATTACTATGAGTGAATCTCCAAAGTACAGTATGATTAAGATTATATAGTGTTAGCTGTTCAATTTTGAAATATGAATGCCAACCAAATTCGTAAAGATTTCTTGAGTGAGACCAATTATAACAAACTATTAAATTTGACCTGTACACTTTCATTACATATTCCACTGATAGTTTATGGTTCTATTACTTTTCAGTATTCATAACTAAACAAAATGGATTGAGTGAGTGGAGTAGAGACAGGTGGGAAGTATAATGTGTGAAATCATAGATTTATATCCTTCTATCAATTATTTATTCACACATTCACCTAATTATTAAACACATATTGATTGAGTCTATTCCGTAGACTCCAGGATACAGAAATAAACAAGACATAGCTACTCCCGGACCCCACAGTCAGAGAGACAGGGACATGTCAGCCTAGGATTACAGTGCAGAACAGAATGTGCTATGAGGAAAGTATGAGCAAGGTATGATAAGCACATGGGATGAGGCCGATACAGGCCATTTAGGGAAGGAAAGGCTTCCAGGAGGAGACCGCACCTGGACTTCAAAGCATAAAGGGTTAATAATAACAATAATAACAGAATATTTGACTGATGTTTACAACATGCCAGGTGCTTTTCTAAGCATTTTACATCTATTTATTTAAACTTCCCAACAACCCTTTGAGGTAGGTCCTATTATTATCATCATTTTATCTAGGAGGCAACCATATTTCATGGCCACAGAGCTATTAAAGTGGCAGAACTTGAATTTGAACTCAAACACACTGGGGATTGTGACAAAGAAAAGGGAGTGAAAGGGAACGAAAAGACAGGATGAGATAAGGTCACAGACTTCGGCAACAGCAAATCGTAAAAGCTTTGTGTGGCATAGGAACAGCTGTGAATTTCTCCTAGAGGCTATAATTACGCAAGGCGCTTCAGTGTATCAAAAGTATAACTCAAGCACATACATTCTCACTTCCCAGAAATGTCCTTCCTATACCCCTGCTCTTTCATTTTTTTCCTACCCTGTAAAATTTATCTGCTCTGTGACATATTCATTCCATAAATCCCACTCACTAGCCAACTTTTCCAGCACGAGTGGCCCTTATCACATAACTCAATAATTCTGTCTGGTATTGCACACTAATTTTTCACATGTATTTATCCAATCACCCGTTTAGGTCACATACTCTTAAAGGCTAGAAAGGTTTTCCTATTCTCCTTCTACATTTCCACAGCCTCTAGTTCAGTGAGTGAGCATGTAGCAGTTACTCTAAAATAAAACTTATGGTAGAATAAAAACGGATAAGTTGATAAACTTGAGGAACAGTGCAATCCGTTGTTATTACTGTTGCTCAACACAGACATTTCCCAACCTCTCTATCCGGTCATTCTAGGTGCTTGTTACATAATCAAGAGATTTAAATCTCTACAATAGATAATTATAACTTGCTTGGCAAATGCCCAAACTGCTGCCCAGATCAATGGGGGAAGAAAGATAAAATAATAAGAATAAATCACAACACACATATTAGCTTTCACTGATTTTCTAATATCCTACTTCATAACCAGTATTAATTTCAAGATAATCATATTGTAAGATTAGAAGATCTCTTCACTGTTTATGTTGTTCTCCTCCACCTTCCGATTCGCCAGCCTCTGGCCCTACTATTTAGACAAGATTTAATTTTTAAATTAGCCTTGACACTTGCAAGGCTATTTTTAAAGATCTCCCAAGTAGGAAATTCCATATCCTTCCATAGTAATTCATTCCACTCAGCTAGTTCTCCCCTAAATTTAATCTGAATCCCACACATTGTAGTTGGGGCCCATTTCCTCTTGTTTTGACCCCTGCTGTGTAAACGGAGAATGGTTGATTACCATCAGTTATAACCCAAACATTCTTAAAAAAAAAAAAATAAATAAGTACAGTTAAATAACCCAGGCTTCTCTTGTTTAGTGGAATAATCATAGCTATTTTAACCTATACTAATAAATGTTATTCTTAATTATTTTTATCTTCACTACTGAACTCTTTCTAAATCCTTTACATTCTTTAGTGCGGAATCTAAAGCTTAAAAACGGGGCCCAGGGGCTGTCTGGCTACCAGTGGAAGGCATAGCTACATGATGATCTCATGGTTTCTGATTTCTGCACTTCTATTCCTGCCTCTCATTATGGTGCCTCCACCCTCTTACAAGGCTACTTTCATGTTTCATTGCCTGATAATCACCCCTAAAATATCCACCAGACAGACTGAGGAAGATTTTAGAGCAAGGCTTCTCCTTTAGTAATTATGGCTTTGCCCCAAGTACTTGACATTCTTAATGGAAATTCTCTGAGAATCTCTTACATTTGTTCACATTAGTAAGAAATTTACATTAATAATGCTGATTATACCCTCTAATATCCACATCTTTGTTAGCAGCAAATTTAATAAGTATGTTCTTTTATATTTCTTTCTTTCTTTTCTTTTTTTTTCTAGACTACTGGCCACTCTGTCTAGACCACCCCTACTCCAAGTTGGCATGTATGTTCATGACCATACTCTGTGTTGTGTTGGTCCTCTGTCCAGGCAGCCTCCATACGGCTGTAATCTGATTCCCTAATAGACTGAGTGTATATTATTATATTATTTTATATAATATAAATATGTATTGTATTTCCTGTAGAATATAATTTTAAACATGTTAAAGTCCACATAGACTGAGTCTTCCAAACCCACCTTTGGAGGTTATAATGAATAAGTTTAACAAGGTGTTTTGTTTTGTTTTGTTTTCCTCCATGCGTACTCAGTAATCTGTCCAAGTTAAAAACAAAAAACAAAAAAAACACTTTAATTCAAGTCACGCTTTTTGACCTTAAAAACTATATTAGACTGTTAGGGCTGTCCTTACAAAGTGCCACTGATGGGATAGCTTAATCAGAAGTTTGTTTTCTCATAGTTCTGCAGGCCAAAAAAAGTCCAAGGTCAAGGTGTTGGCAGGGATGGTTTCCTCTGAGGCCTCTTTCCCAGGCTTGTGGCTGACTTGTTTTCTCCCTATGTCTTCACCTAATCACCAACTGTCCCTGTCTGTGTCTTAATCTCTTAGAAGGACACAAGTCCTATAGGACCAGTGATCTCATTTAATTTTAATCACCTCTTTAAAGACCCTCGATGCAAATTACACTTTGAGGAATTTGGGTGTTAGGGACTTCACTATATGAATTTGGGCTAGTTCAGCTCATAACAAAATATGGACTTATCCATTACAATTTTCTTTTCTCCATCAAGTATAATATTGTTCATATTGTTGACAATTTGCCAGAAATACTGCTTTTTTTTTTTTTTTTTTTTTTTTGACAGCAATGCAGCCCATCAATTCAGTCAAATTGGGCAATTCAATGGAAAAAAAAACAAACTACATGATGTACTGGAGCTGATCGGTCTATATTGTCAAGATCACTCCCACCAGTAACCTTAAATATAGCTTTAATAATATTCCAAATTATTTCCATTTAAATGTAGTGTTGTGTTCAGGAACTTCTATTGTTTTTTCCCACCTTTCATTATGTTTTATGTTATTTTCTAAAATTATGCTTGGCTCTTTTGGACTGCTGTGCTGATTAAGCCCTCTCAGTATAAAGATATGTGTTTTTTAAAAAAACTAACTCCCTAAAATTATTGAAACCTGATTTCTAAAACATATTAATTTTATTTAACTGATAGAAAAGAATCTGTGAGGTAACTACAATCAGCAAAGACATTAATAATTGAACTCAGAGTTTAAGAGCCAAGATTCCATAGTCACAGATCTAGCTGGAACTACTGGGTTAAAACTTTGGGAGGTATTTTCCCAACGTTGTCTGTCTGATACTTTTTCTCTTAATTAACTCCCAGTCATTAATTTCTGTAATGCTCATTTTGTATAGATCAGTCCAATTTTGTCTTATATACCAACATTTTTTAGTTTTATTTTGGGCATCTCCAGCTAAAATATCTCTCCACATCATTACTACTTCTTCAAACCTGTTCCTTCTGGAATCTCCATTTCTCTTCATCTCCATTTTCCTAGTTATTTAGGCTGGAAAGTTTGTAATCTAATCTATGGTTTGTTTGTTTTTTCCTTCCTTCATTAAACAGCCTTCCAGTTTGCCTTCATTTGTATTGTGATCACCCTCCTTTTAAGGCTTCATTACCTCTGACTTAAGCCATTGGTTGGTCATGGAACAAACATCTTAATTTGTTGAATTCCTCTACCACCACCACTACCACCACCACCACCAATTAATCTCACTTCCTCTCTACTCTAGATGAGTATGTATTTCCAATAACAAGAGCTGCATAGAGAAAGGAAAGCAGATAAGAGAAGGGCCACTTTCTTAGAGATACAGAAGAGAAATGTTAAAAATAAAGGAAAAGATTGCTTTCCTTAGTTAAATACCTCCCAGTTCAAAGAACATGTACATAATGCCTTCCAAAGCCTACTAAATAAAGTTCGAATTCTTACCCTAGGAATATAGTCAATGTTTTTCATATCTTGGTTCTGATGTCCCCACAATTCTACTTTGATATTCCAATATAATGGACATTTTATTATTCTTCCAGCATCCTCTATATTTTCATGACATATGCATGTCATTCATTCTCTTCCAAATGCTTACTGTGCTCCAATTTCTGCGCATCATTTAAAATTGATTTCTTATGTGAAGTTTTCACTAAAGGAACTGATATCCAAACCATCCTCTAACCTAGGGGTCTCCAAACTCATGTACGCACACTCCGGGGAAGAGCCAATGATCTATTAGAGTGTGGGAGAAAACATTTGAATATCTGTTTTAGTTGCTTTAAACAATAAGAGATAAATTAAGGGTTACTTTTATTTAATGTACAAATTGACATTGAGACTCTCGCTAGGTCCATGCATCAGACATGGATGCCATGGAAAGTAGCCTTCAGAAGTCTGGAGTTTCACAATGAAGAAGCATTTGTTATGACACATATCCTTCTTTTACTTTTAGCAAATTATGCCGTATTATAGATTGTGTAGGTATTTGGATAGTCTTATCTAGTGTTTAATTAAACTAACTCTCACAATGTGCTTATTTTTTCTATCAGGGCCTGCAAATTAAAAATACGATTATGGTGTGAGCACCATCAAACAATTAAATGACAAACATAACATTCCCCCTTCTCTCAATATAAACTTTATATTAACTACATTAAATATAGAAACAATGTTTGTTGACTTAGATCTGACATATAAGTCACATTACCATCACCAAACAAATTATTAATAGTATGTTTAAGAAGGAAAGAGTTTTGTATTGTCTAATCAGATTAAAATGATTTCAGAAAATACTGTCTATTTCATATTTACATTATCTTTAATTCCTACTTTTTGTATAATTTTAATGTGTGTAATATAGTAGCAGAAAGCATATACATTATATACGTGTGAGTATATATATATATATATATATATATATAAAATATAGGTAGGCATGCAAAAACATTTATTAATGAACTGTACAATCAAAAAGTGTGGGGACAGTCTTCTGCCTTGACATAGTGCTGTTTATATCCCTTTTGTGGAATTCATTACTTTCTTTATTATAGTCATTTATAAACAGGCATTTTTTATTTTTTTTTTGCCTCCTCATCTCTTCTAAACTGTAATCTTTTGGAGGAAAAGGATATCTTACCTGATTCACATTTAATTGTTCACTGTGCTTAGTGAATTTATTGAGCACATCAGTTGGATTACCAAAAAAAAGAACTCTTAAGATAGCACTCTTAAGGCAGGAGGGGTTAACGAACATCTCAGGTGGGATCCCAGATTTCCCTGAAAAGAATGCCGTGCCTTGGGAAGTAGAAGGAAGGTAGAGCCCAAATTAGTAGTGGCAACAGTGCCTCTTGTTGAAGAGAACCAGGGCTCCTGGCACATTGTCCAGTGCCCAAAAATAAAGGGCCTGGCTGCTCTCATCATCAATAAAGGTTCCCTTCTGACAGGTAGTCTCTGAACCCGCCATCTCTGCTACACGCACTATAACCCAGGGCCTGCTTTGTTACCTAAAATGAACTGACCCATCAGGAAATGTATTTTTACTGCTCTTTTTAGCTGATCATCACAGCTCTGTTTACAGTTTTAAATGCTCATCACAGCAGCCACATTAAAAAAAGAAAAAATCATGCAAGACAATAGCTGACAATAAAACATTTAAATCACAAAAGCCCTTCACAGTGCTAGCTAGCACTGTAATTACCACGGGTTTAGTGTCTCTTGCACTTAAGGAGACACAGCCAGGCAGTCATAGATGCTAATGCCGTATGACACAAATAACCCTGAAAAGGAAGAGTAGGAGTGAGTCTGACGGACAGGAGATTGCTAGGGAGAAGGAGTGTCTGAATCTGATAAGAAAACTGCAGTACATACTGTGTTCAAAGAAAAGGATGAAGTAATAGGATGAACTGGTATGGGAAAGTAAATCCAAAAACAGTCACAGAGATAGAGGAAGCTAAAGGGAATAGCACTCCCCGTGCTATTTTGGGGTACAGATGCTTTACTGTATTTCAGAACACTGCACTGCAGAGTTTCAAACACCTTAGTCATTTTGCTTCTGACAGTTCTTAAGTAAACGGAGCCCATGAAGTCCAGACATCACAAAGGCTAGCATCAGGGTTAGCCATGAAGGAACCTCCGATGGTTCTGCTGACTAGAGTCATCTCCTATGACTAGAAAAACAAGAGTCAAGTCATCCAGCAGAGTCCCTGCCCACACACCCACTCTTCAGCATCTTAGCATCTCCTGGCTTGGGGAGGGTAAGATAAATTCTGAAATTAGAAAGTCCCGGGGACTCCATGGAGGGAAAACAATGCCCCCTCCTTGCATATGCCAGGCCCAGCAGCAGCTGAAGACCGACAACTCCACCAGGTGTTAAGAATTGACTCGCTGTGTGGTTGAAGACAGGAATGGGAGTTTGGGGGACACAAGAACCCTTAGAGTGAGAATGTGGGTTATTTCACTGAAGTCCATCTAGAAGTCGACTGGGCCTCATCCAGGTAGTTCAGAGGTCCCTGTGTGTCTTTACACCAATCCGATGCTCAAGCCCTTTCTATGGAGGACACTCACACAGTGGGGTGGCAGTAAAGCCCCACACTAGTTACCAAAGAAAAGTGGTAAACGAAGTGTAAAACACTGAGGGACAGACACTATTTCGGCAAAAGATTTACTAATGTCTTACAAAGTTGTGTAGACACCTCCCCGTGCCATAGCAATCCCATTTTTGTATATCCAAGAAAAATGAAAACATGTCCACACTAAGACTTGTACAACAATGTTCATAGCAGCTTTATTCATAATAGCAAAAAACTGGAAAGATCCCAAATGTCAACAGGAGACTGGATAAACAAATTGTGGGATATTTACATATTAAGGAATACTTCTCAGTAAAAGAAAAATGAACCATTGGTACACACAACACATATTAATCTGGCAGACAGAATGCTGAGCAAAAGAAACCCAACACAAAAGAACACATATTATTTCATCATCTGAAGCTGCAGAACAGGCAAATTAATATATGGTGAAAAAAAATTGGAACTTTTGGGGGAGAGGGAGTGTTGATTGAGAAAGGGAACTTTCTGGGATTCTGGAAATGTTCACCATCTTTATTGGGGTGTAGTTACACTAGACCTGCATTTATCCGAACTGATGGAACTGTATACGTACTATTTCTTTATTTAACTATACCTAAATTTTACATTAAGAAACAGAAAAAAAAAAGTTGTCCAGTTAGTAGGCTTGATTCCCTGCCCCCAATGTTATAGGTTAGCAATTCTTAAACTAATTTTTGTGTACTCTAATCTTGAGCAAATGAGTAAATGTATTCAAGGCTCTCACTGTTGTAGAAGAAGTTACAAATATGGGGGGAAAAAAAGAAAAGATTAGAATGTACACTGCGGTGTTAGTTTGGAATTGCAGGCATCTGTATGAACACTTAGGCTTTAATGGATGAATGGAGATTAGATAGATAGATAGATAGATAGATAGATAGATAGATAGATAGATATAGATGATAGATAGATAGTTTCCCATTTCTGTAGCAGTGAACAGATCTACTACTCATATTTGGCTTCTAAACAATAGTGATTTGTACACTGAAAGAAGCCAGGGATCTATGGGAAAAGGCTGATAACAGAGCTGGAATAGGGAAATGATTCTGAAATATCCTATTCTACAGAAATTAAAGTGGTCAAGGAATGATGAGAATATATCAGAAGGACACCAAATTCTAATTTCTGCTGCTACTTCTACCCTAATACAAATACAAGCCAAATAACTTACAACGTCATAGTTTGTTGTAAGTCCATCAGATAGCTGGGGATAAAAGACACCAAAAATGAACTAAAATCTAGAAAATGACAAGACCCTCATAGGAGGAAGCTATAGGAATGTCCTATAGCTTCTATCATCTTTTGTAAGGCAATAGGAATAGGAAGAAGCCACCATTAATTGGATGTAAGGAAAAACTAACTGAACATTGTACAATTTTCACAGACTAAATTTTCACAGCTGGTATGAGATTTAGAATCCTGAGCTCTGTGCACAAAAAGGATCTATACTTATTCATCAAATCTTTCCCATAAACTCTCACTTGGTGTCATGCAAAAGATTAGGAGCAGAGCAGGAGAGTTGAGATGGAACCCCTAAAACACAGGCAATTGCTGAGAGAAGGACAGGAGAATGGAGGGAGGCCCTCTAAGTCACTGCAGGCCCTTGTTACATCCTTTCTAGGAGGAGGCTTCCCACAGCTGGAGGAAGGACAGGACAGCTAGAAGAGACCCCTTTGAGGGGCAGTTACCCCAGGCCTGAGGGTCTCTTTTAGCACTTCCCTCTGTGTGTCAGAGACACACCATGCTCAATCCCTTACAGACACTCAGCATTCACTTCAGCACTCCAAGGATAAGAGAAAGGCAGATACGCAGAAGGGATCTCCTGGACCACAGAAAGCGAGAGCGCAGGGCTGAAGAGCAAAAGAAACTCCTCAGCGACAGAAAAAGCTGGAAGCAGGTTCATAAAGTAGAATGGGATTCTAATTGGTTCAGAAAGCTGGAGGTTGTTTGTACAAAGAGGTCTTGCCCTGCCAAAGGTAAAGTACTGACTCACCCCTGAATCATTAATCTGATGGTGAATTAATTTTAAATCTAATTAAAACAATAGTAAATTCCACCTCAACTATGGTTTGGATAGACTACTGACAGAAAAAAAGGGTGTTTCCTTTCTTGGAGAGAAATATTATTTACTTTAGTCTCTGCTGGTTTGTTTTACTTTTTCATACACATTATGTCCTGCATACAGTCAAAAATTATAACACACACACACAAAATTAGAACTGTCTTAAGGGAAATGAAAGTAAACTCAGAAGATACCCCGGAGATTAAAATGATAAGGCTGGGATTTTAAAATAACTTTGATAAATGTGTTAAAATGTCTGGAAAAGGTACATAATGTAAGTGAACAGATGGGTAATTTTGGCACAGAAATAGGAACTATTAAAAATGTGAGCCAAATGAAATTGCTACAAATAAAATATATATCTCAGATGAAAAATTCATACATACAGCTTATCAACAGACTGGAAATATCAGTGAAAAGAATAAGTAAAACTTTACAGAAGGTCAGTGAAAACCATCTAATTTTTAACACAGAAGAAAAGTGAAAATAAATGGAGTAGCAGTAGCAGTCTCAAGTATATGTAATAAGAATCCTATAATGTTATAATCCTATAACTTTTATTAATTATGAAGGGAAAGACCATAACTTTATAGTAAAAAAACCTAGCAGACAACATGTTAACCAAGTGGTCAGAGTTAGCCTCATGAGTATTAGAATAAACCAATATTAGGTGCCAACTGATCTGATACACTAAGGACCAAGGGCATTTCATCTGTGAACTGAGAAGTATGTCAGTGCACGCCAACTGCAGTTGTATCACTGCTCACCCAAAATGCATAATCAGAATCTGATTATAGGAGAACATTAAACAAGCTGCCGTTGAAGGACAGCCTGCAAACAATTGCCCTGCACTTCTTCAAAAATTTTAAGATCAAGAAAGGCAAAGGGGGCCTGAGGAGCCATTCCATATTTAAAGAAACACTACAGCTAAATGTACTTAGTGATTTTGGATTGGATACTGGACAAGGGAAATATTTACAAAGGACATTGTTGACATAATTAAAGTTCAATGTGGACTGTTTATTAGGTTATAATATATAGATAGCAATGCTAAATTTTCTGGTTTTGATCACTAGACTACAGTTATATAGCAGAATGCCTGTGTTCTTAGGAAATGCTCAATAAGCTAAGGATAATGGGTTACAGTGTTTCAAACATACTTTCAAATGGTCCTCTATAAACATATGTAATATGTATTACACATACACACACGCACACATACACAGAGTAACTAAACAAATGAAGCAAAATGTAAATTATTGGTGAATCTGGAAAAAGTATTATTTGAGTTCTTTATGCAATTCATGCAGCTTTTTTATAAATTTGAAATGATATCAAAACCCAAAGTTACCCCCAGAGAGCATCCTTGAAAATAAATGATACTGCAAGGGAACACTATGCTGTTTGAGAATCGGTTATAGAGTAGGCAGGGAGACACTGGGCAGGCAACCTAGGATTTCACTGGTAGTCAAGCATATGTGTCAATTCTGTGCAGATTCTGAAATGATATTCGCTTAGCACCACAGGACTTTCAAACAGGAAGGAACCTTGGCATGTCCCTAGCCTGCCCTCCTCCTTTTACTCACAAGGAAACTGAGTCAGGTGTAGAGCCCAAGCTCCTTTGGGGTACATCCAAACCTTCTGACTCTCAGCCTTCATTTCTCACACATTCATTCTTCATTCTTTCATTATGCTACCTTCTCGAGAATTTTAAGGCCTTTTTAAAATTAAAGTTTATTGGGGTGACACTTGTTAGTAAAGTTACATGGATTTCAAGTGTACAATTCTATAATACATCATCTATATATCACATTGTGTGTACACTACCCAGAGTCAGTTCCCCTTCCATCACCATATATTTGATCCAGTTTACCCTCCTCTACCACCCTCCTGCCCCCTTACCCTCTGGTAACCACTAAATTATTGTCTGTGTCTATGAGTTTTTGTTTCTTCATGTGTTTGTCTTGTTCCTTTACTAGCAGCCTTGCCACAGCCTTCTTCTCTTTAAGCCACTTTGAAACTAACCTTTACTCTGGGCAGTCATCATAATTTGCCATACCTGAGCTGTATGTTTACTTAATGTCATGACATTTCTGATAGAGGGAGGTATTGGAGTTTCCAGAAGCATGAAGGCTTTGCTGACTCCTGGGGGCAGCATAACTCCACCACCTCCCCCACCCTCTTCCAGAGGTTAGCTCAGGTTACCTCTTCCAAGTGGAGATTCATCTTAATTACTGTCCCTCCTATTTTTATTGACTGGCTGTTGAGATTTATTGGACACTCTGTGTGTACTTATCACTCTCCTATCGCATTGATCATATGACTTATTACTCCCAATTTAGTTATTCCCTGATTAAGCACTCTTGAACCAAACAAAGGTGTGGTGTATGTATGGTGAGGGGTGGGGAGGTAGGAAACGTTGGCACTTCTTTTCCCAAGGAAGGCATTCAGTGATATGTAACTATATGACTCTTTTGGTGGATGCACCAAGCTAGTAAGAAGAAATCTTGGATTCCAACTCCATGTTGACCTATAGCTAGCCTGATTATTCTCATGGCCACACGGTAGGACCTAAACCTTATAGCCATATCATAATGAGAATCAACAGAAATTCCTCCTTTCCCTGGGGGGCAAAAAATATTTGATAGAAATGCTCTCAAATCTTTGGAAGCCCAATAATCTCTTCTTCCTATATGAAGGCCTGTTTAGCCACAGTTGTAATCATTATTTTAACCATTAATCCAAGTAACAACAGTGTGTCCATAGTTCATTATATATAATATATATATTAATATCTGTCTTTTAAAAATGACTCATCAATAACAATACTTTTGCAGTCACCCAGACACAATGAGTTTGGGAATAAGGGGACTTTCTCAGATGACAATCAGTGTACCTCTCAAGTCCTCTTCTACTCCCACTATCCCCATGTAATGCTTTTAGTAATGTCTTTCAGATAATCTCAATAACACATATTCTCAATAACATTTGTTAACTGAATGTCCTCTAGTGTGTATGTATAGGAGTGACTCCATTGAACTTTTACTAGAACTGTAAGAGGAAACCATTGTATAGTTTTGTTTTGTTTTCCTGTTTACACACTCTTCCTACTCCTACATGCACTTGTGTGCGCGCACGCGCACACACACACACACACACACACACACAGTAATGTCTAAAGATCAAGGACTTCGGTATCAGACAAATTTGATTCCAAATCCAGTTGTGTCCATATTACATTTGACCTTGAGAAAGTTGCGTCATCTCTGTAAGTCCCGGCTTCCTTGTCTATAAACAAAATTAGGTGACATAATATGAAATTCACTTGCAAAAGTTAGGTGTTATTCTCTCTCTCCTTCTAGTATTTCTCTTTGGAATAAAGCATACTATAATGATTTTATTTTCTCAAAATGTTAATATGCTTTAGTATGCCCCACAAAATATTTATAAAGCTTTCCAGAAGCTAGTTATACCTTAAGCACATGGCCATATGGATACTGTTTCTATGAAGTAGTATTGTTCCACAATCCTTAAATAATCTCGTCTCAATTTTCAACCATGGTTGTCTGTACTTAGAGAATGTATGCACACATGATATATATTATGCCCAAGGTTTTCCATGGTTATGCATTCATCTCCCTTAGACTACTTGGTGTATATCTCAACAACAGGAAAAAAATAACACCTGTGGCTAATATCCTGCATTTAGTGTGTTAGGGCTTCAAATAGCTATGTTGGAAGCCCATTCCTATTTCAGATAACCATAAAGAGATGGTGAGAGAAGGCAAGTTTCCAGAATCATCTGCCCCCAATATCTCAGTCCCTCAGAGTAGTCACAGAAAAGCATCAGGAGCCAGAATGCCTGCATCCACACCCTATCTCTGCTGTTTACTTTTTCTATGATTTTGGGGAAGTTATTTAGACTCTTTGTGCTTTAATTTTCTCATCTATAAAATCAGGATAATTACAGACCCTATTTTAAGGTATATTGTGAGGAATTAAATGAACTAATATATTTAAAGCACCTAGGCCACTCCTGGCACACTGGAAGCTATCATCACAGGGAATAGCAGACTTGGTGACAGTCCTGGGAAGGACCAGGCTCTTCTGAAGAAACTTAAAATCCTAACCCACCTTTGACTCATAGCACAGGCTGGTCATTTCTTAGCTCCAAAAATTTGGGTATTAATAAGTCTACAAGTACTTGTGTCCTCACCAGAAAGCATTACTGTACCTGCCTAATCTTATTTATTACTGAAGTAAAGGGAGCAACTGGTGTGTAATGGATATTACCAAATTCCTATTTGAGTTAATTCACTGCCACAAAGGACAGAGAAATAGGGGACTTGGGCTGACCTGATTTTCTTCTTTCTTTAATAAGTTATGTATTTAGGTTTAGAATAGCAATTTGTGGCCTGAGGGAAGTCCATGTCCAAGGAAACCAGGAGTCAGTTTCAGTTGTTGGTGGGAAGGTCTTGATCGCCATGTTTCTCTTCCTGGCAAATATGTCCTGCCCTCCTTCTCAGCATCATGGCTCTATCCGGACAGATATCTGCACACACTCATGAATATTACGTTCTGACCATCCCTTCACACCTGTGAGAGTTGCTGCTCAGTGACAACTCACAGAGCAACAAGAGTCAAAGCATAGAGCACCCATCCAGATGGGTGTTTGAAGGATAGGTCACGTTTTAAAGGGATGGTTTTGGATTTTAAATGTCCTTCCCACCGAAAGAACAATTTTCTTTTGTCTAGAGATAGATGTTAACCATGCTAATCTTTGCATTTCTTTTCTGAAAAGATAGAAATAGATGAGAGATAGATAGATAGATAGATAGATAGATAGATAGATAGATAGATATGCAAAAATCTATACTTATATATTCTTTAGTGTTTTATAGATATATCTATATATACTAGCATTTAGAGAACATAATTGAATAAGTATAAATATGAATTATTACTACATTATGCTTTATTCAAAAGAAAAATACTAGAAGGAGAGATAGAATAACACCTAACTTTTCTAAGTGAATTTCATATTATGTCACCTAACCTTGTTTATAGACAAGGAAGCTGGGCCTTACAGACATGAAGTAACTTTCTCATAGTCAAATGTAATACAGATTATGTGTATATATATATATATATATATATATATATATATATATATATATAACAGATTATATATATATATTATATATATATAAATGTAATGCAGATTATATATATATTCAAAAAAAAGAAAAGTATGCATATTTTAAGAAAGGAAAAAACTGTATTAAAATTATGCTGATGGTAACCACTTTGAGCAACTCTTGTAATTGCAAAAGTCAAATGTGATTTGTTTTTATCTTTTGTTATTGGTATATATTGAGTATTACAATTTTAATACAGTGTTTTCCATTCTTAAAATGTGTCTACATTTTTTTGCACACACTCATCCATGAGTATATACATACATATAGGTATATGTGTGTGTGTGAGTGTGTGTGTGTGTATATATGTTATTTATACCCATGCATGTCACTCAGAGTGGGAGAGCTACACTGTCATCTAGGATTTGGTTGGTATTTGGTCTATGAGGCTTTAGTGTTCTACAATGAAGAGAAAAACTGACCTTAACGAGGAAGAATATGAAAAAAACAACAACCCATATTCAGACAGTGCGAAAGCCAAGAGAAAGTTGATGGAGACCACAATTCAGACAGGCAATATGAAGTGTTAACTGCAAAATCAAGGTCACAGACCTCCTACTACAGCATTTTGATAGCAGTTCATTTATCGTTGCCCACTTTTTAAGTGGAATAAATAACAAAATGGCTTATGACAGGTGTTGCTGGAAGTTCAATTGCCTAGAACATCTTTTAATACGGAAAAGTAGACTCCACTAGCAGAAAAATGTAAAGAGAAAATCCAAATCACTCAGTAACTAACCAAAGTAAATAAGATCCAGCCAATGTGGTTAGTAATGGAAAGTAAGGGGCAAAAGCTTAAAGAAAAAAACAAACAAGTTCACGAGAAGATGCCATGCTTTGTTATTAAACCCAGAAAATGCACGTGTCTCTTTTTGTTTTTATCCAGGGCAAAATAACCCCTTAGTTTAATGTAGTTGAACTAACATATATCAAACAATATATAAAAAGCAAGAGGCTTTAGCTTTTGAAGAAAACATAAAAAGATAATAAGAACTAGACACTTAGAGAAGACACATGGGGAAAGGGAGTGACTATATTTTTCTTTGAAGGCAGCTTCTCCTTTTATTTCATTCAGTTAGTAGTGTTAGGGGAAAACATTATAAAAACTTTAATAAAACTATGAAACTCATTTTGAAACCTTTTGCATCTGTTTTGTTCTTCTCATACAGCTGCTGACAACTACATCTATATAAAAAAGAAACAGCACCCATAACTGACCTGATTGCTTATTAAACATTTACCTTCTTGATCACATATGAAACAGTCCAATATAAAAGGAACTGTCAGTCTTACAACTTATCTAGTGCTTAAATGGAAACTCCAAACTGTGAAATGTACAAGGGATCAAAGAAGTATTCCCTGCGCCTTTGAAATCAAATGGTCCCTTGTCTTAAACTGTAGAAATTGGCAGTAATCCTTGTGCCCTGCCAGAGAGCACTGTTTTTATTTTGTCCTCCAAGTTTATGTAAAACACCTTTGGACATTGCTTCCACTCCCCGGTCTACACTTTTGCTAAACCATGTGCTTCTAGGACACAGTGCTTCCCACTTAACTAGCTAGCTAGTTTCCCTTCCTGCTGCCAAATGCAACCTCAATTCCATCTCCTCTACACGACTCCATTTGTTTAATTGAATGACAATGGCATACCTATTTCTAACAAGCTCACATAAGCAGGAACTTGCAGCTGTCCTCACCAAGAAGATGAGCCACAGGAGAAATTACTATTGTATATCTGTTGAAGTACCATGGGGACAGAGGCTGTGTTTTTCTTTCAGCTCTGCAAAGAAGGCATTATAGCAACAAAGAGCCTTCAACACCAGATGATGATGTTAAATTTTCTTCAGTAATAGATAATAAAGAAGGAAAGTAGATAGAGGGTGGAGAAACTGAATATTGAATTGATGAGAAGTGGGAGAGGTGATGTATGTATGGCATGTATACCATAAGACATATGTGTGTGTGTGTGTGTGTGTATGTAAATAGAGATAATCTTAGTTTTTCAACTAAATTCATGTCATTTAATTTTTATGTCACAAAACCTCAAATTATATTTCTTTCTAAGTGTTATTTTATCTGTAAATTTATAGTTTGACACTTTTATTTCACTGAGAGTCACCTTGACCATCATTATCTTGTGTATGAGGAAGTTCAGGTACTGAGTATCCTGAAATTGCACTGGTAGATGTTTTCCCCTCTTGCAGCTTTCCTCTCTGTAGAGCCCTGTTGATTTAAAGTGACAGTTGCCTCCCCTGTCTCTTTCTTTTTCTACTGGCTCATTTCCTGCTCTAAACTTACCTTGCTTTCCTTTTCATTATGAAAGTGAGACTCCCCCTTCCTGGTGACTGGGTATTCCAGATGAAAAATAAGATTTTGTCTGGGAAAATATGGACTATAAACTGGGATTCATGGATTTCACCCCTTAAAATTTATGTTCTCCAGTGAAAACAAAAAAGGTCTTTATTTCCCAACTTGTATAAGGATTTTTTTTTCCTGGATTTATATCCTAAGTCTGTATTTAAGGCTCAAAAGTTGTAGCTCTTTTTGTGAAGTCCAGTGATATAATTGAATAATATTATTTTTACTATCTATTTAAAATATTCTGTGAAAGTGTCATGGCATTTCAAGTATCCAATGTTAGATATTGATTTAGGGGAAATTCTGGCACTTTTTTTTTTTTTCCCTAGTGGTTCATTACCAAGTCAAATTTACAAACTAATTCCATTGAATTTACCACATTTCTATCTTGGGAAATAATAACATTCCCTTCTATTTGAGAAACCATTTCTTCCAACTACTTGGCAATTGTGGTTACTGCTGTGTCCAGTGAAATACCACTAAACAAAAAAAGTCCATTTCTATCTCTCAATTAACATTCTAAAAACACTTTAGTCTGTAAAGAAAAAAGACAATGAAAATAAGAAACTCAAAACATTTTTTTCTCTATTCTGCTAAAGTTTCTCACCTTTCACAATGCTCTCTAGAGCAGTAGCAATGCTGCATGGGCCAACTTGTTTCTACTCTAGTGGTTCACTTGATTTTAGAAAGGAAAACATGTAGGAGGAAGCCACTGGCTTTGTCTTTCAAAATGGTCTCAGTGTAGCCACATCTAGCATAAGACCAACCATCCATCTGAAAATGGCAGCTATTTTGAGGCACGATTCATCTGAATATTCTCCCATGAAACTTGTCATTAGCAACAGTGTCATTTACTTATCCAGTGAGGAAAAGTGCACGACTAATTATGCAGCACATGAACTGCCAATTCCTTTACTTCCCATGAGATAGTTGTTCCTTCCAGTCTAGATGTCTTGGCCTGACCAAGAGCAACATCAACCAATGTTTATTCTTTCCGGTTTCTCTGATCATGTTTCCTGGCCTACCTTGTGTCCCATAATTTTTGAAATTTCAAAAGACCAGTAAGCTTATTCTCTAATGGTTTATGATCTTGTCCTTATTAACTGATTGCATGTAGGAACGTAAAATTTCAGATTTTCCATAGTATGGGTTCTCTCTGGCAAGTAAAGTTGAGCACTGAAGAAATATACTAGACAAAGTTACGGGTGGAGTATTTCTAAAAATAAAGATAACCTCCTAGTTATTAGCAAATGGACCATCTTGGTTTGATAAAGTTTCATGACCTAGGGTAAGTTATAAATCCTATATGAAAGAATTCATACAGGAGGTCAACCATCAAAATTAGGAACTAATTTGATTAGGAGGAGGCAGATAGGAAATATAGAATCATTTATAGAAGAGGGGCCTAGTTAATGTAACTTGAAATATGGCAGTCGTAGTGTGTATGAAATTACAGAATCATAGCATATAAAATCATGGATCTGGAATAGTTCTTTGAGTACTTCAAGTCTTAATCTATTTAGGCACCAAGAAGTTATGTGGCCCTTCTTTAGCTATGTTTCAAATCAACTTTGATTATCTCTGTGTTTTGCTATCCCAGAACAAATATACTTTCTCCTTTTTTTCAATTAACGTCTATTTAAGGGCTTTCTAATGAGAGTCTTGAAAATAATAGGCACCCTTAGCTGAATATTGTGCCTTTCTTCTAAAGAACTCAAAATACTGTCTCCTTAAAAAAAATAATGTGATTTAATATATGAGAAAATATTACTACTCTTATTTTATAAATGTAGAATTAAAGCTTATGGAGATAACATAAAGGTCATGTCATCCTTCCTTCCAAAAAAATGAATCTACTCACATCAAGGTTTACATGCATTTTGAGTGTCTTCCTCAGTTATTGTCATGAGTTTATAGTGAATTTCATAGGTATACTAACACCTTTATCCTTACCTAATTCTTCTTGGATCCTTTGGACCTACTTTGATGTGTTACACACACACACACACACACACACACACACACACACACACGGCCTTTTGGATTTGTACTGGTATGTTCATACTGACCAGTTTCATTAGTCTTCTCATTTTGAGCATTACAAATCCACATAATGACTGGCTACAATTAGGAATTCAGTCTGTGATCATGAAACAGAGTAAAGCTCACTGGCCCACACTGAGATCAAATGGATAAACTTAGTCTCATTAATGCCCTTATTAATAAAGCTCACCAATTGTCATAAGACATAAATACAATAAAAGGTAAACTCAGTGCATCTAAAATCTAACTAGTAGCTCTCAACTTTTATCAAGTGGTAACATACAAGAAACATTAAAATTTACCACTAATAATTACTATTTTGTGAATCATTAATTTCAAGACCTCAATTTTAAACAAAATTAATTTATATTTGCTTACAAATCTGCTACTTAAAATTCTACCTATTGGTCTATGTCAAACTGAATTTCTCTGATTTAAGGACTTTAACTCAATGGACAGTGGTAACTGTGTCATTTAGAAAATGTAGAGTACTTATTCAAAGTCATATTCTAAAAATGATAAGCTATAATTTAAGTCCACTTGTTTGATTTAAAGTTGTTAATTTTAGCCATGTACAATTTACTTAGTAATAAATTAACAAATGCTAATGAATAATTACTATGTGTTAAGCACAGGCTAAGCTCTAAGTAATTTCTTTATGTGAATTTCACAACAATCTCATGAAGACTTTAAGAGATTTCTCCCATTTTCTAGATGAGAAAAACAGTGACCTGGAGTTCAAGATACAATTTAGTCCATGCCTATAGCTAACCTTTGCCTTACGCAAAAGCAACTAGGTGGCCACCTACAGAGTTTAAAAGCACGATTTACAGGCACATGTTTACACACACACACCTGTCTCACACAGGTATATTATTCCATCATTAGAAAGTAAATCCTTTGAGCTAAAGAATTATGTCTTCAGTAATCATGCTAAAATATAAATAAATCTAAAACAGATAGCACTCTATCTGAGGTGGCATGCCAAAAGCAGACCCTGACAAAGTTTTATGGGAAAGAGATGTGTAATATGTACTTTCAAGGGACATCAGTAAGATGTTAAAAACACAGAGGAACCCATGTATGCTCCAGCCTGATTCAAAAGGGAACCCCGAAATGTAAGCCTTGCCTTAGGTTATCTCTGATAAGGTGAGCGAACTGTGTTTTCATAATCCTATATGCCTCAGCTGTGCTTTAAAGCTTACTACAGAGGGATGCAAATTTTTAGTCTTGTGGACAAAGACTCCTGAAGTAGCAAACATTGGCTATTGAAAGCTAAAGCATGCAAAGCCAGGAGCCCCCGCAACATAGGAGCAAAGGATTGAAGGGGACCCGGGCAAAACACCAATATTATCTGCACACACATTGAACCTATTCATTCATTAGAACCTCCATGGGAAAGAATGCAAGTCCCTGAGGGAAGGAGAAATGGGCTGGGAATTTGTCGAAGGCAGAAGGAAAAAATAGAAAGTCAGCAAGGGTTCATGACTGACAAAGGGCGTAAGGACATTGAAGGAATTATCCTAGGATCCATTCCTACTTTGGGAAAGGAACAAGACTGGGAATGGAAATGAGAGAAAAAAAAAGGCAGAAATTTATTTTAATATAAAAGGCAGAAAGGATAAGTAAATGACACTGTTGCTAATGACAAGTTTCACAATTTTTTATATTAAAATTTATTTGGGTAACAACAGTCAACAAAACTACATAAGTTTTAAGTGTACAATTCTATTATACATCATCTATGTGTTGCATTGTGTATTCATCACCCAGAGTCAATTCTCCTTCCATCACCATGTATTTGACCCTCTTTACCCTTTGCTACCATCTCCCCTCCCCCTTTACCCTCTGGTAACCACTACACTGTTGCTTGTGTTTATGTGTTTTTCTTCTTTCTTTTCTTGTCTTTTTCCTTTGTTGCCTTCAGTATTATATCCCACATATGAGTGAAGTCATATGGTTCTCGACTTTCTCTGTCTGATTTATTTTACTCAGCATAATAATCTCAAGATCCATCCATGTTGCTGCAAATGGCAGTATTTCAACTTTTCTTATGGCAGAGCAGTATTCCATTGTGTATACATACCACATCTTCTTTATCCTTCTTTATCGAAGGACACTTTGGTTTCCATTTCTTGACCACCTTGAATAATGCTTCAATGAACATCAGAGCACATATATCTTTATGGATAAATGTTTTCAGATTTTGGCGATAGATACCCAGGAGAGGGATTGCTGGGTCATATGGGAGAATATTACAATTTGATTTCATCTTCTGTGGCTTTCCTTGGTGGATAGGTTCTCTAAAATCTCAGCAGTTTTCAAAGGAGAGTTACTATTCACACACATATTTATTACCATTGAAACTACTAGCTAGGGCTTTTATATACAGAAGAAAGCACTGTAGTTTTATTTTCATAAGCACAATTTTTTAAAAAAATATTAAAAGCCTACTGAATTCTCACAATGAAGAAAAATAACAGAATAGAGAGACCAGAAATAGACTCACATAAATATAGTTATCTGGTCTTTGGCAAAGGAGAAAATACAATAAAATGGAACAAAGATAACCTTTGCAACAAATAAGGCTGGAAGAACTGGACATACACATAAAAAATGTATATAAACACAAGACCATCCACTCTTTAAAAAATTATATAAAAATGGATAACATTCCTAAATGTAAAATGCAAAATTATAAAATTTCTAGAAAATAACATGTGAGAAAATCTACATGATCTTGGGTATAGCACTAACTTTCTAGATACAATATCAAAGGGCTTGTCAATGAAAGAAATAATTGATAAGCTGGACTTTATTAAAATAGAAACTTCTCTATACGATGTTAGAGGGGTAGTAGATTGTGGGGGGGTATCACTTTGTGAGGAGTGTAAATGTCCAACTATTCCATTGCTTTGTACACCTGAAACAAACAAAAAACCATAAATCACTTCTGCTCTGCAAAAAGTGAATGAGAAGACAAACATACACTGGGAGAAAATACTTGCAACAGACACATTCTATAGTGGACTGTTATCCAAAATAAACAAAGAACTGATAAAACTGAACAATAAGAAAAAAAATAACACAATTCAAAAATAGGCCAAAGGTCTAAATAGACAGGTCACCTCACCAAAGAAGATATACAGATGATAGATAAGCATATAAAAAGATGCTCCACATCATGTGTCATCAAGTAAATGCATACTAAAACAATAAGGAGATACCACTACATGCCTATGAGAATGGCCAAAATCCAGAACACTGACAGCATCAATTGCTAGTGAGGATGTGGAGCATCAGGAACGCTCATTCATTATTGGTAAGAATGCAAAATGGTACAGCCACTTTGGAAGACAATTTGGCAGTTTCTTATAAACTAAGCATACTCTTTTTTTTTATTTATATATACTTTTAATTAGCTTCAGGTGTACAACAAAGTGCAATAGTTATACTTTTTACCCCTCAAAGTGACAACCCCCCTCCCCCAATTCTCCCCTTTCACTCCTCCCCCCCATATCATACTCTTATCATACAATTCAGCAGTCATGCTCTTTAGTAGTTACTCAAAGGAGTTGAAACTGATGTCTTCACAGAAACCTGCACAAGGATGTTTAAAGCACTTTTATTCATAATTGTCAAAACTTGGAAGCAATCAACATGTCCTTCAGTAGGTGAATGGATAAATAAACTGTGGAGCATCCAGACAATGGATTATTATTCAGCGCTAAAAAGAAATGAGCTATCAAGCTATGAAAAGACAAGGAGGACACATAAATGCACATAGCTAAGTGGAAGAATACATCCAAAAAGGCCACACATTCTTAAGTGTCCAATTATATAACTTTCTGGAAAAGCAAATAGTATGGAGACAGTAAAAAACATGAGTGGTTGTCAGGGGTTGAGTGTAGGGAGAGGGATGAATAGGTGGAGCCCATGGATTTTTAGTGCAGTGACACTATAATGATGGATCCATGTCATGATATAGTTGTCCAAACCCATAGAATGTACAGCACCAAAGGTGAACCCTAATTTAATCTATACTTTAGGCGATTATTGATGTGTCAGTATAGGTTTATGAATAGTAACAAATGTACAACTGCAGTGGGGGATGTGGGTAAGGGGGGAGTTTGTCCATGACTCAGGGCAGGGGTTATATGGGCCATCTCTGTACCTTCCCCTCAATTTTGTTGTGAACCTCAGACTGCTCTAAAAAAATTAATAATATATCTATTAAAATTTAAATTTAGAAAACAAGAAATTTCAAAAATTATTGTTTTTCACTTTCAACTAATCATTTACATTTTTTTCTTGCCAAATTTATATATAATGATTGCTCTTCAGAGAAGTCAACATTTAGAGCTTTTTAAAAAAATTCTTGAAATATCGAATTATGGAAATGTTATAAAGGTTATTTGATGGTAGAAAAAATATACAGTACTTAGTACCTGCTTTCAGAAACTCGCTTACTTGTGCACATTAATCATGTTTGGGATGATTTATTTCTGCATTCATGCTGGCCAATTTTATTAGTGTTTGGTTTGGCTGAATAGAAGAAAATCTGCTTTCTATTTCACCTCTGTAAAAAGGAGAGTTAGATTTGTACTAACTTATGTAAAGACTTTGTTCCTAATCTCAGGCACTTCCATATTCATCTTTCTTCTACATTCTCCATCTGCATCACCCTCTACAAAATCTCTTGATCTAGATTTGTTCAAGTAATACCTTCGGTTTGTTTTCTGATCCATTCGGAATCTCCCAACACCTACGACAGGAACATTTCATGTTCACCATATGTGTCTTGTCACAGCCTTTTCCTGCTTTATTATTTAGCCTTCAGTGATGGCCTCAAATACTTTTACTCTTGAGACTGCCTACCTGTGTGCTCACTGTCCACTGCACTGCCACACTTAACCTAGCCCCCTGTGCTGCCCCCAAAGCCACCTTCCTTTGGCCCCTGACACATTAATGACTGATTATCACTCCCAAATACAGCCATATTCTTCAGTCCATAAAGCACATGCCTTTCATCTTTGCAATTGTTGTTCAACTCTATATATTCAGGAAGCTTTCTCAACTATCTCCCCCACAAAAAATATTGCCTCAAACTTTGAAAAAGGTCAGCAACATGGGTCTTTCATATTTACTACCTCAGGAAGGCCAGGGCTGAAATTCAGTAATTCCTAAATTCTTAATACCAAATAAGAGTCCATCAGCCTGGGCACTCAATAACTACTTGCATTTACTGTGCCATTTTAGTCATACAATTTTAATTTTCTTTTTCAAGTGGGTATTTCTGAGATAGAATATCAGAGATTTTTTTTTCCCCTCCACTTCTGGTGTCCAAACTTCCGCCATTTTCCTGACTTTTGACCAATAGAAAATAGTTGGGTGAAAATTCCATCTCTCTATTATATATTTGTATACCTACAATGTTTCAACCTTGTGACAGGTGTTTGGCTAACCATGCCAAGCACCATTTATTTAGACTAGGTCCTTTGGTGCTTTTCCTATTTTAGGTCCACGTGAATAATGAAAAGTAAGTCTAGCTTCAGTTAACTGAAAATGTTACAAGTTTGAAATTGCTGACCAAGTCACTGACTTTAAATGGTTAAGACTATTTTAAAACATGTGGATGAACGAGGAAGACATCAATCTCCTGGATATTTAGTCTACACTAGAACATAGGCTGAGATTCTTAGTTCAATTTTTCATGTGCTCCACAAATATTTCTGCAGCTACAGACACAATTGTATATGAATATTTGGAGTCTCCAGCAGCACATTGAATATAATGCTTTCCTTTTCTCACACTTCTTCCTAGGTTACTTCATCTGGTAAATTATCAGTGATAAGAACTTTTGTTCCTTGGCTCTGTAAGTAGTTGATGCTTGTAGAATGGATAAGAACAGAAGGCCATGGCTTTTACTGTATTCATTTGAGCTTAGACTTTGAAGAGAGGCATGGGCAAAAATCCTGAGCCCAAGCAAGTTACTTACATAGCTATACTTCAGTTTGCTCATCTGTTAAAGGAGGATAATGCAAGTACCCAATTCACAAGGTTTTATAAGTATTAAATGAGGTAATAGGTGCAAAGAATGTAATTTATCAATAGATAACTCAATGATTAGTTAAGGTAAATTACTATGACTACTATTGCCACCTTTATTTTACTCGTATATGGACTACATATTCCTACCTCTGTGAAGCCCTAAGTAAAACATAGTAGCAAATTAAAACAAACAAACCAACACTATGAAAACTACTGATGAAAGAAACCCAACCAAACAATTAACTTGTTTCTGCAAAATAAAAAGCAGAAGTTGATACATAATCATTAGATAGGTTAACCATATAATTTATCGTTCTCGTTGGGACCCTTTGGAGATTGAAGGGGACACTATTAGTAGTTACTTCAGGATAAAAGCATAAACAAAGTCCATCCCAGGCTGACCTAGGAGTTAGCGTCATCCTTTTGTTAGCACAGTCTGATTTCTGGTATTCTAAAATGAAAGATACAGCAGAAAACAACAAAAACAAAAGAAAACACAACCCTTCAGCTCAGGGATTTTCTATGCAATGTCATGTTTGAATCCTTACCTATTACAGAGAAAATATTTGAAGTTAAAAAAAAACCCAAAAAACAAAAAAAAAACAAGATACAGCTATACATCTAAAAACACAGAATGAACTTCAAAATAACGAACTTGTAGAAAAGGCTAATTTTAACATCAAAACACTGTGTCAAGTTCTACCTCTGCATTTAAATCTGCATGTACCCTGGGGATGTCAGTCTCTAACTCTTTGCTTACTCATCTGCAAATGGGAATGATGATAATAACACCTATCCATTCATTATGATATATGAAAAGCCTCATTATATATTATAAAGCAATAAACAAGTTAGTTACTTGAATTATTTTGGGGAATTTCTTTTTCTTTTTTTTAACTTTCTTTTCTTTATTTTCAAATTGCAGTTGACAGACAATATTATATTAGTTTTAGGTGTATGGCATAGTGGTTAGACATTTATATAAAGTGCAAAATAATCCTCCCAATAAGCCTTGTACCCACTTAACACCACATATAGTTATTACAATATTATTGATTATATTCCCTAAGCTGTACTTTACATTCCCATGACTATTTTTTTGTAACTGTCAATTTGTATTTCTTAATCTCTTTACCTTTTTAGCCCAGCTCCCCAAGCCCCCTCCCATTTGGCAACCATCAATTTAATTTTTTAATCTGAATTTGTTTCTGTTTGTTCATTTATTTTGTTTTTTAGATTCCATGTGTAAGTGAAATAATATGGTATTTGTCCCTCTGTCTGACTTGTTTCTTATAGCATCATACCCTCTACATTCATACATGTTATCCCAAATGGTAAGATTTTAGTATTTTTTATGGCCAGATAATATTCCATTGTATATAAAACCACTATTTCTTTAACAATTTGTCTTTTGATTGGAGCATTTAACCCATTTATATTTAAAGTAATTATTGATAGGTATGTAGTTATTGTCATGTTATGAATTGTTCCTTGGTTGTTCTTTAGTTCTTCTCTGTCCCTTATTCCCTTGCTCTCTACTCTTGTATGTTGATTTTCTGTAGTGTTGGGTTTAGATTCCTTTCTCTTTATTTCTTGTGTATCTCTTGCAGATTTTTGGTTTCTGGTTACCATGTGCTTCATATATACCAATCTGTATTTATAACAGTCTATTTTAAATTGATGGTTGCTTAAGTTAGAACACATTATAAAATCACTACCATTTTTATTGGCCCCCCCCATGTTTATGTTTTTGTCATTATTTTTTAACTTCTTGTGTGTGTGTGTGTGTGCGTGTGTGTGCGTGTGTATCCCTTAATTTACTGTTGTAAATACACATGATTGTCCTACTTTTGCCTTTTAACCTTTGTTCTAGTTTTAGCACTGGTTGATCCATTGCTTTTATTATGTACAGTAAAACCTTGAATTGCGAGTACCTTGGTTTGGGAGTGTTCTGCAAGATGAGCAAACATTCCTATTAAGTCGGTGCAAAAGTAATTCCTGTTTGTACAAGTAATTGCACAAACCACTGTTACTTTTGCACCAACCTAATACTACATTTTAACTTGGTAAACAAGCGATGTCTTTCAATATGAATAGTTTATTTTCAGAACTAATTATGCTCGCAAACCGAGGTATTACTGTATTTGTCTTTGTCAGTGAAAATTTCTTTGTGATATTTTCTCATTCATATATAAATATTTTCTTCTTAAAGAAGCCCCTTTAACATTTTTTGTAATACTGATTTGGTGGTGATGAACTCTTTCATCTTTTTATTGTCTTGGAATTGGGGGGAATTTCTTGGAGACCCTGTCATAATTCTCTCCCTTTGAAAAACGAAGAGAAAAAAAAAAAACACCCAAGAAGCTTGTTTATGAAATGTAAGAACACAAAAATAAAAAAGCAAAAATCTATACCTTGTACTGATGATTCTTGGAATCTGTTAGTAATGATACAACTTTATGTCCTTCAACAAAATGTAGTGATTGAGTTAATAAATATTATGACACCACATTGTTTTAAATGGGCCTTAAAATTAAGCTAGTAAGAAATAAATCCTTTTTTAAGACACTGGGTTTCAAGTGATTGAATTCAATGAGAACCTGTAGACAGGTTAGGGAGAAGTAGATACAAATGTTTCCTGTGTCTCTATTTCTTCTGATTACATGATTTTCAATTCTACTAAACATCTGAATCACCTGAGGGGTTTTTAAACACCAAAAATGCCCTCCCCAAACAAATAAACCCTAATCTTTGAGGTGTGGGGACTAAGTGCCCCTTAATTGTGAATGTTTCTTAGGTAATCCTGGTGAGCAGCTGGGGTTGAAGTGCTAATTCAGTGGCCAGAAGGGAAAAGGAGACACTTTCAATCAACCTTTTATTCCAGTATCCCTCAAGGCATTGTTATTTGGATTCTCTCCACATAATCTTTCTTAGCCCTTCATGCCCCGGAATCGCAGAAAACTGTTTTTCTCTTTACTGTTTTTCTAATCAAATCCCGCTGAAAAGAAGGTCTCTGATAAATCCATTCACATCAAAGGGTAACCATTGATAAGACAAAGTATTCATCCTTCTAGTGATGTTTACATTTAAACTTTAAAGAACACATTGAAAGTGGAAGTAGAGACATCTGGCCAATGTGTCAGGAAGTGATTTCTGAGCATTTTCTGGACCTTTCCAGTATTCCAGAAATCAGATCAGGGTGTGGCATTCCCTCTACCTGTACCTAAATCCGTAAAGTTGATGTGGGTATCAGTTCATGAATAACATTCAGTAAACCCACATAATATTTGATTCATACCTTTTATTTCCCAAACACAGCTAGCTGTTTTCACATGTTATCTTCAATCCCATAACATTGATGGGGCATTAGGATTGGTTACCCCCATATTACAGATGAGAAACTGAGGCCCAGAGAGGTGGTCATTCCTGCAAAAAACAGATAAGGGGTTGTCACCTCAATCTGATTTCAAACCTTTCCACTTTCTCATGCTCCTTCCCCAGGGGTGATCATTGCTTTGAGAGGTGATTGAGGCCACAATAAAGTGAAATCAGAAGAGAAGAGAAAAAAATCTGTTAGGAAGGTTGATAAATCCTGCAGAAATTTATTAATAGAGTTTTTTTTTCCCTTTTTCGTTTTCCGTACTTTAAAGCCTGCTGTCCTGGGAAGTGCAAACAGATCCATCCCAAAATGTTTATTATTCAGCCCCCACTGTTTCTGCTATCACTTCACACGTTGTGGGGATATCAGTTAAATCCCAGTAAACTGCCCTTAGTAGGAAAAGCCTTCATAAGTGACAGAAAGAGCATCACTTTCAGTGCAAACTTGTAAGGGCAGAAGCAAGAATCCGCATTATCGCAGGATGAAAAGGGAAGTGAGTGATTTGTATATTCTACATCTAAGCCAATCCTTTAAGGAACATCCAGATGGACTTGATAATGTATTGGTTTGTTATTTTAGAGAAAATACCATCCATTCACCCAGGTAATGGTTTATGACATACAAGTCAGCTGAGATCTTGGCACATTGATCATTTTAAAGGATAACTCAGTGAGTGGAAAATGAGTGGGACTAATTTGTTAAGTGTTGAATCGTGTTCTTACTTTTTAGTGCTAACGTGGTTTTGTATTTAGGCACTTGATACTGAATTTCTTACTATATTTGTTGCTGAAAATTAGATTTTAAAGTTACACATGACATACATGAACTCTAGGTGGGTGTTAGATTACATTGTAAGATTAATGTGCACATTTAAAGACAGAAATTACTAGACAAAATTATTTGGAAGAAAGAAGAAGAGAGAAAGAGAGAGAACAAATGAGGGATAAAAAAAAAAAAAAGGACCTGTTGGACAAGAAATGAGAAACTCCTACATCACACATCTCTACTGCCCCAGAAAGATCAAAGTTAAACTATAAGAGGCAATAACTTTGGTCATGTTCCCAGTAAGGAAAGGAGCATGGATTGTCTCAATGGAAGACCAAGGGACACAGTGAGCTTTAGCTGTGCAAGGAGAGGGGGCAAAAATATGTAGTGAATGACAATATTCAAGCAGGCAACATAAGTAGATAGAAACAGAGGTGTGGCAAAATAAAGCAGGAAGAATTGTTCAAACTATATAAAGACATACAAAGACAGCACAGTTGATGTAATGTTGACTCGTCATGATAAGTCACTGAGCATGAGTTTGTAACAGCAGTTAGAATAGGAAACTATGGAGTAAGTGATGACAGAAATCTCAGTGATGCATCACAAAATAAATGGCCTTAGGAAGGGCTAGATGAGAACCAGACATCAGAGAAGACACTGGAATGAACAAGTGGCAGGGGGCCAGCCGCAAACATGTGTACCTTTGGTGGCAGCTTAACCATCCGTGGCCACCCATAATCATTATATGGGGACGAAACATAGCCTGTTGCCCTTAAAAGCCAATTAACGTTTTTGTCCCAAAGAAAAAAAGCAAACATCACCCCATTAGCAAACAATGCTGAAAGTTCACTTTCTCTAACCTATGCTATTCACTCAGGGTAACATCACTCTAAGACCAAGCCCTGAAGTCAGGAAGTAGTTTATTTTTGCTGAAACTGAGGGGGAAATTAGAGAGAAAAGCAGCTGCCATCTGACTGGTTTGGAAAAACCAGGTATAAATAAAGAGAGCAAGTTAAAGAGAAAGCCAGTTCGGATTTTACACACCAATAAAAGTAAAAAAATTCCAGCATTATTCATCTGTATTTGGTATGAAAGACAAAAGCTGAATTGGGAACTTAGGCTTTCTGTGTGGGAAGCAGAGTTCGCTCTAGGAATCAATACGGTTATGAGTGAGGCCAGTCAAAAAAAGCCAAAGAAAAATAGATGGAACCACTGGGTTTCTCCAAATAGAAGTGGGTGAGTGGGGACCCGGGTAGGGGAAGGCCAGAGAGAGAAGAGGAGGGAAAGTGGTGGAAAGTGGGGGCTTTTGAGATGGAAGGCAGGGAATGGTGACAAAAGGAGGAAAAGCTGCATGTTTGAAATCAATGTTTCTCAAAAAGGATGTCGTGTTTCCCCCAGGGAGTCACAGGGCCAGCGCTGCAGCGTTTCTAACATCTGTTAGGCAAGGGCGGCTTTAGATTTGCAGCAGAGCCTCCCTTCCTTCTCTTTTGCTGGAACCAGAAGTCCTGATTTCCTGTTCACCCCACATTCCCTTCACCTCCCACTGTCCCCTGAGTGCTTCCCTCCCTCCTTCAGTGTCCAGAAAAGTAAAAATGTCACCTGCTTCTCCTCCCAAACAGCTGAACTATTCTTCCACACTTTTATTTTAATAGTAAAGCAATTCAAGGTATGCTTGAGGGTTGTGGAAACCCTCAAAGGGATTACAGAATGAAAAAAGTTTTGAAAACCATGCTCTAAATAAAGAATTGGAGACGAAAACCTGTCATAATGAAAAATTAAACTAAACCACCTCAAGTAAAGCAAAGGAGCAGCCCATGCCTTGGAAAGCAAGGAGAGAAATTCCTATAATGTAGGGCTGGCAATGAGGTGGTTTCTTGCCAATGTGTAAGCCTCTTTCTACCTGGCATGTGCTAAGGAAATGCGCGGAGAGAATTTATGGCTGTGCAATGAAACATGCGAAATCAGAAAATAAAAGCTTCAGTATAAGCTTATTCCTAAATTTGAAATTCATGTCTACAGTAACCCTCTAAATAATGGCATGGGTGGGTAGATGGATGGATAGATGGATGAATGGAGGGAGGGAGAGGGGAGGGATGAATGGATAGAGGGCTGGATGCAATGAATAGCAGTTCTCACTTTAAAGATAAGAAAATGGAACCTAGATTTAACAATTTCCTCAAGACCCCATGGTTACTGGAGGGAGAGACAAGATGCTGCCTGACTCCAAAAATTTTGCTCTGTATTATACTCTTATTATATTGTTCCATTATTTGTATCCTACACTTCCAGTCTCTTTATTCTGCCCCAATCCTGAAAGTCCTACCAGCTAACTCTCACCCCTAACCCAAGCAAAGAGAATTTTCAGATTCTCTTTTTTCCTTCTCTTTCCAAATGTTTTCTGATAGAAAAAACAAAAACAAAAAAACAAACAAGACCCCCTGAAAATCCCTCTTATTAAACTCAGCAAACAATAATGGAACAAAAAGCAATGTGCCAGGCACTGGGTTAGATGCTAGAAAGACAGAATAAAACACGGTCCCTACCCTCCCATGACTCACAAGTCATAAATCTGGCAGAAAGTCTTGGCTCCATCCCACCTCTCCAACTCTTCAGACAACTTCAATCCTCACTGTCCAGCCAATTTTTCTCTCCCCTCCTCCCCCGAACCCCCGCAAAGCTTCAGTGGACAAGCCTATGAGCATATTTCTTTTGACAGAGGGGCTTTTGGTCCTGAAATCACACCCCTGAGTTAGGCTGTTTCTCTGCCTGATCAGAACAGATCTGATTAAAGGCAAATGGTCCGTGTGCTTGTAACCACCTTTGAATCAGAGCAACCAGATTTTTCCACCACTGAGTGTTCAAAAGTCATGAAGAAATGTTCCGAAAGTATTTAGAAACACAGAGTTTTCTAAATGAGGACTAGACATAGGCTAAGAAATCATGGTCTTCACAGGAAGTATGGCTGTTTGGACAGAGGAAGACTTTGGATTCAGGCAGCGTGGTCCCTGAATGTCACCTCACACCACCAGTGAGATCACGGGCTAATTGGTTAACCTCCCTGAGCATCAGTTCCCTGCCTTTGTAAAATGAACACTCTGATACCTTCGTCTCATGGTTGTTCCCAAAATTAAATGAGATAATTATGTAAAATATAAAATACCTAGATACATGAGTGGTCAATAAATGGTAGCTGTTATCATTATTATTTTCTATGTGGAAATCAACCAATCAAACTTCTGAAAAGAGATTTAAGATAAACCTGTCCTTTTGTCCTTCTAAGGACATCTACACACATGCTTTCTCTGCACTTTTACATCACACTTTTTTTTTGAAACCCCTGATGGACAGCTAACCTCTGTATTGTGGCATTGCCAGAATACTTTCCTGCTTATTGGACTTTAATTATTACTGAATTATATTAAGATTCCCATGGAATTACTTATTATAGCTGCACAGTGCCAAAATGAGTCACCATGGTTAAATCTATTAGAATAGCTCCCAAGAAAAGTATGTATGAGTTTCCATCCTATCAAGTGTTTGGTCATGTGAAACCAATATCCAATGAGTAACACAAGTAACATCCCCAGGATTTTATGGCATCATAGATAATGAATATGTAGTCTTACACATCCAATAGGAACCTAAGTGACAATATTGATTTAGGTTCTACAGTGTACTTTCTGTTTCAATAACTTGAGATTAAAGATAGACTATTTTTATATATCTTTAATCATTCATGTATGTCTTTTGATTTAAGGTAAGCCATAGAATAAATGAATAACTAAAATTCACTGATGTAAAATATGTAATTATGTAGTAGTATATAGCTATCCCAAATTTATATTTGGTTAAAAATGTTATTTAGCCTTGTAGTCTACACAGCAAATATAGAGTACCAAATCTGCCATATGATTTCTGCAAAAAACAGCTCTGACGTCATGAACAAAATGTTATTCCCTGTCATTAGGATTGAATTATTTCTTAGAAAATAATTTTTAAATCTATAAATATATTCTATAGGTCTGTTTTTAAAGCTAGCATATAAAATAATATTGCACTGATGGTTTCAGCTCTTGGGACTCAGAAATCAGAAGTAATAAAAATAAACTAGTATGTCTATGTCTTGCTTCATTCCAGAAAAATGTAAAAGGTATCTTCACATTTCAATAATATTTCAGCTGGGTTTACACTGCTGTGGCATCATATTTCATCCATGTCAGGTTCCCCGAATTTTGGTTCCCATTCGCCTCTGCTGCACAGTGACAGGATATTCCTGACTCAGAGAAACAGGGCAGGAGAACAGCCAGAGGCAGAATGGGACAGATTGAAAGCAAACTCCATGGGAAATTAGGGTTTGCGTGGTCCAACGCTGGGGGAATCATTCTACAGTTTTATCCAACCTGAAAAATGTATACCTTCAATGTACCATACCTAGAAGCTACTATTTTGTGCAGGTGTAGGTCAAGATCAGGTAACCCCCTGAATGTTTTGGTTTTGCTATTTTCTTTTTCCAGGAGCAACCCTTCTCCCAGAATTTATAGGATACCACAAATATAGAGTAAAACATTTCATAGTTTTATGACTTCAGTTGGCTCTCCACACCATTTATTCCATATTTTTTCCGACTTCACATAACAGATGTTTACATATCTAAAGTCACTGAGCTTATTTTATGTAATCATGAATTATTATTTCTTGAAATGTCATTAATACAATTTTTCTCATGTCACACCTTATTTATATTATTTATGAATGTGAGGATATTATTTCCATTGGTTTTAAAGGTGACAGAAACTGAAGTTAAGTATTTCCAGCTGTCAAGTGAACCAATGGCAGCTAAAGGGCCAGAAATGTTTCCTGTAATCCCTCCCACTTTACGCTAACATAGGGAAAAACTTCAGCCATTTCCATCTTTCTTCCTTTCCCTCCACTGAGAACTGGGTGCACCTTTGTCCTTATTGTACACTTTCTGCATCCCCATAAAATTTCAAAGCGGAATACAGAAGCAAAACATGCTAATTAATAGTTTGGGGGCAGAAATTACACTCAGTAGAAAGTGGATATGTTGGGTATTTTACTTCCTTTTACTCTGCTTAATCAAATCCCTTTGAGGGAAACCCTAGGTCCAAGGAAAAAGGGTCTCAGTCTTCACCTTGGTGGGGAGAACCTGCCCTGGAGTCTCTGAGGACCCATTTACCTTCTTTCTTCATCGTTAAAATGAAGATAATATACCTACTTCACAGCACTCTTACAAGCACTAAATGAACTAAATATTGTACATATTGTAAATATTGTACATATTGAGGCAGAAAAAGTAAGTCTTCACTCATAGTAAGAACTTAACACTGTGCAGCTGTTAAATAGTCCATACCCTTGCTCACTCGCACCTCTAGTACCCCTCCCCACCCCCATCCACAGAAGTCCACTTCCCTTACATCAGGCCTCTCCAGTCACATCACTCTTTCCACAAAAATGTACCAAACACTGTTATGTGCAGGGCTCCATACAGAGAATTTCAGAAAATGCTACTATGTATGGAACCTTTAAATAGTGAAGAGAGTAAACACACTTGTATGCCTGGTCTCAGACCAGGTACTAAGTTTAGGCAAGTAGCTTCACTTCCTGAGACTGATTCCACGTATTTATGCTGATTTTTAACACTATCTTTGTTTTAATATTATCTTTTCTGACTATTCTGTTACATTATTATATAAATCAGACTATATCCGTTATGAGACTGGATTTTCAAAACTATAACAAGCAAGCTATAAAATGTTTAGCGTTCATGTAAAAAATGTATTACAACTGTGATCAGTCTGGGAGGCAATCACCCTCTCTATAGAAATATGTAGCTCCTGCTTTTTTAATGGCATCCTTCTATTCGAATTCCAGTTCTTCCTCATACAGGGCTTTTGCAGAACTGACCCTGCCTCAAAAATGCAGAGGATCTCTTCCTCCTGTTATCACCTCATTGAAGTCAAAGGAAGTGAGGAGAGAAAAGTGGGCCATGCGTTGACCTTTAAATCTATTTCATATACATCGTGGGAAGCGGTGTGTTAAAGCCAGTAGCTCTATTCTAAAATTCTTTAAAGATTAGGGCTTCTTGGGATTAAGTTTGAGTTTCTTTCTTTATATGCCACTATATTTTCGTTTTGACTTAGCGAAAGTGTTCTAATGGTGGGCTCCAGTCTACACCGTGAATCCAGACTGTAGACCGTCCATAGACCTGATGGGTTAGGTGAACTGATGTCCCATGGAGATAAAGTTGCTCTGAGGGGCCCCAAAGGGCATTACAGAGAAGTCAGATAAACTGTGAAAGGAGTCCTCTGTGTGAAATAAATTAACTACAAAAATCCCCAGGTGGTTTCTCCTATCTTCCAAGAATTAACAACATTTCATTGTTTTTGAATAAACTTATGAAATTGTTTTTTTTTAATGACAGAGTAAATGTTACATATACACTACATAATTCATTCCATTCTGGCAGGAAATGACCTTCAATTTTCTCTAGGGAACTGTACAAACATCTGGATAATCTTGAAATCTTCTTATAGGAAAAAGTGATAATTACCCCCAAACTTACTACTTCCCACATTTATTTCCTCTTTTGCAGTGATTAGGAATCTCTTTCTTTCTCGATGAGGATTTAAAGATTGTTTAGGAAGGAATTAATTTTGTGCTGGGTCCACAAAGGACACAGTTCTCAGCCTGGTCCCACAGAAATTCACAGAAAGTTAATTTTTACCATTTTTCTTCAAGGCAGCCAGATTTCCTAATTTTACAGATGTTCATTAAAAAAAAAATTGCCAACGTAATTTCCTTTGGTTTTGAATGTTGATCTTAAATGCCTTTTTAATGTAATGAGCAGTTATTTCATGGTTATTTCTATTTAGCTTTACGTTCTCATTCATCCCTAGCCTATGGGAGAATTTTGACAAGCAGTGACACACATGACCTGGGTAGAAAAGCTATCTCAGAGGTCTGGAATCTCTGAGTGAGTGCCTTGCTCAGTATAGTGCTGCATAACTGTGAGGGAGAATTTCCAGTGAGTTACTAAGGGTGTGACTCGCCCCTTGATATTGTACTCTGTAATACTTTTCTGCTTCTCAGAAAGCAATGTGAGTCTCTCCCTCTCTTTGACTTTTTCAATTTTTCCTTTCCCTCTTTTATGTGTTCTTGAATGAGTGCTGGTTCTTTATCCTTATACTCAACTCACTTTATAATAGCTTAGTTGGCAAAATATTAATTCATCTCAAGTACTTTTCTTCCATGCATTCTTTGCTATGTGTGAAATTTTTGTTTGTTGGTTTCTTGTGTCTGTTTCTTAATAGTATACCCAGAGCTGTATTATTTCCTGGTGCGGCCTACATTGAATCCCTTTATTTTCTTTGTGTGGGTTTTAGTGATCTGTGTTGAATTACGGGAGAGGAAAAGCTGAAGTGCTTCATTTGGTTGCTGAATCGCCAAGCTTCATTTTGTTAAGAATACATTTCTTTGAACGTTAGTAAGTTTGGCAATTTTTTCGGACCCCAGATTCTTGACATGAGATGATAATTGTATGTTCTGTCGATAAGTTTACTATGGAATAGTTATTCCTTCGAAATTTTTGAAGGTATAAATTGTATTTATCAATAGTTTAGAATATTTAATGATCCTTACTATGCCTGGCTCTGTGCTTTGTGCTGGGGACACACAAATTAGTTAGAATCCCTTTCTTCAAGGACAGTTTTGAGAGACAGGTTCATATAGAATGATAGTTTCAGTAGGCCATAGTATAGGCTTTACATTACAAGTATTCAATTTTACTAAGTGTTAAATATGTTTTTGAACCACTATGTTATTTTTTAACATTCCATATTGAAATAATGGTAAATTAGAGAAGAGAAATACATTTCCAACATTTCTGGATCCAAGTAGGATTATCCAGCCAATGTTGAACAAATTTTACCCAATGAGTACCAACCATTCAGTCTATATTTTTAAAAATTGTCTCATATCTCTAATAAGTATTGACTTCTGATTCATTTGAATCCATGTATTTCCTGTTAGAAATAGAGAAAATGGAAGAAGGAATTAACATTTGTTGAACACCTGTTATGTGCCCACTATATTGCTAACTGCTTTAAAAGCATTTATTTCAGTAAATACCTAGAGCAACTTTTGAAGATAAGTATTGTTAATCTCTAATTTAAGGATATGGAAAGTTAGACTGAGAGATCAGGTGATCTAAAGTTACTCAACCAGAAATTATTAGTCAATATCCACACCCGGGTTCACTCCAAACCTGTGCTAACTCTGCTACATCACATCTCTACCACAAACGATAACCACAGCATGGGAGTTCAAATCACCCTGTAAAAATACATAGATTGCCTTTAAACCTAACCGTCTCAGCTTCCAGATCAAGCATACGAGGTGTGGAGGGTTTAAATGACTCAGCAGAAGCCTTTCTGTTAGTATATGTCAGAGACTGCAGTAGATACTCATTTTTTTTCTCTAGGACAAGTCCATGTTCTGGAACATTTGTCTAAAAATGAAAGAATGAACTCCCTGCTACAGTAAATGCTTAAACAGAAATGGAATGATCAGGAATATTATAGAAGCACTTTTTAATGGATGAAAGTTTGGATTTGAAGACCTGAAAGCTCCCTTCCATCTCTCCGGTTCTTTAATTGAACATAGTTTTCCATACCTTCTTTTCATTTAAAAATAAATGACTAAATGACTTTCCTACTTCCCTTAAGGTTTATACCTTTTCCAATAGACTTTGTTTTTTAGAGCAGTTTTAGTTCCCAGCAAACGTTAGCAGAAGGTGCAGAGATTTCCCATGTACCTTCTGCCCCCACGTGTGCATAGCCTCCTCCTTGTCAACTTCGCCCATTACAGTGACAACACCTTTGTTAAAATTGATGCTGTTGCAGATGGTGTCTTTCCAGAAATCGGTCCATTTCACCTAGGTTACCAGATTTGTTAGGATGATTCATTATATTCTTTTATTATCCTTTTAATGTGTATGGAATCTAGAGTGATGTCTGACAGTAGAAATTTGTGTCCTCTCTCTTCTTTTCTTAGTTAGCCTGGCTAAAAAGCCCTATCTGTTTTGTTGGTCTTTTCAAAGCCTTTGGTTTTGTTGATTGATTTTCTCTATTGGTTTCCTATTTTCAGTTTCACTGATTTCTGCTTTTTTTTTCTTTGCTTTTCTGTCTTTCTTCCCTTTCTTTCTTTCTTTTTTTTTTTTCTGCTTTCTTTAAATCAATTTAATTTGCTCTTCCTTTTACAGTTTCCTAAGGTGGAAACTTTGATTATTGATTTTAGATCTTTCTTTTTTTTCTAATACATGTATTCATTGCTATAAATTCCCCCTCTAGGCATTGCTTTTACTTCATTCCACAAATTTTTTGATGTTGTGTTTTCATTTAGTTTAAATTTTTAAAAATTTATCTTGAGATTTCTTTTCTGACCCATGTACTGTTAAGGAGTGTGTTGTTTAATCTCCATATAGTTTTGGATTTTTCCAATTGTTTTTTTGTGATTGATTTCTAGTTTAATTCCACTGTGGTCTGAGAATAGACATTCTATGATTGCTATTCTCTTAAATGTGTTTAGGTGTGTTTATGGCCCAGCATGTGGCCTAACTTGGTGAATGTTCCATGTGAGCTTAGAAATAATGTGTATTCTACTGATGTTGGATAAAGTAGTTTTAGATATCAATTATAACCAGTTGATGGATAGTGCTGTGAGTTCAGCTATGTGCTTACTGGTTTTCTGCTGCTGGACTCATGCATTTCTGACAGAAGGGTGTTGAAGTTTCCAAATATACTAGTAGATTCATCTATTTCAAATTGCACTTGTATCAATTTTTGCCTCCTGTAGTTTGAAACCCTGTTGTTAGGAATTTACTAGTTAAGGACTATTGTCTTCTTAGAGAATTGGCTCCATTAGCATTATGTAATGCCCCTCTTGATCTCTGATAACTTTCTTTCCTCTGAGGTCTACTCGATCTAAAATTAACATGGCTACTCCTGCTTTGTTTTTGGTAGTGTTAGCATGGTGTATCTTTCTCCATCCATTTACTTTTAATCTATATCTATGCGAATCTTTAAAGTGGATTTCTTAAAGACAACATAGAATTGGGTCTTGCATTTCGATCCACTGTGACAATGTCTGTCTTTTAATTGGTGCATTGAGACCATTGAGGATCAACATGATTATTGATATAGTTGAAACAATATCTACCATTTTTGTTACTGTTTTGTATTTGTTGCCTTTGTCCTTTTATTTCTATATTTATCTTCCATTCTTATTTTCCCTTAGTGGATTTAATTGAGCATTTTGCAGGCTTTGATTTTCTCTCCTTTCTTAGCATGTCAATTATACTTTTTTTTTTAGTGGTTGCCCTAGAGTTTGCAATAAACATTCACGGCTAGTCCAAGTCAACTATCAAATAACACTATACAATTTGACAGGTAGTACAGTACCTTACAATGATAAAATAATTCCTCCTATCTCTTGTATCATTGTTGTAATTAATTCATTTCATTTATATATAAATGTGTATATCTATGTCTCTCTCTATCTGTATATAGATATAGATAGATAGAGAAATAGAGACAGAGAGAGAGACATCATTGAATTCACTATTGCTATTATTTTTTTGAATAAACTGTTATTTGAGCAATTAAGGATAAGAAAAATAAAAGTTTTAATTTTACCCTCATTTATTCCTTCTCTGATGACTTCTTTCTGTATGTAGATATGAGTTTCTAACATATGTACGACATAATTATTTATACATATACATATATATAATATAGCTTTATATATATATAAAATAATTTGGCATAATTATATACACACACATATACGTGTGTGTGTGTGTGTGTGTGTGTGTGTGTGTGTGTGTAATTATTTTCCTTCTTTCTTAAGAAACTCTTTTACTATTTGTTGCAAGTTAGGTCCACAAATTACTTCAATTTTTGTTTGAGAAAATACTTATTTTTCATTTACTTTTGAAGGATAGTTTCATAGGGTACAGAATTCCAGGTCGGTGGGGGTTTTTTCTCTCACCACTAAATATGTCACACCACTGTCTTCTTGCTTGTGTGGTTTCTGAAGAAAAGTCAAATATAATTCTTATCTTTGTTTTTCTATAGATAAGGTTTTTGTTTTGTTTTGATTTGTTTCTTTTGAGATTTTTTTTCTTTATTTTTGATTTTCCATAGTTTAAAAATGATACGCCTGGGTGTAGTTTTCCTTGAATTTATGCTGTTTGTTGTTCCTGAGCTTACTGAATGCGTGGGTTTCTGTATGACTTTAATGTGGGGAAATTCTCCTTCATTATGCTTTCAAATATTTCTTCTCTTTCTTCCTCCTTCCCTCTTTCTTTTCTTTCTTTATTTCTTTTTCTCTTTCTCCTTCCTTCCCTTCTTTCTTCCTTCCTTCCTTCCTTCCTTCCTTCTCTCCTTTCTTCCTTCCTTCCTTCCTTCCTTCCTTCCTTCCTTCCTTCCTTCCTTCCTTCCTTTCTCTCTTCCTCTCTTTCTCTCTTTCTTTCTTTCTTCCCCTTACAAATGTTTTACACCTTTTCTAGTTATCTCAGCCTTTGGATATTCTGTTGTTGCTTTTTTGTGTTTTGTTTCATTTTTTTCTTTTCTTTTTCTCCGGTCTTTACTCTCTCTGTTTTTCATTTTTAAAGGTTTCTGTTGAAATATCCTCAATCAGAGTCTTTCCTCAACTATGTCCAGTTTATAATAAGGCCACCAAAGACATGCTTCCTTTCTATTACAGTGTTTTTGAACTCCAGCATATCTTTTTGCTTTTTTATTCTTAGGATTTCCATGTTTCTGCTTACATTGCTGTCTGTTCTTGAATGCTGTCTACTTTATCCATCGGAGCACTTAACATATTAATCATAAATGTTTTAAATTTCATGGTCTGATAAGTCCAACATTTTTGCCATATCTGAGTCTGGTTCTGATATTTACTTTTTCAATTCCAAATGTGTTTTGTTTGTTTGTTTTTGACTTTCTGTTTATCTTCTAATTCTTTCTTGATAACTGGACATGATGTATTGGGTAAAAACAACTACTTTAAGTACATCTTTAGGGATATGGTGGCACGGCATAGGGGGAGGGGAAGTGTTTTATACAGTCATACCTCTTTTCTATTGTATTTGGCTTTATTGCACTTTACAGATGTTGCATTTTGTACAAATCGAAGGCAAGACCCTCCACCAGCAAAAAGCTTATGACTCACTTTATTATAATACTCACTTAATTGTGATGTGGTGGTCTAGAACCAAACTTGAGATATGTCTGAGATATGCCTGGAATCCTGAGATTAGGTTTCAGTCTTTAGTGAGCCTGTGCCTCTGGACTGTGACATTCACATGCAGTTCTCAGTTCCGCTCATCACCATCCCCCTTAGGTGGGAAAGGATGGCTAGAGTTGGGTACAGTTGGATATTTTCCTTCTCTCACATGGACGGCTAATGGGGGTGGAGTTGGTTACTCCACAAGAAAGACTAGAGGCAGTTGGAGCTGAGTATTTCCTTTCTCCTAGGTCCTTTAGGCTCTGGTAAAATCCCATCAGTTAGGCTCCTGTTAACCAGTTTCTCCTGAGGGCAGCTCTTATAAAAAGAACAGAATTATCTAGTGTATTTCAAAAAGGTTCCTTCCCCTCCCTCTGCCAGAAGCACAAGGGGGTCTTTCTCCAATATTCACTCTGAGAACCTGGTAGATATCTAGAAGGTAGAACTCACAAAAGCATGAGGACTTCTCCCTACCTCCACAATTGGCCCCCTGGGTTTTTAAGGCTCAGCATTGTCCACACTGAGTCTCTAGCAGTTCATCAATTCAGTTCAGGTTTCTCTCTCCTGGTACCAGTTCCTGAAGAGGTTTCAGTTTGTGGGTATCTCTGCTCTAATAAGTTGTAATTCTCTGTATTTGCCAGTCTGTCTGTCCAACTTTGGGGCACAGTGGTTTGCCCTATGCCCTCACTTCTTGTATGGATCTAAGATGAGTTGTTGATTTTTCAGTTTGTACAGCTTTTTACTTGTTAGGATGAATGGCAACTTTGAACTTCTTACATGCTGGACCAGAATCTGTGAGTCTCAGGATTTTACTTTTTGGTAATTTTTATTATTTTCCATGTTCTAGGTTTTTTCAGAATTCACCTTCTCAAACCTTATAGCAGAGTACAGGGCCAGGACCAAGAAGAAGTCAACTCAAAGAGGTCAGAACAATCTCTCTTAATGTCTCCCCTTCACTCTACCTTCTCTCTCACACTCTCTCTCTCTCTCTTTCCTTTCCTTCTCCCTCTTTCCTTTCTTTCTTTACTCTCCTTCCCCCTCTGAGCCTTACCTTTCTCTCTTCTTTGTCTCCTACACACACACTGAAATATCCTGTGTCATTGTTCTTAGGCAATTCATGATTAAGTTTATTAAAATAACTACAATAACAACAACAAAAACATTTGTAAGTGCGGCACTAATTTGCCAGGTGCTCAGTTTTCCCATGCTCTATCCCAATATTCAGTTTATTTCTTGTACACAAAGTCCTTTGTTTTATACAATTGGTTTCTGAGCTATTCCCCTTCAAATAAATATCCTTATAAACCTTAAATATAGAAATCATGTGAAAAACTATTTTCCCTCTTATTTTTCATTGAAAAATGTTTTCTTTAATATAAATTGATAGCATCAGTTATTACATTAAGTCAGTATTTTAATCTTGCCATTCTTAAATTATAAATTGGTATCAAAGTGAATCTATGATTCCAGTGCCATTACATTAATTTTTATTTTCAGATTTCAAGATTATGGATGAGAGGAGAGATAGATGTGAAATATTTTATCATTTTTTATTTTTTAAAATAATCAACAAGTAACTGATAATACAGATAGAGTAAAATATCAGCTTTCACATGATACATTTTTTAATTATAACATTTCATGCTCACTGTGAATCATTCAAACATTATAGAAGTGTAGCAAATGAAAGTAAAAGTTTTATTTTTTCATACACCCTCACTCTCCACCCCACCCAGGTTAACTGCTGTTAACAATTTAGTTACCAGACTTATAGTTCTTTTGAGTTTTGCACATATATATGTTTGTATACGAAAAAGCAGGATCATACTATACATAACATTCTTTGATTTGCTTTTATTCACCCAACATTGTAGAAAGATTTTATACAACTATATACAAATCTGCTTCATTTATTTTAGTGTCTACCTAGTACTCCATCTTATGGTTGTGACATATTTATTTAACCATATCCTGGTTGATAAACACTTAGTCTGTTTTCAATTTTTCACCATTACAAATAATGCTGCAATAAACATCCTTATACATAAATTATTATGGCATGTTTATTTTTACCATTTATTCTAAAAAGTCTGACAAATTTACAATCTAGTACTAGACAAACACATCACTGTCTATTTCCAAGGTTAAGCTGCAGAGTTCAGAGTTGGGCAAGGTCCTACGGGGAACAAAACATATGGCACAGACCTTAATGAAGTGGACTACAGATGCATTCAAGATTCTGAAGTTCAATGGATCTTATTATACTCTCAACAAGGAGAGAGCTCATTTAGATACAGGCTGGGATCCACAGTTCATGTTTATAAAGGGAGGGGATAAATAAGAGGAGAAAAATGAATGTCTCAAAAGGTAGTGCCTGAAATATCAAACACACCAAAGGGCATCTAAGGTAAGACTTAGGAAAAAGAAAAAAAGAAAAATACCAACTCTAACACTTTCCAAGTGCTTACAGGAAGCAAAGGTCAAAGCTCAGATAAGTTTACTGGCTCTTTAGGGGCTACACACCCTCTAAATTGCTATAGTTAAGCCATTGCAGTACAATATAATAGCAACTTCCATATACAAAAGTAGCCAATGTGCAGTGTCACATGCAAGTAACACCTTGCTCACTGGTAGACTACTCAATCTCCTAGCACCATTACATTTCAATTATATGTTGGGAACCTCTCCCCAAAATTTACTTCCCTTCACTCCATTACCTATCTCTTTTTAACATAATTAGTTCAGCTACAATTTTTGAACTATTACAGTGTGCTCAGTACTCTGTTAAATACCTTTTGGGTATTAACTCACATATCCTTCACAACAGTGTTTTGTAATCAATGTTGTTATTACTCCCATTATGCAGACCCAAACAAATCACAGTGCTAAGAAATGGCAAAACCAGGGCTCAAATTACAGGCAGGCACACCCTAAAGCCCATGTGTCTAATCACTACAGGATATCATCTCTTTTATTCTGAATGTTCAAGGAAGAAATCTTCAAATTGTAGTGATAGAACCCTGTTAATACATGGTAATGAAAGTGAAACTACTCACCTTCCATTGGCTTCTATCATAGTTGCTAGTGAACCTAATGCTCAGATTGTCAGAAGCAGAATAGTGGTGAAGAGACCCTGAATCTCAAAGTAAAGGAAAATTACCCTTCAAAATGTATTTGAGATCTTTCCAAAAGTTCCAAAAGAATACCAAATAAGACTGTTGGATCAAATTTGAAACTTCTGAGATATCTTGGAGAAGAAGTGAACATGTTAATAAGAAACAGACAAATATATAAGATTTAATGTCCAAAGTGCAGATGGATATTGAAAATGTATATAATAAATATATCTATATCTATAGATAGATAGATAGATAGATAGATAGATAGATAGATAGATAGATTTAACAAACCTGAGCAAGATTCCAGGACTGATTATTAAAAGTATTTCTTATTTAAAAACAAAACAAAAATCTCTAGACAGAACAACAGATTTCAAAGGAAGATAATTTGTTTATTTCTTTTTCTTGTTTTTGATGGACCCATCTATCCAGATATTGCTGAAGTCTCTGACTACCAATTTGCAAAAAAACTATTTAGCAAAAGCTCTGATGAGGGAGGTATACAAGACCAAAAAATACAAGGTCAATGACATACAGTTTGGTGAAGACCTAATTATTTCAACCATTAAACCTAAGCCTGTTGGTTAATTTTGCAAATATGTACAAAATACAGTGGGTAGTAGAATCAGAATTTAAACAGTTCATCACAGGGTGTTCAGGCCTAAATCTAGAAAGATAAAATTGATTCAAGATAGTTGATTCCCCAAAATAACATTAGATAATACTTCCTATGATATGATTTTGCATTCCTGAAAATATCTGAAAAATGGGACAGGCAAAAAAAGTTCTACCATGAAGGTTAATGAAATGGCTAACACTACATTGGGCATGTATAAAGCCTTAAGTAGATGAGGACATAACGGTATTAAAACAGTCAGGCAATCTCAACTGTGTGACTTAGTCCCCTTGCTGCATCCAGTGTTGTTTCATTTCTTTCCTAGTTTGGGAAAAGTTTTCATTGCTCTTTAGCTCACACTTCCTTTTCCTTTATTAATATGACTATACTGAAAACCTACTGCAAATATTGACTTCTTCCCCCACACAAAATCTCTAACTATGACATTTAGGGCAGACCATTTGTATTGCCAACATAATAGCCATTTTTCATGATGGCAGGTCCCTGACATGTTTGGGGGTCTCCTCTTCCCCATTCAACTCAGATAAACTCTGAAGGGTCACAGTCCATCATGGGATCATGTCATCCTTGTCTGTGATTGGTTTGGGGAAAGGGCATGCAATCCGGTTTAGACCAATAAGGCATGTATGCATTTATCCATTCATTCCTCAGATATTTACTGAGCATCTAATACATAGCAGATATTTGGTGCTGGAAAAACACCAGTGAGCAATACAGAAACGTCTCTGTTCATATGGGCCCTAGATTCTAATTGGAGCAGAAAAAAATTAATAGAAAACATGAAGTGTTAAAGGGCTTCTGGGGAAAGGTCCTTCATTTTTAATATTTTTAAAATGCTAAAGAAAGATATTGTTCTCTATCTTTCTCTGACATTGGTGAATAGATTATGTTTCTTGGAGCTTCAGCAACATGGTGAGGAGCTAGCCAACCTGGCTAGGACAGCCATGTAGGAAGTTGGGTAGCACCATCATTGAGCTGCTAACCTAACCAATCTGGCCACCATAATGCATAAGCCACTTGTATTTGACTTTTCTGTTATATTCTGTTGAGCATATCTTAACTGCTATGATATGTATACTCATACAGGTTGGTACAAAGATTCCAGAGCTATCTACCTGATTTCTGACCATGTTTTACTGGTAGAGGTGACTAGGAAATTCATTATTGCCTTGGTAATAGATGACATTAAATAAAAAAGTGAATATATGTCCCATTTTCCTTGTACATTGGCAATGGGGGAAAAATATAGATATATAAAATGAAAAGGCACAGACAACCAGCCCACTAAGATCAGAATATGCATCCTTCATAAATATATTGGGTTGTCAGAAAAGTCACGATGCATTTTTGCAGCTAAAAACAGAAAAAAATATGTCATGACTTTTCCGACAACCCAATACTTCAATATAGGTCTAGATTGCTGTTGTCGGGCACTGAAAGTGTATGCATTTATCATCATTGGAAGATTAAGGTTATTTTGAGGCTTTCCTTACCTGTGTTCCTTTTTTTTTTTTTTTTTAACTCTACCCCTGACTACACTGGATTGGTTGGTAGTGAACTCTTTCTTTTTTTTTTTTTAATATTTTTTTAATTTTTTAATTACTGTTGACAATATTATACTAGTTTCAGGTGTACAACATAGTGATTAGACATTTATATAACTTACAAAGTGATCACCCTGATAAATCTAGTACCCATCTGACAGCATACATAGTTATTATGTACAATATTATTGACCTTATTCCCTGTGCTATAATATATTTTACAACTCCATGACAGTTTTGTAACTACTGATTTTTTGTACCTCTTAATCCTTTCCCCCCAACCCTACTCCCATCTGGCAACCATCAAAATAGTCTCTGTATCTATGAGTTTGTTTTTGTTTTATTTGTTTATTTGATTTTCTAGATTCCACATATAAGTGAAATTGTATGGTATTCGGCTTTCCTTGTCTGACATATTTCATTCAGCATAATACCCTCTAGGACCATCCATGTTGTTGTAGTTGGCAAGATTTCAGTTTTTTTATTTTATTTTTTATGGCTGAGTATTTGTTCCATTGTATATATGTATCACTTCTTTATCCATTCATCTATTGACAAACACTTAGGTTGCTTCCATATTTTGGCTATTGTAAATAATGCTTCAGTGAACACATGGATGCATATGTCTTTTTGAATTGGGGTTTTGGTTTTCTTCCACTAAGTACCCAGAAGTAGAATTACTGGGTCTATCTTAATCTCTTGTTATAAAATATCTTGTTTGGTATAAGTATTGCTACACCAGCTTTTTTTTTTTTTTAATTTCTATTTTCATGAAATATTTTTTTCTATCCCTTTACTTTCAGTCTTTGTGAGTCTTTCGATCTGAAGTGAGCCTCTTGTTGGCAGCATATATAATGTAAGTCCTTGTTTTCTTATCCATTCAGCCACCCTGTGTCTTTTGATTGGACACGTAACCATTTACATTTAAAGTAATTGTTGATACATATGTAGTTATTGCCATTTTATTATTCATATTTTTTATCTTTTTTTTCCTTCTTCTTAAACAAGTCCCTTTAACATTTCTTGTAATACTGGTTTGGTGGTGATAAACTCCTTTAGCTTTTTCTTCTCTGCGAAGATCCTTATCTGTCCTTTGTTTCTGAATGGTAGCTTTGCTGGGTAGAGTAATCTTGGTTGTAGGTCCTTACTTTTCCCACTTTGAATATTTTATGCCAATTCTTTCTGGCCTGCAGATATTCTGTTGAGAAATGGACAGTCTTAGGGGAGTTCCATTGTATGTAATTCGATACTTTCCTCTTGCTGCTTTTAAGATTCTCTGTCTTTAATCTTTGGCATTTTAATTATGATGTGTCTTGGTGTGGGCCTCTTTGGGTTCATCTTGTTTGGGACTCTGTGCTTTCTGTTCTTGTATATCTATTTCCTTCACCAGTTTAGAGAAGTTTTCCATCATTATTAGTTCAAATAGGTTTTCAATTCCTTCCTCACTCTCGTCTCCATCTGGTACAAATGTTGGTATGCTTGATGTTGTCGCAGAGGCCTGTTACACTTAAAGTGTCCTCAGTTTTTTATTTGGTTCTTTTTTCTTTTTGCTGTTCTGCTTAGGTGTTTTCTGTTACCTCATTTTCTAAATCAATGATTTGATCCTCTGCTTTATCTGATCTACTGTTGATTTTCTCTAATGTATTTTTCATTTTAGTTATTGTCGTCTTTATTTCTGACTGTTTCTTTTTTATGTTTTCTATCTCCATTTTTTATGGTTTCTATCACTTTGTTGAAGCTCTCCCTGAGATCATTGAGCATCCTTATAATCAGTGTTTGGAACTTTCAGAGGGCAGGGATTTTAGAGTTTCCAAGCTGGCGAACATCTGGAGGTGCTAAGAGAGTGGCACACTGGGAGAGGGTATGGGAGCTCCACTACTTTCCCTGTACCTTGCCCTATGCGTCTCTTCCATCTGGCTCTTCCTGAGTTTATCCTTTTATAATAAACCAATAATCTAGTAAGTAAAATGTTTCTCTGAGTCCTATGAGCTGCTCTAGCAAATTAATGAAACCGAAGGAGGTAGGGGCCTTGGAACCTCCAATTTCTAGCTGGTCCATCAGAAGCACAGGTGACAACAAGGACTTCGATTGGCATTTGAATTGGGTGGTTGAGGGGTGGGAGTTCAATCTTATAGGACTGAGCCCTTAACTGGTGCAATCTGATACTATCTGCAGGTAGGTAGTGTCAGAATTGAGTTAATTGTTTGGTGGTGTTGGAAAGCAAGAAGAATAAGGTGAATATTTATACAATTTACTGAATCTGAAACCCCATAATAATGGTGAATAGCAATATCAATATAATTAATTGTTAAAGTTTGATTGTAGCATGGATAAGAGTAGGAAATAATTTAAGCAACTAAATCACCAACATCATTATTACTTGAAAAAAAATGAAGTTTTGGAATTCAAAACCATAACCAAAATAATAGTTTAAAAATGCAGGCTCTATTAACTCATTCATTATGTTTGACTGTTTTAAAATATTATATTTAAGTGTTAATTTTGATAATAAAAGTTTTATTAATGAATTGAGCGCTCTAGAAAACTTCCTTTAATCCCATCACTTTCTATAGCCATTAGAAGAACTTGGGAATGCTAATAAGGCAAAGAATGTTTTAATGAAATGAAACATCCTAACACAAAGCTACCCAGATTGTACTGCTCAAGAGTCTCAGTGGAGAAATGCTAAATATTATCAAAGGTCTCTCCAAAGCCAAAGCCCTGGGGCATAACATACTCCTCCAAGAATTATATTCTAAATTAGCTAGTGTCTCCTAGATTGTTTATTAGAATTTTATAGCCAGATCTTGAAATTAAAAACCATCCATATTACACACCCTGTCAATATATTATACTTTATATTAAGAAGGAAGAACTGTTACAGTTTAAATTTCCCATTGGCTCTCTGCCTCCAAAAACACCAGCTTGGAAGATATGACTCAGATTCTCACCTGGCAGGTAGAATACAAAATGTTCTCTTTTTATTCATGAAGACAAGGCTGGCCTCCTGCCAGGAAGAATCTTTCTGGCTAATGTGTAAACTTTCATTGATAATATTTTAAACACAGTCTTTTGTATCATGATGGCTGCTTTTTTTTTTTGAAATATTTCCTGAAAATTAGCACTTATATGGGTTAAGCTTATGTAAATGACTCCTTCAATTTGAAAACTGATATGAAAGTTTTCCCAGCTGCTAATGATAGCCTCCCATAGGATAGCTAAGGATAATAAGCATTGACACACTGAATTTTCCAAAGGTGAAAGAGTATACCTATTATTGAAATAAGAAAATTGAAATGAAAGTACAAAGGAATATATTAATATTCTGCCCAATTCTCCCCCCAAAGTGTATCATTATTACACCCACATAAATTAAAAGGATGATGATGCTGTTCTTTTTACACGCTGCCACATTGCCCCCTAATGTGTTTACCCCTGGGTCAAGTAGAGCACTATTCAGCTGGAATTAACAATTAACAGCTATGATATAATACAGGTTTAAGTTTACACAGTAATTTGCCATAAAAGGATGGAGTAGGAGGGCAGTTGACACCCCTCTTCATTTTGACCACTCCATCAACCAGAAATTGTGAATGTGTATTAGATTATGAATCACACTGTTTCTTTCTTTTTTATTTATTTATTTTTTAATTAGTTTCAGGTGTACAACACAGTGCAATAATTATACATTTTACCCCTCAAAGTGACAATCCCCCACCCCCAATTCGCCACCCCACTCCTCCCCCCCATATCATATATATCTTTTACTCTTCCTCTGACTCTCTTCCACAGTATAATCCACATCCCATGACTATCTATATATATTCAATTACAGTTGGTATACAACCTCCACTTCAGGTATACAGTGCAGTGATCAAACCTCTACTCCATCCATGAAATGGTCTCCCCAACAAGACATGTGACCATCTGATGCCCCACAAAATATTTACACCATTATTAATTATATTCCCCAAACTGTCTTTCATATCCCTGTGGCAATATTGTAGTTGCCAAATTTTGCTGTCTAATCCCTTCCCCTTCTCCCTCATCCCCACTGCCCTCCCAACTAGCAACCCTGTTTTTTCTCTATATCTATGAGACAGTTTCTGTTTACATTGATTATTCATTCAGATTTTCAGATTCCACATATAAGTGAGATCATATGGTATTTGTCTTTCTCTGTCTGACTTATTTCACTTAACATAATGGTCTCTAGGTCCATTCACATCATTGCAAATGGTACGATTTCATTCTTCTTTATAGCAGAGTAATATTCCATTGTATAAATGTACCACAGTTTCTTAATCCAGTCATCTACCGATGGGCATTTTGGTTGTTTTCAAGTCTTGGCTATTGTAAATAGTGCTGCAATGAACATAGGGGTGCATATATTTTTTTGAATCAGTGTCTTGGGTTTTTTGGGATAAATACCTAGGAGTGGAATTGCTGGGTCAAAAGGTAGTTCCATTTCCAGATTTTTGAGATACCTCTATACTGACTTCCATAGTGGCTGCATCAATCTGCAATCCCACCAACAGTGTAGCAGGGTCCCCTTTTCCCCACAGTCCTGCCAGCACTTGTTGTTTGTTGATTTATTGATGATAGCCATTCTGACTGGAGTGAGGTGGTATCTCATTGTGGTTTTTATTTTCATTTCCCTAATGACCAGTGAGGTTGAACATTTTTCATATGCCTGTTGGCCATCTGTATGTCCTCTTTAGAGAAATGTCTCTTCATATCTTTTGCCCATTTTCTTATTGGGTTGTTTGTTTTTTTGATGTTGAGTTGCATGAGTGTTTTATAAATTTTGGATATTAACCCCTTATCAGATATATTGTTGGCGAATATATTCTCCCAATCAGTAGGCTTCCTTTTTGTTTGATTGATGGTTTCCTTTGTTGTGAAAAAACGTTTAAGTCTGATATAATCCCATATGTTCATTTTTTCTTTTACTTCCCTTGCCCACAGGGATGTATCAGTAAAAATATTGCTCCGGGTAATGTCTGCAAATGTACTCCCTATATTTTCTTTTAGAAGTTTTATGGTTTCAAGTCTTACATTTAAGTGTTTAATCCATTTTGAATTTGTTCTTGTATATGGCATAAGGAGGTGGTCCAGTTTCATTTTTTTGCATGTATCAGTCCAATTTTCCCAGCACCATTTATTGAATAGACTATCTTTACTCCAATGTAAATTCTTGCTTCCCTTGTCATAGATTAACTGTCCGTAAATGTCTGGATTTATTTCTGGGCTCTCTGTTCTGTTCCACTGATCTATGTGCCTGTTTTTATGCCAATACCATACTGTTTTGATTACTGTAGGCTTGTAGTATGTTTTGATGTCTGGTAGCATGATACCCCCGACTTTTGTTCTTATTTCTCAGGTGAATCACACTGTTTCTGCTGGTGGAGTTTCTTCTCCATTTCCCGTTTCCTCTAGCATAAATAGGTCGACCTCATGTGCAAGAGTTAGGTACCACCTAAAACTGAATAGACCTACTCAAGGATAGAAGTGACCCATATTATGGGACAAAGTGAACTATAATTTTGCATAGAGACTACAGCAAATATTTTCGTTTCAATAACCCCTGCTTTTTGTTAAGTGACTATGTCATCATTTTGTTTTTTTGTTGGTTTGTTTTTAATTAAACTCTACAACTACCAGTTGGTCTTAAGAGAATTTTTAGGTACTATGAAATTAAGGGGAAGTTTCAGAAAAAAACATTTTCAGGTAGAAGTTAAGAATATGGAAGGCACTTACTGTTTAATAGAGAGATGAAGCTCAATTCTTTTTTTTTCTAGTTTTAACCTTTTTAACATTCTGAGAAATTGCATATAAGCTCAGACAAGCATAGATCCCAGAAACCCTACCAAAAAGACTATTCAGCAATATCCACAATGTTCCTGGAAAGGAACTAGGCACAATTAAAACTCCAATCTTGATATGTGCATGTGGTGTTTAACGAGGGGCATTCCAGGACTCTGTGTGTTAGGAACAGATGAGATGAGTGAGAGAATCAGATCAATATCATGGTTGTGAAGCTGGAAAGAAATGAAAGAAGATAAAACAAAATCTTCCAGAAAAGGGTAGGAACATATAATCCCATCCAAAAACAACTGTCCGGTAAATTAAAATATGTATAACTTTTTTCAAAAATAAACATTCAACATATACTTAACTCATCATTTATTTGAGCCCCATCAGAAAAAAAAAAGATACATCCCAATAATACCTATTCCAACAAACCCGCTCACCCTCTTGTAGGCATTATAATTAGTCCCTGTACATATTGTCTTTAGATTGTCAAGAAAAGCCATTCGTATCCTCGTTTAAAAAGATTTACATCATTGCCCTTGCTCCCTAGGATGCTGTTACTTTCATATATCCATCATTAAATGGATATAAGTTGTGTTATTTGTTTCATTTTCAAAAGAAGGACTTTATTAGCACTTTAAATCTATTTTTGTAAAGGGAAAAAGATACTAAAAATCAACAGAACTTTTCCCTGTAATATTAAAAATCACTAGGTGGTCTTAAATTTCTTGCCTTTATATGCTTCTTTCAAGTCAGGAACTTGAGACATATTTTGAGTTGGCTGTTACCCAAAGAGAAATAGAGTTGGATCAAACTTAAACAAGCCAACTGTGTTTTTTTTAATAACACTTTTATCTGGCATTTTTAAAACAATAGTATTAATTCAAATTACTACTCCAAGATATAAAATAAGTAAATAGAGTACATTGCTTTCTTAATTTTATACATAGATAAGGCCTGAGACTGAAAATGTTATTTAAAATCACACAAGTAGACAAGGTGAATAAACCAAATCGGAAAATAGTCTGGATTGAATAGATTAGTCAGTTAAAAAAAACAGTGACAAGAAATGTGAAACAAGAGGATCATTTTATATGGCAGACAAGTTGGTTTCATCCAGTTTGCCACAGATAAACGTGGTGTCAGCCAGTTGTCCATGACACCAGTAGCCTTTAAGCTAGAATGATGATGGCTTAAAAAAATCTTCATTGTCTCTGGAAAAACTCAGAACACACATCTCACTAGGTCACTAGCTTCAAGTCTACATGAAGGTTCCTTTTCAATATTATTTACATAAGATTCAAGGACACTGACCCAATTATCTTTTTGATCCAGCATCTTATTCTTCATGGAAAACACTTCTACTAATAAATGCATGACTTGTTAGACTTGATAAGGTGATTTAAATGCTAATTCCCTTTATTTGTATATATTACATACACAAAAGTTTTCTAATTTCAGATAATGAAGTGTAACCATAACAAGCCTAATAGTTTATTTGCTTTAAAATTATTGTAGCTTGAGTATGGTTTAACATATTGAAATGACTTTTGTTTTTATTGTTCTCAATATTTCCCTTTGAAAGCAAGCTAAGAAACATGTACCTTTTTCAATCCTGTGTTTATAAATAAAGGGTTTTGTTACCAAGCATTAAATGTATCCCTAACAACAAAAAAACCTGCTCTTGAAAATCAACTTAAAAATAAATCTACTAAAATAAAAATCACCTAAAATATATTGCACATGAATTTATTTGTTCAGATTGAAATTTCTGCTTAGAAGATATCTAAAATTTAGTAATAAAAACAGTATTGAGTAATAAAAACAGTCTCATTAAAATCCGGGTTTGAATCCTAGCTCTGTCACTCGCTAATGCTGTTACTTTGGGACACTTAATTAATCTTCACTTTTATCATATGAAAATGAAGATAATCTGTATCTTTGCATATTCTCATGAGTATCTTATGAAGATTATTATAACACCAATTACAGTGTTTGGTCATAGGCAGTGCAGCATAGCAATGAAGAACATAAAATCTAGAGCCAGACAACCTGGGTTCAAATCCCAGCCCTGCCATTTAGAAGTTGTAACCTGGGAAAGATACTTGAATTCTCTTTGGTTCAGCTTCCCATCTGTAAATTGGAAGTAAACATAGTATCTACCTCATCAGATTGTTATGAAGATTGTTGAATAATACATATTAATTATTAAATCATACATTTGTGACAGTGCCGAGCACAGAATATAATATACAAATATTAGATGTTTTAAAGAAGGCTAATAAATCATAGGTATTCTTATGATGAGGAGAAGGCCTAGAAGAGGTAGAATGTGAGAGGACATCAAATGGCTGCATTCCAAGAGAGCTAGAATGCTCCAGAAATTCCTGTGCCATTCTGATAATACTTAAACAGCTCTCTTCATCAGAATGATTCCCAAGTTCCAGAACTTAAGGAATTTTTTCAAATCAATGATAATTATGACACATGCTTTGAAATTGCACCTTTCATACAACCAGTGGTCTAATGTGAAATTTTGAAGCTTCTTGATGACTTATTCAAACCACGTTTATACTTTTAATGACCCTTTCTTTGTTCATTTTAAAATTTTTTCCTGTACATACTGCCCCTCCAACCACATTATCAGTTTCTTTAATGGCAAGGGTTTTGTGTTATTCACCTTTACAACCTACTTTGTCCCAAGCCAGGAAGAATGTTGTTAAACATGTATGTTATTAAACTTACATATGTTATTATGCCTAAACAATTAACCTCCATGGCTAATAGTTTAGATTTCTATATTGGACACATAATTTTACCATGATTATCCATATATAATAAATCAGTGTTTTATCTAGTGCTTTAAATCAAATTTAATTCAAATTTATCAATCAACCTAGATGAGATTTTAGTCTCTTGTGTTTAACTTTGCTTCACTTTTACACAAATAAATTAAAAGTCATCCTGACTATTCTAAAATTATTTTAAAAAAATATATACTCAGGGCTGGCCAAGTGACTTAGTTGGTTAAGAGCTCTCTCAAGAGTGCGATCTGAGCTCTGAGCAACAGCAGTTTGATGCCCAGCCCAAGCTGAGCTGCCGTTGAGCTGCCAAAAGGTGGCAAGATGGCTCAGCTAAAAAATCTATATCTATATCTATATCTATATCTATATCTATATCTATATCTATCTATCTATCTATCTATCTATCTATCTATCTATCTATCTGAGTGTATATATAGATACACTCTTCTTTCATAACCAATAGTCCACATAAAGTATCAAAAACTTTTACACAATTATACAAGTAAGATATGCAACGATAGTAAGATATAAGTTTTTTGGAAAGAACTAGAAAGTAGCAAAAATCAAGCTAAATGGTTATTTCTTTAGCTCAGAAATTTTTTTTTTCCATTTTATCTCTGGTAAAGTGTTTTGTTTTCATTGTTTTATCCTTTTCCAGGGATTATCGATTAGCTGAAGGAAGGCTTTCTTATTTATTATCTTGATCTCTTTATTTTCACTTCTTTGCATAAAAATATTTATCATGCGGACTTCTCACAGTTGCTTCTGCATCTGATTTTGTTTTTTCTCAGAATCAATTCTGCATTTACTTGACTGCAGTGTAGATTTTAATTCAGTTATTACATTTTAATGACCACTCTTATGTATTAGTTCTCTGCAAATGTTGCCAAGAATGAAGTAAATACTACTTTTGTTCTTTAGAAATCAAATATTAATGTTTTTAAATGAAGAAAAATTTTGTTTTACATAAGTTTTGAAATGGGGAAGATGCAATATACATCTTATTCATTTATCAAATTTGAGCACCTACCATGATAAACAACGGGAATTCAAAAATATATTAGATGTGTTTACTACATCAAGGAGCTTAGAGTAAAGATGGTAATAATGGTAATAAAAATAAATAACACAATTAAGGTGCGTTTCTATGTATTAGGCACTGTGGCAAACATTTTAGATGTACAGCTGTCCCTTGGTACCTACAAGGGATTGTTTTTTGGACCCCCTATGAATACCCAAATCCTTGAATACTCAAGTCCCTTATATAAAATGGCATAGTATTTGCATATAACCTACACACACCCTCGTGTATACTTTAAATCATCTCTAGGTTACTTGTAATGTGTAAACGATGTGAATGCTGTGTAAATTGTTGTTACACTATATTCTTTAGAGGATAATGCCAAGAAAAACAGCTCTGTATATGATCAGTCCAGATGCAACCATCGTAGGCCTAATTACAGAGTACAACAATATAACTTTTCCTTTGAATAGTTTTCACTCAAGTTTGGTTGAATACACAGATGAGGGAGGCAGACTGTATTATCTGATCTAATACTTGTAACTAAGAAACGTGGTACTGATATACTGATTTTAGAGTTAAGGAACCAAAGCTAAAAGAGGTTAAGCACCTTGCTTGAGGTTACTTATACCCATGCCTCCAAAATCCATGTCTCCATCTTTTTATTCCCCTCTTCTGCATCATTTTCCTCCAACTTCTTACTCTTTTCTTTTGTTAAATTAAAACCAACACACGCCATAAACATAATCATGATTTCAATACAGTATTGATTCTGTGAGACTAGTAATATCTCCCAGTTAGCAACCATTTAACTGACAGTATTCCCCTTTATCCGTGGTTTTGCTTTCCTCAGTTTGTTACCTGTAGTCAACTGTCATCCAAAAATATTAAATGGAAAATTTCAGAAGTAAACATAAATTTTAAATTGTGCCCCATTCTGAGTAGCATGATGATGTTTTATGCCACCCCACTGTGGCCCAGCAGAGCTGTGACTCATCCCTTTGTCCAGCATCTCCACGCTGTGTACACTACCTTTTCTAGCTAGTCACTCAGTGGCCATCCTGGTTATGAGGTCAGTTATCAGAGAGAGACCACATGCACATAACTTTCATCACAGTATGTTGTTACAGTTGTTTTATTATTTGTTATTTTTAATCTCTTAATGTGTCTAATTTATAAATTACTCCGTATAGGAATGTATGTATATGAAAAACATAGTATATCTAGGGTTCAATAGTATCCATGGTTCAGGCACGCAGTAGGGGTCTTAGAACATATTCCCCATAGATAAGGGGAAACTACTGTACTATAAGTTGAACCTCATAAATGAGAAACAAAAAGTCAAAATTAGACTCTCTCTACACACACACACACACACGCACACAGATATATATATATATATATATATATATATATATATATATATATAATCAGGTAATAGAAATGAATAGGAGAAAAACAGTGAAAATGCATTAAAATAATACAAGCATATAGTGTATATAGTCTTGGCTTATCCCTTGTTCAAACCAGCTTTCCTGCAAAACTGCCTTAATTTACCTCTGTCCTCATTTATTCAGTTTCTGTGGTACTTGCAATAGAAGTAAGGTCTATGATCTCTAAGGACTCCATTTTTATAAGTGTTGCAGCCAGTATTTTCCTTTTGTAAGGGAGCAAAACCAACTTTTAAACTCATTTCCTTGGAATAGGGTTCACAAGATTTTTCTGTGAAGGGCCAGAAAGTAAATATCTTAGGCATTGTGGACCACATGGTCTCTGTCACAACTGCTCAGCTCTGCCATACATGTGCCACAGTAACCATAGGCAATACATATCACATGAGCACGACTGTGCCAAGAAAACTGCAACTGTGGACACTGGAATTACAAACATTATATAATTTTTACATGTCACAGAAAATTCTTTCTCTTTTTCTTTCAACCATTTAAGAATGTAAAAACTCATTTTTGATTCATGATTTCCCTTGTAGCACTTACTACATTTGTATGTAAGTAATTGTTTTTTGTAACTTTTTGAATCATATATTTTCCCCCATTAGACTGTAAGTTCCATGAAGACTGGAATGAGGTCTGTCGTCTTTATGGCTTTTGCAAGTATCCGATAAGAATTCAATACATAATCATGTAATGAATCAATCAATTAACCCAGAATCAAAGAGTTTAGGCCTTTTGCCTGCTTGACTCTTTTTTTTTTTTTTTTTTTTTTTTTTTAAATTTTATTTTATTTTATTTTTAATTAGTTTAAGGTTTACAACACAGTGTAATATTTAAAAATTTTACCCCTCAAAGTGACAAACCCCCCACCCCCAATACACCACCCCACAACCCCCCATATCATATATATCTATTACTCTTCCTCTGACTCTCTTCCTTCAAGCAGTTTAGGTCCAAGATTCAATCTTGAGGTCTGTCTTTGTGTATTCCAGGTCAATCTATAAATTCTGTGTTTTAACCCTTTTGCCATTTTGCCTCAATTTGTTTTAGAGGAAAATAATGTATTTTTGCCTCATATTTTTAAAACTATTTGTTACAATGTATTAACCTAGATAAGTTAATTCTCCCTTTGTATTTTTCATCTCCTTCGCTCTTCTTCAAGTTGCTTCTTCACATCACAAACATTTCTGATTCCTGGGTGCGGAATAAAAATAACCACAGAATCTATAGTAGAGGAAGAACAGTTGAATAGCCAAGATATCAGCAACCTGGTTACCAAATATAAGCATGGGAACTTGAAATGTAACTGAAAGTGGGAGAAGCAAAGGCTTGAATGGGAACCTATTGGTTATGATTTTTCTCTTCCAGTCATCAAGAATTTTTTGGGAAACACTGTCAAAGTCTCACTCCATTGAAAAAAGTAATTGTAAGAGTTATTACCAAAAAGCCAATGATTATGTAGTTTAAAAACAAAAATAAGCACAATTCCCTACAACTCCAAAATAGGAAAGACATTGCAGAAAAAGAAAGTATATTTGATAATGGAATTATATGCCCACCAAAGGGCAATGGAGCATCAACAGGAAAAGTATGTGTGAAGGGGCCGAGAGACATTTATGAATATTACATAATGGACAGTCCCACCAAATTAAATGTAATGTCCTGGAATACCCTTTCTCTACCTATTAGCCCTGATTCTGTAACCCCTCAGAAGAAAATGGATTGCAAGAGAAAATTCTAATTATGTACTCTGAGCCTAAGGCATATTCAAGCCCTAGTGATTCCACTGCAATGGCTTTATAATTCAAAGGTAATCTGGTGATGTCAATCAGAGCTTTCTCATCATCCTACATTTTTCCTCCATCAAAGAAAGGAAAGAAAAATGCCTGAAAGTGATACAGCTCTAACAAAGAAACATCTAACACAGAGGAAATGCTGTTTCCCCTTGACGCACTGTCATTAGCCAACAAAGGACCAACTGGAGAGGCAGGTGTTTCCTGGGGAATAGGATAGATCAGTGAGGTCGTTCTCAGAGATTTAAACAGGAGGACAATTATTTTTCTTTAGTCTCTTGAAGAGAACCTGAAAGAGTGGTATTCCTTTAAATATTTCTTGTCCAATTTTCAATAAAAGTAAGAGATATCTTGGTTCATCCACATTTCCCACAATTCTTTGGAGGCAGAGAAATGTGTGTGTAGAGGTTCAGACTTTAGTGAATCAGACATTCCGTGAAGCATGAGCTGGATATTTGAGAACATGGCAAGATAAGCCTCTTAGCTGCTCTTCTTTTTTATGAACATGCTTCATCCAGTCCCGGCGGCAATCAGTCAAGAACAGGAGGAGACCAGGTCTTCTTCAGTGAGCAGGCTTTGCTTGAGACCAGTCTTCCCACAGACAGGGAAATAAGCTCCAATTTTGGTGTGCAATGAATAAGATTTTGTTCTTATTAAATCACACTCCATTAAGGCATCTGTCTCTGATGTGTTTTTTAAGTTGCAACGTGGTTTTTCCCACCTTTTGGTCAATGCCTTTCTGTCTGGATACAAAGGGAAAAGGACCATTCCCCTTTTACTAGACACTGAGCGTGGGATGCTCATCTGAGCATCAGGGCCTGCCCAGCACTTGGGGCCCAGCAGTCAAGATGGTGCTGAGTAACAGACACAATGCTGGTGAAAACCTTCATCCTTCTTCCTGATAAACCCCTCCCTCCTAGGTTTACGTCCTCCAAGCACACACTGCCCAGAAAAAACATGCAGCCAGAAACATCTCTCTTCATTAATGTTTCATTAATCAATCAAATGACTTCAAGAGAAGCAAAAAGTGTGAATTGATCTTTATACTAACCTGGGCCCCATGTTTTGGACACATTTGGATGTTAAAATGGGAACTTTGGCACTGATTACTTAATTATTTTCTCTGAGTGTTAAAATGTATTCAAAAGATGTAAAGCATAATTACCATTTTTTTTTTTTTTTGAGGACACTGTCACTGCCCTCATATGTGGGATCCGAACCGGGGCCACTGGCGTCCCAAGCCAGGTCTTAACCACCGCGCCACTCGGCTGGCCTCATAATTAACTTTTTGATGTAAATAAGTTTTAACCTCAAAAATGCTTTCTTATTTTGAATATTGAAAATGGGCAAACACGTTTTCTATAACTTTACCACTTTTTTTTTTTTTTAAGATTTTATTGGGGAATTGGGGCAGAGGAACAGCATTGGGAAACCTGAGAAGGGGAACAGACAAGTTACTGTCCTTTCTGTTCTTCAGTCTAGTTGTGGAGGACGTCGCTTCACCGGCCCATGTTGGTATTGTGATCATTGCATTCTTCCCGGATGAGGCAGTTGGTCTCCAGTCATTGGACAGCTGCTCACGGTGGCTGCTGGCCTCTCACGCTGGCTGCCAGCCACTCACTGTAGCTGATGGCAGCCCACTGCAGCAGGGGCTGCAGCCTATGCCATCACAGGTGACTCATGGGAGCCCAGCTCCAGGTTGAGCTGTTGTTCACCATCTTAGCTGTAGAGGGTGCAATGTCACTGGCCCTCATGTGGGACCCGAACGTTGGCCCTGCTGCTCAGAGCTGGCATCCCAAGCCAACTCTTAACCGATGCACCACTCAGCAGGCCCAACTTTACACTTTTTAAGCTATTGACTTAGTATTACACAACCTTCAACACCCAAGACAAATTGATCTCTTAGAGTAAAACTATAATAATTATAGTATATTCCCATAGTTACATAAAGGTAAATCTAAATCGATCTGGATTTCATTAATCCAGTAATTGCTGAGACATGGGCTGATGTTTACCTTTGCACAATCTCTTACAGAAAGGGCTAGCTAAGCAAATTACTATCGTATGGGCAAACCCTTAAGGAGAATTCTTACTTAAGGGAATCCATTTATATACAAATTATGTAATTTCAACACATGAAGCAGCTGTTTTGGTATATTGCTTCCAGATTATTTATCTTTTTAGTGTAAAGCTTCCCTAAAACAACACTTGGTTAGCATTCTATTAGTAATTATGAGAACTTGAACAATTTAATTTCTTGGAGAAAAATGATACAAATGATGTTTTTCCTTGATACTTGGATCCAAGAGACTCAGTTTAAATCCTTGGACAAAGGTATTTACTGAGCTCATCTTTATCTAAAAAGAAAATAATAATACTTTTTTTTTTTTAACAGTATCTCTGAGGATTAAGCTGGATGAAAAAGAAAGCCTGGGCTGTAGTGCCTAGAACATGGTAGGTTCCAGATCAACACTTTTTAAATATGAGTATGAACTAAATCAGATATTTTTTCTAAATATTTTAATCACCCAACAAATTTTATTTTAGCAAACATAGAAAATTTTATTTTGTTTTAGAATAGAAAATATTTAAAATCATTTTAATTTGCATGATATATTTATCACTACTGTTTGCAGATAAAGAAGCTAACTTTTCATTTTCAAAGATGGATGCACAATCGTCCATTAGTTCTTGAACTTGAATAACAGGAAATTGCACTTGTTTTTCATATTTTTTGGTAATTGTAAGAAGTTGTTCATCACAAAATGCACGTCCAATGAATTGTAGTCCTATCGGCAAGCTTTGGTTTGGGAGGGCCATAGGGGCCCTCGCTGCCCGCAGTCCTGCCATATTTACAGTCTGTGTAAAAATATTATCTTGGGCACTGAGCATTCTGTTGTCTTCTTTGATGAGCTCCATGTTTGTTACTGCCTCACTCAAGATGGTAGCAGTTAGCAAGGCACCCTCTCCAGAGTTAAAAACATTCACAGAATCATTAGCAATGTGTTGTTTCACTTTCTGTGCTTTGACAAAAAAAATCCTCATAGTTTTCCTTTAATATGAAAAAGTTTCCTGAAACAATTTTTCCTCTCACCACATCATTAAACCTTTTTGTCTAATTCCAGCATACATGGCTTTCGTAGACACATCAGGGTCACGTCTGTGACCATATTCTAGCCCGTCACACCTTGCCATATCCGATTGTCACTTCTGATGCACAAAATACATGGTAGCAGATAATTGAATAACTGGTGTGGGGCAGGGACACTTTAATTACTTTGGCCCCCTCAGACTGCAAGAGAGAAAACTTTCTTTATTATCATCCTTTAAGAGTTCCTTTACAATATTCCCTTATTTAAAATCCATCTTTTAAAATAATTCAATAGTTGTCTATTAAAAAGAAAATTTTAATATAGAGGGAATTTTTTTGGTTGTTGCTATGAATACTACTTCCAGAGGCTTGTGGTCATGGGGAATTTAAGAGTGCCTGCTGTAACTCTATTACCTATATATTTAAAGTCCAGAAATGTGAAGTGTAAGAGCATGCTGGCATTGGGATTCCTGGGGAAGGAAGAAGGGCATATTTATTTTATAGAGGTATATTTCTAACATCTTAGTTAATATAAAGATAGCACTTTGGTCCAGGATAGAGCATTTTCATTACTATAATCAACATCTGTGGATTGTAAGTTTTCAAACCATAGAATATTAGGGTTAAAAAATGGGAAAACATCCAGCACAGCACTCTCCTTTGTCAGAATGGGAAAATAGAGGCCTCGAACAGTTTATACTTGGTCAGACATCTAATGGAAGTTTCAATTCTAGCGATTATATCTACTGACTAGTCTTTAAGTATAACTTTATCAGCACCATGTTTCTTGTGTGAATGTAGTTTACTTGAAGACTTAGCCCTTAAGAATAGCTACATGGAAAGTAGGGATCTGTTCTTTTGTCAAAAATGACACCATTAATAATAACTTAGGATTCGAGTTTTATAGATGATTCCATTGGTAAGTGAAACCAAAAAGTAAAGAATAAATAAACAGTAAATACATAGAACCAGAAAGAAGAGGCCTCGTTTCTATGGACATTTTATTAAGTTTTAAGACAAAAAATCTAATTGATCTGAAAGTCACATTTCATAGTTAGTTGGGGGTTGCAGAAAGGGGGAAGTGAGGGTAGAGAAATATTTGGTGAAAAACATAAAACAACCCATTTCTAACCAACAAACAAAACAGCTCAGACTTCTTTTCATGTTTGGCTGTGTTGGAATATTTCAACTCCCTACTCTGAATCTTGGGATACCTAGCCAATGTCCACATCACAAATTGAGAGTCCGAAATAAAATCTCTGGAGAAAAACAAAATATTTCAAAGAGCCTGTAGAGGATGCAGTTGGTTGACCAGCTTGCACACCAAACCCCTCGTCTCCCTCAATTTGTTTGTCAGAGTTTTGAAACAAATCCATGTTCGGAAAGGCATCTAAGTCCTCTTGGCTTCAGCAATGAAATAAAAAATGAGGCGCACTATCTCTGTTTTCATTTTAAACTATATCTAGGATACAGCTCAAGGGTCCATTTTGAGCAGCTGTAATATATAACTCAAGGCTCTTAATATAGATGACTCTTGTGTTGATGTTTGGTGCCTTTTAAATGCTACATTATTATTCATTTTACAGTAAATGTCTTCTCACAGTTGCTTTAATACCTACCAACTCATCATGCCTGATCTTCAACTGTTTCCACAAACCTCCCTCAAAATTTTTCCCAGAAGTCCAAACAGCTCTATAAAGCTTCCTTGGAAATGATTGGAAATGAATCCTTGCTAATTATTTTCTATTCATGTGGTCTGCGAGGAGTAACTTTCACCCTAGTTTGATTTCTAAGAGGCTGATAGTAGTTTGTGTATGTGTGAAGGTGGGGCCTCTGAAATATAACTATACACTTCTTAAAACCCTGAGAGACCTACTAGGCTTTCAAATATTCCCCTTCCTGAAACTGCTTAACACCTTTCATAGTAATTATCCTCATTAAGCAAGGAGATTGACATAGTGAAGTGTTAGGGCTCTAAAAATTGTGATACAAAATAGTTTTGCAAAAAATAATTCAGCCCAAACTCTGGCTAAGGATAAATGTTCTCCACTCCACAAATGGGTGCATTCTTTCCTACTTGGCTTATGTCCAGTTCTAAGTTGGTAGGTGTACTACTGTCATAGGCAAACCCAGGAGCTACAGTCATTAGGCAAAATGACAGACCCAACGTTACATTGCACTTTTCCTTTGTGCATCCTTCCAGAAAGTAAAGTAACCTACATAATATTGGGATGAAGAGGCAGGCAGGAGGACCCTTCTGAAATCAAAAAGGCCAGCCTATCTGAGCAGCCTAAAAACTCAACACGGTATTATTTTGGAAAAAATAAAAACTTATCCCACTTTGGCAAAGGAAAGCAACTGGCATGATTGTTAAATGTGCTGAAAATTCTTGCATCAGTATTAAAATTCTCCTAGATAGTTCTTTAAAAAAAAAAATCTCTGACTTGTGAAATGGAATCTAAATTGTGGAATGTGTGTCCAGTTCTTGATGGCTTCTCTTCCTTCACTGTCAGGACAGTAAGATTTTCTGCCCATATTCAGGTCTGAAGATTGACATTTTGTTAAAGGTCTGACCAGACCACTTTAAGCCAACAGAAAAAGAATAAATACATCTCCATCAAGATCTGGTACTGACCAGTTTACCTAAAACACTGAGCTTTCCTTGGATTGCTTCCTGCACAACAACAGAATCAGGCTTAGACTGTGCTTTGTACAAAATAGCAACCCTTGCCCAGAAGCTGGATTTGTAATCAAGAAATAAAACCTCTTTCTTCCAGAGAGCAAACCAGCCAGTTTAGTTCATGCCATTAATGTCTTTCCTATGCAAAAAAAAAAAGTATGAACTCATTAGTAATGAATTACAACATTAACTTCCCTATTTCAATTCCAATTTCAACAGAGCTGCAATTACCAAGGGGATTACCTACAATAAGAGAGAGAGAAAAGGGGGATTAAAATCATCTATAAATATATTAACAGGAGGATACAAACAAGAACATGAGAAAAAATAAAGGAGACACAAGCAAACATGAACTATGTGCTAAAATATGTAGAAAAATTTGTAGAGTAAGAAATAGGATTCTGGCTCCAGCCTCCAGAATCATTGAAACATTTAGTTGATCATGCCCTCTCATACTTGCAGCCTTTCTCTTGAAGAAAAAGCTCCTCTCAGCCACAGTCAAGTTCTTTGGAAAATCTAAATAAAATGTCTAAAGTTTTCTTTCATAGCTCACTGCAGCATCCTTGGAAAGATACTGATCATCTGGCTCAACTCCCCAAGAGGGAAGAGACTGGCTCATCTTTGTATTTCCAGAACCTAGGACATTGGCCCTCATGCGCTCTCAGTACATGCTTGCAAGGCGAACTCAACTAAATAAGATTGAAAGCAGACAAGCCCTTTCACCCACAGAGCCTAAACGCCCAACTCTCCATCAAGCTCTGCAGAGACAGGCATGGTGGACAAGCATGCACTGCTGTTAGCACCACTACTGTTAGTGGGAGCTATTGCAACACCGGATGTATTAGGGCTCAGTGGTCTGCTGCCAATGACAATACCAGTGCTTACCAAATACGTTATAATAATAAATATAACTTTACAGGTCTCACAGATTCCTTTGTGTCTGCAAACTCGAAACTTGTTCCCAAGCCCCAGAGTCCAGAAACCAAGTTATCTGGTCCTCTGGACATGAAAATAGTACTGGGCATCAAGGGAGTACATTTGAGTGAGGCAGGAGTGGATACGAGACCCTGAACCCTAATGCTTTCCTCATATGTTTCAACCGGAGCCTGAGTCAGGGGAGCAGTCACGAGAGAATTGTTCTCCCTAAAAGAAGGGCCATGTTTACCTTAAACCACCCTGTTTTTCAGCTTCCAGGAGATATAACACAGATTGCCTGTAACCATAGCAATCGGTTCAGCTGTGAACACCCTCATTTATTCAAGGCACAAAGGCAGTATAGGAGAGAAAATACTGTTACAAATAGGAACAATAGGGTTAATTTCAGGTGCTAAAACATGATTGGTTCAATACCAGATTCTCAGCCATGTTAACCACATTACACTTACTGGATTTCATCTGCATTCTCCCGATCCTCAAAAGCAATATTAAATAATTTTAATTCTTCCAGAAATGATGATCAACTTGTTTCTTGAGAGTGAAATAAAAATTTGGAAAAGCATATTGTCAGCAATGCCCTGTGTGCAGTTGAGGGCCATAATGCAATGTCAGTAGGCACCATTTTTACACCATTGTAGTTTTTTCAGATAAGTATCCAACAATAAAAGATGCGCTCCATATTTACTGCTTGTACCTAATTTTAGTTTCTTTATATTCCTGGAATTAAAATATATCTTATGGAGGTTCTTTTACCCTGTCCTAGAAGTCGAGTGATAGAATAAGTATTCTTGATTTTCAAGCCAATTCCTTATGACTCATTAATTAACTAAACAACAGCAATTCCAAAATTTGTTAACTGTATCCTGGTATTTCCACAGATAAAACTCAAAGTCTTTCAAAGTTACATAAATATCAAATACTGGGATGAAGAGAGAAAACTATAACAGAATTTTACTCTCTATGAGGCAAGCACCGCCGCATTCTCAGTCATTCAATCAGTAATGGAGTTTCTAGCAAGAGCAGTGTGAAACAGTGTGAAAATTATAAATATGGGGCAGACACATATCCCAAGTTCATACGATGTGTAAAACAATATGGAGCATATTCTTTATTGTTGGATACTGCTCTGAAATATATGAGATGAGACAAAATCTTTATTTCAAAACACTTCAGTTTAGAAGGGGAAAAGTCAGTGGCAGCCATGAAGGAAATATTTTATCAAAACAAAGACTTTGGAAATGATCCATTTAATCAGAAAATTAGAAAAGTTGATACTTTAGCTTAGTGGTAATTGAATCGATTTGATTCAAATTGTCTAAAAACTTTCATTGCAGAATTCAAAGTTTCATAAAACTGTAATTTGAAGACCTTTATTTCTCTAAAGCTCAGTCCATCTATCATACTTTTAATTTAGAAAAGATTTCAAAGTGATGAGACATAATTTCTTAAATGAATCGAGTGTGAGGGTGTGCATCTGTCTGTTTAATTTCCTTTTGGCCCTGTGCCTCCCACTGAAACTTCTTTTCTCAAACTCCTTGGCCCAGGCTGTAAGTGACCACCAGCCAATACCAACCACCTGACTTATAAAGCATTGGAAGAAACCAAATTGAAGATGACTTTCCCCCATGACCACCTGAAAGGAAGACATACATTTTTGGCTAAAAATGAGAGCCACCTAAGATTTGCTAGTATTCCTAACAGTGAGAAAGCATCACTATTGTTAAATAGTGGTGTGTAGATACCTCCCACTGTTCCCTTAGAACTGAAATATACTACTGCAAAACTTTCTTGCTAGTAATGCTGGTTATCAACTACTTATTGGAAATTTAAGTAACCACATTCATACCCACCCCTTCAGCATGCAGTAAGCCAACACCAGCCCGGACTATGATTCACTCATTACTGCATAAGAGTTTCTCCTTGTGTCCAAGAAGCCTGTTTTTTTCCTACATAGGCATTTTCCAGTGGTAATTATTTAAATATCCAAGTTTGTATGTGCTGACCACTGTTTGGTAGCTATCCTTGCAACCTGCATCCTACCAGGCCTCCTCCCTATGTGAAGTCTTAGAAACATTCCTATGGAAACTCCAGCAGCTCTTTGCCCCCACCTTCCTGACCCTCAGCGCTCCCTCAGCCCATCTTCCTGTTATTTCTAGGTCTCTCATGATGGTTTCTCCTGAGTGCTCAGGAATATGTCTTCTCCTGTTCCTGTGTTTCCCCCCACCTCCTCCAGGCACCTGACAGCCTGTTCCTGATGCCCTCTATGGAAATTGACAGTGCCAAGTCATGCATTGTTTCCAGAGTCTCAGTCTGGAAAGTGTCCTCTCTTCAGAACTGTCCATGGGGTCTGAGGCACGGCTGTGTTCTCACGTCTCTCCTAAAAGCTTCTGTCCGCTGCTAGCTCTTCTTTCTCAAAGCGTCCCCAGGCCCAGCTCACAGACTGAGAGGATAGACCTTACGCCAGCTCCATTAATTGTCTTTATATCTATAAATGTGTAAAGCTAATTCTTTGTGCATTAGTGCAAAAGACAAAAATCAATTTGTAATCTTACAGTCTTCTGAAGGGATGGATCCAGCCCACCAGTCCTCTGAAGTCAAATACAGAAGGCCAGTATATATACGTGCATATGTGTAGAGATGGAGATAGATATAGATAGATATAGATATAGATATAGATATAGATATAGATATAGATATAGATATAGATATAGATATAGATATAGATATAGATATAGATATTTTGGGTCATCAGGAAAGTCATGACGCATTTTTGCATTGAAAAACATAGAAAAATACGTCATGACTTTCCCGACGACCCAACCGAGATATATATATATTTCTCTACACACACACACACACACACACACACACACACACACACACACACACACACACACACACACACACACACACACACACACACGGTGCCAAAAAAATGTATACACATTTTAAGAAAGGAAAAAACTATTAAAATTGTAATAATATATACTGATAACAAAAGATCAATACAAGTCATGCATATACATTGTTTTAGCACCCCTGGTGTGTGTGTGTGTGTGTGTGCGTGTGTGTGTGTGTGTGTGTGTGTGAAAAGAAAAAGATAAAGAAGAAAAGAAAAACGTATCCATTTTAAAAAGGAAGAACTGAAATCTCTGTCTATAGCTGACATGATCCTAGATGTAGAAAACCTTAAAAAGTCTATTAAACAGAAGTTTTAAAAATAAAATCAGCAAATTTGCAGGATACAAAATCAACACTCAAAAATCAGTTGTTTATGTACTAAAAATGAACAATTCAAAAAGGAAATTAACAAAAAATAATTTCTTTTACTACGGCCTCAAATAGATTAAAATATTTTGGAAGGAACTTAACCAGGGAGGCAAAACTGAAAACTACAAAGCATTGCTGAAAGAAATCACAGACAATACAAGTAATGGAAAGATATCCCTTATTCATAGATTAGAAGACTTAAAATTTTTAATATATCTGAATTAGTTTGATAGGGTTGCCATAAGAAAATACCACAGATTAGGTGACATAAACCACATGAATTTATTTTCTCTCTTTCTGGACACTGGAAATCCAAGATCAAGGTGTTAGATGGCCACCTTTTTATTATGTTCTCAAATGATCTTTTTTCTGTGTGCATGCATCCCTGAGGTCTCTGCCTCTACTTATAAGGACAGAATTCACATTGGATTAGGGCTCACCCTTGGGACCTCATTTATCCTGTCTCCAAATTCAATCACAAGGTGCCAACATAGGAATTTTGAAGAGACATAGTACAGTCCATTACACTACCCAAAGTGACCTACATATTTAGTGCAATCCCTATCTAAATCCCAATGACATTTTTTTTTCAGAAATAGAAAAATCCATCTTACAATTCTTACAGAATCTCAAGGGAACCCAAATAGACAAAACCATTTTGAAAAAGAACAAATTTTGAGGTTTCACACTTCCTGATTTTGAAACATATGACAAAGCTACAGTGAGCCAAACAGTATGGTACGAGAATAAAAACAGGCAGATAGACCAATGGAATAGAATAGAGAGCCCAGAAATAAACCCTTATGTATATTGTCAATGGATTTTTGACAAAGGTGCAAAGACCGCTCAATGGCAAAGGACAATATTCTCAACAAATGGTGTTAAAATTGGAAATCCACATGGAAAAGAATGAAATTGGACCCTTAATCTTGTTCCATATACAAAAATTAGCTCAAAACAAATTAAAGACCTAACTGTGAGACCCAAAATTATAAAACTTGCAGAAGAAAACACAGGAGAGAAGCTTCGTGACAATGGATTCAGCAATGGTTTCTTGGATGTGTTAGCAAGAGTACAGACAACAAAATCAAAGATAGACAAATGGGACCTATAGCAAAATTAAAACTTGTATGCATCAAAGGACACCAACAACAGAGAGAAAGAATAGACAATTTATGGAATGGGAACAAATATTTGCAAATCCTATATCTAATTATTAGTTAATGTCAGAATATATAAAGAACTCATACAACTTAAAAAAAAACAGTTGAAAAATGGACAAACAACATGTATAGACATTTTTCCAAAGATGATTTAAAAACAGTGAACAAAAAATATGGCTAACAAACTATGAAAAGATGTTCAACATGACTATTAGAGAAATGCAAACCAAACAAATAACAAAAAATGATATTACATTCATGAGGATGGCTACAATTTAATAATAACAACAACAAAAGCCCAAATTAATAGGTGTTAGTGAGGATGTAAAGAAATTGAAACCCCCGTTCACTATTGGTGGGAATGTAAAATGCTGCAGCCTCTATGAAAAAAGAAAACAGTATGATGTTTCCTTAAGAAATTAAAAATAGAGTTACTATATGATGAAGATATCCTATTTCCAGGTATATATCTACAATAATTGAAAGCAGGGTCTTGAAGAGATATTTGTACACCCATGTTTATAGTACCATTATTCACAAGAGCCAAAAGGTGGAAGCAACCCAACAGCTATTGATAAATAAACGGGTAATCAAAACCATATATATATGGTTTATTCTCCTTGAAAAGGAAGGAAATCCTGTCATATGCTACATCATGAATGATCCTTGAAGCTATTAAACCAGTCACAAAAAGACAAATGGCCCAGAAATGCAGCAGCCTATCAGAAGGCATTCCTGGGGTTTCTCTATTCCTGCTTATCAATGGCCCGTGAGAACACAGAGGGAGCAACCAACACAGCACCCACAGGGAGCCAGGAGAGCCTCGTAATCATTAGATGCCTGTCACACACTATGAAACTTGTCTGGATTTAGAGGGAAGCTGCTACTTCTCAGGAAAGGCCAGACTCCTGGCTTGTATGGACACCTTAACTTAAGAATTCACCTTATGGGTGTCACATTCAGAGACAATAGTCGTTGATTTTTATGTATGAAAACTTCATTGATTTCAGAAGGACCTTTTCCTAGGATGTCACTAGCCCTAAATGAGATGTAATTAATGAAGTCTGCACATTTTTTTAAAGGAAAATCTATTACATTCTTCATGTTCTCCCTCATCCCAATGTATCTCTTTGTCTTCAAGCTCTGGAACTTCTAGAATATAATATGTAATGTATAATATGTAGTAAATACATACTATTCCCTCAATAGTACTCTGTCATCAGAGTACAATGCAAAAAATTTCCTCAGTCTGGAAGAAAAATCCTTTTAGGACCAGGATTCAGCCCCGTCTCTAACCTCATATCCCATCATTGATGCCTTGGTGTTTGATGTATCATCTTTCCTAAACTACACACCAGGCGTTCAGCAATCAGGGCATGTTCTCACTCATCGCCCTGCCTTCACATGTGCTAGTCTCTTTGCTTGGATTCCTTACCTTATAAGATTTTTATACTTACCTTTGTCTGGATAACTTCTGATCTGCCTACACCATCTTTTGAAATTCTGAGATAGGTATCTCTCATCCATTCCATCCTAGCCTCTTAGCCTTCCTTTGTCTATATCTCCAATCTCATGGATGGGGACCTTCCCTTATTCTGGGGGGTTTGGGTTTATAGTGAGTGCAGCAGTTCAGCCATCCTTCTGCTCTGCCATTCACAGAGTGTAGGTTTCATCCTTAGACTTATTACCCTATATTTATAAGATAATTAGTGCACTTCAAAGAATAACATCCTCATTTCAGTGTCTCAGACAGGGAGGAAGAAGGCATAAGGTGGAAGAGGGCTACTATGTTTTAATTACAGAATGGGGAAAACCACTCAGAATTCCTCTCATGCCTCATTGGCCAGAACTTGTCATATGACATCTGTCACTGCAAGGAAGGCTGGGAAAGCAAGCATCTGATAAAGCAAAAAGAATCATCCCAATTGGCTCAGTCATGATTCACTTCTGGAGTTAGTACATGGTACCTAAACAAATTGGGATTTTCTTACCCAGGAAGAGGCTATAGCTTTTGGACACTCAAGTAATAGTGTCTGCCACATCTAGATTTGCAAAATAGAAATACTAAACATACTCTTCTTTTTTTTTATTTTTTATTTTTTTTGAGGGCAGTGTCACTGGCCCTCATATGTGGGACCGAACCAGGGCCGCTGGCTTCCCAGGCCAGCGCTTAACCACCACACCACTCGGCCGTCCCTTAAACATACTCTTGAATATTACACCAATAAGAAGTGAAATGTAAAGAGTAATAAAAACTATACTGGTGGTGATAAAATAGTTATATTTATTTTGGGAGGTGTTTTATTTCAGAATTATCTAAAATCATCAAGATATCTTTAAAACTCTTTACCCACACTTATCCATTTTTTGTTTCTGACTAGGACAATTAATGAAACTGTCCTTATGCATGAAAAAAAAAATGGGCCTAGCTTCATGGAACCACATGTATATTAAGCCCAGTTTATATAATACAGATTGGAAACTGTCTTTATGGGCTGATCGATTTGATTTTATATATGTGTTTAGAAGTTTGGCATAACCTTAAAGATAGGTTTGGTGGGAGAAAGAGTTGAAACTGCCATAATTATTGTACCCATTAGCCACAGATGTAGAAAATATTTGTTTTTGGTGTTTTGTGAGTGAGACTCTTCTCTGAAGGTATTCAATCTCAAAGTGCATGGCAAGTCATTTACACTACAGTGTATAGAGGATATGGTCACAAGTGATTCTTAGGCATTACTTTTATCCTTGTCTCTAGTGAAATGAGTTCACCTAACCGTAACATAGGTCTAGGCTAGTTAAGTCAGAAGATTAGTACATTTGATGAATGAAGACAGCATCATATGTTGGATATCCATCAAATCAATGCATACTGCTCTCTGATAGCAAAGGGAAGCTAACATCATCCCTACCCACCTCTGTACTACCCTATCTTCATTTCCACTACCCTTAATCTATCCTGTATAGATGTACCGAGACAAGAACAGTTTTTGGTGCCTGGGCTAATCATTTTCACAAGGTTGGGTAAGAGTTAACATTTGAGTACACCAGTAGGTGAGGATTAGGTGACCCAGGGCTCCAGGACTTGTTCTTTATTGGAAAGAGTGCAAACATCTGTCTCTTTGGATTTGCTTCCTCCTCGTATAGTAAAATAGAATCAGGCCCTGTCCTCATTCACAGATAAGTGCTTTCCTCTCTACCCTGTTCCCACTTAGAAGCCAAGTGGGAACCAGAGAGGGGCAAAGGAAAAAGGGGAGCAACTTGGGCAGCTTCTGGCCTAAGAAAGAGTTTGGAGGTTCTCTACAAGGACCAGCTTAGATTCCCATGGAAATGCACAATACTCATGGTCAAAGACACAGATACTAATAAAGTGCTCGTGTTTGCTGGACATAATCTTCTGTGCATATATGTCCCTCAGCATTCTTTCAGAGAAGTGGTAGGCCAAACCCCAGATTTGGGAGTTCTTAGGCCACCTAACTAATATATTTCCTTCTCAGCCATTTATTCCCTACTCTCTCCCACCCCAAGGCCAGGCATCTTGCAATGTATGCCTTGATTATAATAGGAAAAGGTCTCAAAGCACTCTGATTTAAAGAAACTTGTATAGATAATATAGTTAAAAAAATACAGCTTGGGAACCTACACATCTAGGGTTGAATATCAGCACAGCTTCTTTCTCATTCCAGGAATGTGAATGATTTATTTAGCCTCTCTGAGCCTCAGTTTCCTTACTGAGTTAGTAGCATTGATCTTGGGCACTTATTATGAGGATTACATGTGTAAATAAAGTAATCAATAGTTTATAAAACGTGCCAGACATCTAGTGCATGTTCAACAAGTGTTAATCTACCAAAGGAGCGTTATTACTAGAAAACTAACTAAAAACTCTGAGGATAGGTTAATAATAAGATGTCCTTATAAAAATATGTATACTTTTTTACATAAATAGTAGGGAAAGATATAGACAATGAGCTTGTGTTTCTAGGCTAGTGGTGTTACCGTAATATAAATTGGTAGAACCAGAAAGTAGATTAACAAAGTATTTATTATCTTTATGACAGGATTTTCAAAAGCAGCAGGCTTAATTGCTGACCATATTTGAAAGATTCCAGAATAGCACAGGGCTGATTAAAGGTCTGTCACCACAGATTGCGAGTGTTGATTTTGTTTCCCCAAAGGTACCCACATAGCAACTTGGCAGTACACAAATATTCTAAAAATTCTAACCGACTTTACAGAAAAGAATAACTGCACCCCTACCTAAAATGTTAGGTCCCATTTTCACTTGAAAGACTCATAATGCTTTTCATAAGCTAACAATTTTGTTCATTCCAGTCCTCTCATTGTGCATTTGAAAAAAGAGCACAACAAAGATATTAACTGAAGTGGGTAGTTTCTCCATTGGTTTTATAAATCCAAACCTGTTGAGTGAATGGATATAATACAGAATCAGGAGCTCAAGGAAACTCCTCTCCATTATACTATAATCACAGCCCCATTTTTTGAGTTATTAGAGTTAGTTGAAGGTCATGCCCCATGCCTTAAATTTCCTGTATACAGTGTAGCACTTGTCAGGATGCACTTGTTGTATACAGCTGGCGCCCAGCGAATGTTTGCCCCATTACATGGAGTTGATCATCCATCTTATTCACTAGACCTAGCTTTTAATAACTTATATTTTTCTTTCCAAAAAATTAAGGCCACCCATGAAGGTAAAAGGCAGAAGGATGTTGTGACAAAAATGCTGTCCTTGAAAAGACATGTTGCTTCTGATCTCAGCTGTTTGTGACTTTGAACAAATCACTTGAACTTTCTAGGTCAAGTTTCTCCAGAAAATGAGGTTCCTGGACAGGAGGTCATGTGCCAGGCTGTAAGGCCCAGGCATGCTAAGGCATTCATAGTAATGCACGTGGAACTGTAGATACTTGTGGAGAAACAGTATAAAAATGGGTTTAAAAAAATTCAGGATTATTGGGTTAAAAGCTAGCATTTAGGGATGCCTACTCCAAAAGAATTAACACATATTTACTTTTTCTGGTATGTTTTCAGTGACGTTACTTTAGAATTACATGTTATATAGTCATGAGGCTTCAACTCAAGAGAGAAAAACATCAACAAAGGCCTGAATTTGCTTGGCATTGTATCAATTATTATTTAGAGTTTCCTTTTTTCTTTTTTCTTAACATATTTTACTGAGAACACAATGTGTTCTTAATGTATTTGGGTTCTATAGAAAAACCTCCTACCACAACCCAGGTGTATTTTTCATGGATACAATGAAAAAGACATAAAGGAAGTTTAATCTACTGGCCCTTCAACCTTATCCACTCGACACTTACCTCATGACAGACCCTGATGCTCTTAATGAGTTTCCATGGTTACTAAAGACCTTGGAAGATCTCAGATTCTTACAAGGAGATTACAGAGGCTCCCATTTTTTTCAAGTCATATGCAGGTGGCTAAAGAATAAGTTGACATTATCTACATTTTGTGTCACAGTTGTTCTTTTTTATGAACGATTCTTTAATAGTCATGCAAAGCACTCAGTAGATATTTCCCCGCCATAGTGGTTGTTACATAAGTGACCAGGCAGCAAAGTATGTCATTTCAGATCCACCTCAGAGAAAGATCCCAGCTTTATAGAATCCACTCGCCAGCAGCTGGTACATGGGTTTAAATGTGTGGGACTTTTCACTGTAGGGGGGTTTGTTTTGTTTTGTTTTTTAACACTGCACATAAGTGCACTTCCTTTCTCCCCTGGAAACGTATGGAATAAATGGAATTCTTCACTCACACAGATCTCACTGTAGACCCAATGAATGGCACGGGTCCAATTCAGACACCCACACAACTCGGTTCCAGGCATGTGCTAAAGACCAGAAGTCAGCCATGGCTATGCTGAATATACACTCCTGTTGGATTGCCATGAATTTGGTTTCATTAGATTGTATATGTTAAATTACATGTTTTTAAAATAAGAAGTCGCTTCCTTCGTCCTACCTCAAGTGTAGGGTGAGTCAGAGAGGTCTCGGAGGGGAGAGAAGCTGCTACGTGGCTGTCCTGACCTCCGAAGGAGCCTTTCCAGCCAGCTCCGAGCAGCGGAGCCCCAGCTTGCACTGTGGAGCAGAACCAATTTTTAAATGTCTTCATCTGGTCCCTCCTACTTTCGTGGTTGCTCTGGGGGTGGTGAGAATCAGGACGCAGTGAAAGCTGCTGGGACATCTGACTCTTTATTTTCTTGGCTCTAAGTGTCTTAACTCTGCACCCGTCCTCCGACTGTGCAAAATTTCACTTTTGAGAACAGAGGCAAAAGGAGACATGCAAAGAGTCGCAGGAGCCTTCAGTGCTGTTTAATGAGAGGAGACAGGGGCCCCACACAGTCCCCCAGTGCTACCGGGTGTTTTGCAAATCAAGGCGACTTTACCCACAACCCGGACTTCCCCTGCACGACACAATGATGGGGGCAAGTATTCATACAAGGAAACTGATGTTAAGGTTCTTTAACATTTTAATAAGTACATCCTAGTTCCGTCTTGAGAGCGCATTTGGATTTCATGCATAGATGTGGTGTTTGGAGGAGAGGGGTGTGTGGAGAGAGAGAGAACTGTCTCAAATACCTGAAAATCAGTCATATGGTTAGACCTGCTCTTTGCTGCTCCAAGGACAACATGAGGCAGGCTGGGTTCCATGTAAGAATTTCCTACCACTGTCCTGAATTACAATGGACTGCTAGGAGTAATGTCCAGCTTGTGGAGGTATTGGAGCAAGTTTAGGACACTCACTTGGTGTGGAAATTATGCAGAGGATCCCATTGTCAGAAGGGAAGTGTGTTGGGAAACAAGAACATTTCTGCCTTCTCCTCTTACACTCCCATCTTTGCTCATGGAGAAGGAAATGCCTGCCCAAGCTCTAGCCCCTCCCACCACATTGTGGGAGGAGTACACTCCAATCTGATTGGACAAAGGCCAGCACCTTTGGCCTCACGTTTTAACAGAGGGTGTTATTGTATCTTGAGAAGAAGTGGGCACATCCTGCTTCCTTCTTTCACTTCCTATATCTACTCAAAGCATTTCTTTCCTATTTGCTCTTTAAATTTTGGCTTCACATATTAGAGGTCCAGGGCCTTGCTCCATTTCCTCTCTTGACACAGAAGAATGTCAGGCCTAGCAGTCGAGTGAGCAGCCTAGGTCAGCTGGAAACCAGCTATCAGTGAAAAGAGGACTCTCCTTGCTGCCTTTCCCCTTTTGCACTGACACAAATACGTACAGCATATTGGCCTTAGTCACATTGCAGGAATGAGATTCTTGTGGTTTGAGACTTCCTTAAGGGGAAGCTAGAGGATGCATGTAGGTTTCCAGGATTAAACTGAGTTGTCAAATCTAACAAAGCCTAACAATAGGTGTGTTCCTGTTTGCCCATCCATTAACCAAGTTGGTTGTTCCTTTCCTACTCAGGTATTATTTTTGTGTGTACAATCAAAACCAAAAACAATAACCCAACCAAGCTCACAGGCACAGTGGCACACTTACACAAAGTAGTCTAATCAGAACATGGGTGTTCCATAGCCATTATGAAAAAGTAAGCAAAATTTTATAAGTATATGCGCATTATACTCTGGAAAGAAGCCAGGGTTTTTCATTGCAAATGGTGAGATAGAATATATGAGAATTTGAGAATTGTCATATAATTTATAATATCCTTTAAGCCTAAGGCCTGAAGATTCAGTCAGATGTGGTATTTTCAATCTAGCCTAACACTTTCTCTGTTAAATCATCATCCATTAGGTTTAAAAATGCAACTAAAATTCCTACAGATTTGCAGTGCTTTGGTAGAATTGATTGATCTGCTGGTACCCTCTACCTGTTTCACCAATGGGAATTTTTTGGAACCTACTGTAGAAAGTGTAAATTCCAAATAATATGCAGGAACAAGTCATCATCACACCAGTTACATATAGATAGATGCCTGCTGTTGCCGTTTGTCACAAATAAACAATAAACAGACATTCTTTGTATCTTTGAACAGAAAGTTTTTCCTTACTTGAAGATAATTATTCCTATAAAAATCTGTCCCTCAAGTACTGTTCTTGGGGTGTTTCTGATACCAGTACAATGAGGAAGCAATGGAAATGTTCACAGAAAAGTCAGTGTTCAAGATCAATGAGAATGAAAATTAACTCAAACTTTGGAATGCCAGCCAAACCCCTGCAACTTGTCGGCAGTTCACCCACTAAGTTGGTTTTGCTTTTTCAGTAGCACCTTATCCTGAAATGACCTGATGAAAAAGTCAGTGTCAGATGACATATGACATCAAGGGTCCAGTGAGAATTCTGCTGGCATAAAATTCCATTCGACTCCACATGCTTAGTGAGGACTGAGTACCTTTTGAATCTCCAGCAAAACATACAAGACTGAAATTTAATTCCGTAGGGAAGTAACTCTCAATGGCATTCATAGATTTGGTTTTGGATTGGAAAATAGTAACACCCTAATTGAGGTATTTTGTTTTTCCATAAAGAGTATTACTGACATGAATTTAACTTATATGTGACAATCATTTTACATTTTATTTTGCTACTGAAGATACCCAAAAGGGTCTGTATTTCATTCAAAACTGAAATTTAAAGTGTTTAACTAGTTGGCTTTTCCCTTTTTCCCAAGAGACATTAACTGAGTATTTTACCGAACTTGACTTTTCAAATATGGTGTTTTATAGCACCTTGATTTATAGTTGAGGATATGTAAAGGTTATGTCAGCATTTACATTATAAGGCCATGTTTTTGTGGGTTTATAACTAATTCTGACTGAAACTCGAAATGCCAAGTTTTCTCCCTAAAACACAAGGTTGTTTCTAGATGTACCACACACACACACACACACACACACACACACACACTCACACAGACATACACACACACACTTAGACATACATATACAGACATACAGACACAGACACACACACACCAGAATTTAACAACTACTGTTTTATAAAATACATTCATTCAATCTGTACCTTGATGAAAATGAATTGAAAGAAAGTCAAGGCTATCAAGTGAAATCAACATAGCTGTCATCTACTGATAGCCAGTTATATCCTAAGATATATTTTAGTAGATTTAAAGGCTAATTTAATGACAAAAGAATTGTCTGTAGAATTTTCAAATACCAGTTAAAGATTAAAGGCCAGAAAAGTGAAGTATTACCTCCACAAAAAAACAGCTTTTTGTTAAGCAGAAATGTTTGCAACTTCCTTCAGCACTGGATAGTAAATATTCTCTGACTCTCTTTGCAGATGTGATCCAATGTCCTTGAACACATTTATTACAATTCATCATTTACACAGCAGCAGACAGGGCCATGCTCATAAACCAGAACTGGTGCTGGACCTGGTAAGTCATTAAACAAACATATTTGTATGTCATACGAGGCTTGTGTACCCACTCCCTGCCTCTTAAAGGGAAATAGGATTTCTGATACTCAAGTTACTTCCTAAGACATGTGAAACTGTTACCTTCAAATCACACTTTACCCATGTTTTATTATTTGACTTTTTAATGCAAAAACACGTGAATAAATTTTCCATGTTTTTTAATTATAATATTTTTCACATATATGGTTATGAAATCTGTTAGCAAGTAAGAACCATGTATTTTCACTGAAACATAAAAACAATATTAAGAAGTAGAGGGAGTAGCAGAATCTTATGAAAAAAGATAAGGTATTTGGTGTGTCTGAAAAATCACTTAATTACCACTTCATCATAGAACTTATACACCCTAATAGGACTCCGAAAGAATAAAGTAATTTCATAGAAACTAACAGATGTAGTGCCTAAATCTGTTTTAGTTGTGACAAAACCTATGGTTCAGAGGTTAAGAGCATGGATGAAGGTGCTAGGTTGTCTGGTTCAGATCTTTAGCACCAGAACCTACTAGCTGCATGAACTTGGAATAGTTATTCAACCTCTCTGTGCCTCAGCTTCCTCACGTGGGATGTATATAAATAGCATTTGCATCGTAGAGAGTTTTTAAAGTTTAAATGAGTTAATACACTGAAAATCCTTTCAATGCCTGGTACATCGTAAGTGCTATTTATTGTTGTTGTTGTTGTTGTTGTTGTTGTTGTTGTTATTATTATTATTATTATTTGACCAAATTCAGTAGAAAAATTCTGTAGTAAAGTAGTAACATCATTTACTATATCAATATCATATATCATTCTCCAATCCTGTTTCTTTACATTTAAGAAGTTTTAACAAAGAGAATACGTACATACTCTGGAGAAAGTGGATAAGAACAAAAGCATTGTTGGCTTATTTGTATGACCCTAGTAAAATAAGATTGCTTCAGGAAATATACCAAATTGTGCAATGTTTAATACTAAACCATGGTTGGCTCTACTGGGGAAAACATATAATATAACATTTGTCACTGGATGAGTTTTGCAGGTAAAAACAAGCAGGAAATAATCTGTTTCAACTTATGCTGTTGCTTAAAGGAGCAGATAAAACTAAGATCTTAAGTATCCCTGAAACAGAGGAGCTGGTTTCATGACTAAAGAGAGGAGAAAGGCTGAGACTATTCCACTCTCAAAGGATGCTCCCATGGTGTTGGATATTACCCTAGTTATTGAGTTGTCAGAAAAGTCATGACGCATGTTTGCAACAGATGGCACTAGTTGATTTTTGAAAGTACTAGAGTCATTTGCATCTATGTTTGCTATGTCATTTGACAGCTGACAGTTCCAGCTTCATTCTAAAAAAAAAAAATTGAGCGATTTGGTAGAATTTTGGAGATTTTACAAGTTGAAGATGGAAGACCAAACTGTTCATTTTTGCCATATTTTACTGTTTTACTGCCATAAAGGGAAGAACACGCATCAAGCTTGTGAAAAGTTGCATAAAGTTTACGGTGACAATGCTGTACAAGAATGTCAGTGCCAATGATAGTTCACGAAATTCTGTGCTGGTGATTTTCATCTCAGCGACGCTCCTTGGTCAGGGAGGCCCAGGTTGATAATGACAAAATAAAGGCATTGATTGAGTCAAACCCATGTTACATGACACAAGAGATTGCAGAAACATTGAACATCCATCATTCAAGCATTCACAACCACCTGAAGAAGCTACGATACATAAGCAAGCTCCATATTTGGGTTCCACATGAACTCAAAGAAGTTCATATGATGGTGCATATAAACATCTGCAATATGCCATCAAACGTGAGGAAAACTATCCTTTTTTGAAGCGACTGATAACTGGTGATGAGAAGTGAATTGTTTACAACAATGTGGTGTGCAAACGGTCTTGGTTCTGATGTGATGATTCACCTCAAACAACGTTGAAAGCAGACATTCATCAGAGGAAGGTTATGCTCTCAGTGTGGTGGGATTTTAAAGGCGTCATGTTTTTCGAGCTCCAGCCAAGGAACCAAGCAATCAATTCGAATGTGTACTGTCAGCAACTGGACAGTTTGAACGAATCCATCATCCAGAAACGTCCAGAGCTCGTTAATTGTAAAGGAGTTGTGTTCCATCGTGACAACGTGAGACCACACACAAGTTTTTTTTTTATTTTTATTTTTTTTTATTTATTTATATATACTTTTAATTAGCTTCAGGTGTACAACAAAGTGCAATAGTTATACTTTTTACCCCTCAAAGTGACAACCCTCATCCCCCAATTCTCCCCTCTCACTCCTCCCCCCCATACCATACTATCTATTACAATTCCTTTGACTCCTTTCCACCATATAATCCACATCCCGTGACTGTCTATATATTCAATTACAGTTGGCATACAATATTATACAACATCAATTTCAGGACACAAGTTTCATCACCCATTAAAAGTTATTGGAGGGCCGGCTGAGTGGCGCGGTGGTTAAGCGCTGCTGGCTTAGGACGCCAGCGGCCCCGGTTCGGTCCCACATATGAGGGCCAGTGACACTGCCCTCAAAATAAATAAATAAATAAATAAATAAATAAATAAATAAATAAATATGAAGATGATTTCTTTAAAAAAAAAAAAGTTATTGGAGCTTGGATGGGATGTGTTGCCACACCCACCATACTTGCCTGACCTTGTGCCATCAGACTTCCACTTGTTTCGCTCTCTTCAAAATTCCTTGTGTGGTATAACGTTCAGTTCAGATGAGGCTGTAAATCAGCACCTTGTTCAGTTTTTCACAAATAAAAACAGTGTGTAAAGCCACTTGAATACGTGTATACCTTTTCCCCAAAGTTCTATGAGCAATGCTTAATGAGAGAATGGCAAAGAAGAGGCAAGTCTGTTATTTTCTGTGCAGTTCCTAAGCTTGCCTTGGTAAAAATTAAATCTGTGGTTGTTCTTCCCACCCCCAACCCCTTATTCAATTTCACTGCATATTTTAAGGAGGAAATGTTCAGTTCCCTTCCCCTCTCTGCTGTGTTGTTAGAAAATAAGAGAAATATAGCTTTAAGATACTACAGTTTAAAAAAACAGAAACCTGTCTGAGGCTAGGATACAGCAGTGAACTAAGTTCTGCTCACGAAGGAGAGTCAGAATGTTTAGGACATCTTAGATGTCAGAGGTACCCACTGCTTAGGAATCAGTCCTCTCATTCCTCCAGCTGAAGGGATGTCTGTAACAACAAGTGTCTCTATTTCATTCCAGCACTAAATGACACCAGTTCATCAATGTATCAGTGAAGCTTCTGGAGAGAATGTCTCTCCTATTCAAGTTCATTTGACCCCATAATGGTAATATTAGGAGAAGGCAGATGTACTAGGAACTTGACTCCACTCCAGATGGTCCAAGGACCAGCATCAGTATCCCCTCTGTGCTTTCTAGGTATGGAGTTGAATTTCAGGTACTGCCCCAGATCTGAATTAGAACCTGCTTTTTCACAAGACCTGGAGGGATTTATATACATATTAAAGGTTAGGGACCACTGGTTAAAATAGTCAGAACTTCTACTAGATCATAGCAAAGTTGTTTTCCAACACAGGTTTTGGCAACAGGACAAGATCATTTTAAAACAATTTAACTTAAAAAAATTCTGATGACTTTTTTTTTTTTTGCAATACGAAGTTGTCTGTAATATATGTTAATTATTTTAAAGATGTTTTAATGATTTTGATAGCCATGATATACAACTTCCACTGAATATATAAACTTAGAATTTTAAGCATTTGCTTGTACATAAATTATAATTAGTTTTGAGCATTTTTGATAGAAAAACTGTAATCTGCAGATAATTCTTCATTTGGCATCCTTCTACAAAGCCTTTTCATTCTTCACCCCAAATTTACTTGGATATCCATTAGAGATTGTTAATAATTAAGGTAAATGTTATATTTTGCAAAATTAACTAGTGAATGTAAACTGTACATGGCTTCTTTCTATACTTTTGAAATACTGATTTTTCACTCATTCAGAAATGAGCTAGACTTGTTCAAGCCTGGGGGACCCAGCAATGACCAATAGAGATAAAATCTTTCCCTACTCTACAGAAGGAGAGATATGCATTTGATAAAAATGAGGAAGTCTAGGGCGTTATGTATTGGGTTATATAAGTGCTATGGAGAGCATGAAACAGAGGGTGACATAGGGATTGTTGGAGAAGGAGGGGGTTTTGATTTTAAACAAGTGGTCCAGGAAGTCCCCATGGGGCAGTTGTCATTTCCTCAAAGACCCCAATGAGATGAATGGCCCAGTCTTGAGGGTATATAGTCAGGGGAACAGCAGTTAGGATAGTCTGAGCCAGTAGTGTGCATGATATGTTCCAGAATCAGCAGAGGAACCAAAATGGTGAAGTAGAACAGAGCAAGGGCCAGAGCAGATAGAGGGGTGACGGAAGATCAGGTACAGTCTGATAGGTCATTGCAAGGACTTTTCACTTGGATAAGATACAAAGATATTGGAGTGATGTGACCCAGCTTATGTTTGAGAAGCATTAGCTTGTCTGAGGGCATGTGTACTTCCAGCTACAAGGGAAAAGATAAGAAGGAGGGGGGCATACCTTGTCTATCCCCTTTCTCCAATAATATCTGATCCCCACCCCTTTCCAGCCTCAGATACACTTCTCATCATCATTATATTAATTTCTTCTAATCAATATGTACAGAATTGTAGATCTGGTAGAAATTTAAAATTCAAATAATATAACCAACCTCATTTTAGAGGTTAGGAAAGTGAGGCTTGAAAATGTATATGAAACTATACTACAAGGCTACAGTAATCAAAACAGTATGGTACTGGCATAAAAACAGACACACAGATCAATGGAACAGAATAGCCCAAAAATAAACCCATGCCTATATGTTCAATTAGTTTATGACAAAGGCGGCAAGAATATACAATGGGATAAAGATAGTCTGCTCAGTAAATGGTGTTGGGAAAACTAAACAGAAATATGCAAAAAAAAAGAAAGAAAAAATAAAAAGAAACTGGGCCACCTTCCTACACCACATACAAGAATAAACTCAAAATGGATTAAAGACTTAAATGTAAAACCTGAAACCATAAAGTTCCTAAAAGAAAACATAGGTAGTTAACTCTTCTGATGTTGCTCTTAGTAACATTTTTTTCTGATTTATCTTAGGTAAGGGAAACAAAAGAAAAAATAAACAAATAGGACTATATCAAACTAAAATGTTTTTCACAGCAAAAGAAACCACCAACAAAATGAAAAGACAACTGAATGGGAGAAGATACTCGCCAATGACACATCTGAGGGATTAATATTCCAAAATTCATAAAAAACTCATCAACTCAAAACCAAAAGAAACAAACAATGATGACAAAAAAAAAATGGCCAGAGGTCCTGAATAGACATTTCTTCAAAGAGGACACACACATGGCCAGTAGACATATGAAAAGATGCTCAACATCACTGATCATCAAAGAAATGCAAATTTAAACCACAATGAGATATCACCTCATACCTGTCAGAATGGTTACCATCAATAAATCAACAAACAACAAGTGTTTGTGAAGATACAAAGAAAAGGAACCCTCGTGCACTGTTGGTGGGATTACAAATTGGTGCAGCCACTATGGAAAATGGTTTGGAGCTTCCTCACAAAACTAAAAATAGAACTACCTTATCACCTAGCAATTCTACTTCTGGGTATTTATCCAAAGAAATCCAAAAAATTAATTTAAAATGATATAGGTACCCTTATGTTCACTGCAGCGTTATTTACAATAGCCAAAATATGGAAGCAACTCAGGTGCGCATCAATAGACAATTGGATAAAGAAGATATATATACACAATAGAATATTACTCTTCCATAAAAAAGAATGAAATCTTAACATCTGTGACTACATGGATGGACCTAGAGGGTATTATGCTAAGGGAAATAAGTCAGACTGAGAAATCAGATACCATATGATTTCATATGTAGAATCCAAGGAAAAAAACAAATGAACAAACAAAACAGAAACAGATTTATAGATACAAAAAAACCCCACAACTGATGGTTGCCAGAGGTGAGGAGGTTGGGAAGCTTGGTGAGAAAAGTAAAAGGATTAAGAAGTACAAATTAGTAGTTACAAAATAGTCACAGGGATGTCAAGTCCAGAATAGTGTATATAGTCAGTAGTGTCGCAACAACTATGTATAGTGCCAGGTAGGTACTAGACTGATCTGGGGGATCACTGCATCAATTATACATATAAAAATGTCTAACCATATGCTATATAACTGAAACTAATATAAAATAATGTTGAATATCAACTGTCACTGAAAAAAGTCAATACTTTAAAAAAAAAAAAAAAGGAAAGAAAATGTATGTGATTTACTCTAAGTCACAAATCAAGCCTGTGGCCCAGGAAGAACAGGAAATTTTTGTAACTTCTATTCTCATTCAGAAGCTTCGTGTAGAATGGTTAAAGGGCAAGGGCTTTATTTAGTCCTTGGGAACTTGGGGTTTCAGCTAGGGCACGGAATCGCTCTGTAGATTTGGGGGAAGTTCTATAAACTCTCCATGCATCATCAGTAAACTGGAAATGCTAGTAAGAGTGCTTACCCATAGGGTTGTTATGGTGATTAACTAACTACTGTATGTAGAGCGAACCTGTAGTGTTTGGGAAGTAGTTGGTGCTCAGAACAGGTGAGCTTTTACTCTTCTTTTCCCACTATCACAGTGTTATGTGAAAGCTACATGAAAGGTCAGATCCTCTATAATTTCAAAAGGCTGTTTAGCCCACTACACGGTACAATGCTCATAATGGTACTGATATTATCAGACACCTCCAGTAAGGATTGGAATAGAAAAATATACATTCACAGATTTAGTTATTTTGCTCACGACCTGCTACATCTGTATGGGAGGCTGTTGAGAAAAGACAGACACTAAACACTGAATGTGTTTTGCTATATGAGATCAATTATGAATTCTAATTGTAATAATAGTGACTATTATTGAATTACATCCTACTATATGTGAAACACTGTACAAGGTACTTCGTACACATATTAAATCATTTATTCCCCCAGTGAAAGCTTCCAGGAAGTTATAAATATGCTTATTTGACAGATGGAAAACCTGAAGCTCCCAGAGATGTAGTCACCTCTACTGCCAGTTTACAATAGTACCTGGTAAAGGTGGGAATGGGGACCAACTAACTCAGCTACAGGGAACTCCCTCTCAGGAGGGTCACATTGAGTGAGCGTAGCCTTTGCATGCACGCAAAGTAGCTAACAGCTTCTACTTATTAAGTGCCTGTGTGTGCCAGGTGTTGTACTTTTCAGTTTACTTATCATGCTATTTAATCCTCCCAGCAATAGGGACTAATTTTCTAGTCTATTAAACAAGGAAACAGGTTCAGAAAGGGATGAAGTAAAACTTGCCCCAAGTCACACTGATCCGTGAGGCAAAACCAGGATTTGAGCCCAGGCTCTCTGATAGCAATACCTGGGTTTGGCCCATTTCTGTGTGACACATAGGGCCAGCTCTCCCATGACCATCTCATCAACTAACTCTTCTGCTGATTATAACAGCCCCAGGAGACACCTGTGAGGACAGCCATGTCTTCTTGGATATTACCTTCAAATATTGGTTATATCCCAATTGTCTCAGTAAGCCATGTAAGGCTCAGTCATTAAGAAATGAGGAAAATTGGGCCAGCCGAGTGGCGCAGTGGTTAAGCGCTGGCTTGGGAAGCCAGCGGCCCCAGTTCGGGTCCCACATATGAGGGCCAGTGACACTGCCCTCAAAAATAAAATAAAATAAAATAAAATAAAATAAATGAGGACAATGCTTCAGTGATGGTAATTTAACAAACTTGAAAGCAAAGCGCATAGGTCAGATATGTTTCAGTCAGCAGTTCACACCTATATGTCCTTTACAAAGAGCTTGGATTCTTTTTTTTTTTTTAATTAGTTTCAGGTGTACAACACAGTGCAATAGTTATACATTTTACCCCTCAAAGTGACAACCCCCCACCCCCAATACACCACCCCACTCCCCCCCATATCATATATATCTATTACTCTTCCTCTGACTCTCTTCTACAGTATAATCCACATCCCGTGACTATCTATTTATATTCAATTACAGTAGGTATACCACCTCCGCTTTAGTAATACAGTGCAGTGATCAAACCTCTACTCCATCCATGAAATGGTCTCCCTAACAAGACCTATGATCATCTGACATTCCACAGAATATTTACAACATTATTAATTATATTCCCCAAACTGTTTTTCATATCCCAGTGGCAATATTGTATTTGCCTATTTTTGCTGTCTAATCCCTTCCCCTTCTCCCTCATCCCCATTCCTCTCCCAATTAGCAACCCTGATTTTTCATCTATATCTATGAGACAGTTTCTGTTTACTTTGCTCATTCATAGTTTTTCAGATTCCACATATGAGTGAGATCATATGGTATTTGTCCTTCTCTGACTGGCTTATTTCACTCAACATTATAGTCTCTAGGTCCATCCATATCATTGCAAATGGCACGATTTCATTCTTCCTTATAGCGGAGTAATACTCCATTGTATAAATATACCACAGTTTCTTAATCCAGTCATCTACTGATGGGCATTTTGGTTGTTTCCAAGTCTTAGCTATTGTAAATTGTGCTGCTATGAACATAGGGGTGGATTCTTATTTGAATAGGATACGTTCCCAGGCTCAGTTTCGGCAGTTTCCTGGATTAGATCAGCACCACCAGGGTCCCGGTCCCGTCCATGGCTGTGTATTCAAGTAGACAGTCTGAGCCTCCACCATTGTCCCCTATCCACACAGCGGCAGCATCTCAGCCTCTGCTACGGTGGTGGCAGTCCCAGTGGCTCTTGGAAGCAGGTACAATGTGAAGGGACCTATGAAAGCAATAACTCCTGCAACATCTCCAAGCTCAAATGATACACCACACTGTGGTGTGTGGGATCTGTTCCTTCAGTGATTACCTGAAGGGGCAGGTGATAAATCCAGAATTATGCATGCCTCATGGTGCAAGCTTTGACCTATGCGAGAAGGAAGACAGGAAAGAAAGGTCGAGTAAATTCCCTTCCCTTTTACCTCTAAAACAGGCATTGTCAAACTACAATCTAAGAGCCAATCCAGCCTGCCTCCTATTTTTGTAAAGTTGTATTAGCAAATAGCCAAGCCCATTCATTTAGTTATTGTTTATGACAACTTCCATGCTACAACAGAGTTGAGTAATTGTGACAGATACATGTCCTGCAAAGTCTAACATATGTGGCCCTTTATAGAAAACGTTGGTAAGACCTTGTTCTGACTGAGGCAGGGCGTGTCTAGGAAACACTGTGAACCAAGTCATTAGTTGTGTTTCTTATGAAGCTACAGCCAGCTTGGTTATGTATCATTTTGTGTCTATATTCCCTCCTGCCCTTCCTCACTTTCCTGTTTGCCTCAGACCTGCTGCTCTGAGGTTGTGCCTATCCATAACACCTGAGTATATAAGCTTTGTCACAGATTCCATGTTCCAGAGAACCAGGGATAAAGGAAGCTACAGATCTAAGACCCAGATTTATGAATTGTATTCTCCAGGATGTATTGCTTTTCTCATCGTTTTCATTAATCTATCAAAAACAATCTAATCGTTTTCTTGTTTTTCCATGTGAATTTGAACTAGTTTTATAAAACCGTCATCCCTTTAGTAGGATCTCTGGTGAGGATGTATTGAAAATTCAGACCAGTGTTAATCATATTGTGTACCTTTAGGGGTGGCTTTGCAATCCAGGTTCCTCTTAATTATAGTATCATTTCACTTGTAGCACACAGCCGGAAGTCACTGGTGTTTTCCAAAGTCATATTTAGTGAGTATTATAGATGGCAGCCTTCATATATCATAACTCAATGTCATCTCTCCTCTTGAATTTTGAGGCCCCAATAACTAAGACTACCCACTCCTCTAAGTTTCTCTGTTCTTATTGGCTATATTTTTCTTATCAATAGTAAAGAGTTAATTTATAAGTCCTATTAAACCACGAACAAAGCACTCATTTTCAGCCTACAGAAAAGCATTGCCTACTGAAACTGATAAAAAATGGAGCACACATTACAGAAAGCTGGTATATAGCCAGAGAGCCTCCACAGGTGCATGTTGTTGCTTACATTGTCTTTCGCTACCCCCTGCTTACAAAGGAGCTTCCCTTGAGGAAGGAATCATAGAAAAGATAACACCAACTCTTGAAGTTGATCAATCTATTTAAAACCAAAGATGAAAGAGACAGATGCTGTTGTTACACCAGAGATTTAGCCTAGATCTTCTCTCATCCCCTCTCTGGATCTCTGGTTAAGATGCCCCACGCTAGATTTGGTCAGAGAATGAGGGACCATTTGCTGAGTCTACCTTGCAAAGTGCCAGTGTTTCTAGGACACCTCAATCAATTTCAGTTGAGAGATCTTCCTGGGACAACATTGTGGAAAAAGAATTGCCTTGGTTTCTTTGTCAAGCTCTCCACCAGCTTCTTGAGCCAAAACGAATTGTTTGGCATCCAACTATTAGAACAACTTCGCTATCAGTTCAACATTTTTAGCTGTAGATGACCAAAGAAATCATGATCAGACTTAGGAAATAAAAAATGAAATGGAATAGTAGCAATTACACAGAAATCAGGGACTGTGCTTCTTTGCTTTAAAGTGACTACATTCTTTCCAGCCTTCTCATCTTTTGCCTTTCATGCTTGAGGAAATTCATTTGCAAGTTTGGAAAGTGAAATGAAATCTAAACTTCACTAAAATGTTTTAATGCTTTGATTTAGCCAGAGAACTTTCTTTCTCAGTCAAATCCAGTTTAAATATCCATAGCAACTCTACCTTTGAAAATAGAAACTAATTCACAGATCACTGTCCTAGTTTGGACTTAGGTACCAGCCTTAAAGAGGCTATAAACATTCCAATAAATTAAAACATTCCTTTGGTGTTACTATGAATGCTTAATATCTGCTTTAGCGACAATAGCAAATTAGCAATTATTATTTAGAACATTAGGAAAATCTATAAATGTGTAATGCATTTGAAACCAAATATAGGCCCTTAAAATTTGGTTAATTTTGGTCTGTTTATGTGTTTAAAATCTAGTCACGGTTAAATAAGAACTGGTAAAAAAATACATAATATTGGCTTTACCCATGTTTACATACAGTTTAGAGAAATAACCCATACATATCAAACAAGAAAAATGAAGTGCCTATTTTAATTTTCCTTTAGTAGTAATTACTTCTAAAGTCCTTGGACTTTAGAATCATCCTTTAGAAGTCTACTTCAGAATCTAAATAACCAGATAATTACACATAGAATATTCTTATGCTTTCCAAATAATATAATTTTATCCATACATTTTAGTAATAAGTATCAATAAACTCAAGCTGCACAATAAAACAAAAACAAATAAACAAAACACCCTAATTACAATTCTCCTGAACTTCATTTTAAGCCTTCTTATTTACATGACTCTGAGCCTTTTCCAGTGCATCCAAATCTGTTGTAAGTTTTAGAAATATTACTGTCATTAAAATTAGTATTGAAGATAGCAGGGAAAATTTTTTCAGTCCAATTAAGAACTTATTAATTAATTATAAAATTTCCTAAAGCAACTGAATTTTAATAATTACATGCATTTATGCAATTAGTAACAACACTTTATAAAATACCTTAAAAGACTTATTATTTTATTTACGAAGCTGAGTGCTTGTATTTAGAGAGAAAAAAATATCTGTAATAGTGGGCCACAGCAATTTCTCATATGTTACAGTTCTTTATTCTAACTGTGAAAGACCTTTAAAGAGATCAGATGGGTGGTATCTCAGAGATCCGGTCCCACTGTCTTATATTGGGTCTTCAGAAAAGTCATGATGCATGTTTGCAACAGATGGCAATAGTTCATTTTTGGAAGCACTAGAGTCATTTGCATCTATGTTAGTGCTATGTCATTTGACAGCTGACAGTTCTAGCTTCATTCTAAAACAAAAGGTGAGCGATTTGGTTGAGTTTTTTAGATTTTACAACAAGTTGAAGATGGAAGACCAAACTGTGCATTTTTGCCATATTTTACTGTTTTACTTCCATAAAGGGAAGAACGTGCATCAAGCTTGTGAAAAGTTGCATAAAGTTTACGGTGACAATGCTCTACAAGAACATCAGTGCCAATGATGGTTCACGAAATTCTGTGCTGGTGATTTTGATCTCAACGACGCTCCTCTGTCAGGGAGGCCCACGCAAAGTTGATGACAACAAAATAAAGGCATTGATCAAGTCAAACCCACATTACATGACATGAGAGATTGCAGAAACATTGAACATCCATCATTTAAGCATTCATGATCACCTGAAGAAGCTGGAACATGTAAGCAAGCTCAATATTTGGGTTCCTCATGAACTCAAAGAAGTTCATTGGATGGCATGTATAAACATCTATAATGTGCTCATTAAACATGAGGAAAACAATCCTTTTTTTTTTTTTTTGAGGGCAGTGTCACTGGCCCTCACATGTAGGACCGAACCAGGGCCGCTGGCTTCCCAAGCCAGCGCTTAACCGCCACGCCACTCAGCCAGCCCTGAAAACGATCCTTTTTTGAAGTGACTGATAACTGGTGACGAGAGTGTGGTGGTCAAACGGTCTTGGTCCTGACATGATGACTCACTTTAAACAACATCAAAAGCAGACATTCATCAGAGGAAGGTTATGCTCTCAGTGTGGTGGGATTTTAAATGTGTCTTGTTCTTTGAGCTCCTACCAAGGAACCAAACAATCAATTCGAATGTGTACTGTCAGCAACTGGACGGTTTGAACAAATCCATCATCCAGAAACATCCAGAGCTTGTTCTTTGTAAAGGAGTTATGTTCTATCACAACAATGCGAGACCACACACAAGTTTGATCACCTGTCAAAAATTATTGGAACTTGGATGGGATGTGTTGCCACACCCATCATACTCGCCTGATCTTGTGTCGCTGGACTTCCACTTGTTTCACTCTCTTCAAAACTCCTTGCATGATATAACGTTGAATTCATATGAGGCTGTAAATCAGCACCTTGTTCAGTTTTTCACCAATAAAGATAGGTCCTTCTATGAATGAGGAATTATGAAGCTCATTGGAAGGTGGCAAAAGGTTATTGAACAAAACAGTCAATATAGCATTGATTGGTCTTTGTTCTTTATAGAAATAAATTACCCTTGGAAAACATAGACCAAATACATCATGACTTTTCCGAGGACCCAATATTACCCTAAGTGCGCTAAGATAAACTGTGTCCTACCAACATGGCAATGCTGGGGCCCAAATCCTTTACTCTTTAGACACTATCTCAGCAGACAGACTACTGAGGTAATTACTGCTAGGGCCACAGATTGTGCTTCCTGATTGGGAGGCGGGTAGCAATGGAGCCATGTTCACTCTTCAAGAAAACCATAATACTGTGCTTTAACTTGCAAAGAAACCCTACTACTTTGAAAACTGGACTAGACTATTCAAGTGTGGTGGCTTAGATGACTGTCCATCTCTGTAGCTTGCTGACCTCTGAGCAGTGAGGGTTGATTGTACATCTCTGTCCTTTCTGCTCTGAACTTTCTCACTGAACAACCCAAGAGGTATCCACTCTGTACCCTTGGCCCTGAGACCTGAAATTTGAGGGAATATTCCATTTGTTATTTAGCTCAGTGTTTCTCAAACTTTGTGTGAAGAGAAGCTATAGTGAAATATCTGAAAACATTTGAAGACAATAAAGACCCCAATAACAGGGAGAGATTTATGTTTTCCCTCTTCTTAATTGAAAGGCTTCTTTCCTCTGCTCAGCTACATTAAACATCCATCTGTCTCCAAAGCCTTAAAAGCTTTACCATGCGCAGGTGTATTGGATTAGGCAACATGGTAAGCTCTTAACATCCACAGACTTAACATCCGTGGTTTCACCAGTGGTGAGTAACTTTGAAGAGTTTGAGCTGGATGTAATGTAAGCTGGAAACTACTGACCTCATTCTCCATAGCTAACTAATATCTGTTATTCTCTACTTGTCAAAATGTACACATTAAAAATCATGAGGTGACACAAATTGTGTTTCCCTGTGAAAAAAATAACCTTCAAATGAGACAGAATGGCTACTGCTAGAGGCAGCAATGAAAGAGTCATGAGTCTTAGAATATAAAAAATTTCATGGGAAAATAATTTGTAATTGTGATATTCACAATGTGAATATCAATGTGAATATTTACAAAGGCTTGAGATGGTTCTCCCTTGAATTTAAAGAGTCTATTGTAAATCTAGGATTTTTACAGAATCATAATATTATACCAGAAGTAAACTATTTATGAGACTGGAAATTTAAGGAACCAAGCGTTATCAGTTCAGTTATCCAGTCAGCAAAAACAAGTCACATACATAAATGTTTTATGAGGAAACCACATAAAGATGGTATATCAATTTGGTCTCCATTCAGCCCTAGCTTGATCTTCACTCACCACAAGTTTTTGGAATCTTCTGTGTTAATACAGGTGAAGCGAATGGATTTTGGGTCTTTTCCATCAAAGAGGACTTGTGTACATTTTGACATATTTTTAGCTACATCTATAGACTGAAAACCATTTATAAATGAAAGAAAAATCCAGCATAAAATCCTGTTACAATGTGACTAGTTTATTTTCTTTGCTCCAGTGGTTACTGAGCACCTTATACTTTTTATGTACCACTAAAAGAGCAATAACTATCTTTAGATATAGAATGCATATGATTAAATCAATGGTAAGTCTCAGTCCTGAAAGGTTCTGCAGACAATTACAACAGGAGGCAAGAGTGGAGAAATTCTTTGGAGGCCTGAGAACATTTCATTCCTCCTTGGAGTGCAGCCATAGCTGGCCAATATAAACCTTTCTGTGAAGCGGCACCCATCTGGCCTTTATAGACAGGCACTAAATTCCCTGTAAGCAGTGTCATCCATCTGGCTTTTATGAATGTATGATGTACTGGGTTCAACTTAAATGATAACATCTGTCTCTATAGATAAACCAAGGCCAATCTATATAGATATATCTACAGATCTCTGTGAATTACATAATGGGGTGATAGGGCTGATAAACAGAATGGATATGGTTGACAAAAACAATTGGCACTGTAGCTTTATCTCTCCCACCACTACCACCATCTATAGTTACTTTAATATCTTCCTTTAGTCCTCCCTAATGCTTCAGAAAATACATATTATTTAATGGTTGTGTATGTGTTGTGTGTAAAGTAAATCTTTATGATTTTTTCACCTGTGCAATGATGGCTCAGCAGTTTCTAGTTTTTTTGTTTGTTTGTTTTTAATCTTGCAATGAGACGAGGTTAACTTTCCAAAGTCTATATTAATTTTCAGCAACCTTCCTGGAAGTATATAATGCTGAAGAACCTGCTTGGCATATGACAGTGAGGTTTCCTTTATCAACTTATATGCTATACACAGTGTCAACAATCTAAATCTTTTCAATTTTCATGCCTGAGCACTCAAACAATTTATCAAAGAACATGTTCATTTTAAGAGCAAGAAGCGATTAGGCATGTTAAGCATTCAAGACATTGAACAAAACAGAACATTTTAGAAATTATAATGTAAACACACAAGAATGACTTCTTCTCACTACAGGAGTTTAACTTCAGCACATCAGAGCTTTCATTGGATAAAATATGTAGTGTTTGTTTTAGTAACCAAACCAAAGGTTTTGTACTGACAGAACAACTGTGGTGTTATGTAAGATTAACCATTTGTTAGAGCACTGAGTCATCGTTTTTGTGTCACCCTTTTCAATCAGTGTCAAAATAGACTCTATTAGGTAGCCTAGAGCTTTCCCACACAGAAACACACTGACCTCAAGATACTAAAATGAAGCATTAGTAACAACAAGCAGAAAATGGCCAACATTTTCTGATGGACAACAGTCTAATGCACCCTGAGTCATCGCTCCAGACCTCGAACCAACGAAAGCTGCTCTGGATGTACAGACTTTAATGATATGTTGCCCCACCTGGTTTTCTTCTCCAGAGTGGAAAGAAAACTGAGACATTTGTTGTTGATAAAACTCTGCTCTTGACTTAAGACAACATATACAATTGCTTCTCAATACTTTCTAGAATCACTTATTTATCTCCTCCCAGCTATTTTTTTTCTAAAATGAGAGCCCCTAGCTCTCTCAGAAGGATTTCTTGTAACCAAAATGAGGAGGCAGAAGGATTTACTTCCTAAAGTTATTCTTTTGATTACCACTCAATTAGGGGTCGGGTCAACTATATCTAATGTATAGAGAACAATACAAGGTGAAAGGGCGCTATCCTTCCTCCTATATAGTTATTGTCTGAAAAAGTCATTGTCATTGATATCATATTCATTTAGGGAAAGCATTGTTCTGCCCCAACACTGTGGTGTCCTTTAAAACTATTGGTGAAAGAAAAACAAAAAACAAACAAAAAAAACACTGGTGAAATGGGCAGAGAATCATTCTCCAAATACATTAAAAATTTCTAAACCACTCCAATAGTCTAATCATTCACTCCCAGGAGACAATAATACATGTCATATAAATTAAACATGCAAAGAAGCACAAACTCACACATGCATACACACATAAGCCATAGCTAATTATATTTAAAATAAAAAATTATCATTCTGTACAAGTGAGAATATTTTCCAAGTTCAGACTAAATTAAAAAGGAAGATAATATAGTCTATTGTTTTCAGAGGCAAAAAAAAAAAAAAGAGGGGGGATGGGGGTTTCTCTTCTCAATTATCCCACAAATTTCTCTGTGATTTTTAGAAAATGAAATAAAATTTCGGTAGTCTAACTCCCTGTAAATCACAGTATTTCTGGTAAGCATGATGCCATTTTTAAGACTTTAAAAAATGCCCTGAAGAGGAAATGGGTTTTAGTCACAAAGTACACAGTCAAATTAGCTGTTGAAAAAGCTTTGATTTTGGATTTAGGACCTGAGATTTAGAACATTAATTATTCAGCTGATGAGCTGTCTGACTTTAGCCAAATCAGTTTACCCCTCAACTTTTTATATAATGGGAAGAATAGTTATAATACATGATGGTCATGAAGATTAAATGCAGGAATGCATATGAATACACTAAGCATAATGGTGGGCACATAGTAGATACTTGGTAAATGCTCCCTTCCCCCAAGAACTTGGGGTTTTATAGCTTTTGGGTTGCAAAGGCTTTAATGTCTCTAAAAGCAATGAATAGAAGTGAGTCTGAACCCTGAAATTTTTAATTGAAGTTGATTTAAAATATCAAAATGAGAAGTGAAATTGTCCTTGATTTACTGTTATAAAAACAATAATTTAATTACTATACAGAAGGGAAAAAACAAGCATTCATTTCAGATCTGGAGGATTTCAGCAAAGGTTCTTAGCATTTTACATGTAATAACCCAAGAGAATAAGGATGATCCTTTCAACTCAGTCGTGTGGCTCAAAGCAAACCTTAACTTACAACAATGGAAGGCAGGTAGGCAATTCTCCCCAAAGAAAGAACCACCTATATACTTTGACTTTTTGATGTTAAATTCTGATAGGAATTCTAGGCTGATCCCAAACAAAAGATCAACTTATTCCCCAAGTGACATTTCACCAAATCAAGGTTATTTTTATGTTAAGAAGGCCATCAATAAATGATCACTTAGTATACCTAACACTTTGGATGAGTTGACCAAAATAAGCTGATGAGTTCATTTGGCTGGACAAGTCCCACAATCCTTTACAGTTTGAAAAGGGAAAGGATGATGTTGCTGGTCAGTCTCCGGGAGTGGACTCTGAGAGGACTTAGATTTGCATGTGCCAAGTTTTCTGGGGAGTACTCTGAGCATTACCCTGTGTGGGATAGTAAAAGAAATAGACTGGGCAGAGAGAGATGGTGGGCACCACAAAGACCGCAGCGAATCTATGGGGTGCTCTGGGGCTGTGAATGTTGACGGCAGAGTTTCAGAAATCGGACAAAGGAGTCAACATTTATGTCCTTCTCATCAACTACTTGATTCAGGCTCCCCTGGGAAGGAATAACTCACTTCTTAAGAAGTTGGGAACTCAGCTTTCACCCTCCTGGAACCTGGGGAAATGAGAAATTCAGTCCCAGGAAGGACAGATGGGGTCAAGAGGCTGTTTCTGAGACTTTTACTTGGCATTCCTCATTATGGTGGCTCTTACCCCACAGGGTTAGGCATCAATGTGGGCTTTCTCCCACTGCATACAATTATACTTTCAGAGGTAGGGAAAATAATCAGTGGGTGAATCTTTAGACCCCTTGGGCCAAACCTGGCCTAGAACTTTACTGTCTATTTCCCATAGGCTCTGTATCCAACATTGTTCAAAATATTTGGGAATTCCCTATCCTCAGTGTATAGTTTTTAAGTAAAATTCCATAGATTTCTTTGCAGAAGTGCTGGGACAATTATTTCCTTATACACTTGTCATGACCTTGCTATGTTCTTCATTCTGTGTATCTAGTCTCTCCAGTAGTGAGTGGGTTTTGTATTGATAAACTGTCTCAGATCCAGAAAAATTGTAAAGAATTTTGATACTTTATTGGGGAAGTTGCCTAGCCCACTGATGATCTACTCTTGATTTTAATGGTGTAGACTGAAGAATAGCTTTCCTGGCTTCCCATGTATCTTGCCCTAGAGATGCCATATTCTATTAACCATCTCCAGGGTTCTCTGCATCTCAGGTCTCCCAGCTACCACTCCAGCCTTGCTACTCATTAAAGTAAGTGTACCCAACTGACTTTTGACATCTAATAATTAGCCTATATTGGTTCAGGATCCTGTCATTCCCCTTGCTGTCAGGGAGCCCAGTTCTGTTAACTCCTACCATCACCTCTGGCCTATGGAGCATTGCACCACAGAGTTTTTCTATGATGTGGGTGCTTCTTGCCAAAGCATTCCTTACTGCTTTGACAAATTCCTTACTGCTGGGAATTTTCTTAGAACGTAGTCATCAGGTAGGTTTTCCAGACTTACGTAGTGTATCTACTTTCTTGAGCCTTTTGATCCCTTGATTGCTGTCTGCCCTACGCTGTTGGCATTCTACTTCATTTAATGTGGGCCATGATTTTCCGCAATCTCTTAGGAGTGATTTCCAACTATATTATAGCATCAACTCTCTGGACCCTTTATCCTGGGGAGGTTCTCCTATATTGATGAATTCTCCCTCAGCAGTTTTTATTTTTCTCTCTCTTTAATACAACATAACACAACTAAACTTTAGAAAATTCAGGAACAACCAAGAAACAGAGGATCATGTGCTTTGAGAAAATTCCTCCAAGGTAGATGACTTTATACAAAATAGATTAGAATTCCTAAGGTAAAGCAATATTGTGACAAAAACATTCTGCGTTCAAACAGTAAAATCATTTGTAAATCTAATACTATATCAAGAAAATGGACAAGATGGAGAAAAATATATTGGTTTCTATTTTATTTTTCTATTATTTCCCTATCTTCAGATATATTTTTTCTTTTTTTCATTCAATAAGACAAGAGAAAGAATTTGGTGCTACTACAGTTTGCAGAGGGACTAGCTAATATGTCTAAGCACTTGGCTGACGCCAGTCTGTGGATGTCTCTTAGGGCACAGTTTCTAACAGAATCTACTTCAAGAGAATATAAAAAGGAAATGTGCAAAAGGTGACTCTCTGAGGTGAAAAATAAGCATCTTCCTGAATTTCCCAGGCATAAAAAAGAATGGGTAATATTCCTAAAGGCCAATCTACCTTAACACTGCCTGAGATAGCTGTTCACAATTGCAATTATTCTAAAATGCCATCCTGAGTATTACAGCATTTTTTTTTTTTTTACTTTTAATGCCAGCTGCCCCTAGTGCCCCAAAGCCCAGACTGCCAGCACTGGCAATCTCTCCCATATGCTGGAGTTAGAAAGTGAATATGGTGGCCAGCGGGGGCTGGGAGGGGTGGAGGAGGGTCAGTTTCCTAAAGGCCAACAATATCAAGCATGAGCCTTCTGAACTTGCTGAGTAAACCACATAGTTTCTCTGTGGAGCAAAACAAGTACACTTAAGCAGCCTAAACCACTAGAACTGAATTATCCTCTTGACTACATATTTATCAATATATATCCAAAGTAAATTAGATTTAATTTGTCTCTTAGATTATAGAGAGGTCCTTTCTTTTCTTTCAAACCTTGAGATAGGTAAACACAACTGGAGCTGGGGGCATTTTGCATATTTATCAGAGAAATTTTGAAATATTTGATAAAAACAATTTTATCTGCTCTCTGTATATATGTGTGTATATATATATATATATATATATATATATATATAAAATTTTGCTTGGTATTTTGAGAAATTCAGTCTATATGCTTTTGAATCATTTACACTTAGATTATTAAAAAATGTTTTGTAAAATTTGTCATTCAAAACCTTTAGAGGTATTTCTTTTCTCTTTAAGCCCTTTATTAAACACACACACACACACACACACACACACACACACACACACACACACACACAGGAAACTGTGATTTGCCAAGTATAAACAAGCAGAGACATCAAATGTCTCATCCCAAATTGGAAACCTGACTGTGAATCTAGAGTAAAATTCCGTCCTTGTTCATGTTACAGATGTGCCACTCTAAGGGTGTACCACTCCTGCCTGATCCCTCCAATGGCTTCTATACACAATTGCTCCTTTTTATCCTTTCCAGCTCCCAAAACTCTTCCATAAATAGCTCCAATGTGGCTCTTTGGGTTGCCATACTCCTCTTCCGCAAAAATAGCTCTTCTTTCATCGATCATGTTGGAGAAAGGGAGTATGCACACTTTGGGAGCCTCTGTCTGTGGGAATGCCAACTGTTTGTGGATGGCACCTCCTGCCATTGCACCTTTTATTCCTCATTCTTATTTGTCACAGCTTCTATTTATATTTCCTGCCCTCCCTTTGTTTTCTCTTATTCCCTTAGATTTTCTGACCTTTTCTGCCTTCTTCTAACATGCTGCAGTTTTAAAACTTAGGTCTTAGAAAAGTTACTCAGAGTATGTGGTTTGGGACCCTACATCTACAAAATGATTGAAGACGAGTTTCACCAAATGGACTGAAGTAGCACGTCACCTCAGCTCTTACTGGTAAAGCAAAGCACAGAGGCCTCTAGATATAGCCCCAAAGGCAGATCAACAGTTGTCCTATCCCTTCCTGAAGAAGAAACCACTCCTGCAGTGGTCCTTTCACCATGTCAAAAAGGCAGTCCACCCAATTCTGTGAACACCTAATTCTACAGAATGCAGCCCAACTTTTATCTTTGATTTCTCTGTCTGAGATTGACTATGAATCTTTTGAAAGTTTTACCGAGAACATATCGTAGGCATCTCAGTTCAAACCACCATCAACACTTACCTAGATAACCCCAGAAACCCCTTAACGGTGGGCCCAGGGCCACTCCTTGCTCGCTGCATTCCTCATTTTATACAGTATTTAGGGCATGTTTTTCTGAATGTGAGTTTCACGTCATTGCTCACTTCTCCTTCGGAAAACTTATCAAGACTTTCAGTAGTTCTTGGAATAAAGATTAAAGTCCAGCCCCATCTTGCATCACTCTCTCCTTACTCTACACCCTACAGCTGCCCTTCTTTTTATTCCTCAGCTCTCCATGTTCCCTCTTACTGTAGGGTCTCTCTGCACTTGTGACACCCCCGCTGAGTGTCACAGTGCACCCCCCCATCTCCCACCCTCGCTGCCGAGGCTCTCCTCCACTTCTTACACAGTAACTCTTACTCATCCTTCAGCTCTCAACTCGGACATTCTTTCCTAAGAGAAACTTCAGTTCCTGTGTTAAATGGTCTTATCGTACAATATTCTATTACTGCAGAGTTCTTACCTCAGTTTTAGTTATACTTTCTTGTGATTTATATTGCCATTGCATCACCAGCATAGGGCCTGACACATAAGATTCACTCAATAGTTATTAATTGAATGAATAAGTATATATATGGAGAGCCATTTATTACAACATGCCTCAAATATCTTATTTTGCCACCTGCTGTTATCCACATACTGAACTAGATATGCGACTATGGTTTCCGTAGACTTTGCAGTTAAACTTACAGCTTGATGATGGTCTTTAAATAATAGACCTAATTTTTTCCCCCTTCTTTACTTGTGGCATTGTTAAAATGTTCAGAAATTAAAACCTGTTGCCCTGTTTAAGGGCATGTGAAGAGGATGAAATGACAAGATACAGACTGGGAAAATTTATTACAAGCTACATATCAGACAAAAGATATATCTAGAATATAGAAAGAAGTCTCAAAACTCAACACTAAAAAAAAAAATAAAAATAAAAAATAAAACAAACTCCATTTAGAAAAGAGGCCAAAAAAAGGCATGAATGACATTTCACTGAAAAGAGTTTACAGATCCCAAATAAGTACAAGAAAAGATGTTACTATCATTAGCCACTAATTAAATGCAAATTAATGCCACAATGAGATATCACTACACACCTATGAGAATGGCTAACATGAAAAATAGTTGACAAAAGCAAAGGCTGGCAAGAGTGTGGAAAAACTAGAGAAATGAGACCACTTATACGTGGCCAGTGGAATGTAAGATAGTACAGCCACAGTTTGACAGTTACTTTAAAAACAATGTGCATCTACTGTACAGCCCAGTAACTGTACTACTGGGCATTTATTCCAGAGAAAAGTAAGTTATGTTCACAACAACAACAACAAAACTCTCTACAAATGTTCATAGCAGCCATATTTGTCACAGCCCCAATGTCCTTCAGTAAATGAATAATTAAACAACTTGTCATCTAGACATACTATGGAGTACTACTCAGAAATGAAAAGGAACACATTTTTGATTCACAACAATTCATTGGCTTGTCATAAAAGTCATGATGTGTTTTTTCTGTTTTTCATTGCAAAATTGTGTCATGATTTTTCCGACAACCCACTGGATGAATCTCCAGGGAATTATGCCAAGTGGGTACAAAATAAGAAAATGCAGTCCCAAAGTTCTCATGTTGTATCATTCCATTTATGTCACATTCTTGGAATGACAAAATTTTAGAAATGGAGGGTTGATTAGTGGTTGACAGAAGTTAGGAATGGGGCCTGAGGACAAAGGAAGAACATGACTATGGCTATAAAAGGCCACCAAGAGTCAAACACCTTGGCTGTGGTGGTGGATTACACAAGCCTACACAGGTGATGAGATTGTATAGAACTTAATACACACACACACACACACACATACACACACACACACACACACACACACACACACGAGGTTGGTGGATTATATCAATATCAATATCAACATCCTGATTGTGATATTATTCCATAGTTTTACTACGTGTCACCAGTGGGATAAACTGCGCAAAGTATACAAGGGATCTCTCTGTATTATTTCACAAAACTGCATGTGAGTCTACATTATCTCAATAAAAATTTCAATCAAAGGTTATATCCAGAAATTTTTATCATTTTATTTTTTTCATCAATAGATGAAAAAAACTCCATAAATAGCATCTTGGTAGGCACCTGAAATCCAGTGAATTCAAGGTAGGACACATCCCTAGATGTTATGGAACATATATTTCTTATGCAAGAATAGAGAGGCAACCAGCTTTCAGAAGCTGATTCCATGCCTAGTAGTTTAGACTTAAAGATACGAGGGGGTACTGCTGCCTTCACACTCTCTGTAGCAGGTTTTATAGCCTGTGACTTCAAATGTAGGGAAAAGGAGTCCTAGGGATTATGGTGGGGACTTCCAATGCCAAAGAAAATAGTAACTGAAAGAACAAACCAATCAGAGGTGAGAAGACTGAGAGTGGGTTGGGTCTCCATGGACCTGTTCAAGAGAGGAAATGGGGGGGAGAGAGTGGAGAAGGTATTGATTTATACATGAGACTGGATTGTAAGGTAGATGTAAATTCCACTTGCCTATGTGTCTATTTCAAGGCAAAGTCTCACCGACTGCTGATGTGTGTGTATCTGTGTATCTGTGTGTGTGCGTGTGGAAGTGAGTAATCTGCATCTGTTTTGGCCTTGCTAACTCTCTTAACATTTTCATAAAATGGTTGCAGCAGTTGACGTTGCGGTTCAGAGGTTTTTTTTCCCTCAATTAAAAGCTGGATATGGGGCTTAATTATACTACGGGGAATTTTAATAAGGTGTCACCAAAATTATCATGCAATCTCATTAGGTTTACCACAAAACTTGAAATATCTGTGATAACACTTCTCATGGGCTAGATTCTAGAATAATGTTCAAGGAAATTCTGAGATTTTACCAGATATTATATCAGGAATGAAATAAATAGCCACACTTAATTACTGGAAATGATTGATATTTTTACTTCCAGATGTAATTACATGAAGTGAAATTTGATGGTATGTTCTTAACATTAGCAAAAATGAATAATAATAATATTAATAATAATGCATGCCACACAGAGCTGAAAGCAGGACTGAGACCATCCAAAATGATGCAGAGAAAACATGCTAATTAGCAACTCTAATGATGTCTCACTGAAGGTCTTTTTCAAAGCTGCACCTTTTTTTTTTTTTTTTAAATTTCCTCACAGAGTATCTGTAGCCCTGTGGGTACAGACTGTCAAAATGAGGTTCAGGAAGTTTGCAATGGGCACACAATGATTATGATGTAACATCCCAAATATTAAATAATAATAATAGTAATAAAATACTAATGCAGTAGGGTGATCCACACAAAGCCAGCACAAGATTTGATTTCTCAAGAGCTACGTAAGAGCCAGCTGGGAAAAATGCCCAGCCCTTGAGAAAAAGACAATAATGAAAAGAGTGTGGTGTTATTACACTGAGAGAGGCTTTGCAAGTTGCACCATATATTCATGGCCGAAGAATCAGGTCACTTCAGGAAGGGCTGTGATGAACCTGAGAAAACGTAGGTAGGAAATGGATTTAATAACTGTTGACTGTAATCCTGGTGGATGCTTCAAGCTCTCTCTGTAATGAACCTCGCACATATCCAGTTGTACATCCTGTCCCAAGAAGCCAACAGTCCGTTGCTTAACCTACAGCACATGTTGCATGAAAACGTGCTTTTGTTTTCACCATGGAATCCCTGCCAATTGCCTTTAATTGACCTGAATGATAGGGCCGACCCTACAAGAAGAATCTAAGCAGTCAGAAGGCCCATGTTTCTCTTCAAAGATTATTCTCAATTCACAGATAGAAACAGGATCCACCTAAATGTATTAAGCATCTAGTTATCCAGTTAGATCAGGAGCTTTGTTACGTTAGACATTTTTATGGCTCTGATCACATTTCCCCGACTTGAAACTGACAATTTTAGGATTTTTTTTTTCTTTTTTCCTTCTCTGTCTTTCACACCCATAACTTCATGTGGGTGTTTGCTTCATTTTTCTTATATGAACCTAACCTGATGTAGATTTATCCACAGACAGGCTAGGGCATAATAACGTTTCTGATTCTGTTTTTGTGGGGTATTGTCACTCAGTGACAACCCTCAGGTCTTCTGCATTATTTGTGCTTTTTCTTTCTTGCAGATAATGCACATGCAAACCCATGCACAGATATGGGCTCACAGACCTGAGCATGCAGACATGAATACAGACATGTTCTTTTTGCTCTTTGATTTGGCACTAATTTAAACATTCACTTTTATAGTTTTGGTCTTGGGGCTTGTAATATAATAAAGTACCTCTGTAGAACATTGCTGGGATCATGATTTCATCATTTTACCCATAGCCAAGTAAATTGTGTTTTATTTTCCCAGGTCCAGCAGTAACCTTCAGTTTTTACACCTGTGATTCTGTCTCTGTGTATCTCCGAAAATTCCAGGTTCTTATGCATTAGGGAGCACTCAAGGTTTTTTCCCAAAATAAGCTATTACTTTTTTTTATTTATTAGCATTAAAAAATCTTGGATTGTTGTCTTTGATAGTGCTTACATATTCATAAGATGCAAATAACCAATATCATATTCTTTTTTAGAGCAGGTATTCATGGGACACGGCTTTAGGAAAGAATGCAGAAAAAGGCAGGCTGGAAAGAAAGATAAACAGTGATATTTTTGCCAACTATCAGCCCCATGCTTCATGACAGTTGAGATACATTTATATTTGGCTTTTAATTTTTCCATCAATTTGGACTGCATTTTTATGAAAATGAGATAATATGTATTAAAATTCCTAGCCGAATTCCTGGGATAAGGCAGAGGCCCAATAAACATAAGTTTTTACTACTTATTAAGCATCTTCTTGTCATAAACAGAATTTACCCACTTGGTAAAGAAAAGTTACAACTTAGCTGAGTCAATTAGAATAAAACACTCCAAGCTGAGAACATACACTTAACATTACCGTAAAAATTCTAAACCTCACCTTCATCCAAGAATATCAAAATCATTGAATTTAATTCTGAAAAACCTAAGAATTGCTGTTTTCCATCTCTAACTCTCTCTAAGCTATCATTCCAAAAGAAGCTAGGAAAATTTCCAAGTCATTTCATTTTTATTTGTTCCATGTTATCTTCCAGTTGAGAGTAATCATTGTTAAACCAATGCCATATATGAGAATCTCTTAATAAATGTGTACATATTCATAATGAATGTTAGCAAAGGAAAGTAGTAGTTATGCTTTTCTGAAAGTAAAATTCCATTATGGAGAGTACATGTATAATGTTTGGTGCTTGTATCTACCATTCATTGGCTACTGACAGATGTGATGACAACCCTGTGTCTCTGAGGTCGCCATTGATAGAGTGCCAATAATCACCCATCTTTAAGGGATTCTGTGTGTCGGCTGTTCTGGAGGCTGTTATGCAACAATGAGTTGCAAATAAAATAAAAATGGAACCCAAGACTCTCACTCGTAGTCCACACCAATTCGTATGCTCTAATAGTTTAGCAGTTAAAGCATTATAGTAAGGTTATTTAGTAAGGCCATTGGGAGGTGTAGGATATTTTACTTGTTAGATTTATGTATTTCTTACATTCTTATTTCTTATATTCCCTAAACTACATTAGAAACTTCCTTTTTGTTAAATCAAACCTCCGCTCTATTTGGTTCTAGTGTGTTTTAAGGTCATTCTTTATAGGTCTGTCTATAGATATAGTTATATGTATAAATTCAGTAACCGTTACACAAAATATTAAAGATATGTAAAGTATATAAAGAACTACATTACCAACTCACCATTTTTTTATCTTCCAAAATGTCTGAGCGAGTCGTTTTTCATCTTCTATTTATTCATTCCATTTTCAGCCAAGACAATCTTAAGTGACCCATCATCTAGAGATGATAAGGAAAAATTAACCATCCTAAACACTTTGGAAATGAAAATAAAAGTGACATTTCCTAAAACTTAACAAAGGTACAAACTAAATCTATAGGAAGTATTTAATGCATTTCCTCTGTGACTTTTTTGCATGGCACTAATTTTATACAAATACTATATGACATCAGGTAAAAAAATAATTGTTTAAATTAAGTAAAGTGAGATCTCAATGTCACATATTATTAGTTTGAACAAATTATTTCTGTAGCTAAGAAAAAATTCCCAGCTTTCAATCCAGACACCCAGCTTCCTTGTGTTACTAGAGGCCATGTAACTTCTAAGCATCCCCTGAAATATTTAGGTCACAGGGTCACTCTCTGCCTTGTTCACAGTGATTTAAAGTCATTAGCAGCTAATGATTATTTGTGCTGAACAAGAGTCCAATCATGCCACAAGCTGTCATGGTTGGTACTAATTACCACCCTGGGTAGCAGCAGCAAGTTCAGAAATTGAATAATCCTACCGAGCGTTCTCTCATTGGTAGGAAATTGCTTTTCTCATCCCTACCTGTCCTGGGAATGGCACACTGCTGGAAGAGTGGCCACCATGAAGTCTCAATACATCCCTAGTCATTTTTACAAGAGAGGGACACATCTAAAAGTACGTATATGAAGAAAAGAAGAGCGAGGTTGTTACTCCTAATATTCAGAAGTCTGATTCAGGGGAATAATATCCAAGAATAATTGAAGGCTTGGTTTAATCAAAAGCAGATTAAATGTGTCACTGGAAGCACAGCTCTGATATCCAGTTATTAATAGGCAGTGCCAGCGATAATAATAATATACCTTGATGTTTACAGCTGGGCCGTGCCCTGCAGGTGAATCATAAGTAAAGATGAAAGCCTCTGTATAAATTAGAAATGCTAACATTTCCATGAATAATAAATAATTGATTCCTAGGACTCTGTAGAGAAAACAATTTACTTGAAGAAGTTTATCTCTTATTTCAATTTATAACTCTCTTGACATTTTGTTCTGATAGTCAAAATCATGTCAAAGCAAATGAACTATTACAAGAAAAGTTGCATTAATTTTACCTGTTGATATAAGCAAAACATATTGCTTTTGATTTTTATGAATAGATAATTTTGTTTTTCATAAATACATAATGAACTCTTTTTTTCTCCCATGAATGGAAAAGGGCTTTGGAATACAGAAGATATAGTTACAAGGATGCCAATCTCTTTTTGTTTATATCCATTCAGCCAACACATTTGAAATATTCTGAAGCCAATTTTTCTTTCTACATGTAACAAAGTCTGTCACCAGGACATTGATGACAATGTTCACAACTGACCCACTCTTTATATTCTAACTATTCAACCTCTCAAGCCAGGCATCAATGAAAAGTTTGTGATGAACGTCAGATTTGAGGCATTTTTGTAGAGGCATGTTGCATTTATCAGTAGTAAGCAGCCTTTCTTGCCCTTGAAATTGCACAGGTCTAACTGAATAGGAAAAAAGAGAATGCAAATAGTTACATCATTTTCGATCTTTTCTTGGCTGCAACTTATGAAAGTGGAAGTGATACTTCAGTTGTATTCTCTCCAGGTAAGAAGTGCTGCTGAATCTATGACATTGAACTTCTCGGGTAGCAGGGAAGAAAGATGTATTATAGAAAGGCTTTCTAGAAGTCTTTCTATGTTTGGTTACTCTTCTCTTATTCCGCTCAACCAAACCAAGGGAAGTTTTTCATGGATCAAATTATCTCAGGATGAAATGTGATAGGCTGTCCAGACTAGGTCATTTTGGATATATTTCAACAAGTAACATTAAAAAGGAGGTATGATTTGAATTATAATTATCTTACATAATTGAAATTTGCTAATGGTGGATCTTAAGTATTCTCAGGAAAGGAAGGAAGGGAGAGAGGAAGGGAGGGAGGGAGGAAGAAAGAAGATGGAGAGTATGACCTGGTAGTCAAATGATATACTTACAATAGTCTTATTTTGTTTGTATTTAAATATTCTTACTGTTTTTTTGTGATAACTAACTTGGAATTTCTCTGAATTCAATACAATACAAATACTAAAAGCAGCCAAACCATTTTCTCTATGGAAGTTCAATGAGGTGGACAGGTTTAGTTTTTTCAGCATATATATAGAGAGAAGACTTCCTTTAACATAATGACTTCTGAATGGCACTGCCCACAGGCAGAAATCTAATCTTTGTAAATTTAGATTAATGGATCTATTTTATAGCCATTCATCAATTTAAAAAAAAGTGCCAAGTACTGCTCTTAATTCTGGGAAGATGCAAATGTAAAGACATAAAATGCGCTAAGGAGCTTAGTTTAGAGGAGAAGATGGTCAAACAGACCAGTAATTACCAGTCAGTGGGACTCTGGTTATGATGAAAAACCTAAGTATGATATTTGCTATAAGTGGAATTTATATTAAAGTGCCTGGCATAGGCATTTAATTTAAAATGAAGCACAGGGGAAAGCTTATTCTTCAATATTTTAAAGTGATATTTTTCTACTTACCTCTTCTATTTTCTTACATAACTACTAATGTACATGGTATTCCTAGTTGTCTGCTTTGCAAAGTATTTTTTGTTCAAACTTTATGTCTGCTAAATGCAACATAACACCTGTTTGCCCTGAACACACTGGGTACTTGGAGACTATGCAGTTAGCCATGCAAGGCATTGTTTAAAGCTCTTGGCCTCATGGGCCTGACAATTCCGAAGCCCTAAGAGGGACTCAATAAACAGAAATATCAATAAGACAATCCCATCACAAAACAACGCAGAGGACTCACATAGAAATATACACTGTACCTCTCAAATATGGGCAGCACCCAATTCACAGAACTGTTTGTGATCAAAAGGCAGCTCAGGGACCAGCCGACTGGCATGGTCGTTGGGCGCTGGCTTGGGAGGCCGGCAGCCCCAGTTCTGGTCCCACATATGAGGGCCAGTGAAACTGCCCTCAAAAGAAAAATAAAATATAAAAAATAAAAAATAAGAAAAATAAAGGAAAAAGAAAAAACTTAAAAAAAAAGACAGCTCAGTGTCACTTGTATAGCTCTTGCTATGTAAGTATTAAATAAATTAGTAAGTGAATGAATGAATGAATAAGTGGATGAATGAACCACATATGAGAATCATTGTGAAGTTGAAAGCACTGCCTATGCAAAACAAACTATTGCTATTTGGGATGATTTATTTTTAGGCCTTAATAATTTCTAGATACAGTAATACCTTGGTTCATGGGCATAATTTGTTCTGGAAACAAACTACTCTTCTTATAAAACATTGCTCATTTACCAAGTTAAAATGTATTAGGAATGTTTGCTCGTCTTGCAGAACACTCAAAAACCAAGTGACTCACAATACAAGGTTTTACTATCCTTTTTTTCATCTCTAACCCTCCTTTTTAAAAAAAAAAATTGTAGTTTAATTTCTTTCCTGCACAATACAAATACAGCATTCATTCTCTACATGGAGATGAGAAACAAATGTCTTTATCTAACGAAATGATACTCCATTATCTTCATCAGTCTATCAGCCAAGTCCATTAATCTAAAGCAAAGTGACTGTCCCCAGATGTTCGTTCCATTATAGTAAAATATGAAATAAAGGTACCAGGTTTTGGATAAAAAAAAGAACAAATTCTTTAGGCTTCAAATTCCAAGTCATATGTTAGAGAAGATTAAATTAGGGTGTGACAAAGTAATGGACTATACTTCATTCCTTGTGTATAAATCAGGATTTATCAGGTATATTGCACAAGTTAAGATAACTGACTATATAACCCCTGAACTAATTTGTCATCTGGTTTCTGGTTTTGTTTTTTTCCTAACAGCCATGGATTCAAGCATGAAGCCAAAGAGGATGATATTCATAACTTCTCTCTAGAAGCGCTGAGTCCAGACTAGAGTCAACCTAGAAGACAAGCCAGGTCAGAATTAAAATAATTACAGACTCTCCTTCTTGGGAATAGCATGCTATTTTGTAGCCACAACCAGTCAGCTAACAACGCCAGTTACCATTAGAGCTTATTTTATTATCTCTAGCTACCTTTTAATATTCAGATATAAATGGTTCTATTCTTGTTCTGATTTGGTGCCAGAGGCTTATTCTACAGAACATATTATCTAAATGTAAAATGATGGTGCTATCCTGGCAAGCACCTTATTAAATAAAGGGTGGATATTCTCACATATGCTTTGAAAGAGAACAATGCCTTTTTCCTCCCTTAGGAAGTTTGTCTATGGGTCCCAATTATCTGGAGAAGTATTACAATCTAGTGTTTTTCAGGAACGTTGCCATTTTACTCTGGTCTAAACTAGTCCCTTCAGATTTCTGGAATTTGAAAAAAGTACTCCCTCAGGAAATTATAAATTCTCCCACCTTCTCCTACCAAGGGAGATTGAATCCCTTGGTAATCCATCCACGTTACTAATTTCAGCAGCAAGTCACTCTGAACTGAGTATCACAACTAAAGAGCTTGAAACAATGGAATAAACAGTATGACCAAAGGCTAAAATGGACCATGGTTCACAGGATCCCACAAAAATCAGAAAACCACTTTGGGGCTCCAAGTGCCGAGTCACATTTCCCTCCAGTTAGGAATAAATAAAACACCTACAGTTTCCCAAGCATAGGATGACCATATGTGATTGGGTAACTGCGAGTTAGCATTGCCTCTGTGATGGTGAATCCTTGGCCCTCAGGGACCCTGGGCTTTTCTTCTTGTTTTGTTCCATTATTATTTCTTATTCATTTACCAGCATTGGTTAGTATCCTCTAGATACAGTATTTTATTAAGAGCTGTTTTAACACACCGAGGTCATCTGTCTTCTCTTTTAAACCCTGAGAGATTAGGGATATGACCATAAGTCTGAACTGCTTTGCTCCCAAAAGCAGGCTTGGCAAATTACCATGGTTTTGGACCAGAGTGAAAGGCTTCTGTGGCATATCTACCAAAGGAAACTTCCCTCTATGGGAAAAAAAAAAAAGGGGGGGTTGGGCATTAAAAAGCTTAAATTACTCATGGAAATCATAACAAATTAATGTATTTTATCGAAGCTTTCTGAATTATTAGCATGTAATTGTTCTCACACTGTTTCCCAGTTTTTAAATTTCTGTTTCTACTGGCTATTTTCCACTTTTTAAATGTGCAACTTTCCCTTTTTTTTTCCTTGACTGGTTTTCACAGCATGTTTTAATCAACCTTTTTAAAGAACCACGTTGTCAACCTTTTCTGTTATTGTTTTGCTGTTTCCTATTTTATTAATTTCTTCCCTTATCGATTGCTTCTTTCTTTTTTATTTCTATGGATTTATTCTAATGCTTATTTTCAAGCTGCTTGAGTTCAATATTTAGCTTCTTTGCCTTTGTTGTTGTTATTTGGTCTTTGATAAATATATATAACATCAGAAAAAATGGTTTATCTGCACCCACAAATTATGGTATGTGCTGTTTTCATATTATATATTTAATAATTTTCCATATGATTTGCTGCTTGGTCAAGAGTTTTGAAATGGTATGTTTATAGTTTCAAATACACAATATATTTATCTTTTTATTATAAATTTCAAATTTTATTCTTCCTGAAGCATATAATGTGTGTGGTGTTAATTCTCTGGAAATTATTGTAAAAACTTCTAGAAGCTCATGCCTCTCTCTGACCTATCCCTCATAACATGGTCACTTCCGTGATGACATTTGATGTTATCTAGAATTTTATTTTTAGATTGTTGTGGCTATACATTTTTTTGGTATTGCTTATGTTTATAACTAAACTTATTTTTTATATTTCATCACCTCCAGATTTACTTCTCTTGTTAATGTACACTCTGTAAGAGTTCTTTAAAAAGGTGTCCCTGTCAGTGTCTAAACCCTTACATGTCTGAGGATATGTTTATTTCATCTTAATATTTAAATAATAGTTTATTTGGCTATAAAAGTCTAATATTCAGGGAAATTTTTCAGTTACTTTCTTCCCTTTATTTATGCTTTTTTTCTTCTGATGCATGTTGACAATGTATTTTCCACATCTATTAACATTTCTCTTTTTTTCTCACGGGTACTTTAAATAACTACATGGTATTAATTTATTATTTGTCTATATCTATTCCAGTATTCAAAATATCTCTTGTGTTATATTGACAATTAAATATTTTATGCCCACACCCCCATTTGTTTATTGTACAAATCTTCTTCCTGAATCTTAATTCTTCCTTATCCTTCTCAGGATGTTTATTAAGATAATTTTATATAATTTTATTTTATGTATTCTGTTATTATATTTCCGCTATTATAGGTTGTTCTGTATGTTGCTTAAAAAAAATAATAATTCTTGCTCTCTACATAAAGCTCATTATGTTTTCTATGTATTTACCTTTACATACCTTGGGATAAGCAAAATATCTTGGCTCATATAGAAGGCAACATCTATTTAAACAAAGCACCTGAAAAAAAATTGACTCACTCTGTTTCATTGGTAAAGTTAACAATGCCCACAGCATGTGAATATCTGAAGCTAGCAGGCTACTCTTATGCCCATGTACTTCTCCCACCAATTGAGTACAGCTGCCAAGATTAGTTCAATTTGATTTCAAACTATTTATGTCAGTTGATATTGTTATTGAACTTAATTTAGTTAAATAATATGTAAATTGATGAAATACAAGTGAAAAAAAAAACTTGTTCTTATAAAAATAAGTTTGAGTGGAGGACCAATAGTTCTGACTTTGTTTCAAAACCAATTCAGCCAATAAAAGTAGTGTAGGCGATAATGTAAGCATAAGCAATGTGGCTATTTTTAATAGTGGGGGATTACTACAAAAATTTTAGAATGAGTCTCCTTCAGATTTCTTCTAAATGTCTTACAATTTTAACTTCAATTTAAAGAATCAAAAATTGAAATAATATGTATTCATAGGAGTGTGGTTTATGCGAGAAAGATTACGGAACTCTAATCTGGAGACCTATGCTCAAAGGAAGGGCTTTAGTTTTATTTTAATAGATTGGTTAATAAACGTACCTTTGTATATTTCTAATTACTAGTACACCTGAGGTACACCAGTAAATTTTTATAACTCTCTTTAATCAACTTTCTCTTTTCTGTAAAAACTTTTTTATTGTTGCTCCATAAGTGGATACCAAAATAGGGTTATAGAACTACTTACACATATCTAAGGCAGCAATTCTACACACTAGAAAACTAGGATTCATTGTTGGAATTAGTACTTCCTGAAGCTTGGAAAGGGGATTAGGGGTGGGGGGAGGGCGGGCAAATGTGGTGAAGGGAGTCAGTTGTATGGAGAGAAATAGTAATGTACACTGATGTCAAATTGTAATGATGTATAATACACCTGAAACTTACATAAAAATCACTTTTAAAATGAACGGCTTAACTGTTGTAGCCTTTCTTGTGGTTTCCGTTGCCCATGACATAGGTAGGCTGGTGTGGGGGAAAGGAAATGCTGCTGCGCAGCCCCGCCTGGTACAGCCTACACTGCTGCTCTTCACCCAGCCAGGCACAAGGGCCTCCATGGCCGTGATGTCTCCCTATGTGCCGCTGGCACAGCAGACACCCTGTCCCACAGTTAGAACAAGCAGGACAAGGACTCGCTCAGGGCAACATGAGGAACTGGATCGGGCACAACCCAGAGAGCTTTTTCTCTGCCAGTCCCTTTGAGAGCACTGATGGTTTCCCCCACCTGGGCTGCAGCAGCCACCTCCACACCAGGACCCAGCTCTCCTAGGCCTCCCACAGGCTTCTCCAAGTTTCTGTTTTAGTGTCTGAGGAGAGCTCTGAAATCTGTAAGCCTCCCTATATCTTCTCTGGCATTTCAGGGTTTATCTCTGGGAAGTATTCAAGAACCTGTGTTAGTTCACCTTCCTGCCTAACCATACTAGTTTAGTAAAAAAAAAAATAAATAATAATAATAATAATAATAATAAAATATTTTTTTTAAATCTAGTTAATTAAAAAGAAAAAGACACCCCCTAACTATGAAGTTTTTGACATCCATAGCTATAATAGAAGTTTTCCAAGGATTAGAAAAGTTCAGCACCACATTTGTTCAGCCTGCAGTACATAATTCATCAGATTTACAAGAAAGGATTTTTTGGCTTTTCGTGACCCCTCCCATCCACCCTCCTCCTTACCCAGCCCAGGCCACTCGGCTCACTCAATCCTCAATGTCTACACTCCTCCGTAGGCAACAACTGTGCTACCATAGAGAGCTGGCAGCATTTCAGTGTGACTCCTTTCCAATTTTGAACTTTTAAAATGAGTGCCACTACCAGCAGGCCAAAGGCTGTGTGGCCCAGGGAAAGATACTTTTACAGGTAATTTTAGCATAGAACCAGGTCTTTATGCTACTGAACTACAAAGACAAATGTTGTAAGATGCAGAAATATCATTAATTCCTCTCCCTGCGGACAAAGCACTTGCACCTAATGAGCTGTTACTGCCCTGATACCTCCGCTGTGCAGACTCTTCCACCTTTATCAGCACCTTTTTCCAGGGAGCTCAGGTGTGCCAACAAATCAATTCTTTAAATGCTAAATTCACTTTTCATCATGTGATATAAATTATGAACATTGTCTTCTACATTTATATGGTATATGAAATCCTTCATAATCACCCAAACTAATATACTGGAGCCAGGGCCTTTCCAAGTAATCATACTATTAGTATTAGTCAATTGGGAAGAATTGCTCAAAGGTAAAAGGGGAATTAATTTATTGTTTTATATACAGTGTGTGAAAGTGCCGGTAAGTCAGGTTGTCTTGTCTCATTTCAAATAAATCTTCAAGTTAAAATAAAATTTAATAGAGATTCTAATTTGGAATTTCTCCTATAGAATCTATGGGGTCTTCACTTCTATGGAAGCCAAATATTTCACAAATAGTAGGATTTTTAACAAACACTTATTGAGAAGAATTGAATGTATTAACCTAATAGATGAATTACTAGAAATGGGAAATGTGGTGACTCTTAGCAATGTCCCTTTTTTACTATTTTTTAATTCATATACATTAAAACAGTAGTCTTAGCCACCACAGAATATTGTTGGTCATTATTTGATGACTTGATGGGCAGCCTCTTATTTTATTCCCAAACTGGATAGAAAAGAAATATAGGACTAAGGACTTCTGTGAACCACTGGGTGATATGACCCAGTGTGCAGGGAGAGGTGGTCCAGTCCCAAACATGCCCAAATACAATATTAAAACCTTTCATTTGCTCCCTGTCCCTATCTGAATTACATCCAAATTCACAATCTTTTCTCATTCATTTGAAAAATATTTATCTATCTACCATGGGGCAGACACTCTCTGATATACTGATAATTAAGACATGAATGTCACATAGTTAAATGTGAATGTTCAGGATTAGTCAGTGGTGGGGAATGTTTATTAGAGAGGCACCCCACAGTCCTGGTACAAAGCCAGTCTCACTGCCAACTATAGGGAAACTCAAATCCTAATAGACTACCTGGGTCCCCAAGGTCCCAGATAGGGTAAGAGTGGGGGGGGGCATCCATTCTTCACCGAGCCCATTTTAATAGGTTGATTCTGCACTTAACAACTCTAAAGGTAGATGACTGCAAAATTATTCTTCTTCCCACTTCCTATCAAGTTGGCCTACAAAACTCCACTGTCTCAGCCATAAATGATGAATGACTTAATTCTAAAAATTTAATCTATGGTTTTTCCAAAGGGTCTCCTAAGTTTGTTTTTCAGACTCATGCTTTCCTGATAGTAATTGCCCTGTAACCAAAAATAACTGAAAATCCAGGATATCATGACATACCCAGGACCTCTTGACAGTGATCCACTGTGTCTAAACACACTGACTAAAAACAGCAATCCAGAAAGCTCTCCTGCCTTCCACTGTTAGACTCCAAAAAGTTCTTATCTGTTTGTCATTATTTCTAGAGAAGATAATTATATCTGTTTCATTCCACCTGCAACAATAACACCCATATATACCCTGAAGTTAAGGAATATTGTCTCAGGTGCCTTTCAAATCACACAATTGTCCCCTACCCCATGCCCGCCGTGCCATGCCCACTAGTGAAAAGAGAACCATCAAGGAAGGAAAATAAGCACCTAAGACCTTTAGTTTGGCTTCCAGTTTTGCTCTTTTGCAAAAGGCAATTAGAGTGAAAAGAGAACCATGGGTCATGAAATAGGCACTTGAGGAAGTCAGGCAACTGATCTTCTGTTTAAGTAGGATATGACCTTGAGCCAAGTACTTAATCCCCCTTGGCCTCAGTTTCCTCCTATGTAAAATTAAGGGTTAGAGGGAAAAACGATCACTAAGTTCCCTTCCAGTTCTTCAATTCTAGGATTTTAAGTAAGACACCGGTTATCTCTCTTACAAGATTCCCCAGCTATTAACACACTCATTTACTAAATGACATTTTAATTTCTGCCCCAAGTGTCAGAGATTTTTACACGTTCAACAAATGGTACAATTCACCAGCTAAATGCTTTAGGTTTGATCGTAAATTGCCAGAAGTCAGTTATAGCCCTGAGTCTGTGATGAGAAGACTGGGGATTTGTAATTGAAACAGACAACAAGGCTTCTGGAGTGCCACTGGGGGAAAGGAATCTATTCCAAACTGAAACAGGCATTACTGGGTTTCTCAGAAAAATATCCCAAGTCACAGTGGCCAGCCTATTAGGACCTCGACTCACTCTTGCCAATTTTTCCAGTGACTGCTTTGTGTTATCATGGTCTAAAAAAATAGGGCTGTATTCTTTCTTTTTTTTCTTTTTTTTTTTTTTAACCAAGAGAAAACAAGATACATTTGGTCATCAAAAGCAACCCTTTCAGAGAAGGCAATTTAGAATGTGGTGGAAAGCGAATGCATGCTTGTTAAAGCCACAGTTATCCCTCACTTGCCAATCTTCGTTCTTCCAGAAACAGCTGCTCTGAAGGTTGGCTGAGGTCTTGTTTAGAGAATCAATTAGCCAAAGAAGTTTGGGCCAATGAAAAATGTCACTCAACTAGAGAAAGGTCTGGAAAACACTTCTACTTTCGTGTTTTCTGCAGGAATCTTATCCCTGTTTTGCACTATTAAATACCGTGTGACTTAACAAAGAAATGAATCAGTCTAAAATGGGGTTCATGGATGACTTTCTTAACTGAGAAGATGCTGACCAAACCAAAACTGGACCATAATGATGAGTAAGTCCACAGTGTTGCAGGAATACATCATGATCCTTAGGATAGGCTTGTTTTAGTTCTGCTTTCTTTAAAAGAATGGAATGTTTAAAGGTTTTAATGGCAATATAGAACCTTTTGATTCAACCTAAGAAGTATCTTTTGAGCAATATAAATATTATAAACACATATACAGATATTCCTCAGAATTTCTCTTTGACATGGTTAATTCATATGGAAAATATATATTTGACTTTGAGGGAAAGAACAAGTCTCATTCCAGTTTCAAAATACTAGATACTATACTTTTATCATCATCATCATCACTTTTATCATTCTCCTTCTTTATAGGAAACCAGTGAAATATATTTAAATGTGTGTGATATGATTACATTGGCAACTATGTAGAGAAAAGGCTGGTGATATTCACACATAAGTTACAGATAACAAGTAAGCATCTCTAATAATCCAAGCAAAAATGTTGAGAAATTCAGTGAAGTTGGTGGTAGTAGGAATAAGTCCCATATGGTAACCAGTCATGTAATTATTTTATTTCTATGTTGCCTAGCTCCTCTCCTCAGTAGGAACAGATGTCTCTGAATATATTTTATAATGCAATAGTTATTAAACAAGTTTGGGATTATACTTCTGATGGTAACTAAAGCCATGTAACTGTGGAGATCATCAAAATAATAAATCTAGGTAGAGAAGAGAACACAGTTATGGGAAGAGAATTTTAAAAAACAAAAAGGGGAAAGGAGAGGAAAGGAGGGAAGGCTAATAGAGGCATGGGAAGAGAAGAGAAGACAAGAAAAAAGAGAAGGGAAGAGGCACAATCATTCAACAAATAATTTAAATACTTAAAAGTCTATATGATGGGGATTTGTCAGAGAACATCATCAACAACAAAAGAGTATTTTCTGCCTTCTTGAAACTTTCATTCTGAGTCTTCAATAAGCAAAGTATATAGTCTACCACACGTTTATAAGTACTTTGGAAAAATTAAGCAGGAAAGTGAGACAAGGAATGTAGCGGTGGTTGCGATTTCAGATGTGTGAAAGAAGGAACATCCCTCTGAGAAACTCATTTTATGGAAGTGAGGGAGTGATATCTGGGGGAAGAGTGTTCCAAGCAGAGGAAACAGCAAGTGCAACAATCTTGAACAGACAGGAGGAAAAAGAATCATAAGGGAGGAAAAAGAATCGTAAGAAACGAGGTTGGCAGATCATGTTGGTCCTTGCAGGACTTTGGGTTTGGCTGAGTGTGTTAGAAAGCTAATGGAGGGTTTTTAGCAGAGGAGTAACTTGATCTAACAATTTTCTAACAGATTCACTCGGGCTGCTGTACTGAGTAAAGACGGTAGTAAATATCAGTGAGGCGGAGAAGGTTTGTTAGGAGACAAACGCAGTAATCTAAGTGAGAGACTCTGGTTAGCAGTGGAACTGGGGAGAGAAGGTTCAGTTCTGAAAACAGTTTTAAGACAGAGCCTCTAGGATTTGCTAATAGATTGGATGTAGAATGTGAGAGACAGGAGTGAAAGATGAGGTTTGGGCCTGAGTCTGAGATAAGGAGGAATACATGACAAACAAGTTTACAGGGAAAGATCAGGCGAGGTTTAGGGGAAGACCGAGGTCAGCTTGGATACATTCACGTCATCAGGCTTAGAGATAGCCATACAAAAAGTTGACTAGGCAGCGGAAACTGGGAACCTTGGGAGAGGCGAGCCTGTGATTACAGATTTGAGAGTCATCAACATGTAGAAGATAACTTGGGCAGTGAGACGCAGCTGATGACCAAGAGGGCAAATATACACAGAGTGGTGAAGAGGCAAGAGGTGAACCCTGCTCTCCCCAACAGTCTGGTGTCTGGCAAGGCATCAGCACAAAGCCCTGAGGAGGAGCAGGCAGAGGGTCATGTCCTAGAAGAGTGTTTCCTAGAAGCTAAGCCAAAAATGTCAAAAAGGAGTGATGGATCTGTTTCGTCATATGGTAGGGAAGACAAGTCATAAGAGGCCTGAGATGCATGGTCCCTGGAGGTCAGTTTTGGTAGAGCAGATTTGGTGCAGGCAAAAGGTGGATTGAGGAGGATTTGATGGAGGCTGGGAAGGAGAAGTTAGGTCTAAGGAGGATGAATAAGATTTTGAGGGAGTGTAGCTATTGAAGGTTGGTAACTGAAGGAAGAAATGAGATCAAGAATTGTGTAGGAATTGTTCATGTCCTTGTCATGGTTCTTTTGCAATCTCCTTATTCTTTTTCTATAAGGAAACCTGCCAGTGCCTTTGGTTATTTCTGCTGATCTTCTGTTTCTTAAGATGAAAGAACAGAATAATGTTCAGCATCCCAGGTGTTGACATAGCAAGGCTTTATTTAGATTTCTTGTGCTTATTCTTCCTTTAAAAGATTAGGCAATGGTCAGGGAATCTAAATCTCTTTTGGAGGATAAACAGTGTTCATCTTTAAAACTGTATAATTTGCTCTAATTTTAATGGATTAATACTAAAAGCTAAATGATGGTTATTATTTTTAATCTGTGAAACAAATACTGATAGAGCTGCCTGCCCTACACCTTACAAGGGCAACATCAAGCTTTATTGGGAAAATATCTTTTTCTTAAGAAGTCTGTGGTGTATTTGCAGAGATAAGATGTATACCTATATAACTTTGATATGAATACATACATTTTATTATATGGAGATCCTTACCAGCCAGGTTAATATGATTTTGTTCTCATCATCACACTGAGATCTAGAATGGCCAAACTTCCCATTCTCCTAATCTTTTTTTTTTTGCCTTTTATTCTGTGAATAAGTCAAATGGCATGGAATTTTTTTTATAACCCAAGGCACTGGGGAGTGGTGTATATTTAGATATGACTAATGCCCTCCAAGGGAGGGATAGGATTGAGTGCTCAAATTGACTAAGAGAGGGGATGCTCTAACAGGTGCCTGGGAGATCTGGCCAGAGGAGACAGTACTTAACAGAATATACACACGAACACTGGAGGCCTTTCCTGGCATTGTTCCCTAAGGACCCATCTTTCTACAAACCTTTCTGAGTATGGGAGGCAACCCTCTTTCCAACACTGAGGTAGCATTTTTGTAATGCAAGCTCTAAAGTGACATTTGGTACATCCATAACCTTCAGATATTTATTGGATTTTAAAATGTACATCAAGTTGGAATGACTGTGAGTGAATTTGCCAGTGAGGAATAGTGGATTGATTGCATATATGATACTGGGAAACAGCTGCAGAAGGCTAGGGGAGCTGCACAAATTCGTAAAATGCTACCAGTAATAGATCTTGGAAATGTCAACAATAAGGACATTTTCTTATGGCGTGTATCACAGAAAGTCTCTTTTCTGCAAAGAAACCGATCTGTGTGTCTCAATGGAAAAGCTGGAATATTCATTCAGTAAAGCCACTGCAACACCATTGGTTTGAAGTTTGAAATGAAACATGAGCTTCCATTCGATGGAATTAATTTTTGGAATTCATGATTAAATAATGGGAAGCCAGAAATCTGCCTGTTAAATGCTCTATAGACTTAACTTTCTTTAACTATTAATTAAAGTAGATTTAAGATATACACTTAAAAAAAGCTGTCTAGAGAGTAAGACTTTAAAATAGTGAAAAAAACTTGTTTGCTCTAAATTTTGGTGAGTCCCAACAGATAGCAACCTCTGAGTAATGAGATCATCTCTCTGCTTCGAGACCTCACTCAAGGTCTCAAGGTCATGTCATGTATCCTTAAATCACATTTACTTAACCATGCTTAAAACCTTATGTCTGAAAACTAATCCGTGCATTTAGAAGTCAGGACACGGGTTACTCTTGAAGTGGGTGAGGAGTGGCAGGAAGACTTCTGGGGTGCAGATTATGTCATATCTTGTTCTGGGTGTTGGTTACACACACAGGCATGTTCAACTTGATATGTGTTCTGTGTGTGTGTGTGTGTGTGTGTGTGTCTGCAGGTGTGTGTGTGTGATATTTCAATAAGAATTAAAACTCAACTCTGTCGGATGCTTACATTCTTCTGCAAATGGGTAATGTTATAGTTTAAGTAAAAAATCTTAGGCTAGTGAAGTTTGTACTATGCATCTTATATCACAATTGAGATGAAATGTGTATCAGCCAGGGTTCTACCAGAAAAAGAGACAGACCAGTGATCAAAAATATATATCCATATATATTTTCATAAATCACAATTATGTATCAAATAAATCATATACACATATGCACATATATGATTGATTTCCAGGAATTGTCTTATGGGAGTGTATGGTCTGGTTGGGCCAAGTTTGAAATTCGTAGGACTGGCCTACCAGCTGGAAACTCATGAGAAGGAGTTAGCACAGCAGTCCCCATGTGGAATTTCTTCTTCAGAGAAACCTCCGTTTTGCTCTTAGGCCTTCCAACCGTTAGATAAGGCCTACCCACGTGATTAAGGATAGTCTCCTTTACTTAAAGTCAGCTAATTGCAAATATTAACCTCTTCTATAAAAGAACTTGACAGCAATGCCCAGATTACTGTGCAATTAAAACAGTGGGTAGTATAGATTACCCAACTGGATGCATTAAACTATCCATCATAATGGGCTATGTGAGGATTATAGGTTGCAATGGAAACTCATCTTTCATTTTGTCAAGGCTATGTTGTCTCATTGGGAGTTTTGAAAAAATGAATATATAAATTAACCAGTTATGGATCAGAGGAAGCTTTTTCTGTATGTGCACAATCTCAGTCCTTTCTAAGCCTCCCCCAGCATGACCCTTGAGGAAGAAATTCTTCATACTTATTGTCTTCTCAGAAGTGAATTACATTTAGAAAGGCTGCAGAAATCTGTTCAATCGTTTGAAGAGATAATAGCATTCCAACAAGCAAAATGTGTTTTTTTTTACCAGCATTGAAATTTGCCAGAATTTATGTGTTTGCAAAAAAATTAAAAGAATTTGAATTTTAAAATTTCAAACTTGGCACATGTATTTCTCGAGTGAGGCATGTGGGTTTTTCAAGTTTGCGGAGGCAGGGAAGGGAAGAGGAGGGAGTCATGTGGAAATGAGTATTACCAATAAGAAAAGAACTGAAGGTTCTGGTTAGCTCACCATCATTTAGGGATGTAGCAATGTACTTCTCCTCTCTTGGGTTTCCAAGATTGATCCCAAGCAATAGGATAGAGAAGCACCCTTAGCTAGGGCCTGCGGCAGTGGTGTGTTCCTTCCCCAAACCCCTGCAATGTCCAGGGTACCATCCAAAGAACCAAGCCATTTCCTTGTCATTGTCTATTAGCTTCATGTTGTGTGAACAATTTTCTGAGTTGATAATAATAACAATAGCTTGTAACTACAGAGTTCTTCCTATGTGTCAGGAACTGTTCTAAACACTTTGTATATTTTCTCATATAATGCTCTCAACAACTATGAGATAGATACTATTATTGTCCCCATTTTATATTAAGGAAACTGAGGCACAGAGAAGGAAGGCACCGTGTTTCAAATCACATGGTTATGAAGTGGGCACACCAGCATTCAAACCCAAACAGCCTGATGGCAGAGACAGGCTAGGAACCAACTAGACTAATCTCCTGGTGTCAAAAGGAATGCACTTGACCCTCAGGCACAAGTGGTTATTCTCAAAACCATTCAACTGTTAAAATATCTTCCATTTTGTACCAATAAAGTTAAAATAGAATCTCTGTAAGATGTTAACACCCAAAAATTTAAACTTGGTAATGAAACCCACCCAAATTAGTCTACTGAATGGACAGTAGCTAATAATACCCACCAATCAGATGTGGGGCCAGCTTGTTTTGAGTTTTCAATCTGTAGAGCTTCCTATGACAAACACAGTTTACAATGTTTAAGTCTTTCATTCGGACCTCTACCCACAGGGAATTTACCCAGGATTGCCACTAGGTAAACAATGATCAGTTTCTTTATTCCAAAATACTTTGAGGCAAATAGGTAGGCTTTTTATTTTTTTCCTAATTTATTAGTTTTTATTGGTTTAGAAAAAAAAACTGTAGGATAAGATTCTGTGAAAGTGTATTCATAACTTGCTTTTGGTAAAATTCCATTTTCTTCAATATTTTGTCTCTAGACCAACAAAAAGAGCAGTGATAATATCTTTTCAGAGGCAAAATTGGTGTGGATTTTTTTTCCCTCTTAGCAGAACTTTAGACTCTGAAGAAGTATTTTAGTACGCTTATTTAAAGAACAGCTAGATTTACTGCCAAATAGCTCTTCATGAAAGACATATGTAAATACAGCAGAGTAAACGAGATAATTCTATTTCATTTGAAAAACACTTTCTTAATTATGTGAACTTGTTTGAAAGAATATGAAACCCTCTGTGTTTAGTTCTGTAAGAAGTTTGGCTATGATATTTACGATGTAGTCATAGCCAGGAGTTGAAAATTATATTAATATTGAAAGCAAAACTATTTTCTTTTCTCTCTTCTTGTATTTTTAATGCAGGGAATTGCTAATTAAAAAGTTGATTGCAAAAAAATATCCTCTCTGGCACTAAGTACTGTCATTTAGCTTTATTTTATTTATAATGCATCAGAATTTACATTTGCAATGTTCTAGTCTCCGAACTATTATGTTTAAAAAATTGAATTCAATATATTCTTTTATCAAAGGTGGCATTAAAATGTGCCAAAGGTTAATCATATTTACATACTAGGGTTGTCCAGCAGAAAATTTTTGCCCCAATGCCGCTTCCAACAAACATCTAATGTTTTGTTCCTCATCATTCCAGATATGAAACCAGCATATGGAAGCAATTTCATAGCAACTATCTGGTTAAAATCGTAAGACTCTGTGAAATAATTTGAAAGATGATATTATCTATCTTTTACAAACAGAGAACTGAGGAGCCAAATGACTAAGTGTCTTGCCCCAAATCCTACTGTTAATGACTAAAATCCGTTCAAGGATATTAATTTCCTGTCTTCCAAAGCTAAGCTCTTTCTCACTCCTCCCATGCTGCCAACTCAACCCCGACTTAAATACTGATCTTGCTGATTAATTTCTCCCTTTTCATTGGTTTTAGCAACAACGTAACACAATCCAAATTATTAAAATAGCAGTGCATGCATATTAAAATTTTAGCTTATTTTATCCTTGGAAACATTTTGTTGTGGTGTTCCACTAAAGTTACTAAAGTTACAGTGATCATTGCCTGTGCTGAAAATTGTCTATATGAAATCACTAATGAGATTCCAAAATTGAACTTGTTATGAGTCCCTACCGCAGTCCCAACAAACCTATTTATTTCCGTGAATGTCACACTCATTGACCCTGTAACCTTAACCAAATGCATAAAAATCATCCTAGTTCCTCCCTTTCCCTTGATCTCTATTCCAGACACCAGTTTTTTTTCATTTTCCCTCAGACTGTTGCCTTTTTCTTACCTGGATGATTGCAATGACTTCTTATGTGCTCTCTCCATTAGGAGCCTCCTCCTGATTCCATTAAATTATTGTGGAAGAGATCTTTCTGTTCCACCATGTTGCACACCTGCTTTAAACATTCCCATGCTTCTGTCAGAATCAAGTTAAACTGTACAGGCAGGTAGACATAGTGATGAATCCCCTGATCGCTTCGTCAGCCTCATCTTTTCCCATCCTTTTCTATATACAGTCCATTTATACAACCTGCTCTCAGTCCACAGGCCCACGGTGGCCTGTCCCACCTCTTGGCCTGTATACGTGTTCTTGCTTCTGAGAACACCCTTTACCCTGATGCCTTAGAAATAGATGCAAAATTGCAACAGTCATAGCTTGAATATTAATCAATGTTCACATCGAATTTCTTTACTAACACTCAAGAGAATACTCCACCTTCTTCTTACCTCTTTCGCACTCATCCTTTCTACTTTTGTTCTATTTATAAACAACAGTTTCAGTAATGTGCACAACAGTGTCAGATTTAAAGTGAAGAGGCGATGGTGCATTGGGATATGAGGTCAGAACTAGGAGGGACAGAGACAATAACAACTCTCAGAGCAGCTCAGGGGACTGAGGTTTGTTTCTGTTTTTTTTTGAGGGCAATGTCACTGGCCCTCATATGTGGGACCCGAACCGGGGCCGCTGGCTTCCCAAGCCAGCGCTTAACCACTGCACCACTCGGCCAGCCCGGGACTGAGGTTTTAAATGCACTGTTTCTAAGAGAGGAAGAAATATATTGGGTTGTCAGAAAAATTGTGACGCATTTTTGCAATGAAAAACATAGAAAAAATACTTCATGACTTTTCTGACAACCCAATATGATGCCTCAAGTTATTCAGGAAAAACTTAGCCTTCCACAGGCTTGGCCAAAGCGATAAGAGCTGCGTCTCCAGCCCAGTAGAGTTGATGCTACCTTAGTTACCACAACCCTCCAAAATTGGGCTTATAGTTGTACACATCATCTGAATATTAGTTGAAGATATAACCAAAGACATCCAAACATGACTAGCTCAGTGGGTTAATGACAAAATGTGAGCTTGAATTATTCCCAAATGAGTAGCTATAAATTAATAATCAAAGGAAATTTTAAGAGATTCTGGAAAAGATATCCTCAAAGTAGAGAACACTTCAATTATAAGAAGGTATCACGTGATGTTAATCAAAAAATTTCCTGAAAGCATGCATTCTGTTAGTCAACAAAGGAATGCTATGACATCAAGGTGAAATAAAACTGAATGCAGAATAGAGAGAAAGTCCAGGGATATGCCTTGAGTTGGATAAAATAAGGGAATAATGTGAGAAAATTAATATTTCAGAAGAATTAAAATTCATGTTAAAATCAGTGTAGAGTATAACGAAGAGTATAGTGACAGTGATGACATGTGCCAACCAAAGGGATCACCCACCATGCAGTGAATCCAAAACAAAAATTCCAAGAAAAAAAAAATAAAACATTAAAGCAGAATAAAAAATCAAGGAAATTATAGAAAATCTTTTGAAACCGCAAGGCAAGCATACTGTTCTTGCTCTACATGTCACAGAAAATTTTACTGAAAATATTCCAACTACCTAAATTCTCATGGAAAAAAAAATTGAATTACAAAGAATAAGTGTATCAATATACAGGCAGAAAAATGTATGCTACATAAAAAAAAAATAGAAAAACTCAGCTATATACTGAGGGACACAAAATGTTAAAGACAATGGGATAATTAATAATTTTTTATGTATCAAAGTAGCCATTTTATATGAGAATAACAAAATGATAATTTAAGGTATGCAATAGAGCAAATACCGAAACACAGTTCTCCAGGATAAAATAAAACAGTATTCTAGAGCTATCTGAATAATGAAACAAAATTAAGAACTGTACTAAAAAGTGACATTTACAGATTTTTAAGGGGAAAAAAAATCATGTCTCCCCAAAAAACTATATCCTGCTAAAATATGAACTTGAATACTAGTCACTTAAAGATGGTTATATACCAAGGGTGCCAAAAAAGTGTATGCAATGGACACTTTGGTTAACATCACTCAAGCAGCAGTTTGCTATAATCAGAAGTGTCTGGACGCTGATGGTAACCGCATCGAGCACCCCTTGTAATTGCAAAAGTCAAACAAGACTTGTATTCATCTTTTGTTATCGGTATACATTGAGTATTACAATTTTAATACTTTCTTAAAATGTGTATACCTTTTGACACCGTGTGTGTGTGTGTGTGTGTGTGTACACACACATGAGTGTGTATTTATGTTCATGTGTGTGCCTCTGTATGAGCCAATAAAGGATATTTCTGATGAACTCTTTGGAAAACAAAATATTTTAAGTCTAATTTGAACCCAGTAAGAAGGGAATCAAACAAGGACCTCTATGACATAGACTATGTTACCTATTGTGGGAAGATAGTGCCTTGAAACCACTTAAACACTGTTAAAACTAAATAACTTGATAATATAGTTATGGAGATGAATATATGATGAATGATCAAAAAAATGGATGAATATTTAAATTAAAAAAGTGTATTACAGCAAAAAACAGATTGCCATTTAACCCCCTCACTTCAAACACACTTATCCCGTCATTCCTGCCACTTTCTGAAGCAGTTCTGGAAGTTCTCTTTCCTCAGTGTCTTTAGTTGCACTGTCATGGTCGCCTCTCTGTCCTGAATCGATTCAAAACGTTTACCTTTCATGGTCATTTTGACTGGGAAAGAACCAGAAGTTGCACGGTGCCAGATCCAGTGAATAAGGTGGATGAAGACATGCCATAATGTTTTTTTATTTGACAGAAATTGCTGTACCAGAAGAGATGTGTGACACGGAGCATTGTCATGATGGAGGATGAAGAAAAGACACTCATGAAAGAGGACTTCCAGAACTGCTTCAGAAAGTGGCAGGAATGATGGGATAAGTGTGTTCAATGCGAGGGTGAATGTTTTGAGGGGGATTAACAGCAATGTGTCTTTTACCATAATAGATTTTTTTCATGTAAACATTCACTGTATTTTTCAATCACACCTAATGTCATGAATGTCATGAATAATTATTTAAAATAAGAATATAATACCAATTTAAAACAGCTTTACAGCAATATCCTAGTAATAAAATTCCAGATTAAGTAGTTTTGACAAACTCAGTCATTTTAGAAAATAACATTGTTTGAGAACAATATGTTCTCCCCAACCAAATAACAGTCAAATTAAGAACTGAATATAATATATAAAATGTTTAAAAATCTTCATTAATCAAAACATTATAAGAGGCACAGAATCAGTCCAAACAATGGGAATAAGAAAGTGTGTCCACAAATAGGCAGAGTACAAGTATACTTAAGAATTCATGAAATAGTGTTTTAAAGCAGGGGAGAAAGGACAATTTATTTGACAAATGGACTCAGACAAATCAACTTATCATTTGGGGAAAAAAGTTTTGATCACTACCCCAAGGTATACCATAGAATATATTACAGATTGTATAAAGATTTATATTAAAATAATGAAACAAAATGTTTTACAAAAAATTATAGGGGAACAGTTATACAGATTTAGCATTAGAAAGCCTTTCTAGGCATACTATCAATGCATCCTGGCAAAAAATTATTTAGGGAAATATTGATATATTTATCACATATATATCTAAAACATATTTCTTCTAACTAGAGCTTTGTTAAAAACTAGAGAAAATACTTTAAACATGAATGACAAGTACATGTTTAATATTCTTAGTATATAAAAAGTTCTTAGAAATCAATGAGACAAAAACTTCAATTTAATAAATGGAAAAAAAATATTAGAAACCTATAAAAATATGTAATGTGTACATTTATAAAGAGAAAATATCCCTTACCTAACAAATCTATCAATGAATGTGTTTATTTGTAATCTTTAAGGTGAGTGAAGGTGTGAAGAAATAAGCTCTCTGTACACTATTTGTAGAGTTATAAATTCATTTTTTCTTGGGGACAAGTTTGCTGCAGTCCCTTATGAATATGTAACCCCTTTGGCCAAGCAATTTCACTTATAGGAATTAATCTTTAAATTATCATAAAGAAGTGCAAGTATGTATCTAAAAGTACAGTATAATGTGATCTAATACTCACCTATTGATAGTCCCCATTACTTGAAATACCTGTATCCTGTAGTAATATTTGCAGTTAATTGGAATTTAAAATGTTTTAGCTCTGGCATTCCATGAATATTATTTGTTAATTATTAACAGTTATGCTTATGTAAATATCTTTGGAATGTCTGCTGGGAAGTATGTATGAAGAGAGACAAAGAAACTCCAAATGACTGGGTTGGGCAAACAAGAAAAGGGATGGAGGAATTGTTGGATAAACCCATAAAAGTAGACAGGGAATTTTTAATAAAGGATGGACAAAGTGACAAGTCTGGTAGCATTTCCTTACCTCTGCACAGATGGGAAATTGATCACACTATTCTGTAATTAATAAGTGGGGAATCAAAATCATGACTGGTTTAGTGTGCCTTGTCCACCCTAGTCTAAACCCACTTATCCATCTCTCCCCTGAACAAATGACTATAGGAGCCAAGCATTGTTCAGTAAGTTTGAATCTGCCCATGAAGAAAACATTCAGTTTTCCATGTCAAAACAGCCTAAAATTTTGAAGCACTGGATATGGTAAAAGTGATTAGAAGTACGCTGAGTTTTGTTTTTAAATGATGCACTTACTTGATAGTTTTTTTAAAGAGCCTGCTTGTCAAGTGTACTTATATTGCTCAGCCTCATTGAAATCAATAAGTACTTTGAGTTGTTAATCCTCCTTGATTGCAAGTTCATACCTAATAGAATCACTCATTATTGTAGTAGACATTTGTCACTCTCCTGAGACTTCCTGTAGATGGGAAATTCCACATTTTATGAGTCTTGATAAGAGATAAGCTGAATTCCCTTTAGAGAAGTGGATTATCTCACCCTCCTACAGACATTATTCTAGTTCATGAGAAATAGTAGAAACCCTGGATAAAATATACATCTGCTAGAATATACAGGAGATAAAACCACAAAAATACAGCAGCCTAGTTTTAATTTCTCTAAAAGATGTTTCCAGGGTACCATAGGCTGTTCCAAACAAAGTGAATGATAAGGTACGATAATTGTATCCACTACAAAAGGGCCTAATACTTGGGCCATTTTAGCTTTAGTAGAGAAAAAGGAGCTGCTTTTGAGTATGCCATCTGAGCGTTTATAAGATATCAAAGGGTGCCAGTTTCAAGTAATGTTCCAGAGGGAAAGAAGCTTCAGATGACCAGGCTCTATTAGAGCTAGCTCCATTGCTTGGCTCTTATACCTGGGAAAGCCAATCTTTAAGTGGGTGGTCAGCCCCCACAGGACAATTACAGCAGAAACCCTTAAGACTTGTGATCAAAGCTATTAGCCTTCCCTCAAGTGTCTGTCCTTATTTTGAATAATAGATCCTTGTTTCTGGTGCCTGTTTACATCTAAACATGTGGCCATGAGACTTGCAACTTCATATTATGAACTGGATTATTGACCCACTCGTCTATAAAGGCAGATGTGCCCCAAAGGGCTCCATTACCAAATGGAAATGGGTACATGGAACTGGATCTGACTAGGTTCTAAAGACACAAGTGAATTTTGGAGCTACATTACTATCCCTTCATCTAGTCTTGCCTAAAGTGTCATAGAGAACTGCCTCTGATCCATTGACTGAAACAGGAAAAAAAAAAAATTCTGGATTTTTGAAAGCCCCCAGGCCCATCCATGAAACTGTGGGTGCTGTTGGTTTGGTTGTCTCAGTAACCAAGGCAGGGATGTTTACATCAGAAGATACAACAATGGAATCATTCGTTGGTAAGTTCACAGTGCCACCTGGCCAATTCAGGCTCCTCACGCCATGAAGCGAACAAGCAATAAGGGGATTATAGTGTTGAACTTGAAGATTGATTCCAAATGTCAAGAGGAATTAGAATTGCTGCTACACAATTAGGAAAGTAAGACATATTGGTGGAACTCAGAAAATGTCCTGAGGTGCTTCCTGGCCTAACTTGCTCATTGATAAAATTCAATGGGCATCTGACTAGGAAAAACAACCAAAGGCTTTAGATGCCTCAAGAATGAAGGTTTGGGACAATACATCAGGTAAAGAAACTTGAACATTTGAGGAGTTGGCGAAATTAAAAACAAAAAATATATGAAATGAGTAATACAAGATAAAAGTCGTAATTACCATCTTCAGCTGTATGACAGTTACAAAAAGTGGACTGCAACAGCTTATGTTTTCTTCCTTTCCTGTGTTTAAGTGTTTACTTAGTGTCTCTCTTCTTTCCTACTCTTTCCTCCCACAAGTTTGTATAGGGCATTTGGTGATGACTAACTTTGCAATTTGGTCCATGGGAATACCATGGATTGTAAATCAACCAGAAAAAAAAAAAGTGCATTTGCCAAAAGTCGTCATGAATGAGACTTTGTGTTGTTCCCCATTTTAGGGAGGAGATAAATGCATTTCAGATAAATGAAGGTTAGTTGTATTAAGTTGAAGGGGTACATTTTTATAACTATTGGAAAAGGAGTTTAAATTGATGTTGCATACGCCAATGTGGTTTTCAGTGGACATTCGGCACCCTGTTTAACTTCTCAGCATCTAAACCCCCTTCTCAATCAGAAGCCCAGCCTGTCTCCTCATAGAAAAACTAACATTGCCAGCTTCTCATTTTTCCCTCCTCCCTTGGAGGACATTTGCCTGTGACAAAGGCTCTGTTGGTCATATACCCCAACCCCAGACTCAGGAGGCAGTGTTAGCAAGAAGCAGAAACTGAGAGACTCCTTCCTGGCAGCCCTGGCATTTGAAACAGGAAGAGTCCCTGAGGTAATGGTGATGGTGATGCCAGCAAGACCAGTGACTATGCTTGTAGGCATCAGAATGAAGGTTTTGATGTAGCTTCATTTTCTTCATTGGATAGTCTCTATAGTGTTATTTGGATGTTTCTCATAGCTGTTTAGACTGTCTAGAGCCATATAGCGTATTCTTTTCCCATTTCCTCATGTCTTTTGTTTGGTTTTATTTGGTTTTTCAGGGTTTTAGACTTTTTTATTTTGAAGTAATTTTAGGTCTAATACCTTTTTAATAAATCCCTTCTCTGTTTAAATCAAGAAAAAGTGTTGCTTGCAGTTGAGAATCCTGACTGTACAGTTATACAGTTTATCACAAGATTAGTAATTAGGAATGACTAGAAATTAATTAAATATCTAAAATTTGGTCTTGGGGTCAAGTGAATTATATTTATACCATAGAATGCTAGTCATCATTTTTAAATGATGTTATGTAACAACATTTAATGATATACAAAAGTGTTCATGATATACCAAGTGGGAAAGCATGTTCCTAGCTGATTTGTATTTCTGTCATCTTTATGACTCATATTTCTTATCTATCATCTATTTTATCTATATCCATCTGTCTATCTATCTATCCTGTTACTTATCAATTATTGTTTAACAGGTTATCCCAAATCTAAGCAGCGTTAAAACCATAGTCGTTTTTATTCTCTCCCAGTGTCTTTGAGTAAGGAACCTGGGAGCAGCTTAGCTGGGTGGTTCTAATGCAGTGTCTCCCATGAGGCTGCAGTCCAGCTGTTGACCAGGATAGCAGTCTTGGAAGATTCAACTGGGCCTGAAGGATGCTCTTCTAAATTTAGGGGAATTGCAAGAGGCTTTAGTTTCCTCACCATGTAGACCTCTCCATAGAACTGTACAAACCTTTCTTCCTCCAGAGAGAGTGGAAAGAGGGAAATGGAGAGGAGAGAGAGAAAACATGCGCTCTAGATGGCTGTGCAGCCTTTTTAACCTAATATTAGGAGTAGTGTCCTACCATTAGAAGCGAGTCACTAAGTCCAGCCCGCATTCAAGGGGAGGGTAATAAAGCTCTCCCTCTTGAGTGGAGGATCTGTGGACACATCTTCAAAACTACCATGCACACATAATATATACAAATAAAATATTTAAATGTATAAAATATTTCGTAATAAATAGACCCAAAAAATACATGGTAGAAAATATCAAAATATCACTTATGTTATAAAACATATGCCATAATTAGTGTGTGTGTGTGTGTGTGTAAATAACAAAGCACTGTCAGTGTCAGCCCCCTTTCTAACAACTTCTAATGAATTACAACAGGGCAGAAGCACCCACTGGGAAGAGGTATATTTTGAATTGCATCTACAGTTAAGTTTCACATGTATACAGAAGACATAACTCTCAGACTCTGGGAGGTAGAGGGATAATAGCACAAAGGGAGGATCTAAGGGGTCCCTGAGAGAATCCTAAGGAGAGAGGAGGCTCAGTAAAACAAACTGGACTGAGCTCCCAGTTGGGTGAAAAGTCATGGTTCTGGGTATTGGAGTATGGCAGCAGACACTGCATTCACCCACCAGGTTCTCTGGAGCGAGGTGGCCTCCCAGATCATCTCATCTCAATACAGCTTCTACCAATAGATGAATGAGCAGCAGAAATGCAATTGACTAGCTTTCTAATGTGAGGAGAGGCCACAGATAACTGGAGAGAGCAAGGATAGGAGGGACCTTCACAGAAGACAGGTGTGTTCCAGAGCTAATGAGAACTGGGTGTTCTTGTTACTGTTACCTCATTTCTATCTAAGGTCTGTTCAGAAGATTCAGATTGGATAGGTAATAAAAAGGTAATAGTATTGTGACTTTATTTTTGCTAATCTATAGCTTCTAAATTTTCTATAATTAAGATATTATTTTGTAATAATAAAAGTTAGATTTTTAAGTACTTCTTCAAATATGAAGAAAGATCAGAATATAATAGAAATGGAAATGAGGATACAAAATAGAAACCCCATTCATTTCTCAATGCAGTTGTATTATAATACAAAGTATTGATGAGATTTAAAATATATATATATATATATTTATACTTTAATATACATAAGTATATATATTACACTTGTATAATGTGAAATAATATGTAACTATTAATATTTCATTTCAAAAGAAGTATAATGACATGATTAAATGCCCATAATATAAGTAAAAAATAGTTAGCAAAGCACTGAATAAGAAATGTGAAATCAACTTTATATTATATATGTAACAGGAATTTGAATAGTACTCTTCCTGTTGTCTTAGAACTTAGAATTTTGGCTGAAGCCCCAAAACTGAGAACAATGGGTTATAAATAACCACCCATTCTAAAGAGAGATGCTAGACCTATCCATGCAGGATTCAGTAAAGAGAGCAGCGCTGGTCCAGCAACTAATTATGAACCCCCACCACCACCAACTCTAACCTACTTAAGAGAAGTCTAAAGTTCAAACACTGATTAAAGAGCACCTTTAAGAGGGAAGAATAGTCAAACTCACAGGGAGTAAAGTGGCATTTTTGGTTTCCCTTTCCTTTCCTTTCCAAGCTGTCTGTCAAATGCTCCAAAAGGAAACACCCACAGAGGGTTAGGACATCCACAAGATAAGAGCTTGGCATCACTCATGAGTCCCAGCCCTGTGGAATGGCAGTGCTCGCTGCTGCATGGGACTGAAATACAGTTAAGAGTTCTGGACAGAGGAGGCAGGCCAAGTGGCTCAGTTGGTTAAGAGCTTGCTCAAAAATGCGATCTCTGAGCAATAGGGTCACCGGTTCGATGCCCAGCCCAAGCTGAGCTGCCACTGAGCTGCCAACAGGTGGCAGGATGGCTCAGCTAAAAAAAAAAAAAAAAAAAAAAAAAAACTTGACAGAGATTGATCTGTGTCTCTTGGAATTTGGGGAGACTGGATCCTGATCTGAAAGAAGGCAATGGGCTAGAGTCACCTGAGTTAACAAGAAAAGGACAAAGGGCAGTTGTAAGGAGCAGCCTGTATTTCAACTATTTCGTAAGGCAAGGATGCGTAAGTTTCCTGAGGGCCAAGTGATATGATGGATGCAATCTACTTGAGACAATAGTAGGAGACAGTTAGGTGTCAGGAGTTTGGGGTGCTATGAGGAAGGACATCTTAAGACATCAAAGAGATGTCTGTATGAGGGAACAGTGTCGAGCAGAAATTAGAGAGAGAGGAGAATAGACATATGGCTAGATGATGAATATATAAGAAGATAGATAAAAGTGTATAGTCACATAGATCTCTACACCCTCAGAAAATAATCTGAAAGCTATCTATGAAAACTTTAACAACGGTTATGTCCAAGAAATGAAATTGATACAATTTCCTCACCTATCCTGAACAACTTTATCTTTCCCTGTATTTTTCATAGATACTATATATTAATTTTGTGTACAATATAAACAGTTATCTAAACTATTTTGATAGGGAGGCATTGTAGTGTTTTACTAACGTCCACTAGACAGAAAACTTCATAGTGACAGTGATCACTTTTACCTTATTTACCACTCTATTCCTAGATCAGTACCTGGTACAGAACAAGTGCTCAATAAATGCATACTGAATATATTAATGAATTAAGTAATTAAGTTCAAATGCCTACATAAAATTAAAGCGGAAGAAATGCTTTCTTCCCATGCTATTAGGCAGCCATCTCTCTTTGACCATTAATAAAAAGCAAAGATTGTCAAAAAAGGATACCAAGTACAATTTGAACCTAAGGGGTACAGTTAACACAGGCCAGGAATATTTTTAATGCTTTTTAATAATCAAACTACCTACACAGAAGTATGGATAATTCTTTAAACAACCATCATTCTTAATGAGAAAATTAATTTTTACAAACATAGAATCTGCATCATGAGTATTTGCATCTTCATTTATTTAATATTCTGATTTTACTCTGATAGTGGCAGACTTGGCTTTTAAAATTGTAATTCACCCAGTTCAAGAAAACAAGTTTTCTAACCACATTCTATCTCCAAATTTACTTTTATGACTCTTGTGCTGATCAACATATTTAATTACCATACTCTTTTTCTTCGCAGCTCTCATGTTTCCATCCATAGATTCCCTTGTTGACTGGCTTCTGTGTGGCTCCTGAGAAGGCTTTCTCTTTAAGGGAAAGAAAAGACGGATGTAATAGAAAGAACTGTAGACTGAGAGCCAGGAAGTTGCCCTTGATGTACCAGAAATGAAACAAGAACCAAATTATTTGATCACCCTTGTTCTTGGTTTCTTCATCTGAGTCTATTTCCTTCTTTCACACACTACTCTCCAGAAATCCCACATTTGTAAAATTACCCAGACATGCATTTCTTTTTGCTAATCTTATGATTTCTGCCCTTTCATTGAAGCTTTTCCTCTTAGCCTTAGAATTTTACAGTCAAAGTCAGTGCTGCCTTTCTGGCTACAGTTTCCAAAGATGCTAAAATTTCAACAGTGGGTTGAAAATTTAGATCTTCCTGAGTCAACAGCCTTTTCACTTACGGTCTCAGTTTGTATTCCACATACTAATCTGTCTCCCAACATATTGTTAGAGCTGCTGCACATTGCCAGAGCTCTTAACTGAGTCTCAAAAGGGGAAATCAGTTCAGGTTTCATAAATGGAATCAATATGAAGTTGGATCTATCAGCAGTAACCAGTGAAAATGTAATTGGTACACATGTTTCATCAGTTTGTTTTCTCTAACCATAAAAGAAGAAATGTTTTGCCTTCCTCTAACACTAAGTGACCTAGAATATTTTCCCTTATGGGATATCACATTACTTTTTTGTTTTAAGCCTTTTATATCTCTTTCAATATAGATTAGAAAAGTCTCGACAGTTTCACTGGACATTATTATCCCCCAATTTAAGTTTGCATTTTTTCCCAGGTGAAAACCTTGACTTCCTGGGACATGAATGGTGTCAAAAAATGAGAGCCATTGTTCCTGATAATGTGCCAAATATCTGCTTTCACCAACTAGTAAACGTGATAGGAATTCCAATGGCTACAGATTAGTTGCAGGATTCCTTGAGCACAGCTTGTTGAAGTCTCTTATTCCTAACCCAATGAAAGCATACCAGGTAATAAGTGAGAGGCATTTGTCCTTTCAGGAGGATTTTTGTAGCTAGCAGAATAGGAAACATTCTACAAACAGCTGCTCTACTAATCTTCACTTAATCATTTTCTCCTCTAATTTTCAAGCTCTTTAAGATTATCTCAAAAGAAATAAATAGAAATGTGCTATCTTACTCCAGTCTTCACTCTCTATGAATTGTATTTACACCTAAACAAAAGGCATTGTTGGAATTTGTATGTCTGAGTGAAACCACTGTTTCCCATATGATACATACGCATTTGTTGTAACAGTAGCTAACATTTTATACTGCTTTTATGCCTGCAAAACTATCTCATATGTGTACTTAATTCCTGATGATCAATCAGGTTTTTCTTAAAATACCTACATGGAATGCTATATGACTTTCAAATAGATAGGATATTTCATGTAGGAATAACTTGAAACTAGGAAGTCTAGAAGGGAATAATCCCAAACTAGAAAGAAAGAATTAAAATTTACAATATACACACCAAATCAAGGCACTATGAGAAGAAACTAACTAACTAAATAAATAAATAAATAAAAAGAAAGCCAAAACAGAAACTTTAGATATTTGAATAATTAGCTCTAAATTACGCATGCCTATTAAACAGAAGAATTATCACATCTGTGGTTACTATAAAAAGTGACCCAGCAGCTCTGAAAAAGAATAAAAGAGATACTCTAGAAATAAAAAATACATTTCTTTAAATTTAAGAACTCAGTTGATGTGTCTGTGAGCAGATTGAACACATCTGAAGAGAAAATTAAGAACTGGAAGACGGATCAGAAGAAAATTTCTATAATGCAATATGAAGAAATAAATAGCAGGGGAACCAGGGAAAGTCAAGAGAGATTGAGGATAGAGTTAGCATGTCTAACGTATCTTCTATTAAAACCCCAGAAGGAGGGGAGAGAGAGAGAATGAGGTAATGACAATATTTGGGAACATAATGGCTGAAAATATTCCAGAAATGATAAGGGACATCAGTCCACAGATTTAAGAAGTATAATACATCCATATCATAAGAAATGTCACATATAGTAAAGCAGCACAACAGCAATGACAAAAAGATGGTGGTGTTAAAGAAGCCGGGGGCGGGGGGGGAGATTTCTTTAAATGGAGCAACAGACTGACATTTGATTTCTAAACAGCTTTAATGAAACCAAAAGATAGTGGAATTATACTTTAAGTGGGCCGAAAACAAGTGACTGTCAATCTAGACTTCTATACCAGAAAAAAATAATAATAAACTAAAGAGGGAGAAATAATGGCTTTTTCCTTATAAACAAAAAGTTGAGAATGTTTGCCACTAGCAGGTCTTCACAAATAAAACTCTAGAGGATAGTCTTTAGTTATAAGGAAAGTGATCACAAATAAAAAGGCTGAGGTATGAGAAAGAATACACAGCAAAGAAATTAGTATTTGAGTAAATCTAAATGAATTTTGACTATATGAAACCAATAATAGTAATAATGTGTTGTACAGTATAAAATATAGAATTAAAATACCTAGCAAAATAATATAAATCAAAAGGAGAGTAAATATAATTAAGCTTTTTTAAGATTTGTATTGTCTAGGAGAGAAGTAAAGCTATTGTTTAACACTAGACTTTCATGCATTAATTATTCACATTATAATTTCTAGGTAAACCACTAAAAGAAAGGAAACATACAACGTCCAAATTAGTAGAAGGGAATACTGGAATAATAAAAAATTATCAATCCTACAATGGTAAGAAAGGAGAGAAAAGACAGAACAATTTGAAATGTTAGTAATTATACATTAAATGTAACTGTACTACATGTTCAAGTTAAAAGTCAAAAAATTTTAGACTACATTTTAAAAATTCCAACTGTACATTAATTATGAGATACAACATAACAGTAAAACCAAAAAGGATGGAAATGACAGTGTGAGTAAAGATATTTCATAAAACACTTATCTTAAAAAAGCTGGTCTATTTTCATTATTATCTTCAAAGATACTGCGCCTGCCTCAGTCACTCTCTCCTTCTAAGAGCTCTGATTTTAAAACAGTAAATATATTATATAGATATAAAGAAGTAGAAATATACAGAAGATTTGAACACAATGGAAAAAAAATTGAAGGGTTTCCTCTTTTTACCTATATGTACCTGTGTTGTTTCAAATGTTAAAATAAGCATATTTTATTCTTAAAATTTGGTTTTTACTTGATTAGCAGAGCTGTCAACTATGCTAGCACTTATTTGTTCTCACAAACTTTTAGCTCTTCCCTGTACTAGAGCAGATAGATGTTTTTATTTGCACTTTCCAGGTTCATGGGCAGGCTCTTAGAACCCCTATGCCAACTATAAAGAATACCCAGCTCCACCAGTGACCGCGATGGCAAACCTTGAGGGACGCAGGATTTGAGGAACAGCTCAGGTCTGTGAAATTCCTGGAAATTTCTAGAAGTCTTTGAGTAAAGGAACTCAAGGAAACGAACTTCCTGGATTAAGGAAATGAATATCGGGATTCATCAAGATTTGGCTAAATACATTAATGAAATGACATCTGTGTTCACCAGCTGGTAATGCCATTACCAACTTCCCTAGAATGGGGTTGGCGAAATCCCAAATTATACAACTTAAAACTAGGAAATGAAAAATGGAATTCAGCCTGCTTGAACAATTCAAGTTAAATATGTTTGGTTTCATTTTATAATTAAGATAAAATGTTTTTAATAGTAAATTAATGCATTTTAAGTTATTTTTTCCATAAAGCATATTCCCCTTTCTTCCTTTCACCTCCAAGCTGGAGCAAAGAGGCTGATCCCTGAAAAAGCAAAACATATGTTAGGATTATGCAGTTCGAGTGAGGAGAAAAAAGCCCACTGGGGAGACAAGAAATGGCAAAGGACATTTAGGGTAATATATACTTCCAAGTGCTTGCAACTCATGCCAAAGCATGACTAGAAAGGAGTAGAGCTACAAACATAGAAATAATAGCCTAGTGCAGTAGGTTTTATTTTTATTTATTTTTAATTTGTGTTAAATTTAATGGGGATGACATTGGTTTGTAATATTATATAGGATTCAAGTGTACAATTCTATAATATATCGTCCATATATTGCATTGTGTGTTCACCACCCAGAGTCAGTTCTTCTTCAGTCACCATATATTTGACCCCCTTTACTCTCTTCTACCACCTACCACCCCCTTTACCCTCTGGTAACCCCTAAACTGTGGTCTGTATCTATGAGTTTTTGTTTCTTTGTTTGTCTTGTTCATTTGTTGCTTTCAGTTTTATACCCTAAGTATGAGTGAAGTCATATGGTTCTCGACTTTTCTGTCTGACTTATTTTGCTCAGCATGATAATAATCTCAAGACTCAAACATATTGTCACAAATGGCAGTATTTCATCTTTTCTTATGGCCAAGCAATGTTCCATTATGTATATGTATCACATCTTCTTTATCCAATCATCTATCTAAGGACACTTTGGTTGTTTCCATGTCTTGGACACCATGAATATTGCTACAGTGAACATAGGGGTGCATATATCTTTACAGATAAATTTCAAAATTTTTTGGTAGATACCTAGAAGACAGATTGTTGGGTGGTTTGGTTATTCTATTTTTAATTTTTTGAGGAACTTCTATACTGTTTTCCATAGTGACTGTACCAATTTACATTACCACAATAGTATATAAGGTTTCCTTTTTCTCCACAGCATCTCCAACACATGTCATTACTTGTCTTGTTGATAACAGTCATTCTAACAGGTATGAAGTGGTATCTCATTGTGGTTTTGATTTACATTTCCTTAATAGCTAGTGAAGTTCAACATTTTTCATACATCTTTTGGCTGTTCGTATTTCAGAAAAAGAAATGAACAAGACAATTTCTTTTGCAATTGCAACAAAAGAATAAAATACCTAGGAATAAACTTAACAAGGATGTGGGGACCTGTACACTGAAAACTATAAGACATCTTCAAAAGAAATTGAAGAAGACACAAAGAAATGGAAAGACAATCCATGTTCATGGATTGGAAGAATCCACCTAGTTAAAGATTATATTATCCAAAGCAATATACAGATTTAATGCAGTCCTCGTGAAAATCCCATGACATTTTATCAAGAAATAGAACAAAAAATCATCAAAGTTGTATGGAATCACAAAAGACCCCACATAGCCAGAGCAATCCTAAGAAAAAAGAAGAAGCCTAGAGGTATCACACTCCCTGACTTCAACTTGTACTACAAAGCAATAATCAAAACAGCATGGTATTGGCAGAATAACAGGCAGACAGACCAATGGAATAGAACTGAGAGTCCCGAAACAAACCCACATATATATGGGCAGATAATTTTCAACAAAGGAGCCAAAAACATACAATGGAAAAAGAAAACCTCTTCAATAAATGGAGCTGGGAAAATTGGAAAGCCACATGCAAAAGAAACTAGACTTCTATCTGTCACCATATACCAAAATTAACTCAAAATGGATCAAAGACCTAAACATAAGACCTGAAACAATAAATTGCATAGAAGAAAGCACAGGAACTAAACTAATGGACCTTGGGTTCAGAGAGGATTTTTATAAATTTGACCTCAAAGGCAAGGGAAGTAAAAGCAAAAATAAATGAATGGGACTATATCAAACTAAAAAAAAAAATTCTGTACAGGAAAAGAAACCATCAACAAAACAAGGAGACAACCAACTGAATGGGAGAAAATATTTTCAAACACCTCTGACAAGGGGCTAATATCTAAAATATATAAAGAACCCATACAACTCAATACACTCACACACAAAAAAACTCCAGTGCAGTAGTTTTTAAGCTGGACTTTGCTAAGCCATTAGGTTTTTGTCATAAGAGAACCACTGCAGAAAATGAAACTAGTCCCTGTCCCCATTTCAACCAGACAAATGGTCTGTCTACATGGGATTTCATTGAAAAAAATTTGGACTGCTTTTTAAATTATTCTTTTATGTTTTAAAAACATTTGTGAAAAGTAAATAGGTCTAGATAATTTTTAAATTGCCCACTGACTGTGGAACCTAAATAAAATTGCATTGAACTCTCAGTATCACCAATTTTTACACTCTAGAAAATGATCTCAGAAAACTGTTGGTTCTCTTATTTTGTGCTAGAGCCCTTATAAGTACTTTATATGCATAATTGCAGCCAATACTCACAATAGCCTTTGTATATCAATATCATTTTTATACTCACTTTATACATAGTGAAACTTATGCTTAGAGTGTTTTCAAAATAACCTAAAGTAAAAAAAAACAAAAAAAAACATATTTGTCAGAGTCAGAAATAGAATCCAGATTCTCTCCTTTCAATTCTATGTTTTTAACAAAGTCACAATACTTGAAAGCAATTAATAGTTGGTTTATCACATTTCCAGCCTCTGGGAATATAAGAATTCTAAAATCCATCTTGTTATTTATACCAGATCATGAACATAAATTTCACTCATTGAATAGTAGTATTATGAGATCAAAAAAAAAAAAATGGAAGCCAAAAAAATAAATAAGTAAAAATCGTCACCAAAATTCTAGATTGTTTATTAGTATTACTAGTTCTTTTTAAGATTACTGTATATTTATTATTATGTAATTATATTTTATTATTATATTGCTATACTATATGTATAGTAATATTACTATCTTACTATTATTAGGTATGTGGTTATTTTTTCTTCAAATTAATGTTTGTTTTTTTTCACACTTCTCAAAAACTCAACCTAACAATCTGAAAAAAAAATAGTCAAAGGAATGGAAAAAAGAAAGCTGAAGAAAATACCAAATGAAAACCCGGCAGGAAAACTGAACATTGTATTTTATTGTCTTTGGAGGGAAAAGAGAGGGTCCTCCAAAATGCTAATATTGGTACACTTTCTGACTCATTCTTTCATCCCCCACAGCACCTGGCATATAACTTTGCATATGTAAAAAATCAATATTTAAATGAATGGATGGAGGCATATGAAGCTCAGTGTTCCAAAATACTATATTTTAATTCTCTACCTCAAATCTAAAATCAGACATTAACTATGTTTTTTGAAACCTGATCACATTGGAATCAAAAAGAGGATTTGGACCTATAAGAGCACAAACTGCTGACTATTTTGAGGTTTAATATATCAGATACTACATCTTTATGTGAGCATGTTTGCTTGTGTCACCATATTATCGGCTTATAATGCTGTTCCAGTTATCTACATTTTTATTACATATCAAACTACCTAGAACTTGGTGGCTTAAAACATTTTGTTATTTTCTCTTATGATTCTGTAGGTTGACGGGTTGTAACTTGGAGTTTCTTACATGATTGAAATCCATTGTCTACTGGAGTTACAGTCATATGAAGCCTTGACAAGGCAGGACATCCAAAATGGTTCATTGTCATGGCAGGCCATTGGTAATGGCTACCAGTAGGGGCTCTACTTGGGTTGTCAGCTGGAGCACATACACATGGCTTCTCCTTGTGTCTTGAACTCCTCACAGTAAAAATGATTGATTCTGAGAGGAAATATCACAAAAGATCAACAAAGATATGAAACATCTTTAACCTAGGCTTGGAGGCGACAGGGCATCATTCCTGCCCCATTTTACTGGTTATACTAGTTACTAAGGCCAGCCCAGATTCAAGGAGATGAAAATTAGATGCCATCTTTTGACATTAGAAGCAGCATAACTGCAGAGAAAGATGGAACCAGTGGGAGCCATCATTGCAGACTATCTACCACAAATGCCTAAGACAGAATTTTCAAATGTAGATATGATCTGCTACATTTGGAGTTGTGTTGTATTAAAACCCATCAGGAAGTCTTTCTGGAATAATTGTGAACTGAATGATGAAAACAAAAAACATTTGGGCTGTACATAAGCTTTTCCAAAAGACACAATTTCAAACCTACTCTATTCATTTAAATAACTTGTCAAACTACAGAATAGTCTGTATGGTTAATACAGTTTCAAATGAGTATATTTCAGTTACTTCTCAGAAAACATGTGGAAGGACAGAGTTCAACAACAATATATATAAATATAAAGGAGGGGAAAAAAATTGAAAAGGAAAATCTATTTACACTATACTGGTTAATCTGATATATGAAACGTGAAAAAGGAATACCTATATTTATATAGAAATCCTGGAAGCATTGCTTCACTTTCAGTGATCTGAGCAATTCAAATCAGTCAGGAAAGACATGAAACAAATTCTTTATAAGTACATATTTAACAATGTGGTCATTCTACACTTCTGTTATATATACTAAAAGAATATTACAAAATTGCTTTATAATATTTGCCTTTATGACTAAGCCCTGATCTACACTAATAAAATAAATAACTCAGTGGATGAATCTAAAGTAAGATTTGCACAATTTTTTTAGTTGAGTGAGGTTTAGAGCAATACTCTCACCTTTCCAGAAAAGAGAAGGATTAAATAAATTTAGAGCTTTCAACAAAAGCCTAAAACCAAAGAAGACCAAAACATGCAATCAGAGTCTGAAAGATAGTTGTATTATGTTATTTAAATATTAACACATATGCACTGTTGAATGTGAAGCATTAAAATTTAAGTTGTTTATCTCTCAGAATTAATTTAATATCATACAAGGCAAATAGATGTTTCCTCATCTTGGTAAAGTAGTGCTGAATCAACTGTAGCCACTGCCTGTTAAATAGAGAAAAGCAGAAAAGGAAAAAACAAAATGTAGCAGCAGTCATTTTTGTATGACTGAAGATCAAAGAATTTAAATATTTATGAAATAATTGTTTGTCTGTTTTTTAATTTCTTGTGGTTATAACCTTAAAATATGCAGATCTCTTGGGTCTTTTTTTGGTGACCCAATATCTTGCAGAATAAGCAATGATGGGCGACATGGCAAGCAAAGCCAAATAATCCTATTTTGTTTTGCACAGTCTGTCTCAATAGCAATGTTGTGTTTAGTAAATATTCTTTTTTTTTCCCTTAATGGTAGGATTGTTTTTTTTGTGCATCTAATCTATAGTCATATCTAATGCCTGACATAAAATAAGGACTCATTAGACATATTGGTGATGAATTGAATGCACCCTTTCCTACACTGCAAGCAACCAGGTCTAAGACTTCCTACTAATTTCTGGATGCTTTATGAATTGTACATTTACATATAATCCCTAGACTATATCAACATAGGTAATTTGTACAAATACTTTGGCTGTTTTGACTCACTGAATCAATCCTTCAAAACAAACTGGCTCATTTATGAGCAATGCAATCTTATAGGTTATTTTACTATTGCTATTTTATTTCCCTTTACAAGTTGCTTAGATATGGCATCTTACTGCAACTGTTTAAAAAAACTTTTCCAGGGAAGTAGGCTTATAGATAAAATCACAAATTCTGTGAAAGGATACCTTCTCTCCTTTCCTGTGTTTAAAACTCATGCAGCTCTCTCTGATTGTCATGTTTTATGAGCACCCAGTAGTTTGAAAAATGAGTCTTGTCTTTCACATAAATCTCTTACCTTGGTTTGTGTTCAAGGCTCAGGTCTGCTGCAAAGGCTGATGTCTCTTGTATGGTGTCACGATCTTTAAAATGGGAGTCATTTAAAGGTTTACCCACACCCTCTGTGAGATAAGAGATTGGCAATGATAAATTCGCAGATCACCATTAAGGTAGTAATCCCAAAACACTACATTTCTCAGCAACCTCTATTAAAGTATGGTGACATTTGTTATACTTAAGATCATCTCCCTAATCAAATATCCTGCCCCTAATAGTAATCAAGAAGCAGATGTTTCAGAGGTAGACCTAACTTTCTTCTTCTTTGTTTTAACTTAAATAATATACCATAGGAAAAAGCACCACATGGAAAAGACTCTCAATACTAATTCTCATGGACAATAAATCCATTTTTAGAAGCATTAAATAAACTTTCTCGTATATCTCCATTGATGAGACTAAATGTCCCTCGTGGTGATCAGAAAATTTTCCAGCACTTTTGAAAAACCAAAACACCGTAATTGCCTCAATAAATCTCACTCAGGCCATACAACTTGCTCTCCAAGAACATTTCTTTCTCTGTTTTAAACCCACTTTTGCTTTCTAAAAGATACTCTGGCCTACAAAATGTGGCTTCTCAGGCTAAGAGGGTGCCAATCCATTCTTTTCCTTGTCTCACGTTTTCTTCATGCACAAACATGCACAACCATCGTTTGATTCCATATGCCCTTGTTCAGATTCGAGAAGTAGATACGAGTGACAATGAAAACTCCATAATATTGGAAGAATTTGCAGATACTCTGATTTTGGCCTTGTTACTCCACCAAAAAGGTTTAGAATACTGGAGATTGAAGATATCTAAAGTTGAAGAGCAATGTATTGTTAATAGGATAGATTGCCAATTTCAAATATTGAAGGTGCATTTAAGATTTCTACTCAAAATGCTTTCCTTGTACAATCGGGTAATATCCCCACAGCATCCCCATAGATAGTTGCATAATGACAGTCTTACCCATCCTAGCACAATATTATATACAAGGTAGCTACTCAGTAAGATTTTTAAAATTGAGTTCTAGTATGCAGGCATTAACAACAATCTACGGGGAGTCCAAACAATAACACATTGATTAAACTATCTAATGGTAAAACTAAGCAATGTTTAGCACATTTTGTTTCCAAAAGCCAGGATAATCTCCTAAAAGCATTTCATTAACATTTATCATTTATAGATTTTTTTTTAAAGTATTCATAAAAGTAATAGGAAATGTACTGGTTTTATGGTTTATATGAAATCAATGTATTTATGTATTAATTCTATTCTTCATTATCCAGAAATATTTCAACAAAAAAGAACTTTGTGACACTGAACAGGATTCAAATCCCACCTTCTCAAATGACTAGAATATTTCCCACTATTTATTGAATGACAACACCTTGCATCAGGATTGTAGGATTAAATGAGAAAGTGTGAAAAGTCCCTAGGAACATGCCTAGCACATAGTGGATCTAAGTAAATGTTCATTGACCTTTACTTAACCAAATGTGAAGATGGAAGAAATATTACACAGAGATTAATCATCCCACCAAGGTAATGAGACCAAGGCCTTAGAGAGCCCGCCTTGTTTTATAAACCAAAAGATTTGCACCATGGCAGATTTTCCAAGAGCATTTTCACCATGGATTAAGATGTAGGTGGGCAGAAACCCCATTCCTTTATCCTGAAGAAATATCTTTAGATTTATATCACTCTGAGAAAACATATTAAAATTTCATATTTCTTTCTGAAGTCTTATTCCTACTAAGTTGGTGAACTTGTCATCTGTATATAAAGAAGACTCACTTTCAAGGAGAATGAAAAATGGTTCTCTTCTATAATCAGGGACTCACCTCTGTATCCTCCCTAGTAACACCAGCCATCGTGACTCTGGCTCCCTAGCAACCATGTCTTTCTCTATCAGACAGCTTTATTTGAAACACTTCTCACTGGAGGGAAGGGAGTAGGAAAGAGTCCATGCAAAAATAAACATAAAACATGAAATATCCATGAGAAAGAGTACAACAAATGCTTCCTGGGGATACTAAACAATTTTCTTAATAATTTTAATTTTAAAAATTGAAATTAAAAGATCATAGATTTGTCAGAGAGCTGAATATGTGTTTCATCAGGTAAATACTTTATTCCAAATGTTATGCTAAAAGAGCAGTAACATTGGAATGGGGCAGTTCTGTTCACACTAGAAAGTTCTGAAGAGCAGTATACCAAATATTGCATGAGAGCTTTGCCTTAACACAATTTTGATGCAACCGTCCGTAGTTTGAATCTTTCTGCCCTGCAGCCTCTGGATGAGTCAGTTTCCATATGGAATTGGTTTGCAGCGCCAAAGGTCTGACAGACATAGGAAAGTGTAAGCAAACAATTCACTTTATTTGAAACGGATTTACTACTGGCATCAGGAACACTGTGTCCCTCCTGGCCTCATTTTATGGCCACTCACCTGATGGGCTAGTTCCTGACACACTCATTCCTCGTCAGTGCTTACAACCTGCATGAACCTTGTGCACAGACCCTCTGTGCAACTGCTGCTTGTCTCGGCTCCTCCCTGGAGACCAGTATTTTCTCAGCCAAAGGCAGGGATCACAAACAGCCAATTTTCATTTTCTGATTGTCCACAGAGTAACTTATGTCCATATCTGAATGAAGACAGCAGAAAAAAAAATCATACTTTACACAAATAATTGGCATTCTAAACCAGGAAACATTCCATATGGATATTCGGCAGAGTACCCCCTAAAGAAATGATATATTGTGCCTTAAACTCTCATTCTGCACCTAGAGATATGATATCTTTGGGAAACATTTTTTAAAATGAAAACTTCGGTAAGAAAAATAATGTGTTAAAAAAAATGTATAGCACCTTCAAGTTTTAAAACTATTTTAATACATCTTAAAGTTATCTTCAAAAATGGTGCAACAAAAAAGACACTCTAGTATTGTTCCCATGTTACAGACAATGAAACTAAAATAGTGATTTGTCAATGTCACATAGTAAATTAGTGACATAACAGAATGAGAACCAAAATCTCCTAACTAATTATAAGCTCAGGACACTGAGACAAATCCTGGTCCTCCTTCAATTAGAATCGAGCCAAAAGCCCTCTTAATTGTGATTCAGCCGTTCCCCATGCCAGATCAGCCCCAACTTAACTTATGTTCTTTCTTCCTGTCAGGCCAATGCCTATTGTATTTGTAGGACAACAAGAAAGACTATGCTAATTTAAGTATCTGGCTTTGCAGCTCTACGGGCAAAGGAAGAAGAATGACAAAACCATAAGGTAAATGTCAGTATCCAAGGTATTTAACTTATAAACATAACATATAGGTGAATTATATAGAATATTAGATCTTAATAAATCCAAGGGGATAAAAATAGGGTGTTAGGGAGTTTAGGAATGCTCCAGTGTGGATGGACTGCTGTGGTTGCAAGTGGGACTGTTAGGATATGGAATATTGTGTAGTCCAAGTCCCTCGTCTCAAGAGTCTAGCAAAATTTAGTGAGGAAAAGAGGAGCAAAAATGGAAGGGCTGAAAATAGACAGGGTATTAACAAATACTGTGCCATAATGAGATATTTAACCCCAGCTAGGTAGATGGGAAAAGTCCAGGGTAACCTGAGATAAAACCTAGTTTCCATCCCTCATAAACACTGGGGTTATGTCCGTCCTGCGGCTGACATGAGATCGTAATGCATGTTTGCACCTCCGTTCAGGCTGAACAGATTCCTTTGTTTCCTTATACACCCTATCATATCCTACCCCTTCCTCAAGACGAGGTCTGAATGCAAGAAACTCTCTCTTTAAGCTGTGTCCTTGTAGTTAGCACCCACCACATTCTGGAACCCAGTTCTGTTTGATTCCAGATAAACTGCCATCTCTCCTCTCCATCACTGCTGGACTTGTCAACCTGGGTTGATGGGCTTTCATTTCACTTGCTCTCTATCCGAGGCTATTTCACCGCAAAACACTCCTTTCAAGAGGGAGCAGGATACTTGAGCAGCTTAGTGCATTTTTCTCTTTCCCTACGTGCTTCCATACTCTGTTTTAACCAGCATATCATTTCCTTCCTCTTTTTCTCTTTTTTTCTTTCACTCAACCAATCTGTAGAGTCTGTTCCTCATAATAATACACAAACTTCTGTTTTCACCTCCATATTTGTCCAAATATATTAGCACTGCTAAATGCTTCTATTAACGACATTTGTAACATGATAGTTCTTGGATACAAACTGCTTCCAGGTAGGAACTATTTTTCCATAATAAGAATACTCTCGGGCCGGCTGAGTGGCGTGATGGTTAACCGCTGGCTTGGAAAGCCAGCGGCCCCGGTTCGGTCCCACATATGAGGGCCAGTGACACTGCCCTCAAAAAAAAAAAAAAAAAAAAATACTCTCCTCATCCAAGTTAAAGTACAAGGTCAAGTTCCAAGGTAGCCAGCTCAAATTTTAGTTTAAAATTCAGGTTCTGGAAAGTTAAAATTAAAAAAAATAAATAAAACAGAGCACCTAAATATAGTTTAAACCTCTACTGTCCTTTGATTGTGAAGTCACCATGAAGAAAGATGGCGCCTCAGTCAAGCATTACTACCATAGATAAAAAGATAAATTTAACCAGAAAAAAAAATAATAATAATCCCATGAATGCAAAAAAATACAGTTAAATGGTACATATACCTAATTTTTGAAAGGTTTGATTTGAATATATGAGGCACAAGCAGATATATTTAGACAAGGACTATTTTACAAAAAGAATCAATCAGAAAAAGGAAGGACAAATATTCACAAAGTTGATTTCAGTACGTTTTTTTCCTCACCATCAAAAGTAACAAATGACATTTTAAACACGATAGAATTTATTCTTTAAAGGGAAAAATAAATGTAGAATCTACTTTAATCTATTATTATGTTTATTGGATGTTATATTTATTTTATCTTACATAGGTATGATGAATTTTTTTTATTTTAATAATGTTTTCTAAAATTCAGTTTTTATTATGAGATATCATATACCAATTAGAGAATCTGGAAGATACAGAAAATCATATACTAGGATATATATATATATATATATATATATATATATATATATATATATATATAGTGCATGGCTGCCAAAAGTGAAAGTATATCCCCAGGGCAGAATTTATGTTATTCCATAGTAGCCTGGTTTCTCAGTTACCTCTGGTCTTAAACATAACAGAATTTATATTCCAGTGATAATAGCAATTATAAAATTAAACTGAAATTAAGAAGTCAAGAAACATACAAGGAAAACTGCATAGTATATTTGGGGAAAAGGTCTGCCTTGGCAGCCATCACTCCTGGATTCTAGTGATGACTGTCGTTCACTAGCTGTATGGCGGGGAACCTTTGGGCAAATCACTTGATGTCTCTTAGTCATTCCAACAGATATAAAATGAGTTTTTTGGTGATCTCTAAGTTCCTTACAATTCTGAAGTTGCATGAATTTCCAGATGGCTTGCGTCAGGTTAGAGAACTGTAGGACATAAGTTCTTAAGTTATTTTACCCATATCCCTTTGTTTCTAAATCCCTAACCATTTCTGTTATGTCAATTTAAAGCATTATATAAGTTGAAATCCTGGTCCTATAAAGTAAAGCAGAAAAAATTAACTGATGTTACTTAAAACTATGTATCTAAGATTCAGATATTGTAATCAAACACATTAAATAAAAACCAGTCCTTCTGGGAAAAATAAAATAGTAATAACACTTCTAATTATAAAGAATCAATGCCTCAAAAATAATCTATACAATTTACCTTATAAACAATAGCCTTTTATCATAATTATCTTAAAAGAAAATGAAATATCTTATGAAATCTTTATTATTATTATTTCCCATGTTCAAAGGAAATTTTTAAAGAAAACTGACTAAATTTACTTTCTTGCTTGGAGGCAGAAATAAGTACAAACTATCTTATCTAGCTCTTATAGCTAGGTTGGGTAAGTTTAAGCAGAAAGAATTTAGCCATCCAAATTTGCTAAGTGTTGTCAGGATTGAAGCTGGGCTCTGTGAATTAAGTGATCTTGCTGAATTACAAGAACAACAGCAAATTATAAACTGGATTTTTCTCAGGACCCTAGAGAATGTCTTTCCCTATATCCATCCATTCTTCAAATGTTACATATAAAAGATTTATCAAAGATTATACATCAATAAGATTAGAGGATTCTTCTAATCCTTATAATGAATTTCACTTGCAGGATGCCTCCAGAAACCAACCTAACCCAGCTCACTCTTGCTTTGAAAGCCAAATCATAGTAATACTGGGATTCTCCTAAATGTGATAGTCACCAAGAAACTTTTTCTTTTTTTTTTTGGTTCTTGATAGTGGGTACTTTTAGCTACTTCTAAGCAATAAAAATAGCTACTCCAGAATCCCTTATGGAATTTTGTTCTAGCGTATTTCATCATTTACTCACAAGTACTTCTTCAGTGTCCTCTATGGAGGCACTATTTAGGTGCTTGTCCTCGTGTCTTTCATTCTAATGTGGAGAGACCAGTAATAGATGATACACATTGTAAACAAGTAAATCATATAGTGTATGAGAAGATGATAAGATCTGTGTGTGTCGGGGGGGGAATAGAGCAGAGTCAGAGGTATAAGGTGGACAAGGATGGAGGGTTTCAAGTTGGAGGGGATTGCACCAGGGTTTTGTACAAAGTAACTGAAGGATGGTGTTGCCATCATATGGTATTAGGAAGATGAAGGAAAGAGCAAGTTGCAAAGAGGGGAGGTTCATGGGCATGAGGGCTGGAATTTGGAGATTAGTTTAGTTTTGGATATGCCAGGACTGAGAAGTTTGTTAGAAACGAGCATCTGATGATCCATCTCATCCTATGTTATATTAAGATGAAGCAGGAGAGTGATTTTTGGTCATACTCATTCAGAGGTGAGGGGAAAATTAGAAACCTCTAAAGAAAAATGAAGATACAGATGTCCTAAATATCCACTAGTTTTCTAATGATAAATATCTGAGGTTTTGCTATGAATGAAGTTTAAATCTTTCCATCTTGACTTGACTTGTCCATATAAGAACATGTGTACCAGGTTTTACTTTCAGGAATATAAAACTTCGTAGGAAACAGATACTCAGTTCCTCAAAGAGAGAGAAGCAAACTATAAGCCACCATGCTGAGGTTTCATAAAGAGAAGAAGAAAATGCCCTTGGGGATATGGAAATCTCACGCAGTCTGCTTTTTCTTCTCTGGTTGCACAAACTTCCATCGCCCAGAGACTCAATCCTGAAAAGAGAATGCTATCGCTAAGGAAAGTCGGCAGTGGACATTCCTCCTGCTGTAGAACTGATGTCTTTGAATTCAGGATTAAAATAACTCATAAGAATCTCTGATTTTTATGAAACCCAGATAATATCTAGAAAAAGTAGCTATATTACTTTTTAAACTCAATTTTTAAATTTTTTTTTATTGAGGTAGCATTGGTTTATAGCGTTATATAAGTTTACAACATTATAAGTCGACCTCTGTGTGTATTACATCATGCTACCTTCCAAAAGTCTAGTTTCCATCTGTCACCATACAAGGGCTAGCTCATGGGAGACATTTTACTCTCCTTCTACCTCCCTTCCATCTGGGAACCACCAATCTATTGACTGCCTCTACATTTTGTTGGTTTGCTTTGTTTATTTGTTTTTGTTTTTATGTTCCATACATGAGACAAATCATAAGGTATTTGTATTTTTCCATCTGCCTTATTTCACGTACCATAATACCCTTGAGGTCCCTCCATGTTGTCTGAATGGTGAGATTTCACCTTTTATATGGCTGAGTAGTACCCCATTGAATACATGTACCACATCTTCTCCATCAGTTCCTCTGTCAGTGGACACATGTTGTGTCCATTTCTTGGCTATTATAAATAATGCTGCATTAAACATAGGAGTGCATATATATCTTGAATTAATGTTTTTATATTCATTGGATAAATACCCAGAAGAGGAATTGCTGGATCATGTTGTAATTCTATTCTTAAATTTTTGGGGGGTCTCTATACTGTTTTGCATAGTGGCTGTATTAATTTACATTCCCACCAGCAGTACATAAGGGTTTCATTTTCTTAGCATCCTCTCCAACTCTTGTTTCTTGTCTTTTTGATGATAGCCTTTCTAAAAGGTGTGCAGAGATATCTCTTTGTGGTTTTGATTTGTATTCCCTGATAATTAGTGATGTTGAACATCTTTTCTTGTGTCTGTAGGTCATCTGTATATCTTTGGAAAAATGTTTTTCAGGTGCTCTGCCCATTTTTTAATCAGGTTTTCTTTTGTTGTTATTGAGATGTATAAGTTCTTTATATATTTTGGATATTTTGGATATTAACTCCTTGTCGTATGTATGATTTACAGATATTTTTTTCCCATTTGCCAGGTTGCATTTTCTTTTTGTTGCTAGTTCTCTTTGCTCCTCAGAATCTCTCTAGTTGGATGTCATCCTACTGGTTTCTTTTTTTGCTTTTGTTTCCCTTGCCATTGGGGTTTATTTTATAATAACATCACTAGGACATCAATGAGCTTACAACCTATATTTTCTTCTGTGTGTTTTATGATTTCGGGTCTTACATTCAAGTCTTTAATCCATTTTTGAGTTAATTTTTATATATAGTGTAAGACAGTGGTCTAGTTTTATTCTTTTGCATTGGCTGTCCAGTTTTCCCCACATCATTTACTGAAGAGACTTTTCTCCCTCCATTGTATGTTCATGGATCTTTTGTCATAAACTAGTCGTCGATATCAATGTTTTTAATTTACATAATAAAATTAACTATATATTGACATGAAAAAAGTGATCTTCCAGTAAACTAATATGAACGCTTTGAAGAAGTGAAAGAACTAGTGGTTGCTGTTCTCACTAAATACAGTATGTGTTTGAGTAACTAGAGGATCTCTTCCTCTTTGTCACTTTCAGAACTTCCCAACCCAGACCTCCATCACAATCTCAGTTTTTATACTAGATTTTAAAGTACTAGATTCATAATAAGGACCTTATAAAATTACAATAGGTTGGAAAGTATACACACACACAAATCTATGTATATTTATACAAACACACATATTATATATACACACACTATATACATATGCACACAATATATGCATATGTACACTATATACAGAGGGTGCCAAAAAATGTATATACATTTTAAGAAATGAAAAAGCTGTATTAAAATTGTAATACTCAACACATACTGATAACAAAAGATGAATAGAAGTCACATTTGACTTCTGCAAGAGATGCTCAAAGTGGTTACCAGCAGTATAATTCTAATAAAGTTTTTTGCTTTCTTAAAATGTGTATACATTTTTGGCACCCTCTGTATGTATATACACACATATATGTCTTAGTATCTTTTCAGTTCTTTAGAATTCTTATCTATATACATTCGTAGAGACTCAACAAATGTTGCTCACCTATAGATTGTCCCTAAGTGTGTATGAAATTTAACTCAACTATTAAGACAACATTTGGAATAATTTATTGCAACATCACTTTTTTCCATAGGGAAATCACCAAAATATTGAAGGTGTTGAAAGATATTAATTTTAAAGTATTTTAAACTTATTTCTAAGCCTGTTCTTCAATAACTATAAATGGATTTTTAAAAGATAAAAATATAATTAGAAAAGAAAATTCCATTTGCTTTATGTCTATAGCAGAACTGAATCAGATTAGTTGGATTCCTGGTCAAGATTTCTGCTTTATTAACATTTTATGATTCATTTAAAATGTCATGTAAATTGTACAGCATCGCTGAGCCAAGCCAGCTTTGATCTGTTAACATTTTATTACATCTGACAAACCATAATTTGGTTTGTTTTCATTTCTGTAGTGTTTAAAGTAAAAAACAAATTACATGCAAACTATGATTAAAAACTTGTTATGAAAAGAGTTATCATCATTTTGTTTTAAGCTTGTTTATTGGAGTATAATCCCATTCTCTAGCTTTTAAGGAAAAAAGGCAACTATCTCAGTTAATTACTGTTTCATTGCTAGTACCCGAGAGCAAGCACAGTTAAGTGTTCAATGTTCCAAAGTAATTGGCAAGGACTTAGAGGAGCCAGGACATATAAATTTGCATTAACAGCTTAAGTTAATTGGCAAAATGGAAATAAATACAAGAATTTAGTGATTCTGCAACACCGAAGTAAAGAGAACAGCTGCCAGTGAGCACAATCCAAGAGCACAGGTCCAACTAAACCTGTAATGGTTACAAGACACTTTAATTGGGATTTTGAATGAAATAATGTGCTCAGATAGCCTCTGGTTAGTCACTGTGCACGTAGACCTGATAGGGGAATATTTGTTGTCAACAAAGGGTCACAATAAGTAACAACTCTTTATGTCTTCACTTTGTCTAAAATATACACTATTAAATCAGAGGACTTTATTAACACACACAAAAAAAAAATGACTCAAAGCATAATGTGTCGTACAGATTGCCAAAGCTGTCACCATTGCACTGAAAAAGCCACCAAATGCACCACATTACTTGAGTAATATGCATTAGAGGTGATGTTTCTCCCTAGGTAAGAACCAAAAGTGCAATACGCACCAGAGGGTGGAACACCATTGGTCACTGGCACTCCTCCTAACACTGTCAGAGTGTCGTGACTGTGTTGTAGCTTGGCTGCCTGATGTCATTTTTTTTTTAAGAGTTTATTGGGGAATTGGGGGAGGGGAACAGCGTTGGAAACTGGGGAAAGGGAACAGACAAGTTACTGTCCTTTTGTTCTTCAGTCTAGTTGTGGAGGACATTGCCTCACTAGCCCATGTTGGTATCATTGCGCTCTTCCTGGGTGAGGCAGATCGATGACCGGCCTCTGGATGGCCGCTCACAGTGGCTCTTGGCAGTTCACACCAGCTGCCAGCCGCTCACACTGGCTGCTGGCCACTCTCTGTAGCCTATGGCAGCCCACTGCAGCAGGGACTGCAGCTATGCCGTCCTGAGGACTCGCACGGCCCAGCTCCAGGTGGAGCTGTTGTTCACCAACTTAGCTATAGAGGGCAGTGTCACTGGCCCTCATCTGGGATCCGAACCAGGGCAACTGGCGTCCCAAGCCAGCTCTTAACCACCGCATCACTCAGCCGGCCCCTTGACGTCATTATTAAACAGAGTTTATCCTACCCAGAAAAGTTTGGTGGCAGTGGTGGTGGTGGTGGTGGTGGTGGTGGTGGTGGCGGTGGTGGCGGTGGCAAGCCCTTCCTTACAAACTTCCAGCCTGCATATCACTTTGAAAAAGTGGCTGGTTGAGAGCCTTAAGGTGGAGTCCCAGTAATAAACTGAAAAGGATGCTCTTCAGTGAGGGCAGGACCGTGCAGTGAGGTAATAGCTGTTTACAGGGTAAACCACATCAGGCGGACGGGTGCCACCTGCACATTGGAAGGCAGCTCAATATACATGAGGCCAACAGGAACAAAGGATTCACACACACTGCCAATATCTTAACTCGGTGTTTTCCTTATTTAAATATGCATCAATAGCATACTGTACCCTTAACTTCAATCCCACTTCCGCAACCCTTCGCCTTCTCTCCAGCTGCTGCTAACCCCTGCCACAGAAAAGGAGGCTGTGAGGTTTGCAGGATGTGGTCCCCATTTGGCCTTTCCCCACTCTTCTTGTACCCCTTACCCACCCTGTCTCCACATTTCCTGAGTCCCCATTGCAGCAAGCTGCTACTCCACACCGTATGACTTTTTCTCTCTTCCAAGGATGCCACTGTCTGGCTAATGTCTCTCATCCTTGGCATGGCTCAGTTGCCACCTCCTCTGTGAAGTTCCCCCCAGTGCTTCCGCATAAGGAGCGGTTTGGAGTCGGGAGAGATGTGCCACGTACTAGGGATAGAAGTCCTGTTCGCGGGCTGAGTCTTGTTTTCTCATTTGTAAAATGAGAGTATTAACATGTGCCTATCATGGTCAGCTGCCTCTCGGGGTTATTACTAAAATTAAATCTTCACCACAGTGCCTGGCACAAAGTAAGTACCCATGAACTGCTGCTATAATTATTATCACCTGTTCTCCCAGAACACTTTGTCATAACTGTAGAATAGTGTTTATCATATCGCATAACCATTATTCCCTTGTCAATCTCCTCAGCTAGATAAGTCCGCTCAGCTCTGTGTCTTCACTGACGAGGAGGGAGCCTGGCACCTCATATGTGATCAACACATGGAAGCTTAATCAATGTATGAACAGGAAAGCAATCAATGATCCAGTGGTCATACGTAATGCTCTTTTATAATTGTGTTTTAGAAAAGTGTCCCTTGAAGATTTCAGAAATGGCTCCCTTCTTATCCACAGCTATATGGATAAAAGGCAAATGGAAGAGTCTAGTTCCATAGCACAGTGGTTTGAAAATTGGTGGCACCAGTTACTCCCCAAATAGAGGTGAGGGCAAGTCTGAAAATAAAAAGGTACAAACAGGAAGGTACAAGGGAAGGTATGAGAGAGAGCATGTCTCAGGAAAACTGGGTGCCCCTGAATGTTGAGTCCTTCAGCCAGGGCATGTGGTAGAATGTGCACAGAAGAGGTCACAGTCAAAATTTACAGACCGAAGGGAACAAACCCTTATGGCACAGGGTCTGCAACCTGTGCCATATACTGCAACAAACACCATAATTTACAGCCTAAGGATTACAGGTAAAAATCAAACTAAAATTGTTTTAAATGTTAAAACAAACAAAAGAAATGACATAATTTATAAAGCAAAGACATGCAGATTTTAAAAGGAAGTAAACAAATATACTAAAAATAAAGAAGCATACTCAGTGTGATAAAAATCTTGGATGGATTAAAGAACATTTTGGACTCAGGTAAGGAAAGAATTATTGCCTGGGGAGATAGATAGGAGGAAAAGAATGGCTGATATCAGAAATCCTGGGCTGAAAGAACACGGCACAGATTCAATACTTAGAAAGCCACTTGAATACATAGAGAGACTGAACGTAAATTAAATATACAATAAATTCAGTCAGATCACTCTTTTCTAACATCATGTAACACTATATATTCAATAGTTACCAAGTTATTTATTGTATCTTGGACAGAACTATATGAATTGATTCTAGTGACTAATATTTCAATTAAATAGTTATTCATATTTTGCCTAATGTTAAAAATAATGAACTTCCATAGTGGTATATAATGATTACAAAACTGTTTTGGAATCTAAGGTGGATACATAATGGAGTCATAGTCTACCTCCCAAAAAAATGCCACACACTGAACATAACTTAGAAACATTGGCAGCCATACAAGTAATTTCTAACTGTGATTTATAGTTTAAGTTGTGAATAAAACATGATTAGACATAAACCTGACCTTTCATGCTTGAGCAATTTTAAAATATACATGATAAAAGAAAAAATTTTCATTTATTGTCTCAGACATACAACTAATAAAACCTAGGAGTGATGATAAAGCTACATCTATGTTTTTCTTCCTTAGTGAATGAGAGAGAGACAACCTGTGGGCAGTCATTGGGTCTGTCAGTCTAAGAGGTTGGCCAGGGCTGCATATACAAGCTGTAGGACAGGTGAAGCCAGTTGTGTAAGTAAAATGTGCTGAGAGCAGCTCCAGGAGAAGCATAAACTTCAGGAACACAAAAGGAGCCCGAATGCCAAAATGACAAAGATAGTAACACAAAGATCCCACCTCAATGGGAAAAATGAAGGAGGGTCTGATTCCGATCCTTCCTCCACATACCAAAAACAACTTTAACATGTAGCTGACATTAGAGAGAACAGAGACATTTCATATTACTTAACATCAGTTGTAAAGGCAATTACTGGAAAGTGCCCTCCAAGACTTAATATGATGGAATAATAACAAGAATAATAACTCTTTGCATGTAGGTAGCGTGATTACAATTAGGATTCCATTTTATCATCTCTACTTCCCTGTGGGTAGGCAAGACTTGTTAACTGTCATCCTTTTACAGGGAAAGAATCTGAGAAACCTAGTGGTTTAGAGACTTGCCTCAAGTTGCCTAATGAAGACATCTACTAGCTTTTTCTCATTTCGCCATTAGTGGGGTTGTTGTGAAATTGCCCTTGCTCTTGGGGCGGACAGGACACAGATTGGGAGAACACACCTTTGGAGCAAAGTTCTCAGTTGGAGTCAAGACAGTCCCATTCTCTCTGCCCAGAACTGTACCCACCATCTCCCCGCCAGCGTTTACCCTCTCCCTGGCTGCTCACCATTGACCCCTCCTTCTCCTTAACTTCCAATCTAGCCTAAAATCTTGACAAGTCTACCTCCTAAATGCCTCTCGATACTTCTTATTTCCACCCCCCCACCACCATCCTAGCTAGACCACCATTCTCTCTTGCCTGGATTGCAGGCATCTCAGCCTGTAGACTTGCTCATGCCAGTGTACCGCTTGCCCTGCAGTGCCAGTTATTCTTCTAAAACCACATCTGATCAGGATCATACCCTGCCATGTCCCCATCCGTTGTTTTCCTGTGACCTCAGTATAGTATATAGTCCAACTTCTGACATGACTTATAAAGGTCCTTTTGACCTTTATCCAGTCTCATCTTTCATCACTTGCCCTCTTATTCTGTTCCAATATGAAAAACTATTTTAGTTCCTCCATCCCACCAAGTTCTTTCATTTTTCCGAGCCATGTCCATGCTGTTCCTGCGACCATGAACATTCTCCCTTTCCTCCCTCCTTGTACTAGCCAACTCCTTTGCACATTCAAATCTCTTAGCTGTCATTTTCTCCATGAAACCTTGTGATGTATTTGCTCGAACTTGCCTATGTTCCCTACTTGACTTCATATTCTGTGAAGGTAGAGTATATCTGACTTATTCACCACCTAATCCCTAGTGCCCATGAAATGTTTTTCTTTATATCATTTTTAAACTTTTATTGCAATATAAAGTAGTTACAAAGCATGTCCAAATCATAAGTACAAAGCTCAGTAAATTTTCACAAATCGAAAACATTCTGTATCCAGAACCCAGAGTAAGAAATGTTTAGAATATCTCTTGCACCCAGGAAGTACCCCATTATGCTCCTAGTCAGATTGTCGCCCTGGGTAATTAGAATCCTGGTTTATAACAGCATAGATTCATTTTATATTTGCTTTTACTTTACATAACCATACAGTACATTTGCTTTTAGGTCTGGATTATTTTGTTCAAGATTGTGTTAGTGAGATTCATCTATATTGAATGTGGTTATAGATCATTTATTCTCATTGCAGTAATACCCACTAAATATTGATTAAATGAATATAATGAATGAAACAACGATATCCAAAATCCAAAAGAGGACATAAATCTCCACATGCTATGGAATGAAGAAAATGGACCAACTCCTATCTTCAAGCGGAGTCCCCTAAGGTTACAGAAGATATAAGATACAGTTCAATAACATGTGTCCCATGACCCTCCCCCAGGCCATAATAGTAAACAGCAACATCAGCAGCAATAGGATCGATCCCTCCTTTTCTGTTGTTTTATTTTTTTAAGATGTATCACCTCCATAATCAGAATCGCAGAACCAAGTACAAAAGCTATCATTTGAATTATAAGATGGTGACTAAAACACAACCTTCCTGGATGTTATAAGCAAGCGATACAGACATTAAATACTGACTTCCTGCTTTGTGTGCTTCACAGTGTCCCTTCTCAGTCCGTGAATCCCACCTCTCAGGAATTAGGGATTACAAGGCAAGTAAAGAAAGCAGCAAACTGGAAAGTGCTAGAAAGAGGGCCGGATGCAGGGAGAGCCAGAGGATGCCTGAGAGCATCAGGTAGGGATCCAAGAAAGATTGCCATGGCTCTCAACTCTGGCTTTAGATGAAAATCATTTGGTGAAAATACTGATAACTGGGCTCCATCCTAGACCAATTATTTCAGGATCGAGGGGGTGTGGCTCTTGCATCAGTGGTTTTTCAAAGTTTCCCAGGTCTTCCATGCAACTAGGTTTGAGAACCACTGGTTTAAAACCAGGACCAGAGTAAGACAATAAATGGACACACCTGAGGTTGTTCTCAAACTTTATTGTGGGGAAAAGTCACCTGGGGAGCTTGTTTAAATTGTGGATTTTCTCAAACCCGCCCACCCCACCTCCAGAAGATCAGATTCAGTTGGTCTTGATGAGCCTTAGGAATCAACAATTGTAACAAGCTCCCCAGAGACTCTGAGGCAGGAGAAACCCTGGGCAGAAGACAGAAGAGATGGAGGTGTGATGCTGGGGGGTGACTCCTCATCTTGGTGTGGAGTAGGCGCCCTAGAACTCAGCCCTGAAGAAGGTAACAGATTTCATTTCCTAAAATGAAGTTTGGTGTAGGATAACAGAAAAGAGGAGTACTTACTAAAATTTCATTTGCTCTTAAATTTAAGTCTTTGTGAAAGTATTTGAATATTACTGAAGAGGCACCAGTGACCTCATCACCTTGCTTTAATTTTTATCCAGCAGCAAACCCACCAGGCTAATGTGAAGAGGATATACTATTTGAATAGATTCCATAAGGCATGATTTTTGAAAAGGGAAAGCTCTATAGCTGGAAGAGTGCTTGGATATGATGATAATCTGATACTTAATAAGCATCCTTTAAAATTACCACCAGACAGCTTTTTAGAAAGCCAATACAAAGACTTTATTCAAATGACCAAATGAGGGGGAGGCATTAAATGGCCTCTGAAGTTCCCTTCATTATAAGAGATGAAGGATTCAGTTTTAGAATACCAGTTTTTTTTTTTCTTCCTGAACACCTGCTAAATGATCTTTGGTATTTAGTCATCTGCTTCCACATTCCAAGAGATTGCCATGTGAAAAATACTACACTGAAAGTAACTATTGCACAAGATGTTATTCAACAAAATTTAAGTGCAGGGTGCTCCTGGAGCTTGCTCAGAGAGTCCCAGCCATCTAAATCAGGATATGAATGAGCCAGGTTGCCAACAGCTGTGTGATCTTTAGCACACTGCTTAGCCTTTCTGGACCATCGTGCCCCTGCCTATAAAATGAAGCTGCTGATAATAACCACCATTTACTGAGCTCCTCAGTACTAGGACTTTCATGCATACCTTTAGATACAGTAACTCTGGCATATTATTATCCCATTGTATAGATGAGGAAATTGAGACTCCAAGAGGTTAGGTAAATTGCCCAAGGTCAGGTTTCTAAATGGCAGAACAAGAAACCAGTTTCACTATCCTTGACATTCTTGGAGCCCATGTCTTGCTCTCCATTGTGTTCCTTGGGTCTTACCCACGTAGCACACTGCCTGGCACATAGCAAGAGTTCAGCGAATATCTATTAAGTCAGTGAATCAACCTAGCTCTAAAACCATGTTCTTTATCCTTCCAATTATTTGGTTATGTATGCATCAAAGAGGGCACTGGTATTAATATCCCCAAATACATTTTATAAACCAAGATTAGAAATATTTGCAGCATTCAGCATTTTGTTTCAGGGTTGTTGAGGGAAGGGCCAGTGAAGCTGCTAGGTGGCAGTTTGCTGTGACAGATGGGATAGGATAAGAGAAGAGTCCTGAGGGACTTCCCACCTTCTGAGGTTTGTGATTCTAAGGCCAGTTACCTAATCTTAGTGGCCTCACCTGTGAAAGGCAATGTGAATCCAGCGATCCCTGCAGTTCATTTACACCAAACTTCTATTGTACACATTCCCTTTTTATTTTAATAAAAAGGCCATTCAAAACCCTGATTGTAAATATCCTACAACATTCACGTACCTGGGGTAAAATCCAACAGTCTAATTTGTACAGGAACATCTGTACCTGGAGTTGACTCCTGAGACCATTTGCAGATCATATTTATCTGAGGATCTGCAGTCCTGGTTGACTCTATTTACCTTTAGTCTGTGCATAGTCTCTTTCTCAGGTGACATAGAGAGGGGCAAATCAAATCTATTCAGAGTGTGGAAAATACTTCTATTTCACTCACCACTCCTTGAGTTCCTTTTTACCAAGACCAGCCCATAATGAATTTAGAAAACTGTAGAAATCTCCATGCAAATAAAACTGCAAGATACATAGCATGTTCAAGAAATGGAAAGGGCCAGTGAATCAAAAATTACTCTAGATTTAAAATGTTACACTTAGCAATTGTGGCCCTTGGGTAGCTACGCAATAATCCATAGATCAGTCAGATAAATAGAAATGGGAGTCGAGATTTCTACAGACCACCTGGGAGAGGGAATAGTAAACCAAGCTTAGGTTAGAGGTAATTCCTTTGCAATCTGGTTTCATGAGGTAGCAGTTAACTTTTCTATCATCCATTCCAATGGCCTGTTCCACTGCTCTCACTCTTTTGTTAATCTATATTGTGTTCCTACTATGTGAATAAAATAGAAAAGATCAAAAAAGCAATAGAAAAAAGGACTTAACTCTTTTTAGCGGGGAGGGAGAGACACATACACAAAAATTTCAAGTGTTATAAGTAATACTGGTACTAAAAACTCAGACTGGAAACAAAGAGACTTGGGTTTTAATCCAGTCTCTAATAGCTGTGTAAACTTGGGCAATTTATTTAACCGCTCTGAGTTTAGTGTACTCATTTACAATAAATAGATGATATTTACGATATCTACTTAATAAGTCTGCTATAGTGACTTAAATAGATAATATGTATAAAGAAAATCATGGTGCCTATTATATAATTGATCCTCAAAAAAATGGTAGCTGTTCGGGGTGAGCAGAGGGAGGGAAGCAATCCATTTTAACCAGCATTGGGGTACAGGCTTCTTAGACTCTTAACAGGCTCCACTATGCTTGATACCAAAGAACACTCCTTTCTCCTGAAAACTCACTTGGTTTTGCTGATATTACAGTAGTCTGATTCAGCATGTATCCCTCAGCCTTGTCACAAAGCCCTCTGATTCTTTGCTGACCACTTTCTGTCTCGCATCTTCAAGACCATCTCCAAGCTCTATTCCCTGAGCCCTGAAGCTATTGTCTTTACTATATTCCCCTCTCATGAGTCACCTGCCACATCTGCACTTCTGGTCCCCTCATCTCTGCCTTCAGAGCAGAGTGGGACTCCAAACTGCATGGGTAGAGCACCCAAAACCAGACACAACAAAGTAATATGCTCCCAGTAAGGTGGTGCTGAGTTCAAAGGAGCACCTCCACATTCATCTCAGGACCTCTACTGAGCTCTTTCTTCCAGGTCAGCTCCCTGCCCTGGAGGAAACACTGCCATGGAAACCTTCCACTTGAAGGCCTCCCTATTGCCTTCTGCCTCAAATATAGCTTCTCTGCAGAGACCCCTTCTGTGTACTCAGCCATATAGTAACCACCTCTCCCCAAAGCTACTATTCTCAAGTCATCTCCTTGCTGACAAGTTTGGTAACCTATTTAGTTCAAAGCAATAATGCATAGAAAAATGCCTGGCACTTTGCCAGGCACATAGCAATTTGCATATCAACCCCAGCTTGATTTTTCAGAAACCACAAAGAGTAGTTTTTGGGGGTGCATGATCAAGCACGTGTGTGGGCCTGCTTTTGTCATTTCCACGTGGTGATTCCATACATCTGCTGCTTCCGTCCCAGAGGGGCCCCCAGAGGTGGAGCCCTCTTTGCCTTCCCTATTACAGGGAAGGCTTCTGACTTGCCTCTCTGTGGTCCCAAGCATCTGTGTCTCACAGGATAGACCCCTGAGACCTAAGGGGGAAAACAGCTGTAGCTAAATTGTAGGTCAAGATGCAGGATATTTATAGAGCCGTATAACTGACTCAAAATCTGTGAGAAGAATAAGCCATATTCTAAACAGTGACTTGCTTCTTTCTGTAGAACAGAGAGAGTAGGTGTTTTATTGCTCAGTTAAATCTGGGCCTTCGGGTTGCAAAGGCAGTGAGATTTATACTTTCCTAAAAATTATACCTTTTCAAACTGCAAATATCAAGACCTAGCTGGCACTCAGAGAGGGAGAGTGAGTCCTATCACTGGTTCAATAAATATTAAGAGTATGCTATGGCCACAGCCTTGTGCTAGAGTCTTTGTGGGGAAGCCCTCAAGGAACTTCTAATCTATAGAGAAGGCTAGACAAATATGCAAATTAGGGCAAAAATCACCTTCTGATGAAATATAAAGAGAAAAGTATATGGCGCTGAAAGGACTGAGGACATCAGAGATTGCATGTGTGAGATCCCAGGATCTTCACGGATGTCCTGTCATTTCAACAGGAAAGATAAGATTGTTGATAGGTAGTGATCAGGAGGAAGTTTTATAGTCAGAGTAGCATGGGCAGAAAAGGATGCTGGGACCTGTGTGGGGAAACAGGGAGCAGCCGTGTCTGACTAGGATATACAATATATTTGCAGGAATAAAATTAGACAAGTTTGCAGAAGGAGGCAAAGGTCAAGGCATAGATGGCAGTAATTTCCAAGTGAAGGCGTTTAGTTTTAGGTTCATAGTAAATGCACATCCACTGAAGGATTTTGAACAGCCATGATCTGCACTGTGTTTCATTAACCTAAACTTCGAGATGATCTTAAAGACTTTACCTATGACTTAGCTAACATGCTCACCTTTTTTTTTCCTGAACTTACTGGCATAGTAATCAGTCTCTGTTCCAAAAATAATTGTCTAGATATATTCTTGAACAAGTATATGGTTATTGTGTGACATCTCCACAAACCTACCAAATTCTGCTCTGATCATGTCGCTATTTTCTCTCCCAATATATTGTAATATAATATTACATTGCAATATAATACTATATTATAATATAACATTACAAGATGATATTGTGATAGCAGAGACCATAGCTCACTGGTCAGTGTATCCCTGCCAGTCAGCACAATGTTGACACACAATGGGCTCTTCATTATGTGCACAGAGAGAATGGATAAGAGCATGCAGGCAGGAGCACCCCCTCAGCCGACTATTGGGGTACACCAAGTAAGAACCATAGGCTTGAGCTCAGGTTGCTGCATTGGCAGTGGACATGAAATACATTGCAAAAATAGGTTAAGTCCTCAAACATTTTCTAGAATAATAATGAAAAAGTGCAATCGTGTTTCTCTTTCATGAGGAACAGGCCACCATAATAGTGATTTAGGCTTATCAGTCGACATATCCACCAAAGAAAATATGGATAGGGATACTTCTTGTAGAAAATATATTTTATTCAGCTGATTTTTATATTCATGCTTACATATGTGCGCACACACACACACATACACACACACACACCCATCCTTGATTTCTGGTTTTACTACCAATTAAGAAATAAAATACAAAAATTACAGTGACCAAAAAAAAAAAAAAAAAAGCAATGGAAACCAAAAGAAGCAATGGATGACAAGGTTTTCAAAACAGCTTAAGAAATAGTAATGGTTAACAAAAAATGCTTACAGATAGTCATGACATAACCACTAATTTCATCTTTTCACCACCAGAAAAAAAATGACTAGGTTATCACATTATAAGGTATAAAAATATTGACTCATTATAGTGTACACCTGAAAATGATATAACTAATACAATGTTGTATGGCAATTATACTTAAATAAAAATAAATAAAATAAGAAATAAATTAATTTTAAAATGCTATTAGAATCGCTAAAATCCAAAACACTGATAAGAAAGGCTAGCAAGGATGTGGAGCAACAGGAGTTCTGATTCATTGCTGGTGGGAATGCAAAATGGTGCAGCCACTGCAGGAGACCGTGCAGTCTCTTACAAAACTAAGAATCATCCACCATGTGCATATCAGCCAGCAACCCTGTCACCCAGCAATTGCCTTCCTTGGTATTTACCAAAGTGAGTTGAAAATGTCCATCCACACGAAAGCCTGCACACGGATGTTTATAGCAGCTTTCTTCCTAAGTGCCAAACTTGAAAACCACCAAGATGCCTTCAGGAGGCAAATGGATAACAAACTGTGGTCCATCCAGACAATGAATACGATTTAGCAATAGAAAGAAATGAGCTATCAAGCCACCAAAACAAATGGTGGAAATTTAAATTCATACTCCTAAGTGAAGAAGCCAATTTGAAAATGCTGCACAATGACAACTATATGTCATTCTGAAAAGGCCATTTATGGAGACAGTAAAAGATCAAGGGTTGCCAGGAAGAGGGAGAGGAGGATAAATAGGAACACAGGGGATTTTTGAAGGAGTGAAACTTTTTTATGATATAATGGCAGATAGGTGTTATTGTATGTTTGTTAAACATAGAATATACAATACAAAGAGTGAAACTTAATGTAAACTATGGACTTTAGTTGGCAATAATGTATCACTATTTGCTCATCGATCTTTGCAAATGTACTACATTAATGCAAAATAATACTAACAGAGGAAACTGTATATGAGAGTGTGGAGGGAACATATAAGGAAGTTGGTGTGTTTCTGCTTATTTTTTCTGTAAACCTAAAACGGCTCTAAAAAATAAGTCCATTAATATTCACAAATATGAGACAAGCAGAATTGGTCCTATACTATCATATAATACTTTGTCCAAATACAGTCTTAAACTGATAGCAATCTAACCATCTGTATCAGTCTTAGTCCAAACCAGAAAACAGAAGCCAGTCTAAGTATTTAAACCAGAGGACATTTAATACCAATAATTGGTTACATAGGTGAAGTGGGAGATGAGAAATCAAAGGTGATACAGACAGAGACCAACTCAGTGTTTTACTCCAGCAGGGAGTAGCTCCTACCCCCAAGATAAAAGACAAAGAGAGGAAGGCGTTTTATGTCAGCCAAGGGTGGGGGCACAAAGAAAGCTGGAACCACGGTGGCCTGTGAGAGCTGGAGCCGCAGAGAAGGCACTGATACTAACATAAATAATAGCCGTGGAAGTGAAAGAGAAAGGAAAACCCATACTTATCCCTTCTACCCACCCTCCATTCTCTCGTGAGTGACTTTTATTAGCTAACAAAGCTTTTGTGGGAGGATGAACAATTCAGCAGTGTGATCAGCTGCCCCTGTGACCCGGACGAGAACAGGAGAAAGGGGGAGGCAAGGATCTGGGGCTGTCAGGCCCAAGCCTTGAATATCATCAGGAAAGAATAATAAAAATAATTATAATCAAACAAGAATGCTAGTGAGGTGAATTGATCTGATTTGAAAATACTTTAACTTTAGAAGTAGGTTAGGAAAAAAAAATAAGAAACAGATATGAAGACCAATATTCAAAAAGTAGCAATCATCATTGACCAGAAATACCACCACTTGTGTCCAGTCCCCACACCATTTATTGTACTGTCTGCTCCCCATCAACTCCCAGCTTTAACAAGGGTAACTTGATTGCATGCGCCTGAACCCGTCAGAGAACCTCTTCTGCGAACTGGCAGCCAGAGAGACTACCTGAAGACAATAGATCTATAGTGACTAGGAAAAGGGAAAAGAGGAAAAATCTGACTTTCTAGCTTCCCGTGAAAGATCATGAGATGCACTCCCTGTTCTCAAACTAGCATGAGTGGGTTCCTGTTTATGCTGACATCATCTGTAAGATAGTCAACTATAAAAAAATAGCATTTCAAACTTTTCAATTGAAACTTCTCCTTTATGTGTCTCATGATAACATATGTGATACATGAAAAGCACATTTTATGATGAGTTAGTATTGATGAGACTCAAGGAAATTCTCAGAGTGCCCATGGTACATACTTGTACTGGATTCAGAATAACAGAGCTTGGACATTGGTTGCCATCAAAACAATGAGCTCAGAGGAACATAATGAGGTAAAAGTTAAGGTTACCAGCTGTCTCGCCACCAACAAAAACATTTTCTAAGCCAGTTGTAAGAGACATTCAAAAACACAGGTGCAAGGAAGATGTCCAGGCTGTAGGAGGAAACACAGAAGATATTTAAAGGCATTTAAAAAAAAATCATCTACTGAAAAGTCCTACATCAGTCTTTTTCCACATGCCAGAGCTTAAAGAGGCTGTATATTTATAGCCTTTATAATAAATATTTACAGCCTTGATTTACAATAAATTCTTTCAGCAGCATTTTATTCTCCATGTTTTTGCATTTTGCTTCCGTTAAAATCTTGGTGCCCTTCATCTACAAAGGAATTCTAGAGTTGAGGTGGAATAACTGAGCCCTCAGCACCTATCATGTGGTGTCCATAAGGAGTTGTATAAAAATACACGTTGGCATATGCAGAAGGCAACATAGGATCAGGAACTGTAGGCATATTGACTAAGTTCCTGAAAGGATTTTTATTTGATTTGATGTCATTGGAGATAGAATGTGACCCTACTTACTTGCATACTTTTATTTAATTTTAAATTCTCCCTAGCTATAAAATTATAAGAAGGCCTTTACTCTGTAAAGATTAAATAAAAAGGAAATTATCATTGGGAAGAGAAACTTGGCATGATTATGTGATGAAAGTTCAGATTTCTGTTGAAGTCAGTAGTAAATATTTTGCAGCAAGATATATTGTATTTTGTTTTTAAACACCCACATATGAACAGTTATTAGAATTTTTTTTTAGTTTTTAATGATTTTTTTTATTGTAAATATTAAAATTTTGGCTCATATGTCTTGCTTGGATGCTACCATGTAAAGCTGTTCTTACCTCCACCACTTGGGGTGAGGTGGCATACAGTTTTATTTTCTTTTTTGGCATGTATCACTAAATTTAATTTGTTCTTTATTCATGAATTTGTTTACTTAATTACTTTTATTTCTCATTGTACTTTTTAAAAAATATTTATTTATTTTTTATTAGTTACAGATGTACAAAACAATGCAATAGTTATCCTTTTCACCCCTTACATAGTGACTCCCCCTCCCCCCTTCCCTGCCTCCCCCACCAATATCATACATATTACAATTCCACTGACTCCATCCCCACACTATACTCCACATCCCATGACTATATATGTGTTAAATTATAGTTAACATCTAATATTATTTAGGTTATTAGAACTTTTAGAAACAGTGGATGTACCATTGACAAACCACACACACACACACACACACACACACACACACACACACACACAGAGTACATGCAGCACAAATATAGAAAAACTCACTGTCTATAGCTTTGTTCAGTGATGAGCTGACTAGGACTTATTGAGTCATATCAGGAGAAGTTGTTTTCAATGGCTTCTACCAAACTTGGCTAATTATCAGAATCCTATTCAATAGGTCTGGGAGGAGCCTGGTTTGCACCTCATGGCTTAGTATTTCTTCCAGTTATAGGCTATTTAATAGTAACTAAGTTATATCAGGAAAGTCTACAAAATCTTCAGAATATTGGCTGCTGCAAAAATAAAGTTGAACATGACTGTGAGGCAAACAGTAGCCTCACCCTCTTCCTGACTACACAGATGTTTGAGGTAACATATCCCCTTTCAGAGGCTGTTTACTAACTGCAAAAGATTATGCTTAGGATGAGAGACCTAGAAATCATCTGTTTGCTCATTCTAGGGATGAGGGAATAAAGTCCCAGAGACTTTTGAAATGAACAAGTGTGAACATAATATATCCTCAAATTGAACTTCTTCAAATATGCACCAGTGTGTTTCCACCCGAAAGAAGGAATGTCCTTTATGTGCAATGAAAATTAGCTGTAGACCCTCCACATCTTGTCAACTTGATCTCTTATGGAATGCACATACATTTAATAGGGAAGATCTCCTTTTTACTCCGTTACATAGAAAATTCTCAAAAGAACACTTGTAAAAATTAAGTACTTTTCTTTTAAGAACCATTATTTTATTCAATCAGATAGCACGTTTATCGCTTTCTTTTTGTTAACAGAAGAAAAATGCCTGAAAGAGTTGTTCTTACCAGAAGATCTTAATATAGAAGTTTTGGAGTTAAAAACTCTTTTTTATGCTCTCTGGATTGCATTTTTGCCTGGAGCTATTTTTAGAAAAGTGTAGTATTCTGTAGTCTGTCAGGTATTTAAATCATCTTTCAGCAGATGTCATTTTAAAAGTCATTATTTTGTATACATTATCTCACCTGATCCTTAACAAAGGAAAAAAAAAAAAAACTTTGAAGTAGGATATTTTAATTTTCATATTTGCAGATGAACAAACTGGAATTTCACAAAGCTAAAGTAACTTAGCCTGAGACACTCTCAGAAGTGACTAAATTATCAAGGTCTTTGTGGGATAAGGGACATTTAGAATTCAGATTCCTGGGCACTTCCCCCCAACACTTCTGTATCTGTAGCTCTAGAGCAGAGCCCAGGAACCACTGAGATATTCTAATCATTTTCAAAAGGCTTTCTGAGTCCTGGGATTCCACAGGGGTTGTTCAGAGACCTTTGTAGGTGTGGAAAGAAAGCTCAGTATCTTCATTCAGCTTTAACTCTTGTATGTATTAGGTGTCTATATACAATTTCATTTGAAGAAAAGGTAGAGCGTAAAAAGAAAAAAAAGAAAGAAAGAGAGAAAGAAAAGAAAAAGAAAAAAACACCTGCATTTTTCAGATGAACAACTTAGTCCCATAAAGGCCCAATGCCAAACAGCTCATCAGGACAAATACAGGTTCTGACACTCTGAGGTCAGTTCCAGGATTGTTTTCCATTACACCTCAGTGCATCTTCCTGCTATAGGAATGCACTCAGTCCTTTGCCATTGCAGAAGATTTACAAATACCAGATTCATTGACATAAATACAAAACTAGCACTTCAGTGGAGCTTTTCAAACCACAGCATTACGGTTTTCACATGAACCACTTGGTTAAGCAGGCCGGCTGCAGGAACTGAAAAGCAGGTAAACTAGGGCTTGACTGTTTGAGTCCATAATTTTCACTGCTCCACTGCTAGAGTCCCCCGCTCCAGAAGTACTTTGCTCTCTTGTATCTCTCCTCTTGTCCTATTTCCCACGCATTTCTGCGCCTGTGAAAGCACAGAGTGCCAAGGACAGGACCATTTTTTTAATCTCCTTCATTCATTTCCTTCAGTCTTTTTAGAACAACATGGCACATGAGTTCCAGGAAAAGACCACAACTGCACGAGGGACAAGCTAAGTGTTCAGTCTGCCTCTTAGGGATTCAAATCTAGGCAACTGATAATAGGTAGCTAGGAGGAGGAAGTCTCAAGCAAAAATCTGCTAAGAATACTCAATGGAGGAACACTTGGCTTCAAAGATCATCTGATAAGGCCCACAAAATATTTCTAACTATGTATTGGGTTGTCGGAAAAGCTATGATGCATTTTTTCAATGAAAAGCATAGAAAAAATACATCATGACTTATCCGACAACCCAATATATATGCATTGATCAAATAGAACAATCATTTGACAATTTTACTTCCTTGTTCCTCCTTTTTATTTTAAATTAAAGTTTATTAGGGTGACAGTTGTTCCTCTTTTCTGTAAAGAAAAACAAAAAACATGTATTCTCTCCCCCACCCCATCCACACCCACTCCTACTGCCAAATGAAACTGTATTAGAAATTCCTTAGATGTGGTGATTTGTATCAACTATGCAATGTGTCTGGATTACATTAAAATACTGTAATAATACCCAGCTAAGAGATTTATAATAAATACCCCGGGAAAGTATCTTGGACAGTTATATAATACATGTACTATCACTTTTGACACCATGGAGTAATCCAGTTAGGCCTCCAATAATTGTAATTTATGATGACAGAATGGACATGTATATGTATCCATTTGTCATTCCTGGTTAAATACAGAGGGTGCCAAAAAAGTGTATACACATTTTAAGAAAGGAAAACTGTATTAAAATTGTAATACTCAATATATACCAATAACAAAAAATGAATACAAGTCACATTTGACTTCTGCAATTACATGATGTGGTCAAAGTGGTATCAGTGTCCAGATACTTCTGATTATGGCAAACTACTGCTTGAGCAACATTAACCAAAGTGTCCACTTGTATACATTATTTTGGCACCCCTGGTATGTACATGAGTACATATTTGTCCTAGAGACGTGAGGATCTCTGTGTGTCCTCCATCAGCTCTTGAAACCAAGGCTGTCATAGCTGGTACTACATGACCTCACAGGTGTATCAAGGTAGATATCACTGTGACTTGTGAGTGGATGTGTTCTGTTCCCCAAGAATAAGGTGGGGATGGACAGTAATGACATACAGGGAGGCAAGAAAGTTTGCAATGACCTGTATGCATTGAAGTCAGGAAGAGCTTTCAATAAAAGAATCTACTAGAAGGTATAAAGGAGCCAAGACAGAGTCTTTAGAGAGAATCTAAGACTCCATGTGTGAGATCAAGAAAGAGCAATCCAGAGCTCTTGCTTCTCACTGGGTTTCTTCCTCTTCTAGTTCCAGAACACAAGTATCCTTCCACCAAGCCCCCTTTGCTTTGGGTCTTAGAGCCTCTTCTCTATTCCTTTTAATCAAAGCAATAAAGTCTAACTAAATATTCAGCAAGAAGAAGGAAATAGCAAGAAATATTGAATTTATGTTTTATTTCAGGAAGAGCCTTGATTTTGAAAACTACTGACTTTACAGTGTTCAAATGATTCACCTAAATATAAGCTTGTATATGGGTTCTGTTATTGTACGTATTTGTTATGGTTTTAAAAGAAAACAATGGTGCTAGCTGAAACAAAATTAGAGGCCATGATGCTTATTGATACTTTGAATTAAAAACTTAAAATTTAAGTGGCTTACAATTTTTAAATTATTCAAATCTTTTATGATTTTCTTCCAATACAATGAATTTAATTTAAAGAAAGTTAACAATTCAGCAAGTTGAGAGTTAAATGAACGCTAAGAAGTCTGTAAGTTTTCACCAGTTCTTTTCTTTAGCATTCCACTAATCTGATGTATCTCAAAAGAGTCTGCCCAAATTTTTCAAAATAAAATTACCTCTGGGTTTTGACCATGCATTTTTCAAGTATGGATAATTTAAATTCAAAAGAGATTATTTCAGGAGGCTTTGAACAACTGAAAGGAATGGCTTATAATGAAAATTGCCTTCTCCTTCTAACACAGCGTAGTGTTGTAGTACAGAATTCTCACATACTAAAATGTAGCAATTTCTTCACATGCTTCTACAGAAAATAGAATCTAAATCAGAGCCATTATGGTTCTAGGGACTGGACTCTGGGACAGGAATTGGAATTCAACATCCAGCCTCAGTTCTGCTTCTAATACTCAACATGACCTGGACCATAGTCACCTAATCTATTCATTTATGTGTTTATTTCTCTGAAACACATTGAATAAGAGTAATCAGGTGCCCCTTATTACATTGGAATGACATTTGCCTTTTACCTGAAATTTTCTAGAAGTTCATTTATAGATGGTGCCGACACCAAGTGTACTATGTAGGGGAGCTAAGCTTTGTAATACACTAGATTTCTTTTCTGTCACTTGAGCATGGTGGGAGCAGCCTGCTTGGAGAGCAACAAGACTAATTCTCAGTCTACTGAATGGGGACTAGAATACTAAAGTATCTCTAAGGTAAATTTCTGCACAAAAACTAGGATATTCCAAATAGACAAAGTGCATCATTGTTGCTCCTATCAAGAGATAGATAGAGGGCCAGCCAAGTGGCATGTTGGTTAAAAGTTGCCTTGGGATGCCAGCTCTGAGCAGCAGGGCCCCATTTCGGATCCCACATGAGGGCCAGTGACACTGCGTTCTCTACAGCTAAGATGGTGAACAACAGCTTAACCTGGAGCTGGGCTGCCATGAGTTATAGTGAGTGGCTGCAGCCCCTGCTGCAGTGGGCTGCCATGAGCTACAGTGAGTGGCTGGCAGCAATGATAATATCAACATGGGCCAGTGAAGCGACATCCTCCACAACTAGACTGAAGAACAAAGGACAGCAACTTGTCTGTTCCCCTTTCCCAATTCCCAAATGCTGTTCACCTCCACCAATTCCCCAATAAAATCTTCAAAGAGAGAGAGAGAGAGAGAGAGAATAGAAATTGGAGTTTTGACCCACTGAGTGTTAAAGCAAAGAGTTTCAGTACCTGGTAAAATGGCAAGTGGCATAGTGGATGGTTCTCTCATAGTTGGAACTTACAACTGGAGAAACACCAACATACAATATGAAGGGGAGATGCATAGTAGGTTTGCAGTAATAAACCAGAAGTGATTGTAGGTATATAAAAATTCTCATTTAATTCAAGAAGAAGACAGCATACAGAAAATTAGAAATTAACATGGAAAATACATTTAACTACAAGCCCTTATAGGAGTGACTTCCCAAAGAATACAAGTTAAAGTATAATTTTAAAGCCAAGAAAATGCAATAGATAGAAGATAGGAAAGGATGCAAAGAAGAAGAAAACATAGCAAATACAAAATAGCACAAAAGTACTTGTAGCTTAGCAATAAGTACAATAAATGAAAATTGTTTAAATTCACAGTTTAAAAGACTTTTAGATTGCACTAAAAAGAGCAAGATCCAGCAATGCATCCAATATAGGAGGGACACTAAGAGCAGGAGGCTGTAGAAAGGCAGCAAACTGTAGACTGAAAGGAAGATGCATCAAATAAAGATGTAAGGAAAACTTTATGTTTTAGCTCCACCATGTAAAGTCCTGTCCTCACAACAACAAAAAGCTGTACAAACAGAAAATCAATGACTTTTCTTGAACAAATCAGAGAACTCAGTTTGCAGGGCAAACAGCCACCTTGAAATCTGGAGAATCAAGAAAACCCAGGGTCACAGCCAAGACCTGCTCACCTGGAACAGAAGCTACTGAAGCCACAGACTGGTGGGAACACGTAGGTGGTAGTTTTGATGAATTGCTAGAGATTGTGCACTAGCTTGAGAATGAAAACACCCTAGGGACCACCTGGTCTTTATCACCAGAAACCCCACCAAGTTCTCAAGGTGATGATCCAAGGAAGACCCCTTGTGGCTCTGGCAGGGGGGGAAAGAGTAATCCTTGGTTAATATATCCAGAGCCTTCTCTGATTAAAATAAAGACCTACCCTCCAGAAATAAACACTCTATCAGAGCCTATGCAATATTTGTGGAGAGAAGGATATTCCTCCGACTCCAGCCCCTCTAGTCTTCTTATCTCACCTAAGGGGAAGGGGGAAGCTATCCAAGAAGAAACTCTTGTGGAGATCACAAACCAAAGATACCAGCTCACCACAAGACTGAGATTTAATTGGAATATTATAGAACACTTTCCCACCCAACAACTTATGACCATACCAATGGATTCCAGTATAATAATAATAATAGATTACAGTTGCAAGGGCTGCAAGAGACAGACTCTTTCCGAGGAGGAATATTTAGAGAAGTTGAAAGCCAAGAAAAGTGACAAAAACCAAGATACTAAGAGGAAGCCTCTGGCACGCACGGCCAACATGTATCTAACTACCCTCTCTTCTCTCTCCCTGTCTAATGAGTAGGAAGTTCTATTATTTCTTCAATGTGGATTTCTCTTTTTTGAATTTGTGCTTGTTTTCACATTTCTTAACTATTTTAAACTTGTTCTTTTCTGAAATTTCTATTCATGTTTTATGTCCTTTTTAAATTGTTTATCTTTGAACGATATAGAAGTTAATACTTTATCTGCATTACAGATGTGTTTTTCTTGCTTCTTCATCACACATTGATTTTTTTATGGAATCTTTTGCCATATGAAAATTGAAAAATTTTTTTAGTCAATTATTTCTATCTCCTATTGTATAGCTTCTGGATATCCATTTTTGCTAGGAAGATCTCAGTAATTTGTCTGTTGTGCATTTATTTTCATAAATTTTCAGCAAAGTTTTTTTTTTTATTTCTAAGCACTTATTTATCTGGAACTTTTTATAATAGGGAATATTTCTGTTTCTTTTCATATGAATAATTAGTTGACCATTAGGTCAATTAAAAAAATATGACAAAGACTTAACCTTTCAGATGTTAAGGCTTCAAACAAGCTGCAATAACTTGAAACAGTGTGGGGCAGGTAAAAAAACAGGCAGTTCAATGGAACAAAACAGAGTCCTCAAAATAGGCCAATATTTATACATGACTTAACTATATTTTAAAGTTGACACTGAAAATAGTGAGAAAAATAGAAAGATGAATTATTTAATAAATGGTCTTAAAAATTAGTTTCCATGGAGAAAGGCAAAATGAAAAACAGGTTTATTTCAAATAGATCAAAAACTTGAATATGAAAATTAAAATGATAAAGCAAATAGAAAAACAATTGGAATATCTTAGTGATCAGGGGACAAAAAGTACATATATACAGACATATGAACATATGAATATATATATATATATATATATATATATATATATATATATATATATACAGAAAGTTGGAAAATACCAAGTCTTGAAGAAAATATTGACAGATAAAAGATTTTGTGCAGAACTAACAGAGTGGTAAAGTATCTTTCTGAAAAGCAATCTGACTGTACTTAATGAAATTGTGAATTTTCATATCTTAATCTCACTGTAATGGGAATATCCCAGAGAAACTCTTGAAAGACCAACAAAAATCATGTATAAGTGAGCAATTTGCTAGTGGTGGTGATTTGGTGCTGCTTTATGTATTTATTATTAGAGGAATAGATAAATACAGTAATAGTGGTGCATATAATAAAATGCTACAAGGTAGTTAGGAAGAATGTACTAGTTATACATGGACCAATGGGGATAGCCCTTAAGAAACATGATATATGGAAATAATTGAAAAACAAAACAAAACAGGACAAGATCAGTAGCATGATACTAGTTACAAACAGTTTAAATGTATATATATTTACAGGTACTTCCCGGTTTTTGAAAATTCATTTCACACCACTTCACTTTTGTGAAAGAACCAAAGAAATCCTAAGGGGATTTTCACATTTATGAAAACAGGCAAAAAGTGAAAATAGTATTCGGCATTTATTTTGAAGCAAGTCATCATAGAGACAGCACTCACTGGTAAGTGAAGCTATACTGTATGAACATTATTTCTACTTTATATAGGTCATGTATTTATCATATGATCCCTGCTTTTATTATATATTAGTGCTATTTTAGGGTTTATGTGTTACTTGATATGGTTTGGTATTTGATATGTCTTGGTGGTATTCAAAAATTTTTCTCATATAAATTAGTGGTAATTGCTTCTTTGCCTTACGCCACTGCAGCCTATGAAAGGTTTCGTGGTAATGCTGTACTTTGAAGTATCAAAGGAAACCTGTGTATATTATGAATATGTCCATGTATATACACACACCGGAAAAATCTACACAGTTTACATATTAATGTTGAAAATACTAGGATAGTTATGTATGGGGTGAAACAAATGGAAATTAGGGATAAAGTAGGAAACTAAAACAAGAAAGCCATCTTGGTTAGAAGGATGTGATGGTGTACCATACACTGAGGTGCATGATTAATTCAATTCTGTAACTTAGATCGACAGCAAAAACAAAGGGAAAAAAAAACACCTGTAAATTCCCTCACTTTTCAACTTTGGAAACTGAGATCCTGAGAGATGAAGGTCCTCATCCAGGTCATATATGTAATCAGCGGCCATAGCTAAATAAACCCAGATATGCAGAGCGCTTTCCTCCATTGGATCCTTTACAGAAGCTTTAAGCAATGTACATATAAACATAGCATAAAATTTTCAGGGAATCTAAAATGCTATAAAATGTACCTACTACATTTAGAAAAATCAACTAGCACCGTTTCGAAATGGTCTTGGGTTTTGTCTGCCAACATCCTTTCCTGTAGGGACTTGACCCTCCCAAGGTCCCTACGTTTCTAGCAATACTGACAATTCCCAGAACCTTCATAACCACCACCACCACGACCACCAAGATGAGCACCTGATCCAAAGCAATATCATTTTACCCTCTTCCAAGGAATTGAGTCCTGAGCAGAACACAGAAACTAATTTGGGTGATGGCCTCAGCTGAAGCAGAGAACCCTGAATTCCTGCTCTAGATGGAAACAGATATCCCTGTCTTTCTCAAAGTCTGCCCATTCAGTTCTCCTTAGATTGTGTGGGCTCCCCCAGCTCCCCCCAAAATGTAATTTTGATTAAATTAATACGTGTTGTTTTCCGTTAGCCTATCTAAAAGTAGTTTGCTAATTACAGTAAACTTTATTCAATAAACAGATTATTTTTAATGATGTTTTGATAAGTGAATGAGCCATGCAGGAGGATGATCTGGTTGGCCTATGTTTTCTAAAATAGAATTCCATGAACTTGTGGTTTTCGGGGTGGGGGTTGGGGGGGCTTGATGGAAATGGATGTTCAAAAGGACAATGATTTGTCTGCTGTCGCATTGCAATTTGGCAACAGAAGTAGACATTGTGGTACACAAAGGATGTTCCATAAAAATCGCCACAAGGAAATGAGTAATAAGATGCTAAGATCAAAAGGAACAGAGTGATACAGAAGAGGGGAGGAAAAAGATGGTGATCTCAGCCTGGCTTCCCACCTGCACTCCTAGAGTTCTCCCACCATAGGTTCAGAGTACAGGGTAGTCCTTGTCATTTCTAAGATAACTTTCATTCCACTAAGAAAGTCAAATGTTGATCAATATGGCAGTCCATGGTGGGGGGAAAGGGGTGCCTGAATCTTTCTCCATGACTCCACACATTATTTAGCAGTCACATCACTTCTGGGTCTCATTTTCCCAGTGTTTAGATGATGTATGTTTCACGTGTAAAATCTTCATCCAAAATTTGTGATCTCTGACTGAAATTTTGAAAGAAAAGGACAGAATCGGTGGAGATAAACTGGGCCAAGTTCCTTCTGGCAAGCGGCCCATTTCTCTGGGTCCAAGTGATCTGATATTGAGAACAAATAAGGAGAGAATGCAAAATATGTTTTTCTTTTACCTTAAATGACAATAAATTAGAAGTTAAATGAGTTGTCCAGGTGTAGTGAACCATTCATCTCATATCTGGGAGTATTTTCTCTCAGCTTCCTCTCATTTGTTCCAATAGTAGCCATTCTACTTCATCCCTACATATCTTACTTTGCATCCACAATTTTGGCAATTAAAGGGTCTGAGTTTTGGTGTCTTTTAAAGTCACTTTGTTAACATTTAAGAAGGAGGGAAAATCATTATAAACAAAGCAAAACAAAACCTTACTGCTTCAACTAAGTGATTAAACTACATTCACAAAACAAATTGGAAAAATGGAAGCTAACTCAAGGTCACATTCCCAGGAGAAGTCAGTCCATTTTACCTCTTTGTCTTCCCTTCTCCTCCTGCTGGGTAAGTATAGAAAGGAGTATAGTTGGGGGAAGTGAAGAATACCAGATAGAAAAAACAATTGTGCAATTGCCCTGAAAGGTAAATCAGCACAAATTTTACGTTTGTTTTGTGTAATGAAAGACAGAAGAAGATGGCCATGCCTTTCTATAGTGAAAATGGCTGACAGTCTGCAAGGCCTGTTGCATGTCAATGCAATAGTAAAACATTTGAAACCACAGGGGCCCTCAGTTGAAGTAACAAATACTAGGTGTTATCTTAAGACCTCTGTTAAGATATTCTTTTTCATCAAAATATGAAGTATTGCAGAGGATACTGGAGCTCAGACTTCTTTTGCACAAAAGCAAACCTAACACATCCTTTGAACGACTTATCGTAATCTCCCCGGCACTTACTTCAAACCGTGAAGGAACTTTAGTACCAACATCCTTCTCATGCTTTTAATGAAGAGAAAGGAATAATTTAGAGATTTCTGTGAAGTACTTTTGAGCTAAAGCATCACAATACTGCTTTATATAGCTTCTTTATCTTTGCACCAACAAGTATCTTACAAACGCAAAGGGAAGAGAAGTGGCAGCCCATAACAAAAGCAAAACAAACTTTGTGTGGACCTGGAAAAACTCTTGAATGAGAACAACGGTCACTTGTCAAATGTGATACCGAAGTGATTTTGGTGAATCACATACTTGTTTCTACTACAGAAACACATCTCAGGGAATAGTGTGTGCTAGAACCAGAAGGGAGCCTCTTGAAATTGTAATGTTTTTTGAAAAATTAGGTTTCGACTGTATAAAGTATATTGTTGTTGCTCTAGTCAGATCACTTCAGATCCCTTTTACCGTTTCTGGGCCTCCCAATTCTTACCCCCCAACACACACACCCCTACACCTACCTCTTTGACTCCAATGGTCAAAGCCCCAGACTCTCCTCAGAGCCTTCCCTTCAGTACAGGAAGCACTGCCTTGCCTACATGCAGTACAATGAAGTGCTATGAATGTAACCTGCTTGCCTTCCCTTTTTCCCCCACCATACCACAGCTTTTTTAGCAACTGACTAGCTCATATGAGTCCAGACAGCCCCATTGTTTGCCTAGAGTAAGACACTCAGAAGTGAACGAGTACCCCAGAGCTTCTAAACTTTGGGTGACGCTGAGGCTTCAACATTGCCTGAAACCCACCCCCGCCTTTGCTTGACTGGCCCCTTCCCTGCCCAGCGTCTCACTCCCTTGCCAGCTTCTCCTGGAAGGACCTCTTTAATGCATCACTTGGCCACTAATCTTCTCTGAGCCTGGTTCTGGAGAAACTAATCTAAGTAGCTCAACCCACTAATAAAACAATACCATCTACATCCCGTATTCATCTATAATGAGTAGCATATGTGTATACAGATGGTCCCCAACTTAAGATGGTTGGACTTAACAATTTTTGAACTTTATGTTGGTACAAAAGCAATACACGTTCAATAGAAACCATACTTCAAATTTGGATTTTGGTCTTTTCCCGGGCTGGTGATACGCACTATGACGCTCTCTTATGATGCAGGCCAGTGGCCGCGAGATGATTTTGCCCCAGTGTAGGCTGATGTAAGTGTTCTGAGTATGTTTTATGTAGCCTAGGCTAAGCTATGATGTTCTTTATGTAAATGCATTTCGACTTACTATATTTTTAACTTATGATGGGACATAACTCCATCATAAGTAGAGGAGTATCTGTATGTGATTTTCAAAAAGAGAGTTTTCTCTGAATTAGTTTATATTAAGCAACTAAAATTCCACATAGTATCATAATTATATTCATAGACCTCTCCTTCAAAGAGAATATAAAACTAAATATCATCCTATTGAATGTGAATATCAAATTAAAAATTAGAAGAGAACAAAGTAGTAGGGATTTAAAAATCATATTTAGGTTTGTAACAGTTTTGAAGATTTTTTTTTAATGAAAAAAATTATGTAAGTCAAATTCCTTTCAAGTGATATATTATTTTAAATGATCTGTAAAGTATTTCTTAGGTCCCTTGAAACAGATTTGGCCACTTTCCAATTAATAGAGCAGTTGATCAGCTAATAGGATTTAATTTTGATAGAGGACAAACTGGAAATATCAGTTAGAAAGTCATGATAAATCAGGAGCATTGTTTAAAATGAGTTGTAAATGTTTTTTGATCCACTTCCAACTCATTAAAATCTTTCTGAATGTAACCTAAATCCTTACCTCAGAACCTTAATAGCCTTTAGTGGGAAACTTGAATTAACTTTTGAATTAAACTTGTAAAGGTCAAAAGAAACATACTTCTGATGACACAGAAATTAAATATGTGCTAATTCATCTTCCATTGTTTAATGCATAATATATCATTTATTTGAAAATGATGAGGGCATAAAACCTTTTTCATGCAGAATAATGCTCATTTTTTTTAACTAGAAAAATGTGATCATGTTTCTTTTAGATTAATTTTGTCTCCATTCTTTGAAAACCAGAGAACTCTCCATATCTAATGTGGGTTACATTTGGAATAATAAGTAATGCCATACACAAGCAAGAGTAAACTGAAGAACAGAAGCTGTGTGTGTCCCTCAAGGTGAATCCAGCATGTATAGCTATCCAGTCATTCCATAAATACTTATCTTATGTGCATCAAGCACATATATGGTCCCTGCCCTCATAGAACTTAGTCTAGAAGTGTTTCTTCTTGGGTTTTTTATCCTTCTTCATATCTTTGCAGTATTTACCATTTTGACCAATCCATTCTGTTTAAATTTTTTTCCCTAATTTCTACAGAGAATCTAAGACTCTGAAATATTCCCTCCTCCTAATTTCCTCCTGTTGTTCCTTGTCTTCTTCTGCTCCTTTCTTTTGTTCCTGTCTAAACATTGACTTTCCTCAGCTAACCTCTGGCTGCTTTACTTGGCTTCTTTACCTCCTACAAGCTGCTGACACCAGATAGGTATTTCCAGTCTAGACTAATCTATGATCTAGCTGCATATTTTCATCGGTCCACTTCACTGCTCCACCTGGGTAGCTCAGATGCTTCATACTTGAGGTGTCCTCCTTTCTCTCACTGAAAAAAAAGGGAAGAAAAAAAGTCTTTCCCTGTCATCTCAAGCTCCATAAAATACAATACCCATTAATGGTAAGACCTTAGATCAGAAAACCTATCATCTGGACCTTATCTGGTCTTTTGGTCTCTAATCTCTCTCCCCACCTTTCTGCCACATCACAATTTATATAATATAACCAAAGATATCAGTTATAAATCAGATATGAACCATACTAATTCTCACTTTAGACTTCCCGTAGCGACTGGTTGATTATAGCAAAAAGTCCAAACTTCTAAATATGCTACATCATGCTCTTCCAATCTCATCTCAGCCTGCTGTTTAAGATTTATCTCCATCCATCCCTATCCAATTATCCTTGTTATCATTTCCTTGAAATCACAGGCATTGTCAAGCCTTGCCCTTGTTTTTGTCCATGTAGTTCTCTTTGCCTGCAATGCTATCCTTCACCACTTCATACCTGACTCATCCACATAACTGAGAGCATCTTAAAAACAGGTACTGACTTTTATTCCTTTTTGTACCTTCAAAACATAGCCATGTGCGTGGATTTTCATGGATGTTCAATTTATGTTAAATTCAAAATCTTTTGCAGTGTGGTTCTCTCTTTCTTTTTCTATCTTTTCCTTAGCCCTTCACCTAATTAAACTGATTTTCTAGTTGTATCAACTATCCAACATGACTAAACATACCATTCTCTTTCATGCTTCAGGCTCTTTGTTAGAATCGTATTCATACTCCAAAACCTTCTCCAAAAGGGAAAAATGTGACTCCATCATTTTCACCATCAACACAGAGTACTCTTCCAATAGAGAAAAGAGAGATAAATTGGAGGTCATGAGTCTATCAGATACATTAAGCAGAGAGTCATTTCACCAGCTAACAAAGTATACAGAAGGGTATCAAAGGTTAAGAGGAAAAATAGGCTTCAACTCAGTGTCAGGAAGATGACCGATGGGATGTGAAAAGGAATCCCTTTGACAGCTTTGGTACCAGGATTCAATGTGATGGGGTCAGATCAAGGAATGGGAAGAGGAGGCACTTTGAGAGAAAAACACTTCAGCTATGATGCCATCATGGATAATAGCCATGAAATAGATGAGCTAAACGTAAACTGGGCATATTATTGAGGCCATACCTACATAGCACTTTCCAGAATCAAAATTACCTTTGATTTCTATTTAGTTATTTAAATAAGGCCTTGTTTTCAGGGAAAATCTAAAAGACTTAAAGACACTTTTAGCAAAAATGCTACCAGTAAGGAATGAATTCCAAATGTTTACTTCTGAAGAGACTTTGCATTTTTAAGCTCATTCATTTATTCATTCTGTCAACAAGTATTTGTCATCCTCCATGTATGGGGCACTGTTCTAGATGCTGGAGGATACAAATTGAAATAAGCACACAAAAATATGTGCCTTTTGAGTGTTTATCTTATAGTTTTACAATCATTTTAGATTCATATGCGAATAAATTAATATACAAAAAGTGTTGCCTTATTATAAACTGGTAATCCTGAGCTCTTTTTCCCTCAGGGAGTATTTATAAATAAATAGGATTAAGGATGCCATCCAGATAGCTACAATATTATGATTCTTTAAAGAGAAAAGTATAGATTCCCATATTGATCAATAAGTTGTACTTTTAAACGGATGTCAGGCAAATGTGATTTGTATTTTTATTTTGGTTTATAGTTTTTTGGCTTCTACATGTTTGAACCACTCAAAGTTATTGTTTGAAACACAAAGATAAAAGATAAAGTGGATGTAAGAACTGTATATACTGTGATATATACTATACAGATTCACTCCTATTTGAACCAAGAGTTGAAACTTGTCTTTGAATGTTTTACAGTATTGAAGTAATTTCTACCTCATCAAATAGGTTCCAAATATTGTTAGTTGAACATACATCGGGAGACTTCTCTAAGTCTGTTGAGAGTTCTTAACTCAGGAAATAAAAACATGATACTGTAGGTCCCCAGTGAGAGCTGGAGGAAATTATTCAGCACACAATTAGAGGAAAGATATAATACTCCAAAGAAAAGATACAATACTCCAAAGAAAAGAAAATGTCAAGATGTCAAAACCTCCCTAAAATAGAACCCTATGGACAAAACTCACCTTTGTTGAATAGATTGAAAATGTATCTTAGTATGATTCTAGCTTTTAATAGATGTTTTTGTCTAAAGTAGATCATTCAAGCCTATGAAATAAGCTATTAGAAAACAAAATTTCTTAGATAAAATAATAATAATAAAATCAAAATTCTGAAATTTAATCTATAAATAGGAATGGAATTCAATAAAAGTTGATTAATTTTGACTTCACTGATGCAGAATCTGAGATAATTTCATGGAGAATAAAGTTTGCCTTTTTCGTAGTTTGGGGTGAAAGATCTTCTACTTCAATATTTCTCAGACTTTAGTGTTCATAGGAATCACCTGGGGATCCTGTTAAATGGAGATTCTGATTCATTAACTCCAAGATAGGTCCTGAGATTTGGCATTGCTAGCAAGCTCCCTGTTGAGAGTTATGCTACTAGCATATGAACATACTTTGAGTAGCAAGGATCTGAGCAAATCAGTATAAGCCAGGTTGCAGGGGAGATGATAAACCAACCAAGAAGACACATTTTCACAATATCCTTGGGGAGAAAAAAATGACTACTTATAAATGAGTCTTTTCTGTTCATAAAAACACTTTGGGTAGGAGTTCTACTTGGCAACATACTGTAAACAGCTAACTGGAGTTCATTCAAGGTTGCTAAAAATAAATAAATAAATAAATAAATAAATAAATAAAAAGGTTTTCTTTAAAAATATTATACCGTGCCAATTTTTCATTCTAGTTTCATTCATTTATAGTACTTTCATTTTAGTTAATGGACATGTGAGTTTTGGACAACTAAAAGCAAAAGAGAATGATATCATAATTCATCTTTAATTCTTAAGTTCATTTTCCCATCATGTTTGAGATCTCCCCCATTTACTTACTTCCTCGGTTACTCAGAAAAGAAAAGAAAAAGCGGAAAAATGTTACTGAAAGCAAATCCTAAAGAGACTAATTGAGAACAGATCGTAATATGTGTCTGCCCCATTCCATCCCTCCCTTGGTAAAATAAATAAATGGATAAGATATTTGTTAAACATTAATATTACTTTGTAACACTCTTTATAAATAATAATGCATTTAAAGCTTGGAATAGCTTTTTATGGTCACTATCATGGCTAACAGCTGAGTTGGTCTAAACACCCTGATGTACCTTGGTCCCTGCCACATGGCCAAAGCTAGAATTATTAAGAAGCGGTGGTGATGGCACTTCCCTATTTCTAGGAAATGCTAACAAAACTGAGATTCTGCAGTCTGTTTGTCTTTATGCACAAATGATGACCTGGTTTCCTGTGGCAAATGAGTAGTCCTTCCATCATAGGAAAACAGAAGCAGAGGACAGGATGGCAGGGATGGAAGTGTATTGCCAGGAGTATACGGTGAGGCATATGATGTGCAGCAAGAGAGTGTCCAGGGGAAGAAACAAGATCGGAAGATGAGCAAAAAGGAGAGAAGGGCAGACGGCTTCATTAAATAGTAGAAAAAGGCAGAGAAACAAGGAGACTTTCAGAAGGTGGAAGAACTTTCAAAACCATAGTTTTAGCCATATACCTGTGGGTGCCAAAAAAAAAGAAATGTACACATTTTAAGGGATACTATCTATGTATTACCTTCCAAAGTTGAATTGAATTACGGTAGCAATGTGTAGCATGACATACACTCAAAAGATGGCGTTAATCAAATGAATCCTAGCGTCATTCACTGTATTACAATTTTAATGCAGTTTTTTCCTTTCTTAAAATGTATATACATTTTTTTTGGCACCCTCTGTAGACTGCCTGCATTTGTGCCTAGAAAAGGAGGGTCCCCAAGCTCCACAGAACACACATAACATGTACCATCCAGCATGGCAGAAGGAGTCCCTAGCACAAGCATATGACCCAAGTGGAAAGTGCTTGCCTGTTTCAGATATGCATGGCATAAACAATCATATAATACTTGACTACCCTGTATTTGATTCCATGTTCGCTAACCAAGTGTTCTTTTACCCACATGGAAAAAAACGAACCAATCTAACAAAGTAAGCACTAAAATAAACCTGGCATTTATATTTCTCATTATAAATTAATAAATTGGTGCAGATGGAAAAATAAAGAGGCAAGGAGGGGTGGAAAAGGAAGAGGGAGAGCCCAGCACTAAAGGACAGCTTGAGCTATCCCTCTTGGGAATAACTAGGGCACAGAGACCAGGATTTCTCAGAGTTTTGCTTTGGGAGACCCACCTACACAAAGTGGAAGCTAAATTGAATACCAAATGAATATAGAGTTAGATCAGAAGTCAAAAGAAACCTACGGGGCCTAAGAGTTAGAGGAATTTGAGTAGGGACAAAAATGGGGAGGAAATACACAGAGACCAAATTGAGGAGGCAAAGAGAACTGAGACTGAAGAAAGCAAGCTTTAAATCTGGATGTACTTCAGAGCTTTCTTTTTATGTGATCTCAGTGAAATTCCCAGGGCTCAGAATGAACCTTGAAGGAAACTCCCAGACCTTAACACTTTAGGAGTATTTTATTCCCAGCCTAGGGACTACCAAGACTTCACAGGATGTACAAACCCACGTCCAGCTGGCAGGCCTGGCTGTTTTCTTGTGTGGAGGGATGGAGCAGTGAGTCTCCATCTTTTCATAGCTCTCCATCTCCCCTTGCTCCAGTTCAAGCCCTGGCTCTGCTTGGATGCATACAGGGGACCATGTAAACGTAGATCAGACAGAAGAGACAATGATACCCTTCAGTTGCCTTAATAGGTCACATGTTCTAACACCTGAGGCCATTGTTATATTTGGAAGGATGGAGTCTGTCTCACATAAAAGAGAGAGGAAGCATTTGGGGCTATTGAGGAGTTTCCTTGAATTATACGCTTCTATGAAGTGGACCTTCCAAGAATTATGTTGAGGATTAAAAAAAAAAAAAGAAAGAAGGTGCTGCCCTGAGCCTATGCTTAAATTGGACAAGTCACACCGCCATTGACTACTCTCATCATTAGTGAGGGGCTTTCTAGTCTGATGTTCTTTACAGAGAATGCAAAAATAATAATTACCTCAGCCCTTAGCAAGTGAGAGCGGTTGTAAGTTACTCAGTGTTTTCTTTCTTGGCAGTTGTTACTGGTCAATAGGAGTCCAAACCAGCAGCCATCAGTTTGTACTCGCCCTCCACCCTCTCGTGATGATGCAATCCTATGCTTTGACTGATCTTATACCTCCTGTTAGTGACTAATGATCTGTTGGTGAAGAGAAAATATGGGTCCTATTCAGCTCCGAAAAAGACATTCCCTGGAAATGGACTAAAATAAAGTACTCATGTAAGCACAATGTTCTTATAAATCTCAGTATGTATGCCTTTAATACTCACCAAGTTATTTAGTACTGAAAGCAACACTTGATCTTTCTCTACAATCACAAATGACAAAGTCAACAATAAGAACCACACAGAGGTCTCAAGAGCAAAGTTGCAAAAAGAAATGAAAACTTTGTTCCCTAGAGCTTTTCCTAAGCTGAAGTATGAAGACAGGCATTTTGGCCCCTGCCCATGTCACTTTTTCTAAGTCCTTCTGCCAGGAGCCCGACTTCTTCCCATGCTGCACCCTTTTCCCTGTATCTTGATTGCCCAAAGCACATCCACACTGTTGGGGCAGTTCTGTGTGGGAAGACCTTCCTCAGGCAGTGTCCTACCTACGTGAAGCACATGGGACAATGGCGAGGTTAAAACCAACACAGCTGTCTAGAGACAAAATTCAGATGAAGTAAAGTATCCTGGCCTCAGAAAAGCTATTCTATGCTGCAGAAGTCAGAACAGTATTTAGCCTGAGGTGGGCGGTTAGAGATTGGAAGCGAGCGTGGTTAGCTTCTCAGTATTGGAAATTCTCTATTTCTTGATCCAGGGTTGGTTCCATGGGTGTGCTCAGTTTGTGAAAACCCACAGAGTTATACACTTACAATATGTACCTTTTTCTATATATATAATATATCAAGAATATGTTAAAATAAAATATAATGGCTTTAGGGATTATATTCCTAAATACAGGATAATGAAAATGTTCAGAAGAACTCAAAATATAATCAATATAACCTGGATATTTTAAGAAAACATTCCAATGAAAAAGTGGAATGACATTTGACAATGCTATTAATACAAATCCCTTGTAAATATATTTTTTTAATTAAAGTTTTTTGGGGTTGACAATTGTTAGCAAAGTTGCATAGATTTAAAATGTACAATTCTGTAATACATCATCTATATATCACATTGTGTGTTCACCACCCAGAGTCAGTTCTCCTTCCATCACCATATATTTGACATCCTTTATCCTCATCTACCACCCTCTTCCCCCTTTACCTTCTAGCAACCACTAAACTATTGTCTGTGTCTATGAGTTTCATTTCTTCATTTGTTTTTCTTGTTTTTTGTTGTTGTTTTCAGTTTTATATACCACAAATCAATTAAATCATATGGTTCTCAACTTTGTAAATATTTTTACAAATATTTTACAAAATATATTTCCCCTTGCTGGGAAGCATATTTTTAAAATGTTTTCACCAGGCCCAACTGGGCTTTCAATGTTTTGGGTATGCAAGGTGTCTGTAGGAAAGGAACTGAAGAATATCTCTAGCACTGTCCTGAGAAGACGCCAAGCATTGCTGAATCAGGCCATTGTGGGTGGGGGGAAATCACTGATAATTCAATTTGACTGAATTATCAAACCAATTTCTTGATTGGATTCCCATATTTAGCAAGCCAACCATTGGGAGAGCAGAACTTACATTTATTAATCTAAATAATGACCTAATTTTATATAAATCTCTCTGGCATCCCAACCATTTTTCTGTATGAGGACCCTTTCTAATCTAAAATGGTTTATTAAACTCTCACATAACAGTAGCTGTCCAAACAGGGTTTGCAGTAACTTCCCATTGGGTTGTGGTGCACAGGCTGGGACATAAATGAATCCCCCACAAAAGCACCTCTGGCAAAGCACTGTCAAGCCCTGGGACATGTCACACACACACACACACACACACACACACACACACACACACACACACGAGGATATGTTAGGCTACATCCCATTCTCTGGGACTATCCAGTCAGATTCTGGGCAATCGCTTGCTTTATCCATGAATAATAATATATGAGGCTTCTGCTGAGTGTCAGCTATAACCAGCGGGATCATACTGAAGCAATAAAGAAATGTCGTGATAGTTCTGTCAGAGCAACCTTACGGTGCATTCTCAGAGAAGTCTTCAAGAAGATTTGTTATAAATTTTAAATCTCTTCAACAATCACTCCTCTGGCAATGCTTTAAGCTCAAAAATTTAAGGAGGTGTTTTGTATTAGTCTTGTATCCCTGACATTGAACATACTTCATCATACCTGGATTTAATGGGGCTTGATAATTTCAGGAAAGAACCACAAATCACTAATGAAGAGATGTACCTGTCAGCAGTTGTAAAGGGACACATACTGAAAAAGCCATTTTAAATATTTTCAAATACATGCGGTTTCAAAATTCACCACTTATCTGTTTGTTTTCTAAAATTAAAATCTATTTTTTCCTGTCCCAAATAAAAATTCTCTGTAGGTATTTTACTTAACTCATTTTTCTTTGCCTTAATCCTCCTCCTTCTCCAAAAAAGAACTATTGTACCTTATATAGTTCACACAGACATATCAAATATGAATTTTCCATTCACAGAAGATCTTGTCCCTTCCCTTTTGGGAGACTATCTCAGCGTCTAGTTCATACCATTATTGAAACACACCTAAAATGTCCTGGCGAGTTAATCATCAGTTTCTCAGCAATCGTAAAGAAAACATTCAAGGAAACTCTGTGCCCAGCATTTTGATGCACCTAAGCTTCTGTTTTCTCATACCTCATTCTTCTACAGTTGACAAGGAGAAAATATCAACTGCTCTTCCAGAGCAACCTTGGAAAAATATATAAAAAATCAACATTGGTTTTAGATCAACTGTTAAAACACTGCCTAGACCTAAGTTGAAGTCATCCACATCTGGAAAAAGCAAGAAATAAAAACACCCTATTGTAATTTCTTGACTTTTCTTTCTTATTTTTACTTCAGTTACAACTAACCAATCTATTAAGTTAGAAAGCACCTCCACCCCACACCTTACACAGAATATAACTTGCCCAGGTGACATGATATACCAAAGCCAGATTGAAGAAGCAAGAGAAAAGATGAAACCTTCAATGTCGCATCTTTAAACAAAAGAGAGAAAGAGGTGAAAAAAGTACCCTAGCAAATTTATAGAACACTTGGGGGAAAAAAAGAAAATATTTCATTCTATTCATGTGCAAATGTATCTAATGCCTAGTAATCTCCACCCTGAAGCACAGAATTATTTTTTCCCTAACTACTTTAACAATCATTCTTTTGTCACAATAAGTATGAATGAATGATTCTTCATATTATTAAAATATGTTTTTTCTTTCTGCTAAACTATTATCAGCTAATTTAAATTATGAAAGCAAAATTATATTTTGCCTTTTGTCCATGGAACATAGTGCTTCTCAACAGTTTTGTCCCCAAGGAACACTTGCAATGTCTGGAGACCTTTGTGGTTGTCACAACTCAAGAAAGGGGGTCTACTACTGGCATCTAGTGGGTAGAGGCCAGGGATGCTACTAAATACCCTGCTATGTGCAGGACGCCTCCTCCTGCCCCTACCCCTCAAAAAATTATTGGGCCTGTTATTCCTGTTCATATATCTACCTAGAGAAAGTGAGGGATACCTGTGGCATGCCCTGGGAGCCAGATTAACTAAAAGACTTGCAGCAGACATGGAAGTGGGATGCCCAAATCCCCTTCTAGGAAGAAACTATTGTCCCAACTGCCGGGAGTGCTGTCAGCAAATGGTCTCTAGTCACTAGCTTCTTCAAGGTTTACCTCAGCTACTCAGAGACCCTCCTCATCCAAGGCCATGCCCTTCCAGGGGTAATGCATGTCCAATAACTGATTGCAGCAAGGACATAAAAGTCTGGCTAAGTCAGCCTCTGATGGACAACTCTGATGGAACATACAAACTCCAGAGCTCCCATGGGATGTCTGTCCATCGTTGCAATTCAACTTCTCCTTCTGCCCAAATAGACATCTTTGACTCCAGTCTCCAACTCAGCATCTGCTTTTTGAGAACCCAACCTGAGATGAGGCTCTTTTTCCTGAGAAAAATAATTTGGTGGAGATAAATAGGTTCTCCTAATACTTCACATAGGAAATAACCAGGGCGGTTTGTGGAGTCCATGGACTTCTTAGGCCAAGTGTGAGAGAGGAAATCAGAGGATGTTGGCTCCATCTTAAAGGGTGGAGAGCAGTGCTACAGTAGCATCTGAGACATTGAAAATAACTTACTAAAATAAGAAATCAAAACAACATCATTTTAAAAACATAACCTTCTGGACCAACAAAAGGCTTCCTCTGAAGTAAGTTGTGAGATTTAAAAAGAAACAAACAAACAAAAAAAGTACACCATTGTGTCAGTAAAAAACAAAAGCAGTTGAACCGTACAAGGGAGCTGAGAATCCCAGCGTCCTGAGGTCCCAGGCTGCCTGCACTTCCTCACCTCTCCACATAGACTGACTCATATCTAACCCCAAATTCACATCTTAAAAGTTCAACCAGGGGGACTTGCTTTGATTGAATGTAGGCTCTATACTCTGATGGGGATTCAGTTTCACTAGAATCACAGCCTGGACACGTGCCCTTCAGTGCCTTATGAGAGAGTAAGACCCCCAACCAAGAGACCATGAACCATGGCTATTTAGCAGTGACTCATCCCAGCATGGGGTTGGAGGAGAGCTCTAGGCACCCTAGACCACCAGAAAGAGGAGCAAGTGGGTCTTAGAGCAAATTAAGCTTGGGATATCGCTGGAGGCAAAAATGACAAAACTGAAGCTGTCCTACTTCAGGCACATCATGAGGAGGCAGGGTTCTTTGGAAAAGACAATAATGCTGGGAAAAACAGAAGGCAGCAGGAAAAGAGGAAGACCAAACATGAGATGGACTGATTCCATAAAAGAAGCCACAGGCCTGAGTCTACAGGAGCTAAGCAGGGCTGCTGAGAACATGACACTGTGGACATCACTCACTCAGAGGGTCTGTAGGAGTCAGGACCAACTCAGTGACACACAGCACAAACACATTCCAACATGGTTGAACCATAAAACTTCAAGTTTCACGAGTTACCTTAATCTCTGATAACTAAACTTTTGACTACATTTATTGTCAGGAGAGAGTGGGCCACAGAAACTATTTAAAAGTTATTTGAAACTTAATAAAGAGTTTGCACATAGTGGCATGCAAAGAATTGTGTTTCAGGGTCATTGTAACGTGTGTTCTTATGGAAGCTCATTTTTCAAAAACTATCTTTCTATATCTTTGGTTTAGCAGATAGACATTTATTTTATTTTTGTTTTCTTAAATTAATTTTTATTTTTCAATTACAGTTAACAGTCAATAGTATTTTATATTAGTTTCAGGTGTACAGCAGAGTAGTTAGATATTTATGTAATTTACCAAGTGATCCTCCCAGGAAGTCTAGTACCCACCTGACACCATACATGGTTATTAACATATCATTGACTCTATTCCCTATGCTTTACTCTACATCCCCATGACTGTTTTGTAACTGCCAGTTTGTATTTCTTAATCACTTTACCTCTTTCACCCATTCCGCAACACCTGTCCCATCTGGAAACCATCAGCTTGTGCTCTGTATCTATCAGTGACAGACACATATTTTTGACAGATGACTCCAGCTTTCATAATGCAATGCACTTCTGGAAAATGTATCTTAAAGGAATCTTCATAAGAGTAAGCATAAGTGTTTGCATTTGTCGCTTATAAAATATTTAATGTCAGTGAGATAGTCAGTAAATGGGCAGATAAAGATGAGAAGAACTGGGCCAGCCGAGTGGCGCGGTGGTTAAGCGCTGGCTTGGGATGCCAGGGGCCCCGGTTCGGGTCCCACATATGAGGGCTAGTGACACTGCCCTCAAAAATAAAATAAAGGGCCGGCCGAGTGGCTCAGTTGCTTAAGAGCTCGCTCAAGAGTGCGAGCTGAGCTCTGAGCAACAGCTGTTCAAGGCCAGCCCGAGCTGAGTTGCCGTTGAGCTGCCAACAGGTGGCAGGATGGCTCAGCTAAAAAAACAAAAAACAAAAAACAAAAAACAAAAAACAAAAATAAATAAAATAAAAATAAAAAGATGAGAAGAACTACATGTGAACGTTTATTAAGCAGTGTCCAAGATGCAAAGCAGAGTAAAGTAGAAACCTTCTACAGGTCTGGTCCTCATTCCTGACTCCAAAGAAAAATATGTTAAATCACCATCAATCTAGAATCCAAATGTCCAGATGCCCTAAGCAGCTTACAGTCAACACAGCCATAGTTGTAACCATAAACCTAGCATTGTGGGGCTCAAGGTCCAGTTGGGATATTTTTTTTTCTCTTTTCTTTTTTTGCAACGTGCCTGACCTTATAGGCTCACAGGCACACAAAGGCAGCCCTGTAAAGACCTGTGCTTCCCCAGCCCCAGACAATGCGAGTGGGGATCCAGGTGGGAAGCAATGAAGTCTGATAAAGACCTAGATCCTACTAGAAAGGGAACAAGTAGAGAAACAAAGAAGAAAACTGAGGGGAGCTATGCTGCCAGCCTAGAATGGCTCCAGTAGATAATAGAAAAAGGTCTCATTAAAGAAATGGGATCACCAAATATGACAACCTCTGAAAAGAGAAACCCAGTCAAGTTTCCTATCAAAGTGCCTGAAATGCATGGTCATGTCACATGAAATCAGGTCTCCACTATATAAATCTAGTTAGAGGTAGAGATAGAGATAGAGATAGAGATAGAAAGAGAGAGAGAGAGAGAGAGAGAGAGAGAGAGAGATGATACAGATGGAAATAGACATAGACACATATATACAATAGATACAAATACAGATATATCTGTATAGAGTCTGACTACCTGAAATCTTGCTAAGTTTCCTACAGTTTCTAAGCATGCTTGGTGTTCCTTGGGTAAATGACAAAACAAGCAGAGACTGGCCTCTCATTATGTATTTTTACTCTTCTATATTCTGTTCTTGGTGGTAAAAGTAGAAAGGGATTTAGGAGATGCCATGTTAACATTTGCATTAATTTACACTTTCTTTGGAAGTTTAATCCTATCAGTCAGGAAATGCAAAATTTAAGATTCTTCCATTTATGTAAATGTGTATGCCTTTAATTGGCTGCCTTTTTAATTACTAAGGAGCAATTATTATTGTATTGTCTCATTTTTACAAAACAGTAAATTCAGTTTTTTTGTAGCACCTAACTGTCACTTGGTTCATGGATGTTGAGCTCAGTCAGACAATGTTAAAATACTGTTTTAAAGAGTGTACATTTTGCACCTTCAGAATGGCATGCATGCACAATGATTTCATGACTTACACAATGCTAAATGAAGTTATAGAGCAATGAGAGGAAGCAGATTGGTAAACCAGAAGCCTAAAGCGTTTTTATAAATGCATGAAGTGGCCGCCAATTTACCCACATCCCTGAATTTCCAATCTCCCGCTCTGGGGAGCTCCATGATCCTCATCACCTCCAGCAAGTAAAGAAAAGGTATGAGATTCATTATGGTAGATCCTTTGAAAGGTTTGTTGGAGAAAAGTTAAAACTAGTAGCTAAAATGAGGTTTGGATAATTTGTTAGATTTCATTCGTGCATGCCCTTTTTCACATGCCCACCCCATTAGCACAGATCATTGAAAGTTTGCTTTGTTTATCATAGCACGCTAAGTAAGCAATGCTGTCCTTTGAGGTCAAGGCCACTGACAGAAAATATGACTTTAAATTACTGCAGAAAGGAATATTACAGAGGTAAACTAAATTACTTCAAGGAAGACAAAAGAACCAGTTACCAAAAGAAGTTATGGAATCTTCCCCTTTGGAAGATTAGGAATCAAGTAAACAACATCTTTAATCAGGACGTTCTTGGAGCCAGAGGAGGGAATCTGGAGTTTGTTAAGGTCCTATGCTCTATAGTGTTATATCATCTCACTTTTTAAATGTGCAAACTATGGATTATTTTTTAAAAAGGGGAAATTTGGTGCAGTTTAATTAATGATGTACAACTCAGGAGTCCCCAATCTTCTCCAAATTGTGATTAGAAAATTTGGTTGTGTTACCTTTGAAATCCAAGATGTGATGGCTCTATTCTCTATAACCCCGGAATAATAATAGAGCCCCACCCGCCACACATATGCACAAATTACAAAGAATCCCCAGGTTGGTTTATTATGGTTTGTGAATCAGCACATTGTGTGCACATCTCCACAACTGGTGAAGTCCACAGAGCCTGACCTACTGACCCTGGCTCCCTTGTGTTCCATTAACAGTAACTACTAGGACTTGAATACACTGCAGAAATGACCCTGTACCCACACTCACTGTTTGCACAGCTACTAAGGAAGAGTTCTGTTGATTATCCTAGAGTTTACTGGTTTCTTGAGATGTAAAGAAAGACACCCCTTCTCCCAAGGACAATCACAATAAAGAAAGAACTGCGTGGGCCCCAAGCATTGATTGGTCTTGTAGCCCTTAGTGGTTTGGCTCTTTGAATCCATACAAACTATATTTCGAGACAGAGAATTGTTTTTTTCTTACCCCATGAAAACTATGCTTCAAATCAAATAGTATAAGAAACTTTAGCCTATGCATATTGGGGCAGGAATATTTAGCCTCAATGCTTACTTGCTTCCTTCTAGTTCCCACATGCCATTTGGCCACATGGTAAACCATTAATGTCAATATCCAGCTTATACATTTCCTGAAGGAAATTATGGTGGCTCCATTCAATAGTCTGAACTAACATTCATTGAATATCTGTTACTACTACCTATTGCATGTGAACATGAAAAGGTACCTGCTGTGCGTTGCTAGGAAAATTACAAGACACTGTGGGAACACATAGGAGACATATGACCCAATCTTCAGGGATCAGGAAGTGACATCAAAATTGAGACTTGAAAGAAGATGAGGAGGCTACCAGGTAGAAAGAGAAAATGGATGCATTTCAGGAAAGGATTGCACATGCAGGAGAACCTTTGCTCAAGAAACATTACCTGATTCTGTATGGCTGGGGCATGAGAGCAGTGAGACGTCATGAGAGAGGCAAGCAGGAGCCAAATCATAAAGGATATTGGATGCCATGCTGAAGAACTGGCACTTTTTCTTAAGGGACCTACAGAAAGTCATTAACAGAAGAGTGTCAAAATCAGATTTGTGCTTTAGATTATTCTGACAATTGGTTGTAGGAGAGTAAAGCTGGAGCCCCTAAGTACCTAATGTTGGATTGTAAAAATAAGGAATAATTCCCTGAAAGAGGAAGAATTTGAGCTGTGTCTTGAAATGGGGGTGAGGGGGGGACGCTAGTTCAGGACTGATGGAACAACATGAATAAGGTTAAGGAACTAGGAAAATGCAAGGACCAAATGTACAAGAAGCAGAAAAGTAGAAGATGGGGACAAAGTGTGGGTGCTGGGAAGGAATGTGGGGCACTGTGAGGCTGCAAGAGTAACAGAGTCCAATTTCCACATATAAAACAAATAAGTCATGGGGATGTAACAAACAGCATGGGAAATATAGTCAGTAATATTGCAATAGCACAGTATGGCATTAGATGGTTGCTGGACGTATCATAATGATCACTTGTTTATGTATATAAATGTTGAACAACTATGGTGATCGCTTTTTTAGGCATACAAGTGTTGAAACTCAGATAATGTTGTATGTTAGCTACGTTTCTTAATAAAAAGCCTTTCAAAAAGTAACTTAGGATGAATTCAGAGATGACCTCAAATCGCACATTGACTAGATTTATTCTGATAATGCTGGAGACCATTGAAGAGTTTTGACATGATCCAGTTTTTAGAAATAATTCAGGAATGAAGCAAATGTTATTTTCACACCTATAGTGGCCTGTGAGCTTTTAAAAGGCAGTGATCATTTCTTATTCCTATCTGAATTTTCAGGACCGTGCACTATATACATTAGACAGATGCTCAAGAAATATTTATCAGGGCCGGCCGAGTGGCTCGGTGGTTAAGCGCTGGCTTGGGAAGCCAGCGGCCCCGGTTCGGGTCCCACATATGAGGGCCAGTGACACTGCCCTCAAAAACAAAAAAAAGTAATATTTATTATTGGTTGGATGTATGGGTGGATGGACAGATGGATGAATAAATAGATGAACCATTGCACCACAAGGATAAATGACTTAGAACAATTTTTTTTAAAAACGAGAGACCTATAAAATAGGCAGTGAGCCCCTCACCATGTCCTGCAGGTGCTAACAGGAAACAATAAATCTTTATCCTCTCTAATGAGCTCTGCCTTTTGGCCCTCAGCAACTCTCTTCAGTGTGTTTCCCAAACACCTGCCATGTAAACTATCTTTTGAGACAGTGTTTCCTTCATGACTCCTCAAAGACTTGCACATTTACAGCTCTGGGTTCCTATTGACCCTGAGGAATCAGAGGACGGATGTCCCTTCAATAGGATCACATATTAAACTCTTAAGACAGAAATGAAAGCATGGTTCATTTTATGGGGCAGCTATGTATTTTTTGCCCCCCAGAAATCAACACCCCTTTTCATACCTAAGACTCTTAGAATCAGTTCCTTAAGTAGAAGGAATAACTTGTTTTCCTCGATTAATTATACATCACAAAATAAAGAAGACTACGTAAGAGGTAATAATTTATGGTAGCCATTCAAGGTGATGTTGTCATAAACTTTCCATGATTTCATATTGTAGATTATGGAAAACATCGTACTCTGTCAACAAGGGATGGGGGATGGAGGAAGTAAAATAAATATTTAAGCCCAGAGAGATCATTCCAACAAATGTTCATTCTTAGATCATCTGTTCTTCATTTTATGATATATGTTATAAACAACAGCCTCACTCCAAGTCTCACATTGCTGCATACTTTAAAATTCAGCAAATATGTTAGTGCACATATATACTGTATTGTTGTAGTTTGCATTCACAGATAACGCTACTAGTGGAGTGGTTTGCCATATATACAGATAAGGTTACAAATCTCAGTGGGAGACTAACAGTCCTGCCTCATGGGAGGACAGTCCTATTTTTACAGGCCTAGGGACCATTTTAGAACAAATCAATTCTCCTGACTCCCTCTGTTTGCTCGATGGGTTACTGATATTTTTGCTCTAAAAGAGCTACATGCATTTATTCACTGCCAAGTGGGTCTTTTGGCTGCTGCTATATCCAGAATATCTTAACTATATAGCAGGGCTTTAAATTGCATTTCAGGATGTCACGTTGCCATTTCTTCTGGAACCTGCAGTCATCCCCACTTCAGCTTTCCAAACAGCTGCTAGTTTTTCCATCTCTTGGTAGGGGAGCAATATAGTATTAGTCAGGGTTAGCAAACACTGGTCTATGGTAAAGGGTTTTGCTCTGTTTGTTTTGTTTTGTATTTTAAGAACTTTTTTTTATTTTTTAGGGTAGCTTTAGGTTTATAGCAAAATTCAGTAGAAGGTACAGAGATTTCCCATAGAACCCTTGCCCCCAACATACATGTCAAATATATGACATGTATCCACCATCATAGCATTACACCATGAATTAGTTTTATAGTTTGCAGAAAATCAAACCAGCAAACCAAAATTATACACACATGCAATAGTATAAATTTTTCAAAAAGATAAGTTTTGTTCAATTTAAGAAACTAAGCTTGGGCCCGCCGAGTGGCACAGTGGTTGGGAGCTGGGTTGGGATGCCAGCAGCCCGGGTTTGGATCCCACCTATGAGGGACAGTGACACTGTCCTTAAAAAAAAAATGAAAAAACTACGTTTTATTCTAAAGTCGTGTTCTTTCTGCTTTTTTTTTTTCCCCAATAACATGCTTTCTCTGGTTGAAATGTTAATGGCAAAATGGAAATAATAGTACTGACTTCATGGAACTGTGTGAGGATTAAACAGGATAATCCATGGAAAAGTTGGCACAGTGCCTGGCAAATGATTACTAAATGTCAAGTATGAAAGTATAATTATTATTGTTCTTATTCATTACTTTACTTTTTATTGGTTGTGCTTTTCTTTTGCGTGATGTTTTTGTTTTCTAAGTGAAGAAAAGGTAGTGCTTTTAATCACCTTACTTGAAATTAGAAGAAGGTTTGCAACATTATGGTAACTTGTCGTCACTTTTTCTTAAAAATAAAAATAAAATAAAATTCAGCCTTCTGGAAATGATTAGTGGAGGGAAATTAGAACTGAAGGCTACTTACTACTCAGGAGGTCTGTGACCAAGCATTGACCTCCTGTTACCCTGGCTATGTGACCATTATAATCATTCAAGCTCTGTGTGGCTGGGTGTCCTCACTGAACCCGGTGAGCATGAGAGTAACTTGGAGTGTCAAAATGTTGTAACTGTAATACATCATAGGGTTCCTGGAAAAATTAAATGCACTGAAAAGTAAAGTATTTAGAACAATGCCAGGCATATAGTGAGTATATGAAATATAAGTGTTAGCTAATACTATTGTTTTTGTTACTAGTTCTTTATGTGAATAGTTAATATCCCTTCTGTGAAGATAGATTCATGATGTTCTAGGTGCTATCTCTAGGTGATAATATTCTATTAATAATTTTTTATGTCAGGGACCAGAATATCTGATATGTAGCCATAGTACATAGTATATAAAAATATGGAAAACCAACTATTTAGTGGTAAATATCACTTTATGAAATGATAGCTTACTTCATATATAATTTGCCCTTAGAATCACATGGTCAATTGTCCTAGACATTTTTACAAAATACTCATAATTTTTCACTGGTTACACTTTGGAATGGACTAGTATAGCAAGTTAAAAAAAAATAAAAACCTTCATTGAAGACTTAGATATAATTATCTGTCTACATGGGTGTTTAACTTGAGATTCCCCCCAAATGTATAATTTTCTTAGATGATAATGGAGCAAACATGTTCATTTTTGCTGACAGACTTTTTACCATGATTACATTGACTTTAATTATGAACAGTACTAAGACAGTTACTTCCTGTTTGAGATAAATTGCTTCATTCATTATTTATTTACTACCTACTATGTGCTAACAACTCTAGTGGATGATGGTTTCAGTCTTCATAGCTCTCAAGTTCAATAGGGAGATAAACCAGTAACCAAAATATTACTCAATAGGATGTTAAATGAAGGTGATGGGGACATTCATAGATGCTATATAAGTATGGAAGCTTAACTGTGGAAGTATTAAGGCAGCCTTCTTGAGGGAGCAACATCTAAACTGACACCTGCAGGATGAAGAAGCACTAGACATTGCATAATCACCTTTGAACACAATTACTCCACTACCAATTGCTCCATTTCTCTTATTTCCCTCTCCCCTTAGTTGTCCAATGCCCTTATTATGTCCCTAACTCTGAGTGTCTAGATAAGACTGCACTTGCACATATCAAATCCCTTTAGTCCTCGTAAAATTCCCACATACTCTCAAAATAGTAAAAATCTAAAATACATTTTAAATGTCAGCTTATACAGAGCAATGCCAAAGCCCAAGGCAAAATGTAGTTCAAAGGCATCAACAAAAATGCAACGACAATATTATCTCAATATTGAAAAAAAAAAATCAATCTTTACCCCTAAAGCAGAAAAGTATGCCTTTCATGTGTATTGCATTAGCAAAAATAAAAAGGGGTAAAATTTGAAAAACCAGGCACACACATTTCTGGTATTAGTATCCATCATTTCCTTCTTTTGGGATAAAATCTGGCACTACATTCCATAAAGTCATAAATATGTTCATAAACTTTGACTAAGTAACCACATTCCCAGGAATTGAAACTAATAAAATGATTTTCTAAAAACAAAGGGAAGAGTGTTAAATGGCAAAAGTGATTATGGCAAGAATGTTAATATTATCCTGATTTTTAAAATATAAATGACACAGCATCCAGAAAATGAGTAAATTATGATGTTTTCTAGAAGAAAATAGGAAGCATATTTTCCCATGCTCTTATAACACAGAGACAGATACAATTATACATAGACCTACAATTTTATACAAATATACATGTATATATTTTCTCATTTTTTTACCAAAATATAATAAAAATATGCCCATCTCTGTATCTTCCATTTCTTACTCATATCACTTTAAGTCAACTTGTATAGCTCTAATTCAACCTATTATTGAATTATTGTTTACTATGGTATGATGTATATTTATGTGAAAAATTTTAAATCATTATTCTGTTTGTATATTAACTACTTCCATTTTTATCCTCTACAAACAATGCTGCAATAAACAACTTTTATAAGTGTAATTAAGTACCATAACTTTTTTTTCCTATGAGAGAGATTCTCAGATGTGATATTTTTGGTCAGAGTATATGTTTTTACTTTTAATAGATCTGGCCAGATTCCATTCCAAGCTATTGTAATGATTCACATTTCAACCAGCAATGTGTTTACCTGCTTTTTAATGTTTGGCAGTCTCATATGTGTAAAGTGATGTTTCATTGTTACTTGAACATGCATTTCCTTATTTGTAAATTTGAGCACAATATCCTTTGTTGGCCATTTGGATTATTTTTTTTCTGAAAATTTCCTGTTTACATTTTTTAAACATTTAAATTGAAGTATAACTTACATGGAGTGCACAAATCTCATGAGCACAGTGGGATGAATTTTTGCATAAGCATATACCTCCAAGATCAAGATACAAAATATTAACAACATCCCAGAAGGTGTCCTTGTGTCACTTTGCAAATAATACACATGGCTTCCTCACTCCCTCCCTAAAGGGAATCACTGGTCTATCTCCTCAGATTAACTTTGATTGTTCTTGAATTTCATGTAAATAGTTCATATGACAAGCTCATTATTGTTTCCCTTTTTCACTCAATGTTACATATGTGAGATTCAATTAAATTGTAGAGGATGGAAGCTCTTCAGTCTTTTCATTGCTTTTTATATATAAATGTTCTACAATTTATTTTAAAATTTGGATCTTTTCATTTTAAGGCTACTATGAATAAAGCTGTTAAAATTATTACTTTATGTGTCTCTCAGTGGATATAAACAACCATTTCTCTTGGGTATACATATACTGTGATGGGAACTGCTGGGTCATAGGGTAGATAGGCATAACTATAAATAACCGCAACATAGTTTTCTACAGAGGTTGCACTAATTTATACTCTCATGAAGAGTACACATGAATTCGAGTTGCCCCCTCTACTACACTATGTGTGGTACTGATTGGAAATCTTTGTATTTGGTTCTTCTGATGTGTGTGAAATAGTATCTCATTTGGTTTTACTTTGCATTTCCTTGATGAGTAATGATGTCGAGCTTTTTCTCATGCCCTTGTTGGTTTTTATGAAGCCAGTTTTATAAAGTGTCTATTCATATCTTTTGTCCATTTTGCAATGAGGTTATTTGTCTCTTAATTAATGATTTGTAAGGCTCTTTGTATATCCTGAATTCAAGCCTTTGTTGGAAATATGTATTATGAGTATCTTTTCCCATTGTGTGGCTTCCTTTTTCACTTTTCAGTGATATCTTTTGAAAAAAAACAGAAGTTTTTAATTTTAATGAAGTTCAGTTTATCAATCTTTTATTTTATAGTTAGTGTTTTTGTATTTTATTTAATAAAACTGCATGCCTAAAGATAATGAACATATTCTCCTGCTTTTTTCTAGAAGCTTTATTATTTTGCCTTTCATATTTAGATATTTGATCCATGTTGAATAAAAATTTTTGTAAGGGGGTCAAAGTTTGTTTTTCTCATATAGATATTCAGTTATTCCACAATCATTATTGGAAAAATCACTCTTTTTTCCCTGAAATGCAGTGGCACCCCTGCAAGGGTAACCGTATATGGGTAGGATTTTTCTGCATTGTCTAATTTTTTACCTGGACACATTTTTCTCTTTGGGTCAACACCACACTGTCTTAACTTCCATAGCTTTTTAGTAAACTTTGATATCTGGTAGTGTGTAAGAGCTTAAACTTTATTTTTTCTTTTTAAAGTTGTCTTGATGATTTGGGGACAATTGACATCTTAAGGAAATTGAGTCTTCCATTCCATGAAAATGGTGTATCATCCTACTTATTTAGGATTTTCTTAATTTTTTCTTAACAAAATTTTATAGTTTTCAATGTAGAACTCCTGTAGAAATTTTTATGATTTTTTTGGTACTATTGTAAGTTTTAATTACTTATTACTAGAAATACATTAGAAATGCAAATGATTTTATATTGACCTTGCATCCAAAGATCTTGTTAAATTTGTATATTAGCTATAACAATCAACTGAAAAAAATTATAGTTTTACTTCTTTCTTTCTGGTATTTATTCTTCAATTTCTTTCTTTTGCCTATTTGCCCTGGATTTGACCTCCAGGATAATGCTGAATAGAAATGATGACAGAAAACATCCTGTCTTCTTCCCAAACTCAGTAGGGGGAAAGCCCTCAGTATTTGATACTAAGTATGGGGTTAGTTGCACATTTTTTATGTATGTTTTTTATCAAGTTAAGGATCCTCTTTTGTATTCACAGCCTCCTCTGAATTCTTATCATGAATGTATCAAATCCTTTTTTGTATCTGTTGAGACAATTGTGTGTGTTTTTTTCTCATTCTGTTAATGCGATGAATTAGATTGATTTTTTTTTATTGGTTAATAATATTTTAATGTTAAGCTGACCTTGCATTCCTTGGGTAAACCCCGTTTAGTCATGATTTATTAATGTTTCCCCATTTTACCAGATTCAATTTGCTAATCTTATGTTCAGGAATTCACATCTATTTTCATAAGAAACATAAATCTCTAAATTTCCTTTCTTTCAATGTTATCTTGAGGTTTTGGCATTGGGGTTATGTTGGTCTCATAAAACAAGAAGTGGTATCCCTTTCTATAACATCTCACTGAGTTTCTGTTAGATTAATATGTTTTCTTCCTTAAATTTTTGGGAGACTTTGCCAGTGAGGCCACATCTTCCCTGAGTTTTCTTTGTGGTAACATTTTTATTTGAGGATTCAGTTTCTTTAACAGATCAAAACTATTGAAATTTTTCAATTAGTTCTTGTCATTTTTGGTAAATTGTGTTTTTCAAGATATTTTTCCATTTCATTTTAGGTGTTAAATTTATTGTTAAAGAGTTATGCAAAATATGCTTTATTATATTTTTAATTTAATTTCATACATCCTAAATGTGTGATGATAAAAACTTTTCATCACTATTAGTAATTGTTGTTTTCTTTTTCTTTTGTGTCTTGATCAGCCTTGTTAGGTATTGATAAAATTTTATTGAAATAATCAGAGGCAACTTGTATTAGTCAGGGTTCCCCAGAAAAACAGGGAGAGAGAGAGAAAGAGAGAAAGAGAGAAAGAGAGAAAGAGAGAGAGAGAGAGAGAGAGAGAGAGAGAGAGAGATTTATTATAAGGAATCAGCTTATGCATGTATGGAGCCTGAGACTTCCTAAGAACCACTCCTGGTATCAAAATCTAGTGAGGGTTCCCCAGAAAAACAGAACTGATAGGAAATGGCTCACCTATTATGAAGACTGAGAAGTCCCCCTGTCTTCAGTCAGCACCTGGACACTAAGGAAAACTGATGGCATAGCTCCTAAGTCTGAAAGCTGAGCAAAGCAGGAGAGCTGATGATATAAATTCCAGTCTGAGTCCAGGTGTGAAGGCAGGATGTCCCACCTTGAAGATGGCCAGACAGAGAGAGAAGGCATTCTCTCCTTGGTCAGCCTTTTTGTTCTGTTCGGGCCTTTACCAAATTAAAGGTCCACCCACACTGGAAAGGACAATCTGCTTTACTCGGTCTACTGATTCAAATGTTAATCTTATCCAAAAACACCCTCAAACCACACCCAGAATAATTTTCAACCACACATCTGGGCAGTCAGTGTCCCAATCAGATTGACATATTAATCATCACACAACTTTTGGCTTTGTTAGCATTCTTGACTATAATTTGCTTGTGACTTCATTTATTTTTTTTTTACATTTACATATCCTTCTCACTTCCTTTGAGTATAATTTGCTGTTCTTTTGCTAAGCTCTTGACATAAAAGGTTTGATTATAGATTTTCAACCTTCATTTTTCTCTAGTCTATGCATTTAAAGCTAGAATGTTCCCTTAAATACCGCTTTATCTATGTCATATAAGTTTCGATAGGTCATATTTTTATTCAAAAATACAATACAGAATTATTAACTGTAGTCACCATGCTGAACATTACATCCACATAACATTTATTTTATAACCGGAAGTTCATTCCTTTTGGCCATCTTGACCCATTTTGAGCACCGCGCTGCTACAAATTAGTTCCCTGTGTCTTAGAATTTTTTGTTTCGTTTTGTTTCATTTTGGTTTTTTAGATTCCTCATGTATGTGAGATCATATTTGTCTTTCTCTCTCTGATTTATTTCACTCAGTGTAATGACCTCAAGGTCCGTCCATGTTGTTGCAATGGCAATTTTTTTATTATTATGGCTGAATAATTTTCCATTATGTGTGTATGTAGATATCACATCTTTATCCATTCATCCATGGATGGACATAGTTGCTTCCATATATTGGCTAGTGTAGATAATGCTGCACTAAAAACAGGGGTACATGTATCTTTTCAAGTTAGTATTGTTGTTTCCTTTATATATTATTCCAGATGTGGAATTGCTGAATCATAATGAAGTTCTATTATAGTTTTAATTTTTCGAAGAATCTTCCTACTGTTTTCCATAGTGACTGCACCAATTTACATTCCCACCAGCATTGCACAAGGGCTCCCTTTTCTCTGCATCCTTACCAACACTTGTTATCTCTTGTCCTTTTGGTAATAGCCATTCTAGCAGGTGTGAAGTGATATCTCATTGTAGTTTGGATTTGTGTTTCCCTGATGACTAGTGATGCTGAGCACCTTTTCATATGCCTGTTGGCCACCTGTATGTGTTCTTTGGAAAAATGTCTATTCTCCTCTGCCCATTTTTTAATCAGATTGTTTTTTGGCTGTTGAGTGGTGTGAGTTATATATTTTACATATTAGCTCCCTTTCAGATATATGGTCTGCAAATATTTTCTCCCATTCCACAAGTTGCCTTTCATTTTGTTGATGGTTTTATTTGCTGTGCAGAGGCTTTTTAGTTTGATATAGTCCCAATTGTTGATTTTTTGTTTTTGTTGCCTTGTTTTTTTTCAAATTCAAAACTTTATTGCAAAACCAATGTCAAGGAGATTACTGTCTATGTTTTCTTCTAGGAGTTTTATGGTTTCAGGTCATATGTTTAAATCTTTAATCCTTTTTGTGTTAGTTTTTGTGTATCATATAAGATAGTGGTCCAGTTTCATTCTTTTGCAGGTGGCTATCTAGTTTTCCCAACAACATTTATTGAAAAGATGGTCCTTTCCCCAGTGTATATTCTTGTGTCCTTTGTCATAGATTAATTGATCATATATGCATTGATCTATTTCTGAGCTCTCTTTTCTGATCCATTGATCTCTGTGCCTGTTTTTATGCTAATACCATACTGCTTTGATTATTATAACTTTGTAATATAATCTTAAATCCGGGGGTGTGATACCTTCAACTTTGTTTTTCTGTCTCAGTATGCTTTGGTTATACCAGGTCCTTAGTGAGTTCATATGAATTTTAAGGTTGTTGGTTCTATTTGCATGAAAAATACCTTTTGAATTTTGATTGCATTGAATCTGTAGATTGCTTTGGATAGTGTGGACATTTTAACAATGTCAATTCTTCCAATATATAAGCATGGAATATCTTTCCATTGATTTGTATCTTCTTCAATTTTTTCATCAATTTCTTATGGTGTTCAGTGTTCTTTCACCTCCTTGGTTAAACTTATTCCTATAGATTTTGTTCCTTTTGATGCAATTGTAAGTGGGATTGTTTTTAAATTTCTCTTTTCAATATTTCACTATTAGTATATAGAAACACAAAATATTTCATGTTGATTTTTGTATTCTGCAACTTTACTGAATTTGTTTATTGGTGTAGTCTTTAGGGTTCTTTATATGTAGTATTGTATCATCTGCAAATAGTGACAGGTTTACTTTTTCCCTTCTGATTTGGATGCCTTCTACTTGTTTTTTCTTGCCTAATTGCTCTACATAGGATTTCCAATACAGTGTTGAATAAAAATGACAAGAATGGGTACCTTTGTCTTTTTCCTGATAGTAGAGAAAAAGCTTTCATCTTTTCATCATTGAGTATGTATTTCATTTTTGAAGGGTGATTTAACTGAGTGCAGAAGTCTCAGTGGGCACTTTTTCTTCTTTTAATGCTTTAAAAGAATGTCATTTTATTGTTTTGTGGTTTCTACAGTACTGTTGAAAACTGAGCCATCAGTTTGATTTTTCCTCTTTTAAAATTTCCACTCCTAGCTGATTTAAAGACTGTTTTCTGCATTATCTTTGTTTTTTTTAGCAGTTTGAATATGATATACCTAGTTGTGGTTTTCTTTGTATTTATTCTGTTGAGGATTCACTAAACTCATTTAATCTATAGGTTGATACCTTTCATCAATTTGGGGGAAAAAATTACCATTAAGTCTCAAATAATGCTCTGTCCCATCCTCTTCCTTGTTTCCCTGAGACAATAATTACATGAGTGTTAGACTGTTTGTATGGATCCCACACATCTCTTGCATTCTGTTCTATTTCTTTCTATTTGTAATTTCTCCACATTTTATTCTGACTTGATTCTGAGTTTACTGTGTCCAGCCTATGGTTAATCCAATCAAATGAGTTGTTAACTTTGAGTGTTGTGTATTTTAATTCTAGAATGTCCACTTAATTATTTTTATAATCTTGAATTCTATTGAAATTTCTACCTTTTCACCTTTTTTCCCACATTCTGTATCATACTCAAAATAATAGGGCTGACTCTGGTTGGTGAGCACACAGTGTGATATATAGATGTATTATAGAAATACACACTTGAAACCTACGTAATCTTACTAACCATTGTCACCCCAATAAATTTGATTTGTGTATATATATATATATTCCTCTCTTATATATATATATTTCCTCTCTTAATTATAAGTCTATTTTCCTGCATTTTTGCATTCTATATTTTTTAGGGTTATTGCTGTATTATTGTTTACTTTTTATTCTTTAATTCATTTGAGATTTAGTTTTATATAAGTTGAAGAGACAGAGATCCAATTCATTTTATCCCCAGCTGAAAGCCGTTGTCCTTCATTAAGTGATCCATCTATTGGGTTTTCAGAAAAGTCATGACGTATTTTTTTCTATGTTTTTCGTTGCAAAAATGCATCATGACTTTTTCCTATACCCCAATATTTCTCCATCAATGTGATAATGCCTTGGAGCTAATTAACTTGTTGTCTACCATATTTTATCATTCAATTTTGCACTAGGTAATAGAAAAATTTACACACTTGTATTTATGTGTATGTTTTTTTTCTTTGAAACTACTAACCACAGAATGTGTTTGATAGCAGTAATTTTGCATTTTATTTCCTGTTCCCAATTTTCTATACGTGGTTTGGTTAATTGTACCTAGAGTTTTATAATAAGTAGGCCAGATATTTCATTTTTTACCTCTTCCTGCAGATGTTAAACACATGGTGTTTAGATGTGAATTTTCCTTTGATATACAGTAATCTTCAGACATTATGATTGGAACAAAACATTTTCCATGTTTCCATTTCATAAAGTAATGGCTTTATAAACTCCCCAGCCATTTGAAGTTCTTTTGCACAATGACATAAATGAAATTCTGCAGTTTTAGAGATTACTAGTTGATTTCAACATGCAGTTAAAACTACCATGACTGCTTTATTCAGACTCTTGCATTCCTGCTACTACACTGTGCATTTTTTGCAATCTCAATGCTGAAAGATGCTGAGAAACTTTTGGCGAAGCACTTTTGAATTTCCCCATGCTTAATTTCATAACCTGTTTGCTTGAACTCAGAACTCAGGCTTCCTTTACATTCCCTGCTGTACCATTTTTATTTCCTGTTCCTATTTTGTTAACCTGTCAGTAGTTAGGAGACACACAACATGGAAGAGCTGAGCATTAATTATCCATTTTCAGAGATGTGCTTCTCTCTACTTCATTAGCAAACTTGATCCCATACAACTTCCTATAGATTGGCCTGAAAAATCTCACCTCATTGAATTAGACAGCAATATTAACTCTATCTTGGGGGGGTGGGGGCAGGAGTGCATATGTTCTCCATAAGGCACATATCTAGTTATTTCCCATTTTCACATTTACAAGTAGTAATTTATCTGACTATCTAGGTGTCACATTTGGATCTTAGCAAATCAGAGTGGTAGGTAATGGAAATAAATCTTCAGAGATAATGGGCTAAGACATAGAAGCTAGACTCATAAAAGGATTGTTTAGGATGATGACTGGGAAGATACCAGGAGCAGATTTCACCTAATCTACAATTTTCTTAGACCAGTGGTACTTATTAATAACTCTTAGCATAGCAGCAAGTCCCTCAGAGAGGATGGAAATAATATACCCAGGAAATCAGTAATGTGATAAAAGGGCCACAGAATTTTTGGTTAGTTCTGACTCCAGACTTCAGCCTATCACTTATGAGCTCTGTGACCTAGGACAAGTTACTGAGCCTCAGTTTCACCATCCGTAATCTGTGAATACCTACTTCAGAAAATGAGGGCATGAAACACATCTAGCACAATATCTAGCACATCATAAGGGCTCACTTCATGTTACCTTTTAAAAAAAAGTCCAACTTAATTAGAACAAAGTCCCCAAAATTAAAGGGTTAGATAAGATGATTTCTTAAATTCCCTCTGGTTCTGTGTTTCCAATTCCATGGTTCTAAGTGAAGGCAGAAGAATCAGGGAAACAATTCATGCTTGGCTCTTATGATGATGTTCAAATGCTACCAAATAGCCCATTTACAGCATGGTTTCTCACCTACTATTGGCTCAGCTTTTACACAGCAATTTGACCATCTAGTGTATTCACTAGACTATTGGGACAAGAAAAAATATTCTAGTTAAGCAGACAGACTTTTCCTGGATTGAAATTACAGTTTCTAAATACCAACTTAACTCCCAGGATATCTCTCTTTTGAACATGCCTGAAAACACAGACTACTCAAATCCATATATCTCCTACCTTAAAGGACACTCTGCTAACAAATTGTAAATACTGCTTTTTACAAATCTCAAAAGACAAGTTCAATAATAAAGTTAAATGCATACTCATGAGAGATGCTGATTGGAAAAATAATAATGAGATGACCTCCATACCATCTCCTGATGGAAAGATTTTATGGTTCGGTTTGGATTTACAATTGTTTTGTTAAAACCTATTCTGTTTTCTTATATTGTTTTTATGGTACTTTTTAAAAAATTATAAGATAAGGAGTGAAAAAAAATAAGGTAGTATAGCAGTTATGCAGTACCTTAATTGATGTAAGGATTACTTGACATTTCATTGGGTGTTATTTTAATAATACTAGGATATGCATTTTAAAGAGCACTGCTTTTTAGTCCCTTATTAACCTGATTTGAGTTCTAATCTCACCACTGCTAACTATTTGACCTTCCACGAATTCTTAACTTCTCTGAACTTCAGTTTCCTGATTTGCATGAAGATGCAATTATATGAAATTAATCCAGAAATAATAAAATAAAGCTAGTGTAGTGGGTGGCAAAACATTAGTTCGAACTACCCATTGATATATTTCCTCTGTATTATCATCATGAGAATCCAACAGTGTTTAATAAGGAATAGTCCGCCATCTCCCTTCAGTTATCTTTTATAATTTTCTCATTTTTACTTCCATACCCTGATACCACCAAAAGGGTAGTATCAATGAAAGTCCCACAAAGACTAAGGAACTGGTATAAATTAAAGGAAACTAAAGGTACATGACAACTAAATGCAACATTTGATTCTGGAGTGCATCCTGCAATATAATGGACATTAGTAAAATATAAATAAAATGTGTAGCTGCAATAATAGAACTTTAGCAAGGTTATGTATTAGTTGTGATCATTGTAATGTAGTTACATATATATAATGTCCTTGTTGTTAGCAAATACACCATAATAGTGAGAACTAAAGGAGTATTATATATGCAACTTAACCTTAAATGATTCGGAAATGTGTGTATACACAGACACACACAGATATATACATACATATAGTTGATCCTTATTATTCATTGATTCCATATTTGCAAATTCACTTTCTCACTAAAGTTTATTCATAACCACAAAATCAATACTTGTTGCACTTTTGCAGTTATTCATGGATATGCACAAAGTGGTGGAAAATTTGAGTCACCTAGCGCACACTTCCAGTTGAGGCCCATCAAGTGATCCTCTGCCTTCTTGTTTTTGCTCTCAATACTGTGGGTCCTTTTTTGCCACATGGTTTGCACGTTTGTGCTTTTGGTTGGTGATTTTGCTGTTTAAAATGGCTCTCATCATAGTGCTGAAATGCTGTTTAATGTTTACAGCAAGAAGGCTGTGATGTGTCTTATGGAGAAAAGATAAGCTCCATTCAGGGATTGATTATAGTGGTGTTGGCTGTGAGTTCAATGTTCATGAACCAACAACATATATGTTTTTTAAAAGTGTCCTTAAACAGAAACAAATATTAAACAAGGTTTCAAGTTGATCAGTTGAAGGAAATGCTGTGAGGAAAAACTCATGGGATCCAACCCTGTCTTTCTCCTAAAAGCTTTGCTAATTCAATGATTGCGGGGACTTTACACAGAACAAAGCTACCCTGAATAGAGAGGATACAGAAAGAGAGAATGTGAGAGAGAATGATAAAGCAAATATGGTGAAGTGTTAGTTTGAAAAATCCAGAAGAAGAATATATAGGAATTCTTTCTGTTATTTCTGCAGCTTTTCTGTACATCTGAATTTTAAAATGAAGTTTAGAAAGAAGAATCTGCACCCTTGGTCCAGAACCCCTTTTTCAGGGTCAAAAACTTTCTAGAGGCTCAGTCTTCTTTGGCTGAGTCCCTTGGGTTCAGTCTTCTTTGGCTGAGTCCCTTGGTCTCGCTCTTATCTTACTTCTGTCTCTTGTTTTTCCTTAATCTGCGTCGCCCCTCTCGTGTCCCATTTGCCCTTGCCACGCAGGACGTGACAACTGGCGCCTCAACGTGCGGCTCGAAGAGGGAAGGAAGACTTTGAATCTGGGTGAAAATTCAAGGCGCAGACCTCAGGGCAGGCCGGCACTCTACTTGGCAAAGAAGAACGTCCTCTGTGGGTGCCTAGCAGATGCATTAAACCTTATCATGAGCGACTCACCCAAGAAGGTCATCAAGAAGCCAAATTGGGGCCGGCCGAGTGGCGCATTGGTTAAGCGCTGGTTTTGGGATGCCAGCGGCCCCGGTTCGGATCCCACATGAGGGCCAGTGACACTGCCCTCTACAGCTAACAACAGCTCCACCTGGAGCTGGGCTGTGCGAGCCCCGGTGATGGTGTGGGCTGCCATAGGCTACAGTGAGTGGCCTGCAGCCAGCGTGAGCGGCTGGCAGCCAAGCGTGAGCTGCCAATAGCCGCGGTGAGCGACATCCAGAGGCCAGCGACCGATCTGCCTCATCTGGGAAGAGCGCAATGACGATACCAACAGTGAAGCACCATCCTCCGCAACTAAACTGAAGAACAAAAAGACAGCAACTTGTCTGTTCCCCTTCCCCGATTCCCCAACGCTGTTCCCCTCCGCCAATTCCCCAATAAAATCTTTAAAAAAAAAAAAAAAAAAAAAAAAAAAAAAAAAAAAAAATTTCTAGAGACACCTGGAAAAAGGTGAGAGAGTCTACACCAAGATGTAGAACCCTGAGAGGCAGGGATCTATTTATTCAGGGTGGCGTGGGCAGCATATGTAGAAGGAGATAATCATGCACAGTCTTCGCAAATTCTCCTCTTATGGGCACTGCTTACATGGTGCTGGGTTAGCCTGGTAGCCTTAAAGGAAACAAGCAGGAACAGATATTTCCTAACTCTGCGTTAATATTCATCTTTCCTCAATATTGTAATTCTTCCAGAGCTATTTGTCAAAACTTCTTTTGATAAAAATGAAATAAAAAAAATTGATTAACAACAACAAAAACCATCTGTTCCATCTGAAGAAAAATGTTTATTTGTGCACTGAACTTGATATATGTGTTTACTTGGTTGTGTGGATTGTGGAGTGGCTTTTTACTTGTGTGTTTAGGAAATAAGTACAATTAACAATATATCCTGGACACATTCTTAAGTGTATTTGTTATTGGAGTATAACATACACACAAGAGAGTGCAAAAATCATAAATGTACAGCTTAATACATTTCCACGAAGTGATCAACAGAGAGGAGATCAATACTGCAGTATCATCATATTCCCTCCTGGTCGCTACTCCCCCAAGGGCACCACAATTTCAGCTTTCATAAATTAATTTTAACTATTTTTGAACTTTATATAAATGATATCATCCAGTATATACTCTTTCTTATCTGGTTTCTTTTATTTAATATCGTCTTTATGAGAGTCATTGATGATTTTCCGTGTAATAGTGGGTTATTGTTATATGAATCATTGCTATATACTATCCTATTGTTGGATGATATGAAAATTCATTTATGTGTAGTCTACTACTGAAGGATATGTGGGTTGTTTCCAGTTTAGGGCAATTATAAATAGTACTACTATGTACACTCTTACATTGTGTTTTGGTATTCATCTGTACACAGAGATTATACTGAATTGTGAAATTGTTGGGTATGTATATGTTCAGTGTTCAGCTTTAATCTGTCAGTTATCAGAGCTGTTAAATCATTGTATGCTTTTATCACCAGTATATGAAAATTTTCATTTTTGCTTTCTGTCCTTATTTGATCATATTCAGAGAATATGCTCTGAAAAACCTCTGTTTTTGGAAGGTAAATTGTTTTTGTGAACAATTACCAGAACAACTATTTAAAATATTTCAAGGACATAAAAGAAAAATTTTAAATTCTATGCTTATTTGTACATACACAAAATTCACAAAATTGAGACCTGAATAATTTTGGAATGGTAGCATATTCCTGGATACAAAGACAATATCAGTCAACACAAATGTCAGTCTTCCCCAAATTAATATATTTATTAAATGTAATGCATTTAAATTACAATAAGGAATGCTTGTAATGTAAAAATATATGTTAAGTCTTGTGCACAAAGCCTATTATAAAATATTAACAATAACTAAAAATTAAAAATCAAATAGTAAAGGGATTCTTGCCCTACTAAATACACAGCATTGCTATCAAGTTACTGTACTCTTAATAGAATATGTTGGTACAGTAATAGTCAAACAGAAGAATAAAAAGTCTAGAAACTTATTCAAGTACATATGAATTTTATATATAATAAACACAATATATTGGATAATATGTATGTTACTAACCATTCATCCAGAAAAATAAATTTATACCCTATTTAATACCACACAAAAAATAAATCACACATGAATTTAAAAATCAAATGCTAGAAAAGTAAGTATAGTAGTAGATTATTTTTATAAATATCTGTAAGTTTGAGAATGACTTAAGAAATTATGAAGTTCAGAAGCTATAAAGAAAATTATCAACAAACTCGAGTACATAACAAATAAAACTGTAAAAGTTCAAAGGTAAACTGGGAGAAAATATTTACATTATATATGACAAAGCTTATGATAAAATGGCTGAATGAATTGTGTTTTAAAGCTAAATGTTACTCAACTATTAGAAAGAATGCATTAGATCTATATGGATTGACCTGAAAAATGGCCATATTTTTTAAGAAGAAAAATGTGCATTCTGGGAAAATCATGGCAGTCACAGTGTTTGTATCTTTCTGAATTCTCACATAAATATAGTCAAAGTAACTAGAGAGCAATCACAAAATATTGACAACAAAAACTGGTATGAAAGTAGCACCAAGAACCTGAAAATACAAAGACAGAGACAACCCACCAAAACCCACAAGATCTAAATGTTATTGACATTCCCATGACAGAAATCAGAAGGAAGCCATCACACACTTGCCTAAGAGAAGGAAGACACAGAAGAGTCACCTTAAATCCCGCAGGCCAATTTGAGAACAGTCACTACATTTAGGGAGGACTTTGCACCCTATGACTGTGTGTAAGTGCGAAGAGTCTCAGTAAAGCCAAAAGCATTTATAACAGTCCAGGCCTTGTGAACTTTTGAAACTGAATTAGCAGGGCTTCTTTGTAGGACAGGGCCACATGCTGAGAAAAAAACTGATGGAGCAAAATGAAAACCAAGCAGGACTGAGATAAGAGGGAAAAAGGAAAAAAAAGAAAAAAAAAGTCAAAACAGGGCTGGCTGAGTGGCTCAGTGATTAAGCGCTGGCTTGGGAAGCCAGCGGCCCTGGTTTGGATCCCACATATGAGGGCCAGTGACACTGCCCTCAAAAAAGAAAAAAAAAAAAAAAGTAAAAAAAATTAGGCAAAGTGAATAAAGCCAGGAAATCTTAGAAACCAAAATGCCAAATTTATAACACTACATGAAAACAAACAGAAAGGAAATTTTGTGAAAGCAGAAAGCTTTAGAAACTGAACTTTCTCTAAAAATTCAGAGGAACTAAAATCACATTAAAATGAGCAACATAAAGTTATTGAAATTAATCCCTTACAAAATTACTACAGAAAAACAGCATAAGAGCCAGAATGACATCTCTATAGATGATAAAAACATGCCAGAAAGACATATTCAAATGACAGAAAAAATTGTAGAGTGCTATTTCAAAACAAACTAAACGATATTAAGAGAATATGCAAAATATGGGGGGAAAAGTATAACTTGACATAAAAATCCCAAACTGAGATAACAGAATTCACGAATTAGAAATGAGATAAAATCATTTTAAGTATTAAGACCAACCTAGAAGGAAAATGGGAGTGAATAAACAACACATATTGTCTTAAAAAAAATAAATGATGAAAAGAACTTTTTAAATCAAAAGGAAATGAGAAAAGAAATAAAAGGACTTCAAATAGTAACATATTTAAAGATAGACATAGAAGATTCAATATATGGATAATAGTAGTTCTGATAAGAAAAAACACAACAAAACTGAAAGTTTATGTGATTCTAAAATAATAAAACTTTTTTCCAACTATATAATGAAAAAGCATAATATTACTTGAAACTACATTCTCAACTACCCAACCTCAAGACATTCTAGTAAAATTATTAAATTATAATGAAAACTAAAAACTCTTTGTTTGGTGTTCAGAAGAAAAGAATAGAAGACTTACAAAAAGTTTGTTATCATCAGATTTTTGACATCATATCTTTATGCCAGAAAAAAAAAGAAACTAAAGTAATATTCTTAATGTACTCAAGAAAGAAAGATGTGCACTGACTATTTTCTACCTAGTGAAATGGATCTTTAAAATGAAAGAGTACTAGCTGTTATTAACACACAGGAAGTCAGGGAATATTGTTCCCATGAGTCCTTCCTAAGAAAATGGTTAGAAAAAAAGCTTAAACTAACCAAAATGACCCAAGAGACATTTATATAAGGATTGCTGGTAAGAAATAAACATATAAATACATGTAGAACTAATTGTAGATAAGGATTAAAACAGAGATTATAGGATCTCATATGTAAATGAATTATAACTACAGAGGAGAGAAAGGAGAAAGGGGGGTGAGGAATGGAGAGAGATAGCTTGTTAAAGTTTTAAATATTTCTGGTAATTATAATCAGTGGTAATAGTATTACTATTGAAACTCTTACACGTGTAAAGTAGAGTAAAATACCAAGCAGGATAAATGTCCAGAAAACTAAAAACTACATTTAGGCATACCATATTCAAACTACAGGAAATCAATGTTAAAGAAAAATCTTGAAAGAAGTCAGAGGAAAAAACACTTTACTTGCAGAGGAGCAAAGATAAGAAGTACATGAAACTTCTCCTCAGAATCAATGCATGCAAAAAGAGAGTGGAGTGAAATATTTAAAGTGCTGAATGAGGGGGCCGGCCAAGTGGCACGGTGGTTAAGCGCTGGCTTGGGAAGCCAGCATCCCTGGTTCGAGTCCCACATATGCGGGCCGATGACACTGCCCTCAAAAATAAATAAATAAATACATAAATACATAAATAAATAAATAAATATTTAAAAAATAATAATAATAAAATAAAGTGCTGAATGAGGAAACAAACAAACAACAACAACAACAACAAAAAAAAACCTGCCAACCTAGAGATGTTATCCTTCAAAAGTGAAAAACTTGGAAGCAATCACGATGTCCTTCAGCAGGTGAATGTACATATAAAACTACGGTACATTCACATAGTGGAATATTATTCAATGCTATAAAGAAATGACATTGGGTTGCAAGCCTGAAATCAGCCATGGTGGGAGCATGTACAACATGGAAATCAGCAAACAGTACAAATCGAGATTCTACCTACCCGCAAGGACTGATGTGAAACGTTCTTCAGCATACTGGTCCAGCAGATTCACGGTTTCATAGGCTATGGGGAAATTCTGCTTGATGTTTTTTCCTTTAATGGAAATTTGGCTATCCTTCATTTTAAATCTGTTATATTCTTCATTTATAATTCATAAGCAAATCAAAATTTTATTACTCCTGGCATACTAAAATTTGTTCATAACTTTTATTTTTATTCACTAAAAAGAAGATTGGGGAAGAATAGAAGTTGGGAGAGTAAAAGAAGCTGAAAAGTACTCCTGCAATATTGCTGTACACGTGTAAAAATCTGAGAGGAAAACAAAACATGTAGAGTACTTTCAAAGCAGAAGAAAGAGACAGTTGTAAACTTTTCTATTTATGTGGTATGCTTTCCTTAGGTAATATAATGTTCTAATTATTTTTTTCTCCAACCACAACTATTGCTTATCCCATCACATGGAAATAGGTCCAGTTCTCCACAGGACAGTGAATGAAAGTACTTCTAGATTTGTGCATTTTTGGCTAAGATGACCAATGTCCTAAAGAACATTGTCACATACATGTCTAACCAGTAAGCAACTTTCTGTCAGACTAGTTTGAAATATGTTTCCAGGAAACACCGTCCTCGCGGGCGCATACGTCATTCCTTTATCCTCCCACAGCTACTTTTACACGGAGTCCTCAGACATTAAAAGTTAGTGCACCCAGAAAAGAGTTGGATACGAGCCAGTGGTTGGAGATTTTTCAACAGGTGGTGGCAAGCAAGAGTGTTACAGTAGCATCAGTAAAGTTCATCTTTATAATGGAAGATTAAAAAGTATTCCTTAACCTTGTAATAACAAAGATGCATATTATATAACCAAAGCCCCCACACACACACACCCCTTGCCAAGTCCGGGATGCTGGCAGCAGCTCTCCTTAAACAGAATTAGAACATGCCACACAGATAAACTATGTAACATGCGTCTATGGAAGCAGAAACGGGAATCCCAGCAGCGGGAAAACAAACCCTGTTGCCAAGCAACACTGTGGCCATGAGCTTGTACAGTAACATCCAGCCCAGCCCTTGAAGCAGGGCTCCAATTCCTCATCCATGGAGTCATGCATACCAGCATTATGGACTCGCATGCCATAGGCTTCTGAGTGAAAAGGGAAACTGATTGTGGATTGTACCATGGGCCTTCCTCATACACACAGCCGTGGAAACAGGCTGAGAGTTCATCTAGAATTCTCATTATTACATGACTGTTCCAGGACTGATGCAGGGTCATTTACTGATGGTGATAAATGAAAGTGAGATTAGATACAAAGTATGCTACCATGTTCAGAACAGCATTCATATCGTTATTATATTTATATCACTTTAAATCACAAACTACATCATATTTACCTTTAGTTCTGGGGAAAATTGAATGCAAGGTTCAGTTTTTATCATTTAACCCCCTCCTAACATACATCCACATTTGCATACACGAAACTATGAAAATGAATGGGTGTTACAAAAAGTCAAGCCTGCTTTGAGTCATTTCTTTCAGTGTCACAATATCTTGGACTTGTAAAAGCTTCATTTGTTTTTAGTCATTATTCTGGTTTTCTCCATGCTGACAGGTGAGCTTCTAACATTTCCTTAGGTTTATGTGAGAAGCAGACATCATTCTTATTTCATAATGAGACCCACAGGAGTTGAAGATTCCTTAAGGGGTTCTTAGGACTGTTTTACCTTCTTGATCACTAACTACCATTTGCTTCCAAAGTTTACCTCTTTACTAAAAACATAGCTATCCACATCCAAATGAAAGAAAACATTCTAATCGCCATGACAGTTTGCCCTCCTCATAATAGTGACCCCTTGTACACTTTTTAAATTTTCTTTATTTGCATCATTTTATGTATTTCTTACAACAATTTTGTGGAGTAAATAGCTTACAGACAAGTATACTGAAATTCAGAAAATTAAAGAACTTGCCAAGGGAGGCATAGTTAACAGGAGGTGGAGCTAAGATTTTAACTGTCTTCCTAAATAGCTGTGGAGTCTTCCCACTTCCACATGACACCACATAGTCACTGTTCCTCTTAACTCTTGCTGCTTTGATTTCTTGAGTCAGCACAAGACACAGGCACTGTATTCCAGCCATTCTTGTAAAAACTGAGAACAGGAAAATAAGTATCCTCGTTTGTTTCTTATAGGGTCTTCCTGCTGGGAGTGAACCCAGGAAAAAAGGTCTGCATTGCCTCTCAGTTTCCCTCCCAAGATTGTACTATAGTTCTGAGGAAGGTGGCCATCTCTGCGTTGTCACTGAGATGAGCAGACCTTGGTGCTGTCTCTGTGAGGTCTGCCCTGGCACTCACAGCTCCTGGCCCTTGGCCTGATGGATGTTGGCACAGCACAATGGCTATTGCTTGCAGGCGTCTTAATGAGTGATTGCATGCTGATTGACTTCTGTCTCAGACAAAATGCTGAATATACTCACTTTCAATATCCAGCAGCTCTTCCATGAATGGCTGGAGACTCTATGTCCATAATTTAATGTTAAATTCAGTTACAAAAGTGCAAACTATCCAATGTGACTTGCGGGATGTAGAGAGATATCTACGTAATAGAATAGGTGTAGTACCCTCTTCTCAATTTTGCTGTGAATCTAAGACTGCTTTAAAAATAGTCTTAAAAAAAAACAGATAATAGGTGTAAATTTACAATTGTACATCTATTCTATGTGCCTCAGATTGGTAGCCTAGTGAACAGTAAAACAAAATGAGCATGAATTTTTCATAGAAAAGTAACCACAATTTTGTCTCATTAACTTAGGTTTTTTTATATTACTCCTAGGAATAAAAAGTTTCTCCGTCTCACTAAGGTGTGACTTACACAATAGCAATGTCATGTGATACCAAGGTCCTCATAAAAACTCCAGGGGAGGAGGTATTGAGTAAGAACACCAGACTGCACTTTTGAATTTCTATGTAAACAGTGCAGGTGGAGTGCTGGAAAGAGCTCAGGATTTTATCTGTGTGCCTATCTTTACTTAGGCAAGTAAATTTTATCTTTTGAATCTTAGTTTCCTTATCCAGTAGATTGTAGATAATGGTGTCACCTTTTTCAGAGAGGAGTTGTAAAACTTAAATAAGATACTGATTGTGAAAATATTTCCTAATAAACAGAGTTCTATATAAATACTAATATTAATTAATATGATAGAGAAATATAATGATTTGGCTGATGTTCTAATTTTTTGAGTCAGACTCGGTATTTATAGTTCTCTTGGGGAAGGAAGACGGTCCAGTAATGTTTGTTTATAGGTACTATTTCTTGAATAGCTAGAAACAAGAAAACATTCCAGAAATAGTATGTTTCAAAGCATTCTATTCTACACATTTGATAATTCCCTCCTTGCTCTTTCTTTTCTAAATATTTTTTTCATTAGGAGTAATAATACACCTTAATGAAAAATTGGAAAATATACAAAGAGGAACATGAAAAGTTACCTGTAACACCACCCAGACATAAACACTGTTAACATTTAGTCATATTTATTTTTAGACATTTTTCTGTATACTTCTATGTTTTAACTAAAAATAGGATCATGCTATTTATTGAATCATATGTAATAATTTTTCTTTTATAATAGTAATATTGTAATTATTCCTTTTCTTTGTGTCAGTGAATATCATTCAACAGTATTATAATAGATATTCTCAAGTATAACATTTTAATATACGACAAAAATAATTTATCTAACCGTTCCTCTAGTAATGGATATTTCATTTACATTGTTTTTCTATGCAAAGAATCCTGCAGTTAATGTGCACAAATATAAATCTTTGTCCAATCTGTCTCCAAGAGCTGAAAATACTCTGACAAAGAATATATGAGCTTTTCTAAAGCTTCTAAAAGATCTGACCATGTTGTTTTTCTCATAAATTGTATCTTTTTATATATGCAGCAACTACAAAAGGGTTCATCTCAGCAAACACTTGTTAACATTAGTTATTATGTTTTCAAAAAAAAACATTTGCTTATTTGATGGTTAGAAAAAGGTAACTCATTTAAAATTTTTCTTTTATTTATAATGATATTGAAATAAGCATTTATGTTCATAATAATAATCTATCTATCATGGTACTTAAATTCTCTCACAATAATTAAAGTTGCTAGAACTACTTTGAATTTCCAAAAGCTTGCACCTTCTCTATTAGTGATACTATATTAATCTAAGCATGAGGATCTTTAAATGTTTTTATCTTTGTTACTAATATTACCACCTTTTGATTAAAATGACCCTCATTAGAGCATTTAATTAATGCTTTTGCTTTAAATTCTACCTTATGTAATACTAATATTGCTTTCTTTTAATTCATATTTGCCTTGCATTCATTTGGCAATACTTGCAAATACATGAATTTTAGGTGAAGAAATTATAAATAGCATATCACTGGATTTGCTCTTTGATTGGGATGTTCAACTAATTGACCATTATTGATCTATCTAATACTTGGTCGTGTTTCTATCAAAATGTTGTGTGGGGTTTTTTTTGTCCTTTAAAAGTATGTGCTTCCTAATTTTTCCCTATTTATTTTTCCTAAATAGAAGTTTGGTTTAGAGGTTTTGAGGGTTTTTTTGTTGTTGTTTGTTTGTTTGTATTTTTGCTGTTGTTTATTATCTTTAATTTGAAAAGAAGAAAAACCTACAGTTATTTCTAAAGTAAATACCTCCAAGTTTCCAAAGACAGGCATAAAATTATATAAACCAACCATAAGAGTTAAGAGCAAAATACTCACTTGTGGACTACCACTGATGGAGAGTAAAATGCCGTGTGCCTTTGATTTCATATACTCTCCAATTTCTAGATTTTAACCTAATTAAGAATATTAATCTTGTATTTTTCTTCTTTAATATCCTATACAATAGAAGCTATGTATTTTAAAGGGAAACCAAGTTTTGTAACCCATGTGGTACTTTAAAATTGATTACCATAATAACTTAGTCTTATTTTTACTAATAATTTAGACTAGTGGTCCATTGCAACCACTATTTCCCTTGTCAAGAATTCTGACCTTCGGGCCAGCCGAGTGGCGCGGTGGTTAAGCGCTGGCTTGGGAAGCCAGCGGCCCCGGTTCGGGTCCCACATATGAGGGCCAGTGACACTGCCCTCAAAAAAAAAACAAAACAATAAAATAAAGAATTCTGACCTTTGATACTATTTGTAGTATAGCAACTCAGGTTTTCAAATTATTTATGTTGTCTGGATAGCATATTTTTAATCTATATGTATCAAAGAATGCCTTTCTGTTGCCCTCACACATTGATAACTTGACTGGGTATAAAATTCCTTCAAATCTCTGTAATAAAAATAGCAGCAATGAGAGGAAGAAGGAGGAGGAGGAGGAGGAGGAGGGTGAGAAGTAGGGTGGAGACAGAGGAGGAAAAGGACATGAGGAATAGAGAAAGCAGAAGAAAAAGGACATATATTTTGCTTACTGTGCTTCAGGTACTCTTCTAAATATTTTAAATACATTAATTCATTTACTCTTACTAGTAACCATAAAAAGTACATTTATTATCTGCATTGTATTATTGATGAACATGAGGCACAACGAGGATAAGGACTTTGCTCAAGCTTCAGTAGCTAATGTTCAGGAAAGCGAGGTTTTGAAATCCGGCAGTGTGGCTCCATCCTTTCCATGATCTTGACCTTTAACCTTCATCCCTTTATATTCTAATATTTAATAGCAAAGAAATTAAAAAATAGTCAATATCCAGTCTAGGGGACTTGGGGGACCTACGTTAACATTTTGTTTTTGGTTCTTTATTTTTTGTGATATTTATGTAATCCTGGATTTCTACGGCTTCTATAAGAATGTGTCTAGGTGTGGCTCTGTTTTCATGCAGGTGATTTGTAGTATACTTCAGTGCACATTCTAGCTTTCGAGGCTGAGGTCATCCTTTTTGCCATGATGGAGTTTTCCTTTTTCCTTTGGCCATTGCTCTCGATTCATCTTTTCTGTTTTTCTATTTATAGCATTCCCATGTTATATACCATATTTTGCTGTGTATAATGCGCATTTTTTGCCCAAATTTGTGAGGGCAAAATAAGGATGCACATTATACTTCCTTTGTACAGTACTAATTCCTTATCTGTATAAATGTTTTTATTCTTTTATTTATGCTTATGAGTTAAAAGTATAATAATAAATAAATGCTAAAATTCCTTTGCAATACAAAAAAACAAGTACTTAAATACACACAAATACAATTTTGAATTAAAAAATTAAAACAAAATATTTTTTTCCCTGAAAGTTCGGGCCAAAGACATGGGTGCACTTTACACACAGGGAGCACATTATACCCAGCAAAATACAGTAGATTGATCTCCTGGATGGGTCATCCATGACTCTAATATATGTCTCCTCTTAGTCTCTGAATTATGGGTGACTATATCTTTTACTACACCAACTCAATTTTCATTACTTTGCTTCTAAGGATTCCATTTTATCTATTAAGTAAACAATTAAGATTTCCATATACTACATGCAGTTTTTCCAGATCTTAATAGATTGTTTTCTTTTTCTATATTGGCTCCTATATCCGTATTCTCATCTCTCTCTCTCCCTCCCACCTCCCTCCTTTTTTCTCTCTAGGTTTCAATGATTTTCCATAAGTGCAATGGTTTTTCTATATACTCATCCTATACAGAAGAATCTGTGGTCACTTAGTAGTGGCGTTTAATCAAGTAGAAGATTAATATTAGAATTTATATGGATCTCTGTTTAAAACTTTCACATTTTTAAAGATCATGGTTTAAGGCAGGAGAAATAAATTAAAAATAAGGGAGAAAATTACATTCCCAGTAAATTTTCATCATAGGTTCAAAGATTCATAAGTCTAGAGGGATTGGAGAGGAAAATAGAGCCATAGGTACTTACAGCAAAGAACTTCATATCAGTCTTTGTATGAACGCCTTGCTGGAAGAGCAGGCCTTGCTTGGCATGACCCAGACCTCTCAAGGGTTGCAGCTTCTGTCCTCTCAGCCACTTCCAACAACTCACTCCTTATTCTGCTTGGGACCCTTGCTCACCATCCAGTCATGCAAGCTCTTCCTGCAAAGCAATGAGCACTGAACTCATCACTGGAAACATGATGGGGAACAGACCTATCCTGCACTCAAAGGTCTAATGGAAATACACGCTCAAAAACAGTGTGTTTCAACATAAAATGATAAGGGGTATAATATGTTAATATTGGATATTTTGATTGGTTTGGGAAATGGACACATTATCACATGATAATACACCACATGTAAATGAAACTATTTCTGGAGAGCTCCTAATTGAACTCACTTTAACTGAATTGATCTTGGAATGTCTTGAGACAAATATATTTGTTGGCTGGTTTGGTTTTTCTTATATCATTAACCATCAGGTTATTGTGCTCTTAATAAAATGTAGCCTCTTTTCTCCTAAGTCATCTTATGACAAAATCAGGCTAACACTGTTCCTTTCTTCTCATATCTTTCTATATCCATGTGTCTCAAAAGCTCACCCAAAATGTTACGTCCAGTGAAGTCAGAAGACCAGAGGCAAAGCAATCAACTTGTTTGACTCATGCATGTGTAAAGCAATTGGCACAGTGAAGACAGCCATGATCACCAAACTGTATCTAAGCCTGTTCACCATCCCCTTTCAGTATGCATAGACTATTAGAATTCACCTTGAGCAAATTGGTTAAGAAGTTTAACATGAATTTACAAAGAGAAAAGCATTGCCTGGTTTTAAATATATATAATGTATTCAATATATAATACATAGAACTATACATGTATTATATATATAATAGATACATATATATAATATATAATAGATACATATATATAATATATATTATATATGTCATTTTTCAAATTTGACAGTGAATTGGTGGGAACATGGGTATAAGCATTTGCATGGAGAATCCATTCATTATGAAAACCATTATGCTTTCATGAGAATAAGGCAAAAACCAGAAGACAGAAAGAGTGAGGATGGAAACTCAAAGGCTTGACAAATTACTGCAATAAGAGATTCTTTTCTCAATTTGCTGATGGTCTGTTTCTTCAGATTAATAGTAATCCAATACCGTATGTTTAGCTCAACCCCTGCCGCTTTTAGTGCTTGCCTCTTTCAGACTCAGTGGGCTAGGTCAGCGGCTTCAGCTGCTTTTGGCAATGTTTTGATTTTTCACAAGAATTGTTACAGTAACTCTGAATCTAACTGAGTTTCATAGATAAACCTTTAAGCTAAGTGCTTTTATCTCTTCACTAGGATATCAGGCTGCCAAAGAAGCCAGTGACGTGCGTGCATATTTATATTTATGTACATAAATGATTAGGGTTTATAAATGCTTCCTGACAGTTTATAGAGAAGCTTGAAAAACTGTCAGTCTATTTTGATATTTATATTTAGATTCCAAGTTAAATGTTTTAGCATGTTTTTACTAATAATTTCATTTGGATGTTTAGATAGTGTTTCAGTAAAGGTGGGACCTCAAAAGCTTAGAAAAATACTATACTCTGTACATTTCATTATAAATTAAAGCCTTTTCATAGAAAGTATTTGCTTTTTGGGCAGATTAAGATATCACACACATTGCGAGATTACCACAGGAAAAAATAGAGTTATCAAAGATAAAAAAAAAAAAAAAAAGATCACACACAAGTAAGTGAAAGATAAAAATAAGTAAAAAAAACAAAAGGCCCTAATTTATTTAAAAAAATGTGCCCAATTGATTTTTAATAAGCAAAAAAGCCATGCTTCTTGGACAATAAGGCAGAAAAACCAGAAGACATATCAGAAAAGGGGAGCAGGATGAGAACTCAAAGCCTGGACGAATCACTGTAGGAAGAGATTCTTTTCTCAATTTCCTGATGGCCTGTTTCTCAAGTGGATAAGAAAGCAGACATCTAGATAGGACAGGTTTAGAATTCTCTGGACCACATTGGATAGTCTTGATTTATAAGGAAAAATGATTTTCCAATCTGTTTAGATCTTCTTGTCATTGTGTTTTTTTCCAGGTGAGGAAATATCACTACATTGCATTCTCTGAAAAGCTTTGTAATTGGAATCTTAAGGAAAAGCAGAAAAAACAGGCATAGATAGACTATGACTTCAGTGTTTTCATGGAATATTTACCTCCACGTGCTAAGAGTAGATTGACTTGGAAAGACAGATATTCTCTGGGACCGTTTTTTGCCAACTCCTGCAGTTTAAAAATACTGCTCGGAGAAGTCTCCTTCTTATATTATCTCTAATAATTCATTTAGGGAAAGTGACCTTGTTGTGCAACTCTGGTTGGAACTGTTAATTAAAATTAACGAGGATCTTGCTGTTTTGCACTGGCTTGTTTCTTCGATCAAGCTAGTTTAATCTGGACTGGTCTGACGTCCTGCCTGGACAGGTTTGACTTTCTGCCAAGAAGCCAGCAATGGGCTGGGGGAGGTTAGCACACCGAGCTGGCAAGTGGTAGAGGTCTGAAAGTTGAATTTGAGACATGAACAACAGAAAGGAGGCCTGGTGCCCCGATGGAAAATTGACAAAATTCTAAATTACCAATGTTGAAAAAAATCCCCTCCTTCTCTATCAGAAAGATGTATACTTTATTCAGTTATCAGTTAAAAACTATGCATAGACATTCAGAAATTCCCAGCAACTAGACAGACTTGCCACTGAAAAGCATGCAGACTCAAAAAATACGGAAATACTCAATGCCAGAGACCGGCATTAAAGATTATGTCTCCATTTGCCTAGTCTACATTTTAAAAAGGAATAGTAAACTAGATTAGAGTCCTCTAAGAGCCCCAATTTTTGGTCTTAGGAGTAGGGAATGTTTCACTTTTAAAACATTTTTTAAGATTTTTTTTTTAACAACTTACTGGATTCCCTAAAGACTTACAAATGATACATAATTTATATTTGGCAGATAGAACTATTTCAGTCATATAGGAAGGGAAACTAGTGAAGTTAGAGGGAACTATAGCAAGACTCAAACATCTCTGTTCTGTGCAGATCAACACACACTATTTCTTTCTCCTAGCCAATAACACAGAGAGAGAAAGAAAGAGCCAAAAAACTGTATACACAGTTGAAGAACAGAAAAAAAATGCATTAAAATTATGCTGATGGTAACCACTTTGATCACCTCTTGTAATTGCAGAAGTCAAATGTGACTTGCATTCATCTTTTGTTATCGGTATATGTTGAGTATTACAATTTTAATACAGTTTTTTCCTTTCTTAAACTGTGTATACATTATTTGGTGATACACACACACACACACACACACACACACACACACACTTCACAATTTCCTGTTTAGTGGTCACACGTCAATGAACATGTCTTCCTTTCATTATATTGTTTTGTTCAGTCCCTCTATGTGACATCTACTTAGTAATAAAAATAAGAGGGGGCCGGCCGAGTGGCATGGTGGTTAAGCGCTGGTCTTGGGAAGCCAGCGGCCCAGGTTCGGGTCCCACATATGAGGGCCAGTGACACTGCCCTCAATAAAAAATAAAAAATAAAAAATAAAAATAAGAGGAATATTGTTAAGATGCCAGTTTGATTCCCAAAAAAACTTAGTTGTCCCTCAGTATCCATGGGGTATTGGTACCAGGCCCCTGGTGGATACCACAATTCATGGATGCTCAAGTCCCCTGTATAAAATTGCGTAGAACATTACATGCAGTCAGCCCCTCTGCACCAGTGAACTCCCAGCCATGGATCAAAAACAATGCAGGTATTTTTTGAAAAAATTCCATGTGTAAGTGGACCTGTGCAGCTCAAACCTGTGTTGGTCAAGGGTCAACTGTGCATAGATTATGGTGGTGATGGTGTTTACAAGGTTGCATATGTTTGCTAAAACTTTCAGAACAGTGTACTACACTGACTACAGAGTCAATGGGGGAAAAGTGTGGCAGGAGATATTACCAAGATATTACCAAAAAATAGTAAGTCTAAGACAGAAGGCAAAGTTTAGAGCCAAACCTTTTGCTGAAGGATAAGGTAGAGTGGAGTTGGGATGTGGGTCAGGGTAAGAATATTATGTCAGCCATTTGTGATCTTAGGCATTTGATATATTTAATTCTTGAGCAAGTGACTTACCCTCTCTAAGCCTGCATATCTTCATCTATAAAATGCAGATACAACACCTGCTTCATGGGGGCTCTATGGCCAAATGAGAAAATGTATTAATACCTGCGTTTGTCTTAGCACAGTGTTTGACAGACAATGATTATTCTAAGTAAATGGTAGCTATAGCAGGTGCCCCTGGCGCCCTGTGTCACATCCCCTCCACCGGGATTTCAGGCACAGGAAGGAGGGACAGATTTGTGTCTCAGACTCCTGATACATGGACAGCATCCCATTGCAAGAATGTGCCTCTGACCTTTCTGCATTCTGTCCCAGGTTCTGAAAACACTGCTGGGCCACCTAAAAGTGCAGACCAGGAAGGTAGGGAAGTTAACACCCCTGAACCAGCCCTCAATAAATGGTGTATAGCAACCAGTTTCTCCTCCTTCAGGAGAAGAATTGTGGAGGCTCCGACAGAATAGAGGCCCCTTGCTGCTCACAGTGAGCATAATAACATGCCCTCATGTTGTCTTCCTCATCTCCATCTCATACTCCATACTCCGCTCCCACTTTCTGTGATCACTGCTCCAGCCTACTGTCTGTCCTAAATGCCCCATTGCAGATTCTGCTCTCAAGAGAACCCAAACCAAGACCATAACTATTACCAGAGAGCTGCATTTTTATATGTGATACAATGCCTGCATGAAACGTCCATGCCTCTTGCCTCCAACTGTATAGCTTCCTCTTCAGTCAATGCTGCTTTGATTGTGATTTGCAACTTGCTAAATACCTGTATGTATGTTATCTGCTCTCTCAAGCAGCTGTGGAGTACAGAATTTATCAATGCTGCCTCTGGCTTTGTGTCATAATCCTGTTCCCCTTTGGGCTCCTCCACCCTTTGCTACCTAACAGAAAATCTCTGCTTTAAAATGGATGGCACCCCTGCTCTTATATCTGCAAATCCTGTTCCTCCCTAGTCACAATACCATTACACCACTGAGCTACTTGTAAAACAGACTGGGCCAAGCCCATGGGCCTCTGCAGACACAGACTTAACTTCAGGGCTCACAGGAAGATTTCACTATCTATGCAAAATCAGAGCCCAGGAGAACTCAAGGAGGAATGGCTGAAAGGATAAACACAGACAGAATTACCCTGCCCCCATCCCAAGAAATTCATGCTTTAAGGTTCTCCGAACATCTCATTTTCCTATTTCCACTACTCACCCCCACCGCCCCCACATTCCCATTCATAGCTGTTTGGAAAATAACTCTTAGCTATTTGCAAAAATGACTTATACTGTACAGAAAATTCAACCCAACCACTGTGTAGCAAATAAGCACCATTGTAACAAGATTTAACAAACAAAAAAACAGTCTTGAAATATTGTTATATCCTTTAAAATGAAATTATTATCTATATATGGCACTCCACATCTGGTTCTGATGCGAGGCTGTGCTTTCCATGGTTTTATGGCTTATCCCAGAGCTGTCTAATAGGACTTGCCGTGGTGATGGAAACCTTATCTGCGCTGCCCATTACTCACTTCCAATGTGGTTAAGTGTGACTCAGGAACTGAACTTTTAACTTTAATTAAATTTAAATAGCCACATTTGGCCACTGTCTAATACTGTATTGAATAGGCCCATAGTTTCATCGCCAATTATCACAGAAATGAAATCTGTATTTCCTAAAAGGATACTTATGTTTTGTCGGGTTTTTTTGTTTTGGTTTGGTTTGGTTTGGTTTGGTTTTGGGTTTTGTTTTGTTGTTTGGTTGGGATTGGCAGACTAGAGAATAGGATTTTTTAGAGGGAGAAGGGGTGGACATGCTGATATTTCAATTCTAATCTCTTTGAGTGTAATTCTTAGTGTATAGAAATACTTCCATGCTTTTAAATTTCTCAACATCCTGAGTCATAAACAAGACATATTTTGTTTTTAAAAGTTTCAAGAGCATAAACAAACAAAAGCCAAAAACCTCTTGAACAGGAATACTTTCCTCAAAAACTAAATACTATGTGATTGGACACCAGCCTCCATATATTCTCTGACTCCCTGAGGAAGAATAGTTTTAAACAGGTTATTAAACAGATCTAAGTCTTTCACATTATTTTGTTTCTCTAATTTGGTAATATAAAGAATCCCCAGCAGTGCGCTGTCCTGTTCCTTTATCACTTGCTTGTATCAGTTTGGAAAGCCTTAAGACATGCATGATTATTTTTTCTAGACAACCTAGCCTACTTAGGAACTATCAGAATGAGGGAAACATCAAGTAACTTGTGATTACTTAAAAAAAATACAGTCTAAAATAAAGTCAATCCCCCTAGTTCACCAAAGCTGTATTCTCAGATGTCAAGTGATATCATTACAATTCTCTCATCTGTATGCAGCCCCTTTTCTCTATGCATTTTTAGGAATATCAAATATTCCTGAAGTCAAGTCACCTTTCCTCTTGAACCCCCTCCATAGCTGTATTATCTTTGTCTCATCCCTGCCTCTCTGACCATTCTGTATCCTATTCTCTCCCTGGTTTTTCTTCTGCCTCCACCATTACTCAGGTTTTCTCCTTAGCCTTCCATACTCCTCACTCTGTGTCTTTTGAAAAGAGAATTTTTCCATCTCTCCAATTTAGCTCTCATCTCTAGGCCATGGAGACCCAAAACCTCGTCCCTCCCTTAAATTTCAGATTATGTTGTACAACCCTCTGTGCATGACATCTCATTGCTACCTCCATCTCACATCTCTAGAACTTGGCTCATCACCTATCTCCCATAAACAGGCCCTCTCCTGACAGTCATCTAGACCATGAAACCAGTCATCATTCGTTCCTCTTTCCTCACCACTGATGACAAATGAAGTTTCCTATCACCACCATTTAATGTCAGTTCATAGACAAATAGTCTCCTTGTTAGAATCTCCAACTTTACTTCTCCCTTCAACCCAACTTGCCCTGTCACCAAATAAGTCTTCCAAAATTATAACTTTCAATTCACTCCCCTTATCCAAAAACTTCAATGGATCCCCATGATTGCGTGTATAACATCTAAACCCTTCTGCTTTGTGCTCACAAGCCTTGACCTTGACAGTAACCCCACCTTCTCAATTATTACTTCCTCCCTAATACAGACCCTGTTCGTCCATCCAGTATTTCCTACTTCAAGGTCTGGCTCACAGAGCTTCTCTCCACCCCCTGGACCCAAATGCTTTCCCTCACCATGCTTTCTCTCCAACTCAGGCTCATTTCAGGTCCTAGTTCAGTCGACCTTCTCTACGTAATCCTTCAGGTGTTCAACTTCTTCTGATCTTCAGAAACAAGTATGGCCCTCACCACTCACTTCTCATTTATTGTTAGTTGACTGTGTGGTATGTATATGTGTTTGTGTGTGAATCTGTATGTGAAGGTCAGAGGATACGTAAAGCATTCAGAATGGTTCCTGGCACATGATAAATGCTCAATACTTATTAACAATTACCATTATGATTATGCTACTGATATTATTATCATGGAAATGATCTACCAAAGTATTCAACAGAGTCTAGCATAGTGATGTGTGTGTGTGTGTGTGTGTGTGTGTGTGCGCGTGCGCGTGCTACATTATTGGTTTATTATAAATACATATAACTCAGGAAGAGCCAGATGAAAGAGATGCACAGGACATGGCATGGGGAAGATATGCAGACCTTCCATGCTCTCTATGGGCGCTGCCCCCTTCCCAGCACTTCCTCATATTCAGCAAATCGGAAGCTCTCTGAACCTGTCTATCGGGATTTTTTTATAATTAATTATTTTTTTATTATTCAACTACAATTGACATTCAATATTATATTACTTCCAGATATACAGCATAGTGGTTAGACATCTATATAACTTACAAAGTGAGCCCCACAATAAATCTTGCATCCACCCAACACCATACAATATCATTGAGCATATTCCTTACACTATACTTTACATCCCCATGACTGTTTTATAACTGTCAATTTGTACTTCTTAATTCCTTCACCTTTTTCACCCAGCCCCACAAGCCTCCTCCTATTTGGATTGCCAGATATCTGTTTTGTTTATTCATTTATTCATTTATTTTGATAAGTTAGGTTCTATAGATAAGTGAAATCATTTGGTATTTGTCTTTCTCAGTCTGACTTATTTCTCTTAGCATAACACCCTCTAGGTCATCAATGTTGTCGCAACTGGTAAGACTTTATTCTGCTTTATGGCTGAGTAATATTCTATTGCATATATGTACCACTTCTTTCTCCATTCATCTTTTGATTGGAGCATTGAATCTGTTTACATTTAAAGTAATTTAATTATTGATAGGTGTGTAGTTTTTGCCATTTTATTGTTTTCTGGTTGGTTTTATATTATAGTTCTCTGTTCATTTCTCATTCCCTTGCTCCCTTCTCTTGTATGTTGATAACTTTCTGTAGCATTGTGTTGGGATTCCTTTTTCATTATTTCCTGTATATCTCCTGAGATTTTTTATTTCTGGTTACTGTGCTTTATATATACCAAACAATGTTTATAGCGGTCTATTTTAAGTTGATGGTCTCTTAAGTTTGAACACTAAAATCACTAACATTTTTACTCACGCCCTCCATGTTTATGTTTTTGGCATTATTTTTTGCTCCTTTGCGTATATTTATTGTATACCTTAATTTACGGTTATAATTGCATGATCTTCCTACTTTTGCTTTTTTAACTTTTATATTAGCTATACTGTTGTTTTATCCACTGTTCTTATTATGTGTTTGCCTTGGTCACTGAGAATTTTTTGCTCTACAATATTTTTTTATTCAATTTTTGATTTTTTTTTTCCCTCTTCTTAAAGAAGTCTCTTTAACATTCTTATAATACTGGTTTGGCATTAATGAACCCCTTCAGTTTTCCCTAGTCTGGGAAGTTCTTTATCTCTTCTTTGATTCCAGGTGATAGCCTTGCTGCGTAGTTCCTTGCTTTTAATCCCTTTGAATATTTTGTGTCAGTCTCTTCTGGTCTGGAAAGTTTCTGTTAAGAAATCATCTGGCAGCCTAATTGGAGCTCTCTTATAGGTAACTAACTGATTTTCTCTTGCTGCATTTAAGATTCTCCCTTTGTCTTTAACCTTTGCCATTTTAATTATGATGTGTCTTGGTGTGGTCCTCTTAGGGCTCATCATATTTGGGACTCTGTGCACTTCGAGGACTTGTATGTCTATTTCTTTCACCAAATTAGGGGAGTTTTCAGTCATTATTTCTTCAAATAGGTTTCCAATCCCTTGCTTTCTCTCTCTTTGTCTGATAGCTTTATAATGTGAATGTTATTATGCTTGATATTGTCCCAGAAGTCCCTTAAACTATCCTCATTTATTTTTATTCTGTTTTCTTTTTACTGTTCCTTTAAGTGTTTTCCACTAACTTGTCTTCCAAATTGCTGATTCGATTCTCTGCTTCCTTTAATCAGTTTTGATTCCTTCTAATGTATTTTTTATTTCAATTATTGTATTCTTCATTTCTGACTAGTTCTTTTTCTTTTCTCCTTTTTAATGTTTCCTATCCCTTAGTTGAAGTTTTCATTGAGATCATCTACTCTGTCCCTAAATTTGTGGAGCATCTTTATAACCACTGTTTTGAACTCTGAGTCTGGTAGATTGATCACCTCCAATTTGTCTAGTTCTTTTTCTGGAGATTTGTCCTGTTCTTTCATTTGGATATGTTTCTTGATTTCCTCATATTGGCTGCCTCTCTGTGTTTGTTTCCATGTATTGGGTAGATCTGCTTTATCTCCCAATCTTGACAGAGTGGCCTTATGTACTTGGTGTCCTGTGGAGCCCAGAGGCACAGTCTCCCTGATCACCTGAGCTGGGTGCTCCAGGGGTGTCCCTTGTATTGGTTGTGTGCATCCTCCTGATATAGTTGGGCCTTGACTCTGTTGACCCTCAGGCTGACTGGCTGTAAAGGCTGGCCATGACTACAGTGAACTAGCTGTTGTGCAAGGGCTGACCCCACAGAGCAGGATTCACTTTAGCAGAGCCCTGGTGCCTGCTGAGTCCATTTTTTGGGTGTGTTGTTTGTGGCACTGATAGGGTGGTACTCTGGTGTGGTCTGAAGCCACCCACCAGGTGTGTTGATTCTGGGGCCTCTTGGGAGGAGCTCCAGTGCAGGCCCAGGTAAGCTGCTGCTTATGTCCAGCCCACGGCCACCTGGTAGGAACTATTGGGTTGTCGGAAAAGTCATGACGTAGTTTTTCTATGTTTTTCATTGCAAATATGTGTCATGACTTTTCCGACGATCCAATATCAGATGATCTGTAGTTGGTCGCTACCTGTGCTAGGCTGGGAGGTGCCTGGTAGTGTTTATGTTGTGAACCAACGTCAGATGCCACTAGTTCCAGGCTTGGGGAAACTTAGCAAGAGGTACAGAGCACACCAAGGCCAGCCAGTGCTTGTGTGGGGGTTGTAGGTCTTGGAGAGATTTTAAGAAAGTCTGCAGTGGGGGCTCTGGCCCACCACTTCTGTGGATTAGCCTCTGTAAGAGGTTTGGATGGGGCACATGAATTAGGTGGGAGGAGAGTGGTGTCAGCCAGGTTAATGGAGCCTCAGATTTGGCACTTGCCTGCACCTGCAGTCTGTGTGGGGAAAAAAACCTCAACAGATGAACAGTGGCACCTGCCTATACCTTAATCCAGGAGAGAGCTGCCCCTCCAGCCCTCACCCTGAACCCCAACAATTCAGTACCTCCCTTGTATGTCCCTGGTGCTTTTCAAGCATTTGCACTGCTGCTGGAACTTGGAACAAATTCTTATTAGTGAGGACTGTGCTTGGTTCCTTTAAGAGGATGCCTGGGTCTACAGCAGCCCTCTGTCTCACCAGACACTATCTCCCTGATTTTCATCACCAGCTCTTGTAGGTGCTCCTCTTTCTGTCATTGGTGCTTCAGACTGGAAAGCCCAGTGTGGGGCTAGGACCCCTTACTCCCCAGGGAGGACCTCCACAGCCAAGATATCCTTCCTGATTCTTAACCAACACACATGAGTGTGGGGCCTGCCCACTCTACCTTTCCTTCCCTCCTACCAGTGTCAACATGACTTCATCTTCATATCTTTAGTTATAGGAGTTCTGTTCAGGTTGTACTCAAGGTAGTTGTTGTATAATTTAGTCGTAATTTTGATGTGGTCATGGGAGGAGGCTTGCACAGCATTTACCTACTCTGCCATCTTGACCAAAAGTCTCCCCACGTAGTGGCTTGAAATTAGTATATGCTCAATAAACACAGATTCCATAAAGCAATTTTCATGCATGGATGCTTTGCAAAGCAATTTATAAAAGCATAGAAAGAAGTGAGTGATGGCAGGAACATAACTAATTATTATGAGTGTGGAAAATAGATTTTGCATAGAAAATTCTTTTATGAAAGTCTTTATCCAGTTTGTGTACACATAAAAATTATAATATATTTAGTTTCTTCTCGGGGATAACAACCCTCCTCCCACCCATCTGTCATGTCAGGTTGCACTGAGCAAATGCTAAGTTACCTTTTTGATATACCATTTGACAATTTCTGGTTTCAGATATCACATGCAAGGTTGCACATCAGTGAATCAAATTGGAATCCAAATTGTCAAGTTCATATTTAGAATAAAATTATGTTGCATCTTTCATATCAACCTAAAAGTAGGTTGTATAGCAAACGAGTGTGTCCATGTAACTTGAATGCGAAAGATAAAAGCAAAGCAAAGGAAGACATTATCTTATTGGCTATGAAACTACTGAACCAACTCAGTTGATTTATGGAAGAAGGTTTAAGCAGCTTTGGTTGAACTTTTGCAGTGCAACTTCTGGATGCCCATTCCATTAATTCATTAAATAAAAAGAGCATTCTTTTCATTCTAATTATCTCAGCTATACATGTTAAATATGCTAAAAGCTAAACACAAGCAAAAATACTCCTGTCATTTTTTTCATCTGCTGTTTCCTCAGAAATAACCTGCATTGAGAGAAGTAATTCTTCACTCAAAATGATTTTTACCAATGCAAAGGAAGCAGCATGCAATAAAAATTCATGTAACCTAGTCATTTAGTACAAAAATAGAGCTGAAAACGCATTAACAGCAATTTAGTTCAATACAAAGGAGAAAATTGCATGTGTTTACTTTAAGTTCATAGGATAAATGTACACTTCAGATTTGCTGTATTCTTAAGGGCTTTTATTGGAATTTTAGACATTAATTTTATTGTAATCAGGAATATTTGGAGATGTTTTAATTTTTGAATCAAAAAGCATTCATTTTGAATATATTCAAAACAAAAAATATCGACATGGTTTCTGACCTCCAAAGTCAACAATTAAGACAAAGAGTCACAGACATGAGGAATGGCTTTGAGGATTACAAAATCCAAATGGGAGTTTTCTAATGTACTGTGGTGAGAGGGGTAGTCACAGTTCTGAACACTGAGAGAGAAAGACATTCTAAGAACATCCTCAGGCTCTCATACTATCTCAGATAGATGGGTAACAGACAGACAGACAGATAATAGAGAATTGATAGCTAGATTAATGGATGGATGGATAGATGGATGGATGGATGGATGGATGGATGGATGGATGGATGGATGAATGGATGGATACAAAGTTACAATTAATGGATTCTCTATAATATGGCAGCTTATGCACACAAGTCATTTTGCTTTATTCATGAATTTTCCTAGCCTCTTAACATTTTGTGTCACCAAGTAAGAACAGCTGAGCAATACAGCCCACTGCAGCAAGCTGCAAACGAACATAGTACTATGCCCAATGAAACAAGTGCTGTCTTGGAAGTGCATGGTGGGAGGTTTTATTCCTTCTGTGCATTTTGTGCGAAGCCTGAAACTGTACTTCAACCTGCAAGTTATCTCTCCTCCTTAATTTCCATAATTTAGAAGCTTCAATCCTTTCTGACATTCACTTCCACCCAGCTTCATTTACTTTTGTTATTCACCAAGGGTGAAAACTAAAATTTAATGTGGCATTATATTTTAAAGAGTATTTCATGTCTTTTTAACTGAATTAGTGTTAGTAATTAGGACTGTTATTTTTTGTTATGCACAGCTTATAAAATTGTGCAGGTTTGGGATGGTCTGCCCTAATTCTCTTTTTCTGTTAAGCTTTATCATTTTTTTAGAGATGGTTTTGCGAAATATGAGGTTTTTCAGAAAAGCATGTATATCATTCTATACTAGGAGAAAAGTTTATATTCTGTTTCAGAATTTCTCAATAAAATATTTGATCCTTACCGTAAAAACCATATTGCCTTTGTTCAACTTTTAATTTATCATACATATTTGTTTCTAAGATACCCTGAAGGCATTTACAAATATGCTTTTTTTTCCCATAACCTGATCTTGTCCTGGACTTTGGAAAAACCTTCAACATTTGCAAGTTATTAATAAATCTACTTTGGTGCTATCAAGTGATCATCAAAGAGTGACCATCAAAAATTATTTTTCTCAAAAATATTTGATATTAATTGGTTAAGTCATTAACATTTTTTACCCTACCAATAATGTGTGATTTACAATGTTCTACCTATCTAATTACAGCACAATGACTAATCTCTTCTATTTCATTGCACAAGATTCTTTTACAAGATAAAAGGTTTTTGTTCACCTGTCATCTTTCTTTTCATTGCCTTCTCTTCATTTCCCATGTTGGCCTCAGTCATGTAGACTTTGGGTTGCTAGTCTTGCTATCTTTCTGACATATTTCTGCAAGTATTTTTGGCATATCACACTGTATGCCAAACTTGCCCTTTCTCTCACATGGGCTACATACTTTAATGTTTTCACCCTCAGCTGAACTCTTCCATCTGTCTAAGAAGAAATTAATTCCCTCGCCAAAAAAAAAGAAAAAAAATAGGCATCAGTGGTAGTTTTTAATGTATCGGTTTTCAATATGTCAAGGGAATGCCTTGGTCCAATTCAAGTGGTGCTCTTTAAGCTGCTTTAATCTTTTTATTCTGTTTGTTTGCTTGTTTGTTTTGTTTTCCAGATCAGTAGATTTTCTTCTTTTTTTAATTGGAGGAGTAGAAAGGAGAACAAACTTTGGAGTTCACATCCTCTTCCACTATTTACTCTTGTGTAGTCAAGTTATTTAACCTCCCTGGTCCTTCGTTTCTTCATAGACTTGTGGTGATACAAAAAGAAGTAAGTGTGTATGAAGTGCTTGTAACATTGCATGGCACATGGTAAGACTAAATAAGTGTATGCTGCCATCACTATGGCTATTATCTTCTCCTATCACTGCTTTTATAACATGTTGTTGTTCTTCCGTGCTCTTATACTGTATATTTGTAGGTGTTGAGCAATGAGGTATACTTTGGAGTTTCACCAACTAAGGTACGGCAAATCAAAGTTATCACCTTCAAACACACACGCGCGGACATGCATGCGCACACACTAGGCAAGAACGTTATAAAATCTTGTTGGCTCCTCTTCCACACTGAAACATTGACTAGAAACTGAATGCATTCAAGTGTCGGTAAACTGAGATCTCATGTCTTTGGTGGATTCTTCCAAAACAACCTGTACTATGCGAAACCATGAATTTAAATTATATTCTGTGACTGATGTGCGAGGATAAGACTTTTCATTAAATCAATTATTCACTTAGAAAATAATAGTTCTTATCCTGTGTCAAACACAGAGCAAGTAGCTTAGAGTAAAAAGATGGAAAAAAAATTGAACTTGGTGGGGGGAGGGTGGGGGGATTGAGAGGGGATCAGGAAAAGCTTGCAGAGGAACAGCTGATTAAATAAAGATGTGAGGGTAAGTAAGAATTAGTAAAAGTCTGGGTGAGAAGTTTTTGAAGCAAAGGGAATAGCATATATGAAGATCACTGTATGAATGATAGTCCATGAAAACTTAATTGCTCTCACTGTACTCATCCCTCCCTCCATCGGAATAAGGACAGAAGATGTGTCTGGTTAGTGCGCTGCTATATATTCATCTCCTAGAAAAACGTATATGCAGTGGTATACAGTAAGAGCTCTATAAATATTTGTGGAATAAATGAATAAATTTCAACATGGCTCCATTATTTTCCACTTATAGCTTCCAACCAGGAACTCTGGTTAACTTAATCTGATAATTAAACGTGTGGGTTTACAGTGGTATCATTTTTGCATGTCAAGGATCTACTGCATAGATAATAGTGTACGTATGTCACCCCTATGTTCATATCAAAATCCATGGCTTGGGGCCGGCCGAGTGGTGCGGTGGTTAAGCGCTGGCTTGGGAAGCCAGTGGCCCCGGTTCGATCCCACATATGAGGGCCAGTGACACTGCCCTCAAAAAAAAAAAAAAAATCCATGGCTTAATCTTCAGTATTATTAATGGACAAACAGAAAGATTCAGCTATCCAGATATGGGTGTGGTGGGGGGACGTTTGCACACTAGTATTTAGTGCAGTTTCTCCATTGATTTTTTTCCCATCCCAATCACAGAAAAAGTAAATAAAAGGTCTTAAATATTGGTTTAAAAAAATGCATTCAATATTGGGTTAAAAGTGCAATTTAATTTCAGCTCTAGATTCAAGATAAAATTTTTGCCAGGGTCCTAAGTGAGGCTTAAAGTCCTTCTGAGGAGCCACAGTAAAACACTGACTTGAAGTAAGCGTAACAAATGCGAAAGGAAGATGAGCTAGCTGTATGTGTCAGTAATTCTGATTCAAGCACAAGGGGAAACTTGCAAACCAACCAGATTATTTCTGGCATCTTTCTACTTTCCCTTTTGGAAACCTTTGTCTTCTCACTGCCCAAACCAACCCCCCCAATGTATCCCCAGCTAAGGTTGATCCTCTCAGGCAGTACCTCACACTTTCAAATTGGCTTATTATCCTCTTTCAAAATTTCAGGTAGATTGCAGGACTTCATTTCCGTATATTTGAGGTATTCATTAAAGGCAGTCAGACTAACACAGGAAAGAAAGCCCATTTAAACCAGCTACATGCTGTGCAGTACTGGCAAGTTACATAGACTCTCTGAAATGCTGATTCCTCCTTAGTTGTGATAGTGTGCTTGGGGCGGGGGGGAATAGGGGGGCCCTCAGTTGCTGTCCTATTAGGAAATGTAATCAGTGATTCCTGGAGAGGTAATTGTTCACATACTCACTGCATCCTTCCAGAAATATCCACATGCTCCAAGGCCATAAGGCCATAGGAAGAACACTCTTACCTGAGATTTTCTGACGTCACCAGTAAGAGAGTAATAAGGATACAGACTTTGCCGGAGAACTTGGACCCACACTTCCTGGGCAACTGCTTACTTCACCTATTCCAACTCATATAACTTGGTGCATATTAAGGTGATTGCCAAAAAGAAACTTTTAGATAATTAGGTTCCAGTGTAATTACTGGATCAAGATTTAGCTCAGAGCTAAGTACATTGTAAGTGCTTAATTAATTTCTAACTATATAAAATTGACCCCAGCCTTATATATATTTAGTTGGCTTTTGAGGAAGGAAGGGAGGGAGGATGGGAGGAAGCGAGGAAGAAGGAAAGCCACATATTAATAACATAAGCACAGCATGTGCATATTTCGTTTTGGGGTTAATGTAAACATAGCCATGTGACTCCCCATAACATAATTAGTATGCTTTTATCTCACAATGATCAGTGTTGACATTCATGTACTCACCATCTCTAAGAAATTATTTGTTTCAAAATGATTTTTCTGGGTGTGTGAAGACTCAAACATCCTTTTATGTCTTTATATGTTTTGGTTTTATATTTTGATTTACCATCCTGGGTGCAGTCATCCACAGATTAGATCACAATATATTACATTAAAAATATATATACCATGAAAACTCCAGCCACACACCGTAATTTTACACATCTGTGCCAAAGACTATAATCAATTCCAGATGGTCTTAGCCTATAATACTCTCTGTAGTCATGGAAAATATCATTGGACAGACCTGTTGTACCACGGATTCTCATATTTAAAGTTTCTGAGACATCTCAGAATGGTACAGCCTGACAAAATCTGCAGTTGCTTGTCACAACACCCAATATTCCTCTTGTATTTACTTAAATGATTCCCAGGTGAAAGAAAGGGTCTATTAATAGATAGATGAAAATGGGGATAAATGAAGGAATCCACTGACATCTCAAAAGCAAAGTGAAATCCTACAACTATTAAAGTAAGCAAAACATATTTTCTGCTTTTTCCCTGAAGCTTGACCATAGACCGTAAACACTAAATTGATGAAAATCGATGTTTAGAATGTTACTGTTACAGAAGGCAGTAGAAGCAACTCAAATATCTGTCAACAGATGAACGGGTAGACAAAATGTGATACACCCGCACAGTGGAATAATATTTAGCACCAAAAAGGAATGACATATGAAACATGCTACAACATGGATGAACCCTGAAAACATTTTGTCAAGGGAGGGAAGCCAGTCACAAAAGACCACGTTATTATGTGATTCCATTTAAATGAAGTGTCCAAATCCGAAGAGACAGAACATAGATTAGGGATCGCCCAGGGCTGAGGGCAGGTGACAGATGGGGAGTGGCTGCTAACAGGCACAAGGTTTCTTTTCGGGGTGCTGACAATGTTCTAAACTTACATTGTGGTGACAGTTGCACAACTCTGTGAATATACTAAATTGCACACTTTAAATGGGTGAATTGTATGGTATATGAATTACATGTCAATAACACCATTTCAAAAAATAAGGCAGTAGCATAAAGAAATAAACAAACTTTCTCCATGGTCAAAATTGAAATGCTCTACTGCAAGCTCCAAAAAATGAAAATCTGCAGGAAAAAAAGGAGAAAAAAAAGAAATGTACTGCCGAGAACTCAATAAGGAGGTGGTTAACCAACTCTATCATCTGTTTTTAAATAAGTTGATTCAAGTCACCAGGAAATAGCTCTTGAGGCCTAGGTAGGATTGTGAGATAAAATACAGGAGGCTCAGTTAAATTTGAATTCCAGACAATGACTGTATTTTTCATATAAATGTCCCCAAATATTTATAAACCTTAAAATAAATATTGTAAAAATATTCTATATCTGGGAATATAATTACACTAAAACACCATCCATTGTCTGCCTGAAATTCAAATTTATTTGAGTGTCCTGTACTTTTTGTTGTTGTGATTAAACCTGGCAACATAGACCTGTGATTATTATTGTTTGTTTGTTTTTTAAAATGCTTTCTTACAAAGAGCTCAGAGCAGTTGAAAATCAAACCAGGGCCAGTCTAGACAGAATGGGAGAAAATTGTTTCAAGCCCTGTATCACTCATTCATTTATTCAGTGTTGTATGTGTCCAGCACTGGAGATGCTACAGTGAGCACGATGGACTTAGAACTTAGAGCCTGGCAAAGAAGACAGACAAGTGAAAATTCAATAACAATGAAGCATAATAAATGGTAGAGGATGACAAGGAGATGGCGTGTGAACAGAAAAAGTCAGAAACCGGGGCAAAGGCTCAGAGATGAACAAGAACATGGCTACTTTAAAGAAACAAAGCAAGATGACATGAAAATAATGAGGGCAGCGTAGAATGGAGTAGAGAGTATTTTAAAGATATATGAAAAGCCAGACCACAGAAGGTTTTGTGTGTGTGTGTGCGCGCGCGCGCATGCATGCACGCTTAATAGTTTTTGTTTTTAAAGCAGTTTTACATTCACAAAAAAATTGAGCAGTAAGTGCAGAGTCCCCACATAGCCTGTCCTCACGTGTACACAGCCTCCCTATTATCCACACCCCAGACCAGAGTGGTACATTTGTTATAGTCCATGAACCTACAATGACACATTGCTTCTACCCAAAGTCCATAGTTTACCTTAAGTTCACTTTGGTGCTGTACCTTCTATGGATTTTAACAAATATGTAATGACATGTATCCACCATGATAGTATCATATAGGATAGTTTCATGGCCCTAAAACTCCTCTGTGCCCCACCTATTCATTCCTCCCTCCCCCAACCGCTGGCAACAGCTGATCTTTTTACTATCTCCATAGTTTTGTCTTTTCCAGAATGTCATATAGTTCAAATCATACAGTTTGTAGTCTTTTCAGACTGGCTTCTTTCATTTAGTAATATGATAAAAATGTAACCTTCCTCCATGTCTTTCCATGCTTGATAGCTAATTTCTTTTAAGCACTGAGTAATGTTCCATTGTCTGGATGTAAACAGGATCATGTTGCTTTAAAAAAAATCACTCTGATTCGAAATTGGAAAGTAGTCTGGATGGCAACCAATTAGAAGATTATTGTAGTAATTTGGAATAGAAATTTTGGTGGCCTACAATAGTGTATTAGTAACTCTGAAGGGACTTGAGCATAATCAAAGTCTAAAAGGAAGCAGAATCCTAGGACTTAGTGATTGGTTGTGACAATGAAGAAGTGGGAGGGAGTAAATCAGATTTCCAGGTTTCTGGTTTGGACTGTAGTATCATTCACTAAAATAATGAGAACTGAGGAAGGAGGATCCTTGAGACTTGTGGAGAAGTACACTGAGAGCATTTTGGGGCACATTGAACTTGTATCACCTCCCAGATATCTGTCTGAGCAGCAACTTCCAGTAGATATTTAAGTTTACTAATGGAAAATTAAGAGGCCTAACTCCAGATGAAGATTTGGGAAGCATATCAGAGAAATAAAAATGGAAGCTTCGATGTGGATGAACTCATCCAGAGAGTGTGGTCACAGTGAGAAGAGAAGGGAGTTAGAACCGCAATATTTAAAGCCCCTGCAGAATGACAGCAATCAGAAATGTTCATTAGAGACTAGGATTTGGTGGTATCACAAAGCAATAGAAGAGAGCTCAAGGTCGTGGGAGCTAGATTACAACTTGTAGAGCCATTAAAAGATTGTGGTATTCTCTCTCCCATAGAGAAATAAAACTTAAATATGATTTATATACATGCATATTAAAAATGAATTATTATATATCACATATCTATCCAACCATAAAGCATGAATTCACACATATGTTGAAATTAAAATTATTTCTTTCTAAATGTGCCTGATAGGAGAATTTAGGTCAGTTCATTGCAGCTGATTTCTTCCATTTTTCCTTGATTTTACAAATGCCTCAAGCACGTGCTTAGTGTACTTGTGGGATAATCTTATTCCACTGACAGGGGATGTTTAGCAGCATTGAATGTTCAATACAATAAAATAAAAATTCAACATGCCCATTGAATTTAGAGATAGGGATATTGATAAATTTAACAAGTTTAAATGGAGAGATGGGTTCAGAATCCACAATGAAATGCATTAAATAGGAAATGGGTCAGAAGGAAGGAAATGGATACAATGAATATACACAACCCTTGCAAGAGCTTTGGCTCTGAAGCAAAAGATATAGAGAGTGCAAAGACTGAACTGGCGTGTGAGGTTAAAAAACGAGACTGCCTTAAATGTGTTTAACAGGAGGTAGAAAGATTGATTCTAGACTAAGGTGACAGGTCAGGCCTCAGAGAGGATGGACTTCTGTTTGATGAAAGAAGGAAGACAAGAAAGGGCATAGTTGCTGACAAGCTGATTTCATGGCAGGCAGTTAAAAGTGTTTGGTCTAATAGTTTTACTTTCTTATAAAAGAGAAGGAAAAAAAATTCTTAAGTGTAAAGGAAAAAATGGAGCAGTCAGTTGTTCAAGGTGAAAGGTGGAGAAATGGGCTGCTGGGAAGAATGAGGAAGTTGATTTGGAACCTACTGTGTCTCAGAAAGAAAGACAATAGGATAAAAAGTTAATGACAGAGTTCTTTTCACCGTGTAGGTATTCTTAAAGTAAGATGACTTTTATACACACATGTACACCAATCGTAGAAATATCTTTTTAACACCACTTTTGATGTGTTATAAAGGTGCAAATCAAAAAAATTCCATCTCTAGAATAATAATCTCTCCTTCAGGATACTCCAAAATGAGAGCCCAGGAACATCAGTTTCCACCACCAACTTCTTATAAATGTAGAGAATAGAGTTCAATTTACTGATCATCTATGGTTCCATTATCCATGGTTCGATACTAGAAACATTGATCTGAATACTCTGAAACAGCAGATATTCCAAAATGATTTAAACTGGGTTTTGAAAAACAATTATTTACTTTAACTTTACATTCTTAATTTGCCTCATTAGGCAAATATTAAAACTAATTTGGATTCTCTAGGAAAATACTCAGTGATATCAGGGGTAGAAGATGATTCGAGTTTAGAAGGAATCCAAAAAGAGATTAACAGCAACAAATAATAAAGAAAATGAATTTCCTCAATTATATTGAGATACATTTCTAATAGAGCTCTCTTTTTCAATTATGAAATAATTGATAAATAAATTATCTCTAAATGTTCAGAAGCAGAGTTGTTCCCAATCTCAAACTGAGCCCATTCTTACCTTGAGCTGAATCTTGACTGATTCCCTTCCAAAATCCAGGCTTATCTACATTAGAGGTAATGTAGGCTTACCTACATTATTTCTCAGTAATAAATAGTTCTGCCATGGGTATATGTTGAATGGAGATGTAACCAAGACAGGTAGCTAATTCTAATCTAATTATATTCCCCTCACATCTGTCGTCCACTCATTCATTCAGTCAATTCATTCAATCTCAGTAGTGATTTAAATACTGAGAACTTACTTGGTGTCAAGGACAGGGTTAATTGCTAACATCGCACAGATCAACAACAGAAGTCACTTAAGTAAATTACCAATTAAAAACTGGTCATATGAGATATGATTTATAACAGTTGTCTACTGTAAGGAAAAAGCAGTGGGCTAACCTCCTAAGCCTGTTATTCACTTATGAGTACTTCCCAAGGAAAATGGCCTTTGAGTTCTTAAAAAAATGACGAAGAGTTAACCAAGTGAAGAATAAAAGGGACCAGTAAGGAGAAGAAGAACGGGATCAGTTTGGACAAAGAGGAGAGAGATATCATGGTGCATTCAAGAAAGCAGTTTCTGCTGATGGAGTGCAGGGCATGTCCTGGAGAGATTCGTATGCCAAGCTAAACTTGTAGGTTGTATCCTGAAGTGATTATTGACTATATTCCCTATGCTGTATTTACATTTGCTTGCTTTTTAAACTTTAAGAATCTGAATCAATCTACAGATCATTTAACATTTAATTATGTTCACTGACATGTGTTGACAAAGGAGAGTGAAGCTGATTACTGTAGAACACTCTATATAGATCACACATAAATGTCTACAAACTCCTATTTCTGTAAAAACACCTCTATGCAATGTGGTTTCTCTGTTCCTCTCAACAAGAGGGAGAAACTGGACCTCTTGAATCTTGGGTTTTTGTTTTTGTTTTTATTTGGTATGGTCAAAAGGCCACCAGCCAATAAGATACAGGCAGAGACGTGAATAGGGCGTGTACCTTTGAGGCTCGCCCTCCCATGCTTCCAGGAAACTTTGCACCACCATGTGAGGAAGTCCAGGTTAGCCTACTGGAGACCATGACAAAACTTAGTCATCCCAGCTGAAGGGCTAGACTGTCCAACCTTTCAGCTGTCAGACGTGCAAAAGATCATTCCAGATCACCCAGCCTCAGTTGAGCCGCCAGCTCTGTTGAGATTAACAAAACTGACTCAGAATGAAAGAGCCACCCTGATGACTGAGATGAAAACTGGGCAAATAAAGTGATATTTTTGTAGTCAAAAGTTTAGGGGTGATTTGTTATGCAGCTATAGAAAGCTGACATTACCAGCTTCTAGAGTTGAATAAGAAATCATTTAATTTGCTTTAAATGATTTTCAAATTATAATCTGTGATATAGGAAGAGAACCTTAAAACAGGTAAACTTTATGCCCCTTCTATGACTTTAACTAGCAAAACATACTCCACTTAAGCATGTCTTGGAGTGCGTACATCATGACAATTAAGTATCTCGAATTTTAATCATAGTTAATAGTCTGGATTAAGTCTGAGTTGAGAAACAAGCAGCTCTAATAAGTTTTCTCCCTGTAGCTACACATTTTTAAACTTCATAATTATAACAAAGACACATAATCAGTTTTGTTTTTAATCCAAAGAGCACACTGATACTTATTATAAACCTTTTAATATGTTTTTGTTAAAAACCTTACATAGAGAAGGATGCCATAGTTGTTTCTCAAAATGAAAATATTTCATAATAGATATTAATATTGCCACAAAGATTTGACAGAATTGTTCTAGAGTACAAATCTCAAAAGATAAAACTAGTTTTCTTAGGATAATTGTGGACAATGGTTATGAACTATTCATCTCTGTATCGCCCCTAATCCCTCCAGGTAAGGGGGCACATGATATGTATTTGTTGGATGAGCAAGTGAATGAATTATTGAGTGAGTGAATGATTAATGAGCCAATAGCACTGTTTTGGACCTTACAATATGTGGCGGTTGTACTTCAGGAGATGTGATCTGACCCATGATATAACTGACTCGATATAATTGATGAGTCATTTCATAACAAGGTTCTGCCAGCATTGTATTCATAAATGAAACCATGCTAATAACTAAAAGAATCATCTCAACTAAGAGATCCCTTTACATAAGTAAGATTTTCCAGTTTCTACCCAGTTCCTATAGTGAATTGTATGCTTCTTTAAGAATAACACTATCAGCCCATCTGACTTCCACCTCATAAGTTGTGTGTATAGTTATAGATATAGATATTATAAAATATATATTTATCTTTATATTTAGAGATAACACTGGCGATTGTTATCTGAGTGAACAGGTGTGGCTGAGCAAACCTGGGCCTGACCAACTGTTCTTTCCACACTGTACACACATAAAGACTATTCTATGGTTGGCAGCTGGAGCCCTATTTGCAGAGCCCACAGCTATTTGTGGCCTCATCATTTAAAATCATACTCTGCCCATTATCATTATTCATAAATAGCTATACTCCTAACTGACACAAATAAAGATGTTCTGCCAATCTCACTTTGGAATTCCAGAAGTGCACTGAGCCATAAAGTTCTACTTTGAGGGATTTTCTTAGTTTTTCTTCTGCTTTCTATGTTCTGGCTTGCCATCCTTCAGTTTAGCAAACAGCATCTATGTGTGTCTCCTATTGGCAGACATTCCTCATACCTGCTCCATAAGAATAGATGTCCACTAGCTCAGTTTAGGTCCTCGCTGTCTGACTTGCTTAAAATGAAATATCACTCATGAGAGGAACTGATGAACCTACTCAAGAATTAATTTATTCCCTTACTGATTATTTTTTTCAACCACTGAGCACTGTTCTAGGTACCAGAGATACAGCATTAAACAGAGTCACTGCCACAGTGGAGCTTTTACTATAGTAATTCACACTTCTCCCTCTTCAGAACAGAGATGCCATCTCTTCTTTAATGTCACTGACACAATTGTTTTGTGCCTAGTAAGTGCTTAATAAATGAAGATAGCTCAGAATTCTTGAAAACCTCAGTTTATGATGAAGCCTGCAATGTATGTGTGTGTGTGTGTACATACATACATACATATTTACTATGTATGTGTAATACACACGCACACACACCCCTTATCTTCTAGTAAATCTTAGCAGACGCTGGACTTTTCATCGATTCCATTTGCCACTCCTACTTACTATCTCCTGGATCTTCATACTGCCTAGGTAACAAAAATCATGACCACTTTATATATCTCTTTTGCCAGTCAAAACAATTAACTAGCTACATTGCTTCCTCTCTGCAGCCTGAGATATGATTTTGTTCTTCCTGGACTTATAGCAAGCCTATGGTCCTGTATTTATGCTGCCAAACTTTCCATATGTTCTATTGCCATTTTCCCTGAGTGCTGCAACTATATTCTAGATGTGCAGGTATGGATTCACAGCATGCATATCATTCATTTAGCTACTTTCTGTGCCCTATGGGCTCAAGCATCTTAGAGGTTTGTTGGCCAGTTGGTTATTTAGTCCCAAGACTATAGTTTTGGAATCCCAAAGTGACCTACTGATATATCCCTACTACACAAGCTCTTTGATAGATCCTACCTACCCAACTTCATACTTCTTACTCAGTGTAAATTCTTTCCCCCAAAAGGTCTTATTGGTTGTATTTCTAAATTTGTATTCAAAAGGTTAAACATATGATTTCCCTGTGGACATTCATAAGCACCATATGTTTCCTAGCTTTATCCTCTATGTAATCTAAGTCAAAGTTAGAGTGTGGATGGGTAGAAAATGCTAAAACTTATTAGTATAATAAATAATAAATATACACCCAGAGAACTAGAAATTGTGATGGAACAATAAAAAAGCAAGTGTTTATTTTGTACCTCCTATGTTCATAGCAATATGCTAGTTTCAGTGTAAAGGAAAGATTATCATTCTCCCCCAAGCATCCCCAACATTTTAATGAAAAGACTAAATAAGAAAATACATGGCCTAAAAAAGGCCATTTCATACTGTTTTAGCAAAATCATATACCATTAGAAAGGCAAAGTCAATAGCCAACGGAATGGCACCAGTAATTATCACTAAAGAAAATCAACGACAAGAAAGTACTGAGTAGTCCAGGTGCTTCACGCAAAGCAAACACTCTCAGAGGAGGGGTCATATTTATCTAGTGTACCTGGGGTTTAGGGCCTTTTGGTTTTGTGATGCATTGAGGCAGGAATTAGCATGAAAGCTACGGCTGGCAGGGGATGGATGGACATTTGTAACTCCGTGCAGGAACTTTTGAATTCCCTTCCTATGTTGGAGACGTTGTAACTCCTAGCTTCCCCTGAAGCCAGAATACGGGCTCATGACCTGGGCTTCCCCCAAGTACCTCATACAACACCTGAGTTTGAAAGAGGGCGGAGTGGTGGGAAAGCAGTCCTAAAGGATGCTGGCAAGCGCGGTGAAGACAGCCAGCTTTCAGAGGCCACAGTCCCAGTTGTCCTAGCTTGAACGTCCCCTGCACACTCCAAAGCCCCGTTCAGTCAGCAAACTGGCCCGTGGAGCAGTGCCACGCTGCACTTTGGCGATTGTTCCTGGCTGTGAGGCCACCACTCTCGAGTCTCCACCCATCGCAGAGGCTCTGTGATGTTTATCATGTACAATTTATCCTTTTATAAACTTCTTGCTCTGCTTAAAACAGTGCAAATAGGTTCTGTTGTTTGCATCTACAAACCTTACCAGAGATCAGACTGTGCCTCTTGAATTGTATTTGTCTAGAAAGAAAGGGGGAAAAATTTATATTAGTAAAAATATAAGTTCAGAATAAGTTCTGCAAAATTGGGGAGACAAGCAAGTGGCAGAAGGATATACAGAGAACATCACACATTTAATCTGAAGGTATAATCAGCAAAATGCTGTTAATGCTGGATGTCTGACAGGGGTGTGCAGCCCCTTGTGTCCTGCTGCACTTCTTTCCTCTGTATTTCTTTGGGTGGCTGACCTCTGTCCTTTGTATCATCAGGCCCTATGTTTCAACTTGGTCTGTCCATGAGCTGGGTCTGCCACTGAAGAGCCTCACGAAACAAGACTATGAGGTCAGCGGGGACCAGTCTCTTGATCTTCTCCCTGCAAGGACTGGTGGGCTGCGCCCTACCTTGACCGCAGGGCTCCTGTGAAGCACCCTTGTTCTCACGCATTCTTTGAATGTTTTTTCTTAGTTCTTGAAACAGAGATGATGATGTAACTCCGAAGTTGCTAATCCCACAGTGGTACTTACCCTTTCGGGTTACCTGTACTCTCACACCTTTATAAACTGCCCTCCATAAACTCTCTTCCATTTATCCAGTTGAGAGTGCCATCACTTTTCTGCTGTGGCCCTAACTGATAAAGTAATATATATTATTTAGGGGTACATGTCTTATAAAACTAAAAGGCCTACAGGGAAAAGATGAACACAACATCTAGAAAAGTGGTTAACCCAAGGGGATGGGAAGGGGGGAGAGTAATAATATTAGGGGATGGTAAAGAGGGGACACCGAGGTAGCTACTACATATGTAATATGTATTATATAAAGGTTTATTCTTAAGTTGGGTCATAGGAATATGAATGTTCTCTATAGCATTCTTTTGATTTTTTTATGTTAAAGTCCATAATTTAATAATTTTTCACTCTCTTAAGGATATCCTTTAGTGAATAAAAATCTTAATTTTAATATAGTTTAATGTATCAAACTTTTCTTTTATGGTTAGAGTTTTTTAAATCTTATTTTAGAAATCTTTGTCAACCAAAATGGTGACTTAGAAGATACCAGCTTCTGTTCCCCCACACACACAAAGAAAAGCAATTACACAACTGTCCACAAACAAAAACTCACAGGAACAGAGAGTCGAATTGTGGTTACCAGGGATTGGAGGAAACGGGGAGATATTGGCAAAGTGTACAAACTTCCAGTTGTAAAAGGAATAAGTTCTGGGGATCGAATGTACAACATGGTGATTGCAGCTAGTAATACTGTGTTATATACTTGAATGTTGCTAAGAGAGTAAATCTCAAATGGTGTTACCACAAAAAGAATAATGGTGATTTTGTGAAGTGATGGAAGAGGTGTTAGCTAACACCACTGTGGTAATCATATTGCAATATACAAGGGTAGCAAATGAACACCTTCAACACACACAATGTTTTCTGCCAATTGTATCAGTAAACCTGCAGGAAAAGAAATATTTGCCTATTTAAGAGCATCTTAGTCATTAAAATTTTCTCCATGTTATTTTCTAGAAGACTTATAAGGTTAACTTTGTCATTTAGATCTAAGATCTATTTGGAATTTATTTTGGTGAATTTGTTTGGTGTTATGCTTTCTGTGGTTAATATATTGTGGCATTCTCATGACTCATGCTGTGTTTAGGATTGTCACCTTTATGTTTATGATTGAGATTAGCCTGTTGATCTTTTTTTGTAATGACCTGGTAATTGGCTTTTGGTAATCATTCTTCCTTAAATATCTGGAGCACTCCCAGCACATGGATATTTCTTTCTGGAAAGGTGTTAAATTAGAGATGGCATTTCTTGAATAGAGCTATTCATGCTTTTCTTGCATTGTCAATAAGTAGGTAAGGATAAATGCTCATGTTTTTCTGCATTTAGATATCCAATCAATTTTATACTATTTGTTAAAAACATTTTTCTTCCCCATCTCTGCCTGCCCCCATCCCACCAAGAGGACCTTTCATATAAATCAGGTTGCCACATATCTGTGGTAGGTTTTGGACTCCATTCTATTCTTCAACATTTTTTATTTGTCTCACCTCAATACCTCACCATATTAATTACTGTAGCTTTATAGTGTCTTGATACCACATCATGTAAATCCTCCATACTTGTTTTCAGATTATCCTAGCTATTCTTGACCCTTGACATTTCACATAAATAGAAAGTCAACTTGTCAAATTTTAAAGGGTAAACAAACAACAACCTTCGTTTTTCTTTTTGATTGGTATTGCATTATATCTACAAACAAATTTGGGAAGAATTGACACCTTTACAACATTGAGTCTTCCAATTAATGAACATGGAAAATCTCTCCATTCATTTAGTTCTTCTTTTAGTTATCCTGGTAATGTTTTATAGTTTGTGAGGAGCTTTTCTCATCTTTCGTTAGATTTATTTCTAAGGTATTTGTTGCTTCTGATACTATTGTCCATGTATTGTTTTTGTTTTTTTAATTAAAGTTGTTTGGGGTGACAGTTGTTAGTAAAGTTACATAGGTTTCAAGTGTACATTTCTATAATATATCCTCTATAGATCACATTGTGTGTTCAGCACCCAGTCAGCTCTCCTTCCATCACCATATATTTGATCCCTTTTACCCTGCAGAACCTCTAGTGCGATGTTGAATATAAGTCATAACAGCAGTACTTTTGTTCCCTATCTTAAGGAAAAAAATTCAATACTCCATGACTAAGTATTAGTATTTCCTGTAGGATTTTTCTGTACATAGTATTTGCTAGATTGAGGAATTCCCTTCTAATCCTAACTTGATAAGAATTGTTCCCCTAAACAAGTACTGATTTTTAGAAGATACTTTTACTGCATCTATTGAGATTGTTCTATGAAATTTTTTCTCCTTCATCCTGTAAATGCGATGGGTTAAATTGATCGATTTTTGAATGTTAAAACTGCCTTCCCTTCTTGGAATAATCCACTGTGATTATTGTCTTAGCTTGATTTTCCCCAGTAGCAGGCCCTGAGACAGGGCTTTGGTTGCAAGTAGTTTTTAGGGAGTTAAAGAAAACTCTGGTAGGAGAGGAGAGGAGTGAGACAGGAAAGGGAAGGAGGCCAACAAAGGGTGAATTATGAAGCCAGTGGTCATGCTGGGTCAAGAAACTCTGGGAAATGGTGTTAGCACAAATCCCAGAGTCAACCCATGTCAGATGAGGGAACCGGAATATTTATGAGTCAGCCCCTCCCACCAATCAATCACTCATTGAGGATTGCTTCTGGCAAATGTTAATGCTCTGGCATCTACAGTCCCAAGCATGAAGGCAGAGGGTCTTCTGTCACTCCAGAGAAAGCCCTCAGGCAAGAAAATGAAAGGGAGACGTGCATCCTCCCACAGGCCTCAGGGGTAACCCTGGTGAAATATAGTAGTTCTTTTAGCATATTTGGATTTTCTTTTATGTTTAGGATTTTTGCTTTTATGTTCATGAATGAAAATGGCCTGTTCATCCTTTTTTGTAATGGCCTGGTAATTGGCCATTGGTAATATTTCTTCCTTAGAAATAGTGGAACATTCACTGGGCCTGGATATTTCTGTATGGGAAGATTTTAAAGGAGGGATTCCATTTTTTAAATAGACTTTGTTTCCTTGCATCAGTTTTAATAAGTTCTGGTTTAAAAGTACATATTTATTCCACCTGAATTTTCAAATTTATTGTCATAAAATTTTATTGGTAGTATCCACATTGATGTAAGAGAATACTTTTATATTCTTAAACAGAACAGTCGACATCTCTGAGATAAACAACTTCACTCTGATTCAGAGACACCCTGAGATGAAATATTAGCCTTATATTTGTGTAACTTAAGACACTGAAGATCTACTTCAAAGTGAGTTTCTGCCTCCACAGCTAAAGCTACTAGTAACTTTTCAATGCAGTTCACTCATTAGAAACACAAATTAACCTCCACCTCACCTAACACAAATTACACAAGTTACAAACATATCAGAAGCAACTGGAGTCTCAAGAGTGCAACTCTGATATCAAATCAGAGCAAGGGATTTAGATTTAGAGTTATCAGACTAGAAATGGTAGATGAAGCCATAGGAAAGAGCTCATATTCGAGAAATATTCTCCGGGTGCCAAAAAAAAAATGTATACAATGGACATTTTGGTCAATGTTACTCAAGCAGTAGTTCGCTGTAATCAGAAGTGTCTGGACGCTGATGGTAACCACTTCGCACACCTCTTGTAATTGCAGAATTCAAACATGACTCATATTCATCTTTTGTTATTGGTATATATTGAGTATTATAATTTTAATAGTTTTTTCTCTCTTTCTTAAAATGTGTATACATTTTTTTGGCACAATCTGTATGTGGAGAGAAAAAAAGTGTCAAGTTTGAAGAGGGAGGAAAGTGGAAATAAACTTGCAACAAAAATAAAATTAAAAAGGTGAAAAGTAAAAGGAAGAACCAGAGTGATGATGGACACATCAAAGAAGGAGAGTTTCAGCAGGGAAGAGTTTGAGAGAGTTCATCAACCAAACCCCGTTTGAATAGAGTTCTTGGAAAATGAGGACCAATTTTAAGGTCATGGCTTTTGAGTGACATTTAAGAAACTAGTTTGAGTAAAGTAGTAGATGTTAGTTGGGAAAAAAGTAGTCAGAAAATGTGGATAATGGATTGCTTCACTGATTTCAAAGAAATGCCCACACTGAATGGCTGTGATGCCAGGTGGTCAAGAGATTTTGAAATGTTTCTGCAAAAGAAGGAAAAGTTCTATACTGTAGCCTCACCAGTCAAGATGTGGGAAGGATAAAAAGCAGTTACAAGTTACAGGTCTAACACCAATGGTCAAGAATGTTACAACTCAAACGACAACCCTTTCTTCCTTAACCCTGAGATTTTAAATCCTACCAGTTTTAATATTGAGAGGACAGTACTGCTTTTCTTCTGGCCTCTTGAAGCATTTAAAGTGTTTTACCAATCTCTGTCATAAAGGAAAAAAATACAACAATTCTGAGAAATCATCACACTCTATAATTTTAGCTGTGTTTACACGGAACAAAGAAGTAATGTGCACCCTGGGAAACTAAGCAGAGTGAACTTCTATTACCCTCACCCTGTCTTTAAGGAGAGCTCAAACTTGAGATTTCTGGAAATCTCACACATGTAGGAGCTTCCTGATTCCAGAATCTCAGAGAACACATTGTTGAGCCGAAAGGCTTCTGACAGTGAAATTAATGCTCAACCCTGCTCCAAAAAGAAAGATTTTTGAAAGAAGATTCCCGCCCCCAGCCCCAAGCACTTTCAGAAAAAAAAAAAAATCTATTTCTTGGAAACTTGCAATATATTCAAAGAAAATGATTTTGGTTTTGTTGTAAGGAAGGAGCTTAGCACATGAAAACCAGGGCCAACCCTTTCCTTTTCTTTTTCTTTCTTTCTTTCTTTCTTTCTTGCTTGCTTGCTTGCTTGCTTGCTTGCTTGCTTGCTTGCTGTCCCCTTCCTTCCTTCCTTCCTTCCACCCTGCCTCCCTCCCTCCCTCTCTCTCACTCTCTTTCTTTTTTCTTTCTCTCCTTTCCTTTTTTTCTTTTCCCCTTCCTCCCTCCCTCCCTCCCTTCCTGCTCTCCTTCCACCTTCCCTTCCCCCTTCCCTTCCCTTCCCCTCTCTTCCCTTCTCTTCTCTCTTTCTGAATTGAGTATAAATTAAAACCAAAGATTAACCCACCACACTGACTACCCTTCCAGGAGCCATTAAGAAACTTTCAACTGTTTCTTTGAATTGCAACTCATCATACAGGTTCTCAGCCTAGACACAACATCATTATTTGTTTGTTTGGGGTTTTTAGAGGGGTTCCCTTTTTTGGTAGCAATTTGAAAATAAGTTATTATGTATTTTGCATTTTATTAATTTTGCAAAACTCAGTTTGTCTCTGCATTATCTATTTTATCATTGATTTCCTATATATGAATGGCCAACACAGCCATTAAAGTCATTTAAAATGTATCCACTGAAGTAGTGGGTGAAATTTTGTGACATAAGTCAACAAAATTCAGCATGATTTCATGCACCTAGGTTTATTTTAGCACATTAAATATAATGTTAGCTTTTACACTAATAAGATTTTGAGGTTGAAAAATATAAGCTTGAGCACTAATTTACTTTATGAATAGCTGTTACCCAGAGAAGTTAAATGGCGTGAATGCCAAGGTCATTTAGTTAATTAACAATGGGATCAGCATTAGAACCCCATCTACTGGATGGACTGCCAGCTCAGGTGTTTATTCCACACCATGTTGCCTTTCCATTTGCTTCCAGTAGTCCTAACGTTTCTAAAATAAACTTTGTTCTTTGAGTTTTTTCTTCAATAATCATGCTTTTTTATTTGGGGTGGGGAAGGGAGGAGGATGTTTTGATTCTGTCTTCCTTTCATGAGTTCCACCTTTCTTTCATCTGTGGGCCTTTGCTGCACTTGCCTTGCTGAAATAGTAAACAATCCTCCAGGTTTTTGTCTGATACCATCAAAAAAGAAAAAAACAGAAGCAGTTCCTTGCCCTTATGAAATAGGTTTCCTTCCTGACTGGCACAAGCCATCATTTCTTACGAAGGTAGCTCCATCAAGAAACCTATACAGTTGCTTAGGGATTAAAGTATTGTGATAGAGGGTAGAATGAGGCTGAGTTTTCATGTTTCAGCCTTCATATAGATTATGTAACTTTACTCTCAGAGGAAGAACATATCTTTGACCTTTCACTAACATCTCTTGGTCAACTCTGAATCCCACCCACTTTACTCCCAGCACATTGAATTAGGTGTCACATTCCAATGCTTTTATTTCAGGACTCTCCTTTTTTACTGCCTTTGAGAGTGGAGCTCTCCATCATTATCCTAATTCAGATGCTAATCAACTTTTTGAAACCTAGGCTCTTCTACTGACCTCCAGATGTCTTCCTAGCTCTATAACTTTCTAGTTTCAATCTGTCTAAAAATGTCTCCATTTTATAAGACTTTTGATTGCTGTTAATCACTCTTTTCATGACACTCTCAATTTCTTTGACTATGAAACCATTCTCTCTCCATGGTACCACCCAACCCTTTTAATAGCCCTTAGTCTCTTCTTTGCAGGTTCCCCTTCCTCTGCCAGTCTGTTAAATAGGGTACCTCCTCTCTTCTCAATATACAAGTTCTGCTGCCAAATACATTTAATCAACCAGCACCTAACTGATCCCTCACAAAGCTACATCTCCAGACCAGATCTCTCTCTACCTTACAGATAAAAACCTAGAGTTACTGTGTCTAGTGCAGAAGACCAGATACATGGACCCATTCAAATTCAAATTTAAATCAATTAAAATTGAATATCATTTAAAATTCAATTGCAAGCTTTCTGTAGCCACATATGGATAGTGATTACCATATCGGACAGCACAAATATAGAACATTTTCACCAACACAGAAAGTCCTATTGGACAGTGCTATTCTGGAATTTTCTAAAAATGAAAAAAAAAATCAGAACTTAAAATATCTAAAATTTCTCTTATATGAATGTCTAAACCTACTCTTCTGTATGAATTTTCTCTTCTCTCTCCCCCAACACTACTGACTTAGCTCCCATAAACTTCACAATAGTACCCTAATTGGTCTCCCTGCCCCCATTTCTGCACATCTTAGCTCCCCACCCCCCGCCCCCAATTCATTTTTCACAATGTAGTCAAGGGTCTCTTTCCAAATTGTAAATCTGGGTTGTGTTACTCTCCTGGTAAAAAGTTTTTAATGGTTTTCCAGTAACTATATACATAACCACATAAGTTATCATCTAAACCCAGACAATTTTGATAATAAGAGGGGATGCTATTAATAATTATGCTGCTTCAATAGTACTAAAATGGGACTTTTCAAGAAAACCAGTATCTATGGTCATTCTGCATAGATTGTAAATTTCTAAACTTAGTTTATGAGTTTTTATATGATCTGGTCCTGTCCATGTCTTCAGCTCTATTGGTCTACTTGCCATTCACCAAATACAATGTCCTGTTTTACACTTCTGTGAATTTACTTCTGATCCCTGTGCCTACAGCTCCTGCACTCTCCTTGTCATACCTGTTAAATACAGAATTTTAAGTGCTGTATATAAGCACTGTATACTCTATTATTTTAAAATATATGTATTTCCTACTTATGAACTAATATAGTAATTCTCAGAGAAATGTATAAAATATACAAGAGTTTTAAAAAGATAAAGGCATCCTCATTCCTACCTCTCAGAGCCAACCACCGTTAATATATCATTGTATAATTTTCTTTATCCATGTGTACACATATAGTCTTCTTTCCAAAATTTAGCTTTTCTTATTTTGCAACAGGCTTTTATCATGTACTATGTTATTTCTATTTTCTCATATCATAAATATTCTTTTGTAACATGAGGTTTTCTTTTCCATTTAAAAAGTTTTTAATGAGGTATAGTGTACATATAACAATGAACATATCTTAAGTGTAAAGCTTTAATGAATATTTTGTTAAAATTAGTTGTAAACCAATGAACACAACCCTGTGACCATGACCCAAATGAAGATAAACAACATCACCACGTCATCCCTCATTCCTATCCCAATGATGCCCCACTCCCACCCCAGGGGCAGCCGCTGTGTCATGGGAAATAGGGAGGAACAGAAAGTGGGTAGCACAGCTGGCAACATCTGCCCCAACGAGAAATACTTGATCTCACTGTTGCTGTTATCATAACTTAATTTTGCTTAGTCTTGAACTATCTAGAATACATGAGGTTTTTTTTAAATTAAATTTCTTGGGATGACATTGGTTAATAACATCATATAAGTTCCAAGTGTACAATTCTATAATACATCATCTGTATGTTGCATATGTGCTATAACATGAGTTTTAGTAGCTGAATATTAACTCATTGGATAAAGATGCAGTTGTTTAGCTCATCTTGTGTTAGATATTGCTCAAAATTTATAAAATTGATGAGTTATATACATTTTCTCATAATAAAAGCAATTCATATTCACTGTAGACTTCTTGAAGTCTAAGTGAGATTTTTATCACATTCTGGAAAATGACTTGTACGATATTTAAAAGATAAGCATATATGAAACATTTCTGAAATTGCTAAAAGTCAGTGAAAGCGTACTGCATTTCTAGATATATGGATATGTAAAAATTTCAACAGTGCAAATATATATAGATTTTTTTTACCATTATGAATATTTTTCTCTTAATATCTACAACTGCCACTAACTTATTTTATTCTAAACACATACATGTGAAGCATGTTTGAAAGCAACACTTCGTAAGGTATGTAGCATTATTCCAGAAATACTATCCATGGGAGAATGTACCCTTTCTGAGAATTTCCACTTAGTTTTAATCACAGATGAAACAGAAAGAGATTTGTTTTTTAAATGTTATACAAAATTTCTGATCTGGGAAGTTTTGAAAATATAAATTATTTCTCCCAAACATTTAGGACTTAACCAAGTGTAATTGGACCAGAATTTGTGCTTCTAGGAAACATATACATGATTAATAGATCACAGCTACAGTCACCATTTGCCATTTCAGCAAGTGAAAGGTAGACTTGTAAATATATGAATACCAGAACTTGTGCCAAAACACCACCATAATTTTATTACTTGCTGTTGTTCTGCTAATTTTAATATGATTTTACCCAATATCTCAAGTAAACTTTTAATATTCTACATCTCGGTATTTGTCACGAAACTGTCACTAATTTATTCTGGAGGTCTCTGCACATTTACCTATTGCAGAAATATTTAAAATTGTCCTTTCAAAGCAGGGATATCAAAATATTTAGAACAGAATGCTATTGGCAAGGATACATAGGGACTGATTAATACTAACATGCAATTGGATTTCAGAGGAAGTAGTTCAGACATATAGAAATACCAACAATTCTTCTCTATTCTAAGCCCTCAACATACATGTAGTATAAGACTCAGAAATCATGGTCAAGAAAACACAGCCTCCAGAGATTGGGCAGAATTTCAGCAAACTCACACCAACCTATAAACACAGTGCCAACTAACAGCCATGTTTGCATAGGAGAAAGTAGGAGGCACAGTGGCCCTTGCCCGTTCTGAACTGGGCCTTGAAGAGTGTGTCACTTACTTTTGAGGAGGTGCCTGGGTGTATCTGGGAAATATCAGGGGCGAAAGTGTGTAGCCTTCAGGCTGTCCACCCTTGTGCAGGCTGATGATAGACATGTAAATATCCAGCAAATACACTTGGGTGTCTTTGGCCAAAGGAGAGCAAGCAATCTAAGGCGAATGGCTCAGAGCAAAGCTGAGCCCAATGAGCACCTGCTGGTTATTTCAGGGTAAAGATTTAGCCTTTGTATGTTTACTAGCAAATCAAGTGGGGCACATGCTAACACAGGCATGTAAATAGGTGCTAATTCTGATGTGTAGGGGGTGACCCCAAGTCAGTGCAGATAAATGACTCTGCCTCAGTGTTCCATTTAATGGAGGTCATTTCGGATTGCCAATCTATTGATAGGAGAAGATCCGAACTACAGTTTGCTATAGGTCCAGGCTCCATGGCTTTCACAGAACAGCAGAGGGAAGAGCAGGTGACGATAATAAATAGCAGAGCTGATACCAGTTGGCTGGGCTGCTGACACCAAACACACACCGTCCCTGGCCCCAGTGAACAGGCATCTCCTGTGATTTGCACTTTTCTTCCTAAAATGGTAATCGCTCTCTCGACTGGGGCATGATGATAACCTTTTTTTCTACTTTCATTTATAAATATCCCTCTATGCATAGTTATTTACACAAATGAACTATTGCTCCTTTAGCTGTACATACGATAGAAAAACATTTTTATAGATTAAATCACATTTTCCTGTGGCTCCCAACATAAAGCTTGTTGATGCGGTCCTTAAAACACATAAGCTAAGATGGTGACCACTGCAGAGGAGTAAAAAAAGTTACATGTATAGTACTTAATACTTTACTGTTGTGTAGGGCTTTATAGGTTTTAGATCGCTTTTACATACGTCACTTTGTTTCATGCTCACAATAACCTAGTAATTTGGACAGGAGTTATTAGTGTACCAGTGAATAAATAGAGTGGGTTTAGAGATGTTGCATGCATTGTTCAATATGACTATTACGTGTCCAGGTTTTCTAAATCAGCGTGCAGCAATCTCTACAATAGGATTACTATCTAATCCCATTACTCTAAATTGGATTACTGTCATATTTTTTTTCAAAATTTGAAATATTTATTATTTCAAATATATATTTTATATATATATATATTTCTAGATAAGTTTATATAAGTTTATTATATGTTTCTATACATAGATCTAGATAAGATTTATATAGCAAATGATATGTAGAAATCTAGGTAAATTTCTAGAAAGGAGAGACCTTGTCTGCCTAAATTCTCTCATTCCACCCTATCCTGACACCAAGAGGAGACAGGAGTATAACATTTTATTTAAAATCAGCAAGGATTGGCAGGTGGACCCTCTGCTCTGCCTACAGGGGAAGAATTGCAGGAGGAACTAACTCTCTATCCTACAGATCCGCACAGCATGAGCCATCCATTTTAATGTGACAACAATGGTCTGTACATGCTGAAGTCACCTCTTATACTTGAGAAAGTTGGCAGGATAACCTCCAGCCTACAAGTCAGGAACTTGGGCTATTGAAAGTTTTATTGAAATGACCTTTCCCTTTAGCAAAGACGAAATGGGAGGCTGCCTTCCACTCAGACAGGTCTCAGGCTACAAGCAAAACAATGTACATAGAGGAATAAAAATGTCAATAAGAGTTGAGTAAATAATGGAACCACTGTTGCTCATGTTAAGAGAAATGAACGCAATATTCGTATCAGGTGATTTGAATTTCTAAATCTCTTAGGAAAATTTGTTATTAGCTGTAAATCTTAAGAAATATCAAATTGTATTTGTCAATGCAACACCTATTATATTAGAGCTTATAGGTAGATGTTTTATTTGGCACTTCAGTTGGATACTTTTGCACAATCTGTCAACACATTGAGTTAGCCTTTGTCAAGAAAAGTAAGCACTTGAATCCTTGTCAGTCAAGCATTTTACTTTGTAGAAAGGATCTGAGAGTCAAGAACAATAGGCAACTATTCTTGGCTTCATTTGTGCCTTTATTTTGATCTTTTCCTTTTGACTCTCTTTCTCAGGCACATCTGGGTAAGTGTAGTTACACTAAGTCCTATTTAAAAGAAACTGAAAATTCCATAGTGAAGTGCTCCACTTGACCAAAAGATTTTCATTCTCTGGAAAAGTGAACATTGAATATGAATTATTTTTCACTTTGAGATGCATTTACAATAGGAACAGGTGCATGGAAGCTAGGTTGGCGTTAGTGATGAATGGGAGAACTGCAGTGACTATTGAGTTAAAGATACAACCAAATTTATCATTTGACAGAGAGAGAAGATCAAGGTGAGATTAAATACCACACATCTCATTAGCTGGTACCCAGGACAACAAATACAGCCTGACATATTATGTTTTAAAATGAAAGAAATCATATTGGGAAGAGACCATACATTTTAATTATTAGTTAGATATATAAATGTTACTCTTAATGAGTTCACATTTCCCAAAGTAAATAAACACTCAGAGATGATGTTTAATTCTGTGCTAATTAATAACCATACTAGAAATATTAGAGCAAAAAAGTCAATTCCTAGAAATCATGTACCCATTGCTCTCATGCTATCAGTGTTTTTAAAGTTTCTTTTAATTTAAGTCTCTTTGCACAAATGGAAATATTCTTAATTATTTTAATTCTAGATGTAGTCAGAGACCCTGAGTCTCAGGGACAGGAGTTAGGGAGCCTACCTATGATGAGTCTTCAAAAGGAGCCTTCAGTGTAAACCTTTTCATGGGGAGGAATGACTGTATCTCCATCTTCCAAAGAGCGGACTTTAAGATTATCTCCATAAGAAACATCTTTGCAACCTTTACAGACAGAAGTGCAAGAATCAAAATGGCTGCATTATATTATTTTTCGTAACTATTTTTTCTTAATGTAAGCATTTGGGGCTTGAACTAGCACCTATTAATAACAATCCTTTATGCTTTTCTGCTTACTAGAATAGTTACCCACCCAACTCCTCCACCAGACAGTGAAATTCCATCTGGGGGAGGGGGCCTTTGTTTGTGTTCATCATTGAAGACTCAACTCTTATTATAGAACCTAGATAGAACAAAAGAAAAGTTGAATAAATACCATATTTGTAAAAAAAAAAAAAAATCAGTGAATCATACTATCTATTTAAACTGGCTTCTTAAATATGAATCATCTCTATACCCTTCAAAGCATGTATGATGAAGCAGGATCCCAGGCTTTACAGATAGACAAGACTGGATTCTACTCTAGGCCAGTCGCCAAATGAGGTGAGCCTCAGTTCCCCTTTATATAAAATGAGACTGACAATACCTGCCTGCCCAAAGTGTCAATGACAGGTAATATGCATGTGCTCACATACACATACACATGGCCCAATATATTATATCTGATACGTATGTCCAATATCTGGTATATATATATATTATATATATATATATATATTATATATATATAAAATATATATATATATAAAATATATATATATATATAATATATATATAATATATATAATATCTGATATACATATTATATATAAAAATATTGGACATGTCTGATTTATATTACAGAGTTCTGATATGTATTACTTGTCCAGTAAATTGAAATTATTTAGTACCTAGATCATTCTATTAAAGTAAGTTTAAAATGGAATGGTAAGCCAAAGTCTAGTGTAACCTCTCATAAATGAGCAAAAAATAGTCTAGAAAGAATAAGTGATTCACTGAAAAGTCAAAAACTAGTACTCTCCCAGGGAATGGGGGTCTGTACCAATTCCTGTTGAAGGATTTGAGGACAGATTTCACTGAATCGGTCTTCTATTTTTAATTGCACATCTATTTTGGTACAATATGTTTTCTTAGGCTCCACAAAAATATATGTGGGTTAGTCACTGTAATCTCTCTTAATACCAATTTTAACACTTATATTTTTTGTATCTCCTCTGACTTTGAAACAAGGTACACTTAAAAACCCTTCATAAATTGGTTCTCAAAATGATTATAGCATATATCGGTTTAGATTGTCACCAATGTTGGTTGAACTGGATCATTTCAACTTTTTTTTTTTTTTTGTATCACTTCAACTTTTTAGAGCTTAATTAAGAGCTGAATATATTTGATGAAATACTCCCTCATGTTATCAAAGCACTAGAAACACTTTGTGCCTAAGGCAAGGTATGATACTGTCAGGGAGCATCCTGCCAACTTACGGAGGCCTCAAACCACACTATTCTTTACAGAAAATTAAAACGACCATGGATGGCTTGAAAACATCTTCAGCTCATCCACTTCTTAGCTACCAGCACTAGTTTTCTTCTTGTGTCTGCTTCTACCACACCTCCAATATAAGTGCCTCCTCCATTATCACTGGGTCTTATTTCTGCTTCTCTCATCACTTACCCCCTGATCCACTGTGTGTGGTTAGGGATCTGAACCATCAGCATATTCATCTATAGTATTCTGTGAACTCCAGCAATGGTTAGGAACAGAATGTGTTTGAGTTCTGTCGTGCAGAAGCAATAGGTACTGGCTGTCCTAACTCATATGACTGAGGTTGCCTCATCTGTGTATTCAGGGTGGTGAAAACATGGACCGTCACAACTCCTCTAGGTTATTGAGAGGCTCCAGGTCTGTGAAAGCACTCTAAAAATTCTATATGCTCTCAAATATTTGGTTCCCTTTAGGGTTATTACAAAAGGATCCCTTTCCCCCACCCCCGTCATGCTTTCTATGATAAAGTGGGAGCTGATAACCACTAAAGAGGTGAGTTACAACAACATTAGTGAGTTAAGTACATAGAAGTAAAGTGACCTAGTCAGCTCAGGATGCTATCACAAAATACCACAGACCTGAGTGGCTTAAACAACAAACATTTATTTGTCACAGTTCTGGGGGCTAGAAAATCTAAGACCAAGGTGCCAGTAGATTTGTATCTGGTGAGGCCCTTTTCCTGGTTTGCAGACGGCCACCTCCTTGCTGCATCCTCACTTGGTGAAGAAAGAGCTCCAGTCTCTTCCTCTTCTTATAAGAACACCAATCCCATCATGGGGGCTCCAACCTCATGACCTCACCTAAACCTAGTTACCTCCTAAAGGCTCCACCTCTCCGCACCATCACACTGGAAATTAGCATTTCAACTTATGATTTTTGGGGAACACAAACATTCAGTCCTTAACATGCAGGGTCAAAATATTTTGAAATATCTAAGACATCTCAATGTATAACAATGCATTGAGCTGGGAGTTAGGCAAATAATTTTATATCAGGCTCTATATCTTGTTCTGTAAATTGGGAAAGTCACTTAGCAAATTAGCAATTAATTATGTGCCATGCACCATGCTAGATATGTGATTCCAATACATTATTTCTAATCTTCAAGTATTATAGCAAGATGACTATAATTATCCTTGTTTTGCTGATGAAGACATGGAGACCCCTAAGTAACTTAGAAGCATGCCTAAGGTTGTAGCCGCACTAAACAGTAGTCCCAAGATTCAGACCTCATTCTCTTTCCAAAGTTCCTCCCTGCCCTATTCTATAATATTACTTCTTTCTTCCTTGGTTGTCTTTTCTGTGCATTGAATGGTCACTCCGAAGGTTTTCTTAGGTTCTGTTCAACCCTAAAATGTGATGCTTGACTATAGATGATGAGCATTTAAAGTAGCACTAAATAGGTCGATCTACATGCCTCTGAATAGATTATAGGTATAACAAGATGTTAAGACTCTTAGCTGTCAGGCTGGTGGGGAGGAGACTGGTCCATCATTACAAGCATCCTTTTCCATTTGGCTATGTAAATAAGACAATTTGGGGTGTGCCATGATCAAAAGTGTTTGGGAAGTTCTGCAATAAATGAGTCATGTGGCTATGTATAACAGAAAGTGCTTTGTAGCTTGAAGTGATTGACTCTATATTGTTCAAGTCATACTGTGACCCTAGAAATGACTGGGTTTGCCCAGCAAAAAGCCATAATGTGATTTATACAGTCTCCAGCTTGCACAGTTGGAGCAGCAAATAAATTGTAGGCAGACAGATAGATTGAGCCAAGAAATCCAGCACTGGTCTTTCAAGCATATTTATGTGGAAGCTTAGTTAATCTAATGTTTTGCATATTTTTAAGACTTTATTAGGTAAACCAGGACATAATGTGTAAAGTTCGCCTTCCACTGCTGACCAACATGAGTTTTGAATTCTAAGGGACAACATGAAATGCCACTTAATTGATGCTAATCTTTTCTTTCCATTGATTTAGTAATTTTAAAAGTACATTATATTATAGAAATATGCAAAGTAGCTGCCAAAGAATACACTTATTGACCTAGTTGATGTTTAAAAGGTTATCAAGGCTGCACATGTTTAAAATGTTAAGATTATGGTTTCCTGGACAACTTGTAAAGCTAGTACTTCCTCTCGGCTTGGAGGTCAGCTTCCACATTTTATAGTTCGAAACTCACCTTGACGCTCTTCATGAAACAGAACTTTGTACAAGTGCAGGCTACTATGATTCCTACAATGCCCTTCTTTCCAGGCTGTCTTCCACGGAGGGCAAAGACTCGAAGTGACAAAGGAGAAAGATTCAAAAACATAGCATCCTGTGGGCATCCTCATTCATGCAGGGAATTGAAGCTTCCATCCCTTAAAGGGACATGTGCCCTAAAAAACAGTTCTTCCAAGTAAAAGCCAGATATTGCAGGTTGACTGTGGCTGAACCACATTGCTTCAGTCTTGGACAAGTAAATTGTACTCACATTGCGTGAAGAAGACACCAAAAGTCTCCACTACTTCTCTGTGTAGTCTTTTGGCCATCTATGCTTGTGTTTGGGATGTTATGACTTCACATAAAAATATGCCTCACATGAAAATTCTCAGACTTGTTTTGTTCATGTTGAAAGTTACAAGGAAAAGAGACTTTTATCTAATACACAATATTATTTGTTTAAATTAGGAGTCATAATTCACATTCTCTCTTAAATGCAAATCATGACTTAGGTGTCTTAATATTATGTAACAGTTTAAAGCTGAATGCTATCTCTGTTGGACTTAGAAAAGAAAACCAGTAATTTATAGATATAATCATGGAAAAGATTTCCTCCCTCCCTCCAAAGTCAAAACATCATCTCATTTTATGCTGTCTTAAAATAAGAAAGGTGAGTAGGGGCTAAAGTTTACTATTTGTTACAGCTTGTGCAAATTACAAAATGAAAATAAATTATCTTCATTTAAATATTTTTAAAATCTGTAATTTAGTTTATTTTTAAGTACATTGATTTTTAAAGATATAAAGTACAATAGCCTTTTGAATGAGGCCACCGGAGTTACAAAAACATATGTGAAATTTGCCAGGATACAACATGAAAGTTACACCCACCAACGGTCGTATAAATTAGAATCCCTGGCGGGGCCTCTTTCAAAGATAAAGCCAAGTCAAACAGGGATAAAAAGGGCTTAATAGAAAATGACCACTATGTTAGTGGCGTGATGTTAGTTTTTGTTTTCTCTGTTCCGACAGAAAGAGAAATGTATGGGGACTCGGGTAAACTCTGAGGCGGTTTGAGTTGTTTATGAATGTGTCATGCTGTATCATGCCTAAACCCTTTTCAAAGTCAGTTCCCTCCATCTTGAGTGCCCAGCCTCTCATCCTCCTCACAGATTTAGAGCCATCATTTAAGGTCCAGTTTCAATGTGACCACCTCAAGAAGACCACTTTAAATACTGGTTCAATTGATCCATGACATCGACACTGTGACAGTTCTGTTCTTGCCTTTCTTATATTGTTTGGTTAAGAAAGTCCCTGTGGTTAGACTCTTCCCTATGAACAGAAACCATCTTAGACTTTGTTTTTGTCCTGAGTTTTTGGTAGGAATAAACACGATAAATTAAGCCACCTAGCACAAGATTATATGTATTGTCTACTCTACATAAATGCTTCTGAAATTCTTGCTGTTATGCATAAGTTGCAGAGAGTACAGCTAAAATTCAGCCAACTCAGATACTTACATACCTGAGATACAGCACTGGTAGGTCATCCCAAGTTCCCCAGTATCCCAGGTCTGCCTTTATGCTAGGCCCTTGCAAGACCTTTACTCTGTGCATACATTCCTGGGACTCTTTTTATAAGGACATCAGACCCATTGCGTCAGAGCCCCACCCTATGGTCTCATTTAGCTTTAATTTAAAGGCCCTATCTCCAAATACAGGAGTCCCTCTTTAACCACAGTTTTACTTTTCATGGTTTCAGTTACCTGCGGTCAACCAGGGTCCGAAAATATAAAATGGAAAATTCAACAAATAAACAATTAATAACTTTGAAATCACACACTACCTGAGTAGCATGATGAAATCTTGCACCGTCCAGCTCCATCCTGCCCCAGATATGAATCATCCCTTTGTCGGCATCTCCGCTGCATGTACGCTCCCCACTCATTGGTCATCACGTAGTAGCCATCTCAGCTATCAGATAGACTGTCACAGCATCACAGCAGCTGTGCTCAAGTGACCCTTGTTTTGCTCACTAATGGCCCCAAAGTAGTGATGCTAGTTGGCAATTTGGATATGTATGCCAAAGAGATAGATGACTTACGGTGTAAGTATCAATTGGAAAAAAAGACAGTGTAGAGTTAGGTGCCTTCTAGAGTTCTAGGCCTCCGCTGGGGGTCTTGGAATGTATCCCCAAAGATAAGGGGGTACTACTGCACAGTCACATTGGGGGTTCGGTTGGGGCTTCAATCTATGAATTTGAAGAGGGACCCAATTTAGTCCATAATATATGACAAAAAAAAATACTTCAAAATCATGGATATAATAATCTCACTAAAGAAACTTCCTTTGATATTTCTGAGAATCCTTTCAATAACCTCTGAGAAAGTAAACTAGGCAACATATAAAATTCAGCTGCCGTGAATTTTACTCCACAACTCAAGTACAAGAAATGGCACATTTCTTATTTTTTTCTAAATAATATTCACTCTAACCGACAGGCTGTAGCAAAATCCATTTTGGTTATTGCTTGGGCTCTATCACCACCACCCTCCTTCCTCCAGGTCCAATGGAGATCATTAAAGTTTTGATTTGACTGAGAACATTTGGAGAAGCAGTGTTGTTCAGCCCACGTTGGTCATTGTCACTGCTAGGCTGCTCATTGTCCTAACCTCCTGAGCCTGGGAGCCTGTCATCTAAGGACCTATCTCACTAAGGGCACATGAGGGAGAGACTAGTGCAGAGATCACTGCTGCTCTTCAAACCCCAAACCGCCTGCTCCCACCCACCCCTTTTCAAATTTAGAGGAGATCTCGACCCCTCCTCCCAGCCTAGCCCTTTCATTTCCTTTCTCATTTTCCCCTCTGCAGAGTCTCCCTTTAGTGCCATTTATAATAGCAGCCCTCTCTTTACATCAGTCATATTTTCTTACTATTACAAAAATAAAAAATAGTAAAAGACCTAAACTGAGCTGTCTTGTAGGCTGACTTATTCAGTACAGATGACAGCTGAAGTCTATACAATCCAGGAAAGTGAAAAGTTTCACATTTGTCTCATCATAGCAACCAGAAGGAAGCATGAGTCCATTCTAAGATACAATGAGAGACGTCATAAATGAAAAAGATAAAAAAATTGAATGATTTTCACCACAGTCTCTTTAGATGTCATTTAAATCATCTGTGCTTTACTTTCTTCACCTTCCCTGTGTTCTCAGTCCCTTAGGAGTGTCAAGATGAACCTTCATTCTCTTTCATGGCAGGAGGAAAATTGACATGGAGAGAGCTGATGGGGGAAGAGGGGTGACTCTGTCACCAACATGTTCTTCCCATCACATACAACTCTGTTGTTCTAATTAAAATCCAAAGCTCTGTGAAATTTGGGGAAATCTCAATAACCCAGTGACCATCCCGGAGTCAGACAAATTCTCCAGATATGTTGCTAGAGAATTGGATTGGCAGAATATAAATACATGAATTACATAAACAGATTTGAAAATGTTTTCCAGCTAAGATACCAGATCAAAGTTTGTATGAATTGGATATTTCACTTATTTCTGCAAGCTAGCTCCCAGTATTTGAATAGAATAAGATTAATTTTCATCTTTTTTGATATTGCTAGGAATTTCTACATTCAAAATTTTTATTCTAGACATACAGTGCCCAAAAAATGTACACACATTTTAAGAAAGGAAAAAACTATTAAAATAGTGATATTCAATACATCCAATAACAAAAGGTAACTACGAATCATGTGTATACATTTTTTTTTGGTACCCCCAGCATTCTGCATAACTATTTTCATGAAATTAAATAAAATATAAATCAAATGCCATGTGTTTTTTTTTAAAAAACACTTGTCATGTTAAAAATGTTATCATTAACTTTTCCCATATTAAGCTTCTTTTATCAAAGACTTACTTTGTCATATTTTAGAAAGAAGTAAAGGCAGAAATAATATGATTTCTGGGATTTGCTTCAAAATAATCCCAAACTGGGGGAGAAATGAAACAAGATTGACCATGAGATGTTAATTTTAAACGTTTTGTAATGATTACATGGGGATTCGTGATATCACTCTCTACTCTTGTATGTATTTCAAATGTTTTAAGACAAAAATTTGAAACAGGAAGTAAAACTCCAAAATTGAAGTTAGCTCTCCTTACAAAAATAAAGACCAACAATAACGATGATAGAAAGTAAATTTATAACTTTACTAGAGAACATTGGACATGTGTCAGGGTGATTCAGGAAATTTCATCTTATTTTCCAGTGAAAGTGTTGAGAATTCCCAAGGAACCAAGCTCTTTTGTAGTCTGTCATCGCTGTGAAAGCCGATGGGTGTGTCGGTCACCCAGAGAGTGGCACTTGGGGAATACGGTGTGTCAGCTAGTGCTAGCTGATGCTCATGTTGTTGTAATATTCTCTGAGGTCTCATCAATCAGCAGCTGTACTTCTGAGAAGAATTTAAAACTAAGCCCCAGCGGCAACCTCTCTTGTCCTACTAACCCAATCTAATCTGAGAGACATAGCGAGAGGCCCCCTGGCTGGTTCTTCCTCTCCTTTCACCTTAATCTTGTGGGTCCCACTGACAGACAAACATACATATTCTAGAATTATCTATTGAATGGTGTAGAGATCCTTGCCAGTTGTCACAAGGCATACACAAAGCAACAAGCATTCTCTCTTCCTCGAAAGGGCTTACAACCAAGTTCGAGTTGGGACACATAAGGGTGAAGTAAGTGAAAACTGCGAGACAGTGTAGGATATATGCCCACTCAATAATGCAGCTCAGAGTAGAGAAGGGCCCATAGTTGAGGGAGTAACTGGAAAATCTTTACTGAGAGAATGAGATTTAAACAGAGGATTTAACCTATCCAAATTCACACAGAGTCAAGGACAGAGCTAGAGGCACATCACACAGTGGAAAGGGCCAAGCAGACCAATCCACCTCCAATCCCAGCTCTGAGCTCTGTTCTCTCATCTGGAAATTGTGCAAGGTTGTTACAGAATTTAAAATATTGACACTTGGAGGGCAGGCCAAGTGGCGCAGTTGGTTAAGAGCTCACTCAAGAGTACAAGCTGAGCTCTGAGCTACAGCAGTTCAATGCCCAGCCCAAGCTGAGCTGCCGTTGAGTTGCCAACAGGTGGCAAGATGGCTCAGCTAAAAATAATAATAATAACAATAAGAAGAAGAAGAAGAAGAAATATTGACACTTGGAGAAATGTTTATCACTAAATAGCCCACTCCCCATAACTGTGGGTTTTTTCTTTGTGGAGGAAGCCACAGAATAAAAATCTGTAAACAAAAGTCACAGCCAAATAGCGGAGACCTTGAGTATCAGGCTAAGGAATCGATGACTTGATCTATACTTGCCCAATGGCTTTAATCAGAGAAGATCATAGTGAAAGAAGTATTTGGGAAAGATGATTGCAGCAGTTATGTAACCTGGTTGAGAGAGGAGGCTTGATCCAGAGGAATTCAATGCAAGGATCAGAACATAAGGTATTCAGGGTTAGAATTAAGATGGGTGGCCAAAGATGAATTTACCATAAAGCTAACGAAGCTTCATTTTTGGCCCCTTCCCTGCATGGGTCCAGTCCAAGGCTTCAGGAAAGACTGTAGCCCTCTTGTTGTGCCCTGGAGAGGCTGTGGGCATTTGGGGAATCAGACTAAAGGGAATTTGATTTGCAGGGAGATTTAGTTTGCGTTTCGTAAGGTATATTTCTGTGTTTTTCATTTGCTTCCCAATATAGTTATGCCTGTCCTGCCCTGTGCAGAAGTGGTTTCTTTAATACTCCTGTACCCCAGAACTACCTTACCTGGAGCCTTGACATGAAGTTGTCAGACCCCCAATTGTATTGCAACACAGCATGTCCTATGGCCCTTAGACCCCAAAGGTGTGGGTGGTAGAGGAGAGGCACATCTTTGTATGGACCCAGATGCAAGTCTGTGGGAGTTTTGCCAATGACCGGATTTGTCAAGTTAGAAGTGAATGATTTGGTTCTCCCTGATAACTAAGGGAAACATGTTCTCTTCTACTGGGAACATATTAGATAATGCAGCATATATATTATAACTGTTCAGCTGTGTTCTAATTATAAACAAACCATCATTTCTTTCTTTTAAATGGGGATTCTACAGAATAGATTTTTCAGAATTCCTCGGTTTAGAGAACATAAACTTTTAGCCCTACCTCACAAAAAGTCTAAAGCAGCTCATTTGTGAAAGATGTGACAGTTTTTTTCATAAATGTGAGAACAATTTACATGACATTACCAATAATGATCTGTGCTATTGAAAGAAACTTTTCTAAACTATTAATAATTTTTTAAACAATTTTCTATCTACCAAGTAGGAGAAAAGACTGAATTGTCTTTCTATCCCCTCTATAGAAAATATTACACCACCTTAGCTTATAAAGAGGTGATCAGCAAGGAAGTAACCAAAAAATGTGTATCATGGAAAAATTGGAGGTATATCAAGCAGTGAATTCATAAAAATATTGTGTTATTTTTATAGATTTTGTAATGTTCATGGTATTTGTCAGCTATGATTCCTTTTCCCAGCCTAACTTCCATGTCTAATTTTGTATTTATAATGTTTGATTATAACCTGGATCTACCCTCTATTTGTGGCAATGAGGATATAACAAAAAGCACAGATACAGACATTAATTAAGGAGACCTCAAAACATCTCAGTGAGTCATATTTGTTCATGAAGAGGGAAGAGGTCTAGCCTGGGTAATTGGAAGAATGAAAGTGTCATTTGAGTGGTTTTTTTTTTATTTATGTTAGGTTGACATGGTGGAGCCATTCCAAAGTAGAAATGTATAATATGGTTCTGGAGCTTGACAACCATAATTCAAGCTGAAGGTTATTTAAAGCAACATCCTTCCTAGGATGGTTGTGAAGTATGGTTGGAAAGAGTAAACCAACCTAATACTCTTTTCGTTCTCCCCATGGTATCTGTGTGGTATCCAAACTGAAAAGCAATCATTCTGTGAGCTGTTCACAGATATTACATGAAAAAAGAGCTTCCGTGACAAGTATATTTGGGAAACTATGGGTCAAAGAAAGCTGGACTTATTCTTTCACAAATTTCTCAGATCCTTTGATATACTAATTTGAATTCTTCCTCTCCTAGAGAAGACTATTTTATTGGTTATGGAAACATTTCCCACCCCTCTTTGAGTATGACCTCTTAAAAAGATGCTCTGATTGGGGGCAGGGTGTAAAAGGTGAAGGGAGTACGAAGTACAAAATGATAGTTACAAAATAGTTACGGGGATGTAAAGTAAAGCCTAGAGAATATAGTCAATAATATTGTGATAATGTGGCATGGTATCAAGGTTGCTGGGCTTAATCATGGTCACTTCTTTAGGTATATAAATGGTGAATAACTCTAGTGTATACCTGAAACCAGTACAGTGTTGTATGTTAGCTATTGTAATAAAAATCTTGAAAATATTTTTTTAAAGAAATAAATGGGAAAAAAAAGAATTTCTAGGACAAAAAAAAATGCTCTAATGACACAGTTTGAAATACTCAAGTCTAGTAGAAAACACACAGCAATTCTCCACATGCCTGCAGTGTCCCACTGCCCTGCTCACCACACTCTCATCTGCAACAAGCTACCAGCACATCTTGATCTCTCTGACCTTATCACCACCACCAAACCATTCCCTAAACTCTAGACAAAGTCTTCCAATGTTCAAATCAGATTACATTGCCATCCTATTAAAACTCTATTACTTTTAGGAAAAAGTACCAGCCCTTAACATAGAGATGTGGACATTGGAGATGTGGATCCTGTCTCAAGTAATTTCTCCCATCTTTCTATGTGGCTTCCATGAGAGCTGCATGATTACTCTCATCACTGTTGATAAGTCTCTTCCCCTGGATTTCAGGACTTGGAACTGAGAGAGTCAGGGGTCATGCTTTCTGTCACGTGACCCTTAGAAGCAGAGATGTCAGCAGAGAGAAAGTAGCTGCATAAAGATGAGCCAAGGCAAGAGAGAGCTGATGGTATTCAAGTTACCTGGTTTCAGATGCCCCTGTAAACTAGCCCCATCCCCATCCTTGGGTTCTATAGATGGTACAGCATATTTATGATAAAAATTATCTTCTCTGCTGGCGAGGGTGTGGAGAAAAGGGAACACTGGTGCACTGTTGGTGGGACTGCAGATTGGTGCAGCCATTATAGAAATCAGTATGGAGGTATCTCTAAAAACTATAAATGGAACTGCCATATGACCCAGCAATTCCACTCTTGGGTATCTACCCAGAAGAATCCAAGACGCTAATTCGAAAAAATATATGCACCCCTATGTTTATTGCAGTGCTATTTACAATAGCCAAGACTTGGAAACAACCCAAATGCCCATCGGTAGACGACTGGATTAAGAAACTGTGGTACATTTATACAATGGAGTATTACTCCTCTATAAAGAAGAATGAAATCGTACCATTTGCAACGATATGGATGGACCTAGAGACTATTATGTTAAGTGAAATAAGTCAGTTGGAGAAAGACAAATACCATATGATCTCACTTATATGTGGAATTTGAAAAACTGAATGAATGAGCAAAGGAAACAGAAACAGTCTCATAGATATAGAGGAAAAACAGGGTTGCTAGTTGGGAGGGGGGTGGGGGTGATGGGAAAGGGGAAGGGATTAGACAGCATAAATAGGTAACTACAGTATTGTCACAGGGATATGAAAGACAGTTCGGGGAATATAATAATGTTGTAAAACTTTTGTGGGGTGTCAGATGGTCACATGTCTTGTTAGGGAGACCACTTCATGGATGGAGTAGAGGCTTGATCACTGCACTGTATACCTGAAACTGATGTTGTATAATATTGTATGCCAACTGTAATTGAATATATAGGTAGTCACAGGATGTGGATTATACTGTGGAAGGGAGTCAAAGGAATTGTAATAGATATGTATGATACGGGGGGAGGAGTGGGATGGCAAATTGGGGAAGGGGCGTTGTCACTTTGAGGGCTAAAAAGTATAACTATTGCACTGTGTTGTACACCTGAAGCTAATTTTTTTAAAAAAATGTTTATTTCACAATAAAAGAATTTAAAAAAATTATCTTCTCACTTGTATCTGTCCAGGTGTGCACCAGGCCTTTGCAACCAAGAGTTCTTCTGAATGCAAATAATTTACAAGGTCTTTTGTGATCTAGACCCTATGTAACCATCCAAGCTCATCTCTGGCCATTTCTCAGTTCATCTTCAGTATTCATTCAGTACCATGCTCACCTCCAAACTCTTCCTTGCACATGTTCTCCCTTCTGTCTATTTGTCTTTCAGGTCTCTATTACAAATGTTTTTTCCTTACGTCCTGACGTCCAAGTTTGTGTCATGTGCCCCAGTAAGAGGACATACATGACTATAAGTCATTCCCTGTTTATTTTGTTTCCTCTGCTATGTATTTCTTCACTACAAACCCCTTCTGAAAAGGGGAACCAGGACTATCTTATTCTAGTCTCACTGCCTAACATAAGTTGGGCACATACTAGTCCCTCAATATATATTTGCTGAATTAATAAGTAAATTAATTGCTCAGTCAACATGAACAAAATAGCAGTAAATGAATAGAGGGGGGATAATCATCCATGAACCCATCCCCCATATTAAAAGTAGGGCACCATTGTAACCTAGAAATGTGCCTGTAAATTATGTTCCATTCCTTCCATCATCTTGCCACACGTAACCCCCAGAGGTCACCACTCTCCGAGTTTTGTTTTTCTTCCTCTCATTGGCTTGATTTTTCTTCAGAGTCATAGCACATATGTAGGTAAACCTAAACAACAAAAAACGTGTTGCTTATTTTCAACTATGTTGAAGTTTATAAAAACAGTAGCATTCTGTAAGTATTCTGTAACTTGCACATTTAACGACACATAGTATTTCTAAGTTTTATCCATATTAATCTATATAGCTGTAGTTCCCTCATTTTCACTGCTATATAGTATTACATTGAATAAATTTACTACTATTGATTTATTCATTTTGTTTCCATTTGTCCAGCCACTCACTCACTAGATTCTAACAGATTCTAACTGATGTACCACCCCAAAGATGGTACATCAGTATCCCTCATACCACGTGCTCTTTCACTATATGATTTTGCCACTATCTCATGAGGAATTGTATATTAATTCTCAATAGAGTATGGCAATAGTGACACTGTGTGACTTCTGAGTCTGGGCCATATTTTTGTGATGATGCAGCTTCCTCCATTTTTTTAGAGTACTTGTGCTTAGAGCTCTGAGCTACCATGTAAGAAGTCCAAACACCCTGCGGTCACCATATTGCAAGGAATCCAAGCTAGATGGAAGGGCCATATGTGGGGATTATAGTTATCAATTCTGCACTTCAAATCAGTGTAGTCCGGGTGCTAGACACATAGCAAAGGGGCTTGTTGTTGATTCCAGACACTTCCATTGAGTTACCTCCAGCCTTTGAGTCTTGCCAGTTGAGGCCCCAGACCTCACTCTGGAGTGGAGACCAGCTAGTTCCCATGTTCTCTGTCAAAATTCCTTCTCCATGAGTGCAATGAAATGGCTGCTGTGTTGAACAGCTAAACGGTGGGGAAGTTTACTGTGTCTCTGTAGGAAGTGGAAGAGCCTCTTCAGTAAGCGTCCCTCCCCTGGACCACATACCTGCCTGGGCAACACCCTCCCCTGCCTTTAAGACCCTTCTAACTCAGATCAACCAGTGTCCTTTTCTCTGATATCCACCATAGCTCCTTCCACACAGATGAACTCATAGTTATTTATCCAAATTGTATTAAAAATCACCTGTCAAAATCCTTTCTCTCTGTTCCCACCAATTTCACAGGACTCCAGTCTCCTGCTCAAGCAGAACCACCTGTCAACTACTTGTCTCTTTTTACAACATTCAGCTTCTTGGAAGACTTCCGTACCTTTGAGTAAATTTGTCTGAACAGTTTTTCCCACAGTGTGGTCCAGAGACCATCTGCCTCAGAAGTGCCTGGATCCTTATTGAAATACAGATTCTGGGCAGCACCCCAGACAGGCTGAACCAGGACCTCTACATACATAGCAAGCACTCCAGGTGTGCCTTAAGCACATTCAAGTTTAGCAATCTTGAGTCTCCTAGGACCTCTTTGAGGATGGGGATTAGCACTTGGCAGAAACTTAAGCGACCTGGGAGAATTCAGACAGAAATTCTTTTCTCCTTGCCAATGGAAGCAATTAAAACCCCAGTGTTCTGTACCCCGAGAACCTGCTTCTTTCCCAGGCACTATAAAACTGGGACCCCAGAGTTAGATATCATATGCTCAGGAAGCATAGTAAAGCTTGAACTTAAGATGATTAAATAAATGAATAAATGAAAGGATATGGAACTTAGTGTTCACATATCATTACAAAAACAGGTTCTGATTTTCAGCTCATGGTAGGTGTTCGTGTTGAGACTACGGGATATGTGTGTAATTTTCAATGATAGGTAAAATACACAATGGTTATATCTGTCTCTCAGGTAGTAAGAATGACTGAGTTCTCGGATGTCAGAGATGGTTCACTAGACTGCAGCATCAACCCACGCTGGCTTTGCATTATTTTCTCTTATACTCTGTTTGTCTTCTAACGACTTTTCTGGTTTATAAATTCTTTGAGGGTAGGGGTAAAATATATGTTCCCTAGTGAACCTCAAGATTACGGCAATTGCTACATGTCCTTTTAAGTTTTGTGTCAGAGAATTTCTCTTTTAATGAAACATAAAATAGTTCATTTTACAACAATGAACTATAAAAAACACTAACTACATCAGCAGTGAAAATAAATATAATAGTTAACCATCTACAGATCACATATATTAATCCATTTGATCCACATAACAGCCCTATAGCGAAGGGGTAAGAGAAGTTATTGTTTTTCTCAGGCTTTTTACATGTGCCCTCCTTTCTTCCTGAAACACATTTTGCCATGATATACATATGCATGGCTTTCTCCCTCACTTCTTTTAAGCTTCACTTAAATGTCACCTACTCAGAATCCTTTCTTGAAAACTCAAATAAAATAATATCGCACTCCCCAATAGCACTGTTTTGCCATCTGACAAAATGTGGGTTTTGGTTGTCTTTCTGTACTTGGAGGTAAACTTCATGCAAGTGAGAATTTATTTTGTTTGCTACTATTTCCGCAGTCCCGAAACAGTGCCTAGTACATAGTAGGTGTCCAATAAATAAACAAATGAATGCATTAGTCCCATTTCATAAAGAATGAGTCAGAATACAAGGCTTAAAAGATGTGAGCAACATGACACACCTGAGAAGTTGCAGGTTAGGGGCTGGATCACAGGTGTTAATTCCAAGTCCCACTAGGATTTTCAGGACTGTTATTGAGACATTGTTCTAACTTGACCAACAAGATTGACTTCTTCACAGAATTAATTTCTGGAAGAATGTGTGATCCAGAACCTTCTTTTAGCACATCATGAGTGCTGTCTGAAGCAACTAACAAAATTAAAGCAGGTCAATTGTACTGCTACTAGATAGGATGCTAGGGAAACATCTAAGGTATGGTGCAGGTAGAACATTCGATGTCGGTGCCACACTGAGCACTGGTGCACATTTCTTGGGTGCTCATCTTACTTACCTGGTCCCTGAATGAGCCCTTTGTGAACCTTTCCAAAGCACTCTGTCAATAAGCAAATAGTTTATGTCTGCTACAATAATAGCCTCTTGAGAGATGATGCTATAAAGACAACAAAAGCCATTGGGTACTCTCAGTGGTGGACCACTTAGCAGTATGATGGGTGGCTGATATTGCATGAGCACTGGAGAGGGGAATCTCCTTTGCAAATGGGTCCAATAATTATACGTTTCAGTCTGATTATAAGTATAACAATAAACAAGAACTTACATAATTTTAGATAGTACGTTCCCCTGGCTTTTAAGGATGATTGTTACACTTCTACTACTAATGTTATTTAACTTAACTCACTGAGAAATAGGAAGCTCTCCATTGGCTGCTATTCTATTAGTCTATTAACCATCCTATTCTCAATTAACCTAGCACTTTCAAACAGATTCTAGGAGTGAATGTTAAAATTGCAAGAAGCCTGGGAGATACCCATTAAAAGTCCATCATTTTAAAGGTGAAGAAATGTAGGCTGAATTGTCTTATCAGTCATACCCTGGCAGGAAGTGGTGCAGTCAGAATTTGCACCCCTAATGTGCTTTTTACTACACACAGTTGGATCACGTTTTGCATAGGGTCTGCCATTCTCAAACAAACTGTAAAAGGGATGGATTCTGAAATTAGTGACCTTGCAGCATGGCAACATTGTGAAGTAATTTTGAATGAAATCATTGTAGAAAATATAAATTAAATGATTTTAAGTAAACTTTTAGTGTTCTTTAGATAGTGGCCTATCTCTGAAAATTATGATGTCAGTAAGGATTATATATTATAAATATTATTTATGAAACTATTTGGTTAAGCAATAAAATCAATTTCCTGACCAATAATATAATCAGTCATATAGTATGACCATATGATATAATGTGTATTTTCCTTGAATTACAATGTTGGGAGGCAATAAAGAATCTGAAAGACATATACATTGATGTAGAATTAACCTCAGCTAAGGCCCATTCCATTAATATAATAATTAGGTTACTTCATTCACTTTCAAAATATATACACTAACTGTTTCCCATATGCCAGTGTGGAAGGTGTTCACTAGCTTTTCACCAAACTGTTTCCCTTTTCCTCTTGGGCACAGTGAGACTTTTGTTTTCAGCCTCCATTGCAGTTAGCTACCATAATGTATGCCATAAAGCCTTCCCACAGGTGACTTGCCATTTACTTCCTTCATCTTCTGAAACACTCTGAGCTCCAGAAGGTGGCAGAGCCACAAAATGGAAGGAGCCTGGGTCCCTGCATCATCTTTTGGAGGCGAGAAATAAGTGCTATGGGAACACAGCAGAAAGTCTTAGAAATGGGTTTTTAGAAGCCATGGTATCAGAGATAGACATTGAATTAAGGTTTAAATTGGAAGAAAAGAAAACAAAGTCACCTTGGATGGAAAAGGAAGCATACGTAGAGCTTCAGATGTGAAAATACTGGCTTAAGGTGCAGGAATAACACATTGACCCATGCAGCTAGAGCACACAGCAGAACATAGGCAAACCTTTAAACACTGAGCCAGACATTGAGGTGAGGTCAGATTATGAAGAGTCTTCTGTGCCAAACTAGAGGGTAGACTATACTTTAGAGGCAATAGAACCCAACAAAGGTTTTAAAGCTGTAAGATGGTTGTAAACAAAATTCCATTAGAAGATAAACTCTGATGACGTGTTGAAAATAACTTCAAAGAAGAAACAAATGTGACAGGGAGACCAGATAGTAGACTAGTGGAAAAGTCTAGGCAAGAAACAATGGAAGGGCTGATCGAGGCTGCATCTGAAGAAACAGATACAAAAACAGGAGCAAGAGACCATTCAGAGGAGGCATGTTAAACGCATAATGTTCCAATAGCTGTGAGGTGTCAAGTTAAAGTAACGCTGAGGTAGGGAACACAAGAGAAGATACAACTTAGAAGAAAAAATATAATTTTCTTTTAAACACGTTGACTCTGAAGTCCAAACTAAAGAAGCTGTGTAGTGTGCAGTCTGCCTTATATATGCAGAACTCAGAAAAAAATTCAAAATTGGAATTATAAATTCGGGAGTTGGCAACATAGAGATGATGGTTAAGCCATGGGAGCGATGAAATCTGCCAAATATATAGAGTGAAAAGAGAAGGAAGAAGAGATTTCACAGGATACTTTCAAGTGGTTAGAGGCATATAAAAAGCATCAGGAGAGGGGACTATCATGAAAACTAGGGGAGAGGAGACTTTAAGACTCCAACCCACACAGAAGAGTTCCGACCAGACCCAGCAGGGAAACTAGATATGCTAACCAGCCATAGAGTAGGATTACAGAGCCAGGAACTGTGTCAGATGCTGTGGGCAGGTTCCAAAGATTTGCCAGAGAATGCAAATCTGTCATCCAATTCAAGTGAAAAACTCTGGCTGGAAATCAGAGGTGCAGCAAAAGGTCAAATATCAAGTCAGTGCAGAAGCAGGGCCGTGGAGGATCAAGATTGGAAAAAGACAAAAGAGGTCCAGGATTTTTGCCAGAGCTGCTTCTTATCAAGTTCTAGCCAGATGGGAGACTGGGTCAGAATAAATATAAGAGGTGGGCAGTTGTTTCCAGTAACAAGAGGCCTGAAGAGCCACTCAGGCTTCAAGCAACTTTTGTTGGTTTTGGAGGCAGATGCCACATTGCGGTGGAGTCAAGGAGAGGTTAGTCAGCGAAGGCAGTGAGTGGAGGTGTCATTTCAAGATTGCTGAACGTTAATGGAATTTTGTGGTCAAAGCTTAATTGCAGGCAAAGAGAAAGCCTGTATATTTGTAGACTGAAGGTAAGAGTCTGTTGGAGAAGGAAAACTAGAAGATTAGAAGAGAATATAATTTAAGGAATCAAGGTGGATATCAGAGGAGATAGGACCAAAGTACCTATGGAGAAGCCAGCTGGGCAAATTATGTCTTATGTTGCTTTATCTTGCCTAAAAAAAATAAATGGAGGGAGGGAGGGAGGGAGGGAGGGAGAGAGAGAGAGAGAGAGAGAGAGAGAGAGAGAGAGAGAGAGAGAGAGAGAAAAGAAAGAAAGAAAGAAAGAAAGAAAGAAAGAAAGAAAGAAAGAAAGAAAGAAAGAAAGAAAGAAAGAAAGAAAGAAAGAAAGAAAGAAAGAAAGAAAGATAAAATAGAGATGCCTGGTGAGGACTATTGAGATAGTTCATAACTGATAGCCTTGATTTTCTTAGTGAAGCCAGGCTGAGTCATCCAGCAAGAGAGCAGGTGAAAGTCTGAAGAGAGTAAAGTTTGGAGTTCGCAGCTGCAGGGAAAGAGGGCTGTCCTGGGAGTGTGAGAAATTAGATTTGCACTGAAGAGCCAGCTAAGGCAGGGAGTCATAAGGAGATAGGGTGTTCTGTAGCAGTAATTAGAGCCAGGTCTAAAAATAGGGGGAAACAATAAAACAGATACTTTGCCTGGTGGAAACGAAGGAAAGAAAAGAAGATGAGAGCTCCAAGAGTGTTGATGAGTATGTGATGCAAAGGACTGACCAGTCCACTGTGAGCTGCATCAGGGCTAAGGTAATGGCCTATCACAATTTCTACTGCAGTACCTGACACACAAATGGCATTTGGTAAACATGGAATAAACGAATGAGTAAGCAAGTACTTGAAATTCAGGCAGGTTATGGGGGGAATGAAGTGGGAGGAAGTTAATATACTGAAAGACTAGGAAGGATCCAAGAAGCAGGAATATGTGATGAGGCAGAAGAACAGACTTTGTGGCAGTGGAAGAGTTTAAGAAGAGGAAGAATATAAGGTTGTGGGCAGAGAGAGGCATCTCAAAACTCAAATTCTCAGACGGGCAGTTTCAAGCAATTAAAAGGTCCCAAATATGCTCCTGCAAATGGGCTTGGTAAAGCGGAACAGAGGTAAGTGTTGGTGTGAGGGCAGGCAGTGAGATGGCTCATTAGCGCTACATCAGAAAATCACTTAAGATGATAGCAGATGCTGGAGTAAAGAGACACTGTGAGCCAAGCTCCAGAATCCTTGAGGATACGGAAATGGAGGTAACAGGAACAAGAACCTTGTATATCATCAAGGTCATTTTGGCCCTCCCAACCACCCAGAATTCTTGTGAGACTCAAATGAAAGAATAATTGTATAAATGTTTTTTGGTGGCAGATTAGAGATACAAGTGTATAGCACACCCTTCAAAGGAGGACTACATAAAATTGCCAGGAAGAAGTTGCAGGGAGACAGGATAATCCTGAAACGTCTTCAAGAAGCCAAAATAGAAGAGCACCTAGAGTATCGTAAGGGAGGCAGTGTCACTAGGAGGAAATCTGGGCTTCAGTAAAAGGAAACAGGCAGAGAAAACCATTTGAGCTACTAATGATGTGCTAAGTTCTGGGAGCCTTATCTGTATCAATTTGAGTTCCCACAGCAGCCATGCAAGGTAAATGTTATTTTACCTCCAGATTATAAATGAGGATACAGGGACTGTGGTTAAGTAACTTTCTTCAGGCTGCACAGTTATTAAACAGAGCGGTCAGGATTTGAACCCAACTCGGTCAGATCAAATCTCATTTCCTTTGCACTCCACTCCCATGACATTAAACCTTGATGCATTCAGTGCTTTATAGGGGAAATGAGAATGTGAAACAGAATGACACACAACTGGAGGAGGACAGAGACAGTAGATGAGGAAACATGAGCTGGAGGAGATTAGAGTATGGGGTCAGGGTAGCTGACAAAGGGGGCTTACTGATGGATGCCATTGAGGATGTAGGAAGTTGGGAGGTTGGCAGGAGGAAAGCAAACGAATCTAACCAGCCTTGAGTTTCAACTGAGATTTTGATATTCAGTGGTTGTGTTATTTGTATAAAGTCCATCCCACCAGTATGAAAGTTAACTGACTGCTTTTTTTTTTTTTTTATTTACATGAACAGTCAGGCAGCCATCTTGCCATTTTAACAAGCACCCTTGAGGAATCAATTAAAAATTCCTATCTCAGAGGACTTACATACATACAGTTAACAGCTTGGGTTAATTTACTAATTCATCTAATCAGCCTACCATATTATTAATCAATTTCCCTAAATCTCATTATAATTCACACATTACAAAGGCAATGTTGGGCCGGCCAAATGGTGCGGTGGTTAAGTGCTAGCTTGGGAAGCCAGTGGCCCCGGGTTCGGGTCCCACATATGAGGGCCAGTGACACTGCCCTCAAAAAAAAAAAAAAAAGGCAATGTCTTTCGATTCTCTTTCTGCAAAATTAGAGAAAACATATAGCTACATCTTTTTAGATCACCGGTCATGACTTTAATGTATTTTATGGAGGACATCTAATTAATCATGTTCCTAAAGCATTTAGGATGCTTGAAAACTGCTCTTTCAAGCATTTTGAGTGTCATTTTTATAATCTGGTTTGTGTCATTTTTTTCCTTGACAAATCCTTTATATATACGGAGGGTGCCAAAAATATGTATACAGACTTTAAGAAAAGAAAAAGCTGTATTAAAATTGTAATACTCAATCTATACCAATAACAAAAGATGAGTCCAAGTCACATTTGACTTCTGCAATTACAAGAGGTACTCAAAGTGGTTACCATCAGCATAATTTTAATACAATATTTTCCTTCTATAAAATGTGTATACATTTTTCTGGCACCTTTAGCACCCTCTGTGTACATGTCACAGATATATACATTAACGAGGCCCCAAATGGCTCATCAAAAATTCTGAGTTAGAGACTTTAGACTAAAGAGAACTTATTCGTATAAATGTTGTGAAGCAGGAGCAACTTTCACAGCCAGAGAGTTTTAAATGTGCAAGAAATCTTATGTATTTCAGTATGATGGGGCTTTGGAGGTAGCTTCTTTTCTCATTTCGAATCCATGTTAAAGCCCCTTGGTGCATTTCCTTCTACCCCGAGTCTGTGTCCTATCCCTCCCCAATGTGCTCTGATACTCTAACTCCAAAAGTATTGACAAGGTTTATGGGGTAGCTCACACACTATACAACAGAAACTTGCCCAAATTTCTCCATTAGACTACTTTTGTCTAGTGACATCTCCCCTCTCTTTCTTGGTCTCTCAAAAACCCTCTCTGCTGTCCTTAGCAATTCAGCTCTTTCTAACTATCCTTTAGAATGCAGAGAATAATTAATTTTTTTAATTGCCCTCTCACACAAAGAAGTTATATACACCTGGGGTGGCCGGGTGGCTCAGTTGGCTAGAGTGCATGTTCTGAACAACAAGGTTGCCGATTCTATTTTCCCATGGGGTGGTGGGCTACACCCCGTACAATTAGATTGAAAAAATGGCACACTGAACTTGGAGCTGAGCTACACTCTCCACAACTAGATTGAAGGACAATGACTTTACTTGGAGCTGATGAGTCCTGGGAAAAACACACTTTTACCCAATAAAAATTTTTTTTAAAAAAGTTACATATACCCAATCTCTCATTTTACTACCAAAAACTATTGACTAAAGAAGGTACATGTGGCACATCTAGGAATAGCTTAGGGTTCTTCATTGTGCTTGCTTTGTTCACCATCCCATTCAGTAACATCTGAAGTTCCTTGTAACTTTGAAATGCTATCGTTTGTCTGTTCTGTGACTCATGATGAATTTGGGCATTGATACATAATGGCCTAAATAAAACTATAATAGTGTGAAGAGTTTGGGATGGGGAAGGCAAATTTCATATCTCTACTTCGATAGAATGGCCCTTGACTGTTGTAAAATACCCAGATACAAAAAGAAAGAATGGATGACCTTTCATAATATGTACATATACATGGCTAACTATATCTAAACCAGCTTTAATATTTGTTTTTTAGTAGGCATGTGGGGCTTGTAAGGTTCATCTCTTTTTGGCTATCGATTTGTAATTATTTAATATGTAAAACATGTCCATTAATCAAGCACGAACACACTTTTTGTAGAGTTCTACACAACATAAGAAATGTAAATGTGTTTTGTGTGGTGTACACATATTTTTTTCATTTTTAAAAAATTTTTAATTAGTTTCAGGTGTACAACACAGTGCAATAGTTATACATTTTACCCCTCAAAGTGACAACCTCACTCCCCCAATTCTCCACCCCACTCCTCGCCCCCATATCATATATATCTATTACTCTTCCTCTGACTCCCTTCCACAGTATAATCCACTTCCCGTGACTATCTATATATATTCAATTACAGTTGGTATACAACCTCTGCTTCAGGTATACAGTGCAGTGATCAAACCTCTACTCCATCCATGAAATGGTCTCCCCAACAAGACATGTGACCATCTGATGCCCCACAAAATATTTACACCAGTATTAATTATATTCCCTGAACTGTCTTTCATATCCCTGTGGCAATATTGTAGTTGCCTATTTTTGCTGTCTAATCCCTTCACCTTCTCCCTCATCCCCACCCCACTCCCACCTAGCAACCCTGTTTTTTCTCTATATCTATGAGACAGTTTCTGTTTACATTGCTTATTCATTCAGTTTTTCAGATTACATATATTTTTTAAGTTGCTGACAGTCAGTGACTACCAGGGTGATTTGTGTACAGCCTTGCAAAATACAATATGTCAGCAGGTAGTTTAAAAGTAGTAGTAGTTCATACAGAGATGTGGCTAACTGTGTTATGTCCTTAGGCTCTAATTTATTGGCTTAATTCTCAGATGCTATGCCACTAATTGAGAACAATGGGGTATTATCAAATGACAATATATTTGTATCAACTATTTATTTCGCTCACTGCAATTTAGGTTGAGCTCCACTGGGCAGTTGTTCTGATCTCTGTTGGGCTCCACCATGAGTCTGTGGTCAGCTGGAGATCAGCTTCAGGTCAGATTTTAAGCTTAAGATCCAGTCTTGATCTTGGCTAGGCTCTCTCACCTATCTGATGCAGCTGTTGGGGTAACTGGGCTAACTTAGTTCTGATCCGGTGGTCTCTCGTCACCTAGTGATTTGGCCAGGGCTTGTTTGCCTGATGGGAGAAAGGGTCCTAAGGAAAGAAAAAAAAAAAAGCCTGCAGTTTCTGAAATCCTAGGCTGAGTACTGGCTCTCCATCACTTCTGCGATATTTTTCTGGTCAAGTCACAAGGTGAGTGCCAATTAAAGGGATGGGGATATGGATTCCACCTCCTGATGAACAGATCTGCAAAATCATGTGGCTAAGAGCATGGATACAGGTGGGCCAATGATACAGGCAGGCCACAATGGATGCGCAGCATAGTGCCTGGCTCCACTGAAATGGTGCTTGACTAGCTAACTAACTCAATAAATGTAAATGACCCTATGACCTAGGATTACCTTAACTAACTAGGTGAGCTGGACTAAGTAAATTCTTCACTCCTATTAAAGTGAATTCTTTAATTCTTCACTCTTATTTAATATATTCTGAAATCTATACATATATAAGTTTATATATTCTGAAATTCTTCACTCCTGTTTTATAAACACAACACAGAGTTATAAAAATGTATAAAATTTTAAAACTCCCATTTCCTTAGGCTTTGGACAGTTGGGCATTTCCCTATACCATGTGGGGTTGCTTATGCCTTTGTGAAGGCAGTACCAAGAACTCCAGCAGGGTTTGATGTGATGCAAATTTGGCCCTAGATATTTCTAGGTAGACAGCTGCATGAGAACTCACCCAGCCTCCTCCTGGATGGTGGTCCAATCATCTTTATCAACTACAGGTTGAAAGAATTAAAGTAGCTTCAAAACTACTTCATTGTACCTGGTAATGGGATCTCTGATTCTTCATTCTGTAGTTTATATCCTAAATGCTGTTTGAAACCAGTATTTCATTAAGTGATCCATGATAAGTAGTTTATTTAGATTAAGCTTTTGAATTATTTTCATTCACATTCATATGATGAGCAAGATAAAACTTGAACTCAATTTTTAAGAATCTATTTCTGTCCCATATAGATTTATTCATCCCATTTATGCCAACAGAGATGTTGAACTGGTGATAAAATAACACAAATATCTGTTTACCTGCTATATGAAAATGCTGCACTGCTTTCACTTTCTGCTCAAAAATGTGAAATGTACTTTTCCAAGTAGCTTGTGTTATATCCTTGTCATTTTTGAAATCTCACTTTATGGATTCTTTTTTTTTAGTGTGTTTGTTCGGTTCTTTTATATGCTTATTTTTTATATTCAGATTTAGATGTAATGACTGGATTCAGCAGCCAGATGTCTTTCCAAGATATTCAGACATAAAGAGATATAATGACCTTTATTTGACTTTTTTGATGGGCACTGAGTTATAAATCAGGAGTGGAGAGTAACTGTTTGCTGAAGCTTTAATTAGCATCTCACTAACTGCCTAGTTGTCCTAATAATTAAATGACATCTAATTTAATAAAACAAGTTTGCAAACCAGCTGCTGATTTATAATTTATGAATGTATTGAACTATTTCACCTTTAATAAAGAGAGCAACAAATTGTATTCTATAGTTAAATTTTGATTACTTTTACTGTATTTGAAAACAGTTGCATCCCATCAGATGTGTAATATTATACAAGAAAGAGACAATAGAAAATCAAGTGGAAGACAAAACCCAGACTCAAGATTTGAATATTTATGTATGGAGGTATCTACAATTCAGCTTTTAAAAGACAGTTTAATTTTCCTTATCTGCTTACAGACAGTTTATTTGTTTTAAAGCAAGAAACTGGTTTCAAAGTATTTTTTTCAATTAATATAACACTCAAAATTAACTGTTAATATAGGAAACAGTATTTTTCATTATTATAGGTATTTTTTTTTTTTTTTTAGAAAGAAGAGTCTCAGAATCAAAATTAGAACTTTCTAAGAATTGTTACTAATCTCAAACTAAAGTCATGTGGGAAACTTGAGCTCAGCATAACCGCTTTTCCCTTTTTCAAACCGGAAAGCTGGGTCTACTAAGCAGACTAAAAAATCTTTTGGAAGTAGGGAGGTTGGAGGGGGAAGGAAGGAAGATGTTAGAAATGGTAATGTATGTAAACACAGATAATCCAACTAAAAAAACTAATTTCTTCAATTTACAAATAATGGGGTGCACACTTTTGAGTCTGTGGAAGATTTTCTTTTTTATTCTGGTTTGAATGCAATAGGAATGATTAATTACCATATAACAATAGCAATAATGCCCCTTCCAAATCTGAGCAGTCGTTCCTCATCATTTAATTAAAACATCTTAGTGACAGTATATTATTTAATATGTAACTTAAAAGTACTTAATATATTTATAATGACACTGTGAATTTTTGCCTTTAAAATTCACTTTTTGTGTTTATGGCATAATAATCTCTTATAGAACACAACTTCAAGTCAACATAAAATATGCAGATTTCTAAATGCCAGAGATAAGCCAACGAAACAATCACTATGCCTTTGAACTCTTCATCCCAAAGATGCATTGGGTGCATTTTTTATAAATTGAAATAATAAATAATAGATTGGGTCTAAAAGTAATTTGTGTTTTTGCTGAGCCATCTGCTCCCAAAATATCTGGATTCCGAGTTTCTAATATATTACACTATGAATGTTATTCCTATCTCAATCTCTTAGAGTTAGAGGCAAAACCAAGACTTTGGGGTTTGGTGGGGTTTTTTTTCATTTCTTTTAAAGTTTTCTCTTTTCTTCCTGTCAGCTGAAAGTTTCCTCTTCATTCAGATCACATAAAAAGGAAGAAGAGGAGATTAGAAATTATGCAACATTCTCTTCCATCTATTCCAGGTTGTCGACCTCGTTAATTTATTAAAATATGGTGTGTTCATTCAAAAGAAGTAATTCCTTAACTCATCTAAATTTTGTAAGGGAAAAAACAAAACAAAACAATTATAAAGGCCCAAGCGGCAGCCTGCCCTGCTTCCTCATTCTGAGTGGGCCATTTTATCAGCCAGCCAACAGTGCTATAATTTGATAAAGTAGGCAGGCAAGCACGGGTTTTGGACTTCGTCAGATTGGGAAGCTGGCAAATATCCTTTGTTTTCTGATGCAGTGATAGAAATATACAGAAATGCTAATTACCCTAATTGTTTGTGCCTAAGATTTAAGTTCTTATACATCACACTTCAGTGTAAGATTGAGAATAATATCAAAGAGTGGGTGGGTGTTCCATGACTCAGTGAATCCTTGGTTCTAGGATCCAATACATGGAATGTAGACACCAACTCTGTCCCTCGTTCATCTTCAAGGTTCTGTCTACACCCACTCATTTGACAGTGATTATATACAGTTACTGTTTTGCTTTCTCTGTGTTTGCAAACATATTGCAAGCCTTAGGTGATTAAGGACCGCCTACTGATACATATTTGTGTTTTCTAGCCTGTATATTTTATGTGTGTGTTGACTTTGAAGCCAGCTGAATATTTTGCTGTTTTGTTTTTTTTACAAGTCAATTCTATTGGAATTTTATGCTTATAGAAAGGCTTTTAGTTTTTGAACTAATTGTTAATAAGTCCCAGTTCCATTCTCTTCACTTCCAAGTAGACCCACTGGATGTATTTAATTTGTAATGGAAAGAGGAAGATTGCTTAAGGCATAGTTTCCAAAAATGTGTTCCTCTGTCAGATGTTAATAGATGTTATTTTTAGGGTTCCATAGTCAAATGAGTTTGTGAAATGGATGATTAAAATTAGTTAAACCAGATTTCTTTATGGAAAGGCTGCTCTGGAAATTTAATATGCTAATGAGCATTTATAAATACTTGAGAGAGTGATAACGTATGTGGTTTCCTACTAGCTGCCTATAGAAATCATGATTTTGAAGAGCAGCTCACGTGGCTACTTTTCTAGAGAACACATTTTGTGAATCCCTGATCTAGGAAACAAGACCAAAAAGACTAGTAAGTAAACATATACATGGCAAGAAGAAGAGAGCTCAAAGATGGCAAAAGTGATACTTCGAGTCAAGAGATCGTACCAGTTGGGATACCTAGGTTCTGCTGCTGCAGTGACAAAAAAAAACAAAAACCTGTTAGTGATTTAAAACAGGTCATGTTCATTTTTGCCCATGCCTAATGCTGGTCACAGGAAGGCTGAGTGCACGGCCCCACATGGTCTCCATTCAGACACGCAGCTGGAAGAGCCTCCACAGATCTAGGATATCAGTGGTCACCGCAACAGTGGAGAATAAGGTAGAGACTATTGAAAGTTTCTACCCAGAAGTGACCCACACAACTTTTGCTCACATTCCATTGGCCAGAGCACATTCTATGGCCATAGCTAACTCAAAGGACATGGAGAAGTATCAGCTATCATACATCCAGGAGAAGAAGATCAGAATATTCGTGTGAATGTTCCTGATGACTACACAGAGTCTGAGGAAAGCTGCCTCCCCTAAGGTCATGTGCCTTCATGCGTCCAGTGACTCATCATTGCAGGCCGGGGCCCTCACCCCAACTCAGAACAATTCTGAGGGGCAATCCCAATTTCACAGGCTTTCAGAAGGGCTGACTGAGGCCATTGTTAAGACTGCATCATGGCCCAAACTCGCCCTCCATCCAACCCTGTTCTCCTCATTTCCTTTCTACAAGAAATGGTTTCCAAAAATACTTCCCTAAGGACCTCCTGCTTGTTAATCTCTATTTCAGAAGCTGCTTTATGAAGAACCAAGTCTGTTATACTACATAACATACTCATAGTCAAGTCCCTTTCTTTTATTCTTGTTTACCTTATGTAAGGTTGAGAATTACCTTTGTTATTATATAACTTAGTTATATAACTGCAAGTGAATTTTAGAATCAACCTGTTAACTTCCACCAAATAAAATTTTCTGTTGGTATTTTGATTGGAATTGTATCAGATTTTGATATATTCATTTGGGGATAATTGATAACTTTATGATATTGAATATTTCCATTTATGAAAATGGCATGTCTTGAGAGATTATTTTTTACCATACACACGCCCAAATTCTACTTTTTCAATATTGTGATATACTCAAGGGATGATGGGATTGAAGGAGCACACCATGCATATGCCTAGCTCCCATGTCATTTCTTTCCAGGTAAATAGATTCAATTTGGCACAAATGTCATTTGAAATAAGTTCAGTGCTTTAAGAATGATTGGTGCCACACTCAAGGAGCTTAGTAGCAACATCTGAAATTACCTGAAAGACTGGGTAATCCAACAAAGGCAGTACAGTTAAAATTCAAGAAAGTTATAAAAAACACCTTAAACATTAGCTGAAAGATAAAGTAAAAAGACTGGTCTTCACTACTGGGAGACATAGGTTGGTAGATAGATATTCATTTATTTTTTTATTCATTCATTATTAAACAAATGTTCATTGAATGCCCACTGTTTTTCAGGCAATGTTCTAGCATTGGGGGGAAGAGTAGGAAACCAAATAAAAGCCCTGCCCTTTGTGAGTCCACTTAGGGGTGGGACTTCTTAAACACTTACTAAATACTGAGCACCCACTGAATCAAAACTAGAAAATCACTCTTTCAGTCCTCCAGCTGCTTATGAGAAGATTAATCATCATAAAATCATTACAGCAGTAATCAATGCTATGTGGCATGGTACAAACTATAAATGGAATTAAAGCTCTGAAAAGAAAAATAACTGGAGAGTGGTTGGCAGTCATAATAGGTCTCCTGGAGGAAATGCGTCTTGTGTTGGAATTTGGTAGGTAGAGAGAATGGGGACTCTTTTAGGTGAGGACAACAGCATGAAAAAAAATAAAACACTGAGAGGAGACTCCATGCCATGTGAGTAGACAGAGAGGAACTCAGCATTCCTGGAAAAGAGAATCATGGTGGGTAAGAGGAGACGAGGTCAGATAAATCAGGTGAGGCCAGATAATGGAGGAGTTTGGTCACCAGCACAGGAGTTTAACATGGCTCCAAAGACCCATACCAGATTATTCCTCCTGCTCTCCTTTCTTCTTCTTCCTCTTCCTCCTTGTAACATAGAGTAGCGAATTGAGTTATTAGCTTAACATTGATATAAAGGAAGCATTGGAAAGTGAAGAGACAAAGGATGAAAACAATGACTTGGAGCTTGACACAGCCTGAGAGGCTCTGAGATAGAAGACAGCAAGGTCCCTATGTCATGAAACAATCAACATGGCAAGGGAAGACTGATGTGTCTAATACTAAACTAATAAACACTCATAACCCAGATGTTCCCTGGGACTTCCTGCCCATTGTATTGAACTCCAAATCCAGACCTGGTTGAATTTGAAAACCCTTCTCATGCTTCTGCAAATCCCTAGGAGCTCATATCTTTCATGGTCACTCTGTCTATAGCACGTATTCATGTGTGTTGCCTCTGTTTTTCCCCATGATGATCTCTATTCTAATCCCTATCCATTCACCAATTTCCATAACATATACATGATCTCCACACATTTTATGAGTTTATTTTCATTTCCTGTACAATTGAGGATCCTGGAGAATGATCACATTGGGCTATGCACAAACTTCTGCTTCACTGGCTCTCATCTCCCTCCCCGCCTCCCCTCTCTGATCCTCATTTCTCCTTTTCTGAATAGCTTGCAAGAGCCTCATAGTCTCCTCTGTTTTTGATGTAGGCCAATTCAATTCTCCCTCAGTCCTCACCCCAAACTGTCATAGTCAAACAAATCAAGATGCTGATGAACAAAGGGAAAGACGTTGTTCCTTAAAGGCAATTAAGTGTGTAAGTAATAAAACAAAAAATTCTCTAGCATAGAAAACATGGAAGAGAACAAACCAAGGCAGAAAAAGAAATATGTTTCAGGCAGCATGGTAAAAGCTGGCGATAGAAGGGATACAGCAGTTCAGAGAAGAAAAGAATCAATCAAGAATAGTTTTAATGGAGGAGATAGATCTTGAATTGGACTTCAAAGAAAGGCTAGAATTAGTATTGCAGGGAGAGGAGGCAAGAGGTCATTCAAGGTAAGAGAATAATTGTAAGAAAACCAGAGAGGGGAGAAAAATGAGCTTGGCTTCTGGGAGAAGGCAGCTCTCAACTGAGAATTTAGAAGCACGATAAGGCTGACTGGGTGCTGGAAATGCTGGTTTGTCAGACTTCAGGGTTTTGACTTATTCAAAAAAAAAAAAAAAAGCTCTAACAAATATGCTTTGGAAGGCAGGGGGTAAAACAATCTTTCAGGGGGATTTCTCAGAAAAAGAACCAGGGATTCAAATACCATCAGAAATACCATCTCTGCTTCTTTCCATAGATCGGCTTCTTCTGAACAATCAGCATTCTCTACCCAGGGATGGTGGTGACTCAGCAGATTCCCAGCTTGCCTTCTGTGGAGAAAAGGATCCGACCCTCTTGCTGCAGCTCCAACTCTCAAGAGAAGGATTTGGGTAGGCTTGAATCAAGTGCCCATGCCTAGAACCAGCACTGTGGTCGAGAAGGTAAGGCTGTGGAAGAAGATAATGGACTACATAAAAAAGCATGGCAAGAGTTAACAAATGGAGAACATGGGGAATGAAGAAGGAGTTGGGGCATGTGCACCACCTTAGGGAAAGAGTTGTGAGTGAGAAAGCAAATACAGTTTGTTCTACGATTGAACTAACTAACTGGCAAGCCTTACATAAAGAAAATTGATTTATTTTTTAGCAAGAACTTATTAATAATCTGCTATTCTTAAGTTTCTATTATATCTCTCATTTTTTTTTTCCATTTTATTTTAATGTAAGTCATTAGCCAGTATTGTGTATCCTTCTAAGACATCTTAAATTCTTTTTGGAAAAAATAGAGAAAAATTTAAAATCAACTACTTAACAGCTGTTATGAACCAATGACTATGTAAAGACATAGTCCCTGAGAGACATGGAGAGAAGAAGTGGAGATCCTCATCTCCTCCCATACGCACCCTTGCCAAGGTAGGGGGTGCTCTTGTGTGGCTTGTAGGACCCATAAGTCATAAAACCATAGAGTGCCTCTAATGGTGCTGTTGAGGGGTCCTTACCCCTTAAGATACAGGTAAGCGTTGTTCAAACCCATAATCTACTTCTTTTGCAAATCCAAAGATGTTTGCACAGGCCATGCTGGGAATGCTTACCTTGGTTCCAAGGTGCCATTTTGTCTGAGTTTAGTAACCTTTCCATGTGGGCCATCCCTGTTCCACGCAATGTTGGCTCAAATAGGGAACGCATTCCCTCTCTTGGTGGCCACAGGCTAGTTATTCTCACACGTTATTGGTGTTTACAATTGAGTTTATTGAAGGTTTGGGGACATGGAAGGTGGTTCATATAATAGAAAACAGATTCAAATGGGATATTAGATACATCTGTCATTTAAAAGCCTTCAAACATCCCATGATTAAGGGTTTTTCAGAGGCTATTTCACCTGACCTAGTGCTGAGCCTTGCACTATCTAGAAAACTCCTCCCATCACTCCGTTTTCACTTCTTCAGTTCAGAATTTCCCCCCAAGATTTTTAAACTCTTCCCAGTCTATTATATGCAAGTTTTTCAATCAATGGTGATTTTGCTCCCCAAGGGTGACCAGACATTTTTGGTTTTCACGACTTGGGTAGGGGATGTGATTCCTACAGGCACCTAATGAGCAGAGGCCAGGGATGGTGCGAAACATCCCACAATGCACAGGACAGCACCCTCTCAACAAAGAAACATGTGATCCAAAATATCAATAGAGCAAAGGATAAGAAAGTACGATATAAAGCAAGTCAGCTCTCTCCAGACTCCCAGACTCCAGGCCTCCCCACCTTGTATGGCCATCCTTGTGAGGCAGTTCCCTCCATCAAAGGGGCTTGCTGTGGCACACAAGAGCCACGGAGACCCTGAAATGTCTTTTAAAGGAACTTCCCTTCTTAGAAAAAGTTGTGGTTTTGAATAGAATTTTGCCTCAATACATATAGAATAAAGTTCTCATCCATGCTCAACTGTACTTACTCTGCCAGCAGGAGAAAGGGAGAAAGAAGAGAATGTAAATAGTGTGGGTGATTCTGTCGCACGTTCCACTAGAGCATATGCCCTGGAGGAGCGCAGGAAGGGAGATGTGAATCGGATGTTCCTTCAGTTGGTCTCAGTTCCTGAATCGCTCCCATAGTATGAGCATCCCACCACGCTGAGTGTGATTCAAGTGTTTAAAGATACATTTTTTTTTTTTTTTTTGTACAACATGCCCCTAAGTGTAAGCCAACTACTTCATCAGGTGTTTAGCTGAGAAAACAGCAATCTGTTCCAGCGCTGGGGGAGAAACTGGCTGACTTGGATGGTAAACCAGCCTCAAATGTGCATAAAAATAGCCACATATATTGTGCTTTAATGGTGAATTAAGACAATTTTTTGTTTTGGGGAATTTCTGATTTTATATGATTTTTATCTTTCCACATTGACTTTAGAACCCAATTCTATGTAAAATGAAACCCTCCATGGTGGGAGGGTGGGCAGAAGAGTAGAGGTGTTGGATAGAGACTTAGGGATGGTGAGAAGAATCAGAGAAAAAAAAAGAAGAAATGGCGAGAGAAGACCAGAAAGGCACAGAAAACCAAGAGCACATAGCTCCTTTATCCATTTTCAGAGAGATATCTATTTGATAATTGAAAGGAAGAGTTTACTAATTTTATAAAGAGGAAGTTGTGCCACAGAGAGCTTAGCTTGTTGCAATATTGATCCCTTAAAAACATTACTGTGCAATGTAGGATCAGGGTCTGCAAACTCACAGTGTATTATCTATTGAATCATTCATTCTTTCTTGTGTATCTAATGTAAAATTTTTGCCGTATTTGCCTCTTAATGTAATTAGTTTTAATTAGTTTTAGGTTAAAAAACCACCAAGTGTATACCATAAATCCTAAACAATTTGTTTAACTATTTAACTATATTAAATAGCAAGTAACAACGGCAGCTCTTGTAGGTGTGCCTTTCAAATCTGTGTTTATAATGTGAGTGTGTGTGAGTGTGAGTGTGTGTGTGTGTGTGTGTGTGTGTACAAACAGGAAGGTTGAAAAATAGGTGGTCACTCACTGTCTCTATCTTTGCTGGTGCTCATTTTGCCAATGGCCCACCATCAATAATTTGAAATGGACTATATTCTTCTAATTGTTAAGTTGAAATGGGGAAAAGGAAAATTAACTCATAAATATTGCATGGGTCAAAAATTTTATGTAAGGTTTTGAAATATAAATCCTATAGTAATCCTTTCAGAAATTCCCTTTTTAATTAAATACAGTATTTTCAAAATTGTGCTATGGTGCATGGCATAGCCTTTCTAACTTGGGAATTTTCTAAATAATGCACTAAATAAAGGGAAAATTGTTCTCTACTAAGTACTATTTTCAACATGTAAAATTTCTATAATTATTTTCTTTTATTTGGGTACAAATTAAGGATATGGATACGTTCTCTGCACCAAATTGCTTCCCTTTATTGTCAAGATTTTAGTCCAGTACTCCTATAAAGTCAGCTTTATGAAAAGCAGCTCAGAATGGAGAATCATAGAAATTAAATACTTGATTGGAAGTATTAGAATATTGGAGAGGTATAGGAATAGAAGAGAGTTACCTAATAAGTTTTAGTTGACTTACCCAATAACACCATTAGAAAGAAAGTATTGGGCCAGCCGAGTGGTGCGTTGGTTAAGAGTTGGCTTGGGATATCAGCTCTGAGCAGCAGGGCCCTGGTTCAGAACCCACATGAGGGCCAGTGATGCTGTACCCTCTACAGCTAAGATGGTGAACAACAGCTCAACTTGGAGCTGAGCTGCCTGTGATTTGCTGGCTTCAGCATAGGCTGCAGTGGAGCTGGCTGGCAGCTGGCATGTGCTTTCATGAGCCACCGTGAGTGGCCGTCCAATGACTGGCAAACCACTGCCTCACCCGGGAAGAGCACAATGATAATACCAACATGAGCTAATGAAGCAACATTCTCCACAACTAGACGGAAGAACAAAAGGACAGCAACTTATCTGTTCCCCTTCCCCGATTCCCCAATACTGTTCCCCTCTGCCAATTCTCCAATAAAATCTTTGGGGGGGGGGGGCGGAAGAAAGTATTATTTGGATTCCAGAAACAGAATATATTGAAGTCAACGTTATAAATGTTTGAGATAGATTTTGAATCTGGTTCTGTGGGATTCTACAGGCCTTGTCCTTTTCCCTACAACGTTCTGCTCAGCTACCTAAATTTCACCATTAATTCAGTAATACTGTTTCCTAATATAACTACATTCAGACTGTACTATAATACTGTTCACTATAGATTTATATTCTGTCCATATAGCTCCACTCTGTACAGTCTAAATTAATCAGGGCAATGCACCCAAATCTCATCGAGTGCACGTAATAAAGATTTATTTCTAACTCCCATCACAGTCCAGCTCAGGCAACTCTCCTCAGTAGGTTTCCTTGAAGAGGTAACTCTGGGATCCAGTCTCCTTTCATACTGTGATGCTGCCAAGCTAAACTTGAGGCCCCCTGAGCATTCATTCATGGTAAGAAACACAAGAGCTTACATAGTCACTCAGGGGAGGTTATGACCAGTGGAGCACATCACTCCCACTACACTAGGGTCCAGACCGAATCATAAGGACCCAACCTACATGCAAGGGCGGCTGAGATATGTGCTTCCTGTGTGCTCAGAAAGAGAAAAATAAAATTGAATGTGGGAAACCCATAGCATTGTCTCTTCTACACCATTTAAGGGAATTTACTTCTTCAAGTAGCAAAGAGACACTATAAATATTAAGTAAAGATCCAGGTCAAGTTCATGTCATTGGACACTGGGTTACAACAGGGGGGATGGAACTGTGCCACAAGAGTAGCATGTTTTGCAATGGGAAGCTTGAGATATCAGAAGAAATTGTGTCTGAGTGTTAGTGGGCGGAAGCCAGGCAGACAGCCCTGAATATCAAATAGCCCAGATATTAATAAGAAAAATATGAAACAAGTGAGAAATGATCCAATAAAGTCAGATGCCAAGTGCATCAAGGGCAGGCAAGAATATGGGTAAAGAAACAGATAGGAGCAAATGGATTAGAATTAAGGGTATGTGAAAATGGCATAGCTAATGTTTATTGTTTACTATAAAGCAGCCATTATATTGTTTACTTTAAGCCAGCCATAACAACCTTCTGAGGTAAGCTGTATTATCTCATTTTATAGACAATGAAACTAAGCCCTAGGGTGCAAGTCATTTACCTATAGTCACACAGCTACTGAGAGGCCAGAACTGGGATCCAAATCCAGGCTAAGTCTGGCTCCAGAATCTGTGCTTTTAAATGTTACACTTGACTGACACTCTAACAGACACACACTGCAGGCTTTCCTCTCTATGTGATACCTGGTTTATGACATAGAGGCAACTTTTCAAAAGCCAATGTAAAAGGCTGAATGCCAGAGTTCCAATGTACTCTACCACCCACTGATTCATCAGGCTATATTGGGCCTTTCTGTCTTCCTGATCTTATTTCCTCTTTGCAATGCAATTATTTAAAAGGTTAAAGAATCTGACAGACACCTTTCTCCAGCACCTTGCTTATAGACCCCCACCCTTTGCTATTCCAGATCAAAGGAAATCCTACTTATAAATTCCTCCAGAGTAGGAGGATCACAAATTCCTTTGTAACCTGTCTCCACATTTTGCAGTCTCTAAGTAGAGTAGAAATATGGCATCTGGAATGTATGGAAAATCTGGAATTCTTTATTAAAATTCTAAGAATGTCAGTGAATTCTAAATAGCATATGAACCCAAAATGGCACAACTTCTGCTTTCTGCAGACCTTCCACAGTTACCTCACAGAGAGGTTGACAAATGACCTTGGGCCTGATCTCTTTTCTCCATGTAATCCATCCCATATGTAGAGTGTTTGCAGGTTGTAGAAGGAACTACTGCTTTTTTCTTAGGAATCCTTCTTTCTTATCCCTTTGTGGTCTGAACATATCTCAAGCAAATTTTGAATAGCCCCTGAAATCAAAGGTAACGTTGATAATGTTTAATGACCTATGTAGTGGCACCGACCAATCAGGCCTGGGTATCAATCAGCTAATCAGAAGAGACACAGGCTGTAAGCAAGGAGTCTAGTTGTCCTCCTACTGACCAATTGAATGTCAGTCCTGCCCTTAACCTTGTGCTGTGGTGTTTAACCAAGGGCTACCTACTAGCTCGTTCTCTGTGTCAGGCATAGGTTAAGATCTGAGCTTTTTTTTTACTTTCTATGGAATAGTATTACTTGCATTTCAAACTCTGTTGATTTATCTCACACTAAAATTCTTGTATAATTCAACAATTTTTTTTTTGAGATTGGTTTGTGTCAGATATGTTTCTTGTCACTTCAGAAAATTATTAATTGAATCTAGCTTGCTCTGCAGAGTTACCATGTGACTTAGTAAAGGTTAGCTCATCTTTGTTTAGGGGGGTTTTTTGTTTGTTTTTTTGAGGGCAGTGTCACTGGACCTCATATGTGGGACCGAACTGGGGCCGCTGGCTTCCCAAGCCAGTGCTTAACCACCGCGCCACTCGGCAGGCCCTTAAGGTTAGCTCATCTTCACTAGAATATTTAGTTACTTGAAGCCACTATCTCAATTTATTGCAAAAGATGGCCCCCTTGATTTTCAGAGGATACAACATGATATCTGTAGGTCCCAGCCCCTGATGACACCCCCTCTTCCACCCTTCGTTTATTATACCTCTCCTTAGCTATCACCTTCGATCTTTGTGCCATAGCATAAGCCCATCATATTTTCTCCTCTGCTCAGTAGAGCTGGCCATCACCTGACAAAGGCCCTTCATTGTCCCCTGTACTTATTCTCCCCCTCTTCCTTTGAGTAGTGGGATTCCAGTTTTAGTGTGGCTTGGCCAACCTCTCTTAAAGATTGCTCTGGTTAATGGGATGGTTGTAAGCAAAGTGATATGTGAAAATTACTTGGTGAAAATTCTCTGTTTTTTAACAGACAGTTGTGGACATGATGCTAGTGTCTCAGCCTCCACCACACAGATGAGGACAATTCTATGGATTTGAGGAGCAATAAGAATATGGGTTCCTCACAACCTCATGTAGCAGAGCCACCTCTCTGCCTTGGACCACATTAGTTTTCTCTACTTTATGTGAGATAGAATTCAACTTCCTTCCTATTTGAGCCACTGTATTTTGGTCTCTTTGTATAGGAGCTTAACCTGTGCCTGACTAAATACATCAGTGTATATCAATTACTTGAAGATTCTTTCTAGGTTAAAGTCTACAAATCACCAAATAAGGTGAGCGGAACTGTGGTTAAATTTGCTGAATTCCTAAGCCTGTCACTATGGTCTGTGCATTTGTGTCCCTCCCAAAATTCAAAATTCCTATGTTGAAACCCTCTTCACCTTCAAGGTAATGGTATTTGGAGGTGGGGCCTTTGGGAGGTGACTAGGTGTCTGCAGCAGAGCCCTCAAGAATGGGATTAGCATCCATATAAAGAAGTCCCACAGAGCTCCCTAGCCCCTTCCACCATGAGAAGATACAAGAAGTCTGTGATCCAGAAAGGGAACCTCACTGAACACTACTGACACCCTGATCTTGGACTTCCAGCCTCCAGAACTGTAAGATATAAATTGCTGCTATTTATAAACAACCCAGTCTGTGGTATTTTGTTCTAGGAGCCCAAACAGACTAAGACATCTGTATAATTTAGACCGAACACTTTTCTGTGGGAATAGAGTCAAAATACATAGCAATTCATCCAACATGGGCCAACCAATCAGAATAGTTCTGGCAATGATTTAAGATCAGCATGCATTGATTTATATTAGCCGCCATTTGTTTAGTGTAAAAGGTGATTAGAATTAATTGTAGTAACAACAACAAATCAGGAAGTGACTCAATGAGCAGTGCCATTGAAATGAACTGAATTTCACTTGCTCTGTTCCTAAGACCTGTGGTCTCCTAGGTAGGCAGTTCTCACTGTCCTGAAGCCATCTTCATTCCTGAGGCTCTCAGAGAGTACAATTTGACTATTACATCCCTGCCCTCAACAGAAACCAGGAGCTGTGATTATCTACTGCCCCTTTTGAGTGTTGTTTGGATATAGGTACTAAGGACTAACTCCCTTTTGTAAAGATCTGCCGCAGAGAGTGCAATACCCAGGGCTCATAACAACGGGAGCAAAACTCCCAACTGATGAAGGCCTACCCACTATATTTTTTGACTTCCTCTGACTCTAACAGTAACCACTAATGAGACATAGCAATGTTTTACTTCCATGCAAGTTTTTATACTTCCGCTGCAAATACAACAAAATGCTCCCCACCCCCCCCCCACCCCCGTTTCCTAATATAAGGGTCGTGACTACACTGGAGTCTGTGATTACTTTTTGGTATATCACAAAAAGTGAAATATTTTATAAAACATTTACAAACTTATGAAATATGTTATGCTTTAAAATATTACAATTAAATATTAATATATCAATATTAAAAAAGAAGCAGTCAGAAACTCTAAGTGATTTTCACAGTAGCAAAAATTAAAATGAATTCAATGGGCTACCTGACTTGTTAGGATTAGTTTTGTATCAACCAGGTTAAGGAAATCTAATTAAGTTTTTCATGCATGTCTTACTTTCAAAAACTATTAATAATGTTTTTCTTTCTGAACTATTTCCACAACCTATGGATGACATGATGTTATAATCAGAGTCTACTGCTAAATATAACACAGAGTTTTCTTACAAGTAGCATATTCTAGTTCCCCTTTTTACCTTGCCCATTCCAGGTCAAGTTTGATTAAAGTAACACAAGGAATGTAGCTTTATTTTATTTCTGTTGACTTTCTTTGATTATTCTTCAGGTCCATCTCTAGAGGAATTTCATCAATCTTGATTGAATTTCATCTTTTAATTTCTTAAGGAAGTAAAATCCTACAATATCAACATCATTTCTTAATAAACGGATGAAATTGTTATAGAAGTAAGCAGGAGGCTTGGGTTCCTAATAAAAATGTTGGTTATTAACACAATAATTGCTTAAAAGCTATGAAAGACTACTGCAGCTTTATCAAAAGCTCATCACATGCAATTGATCGAATGTTCCCTTTCGATTGAATTGAGCAAAAGCAAAAACAAAACAAAACAAAAAAGCATCAGTTAAAATTTAATTCCAGAATAATGAGCCCATCTTCATGACACACTCAGGGTAGAGAGAGAAAAGTGACCTGGACCAGACCACAAGGAACTGCCTTCAAAGGTAATTGAATGGATGTGGTTTACCAATTCTCAACTCCTCTAGATAAACCAAAAGTAATGCCTTAGGATAGCTAACCAGCCCCATTGTTCCAGTGATCCCTTGATTGTGATAACCATGCCCCCTTTTTATCACTACCTGACCCTTCCTTTCTTCTGTCCCCTACTTCCTGTTTCTTATCCCTCCCTCTCCCCTACTCCTAGCAGCAGCTCCCAGTAATAATTTACTCTGCAAAGTGAGCAACCTGGGGGCAATTGTTTCATTTACTGTGTTTTAGGGCAGTGGTTGTCAGCTTAGTCTGGCATCAGTAGCAGCAGCATAGGGCTGAGAATTTGTTAGAAATGCAAATTCTTAGGCCTCACCCAGACCTACTAATGGGAAACTCGGGTAGGGGAGGGGTGGGAGGGGAGGCAGGCTAGTAATCTCTTTTAGTGCTCTCCAGGTGATTCTGGTGCACACCAAAAATTTAGAACCACTCTGCTAGGAAAGATCATTTTTAGAAGTCTGAAGTGCTTGAGGACCTCAGTTGAAGCTCTGATTTTCCAGGGAACTCAATAACCCTTTGAATTGGAAGCAAGATCTTCAATCCCCAGATCAATCTTGATTTTCTATGACAAACCTCTGACGGTAAATATGTAACATTTTTTAAGAGCACTTCCTAGATCCAGGTACTGTGTTAAGTTATATCCTGTTATGGTATCAATGATCTCATTTCACAAATGAGGAAACCTAAATTTAGAAGGATTTAGTAATTTGCCCTGCGTCATGTCATTAGTAGGTGACAGAGCCAGGATTCAATGCCATGTAAACTGACTCTACTGTACTGCTTGATTTGCTGGTTCTGTGTAAAGGGGAAGTAAAATACAGCTCTAGGCTGAAAGCTTCTGCTTGGACTTTTCACTTAAGGAGACTGAGCTTTGGGGCTCCTTCTTGCACCTTGGGCTTTTTGAATTACTTGCAGAACTTGAAGTTGGCTTGAATTTCTCAGTGAGTGTACTTCCTGTGATTTAATAATCTTGATTTAGCTACTAGGGCCATAGTTTACTAATGTACCAGTAGTTGTGTTCTAGTATCATAATCTTATGGTGCCATGGAAATAACATATAGTAGAAAAAAGACATGTATATGAGTTTGCATTTTGTTCTTTAGCAGTTTTTATTGACTTATAATAATATATATTTTTTTATAAATGAAGATAATTTAAAAATGATATGTTTAAACAAAACTTCAGTTCATATGATAATCAAATTGGAAATAAAAGCAATAGAATTTATAAATGAATGGGGTAACAGTATATGTTGAAATGATATAGTTATAAAAATAATTTTCCTGGGTTTTTTTTTTCTTGAGATATGTAACTATTGTAAAAAAATATGTGCTTTTTAAAAATTAAAACAAAAAAGTAAAAGTTACATTTGTAAATATATTAGGAAAATCCCAAAACGTTAGGTGCTTATTTGGTCCTCATATAAGCAAGCAGTCTGTACTGTACAGTGGCGATGTAAGTCTATTCAGCTTCTACTTAGAGGGCATGCTTCCTCACGTTCATGGTGAAGGCCATTAAAAAGCATATTTCTTAAAGTAATGAACTACTTTAAATGGAAACATGTCTACTTGTTTTGATAAAATATTAAAATTAGCTATAATTAGCACTAAGCACTTCAAAATAGATTGTGGTTTAAATATTAATTACTGATGTGGCATAGACCGTCCGTCCATACAGGAAGTTTTATGTTTCATTTTTACACATGCATATTTAATGTCTGCATTTCATGCGCTAAGAAAACCATATAATGTTCTGTGAAAAAAATTATCCGCACCCAAAGATTTGCATCTGGCAGGGGTGAGTGCTGGGGAAGGGGAAAGGATATTTAACCTCGATTTTTCTTAAAATTGCATATGTCTATTGAAAAAATTCTTCGCAAGCAATTAAAAATACTTCATATTGAAAGAGCTAATAGAATGGTGCCCCCAAAAGGATTAGAAGAAACAAATGCAACATCATAAAAATATCATTTGATATAAGAATGCCTTAATTCCTCACTGTGCCAGCTAGATAAGTGGGAAATACTCAGCTGCCTTAGTTGGGACAAACTCAAAACTTGGATTAGGTCCTTAAAATGAGCAGATGACTTCTGGAAAAGATGATTTGGTAACTTCTTTAATAATACACCATTACTTTATTTCCCTGGGAGCCCAAATCGCTCAATTTGGGGAGACTATAGGTGAAAGGGAAATTTGATACTTGCAGAGATTTCGTTTTAGTTTGCTTTGTAATGCATTACCCATAGCAAATTTACCTCTATCTTTAGGGATAAAGATGACATCTGTCATGAAGCTTCCTACATTTTTCTGTCTGCTATTTCCAGTGTCATATATCTGACATGTGATAACCTCCCTTTATAAGCTCTAATGTTAAGGAAAAGATTTTATTCATTTCAGGTACCCACATGGCTATTCTTGACCTACTTGCAAATATATGACAAGATATACTGCACATGCTCTTATTCTGACATTTCTATTTCTGACATGGAACATACCTTGTAAGAATAAAATCATCTTCATTATGTGTACATAGGCATCAGAATGTTAAAATCTAAAAATTCACTTGGCCTCATTTTATATAGATAGCTTATTGTCTGCCCTTGATGTATTATTAACATTTTACATCACAAGAAAATACCTTTTTGTTGTTGCTTACAGGGCTCAATATTTAAATCCTGAAGCATTTTGTTTCATTGCAATCAAATTTTGTTAGAATATTAAAAAAAATAGTGTTGATCAAAATGTTATCTTAGTTGTTACTGACAGCTGTTAAAAACGCTGCTAAAAATATATAGTGCCAACTACTGTAAAGCTAACTGCTCCTGGGAAGTCCTAATGAGAAATTCTAAATGAGATGCGCATCAAGCTCAACAGACACTTATGTTTCCCACACCTGACCCACTGGATTGTTTCACTTTGCTGTGCTTCTTATCGCACATAATAGCAGGGAACAGCCTCCATACATAATTCTCGTGAGTACACAAACCATGCAGTTATTTATGTAAGATTAGATTAGTTATTTAAAAGTGATGAATTTCCTATATGAAACCAAGAAAAAGGGCAGAGGGGAAAAAAAATTGAAGACATCTTTTATTTTTATGAAAATATACTGTGCTAAGTGCCTCCCCCCCAACTACTGTACATTATTTCTAAATTTAGAACATCAGTGTAGGCACAGTGAAATCTGATTTGCTTCTAATAATATGGCATACTAATTGTGATGCATGGGCTGTTTGGTACTCTGTCATCTCAAAATCTAGCCATAGAAATGTATTAGGTTTGTTTATTTTCTATTGAAAATGACTACAAATGAAATTAAGATAGATAGATGAATACATAGTTAGGTAAACAAATACAGAAATTAATGAATAACCAAAGCTAATAAAAATAGTCCAACTAGTCTAGAAAACTGAGTGTGGTCTATTTTGGATATTAACAAAACACTGATATGTTTTGTATTTATCTTCTGGTCCACAATTTCTTATTTGCTTGCAATGTTTATAAACTGTAACATGTGTGTTTTGCAATAAACAAAGAAGTTCTATCTTATATTATTCTCCTATTCATCTTCTCTCTCCAACACCCCCCTCCTTTCTCTCTCTGACTCTCTCTGTCTTTCCCAACTCTTTCCAACAGCTGGTTAAAAAAAAAAAAAAAAAAGCCTAGCTTTTTAGAAAAAAAAAATGCTATCATGGTTAGGATTTATTAATGAAGTTAACTATTATCAAATGCTTAGCCTTTAACTTTTAAAAATTATTGAATTAAATTATACGATACCTAATGGTCTTTAGTTTCTGGTCAGTAAAGAAACATATAAAGGAGAAGTATTTAATGCATTTCAAAATACTTTCATTTTTGTGTGTGTGTGTGTGGGGGGGGGTATGATTTCATGGCTTAAACAAGTCCATGCCTTTTTTTTCCTCTCCCAAGTGTCAGCTGTTTGAAGAAATGAGATTAGGATCAGGGAACTAAGGGGTGGTTCTGCTAAAGCAGAAATAAAGAGCAAGGAAAGATTTTCCCCAACACAAACTTAAATGATATTAGGCTTTGTATCTGAAGTTATATAATAGAGGATGTGATGTCACACATGTAAACTGCAAACGCTGTGTCCTGCACTTTATGGTGGCAAACCTCAGGGAGTTTGACACTAATGGGACAGGGAGGGAGACATCCTGCCATACAGTGACTATGAATGGAGGGTGAACAATTGTTAAAAGGGAAATAGATATCTGATTTAAGATTTTAGATTTCTTAGCTGCTGTAAGTAGTCTCCATCTATTTGGGGATGAAGTTAATGCCCTTTTCTGCACTTTTTCTTTTCCTTAATTATTATTTCTCTTAAAAACATTTTCTTCCTTTGGCAAAGAAAAAATTATTTACAAGGATGAAAAGAATGAACTGTGTTAAGAGACAACCTTAAAAATAAGTGGCGGCACCTACTTACACCATATACGAAAACAAACTCAAAATGGATTAAAGACTTAAATGTAAGACCTGAAAGCATAAAACTCCTAGAAGAAAACATAGGGAGTAAGTTTGCAGACTTTACCCTGAGTAATATTTTTACTGATATATCCCCTCGGGCAAGGGAAATAAAAGAAAAAATAAACATATGGGATTACATCAAACTTAAAAGTTTTTTCACAGCAAAGGAAACCATCAATAAAACAAAAAGGCAGCCTACTGAATGGGAGAAGATATTTGCCAATGATATATCTGATAAGGGGTTGATATCCAAAATTTATAAAACACTCATGAAACTCAACAGCAAGAAAACAAACAACCCAATTAAAAAATGGGTAGAGGATATGAAGAGGCATTTCTCTAAAGAGGACATACAGAAGCCCAACAGGCATATGAAAAAATGTCCAACCTCACTAATCATCAGAGAAATGCAAATAAAAACCACAATGAGATACCACCTCACTCTGGTCAGAATGGCTATCATCAACAAATCAACAAACAACAAGTGCTGATGAGGGTGTGGAAAAAAGGGAACCCTGGTGCACTGTTGGTGGGACTGCAAATTAGTGCAGCCATTATGGAAATCAATATGGCAGTATCTCAAAAAACTGGAAATGGAACTGCCCTATGACCCAGCATTCCACTCTTGGGTATGTACCCAGAGGAATCCAAGATGCTAATTTGAAAAAATATATGCACCCCTATGTTTATTGCAGCGCTATTTACAATAGCCAAGACTTGGAAACAACCGAAATGCCCATTGGTAGATGACTGGATGAAGAAACTGTGGTACATTTATACAATGGAGTATTACTCCGCTATAAAGAAGAATGAAATCGTACCATTTGCAACGATATGGATGGACATAGAGACTATTATGTTAAGTGAAATAAGTCAGTTGGAGAAAGATAAATACCATATGATCTCACTTATATGTAGAATTTGAGAAACTGAATGAATGAGCAAAGGAAACAGAAACAGTCTCATAGATATAAAGGAAAAACAGTGTTGCTAGTTGGGAGGGGAGTGGGGATGAGGGAGAAGGGGAAGGGATTAGACAGCATAAATAGGTAACTACAGTATTGTCACAGGGATATGAAAGACAGTTCGGGGAATATAATAATGTTGTAAAACTTTTGTGGGGTGTCAGATGGTCACATGTCTTGTTAGGGAGACCACTTCATGGATGGAGTAGAGGCTTGATCACTGCACTGTATACCTGAAATTGATGTTGTATAATATTGTATGCCAACTGTAATTGAATACATAGATAGTCATGGGATGTGGATTATACAGTGGAAGGGAGTCAAAGGAACTGTAATAGATAGTATGATATGGGGGAGAGGAGTGGGGTGGCGAACTGGGGGAGGGGGGTTGTCACTTTGAAGGGTAAAAAGTATAACTATTGCACTGTGTTGTACACCTGAAGCTAATTAAAAAAATAATAATAAGTGGTGGCATTTCCAGGCATACACTTTTTGAAATTGACTGGGTTCCTTATTAATGGGCATTGGAATGAATGTATTCCTAACAACCAGAACCCCCTGCAACCCCATCTCTGATGGAGTCTCTCAGAGGCACCCCTTCTGGAGTGATTTCAACCCAAACCAGTGTCACTTTCTCTTCAGATGAGGGAGCTGTCCTTCCTTCCCTTCAGGGTGGCCCAGGACCACCTCTTGTCTGACAGCCAGCAAAAGAAGATGAAGAGAAGAGAGAAACTGAGTTGTTCAATCATTTGGGCAAATATCTAAGTACTCAGATATCCAAAAACAAAGGAAGGTTTGTGTATTATTAATTGCAAGATCCCCTAATATCTCTCTGAAAAGATAGGAGACCTGATATCTACAGGCAAATGGACCACCTCCTGAAGCTATTTTGGTGTGAAAGTTTCAAAATAATATCTATGTATGCTTAAAACCTCAACCTTAGTTTATAATACCAAACTATTTCAAAGACAGGGAAGATAAAAATTTGAGAATGGACAAGAGAAAACAGGAAAAAAATCTGAATTTCTCAAATGTTATGGTTATAATAACCCCATTTTACACCATAGCCTGATCCCTGACAAGTTATCTATAATGGAATGTATTGACCAAATAGGGATGGAGAGTACCTGGGTATAGAATGTGTATGGTAAGTCATTTTGTAGAGGGGAAATGAATAGTCAATGCCTAATGTATCAATTTTGTAAACAGAATTCACATCATATAGGTTACCTTAAACAAAGGTTTTCCTCTAACATGTCATTATGAAAATTTTCAAATATAAAAAAGTTGAAAGAATTTTACAGTGAACACCTGTACACCAACCATCTGGATTCTACCATTAATGTGGTACTATATGCGTGCTTTGTCTATCCATCCTTCTGTCTACTTTATCAATCCATCAATGTCAGTCCATCTTATTTTTGATGCATTTCAAAGTTCAGTTTTAGCAGCCAGTACACTTCTAAATAGTGGTTCTTTAAAATTTCATTGAGCATATATTAATATGCTAATTTGAAAATACATTATTCAACTATTTTCTTGATTTCACCGAAAAATAATAATGCCTTATGGACTTCACATTCCCTACACATAAGAAAAGCGAGGCAAAAGGTTGTTTCGCTAGAGGCCAAAATGCCACCTTGAGCCGTCTAAGAACTGAGCAGTGCCAACACTGCGTAGTTGATGGATGCAACGGGAAGGTCGATATTCAGAGTGGGAATGTGGTTTGAAGACAGGCAGTGATTGTTTTAACAGGGCAGCTCTGTGTTTAACATGGTTTTGTGTGGGAAGGGATTAGCAACTTTCACAGCTATTTAGGAATAAAACGGGAAAGCACCCAGAAAAAGGCGCGGGGGGCGGGGGGGGCACGGGGAGAGGCTCCAGTAGAGTGTAGAAAAAGGAGGGTCAAGTCTGAAAATGGTGTGTGTGTGGTCACTTCTCGAGTTTAACAGAGTCATAATGGACAACAAGAGGGGAGCCTGTAAGGGGGATTCACGGTGCAATCCCCCCACCCCGTCCAATATTACACCAAGGCGAAGGGTAACTAACGGTGCGGTGGAAAGTCTGGGGCTGAAGTGTATCTCTCACACACGGGAGTGTGCGTGAACAGGCACACACATCCCCTGATGGGGGTGATCAGTGTGTCAGGGGATGGGGGACCTGGGACTTCGGGGAGGCTTGGAAGCCAGGAGGCGGCTCTGTAGGTCAGCGGGAGCAGGAAAATCCCGGGATCGGGGTGTCACAGCTCCATCCTCCGCCACCAGCCGGAGCGCCACAGCGCGCCCTCCCTGCTCGGTCGCCCCCCTTTCACTTTCGCGTCTGCGTAGGTGTCTGCCCCGGCGGGCACGGAGGCGCGCAGGGCGGCTCAGGGGCGCGCGGCGCTCCGAGAGAGAGGGGGTGGGGGGAAGGAGGGGGCCCCTTAGAAGCTAGGCTTGCTCCCGGGACCTGCCGCCGTGGACGTCTCAGCCGCTGCGAGACCTAGAAGAGCGTGGCGGCCCCTGATGCTCACCCCTCTGTCCACGCGCCCCCGCCCGCAGACACACCGCGCTGCCTCGGAACCCCCCACGGTGGGGTTGGGGCAGAGGCGCGGCGAGCACGAGAAAGGGAGGCAAGGAACAGCTTTCCCCGGTGGGCAGCGAGGGAGCAGGAAAAGAAACTTTTCCCTCCCGCCCCCAGCGCGTGGTCCCCGGCCCCGCGCCGCCCTACGCGGGTGGGAACTGCACCTGAGGCTGGGGGCGAGGTTAGGGCCGTACTTTGGGGGGACCTTGGGGAGGGGTGGGAGGCTACGTGCATTGGGGTGCCGTTTTCCCTCGGTCTCCTCGCAGCCAGTAGCCCGGGTGGTGAGGCAGCCAGCCAGCTCCTGGCGCCCCCGGCTCGGCTTCCCACCCGCCGTGCGTGGCTGGACGCTTTTGCTGTCTCCTCCCGCTCCTGAGGGTGTGACCTGGGGAGGGGGCCGCGGCGCCGCGGGCGCCCCCTGCGGCCGCCACCGTCCCCCCCGCCCCCCCCCCACGCGCGCGCGCGCTCCGTCGCCGGAGCTGTCACCGGCCACCCCTGGCCCGTGGAGGGGGCGCAGAGAGCCGCACCGAGAGGCAGCCGGCGCGCGATCATCCCGTGGGACTTCTCGGCTCCCAGGGCCGCTGCCGTCAACGAGACCAGCCGCCCCAGAGAGGGGCCCGCCCAAGGCCGGCCGCCGCTGCTCGGGGCCGGCAGGCACCCGCTTACCCCTCTGCACGATTTGGCGCCGGCGCCTCGCCTGCTTCTGCGGGCTACCAGCTCTACTGCTCTATTGCTCTACCCACCGTTAGTAGGGTGACGGCCGGGATTGCCGCCTTCTCCATCCTTACCGCCTATCTGCTCATATTGGACTTACTAGTGGCGGCGGCAGCGGCAGCGGCGGGAGTCTCGCTGCTCCCCACCCCACCCCCACGCCCCAACCTCCCCACCATGTCCTAGAAAAGGTGAGTGCAGCGACCCTTTGCGCTGACAGCGGCGGGAGGGGACCCGAGCAGCGCAGGGGCAGCCCTGGGGAACGCAGGGTCCGCGCAGAGGGCGCGCGGGTTGGTGCACCGAGGTGGGCTGCGGGCAGGAGGCACGGTGCCCGCCGGGCCGCCTCCTGGCAGGGGCGCCGGGTGGCAGGCGGGCGAGCGATCGAGGTGGCTGTCCCTGTACGCTTCTAACCTAGATTTTGCAAGAAGCCGAGATCCAGGGCAGGACCAGCTCTCCGTAAAGGAGGTAAAAACTTAGTAACACAGACACGTCCATTCCTTTAATAATGAATCATTGGGCAGCGCAGGCGGAGCCGCCGCCTGCTCGCGTGCCGGGGCGCTAAGTCCCGGACTCCCCCAGCCCGGCCCGGGTGGATCGATGCCCGACTACTGTCGGGCCAGGAGAGCGCGCGTGATGCCGGGCCCCGCGGGAAAGTTGGAGCACTTGGCTGGGACTCCTGGCTGCGGGGGGCGCCTGGGGCCGCTGCGCGCAGGGGAGGGACTGCAGAACACCTGAGTCGAGGGTCGGGTCCAGCTCTCCCGCGCCGCCGCTGTCGCACCGGCTGCCAGGGAGTTCCCTACCTGAAGCGGCTGGGAGTTCGAGTCTTCTTGCGTTCGGGGTCTGAAATCCCTGAGCTAAATTAACTGTAAGGCGAGGAGGGGCCTCCGGGCACAGGGTGCACGCTCCCCCCACCCTCCGACTTACGTGAGTGCGGGCCAAGGGTGAGGCGGGAGGCTGCACAGCTGCCGGCGCCGGGCTACGGGTCGCCGCGGGCCGGGGACCAGATTTAGGTGTGTACGTCACTGGTGCTGACTCCAAGCCAGCCCGGAGCCTAAAACCGAGCCTCGTAGGCGGCGCCTCAGAGTCTTTGGAAATCAAAGTTAAGAAGTCCATCCTTGTGCTTAGTAACTACGGCGTATGGGTGGCCAGGAGGGGAGTCTAGGTGGGGGCGGTTGGAGGGAAACGGAAATTTCTGCTTGCACACACGCTGGATCCTTAGAAAACAGTTTGGTTCCTTTTCCCCTTCTTTATGTTTCTCCCAATTATGTGCACTCCTGCCACCCATCCTAAAGTGGATATCTTGGACGGTAAGCTTTCTTTCAAACTGAACTAGTGGAAAAATCCAATCCTAAAGTAGTAAATACAGCAACACCATTATAAGAAAAGGAGAGCAGCAGTTCTTGACCCTGGCACTTTTTTTTGTGTGTGTGTGGGGGCGACTGGAGGGGTGGTAAGCAGCTCTGTTTAAAGGGCTTGGCTGCACTGAAATCACCCGCTATTCCTGCCCTGTTAATTAAGACAAGAAAATTCAAATCCAATGGGAACGTGATCTTTTGCTTGCTGGCAGCGGATGCTGCGGCTGCTCTGCGAGAGGTAATTCGGTAGACCCAGGAAAGGGGCGTGGAGAGGACTTCAGGGTCGGGGGGAGTCCCCCCCCTGCGCGCGGACGCTGAGGGCGGTGCCTGGGCCAGGGCTGCCTGTCACCTGGCGCTGCAGGTGGAGAGCTTTAGGGGACAACACCTTGACTGGCTATCGGAAAAACCGACTTCTTCCGCGTCACCACACTTTGCATGTCTTTCCAGATATCTTAGAGTCGGCCAGGAGGGCGCCAGCAAGTGAGCAGCAGTCGAGCGAGGGGGGCGAGGGTCAGTGTGCGGAGGGTGCCTACCGCCTAGTGCCGTGGCCGCTGTCGGGCACCCCAAGCGCCCGCCGCTGCTGCGGCTTTAAGGAAGCTGCCGAGTCCAGGCTGTGTCGCAGCAACTTTGTATCAGTCATGTCGCCCTCCTGGTGACTGACAGCCGGGATTGCCCAATGAGAAGCCCGCCTGACCCATGCAGCGTGGAATCTTGCTTCCCTCTGGGCCAATGGGAAGGGCTCCGGGGGGCGGGATAGCAACTTGAACTTTATCTGGGCATGTGACCCAGATAAAAGGGCCGGCCCTGGAGCTGGCCCACTCCCCCTCCGGGCTTTCGCCCCCCCTCTCTCCCTCACTCATTTCGCCCGCCCAAGCCCTGCCCCTACCCCTGGCCCTGCCCCGTCTTCTCCGCCCCTCCGCGCCCGGGGTGTCATTGGACTAGGGAGACGCAAGCCAACTTAAGGCTGCTTGGAGGAAGCCCGTGCAGTCACCTGGGTGCAAGAGCATTGCCGCCTCGGGCTCTCCCGCTGCAAGGGGAGCGACATTCTCTGGCCTGGATGTGGTTGGATTTAGGGGGGGCTCCGCAGCAGGAGTGTCGTAGCGTTGGCGAGCGCTGCAACAGGTAGACGCCTAGAGACGGACCCCGGCCGAGACAGGTGTGTAAGGGGTGCGCGACGAGGCGCCTCTTGCCGGCCTGGGCGTGCGGCCGCGGCGCGGGAGCGTGCACTTTGCAGGGAGAAGTGGCTGCGTAATCCGGAGGCACAGTCAGTATGGTGCTGTGTGCTTGTTGTTTTGTTTTGGTTTTCCACTTTTCCCCCCCTTTGGCCGCCAGAGGACTATTTTGGGAAAGTTGGGCCACTTTGGATAAATGCCCTCTAACGAGCAGCTTTCAGCCGCCTTTGGCAGTGGGAGGTCTACACCACCCTTCCCTTTCCCCAAAGATGAATTTCGAATCGTTTGCCTTGTACAATTTTAAAAGGACGTTTGAATAATATATCTTTCCTCTATCAATTGCGGAAGCACCCAAATCTCAGTTGGAGGTGTAGCTTATTAAGGGCAGTTGAAGGAGATAGAGATCCTGATAGATCCTGTATGAAAGAGGTTCTGGAAATTCGTGCCTTCTCCGGTCCCCGGAATTCACGAAACTCTTGAGAGAGGCTACGCTTTCTGTGGCATCAGCTTGGATTCTAAAGGCAGAGGAGAAGGGATGAAGCTGCTTTTTGTGGCATCCGTACTCATCTACTGAATTTAGGGGCATGGCTTTTCCTCCTGAATTTTAAAAGACCAGGTTTAAATCATGGTTTATGGCACCATCAGTTTTTAACTATTATAACACGAAAGTTAGGAAAACTTTGATAGCAGACAAGTTTTTGAAGCCGCTGAATTTTCAGTGCGCTAAATTGCCTTTTAACATTTGTATTGCCATTTCTCTAGGTGCTGTTATTGATGAGATTTACACAGTTATGATAGCAGCGTTCTCCATCTGTGAAGTTCTGCTGTGAAGTTTTAATTTTATGTTTGACTTCATGGCAGGCTATCATGGCGATGCTTAAGGAGAGAAGTTTTAAAAACTAACCTAAAGGCGAGCTTTTTCCTTTAAGGGAGAAATAGTTTGGGGATTTTGGAAAGATCAGGTGGCTCAGTGAATTAGGTGAGTGAATAGAAATCAGGTGTGCTCAGCTCTAACTGGTTCTCTGGCTCTCTTAGGTGACCTTGGGCAGGTTTCTATCATTTACCTCATCTATAAACGAGGGGAACATAATAATGGTTCTGTAGTGGGGATGACAGAGAAATAGTTACATACAACAAACTTTTACAAGTATGCAACCAGTGAAAATTGTGAAATGTTTAAGGTTCTGGTCTCTAAAGTGCCGTATTCTAATGAGATTACTATAGAAAACAATGCATTTATAATGAGACTATGTTTGGGGAGGATGTTAAAAGTGAAAGTGTTTTCAGATAAAATACAAATTTGCTAGAATCTTTGTTAATATTCCTAAAAATAACTGCTTCCTTATGGAAAAGCGCAATTTAACACAGGCAGTAAAACACTGAATTTTAAAGCCAGAATTTTTCTTTTGTCAAAATAGTGTTTAAGAGTATATATATTGATCTAAAGTAGAGTGTCTAGTAGTACTTTTCCTTACTTTTCTTACTTGCAATCTCCTTTATGTTTTGTGAGGAGGCCATTTGCATGAAAATTAAAGGGTCATAAGGGTTTTTGTCTTTGTCCCAAGAAAGTCTCTGTTATAATCCTCATTGTAAAGGAGACATGTTTGATTTCATATAAGCTAGATTTGTATACCAGTATTTTATATGCTAGTAACAAAAACTTTCCTTTTCCCTCTGGCTAGAAGTTCTATGAGAATTATATTCATCAACTAATATTTTTAGTATTCACTAGTAAGTTCAAGTTGCCTGAAATTCTGCTCCAGACTTGGCCATTATGCCAATTCCAAAAGGACAACCTGGGTTTCCTGGACAACATAGGAAATAAATTCCTAACCTGATTTATTTGTTTACAGAGAAGACTAACTAAAATAATAGGGAGAATTCAGCATAGCATATTTCAATAAACCTAGTTTTTAGAAAAACCTGATCTTTAAAACTGTTTGCAATGAAAGCCATGCAGATGCTAGATGCCCTCCATTCTTTCGAGTTTGACTGTTGCCAGCCTTGACTCTGTTTTCTTTGTTGAGAGGCTCATTAGATTGGTAAATAAGGAGAATACCTTAATCAAAGCTAATTTAGATTTCAGCAAAGCCTTTTGCAAATTCTTTAATGATAGCCCTGTCCATACTGTGGTGAAATGCAGGCGATTTTATTGTATTGTTAAGGGAGTTTAAGGTTAGCTAAACAGGACTCGGAAAGTTTCCACCAGGTGCTTGCTTATAGGGTGCTTTCAGATTGTCCTTATCAGCCATCTCCCATACAGATTCTCTTCAGATTTTCATATAGCCTCAGAAATCTGAGGTACAGCTTCTGCTTTAGGGCAGAAGGATGAAGAGGGTCCCTCAGAATATTAGTAGGTGTTCTATGAAAAAAAGGGCTCACGGTCAAATTGTTTAGGGAGCGCTGGTTTCCAAAGGAAACCGGTTTCTGCACTGTAGAGCTGCCCAGGAGTTTTAGCACGCAGACTTACACTGTGAAACTTCAGAAAAGCAGTAAGCGGTGATCCTTTCCAAAAGACAATCTAGAGGATGGATATTTTGGAGAGGGATCTGCATGGGGATCTACCTTCAGACTCAGGGCAGATAGGCCTGCTTCCTGGGTCTAGGGGAGACAGAATAAGGCTGCAGGTGGAGACAGGGGGAGATGTAAGCCTATGGAGGCCTTCATAAGGGTGCCTAGGCAACAGTGACTTGCAAGCATTTGGGTAGAGGGTGGTGCAGTTTACTAAGACAAGGCATGTGGTTTTAGGGACAGGACTGTGGGGAAGGGGAGTGCTACAAAGACGGGGTTCAGTTTTGAACACAGACATTTCTTGTGATGTTTAATGAATTTGGAGCTGAAACATCTGTACTTTAGTTACACATCTATTCAAGTTTGGTATGGAGAGGACATAATATTCCTAGGTAGAAGTCAAAGAGGCACATAATATACTGGTATTTTTCAGCCTGTGGCTGTGAATAAAGGGTTTTTCAGTAAAGTAGAAAATACCAGTATTAGCCACTTAGGTTCCATTTCACTATATAGTTTTGTGTTTTTTTCCTCAACTTTTACCTGGCTTTTATCCACACTGAATTTTTTTGGCTGGAATTACTAGATAACTGCTTCAACTTTTGTCATGTGATTTATTTTTCCAGTGTTTTGTGATTGACTTACGGTTAGGAATTTATAGAATGATATTCTTTAAGTAAAAGTAGACTATGTAATTGGTATATTTTAATGTTCACAAATTATTGAGTATTGATCATATTATACTAGTACAAAATTTTTTATTTGCAGTATGCCATCTGCTTGGGATGCAACTGATAAAGTTTCTGCCATCTGAGAACTTAAAATGTAGCATAGAATATAGCAAAGTAAGAGGTAATTAAAATACGCAGACAGTTTGGGCATTAAATTTCATCATAAAGCCTTGTGATATCTGTTGCCAATTTAGTAGCATCATCATTATTTTTCCATGTTATTTAATATAAGTTCTGAAGCAAGAAGACTTCCTAGCCTCTTTTTTTTTTTTTTTTTTTTTTTAATGAGGGGAAGGATGGAGATAGTGAGTGGCAAAGGGAAGAATGCAATGGCAGGTTGAAAGTAACCTTTGGGCACAGAAGTGCAGAATTTGCGTCTTTTAGATCAGGGCCTTTATTTGGGTCATAGATTGTTTACACAACTGGAAGGATTTGAAAAATGCATACATAATAATTTTAGGAGTTTTATATATGAAAATGCACACATAATATTTTTACTGAGAATGACTTAATTTTCTTAAGAGTGGTGGTTCTCATTGGGGTTGGGGTGGTGGTGATATTTTTCCTCCTAGGGACATTTGTCAATGTCTGGAGCCACTTTTGGTTGTCATAATTGGGAAGTGGGGTTTGCTACTGGCATCTAGCGGGTAGGGGTCAGGGATTTGCTAAACATGTTACAATGCACAGGGCCGCCCTCCATAACAAAGAATCATCAGGCCCAGAAATGTCTGCAGTGTCAAGGTTGAGATAACCTTGGTGTAGAGAGAGACATGGCATCAAATTCCAGCTCTGCCACTTAGCTGGGTGCCCCATGCCTCAATTTCCCTACTTGTATTGTTTGGGCAATACTGTTGCGAATCTTAAAGGGTTGTTTACAAGGGTAAATCAGTTAATGTGTGCGACAGGCTTATAATATTGCATCGAGTGATATAATGCCTAAGAATTATATAAATATAGCCTATTGTAATTGTTGTGTCGATGAAATACATTTATAGAGAGAGCCAGTGAATGTGATGGTATATCTAAAACAATCCTGTGGGCTCTCCAAGTATGGGGACTGTGCCTGTTTTTTGTTTATCACCATAGATTTGTGACTGGTTATAGGCCCAGGATGTAGCACGCACTTGGTAAATATTTGTTGAATGAATGAACACATAAGTTGTCAGGACCCATCTTGAACTTCCTCCATTTACTGTTGACACTGAAACTGTCTGTTGGGAGTCTTTTTAGCAGAGCTACCATGGTCAGGGTGCCTGTCAAAGTCCTCCCCAGTACTGAAATACAGAGAATCCTAACATTCCTGAATTTTCTTACAGCCCCTCTAAGCTGTGGACTACTTAATCATTTTGGATCTGTGAACCTTGACTTTTCAGAATTGACATTAAATCACCTTCATCACTAATAATCCATTTTAATACAATCGTATTGTTTTAAAAATCATTCCTAAATTGTTTTCCCTGAGATAATTTACTTGATAACTTTATATTCGGAAATGGTAACATTAATTGCATTTCCATATTGTTTTTAATAAAGCCGTGTGGAATGCAGCTTCCCTAGGCTCGAAAGATTGCAAAGGTGTTGGTGTTAGAAGATGTAGTTTTAAACCTGACTTTGTCACTGATGAGCTTTGACTTTGAGCAAGTCACCCCACCTCACTAAGGCCTGTTGTTTTTTTCTGCCTCATCCTTCCCTAGGGTTACTTTGAATATTAAGTATGTTACCATTTGTAAATGGGCTGTGCAAACTCTAACAACTATATTATAGCAAATATGTTACTTTTATTTTGGTGCAAAATAGTTTTATAGGATTGCTTCTGGACAAATTATAGTCAATACTCTGTTATATCAGCACCTAAAAAGGAAACAATTTTAATACAGTGTTGAAGTGTTGCTTATAATAAGTAGAATCTGAATTTATAACTTAGTAAATGCAATTTTAGAATGCCTTTTCGAGTAATATTGCTATAAATGACTCTAATTCAATGTTTTTTGTGTTTTTTTTTTAATATGAATTTGTTAGCTATGGAGACCAAAGGCTACCACAGTCTCCCTGAAGGTCTAGATATGGAAAGACGGTGGGGTCCAGTGTCTCAGGCTGTGGAGCACTCCCTGGGACCTACAGAGGGGACCGATGAGAGTAACTACATGGAGATTGTCAACGTAAGCTGTGTTTCCGGTGCTATTCCAAACAACAGTACTCAAGGAAGCAGCAAAGAAAAACACGAACTACTCCCTTGCCTTCAGCAAGACAGTAACCGGGCTGGGATTTTAACATCTGATATTAAAACCGAGCTGGAATCTAAGGAACTTTCAGCAACTGTAGCTGAGTCCATGGGTTTGTACATGGACTCCATCAGAGATGCCGACTATACCTTTGATCAGATCCAACAAAGAAGCATGAGTCCAGCCAAGATTTATCAAAATGTGGAACAGCTGGTGAAATTTTACAAAGAAAATGGCCACTGTCCTTCCACTCTAGGTATGGGCAGGCCCTTGAGGTCATTTATGTCTGACTCCGGGAGCTCCCTGAATGGTGGGGTCATGCGCACCGTTGTTAAAAGCCCTATCATGTGTCACGAGAAGAGCCCTTCTGTTTGCAGCCCTCTGAACATGACGTCTTCAGTCTGCAGCCCTGCTGGGATCAGCTCCGTGTCCTCCACCTCGGCCAGCTTTGGCACTTTCACAGTGCACAGCCCCGTCACCCAGGGGACGCCCTTGACGTGCTCCCCAAATATTGAGAATCGAGGTTCCAGGTCGCACAGCCCAGTACATGCCAGCAACGTGGGCTCTCCCCTCGCAAGTCCATTAAGTAGCATGAAGTCCCCAATTTCCAGCCCTCCGAGTCACTGCAGTGTGAAATCTCCAGTGTCCAGTCCTAATGTCACCCTGCGATCCTCTGTGTCTAGCCCTGCAAATATCAACAACTCAAGGTGCTCTGTTTCCAGCCCTTCCAACACAAATAACAGGTCCACACTTTCCAGTCCAACCGCCAGTACTGTGGGATCTGTCTGTAGCCCTGTAAACAATGCCTTCAGTTACACTGCTTCGGGCACCCCTTCGGGATCCACTGGAGCCCGGGATGTAGATCCCACTCCAGACACACACGAGAAAGGTGCTCAAGACGCCCCCTTTCCTAAGACTGAGGAAGTAGAGAATGCCATCTCCAACGGGGTGTCGGGCCAGCTTAATATCGTCCAGTACATAAAACCAGAGCCGGATGGAGCCTTTAGCAGCTCGTGTCTAAGAGGAAATGGCAAAATAAACTCTGATTCCCTGTTCTCAGTACCAATAAAACAAGAATCAACCAAGCATTCGTGTTCAGGCACCTCCTTTAAAGGGAATCCAATGATAAACCCATTTCCATTCATGGATGGCTCATATTTTTCCTTTATGGATGACAAAGACTACTATTCTCTATCAGGAATTTTAGGGCCACCTGTGCCCGGCTTTGATGGCAACTGTGAAGGCAGCGGCTTCCCCATGGGGATTAAACAAGAGCCAGATGACGGGAGCTATTACTCTGAGGCCAGCATCCCTTCCTCTGCCATTGTGGGTGTGAATTCAGGTGGACAGTCCTTTCACTATAGGATCGGTGCTCAAGGTACAATCTCTTTATCACGATCAGCTAGAGACCAATCTTTCCAACACTTGAGTTCCTTTCCTTCTGTCAGTACATTAGTGGAGTCGTGGAAATCACACGGTGACCTGTCATCTAGAAGAAATGATGGATATCCAGTCCTAGAATACATTCCAGAAAATGTATCAAGGTAAGTTGGCTTTTTCTACTTTTCTAAAAGTCATGGTTTTATAAAGTGTTGAAGGTTAGCGTTATCTTTACTGTTGACAAATTTAAACGTGTTTCAGTTTACTGTTTTATTTATATTTTCATATTTTCAGGATGGTCATTTAGGAGTCCCTGGCTGCTCTTTAGTATAATGTTTCTACTTTTTTTGAAGTAGAGAAAGAAAAAGTTCTTAGGCTCTCTTGGAAAATGTTTGTGTTGATTTTGAAGGAGCCTATTCAGGTGTGTCATCTCCCTCCATCCCATTGCCTGTTGTAGGTATTTGGAAAAAGTTTGTTTTCTGCTGCCTGCTACTCTGTTTCCTTTAGCAGACTAGTGCTAGATTTTGTTTTGTTTTGTTTTCTCTTGCTGTGTACTGGTTCACTAAAATTGCTTTAAATTAGTTTCTTTGTGGTTTTAGTCTTTTTTTTTTTTTTTGTAGCTTTCTCAACCACTCCATTGGTTGTGAAAAATGGAATGGAACCCCAAATCGGTTACCCCAAAGCTCCTCACTCTCTTTGTCCTTTTCGAGTTAGGTTAATTGTATGGAAGTTGTAGTTTTCAATACAAATAAATCGTTTTCTTAACTGTTGAGGGCTTCGAAAGACTCAGCACATCTAAAGTTCCTCAGTGGCCAGTCTTGCTTTCTTACTTATATTAGTAGTGAAATGCATCACTGGAGTTTTGAATTGGTGCATTTATAACTTTAAAGATCTGCAAGAAGACACACATACTGTAAAGACAGACTTACTGTAAATATATCTTGCCTTTCCTTGTTTTAGATAGCATATTGTATATATTTAGAAAAACAAGGAAGAGGTTTTAGATATGACTAAAGGGTAATTCCTGAGTTATATAATAGATACTTGCATTGGACTTTGCTTTATTACATGGTTGTAATAAATTATCCCTTTATGGAACATATAAAGAATTTATTTCCTAGATATAGTTCCTTCCTTTGGCATCTAGGCATATAAGAACATTTTCCTTAGAAGTTTATTTTGTGGTAAATATGTCCATCCCATGAACAGGATTTAGGGTTTACATATCTTCCTCCTTCGATTTTGTTTTTTCCAAACCAAGAGCATTACTTCCCTTGTCACTTACTCAGACCTGCCTCTGCTTGCTTTTATGGAAGCAAACATTCCATAAAAGATACATTCTTACCGCTTTCACCTATTCCATCATATTTTCGTGCTGCCTGGATCTCCTAAATTCTAAACGCTTTCAGAAGTCAAGAGATAGTATAGCTCTCCTCAGAACCAATTGCAGCATGGTTCCGCTGATAGTGATAGAGAAGGAAAAGTTACACACAATGTAGATATTTTTGTAAGTAATGTTTTATTAGTCAATTACTGTGAGGAAGTATAGACTGGTAGTTAAGAGCAGGGCTGCCCTGGTCGAAATCCCAGCTGTGCCACTTAATTGCTGTGTGTCTTTATGCACATCTTTTACCTCTCTGGGCTTTACCTCTCTTACCTGTAAAAAGTGGATTAAATAGTACCCATCTCAAGGGCAGTTCAGACAATTAAGTTAGTTTATGAGAAGCACTTTGAATATCATCTGGTATGTAGTATACATTATACACATTTTAGTGATTACTGTTAATTAAACAGTGTTTTTACAATCTTTAGTTTCCATTTCTTTAGTTCTCTTCATATATGAAATCCGACAAAATAATTTTAAAGAAGTGATATGTACATAGTTAAAAGATGTATTTGTTGATAATTCTTGTGATTAAATTCTACTCATATATATGTACACACACATATATATAAGTATATATATATATATATATATATATATATATATATATGAATGAGTGTGTGTGTGCATATATATACATAGTTAGGCACCATACATTTGCTACTACATTTCTAGGTTTGCTCTTTTAGTTTTGAAGGCTATTGCTTTGGGTAGTGATATTTCTGGCAGAAATACCAGAGCTATAGTGGCTATATCATTAATTCGCTCTTATGTTTGTTCTGTATCCTGTTTCTACTATTTTAATTGTAGTTTCCACCCTTAACTCATCAAGTGCCTCCTGATGGTCTAGCCTTAAACATACTCATTTGAATCAGTGACCTTGAGCTGACCCTGCATTTGTGAGCGCTGCAGGTGCTCTCTGGTGCTCCTTCTTGAGTATTCCAAAATTCTCTGTATACGTATTAATATAGTTAGAGTAGACTCATTTTGTTTGCATATATGCTGGTATTGTGCTAGTTGCTATACATTTTCCAAAAACTTTGATATCAAAGCTGTAATGTTATTTGAAGTCATTTTTAAATTACTAATTCTTTACAATTTTTCCTGGTGAGTATTATCCAAGTCTATTTGTTTTGATCATTCTCAGAATAAAGGCTCAAATCAAATATCAGAAGATTTTAGATTTTTTTTTTTCTAGATTTCAGTCTCCGTGTTACATAATGTTTAATTTCACCTCATCCAAGCTTCATCCTTGGCCTCACTTTGTGTGTCTTTTGGACCAATATCTAACCTTCTTGCCTGTTTTGTAATTTATAATGATGATACCCCATTCCTGGGAATGTTGAATAAATTAACGAACTGAAGGTTGTAAAGGATCAAGGCAGCGCATAACCACTTGTAGGTTTCGCTACATCCTTCATCTTTTGGTTGAACTTGAAATTAAACTGTTTTCTAGTAGCCCTCAAAGTATGTTTTGAGGTTCCTGAGACCTTCTCAAGGAGGTTCATGAAGTCAAAAGCCACGCACGGGTAAAAGATCCATTCAAAGTTGAAGATAGAACAATGAATTTTAATGTAACAACATCTGAAAAGTTCACCGATAATGATTTCAGATTGTGCATTATGGCTAACCTTTCATAAAGTACTCATTGTCAGTTTTCAGTGTAGTTATCAAAGAATCCTATTTGCAGTTATTTGGAAAGGCCATTGAAATGCTCTGCCTTTTTCCGACAACGTATCTGTGTGAGGCCAGATTTTCTTCATGTACTTGAGCCAAAAACATATCACCGTGCATTGAATATAGAAGTATATATAAAATCCAGCTGTCTTCCATTAAGCAAGACAGGAGACTTGCAAAAATGTAAAACGGTGCCCCCCTCTCAAGGTTTCAGTCTGAGAAACATAGTAACTTCTTCATAAAACGTTTATGCTAACATATAACGACTTATTTTGAAATTATTTAAAATAAAGAATAGTCTTAATTTCTAACATGGTAAATATCGGTAGCTATTACTCATAGAAACCCAAGTTTTTGGCATCCTCAGTACATTGGAAGAGTGGAAAGGTGTCCTGAGACCCCGAAGTTGAGAATTGCTGGTCTTTGCTAAATTCCCCTTGGAAATTAATGAAGAAAGAGGATATACTTTATGCATGTTAGTCTTACTGAATATTATGCTAAGGAAGGAGTGCCCTATGCAAACAAGAAAAATGTGTCTCATCTATATTAATTTTTCGAGCTGATAAAAAATGAGTAATGGCTGTGAAGGGTATGTTGTTGCCTTTTCAGTCTGTGGGCATTCTGTGAGAGTAGTGACAAAAGTCATCTATCTGTTAATAATTTCCAGTGACTGGATTGTCTGATGCCACATTGTAAATTATGACAAAAACTGAATATAAAGCTCTTAGGATGGACACTGGACCTCACTGCGTCACGTAGATTGGCGTTTCCCTGTCAGCTTCAACATAAACAAAACTGTAACCCTGAGTGAGTCACAACTGCTCTCAGCCTCAGTTTCTTCATTTTAAGGAGAACAAGTTGAACTAGATGCTGAGGTCCACCAATCAAACTCTTGAGTGGCAGTGTCGTTTCCATGCAGTCATGTATGTTAAAAACCAAAATAGAAGTATCCCTTAACATATTTGCTGGTGTGGTGTCAAGTCTGTTTGGTCACAACAGCTCTGTAGTTTCCAGGGTAGTCTGGAGAGAAAACTCATTTCCCATTTAAAAGTAAAAGTGAGTCAGCGTGACCTATCTTTTTTACTTTGAAAAGCAGGGATTTTTAAATCAGATCTTGCCTTTTACAGAATTTGACACTTCCTCTGAATTTCTTGTTCTTTTAATTTACACCATTCTTTTTGCAAACAACTTTTTTTCTGTTGACATAACATTGGATGTTTATGGTGACAGGCTTAGTGACTTTTATAGCATCATAACACGGTGCTAACATAGACAGACTTCGAAATATAAAGTTCACTGTTTCAAAGGGCATTTTTCTGATAGGTTTCAAGACAAGCAATCAGGTATCTATTTCAAAATATGCTGCATTTTTTTCCATAATAGAATGAAGCAATTTAGTAAATAACATACAGGTTATTTTTTTATTTTTTAATTGTCCCGACAATCATTTGAAACTCACCTTCTGTAATAAACCAAAACCTTCAGAATTCAAGGAGTTTGTTACAGACTTTGTTACCATCTGTTAGGAAACTTTCTGAGTAATACATTGAGATGTAAATATCTCTGTGTAATGCAAAGGATGAAAGAATGATGGATTTTAGAGCAAGTGGGAGAGATTGATGGATTATTGGGGATTACTATAAGTAAATCCACTACAAAATTAATTAGAGCATTTGTAAATGAAAACATGGAACTTTCTTTTTTCTAATTATTTATCTAATAATATTTTGATTTTGAAGTTGCTAGTGTACCTAGAATTTCTCCAGGTTAGTATTCTAAATAGTATTTTTAGAAATGATTTTGAAATGAGAGTTGCTTCGCCTGATGAGTTATTCAGTTTCATTTATTTATAGTGTTTTTGGTAACAGTGGTGATGATTTCATTTAAAAAACAAATCTTATAGCCGGCCGAGTGACGTGGTGGTTGGGCGCTGGCTTGGGAAGCCAGCGGGCCCCGGTTCGGGTCCCGCATGTGGGGGCCGGTGACACTGCCCTCAAAAAAAAGCAAAAAAAAAAAAAAAACAACAAAAAACAAATCTTAGTGGTTTTTAATCTACAAATAATTATGTATAGTGTACTTTTATAAATTTTGCTTTGAATATCACAAGTATCCTAGTTTTATATGCCAGTATGAAACTATATGCCAGCAGTTTTATATGCTATCCACCTTTTATCATCTCAAGTATTAGTAAATTTTGAGCTTTTTACTTCATACCCAATGAGATAAAACACATGGTTTCAGTTAAATAAAATAAACTCCCGTTTTCAACTTTAGGCTGTTTCCATACCAAGGATCTGGAGGCTTATCATTTATAGGTTTTGATGCCTTTTGCAATACTTAAATTCTGGGTGTGTCTGGCACTTTGTGTCCCTGTAGGGTTTAGCATAATAGCAAATGTTTAGCTTGGTCACTGTAACTTGGGAGTAACACCTCACTTTGATGTCATTAATTGTTTTCTCTGAAATCATACTTTTATTTCAGGCTTTCAGCTGTTGCTTCAGTTTCATACTACTTACCTACTGATAAAATTTAGCTCTGCTGCTAAATAATTTGTTGTTTTTCTTCATTTACTAAATTCGAACCAGGAGAAAAATATTGCCTTCTTGATTACATATATATATATATATATATATCCATTAAATTGTATATTTTTTGTGGACTGCTTTCCAGAACTTATTAATGAAAATCCAGGAATATAAGAGTGCGAAATAGATAATGTCTTCATCTTAAATTTTAGAATTTCTAGCTTTAAACTTGTCAAGTATAGGCTTTGTTTTCCGTTTTAAGTGCTTTATCCTGTTCTTTATATATAGTAAGGTAATGATGAAGCTAAAATGTAATGACATATAAGCATGTGTTACTTAATTTATATTCTGGAAAACTCTGGATTTATGATAGTGGTACAGCCAAGGCCAACATTTCTATGTAGAAAAGAGGAAAAATGGTATTTTATGCAAGAAATAGAAAACTCTAGTTTCAGAAAGGAAAGAGGACAAACCACAGGTAATTTGAATACTTAAAAAGTTTAAATGATACTATCGAGAGTGTGAGATAATACCTGGTAATCTGAATTAATAACTATGGCTATGACTTATTAATAATTTTGTTAATGATGACTATTTCACTGGTCTGTAGCCTCACCTTATATATCAGGAGTTGTTGAGACATAAAAGCTGCAACTTCAAACAGAAGGAAATAAGGTTTGTAATGAGCAAAATCAACTTTGGATGTTCTGACAGGAAAAGATTCTCTAGGGGAGTCTTGGAAAATGGGGGAGATGGCAGGGTGGGGGGTGGGGGTCAGAGCTGGTATTCCCCCTTCATCTTGAAAACTTCGCAGTGGGTGAGGGAGGGCTCTTCCTGGTGCAGGGAGTGAGTGAGCCAAACCCTGGAGATAGGCAGGAAGCACTGAACGTGGTCAAACTGTGTGGCTGGCTGTGACAGAGGGAGATGGAGGTAAGAAAGCCTGGAACAGGTTAGCTGAGAGTACAAGGAACTTGAAAATCACAAGAAGAAATTTGCACTTAATTTGATAGGTAATGAGGAGCTATTGAAATTTTGGAGCAGGGAAGCAGCATGGGTTGAAGTACACTTTGGCAACCCTTTCATTAGGCAGTGATGGTAGGGTGGGTTGGAGTGAAAGAGCCTGGTAGGGTGGGTTGGAGTGAAAGAGCCTTGTTAAGGAGCTGTGGCAACAGTGCAGGGGGATGGAAACTTGCTTTTCTGGAGCTCGGATGGCAGAGGGTAATGAAAAATACGGGCCAGAGGTAAGATACTACAGAAGAAGCCTGCATAGGAATTGACTTTTGCATAAAAACTTTACTTTCAAATAATCGCAAGCTTGGAAAAAATGAAGTCCATTCGAAAGAACTATAAATAAGGACATCCTCCCACAGAACCACAATACAACCATCAAAATCAAGAAATTAATGTTAAGTGACTGACATCTCCGTAGACATCCCTGTGGTTTGGCCAGTTGTGCTAATTTTAAGACAGTTGTGTGTCTTTTGTAGCAAAAGGATCCAGTTCAGGAATTGTGTCTTGTGCCGAGTTGCATTATGTCATGTCTCTTTAAGTCGCCTTGGGTCTGGGGCAGTTCTCAGTCTTTTCTAGATTTCATGACTTGACAATACTTTCGAAGATTGAAGGCCAGTTATTTAGTAGGAAGTCCCTCGATTTGGGTTCGTCGTGTGTTTCCTCATACTGGGATTCAGGAGATGTGCCTTTGGCAGGAATGTCAGACGTGATGCTGCATTCCTCTCGTTGCCTCCTTCTAGGGGACAAGTGATTTTTCTTTGTGCCTTTACCTGTCCACTGGATCACTTGATTCAGGTGCTGTCTGCCAGCTTCTCCATCCTGAAGTTACTCTTTTCCCACTTGCAATTAGGAGATGTTGGGGAGAGGTACTTTGAAACTGTGTAAACGCCCCATCTTTCATCAAACTTTGTTGATGCATGTGATTCTTTATGTCTGCATGCCATCGCTGTTTCTTATTTTATGCAGTGGGGTATTGCTGCTTACTGTCCTCATTTTGTTCGGATTGTTTGGATTGTTCAGATTTAGCCAGTGGGATCTCCTTCGAGCAGGTTTCTGTGCCCCTTTGCCCTGTCCCCAGCCTTCTCTGAGCACTTTCTTGCTTAAGTCCTGGAATGGGCCATTTCCCCCAAGGACGTCTCCATCTGCACAGGTGCTCTCCTGTCTGTGATTGGGCTCTAACTCCTCACCCTGGGTCTCAGGGCCACGCTCTCCCAATGGATGCCCTCCTTACTCCACTCAGGCACTGACTGTGCCTGTTGGGCTGTCCTCTTCCTTCCTTGGTGGATACCTCAGGCTATATCACACACACACAAGGATGTCCCCCCTACTTGGCTCCAACTCTCACCCTCCACCTCAGGCATCAGAGCCACCCAGGGGCTTCATGCCCCACTGTGGGCCACCCCCCCCCCCACTGTGGATATCTACTCTGTTGTGTCTTTAGGACTGAATTGTTGAAGAAGGCAAGGAGTTGATCATTTGAGTTAGAAATGGAAGGTAAAGTATGTGGAAAATCAGTGACAACTCGCCCCCTTATGAGCTTGACTGTCTTGGATAATGGTGAGTAGTTAAGGCAGATGAGAGGTCAAGAAGAAGGAGCTTGGTGAAGAAGTGATGGTTTACCTTGGTTACAGGAGTTCCAGACCGCCTCTGATTGGAAGGGGTCTCTATGTAGGTGGACATGCATTGGTCTGCAGACGTGGGAGGCGTCTTCATATACGTGGCAATGGAGGGGGTCATTGTGGGTGCTCTTTCCCAGGCAGGGAGTGTGTATAGGGACTCAAGTATAGGAAAGTGCATTTTGCTAGGAATTGGGAGGAACAGAACCCCACTTTGGGGATGAGCAGTGCATCCTAATACAGGACACAGGGAGTTGATCAGATGATCAGACAATCAAGGTGGCACCAAGTCACGGATGCCATAGGAAAGAATCATTTCCAGATGAGACGGGCTTTAAGGCTCTCTATAAAGGCAGTGATCTGTGGGCACTTGCCTTTTCCAGTATCCTACAAAGCAGTAGATAACAGCATAGGGAGTAGAATCCTGCCCTTTGTCTATTACACTATCCTTTCTATCCAGTAGGAGATGGGTGGCTCAAAACCTGATGATAGGGCTAGGAAGACCAGGAATGAGACTGAAGTCGTTGGTGACAGATGGGTGCTGGTGATTTTCTAGAAGAAATGCTGTTGAGTGGTGGGAATGGGATCAGGCTGTGATTAGCTAATTAGTAAATAAGTGAGCAATGATGAGGAGGGACTTGGGAGGTGTGGGCACAATGTTTACTCTTGGGAGGCATCTGTTTGGTGGTAAAGAGAAAGGGGCTGAGGAAGAGATGGAAGCACAAAGAAACAGCAGGATCAAAGTAAGGACTCTGTTGGACCGGGAATATGAAGCGGGCAGTGGACCAGTGCTGAGATGGAGTTTGAAAATATAAGAGGGAGGGAGGATAATTGATGGGGCCAGTGTCCTGGGAAGGGGAGAATAGAAACGAGACTGCAGTGAGTAGATGTTTAACTGCCCGATGGAACCAATATGTGTAAGCGGTTGCTGGTAGCTGGTGTGTCATCATTATAAACACATGGAAACTGAGGCTCAAACAGTACATATATGACTTGCCTAAGGCTCAGGTAGATGAAGAAACAGGTACTTGAGATACAGAAGGAAGCTGAGTGTCCTGGAAAAACAGGCAGCCAGATGGATCCTTTAAAAACATAAATCAGATTATATGGCTGATTTAAGCCCTCTGGCTACCTCTCATTGCAAGCAGCAAAAAGTAAAATAATTTAGGATCTGTAAAGAACCAAATTATCAGGCCCCTGACCACCTTATTCAGTATCTGTTTCCTCCTGGCTCGTTCCCCACACCAACCTTTTTGTAGCTCAGAGGATCTGAGTTCCCCTTCATTTTGGGGGCTCTGCCTCCAGATTTTGGTTTCTGGCTCCTTCTTGTCACTCAGGATTAGCTCAAATGTCACTCTCTCAAAGAGGTCTTCCTTGAGCATTCTATTTAAAGGGGCGCCACCCTCACCTTCTAACACATCACTCTCTTTTGTTATCTTCATAACACATACTTATCAGAAATTACCTTCATTTAGTTCAGTTCTCCTAATTAGAATGTAAACTTCCTGAGAGCAGGGACCTTATCTGTTCTGTTTCCTAGTACATTTTCCATCTCTGAAACAGTGCCATGTACGCTGTTGATGTTCAGTTCAGCCTGATTGAATGCATAAACAAATGGGTTAGTAGAGGGACTTGGGGACGGGTATGTAGCTGGGGTGACTAGATAAGTGTTGTTGGTGGTGTAAGATCAGTACAGTTATTGTTAAATAACAGTGAGAGTTCTGTCGAGTTTAGCAAAACGTTGGTGTGATCTCTATCAGCCTATTTTTAGAATTTTCACAAAATCATCAACAGATACTATTCTTGCTTTTTCTAATCTCAATGTCAGAGAGCAATGGTGTATTCCAAGCTAAATGGTGACATAGTCTTTATTTTGAGGTCATTTATTAATTTTTAATTTGCACACAGTAAAATTCAGTCTTTTGGGAATATAATTCTATGAGTTTTGCCAAATGCATCATCATATAATCACCATCCATTCAAGATACAAAACAGTTCTGTCACTCACCAAAATTCCTGCATGTTGCCTGTTCAGTCAGTTTCTCGCCTCTCTTCCAAGCCCTAGTTCCCAGCCCTATAGTTCTGTTTTTTCTAGATTGTCATATAAGTGCAATCATAGTTTATGAATCCTTTGGTTCTGGCTTCATTTATTGAACATAATGCGTTTGAGATTTATCCATGTTGTTGGGTGTATCAATAGAGCTTCTTTAGTGCCACAGTATTCCATTGTATAACATACCACAGTGTACTGATGCGCCTGTTGTTGGATGCTTGGGTTTCCGGTTTTGGCTATGACAGATAAAGTTGCTGTAAATATTCACATACAAATATCTGTATGGACATATGCTTTGTTTTTACTTCAGTAGATAGCCTACCAGTGGAATGGCTAGATCATATGGTAGGTATAGATTCAATATTCAAGAAACTATCAAACTGTTTTTCAAAGTGGTTGCATTTTGTGTTGCCACCTGCAGTGTGTGAGAGTTCTAGCTCTGTAACTTACTTGCCAACACTTGAGGTAATCAGTCTTTTTTAATTTCAGACATTAAATAGCTATACAGTGATAGCTTATTACTGTTTAAATTGGCATTTCTCTAACACTTAAATAATACTAACCATCTTTCATCTTTCATGGCTTACTTGCCATCCATATGCCTTCTTTTTATGCCTGTTAACTCTTGCCCATTTTTATTGGGTGGTTTTCTTCTTTTTTGAGTTCTGTTATCTGTGTATTTTAATGTAAGCTTTTTGATAGGAGGCCTAGAATGAAAAGAAAATAGCTATGTAATATTCTGTATTGAACAAGTGAAAAATAATAGGCAATTTTCAAATTATTTAGTACCTACTGTGAGTAGGTTTTTCATGTGAGTGAATAAACCAAATGACTGAAACAAACCAAATGTCTCCATTGTATTCCTGTGTAGCTGGGGGAGATGACTCATGAGTATATACAGCTTTTTCTGTTCCCTAATTATGTGTTTGGTTGTATGATGCCGATTAAAACTGTTTCCAAAGGTTAGAAAAGGAAGAGTTCTATGTGGGCTGGAATAGTTAAGGAAAGCTTCAGACAGGAGGTGAGATTTCTGTTGATATTTGAAGATTGGTGGTGTTGGGTGAGGAATGGAGAAGCGTAGGAATAGGTAATAGCATAGGCCAGGTGTGTGGACAGAGCACAAATGAAGCCTCTATGAAGGGTTTAATCATACTTTCGGAAAACTAGATCTTGAAAATCTGTGAATGTGAAAAAGTGTTTGGCACTTTCAATATAGCACTGTTAAACTTTTTTTTTTTTTTTTAAACCAAGCGATGACATAAAAGGATAGAAAGGTCAGTTTGGGTGATAGGAAATAGTGACAAATAAACAAAAAGCAGCTGAGAGGCTGTCATTAGTAATTTGGGCTGAGAGGATAAGGGCCTGAGTGGTTAGAATAGTGGGCAAGGAGTAGGTATTAGAGACATTTTTAGGGAAGAAATAATTGAATGCCCGATTATCTGACCCAAAGTCTGCTCCTTTTCCATAAGCCACGTGTGATAGCGCCTCCACAAAAAGTAGATTGCCAAGGAGTTAGAGGGAAGAAAACTTCAGTTTTATAGCAATAAGGCGAAATTTTCAGCATGATTATGACTCTGAAAGAAAGAAGCGAGATAGTTCTGTTATTTGGATTAAAGTAAAGCTTGATCATTTTGATACCAAAATAGAACTTTTTATTAGACTACGGAAAAAATACCCCCAGGAAATGGAAACAGGAAGAGCCAACTCCTGGTTTGACAAAGTCCAAAAGCAAGCTTGTAAAAAATTATGTAAATGACATATAGTGACATAGGGAATTCTGACAAAGATAGAAAGGAAGAGAATCTCAGCACCTTTGGGGGTCCATTTATTGTGTCCTGTAGTAACTGATGTTTGAAGTCACAGTACTCGTTCCAAAAATTGAACTGGGCTTATTTTTCTTCCATCCCATGTTAGAGTTTGTTCAAACATGTTTTTCTGATAAGCTGGCGATGAGATTCTAAGGGCAAAGTTTGGGAGGGCCGTGATGTCATGGGAGCAGATATTCTTTAATTTACTCCAATCTGGGTTCTCCTTGTAGTTTTGAAATGGAAATTATGTTCAAAGAGACTTTTGTCCTTGGAAACGTAAGGTATGACTGAAGAATTTGTGGTCATAGAAGTCAAAGTTGTTTTTTTTCCCCCTCCGTTTCTCTGTTATTCTCAGACCCAACTGAGGTTAAGTGTACGTTGCGGTTTTCCTTTGAGACTTCGATAGCTTTCTGAGTTTTCTATAGGTAGTACAAATATGATAATTTTGTTGACATAGACCTCGTATTTTGGCCTTGGTTGCTATGAGTCAGGTAAAAACAGCACTCCCCCCGGCCCCCCTTTCCAAGTACTGTTTTTTAAGGAACTGAAGAAATTAACAGATGCCTCAAGTAGGGGAAGAAGGTTATAAACACAACCTTCCATGGTGAAAACCTAAAGCTGTTAGCTCTTACATTTATCTGACTTCTGAAACATTTAGCTGTATGGATGATTCTCAGATGTCCATTAGCAGGTATTTCCCTAGTTTTGAGCTAATGTTCATTTAAAAAGCCCAAGAGTTTTATGAAAGTGTAATTGCTTGAACTGCACATTTTTGAAGGATGAATTTGTTGCCAATACCTGGGAAAGGAAAAAGAATAGCAATCTGTGCACATGGCTCAGTCTCTAGGATTTCATAACATTGATGAAATTTGTTTTTTTTTTAAAAAATAATTATTACGAATTCTATCCTAGCAGAAAGAGTGAAATCTAGTACTATAAGGGTTTTAAGGAAAGCTGACATACAACATGTTTAAAAAAAAAATCAGTGTTTTATTTAATGGGGAAAATGACTATATTTCCATGAGTGTGTAAGAGCCTGTACATAGGTGGTCTCCTCCAGACGTGTAACCAATGGTGAGCTACTAACTCTGAGTTGGTCAAGGCTTTTGATCAATGAAGAATGATAATAGCTTGTCATACTATTCCTAGACTGGGTTGATGTTTCAACTGCTTGACTTAAAAGGGGATACCCTTCCCTAGTTCTTAGCTCAAGAGAGGAAAGAGACTATTACAAGGCAGAAAATATGGAGTGCTTTAAAAGGGGAATGCACTGCCACCTACAAATAACTAAATGAAATACCAATACTATTTACTCAGCTCTCTGGAATCTGTAACAAAAACAATGAACATTAAAACAACCCGAGAAAGTTCCAGAGATGGATGGTGGTTGCACAAGGTGAATATACTTAATACAATTAAAAATGGTTACAGTAGTACATTTTACGTTATGTGTATTTTATCACAGTAAAAGATAGGACTTAATCCTAATAAAAATTGAAGGGCTTTGCATTGATGAAATTTGGCACACAGTAAGAGATACTGAATGTCTAGTGTGCAGAGACTAAGGACTTAGCTTTGACTCTTCTGCACTATGTCATAGACATGGTGTGTCGAATACCAATTTTCACTCAAAAAAGCAGTTAGTAAGCTCTTGATTCTGTCAAAACATAGTCCTAGATGTGTGGTCAGAACAAGGATGAGAAATCCCTCATCCTTTAGGACTCCCAGTCTATACATCCAAGATCTCATTGTGAAGTAGATGGTGGTGTTTTACTGGAGGTACCAAATACTGTTTAGAGAACAGTGGGAGAGAATACTTAGAAATTAAATATTCATTTCATTACTAAAATTACATGATGGTCACAAGTGAATTTAAAGTGATTAGTCAGACGCTTGGTTTGTAAACAGCACGGGAAACTCTCTCGTACGAGCTTAAACAAAATCAAACTTCTTGGCTTACAAAATGGGAGAAGTTCAGGGGGTAAACCTCAAGCTTGGCCGGGTCCCAGGCTTCAGAGGCTGGTGTCATAAATTTCCCTGTCTCTCTATCTTTTTTAGAAAGTTTCAAAGTTTCTTTCAACTTTGTTTTGGTGAGCAATGGCCAGCGTCATTTCTGGGCTTGCATTTTCATTAGCTATTGATCCTGGTGAAAGGTAAAGCCTCTTTCATGGTAGATTCTGATTGGTCTGGCTTGGATCTCACGTCCAACCTTGAGCAGAGATGGTGTGTGTGTGTATCTGTATGCACATGGAGGGGTGGGTGGTTGGCCTTCCCAGCCCTGTGGACCAAGAACACAGGAAGATGGTTCTCCAACATGTTCTAGGCAAGCAAAAACTGCACTGTATACCAGTACTTTCAAAAAATTGATCACATAGTCAGTTATTATCCTTTATTTAAATATAAACGTTAACCACAGTGCTTCATTCCCTAAGCATTATCATTAATAAGAACTTTATTATTCTTTTTTTTTTTTTTTTTTTGAGGGCAGTGTCACTGGCCCTCATATGTGGGACCCGAACCAGGGCCACTGGCTTCCCAAGCCAGCGCTTAACCACCGCGCCACTCAGCCAGCCCAGAACTTTACTATTCTTGAAGGGAACTACCTAGCAATATTGAGAACCTGTGGAGGATGAAAAATTGATAATTTGAAAGGGCTAATGCAACATTCTTTCAGAGGAAAGAAGATCTGATAGTTCTTTTGTGCAGTATATTTGCCAATACTATAATGAAGAGAACATTTGGTAGTACTCAGAATGTCTTGCAACAGTACACTGCAGATTCAGGCTCATTTATGATACATAGGGAAAATTGGCATTAATATAATTCCAAACGGCTCATTGAATTGACCCCATTAATAAATAGGCCCTAGACCATTGTCCAACTATGAGCACCTAAGCAGTATCTGATATAATATTTTCTTTGGCCTTTTCATTGAGAGTTTTTGACATTGTTGGTACAAGTGATTTTTTTTTTTTTTGAGGGCAGTGTCACTGGCCCTCATATGTGGGGCCGAACCAGGGCCTCTGGCTTCCCAAGCCAGCGCTTAACCTCCACGCCACTCTGCCGGCCCAACAAGTGATATTTTCTTAGTGCAGGAGGATTACTAACAAAATGAACTTATACCTGCCCATCAATAAAATAGACATGCGTACTTGCACAGCATTTTGCATATGGCTTCAGGAGATTCATGGGTAATTTCATGAACCCATGGACTCCAGGTTAAGAGCCACTCCTCTTGGTCATTGTTATAATTACATAACTGCAGAAAGAGGATCATAGTGATCCACTAGCAACAGAACATATATAGTTGAAAATGCAGTTTCAACTGTTTGTTCAACAGCAGTGCTAGGTTATACATCCAGTCTTATAATGTGATAAATATGTATATACAATGACTGTTTGGGCAAAAGAAGCTCATGAATTATGGAATGCTGTGCGGCTCATAGAAATGGGCCAGTGACAGCAATTGATCTGATTGGTGGATATATGACAAGTTGAAAAAGATAGGATGTGTAAGTTTGCAGATATTGACAAGTAGAGATAGCATCATTTAGGAAGGATGCAATCAGAAGTCAGAGTAATCTTGGTAAATGAGAGGAAATGTAAGAAATGAGTATATAGGAGAATGGTGAGGGGTAGGAAGGTCAACTTTGGGGTCACACTTCCACTTGCTTGTTATGTGACCTGGGCAAGCTGCCTAACCTCTCTAACAGTGAGTTTCCACATCTTTAAAATAGTGACAGTGACAGTCCTTACCTCCTATAGCTATTGGGAAATGTATCCGAGCTAACTCATGGAATGTGCTGGCACATAGTGAGTGCTCAATGAAAATCTTAATTTCTTATCATTATTGTTGATTTTTATTCTCGCTTTCACGTAGAACTGAAATAGAGGAATAGGAACTGCATGGGTAAATAATTACTCATAAGAAAGTATGACCTAAGACATTCATTCCATCATGAGGAGAATTAGCAATGTAGATTTAATAAATTCAACCACAAAACTAACATTATTTCAGAGAGAGGAAATCCTTCTAATTCTTTGTGCCCCTCATGAGATCCTTAATTGAAAACGCTATTCTTCTCTAAATTCCAAAGATAGAGATTATTATAAAGATAGTTTAGACGGGAGTCTTCTTAGCTCCTTTTTAGAGCAATCCGAATGAAGATTAATGTTCGCATATATCACATTCTCCATGGCAGATTTGATTTAAAGGCGTTGTGTGGGTGGGTGTGTGTGGGTACTAAGGCAAATAGCACCAAGAGCTTTTTGTTTTCGTGGTATTCATAAAAATCAATACGTGGTATAAAAATATTCACTAAGAATTGCTTTTTATGGGCTGTAGCGAAGGTAAATAGGCTGCACAGTGATAGGCTGCAATGGATGGTTTTAACTTCCACCTCTTCTCTCTCTTGTGAAAATATTAGAATGCAAACAATGAGTGGCTTTCCTATAAGGGAGCATCATAAATCTATTCTGTGTTTCCATTTTCAAAGTAAATAATTCACAAACATTAGCGTCATTATTATTATTATTATTATTACTATTATTATTATTATAAACAAATCACCTGGCACACAGAAGCATCCCCTGCTATACACTAACTAGTCTGGTTCAGAAGAAAGACTAGGGAGTCAGCAAAAATGTCAAAATCCCTTTCCCAGCTCCACGCACTTAACATCATGAATAATACTATTCAGATGTAAGAGCTGTGCGCGGATGACACCAAATATGTAGTTGCTATCTTCTTTGGACAGCAGAATGCAACCAGAAGAAACCCCATTAGGGATTTAGATCAGCTGTGAAAAATCTGCTGACTTCATATTGTTGTTAAGCATTGGGCTAGAATTACTGTTCAGGGAAGGCTCATGACAGCTTTTACTCTGCGGGTTTTTAAAGGTAAGAATAATTTTCATGTTTGAGATACTTCTGATGTGGTTGTAACCAGAATAGAAGTGTCTCACATTATGACTTTTCCTCCAATTGAGTAATTCTGTTGTAATAAGCCAGCGTATGCTGCCATGTAGTCTAAAAACTACACGAGGATAAAAGCATATTGTGTAAAGCCATCTGTAGTCTCAAGACTTTACAGTTCCACTATGGTTCAGATGTAATGGCAACACGCACACCAGATAATTTCTAGATGATTTAAAGAGAAACCCAGTCGTGTAAAACATTTAGTGGAAGACATACCTGACTCCCGGATAGAGAAGTACTTTATAACACAAGAGCAGTGGAAGAAAGCACACACACATAAACTGAAGATTTTGATTATATACAAATTCAAAATACCTGTATGCCAAACAACATTAAGAACAAAGATGAGGTTAATTATCTCTTATATAAAGAGCTTAATACAAATCTATAAGAAGATCATGATGACTGCCCATAGGAGACGGGAAAAAATCGGGCAAACACCATGAACAGACAGCTCATAGAAAAGCAAATACAGATGGGGTGTATGAACTTCGAAACTGTTTAGTCATACTAGTAAATAGATAGAAATTAAGGCAACAATTAGATAACATTTTTCATCTATCATATCTTCAGAGAGGAGAACAAATGATGGGTAGACAGATACCACAGGTAGGATGCCAGTGGAGGGAGTATAAAGAGAGACAATTTGGCAGCATGTACCATCAGAAGTCATGTGGTACAATTCCAGAGCATGAACTGTACAGCCGGATCACCTTGTATGGCTCTCCGCTTTACTGCGTATTAGCTGTGTGACCCTGGGCACATTGGGCACATTGTTTAACCTCTCTGTGCCTCAGTTTTCCCATATGTGAAGTGGAGATGCTAGAATTTACCAACTAGAATTGTTGTAAGGGCTCTTTGAGTTAGGATGTGTAAAATTCTTGGCCTGTAGTAAGCTGTACATAAGTATGCTTGCTTTATCGTAATTAACTAGCATTGCCTTTATGGACCTCAAGAGGTCTAGCTTCTAGGACTGTACCCTCAGGAAATTATTAGACATTTGGACAGAGATTGGCTTATAATGGTGTTAATTTTAGCATAACTTATAAAAATTTAAAAAGCTTTCTCCCCCCAGTGTATTGGGGATGAGCCAAATCATGGTAAATTTATTTTTATTATTATTGTGTATTTATGCAGCCATTTCTATGGAGAAAATTTAATAGCATGGAAAATCATTAAAATATATTTTTTCATTTAACATTATTCAACTGTATTTACAGAATTTGTATGTGCATATTTATGTATGTGTGCATTTCATTCTCAGTGGAAATAAGTGTTTAGATTTCATTTCCTGTGGAAGAAAATGCCTCAGAATCAGTAGTAGTTATCTATCCTAAATATTAATAGAATTATTGCTTTATTAATTTTTCTTCCTTGTGTTTACCAAATTTTCTACAATGAGAATGTATTAGTTCTATAATAAAAAAAATGTATTAAATAGGGCACTGGTAATGATTTTATTTGAGAGTACAAATAATCTCACATATACAAGCAAAATTACCTTTGCCTCCTCCAGGTGGCACTGCCATTTCCATGGCCTGGGTGGGTGTAGGAGGAAGACTGGGGAACAGAGGTGGGAGGGCCCTGCACATGCCCCCCAGAAGGTTGCTCTGAATCCTACAGGTTGTGCCTCTTCTGGAACCTCTAAGGTTGTAGAGCAGTTTGTTGTAACATCTATTACAACTACTTGAGAGTAAATTAAATTGTTATGTTTATAATTATCGGAATAAGCAAGCATGATGAATAAAGCAGGTTTTTCATAATATAGTTTATTTCCTAAGCTAATAATGGAACTTAAGAGCTATTAGGAGAGAATAAAAATATTGCATTAAAAAATCCATTATCCTCGCATTTATTTCTCCTCTACCTTAATGATCTTTCCTCTTGTTCCACCGTGGGGAATCTGAAAATCTGACCCCTTTAGTTCCTGTGCTTGTGTGAGAATGGTTCTTTCAGGTACTTACATTAGATGGGCAATCTTATAATTTTTCTTCTCCTTTCCGTGTGTGTGTGTGTGTGTGTGTGTGTGTGTGTGTGTGTGTTTAAGTTGTGCTGTTCTCACATCATGATCCTTAAGCTTACTAAAATGAAGAAAATTTAAATGTGAATAAACAGGAAATTGTATTTATTAATTGGTGTTAGGTGAATGACTAGAAACTTTGAAAGTCTAATAGTTGTTTTTTGTTTTTTTTTTGGCTAATCTGTTGCAAAGTATTTTAAAGATTGATTTTATGTATACTAGAAATTCTTATTAACAACCCCTAAGATTGTTAATAATGGTATAGCTTGGAATTGGTCTGCTTACTAGATACTACATTCATTGAGGTTCTGATGACCATGGAAATAGTAACTTGGCGAGATTTATAATTATTGAGCTGCTATTTCTAAGCATTATTTCTTTACAGTAAAAACTAAATTTTTCATGAAGCAAATTAAAGGAAAAATAATTTATACTTCGGTTTCCTTTCAGAAGTTTTCAAGTTTAATGTCAGCACATATAACAATTTGCCTTCCAAAAGACCTCAGTGAATTTACGTTTTACTTATGGTAATAATCATGGGTGTATTTTTTGAAGGTGGCATAGAGTTTCAGAATAGAATTACTTAAGGTAGACAACAGCCAGGGTAGATGTTTCCTGGGAAGCTGAATCCCTTGAACCAGAAGCCAAATTATGTGCACACGGGGTTGGAATTTTCACATGATGCCTTATTGGTCCCTGTTATTTATTTATTTATTTATTTATTTATTTATTTATTTATTTATTTATTTATTTTTTAATTACCAAAGACAGTCATAATGTCCATATTTTGCCACCCAAAGTTAACACATGTTAATTTGTCATTTGTTTCAGATCTTTCTTTAAATTAGTGACAAGCTATCACAGATGAAGTTCTAGTCCTATTAGGATCTTTCCCTTCCTCTCTGTCTTTGCAGATGCAGCCTAAGTCAAGAACGTCATGTGTATTCTCTGCCCACACTTTTATCACAGTTTTATAGAAATGGAATCTTACCATTCGTTGCAAGACTTTGGACAATTTTGAGCGCTATGTGTGATTATGCAATTAGACCTAGTTCATTCCACTTTAATTGCTTTATAGTATCCTGTCACTTATCTGGCTCTCTGCTAATGGGCATTGAAGTTGTTTCCAATTTTGTTGCTAATAAAAAATAGTGCTGCAAAGACCAATTTTGTAAATGTCCCTTTACAAACTGGAGCAAAGATTTCTCTAGGATATATAATTAGAAGGAGAATTTTGAGGTAATGGAGAATGTACATACCTTGAATTTTACAAGTTTTGCATCATGCCAGGCAGTGTAGTTGCATGGCTTTCCATTGTCAACAACATGTGAAAGGTACTAGTTTCCCCACATGCTTGCTGACACTTTGAATTGTGAGTAGGAAAGAGTGTCTCCTTTGTAGTTTAAATGTGAATCTACTCATGACTCGTGAGGTTGGGCATATTTTCAGGTTTATCGCCTCTTCTGTAAATTGCTCTCCATATCCTGTTGACCAGGATTTCTTTTGGCTTTTTCATCTGTTGATTGACTTATAAAAGTGATTAATCCATACATTAAACCGTTGGTTATGTGATCTTCTTGTTGATCCCCTGTCCTTCAACCTTGTTATCGTATCCTTTTTCATACAGATGCTTTACATTTGATGCAGAATATCAGTGTTTCCTACTTAAGGTTTGCATTTCATATGCCTTGCCCACCTTTCCTACCTTACAGTCATAAAGATATTTTCCAATATGTACTTTCTGTAGCATTCCTGTTGTTCTTCAAGTCTCAAAACTTTTCATATAGTAATTGATAAAATAATTTCTTTTCAAAAATGTGGTTACTCTAGGAAATGAGGCGTTGCCACTACCATCCTCTAAAATAATCTTCAGAGCAATTGGAATAATTTCCTATGATGTTTAAGGAGCTAAGAACAGAAAACTGTTACACACTGACTTACCCAAAGTGACTGCCACATAGAACTTGAGAAGCTTTTAGTAAACACAAGCTAAAACACAGGAGTGATGATTGGGTTCATCTCCTACTTGCTGTTGAGGTTCAGATGTTGGTAAAAATAATATGCTGATGTGGGAAGAAGAAACAGAGGAAGCTTCTAGTTTTGATGATTGTAGTTATTCGGCGTGATTTAGATCATTATATTAAACATGGGGAAATAGGGGCCAGCAGAGTGGCTCAGTTGGTTAACAGTTGGCTTAGAGCGCGTGCTCTGAGCAACAGGGCCGCCGGTTTGATTCTCACATGGGCCAGTGAACGCTGTGCCCTAGCTGAGCTGTCGCTGAGCTGCCAACAGGTGGCAGGATGGCTCCGCTGATCTAACAACAAGATTGCCTGTTCAGTGGTGGGCTATGCCCACCTGCAACTAGGACTTGTACTCGGCACTTTGAGCGGAGCTGCCGCCTGGATGGCTCAGTAGATAGAGTGTGCACTCTTAACAACAAAGCTGCTGGTTTGACTCCCGCATGGGATGGTGGCTACGCCCTCCCGCAACTAGGATCAAACACAGCACCTTGAGCTTAGAGGCCACGAGCTGCCCACGGGAAGCCAGATGGTGACTGGTACCCTCCACAACGAAGACTGAAGAACAACAACTTGGCTGGTCCCCTCCCCCAATTCCCCAATAAAATCTTTAAAAAAAAAATAGGGACATAAATATAGGGCCACACAGACAGGAAAAGGAGAAATGATATACATACGTGTTCTGTACTCTCAACATAGTAGTTTGTCACCTGAAGATAGGGGCCCTAGGTGATCCTTTGGGGATGATCCCTAAATAAAACATGCAGACATGCATATCCCTAAATAAAACACACACCCAGTGGTGTGGCCTGGGTCAGAGAGGAGGGCTCCGTCACAGGTTAAAAGGCAAAAATTGCACATTGTTAGGAATTATAAGTTAAAAAAAAAAAAAAAAAAAAAAAAAAAAGTTCCTAAGACTGGGAAGTGCTGGCAGTTTTAGTTTTGAGGCTACAGTTGGTGTTGCCATTATAAGGCTGTTAGATAAAGCTATTTTTTTTCTTTCTAAGAAAGGGAACAACCTTTTTTACTCTTTCTTTACTTTTCTCGCTTCTGCCTCTCTCTTCCATTTAAATTACCGGTAAACACTGCCTGAATTTTATCAGTGAAGGGCTAAATCTGAATCCCCAAACTGTGACTCCTTCGCCAAACTAGTTAAAATTTCATCTTGATCTTTTTTTGTTTCTCTATGTATTCTAACAGTTTCAGTCTCCTGAAATTTAGCTAATTGGAGCTATACTTCTAGTAATAAGTCAGACCTAGAAAATAAGTGATTAAACATAAAGGATTCATCGCTTTCTCAGTATTAAGTATGACATCACTGCACCCACCCCGCCCTACAGAGAGGAAGCTAGCCCATTGGCTGATATCAGGAGGCTCTGTGCAGCGTGGTCAGCCCCGCCTTCTGCCTTGCGCAGGCCTTAGCCTCAGCTGCCACGTGCCTTCCAAGCTTTAGTCACTGTGGCAGTCCTAGGAGACAGCTGTGTTAGCCCTGCTTTGCTGATGAGCAAAAGGATGCTTGTAAGAGTTAGACAGCTCTTTCCAGATCACACAGCACACACTAAAACTGGGCTTACAGCGTAGCACTGTCAGACTCTAAAACTCCTCATCGATTGTGTTTTAATTAAAATGAGCAGTGTTTTCCTAATTATATGGCTTTGTGCCTTGGCATGAGTGGAGTAGAAGAGGAAGAGCCATTGGGGGTCTTTTGTCTTATGTGCCTGCAGGGGAGGCAAGGGGAGGAAAAGTGAATATTTATTTCAGCAACACTGAAGACTCAAGTTTTCTTGTTTAGTAGTTAATCTTAGTGCTTGTCTTGGATATGGATGCAGATGGTACCCCACATAAGTGTCTTGTGATGTGACATTGTCAGAAGACAACATAAGTAGGATCGCACTGTCCAGAAGGTTTGAGGATGAGTTAAAAAAAAAAAAGTATGTTGTAGAACTATCATGTGATGCCATTTGTATAAAAAATTTAAAAGCACATAGAATGTATCCATTATATGTGTGTATATGTAGTGGAAATATAAAACTATGGACATCACACTTATCTGTGATATTTTAATTTCATTTTTGAAAAAGATCTGAAATGGATTTCATAAAATGTTAACATCTTTTAAATCTTGGTGGTAGGTATTTGAATGTTTTGTTATATGTTTATATTCTTGGTTCTCCTTTCCTGTGTTGGAAATTTTCCTCCCCAAATACCTATCACAACAAAAAGTGGTCATAAGCTGGGAGGTTTTGCCACTAACTATTGTGACCACCAAACAAAAACATTTTGGATCCTAGAACTAAGTAATTTCTTTGATTGTTTGGGCCACTGAAAAGAGGAGAAGCCTGATGCAACCAGCCAAAAAGAAAGGCATTAAGCTCTTCTTGCTGAAACTAAACATATGTAGCTAGGGCTACAGTTTAGGACTCCCGTGTTATGTAAGGCAATATCGAATTGAGAGTTGGAATACTGGAGATTTTCAGGTTTCCTTGTATGATTTGCTTTGATTTATGTTTTTGGTGGCTGTATGTGTCTTGGTAGTGATCCGGAAAGCACATCTTGTCACTACTCTTGGTCAAATGGCGTGTGACATTATTGTGCTCTGCGGACACATCAATGATAGAAGTATAACCTCAAGTATTATAGGTAAGAGAGAAATCTGGATGGTCAGTCTACAAGTACTTACTGCTTGGAGTGATTTTTTTTTTTTCCCTCTCACGGTTTAAGATGTTCAAATTAACTCACAGATAGGTAAGAAAAATAACTTTTGAGAGACCCTGTTCCTTCAAGATATATAGTGAAAGTTCCCCCAACCCTGTCAGTAGGTTCTAAGACACTAGCTTGTATTTTAATTTTATTTCTGTATCTTAAACTTTGATTTAAGCTTCTGCAGTTAAACTCAAATGAGACATTAACAGTCCCCTGAATAAAGCCTCCATAAATTTGAAGCCCATAAACTCCTGTTATTGCTCGATTAAAGGGGAGTAGGCCGTGAACCGAGGATTTGACAGGCTCTGATTTGTTATATTTTGGAGGATGGTCTGATTTCTTGGAGCCTTCTCTGTCCATCTCATCCTTTTAAGAATGAATTTTCATTTACAACTTTATTAAGAGATAATTTAAATACTGTTTTATTTATTGGAAGCACAGGTGACCTGATTTGGAGGAGTATGGGTGAGAAGTAGCCGGTTGGTTTGAGGTGAGCTTAGTTCAGAAAGCAGTTTGGTTACTACTCGTATCTCATCATGATGGGAAATTGACCCATATAAGATTATTAGTGTATTTTCTAAAACTTCAGACATGGTTTTTGAATTTAATAATGCATAAATTGAAAAATGAATAAATGTAGGTTTTTTTTGTAAGTGAAGAGTTTTATTTTCTGTATTAAAAAATGAGATAGCCTTTTAAAAGTGCTTTCAATTTTAATGTGACTTTTATTTAGTGGTTTTTGTAGAAAACACCATGTATAATGGTAGTTTTTGGAATTCATGTAGTTTTTTTCTTTTTTTAATATGATAGTTTAAAGGACTTCATACATTGTCATTCAGACTCCTAACATCTCTTTTATGTGCTTATCCCCTCTATTATGCATAGGGGAGTTTTTAGTAAGGAGAAAGTATGTTTTCCTTAAAATCATAAGGAAAACCACTGGTAAAAACAGCATTTAGGGCTAAGTTCATAAATTACTTTCTTTGGGACATTTTACCATGAACTAATTTAAGATATGATAGTTAAAAGGACCACCTAGATTATCAAATAGTTTTACATGAAATTTAAGTATAAATGTGGATCTAATTCAATTTTAATAATATATGTTCAGCTTTCAACATTTTATTATATAACCTCAATTTACAAAATACAAACCTAGAAGTTGACTACTTGACTTAATACTTAGGGACAATGATTTAGATAACTAATTCTTTGGAAAATAAAGATAACATTTGAAGTGTACCTACCATACCTCCAGAAAAGGTCCATCGGAAATGATGGTATTTAGGCTTACACGATTTGACAAAGAGAAAATTGTGTTGATACAGATAATCACTAACTCCAATGGATAAATACTTGGGAATGTATGACAATTCCTGAACATGGCAACTCATGGGTTTTTGAAATTGGGTACTGAATAGTTGCTGGCTCAATTTGGTAAGGAAAAACACCAAGAATGTTTGTTGAGAAAGAAGAGAAAATATAAATGGCTAATAAACATAAGAAAAGATGTTTGACCTCAATAGAAAAGAAATATAAATTAAAGACAGTAAGGATCTGTTGCTTTTTTTCCATATTGATACAATTTAAAAAACAGGTGTTTTTTTTTGGTGTTTGTTTTTTAATGAGAGATACACCTCATATGCTTGTAATGAGAATAGAAACGGGGATGCCTTTTCTGGAAAGCAGTTTGGCAATATGTTAACAAGCTTATTTGTTTACCCTTTAACCTAGTATCCCCACTTCTAGGAAACGACCCTAAGGGAATAATGAGAAATGTGGACAAACATTAACAAAGAATCAGGGCAGCGTTAGTAAAATCTACAAAACAACTAATTGGGGAATTATTAAACAAAGTTTGGTGCGTTCCTATTATTTGGGACTTTAGAGCCATAAATATTTTAAGTATTTTCTAGTATCATTCAAGACAATAGAAAATGGGTAAAATACATGCATACACTGAGTGAAAAAAGCAGGGTATAAAACAATATATGTAGCATGATATTTTCATATACCCATATATGCAAAAATGTACAGTCTTATAATAGATATATTGATAGATGAAATAGATTCATGGATGATATGCACTAAATATTTATTTCTCTAGGTGGTGATATTATGAGTGATATTCATTTTTATCCTTAACACATTTAAAAAATTCTCTATATTTTCTACAGTTAGTCTATTGTTTTATGAACAGAAAATTAAGTAGTTAAAGCATTTTTGTAAGCAAAGATACTATCTAGCTTTCTTTTTTTAACAAAATATTCTTCTTTAGATTGTAAGCTTTTATGATTTGATTATTTCAACTAAGTATAAGTGATTGGGTTTGATGTTATGGAGCATGAAAAAGTATGGCATGATCTCTGCCTTCCAGGAATATGAAGCTTGGTGGGAGAGGCAAGATAAAACTCTACTGAAAAATCCTACACATAGGTTCTCTGAGTTTTTTTTTGAATCTACCTCTATCGTTACATTAAACAGAGGATGGAACTCTGGGTTGTGCTCTTATAACTACCTGATAACTGGCAGTGATTAACACAATTGATAATTTTAATCATTTCCTCTAAGTCATTGAGGCCTGGTTTGGTCCATGTGTGCATTCTACACCCCAACCCACTCTGCCTTTTCCATGTTTAGATTAAAACTTAAAAAAAAAAAAAGACATTTACTTGCAGGTGTTGGGTCCCTACTAGCTCTTACATGACAGCTAATAAAGGAATCTTAGTTTTTTTAGCTAAAGATATTATATTGGCCACATATGGGTTTGCCTCCTGCTATATCTCAATAGCAGGAGGAGGGAGGATTCTCATAAGTTGTTTTTTTTTTTTTAATCTAAAAATTGTTGCTTTGTAATTTCTAGGGAAGCATTAGTGAGGGCCTGTCACCAAGTTGCTGGAATTCTCTTTCCATCAATTTGCTAATATATATTGTTTAGAAAAAAATACTCTAATGTTAGTGTTCACATTCTGGATTGAACATTGTTCCAGTAGTAAATAGTGATAGGACAAGGATATTGATTTTTTTTTATTGAAATAAGTGTGGTATTTGATATCACTACTCTAACACTTAAATAGTTAAAAGAGCTGCTAACGAATGTAAACGTGGGACGGTGAACTAATTTCTTTAGAAGGATGCATTCCTAATGAAGTGGGAACTCTGATAGATTTGAGTGATTTACATTCATTTAGATTCATTATGTGCATATGCTTGCAAATCATATTCTACAACTATGAAAAAAGATAGTTGGCATATTTGGAAGTCTAGTGAAATCCTGTCTATCAGTGATAATTTATGCAGACTTTAACACTGTTTTCTTTGAAGAATAAGCTGTTTAATGAATGGATCAATACAACTTCACGAAAGTAAACCATTCAATCAAAACTAATTATATGTTTGGGAGGCATGATAAAATCATTTTAATATGGGAATCTACATGAAAGGATACGTTTTTATGACCCTGTATGTGTTTTATGGCCATAGTCTCTGATTTTAAGATTTTCTTTAGTTGAATAAAATATAACCAAGTGAACTGTATGTGTAACAGCGTTTTTGTTGTTGTTAATAGGCCGTATTTTTGCTGTATTATAGATGTCATCTTCCTAACAGACAGTTATAAAGGATTACTGTGTAGTGGTGGGAATTGTAATTACACTGACTTGCATTTGAATACTGCTCTGCATAGCTGTTAGTATTGTGACCTTGGGAAGGTTATTAATTGCTGCAAGCCTCAGTTTCTCCAGTTGTGATAATCTACTTAATTCATTGGGTGGTTGTGAAGATTAAGTGAATAATACACACAGAGCCCTTAGCTCAATGCCTGGCATTTAGGTAACTGTTAAATTGATGAAAATAGTTGCCATTGTTTAATTAAAAAATATATTTTTATTACTTTGTGTTATATTTTCTTAGACTAAAACATGTTAGTCCAATAATGATTGGACTAATTATTGGAAACCTGAATTTACATACTTCTGAAACTGTCAATTGTGAACACTGAGATACGTACCTATTTTTTTCCAGACCATATACCCCGATGATCAAACAATGGGAAGGAAAAAAAGAACTACACAGTTTTTCTTAACAGTTATTTTGTATAATAGTGAAAAGTCTACTTTAACATTCTTAGTTTCGTATTTGAAAAACCCTAAATGTCAGTATTTGTTTAGGGTCCCATCAATCAGGATCCTTAGAGTAACGTTTTGGTGGCTTCCTCCTGCCCTTATGATAAACAGCTCAAACTCTTTAATAGGGCCCGGGAGACCCTCGTATGACCCCAACAAGCCCTTTTTCTCATCTCTCAACCTTCTCTCTCACAACATAGCTCTCACTGTGATGTTTTCTGACAGCATGTACACTGTACTCTGATCTGCTGGCAGTTTTCTCTGCCTCAGGCACTTCTCTTTACATGCTTCCCAACCTCGCCTGCCTTGCCCAGGTGTGTGTCCGCCCCGTCAGTACTTCAGGGCTCAGCTTAAACATGTCTCCATCAAATAGGCATTCTAAACGCTGCAACCTTAAATTCTCCTTCTATATATTCTTATTGCTCCTTGTACTTCTCTATCAAATATGTACATTATTAGTATTGTGATTATTAACACTATTACTATTTTATCATTTTCTATTACTTGTTTAACTGTTCTTCCTTCTAGAATGCGTGCCCCGTGAGGACAGCGTTGGGTCTCTCTTGCTTACTCTTCTTTCAGAGGTCAGCATTCAAACAATGAAATTGCCTCTGAGGTGGCAAATAGTGGCAAGGCCAGAAAGAGCTGCTGGGGTGACTCTGTGCCTGTCAGTCAGCTGCTATGTCTGCAGACGTGCGCTTGATTGTCCCATGTCTGCCTTTGAGTATGAAGCAGGAACTTAGAGACCTCTGACTTCCCAGTAGAGACCTCACACTTGTGAAGTGCTTTGTAAATCCAAAGGACTCTCACTTTTTATCAGTATGAAGCAGTCAAACTTTGCTGGAAATAGGCTGATGCCCCTTAGCTTAGGTAAAACCTAGTTAGGACTAGTTCAAGACCTAGTTGGTAGTTTGTTGGGGTGCAGTTTTGTTGAACTTGGTAACATCCAGAAGTGAAATCCTATACCAGGATGATAACATCTTGCACCTCTGCTATGAATGTGTCTATAAATAGAAGTGATGTGGTCCTGATGGTTGGTATATCTTGGACCTACTCTCCCTTTCCTAGTCCTAGTTTGGGAATATGTGAGAAACGTGTGTGTGCATGCACCATGCATGTGTGTAATTGAAGAAAGATTTGCAAGATGTTTTCACTCTTGAGAATGGGAGAGAGAAGGGTGATAGCTGTATATTATGCTCTTTATGTGGCCTTTTGGTGGGAATAGTATGCCATTCTGTACAGGGACACACTGCATGTCAAATTGTCATTGACATGGTTTGTTATTTCTGTCTACTGAGTTTTCTTTAAGTGAAATAAGTCTATTTTGGATTTTTGGATGTTATGTGAGCAGAAGACAATTTCTAAAATATTATTGCCTTCCTAGAAATTAATCTTCAAGAATATAAAATATTTGAAATATACAGTCCACTGATTTTATATGCTGAAATAATTTGCTAAAAAATCCAATACATGAATTTGGAACCCTTTAATTCCTCACATGCATTTTACTTTATAAGCTTAGAAGCTTCTGCTAAATATATGCTTTTGTTTCTGGGTATTTTTAAGTCAGTTACATTTGATTATAACTTTTTCCCTTCAGGTAACATTCTGAGAAGCAAATATTACAAATAAATTGTGAATGTAAATGAAAAACATTACGTAGACTTTTCATCATTACTGAAAGTATGCCCCTAAGTACATTTCCTGCTTTTTTATTGTTTTCTTATGCTTTCATATTATGTTTTAAAATCATTTGATCATTTTCCTTGCGAAAAATTCATTAAGATCCATGTATATTAGCTTGGATTTGAATTTCTAGATGAGATGGTAGATCATAAGTGTTAGAAAACAATTCCTTGAAATTAACAGAACATTACATCAGCATCATACTTATGCTTATGGCAGGAGACCTGAAATGGTATCTGTTTGCAGTTTTGTGCACAGCACACACATATTGTCCCCCACCCCCAAACACAAACACAAACACAACAAAGGCTTTGGGAGCCTTGAGATGGTCTTGGGCAAATAACAAAATGTTGATTGTTAAACATTCGTGCACTTGATTAGTGAGTGTCCTATGTCACATTTGAAGTATAGTCAGAAAAACTTGAATTTCAAATAAATTCTAGTCTAAAGACAAATATTATCTACTGTAAATAATCAGTGAATAATTTACTGTTTTGAAAGATATATTTTATGGAGTTTTCAGTTATTTGGTGCAGGCATCCTCAGGCTTTAAGCTTGATCTATAAAATGAAATGAACACAAATTAGACATGACTTTATTCTTTACAAAACAGTTCCACCTAAAAGCATCAGAAGCACTGATTTTTGACGCGTATTAAAGAGAACTTGACATTTTGGGGCATTTGAAAAACTGCAGAAAATATACACATTCATTAAAAACATAAATTTGTTATCATTGGAAGTATTAAAAGTGCTCCTAATTTTTGGAAACCTGAACTCCTGCACAGATACTTATTTTCCACTCTGTTATTTAGAACATTCAAATTTGTAAATTACTGTGATCACATGTAGTATGGTAAAATAATCTGTCTTAATTTTATGGCCTCATATTTCAGTCCCTGTCTTGCACTGTATAAAAATGTATTTTCTGAAGCATGAGAGTAATTTGTAAAAACCATTCTGAAGTAAAATTGAGAAACATTATACAGCGAGGACAGTCATTGAAATTGGCTAGAAGTAGCTATTTTCCTCCCAGTCATTAGAAAATAGAACATTTCCCTAAATTTCTGTTTTCTTTTGGGCCCGATCCCCTTCCTTTCTACACTTGACTACTTTCTGATGGGAGATTTCCTTTTGAAGCCAGGAGGGATTTGGGGTGTAATAGAGATATTCTTACCCAGTAAATGGAAAGCAGACCATAACAAAGTGTAAAAAATTAAGGGCTTGTGGAATAGAGAGAACTTTCTTTTTTCTTTTCAGCATCCAATATATGACTTGGATCTCAAATAGGAATTTATTGAAACATACAATTGAAGCTTTATAGTAATGGGGGAGCAGAAATGTAAGGATTTCATACTATGGACCTTTTTATTTTGTGACTTCAGTTTTGTGAATGAAATTATTTAGGTAATACTCATTTTTCTCATTTCCATTTCTTAAATATTTTTTAAAATCATTTTTAGTACTTTATTATAGAACGAGTGCTTTAAAAATATATGTGTATATGAATATACATACAAATATATGTATATATGAAATAATAAAGAATTATGTATAGTAAAAAGTTCCCTGTTGTTCCCCACTACCTTCTCCCTTCCCCTCCCCCCAAAAATCTTCAATATCAAAGTAGTCACTATTTGGTGTATATCCTTTCAGAGATTTTTTTCTTGATGTATTTACCAATTACTTGTTTGTCTGCAACTTGACTTTTTTTTTTTTTTTTTTTTTTTGAGGGCAGTGTCACAGGCCCTCACATGTGGGACCGAACCAGGGCCGCTGGCTTCCCAAGCCAGCGCTTAACCACGGCGCCACTCGGCCGGCCCTGCAACTTGACATTTTTAATTTAATAATACATTTTGGACTTATTTCCATGTCAGTAAGGAAAGCCTTTTAAGCCTGTTTTGTTTTCCATGGTATGTATATGTTTTAATCTTAAAAGTTTTAAAGAAATAAAGTTGAGGCAATTATTTCTTCATAAAATACATATTTATTGAATGTCTATCATTTGCCACATAAGTATTAAGGATATTGACATGAAGGGATAGATCCCTGACCTCGAGGACTTACATAGTGATTTTCTGTGTATCCTTTTCACAAAAATAATATAAACATTGAAGATACTCTCTAACTGCAAATTTAACATATCTTACTAAAGAGAATTCCCTTGTCTCTATAGAGTCTCTGCATCAGTTTCTGAGGTCCTTCACTCCCACATACTCTGTGAATTTTATGTCTACCACAAAACGTGAAACTCAGTAAATACCAACTTATTGATTTTAGTATAATATACAGTATATCATGCCCAGATATTTCACATTCATATATCATTGGCTACAATACAGATCCAGTTTCTGATATTTCCCTTATTAAATATTAGATGGCTTCGTTATTAAGTGCTTCACCTTCATCAACCCTTCCCTCCCTCTCCCAATGCCAGTTATCCCTAGTTCACAACAATTACTAAACATAATTTAGTTTGTCATTTACTGTTAAGAATTCAAATCTCAGAAGGTAGTTATTGTATCTGTGTGGGTCCACGAGGCGTATTACTGTACATATAACACTGGACACTCCGCTGGGTTAAGATGAAAAACCTGCACATAGCTTGACGCTGGTGCCCTATCTTGGAACCCGCAGCTTGGGTACTTCCATACTTGAAAAGAACAGAGTGTTAGGTATTAAACAGTAAGTGAGTAGTATAGTACATTATGGCATGACATTCAGTGGAGTATTATGTTGCCATTTTCACCTAACCATGAAGCTCATCTAAGTATGGCGAATGTTCACTTATATATAAAAGCAGGACAATCTTATCTGTATTCTGAGTACAAAGGGGCCATTGCACAAAGGCCAGGACCAAGGGTGGGCCAGCTGTCGTAAGGGGTTCTGAATGTATGGTGAAGGCGTAGAGTTTCAGCTGGGAAGAGGGGCAACAAATGACCCTGGACAGAGAAGCAGGAGATGGTTTATAGTCTTGTCTGTGCCATCCTAGATAAACATTTGTCCTCTTTTTCTGGAATGTTCTCCCACAGCCTTTTCCTATGACTGCTTCACCTCTTTTCAGACTCTGCCTCAACAGTTAACCCTTTCAGAAAAGGCCTTCTCCAGGCACACTCTCTGACCTCCTTGCCCTCATCCAAACACACACACACACACACACACACACACACACACACACACACTCTACACTCTTACCACTGTGTGTATTTCTTTTGTAGCCTATTACCATGGGTGATTATTGTGAAGTTCGTAACTTCTTGTCTCCCCAGTAGAATGTAAACTCCATGCAGGCAGAAATTATCTGTTACACTTGTAGATTTATGGCTGTTATATATTAAGCATTCATGAATTTTTTTTTTTTTTTTTAAGATTCTATTGGGAAATTGGGGAAGGGGAACAGCGTTGGGGAACCAGGGAAGGAGAACAGACAAGTTGCTGTCCTTTTGTTCTTCAGTCTAGTTGCGGAGGATGTTGCTTCACTGGCCCATGTTGGTATCATCATTGCGCTCTTCCCGGATGAGGCAGATTGGTCGCCGGCTTCTGGATGGTCGCTCACCACGGCTATTGGCAGCTCACGCTGGCTGCCAGCCGCTCACTGTAGCCTATGGCAGCCCACTGCAGCAGGGGCTGCAGCCTACACCATCGCCGGGGCTCGCACAGCCCAGCTCCAGGTGGAGCTGTTGTTAGCTGTAGAGGGCAGTGTCACTGGCCCTCATATGTGGGATCCGAACCGGGGCCGCTGGCATCCCCAAACCAGCTCTTAACCAATGCGCCACTCGACCGGCCCTCATGAAATATTTCTGAATGAATGAAGTTTATACTCTCTCCCCATCATGATAACTTGCTAACTGTATGGCCATGGGCAAATTCTTTAACGTTTTGAGTCTGTTTTTCTCATTTATGAATTTGGAGTACTTATACTTCAGCTTCTTGCCTCAGTTTACATAATGTAAGATAGACTACGTACTGTGGCTAACGGTGTGACAGTACATTTTGGTTGCCTATCTGAGATTGGCGGCTGTGTGTTTCCACTGTACAGAGAGGATGTGACTGGCCCAGGCCACATGCTTCTTAGGTGGTAGAACCGGGATTCAAACCCAGGACTCCCTGCTTCAAAAGCTTTCGTGTTTTCACTGCATGGGGCTTCCTGAAATGGGATCACAGTACAGGGCTCCAACAGTACAAGACCAGTGGCTGCTCTGCCCCTCTGGGGTGCAGGGCACAGGCTGGTGGTCAGGACGGCCAGTTAAGGACTAAAGGAAGTCCGGGGAGGGGGGACGTGGGTAGGCTGCTCTTCATTGGCGTTTTCCACAGTGGGGCCTGGGAGGGATGTTTAGTGAAAGCTGTTGCTTTGTAACTTGGTATCTAATCCATGAGATAAAATGACAAAGATCGGTTCAAACTGTAAATCTCAATAGAATTCATGTGGGAAATTTTGATACTAGAACTTCTAGAGAATGTTTGTAAATGAGAGTCTATATTTAATATTTACAACCTATGAATCCTTAAAAAAAAGCATTCTTAGATTTCTAAAAGGGAAGAAATGAGCGAAACATCAACTTCTATAAATTGAATTGTCCGTTATATACTGAAGTGGGAATTAGAGAACCACCTTGCTTTTCGTAGTGTACTTAAGTGGTAAGGAAACGTTTAGGAAGTTAATGAAAAGATAAAAAATTACTTTAAAATTATTCAAAGTTTATTAGAGTATATTAAGTTTTCAGCTAATCAGGAGTAAATTTTACTTTATGGAATACATTCCAATGAACTATTGTGTGATTTCTAAATGAACTAAAAATATCTCTGAGTGCCTACAGTGCTCTCACAGGAGGTAGTTTTATGGGAAGCAGTTTCCAGGGACCTACGCATTTTTGTCCCTATATTATCATTCAGGTTGAAAAAATATCAAATTCTTGGTATGAAAGTTGTACTTGTTTTTTATACTAATGAAACTTTCCACCAACTTATTTCTAACTATGGAAGAAAATAATCTCTCTCTCTCTCTTCTTTTGTTTTTTTCTTTTGCAATTAAATTCAAGTTAGGCTCCAATTATTTTTCTAAAGTCTTTGTTAGTGAGAGGCACTTAGTTATACAACATTGAAGGTAATTTAGATGTATACAGAGTGGTTGGATATAAATTTTTCTCAAATTGCCTTGAACTTTTAATGTAGAAAATGAAGAAACTTGGCCCCAGGGAAAACAACACCATTTCACGTTTTATTACTCATAAGTACTAACATATGAATTTTGAGTCTCTGTTTATATATGTAATTTATTTTATGTGCTGCTTTATATTTATATGATGTATCGTGAAATGTTGCATATGATATGTTCAGTACAACTTCAGCATTGGGATTTTTCCAGAGAGCTAAGAATTTGCTGAAAATTCAGGACTGTTCTGTTTTAGACATTTGGAATAGAAGTTTGTCTAAAATAAATTGCCCGTTTTCTTGTCTTCTTAAATAGATTGTATTGTGCAAGAGCCTTTCCTTGGTGAATGATCAAACTACGGTCTATTTTCAGCAATTTGGGAGCGTAGCGGCTTTTGTAATTGTAGTAGAGTGCCTGTCCCTAGTATAACTACTGCTCCCACCTGCTTGTAAGCTCTCTGAGGGCAAGACTGACTGACATTGTTAATCCCTGTCACCCAGCACAACGCATGGTCAATCATTTCAGTTGCATGAATGAAACCAGAATGCCAAATTAGGATGTCCTTAGTACCAACTGACATACTGAGTATCCTTACTTTGCCACCAAGCAAACCACCTCAGACTGCTGTCACTGCTTCCTGTTTGGGGACTATAAACCTGTCTGTGTTGTAGAGCTCATCCTAAATACCTTCTTTGTCATGAGTTTTGAAGGTTTCATTGAGTGTGGTTCAATATTATGGAGCAAATAGGCTCTACGTAAGAGTCTGACTGACTAGCACAATTCAGGAGCACGTTTGACACATAGATTCAGGATCTTCTGTGTTTCGTTTCCTTCCTTCTTTCTTTCTTTCTTTCTTTCTTTCTTTCTTTCTTTCTTTCTTTCTTTCTTTCTTTCTTTCTTTCTTTCGTTCCTTCTTTCGTTCCTCTCTCTCTCTCTCTCTCTCTCTCTCTCTCTCTCTCTCTCTCTCTCTCTCTCTCTCTCTCTCTCTCTCTCTCTCTCTCTCTCTCTCTCTCTCTCTCTCGTTCTTCTGTTTTTTTTTTTAAAAGAAATGGATCTGTGAACGTTTGGATAACCCCTGTGGCACAGTTGTAATTCCACACGACTCCCTTGTTGCCATACGCTCTACCTTGTTGGGACCTTGAACTGAACCCAAGTTTCCAAAACTTGTGAAGTGAGGACTCACCTGGGTGCCTTATCTCACTGCTGCTACCGCCTTCCCACCAAGTACTCCTAACATAATGTAATATATTATGATTACATTAAGGTAACAGGTAAATAAACGCCTACCCCGAAGGATTTAGGGATATATCTTAAACCATGAGCCAAAAGAATAAAATTTGTTTGAAGTTTTATATTTTATCTTAAAAATTAATGCCATTTAAAATGCTACTCATTTTATTATAAAACAATATTTAAATAACCAGTAGAAACCATTACATCTACAAATACACATGCATATACATTTAAGTATATAGTCTTTTTTATTTTTCAAGTATTACTACCCCCACCACACACATAGTCACATTGGTTGTCTATCACTTTGGAAACTTTGAGGATGAGAGACAGGTTTATTTCCAGCCCACCAAATACTGGTCTGTCACTGCTCCACCCCCAGTCATCTTGCAAACTCAACAACTTCTTTAGCTCTTTCTCTGTCTTCCTTGTGCTCTGTCATAGGCAGCTTAAGGAAACCAAATTATATTTTCAATATTATTTCTGGAGATCTTCGATCCACAAGTTCCTTAGGTACATTTTTATCTTCCAAGTTATCACAGGCAAACATGTTGTCAGTTCTTTTCATCACACAGGCTGCTGCTTCTCCAGTCTTTGTCTCTTTATTATTTTGCCTGTTCCTGTCTACCACCCAGTCCCAAAACTGACGCCACATGTTTTGTGTTTTTATTATGGGTTTTCTTTGAGTTTTATTATGGCAGACTCTACTTTTGGTACAGGTTCTTCATCAGTTTCCTGTTTCTGCTTAGCCAGCCTCCCCATGCTTACGGGCTGAAGCAGTAGCTAAGTGTTATGACTCCACATTTTGACTGGGCTTGGCTGGGCAGTTTTCTGGTCTTGTGTGGACCCACTCAGGCAGCTGTAGTCATCTGATGTCTTGTCTGACTGGAGCTGGAGAGTTTAGTCTGGCCTCTATCCTGTGTTGGGGGCCATGGTGCCGGGTATTGGGCGGCCCTTCCATTTCATGTGGTGTTCCATTACGCAGTAACCTATCCCAGGTCCCCTTACATGGCAGCAGGAGTGTTTAAAGAAGAGAAAGGGGAAAGCTGCAAGGCCCGTGGAGACCTCAGCTCTGAAACACACACACTCATTCTTGCTGTGTTCCACTGGTCAAAATAAGTCACAAGGCCAGCCAGCCTCCAGGGTGGGTGGGCGGGTAGTAGACACCATCACTTGATGGAAAGAGCTGAAAAATATTAATAGTATGGCCGTGTTTTTTTCAGACTACCACTCCACTATTACATACCTTCAGGGTACTTCAGTTGCGAAGCAAAAATGATTCAACACTGTTGATCTTGTTTTTAAAGATTTTATTGGGGAATTGGGGGAGGGGATCAGCGTTGGGGAATCGGGGAAGGGGAACAGACAAGTTGCTGTCTTTTTGTTCTTCAGTCTAGTTGTGGAGGACGTTGCTTCACTGGCCCATGTTGGTATCGTCATTGGTTCTTCCTGGATGAGGCAGATTGGTCGCCGGCCTCTGGATGTCGCTCACCGCGGCTATTGGCACCTCACGCTGGCTGCCAGCCACTCACGCTGGCTGCGGGCCACTCACTGTAGCCTATGGCGGCCCACTGCAGCCGGGGCTGCAGCCCACACCATCGCCGGGGCTCGCAGCCCAGCTCCAGGTGGAGCTGTTGTTAGCTGTAGAGGGCAGTGTCACTGGCCCTCATATGTGGGATCCAAACCGGGGCCACTGGCATCCCAAAACCAGCTCTTAACCAATGCGCCACTCGGCCAGCCCATTGTTGATCTTCTATACCAAACATCACAAACTGGCTGCCAGGACCTTAATGCAATCTTTAGCATGTTTAAACATTTAATACGAGATTGTACATTAAACTGAATCCTGAATTCTATCTTCTCTTTAACTAAATGGAAGTCCTGGTCATACCAGGCCGGCATCCGCAAGGCCCCAAGGAGCTGGGACTAAGCAGACTGTTCCTTAGCCCGGGGGTGTCTTTTCCAGTTTATCACAAGTCCCCATAGTTCAAATTACCCACCAAGCTTCCAGCGCATCTCAGCCTGTGACAGACAGCTCATCATCAACCAGGGCTGCCTTTCAGAATCACCTGTGGAGCCTTTAAAGCTGGGCCTCCCAGGGCAACTCCTAAAACCCTTTGGATGAGATGCTGTGGGAAGCGGGGCCTGGGCGTGTGCACGTTCGCACAGCTTCACAAGTGATTCTAATCTACACCCATCATTATGAACCCTGGCCTGAAGATAAGGTTCCCACATATTTGAATAACGCTGAGTAATTGAGAAATGGCTGTACTTTGAATTTATTTCTCTTCTGAAAACATGTCATGTGCTTTCACGTTTATTTTGCTTTTCCTCATAACTTCTCTGTGAACAGAGTATGTGATAAAACCAAGATAGGGGAATTAATTTGTGAATTGCTGGGAAATTTAATTTTATCTCCTGAAACTCTACCTTCTCCATATTTCAAAAAATTAAAAAATTAAAAAAAAATTCAGCGTTTATTACAGCTCCAGGGATATTCCACTTATAGGAAACTCAAATACAAACAATATATTTTAATGATGATCCTTTTCCTAGCACCTGAATCTCTATATGTTGAAAGTTATCTTTATAAAGATGGGAGAGGACTGCCAATGTTAACAGCTGCTGATTACCTATGGATCCTGTGGAGATAGTACCATTTAGCACCTTGAAATGAAGGGAAAGCCTTAAATTATGAAAGGGACGAGGAAGCACAGAGAATGTATCTCAGAAAGCAGCTTCTTTTGCAATATTTTCTTTTAATAAAACACTTTTACTTTACAGTAATAAAATCGTATAATAAAATTCGTATGTGTTCAATGCTTATTTGAGAAGTTTTTCAACAGAATCACGTTTTAAGGTCAGCCTTTGTTTTCCTTGACCTGCCTTCTCAGTTTCGTTAGCCCAGTCTTCTCTCTGTGCGTCCGTCCTGCAGATTTTCAGTCACAAGCAAGTGCCGGGCTAGGTCCTGGGGACACCTAGCTAGACGTGTCTGCCCTCAGTGGATACAATGGCAGCTGGAAGTTACAGCGCTTGGTAAATTCACTCAGAGAGTCCCTGGTAGCTGCTTTGGAAGTCAGTGGGAGAAACACAATTTAAATCTTGCTTATAGCAACCATCTCAGAAACACATTAATTCCCTAGAACGATTTCTGTGAAGTCTGAACCTTAAAAGGGGATAAGCACGTTATTATCTTGCCTATTTCATACGTTAAGGTATTCATAGAAAATTGAATTGATAATACGATCTGACAAGAGTTATGAAGCAGTTTCTTGAATATTTCTACCCAGGTTTCTCTCTTTCAAGTTTCTCTATTCATAATTGGTAAATGTATCTTATTTGTCCTGCCAGATCTTTGCAACTGGTGTACATTCAGTATATTTGGCTGACCAGATTCTTTTCTGGCCTTAGAAATATTGCTCCAATTTTCAAGCACAGAGCTCCCTGTTTAAACCATGTACCTGGTCATAGAATTAATTTTGTATTTAGAAAATTATTCACTCTCTTGAGGTATGTAAATGTCTTAGGCTTCCCCACAAGTTTCCTACTATTACTTATGATGGCTTATTATATAAAAAATTCTCACATGATCTCTAGTAAAGAAGACATTTGACCTTTTATTGAAGCACTACACATATTACTTATTAGCATGTGGTTTGTCAACTTCCTGCTAAATTTGGATCAGGGCCCTGGAATTCTCTCATCTCTTTGGAGACAAATCCCTGCTGTACTTGCACCAAGTATTCAGTGCATGGGCAAGGTTAAATACAATAGCATCAAGGCCAAAGACAATATTTGTATGAATTATACAATATGCTATTAAAAGATTTTCTAAAATTAAGGAAACCTTGGTGTTTTTTTTCTTACATATTATTATAACTCTCCCTTAAATATGTAACTCCCCAATTGTAAATCAAAGTAAGAGGAACAGAAAACCATTTGTGTTAGCTATTTCATGCATTGTTACATGTGGTGGTTTTGTGAAATAGATTTTATAAGCCTTGGGATCTAATAAGAGGCTCAAGCCCTGTTTGGTTTATAAATATGTGTGGGATATTTATTTAGGTCTTCAGAAATAAAAGCAGAGAATCATTTCCTTATGTTATCAATTCCTCTATGGGAAAGCATATTAAAATGTAGAAAATATAATAGTATATAATTTAGCAACATAATATACAATGTGGGTTGAGAGACAATTACAGTGTTTATTTCCTTATATTTTCCATTTTAACTGAATGCATTTTAGCAACAATTGGTTTCTGGCTGTAACATTATGTTAGCTGTTTCATAAAGCTTTATAGCAAATTACTGTGGTGTACCAGATAAAATAAATTCCTGACTTCACTCTTAAAAGTTACATTATAAGCAGGCATAAATTTTTACTTTTATAGGTAAGCATGTGTTTTAATAACTTTTTTTTTCCCTTTTTTTTGGTCCTATCCAAATCTTTGTTCAGGATTGTGGTTCCTAACATTATTTTAGTGTTTTCCTCTGTATTTAAAGTTTCCTTTTACGCAACAGATCGAGCGTCTTCCTATTTGGTTCCTAGTAAGCTGATATATACAGCGCTGAATTCAGGGGTCACACATCGCCCAGTAAACAGCACCGACTTGAATAGGACCTTGTTGTGTCTTCCATTCACACAGAGCCTGTAGTGTGCCGCCTCCCCAGACAATCCTACCTGTCCTCTTTTCAGGTGATCCTGGCCCTGCTCTTTTGACCCTTCTGAATACCCTTCCTGCCACTTTCCCCAAAACATTTGAACTTTTACTACAGCCAGACACTGCTTCTCTCCCCAAAACATTTGAACTCTTACTACAGCCAGACACTGCTTACCTAACCGCAAATCTCATTTGGTCATGTTTTCATCTGAGAATGTTATAATTCTACCCCAAGTATTTTTTTTCTCCCATACAGAAAAACTAGAAAATAATAGAACAAACTAACACACATTTATGCATTTGTCTCTCTGATTTAATTGTTGACTTTTTTTTTTTAAGAGCAGTTTTAGGTTCACAGCAAAGTTAAGAGGAAGATACAGAGATTTCTCAGGTACCCCATGCCCCCCTCCACTCACATGCATTATCTTCCCCATATCCACATCACTTACCAGAGCACTGCATTTATTTCCAAAGCTGAGCCTGCAGTGACACATCATCATCACCCAATGTCCATAGTTTACATTAGGGTCACTCTTGGTGTGGTATTCTATGGGTTTGTAGAAACATATAGTGACACATATTTACCATTATAGTATCATACAGAGTATTTTCATTGCCCAAAAGTCCTCTTCCTCTGCATATTCATCTCTATAAACCCCTGGAAACCACTGATATTTCTGCTGTCTCCACAGTTTTCCATTTTCCAGAATTCCATATAGTTGGAATCACATAGTCAGGAGCCTTTTCAGATTGGCTCCTTTCACTTAGTCATGTGTATTTAAGGTCCCTCCTTGACAGCTCATTTCTCTTCAGTGCTGACTCATATAGTCCATTGTCCTGAGGTACCACACTGTCCCCATTCACCTGCTGAAGCACATCTCGTTTGCTCGGGTTTTGACAGTTGTGAACAAGGCTGCTGTAAACACCCATGTGCAGGCTTTTGTGTGGACGTACATTTTCAGTTCATTTGAGGAAATACGTGCGAAAGACCATGGTTGCTGGATCATATGCTAAGAGTAGTTTCATTTTGTAAGGAACTGCCAGCTGCCTCCCACGGTGGCTGCACCATGTTGCATTCTCTCCAGCAGTGAATCGGAGTTCCTGTTCCTCCACATCCTCACCAGCGTTTGGCGCTGTCAATGCTCTGGATTTTGGTCAGCCTCATAGGCATGTAGTGGAATCTCGTTGTTTTAATTTGCGTTTCCCTGATGACATATCATGTGGAGGTAAAAGTTTTCTGGTGATATAATTATATTGTTTAGAATTTAAATTTTGCAATTCATATTTAATATAAACATGAAAAAACAGTTCTTAGCCTCAGCAATATCCATTATCCTTTTAGTATTTTTGTCCTTAATGCTCTGTTAACAGCTTTATCCTTTTAGTATTTTTGTCCTTAATGCTCTGTTAACAGCTGTTCCCCTAAGCTTACCTTCTGTATATTTAAATGAAATAATGTACATGTAAGACTTGATTATCTCAGTATAATCACTATGAGATGCACAGGAGATTCAGGATATATTTCTTTTGGTCCAAAGAAACTACTTTTTTTGTACAGTTTAGTTTCTTGATTCTTATCTATATAGATTGTCTTATTAAAAGTTAAACTTGCACCTTCTCTAAATGAGGGCTTTTTCCTGTAATTATGAAAAGAAGAGGGCCTCATATTTTGCAAAAGTTAAACTAGGAGATAAATGAGAAAAGAAAAGAGCAAAGAACAGGAAGACTTCTAAAACTATAAAACAGTATATTTTTAAAATACACTGTAAAGACGAGAGACAGGTAGATGGACCAAATCAAGATTCTGAAAATAGCACATTTCCATGTGCGTCTCTTATCTGCTGAATCCTCCTGCCGAACCAGCTGGTAAACCTATACTCTAGAACCATGACAAAGCACCTGCCATCCTTCTTTTCACACACAGGTAGACCAGGTTCTCTCTTCAGGAAGCCCTTTGCTATGTGGGGCTCTGCTCTTTCCGCAACATCTGGCCGGGCCCCTCGCTGCTGCAAATTGCGAGTTGGATTGCTCTAACGGCCTGGGGTGTGGCTGAGAGAGGCTTTTCTGAGTCTTAGGAAGAGCCAAGGGTAATGCTTTGGTAGATGAGTGCGGAAATCTGAAATGAAAGACAGACGTTGAAACTGAACATTGAATCAATGGCGGTATAACACATGCCTGACATGTAGCCCAACTTAATTATGATCCATTCACCAAGCCAGCATTCCCGTGGGCTGTCATGTGGCCTGCTGAGGTAATGTGGATGGCCCTCCCACCTGCTAGCTATGGGTATATGCCACCCAACCCCCCTGACTGAAGTTGGCTGACCTACTCAGGGGCCAGAGAAACCCCACTGTCTCGTCCGGGTTTTCTATACACCCCATATCTAAAGAATGCCTCTCAGTTGGCAGCCATCCCTACTAGATATTGTACTTATTACCCCTTTACTAGTACAGTCAGACCTTGGTTTGTGAGCATAATTTGTTCCAGAAACAAACTACTCGTATAGCAAGACATCACTCATTTACCATGTTAAAATGTATTAGAGGGCTGGCCGAGTGGCACATTGGTTAAGAGCTGGCTTGGGACACCAGCGGCCCCAGCTCGGATCCCACATATGAGGGCCAGTGACACTGCCCTCTGCAGCTAAGATGGTGAACAACAGCTCCAACTGGAGCTGGGCTGCTGTGAGTCCCCGGACGGCATAGCTGCAGCCCCTGCTGCAGTGGGCTGCCACAGGCCACAGTGAGTGGCCGGGAGCCAGCGTGAGTGGCTGGCATCCAGTGTGAGCTGCCAAGAGCTGCTATGAGAGGCTATCCAGAGGCCGGCGACCGATCTGCCTCCCCCAAGAAGAGCACAATGACGATATCAACAGGGGCCAGTGAAGTAACGTCCTCCAGAACTAGACTGAAGAACAAAAGGACAGCAACTTGTCTGTTCCCCTTCCCTGGTTCCCCAATGCTGTTCACCGCCTCCAATTCCACAATTTTTTAAAACATTCTTTAAAAAAATTCTTTAAAAAATTCTTTAAAATTCTTTAAAAAAAATGTATTAGAAATGTTTGCTCATCTTGTGGAACACTCGCAAATCATATTACTCGCAATTCAAGATTTTACTGTATTTGGCAAGATTGGCTAAATGATAAGCATTTTTAAGAAATAGGTTTGTTTAGTTCCAAATAAAGGACGGCTTAACGTTCTCTGTATATCTAAGCGTTTGTCATCTTCTATCTGGTTTTGTATGTTGAAATTGGTGCTGATGGTTGATATATTTTTATGTGAAGTTATGTGATATAAATATACCTTTTGAAGAGTAAAATTTGTGTAATTTTAAAATTGACAAGAGTGACTATGTAAGGCTGATGTAGTCTCGCAATACTTTGTTTCATACTAACGTATTGGACTTTTATTTACTTGCCTTATATTCAGAAAAAATAAAGAAAACTACTGTAGCATAGAAGTTATTTTATGAAATGATTTTCTCATTTCAGCCTTATTAGAATTTGCAAATGAGAGAAGAATAAAAATGAATGTGTCTGGCAGAGGTAGTGGCAGTTCAGATTTCATGGGTAGTCTCTCAGCAGTGAGCCTGGACATGGAAATGGTTTATCAGAAACACGGTGTGGATGGCAGCATTTTCAGTGATGTATTCATATCCTGACTATATTTCTGGCTACAAAGTATTTGATAGGAGATGGGCAAGCTGTTGCCTAGGTATTCTTTTTGGCATCTGTAAAATACTACTTGCTATAAATTGCAGAATTAAGATAGTGAGATTATTAGCTCTCTGGAATAAAATCATCCTTCTGAGAAAACAATATACCTGCAGTTCATATAGGAGATGCCACTCACTGTCACCTTTAATTCTTAGGGATTACCACAAATTATTGACAGAATTTACTTTGATGTTTTTCAAGACACAATCATTTTTAGTACTTTATGAACTCAGATGACTGTGATTGTCGGGATATATTGATATTTCTTTCAAGTGCTATCTCCCTGTTTCCCACAGAGCAATGCTGCCACATGTTCAAATAAGTTAAGTTTTCAGCCAGTGGTTGGTCTAAATGTGCTATCCAAAAAAAATGAAGTATATAATTGAAAATATACAATTGTGATTTTCTCTTTCTTTTTTTTTTCTTCACCACGGTAATATCTGTCGATACCAGATAAATAAATCAATAATAATTTCAGCTGTATGTAACAGAAAACTCAAGCCACAGTGGCTTAATCAAATTGCCACCTCATTTTCTCCAGTCTAGAGGAAGGCAGCCCGGGACAGGTAGGTAGCTTGACATCATCAGACTGGGGATCTTTCTGAATTTCTGTACCCCCTTCTTTTGGCAATCCAGCTTTCATCCTCATGCTTGTTGCCTCATGATGACAAAGTGGCTGCTTCATCTCCAGAATCCCCCTAGAAACAAAGAAGGTTTTGAAAGAAAAAGAGCAAAAGGCTTAAACCAGTCAAATCTCTCTTTTAAAGCACTTTCCTGGGAGCTCCAACTGGGGGCTTTTGCTTATATCTCATTGGCCAGAGGTAGGTCTCCTGGCCATCCATAGCTAAACCAGAGATTGGATATGTAGTTTCTTAGCTGGGAACTGCTGCTGAGTGCAAAACCAATGTGTCGCTAAGAAAAAAAAGGAGAGTAGACTAGACTAGACAAGTAGAAGGGTTCGCCACCCCGTGTGCAGAGATTGCCAGAGTAGAGACACCAAGACAAAGCCCAAGAAATTGGCATTACATGATAGGACTGCATTTTTAAATCAGTGATTTAGGGACAAGACAAAGCTCTTAGGAACAATAGAGTTAAAAGAAACAATAGAGTAAAAATAAGTTAACATTCTGTAGTCCTTTCTTTTGTAATTGACCGCAGAGAGTCCTCGAATTAGCAATTTATAGTGTAATAGAAATGATACAGATTCAGCCTTAGGGGTCTGACTCTGTACCTGTACATGTCTGACTTCATTACGCTGAACAAATCTCTGCCTTCTTCTTGGCATATGGGTTTCCTCCCTTTATCTCTAAAATGAAGGAGTTGAACTCATCCGTGGGATCCCTCCAAAGTAAAACACCTGAATACCTGAATCTGGGGCTTACAGTTTATTCAGCTTGGCTCTAAATCTTGCTTGCTTTTACATATGAAGCTGATTAGGTGTATATAGCATTTGTGGTCTTGTATATGAACAGTTACCGTCTGGTTCCTTTTGGAGACTCTTTTGTATGGAAAACTGAAGTATGCCAATTTTCAGGAACTTTGCCCCTTCAAGACTCATCTGTGGCTTGGACCTGTGACCACGCAAAGGAGTGGCCCTGGTAATTCTGTGTTACAGTCCATCGGATTCGCTTTCTTGGAGTCCCCTGTTCGGAGCTGTGGAGCGGGGGGTGGGGGGGTGCGGTATTCCTCGGGGTGGCTTCAGGCTTGCAAACTCAGGCAGCATTCCTGTTTGGACATTTCCAATGCAGAGCTGCCCCCGGCATCCTTCCATACCTCTGGCCACTCCCCCAGGAGAGAACACCTTTAGTACTCTCGGGTATCTGCAATAGGCAGGTGATTAAACCGATGACAATAGCTACATGTCTTTAGGGGCAAAATGTGCCAGAAAGCAACTCAAGGAGACTATGGTGGCATACTGATGTGAGCCACATGGAGGTGTTAGGAACGGCCCGTGCGGTGCTGCTGTCAGCCTTTGAGGATGGGCACTGAGAAGGGAACAGGGTGTATATAGAATGCAGGTGGAGTGGGAGGGGTGTCTGCAGCCAGCAGAGGGACAGAAGGAGCGTCCCTGTGGGAGTCCTCCCCAGAGGTTTTAGGATTTAGGATGATGAAAGTGTGTATGTCTGTCTTTTCTCTCCCTCTCTTCCTCCTTTTCCCCCTGACTCTTTCTGGCTTTCATTTAGTATTCTATTCTAAACAAATCTATCTTTGTGTTCAGTGGAAAGGAGTGGATAGAAATATGGGTCTCTTAAGGCGTTTGCCCTTGAATAAAAGGAAGAAAAAAAAAAGATTTCAGATAGAAATCTGAGCAACCTGAGGTTTCTGTATGGAATATAAGAAGAGTTTGCAATGAATAATTAAACAAGTTATAGCTAATAAAATATACAGCACACTGCTTCAAACTAAAACATTCTAACTCTGCCTTAGGGATGCATGCTTTTCATTATTTTTTAATTGTTGCCAGCATTGACCTTGACGGTCTTTTCTGGCAGTTAATTTGTTATGGTAAGAATGAGATCACTGAGCATTTCAGCATGAGCCGCATGATGCATAGAGTTGCTTCCTCTTATATAATGGGGATGTGATAAGTCTGTTCCCAGGAATCTGCTCTCTTGTTTAGGTGGTGGCTTATCTCTCGGATCCCGTCTTTGGCAATCTCAGTGTTGCTGTCCTGTGCGAGGACCTCTGTGGTTGTGACGTGGGCCCCTGAATCCATGTTGTATCTGTCCTTATGTGCTTGCTCACCTCGGAAGGCCCGGGGACACCAGAGGACTGTTCCTCCCTTTTGATAAAAATGGACGTGGGATGATCCATGGCGCCCTCAGGAAAACGGTGTTCTGGGAGATCATTCTTCTACGAAGAGTTGTACAGATGGGCCCGAATGCCGTTTCTTATTATGTAGTCTTCCTGTGTGCAGGTACTATATAGGACCTCAAATTGCAGAATGGTTGCCAGTGTGCTTCTTTATTAGTATTTTTTCAATGGGTTTTGAAAAGAAACAGTAAAATGCAATTAAATGTTGTACTAATTCACAGTTCTCCATTTGCATTGCATCTTACAAAGAACAGATAATATAACATTTTAGCTAGACAATTGGTGTAAGGGTAAGAAAAAGTCTCTAGTTTTCACAAGAAAAAAAACCTGTTGTATTCAATCGGGGAATTAAATTCACCAAGTATAGTTTCTTGTTTATTTAGAATGTGTCCTGAATTTTAAACTTGAGTAATAAGCTTAAAACCATGTGCTATTGATGTGCATAATATTAGTAGGTTTTAGGTATACAATTTGAATATAAAAAATCTCATTCAGTTGGTTGGGCCATATGGGATATTTCTTTGTCAGTGACCGAAAAGAAATTGTTAATATAATTCTCATGATACTTTCTTATTGACAAAGAAAATCTGGTTTGCTTTTAAATATAATGATTTGTACTATATATGAAACATATTTAAAAACAAGAAATGAAATTGCTACCAAGTATTCACATATTGATGTGGAAATTTTTTAATGCTGTTATTACATGTAGGAAATATCTGTTTTTACATTTTTAACATTTTTGATAATGGAACGCATGAAATATTTGTCCTATATGATCATTTGAATTCTATTTTGAATATGTAAACAAGAGATGCCAAATGTGGTTTACATAAAATGTATTGTTTTTCCTTCCCAGAAATTTCCAATGAATCTTGATTCTTAAAAAACAACAAAAACCTTATCATTTTGCTGAGTAAATAGTTCCTTATTGCTGTCATTTGGCTTTAAAAGGTACTCACTTATAGATTCTGTGAAGTCAAACTGTGTCCTTGGATTGTGGTGTTAAAATTGTAAATTTAGGCCCTTTGCACTGGTGATGTTAGTTTACATTTTGATATGGTAAATTTCTAGTCAAACAGCTGTTGTTTAACATTTATAAAACTTCATAAAATTGCGGCAAAGCTGTCAGGTTTAATTTCAGATGCATTCAAAATATAGAAAACCCATAATTGTTCACCAAAAGCAAAAGTGTGAAATTGTTCTAAAAGAAAAATATACTGGATTTCTAGGCTGCTACAAACTGAAGCATAAGAAAAATGTAACTGAATTGTCTTGATTTACACAAAGGTAAAATGCCTCTTAGTACAGTAGATTTATCTGTATCCTCGTTGCCAAAAACTTGGTTTTCTCAGCTCAGGAAGGAAAAAACTAGAAAATCACTGAAAATTGCTGCTTTAGTTCACATTATTTAGCCATATTTTTATGCAGTAGAACAAAACAGGCAGCGTCAAAATGTTTTGTGCTACCCTACAATGTTATCATATGCATGAAAATAATGAAGTTGTGAATATTTTAACTCTTGTCACCGTTTAGACAGTATACTGAGTATGTTTACTTATTGTCTAATTTATAGGCCTCCTTATTTATACTTTGGGTAAATTATCTTCATCGTGTGGTTACAAATTGGATTTGAAAATACTGTCTCTGAGGACATTGAGACTTTAGCCATTTACCTTTTTTTTAAAGAATATGGGGGAGGAGCAGCTCTTTTCTGTTTCGTTGCTTTATGTACAATTTTACTTTATTTATAAGATCCTAACTATACATATTCTTTTATTATAATATTACTTAGAGTGACTTTCACTTTACTCTTTTCTCCCAAACAGATCTCTTGGTTGGCAGTAGGAAGTCCCCTATAAATAAAAGTTAAAACGCGACTAAATTGATTACTGCCATTGACAGCATGTTTTTTAAAGAAATGGTATTACAAATTAGAATATAATACCCATACAAGCCTATTTAATGCATACTGTCATGAAATTATGGACATTAATTTTATGTGCTATAAATACATAATGATTGCATCTATGGTAGGTGGCAGTGTTGAGGAAAAAGAAGACTGAAGAAAATTCCAGATAGGGAGACTTGCACGAACAAATGCATAGAGTCTGCAAGTACAGAGTATATGGCGGGGGGTGGGGGGGTGGGGTGGGTTGAAGTGGTTAGACCAGAATATCTAAATCACACAGAAAAAATGTTACTAGAGCCCACTAAATGTGTTTGGTACTTCCAGTGGAAAAAATTACGGTATCATTACTGCATGATCAAGTGAGCAAATACTAAATGAGTTAGAAGGATCATAGTCTGAAGGAGTTAACTGTTGCCACCAGTAGCTCTTTGAGCTTTGGATTCCTTATTTTATGCTTTGAAAAACAGGAACATTGTGATAGAATTTTTCATGTTTTAAACATCAGTATCTATACTAACTCTTACTGTACAAAGAGGTCTGACATGTCAGGATTGTGGGCGGTAATGTATTATGTCACAGGAGAAAGTATATTTTCTAGTACTCAATAAGGAAAGGTTTCTGAATCTGATTTGATATTTTATTTTGGTCGAGCTAATAGAAAGATCTTAGAAGTAAGTTTTAAAGCAATGAAAACATTTTAACAAATAATGATCATATAGAATCAATACATTTTTCTAGAGACATAATAAATGGCATTTGAACAACTGGGCTAGTTTCCTCATCACCATTTACTACTTTGCTATAAGATACTGAATTGCTTTTTCCAAACTTTATTCTCATTATAATGCTCCTTTGATCAACCATTTTTGCTAAGGAGGGACAAAGTGGCTATATTATCAGTATGTAAATGTATAAAATTATATATCATAAGTCTATAAATGTATAAAATCTTATATCAGTGTATGTATATTTTAAAGATTTACTTTTGATTATCTTCCAATAGTTTTCTTTTTCATAAAATAAATACTTTTTGATTCTATATGTCTGTTAGATCTAATACTAAGAGAAAACATTATAGAAGATAAGAAAAAATGAATTCATCATTATTGTTATAGCACTTGTTAGATCAACTTAAACAGTATGGAAAAACAATTATTCTAAAAGTCTGTGTGCTGAAAATATGCTCAACATTATTGGTAACTAGGGAAGTGCAAGTCAAGACCTCAGAGAGATATTGAAAGTACTTTGTGCCCACTAAGATTGGTGTCATCAAACAGACAATAGCAAGTGTTGGTGAGGACTGGGTGAAATTGGAACTCTCATGGGTTGTTGATATGAGTGTAAAATGATACAACTGCTTTGGATAATAGTCTGGAAGTTCCTCAAAAGGTTCAACATAGAATTACTATAGACCCAGCAATTCCAAGAGACTGAAAATACATGTTCACACAAACACACAAATGTTCATAGAAGCGTCAGTTCATCATATAGCCAAAAAAGTCAACCCAAATGTCCATCAACTGAGGAATGGATAAGCAAAATGTGGTATATCTATATAACAGAATATCACTGAGCCATAAAAAGGAATGAAGTACTGATACATGTTACCACACCAATGAGACATGAAAACATTATGTAAAATGAAAGAGGCCGGACACAAAAGGCCACATACTATCTGATTCCATTTCTTTGAAGTGTCCAGATTAGGCAAATCCATAGACCTAGAATGTAGGTTATTGGTTGTCAGGGACTGGAGATAAGGGGACATGGGGAGTGACTGCCAGTGGGTACAGAATTTCTTTTGGGGGTGATAAAATATTTTGGAATGAGATAGAGGTGATAGCTGCACAACCGTGAATATACTAAAAATCATTCACTGAATTGCACCCTTTACACACATGAATTGTATGATATATGAATTATATCTCAATTTAAAAGAAACCAACAAAGGAAAAATGTCTGTTTGTGTGTATAGTACCAGTGGCATTGTATTTGCCCCAAATTACTAAATTTTAAAAAGATACCTAACATTTTTGTAGGCCTTTTTGAGTAAAATAAAAGTCATTTAAATCTATTTTTATGAAATTTTTGATTTAATCCTTAATTTTAGTTTTCCAAATTAGGTGAAAATAGAGGATTCGTTGGTATTAAAGTGTATTCATAGTGAAATATGGACTTAATAAGTGAGCATCTGAGAGGAAGAACAAGCACAGAGGCCAGGCTTAATGTTATTCTGCTTCTTAATATCCTTAAGCTTTCGAAATAGATTTTTCCAATTGTTCTTTGAACCCTTCATCACATCTCATCTTTCTCTTTTATCACTGGCGTGATTAGAAAACCGAAGTTGCTTATTTAGTAGATAATATGAGAGAATACTATGAAATTTTGTTTTATTTCAAAATTGGCCTGTTAAGCTCTTCTCAACTCTTCTTCTGAACAGAAACTTAAATAGTTGTTACAAAGTAAGGGTATCTTAGACCCCCTTGAAAATCCCACATGGAGACTACTGGCTCCTTACTGATTGGTGCTTTTCCACAGCCTTATTTCTCAAAGCCGAGACAGCCTGGCTGGTCAGCAGGGACTCTGGGAGAGACAGTGAGTTCACTGTCCACCGTTTGGGTCCACTGTGCCCATTTGCTCTCCTCAGTGGGAGCCCTTTCTTGTGAGGTGGGGAGGAGGTGTGTCCCTGCCTGGATTCCCTGATTGATTCCTGACTGTCTCCATTTGAGAGTTTCTGGCATGAAGAATATTTGATTTTGCATCCTTTAAATTGACTTTTTAAATAAAAATTATTTTAAGGTAATATGCATACTCTGTAAGAGGTATCTAGATTTTTTGTAGTGTTAAATTTAGACACATAGTTAAATTAGGAGATAAAAATTTAAGTCCTAATCCTTTTTCATTAGATGCTCAACTTTTCTCTAGTATTGTTTTCCAGCTTTTCATCTTCATATACTGTATTGTACTATGCATTCCTTTGTAACTTGCTTTGTTTATTCTTTTTTTTTGATGTATTTGCTGATACAGGTTGATTGCGTGAATCTATTTTCACAGCTATATACTATTCTATTGTATGATACAATTTGTTTCTTTTCTTTACTATTGATGAAAATTCTTGTTAATTGTTCTTTATTCCAAACCACAGTGCAATGAATAAGTTTACGTGTTCCCTTGTACAAATTTACAGCAGTTTTTCTGGGTAGATCCCTATCAATGAAATCAACAGGAAATGAAGTATGCCTATCTTCATTTTTTTTTTCTATTTGTTGCCAAGTTTTTCTGCAATTTATACTCAGCAGGACATCAGACTTCTTGTTTCACATTCTCACCAACACTGTTATTAATGAGTTTGAAGTTTTTGCTACTCAGATGGGTATGAATGTTTACTTATTATTGTCTTCAATTAGTTTTTTCTTTCTTAAGAGCCCCTAAGCAACCAGATAGGAGAGGAATGGGATGTTCCTAGCTCATACTCGTTATGATTTCTCTGACCACCTCCGTGGCTGGTGAGAAGGACCCAGTGGTTACACAGAGTAGAATATTTGAGGAGGTCCCTGTGGTTGTCTACACACCCCTCCGTATCTGATATCTCTCAGCCCAGCCCATGGAACCCCAGTTGGCACTAAGATCTCCATGCCTTGCCTGCATGGCCTGCGTTGGTGCCACAGGCCCATGCCTCTCTCAGCTGTCCCCTGAGCACTGGGAGGCCCTTATCACTGCCTGTATCCCAGAGAAGTGCCCTCCCCCCATCTGTCCCCACAAGGAAGGAAACAAAACAATGGAAACAGAACAAAATGAAAATCTCAATTAAATACCCTGCTGTAGAAGTTTATCTGACATGTCTAGATGATTCCTTTACTTAGCTACTCAGACTCTCATGAGAAGCTTCTTCCGGGCTGTAAGAGTTTATAAACCCGTTCTGACTGTCTAATGCCACAGGAATTATAATAATTATTAATATTTAGGGCACTCCCTCGAAACCTTTTCACGTAATTCCCAGCTTTGGATTGCTTTGCGTCTCCCTTACGTGTCTGCTCTTTCCTTACTGTGTCTCTTTCTTAAATTCTTTCCAGGTGCGGGTCCTCCTTCCATCCCTGAGCCAGCTCCTTTTCTGATTCTGCGGACAGTATCTATGTTTAAATAAAACTCTCTTTACTGTCCCCTCACCCTTGGTAAGAGCTTCACACTAGTCAAGAATACCCACGGATTCCTTAAGCAACCCCATCATTTGCTGCCAAACATAGCACAAGTGCTCGTCTCCCTGATCCCACAGGCCAGTGCCCTCATGCCATGCAGGTGTGGAGGCCAAGTTCATTCACCTTCCCACACCTTTTCTGACTCCTTATAAAAAACTTTATACCCTTCTTCCTGCCCCACTGAGTCGCATCGTCATTCCTTCTTTATTGTTTTATCATAGCATTTTCACTATCTAATAGTCCAGCTATTATACTTATTTACCTTTCTTTTTGTCTTCCTTCTCCACTCGAACAAAATGTCAATGAGAAAACTAAAAGTTAAATTAGGGATGTGTCCATCATATTGGTATATAAGATAAAAAATTTTTTTTGACCCAAGAAAATTGTAACCCCCAGTATATATAAAGAAATAGAAGTTTCAGTATTCTTAATTTTAATTTATGTTATAGTTGAGCACAGTTTCAAAAGAAATATAACTGAGGGGAGAGTTTTTGTTCTTGATTTTAGTATATTGGTCATAAAACTGTAACTTTACTTTTTTACTGACTTCTGGAAACAAACTAGGAATGTACCATATTAAAATGGTAATTGAGTCCCTAATATAATTTCCTGATGGTATTCAGTCCATTTCTGTGCTAAAAGTTTCTAATAATATAATGGAAATAATATCCATCAAACCTCACTACAAAAATTGTAGCTGAGGCTTTTGTTTCTGGTTTGGCTGTTCTCGGAAGACAGAATTACCTATATTGCTAAACATCATGTGCTTTGTTTTTTTAAGCTTTCGAAATTTAAAAGTCCAAACTAAATGAAGAGATACATTGCACTTTTATAAGGAAAATACATGGTCATTTAAAGTTTGAAGCTCAGACTCTTAAAGCAGCAAGCTTTCTCGTGCCCTTTTATAGACTCTTGGACCGTATTTTGAGAGCCATTGAGGAGAGAGAGCTGTAAAAAGGAAAAGGGTCTGTTGCATGTGGGGCTACATTCCTTCTCTGTACAATATTTGAAACACACAAAACCAGCAGCACCACACTGAGTCCTTTGTTCTTCCTGTTGGGCAAAACACTAGATAGCTTACTGTAAATATGGCCGGCTGCCAAGCTGTGGCGCAGATTCTTTTTTTCTAAATACTGTAAACTGGCACAGGCTCAAGAATTACAGTTTTTCCTTTTATTTACTTTCTCCTTCTACACCGAGGAGTTTTATCTATCATAAAATAGAAAAACAGTTGTTGTGGTCGGGGGGGGGGGGGGAAATGCCCACACAGTCCTCTTTTTTTTTTTTTTTTCTGTCTCACTCTTAGCCTTGGGTCAATTTCTAAACGAAATAAACAGAATAACTTTATTACTGTTAAATTTTAAAATAATAATGCCTTCTCCTGACACATGCAAAGAACTGGATACAGCAGTGTGAACCGAGTTGAATTGAGAACACTTAATACCATGCCACTTTAAAAATGGATTCTGTACTGGGGGTTTTCCTACTTCTCTTTGGTATTGTGTTGTCCTCGGGTATTTTTGGTTTTGGATTCTAGTTTTAATCTGCCTGCTTTATTTCTGACGTTACTAAGTTGCCTTCGCCTTGTGCTGGAATTTGTGTGGCTTCAGCTGAATTGAAAAGAGGTAGAGGAAAGTGAAGGGTGTGGAGTTTTGCCTTTCAACTACAGGGTGTGTCCTTTTGAAAACTTTTTTTAATGTAAGAAAAAGCTTGGAAGTTTGGTGTTTTTGAAAGGATTATTTGCTAGGATATTAAAGTAGAGATGTGGGGGGGGACAATTTCGTGATATAAATAACATCTAGTCAAAATTTTAAAATTTTGCAGTTTTATTGATCGATTAATTTTGCACATAGAGACTTCTTTTAGACCCAAATAGATATTAAACATATATTGATTATTTAAAAAAATAAATCAAGCAAAGATCGAATGGACTGTCCTTGCCTACTTCATCGACATCACAGTTTTTTGTTGTTTTTTTTAAGAGGGCGGTGTCACTGGCCCTCATATGTGGGATCCGAACTGGGGCCGCTGGCGTCCCAAGCCAGTGCTTAACCACCACGCCACTCGGCCGGCCCAACATTACAGTTTTTTTATACAATAGGCACGTCAACATATTTACTCTTTTTACTCATTAATCTGTTTCTTGTAAAAGGGAAGCTGCACTCGGATGTAGTTAGAGGATATTTGTCTTGTTTTTTTAGGTACAATTAAAGGTAGAGGACATTATGTTTATAATCAGGTTTTATGACTCTTTTAAGGATATGTGGAAGATCAAAGACAGCATTGATAATGAACAAAAAGATAGGGAGTCCGCTTTTGCAAAGATGCTCGCTCTATCGCTCTATCAATTACTGTGATGAATTTTCTTTATATATCAATTTATTTTTAAATTTTTGAGGGGGGATTTTTATTGGATTGAAGATAATTTTCAAATTTGGGCAAAACATGTTGGCTATTTGTGCCTCAGTTTCCTCATGAAAATTAGGTCTGGACTGACATTTAAGGATCCATGGGATTCTTTTAGGCATTGACATATATAATTAATAACTCCTATTTTCAATGATCCTCTAGACATATGGAATATAATTCTACCCGCAGAGTGAACAAAGCAATTAGGCTGAAAGTTAGGAGGCTCTTGGCCTTCATTTAATAATGATAATATGACCTTGAGGGTATTGAATCATTCAGAGCCCTATTTCCTCATCTGTAAATTAAAGAGTAGAAATAGATGATCTTAGAGGTCCTTCCAACATGAAGAATCTGGACAAAATTCTGTGATCATTTTGCCTTTTTTGTAGACTGGAATCTGTGAATAATGAGAACATGATATTCTCATGTAGGAAGTAATTTACATTCATCGAATTTAGGTATATGATTTTGTAATGTTGAATAATTTGAAGAAGTTTTTATCTCCTTAGTTCCTACTGGCTTTAGAATCCCTTTCCCTTTATTTCTTATGGGCTCTATTGTCATTCGATGTTAACCATAGAGAGAACATGAGTGAAATGGCTTACAGGTTAGGTTATGTGGTCATTTTGAGGAGTTGCAGTGCAGATAAAATTTCCTAGGTGGGGAATACCATTTTCTATCCCCAGAGGAAGCTGGCAAGCTCTAGTGCTGCAAGACTTTGAGCCCAGATCCTGGGTTGTTGTTTTAATTTTTTTTTTTTAAATTTATAAATTGGGGAAGGGGAACAGCCAAGTTGTGTCCTTCAATTTTAGTTCTGAAGGGTGCAGTTAGCTCAGCTCCAAGTCCAGTCGCTACCTGGCCACCCTTCGGCAGCACTGCTGCTCAGCTCAAGGTGCCATGTTCAATCTTAGTTGTGGGTGGGCGTAGCTCACCAGCCCATGCGGGAGTTTAACCGGAAACCTTGTTGCTAAGAGGGCACACTCTCACCAGCTGAGCCAGTCTTGGCAGCTCAGTGGCAGCTCAGCTCAAGCGCTGCTCACTAGCCCATGTGGGAATCGAACCGGTGACCCTGTTGCTCAGAGCTCATGCTCTTAACCAACTGCGCCGCTCGGCCAGCCCAGACCCTAGGTTTGAATCCTGATTCTGTTACCAAAAAGTTTTGATCCCTGGGAATTAATTCATTAAAATGCTCTAGTTCTGAGTTTCCTTGTCTCTAAAATGAGGATAATGATGACTGTTTCATAGATATATTGTGACTGTTAATTCAGTTTAGATTAGATTGCGTTTGTGATCACCCTTCAAATAATGTTAACACCTTAAAAAATGTGGTCTTTTTGCTCAAGTTGGCAAACCTTTGCTGGGTATCTAAGGTACTGTGCTCTGGGAAGCACATAGCTACCGCAATAATGAGAATGGAAAGCATAAAATGGAAAAGTTAGCTGTAAAACAAGTGAATGAGAACGTAATGTTATTGGAATGATGGATTTCAACTGGTAAGATTGTGCAAGACTGCATGCTAAGGTGGATTTGAGCTGGGCTTGAAAGATGGGTAGGAGTTTACCAGGGGAAAGAGAAAGAAGAGAGAGCCAGGAGGGGCTTCCAGGCATGAGGGAAAAAGCCATCAGTGTTGGAAGGCTTCGGGTGTTGATGGAACTTGGTTTTCTTTGGAAGGAAAGACAGAAGTTTAACTTGGGAGGAAATCAAAGCATAGCATCGCTTTATGCAGTAAGAAATAATGTTTAATCCCGTTAGAAATTGGAAATTTACATAAAGTGCTGCTTTGTCCTAGTGTTTTATCAGACATCTACTGATACTTTTTTTAAATCAAATAACGTGTGTATGTGTGAAATCAGATATTACTGAAAAGTCTTTTAATACAAGTGTCATATAAATTCTAGTAGTAGTAGAGTGTTGATTTTTTATCTAATTAAGATGTAAATGTTGTTTAAAGGGATTAAACTAGCTGAAGCATACTCAGAAATCCGTGGAAGAATTGACATATTTAATCTTGGTTATTATCCCTTAAAATCATGCTATACCTTAGTAACTTTTCACTGGAATTGATCCAGTGAGTTTCTGAGTTGAAGTGTTAGTAACTTTAAAGAATAAAAAAACTTATCAACTCTTTTTCTTTTATATACCTACCATGTGGTAACAAACCACTTTTAATAATAATTTCATAATATATTAGTTAAAATAACCTACAATGATGAATTAGATTGCCTGATAGACACATTGTATTTCCAGTTGCCAATAGGAGATGTTTTCTCCAGCCTTGAGTCAAATATTTTCTTACATGTGAAGAATGCCTCTTTAAGTATTTGGCTGCCTTTGGTCAGTTTTTGGGAATGCAGAGATTACTGGTCACATTATCTTCATGGATATGAATAAAATCACTGAAAAATACTGGTCAGTGACAGGGCTTTGTTTGAAGAAAATAATGACAGGACATATGAGGGGGGAATATAGCATATTTTAAAAACAGGAGATCAAGGTTCAGTCTCAAGAATTCTATGCATTGTCATTAGTTCACTAGGAGATTTTTCAGAAGCGAAACATCTTTCTCTGGTTTATTTATACAAAGAACATTTCTTTTTGAAGATGGAGGATGCTATTTAATTGATATGTTTTATCAGAGGGAAGATCTTAATATAAATACGTAATGGTTGAAAGACTAGTCTTCAGTTGCTAAAACATCATGCAGCTATATTTTACTTTTGTTTTAAATATATCTACCATAATTGTGGCCACGCGTTTTTGTACATGAGCAGTATTCATCCCATGTTATTTGTTTGCTGCCTAGGCAGCCAACAGCAGTTAGTATATGTTAGTAACAGATGTTTGTGGAATGAATAAGTGAAAAATCAAGGGCATAGAAATAATAATTTTCATGGGAAAAAGTTGAAAAGTTGTTTCTCTACCTTCTCCTTGTAATCTTGTACTGTTTGGATGTTGTCACTCCCTAATTTATGATTGTAAGCAATGGCCTTATTTAATATATCTAATCTTTAGTTTCTCCATTTATACAATCTTTATCATAGTATCTATCAGGTTTGTGAGGATTAAGTTAGATAATGTTTTCAATTTAGCAAAAATTTTAGGAAAATGGTTAGTGTAAATTAGTTTAGTATCTATCCTAAGTTATTGGTGCTTTTGAATGTGTTTTCCTTAATTTTTTTTTTCCCTCCTCTGGTGGCTTAGAGACTACATTGAAAAAGGGGCTGTTTATGTACTGACTGATTGGTTATGGAATACTTCATGTTCTGTAAGACGAGATAGGCCTCTTTAATTCTGTGGTGTAATAGTGTCGCTGGGCACCTTTTTGGTCTCTGTATAGGTATAGAATCGTAAAATTATAGTCGTCAAACCAAAGGATCCTTGGGCATTTATTGAGTTCCTTCTGCAGACAGGTCCAGAGACATTTTTTTTTACCAATTATCCTTTCTTCCACATGATTCTGAGAATTAAAAGTAATGGAGGGAATTTAACATTTATAACTTACTCATATTTCTGAATACTTATTGGTAAGATTTATTCCTCTGCTTTATTTTAAAGTATACCAGCCTCTGGGCACGTCCTCTGCTATTTCCAAATATCTGAATTTCAGTACTCCTTCCCATTTCATCCATTTCAATTTCTTATAAACTGCATCGGTAGGGAATCTCCTGGCTAAACCTTGATTTTTTTGACAGCATTCTATGTAATTTTACCCCAAATAATATACATCTTTCATGAGTAAATATACTGATTCACACACATATAGCATTGAAAAAAGTTACAAAGGAAGGCTAATTATTTGATTCTTCTAACCATACCACTTTCATGAATACATTCATAGCAAAAACTTGAGCAAAATATATTAAATAGCAATCTTTTCATTGCTTAGAAAAGTTCTATTTTATTTTACCGTTGGATTATTTTAATTGGCTTGCAGTGAGTTGGCTGCAAATGTTGATCTATAGGAAAATTAGTATTTAGTGGACAGCAAAATTGCCCTGTCAGCCCTTGTGTTGGGATCTGTGTCTTCCTTAGCCTGTTTGAACTGGCCCATCGTGGGATTCATGAGGCCCAAGGTGCAGGTTTCCTTCCACAGGGAGCTGGAACTCTGCTTTGTTCTTTGGTCACATTGCATGGCTGACTCTGGCCAGTTGTCTTGCACCTGTCGTTGGCCATCGATCCCCATGGGACAAATCTTACTATCCATCCCCACTGCTAGAAAACATTTCAAAGGGCATGCCTCCTTGTGGATGGGCTGACCACACTCCCGTCCCCCAAGGAAGCACATTGTTGCTGATTTAAAAAGTTACTGCTTCTGAAAAGGTGGTGCTTGGTTCCAATCCCTCCATGCCCACCTATTATGTCTGATTCTGTGTGGTGCATGCAGAGACTGTGACAGCCAGCGTAGCTACCTAACCAGATCAGGAGCCAGCCTTGTTGCCTTTTTCAAGGCAGTTTACCTCTCCCTAGCCTTTGCTTCTGCAAAATTATTGTGCTTGTTTGCTTTTGTTATCCTCATTAACATCGTGTCAAGGGGGTACATAGGTATCTCTGGATAAGGATTTATATAGTGACCTCAGAGTGGGCACAGCCTATCTGCTGTAGTGGAATGGCAGACTATGCTTTCAAATTGAGAGAAATGGCAAAGAATTTAAGAGAACAGGGGAGCATGAAAATGATCCTTGAAGTGGTCAAGAGGTATTTAAATGTCATGTTATTAATTATGTCAGTTGATTTGTTTAGTCCAATTCTAATTTTCTTTCTTTTTTTTTTTTTTTTTTTTTTTTGAGGGCAGTGTCACTGGCCCTCATATGTGTGACCCGAACCGGGGCCACTGGCTTCCCAAGCCAGTGCTTAACCACCACGCCACTCAGCCGGCCCCAATTCTAATTTTCTATGCTTCAAGTGCAGTATGTGTTTCTGATAATGCTGCCATTTGGGCCCTTTACATTTCTATGTCCACCTATGGTCCAATGCTGTAGTCATAAAACGTGTGGGAAAAGTGCAAATTAAGAGCATGGGAAGGTGGCTGATATACATCAACATGAATTTATTTTCTAATTTATTTTTAATTCAAGTTATGGGCACCTTAAACAAAATTTCTAAAGAGCTCTTCATCTTATCCATTATAGCAAACATTTTAAAACTACATTAAATCACTACCGCAGTGCCGTGTACGGCATCACAATTTAGATACTTGCCCTTCTAATCCATTCTGGATCATTTTTGCATAAACTATTAAGGAAAATAATTTTCCCCCCTGCTAATAGGTAATTGCCAACCGTGACCAGACCCACTACTGGCAAAGAATTCTGAAGTGCAGGCTCCATTTTTACAGTGTGTAGTTAAGCTATAGCAGGAGAGAACCGGAAAGGAGCTGAATGTAAAGTTCAGAAAAGTCAGTGAGTCCGAGAGAAAGGATCCCCGGTGAGGTATAAACAAGCTCTGTTTCCTCAGGGCTGTGTCTTCTGAGAGGAGATGTAGGAATGGAGATTACTGCCTTCTGGGGTCTCCCCCTGGACATCTCCTAAACAATGATTTGTGCTGTTTATGTTGCCCTATTGTTTGTTTTCCTCACTCTCTCCTTTCCAGTGATAGCTTACACACTGACCCAATCTTCAGATCTCTTCCTACTGCTTCCTGTCTCACCCATTTTTAGTGAGCCATCATACCCTGATAGAATGAATAGGACTCCCATTGAGTTCCATGTAACTAGGACCAGCAAAGATTACATATGTGATTATGTATGTTAAAAGCACCATGTTCGTTTTATTCATAATAAAAATATACCACTGCTGATTATTTATTACTGTTATTAGTAATGATGATGTAATAATAGAATGTAATAACAACAGCAGAGAAGGGTGGGGAGGTGCGGGGGGAGTAGCTAAAATTCAAGCCTGACATTTCAAACCCATCCACACAGCTCGGGAGTCTGTTCCCTTCCCTCTGTTATCTCCTTTGAGGAAGTAGGAATTCATTCGAAACACTTTCTAACACTAAAGCACAGGCCAACCATAGAAGTGAGTGCCTCCTGTTAGAATTCTTCCTCATCCCACAGGCAGCGACTTGAAGGTGAAACCGGAAGTGAGCAGAGGCTCAGAGGTCAGAGACCCTGCAGGAGTCAGAGCAGGCACGGTGGTGTGTGAGGCAGCCTGGAGGAGAGAGGGGGACAGGTGGCTGGCCGTGGGTGGGGAGAGGATGGGTCACTACCCCTGGAATGGCATCAGGCAAAGTGATGGATCTGGGAGACGCATGGGATCAGTGGAACTTGGTGAGTGATTGATGGTGGGCATTTGGGGAAGAGGGAGGAGGTCAAGATGATACCTGGGACCTAGTTTGGGTGCCTGGGTAGATGGCAGAGGAAATGCAGCAGGTAGGCAGGATTGTGGGGAAGATTGACTGCTGCTTTGGTGTATTTCTGGGTAGAAGCCTGCAGGGTCATTTGCAGAGTTTGTGATTTCCTTTTTTTTTTATTTTGTAAAGAGGGACGGAATTCTGTTTTTCAATATGTTGGTATTGAACAGAAGAAAACCAGTTTTTGAAAAAGTTAATTTCTTCCTGAAAGACTGTTCTAGTTCTTTCTTCACTGTCACTAGAGTAATGCAGCACATAAATCCTTTATGATGTGAATAATGAAAAATTTGCGTAGTACTCTAAACTTTGGAGGTATATTACATTTGCCTTTGTGACTTTATGGATTTTAGGTTGGGATTGTGGCTAAGCTAATGAGCTGAAGAACTCAAGCTGATGGTCTCATCATTCAATCCAGCAGCTTGTCTTAAATTTCAGGCTAATATCTATGTTTATACATGATTGCTTCGCTGGAATCCTTTTGGTACGTTAACATTTTTCATATTAAACCCAAGCTGAATTTTAATAGACAGGCAATTTTTCTGTTTATTTGAGAGTAACTTTAAACTTTTTAATATTTTCTAATTTGTTTAAATGATGATATTGTTGATTTAACATTATGTTAGTGTTTATGTAATATAATGTAGACCAACAGAATCATTACAGTATATTGAAAGTTTATGTTTAATATTTGGCCTGCTGTATCAGCTCAACCAATTGCATTCATTGAATTTTTAGGTAGCTTTAAAATGTAGCAAAGTCTCATGACATATATATATATATATATATATATAGGCACAGCAACTCAAACGTAGAGGTACTACTGAAACTTTTTTGATTTTTTTCAAGTGATATGAACTCTTTTTTAGTGGGTAAACTTGGAGGTGATTGGTTTCATAGAATGTAAAATACTTCTTTCTGAATTTTACAAGGGTTGGTTTTTACTCATTAATAGATCATATAGGGTTAGCATAGCCCAGTAGAAAATAAGTCACCACACATCAAACGTAAGAGTGAAGTGTTGTTTTTTTGTCGGTTGGCAATATTGAAATCACATTGTCAGTCAAATTGCATATCTTGCTATTGCTTTATTAATCCAAATATAACTAATAGATGGCCATTTCACTGAAGGTTTGTTGTTCTAGAAAATTCACTTCTATTATAGCTCTTGTAGAATTTTTTTCTTTTATGCTAATTTTAGCTTTTGATCTTCAGGGTGCAATGTAATCACTCTGGATTTACGTATGTGGGATAAAGAGAAAATCAGCATTTTTTTGATGATTTGATAGGTCTCATCTTTGCCTTATATGTGGAGGAGCTTGTGAACTGATGAGAAAGAATAGACATTCATTTAGTTTTAACTTACCAATTTGAATTTTCCTGAATTAGTACTTGTATTTTGAAATTTCCAAATGAATTCTAGAGACAGTACTTTTTCTTTTCTTATATATTTTCCAGAATATGTTCATGTTTAAGCAAACAAACAAACAAAATCAAGTCTATAAAAAAGCAAGTAGCTGAAATTACTCCAAAAATTACTAACCACTTCAATCCCATAATTGGCAAGAGAATGACTAAATCTCCCCTCCGTGTGCAGTGTGTGGAGAACAGAAGATCAACCTTATCCTTCGGACGAGCGAAGACATGCCTGTCCGTGCACTGAATCGTCCCTTCTGGGTTTTCCAGGAGTCATATATCAAGTATTTTGTCTAGTTGTCCCCGCGAGTATACCCATACTTGTCAAACCATGTCTCCTTATTTTGGGTTCATAAACTGTGGCCTCTGTATTGGCAAGGAACGAATTTGGGGCTACTGTGAGGTCTCCCTACATGGAGCACCTTGGAGCTGTATAGGATGATACTGAAGTTAGGGAGCAAGCACTGAGTGCACAAGATTCTTAGGGAAAGGTCCAAAAAATAGGGGAGAGTACACAGGAAGGGACTTGGAAAAAGACATGAAAAACCAATATATTCTGCTTCATAATTTTTAGCATCCTATGTGTTGGATATGCCTGCAATCTTGTTGTTTTCTTTGACTCGGAAACCAAAATAAATTCAATTGACAGACGAGTATATGTTTTCAGCAGACCAGGTCTTCAAAAATTCTGTATTTCCTGAAATCGTTTTAGAGATTTATAGAAAGATTTGGAATATTAAGATTGGTGGAGTTTGGGCAATAAAAGCTTTGATTTTTTTTTTTTATGAAACAATTTTGGATTTTGATACAGATATTAAAAACAATTTTTTTGTTATGTATTGAAACACTTTAAAACTCCCTTGGCTTTCTTGTAAATCGGTGACCTTTGTTGTGAGAATTGGCAGGGGCCCCAGGGGGATCAGTGCCTAGGATTTCCAGGAGTTTGGGAGAAAAGAAGTTTCGCTTACTTTCACTAGGCTCTAACTGAAAATTAGCATTTCCTTTTAATTATGAATGTATTCAATTAACCATAGTATTATTGGCAGCCTGTGACTTTGATAGACATACATCATAGATATTGTCATGTCACATAATTGTTGTTGTAGATCTCTCAAGATATTGAAGCTCATCACTACTGTAAGATTACATATGTTTTAGATCCACAGCTAGGTCTTATTTGATACATTCATAAAGCAGTTCATTACTCTGTCACATTTTACAATATTTTCGTAGCTGCCAATCTAAGTGTAATCCAGTTGTACACATGCGCACACCATCATTCTGAGAAGGGTTTCCGTAGACTTGACCAGCCGGCCGAGAGGATCAGGGGCACACAATACCAGTTCCTCGCTGTGTGGCCTTGAGCAGTGAGGCTATATGATGACGACACCCATCAACTTAGGAAATTATTGTAAAGATCCAACAAGGGAAATCGTTTTGAAAAATTATTCATACAGAAGCCGTTATTAAATGGAAAATTTTTGCCTTTGTAATAACATGGCATATATTATTAATAAGAGTTAAGGGCATAAAGGAGACATCCAATACAAATTCTGCTTTCACTCTGAAATTCAGAGTATGGCTCAGTGTCATTAAACTTCACAGCGAAGTGCAATGGGAACATGCCAATTTCAATATAGCTCCAAAAACATTTCCATCCCTGCAAGCAAAGAGGATTATTTTTCCCTAAATATTTCCTTTAAAATCGATTCCTGTATTCTCCAATCCTCTAATCCAAACTGGTGGGCTTCACAAAGAGGATTACTTTTCCCTAAATATTTCCTTTAAAATCGATTCCTGTATTCTCCAATCCTCTAATCCAAACTGGTGGGCTTCACAAAGAGGATTACTTTTCCCTAAATATTTCCTTTAAAATCGATTCCTGTATTCTCCAATCCTCTAATCCAAACTGGTGGGCTTCATTTAAGTGCTCCCTGAAGCAATATGTCATTCAGGCAAAGGTCAGGAGAACAGTGCATGTTTCTAATAAACCAAAGTGTAGCAACGTGGTAAATTCTTGCATTTATTCAATAGTATTAATCAAGGAATATAAGAAATGGGAGGAGGGAAGAACCAAAGTATTGAGCATTGTGTTTGATGTTTTACAGAAGTTTCATTTTTATGGCAACCTGATGTAGTTCTTAACCATTATGCCATTTCACAGATGAGTAAACTGAATGAGGAATCAACTTATTAAATAGTCACATTACTCAGAAGTTACAAAACTTATAGTTCATTTTAAAGGCTAGTTGTAAAACCATGTGATTGAATTACAATATAATTACTAAGTAAAATTAATTAGGCATTAGTGTTGAATTTTGAGATTTCTTTTTTTATTTTTTTAGAATTTTCTATCCCTAATGCACCATTGACTTTTTTCATTGGTGCTTGAGACTGCATCTACAGTTTCAACAGTAGAGTATTTTTACCCCTTTGAAAAGTGACACTTGATATAGACATTGATGAAAAGTCAACTTTAGTTATTTTGATTAATGCCATATTTTTGTTTTTAAAATCCTATCTCCTAGTGCCAGTGACTTGGATACATAATAAACATATCTTGAAGGTCTAGTAAGTGAATGAATGACTGAAAAGTGGAAGGAAGGCATGTTGTGTTGTGATGGGTCATAATTCTGGCTAGAAGGGAATCAAAGAATTTCCTTGGGGTGTCTAAAATGTCCATTCTTTTCAGAGAATGCTAATGGTAGTGAAGATACCACTAAAGATAAGAAAACAGAAAAATAAGTAGGAAAAATGTAGCAAGAAAAATAAGTTTACACTGTTACGTAACCCTGTAGTCACGTAAAGCTTTGGGGTCCATCATTTCACATGTAGTTCTCATTCACAGGCTCTCTGAGATGCTGAGGGCAGATGTCCTCCCCATTTTAAAGACTGAGCCCAGAAAGATGAAGCAACTGTCACCTTTACAGATGAGACTCAGAGCTAGGGCTCCTGATTTAAAAATCTGCACACCTTTCAGTTATCCCCCACTGTTGTGGTGTGGGAAAGGAAAGAAATTATGGGGGAAATGAAAAGCTGCAGAAAGAAATGTAGAAAGACGTAGTGGACAGAAGCACTGTGGTATCCTTGGTGAAGGGCCCAGATGTTCTTCATCAGCCCTCTTCTTAAGTGTACATCTCTCACAGCCCCTGCCCGACCTGCCTCGCTGCTCTGCCCATCCCTCCCCCAAGATCTGGTGTTCCTGCGATAGGAGACTCTCTCATGTACTCCAGAGCTGTGATCACAGTTTGTAATTATTTGGGTAAAATTTCAGTTAAATATCTCTTTCTCCCGCCAAGAGTCTAGATTGTAAATTCTGTAGCAATGGGAACTGTGCCCAATTCTTCCTTGCCCTTATCTCAGAGCATGATGCCTGGTCCTCTAACTTTTGAGCAGGTTGAATATACAAAGCAGGAATGAATATACAATTGATCCTCGAACAATGTAAGGGTTAGAGGCGCTGACCCCCTTCTCCAGTTGAAAATCCACCTATAACTTTTGACTCCCCCAAATCTCAACTACTAATAGCCTAGCATTGACCACCGAAGCCTTACTGATAAACAATAGGTTAACACATATTTTTTATGCTATATGTATTGCATACTGTATTCTTACAATAAAGTAAGCTAGAGAAAAATGTTAACATCATAAGGAAGAGAAAATCACTTACAGTATTTATTGGGGAAAAAAATCTGTGTATAAGTGGACCCACATAGTTCAAACCTATGTTGTTCAAGGGTCAACTGTATATGATTCTATAAATCAATGGAAATAATAAAATGACCAATAGGGAGATACAGACACAGACTTTTCATAAAAGGAAATTAGTGCAGGCAGCTTACAATCTTACCACCATGTGTCCTGAATTTGCCAGGAAATATGTTTTGTTTTTGTTTTTTAAGATTTTATTGGGGAATTGAAGGAGGGGAACAGCATTGGGGAAACGGGGAAGGGGAACAGACAAGTCACTGTCCTCTTATTCCTCAGTGCAGCTGTGGAAGACGTCCCTTCACTGGCCCATGTTGGTATTATCATTGAGCTCTTCCCGGGTGAGGCAGTCAGTCACCCGCCATTGGACAACTGCTCACGGTGGCTCACCGTAGTAGCTCACGAAAGCTCATGCCCGCTGCCCACCAGCCCTACTGCAGTCTACGCAGTCGCTGGTGACTCACGGCAGCTCAGTCCCAGGTCTAGCTGTTGTTCACCATCCCAGCTGTAGAGGGCACAGCATCACTGGCCCATGTGGGATTCGAACCAGGCCCTGCTGCTCAGAGCTTGTGCTCCCAAGCCAACTCTTAACCAGCGTGTCACTTGGCCAGCCTGGAAATATGTATTTTAAATATTAGTCCAGTTGTGTAGTTATGTCCTTCAATTTTTGGTTGAAAAAATGTGGTCACCTGTGTCCAAGTAATCATCACAGATAAGACACATGGTGTAAGAGTAGAGGAAGGAAAGGGCCTGAGGGCGGTGACTTTTGTCTCTACCTCTTACAATAGTCCTAACATAGCTGGTATTAGCGCAGACCTAACAGCAGAAGAGATGGTGGACCAGAGCAATATAACTGGTCCAAGATTCAGATACTAAGGTGTCAGAACTGAGATTAAAACTGGAGCCCGTGACTTTCCATTAATGACATCGTGTTTGAGGAGATGGAAAAGGACAGTCTCCAAGCTTTCTAAAGGCATCAGCTTGCAGACGTATTGCTGGGGTAGGCTTCGTTGTGGCTCTCTCATTCTCTGGCTTGTGCCGTCTGCACTTACAGCTACCTCAAAAGTCCTGAATAATAGCTGATGTTCATAGTAATTATCGAGTCATCAACACAATGTTGAATCCTATTACATTTCCAAAAGAGGAGACTATTGTAGTCTAGAGATTTTTATTCAAAGTGAGTAAAGGTTTAGCACTTTAATTCTGTTATTGGGGATTCTCACGTTTAAATTGATCCTGCATTACTGCTGTGGGCTATCACTTTAGGAATTCTTTATTTTCATTGAAAATGTATTCTTGATTTGCATTCTTTCAATCTCCAACTTCTGTCAGCATGTCGTCTGTATACAAACACTTTATTTTTGTCATTCAACAGAGAAGTATTATCAGTTGCCAGAATATACCATAGTTGATAGTATAATGGTTTCTCCGCAGCTTACAGGCCCATGAGGGAGACAGATAGTTACAATCCAGGTGTTGCTGCCACAGTGGGACTTGAGTGGCATCCTGAGGGTGCAAGCTGTGACCGGAAGTCATACAGTTCATTGTCATGGAGCCCCAGACTCCGTGGGTCTAAACTAGAATTCACCATCACTATTTCTTGTCCATCCATATTTAATATTTAATATTGTGTTATAAAAGATGTTAGCATTCTCTAACTATATTAATGTGAACACTTACATGAAAGCTCCTGGCACATGGCACTTAAAGAGTTTTTAAAAATTCTCTTTTCTAAGCCCAGTCAGTGACTATATGAATCAGAATAAATCAGAACCTGAGAAATCATGTTTCTAACAATCAGCGATTCAAAAGCATGATTCTGTTTAAAACCAAAACACATCCTTTAGTTAACATGTCAGACACTGATAAATTAAAAAATAAAAATGTTTTTTAGGGAAACGTGGGTTTTGTTACTGAAGAAAATGGGACCCCGATGAGAAGACTGTTTTTGTCATGCCTTTGGCTGAGTTGTTTGCCTTTCTGACGAGTACCCTAGCTTTGTAGTAAGGCCCTTTAATACCCGTAGGACAGATAAGCAATCAATAAGCATGCTCACTGCCGTTACCTCAGGGGTGGGTCTTGGCCTCAGTCACTGTGATCCAGTTTCAGCTGACGCTCATTTTGGGTTTTGTTTGAAGAAGAAAGCAGACACTGTTATGTGGAGCAAAACCTTGTGTACAGTATACTTATGTGGATGTGTATATAAAATAATAGTGTTAATTATATAATTATTTTTATAAAGCTTCTCTCTACCATGCTTGATGCTAAACAAGCACCATGATAATGAAGTATGAAGCAGGAGGAGATGAAAACAGCCTTTGCAGGGCCACAGCTTTGCTACATGGCTTGTGATGTATCCCTTCTATATTTTTGTGCTTGAACAGGCTGCCTTGACAATTCCATTTCTTCCCAACCACTGTCACCAAAGACTTCCTTTCACTTTATTTTGTCCCCTTCTGCTTCCTGCTTAGAAGTGAACAAAGCAAGCCCAGGGACCCTGGGTGTCAGTTCCTCATTCATACCTACCTGCCTTATTCTCTCATCCTGAACGCTTGCTCACCTGTCTCCAGCCCGCATAATCGTCACAGAGAATAATCTAATTGACAGTGTGTGTGTCAATATAGAGCTCTCCCTATATGTGACGTTGCCATGTTTAAAGTTTACAAATTCTTTTTTTTTTTTTTCTTTTTAGCTGAGCCATCCTGCCACCTGTTGGCAGCTCAACGGCAACTCAGCTCAAGCTGGCATCGAACCGCCATTGCTCAGAGCTCAGCTTGCACTCTTGAGCAGGCTCTTAACAAACTGAGCCACTCGACTGACCCTTAAAGTTTACAAATTCTTGATTTGGAGGGTTCTGTGAGCTTCTTGAAATTATATCTGGCATTTTGTATATATGTACCTACGGAAGAGGAGTTGGGTACATAGCTGTTCCTCAGAGGGGTTTGGACACCAAAAATATTTTTTAAACAGGAGGGGGGAGCTGACTCTTAGAGTTCCACTGATACCACCTCTAAAAAAACAAAAACAAAACCATAAACTGTCATTCTTAAACAGCAGTGAATGGTGGAATGATGGCAAATTTATTTTGGCACATGCAGAATTTATTGTTACTCATTTGTTGCTCAGTAGTTTTATAGCTATAACTGCCAGTTATGAGTTGTGAGTGGTGAAAACCAAGGTAGCTAGAATCCTTTTGTTTGGCTGGGGGAGGTACAGATCCTATGTGTAACCAAAGTGGATGCGAAAGTTATAGGTGATAAAATCTTAACTTCTATCAGGAATGTGTAAGAATCATGTGATTCAGTAAATCCAAAAACTTTTACCCAGGTTATGAGGTTCAAATATTTAACTTTTTTTTTTTTAATTCCGATGATGAGGGCAAGGCAGAGAAACTAAGCACATTTGGTCAGATGTTAAGTGCAGTTGTTCAAAGACAACTGGCTTATGATCTGTTTGGATGCTGTCCAAGTTGAATGGTCCAAAAAAGAAAATGGAACTGTGTAAAGAAGTTGGACCAAAATTATAGATTAGCAGAAGCAATACATTTATCAGATTTTTTTCTAGCATGAATTCTTCCTTTGTACAGATCTCTTTCAGCATGATGATCCAAAGGAATGATGCTTTAAAAACATGTATCTTTTATGACCTACTAAGTGAATTAATTAGATGTATACTATTTTGGAATTTTTTCTTTTTTTCTTTTTTTTTTCAGTCTGTTTTGTGAATTGTGGTTTAGCTTATTTTATATTATTTACATAGTATTTCTATAGGTGCTTCGCTTTTTTCAAAAAACAAATGCAGCTTATGGAAATACTGTTATCAGTAGCTATTATCATGTTCTAAGGAAATTGCCAATTAAATATTAACTTAGACAAGTACTGTAATGGAATAGTATAAGCACAGCTATGAGTATCTTGCAAATGGACCCTTTTTTCCCCCCATGATTCTACGACTTACCACTTTTAGAACCTGACTGATTAAGCAGTTTCAGACAATTTGAATTTAGTAAACAAAGAACTTGAGGCATGGCATTTTAATAAGGGGCTTACCTTGTATTGAGAACACATAGTTGAGTACATATAGCCCTTTTGAAAGAGGACACTTTCAGTGCATTTTCATAATTTAAAAATATGTTTCTTTTATAATCTCTATAAGTTGAAAAGTAAGAATTTCTGATCTCAGTGTATTTATTCCTTTTTTGACTCGTTCCTTACTTCATAACCTTTGCCTTTCTTTTAATTTTAATATGCCAGGAACTAAAGTGGCTTACACTTCTATTGCATTTTCTTTTTAAATGATAATTGAAAAGGAAAAGATATAATAGAGATTAATAAACAGAAAAATCAACATAACACATATGCTACAACTGAACAGAAATAATTAATGTTAAATTTTTTAAAAGCCCCTTTATGGAAGTTTCATTGTATTTAACACAAAAGATTGTCATGTTAGCATTTTCCTAGATTCTTCTAGAAAGACGTGAAAATTTTTTAGATATCACAAAAGATGTTTTATATTTGGGGCAGTATATGTATGCATTATATTTGCTTAACTTTGGTAAAGTTATGACTTGGGGGAGGCTTTCATGTTATATCTACTACATAAAAGGGTACTTATAGTCAGTTATTTAAAAGTATATGAGTTTACATTGGGAGATATACCTTAGAAGTCAATCCCGTCTCTACAGAGGATGATGATAAATATGACATTTAAAAGCATAAGATTTGTTTCAGTAGATAAATGGGCTCGCCTAGTGTTAAACTAATGCTTTTACTACAGAAATGAATGGATCCTATTTTTAAAGATTTACAAATAAAGAGTTGACCAGAGTTATAAAGTGATGACCAGAGAGCTGTGGGAAAGTGAAATTTTTACTTTGCTAATAAAACTTTATTTTCACATACACACACACGCTACTGTACATTTTTGTAAATGAGTTTGTTCTTGGTATATGTGCCATATATATGAAAAGTAGTCTTCTTGTTTGTGAAATAATGTAATAGTGGTATATGGGTCCTAAGTATGACTTGAGCAAAATCCAAGTTATACTGGATATTTTTATATTAAGCTCCCAATATATTTACTTGTAGAAAATTGTGGTTCAATAAGCTACAGCATAGATCTACAATCTTTATGGGTGAAACTACTAAAAATTATATATTTTTTCTGGATGTCTGTTTCACAGCTGTCTATCTTTATTTATTTATTTATTTTTTTCGGTCTCACATGTGGGACCGAACCGGGGCCGCTAGGCTTCCCAAGCCAGAGTTTAACCACTGCGCCACTCGGCCGGCCCCACAGCTGTCTATCTTTAAATGAGAATTCACTGTTTTTACATTCATATAATTTTCTTCAAAATTACATAACATGTGTATATGTATATTGGATTCTTGGAAAAGTCATGACGCATTTTTGCAACAAAAAACATAGAAAAAAATACATCAAGATTTTTCTGACAACCCAATATAATATGTATACACACACACACACACACACACACACACACACACGACACACAATTAAATGGAATTTTCAAGGTCATTTGTACATTTACAACAGATTTTAGTTTCCACCAGTATTTTAAGTATTTTGAATGAGATTTTCTCAAATACAGAGTATACTTTCATTATTACAGCAACAATGATTTCCTTTGATAAGTATAATATATGAAATACTTTTAAATGTGTTTCTTTTCATGCTATCAACTTGCATGATTAGAGTTTTATTCTATACATCTGAAGTTTGCATGTGAATTATGTGATTTTCACTTTCTCACTCTTGATTGATAGTGGCACTCAGTAAACACCAGCTCCTTGGTGGGAACTATGCTAAAAACATTATGCACATGACTGTTCCTGCACACTGTACCTGGTTTGGTGGGATTAGCCCTGTTACCATTTTTTAATCAAGGAAACAGGCTCAGAAAGGTTAACAAATTTGGCCAGGGTCAGGTAGCAGGACCGTGATTTGATCTCCAAAGCCAAACTACTTTTCCTCTTCAGATTTCTGACAAGGAACCCCTTCAATCAAAGTGTTATACTTAAAACTGGAGCTTTGTTAGTGGGTAGTTTGCGGTGTCCTCCCAGTGATCGTATTGGACCTCTAAGCTTTGGATCAGTTTGTACAAAGTTGTTCGCTGGTGATACGCTGACAGTAGATGCTGAGGGAGCCTTCCCGCCCGTCCTCTGTGGGGGGCAGACACCCGAGGTGCTACCCTGTGGCATGTGTGCTGGCAGTGTTGTCCCCAGGAACCTTAGGAGTTCTGCCAAAAGGGGCACTGCTGGGAAACTCAGGAAAGCTTTCTTCTGGCTATTGAACCAGGATTGAAGTTAAACAGTCCTTGATCTGGAAAAGAGTTGTGTGGAAGTAGGGTAGGATGTTCTGGGCAAAGGACAGAATAAGCAAATACTGAGAGGCAGAAACGATGGTGCTTTTGTCTGAAATACTCTTCTTTGAATCATTCTACTCATGAAGTGAAAAACTTAAGGTGACATATTGTAGTTTTTCTTGGGACTTCTAATCTCTGGCACATCTCACTTACCTCAAGAGGTATGTTGACCTCACCTTAAGAAGTTTGGTAATAGATGTCCATCTGATAAATTGTGGAGGGTGTAGGAACAGTGAGCAAAATCGTTATATGTATAGAATATGTACATCTAGACAATTTCTGATGATCAGAACAAGGTCCTTTTAAACTTTCGATTATTTACAAAAGGTGGTTGTTTAATTTTGTTCCATTCCATTGAAAACTTATTTTATTGCTCCCTTCATTGAAATGATTTAGTGATATTAGTTATGTGGTAGAGGTATTTTTTTTAATTGCATAAACTCAGCATAAAATCATCAAATCACTTCCTTCTTTCCATTGCTAATGTGGAATATAATATTTTTGTTCTCATGCTAGTTTCTCCTAGCTACAAGAGATGTGTTTAATTTTATACTTCTAAAATGAAACTATTCTTGATTAAGATGAATCTATATCATTCATAATTGGGTACACTGCAGTTTTATATATTTCATAAAAATAACTTCATGAACAGTATTTCTTTCAGTGATATTTTATGTACCAGTAACATTGAAAAATGTATTTTATTATAATTATCAGCTTTCTATTGTTGTTTTGTATCAGGATCTTTTTATTTTAAAATACCTAGCTTAAGATATAGCTTGTGTGTATGCACATATTATTCATATATATATATATATATATATATATATATGCCTTTATAGTTACCCTATAGAATAATGTAATATAATTTTGTAATATAATATCATTCTGTAATATAATTCTTAAGAAAATGTATTTCATTTTTTTCCTTTTTTGATTATTTTGCTTCATTGGGTGAGTGAATATTTGCAAATTTGTGTAGGTTTAAAATGATTTTTGCATAGGTTTAAAATAATTTTTACATAGTCCAGCTGTTTAACTAAGGCCTTGTGATTTGTATAATAGCTTTTCAAGCTGGGTAATACTATATTTAAGGGATGGTGAAAGAGGTTTTCATCCCTAAATGAAAGATATCAAGCAGAACCCATTTTGTATGCACTGAAACATCACTAGGATATAGTTTCTTAGTTACAGTCCATGGGTTGGCCTAGGGTGAAACTCGGTCCAATAAAACAATAAAATCTTTATTAAGACAGGTAAAGTCAGTAAGAAGAGTGATAATAGATCCTCTACTATTACTCATCTACAGAGTCTGTTGTGTGGAGTAGCAGTGATAGTCCTTTCATATAGGAATATATGGGAACAATATTCATTTTTCCTGAAAGTATAATTTTCAACTTTATAGAAGGAAAACACATTTATTGTAGAAAACTTTGAATTCCAGCTCTTACTTTCCATTCTTCTATACCTAACTATACATATATTTTTTAAAAGTAAAAATGGTATAATTTTGTGCAAATTCTTTTTGTAGCCACTTGTACTTACTGTATCTCAAGAAATTTTTCTACTGTTAATGTATATTATGAATATATATGGAAGATGTATTTATAATTATCTTATATTGGTATATTTAAATAACCCTCTATTATTAGACAAGTAGTTTCTTATTGTGGTTTGGACAAGCTATAAATGTAGCCTTGACTCTTTGGATATCCATAATTCAAAAATTAAAATGAATTTGTATTAATGAAAATATATTGGTGCTTCAGTTTTGTATTTTATCAGGGTCTCAGAATTAATTTAACTAATATTTTTATTATAAGCCTCCTTACACTTTTTAGAATAGAGCAGAATATAGATAAATATTAAAATATGTTATCTGGATTAATTGTACCTTAGGTACATTTTGAGATTGAGCCTACTTATTTTTCTGTTTAAATAAGATCTTTACAGTTTTGTAAAAACCAATACATCACCTATGCAAACCATTTTTGAGGAGTTTCTTAAATGTGAAGACCTGCATTGTCACCTCTGGCATTCTCATTAATGCCCATTCATTGTTTGACTTAATATTTTATGTTATTTCAGAAAACCTGTTAAGTAACTTGTTAGCGACTCTACATTTTTCAAATCACATTATGTAAGAGTCTTTGTTTTTCAGGTGTTTGCTTTGTGGTTTCACATTCTCGTTATTTACATCTCTATACTTAAAAAAAAATCAAAATAGCCTGGTTGTTTGGCATTTCCAGAACATTTAGTACAATATGACTTTTAAAATATGAAGAATTTATAGTTTACTGTCTCCTGGGTTTCATTGTGGAAGAAGCTTGTTGCAGATTGATGTCGGGAATAAAATAAATAGAGATTAATGACCACGGTTTTTCATCTTTCCTAATGGCCTGCTGGTGCCAGTAGGGAAAAATACACAGTGTGATATTGGGATAGGGGCCTTTCAATTCCATCTGAGCAGCAGCCCGCAGTGAGTCACCATGTAGTTTGCACCCCTGGCTGAATAGAATCTCAGAGATGCCAAGCAGCATTTTTGCTAGATGAACAAGGATATATATTGTCATAGTTCTATGTAGAGCTAAGATTTATGATTTTAATTAACACAGAGAAGAGAAAGCAGATACTTGTGAGTGACCTCAAAAATCAAGTATAAAGTAACACCCCATTAGTATCACCCCACAAATCACCCTTTCTCAACATGGCTTCTAAAAACTGAGAAAGAAATCCAGAAAAATACTTCGATGTTTTATTCCTGGAAAATGGGTAGAACCCTGTTCTGCTGGGACTCGTGTCATAGAATCCACCTTCATGGTTTCAAGAGGTCGGTCTCCCAAGGAACAGATCTCTGTATCAGCCTTCCTCCAGCAAGTCAGAAAGATTAAATAACCTCTATTTACCATGATTATTTAAGAATAAGATTCACAAATTCCTGTCTTTTTCAACCACAGATTATCTACTCTTTCAGTAGTCTGAGTTTAGCATACTGAGGAAACACATCTTATGGTATTTAATCAGCCAAGGCTCTCAACACGAAACAGAGATGGACAGATAGAACAGCTTGGTGGTTACCAGAGGTTGGGCTGAGATGTGGACAACATGGATAAAGAGGGTCGAAAGATACAAACTTCCATTTGTGAGATAAATAAGTCCCGGGGATGTAATACACAGCATGGTGACTATCGTTAACAACATTGTATTGTATATTTCAAAGTTGTGAGAGATCTTAAAGTTCTCATCACAAGAAAAAAATGGGTAACTGTGGTGAAGGGTGTTAACTTATTCTGGTAATCATTTTGCAGTATCTACATATATCACATCATTATGTTGTACACTTAATACTAATACAGTGTTATATGTCCATTATATCTCAGTTAAAAAAAGAACGGAGACTGAATTTTGAGAGTGGCTCCATGAAGCAGTAACATCACCTGCAGTATCTAATGGCACCTTTTAGGAAGTCCTTTATCACCGTTTTATGAATGAGGAAACCTGGACCCCGTTGGCCGCCATGAGTCAATTTATTTGCTCTTGTATTCACTCATTTACTCAGCCAGTCTCTGCTGGTCACCTGCCCCTGCCTCAGCAAGGCGCTGGGGACACAAAGCGAGCAAGATATTGTCCCTCTCCTCAAGCGGTGGGTAACCTCTCCAAGGTTGCCCCGAAGCAGTGGGGCCAGGGGCTTGCGGCAGGGCTCTTGCCATGAACCCATTGCTGAGAAAGGGAGCGGTAGGGTGTCCACTGAAAGGTCACGCGGTAGATGTCCCTGGCTAGTGAGAAGAGGCCACAGTTACGTACTAGAAAAGACAAGCAAGCCTAAAATGTAAAATCGATATTAACACAGAAGACTTGGATTTTATATGCAATACCTTTTAAGTGTTAACAGAAAACATTAAAACATGAAAGCACGAGCCTGGTAAGGATTTCTTTTAATTAATTTATTTATTTTATTTTATTTTTATTGAACATCCACTATGGCACACCAGATACTTTGGCTTTCAGAAATGTATAGCTTCTTTCTCTCAAGATGGCAAAAAAAAAAAAAAAAAACATGTAAAAGAACAGTAGAAGGTTAGAAGAAGATTCTGTGCCAAGTTTAAAGCTATTAATTTAATTCATCTCAATAAACATTTATTGAAGTAATAAAAGTTGTTAGTTTCTTGCCCTTGAGCTCACAGCCATTTTAAGACAAGTGAGTGATGGGCGCCAGCCTCTAAGGGCTCTGTGTATTTCATGCCAGGGAGATTGGAATGTGTTCCGGAGATGATGGGAGCTTTTAAACAGAGAGACAGTTTTAAGTTTGTGTTTCAGATATTTTCCTGTGGTGGCTATGTGAAAAAACATTTGAGAGGATCAGTTAGGAGAGTAATCCAGTAGTCTGAGAAAAGATCATAGCCTCAGTGAGGGTATAATTTGGAAATCGAGTTTAAAAATTACAACAACAAAAAGTCCTTTTAGAGGTATTTCTAAACCTTTGAGCTTTTTCCCTTAATATATTAATGTATTAGCATATTAATGTATTAGTGCCAGTTATTTGAAAAGGTAAGTAAAAGTTATGTCGTTGATCTTTTCTAACCAAGTATGTAGCAATTGAAAGTCTTATGTTGTAAATATGCGTGTAGGTTTCCAATCTCCTCACCAGAAATTTCTTGGAAATTCCTATATTTAGCAAAGGAAGGTGAGGGTACAGATGATTTTAAAAGGGTCTGCATGCAAGGTCACTAACTTGTTAGGATTCAAACAATATTCTTCTCTACTCTGTAATTGTGTTTCTTGGGCAAATTAACCTTTCTCCACCTCAATATTCTCATCTGTAAAATGGGGAGATGCCTGAGTCCCTGGCCTACAGCGTTAGTGAGGAACAAGGAGTTAATGAACATAAAGCATCTAGCATAATACTAGCTTAGATTCTAAGCAACAAGTAAATGTTTTGTATTTTTATTTATAGTAAGGTACTTGTCTTTAAGGGGGAAAACAAAAACCCTATATTGTAATTTGGGGCCTCTTGGTTTATTTTGCCACTTGTGTAATAGGACTCTGGTTTGCATATTTCCTCAATTTCATTTTTATGTATCTTGTCTTCTTCCTCCAAATGTTTTCCCTCAGCCTCATAACATTACCTTGGGCATAGTATACCATAGTGTTATTCAATAGCAACAATATACATCACAAACCTTCCTTTACACTTTCCTAGAGACTCAGAGAAATTTAGCAAATAATGAAAAACCGCCTAATGGGAAATAACTAGGAGTCGGGGAATTAACTAGGATATTGTATGTCTTACGTTCACATCCATGACAAAGAATCAAACGTGTTGTAAACTCTAAGAAAAGTGTTTATTGTGAACTGTTTTCCCAAGCAACCAGCAGAGCCTTCATAAAAGGGCGGTGACTGTCCCTAAAAAGGTTTGCTGGGCTCATAGGCCAGGGAGAAATCTCCACAGGCATCTGGGATCCCTTGTTGTAGGGACCCTTTTGAGGCTACCCTAAAGAGGACGACAGACATTCGTCATATATCCTTCCTTCTCTGGGTACAGTTTGTTGTTTTAGGCTTGTTTTCTAGCTGACGTGAACAACATTTCCAACGGGCAAAATTATGAGCTCTCCCTGGAAAGTTGCTGTATCTCAGACTCGAATTGTAATACAACAGAGACAATGAAACCAAAACAAAACAAAACAAAACAAAAAACCAATGTAGAGATAGCTAAATAAAATAACCACTGTAAAGGAAGGACTCTTGTGGGAAAGAACACTTTGAATACCAGAAATATGAAGGCTTATTTTGTACTATATCTCCTGGAATTTTCTGCACCAAAAGCTGACATGTTCTGAAACCAGTGTTTTAAACATATCAAGTTCCAGCTTAATAGTAAGGAAACATCCCCTCCAGGTCTTCGGAAGTTATTGGCGCTTCTTTGTAACAAATGGGTAAATTAATCTAGTACATGTTCAGTTATTCTCTTCTCTTTCTAGTTATTTTCCTTGTGCTTGGTAATATTGCTTTGACGGCAGTAAAAATCGAGTAACAAGTTAACCTTAAGGCTTGAAAATGGTTGAAAACTCGGAAGGAAGAAAGGACAAAAGTCCTTCTAATAGAATAGATATAACAAAACCTCATGCCCTTTGGTAAAGCCAATAAACAAGTATCAGGTTTCTTGGATCATTGTATATTAGAAGCAGTGAAATAGGGGATGAAAACAAACATATCGAAAGTGGTAAGACAGGATATTAAAACCCTTATGAGCACTTAGCACAGCAATTAGGGAGCTATCTGTTATCCAGACAAATGACCCTATAAACCTCATTAGCTCACCAATGGCATCACTGCATTTACAACCAAGTAGAAAAATTGGAGTTCATAATGATGACCCAGGAAGCAACAGTTCCATTTATTCTGCACGATGCAAGAAGGCAGACGAGGGTAACAGATTTTTCTTTGGTAAAAATAGAAGTTTGGGCTCGAATCTGGAAAGTTGACTTTCATTCATGTAACTACTATTTTCTGAGCACCTTCCATGTTCTAGGTATTTTTCTAGGTGCTGAGGATATAAAAATAGATACAATCCCTGTCTTCATGGAGTGTACAGACCAGTCGGTGAATCAGCCATCAATCACATAGTTAAGTTACCACTACGGTAGGGCCTGCTGTGCGAGGGCAGAGTATGTTGTGACATCAGGTTTATGGCTGATACAGCTGGTGGGGAATGTAACTTAGATCCCCAACCAAGAGATTAGATTGACACAGACACAGTGTGTCTTGAGGACCGGCTGCTCTGTCTTGATTATTTTTTCATCTATTAAACAGGCCTAAAGAGTGTGCCCTAACTCATGAGTTCATCGTGAGCTTCAAATAAGTAAATTAATGATGCAGTTAGGGCAATTGTAAGCATTATAAACCACGGCTGCTATGGTGATTGTGCTATTTATTTACTGTTGTTATTATTACTAAGAAACGATGGTATTTATTTTGGGGCCACTAGACTGTAAGCTCAGCAAGCGAGGGCAGGGACTTTGTTTTGTTCACTGCTGTTTCCCTATTGGAACACACAGTAGGCTCTCAGTAAATATTTGTTGAATAAATGCTTTGGGTAAATAGTAGGGAAAAATATGCAAATATTCATTTATTCAGAGTAAGTGCATTTGGAGGGCATCATACCTTGGAAGAACTGACTTCATTGAGAATGGAATGAAGATTTATGGGGCAATTAACAATAGATGTATATAATTTTTGAATTTGAAGAACTTTAGAGATTATCTAAATCACTGAATCTATAGTGGTAGAGTGGAAGAGTATGACGCAGGGGCAGTGTCTGAATCGTGGGATGAAAGGAGATGCAGCTTGAAAGCAGTGGAGGTTTTCCCCTAGTCTTTGATTTGTTTAATACATGACATGTATTAAGGATTTCAGATAATACTGAAGGAGCATTTTGGGGTGGTGGTGGGAAGCATGGGGTAATAAATGGTGAAAAACTTTTATTTAAAATAATATGCCAGTTGGAAGGCAATGCAATAAGAATTTGGAAATTTGTAGTAAAATATACATAAAGTGCAAGAAAATTAAATTGTAATAATGTAATTTTGGTTTTTCATAAACTATTATTTTAATAACCATTCATTTTTCCATGTTCTAGTTTAAATATGCTTTTCAAGTTGTTGTTTTTTTCACTTGACTGCCCAGCAGAGCTGGACCCTGTGGTCCACTTTTGGTTGGACAGAGTCTCTGCCTTTCTTGTCATCTGCTGCACCACGTGACTCAGCCTGTATCAGCTCCTGCCATGTTTTCATGTCCTCATCACGCCCACCATCCATGTGCTGAAACCTGCAGCTTCATCAGAGACCAAATTCTCATGAAGGCTCTTCTTTACACTTTCAGATTTCATTCACCATCTATATCAGTGCTGCCCCATGGGAAAGTCATGTGAGTCACAACACAAACTTCACATGTATTTTTCGATTTTCTAGTAGCCCCATTATAAAAGTAAAAAGAAACAGAAGAAATCTATTTTTACTAATATGTTTTATCCAAACTGATACATTAAAATATTATCAGCGTGTAATCAATATAAAAATTATTAATGAGATCCTACATTCCTTTCTCATGTGATTTCTTTGAAATCTAGGATGCAATATGTGTGTGTGTGTGTGTGTGTGTATATATATATATATATATATACATATATATATATATATATATATATATAGAGAGAGAGAGAGAGAGAGAGAGAGAGAGAGAGAGAGAGAAAGCATGCCTTAACTTGGCCTGGCCACATCCCAAGTGCTCCATAGACACACGTGGCTAGTGGCTGCCATATTGGACCCTGCAGATCTCTTTGCTCACAAACGCCAAATCCTCTTCTTTAGCACACAACTTTCACAGGTCTCTAGACCCATTGCCCAGTTGCCTAGGAAGTGCCTCAAACTCAGCCTGTCTAAAACTAAGCACATCTGCACCCCTTCGTTTCCCCATCCTGCTCCACCCCCAGTGTTCTCACCTGAGGAGGACACCTTCGTTTACCAAGCCGCCCACACCAGAATCCTGTGCATTGGCATTGGCATTGCTCTCTTCCTCCCATATCTAGTCTTATCATGTGTAACAACCACATATCTTTGAACCTGTTCACTCTCCATCATCACAGCCAGTCCCTTGGCCCATGACAACATTATTTCCTATCTAGATTATGGTAATAATCTCCTATCTCTTTTTCCTGCCGCCATTCTTGCCATGACAGTACTGCCCACAAGCCCTGCTCCATTCTCATAGTCTCCCCGCAGTTGAGGATCTTTCAGTAGTTTCCATTGCTCTTGGGATAGCATCCAAACATGCCCATCGTGTACATCAAGGTCCCTTCCCTGCCTTCCTGTCCACGTGCCAACCTCTTCTCTCTCTGTATTTCAGCCATCCTGGCGTTCCTTCACTTCTCACTCATACTTTTTCCTGTCTGGACAATCCTTCTCTCTTTTCTTGAATGGTTCGCTTCAGTTTGTCCCTGAAGTGGTTTTGGCAGAGAAGTCACTCACTGGCCCAGGCCTTAGTCTCTCCCTTAACTGTTCCTATGGCTCTTATGTTTGTAGATCCTTGTATCCCATCTTCCCTCCTAGACTCTAAGATCCAGGAAAGGGAAGAACTAGGTCTATCCTTTGCTCTGTTAGACATGTAATGTGTAGTAACGTACGTAGCATTTAGTGAGCATTTCGTGAGTGTTTGGAAGGATGCATGGATGAACAATTCCAGGAACAGAGTATAGCGGCTCGCAGGTTTCCTTAACAATTACCTTGTAACATTCCAGCCTCTGCTTGACTACTAGTGATGGAAATCTCACCAACTAGCTGGGCATTTCTTCTTTTGAATAAATCATTATTTTGAAAATGCCTTATTATAGATGAAGAACTTGCATTATGTAAGAAAGTGATTTGTCAGCTTTCAAGCAATATGCCACCCCCCCAAAAAAATGATAGAGATTGTATTAGCCTAAGTATTCTGTTTGACTTCAGTGTTATTGTTGACTTTGATTAATAATCACTTATTTTGTTTTCCACTGAAAACAGAACAATGTACATATATATTTTTTACTCTTACCGATTAGTGTCTATCATAAAAAACTAAAACACATTGATTCATTTTCTGCCTTATTTATATGAGTCTGTGTGTGTATGTGTTCATATGCACATGTGTGTATGTATTGTCTGTTTCTCACTGGGGGGAAAAAGTGATCTTTGTAACTATAAAGCATCCAGTGTTTTCCATTAGGTCTCATTTGTTACACATTTCTGCTTTTAAATTACTTCTGAACCACAGAATCTGGCAGGCTTCATTGGAAGGCATTTGAGGATAACGACTCTCTCTGGAATCCAGCCATTTACAGTATTTGAAAGCAAAGAACAAAGCACATCAAATTGAGATTATTTCACTGAATGTCTAAACGTTTTGGAAAGAACAATTAAAATAAAAAAGAAGTCCTTCACTGGTGCATGCTTTGAAAATACCACGTTTTCTCAATCTTTAATTTTGTGCATCTGAAAACCAACTTGAATTTGTTTGTTTCTAATCCCCTGCTAATCAGTGGAAAGTGAACTGGTAGGACTGCTAATCCTATACAGCTTTGGAATGATGTTAAAAAGAGCGAGATAGTTTAATGTGTTCATCATTCTTCTTTCCACTCTGAGGAGTCAGATTCCAGTCCAGCAGAGATGCAGATCTTGATCATGTGCCCTGTGCCAGTTCTAACCCCCAAGAGAATTCAAATTTCATCATCTAGTTTTAGAGTTTCTAAATCTCTTAATAATATTAAGCATGTTGAGCAATAGTAGCCATGTTGACCTCAGACTAATAACAGAGAAGCCGTGGAAAAAACTTGGGCTTAGGATGTAGACAGATGTAGACTCAAATCCTGGCTGGCCCGTGTTGTTCTCCAGCTCCTGCGAAGGGCAGCGTACATGTACTGATGTTAATGGGGTGCCAACCACTGCGCTCTGTGGGTGCCGCAGGTATGTTATCTCATTGAGGACATAGTGCTATCTCCATTGTATAAATTACAGCGGTTGAGTCATCTGCCAAGTTGACGTAGCTCCCAGCGGAGTTTGATCTCCAATCCTAGTGTCTGTCTTTAAAATCCGTGCTTTTTCCAGCCATATTGTCTGTGTTGTTTAGATTTCTCGAGCTATTAACTTTGTCATTGCTTGTAATACCAATATTGCACTATATTCAATATAATTTTAAAAATATCTTAGCTGAACTGAATAGAAGAAATACATTTGGATATCTTCAGGAAGTTACAAGAAACTAGTTATTAATATTTCTGAAGATGTCAACTTGCATGTCATCATTTCTGTTATTTTAAGAGAGAAATTTGATGGAAGTTTCTGTTCCCTGTTGCAGTAAAGTCAGTCCTAGAAAAAAAGGACTTTAGAACTATTCTTTGTGACGTTTTAAATAAAACATGGGTCTATCTGTCGTTCTGTCCTCGGTATAGTGTATGCCTTAGCTGGTTTCCGGCAATCAGTTTAAGGCTATATCAGGACTTGTCAGCAACTTTAGTTCTCCTTGTCATTCCTGAGGCTCAGCAAACAGGAATGCAGCCAGCCTTGGAATTTCTGTAACTCAACCAGGTACCACTCTGCAACCTGTCTTTCTATGAAGAAGTCATAATTTAACCCCAATTCTGAATGTCCAGACCACGAAAGGAGAAGACCAGTATTTAATTATGACATTTACTTTTTTCCTTTGTGTTTTTTTTTTTTTAAGAGTGTTTGTCTGTGCATGGATTTAATCACTCACTGACTCTTGCTGCTCAATCTGACTTTAACTTTTCTTATATACTTGAAAGTGCTTCTTTGGGGGAATTTTATTTCTCATTTATAGGAAATCTTGTCCGAGTTTCTAGAAGCTTAGGTTGGAATTGTCTACAAATACAATGGGAAATCTGGACTTCATACCATCCAACTCTTCCCCAAACCTTGAGGATAAAAAAAAAGAAAAAGAGAAAAAAAACTGAACCTAGTAGAATCCTGGTGACCCACCGCGCACCAGCCAGCCAGGCAGGGTGTGTGTCAGTGGGGAGAAGGCAGCCGGTGTTCTCACCTCTCTGCCCTTGAAGTGCAGATAGGTCAGAAAATAGAGCTGTCTTCCGAGCCTTGGTGCTTGAATCAGTGAGATGCACAAACCGTGAGTCTGGGCTGTAGTAAAGGGTTTGAACTTTTTTGTTGCTTTGCGATTCTCAATTCAGTGGCACAGAAACTGACGAAGGCAAAATAATTGAACTTGAGATCAAATACTAAGGACTGAAGCAATGGAAGGAAGGCAGTGGGGGATACAAGTTACCCATGGCAGGAAGGGGAGACGCCACCCATTTGCCTCCAGGACCCATAGGGATGCGGGAGTGGGTGTATGTCTTTGCAGCTTCCAGAGTTTGGGCTGCTTAGTAATCTTCCCTAAGTTTGATCAGGGAAAAAGCTGTGAAATGTGATTTAATAATTACCATGGAATCAGATGAACTCCCTTCTGTATCCAACTACCATATTCATCTCCAAAATGGGTCCCATTTTTCACCCCCAGAAATGGGCTAAAACAATCTGCCCTTGCCTTTAGTAAACTAAAAAAAGCTTACTTTATACTTGAAGTGGTTACATTAGTCAAGCCTACAGACCAGGTACCTTGAAGTTTCTCCTTGCCTATAAGAGATGTCAATGAACTTTACAGCAGAAGTAATTTACGGTAAAAATACAGACAAAATGACTGAAATAGTGTTGCTGTGAAAATCTTACTGTTGCTCTCTGAAAAATGGTGAGGCTTAGAAATAAGATAAGGCTTTTCACAGTTCCTTAATGGTACAGCATGGTAATTGCATGTGTTAATAATAAAGGCATAGCAGGGGATTAGAAGTTTTAGTCACTGCTAATAGCAGTTTTAAAAAATCCCACAGCAGGTTCAGATATGTGGGAAAGGATTATAATGAAAGCGCAGCTTAGCTCATAAGGGGCTTATGATGGATCAGCAAACCAGGACCTCATCTCAGGTATGAAATACAGGTGGATTCTTGGAGTTTACTTTGCGTAACTTGATACCCATCACAATACACATGTGGAGCGCCCTAATGAAGAATTTTAAATGTTCATTCAGCCTCTTGCTAGTTGGTGCTTTTAGGTATTGGTGACATTAAAGAAATGGTACACATAATAGATTTCCTCATGAGTTTTTCCCTTCTCTCATTTTCTCAGCTGTCTTCTTCTGTTTCATTGAAAAGCCCTCCTCTGTCCTAATTTTAGCTGAAATCTTCTGTCCCCCAAAGCTGGACTCTATAGTTAAAGCTTTATTTGGGATACACTGTAATCTTTGTCCTGATGCTTCTAAAAGCCAAAGTTGGAGTGGTTTTAAGGGATATAGGAAATGCAGGCTTTCCTCAGCTTAATATTTGATTTATTTGAAAGCTAAATCTTTGGAGTAAAAAATAAAAATACGAAGGGTAACTATTTAAAAATGAAACAAAACTCTATATAATATTGAGCAGTGAAGACAAATTTATTTAAGAAGTTACCTACAGGAAAAAAAAAGTCACCTACACATGTTTTACTTACTTCATAATTTCGGTAGCTCTTGTTTTCTCTAGGCTTGGAAATTGTATATCTTAGAGAAATAAATGACCACAACCTGATAACAGCAAAAAGGTACAGCTTTAGTTCTTCCACGCTCGCTCACTAGAAGTTCAACAGAACAAAGCCAGCCACTTGTGATTGCCGCAGAGCTTGGTGTGTGCTTTGAGCTGAAGGTTAATTGCTGCCCCTTATTTCCTTGATGCTGTTAGCTAAGCTGAGAGGGGGAGATAGCACCCCGTCTTCATCATAATTGTGCCAGGAGTGATGGCAGAGTCAATATTGAGTCCATCTGCAAAAAAGTTTTGATCATAGTTGCTGGATAAACTTGGAATGACTGCTTGTTGGAGCAAACTTGTTTTTGATCAGTTGATTTGATCAATTAATTGATAGTAAAAATCCTTAAACATCAGAGGGGTTTTTTGGTTTGTTTGTTTTTAAGTAACATATTATAGTCATAATTCTGATTTAACACAAAACAAAAAATCCTTATCAGTACCATTAGGAAGTGTTAAGTGTTCAAATTTCGTTTTCTGATAGCTTGAGTGTTTAACTGCTTAGGAGAAAAGCACAGACTGATTTCAGAGTTGTGAGGTACTTTGGAGATGTAGTCTAACCTATATGGACACATCAGCTCTTAAAATACCCCTTATCAAGTATTCATAATGGCCGAGGGCCTTGCACGTAATAGATTTCCTATACATGTTTGTAGAATTAAACAGTTATCTTTCTGAAATGTAATGCTAACCATCATGTACCTTTGTCTTAAGAACGCAAGGCTGTGATCATGTGTGTGTGTGTGGTGTATTTTTTATAGTCCTAGTTTGAACTATTGTGCTGTATAGAGTAGCCACTGGAGCCTTTTGGCAAAGTACTTGCAATACTTGGTGCTTCGTGGGTCCCAATGGGCAACATGACCCTTCCCCAAAGATCTCAGGCTCTGAGGTTTGATTGCTTGTAGCTGTAGTTCTCGGAGTCTTCCTATCATCTCCTGTTGTACCATGAACTCTGTTGTTGTCAGAGAGACTGTCTTCAGCACCCAGCTCCTACCCCAACTAATTGCAAAGCCTGTAAGAAAAGTTAGAGAGGCCAATAGAGGTTTCCATGTAAATCCAATGTGTGAATGTGTGACAGCATTTTATGCTCAGAAGCCAATTTGTTTGTTGGTTGGCTTTTGACTGTGTTGTGACTAGGCAACGTTTAGGGGTATCTCTGTTACAAATATGTGAGTTATTCTAGTTTTCAAGTACTTTTTCTTGACTTAAAAAATAAGTGGATGTATCAAAATGGATATATTTTTTTTGTTTTCTATTTCAAACACTCTAAAAGGGATGTAACTGAAAATGTTTTAATTGATTGAGAACACTTACACCACAGATCACAAACTGGCACTGGTGCCAAATTTGGCCCTGTGTTGTTTTGTTTGGCCCACACATTTTTTTGTTTTTAATTAAATTAGTCCCTCACTCTTAAAATTGAGTAATTTCTGGTTCTGTATGGAAGGATCAGGGGCCCAGCTTGCCTGGCACCATTGGATTTGAATGCTGCCTCCTTTAGATGGGATTCATGTCCCTAGGTCACTGCTCTTCCTGTCTGTTCCTCCTTTATGCTGCAGCCAAGAGTCAGTTGCTTTTTGACATCAGGCTTAACCTGTCCCACTCTGACAACTTTCTTCCTTTATTTTATCTGTCTAACTCCTCTCAACCACTTGAGCTTTGACCCCTGATTTTTATATGAATAAACCAAGTGTAGATAAATCATGAGAAAACTTTTAACTATGAGGGAAGTGAAATGTATAGATAAGATTCCTTCGTCTCCACTATTTAAAAATAAAAACATTGTACTTTTTGCCTCTTAAAAAATACCACTGTTAAAAATCACCTTACATTTAGCTCTTAGGTATTCTATTTTTGATGATTAGTCTATACATAGCATTGTCTGCACATCATACTTTTGGTATACCAGATGCCTTAACTTTTAGAGCACTGAATCTGTTTAATTTGTCATTTAACATTTATTTCTCCATTAACTAGATATTACATATTGTATTCTCGTAAGAGGACAGTTGATAACTGAGTGTATTTTCTTGTTAGGTTGTTATTACTGTAAGAAGACCTGGGATTTCTGAAGGGAAGGTGACTTTTGTGAATTGCATTATAGTTTTGCTATTCCCCATAATGAAGGGAAGCCTTCCTTTTTGAATGCAAGGCCTGTTCCTAACAATAGCAGTAGAGTTACATATTGGTGCTCACTTTGTGCCTATATATTGTTCATATAGTATTTAATCCTTACAGTATCTCTGTGAGGCCAGTTCTTACATTATCCCAATGCTACAGTTGGGGAAAAATGAGGTACCTTAATTTGCCATGTGTATTGTGCTCCCATGTATAATGTACACTCACGTTTTTGGCCCAAACTTTTAGAAAAAAAATCTTTTGTTTTAATTTCTTAATTCAAATTTTTATTTGTTTACATTTAGGTGCTTGTGTTTGGTATTATGAAGGAATTTTAGCACTTATTTTTTTTTAACATTATGGTACAAGAAATTTTATATAACAAATAATTACAAAACACGAGAACACATATAAAGTATAAGAAATTTTATGTAACGATAACAAATATATGATATTTATGCATCATAAAAGGCCAAGAACTCTTGTTGCAAGTTCATCTCCAACAAAACCGATTATCGTATTCCATGGTATTATTTTGCATGCATATATCGTTATTGGTTTCTAGAGTTACATTTTTAACTCATAAGCATAAGTTAAAGAATTAAAAACATTTATATAGATACAGAATTAGTATTAGCCATGTATAATGTGCACCCTTATTTTTCCCTCACAAATTTGGGCAAAAAAAGTGTGCATTATACACGGCAAAATAAGGTATGTAAACTCTGAAAAATGTCTAACTGGTCACAAAGCTGGAGAGAAATCCAAGATACAAATCCAGGTTTTCTGTCTTTATAAGCACTTAACTACCATGCTGTTTTCCAAAATTAAAAGGAGAAACATACTTCCCAAAACTCTCCTTCCTCAAAAAAACAAAAAACAAAAGAACAGAAAAAGAATTCTCACTTTGTACAATGAAATCATTGCTTTCAAAGTGTGTTAATGAAAATACTGAATTTCTATTATTGAAATGTTAATTTTGGAAATGTACCCTATATTTCTGCTGTATATAAACGTACCATATATTACAAAGAAAAAAATTTAACATTGATTTTTTTCATTCAGTTGTTAAAAGAAAAGATGGTCAAACCTAAATATTTACCCAGTACTGAAACCAAAGCTTTTCAGAGCAAATTAAATCCTTTATAAAAAAACAAATTGTCTAGACTTATCAGTAGCAAATCCTAATTCTTAAATACATTTGAAAGTTCAAATATAACCTTAATAAAAAGATCTTTTCTTCCTAAGGTTTCTACTTTGCCCCGTACCTGTTTAAAATCCAGTAAACCAACCACTAAACTATAGCTTCAATATTAACAGGCAATACCGTGAAAGTCAGCGATTATAAACATAATCAGCCGAAGGCGATATGAACCAAAAGCCAACTTAATTTAGGTTTAAAGGAAAGAGTATTTGAGTTACATGTGTTTATTTTAAATTGTTTTTTTCCAGTTTAAAAGGAATGTAACCATATTGTAGAAAAAAGAAAACACTTCATCCCCTCTTCCCATGACACTGAAGAGGAGACAGCGGCTTTTGGCATGATGATCTATTTCCTCACAGGTTTCTTTTTCCTCTGTGCTTTAAAACAGCAACATATAGTGGTTATCAGACTCTCATATAGTACTTTTGTGTTATATCTTTTCCCCATAACACATTACAATTACTTCTTAAGATAATTTTAATGTTTTTATACTATTTTAATGATTAGGTAATACATATGATCTTAATCCACAAACGAGAGTACGCTGATTTTCTCTAAGAGCCTGCTCTAAGGGACATTATATTTCTCACCTTCAGCTCTCTCCTCCCGGGGCATGGCAAGATCTGTAGTGTGTGAGTGTGTGTGTGTGTGTGAGAGGGGTCTTACATAGCAGAGCAGAGGTCTCCAGTTATGGGTCTTCGTACCCTCACCACTAACATGCCCGTTATTTAAGCCACCATGATCCTTTAACATTTGATGAGTTTACATCTTCTTTGCTCTGTTGGGCACAGGAATCCTGTTAGGTATGTGACCTTTGGATCTTAGGGTTCTGCCTGCATGGACCCACCAAGTAGCCATCTCTCTTAGCAGACCACCCCCTCCCATAGGCCTGCACTATTCTTGGCTTGGATTGGTCTCTCTTATGTCACCGTCATCTCACGGCTCTCAACATCATGCTTCTCTCTTCCAGTCCCGTCCCCAGGAACACTTGGCTGAATCCCTTTTAGGAGCAGATTGTCTGTAAGCAATGCAGGGCCAGGTAATGCCTGGTCACTGGGGAAGGGTGAGCAGGGGAGGAGACACAGAAGAAAGAACCATAACCTCACATGTTATTCAGTCACAGGTGTGTGATGGGTAATACATTCTCCTTTTTCAGGTACGTGTTCAGTCCATCTTCAGTGTTATAAATAACACTGCAGTGAACATTTTTGTGCATAAACTATTTTATCTATGATTTCTTTAGGGTGCATTCTCAAAAGTAGCATGACTGGTTACGAAGTTTGTTTTATGACTCTTTAGATACTACACAGTGAAAATACTTTCGCCGTGGAATTTGAAAACTGAGTAGAACATCCTGGTGTGTACAGCTGTGTAATGAGTAGAGCAGGATCTCAGTGTCATTCCCCTTTCATTGCAAAATTTTCTAACATGATGAGTGTTTGAGCAATTCTAATGCTTTCAACAAAATTTCCCAGTTTAACCAAACTCACCGAACACACTTAGACTCTTGAGAGGAGCCGATGCACTCAGTGGATAATTCAGTGACCGCTTTTGTGTTTGGGCTGCATGGGAGCTCCTCAGTGGGCCGTCAGTCCTGTGGTTTTGCCTGTTTTAGACCTGGCGCCATCTGCACACGGCTCCACACGTTTTTCTCTAATTATTACCACAAAGAGCCCTTATTTAGTGAAATATTAGTGTATTATTTTTGTGATCAATCACTTTTTACATTAGCGTGTTCCACAGACATGTATAAATCAGTATAAATAAGATTTTAAAAAAATCAATGCTAAATGGTAAAGTTGTTAACATCCACTTGCTTTCATCTAAGTCCAATGGAGAGAAAATGAGATTAACTTTCGTGTCTTACCAGTTGTTATGGGCTGAGTCGTGTCCCGCAAAATTCATCTGTTGAAGTCTTATCCCCAGTCCCTCAGAATGTGACCTTATTTAGAATTGTCATTGCAGATGTATTTAAGATGGATTCATACTGGAGTAAGGTGGGCCCCCGATCTGATATGACTAGTGTTATAAAATGGAGAAATTAGGAGAGGGAAGGAAAGGGGCGGGGAGAGGGAGAGAGAAAATGCCAGGCGAAATGATGGAGGCAGAGATCAGAGTGATGCAGCAGAGCCAAGGGAAGCCAAAGATTGCCAGTAAACTTCCAGAAGCTGGGGCAGAGGCCTGGAACAGATTCTCTTTCACGGAGCTCAGCAGGAGCCAACAGTGACGACACCTTGGTCTCAGACTTCTATCCTCCAGGCTGTGAAACAATCAATTTCTGTCTTTTAAGCCACCCACTTCGTGGTACTTTTTATAGCAGCCCAGCTAGCTAATACACTGGTTCAAGAGTGTTTTATCATAATCTATTTGATAACCACGGGTACTTCCCCTCCTTTTATGTTAGTAGCTTCTTTGTTATCTAGAACAAATTATGGTCACACCAGTGTCAAAGTGTCTGTTCTGTGCTATCCCCCCATCTATGTCCTTTCTGTTGCTATCCTTCAAGGGTGAGTTAAGCAAATTTTGATGTGCATTTGTGCTTTCTTGAAATTAAAAACCTCTCATTTTAGCCATGCAGGTTTGTAGTACACTGTATAATTGTCCTGAAGGTTTGCATGGTCTCTCTGCTCAGGTCAATTGGTGCAAGTTCACTTTATTGTTTTGTGTATTCTCCCTTGTTTCAACTTCATTATTTGCTTTCTAATTATCAAGGCACATTCTCAGTTGAAAATAAAGTTTAAATCATTTTGATTTTTAAAGTGTAAAATCAAAAATAGAAGCAAAAGACTATTTTTTATCCTGTTTTTTTTTTTTTTTTTTAAAAAAGCTAGTTTCAAAGAAATGTAGTTGTGTGGGCATCGTAGGACCAGCACTGAAATCACTAATTTTAGCTTTTTGATTCCTTTGGACTAGGTCTGGTCCAGCGGGCGAGGATCTGGGCACAGTTTGTTTTACAGCAAAATCATAACCTGTTTCCCTTCGAAACAAGTTTCACACTAATAAGTGCTTTGCTGTTCTTGATTTTTATATCAGCTGGCTTTAGGTTTAGCTATATACACTCAAGAACAGTGGTTTACATAAGATTCCTCTCGCATGTAAAAGAACCTAGGAGGTGGCTGTCTGGGGCTGTCATGGGGGCTCCACATGCTTATCAGAGACTCATGGACAGACTCATGATCTTCTTAACTTTTCATTTTCCTGTCACTGGGGAGATTTTAAGGAGACTTTCTGGAAGTTCCATGAGATAGGTCAGCTCATATCCAATTGGCTACAGCTGAGTCACACGGTCACGTATAGCTGCAAAGGAGACTGGGAAATGTAACCCTTTGAGGAAGCAGCAGCGTGCCCAGTTTACATATCAGACTTATTTTGCTAAGATGGGAGACTAGATATGGGTATCCACTGATGACACAAAAATACCAACTTTTCTGGTTGTTCACAGCATATAATTTTTCTAAACCCTGTGAGGGTTTGTTTGTTTGTTTTATGAAAGACTCTTTTCCATAGGTATTAATTTTGTGTAAGTTTCTATAGATTTTACTTGTGCACTTAAAAAAACAAGACAACAAAAGCAAATTACCCAAAAAAAGACACATGAGAAGTACAACCCTTTGGAAGAGAATTCAAGCCTTCTCCAAAATTGTGTAAAACTAATATTGCGTGAGGACATACCCTCCCATCCCTAGGCGATCCTTAACATCCCTCTGCACTGTGTGCTGTTGGGACATGGCATCCAGTGTGAGAAGCAAGGCTTGAAGGTCAGATGGCAGCATTACCCTAGTCTTTCTGTAGATATGTGATGTTTTGACTAAGATATTTTGCTGCAGACACTAGCATACTAAGGACAATCTGATAGCCATTTTAATACAGGACATTTTGACACAACTCAAAAAAGTGAACACACCTCTAGGAGATAACTACTGCTAGCAAATGTTTGCATATATTCTTGATAAATGGGAAGCGTACGTGTTTTCTCATAGATTTCACCTAACTATTAAGAAAAAAATTCATTTCCCACTGGAATTCTGCCTCAAAGATTATAATGGTTAAAATATTAAAGCTTTTTTTTTTAAATGGCCTCCTAAAAGATTGAATCAATTATCTTTACCAGTGGCAGTAGGCATTATAAACATTACAATCTTGGGCAACACATCTTTCTTTTTATTTGCAGTATTTTTTTTCTTGCCATGATTATCTACTTGCATAGATTCAGTATATAACTATCTTCCTTTCCCGTCTCTTTCTTTTTGCAGAGCTTTATGGAGATATAAGTCACATACCATACAATTTACCAATTTAAAGAGTACAGTTCAGTGGTTTTTAGTATATTCACAGATGTATGTAACGATCACTATAACATTTATTTTAATAGATTTTTTTTTAAACTTTTGGATTTCTTTAATCTTATTTGAAAGAGCTTGGAATTTAATTAGGACAATATGTTGCATTTATACTAGCTTGAAGTTTGTAAATTGTCAATATTTTTAAAGTGCTTTTTAAAAAAGTAACAATAACTATCAACCTTTATGATCGCTTGTTGTAGTGACAGACTTGGAAAGGTCTTTCCAACACAAGGTTCATAGGACAACTCTCTTGAGTTTTGTTCTATGAGGAAATGGATGAGCCCCAAGATCAAGAGTTGACAGTTGCACTTAGTAATAAAAGATGGTGACAAGGTCAGATGTCTTCTGAAAAATGTCACATTTCATTTTCTCACACCCTTTGTTCACCTGGATGCAGAATATCAGAATACATAGATAATATTATCTCTTTTTGCAGTGTCACCACTCCTTTTCACTAGGAAGCTATTATCTTCTTTTGTTTCTAAAATCGAGGTATATTTCTATATATTTGTGAAGAGGGCAGTGTTTCATAGGATTCCTAGAACTTTTGCGTAAGTGTAGAAGAAAAACAAGTTTAAATGATGACTTAGAGACCTTGTAGATAGGGTCGTTTATATAAAGTTTATCCTGTAACAGTTTTCTAAGTGTCGTAATTTATTGTTTGAATGAGGAGAGCTGCCTTGGTCTTTAATGTAGTATTTCCATTTCAAAGATGCTGTCACCTCATTGCTGCCCCCTTATGTCGGTGTGTAGTCCACCAGGCGACTTCCCTAAACCCTTATTCAACGGATTCAATTCTTTCCGTGTTTGGGGCAATCTGTTTTCACAATCACTTTTGTTTTTCTTTTAACCCATCTTTTTTTTTTTTCTTGTAAGAATCTTCAAAAATTCCAAAGACTTCAGTGTATAACTTCTGTTTAGCAGAATGACCTCTGTTTTGTTTTGTTTTGCTTTTCTTTTTCTTTTGCACCTATGGAGAAATCTTATAAATGCCAAAGATTAAGGTTAGACCTACTTTCTTTTGAACAATTTTGGAGACTATATGTATCTCGTTTATATACTATGAGTGAACTTTTGAACGTAAAGTGAAATAGGAGAATAGGAATATGTGGGTATTTTGCATGAGTGCATGCGACTAAAGCCTAGAGTTTTTTTAAAAAAAGCATGTGGCTTATTCTTCAATCTTTATTTCCGCAAATCAGAGAAAGATGATATTAACAATTTGTAAAAAGGATTATATGCAATAAAATTTATAGTTTGGTATCTAAGTTTGGTTGCTTCTGCTTCTGACACTAAGGGTGTTATTTCCTTGGATGCTAGGAGAGAGGAGGCGAGGGGGATAGCCCAGTGGAACCTCTGTGAAACACTGGGTTATAAATTGATGAACCAGAGCTTATGATTTCATCCAGACGTCACATGGGCCAGTTGTGTATCTAAGGCCGTATTTCATCATGTTTGTGAGTTGAAGAGCTCATAAATTTTGAAGCCAAAACTTGTCTTGTTTACAAATGCCTGTTGAGAATGAATCTGACCTTATGTGCATTGTGAGCCTTTCACTCCGATTAATTAGCTGATATTTGCCAAGTTTTATGAAGATGAAAAGCACCTGTGGGTACTAAGAAGCATATTAATTTTTTCTACCTACATTAACATCATACTGTTGTTTAGTTAATGACAGATTAACCTTAGAAACAGTTGAATTTTCATTTCAGTCATCCATTTTTAAAACTTGCCCTCAAATTAGTATTGCAGACATGGTTACATTATTGGGATACAATCTCCCCTGGCTACTAAGAAAGAGGCAAGGGACGACCAATGGCCAACATGGAAATATAGCAGGTGATCACAGTGAAAAGCCATTAAGCACCAATTTGTGACTTAGGCATCAAGTGAGACCAATGTCTTAAATATAACTTTTCCAGCTAACAGATTAAAATTCATTTAAGAATCACTTAATATTTTTAATTGAATTTTAATATTTAAATTTAATTTTAATATTCCCTTTGTTAATTGAATGAATTGTTGTCTTTCAAATTGGTCAGAATTCAAACCCAGTCTTCACCACCTTGGGCAGGTTATTTCAACTTTCTCAGCCTCGGTTTCCTTATGTGTAGGCTGTAGAAGTTTTTATAGTTTTTCCAGGAGCTGCTTTGAGGCTGGTGTATGTAAACCTACTAGAATGCTAGTTGGTATATGGTGAGTGTTCAGCAAATAGGAATTATCTTACTACCTTCTTTTTATTGTGTTTAAAATATTACCATTTAACTGAGAAATGCCTTGTGTCATCCAGTTGGTATGGTGGAAGAAAGGGACATAAAGTTTTAGAAGACAGAACCAAAAAGTGTAGATTCTCTTGGCGGTGGAAAGATGGTGTTTTTAGGATGGGCTGTTGGATGGGGCCATAGGGCTGGTGCCCCTCCATGCACCATAGGCCCCACACGCCCAGGCCCCATTTCCTTTTATATGAAGGGCCACCAGACCCCTCAAGGTGTTTGCAGTTTTGACCTCTGGTAGACCTTCATCCCATCATCTTATTGTGTATTGTAAATTTACGAGTTTACAATCTCTGTAGGTGTTGTGAATGAAAGGGGAGAACACAAAAACTAACTGTATGATCAAAACATCTGGCAGAGGTGTGGCTGGAGACAGGTAGAGTCTATATACTAAAGTGAGATTTTGCAATAACAATTCACCTGGGATCAGAAAACCCAGGGTTAGGATTTGTATTCCACCTTTTTTTGGCCTTGAGGCCTGGGATACATTCCTTGAACCAGCACCGTATCTGGTTCTTGGCTGGCAATTCACCTGTTGTATGTTTTTTTTTCCTTTGTGAAATGAGAATTGAATATAGTTCTGTTAAGACTGAAGGATTCAAATATAAGAATGTACTTTGGGTGGTTAACTCCTGAAAATTGAGGACAAGTAACATGGTTGCTGTTCCATACTAGGGAGAAGCCTTTTTTTTCGGAGAGGGAGGTTAACCTGACTTGGGGCACCAGCACACTCAAGTTATCAGCCAATAACTGACCCTGAGAAGAGCAGGCATTCCAGAAATCATTATTGCAGTATGTTTGGGGGTCCTCCGGATGGTAGACACATTTATGCCACATCACAGCACCCAGGATCCCATAGTCTACTAAGGGACCACTGTGGTGAGTTTGAAGAGTATATAGGAATGTCCATTATAAGGGCGGTATTTCTTTGTTTGGTTGGTTTTATTGGGGGGGAGGGTGGTTTTTGTTTTGTTTTTAGATTGGAACTACACAGGGTTGGATTTGAAGATTCATATGTCTCAAGCTAAGTTAGCTATGAGTACATACCCTTAATTTTAAAATGTACTGTTTTCTCTCGACTACTTTTTGCACTTTCAGAAATTGAGATGTTTCTTTCAGTCCATAAGAACATGTAATGATAGGTTTCTTTCCAGATCAACCCATGCTGCATCTTACCACTGATCACCACATAGAATTGAGGAAATTAGATAATTTATGTTCCAATTGGGCTATACTGATGTTGAATATTACTGCCCTAGTGCCACTGACATCTTTTTCTCAGTTTAATTTTAATTTCTTCCCATTATGTAGCTCCTCATTATGGAGACTTGAAAAATATAGAGCTGAATTACCAGACAAAAATAATTCTTAACTATGGACTTGTTTGAGATAGTACAGTAAGTCGTCATCATCCATAGATTCTGTGACCTTAAGCGAAACAACGTATAATGAAACCAGTTTTACCACAGGTTAATTGATGTAAATGGGTTACGTTCCTATGATATCTCATCAATGTCATAATGAAGTGATGTTGTTATTCAAGCACCTGCTATATATCTGTACTTAAAGTAATATTTTAAATCCACTTATGTTTTATAAATGTACTTTAGTGGCATTACTAAAGCTTGTGTTATATTACTGAGCTTTTGCTTAATACAGTTTGTGTGCAACTATATTAATTTGCAAAGCAGAATAATCTTTTTTAAAAATAGCTATAAATAGTCCTAAGCATTAGACAGTGGGGTTTCTCAGCACTCTGGCACAAGCTCCCTTAATGAAACATAAGGATGGTTAGTGGTGATAAAGCTTCACCATCACCAAGGTTAACTTTGCCATTCTTATTCTAAAATGTAGTGTTTAAATTTTATGTTACATAAACAGTTAGTATCAAAAACCCTTCAAGCTCTGAAGGGGGAAAAAACCCAAAAAACAAAACCCTGAGAAGTTCAAATCTTTCAAAGATTGACAGCTTGCATACTATAAAACAATGAAAACAATGGATAATAACACCCTTTCCTGGACTGACTTTCGCTGTGTGTAACTTCTCTTCTTTAAAGAACTCTGTCATCTTGGAATACCAACACTGGCATACCTGAAACTTTACATAAAGCTTATACAGATAGTTTGAAAAAACTACAATTTTAAAAATTAAACATCTGTAGTTCTGATGGCAACCTGGGCCCAGGGATCTTTGCTGGTTGGAGTTCACATCTAAACTAAGTTAAAAATGAAGTGTATTTTTGAGGATCAAACTTAGTTGCCCACAAACTTGTTAACAACGGTGTGATTAAATGTACAGAATCTTGGTAAATGCAGCCAAATTAGTACAGGCATGCATATGTGTATCCCCTGCCGTGCAGACAAAATAAAACAAGATTTTAGATACTCTCCACTAATGTAAGGGTTCAGTTTTGGATATACGAAAGACTAATCAATCATTTGCACTTCTTATTACATAGGTAGGGGCAGTATTTGGATTTGTTAACACTGTCATTGGGGGGAACATTCCTTTACCGTGTGTTACAAGTAGCTTGCTTGCTTAACAGCAAAAGCCTGTTTTCTCTCTCCCTGGTGAATAAATTACCTGTTGTTTAGATCTGTTTTGAGCTTACCCTTTTGGTGCTGTAGCACACTGGGTAGATGGCAGTCCCGTGTGAGGAGCATCCATCTCCACTATACCCCGATTCCAGGCGGAGTTACGGAACTTTACAAGCCCTGCCTTCCTGCTAGCCAGGCGTCCTGTCAACTCTTTCTCATTGATCTGTTGCATACCTATGTATTGTGGCATCTGCTGTTGGAGAAGAGGCAAACAACAGGGACAGTGTACTAGAGATATATAAAATGGAGAGAAGTTAAAACCTACATACACACAGAGGCTGTGTGGTCACATTACTGTCTGCTTATTTTCCTCCCTCTTCCTGTAATTTTGGTGAATCATATCATGTAATATAGGAAGGACTTTGTTTTACAGATAAGTGTACCAAGACCCAGGATGTCTTGCTCAAGGTTCTGAAGCTCTTTGGTAGCAGAAGGGAGAGATTTTTCTGCGATGATGTTTTGCGTTCATTGTTGTATTCGCTCACCATGTACGCACACAGACTCCTGCACTCGTAGTTTAGGGCTAGGACCTCCTAGTGCTCATATTAGAGAATTATCTTGGTAGATTGATGCTTATATAAGCCTGTAATCCGTACATGCCCCTGCAGTGTGATGTTGGTTTTCTCTCTCATGTCCATGTACCTTTTCTTTTTTTTTTTAAGAGGGCAGTGTCACTGGCCCTCATATGTGGGATCCGAACCAGGGCCGCTAGCGTCCCAAGCCAGCTCTCAACCACTGCGCCACTCGGCCAGCCCCCATGTAACTTTTGAAGTACCATTTGCTCTTCGTCACAGATATTTTGCCACGTCTTTAATTTGCTGGCTTGTGGCAATTAAAAAAAAGTGAAAAGACTGCAATAATTGTTAAATCAGGTAGGATAATTCTTAATCCAATTAAAGATAGCAAATCTTCTCAGAGTTATGCCATAATCATAACTAGCAGAGTTCTGTAGCTATTATAATGAAGCGTATAAGATGATAATGGGATGATGTTTGATGCTAATCTCACCAGTGGATTGTCATCCGGCACTGGGATTTAGATTTGTTCTCCTTGGAGCTTTGTAGAGGTGAGTAATTTGAAAGTGAGTAACGTGAAATGGAAACAAATGTAGACATTTAAAATTATATAATATTTTAAAACCTTGGGATTGAAGTCTTTTGCAAAAAGGAGAGAGATGTAATTTTGCTATTTTTTTGGCTTTTTCTGCAGATCCATCAGGTTTTCATTTTTTTACCATAACACTTCTCCCTCATTTACATATAGTATTTAAAATAACGCCTAAATTATTTCGGATGTATCTTTCAAGGAAAATGAAAACTAAATACCTTTCTCTTTGAGATCATTTTTTTGGCATGTTTCTGTTTATCATCCTCAAATCACCATACTCCCTCTCTGCATCTTTGTTATAATCTTGCCAGTTATATTTTTGTTAATGTAGCATCCTACCTTTTTATGAGTTTGTCAAAATAAGTTCAAAGCAACATGGTTTAATTATATTTAGATGACTGCAGTTATGAAGAAACTGATAAGATGGAATTGACTTAATTTTTATAACAAACATTTTAAAGTATTTTCCCCCACTTAAATAACTATCTTTTATGAGACTCTTTCTAATATGTAGATTGAATTTTGATTGTCTTAGGTCAATAAATTCCTAAGTGTTAATAAAACTATGATTTTCCTTTTAAAAATACTAATAAAAACGTTTAATTGGAATGTTGGAAGTGGAATGTTGGAACCGAAAATGCACGTGTTCCTAAAATAATTTGAAGTATAAATATATAATATCAAATATGAATTACATCCATAAATCAAAAACCTATGTAGCTCTGAGCTAATTTTGGCTAATTATAAGAATGTGTTTCATGAACAGGTTGAGAAGAATTTCACAAATACCTATTGTTTTTTTATTTCTTAAAATTCTAAGTGACACTTTATACCAATTTATATCAAGTTAAATTATACCAATTTCCCCATCCCATCTTTTTTGTAAAACTGTGTAAAATAGTATTTTCCTCTTATGTTCCACAAGAATTGGCACTTGTATTAAGTCAGTGCCTTATGGAACTTTGTGTACAGCAAATTAAAGCTACGTTTACTTGGGTTGTGGCTTCGCAGAAACCAAATAATCTAATTTCCCCCTTAAAGAGAAGATAAAAATAATAAATACTATAAATATGTTAATATACTTCATATTAAATTATTAGTCATAATAACTATATATATAACCAAAAATGAGGCAAACCTGTATTATTCAACCACATCAGAGACAGACAACCACCATGACAATTTTACATATTTCCTTCCAATCTATGTGTGTGAGTGTGTATGTGTGTGTGTGTGTGTGTGTGTGTACAATCTCATATATTGAATATGTGATCATGTTTTATATTACAGTTATGTTCTGTTTTTTTTCAGTTAGCATATTGTAAGCTGTTTTAAAACGGAAAATAGTTTTAGTGCTTGAAAAAACTTACTATAGGCTATATCATAATACCTATAAGTTTTTTCTTATTGACCGTTCAAATTCATGTTGGGTTTTCATCCTCATCTAATTCCTGTAATATGTACTTACATCCTCATCTGAATCCTGACACTTTAAGATGAATTCAAAAACGGGGAGTTATAAGGTCAAAGAGTAAGAATTTTTGCAAGTATGTGCCATGAAACATTTATAAATGTAGTACAACTTACATTATGAGCTGCATTGGTTTTCAGAGTTAAATGAAAGTAAAACATCCTTATAAACTATATCAAGAAAAACATACTCAGACGGTGTTGTAGGATCTTATAACCTGAGAGCATTGTTGTAAAGCAACATTCCTTATTGGTTAGATAGAGAGTAAGGGATTCAGTGTGGTCCAAAAGAGTTGGTTTTTATCTTTCTAAATTTTTATTTCGGTATTAGTAGTTGGGGATACTAACAACTGCACTTGGTAGCTTAGAAGTGACACTGCAGATCATTTTGCATGACAGGTGGGCTCGAGCCCAATGACAGCTTCAAACCACCAAGAGTGGTTGTGGTCAGCCATGGAGTGAGTGTCTGAGTAAAAAAGAGTTGGAGATGGCCTGCCCTGGAGAGACCCATTGGATTTGGGGGATAATCGGCAGACCAAAGTGACTGACCAGTGAGCCATGAGCAAGGAGGAAATCGAATGCTGGCCCTGATTATCCTGGTCCCATGACATATTCCAAAAGCTGTGTTTTAAAATAAATTCTCAGAGCAACATTATACTGTCAAAACATTGGTTATTTAAAACTTCTGTTTGCCTGAATTATAGATAATCAAGAGTTTTCAACATTAAAAGTACATAATTGTCATGCATTTTATGTTTGCAGAACACTGTTTTCAAGTGTTGGAATTTTACATATTAGAGATTTTCATTGAAACACTCAAATTGCTTACTGTGTTAAAGATTCTGTGTAACTGGACTTATGTTTTCTTAGGGGAATATTGTGGTAATATATTTTGATATCACAAATAGGTATAGGATTTGCGATTGTTTTTACACATGAGATGTAATAGAAGGCTTTAGATTTTAATTTTTCCTTTACAATTTTCTGGATTTTGGGGCAGACACTTAGTTTTCACCTCCAAACCAATATAGACATTAAATACTTCCAAAATTAGTTATCCTTTCTAGGAAATTACAAAACTGTTTGCAAGTAATTATTAATAATATGCACAAAATACGGACATGCAGGTAGTTTTATAGTATTTTATTAGAATACTGTATTGAATGCAGGTCTTTAGGTGCTCAATTTTCATTGCTATGTAAATTGTAAATATAAATGTCCAATATAACTTCATACCAGTCAGACCATTCATGTGAAAACATCTATAAAAAACAAAAAAGCTGTGCATCTTAAACTCACAACCCTTTATCTATGACCGAGACTGAATGAAGCTCTTCAGTGTAAAAACGTCTTATATTTTAAACATTGTTATACATCTGAAAGAGTACTTTTCACTGAACTAAAAAATGAGCATGTCTACTGCTCTGTTAAAAATAGTGTCCTTGCCTCTGACATTGTTGATTTCTGGTGAAGTGTGGAAAGGAGACTTTTCATCTCCCTCGTGTCACACTTGCTTTTTTTTCATTTCCATCTCAAACTACGTGACCATCCTACTTGCCTCGTATTGTCCTTTCGTTGTGTCTTTTAACTGAATCAATCCATTCCCTGTTCTCGCTGGAGTTTGTGATTCCTTTGTCAGGTTTGGCTCTGCAATATCATGCACTTGCTCTCACAATAAAATACACCTCTTTCAAGTGGAAGTTGGGATGTTTGCAGCTCCTGTCAAGGAGCCCCTTCCATCACCTGCTTTCTTCCTAGAAAAGATGTCAGACACAGATTATATTAGCCATTTCCATAAAGCCTGCAAGTGTGTGCTAGCAAGAAACGCTTGCCATAGGATTGGGGATGTTCATTTTTACTGTTGAGCTTTGCAAGGAAATTGCTTTGCCCTGGGGAACTGGGGTGGAGGCGGCGGGGTGGTGTGTGTGTGTGTGTGTGTGTGTGTGTGTGTGTGTGTGTGTGCCATCTTTGCACAACTGGGTACAGACAGGAAAGGGAAAGCCAGGCTGCAGTAGGTAATGTCAAAGCAAATAAAGTGTAAAAACTTGTATATGAAGTACATTTGAAAATTCAGCCTAGCATAATGGAAAGAGTGGCAAATTCAGAGACAAAACCTGGGGCCTAGTTTCTCACCTTACTTTGCGGTCTTGGGTAAACCACTCAAGGTCAGTTATCTTTCATTTTTAAACTGGGCCCAATAATATCTACCTTGCAGGTTTTGTCCTCAGATTTAAAAGGATTTGAACATCTTGCTAAATTTACAGGAACAATGTTCTATTAGTTCTTTTTAGTTTACAAAATGGAAGAGGAAAGATTTTTCAGTCAATGAACAGTTTAGTAGGAACCATACAAAAATGTACTATTGTTGTCAAAGTTAAGTTTTCTCACAAAACATAACACATTGGGTGGTTTAAAACTATTTGTATGTATCAAAATCTTCATTGAGTAAAATGGGCTTCTTACAAATTTGAAGTTTTTTAGGACTAAGTATGTTAAAAGTGATCATGTTTTATAGGTTTTTCCTTTTTCATGGACTGTAGTAAATCTGCTTACTACTCACAAGATAAATGTTACTGGACTGCAGCCCAAGAACTTTCTAAAGACTTAAAACATTTCCTTTCTCTGATAAATTATCCATCATGTTTTATCTTATTTTGGTATGGCTTATTCCTTGCAGTTGGTAATAAAAAAAGAGTCCTGGGTCATTTAAACAAGTAATTAAGAGGACAGTTTACTATTTCTTGCCTTTGAAAAGTGTTAATTTTATTTGTTGTAGGTTAATGATGCATTCATTGTCTGTGCTTACAGCTTCCTTTAGTTCAAAAGTGAATCATTCTAAGTTACATTTTTTTCTTGAATATTTAATTGTTACAGATCTTTAAAATCCTATGCTTTTTTTAAAAAAGCCTTTTTATAAATTTGCTCAAATGTAAACTAAGTGGAACTCTGAGGAAATAATATATTAATTTAAAAAGTATGACTATTTGTTTGGAAAAATGCCAGCTGTAGCTAAGTTGAATCACCATTTTATGAGACATTTCTTTGAATTAATGTGACATTATTTAACAGAGCACCATATAAAGCTGTATGTGACTTGTCAAATGAGAATACATTATAGTTTTTCAGTTGCTTCTCATTACACTTTTATAAGTGGTTCACAAAGAAACTCGTCTCTGTGCTTCCCTATTTGAGTGCCAGCTCTGTTCCAGGCACTGTACTGGGTGCAGAACTGGATAACAGAGTGCTGTGGCCAGCCCAACAGACAGCGCTGGGCTGGCAGCAGTAATTTCAACAACAGGCTCTCTGCGGGGAGGAAAGGCCCTGATTTCTAGTATTTGCTGATTTCTGTGGTGTAACGACTCCCACCGTGACCTAGGTGACAGATGCAATGTTACCGAATGTGACTTTGGGAAAAGGTACTAAGCAGTACACAGTTATATAGTATTTTCACCATACTGAGAGAATAAAAGGTAGTAAAATAATTAGGAAAAGATAAGTTTTGAGTATTTATTACCTTTTTAATGTAATTAATTAAAGTTTATAGAAAGTGATTTTTTTAATTATAGCTGTAGTTTAATGCTCAGGTTGGAGAATTCCTGAAAATGTAATTGGCTTTCATGAACTGATAGAAGCTGCCTCCAGTACACCGCTAAGGGACAAAAACAAAACAGTGTTAAAAGGCGATAAGCACTAGAGATTGCTGTGTATGTGCATACACATATGCATGTATACAGCTTCAGGAAAGGTGGTGAGTACAGGTCTCACTGAGAGGTTGACACATGAGAAACCTTCTGGACTAAAGGAGACAGTTCCTCAACCTCTGGGGATGGACATTCCAGGCAGAGGCAAAAGCCCTAGAAGCAGATTGCACACTCCAGACTCATTAAGGAGACCAGTGTGGCTGGTGCAGATTAAGCGAGGAGGTTAGTTTAATGGGCAGTGGGGTTCAGTGATTGCCTTAGCTTGTAGGCCCTCATAGACCATTATGTTATTAGGACTTGTGCTGCTATTCAGGGGACCTAGGAAGACACTGAAACCTTTTGAACAAACAAAAGACATACGTTGCAGGTGTCACAGGATTACTCTGGCTGCTGTACAATTCTAGGGGACAAGGGTATGGGAACCTAGTAGGATACAACTGCAGTGACTCAGTTGATGATTGCTTGAACATGATCAGTGATGGAGGTGGTAAGAAGCAACCAAATTCTGGGTGTATTTTGATGGTCGAGTGGATTGGATTTGTTGTCGTGGGATGTGGGAGAGACAAAAGCTACTCCAACGCTTGTGCTTCAGCAGCTGGAGGAATGGACTTACCACAAACTGAGCTGGGGAAGGAAGACTGTTGCAGATTTAGAGGGGAAGTGTATTTTTTTTTTCCCGATATGTTAAGTTTGAAGTGCCTGTCAGACATTTAAGCAGATATGTTGAGTGGGCAGTTGGATTTAAGAACCTGGGGAGAGCTTTGGTTTGTAGATACACATCTGAGAGTCTTTAAGAGTAGAGATGGGTGGGGTTACCAAGAAAATGCAGAAGAGAAAAGGTCAAGAGCAGTCCAGCACGGTGGGGAGATTAAGGAGGAGGCTCAGCAATATAGCCTGGGTGTCAGAAGGCAAACAAAAGGGGCAATACCTGGACAGCAAACATTGTGGGCATTTCAAGAAGGAGCAAGCAATCTAATATGTCTGAGGCTGCAGGTTATAGGTCAGGTAAGGTGGGAACTGAGAATCCTCCATTGGACTTGCAACTTGCAGGTCACTGGTTGGATCCCGGAGAGAGGGCGCCTGCCATGGCTGACCATGTCTGGAGGTTGGTTCATGACAGTATGGGAGGAGAGAAATTGGAGGCAGGCAGGAGCATGGAGAAGCCTTCCCATAGTTTTGCAGTGAAGGAGAAGAGACATGGGTGGTAACTGGCTGGGGAAATGGAGTCAAAGTTTTTTTCTTTCTTAAAAAAAAATAAAAATGAAAATAGCAGGCTTGCATGCTGTTAGAAATGAACCAAAAGAACCATGAGGAGCAAACCATGTGGAACACCATTCCTGGGCAGGTATGGGAATGTGGGGGGCTGACACACAGAGGAATAGTCAGAATCAGGCAGAAGCAGCAGCGGATCATCTGCAGAAACACCAGGGAATGCAGAGTGTGGGCGTGGCAGGGGTAGACACACTGGTGGCCACGTGCAAGGGGTCTCTTCCCATTGGCTGTTTTCTCAGTTGAAAGGGAAGGCATAAACTTTCTCTAGGTCCATGTGAGAGAGAACAGGGAATTGTACTGTGATGCCTGGGAGGTCGGTGGGCAGCGCTAAAGGTTCACGGTCGATCTTGAAATTAAAATGAAACCCATCCTCTTAGTTGAGTTTTATCTTGCCGTGATCAGCAGCATGGATGCAGATGTGGAGTCAGGTGGCGATTTATATTAAAGCATGGTCAGGGTTTTGCTAGACTGGTGTGATGAAATGAGCACTAGAGAGTAGAGGAATTGAGGATATATGCAAGAGGAGTGATTACAGTATATCAGAAGGAAATAATCTAACTAGTATAAATCCGGATAAGTATTTTAGGAAGTAGTAGCTCAAAACTTTTCTGTTAGTTTTCATTATATAAAAAAATTATAGTTATTCATTGTATCCCATTCTATTATAGTTCTTAATCGCAAAGAGTTTTCTTAGAAACCCTGTGGTTCCTTTTCTAAATCTCCTCCTCAACCCCTGGAAAACGTTTATAATTTTTGTTTGCTTATTTATCACTCACTGGACTTGTATTGGTTAAATGTCTATGATGAGTGAGGTAGATTCATCTAATTGTTCATTTAACACATTTCAGTTTAATAGTCACTGTACTAAGAGATAACTAAGGAGTCCAATGATTTAAATTCACATACCACATGGCTATATGTGAACTTGGACAATTTCCATGATCTTGCATAAGAATTGTCTGTAAAATGGTATGAAGATTTCTGAAGTCTATTCCTGCTCATAAAAACATTACATTTTTCTCTCCCAGTCTTTTTTATTGTGATAAACTACACAAACATAAAAGTTATCATCATAACCATTTTTAAGTGTATAGCTTGGCAGTATTAAATATAATTATAATGTGCTACCATCACCACCATCCATCTCCAGAGCTCTTTTCATCTTGTAAAACTGCAACTTATGTCCTCATTCAACACTATATCTTTAAACTGTGCACACATATATCTCTTCTTACTAGATGGTAGGTCCCTAAGGGCAAAATTATGTTTTGTTCATAACTGTAAATATTCAATAAATGTTTATTAGTCAAATAACAACTTTAGTGTTAAACATAGAGGTTTAAGAAGTTGACATCACTTTTGTTTTCTATTTCACATATTATTTTTACAACATGAAATAGTTATAAATTATGTTGTCCTCCCTCTTTTCTGATGGCAAGTATGTGATAAGTTGGTATTCATCACATAATGCTGGTTGATTCCAAGTAAGAAAATAGATCAACTAGAATATTTGGGATTCACATATGCAACAGATTTTGCTACCATGTTTCCAGCAGTCGAAATGTTTGGGGGTTTATTGTTTAGAAATGTCCCATTATAAGGTATAAAAGCACCAATTTCAATGTGGGTTTTGCTAATGTATTTGTACACATTTGTATTTCTGATGGTTTAGATAAAATAAACTGGTCTCTTGTCCCCAGGCATCAGCAGATGCCACCCTCAAAGCTCACCTGGATATAGAACTTAGCATGTTTTGGGGTTCTTCTAAACAACCCATACGATCTAAATTTTCTTAAGTGTTTTGTAGTGAAGTTAAAGGAAGGATGTTGCATCTCAAAAGCCTCCTGGGTAACAACATAAAAATCCACTGTCAGTTAGTTCTCTTCTCCAGACCCCCGTTTCTGCTTCCTCTGTGCCCCATCCTAGATCTGTTTTTTCTTTTAATTAAAGTATCTTCTAATGCCGTTTTCCTCTATGATTTAGGACTTAGCTTGTACTAGTTATTCTCCCGTACACAAACTTATTTAAGAGAAACAGCTTCTTTTAGGAGGACCCACCATCTCTTTGGGGAAAAACTGGTTTCAGGTGTTTCCCAGCTAAGTTGGGCATCAACCCCAAAGTAGTGCTAGCACCATCCCCAGATCATTATACATGTTAAATAAATATAAATATGAGCTCCTGAAACAAACAGAGGTCCACTAATATTTGGTTTTGTGCTTTATGTATAAAGTCATTCATTCAATACAGTTGCTTCGTGATTTTGGTACAAAAGGTATTTTAGTTGTTGCTGTGTCATATACATGTCTCTCGCATTCTCTGAGTCTCTTCATTTGTCAGACATGCCCTACCAACCGCAGTTCATCCTCATATATGAACTTGTAAGTTAATACTTCAAGCAATTATGTTGAAAATTATGAAGTACTATAGAAATATAATACAGAATACTTGATTGATTCCATAAATCAACATTTTGTTATCCCTTTCTAGTACACAACACATTTTCACTGCAATAAGTTAGATCTGAAATCATCAAAAATGACTGCTCCAAAAAGAGAATTCAACAGAGAAAACCAACTTATATAGGAAAATTCCTTCAAAGATAGTTGTTATTTCTCTTTTCCAAAAAAGTTTTATTTTTTTTTGCATTTCTTACCTGATATGATGCAATAACTTATTCTTCTAGTGTTTGAATATAACTTGGCTTCTTATTAATGAGGTAGAAAGAGAAAAAAAAATAAATTCAAAAACTATAAACTGTCACAAAAATATTTATGTTAAAGGGAAAACCTTTCCTCTTATACTATGTTAGGATATTAAGATGTAAATTAAGGAAATAGTCTTAAGTGTTATTTATGAAGCTGTTGCAATTAATCCATTAATTCTATTAAAAGGGACACGTAGTTGTAAGTAAGTATTATCACTTAACTAGGAGCTTATCCACTGCAAAATTCTTTTATCTTTTCATTTGCCCCATAAGGCATATGTGCTATAATCTATTTTTAATGTTTTGCAGCATATTTATAGGGTGAAATTATACATTTAAATCTATGGTATATGTTTGGAAACCATCTGTTAGAACTTAATTGGAAAATAGAAACTTCCTTCATTAATGTGTTTCCTTATTTTAGAGACTTAAATATTTAATATTATCCTTCCTAGTCCACAACTGAAAGAATGAGAAACATTATTGAAAACGAGTTCTGTTGTGTTCCCACAGGAGGATTCAAACTGTACTGCTTTATAGTCTGTCATATTTCAGAATTGTTGTGTTATAAAAATAAACATTTATGATTTACTAAGGCAGCCAAAAAATTGTGTCCAGTTAATCGTAATTTAGTTTTTAAATTTGAGGATACGTTGGAGGAATATTCATGACAGACTTGTCCTCAGACATAAGAATAATAAATCTATTTATTTGAACATTCACTTAACCAGTTGGAGAAGGTGAAGTAGGGGGTGGATTCAGAAATGAGTACAACAGAGTCCCTGATTTCAAGGAAATTTTAATAGAGCTGTAAAATATGCATAATAATTCATAACCAAGGGATATGAGGCATCTCAAAAGAGGGGTACAGAATTTTGTACAAATTGATTACAGTTTGTGTAATCAGTCAATTTGTAGGCAATTGGTCTAAGAAAATTATTCGACTTATTCTCCCTAACTTTTATCCGTTTAGAACTGAATTAGTATTATCAGATTTGTTCTCTCTTCTCTCAGTTTTTCTTTGTTATTATCTAGGAGATTTTTACCTTTTTTAAAAGTATATTAAATCCCCTCCAATTGTGGAAACATATATAGATGGCTTTCAATACTAAAACATACTTCCTCAAGAATTGCAAGCAAAATTATTTCATTGACTTTCCGTAAAAGATTAAGTGCGAATAGGGGGAGAGGTCCTTCTGGTATGAGAACTTGAGCTGCTGCCTCCGCTGTCCCTGTAAAACCAACAAAAGAAGGACAGACAGACACAAAGAGTGCCACTGGTTCAAATCCAGATTGGCATGTATTTCTAATGTCTATTTTAAATTTGTATAAGTAAATATATGTGTGAAGATGTCATATAGAAAGTGATGAGAAAATATCACCAGGTCAGTGGATCTTCAGTGTACATCTTAAAGCAAAATTATTAAAATCAAGAGTCTTATGTTCCAGAAATTTCCATTAAACGGTCACTCACTTTTCTTTTTTGATTAGGATTCTTCCTGAATTTCTTCTGAATATTAAAGTATGATTTTTTTTAGCATAAAGGAAAGCGAAGTAGACAAATGTGTTTACTTGCGCCGTAGTGTAGCACAGCCAAGTTGTTATTAAAAAAATTAACATCTTCAGCAAGAGATGTTTGGCTTTTAGTATCCAGTCTAGACTTTAGAGAATTATCTTTTTCAGTAGGTTCTCCGAAGAATTTTGTTTCCCCAGGGATTTGGAAATATAAACTTATTCTTTAGCTTTTTCTTCTTTATTCTAAACAAAAACAACAACAAAAAACGAACAAGCAAAAAGTGAGGAATGCACATCTATAAAAGTTAAAAACAAAAAACGGAAGTAACAGATCTGATCTTCATAGAATAAGTAGGAGGTTCACAGACTTACATCATTTCTGGTTCTTTCTCATCAATTGTTTGTATAAATAAGCTCTAAAGAGGTGCATATTGATGTTTATGTAGTAAGATCTTATGATGTTTACATGTATCTACACATGTTGCAGCAGAAAGAAAAAAATGTATGTATTAGGCAGGGTTCTCCAGAGAAAGAGAGCCAAAGGAGTGTGTGTGTATAGATATAGATATACCTGTGTGTCTGTCTGTCTGTCTATCATCTATCTATCTATCTATCTATCTATCTATCTATCTATCTATCTATCTTTCATCTATCTCTCTGTCTGTCGTCGATGTCTGTCAAACTGGGGGGAAGAGAGAGAGATTTTATTAAAATCAGTTGACTCATGCAATTATGGAGGCTGTCAAGTAAAAGTGAAAGTGCCGGAGATGTCGATCTTAAATATCAACAAAAGAAGTCCTTCCTTCTCTAGGTCCCAACATGCCACCAAGAGTAACTTAAGAAGTGTGTGACAGAACAAAGAGCATTCCAATGCAATCCAGAAAAAGCCTGTACATCTAAGCCCCTCTTCTACCTTTTGCTTCCTTGAGCAGTTACTTGATTTACTTCCCTTGTTCTTCTTTGGGAAATGTAGTTAAGTTTGCCTAGAAGAGTGCACGATATGTGGCAGAAGAATAGAAGAATGAAAACATGCACTTCTCAGAACTGTGCAGTCAGATAGGAGGCGGTGGTGTGGGGCGCACTGCTGGCCAGATGGCTGCCATGGGCTATGTCATTTTAAAATAGAAGCAACTTTTGTCCTTTCATTAGCCTATCCTCAGAATTCCTTCCATGGCATTCTAGCTCCTGCAAGTCTTTCTGAGACCTCGGAGCAGCTGCTTATTTGGCTTGTAACATAAAAGCAGCTGAAATAGCCAGGACACATATTGAATCGATACTGTGTGTGAATTTTTATAAAATATTCATCTTTTTCAGAAAATGTCCACCTGTTTTCTTAGTAGAAACATTTCTTTAGTTCCACATCCCCAAACTGAGATAACTGTCTGAAGTCCCCCTTTTCCCTAACTCTTAAGTCTAAACGTTTTCACACACAAACTGCTGTTGGGCTCAGTCAATCGTGAGGAGTTTTTGTATGTACAGTTATAAATGAAGAGTGTCCTAAAGTTCCCCTACATATAGCCTTTTCTTCACATTGGAGATGTTCAGAGGCGTTTTGGAAGTTGTAATTTTAAAAAATAACAATAGGGCCGGCCGAGTGGCGTGGTGGTTAAGCGCTGGCTTGGAAAGCCAGCGGCCCTGGTGCGGGTCCCACATATGAGGGCCAGTGACACTGCCCTCAAAAAAACAAACACACAAAAAAATAAAAAAATAAAAATAACAATAAGAGAAGAATGGGATATTTGGAAAATGGTCAAGTGGACTCGCACCATTCTGCAGCCCTGATCTGTGCCCCTTGCAACGCCTGCGTGTGCAGGATGGAGGGGAAAAGGGGGCAGTCACAGTAGGTACCACTCCAGCTCTGCTGAGAAAGCCTCCCCCAGCCTCTGCTGACTGCTGCTGCCTCCCCTCTCTGGTTGTATATGGAGGGCAAGAGAGCAGAACACGGTTTTAAATTTCTTTCTGGACCCCAAGTACATTTGGTTTAGAACAAAACTTGAGTAGAAGTTAAGGATCCAAATTAATTCGAATGGCTTCATACTGCCTTTTTTGATGTATATGTATCAGAATTTTTAGAATTATCCCAGTGACACTAAAAATGGCTTTGCTTTTTTTTTATTGCTTCGCAAATGAGCACATTTTTATTTTATCATTTCGGGATCCCTCAAGAACTGCAAGAAATAGTAACTTATATGGATAACTAGGTACAGGTTGTTTATTCGTTAAGGATAAATTCTAAATATTAAAGCCATAGGTCATGGAAGATACAGCATATTTGCAATAGTATTTGTAATTTCTCTGTCACAGAATAACTGGCATTTTTGCACCCTGATGAACTCTGACCATCCTAAGTGCTGATTAACAGTTGATGAGCAGAGACTAACTCCCCAGGAGTAGCAGTTCTGCAGAAAGTGGTGTTAACTCTGCTGTCTGTCCTAAGACACCCACATAAATCATGGGTCGTATCTCAGTATCTCAAGTCACCATTATTGATTTTTAAATTAGCTGTGTCTTTGCTGGTGAAGAATAAACTAAAGTAGCAGTTAATTTGTACTTCTTTTATTTCCGTTCCTTATAAAGAGCAAAACCTATAGATTCTAAAAATAGGAAGCAAAATACAGTATGGTTCCACCCCCCACTCATTCCCCTCCCTCATCCTCTTCCCGAGGCCGCGCTGGGTTTTGTGATGCTGGGTTTTGTTCTACCTGACTTCATAACTGGAATCATTTAGTATATTCTTCATCCACTTGTAATGTTTTTGAGACTTATTCATAGTGTTATGAAATTGTCCTTTTTATTGGTATGTAGTATGCTATTGTCTGAATATACCACAGTTAATCTCTTCTAAAGATAGACAGATTGTTTCCAGTTTGGGGCTGTTAAAAATAAAAGTTTTGGGCCGGCCGAGTGGCGCATTGGTTAAGAGCTGATTTGGGATGCCAGAGCCCCGGTTCGGATCCCACATGAGGGCCAGTGACACTGCCCTCTACAGCTAACAACAGCTCCACCTGGAGCTGGGCTGTGCCAGCCCTGGCGATGGTGTGGGCTGCAGCCCCTGCTGCAGTGGGCTGCCACAGGCTACAGTGAGTGGCCGGCAGCCTGTGTGAGTGGCTGGCAGCCAGTGTGAGCGGCCAATAGCCACGGTGAGCGACACCCAGAGGCCAGCGACCGATCTGCCTCATCTGGGAAGAGCACAATGAGGATACCAACATGGGCCGTGAAGGGATGTCCTCCACAACTAGACTGAAAAACAAAAAGGACAGCAACTTGTCTGTTCCCCTTCTCGGATTCCCCAACACTGTTCTCCTCCCCCAATTCCCCAATAAAATCTTAAAAAGAAAAAAAAATAAATAAAAGTTTCTATCAATGTCCTACTACAAATCTTTCTGTGGACATGCTTTCATTTTCTTGGGTAAATATCTGGAAAGGGAATTGTTGGAGGGCAGATGTGTGTTGTTGTAGAAGAAACTGCCAGACATTTTTCTACAGTAATTACAGCATTTTGTACTTCTACCCACAATGTCTGAGAGTTCCTTTTTCTTTATGTCCTCATGTTATATATCCTTTATGTTATGTATCTTTTTAATTTTATCCATTCTGATGGATGTATACTGTGACTTTTTAATAAATAGGTATATTATCTAGAATCCTAAGGTTAATTTGAATGCTATGAATTATTCTGTTATACCTATATATTTTGGTTTTGAGGTTTTTTTTAAATTTGAAATTGGGTTGTTTTCCAACTTGCACAAGTATTTTTAATTGGTTCGAGTTGAGAAATTTTAAAGATAATGATTAGGCTAAAAAATAATGAAAGATAACTAGGCAATTCTGATTCTTCACATTTAATGAGGAAACATGTTTTTAATAGGTTTGTTCATGAGCTAAATCATTGATGGATTTTATTCATTCATAATTTTTTGTTGTAGTTGTCTAACAGTGCTGTCCAGTAGAACTTGGTCTTAATGGACTTGACATTCTGTGCTATTCACTGTAGCAGTCACTAGAAACATGGAACTAGAGCACTTAGAAGGTAGCTAGTACTGCTGAACAATGGATTTTAAAATGTTATTTTGTCTTTATGATTAGTGGCTACTGTCTTGGATGGTGCATGTCTAAATAAAAATATTCAGGTGTTATCTGGTCTTGTATTATATTGTAAAATAAAGAAAAAAATTCTTCTTACTTGCTTACTATTAAGTGCAAGCCGGGCTATAATTATTGCCTTTAATGTCACTTAAATTTTTGATGTTAGGAATTTTATTTTTCAAATTATTTTTAATTGAAGTTTTTTATTGCGGTAATCAGTTAACATGCTGTTGTTAAGAATTAATGAAGATCCTGAATGCCTTTTATCCACTTTCCCCCAATTATGACATTTCACCAAATCACAGTGCAATATTACAACCAGTACATCAACATAGGTATAATCAAACCCCGAATTCCCAGTGTTATGAAGTTATATTTTGTGTATACTTGATCTAATGCCTAAGTTATTTAGAATAATGGCCACCTATAAAAATATTCACCCTATTAGTCAGCTGTTTCTATGCATAAAATGAAATGGGCAGCTGGTTTGAGATGCCCCTTTTATTTATGATGTTAGAAATTTTCTCATATGTTCCATTTATGTTATAGACACATGTGCTTTTTTAATTGGTCGGATCATTACAGAGCAGATTTAAGTCATAAAGACAATGAATCATTAAAAACAATCCAGTTTTCTTAAGAATGAAGTCATTTAGTTTCAATGATTATGTGATTATGAAAGGTATAATGTTCTCAGTGTGAAGAAAGAAAACAAATAAAAGATCCTAATTAGACAGTGTTCTCTTTTACATTTGAATATAATGGGGCAAAATAAAATATCACTTGTTTCTGATTTTTCCAATCTAGAATCCTTTATACATCTCAAAAAATAAATGTGAATACTGCTATTTGGGTTAATTCCCAGAAACGTGGTAACATCATAAATGATGCTGGACCACAGATAAGTAAGTTGACAGTAAAAATATCACTTGCATCCTTCAAAATTATCTTCTAAAATAATAGATGGTTGTTCCTGTAAATGATTTAAGTCCAGTAAGATACTTTGTAACCTTCCTAAGCTCTTCCTAGGTCTGCCCAGCCCTGTCTCAGTGACCCAACTCCATTCTTATGAATTTATTTATTTTAATCAGCTCATATTATGAATCTCTCTACTTTAAGCAAAGTATTAACTTGAAAAAAATTTACCTGTCTTTTCTGTGCTTGCTGTATTTCTGGATGAACTGGGTTGATTCTTGAATGAAAAATACAACTTTTCTAGCTTCTATCAGGCTGCAGTCTCTGTGTCCTGAGTCACGTGACAACGAGAAGTGGCATGGGAAGGCAGGACAGCATCAGGACGCATCTACTGATGCTTTGGACAAGGGCCTCTGCTGGGGGATGTGGTGAAGTGGAGTGAGTCAGTAGGGTCTACTTGTCCTTATTGAACCTAGGTTCCATTAGAGGAGGGTAGATACATGTTAGACAAATTCAAGGTGGTGTTGACAGTGAGCGTGTAAAAGAGAGAGCCCGTCCATCTTGGTGTGTGCTGGCATTTGGGTATGGGTAGGATTTTTCATGGCCAAGATGGCAGGAGTGGGCATGCTAGATGGAGGAGTTGACAGGGATAATGGCTCAGAGACCAGAAATACCAAAACTGTATGTGTACTTTGTTCCTGGAATAGAAGATACGAGTATATGCAAGGCCTTCGCATGGGGATAGAGAGAAAGGTACTACAGCTAGAGCCTGATTATAATGGTTCTCAGTCAGGGCTGTGGCTTTAGAACATTTTTCAGGACAGTGTTTATTCTCATACTTACATGTGCTTCTTAGTTCATTCAGTTTTCTTTATTTTTCTACAGATTCTCTTATATCAGCATATCTTAAATATTAATTGGGTTCTAGAAAAGATGATCTTACAATATATCTTATTTTAAAGAGAAACTCTCCTTTTGTGGGAGGTCTAAAATCAGGTAGAATTTAGTGACCCTTCCTCTCTTATCTTTTATAGTTTTCAGTTTTGTGGATGTATTTAAATATGTTTTTAAATATTTCATGATTTTATCAGTATTTAAATACTAGGAGACTGCTTATTTCATTGTCGTTTGATTAATGGTGCTAAAGACAATATATTTTTTATATCAAGGAGAAGCTCCAAAAGGAATTATTGAGCTAGACTAAAGGTACAGGTGCTGTAAATTAGATTGGCATTTAGATTACCAGAGTTGAGATGCTTGCATTAAATTATAATAGAACTCAGAATAAAAAGCGATTTGGTGAGGTAGTCAGTAATGATATGGTTAACGTATTTCCAGATCATTTAAATATTGTACTGTCAAAAGTAGTGATGCCCTGGTTGTTTGTATATGGAGAAAACAAAGTAGTTGTATGTATTAATATTATATAGATGAAATCATGTGGAATTCATGAAAAATATAGGATGCAACTACCACTCAGGGCATGTCCAAATTTATGACATGTAATTCGGGATTAATACAGAATGCTGATCATGTCCATAGTACTGTGCCAATATTTGTCTCAGTGAATCCTCAGAACTATGAATCAGGTACTGTCCCACGCCACAGGTGAGGAAGCTGTGGCTTGAGGCAGTACGTATTTAATTCCAGATTGCTAACTGGGGCACTTCCGTTTGAACCTCATTCCATTTTACCTGTAGAGCTGGTGCATGTAACCATCAGAGATTTCAGTGGATCAGTTTTTGAAAGAGTACACAGATCCCTAGGAGGACTCCCCGTAGGGCCAAATCCCCCACCTGGGGGAAGGTACATGGAGAAGAGGGGCTTTGTGTGCCAAAGACAACCTTAGTGCTCTGTGTGGACCGTGGGCCCAGTTCCCATGGAGAGGATTTTGCTGTGATGCAGATACCAGATCGGGGGTGATTAACAAGCTAGGGTCAGGTCTTGGTAGGAATTCCGTAACCATTACTTCCAAGCAATCTGAAATGATGGTATGTAACAAGTAGATCACCAGACCATCCTCTGCCCTCATGAGAGGCAATGAGCAAGTCTTGTGTCATGGATGTGACTCTTCCTGTCCTCCTCACCTCTGTTTATGACAGATGCCAAAAGCCATCAAATGGAACATAAATTTCTCAGAGTAAAGAGCAATACCCGTTAGGATTGAAAGAGAGTAACTTAAAATGTGAGTGTTTCAGGTAAATATATATTGTTGAGGCATTTCTGGTCAGTAATGGATTCCTGGGGGGAACAACACCCCCACACTTACGCTAACATTGGCGGGACAGCAGAGCCAGTGTCTGGGAGTTCCGGAACATCTCTGCCTCTAGATTCCTAAAATGTTCTCAGCACCATCTGATAAGCTACCCTTTTGTCTGCTGGATTGTGATGCAGAGTTTGGTCTGAGTGCTGTAACAAAATCATTTCCCCACACAAATTGTTACGAATTGATTCATGGTTTTTATTTTGTTTTGTTTGTTTGTTTGTTTGTTTGTTTGTTTGTTTAGGATAAGTGTTTAGACCTAGTTTGATCTTCCCTATAGTCAATATTCTATCTTTATTACTATCTTTATCACATGGATAAGATAATAATAATAATCTATATTATCCATTCTTTCTCTCTCTCTCTCTCTCTCTCTCTCTCTCTCTCTCTCTCTCTCTCTATATATATATATATATATATATATATATATATATAATACATTATGAGTGGATAAATATACACCTATACATACATATTTTTTGTAGTTGCCAGAGAAGGGTATAAAATTTTCTCATTAAAATTCTAAGTTAAATTAAAAAAAAAACAGAAAAATGTTTGCTATGAGTACAGATGTTCTTATTTTGAGATTTTTCAAGGTCTTCTGTGAAGTTAATTGTTCACTGTTTTATATCCTGTATTATTTCAAAAACTCTAAATCAGTACATATTTTAGTGTTCAGTACATCTATTAGTTGATATCATCTCTGTATCCCTTTTACCTGGTATCTAGAAGTCCACGAGTACACTTTGAATTGCGTGTTTAATAGTGTTTTATAAAATATAGGTCCATTCAAAAAAGTCATCCAATCCTATTTGTCTATAGACTTTATAACCTGTCATATCAAACTTACAGCTGGCTCCACTGCCCAGTGTCTGGAACATCCCTGAGTAGTCCAGAGATCTTTAAGAGCTGGGGTATAGTCAGAAACTCAGCTGTTTGGCTTTTTAAAAGACCTTATTAAAATTCTCTATATTATGATCCTCATGCTCATTCAGACTACACTCTGAATGAAGCCTCATGCCCTGGCCACCAACCTGGAATGGATTACTTTGGTCTATAATGGTTGTTGGACAGGGACTAGGGAAACGAGTATGATTTTATATGTAAGTCTACTTTCCATCTTCATAAGTCAGTATAACAAATGTTGTTGAAAGTACTAGAATTTTCTCTGTTAGATTCCTTTAAAAATCACTATAAGGATTTTACCAATATTCACATGACATTTTGTTTCTGTCTTCTCAAAATATGATTATATAAAGCCACAAATGTTTAGTGGGCATTAATATATGCCAGATAGTATTTCAAAGAAATCATGAGAGGTAAATCTAGAACCAGAATAACAATTTTTTACAGAGCCTATCAGAATGACAACTGGTTTACATGAATAGTTTATCCTTCCTATAGCTATAAGTGACATCCAAAGGTAATGGTAATGGAGTATAATAAAGACCTAAAGAAAAAAACTTAGAAAAACAGGAATGTAATAGAAAAGTATATTAAAGAAAATTAAGTTTGCTTCAAATAAAAGAAATACGTTACCAGGAATGTTGTAATGCTTTGCAGTATTTGCTGCAAAGTAAAGCTGAGAATGGCAATGCTGTTGTAGTGTGTGTTCAATGTGAAAGTCAATATTTTCAAAATTTTACATATATACTATATGTAAATACATGTGAGAATGGAATAAAAGGCAGTGCTTGGAGACAAGAACTTGTTTTCATTGACTTTCAAGAGCTGGTTTCAATAGCATACTGAAATATTGATAGTAACAGGAAAATATATAAATGCTTTGTCAAACCCCAAAAGTAATAAAAATAATACATATAAGAAAAATCACGTAAAAAGCAGTCCTGAAAGATTTCATCTCCTGAAACGTAAGCACAGATACCTTTTTGGAAAATTGTTTGCAGAAAGGCTAAATTTGGGATATTGTTAGTATTTTTTTTCCTTATATTGGGGTTGTCAGAAAAGTGATGATGCATTTTGGAAACAAAAAAACATAGAAAAAAATATGTCATGACCAACAGTATAGAAAACTTGAAACTCTTGACATAAAGAGTTTTTCCCATTATTAGAAAAATAATTCTAAGCCATAATCTAGTTATAGGTTTATGATTAACAGGGGAAATACAATTTTGAAAATAAAACCAAAATCAAAGAGCAGTTTTTTACCTTTAGTTAATGTGGATCATTCATTTTAATTAACAAATGAAATAAGAGTAGATGTCAGTCTAGAAAGCTGATTTGTTGTATGTACCATCTTGCAATAAAAATGCTAATTTACTTGACATGATTTGTAAGTAGACAAGTGCTAAAGGCAGGTTAGTATACAAAGTTGAATGAAAGGAAATAAATCACAGAGATAAAAATCATGTTGCTCATTCTAATGAGTTATTATAAATCAAAAATGAAAATATTTTGCAAAGTTAGATAAGAGAAAATGGCCACGCTCTCCTAAAACTGACAAATCTCAAAGCTTTTAAAAAATTGTGTTTTGACATGTAACTACAAGAAATATACCAGATATAATGATAAACGAGGACATATTAGATATTTGAAACTTGGCATTACATTGGTGTTTATAAGATGGATATGTTCCAGGCTCGTGCATAGACATAGCTAAGCAATTGTTTGCACTAAAAGGACATTGACCATTTCAGGGATATATGACTTCAAAACCAAGAAAATATGGAATAAAAATCTGTGTTTGTTATGTTTAAGTTTTTTAAGGTCAAGTTTTCAAAAAAAAACTTGGTCTTATGCTAGGCCCAAATGGTGACTGATGATAACAGTTTTACCTGGTATACTAGTTATCTGTTTGTTGCTGCATAACAAATTATCCCCAGATCAGTGGCTTGAAACAACACATTTGTGTAAATCAGAAATCTGATAGTAACTTAGTGATACGCCCTTTTCTTTAGAGCCTGTTATGGGCTGAATTGTGTCCTACCCAGAATGCGTATGTTGAAGCCTTAACCCTCAGTACCTCAGAATGTGATGGTATTTGAAAATAAGGTCTGTAGCTGGGTAATAAGGTTAAAATGGATCAGCTAGAGTGGGTCCTCTTCCAATCTGATCAACGTCCTTATAAGAAGAGGACATTTGGACACAAAGGTGTGTGGACAGAGGAAAGACCGTGTGAGGAAGCAGGCAGAATACTGCCCCTCTGCAAGCCACAGAGAGAGGCCTCAGAAGAAACTGTCCACACCTGGATCTCATATATCTAGCCTCCAGAAATACAAGACAATTCCTGTTGTTAAAGCCACCGGGTCTGTGGTACTTGGTGACAGCACCCCTGCAAACTCACATGGGGTCTCAGAGGCTGCAGCCGTCTCGAGACTTGAGTGGGGAAGGACCCGTGTCCAAGCACACTCCTGTGGTAGGTTGCAGGATATCCACTTCTTTGCCAGGCTCTTGAGCTAGGGGCCTCATAAGCTGTTGTTCTGAGGCCATGTGGGAAACCCCCATGGGCAGCTTGTTTGCAGCATGGCAGCTAGCCTTTTCAGAGCCAGCAAGCCCAGCAAGCCAGGTGGGAAAGACCAAGCAAGGAGGGAGGGAATCCGGAAGTCCCGGTCTTTTATAATCCTATCTCCAAAGTGACATCTCATCACTTTTGCTGGATTCTAATTGTTAGAAGGGAGTCTCTAGGCCCAGCCCAGCCCTGGAGGGGAGGGGATTAAACAAGAGTTGGGTAACAGGAGGCAGGTCTCATTCGTGGCCTCTCAGAGGCTGCCTACCACACCTGGCTGTCTGCAGGTTTAAGAGTCTTCAGATATATATATCTATCTGCCTTTATGTTTATCTGTATAATAATAAAAAAAAAAAAACGTATCAGAGCAAGGGTAGAGACTCATCATGTAGTAATGATTATATGTAATTTGTAAGCCATTTCATTTCTTTATGGTGGTTAGTGAGTCACTGTGATGGGTTTTTTTTAATGCTATAATTGGATTATATAACTTTTAAGTACAAAACTAACAAACTGCATGTAATTTTAGCTTGTGTAGCTGAAGGAGGTTTAAGGCATATGAGGGCCAGTAAATGCTAATTGCCATTGAGCATACCCCATTTTTTTTTAAATTTATGAAATGTTTCAAATGTTACAGAAGCATATAATGCATACTCATCACCGAGGTTTGACGGTTAACTGTCATATCACTTTTTTCTGGCTTTAAGTATTCAAAGTGTCAGTGCGTACATCCTGGTTTTTCATCTCTAAATATTTTAGTACTCATCCTTTAAAAAGCATGTTTACAACATAACATACTATCATGGTAATACATAATAAAATTAGCAATTACTGCATATTCAGTTTATATTTAAATTTCCCCTTGGTTATCTAAAAATGCCTTTTTATAGAACAGTTGTTCAAACCAGAATCCAATCAAGAACTTCGTATTACGTTGGGTTTTTATGTCTTGTAAGTTTCTTTTAGTACACTCGTTCCCTTACCCCATCTTCATTTTTTTTTTTCCTGTACACTGACTTGTTAAAGAAGGGGACACATTTTAAATCAGTGATTTTTTAATTTTGTTTGCCCCAAACATCCCTGTGGCACTGAAGTTATTTATTCACCCCAGAGTCTTACATGGGAAGCCTACTATATTAGGCAGCAGGCATGAAGCAGGTAAAATGGAGACATCTGCTCTGATTTGGATAGGGATGAGAGACCTCCCTCTCCAATCCACCTCCACCCCTACTCCCAGCCACATTCCCAGCTGAACCCCTGTGTTTGGCACAATCTGAAGCACACTGTTTTAAATCATAGGTGGTCAAGACTGCGAGACAGAGTAGGAAGAAAAGAAAGGAGCAACCTTAGTGAACAAGAGAGAGAAAGGGAAGCAGCTGTGCGGGGTTCAAGTCTTACCACCTTTTGTGCTCCAGAGCCATTGGCCGCTGCCCAGGAATCATGTGGGGTGCCCAGGAATGGAAGGGTGAGGACAGGCTGACTGAGGAGCCACTTGTTGGCATTTATGCCACAAGCCAACCTCTTCCTCATTATTCCTGTTAGAATGCCAGCTCCATGTGGGCAGTGCCTAGAAAAATGCCTGGCAATTAAGCATGCTCAGTTAATATTGGCTGAATGAATTTATATACGTGAATGAACGATGAGTGAACAGTCCCAGAGCACCTGTTTTATATCCGTTAGGCTTTGTGCTATTCACTTAATTAATAAGATAGTAATGCATTACTAGGGCATGAGATGGTATTATTGTCACCATCTTTTATATGAAGAAATTGAGCTACAGAGAAGTTTGAATTTGCATAAAACAATTCAAACATGATCTGGCAAACTCTACAATTCATATTACTGGCTGTACTAGAAATAGCCAGAAGAGCCGGATTTTAATTTTAGCTTTTCTACATGCTATTTGCAGGACTGTTTTATGTTATGGAAATCATTTTGGTTTTCTGTTCTTCAGTTTCTTTAGTAAAGTGTTTTCCTGGAGCAATTATCAAAAGGTAACATTGATACAAGTAAGCAAAAGTGTTGTAGGAAAAACTCAAACTCTATCCCCAAAGTATTAGCTACTATAATGTTTAGCATGTGATTGGTATTTTTTCTCTTCATCTGACAGTAATAACCTCTGAATGATAGAATGTATACACGTCATTTTGTGCACGCTGTGTTTTTGTAGGGCTGTGTAACCAAAACCATTATATACTTTTCCAGGAGTTACTATGTCTAAATAATATTTACAATACACATCCAAGGGACTGTGTCAAATATTTTATACTAGAACTCAGTTGAATATAACAGTGAACTAAAATAGAAATAATATAGTACCTGATCATTTTATCACAGAGTTTTCTTTTAGTGGCATTCGCCTTAATAGAATTTGAATTTTTTAAGTATAGTAATTTTATAGGAAAACTTTGACAGTTTAAGTTGGCAATTCCAAACCAGCCCACTCATTGTGCTCATGAAAGTGCTCTTCTAAAAATAAATGAGTAGGCTGGCATTGTGTTTTAAACATCAAGCTAATTTTGGTTAATTATATAAATCTAAAAGCCATGGGCAAGGCAGCAATTCAGTTTTACTAGATGATGATCAGTGCAATTGCAAGACAGCTTGCTGAATGATGCACATCAAGCTAATAACCTGAATATATTGTGTCCAAAAGGACAGTGCCTGGCAGAGCATCAGATAGGAAGCCTTCCCAGTGCTTTAATAAGGGGCTTGTGAACGCTTGCAAAAGAGGGTACAAAGTTAGAAATAGTAGTGATGTCTCTGATTGGAATCGAAAAACACCAGGGGAAAAAAATGCTAACCATACATAGCTAGTAATTCTCGGCTAAATAATGGAAAGCTGGGTTGAGCAGCCTCCTGGCCTCCCTTACTTGCTTCTTATCTCTGGTTTTTTGTTTAAATAAAATGAGAGCACTACATTACATGGGGGCTTTCATTTAAATTAGTTGAAATTAGCATTCTGCCACAAGCGAACAGGAAACACAGATGCAGCATGAGAATGTGGTGCAGGCAGGAAAATTTTGAGCACTTGACTTTCTAACGACTTTCACATTCAGAAAAGAAGCATGACTCCCTTTGTACACGATTGTAAAGTAATAATGGGCAGAAATTATGTTGTGAGCTTTTTGCTGTAACTGAGTTCAATTGGTAGATTTATGTTGGTATCTATAAAATCAGAGGCTGAATTTATTAAAATGCTTTTATGATTGGACTTAGCTTTCTTTAACCCTCTGTTCCATCTCCTGCCTAGAAAAGGCAGTATGCAACTATTGAGAAAACATTTTTGCACTTTGGCAGTTGCGTGATTTCCTTATCGTGGTTGAATGATCTGTGAGTGTCTCGCGAATGCAGAAGGGGAAGGAATTCATCTCTCCTTCATCCATATTCCAGTGGATGAGCCAAGAATGACTGCCCAGGCTATTTTATTTCATCAAATAACAGATTTGACTGAACTTTCAGTGACCATATGGTCATTGGGAAGAATCAAAACAATTGGTTCATATAATCAGATTATTTTCCTCAGCTTTGTACAACTTGATTTTTTCCTGACCTGTGTATTCATAAACAATTGAATGAAAGTACCCCAGAAGACAGCAGACAGACGTGAAAGCCAGAACAGTAGCTAGGTTTTGAAAGTGATTCCTGATTTGCTCTGTTATTATTATCAACTGTCTTTACCATGTTATAATGTCTGAGCAGTTCAGCTTCTCTTAAGAAGATTGTATTCCTGTTTGTTTGTTTTTTTGTGGTCTTTTACAGAGTTTGAATTGCTGGCAGAAATTTAAATAGCAGAATTATTTGTGCCACACACCCAGGCTTGCCCTGTAGTGTCACTGTAGATAAAGCATCATTTTTCTGATGATTTCTGTTTATCAAATTGCTTCCCAACCCTCCTAGTTATATATTAATTATAAAACAAATGATATATAAAATTTCATGTGCTTTTAAATCACCTTTGAAGACACACATTGTAAAATCATTTCTTCGAATACAACTATCACATTAGTATTTTCCTCTGAAATACATTTTATAAAAGATAGATGTATTTTATAATGTGCCACAAATGTGAAATAGATTCATTGATATTATACAAGGAAGCATCAAACTCTTTAAGTAACAGTATGTCTGCGTGTGACTGAGGTTACCTTGTTAAATCCCCACAGGTAAGGGACATTAAGGCAGCTACGCTGTGCTCCCATGGAGGCAGTATTTTCATTTCAGAAGATGAAGTATGCTTCCTCTCTTGCCTTTTCTATAAACCAGTCCTGTTGCTTCTCTTATTTACAGCACTAGAATCTGGACAACTTCAGCCTCATTCTTCAGGAGAGCCATTTTTTAATTTGTCTCGTATGATACAAGTTATGGATTAGAAAGAGCTGAGCCCTTTTTTTTTTTTAATGCATTCATTCCATGATAGAGGCTGCAGCAAGCAGAAAATCACTCTGCTCTTGGGGCAGAAAGCTTTCTGGGCCCTGGGCCCTTCTGACATCCTGGATTCCCTTCTTTGGTATGATATGCACCCAGGACAACTCCAGATTATAGGACCCGCAGAGTGCCCGTACCTGGCATTGGAGATCTCAGCTCTGAAAACGAACCATCGTTGTATAATCCAGAGAAATGGAGAGACAATTGGCCTTTGAGTCAGCCTCACCTGGATGTAAGTCTGCTTCTGCCAGATAGTCCTATACCCAGAGGACAGTTACATTTCACTTTTTCTGGGCCTGAGTTTCTCATCTTTGAAATGAGAACAATAAGCTTTAGCAGGAAGACTTGTGTGTAGAGTTAAATAAAAGAAGGCATGTAAAGCCTGTAACCCCTCAGTGCCTTGAGGTTCGGCACATGTTCATTTCCTTCCTTCTCCCCTTGAAGGTCAGGGGATTTGGCCGGTGGCCTAGGATTACAGTGCTGCGGGACAGTGTGCCATCTGATGGCAGACAGCGCTCATGGGAACTCTGCTTGTCAGTGTAAAATAAAGTTTGGCTCACAAGCCAGAAAGTCATGGCTGGTCCGAAGGCTGTCACAGTAAGATTTTCCACAGCAAGATGGACTTAGCAGGAAGCCTTATAGTAAATAACCTGAACCTATTTATTCACTTACCTGATTTGTTACGAAAGAAACAAATCTATGATTCCTCTAGGTCAGGGGTCAGTAAACTTTTGAGACGGAAGAGCCATTCCTGTCCCTCACAACAATTTAAAAATTATTGGACAGCCATAAAACAAATGAAATCACCACTGTGTGAATAATATCCTTTAAACATTTTAATAAATGAAACTGTGATAGTTTTATTTTCATATTCGGTTTTACTTCAGAGCCACGTGTCCCTACCCAAAGAGCCACAGGTGGCTCGCGAGCCGCAGTTTGCCGACCCCTGCTCTAGGTCAGAGTAAAGATCACTGGTCAGCGCCCTGCCTTGAGCTTTTGAGGGGAACTCAGACATGTTCATTTGTCCTTTGGTCCACTCATTCGTGCCTTTATGTCAGCAAATATGTATTGAGTATTAATATACGTCAGACCCTTTGCTGGGGACCCAAAGACTAGGTCAACCTTGTGATCTCAAGGGGATACGTATGTGTCCAAAGAATAACCCAGAGGAATAAATATTAGTCCACCCTGAGACCTCTTCGGTGCTCCTTTAGGGCCCCATCCCTTCACCGTTGCATTGTCCCCTTCTCTCTCACATGATATAAGGTAAAGGGTAGAAGGTCAATAAAATATTTCCTTAGTGAATTTAATTGTTACGGGAACACCTTGGAAGCCGTCACTACTTACATAGGTAGAGATAGGCTGGTAACCATCTTTGGCCTCAGGTGTCTTGTATGTGACATAAAGGGGTTCGTATCCTTTTAAATTTCTGTGGTTACTACTGTTAAAAAGTTAATAATGATTTACCAGAAACTGATATAATCAAATATGAATTAGTGAACTAAGTTATTTGTTGTCCAGGCAACAGTTATAAATTAACTAAGAATTGAATAATAAGTTGCTGGGTTTTTTATTGTATAGATTGCATAATTTTTAGCATTTTATTATATTCTGAGAAGGGGAGAAAAATTTAAAACACCTTTTGCCAATTGAGTAACAAAAAGAGGTAGATTAGGAACTGAATATATAACTAAATGCAATTCAACTGAAAACAACAGTCATCTGAATTTGAGGTTAATACTTTTTAAATTTCTTGATAGTCTTTTAAGATTCTTAAATATGCTTCTCAGAAGCAATCACAGTGGAAAAACCACTGAGAGTTCTTGGAGTCAGTGTCACTCTTGTGTTTCCTTTATCAATGGGTGGTTTGTTTGTTTGTTTGTTTTTTACAAAATATTCCTTGGCATGAAGGAATATTTATAAATTCTAAGGGTTATAAACCTGGTATCAATTATTTAAAAGTTTAATATTCTTTTGGAAAACGTCATCAATTTTTCAATGTTGTAATTATTCTAGAAATTCCTTTTTTTCTGATCCGTGTCGTTATGTGTAATGGCTAAAATTGATTTACCTGATGATACATGTGAGCAAGGTTATTTTAATTTATATTTACTTAAAGTTATCTTCTTCCTCCCCATGCAGCTGCTTCTTTCTTATCTTTAAAATGACCCAATTATTCTGATTATGCACTTGCAAATGCTGTATGTTTGTACTTGCAGTGCATAGAATATTTAAAATAATTTTTCCTTCTAGTTTGCCAAGTATGTGTGTGGGTTTTTTTTTTCTTTTTTTCTCAGCTCTTGTTTCCTTCCTTTTCCTTCTAAATCTCAGACTTCATTGCTTTCTACTCTTCCTATTCCATGCATGTCCTTCACCCTCATTCTCCTGGAATTCTGTTTCTCAGCTTATAAATCCTCCTCTGCCTGTTAATGACATGTTTCACTTAGGGTTTACCTTGTATCTCTTCCTTTTCATCTACCCCTGTCTTCACACCTTCTTACAAAACAATGCTAGGGATTAAATGTGACGATATTCTCAAAAACCTTGGTCCACAGAGGATGAAGCAATGATGTCTGTTACTTGTATGACACCATCACATCATACAGTTCTTTTAGAATTACTCTTTAATTCTTTAGATTACTTTTGAAAAATGAGTTTTCAACAGTTTCCTGGTATTTCTATCCTTTTGGGTACACAAACACACACACACACACACACACACACACAGAGCCTAATTTGGGACTTTCGTTGTTTCTTTTCTCCTTCCCAGCAGACACTTTGTCACTGTCCTCTGTGTATTCTAATCATTTGCTCACTGAATTTTTGTTGAAGGAATAGCCTGTGTGAGTTTTTTACTTTTAGCCCTACTGCACATACTCTTTATGCTATTAAGATGTGTTAGGTTTGTTGCAGTATTTATCCTGAACGTACTTCCTTGTGATTTTCCTATTTACATGACATGGTTCTGTCTATCTTTTATTGTCCAAGCCTGCCATGTAGTAAACAAGTAATCTAGAAGAGATATTCAGAATAGTTCATGAAAACCCTTAGGTGTTTAAAATCATCTTACCTATACTTTAAGACCCACCTCAAGCATCACTGCCTCTAAAATGAATTGATCTCTTCCTCTTTTGTTTCTGTGATATGATTTCTATATATTTTATAGCATTAATGTTATCTATGGCTATATTTACATATATTTGTGCTTCCCTGAGTCCCTTAAACCATCTTTGCATCTCCTGCAGCATTTGACATGGTGATGCCCTGCGCAGCATAGATATTTGTCGAATAGTTGTTAGAATGAATTGAGCGGTGTAAAGAGTGTAGAAAATGAGAATTCAGAGAATGTTGCTATTGAACCAGATCTCTTCATAAGGCAGAGAGAAGCAGTGGAACCTAGGGTAAATTGAAACTTGAGAAAGCACCAAGTATAGGACATATCTCAGAAAATGTGGATTTTTGAAGCCTTGAAATACATAACGAGTATTTGAATGTTTTACAACTAAAGTTTGTTAATTGTGAGTGAAAATATAAATAAAAATATTTGGTAATGACTGAAATTGTGTAAATACACATAAAATCCTCTCTGTTTTTGTTTTTGTTTTTAATTTGGAAAGAACACAGAAGTCACTATAATATGCAGAACCGCAGAATATGCTCAATGATGTTTGAATGCATTGAAACTTTTGTTTCAATTAAATATAATTAACTACAGTTCAAACAGTTATCCCTTAATTTGCATATAACCACAAGCACTAATTTGATGGAGGGAAGTAAAAAAATGCTTTCTCTTATCTTTCACCCACGTTTTTTCCCATGGGGCTCACTGACTAGTGTCACAACCTGTCTTCTCTCCTTTTGGGGTTGTAATTAAACAAGTGGATAAAAGAAAAAAGAAAAAAAACAAGAGTGGAGGTCAAAGCCATGACAGCTTGAACTTAGAGACCCAAGGAGCAGGAAATAATGAAGCATCAGTAGGAGATGAAGGCGGTGACAGATTCTGAGTGGAGTTCTCAAGTTAAATGGCTCCGGCAGGTGCCTGCAGCTCTGGCCAAGGAGCACAGGTGTCCTGGGACTCAGATTGTTTCTTTTCCTGCTCCTTGCTTTCCCCAGCTTGCTTCCATCCCTTCCCTCAAACAGATTTTAACAATCAAAGATTAGCATAAAAGATAAATTAACGCCCATACGAATCGGTTTCTCTTATCTTAACATGGGCTTACCAGAGAAAATATGTATGTATATATGCGCTGAAACAGAATGAATTCTATTATTTGATGTACTAGGCAAGGTGAAAGCCCTGTCCCAGTCTTCATATTTCTAAGTACACTGGATTCCTCTTCGTGGTAATTGACATCTTGTTGTTATTGTTCATACCTTTCTTTCTAGTTAGCCCTTCTTCAACAGATAACTGTACTTATAAACTGAAAAATTACAGAACAAGTCATTTTTTATTTCTCCTTGGAAATAGGATCACATTAACTCTGATAATAGCAAAAACAGTGTACTTCAGAAAAATTGTGAGGATACATTATTCTCTAAAATTCATTTGAACAGCTGTTGAAAACTACTTATCCCATAGGACCGCAGTGAAACCCTGTTACAAGATAAGTTTATCTACCGTTATTAAGTTTTCATGTTTCTGGATGTAAACAAAAATTATTTTAAGGTAAAAATAAGATCTTATTGTCAGTTCAAAGCCAGCTGAAATTGCTATTTTACAAAGTGTGGTACGGAATGAATGCAGTGCATGTGATTCAAATTACATTCCTAGTTTGTTACGTCAGTGATAACAGGTACATAAAATGTATAAACTTGTCAACATACATTATTATTTTGTAAAGACGCTGAGCCTTTCCGGTTGATACTCTGAGCTGGAAGACTTAGGGCTTGGCTTTGCTCATATTTTATTTTTGAATTATTAGTCATGAAAATTGTTTCCTCTTTTCATGAGCCTGGCATAAAATGCATATTCTTGATAGTTACAACACTTCCAATAACAGGAAGAAAAGGAATTAAAGATTGTGGTCATTTAAAACTGCTCTCCACCAAGTTTTGGTCTAATTTAATCACTCATTTTGCTTGAGAATAATGATTTCTGGAATTTTTCTGCCAATATGTTAGGGTGAAATTTAGCTATTTCATAAATCACGAAATAAATCTTGATTTTTCTTTTCTTCCCTTTGACAGTGCTTGGGTTCAAAATTCAAGATTGATTTCAGAGCCAGTGTATATATAAAAAAAAAAAAGGCAAAAAAAAAAAACTTGAGTAGTGCTCATTTTAAAGAATACATACTTTACATAGTACTGTGAAATATAGTACCCTACATATGTTATGTGTATACATGTATTTTCAGTGTAGAAATTCAGTCCATTTCTCACCAGATAAAATTTCTTAAGGGAGTATTTCCTGATAAAGTCATAAGAAAAACAGAGCTTTCTTGAGGGGTAAAGAGTTTAGAGTGTAGTAGGGGAGAAGAATTAAAAAAAAAACAACATGTTGTTATATTTATGGGCATGAGTTCACATTTAGTTTCCCCACGTTATTATTTGTAGTCAGACCAGGGTTCACTGGAAGTTGTACACATCATTTAGCAAATCTGAATGCACGCTGTCATCAACCTACAAAATAAGTTCTATTTGAAAACCTGGTTCTGTAAGCCCTTTGAAACATGTCCTTAAAGATGGTTCCTTAACTAAATCATGTTATTCAGAGCATAGAGTTTAAGCATCCATCTTGGGATGCTAGGAATGTGCTTTCATTTTCTCTTAGACAACACACTTCGGGCCCCCAGGAAGGCAATTCGTACCACGGCAGAAGTCAGCAGGCTTTCCTTTCCTGAGGTCCTAGAAGTAGAACTCTGTCTCCTGCCTTCCCAGGTCTTGGCCTTGGCAGTTGGCTTTGGGTGCTGATGACTGGCGTTGCCCCAACCACAAAGCCAGCAGGCAGGAGAGCCAGGGTGAGGTAGGAGTAATGGGAGCTGCCTTCCTGAGGGGGGTATTATTTGAAAATTCGGGCATCATTTGTAAAACTGTTATTTCCTGTTATTCACTTGAACTTTACAGTGCAAGTAAAATAACACATATGAGTTGGATTTATATTCATTCTTTAGAGAGTCGGACAGTTTATATTGTACTATTTATAATCATGTGGGATTTCATACGCCTATGCGGATGACCCATTGCCATAAGGATTCCCGGGTGTATTATCTGCTATACAGCGATGATTCATATAGTTTTAATATTCTTTAAATGTGCTCTTTGAGTACTCATTATCTTAGTATTACAAAGTAACAGACTTGAGTTTTTTAGAGCTGAAATTTAAGCTTTTATTTATGACAGTAGTATTCTATTTTGGAGGAATTTATGTGACTATTTATGGATAAAACAAGGTAATGTTGATCTTTAAGTTGCTACTATGTATCTAATTCCCCTAAAATGTGTCATTTAAAAAAAAACAGTACAGAGATATTATTTATGAATATTTTGATTTCTTTTATAAATGAAAAATTTGCTCCTCAAAACCAATTGAAACAGATGCTATTAAGTGGTATTATCAAGTCACTGAACACACAGTAAATTATGTCCAGTTTTAAATCTCGCTTGAAATAATATACAAATGTTATTTTACCCAGAGTAAAAAGACAGCTGTCAATATCCTTGAAACTTTATAAAAGTGAAATTTATCACTCGATTATGGTATTATTGTTAAAACATAATAGTAAGTCATTTCACAGTGTAAAATAAAATAGTAAAACTACTGCCTTCCCTTATGCCTCTGTAACGTGTCACCTCATTTTCTCTTGAACAATTAATAGGAAATTGTGCTGCACTTCTGAGTGGCTGACATTTGTTTCTCAGGAACAGCCTATTGTGCAAAAAGGAGAGCGCCCATGCTCGTCAGCTTTCATCCAGTTCCACTTGCTAAGCAAACACCGTTACGTAACCGTGGTGACCAGACTATAGTCTTGTATCTAGTTTTGGGTAAGGTTGGCTGGGACTTTACCTGTCATTCAGAAGTGGAAAACCCTGTCCCTATATTAGTGTAATGCCATTATTTCTTTACTTCTTATACTGGATCTTTTAACTTTATGTAACTGTCAGTCGTAAGAGAAATGCACCTTGTCTTTGGTCCTTCGGTACTTTTGGTATATTCTGGGTGGGCTTGAAGGTCTATAAAATGCACATCAGAAGAACCATTATGTCAGAAATGTGAGTGTTTAAATAGTTAAATATGTCCAAGTTAATCAGAGCTTGTGATTACTAATTTGTATGCAGAATTCCATTCGTTAATAGGAAATTATCAACAAAATGCATCTCACCCCAGTGAAACCCCGCCCTGCCAGCACATGTTCCCTCTGCCCCCGTCCAGGAAACACTCTCAGGTCAGACATAAGAAGGCTGCCATAAAAATGTTCGCAGTAAGGATTCTAAGGTTCTGAGTGTTCCATTGGGCTTACTATACTCTGTATATTTTAGAATGATTTTAACACTAGTCTTGAGATGAAAAGGTTTATGCATCATCAAGTGGTACAACGGTACAAGGAAGTTTCATCAACCAAATTATCCTGTTTATTCAGATCACATTTTATGTTCCTCATTATTTAAATAAGCCCATGTTGAAATATTGTCCTATTTCAGGAATTGTAAATTTAATTAGGAATTTGTTCAGAGTTGCATGATATCTGGTGACTCTTAGAAAGGATTTTCTTCCTTTCCATTGTATGAATGGCATATGGTAATACTAATTATTTTTATTATCTTTCATATTTTTCATCTGCTTTGTAATAGAACGTTAGCTTTATCTACTTTATAGCAAATTCAGTTCCTCATAAACTCCTCTTTGCTGTTGTAATCTAAATTTCGGAAATAAAAGTAAACAAAACTTTTTAGCTTAATTTCTGACCTCAGCAAATTATTTTCTTAGCCTACAGATGTACAGTAGAAAATTCTTTCTTCCATCTAAGCAAATCCTTTTTCCTACCTTTAATTTCCTACACATGTCACTTACTAATGATCTTTCTATTTAGTGTATGGCTATATTTCAAATAATAAGTAAGTCTTCTCTGCCTAGAAGATAAACTGTGAACCTCAGACCTGCTTCCCTCTGTCTCAGATTTATTTCTATCATTAGTTTCTTGTTTCTTCCTTGGAAATACATGCCATTTTTAGGTTACTTTTCTGACTAAACATGCATATATCCACCTTTCTAGGACTCCAACAAATTATTTGCCATTTGTCTCTTTTAACACCATCTGTTCTTCGCAGCAGATCCCCTAAAACACTTAGCATATTCGGAAAGTTAATGCTGCTTCTGGCTAAGTGCTTGTTTGAAAGGTTTCTTTTTCTCCCTTTCCTTTCTCACCTGCATTAACTTTCCTTTTTTTTCCCCATGGACTGGCTTTCTTCTACCTATTGAACATTCTGGCCTGACTTTTACTGTGTGTGACATGGCCCGGGCTGAGCACACTCCTGGGCCAGGGCAGGGCTCCAGTGCTCTTGGGAAACGGGGAGGCTCCCGGGCCGAGGGGACCTTTTGCACCCCTAAGTGTATCTGCCCCAACACCGCTCCATCTGTCCCTCAGCTCGCCCCAGCCTAGGCCAGGTGCCTCATCTCTTGTTCTGGAGCTCGGTGCTGTGCCCATTGCACAGATGGGCATGATTCTCTTGCCTGGTTTCCCAGGACCTTTTTCTTCTTCGTAACTTTGGCTCTCTCTGTTCACTGGCTCTAGCTGTTCACCGAAGCTCTTCTTGCTGTGCCTTTTCTGTGTCTCACCCTTCAGCTTTCTGACCACCTTCTTGTCCCAGCCCCATGTCCCTCCTCAGGTGTCCCTGTTGGACTCTTGTAAGTTGCTTCCTGTCCCTGTGACCCACTGTATTGGGGTCACTGCACAGCAGCCCTGAGGACAACTCTTTATTCTTTTCTGGCTCTTTAAAAATTATATTACCAGTTTGGATAAGTTTTACTAAATTAAGGTGGGGAGAAAGCCAAGATGCCATGCTGATTTCTGAACATTATTTTACTGTATTAAATATATATATATTATTGACCATATTCTTTAAAGTATGGTAAAATTTGCATATATATATTTGTCTTGTGTGCCTTATAATGCAAAAATATTTATATTAATTTTCCTCTACCAAAAGGTGCATGTAGTATGTACATTGTTTCAAACACCAGAAAGAGAATATTGATATACAATTCAAAATGTGTATCGGAAATAGGTATTGATGGTGCAGTTTTCATTGAGGACTTACGTAGTGTCCTTGAAGTCAAATCAGGAATTCTGGCAGTTCTAGTTTTATGACACTGAAGTTAAACATAAGAGGTTTAGTAAATCTTATTTGAGGTGTTTCTCTGTAATAAAACAGAAAGGGAAGGGCCAGGCTGTGTCGTATCTTTGGGGACAGGATGTCAGGCTGGTATCAGATGGTCATCTTTCCATTTCTCATCTGGCAGCAATGCGTGGCAGGCAGCAAGACAGATCTAAGTAACTTCTACACTGCTTCTTGCCTTGTTGCAATTAAAACCGAGGAACGCCCTTCCTCAACTTCTTCACCATCTTTCATCACTATTTATAAGTACACTGAAATCTTTTTTTTTTTTTTTGCAAACTTTAGTGGAACTACTTCTGACCACTAAACAATGTCACATTTGCTTTGATATCTGTGCCATTTGCCTTGTTTTAAAAACTGTTTTCATCTTTTCTCAGATCTACTCCAAAGGCAAAAGCCTAACTTAACTTTTTAAAACTTTTCAGAAAAGCTTCTGTAATTGCTTCTAAGAATGTCAGGGAAATAAGAAAAAATTATTTTGGTGTAAGCCAACAATTGTCTTTTACAAATACAGATTTTCACAACCTTGAAAGATAGTTAAATCAGGCGTTAAAGCCAGTTGTAAAAATATGAGTACCTTTTTGAAGGCTTACCGTATCTCACTGAAAGCAGGAAAAGAGTGGCATGGGACTGAAATCTCAAGGGATTTATTTTCACACTCATACACATGCACAAACACATGAAACAGGACTAAGCACTAATAGTATGTATGTGAATCCTGATTCAAGGCTCTTGGGAGCACTTTCTTTAATCTCCATGATTCTCATCTCTTTTATAAGAAATACAAGTCACGTTGACTTCTAGAACTTTCATTTTGGTTTTTCTTGCTTTGAGGAAGGGTTATTTTAAGCAGGTTTAATGTTTTTTTTTTAAGAGTGAGGAAAATAATATAAAATTGTAATATGTATATATATAATATATTTATGAATAACCCTTTACTTTCCAGTAGGGATTTGTCTGCCTCCCACCCCCATCCTAGAACTAGAATATGGCCTCCAATTGTAAGGATTTTAGTGTATTTTGTTGGTTGATATATGTCAAAGACTCAGAACAATGCCTGGCCTATGCTAGGTACTCAGGAATGGTGCTGAGTAAATGAAAAGAGGGGCAGAATCATTTCAGCACCTGCTTATTGCTCGTAACACACACCTATAGGCTTGGAGAGAGCTTTGGAGGTCATTGTTCCTTTCCCTTAGTACCAGGAAAGCAACAAAAATAAAGCGAGGAAGGGGATACAAGTGAACTAGCTAGACAAAAAGGTGAACCCTCATTAGTTCTTTGTTCTTCCACTCTTAACTACCCGCAAATATCTAAATGGCCCTTTTAATTTAATGTTTAATAATTGTAATGTTCACCCTAATAAGGAGTGCTCATACCTCTGATAATATATAGCTTTTTTTGATAATATGGTAACTTTTCTCTTAAAGCCAACATATGTGTGTACATGACTGCGGGGTTGGAGTATGAGGTAGGGGGACAGAGATGAGACGAGAAAGAGAAAGAAGGAGGAAGAGACAGAGTAGTCAGTACACTTTTTTTTTCTTGATTTTTCTTTATGAGTAAGGTAGCATGTAATGGTAATATACCTGAAAAAGATGGTAACTCATGGAATAAGTAATTACTGCATTTTTCTGTACCTCTGGGTTGGCCACATGGAGCAGCACTGAGTCAGTGGTCATGTGTTAGCACGTATGTGTGCATACAATTTTAGCCAAAGAACAGCGTTTCTGAAGCTTTAGGTTTTAGATCGCTTTAGAGGGAGAAAATCAAAGAAACAGCCCCAAACTTCAAACCCTAAGAAAAATAAAGACCCAAAGAAAGAACTCAGGGTTCTCTCATTGTTCTGTTCATGCCAAGTCAGGAAATGATCATACAGTTTGGTTTGCTAAAATATTTTTTTTTTAATCTAAGGTTTTTTTACTTAAAAAGGGAAATCATGAAATTGATTAGAAAAAAGTGAGCAAAGTGTATAACAACTACAATTCTAAAAATAATAGCCCCATTTGGTAGAGACTGTGGTAATGGAAGGGAACCCAGCTATCTGGGGGTGGGGTAACACCTGGGTACTCCAGTGTGTTGCTGTGAAGGCTCCTGACCGCTATATTTAGTAGAATGCTATTGTCCACAGAACAGTAAATGAGTATTTTATTGAACTGGAAATGCTGTCCTATAGCAGACCCTAGTATCATCATTCAAGCCAGAGGCCAGAAATGTGTTCAATGGAACCCTAGGAAGCCCCTAGTTTTTCAGATCAAAAATAGTTGGAAAACAGCAGTTTCACATATGGCTTAGTCCTCTAAACTGTGTGTAAGTGAGAGAATGTTAAAAGGGGGCTCTGTAGGGAACTTAAAGATAATAATGGGCAACTGTTGATGGAACAGTACAGCATTGATGCATTAATCCTGAAGGATAACAAGGGTGACAAAAAAGGCACCCCTGAGTTTCTTTGCAGACATAAGCTATCTGAACCTACGCAGCCCAGTGCCCTATGGTTGCCCCTGCATAATACTGCTGCCATTTTCTTCGGCGGGAATTCTTAATGGAAAATAACTGAAGAGCAGCAAATCTTGACACGGCAGATTTTTGCAAGTTTGAGTGTCCGTGTGCTTCCTCCTCGTTGTGTGTGTGCATGTGCGCACCTTGTTTTCAGGCATTCCCAGTGAGGCTGGTCCATCCCCAGACTAGCTTTTCCAGTGCTGACATAACCATTCTGTTTCTCGATTCCTGCCGACAAAAACCAAACGCAAGTCAGGCCGCCTTTAAGCATAAAAGGGCTTCATTGCTGCCTTGGCTGTGTGGTTATACTGTAGGTTTCCATTCAGAAAGTCCTGTGACTTGAAACATACATTGTTTTGAAAGGGGACATGTTTTCTTCCCTGCTATAAGCTAATGTGTGAATGGGGAAAAATTTTTTTTTTCCTGATAATTTCATATACTTTTTTTACTGAGAGTTCATTTCAGAGTATTAAGCTGACCGAAAAGCAGGCATGTTATTTCACTATTATAAAGTTAACCCAAAAGAAATCAGTTTTGTTTTGTTTTTTTATTTCTTTCTCTCAAATATTACTTCATTGACTGTTCAGTAACTGAAATGTTAAAGAACAAATTTGTTTAATCTCTATAATATATGCATTCTTTAAAACTTCATGTTAGGTGCTATTTTTTAATAATTTAAGAATTAGTAACCTTGCTCAAAGTCAGATATGGGGTAGATTTGAAGTGGATATGGCAGGTGTCACGTCGACCAAAGTACTGTGACATTGTCATTGATGTCATTAATTTATAGCTTTTAAAATGGAATTCTTGAAGCCTGTCCCATGTAGATTCTTGAAATGATGAAGGGTTTCCCTTTATCCCACATGAACAAACTTAGTAGAAGGCAGGGAGAGCGGAGGGTGTGAGTTGGTGCAAAAGCCCCTGTGATCTTAGGTACAAGTCATGCCAGGCAGCAGTCACAGTTGAATTGGGTTGGTCAATCAGAGGGCAGTACTAGTGGCAAGGGACCCATTATTTCTAGAATGCAAGAAGACCCACTCAAGGAAAAACCTGTTTGAAGCTTTGACTCATTAATTAAATTCGTAGAAAGAAGCCATATTCTGTTGCCCAGAAAGGCCACGATGTAGCATATTTTACATCAACTTTTTGAAAGTGTGTGTCATAAACAGAAAGTACCCTGAAATCAGTAGTTTCTAAATAACGCAGGTTCAAGGTCCACAGCTAGGTTTAGAACCCATTAGGACTCAGTGTCTCATGCCATCTGTGGCAGTATCTAAGTCTGCCTCTTAGCATAAGATAGTTAATGTTCAGGGGGGAAAAGTTAAATCATTTTATATATATATATATATATATATATATATAATGATATATATATATATATATCATTATATATATATGACATTTCAAAAGCAAAGTGGCTGTAGTTAATAACACGTAGCAAGCATTTTGTAGTAACCTCCTTAAAACACCCTTTATGTACTCAAGCCAGCATTTAGAGGTAATCCCCTTAAATCATACTTTATAAATTACTGACCCACAGATGATGTGGTAAGTTCATGATTCCTTCTCAGAGGATTCTAAATAACTAATTTATAAGGTATATAAATATACTCACATGTGCCAGTGATTATAGCGGCAAAATAAAATGGGGCATTTTTTAGCACATATATTTGGCCATTGTCAAGCAATTACTGATTGGCATGTCATGTTCAATAAATGTTTCTGGAGATGATGTGATGTTAGATCTTATTAGAGACCCTGCATGTGTTCCAATTATTCTAGCAGGTATCTTTTCTGACAAAGACAACTTCCTGAATATGGAAACTCCTTAATAAAAAAGATGGTGAGTGCTTTTCACTTCAATATGCCTATATCTGCATAAAAATGACCACTGCTAAGGTCAGCAGTGTCAGCAGTGACCCCATCCCAGTGGTCAACCTTATGTCTTGTGCTCTCCCTCTGATGCTTTCCTTTCCTCCCCCTGATTCCAAGACTCTGCATTATCTTGCCTTCCTGCCTCTTTGTCCCACCCCTCCCACCCTGCCCTCAGGTTAGCAAATTCTTCTTTCTCTGCCTAATCAGAAAGGTTAGTTTCCTGTAGATTTCCATCTATGACTTGTTTTCTTCTTATTTCAACTTTGCACTGGGTTTGCTCATTCATTGTTCTATGAATAAAATCTAGACTCCTTTGCGTCCTAAGAATCATCTGTTTCATCAGGTACAAGCTAACCTTTTTTCTTGTTGCACATGTTTTTCATGCTTGCCCCATTCAGTGGACCTTAGTTTTCTTCCAGTTCATCAGACTTTTTTGCCTTCGTTGTCTGTATTGTGTATATTATAAATAGTGATCAATCACTTTAATTATATCGCTTTAACATGGTAGATTTTCGTATCCATCCCTCATCATTTTCCTTGTCCTGTTTTCGGTTGTCTACCAGATGTTTCAACTCATTGTCCTAGAATCATCTCAAACTACTTTATGGGTGTTGGAGAGTTTCCATAATTTGAATCATTTTCGATGCTTGACTCTGGAGGCTAGCTTGTTGAGGGCTGGACACCAGCGTGTTTGCCATTGCCCCTACTTTGTTTTGTGGTCCAGCTCATTTTTACCTTGCCCCTTTCCTCCATGAAGCTTTCCTTCAACTCAATTGCAAGTTATTGGACTCTTTCAATTCTGATTTATTTTTAAGCTGCAGGTGACTCTTACCATGTAGTAACTTTAATATTTACCAATCTTCAGGTCTTAGCTTCCCTACTCGATTATAAAGTCATGGAGAGTGAAGCCATTTGTTATCTTTGTATTCTCACATAACTTTTGTTTAGAAAAAAATTGCTTGATTAAGTAATTCACTAACACTGTAATGACTAATAGTGAAATTTGACTATTTTCCCTGTTTTATTAGAAAGTACATTTTATTCTAGATTTAAATGTCTTTGCATATTTTCCAAAACATAGATTTGATCAAATGCTAATTTGTCTGGCCACAGCTTATATTTAAGGAGAAAAATTTACTTAAATGCCCTCTAGCATAGATCCTTATTTATTTATTTATTTATTTATTTTTTAGCTGAGCCATCCTTCCACCTGTTGGCAGCTCAACAGCAACTCAGCTCGGGCTGGCCTCGAATGGCTGTTGCTCAGAGCTCAGCTTGCACTCTTGAGCGAGCTCTTAACCAACTGAGCCATTCAGTTGGCCCTAGATCCTTATTTTTAAAATGAAATTCTGCAATACTAATGTGGGCCTCAGTTTCTTATTCCTATCTTTGCTTTCCTTTTAGATCTGGGTCAGGCTACTTTTCTGTTGGGCTGAAGCTGTGCTTTCTTAATTATAATTTTAAGTCCTTGATGAGCAAATTGCATTCATTTAAATGAATATTAGAGTATAGAAAATATATAGTTCATTAAACAGAGCCAATTTAATAAATATTATTAATGGTATAAACTGTTGTGAAAGCAAACAAAAACAGTAAATTGGAAAAAACTAATCAGCCACTGCTGTGCTTTAAATTCTTTTTTCCAAGCTATTCATGTCCTTGAATTTTTCTGTATTGGGTAACTTTAGCTATAACTTGCTTCATACAGCTGAGATTGTAAAATGTGTACCCATTCTTTAATTCCCATCTTTCGTGCATTATGAATTGTGGTTTAAGAATATGGACCTTATTGAGTGAGGAATTATCTCTCAAAAAATTAACAAATCACTTATCAAAGGTAAACACCTTGAAAGAAAATATACCACAAAAATCATTCTCAAATATTCCCCTTAAATTATGGGAAAATTAGGCTGAGATACTTCTGTTTAAATATGTGACTCAAAGTAGATGCTTATCAAAACAAAAGGAAATAGTCAACCAAAAGGATTTTTGTTTGTTTTGTTTTGTTTTTTGGTATATTTTATGTGCTAGTAAGAATTTTAGTAAACCAGTTGTGAAAGGTTGATTTATGTTTGTGAAATTTGTTATATTGAGTCTTCTCCAAAAACTTATGTTCTTAGTGTTCTTTATATAAAAGAGTATGTATTTGAATCTCAATAATTGTTTATCCTAATGAGCTAATGTGGCTGTTCTCAGCCCACACACTGCAGACACCAGGCGAACCAGAATTCTTATAAGAAATGCTCAAATTCACATGCATACAAAACACTCCCTCTACAGTAAATGAACACCATGGCTATTGTAGTACCACTATTTCATAGTGTATTTTTAAAACCCTTTTCTCATGCTGCTTACCAATGTTATACATGTTTATACAAATTAAAAGCAGTACAGAAAAATATCATATGGAAAAGGAGAATTATCTGTAATTCCACTAATGTGGCAGTTACTGTTAAGAATTTAGACTCAACAGTTAGACTAACTAATAATAGCCAGAATTTAAAGAATACTTAATATGAGTATATATTAGATACTGTTCTAAATGCTCTTACATATATTGAATAATTTAATCTATAGTAGCCCTTCATGGTAGGACCTTTGTTATCACTACTTTGTCCTCTTGGTGTTATCTACCTAAAAAGAAAAGGAAAAAAAATCCCTAATGTAGCCACTTCTCACTGTTTGGATCACTTTAAGCTTAATTCAAACCATTATCATCTCCTGCCTAGATAACTGCAGGAACTCTTTGGCTCATCTCCCCCCTTCAAACATCACCCACCTCCGCAGTCCATTCTCCATGCCACAGCCCAAGTAAGATTTTTAAATGTCAATCAGATCATATTACCCCTCTGCTGAAAGCATTTCAATATGCACATCACTCCTGATGGCGCCTGGAATTACACTCTGACTCATTACCATAGCCTTTGAGAGCCACGTGACCCACCTCCACCTCCTTAGGCCTCCCATCCCACCACCTCCCATTTCCCCTTCTTCCTTGCGGACTTCATGTCAACCACATCAGCCTCGCTGATGTCTCTGGGTCGTGCCACATTCCTTCAGGGACTTGACACTTGATCTTCCTTGTGTTTGGCATTGTCACATGACTGGAAACTTTGTCATTTCCCCAAAGCGGCCTTCTCAGGCTGCCTGTCTGTAGAATCCTGTTCCCCACCACCTCATGCAATCTCAGGGTCAGTCATTTTCTTCATAAGCCCTACCACCACCTGAAATCACGTGAAGCTGTATCGTTCGTACATCAGTAGAAACTCCACAAGAACGGGGGCTTTCTCTTTGTTGTGCATCCGAGTGCCTAGAACAGTGGGGCCCTTGGTAGATTTCAATGAACAGGTTAGTTATTGAATGACATAAGCACACCAGCATGTTCAGATAAGTCTGTAAGGATGTTTACTGAAGTATTGTTTCTGTATTCCTCGAAATTCTCACTGTGCTCTAGGTAGTTGAATGAATGCTTGAATTGATTACACATGGAAAAGAAAACAAACAAAAAAACAGAAGTAGCAGCTTTTTAGTAGCTGGAGGTGATGGTAGAAGCATATATCTGATTTAAGTGATGGTATGAAAGATAGATATGATTCCATCATATTGAGTGAATTTAAGAAAAAGAGGAAGTATTCTTTCAGGGGAAAAATTTCTGGTCATTAAATAGTGAATCAGTCTATACCGTATTGTTATGTAATTGTTGTAAACATGGGGAAAGTTAGTTTTATATATGGTAATTCCTGGAACAGCATGGTGCATTATAGATTCTCAGTGATCCAGTTTCTCCAGTTATTTTTTTGATCAGTAAAAATCATTTTTGCTTGCACAGCCTTTCATTGCTTCCCCTGAAGCATCCAGCCATTTTAGGGGAAAAAGCCCAGTAAGTGGTTTTGATGATTGGCTACTTATATCCATCTCCTCCCACTGTCAACCAAAATCCACATGACTTTTTGATTAATCTCTTCAGTGTCTCCAATGGGTCATTAGAACCATTATATTGGGTACTGAAAATAGTTGAATCTTAACTTGTGCTTTCCTAAGAGCAACCCTGTCTTTACAAATGGAAATACAATGTTCACTGATCTCTCCTTTATAATATTTTCACATTTATATAAAATCCTGTGAACTACTCATGTCTGTTGATTATAATCTCCTCTCTGTGAACAATATTTCTTTGATTACCAAGATCAAAAATGACCAGTTTGGGTAGTTTTTCACATCTTACCAATATTAAATGGTCTCAGGAGGTAGAATACCATTTTAATGTACACATTTATACAAAAATTTCAACCAAAATCAGCATAGATACAATCATATAGATTCAAGAAAAAATTTTAAGCATTATATAATTAGCTGTTCTAGGAAGAATAAGTTTTTACATGTAGATTTTTAACGCTGGATCTCGATTAAATAATGCTTATTTATAGTGCATAATACATTGCCTTTCATTTGAGCTTGAAATTCCATTCGGATAAAACTTGACCATGACCGACTGTCCCATTTATGTTTTGTATCCATCTTTACCTTCAGTAGATATCTTGCAAAGGGTCCTAGAGATCAGATATTCAGCCTTTGTATAGTGAGAATCATGGCCCAAAGAGGCGATTTTGCCAAGGTTTCTCCAGGTAATGTCTGAGCTAGAACAGAAGTAGAATCTAGGCCTTCTCGCTGAGACCCTGCTCCTGCTTTGCCTCTGCATGTCTGGTTCTACAGTTTGGGCCTCACATCCTATGTAGATGCTTAGTAAACAGATTCCACTATAGCTGTGGGTTCTCACATAAAAAATTACTAAACAACCTATGTATTTTGATAACACTTGATGTCTAAGAAGTGAATTCAAGATCTGACCCCCTCTTCCTCTCCCCTTTCCCATCGTCTTATCCCCCGTTCATTTATAAATGTGTAATGTATTTCTTAAAACTGAATATGTACTATCCCGACCCCATGCCATGTTTCAGTTTCAAAGATAACCTCATGATAGGGTGTCAGTAGATTGGAGTCTTCCTGACCCATCCACACTTTGGGGCCTGTCTTCTGTGTTAATAATGCATATGTCTGTGAGACAGCCAGCTGAGCTTTTGAGACTAGCCTGTGTCCCTGGATTTTTCTTTTCCCCCTCTGTGCAAACTAAATGAACCTCATGGGAATTGAACCTATAACCTTGGCCTCATTAATTTGCCTTCTGTAAAACTGCCTTTTGGAAATTTATGTTCTACTGTAATGAGACTAGGAGTGCAGCTTCCTTCGTTGAGTAAATAGTACCATCACTGCACTGACAGCGGAGAGCCAGAGAGGCACAGGACAAGGTTTTTGCCCTTAAGGGATTAGGATAAGGCACAGGTCACTGATGTAAGGGCGAAAGTGATGACTGCTGAAGGGGCAGTGTTGAGGGGATGCTCAAATGACTCTGGAGGCAGGAGAGCTATGCTTCCTGCTGGGGGAACAGCAGGGGCCTGTGAAGCTGGGACCGCGTTAGCAGGCGCTGGAGGAGGGGAGAGGAAGTGCGGGGCTGTCGACACGGTGGTATCCACACCCTGACAGGGATATTGGAGTGTGATGAGCCCAAGGTCAGGCAGCATGAGAGGACCTGCCGGGGAAGGCTGATTAGTAAGAGGGGCTTAAATGTCCTACCAAGGTTGTCTTGTAGGGTAGCACTGGGTGGGGAAGTAACAGGGTCAGAACTCCAACAGGAAGATTCATTTGGAAGCCAATGTAGAATGAATTGTAGGGAGGAGAGGCTGGGGTTTAGGGGCGAACGTTTAGGAGGTGGTAAGAGCCCGAAGCAGCGTTAAGAACAGTGGCATGAAGAGAAGTGATGTGAGAGTGCAAGGAAGAGCTGCACTTGATGGCTGACTAGATTTGATAGTTAAGGAGGAGCACAGGGTTTGAAGCTGGGTGACTGGCACGTACGTGGCAGTGCCCTTCCAGAAGCTAATAGAAATGAAAACACCAAATTGGAACATGGGGGAGAGGTTGGAGCTGGATATGAAGATTTGGGAAGTCTGCCACCAAGCGCAGTTTGAGCTAGGTGGCGGATGAGATCAGTAAGGGATTGAGTGTAGAAACAAGAAAAGCGATGGTCAAAGGTAGAAAACGCCAAAGAAAATCTATATCGGTGACCAAGAAAATAAGAGCCTGAAAAATAGAGGGAGGCATTGTTAGGAGAAGTAGCTAGGTACAGTGTTACAGAAACTGCAGAGAAGGCTACTGAAAGGCCTACGGAGACAAATGTGAAAGGTGTCAGTGAACAAGAAGGAAAAATACTCCATGTTAAGTTTAATTTTATAATCAAATGAATGCATTGCTTTAATTTGCATTTCACAGTGCATTTTCTTTTATGCTAAACTTTCTCTTCAATTTCTCTTAATTTGTTTCCGTTGCATACTTTTCACTCTCAAAACAGTTACAAACAAATCATGTCCTTATGTATAAAGGATACAATCGGATCTCAGAATTGATGACGTGGTGGGTTTTATGATGGCTGTTGTGAAAATGCCAGTTATCTGAAATCACTCATTCATTCAGATGTTGACTGGGTGCCTGTTGTGTCCCAGGTACGGTGCCAGGCACAGTGGTCAGTAACACGGAAGAAAATCCTGGACCCACTTGAATTTCCTTTCTTGTGTGGATAAGGTAAACAGGCTCAAGTTTTCACAGACACATGTTATTATACATGGTAATATGCTTCATCAAGAAAAATAAAGCAGGGGCCGGCCGAGTGGCGCGGTGGTTAAGCGCTGGCTTGGGAAGCCAGCGGCCCCAGTTCAGGTCCCACATATGAGGGCCAGTGACACTGCCCTCAAAAAATAAAAAAAAAATAAAAAAATTAAAAAAAAACACATACAAAAAAAACAACAGAAAAATAAAGCAGAAAGGGAGAGGGAGTCCTGAGGCCAGAGAGGTCCTGGAGGAAAAAGTGCCATTTGGATGAAACCTTGAAGGAGGTGAAGGAGAGAGCTCTGTAGATAACCAAGGTGAAGCCGGACCTACGAGTGCAAAGGCCCGGCCTGAGAGCTAGCTAGCGAAGAGGCCGGTGTCCCTGAAGTAGAACAGGCAAATGAGAGAAGTTAGAGATGTCCCGAGACAGATGGTGGCCCTGTGATCATAGGGATGACTGGGACTTTTCCTCTGAGTGTGAGGGAAAGCCCTTGGGTAGTTTTGAGCACAGGAGTGAATAAGGATGATTCTGGTTACAGGAGAAGGAATGGGGCAAGGAGAAACGGAGAGACTATATAAACTTCCAGGTAGCGGGATGGATGGCTTGCCCGAGAGTGGTACCAGACCAGGTTGTGGGTACTGCTCAGAACCTGATTGTATTCTGAGAGTAAAGTGAATAGAGTTTAACAGATTGGATATGGGCTGTGAGAGAAGGAAAAGAACCAGGGCTGAGTCCAAGTTGCTGTATTAGTTTGCTGGGGCTGTGTAACAAAGCACCACACACCGAACTGGCTAGCTTAAACGGCAGAACTGTATTGCATCACAGTTTAGGAGGCTAGAAGTCCAAGGTTAACGTGCTGGCTGAGTTGGTTTCTCCAGAGGGCTGTGAGGGAGAATCTGTTCCATGCCTCTGTCCTGGCTTCTGGTAGTTTGCTGACAGTCGTTCGTGTTCTTGGCCTGTGAAAGCATTACTGCCTTCATCTCTGCCTTCATCTTCACATGGCATTCTCCCTGTGTGTGTCTGTGTGCCAATTTGCCCTGTTTAATAAGGGTACCAGTCATGTTGGATTGGGGCCCACCCCACTCCAGAACTACCTCATCTTAACTAATTGTATCTGCTATGACCCTGTTCCCAAATAACGTCATACTCTGAGGCCCTAGGGGCCAGGACTTTAACATACTAATCTGGGAGAGAACACAATTCCACCCAAAACAGTTGCCTTGAACTGAGACGAGAGACTCTGTGGGAGGGTCAGGGGAAGATCAGCAAAACTGTGAATGTGATAAGTTTGAGGTGCATATCAGACACTCAAGTGGACATGTCAAATGGGCAGGTGGATAAATGGGTCTGAAATTCCAGGGAGGGTCTGGGCTGGTGATAAACATTTGTAAGTCCCTGGTATATATGGATATTTAAAACCAAAAAACTAGATGAGATCACCGAGAACGTGAGTTCAGATAGAAGAGGAAAGTTCCAAAGACTAAAGTTAAGAGACTATTAAGTATTGGAACCCAAAGCAAGGCTCACAAAAATGTTAAATACAAACCCCATGTATACTTGTAGTTGTGAAAAAACAATTACATTTTAATGATGATTTTAAGTTGTATCCTAAATGCTTACAAAGTTGTATTTTCCTGTAAGAGAGTCAGATAGAGTATGGATTGAATTTTCCTGGCTAATATGCTGAAGAAGTTACTGGTGCTGAAATGGAATGTTTTGAATGCCATAAAGAAGTCAAAGGACGCTAATAAAAATAATAAAGAGCTCGTTTCTCAGAAGGAGAAACAACTTTGGAGAACATTGTTTCAGTCCTTGATTTAAGAAGTCATTTTCTAGAAAGTCAGTCATGCTACAGTGTTCTGAGCAGCTGAGTAGTTTTTGTTCATCTATTTCTGGTGAGAGTGTAGGTAAAACATTAAAAAAAATTAATTATAAAGGTAATATTATCACATTTTTAGCTAATTTGAAAAGCAGAGAAATACTGTAACACAACCATGTGAGCCTTTTGGTATGTTTGCCAGTGGTGTTTTGGGTTGTTTTTTGTATTCCCGCTGTTTCACATGGTGACAAAAGCAATGACAACAAGGTGAAGGCCGTGACATAACAATCCACTCAGAGTTTTCTAAACATGTCAGCTCCCATTTCTCTGAGCCACTGCATCTCCTGCTTCCTCTGCCCTCCTTCTTGTTCTGGCTGTCACCTAGTCCTGCTTCCACATTAGTTCTGCTGTCAGTTTTCCAGAAGTGCTTTCTGCCTGGTCTGTTCCCACGCTTTCTGGTTTGGAGGGCCGCACCTGCAGAGTGCCACCATGTTTCTCCACACCATATCCCTTGCCGTAATAGTTCATATCCCCACTAACTCTGAGGACCAAGACTGGTTTTCTTTTTTTCTTTTTCAAGATTTTATTGGGGAATTCGGGGAGGGGAACAGCATTGGGGAATTGTGGAACAGGACCAGACAAGTTGCTGTCCTTTTGTTCTTCAGTCTAGTTGTGGAGGACGTTGCTTCACTGGCCATGTTGGTATCGTCATTGCGCTCTTTCTGGATGAGGCCGATCAGTCACCGGCCTCTGGATGGTCACTCACCGCGGCTATTGGCAGCTCACTCAAGCTGCCGGCCGCTCACTGTAGCCTATGGCAGCCCACTGCAGCAGGGGCTGCAGCCTACACTGTCACCGGGGCTCGCAGCCCAGCTCCAGGTGGAGCTGTTGTTCACCATCTTAGCTGTAGAGGGCAGTGTCACTGGCCCTCATATGTGGGATCCGAACCGGGGCTGCTGGCATCCCAAGCCAGCTCTTAACCAATGCGCCAGTTGGCCGGCCGAAGACTGGTTTTTTTAAATATTTATTTCCTTAGTACTTAGCACTAGACCTGTGGGTAGATATTCAATAAATATCTGTGGACTACACAAATGAAGAAAAAAAACAGAAAAAAACTCTTTTGCCTGCTCAGTACACATCTAAACCATCACAGAACTTTGGTTCCTTATTATAGAATTTAAAATGTTTTGTTCAGAATCTGCCATTAACTAACACAGTACTTACTGGGTTGTTGGAAGAGTCATGATGTATTTTTTCTATGTTTTTCATTGCAAAAATGTGTCATGACTTTTCCGACAACCCAATATATATCTTGAGAAGATTCTTATAAAAAAGTATTCATACTGATTGTTGCTTAAAGGGTGGAATTTGTCCCTAAAAACTGTTACCTAGAACCCTTCAGTTTCTTACCATGAAAGATACCTGAGATATTTACCAATTATGGCTTTTTAAAAAAACTAGGTGTGTCCCTTCAAATTAGTAAGCAAAATGAAGTCGTTTGAACATACCTATATAAAGTAACATGGAAAAAATGAAGGCACTTGGAAAGGAGGGGTAAAGTTGCTGGGAGCAGAGGCAAGATGTTTTTTATTTTTAATTTTAATTAGTGGATTGTTTTGGAAAGGGAAGATTTTTTAATCTGGTATAATTGAGATATATAATCTGAGTCTGGGTAAAGGAAGTTGAGAAGTATTGTAATAGCTCTTTGATGCCAAAAATACTTTCTTGATGACTCAATGACTTGGCTGAGGATTCTTCTCTCTGCCCACCTAGAATACAAATAATATCTTTTGGTAAACTTCCTCAAAAATAGGAAAAGGTAGAAAACAGTTTACATATGGTTATTTATTTTTCTCCATACTGCAAAGGGGCTTTGTTCCACAGAATTCTTGATAGCATCCCTCCACTGATAGGGTTTACCTTCGTTTTCTAAGTCTCCTAGTATGTGGCCAGTACATACTGAATTCATTCATGGAACCATGATTTATGAGAAATTGTGAGCTAAGCCGTGTAGCATATCAAATGCACCATTGCAGTGTAGTTATTTAAATCTTGATTTTTTTTTTTCCCCCAGCTCTACGTTACGAAGTGTTTCTACTGGATCCTCAAGACCTTCCAAAATATGTTTGGTGTGTGGGGACGAGGCTTCAGGGTGTCACTATGGCGTAGTAACCTGTGGCAGCTGCAAAGTGTTCTTCAAAAGAGCAGTGGAAGGTAAATGTTCATGTGGGTGTTCCTTTTACACATTTTTTCCCCCTACTGTGTAGTCTACTTGCACAATTAACATTATTGGGAAATAAGTGAAAAAATATTTTTGATGCAACCTGACAATGATACATAGTAGTAATGGCATATCTAAAAGTTCCTGGAGATGTTTCACTGAGCAATATTTAATGGGCAAAATTTGAACTTGCAAATGAGATCAACAAGTCTAAAAAAAAAAAAATTCTGTTTGTTTTTTGTTTCCATCTGAGACTTAGAAAAACAAACTCAGTCATCATAAATTTAATCTGCATGATCTGAAAGAGGATTTTTACTAAGAACACACAGAGTACATCATTTCTGCATCTCTGTACAGTAGAATCTTGAATAACACAGTGGTTAGGAGTACTGACCACACACACACACACACACACACACACACACAAGGTTGAAAATCTGAGTATAACTTTTGACTCTCAAAAACTTAACTACTAAGCGCCTACTGTTGACAGGAAGGCTTAGCAATGACATGCAACAGTCAATTAACACATATTTTTTATGTTATATATTGTATTTTTATAATAAGTAAGCTAGAGAAAAGAAAATGTTATTAAGAAAATTATAAGGAAGAGAAAACCCATGTACAGTATTTATTGGAAAAAAAACCCACATGTAAGTGGACCCACACAGTTCAAACCCGTGTTGTTCAGGGGTCATCTGTATAAATATATGTGTTTGTGGCAAATTAAAACATTAATATTAGGATCATGTCTGTAACTTAGGTTTTGTTCCACAAAGAATGGTTTCCTTTAACAGCTGCTTCAGATTCCAGGTCCCTGTTTGAGCCCTACCTTTGTTCCTACGGAAGGTTTCCAAATGGATAATTAAATGAAAACAACTGAGATTTCTCTTTGAGGCTAGGTTTTTCTTATGTCCAAATAATTTTACTTCCTAAGGAGAAACAGTCTTTTCATTTATTTTTGCCTTCCTCCATCGTTACTTACAAGCAGTTAATTAACATCAGATTTAGGCCAGATGGTTCTATTAATGTTGACAACTAGGATTGGTTGAAGTGTAGAATTTTTGCTATTAGTAAAGGTATTACTGTGTAATTGACACTTCTTTTCACTCAGGAGTTCAACATCAAGACTCCTGAGTGTTTATTTCTCAGGGCAGTTTTCTGAGAGAGAAGCTGTTACTTCAGAGACCTCAGCTTAAAACGGCTTGAATGTTTCATCTTTGTTTCGCTGGGGACCACAAGAAAGTGTCCTTAGTTCTGGGATGAAAATCTGACCAATTAATTATTTCTTTGCTTCTGGGATTGATTTTGCATGATTTTGTTTATACTATGTGATTTTAAATTATTTATACTGTTCATTATTTAATAGTCTCCAAAGCCAGCCTGAACTGGTAATAGGAGTTCCATATTTCCTTCTCCGGATATGACCTCTTGGTTACAGGTGACAGAAAATTCAACACAAACTGGCTTAAGTACCGGTGGAAATCCATTGGCCCACATAACTGGAAAGTCCTAGTGTAGGCTTGGCTTCAGGTAGGCTGTGGGCTGAAGCCAGGTCATTAGAACTCGGTCCCATTCTCTCCATTGCTTGACTTTGCTCTGGCTCTTTTCTCATACAACTTCTCTTATGGTGAGGAGGCAGTGACCAGGTCACCATCAAAAAGAGATTTTCTGTGCCCAGCCATTCTTATTAAAGCCCTCCCCATGGACTCTAACTTGGACTGAACTGGCTCACATGTCCCACCCCCCACCTCCCAACCAATCACGCTGGTGAAGGAATGCAGTGATCTGATTGGCTGGTCCCAGCTGGAGTAGGCCAACCAGAACCCCTCATCCCAGAGTGGAGAAGGGCATTTCTCTTAGGAAAAGGGGGGCTCTGTTACCAGAAGGCTGATTTTTTTTTTTAAAGGAAAAAAATAGATTTCTACATGACTGAAATTGGTTTGTTTTTGAAGGCTTCCCTCCCACGCTTTTTCTCTTTCCTTAGCTATATGATTAGCTCAGTAGAAGGTAAATAGGTGAGATTTACCTCTGGTACCTTCCTACTGTCAATTGAACCTTCTTCCAGTAGAATTCCCCTCCTAGGCTCACTACTTAGTGGACAGAGTAAGGCGATATATAAAAATAAAGTATTATAAGGTGGACATTTTGAGTAGTTAATGGGAGCCTCTGTGATGCTCTACTTATGCCTCTGTGATGCTCAACCTTCGTAATCAGAATCCAAGTTTCCATTATTTACAGAATCTGCCCTTCTGTGCTTCTGAAGCAGAAGTTTTTCTAGAAGTTTCTGTTGTTTTGAGTAGCTTCTATGGAAGTAGCAGAAGAAATTGTTTCTGTAACTGAGGCATAAATACGGAAAAGCCTAAATGTACATCTTTTCCACTAGAAAGCTGATTAGTAATTGATAATGAAGCTTGATGAGTGCCTTTTAAGACTTTTATTAATAAAGTTTATGCACTATTTATTTGTGAATTAGAATTTTAGTGCTCACCTGAATGGAACAAGGCTGTAAATTTTGAATATAGACTTTATGAGAGTAATGGCCTATTTGTTTTTGTATTTTGTATCTGTTTACTGTTTTATCTTGTGTGTGTGTTTATGAGGATTCTCTTTTGTGGTGGAAACTGGACTGGCATTAGGGCCAGAAGATTTAGGTTTGATTCAGGCAAGTCGTTTTAACTTACCTGGACCTCTGTTTCTTTCTATATAAAAAGGAAAAATAGTATTTACTTATGTTAATATTGCTATGAAAAATTACGTAAAAACAAAATATTTATGCAGATTTTATAAATTGTAAAGTGAATTTAAAATATTAGATCTTTTTTTCCTATCTATCTATCTATCTATCTATCTATCTATCTATCTATCTAATCTTCAATTGGAGTTGGCATACAATATTATACAACATCAGCTTCAGGTGTTCAGTGCAGTGATCCAGCCTCTTCCCCATCCATGAAATGGTCTCCTAGAGACTATTATGTTAAGTGAAATAAGTCAGTCATAGAAAGACAAATATTGTATGTTTTTATTTTCTAAGAACAAATGCTAAATTCTCAGGTAATGCCTGTGTGGAGAGATCCTGTAAATGACACAAGGACAGTATATCTGTTAGGTCATTTGTAAGCCCTCCTTTTTTTCTCAAGAGCTTCATTTTTCCCATAATATTGAGTTGTCAGAAAATTCATGATGCATTTTTGCAATGAAAAACATATAAAAAATATGTCATGACTTTTCCGACAACCCAATATGTTATTCTGTCCAGAGTTGCCCTTCAAGGTTGTTACGATCCTAACTCTCAGTTCCCAAAGTTTTCAAAGGCTGTGTGTAGGGTGTGGGGAGAATGGGAGGTCTGGTGTAATTTTCTGGAGGGGCTTTTCCACATTTTCTAATGTGGACTGGACTGTTGAGATTTACTCCCTTAATGAGCAACCCCACCTTTGGTAGTTGCATAGTAGAGAAAATATTGAAAACCACCAACTATGCTTGTAGCTCCCCTGTTACATGCCTTTTAGGACTGGACGGTCTTAGCAGCAGACCCTAGCAAGACCATACGTATTTAGTAGCTACCAAATAAACATTTGAGATACACGTGAAATGTACCTATTCAGCCTAAAAACAATAAAGCTTAAATGATTTCCCCCTAGATCAACCAGTTATCAGTGAAACTGCCCCCCAGAATTTATGCGAGACCTTTGACTTCTACTCTGCACCTTCTAATTCTAGTCTCAGTTTTTACTGTCTGAGTCTGTCTCCAACTGTAAATTGCCATTCGTTTCATCTCATATGTATTTTACTTTGTGATCTCTCAATGAACAGAGCAGACTATATTCCGCATGCTGTTTTATAACCTAATTTCCTTTTTGGATACTCAATATACAAACAGTGTCTGGAAGACACAGCTACCGCAAATCACTGAAGAGTTATGAGGCTGTAAAAGAAGAAGAGAGTTCATTATTATGTAAAGTCAACTAGATTTATATTTTTGTAGGCAAACTTGTTAGGCTAAAGAGGCCGCAGCTTGGTAAGGTCAGCCAGATGATAGGATGTCACTTTCCACACTCAGACATTTCCCTTTTAAGTAAAAGACCTAAAAAAATTATTTCCTGAAATGAAATTGCTTTAGAAGACATAATTGTAGATTAATCTCAGGGTTCCTCAAATATGTAGCATTTCAAGACAACCAGCCTTCAACCTGTGAATGTGTATCTTATTCCTTTCACCTATAGTTCACAGCGTATAGCTAAAACAAAGAAACAAAATATCTATGAATTATAGAATAATTAATCCAGGGGGGAAGATGTTTTTAAGAAAATGCAATGATTGAGGAATAGTTTTCTTTGCTTTTCTAAAATGAATAAGTAAACTGAACAGGTCCAGAGGAAAGCATTTCTCACTGTGTCTTATACCCACTTATCCCCATTAGTGCTCTGTGTGCTCATGACCAAGAGGGGACAGAAAGCAAGAGGGCGAGCCCACAGGAGGTGTGGGGGACGGACGACACAATTTAGTGGACACAAGCTAAATCAGAGTGGTATTGTATGATAACTGAAATGCAATCATCCGTGTATAAGTGGCAGCATTAAATTAAGGAAACGATAAAGCAAGGCAGTAATTTACTGTGTATTTAGTAGATGTCTGCACTTCACGACTTGATACAGCTCTCAGTGTTCCCATGAGCCATGTATGGGAATCAAATGGACACCAAAGTCCGTTGTCACTGCTACAAAACTGCTGAGTCCAAGAAAGGAAACTGAGGACTGTTCTGGCTTGCAGTGTGCTCACGAAACTGTAAAATTAAGTTTTTTTATATTTTTTTCCTTCAACAGAATTTTAGAAACCAGGGAACCTGATTGTTTCTAATTACCTATCCTAAGAGTTTAAACAAATTCCCAGCAGATATATCTCTGATTTTTATGACTACCCCTTTTCTCCCTACATAGCGTAAGGATTTAGTGTTCATTGAAAATGATTGCCCAGGATTTTGAGATCCCGTCAGTTGGTTGCTATGGCAACACGCAGAGCCATGCCATTTAGGCCAAGCTGGAAGGTCAGGAAGGCCTTTAAAGGCCATTAAAGAATTGACCCCTAAACTGAATCTTGAGAGATTAAAATGGGCAGTGCTGAGGGAGATAAGAACAGGTGTCTACACAGGGCACCAGAAGCAATTTCACCTTACCACTGTGACAATATGAGGTGTGAGGTGATGAAAGGTGAACCTAAATGTACAGATGGGGTCCAGGTCGCAGAGCCTGAGGAAGGACCTGAATTTATCATTGGGCAAAACAGAACCTCTGAATGTTTTCACACAGCAAAATGGCAAACTCAGTTTTGCATTTAATCTCCAGCGGTGAGGAGGTATGCTCACTTAAAAGAGGGGCGGGTTTGGTGGCTATTTTATGGTAAATCATTTGGAGAAGAGATGAGCAGGGGTAGAACTAGACCAGCAGTGGTAGGACTGAAAGGAGGACACAGATAGCAAGACTCTGGGAAGTGACATTGGCGGTTCTGTGTTGGAGGTGAAGAAGCAAAGATCTGGCACGATTCCCAGGGCTCATGCTGGTTCATGCCTTTGCTGAGATGAGGACCACTGGAGTGGGAGCAGCACTAGGGGCATGGGAGGAAAGGTTCTTTCATTCAGCAAATGCTTATGCAGTATCTACTAAATGCAGACGCCATTCTAGGCAGACTTAGGGACATCTTGGGTGAAGACCCAGTGAAAAAAATAGACAAAGATCCCTGCTCTGGTGGAGCTTAGATTCTAGTGAGGGTAGTAGAGGGATTAAATGTGAGAAATGTGTTGTTTATCTAGTATATGGAAAATTGATAGGCGCTATGGGGAAGAAAGCATTGCCAGAATAAAGAAGATTGGAATGAGGTTCGATTTAGGGTAGTGTGTCTGAAATGTCTATAGGACATCCAAATATGACTAACAGGGAGTGGGGCATAGGATTCCGAAGCTTGGGGAATAAGGCAAGATTGAAAATAAGGATTCTGGAATCATCATCCATGAAAGTAGATGTGTTTGTTCAAGAAGTGGGTATGTAGGGAGACAAAAGATGGGCCAAGGTTAGAACCTTGGAGACCATGAATTTAGGACGTCTTGTGTGTGTGTGCGTATTTCATATGCGAATAACTTTTCTCTTTTTCCTTCTCCAAGTTGCACCCAGAAAAGTCTGGGTGACTTGTTCTGGCTGTTCCTAGTTAGATGAAGAAGTTCAGACACTACTGCATCTGTGGTGTTTTCCATCCCAGTTTTCAGTCTTTATTCATCACTAAGCTTTGCTTATTACTGAATCTTACCGAGTCCCGTGCCCACAACCAAACCCTGACATCGTGGGGGTTTGATTTGTCAACTGGTGCAGAGATAATGGTGCACATGGAGCAGGTGCTCAGACATCTTTGTTGATTGATTGTTTGATGACTATTTAAATATGTGGGTGAGATTCACCCTTGTTACTCACTGTTCCTCTGAAGTAGAAACTATGGTGAAGTAATTTATTAGAGAATGATTTGAAGTAGGGACACATGGGCCAAAAGTAAATTAGCGTTGGTATCTAAAGAGAGCTTCTTGTAGCTTAAAATATTAAATTAAGGTGTAGTCCACATAGCCAATTTGAAGAGTACAATTTAGAAGCCCAGTAATGTTTCCAAGTTATTCCCCATGTTTATGGGTTTGTTTGCAAACAAATCCTGTGCCAGAAAAAAATCCAAAGCAGCCAATAGCTTTCTGTGAGTTCCAATGAAATGTAACATAAGTAAAATGAAAAACAGGACAAAGGGAAGATGAGGGCAAGAAACAGATACAGAGGCAGGAAGGGAGATGATACAGAGACTGTGTGCCTTGAGGCCTTTGGAGAGAAGGCCAATGATTTGACTCTTAGCTTTCTAGCAGCCAATCCAAAGACAGTAATGAGTCACCTGACTTAAATGCTCTTAAAATTAGTTTAGGGGATTGCCTGTTTATAAGAAAATTTTCATGAGCTACTTTCATTTTAAGGTGCCTGTTCTTTCCTGGCGTGACCTGACATTTAAAAAATAATCCTCTCATTGGCGTTAATGGAATAGTTTGGTTTATCTTAAGGAACAGTGCTGAAAAATTGTTTTATTTTGTCAACCACCTGTTCCTCTAACAATAGCAGCCATTTATTGAGCAGTTACTAGATGCAGGCACTGTGCCAAGTACTCCATGTTTTATCTTATTTATTCCTCATAACAGGTTTCTTTAATCTGAGACTTTTGTGAGTTTTGAAAGATAATATCATTAAATCAGAACTCTCTAAGCAATTATTGTGACAAGGAAAATAATTCACTATTTTTTAACAAGGCTAAATTGTATCATCTTTCAGCTCTTTAATAGCAATAATAGTAAATATGTGAATACTTATTTTGTGCTCACTGTGTCAAGAACTTTATTGTATATTCTCATTTTTATTTTATTTACTTTTTTTGAGAGCAGTGTCCGCTGGCTTCCTAAGCCAGCGCTTAACCACCGTGCCACTTGGCCGGCCCTTGTATATTCTCATTTTGATCCCCATAACAATCCTGTGAAATAGATACAATTATTATCTATCCTCATGTTGGAGATCTGTCATCTGAGGCATGTAAAGGTATGAATAATTAGTCCAAGGTCACCCAGATCAAAGGAAGTGTCAGAACTGGGTCTTGAATCCAGGAAGCCTAGGCATTCTGACTCTATGTATTTAACACATAAGCTATACTGCCTCTCACAGAGTTATATCAGATCCCAACTATTCTTACCCATCAAAAAGTAGGGCGATATCTCTGGCTTTAGAACACTTATGAAGAGCACATTATAATTTAACAGTTATCCTGCTATACTCTAAATAATTAACTCCTAGCCATTCCAAGTTAAAACTCTAATTTGATTTTCTGTTGCCCTAATGGGAAAGAAATTGGGTAGTCTCTATTTTTTCTTAAGGAATGAACTCCATATTTCTTAAAAATTACCATCACCATCTTTAATGCCTTGATATTAATTTAAAGATTTAAAAATTTTATCTTCCTGTGTTTCATTTCCTGTGTGTGATAAAAATTAGATGTGGCCTGCAAGAATGGCCTTCTCATACAAAGCTGAAAGCTACTTACTCTTCAGCAATTTGCTGTGTGCTTGATGTCTGTGGCTCAGAAACAGGCCCGTGAGCCACTGGACACAAAGCCACAAGCTGCTTTCTTGGCACTTGCACTCATGATGTAATTAGGATCAAACAACCTACATGATTTGATACGCTTGAGAATGATTTGACTCTGAAAAATGAATGCTGCTAAGTTGACTGCCATTCAATGCCAAAATGGAGCCCCGGGAGGATGGAATGGATGAGGGAGCATTTAGGCATGAAAGTGGAGGGGTGGTGAAGGAATGGGAAGATGGAAGCTTGACCCTGAGTCCATTCAATGAGCAGGCCCAGTTCAGCGACAGCCTGGCCTGGCTAGAGCAGGCGCATGCCCAGATGCGGAAGATGTATGTGTACCTGAACAAAAACACTGGTGTCCGATTGTATAAGACCCTCATATTGCAATGAGCATTCTTAGCCCTTCTTTTAAATATAGTGAGTTTTTTATGAGGCTCTTCACAATGGGAAACATCAACACAGTGGTTTAGGCAGCTTTGTCCCTTAATGCTGTGCAGTGGCTCATGGCAGGCACTACCTAGAGGAAGAGAAGACAACGGGAGTGGGATTGTGGATGATGGAAAGTAAAAGAAGCCTGACCAGGGGTGGAATAAGTGCAGGCCCGATTTGAGAGGTGAGATGGAGAATTGGCAGGACCCTATGGTGGGTTAGTGCTGGGGAATGATGAAGATCTCTGACCGAGACCTCGGGAGAAAACAGTTTAAGACTGGAGACAACGAACGGAGTTTGGAACTGTTGAGGCTGTGGAGATCAATTTTCCAGAAGGGATACAGCATTCCAGGTAAATAGGAATAGAAAAGCAGAGACAAAACCCTGGAAAAGTTCACTTTTTACCTGGGGATATCTTCTTGAACACTTTAAAATAAAGAAACTGCACAGCTAGGTATTAGGCAGATGGGCTTAGTGTTAGGCAGCAGATGTCAGTGGCTGCTGTAGTTGCGTGCAGTATATGGGAAGTTACATCATGAAATTGAAAGCCTGGTGAAGGTGTGGGGCCCACAGCCCCAGTGAAACAGGCCTGCTGGGTGTAATGATCATTGGGGAGACTCATGCTATTGTTGCTTCTCATATTAGAGAGACTAAGGGAAGATTTTATTAACAGCTCCTGACAAAACAAAAAAGCCAGTGTTTCAAATCCCCGAAATTTTTCCAGTAATTTTGTGCTCCCCCTAAAGGCAGACGATTCTAGTGTAGTGATTTTTTTTTTCTTTTAACCTTATTCCTTGGTATCTATATTCACCGCCTATCCTGATCTCTTAAATAGGGAAGAGAGAGAAGCTGATAATAATTTTTCTAAACATAAGTAGATCCCTGTAAAACACACACACACACACACACACACACACACACACACACACACACTCATTCTCACAGGACATGCTGCCCCACCTCACTCAGTCACCCAATGATTGCCATTCTGAGGCTATGGGGAGAGGGGGAACCTTGAGTCAGCCAGAAGACTTCAGAACCACCTGAGATTATTGCAACCCCATCTGTGCACACGCTCACATTCTCTCTGCCACTCACACACCTTCTTCCACTATAGGAGACCAAACCCACATCTAGAGACGAGCAGGCTGACACCAAGGAAGGAAGCTCCGAACTCTTATGAGCAACGTAGATTGTTCCCATTTTGCCCTTGGGATGGCCCTATATGAAGCTCTTTAATAAATGCTAGCTCTTGGAATTTGTTGACTCTAAATGTTACATTTTCAAAAGCATCACCTTCCTCAGTGTGCTGTGCTGCTAATTAAGAGTGAACTCTTACTCCCCACACAGCAAAGAGCGATCCCTAAGGACGATGAGAGAGGTATTTTCTCCTTATAGGTATAAGGCTAACAGCTCCCTTAAACCATTGGCATTTGACAGCCTCTAATATATCTTTGCAAAAATGTCTTGTTTACTTTTCTAATGATAAAAACATGAAGTAAAGCAAGTGAAATAAAACAAAAGATGAAAGAATATAAATATATAAAACATGAAGTAAAGCAAGTGAAATAAAACAAAAGATGAAAGAATATAAATCTAGATGGGCATTGTACTGTCAACCAGAATTGAAAAGTCACTTATAACAAATAAGCTGAGGAGTCAATGGGTTGAGGATCTTAGGGATTTTAATATATAAGTTCATACTTATATACAGCAGTATAAATACAGGTTCATTAAATTGTATTTGTTTCAGTAGAATCAAAACCATATAATTTGGGGGTGGAGGAAAACCAAATACTTTTTCCTCCCTCCTAATCCCTTCTTATATTTTACTTTCTCCACCAATTTGAAAGGAAGAACCAAATTGAGTTTGAAGATGCACACCACTCTCTTAGAAACCATACTGACCACTTATTCTTTAGTGAAAGGCTTCTTGAATATTACCCAACAATTTGAACACTTACTGTGTGAATCACCAAGTAACAAACTACAAAAAACATCACCAAGCTGGGTCCAACGTCATGTTTCTGTAGAGTGATACAATGTGAGTAGAAAGAGAACTGGGCTTTGGGGTCAGACAACCTGATCTTCAGACCAGAATCGCATTGCCTACTCAGACTTCAAGCAGATAACTGAACGTGTGTTTCCCCTTTAAGAAAATAAATCTTGAAACTATCAGCCCTCTTCATTCCTCAGAGTTAGGAAGATAAAAATTAATACACATACGTTTGAACAACTTGAGAAACAATAGAGGATTGCTTTGCAAACATCATAGTTTAAAAAGTTTTCCCCTTTTTAGCAAGTAATGTAAACAGAACACTTCGTTCTCTATAAAATGTGGACTATTAAACTGTGGCTGCCTTATGTACTTGTTAAATATTTGATTTGGGAAAAAAAAAAAAAAAACAGTAAAAATTGAAGGAAAGCATATATTACTTTAGGCCAGGCTAGGAATTTTGACCTCCTTGTCCCTGGTTTCGTCAGGTCTATACTGTTCACGAGTATTATACAAAGGGCCATGGGGAAGACATCTGTGTATTTAAAAATCAGGATTTAAATTGAATCTGCCTGAGTAATGTAATCCGACAAAGAACAAAGGCAGTTTTCACACTCTTCCTACATCTTAAACGATTTGGAAGGTCACAACTAATTTTTACTTTCTTTTTTGAATGAACTGTACCAAGATTTCTAAAACACGCTGCATTTGCCAACCTTCCAACTCTTGGTGAATGACTTAATTGGCAAACCAGTGCAGAATTACCCCAGGTTGATTGTTTCTCATCTGGCCTGAATCGCGGCAGTTTCCCAGTTGAACCAAGCTCAGCAACTCGATACTGCTAGCATTACATAAGTACTAATTGTTTTGTTTTGTTTTTTTACTATCCGATATGAACTGAAATTGCTTTAAAAAAAAAAAAAGAAAGAATAAGAATGAAGAATAATACTAGCCATTACTTAGACATCTTAAATGAAAACCACTGGTTTTTAAAGGCAAATAGATGGGGGAACTGTTAGAGAAATAGCATTATTAAATGCCATTAGATAAAAATTCCTTGAAACAACCTTCCCTTTCTATTTTTAAAATTAGATGTGTTCCTGGCTTATCTGATTAGGATTTAGATGTATTTGAAGAGCTTTAGTTAGTTGCTATAATTGTTGATACTTAAAATTAAAAATATTTATGTTACATCTCCCAGATACTGAAATAACTTTGCCTAATTGAATCAGCATTTCACAAAACAGTGCTGTGATAGTGACAAAGGTCAGATGTCACAGACACATGAGAAACCAGGTCCAGAACTTGGAGAATCGAGCCAGGAACAGGTGGTGAGACAACAAATGAAGACGCAAGGAACCAGGGCCCAGGGCCAATTTGGTATGAAGCTGCCATTGAAAATGGGAAGGAAAATGCCCCACATGTATTCATAGTGTAGAATCGGACAGAAACCAGGCACGTTGTCCAACTCAGCAGACATCTGTTGAGTGCTCACCATGTGCTAGGGACTGGATGTGTGCCACAGTCCATTCCCACGAATGAAAAAGCATGGGACCCCAGAGACCACCCTTTACTTCATGTTAAGTCGTGTGCATTTTTAAAAAAATCATCTCCTGTGTCTTGAAAATCACCTGTAAAGCAAAAATAATCATATTGAGCCTTAGGAATTAACTTTGTCTTTTTCAGTGAAGCAATACAAATTGCGGCAAAAATCAGATGGAACCGGGAAAGATTTCCTCTTTTACAGTTTCTCATTGTTGAACTTGGTTTACTAGGCAGAAAATTGGAGTTTTCAAGTCTTGGTAACTATTTTCTTTATTAGATAAGTTGTCATTTATAGCCGTGACCCACAGGGAGGGGATGGGAATGAAAAAGAAATTATTTTGGAAGCAAAAATGAACCTGTATTGAGCCATGAACACGCCCTTTGTATAACAAATCAGAAAATTAATGTTTAAATTAGTTGAAAAATCAAGCAAATTGTCTTTCCTGTTGCAAGAACACGTCAGAAGTGTAACATAAAAGTATGTTTCTTTACTTATGTAGGAAAACAAAGTAGTCTATCATTTTTTGTTTTTACTATAACTTACTGTTATATAATTACTAATTGTGCTTTTTCTTTTTCTTTTGCTATCCTATATGACCTGAAATTACAATTTAAAAACGAATAGTGATTTTAAAAGTGTATTAATAGACATTTATGAAAATCATTGTTTTAAAAAAGAGTAGATGGAGAAATAATTATAGAAATGCTAACATTAAATTGTATTACATATAAAATTCCTTTAAATAACTTTCCCTTTAAAAATTTTTAATTAGTTGGGAGAAATTGGGGGAGGGGTACAGCGTTGGGGAATCAGGGAAGGGGAACAGACAAGTTGCTGTCTTTTTGTTCTTCAGTCTAGTTGCAGAGGACACTGCTTCACTGGCCCATGTTGGTATCATCATTGCGTTCTTCCCGGATGAGGCAGATCAGTCACCGGCCTCTGGATGGTCACTCACCACGGCTATTGGCAGCTCACGCTAGCTGCTGGCCGCTCACTGTAGCCTATGGCAGCCCACTGCAGCAGGGGCTGCAGCCTACACCATCTCCGGGGCTCGCACAGCCCAGCTCCAGGTGGAGCTGTTGTTAGCTGCAGAGGGCAGTGTCACTGGCCCTCATATGTAGGATCCGAATCCGGGCTGCTGGCGTCCCAAACCAGCTCTTAAACACCGCGCCATTCGGCCAGCCCTATTTTTTATTTTTTTGGAGGTCCACTATTGCTATCTAGACTACAAGAATGTCATTTCAGATACTTGTGTCTGTGGTACTTTCAATAATGAATTTTTAAAAATCAACACTATTAGATGTTTTCACAGTTACTAAAATATGTTTAATAATTAAGTTGGACAATCCTAAACATTTTTAAAACATGTAAATAGTTTTTCCTTTAGTAATTGTGTTATGATATCATTCTACTATAAGTTCTGGGTGATTTGTTTTGGGAAAAACAATTACTTAAAAGAAATAGCAATATGAAGAGAGATTTGTACCTGTGAAATAATCATACTGCCTACTGTAGACCAGTCTCTTTTAAAATAGAAATTGCTGCACATACAATTATGGAAAGGACCTTCTGCTTTCTTTAATATCATTTGACAAGGGGACATCAACCATTATTCTACATTCAGATTTCTAGAATGGTCACATATACCCAGCGTTCTTATTGAATGGCTAATTAAGACGTTATTTGGTAATCAACCCCAGGCAATGACTTATTTTGTATTACATAGGTAAATCATAGGATAAATAGTCTTTTTACTGTTTAAGATTCTACTAAGTTCATATAATAAAATAATTTTGGTATCCTATGTAAAATAGAAAATAATTCTACTTCCATATGCAAAATTTCCATCAAAATCAGTATTTCCAGAATCAACCTAATAAATCTTCATGTTTATTTTTGTTTTGTTTTTATTTTTATTGTGGTAACATACACATAACATAAAATTTATATCTTACCATTTTTAAATATACAGTTCAGTGGAATTAAGTACATTCCCATTGCTGTGCAACCATCACCACTGTCCATCCCCATACACTTTTCATCTAAAACTGAAACTAAAACCCATCTAAACCCATTAAACCCATTAAAACATCTAAAACCCATTAAACAGTAACTCCCCACTCTCCCCATCCACCCCCTAGCCACCACCATAATACTTACTGTCTTTGTATGTTTTAATTTCTTTTTTGACATATGCTGTTTCTTAATCTTAATTGTAAGTGCAACAACTAGATGATAGTATTTCATTTTCCAGATTCAGTTTAGATGTACCATGTTATAGTCAGAATCGTAACCTTAGAAGCCTATGTTCAAATTCTAGGGTCACTGCATATACTGGTCATCTTAGCTACCATTTATTAAATGCAGCTGTTAAGCAGGCATTGAAATGGACGCTCTGTGGTTTCATTCCTGTACAGTTTCTATAGGAGTTAAGTACTCTCCTTATTGTTGATGAGAGAGTTAATGAGAAGAGTTCAGCAATTTGTTCACAGTCACATAGTGAAGGAAAGAGGAATTGCATCTGGGTCTTTCTGACTCTATACTCTTCTCTCTTTGATTTCACAATGCTGTACTACTAGCCCCAAGACTTGGGGCAAGTTGCAGCCTCTCCCCGATTCCTAGGTATAAAATATGGATTGGGTGATCCCTAGCTTCTCCTTATGTTTTAGTGATTGGAGCTGATGCATCTGCCAATTACCTAATATTTTGGTGACATTAAATAAAATGATACCTGTTCCAGTGTTCTTATTATAATACTTGTCGGACTGGACATATACCACAGAGTATGCAAAGTTCTCTATGTGTTTACTTGATGGAATCATGTATAAAATGTCAGGGGAACAATAATTAGATATGTCAGATTCCACCCCCCCACACACACATTAAATATAAAATGTATATTCAAAATCAGTAAGGGCCTGCTTTGAATCCTGCTGAGAATAAATATCACTGAAATTGAATGTGGACTTAGGGCAAGCAGCCTTTCCAATTGTTAAAATAGTACTGTTTTATTATTAAATAGGATGATGGATGACATTAAAAGCTATAATACTATGTGATACTGTTTTGCAGGACAGATTCACTGCGTGATATTCGGTGTGGGCACAGATCAAAAGTCCCACACTGTCATTTTTTTCTAAAAGGAATAATTTAAATTCAAACTTGAAATGAAATTTGACTAAACCTCTGTCCACATCAGCCTAATGCAGAAGTGTTGTTTAAAAAAACTTTTAGAAGAAAAAAAGAACTGCAATAAATGGATAAAAAAATATTTAGCAGTTTCTCTCCCATCAAGACCAGGTCTACAGAGACCAAAATACACTGGCAGCCCAGTTAAGATCTGTTGGGCTCACTCCTAAGAAGAAATATCCAGCAGAACTCACCTCCATTTCTTTACGAGCAATTGTGATAACAACAGCTTACATTAATATGTGTCTTTTTAACAGTAAACACTTGCAGTTAAGTGACTTAGGAAGCTGGAACAGCTCATAAATGGCAAAGCGTAGACTCAAACTTGAATCTGACTCCAAAGCCAGTACAGACAAAGTAGCTAACTCGCTGAGTGTGGCTTAGGGGAGGGAAGTGGAGAGAGAGAGTTCCCCTTGATTAGAAATTTAAATTGGAGTTGATTTACATTGTCCAAAAATATTTTTGTAAACTTCTATTGGTTTTCCCTGGAAATACCTGGGATGCCTACCCCTCTCATCCCAAAACCTAGAGCTGACCCTTTCAAATACATAAACTATTGTAAGATTAAGAGGGCTGTTGACTGAAGATGGCTGTTGTGTCATTTGGCCTGTGAAACCAAGGGAGTCAATAAATGTCTCAGGATAGGACTACAGGCTCCATCTGTCCAGGTGGTGGTTTTGTCAGGAGTTAACTGCCAGCTCCACCCATACATGCGGCGGACCTGTTGGTACATATTAGCCAGAATTTACTATGATATAAAATCATTCTCTTGCGTAAATGACTGCCCCTCAAACCAACTCCTCTTAATAACTTTGTACATAGCGCCAGTTGTAAATGATCTAACCACAGGAAGCTTTTCTGTTGCAGAAATTACAGTGGTAATCATACAGCACTTTTCTTCAATAAACTGGTACCGAGGTCATACTTGGCACAGTGTTCAAATCAACAGAGGATTTGCTTTCCAAGACTTCCAAGTACCCTACGCCATTGCAGGAAATCGAAACAGCTCCGCCATTTCGATCTGAGAATATGTCATGGTCGATTTTCTTTGACTTACTAAGAGCGACAGGGAGCTAGTCAGTGAGCACTGTTCTGAGCCAGTCAAGTGTACCCAGTTTCAAGAAAGCCCACTACATGGAAGTCTGTGTTTGTTGGAATGAAAATGATGTGAGTCTTCGCGTGGAGTATTTTATTCCTCCGCATATTAAAGAGGTGCCGTGGAGCCCTTTGAAATTCAGGGAAGCCTGTCTGGTTTCAGACAGAACTCAGAAAGGACCCCAAATGGATACTGAAAATCCTTTTTAAAACTCATCGAGACAGTTAAATAAAGTAAAGTTAACTTTGCTGTGAACTGTTTTCCTAATACTAATCAGCTTAGTAGTAGTACTTGAGGAAATCCTATTTATCATGGGACCATCCTTCCCAGAATTGAAGAAATACCTTTATAGCCAACAACCTATCTTATTTAAAACTAAGAAGAAGGAGAAAAAAAGAAAAGAAAAACAAAACTGGAGAAATCATACTATCAAAATTGCTAACCTTGCAACCAGATGATTTTCCCACTTTTATTAGAATCATCTTAATAGTATTTCCTTTATGCCTTATTAGTCTCGTTGAGTAGACTTTTTTTTTTTTAATTTGGGCAAAATGTTTAGGGAAGTTAAATGTTTGAAACTTAATGTAATTTATTCATAGTGCTCTGTTTCTTTTTCTTTTTTTTTTTTTTTTTAAGATATTATTGGGGAATTGGGGTAGGGAACCGACCAAGTTGTTCTTCAGTCTTCGTTGTGGAGGACGCCAGTCGCCGTCTGGCTTCTCGTCGGCAGCTTGTGGCCTCTAAGCTCAAGGTGCTGTGTTCGTTCTTAGTTGCAGGTGGCGTACCATGCGGGAGTTGAACCAGCAGCCTTGTTGTTAAGAGCGCATGCTCTTATCCACTGAGCCATATGGGCGGCAGCTCAGTTCAAGCTGCTGTGTTCAGTCTTAGTTGCGGGTGAGTGTAACCACCATCCCATGAGGGAGTCAAACCAGCAGGCTTGTTGTTAAGAGCGCACTCCCTATCCACTGAGCCATCTGGGAGGCAGCTCAGCTCAAGGTGCCGAGTGCAGTCTTAGTCCCACCAACTGAACAGGAAATCTTGTTGTTATACCAGCTGAACCATCCTGCCAACACTCGGTGACAGCTCAGCTTGGGCGCAGCATTCACTGGCCCATGTGGGAATTGAACTGGCCGCCCTGTTGCTCAGAGCTTGCACTCTAAGAGAATTCTTAACCAACTGAGCCACTTGGCCGGCCCCTGCCTCAGTTTCTTACATGTAAATGTGCTTTCTCTTTACTTTGAAATAGACTTTTAAACTTCTAATTCTAAAGGACAGTTGATTGAAAGACAAAATTGCATTGGTTAACCAGCTTTTTAAATAAGCAGTATTTCGCCCTGCTTGTATAAGACAATAATTTCTCTAGTTCCATTATAAAAGTTGAATCATACAGCACGTGTCGTTTTGTGACTGGCTTGTTTTACTTAGCATAATGTCAATAAAAGTACTTTTTTTAGGATGAAAGATAACTCCTCAATACTTGATTTGCCCTAGTAGTTGATGATGGAAATCTGTATTTGAATAGCATTCATTTATTCTTGTACTCATGTACTGTTTATTGAGCATCTCCTAGGCGCCTGATGCTGTTCTAGGCACTGAGGCACTACTGCCCTCACATGTTCTAGTGGGGAAAGACAGAAAATTTACAAATAAGCAAAAAGGTGAAATCAAAGGGTGAAAAGAGTACTAAACCAGAATAACTGGGGTGCAGGGGGGTGTTTATGTTACTGTGGCCTGGAAAGGCTCCTTGGAGACATAACTGAGAGTTGAGTTTGAGATGGGAAAAAGAGCTCTAAGCGTGTTCTGGGGACCATGCAAAGTCCCCACAGGACAGAGACTGGAATGATGGAGGAGCAGACGATGGCCATGTGGCTGGAGAGTGGGCAAGAGGGAGTAGATATGAAGGTGGCAGTAGAGTTAGGGCACAGAGGTAGGTGACACCAGATCATGTAGGACCTTGAATAACATTGTAAGGAGGCTGGATTTTATTTTTTCTCAAGGTACTTGGGAACACGACCTGAAATGGTTTTCACCCTTTATAGTTCCAGAGCAGTACATTTTTCATCCTAATGGTAAATCCAGGAGGAAGTGGGAAAAAGGACCCACTCTGCCTGGCACAGCACTTAGTATCTTAGCAGTTCCTCCCTTTTTGTAGGCGAGGGAACTCAGGCCTAAGACTTGCTTCTCACTGTCTCGCTGCAGCACAGAAGAGTCAGATACATTCCTGTGGACCCAGGCCTTTAATCTCAAATAATAGCAGTGGAGGGAGAAGGGGTTTTGGAAAAGAGAGTGTAAAAGGTTTTCCATCCCGAATAGCTGTGTTGCTCTACTGGGGAGCTGTAGGACTTGGGTAATTCAAGTCCACTACACCCTAACCCAGCCTCTGTCACTATCCATTCTTCCCTGGGCCTACTGGCAGGAGCCCCATAAAACTAGCATTTCCTGGCAGGGGAGCCTCTCTCTAATCCTAGGCTAGTTAATTCTGTCATGAGAAAAATGTCTGTATATTCTGACGGCATTATGATATGGGACAGATGGAACGTTCAGTAAAACACTCGAAGCTTCCACTACCCAATATGGTAAACACTAGCCTCCTGTGGCTTCCATAGACTTGAAATGTGGCTAGTCTTAGTTGAGATGTGTTGTGAAAGTAAAATATACACTGGATTTTAAAGACTTAGTATGAAAAAAAAGAATATAAAACATCTCCAATAAATTTTATACTGATTATATATGTTCAGTAGATAAAATTTTGGCTAAACTGGGTTAAATAAAAGATATTATTGAAATTAATTTCACCTGCTTATTTTTATTTTCTTAAGGTGGCTGGCTACCAGGGAATTCAAAATATTTACTTTACTGCCCTTCCTTTTTAGCTCCTGTTTGCTGCCTTTTCCCTCACATGCGCGCACGCGCGCACACACACACACTCACACTTGACCTAGTGTGCCTTGCATTCCCACCAGACTACCCTAGGTACTCATTGAACACCATCCCAGTGAGAGAAGAGGGGCGATACCGTATCACATTACGGTGTCTTCTCTGGAGCTTCTAAGATTTGACCACTGAGGAAAAGCTTTGAAAATTTGTCCACTAAACTTTGAATGGCCTCACATTTTCCCAAACGATGGAGAGTCTCTCTTCTCACACTTCATTTGTCGCATGGTGTTTTCTTCATATTCCTACTATACCAAAACACTGATAAAATGCCTTTAGAAACGATGGACCTCATGTAGCTTTTAACAGCCAAACCTATTAGACTTATGAGCAAGTTTTAAGAACTGTGATTTCTGGTGGCCTTGTGGTCCTTCCTGACAACTAGTCAAGTGCCCATCTGCGTTGGTATAGTTGTCATAGTACTTTTCACTTATTAGAAACTTGGAGAGTGCGAAAGCTCTCAACATTCCCTATTCACTTGTGGCATGACTTCACTAATCTAAACCGGAAGCCGACTCAGATAGCCTGGAGGGTGGGTAGGTAAGTAGTGGGTAAGCACTCTGGTAAAGGGAAGTGTGAGACCCAGCGCTGAACTAACTAAGCCTCTGCCTTTACACGGCCTGCAGGTACCAACAGTCATGCACCCTGTTCACCAAACTCATCTCGCTAGTCTAAGAGCCTGGCCTTAATTGAAAGATGCATTATATTGACTAACATTACAGAAGCACCACTTGGAATCACTGTGTGGTGAAGGCAGCACTGGGAGTAGGAAACAGGCCGAGCAAATGAGCCTACCCAGCATTCACTTATCCATTTGGCTTTGCTTTTCAAGGTTCCCCAGAATTCCTCAGCGTTACATATGAACTTTCGAACCTGCCCGCTTTTCTAGCTTCGTCAGTTTTCACTCATGCCTCGGAATCAGTCCTTCAACTGTACTTAGTTTAAGAAAGCATCAGTCTTTATCATGTGTGGGTCTGGCTGCCAAACCCACCTCACGGCCTTTGCACATGCAGTTCCCTCTGGTTTGATCACTCCTTTGTCCTCCCTCTCCCTGACCTGTGCCAGCTAGCTCCCCCTGGAGCAGAAGTTCTAAATTTAGAGGAGACTACCTCTGGGAAGCTTCCCTGACTCCTCTGTGTCCCGTGACACCTGAGCTTGTCCCATCACAGGTCTTGACATCCTCTATTAACACATTGTTTGTGGGAAACGAGTAAACTCGTCATATCGCTCAAATGCCCGCATACAATGTGTTAAAATGGCCTGTTTATCTCTTCCCACTAAACTGCTAAGCATGGGCTGTGCTTTGTTTAGTCCTTTATTCCTACAAGGACCACCGTACCTAATGCACTGTAGGTGAGTGGGTGAATGACCTGGAAACACAGGCACTGTAGTCTCCTCGTCCTTGTATATAGTTGTTGAATGTCTGTTTCATGTCAGATCTTGGAAAAATTCAATATCTGAAGGTTTAACTATGGGAGAAAAATGGAAGCTTATTATCTTTTGAATTGGGTTTCTATAGTACACTGTAATTCAACACTTAATGATGGTCTTTTGATGTAATTTATATCTATTACCACTTTTAAATTGTTCTCACACTTTTGATAGCTTCCTTCGCTGTTATTTCTGTGTTGGTTTCTCTGACCTCTCTTTCTCCTGGCAAAATGACTTTTTTTCTTGTTGGTACCAGCTTTAGTCATAGTGATTTTCTTAAATTTCTCACATCCTGACAGATGACATTAAGAAACTGAAGTCATTTTTTACTTACAGGGTCAGTCTGATGGTAAAATTCAGCTGAGAGGAAACATTGTTTTGACTTTGGGAAACAGATATCAAAGTTAAATTTGAGTGTCATTTCCATCTGTGACTATATAGTCTTTCCTGTTGAGGGGCTTTTTAAGTAGCTCAATGGTACCTCCTCCCTCTTCTAGACCCATTTACTGAACTTACCAAGAAAGGATGCCTGAAAGTAGATATTTTTGCAAATAAAGTTTGTAATTTTAAATACAAAAATAACATTAACAGTAATTGTAGTGGTCAGTTAAGGAAGGGGAAATGTGTTTGATGATGTCCTCAGATGGTTTGCTGTTACTATTAGTAGAAACGTTATATTGAGGTTTCTAATGAGGGATCCTCTAAATGCATCTAAATTTCTCTTTATAGTATCTTGTATAAATGGGATAAATGGGCAGAACCCCTAGTTAAACTTCTATCATCTTAATATCAGAGTATTAAATTGAATGATGCTAATAGTTTTGGAAGTTCATTTAGAAATAGTTTTAGCATGTATATTACTTGTTTCTTGAGAGGGAAATTCACATTGCTATTAATCGCCTATTATAAACCATTTTAGCTTCACAAAAAGAAATATATAGCACTATTGTACTCTATAAAATATATCAACTTTATGCATTAGTATTATCAACCTGACTTTTAATACCACGTATTTTATTCTGTAATTTAATTTTTAAGTGTAAATCATTTTGACTGCTGCGTAAAAAGCAACAAGAAAAAATTTCCCATTTCGTTTTTGGGCAGTGCTCCAACTTACAAAGTTATTGAAGTGCTGCAGAATGTAAATTCATTTAGTTGGACTAATGAGTTCATAAAATTGTGCCACACTTCATTATCATCTCTTTATCAAAGTAGAAAATCCTTTTGGTTTATAAATTCCAGCTGTTTTTAATTTTTTAGTTTGATTTGGGTTTTAACGTTCATGGATATAAGTGTGCTGAGAATTTTTAATTAGGACATTTTTAGTGTGAGGAGACCTTAAAAGAAATTGAAATGTTATTCAAATTCTAGGAATATCCAAATGATATAAACAATTGTGGGAAGCACATTTAGGTTCATTGTGTTTCTATTTTGGACTTATAAGTGTACACTCTGAGTCTCAAAATTGTTGTTATTTTATAGTGCTAGTGTTTCTTGGCAATATTTCTTAAATAATCCAACTGGGAAATGAAAGTGTCTTCTCTAGAATTGAATGTTGTTTTCAAAACTTTACAATTGAGCGGTTGTCATGATTCTCACTTGATAAGTTATCATCTATTTTACCATATTCAGTATTCATTAACATTCATAGTTCAGTGGTATGTATTATAAAGATAAGGATGTTAATGGTACAAAGGTAAACCATCAGGGTCAAGGGATGGGAATGGTACAAAGGTAAAATCGAGATTCCTTTTAATTTCTCCCATACTGATGACTAAAACATTCTAATGGTAGAAACTTAAGAATAACTGCCGGAGACTTTGTTAGGTCCCTGTTCTCCCCCTCCAAGAATTGGGAACTGTAGCTAAATCCCACTAATCTTAGATGACTTTGCATTGACTTGCTGATAACTAGAGTGATCATGTGTCCCAGTTTGCCTGGGATAATTTTGGCTTACACCAGGTGTAAGGTGTCCTGGTGTAATTTTTTCATAGTTAAAAACTTTCAGACAATAAATTGCATGGTTATTCTATGCATGATCAATTATGACCACAAGTGGCCGGCTATATGCAACATTTCCCCCAAAAGCATTTATTTTTTAAAGGCTCAAGAAATGAAATATGAGCGTTATTACTCATATATATTTTATTTAAAATCATATGTACTTTATTTTGGTATCCCTAAACCTTCAAAGAAAAGCTTTCTGAGCTTTTTGTTGTTGTTGTTAATGTAAGGGATATCCATTGCTAGTTGAATATATTAATGGCACCTGTCCAAAGTGGATTATTCTAATGTCTTTTTACTCACATGTAAAGCCTATTTCATTAGAAAAATCAACCATCTTTTTTCAGTTGAGACAGGAAATTTGAAAACAAAAGCATAAATGCCAATTTCTAGAACTGACGTTAAAGCAACAGAGAAAGGTTTATGTAGAAACAAATATCCGAAGCCACTGATAGCTGGATGACAACTTCAACCCTTTAAAGCCTGGGTAGAAATGATGGTGGAGCAGCAAGAAAATTGATTCACCACCTGATCAGACAATCCTATTCAGGCCTCCTGTATAGTGTATTCCATTTCTTCCCATTTCCTAGACGTGAGAAAGATAAATTAGATTCTGTTATCTTCTGCTCTTCCCAAGGAGACCAGGTATGGGATGGGGGCCGTCCCCAGAGCTGCTCTGGTCTAGCTTTAGAAACACAGAAGCTTTGATTCAGGTCAAAGTAGCTTGCCCACTACTGCTGGCAGTGGCAGTCTGCCAAAGGAGAAGTTATATGGAAAAAGAGAGCGGAAATGTGTATTTCTTCCTCATAACTTGGCAAGAGAGAAACATGTCAGTAAATATGGGGGAAAAACATAGCTTTAGTTTCAAAATCCCATTGCTGATAAATACTGGTTTCTTAGGATTAGTGGTATTTTAGGAAGAGAAAAATAGGCATGGTTCTAAAGCATCACTAAACTGCTATGCTACCCGTTCTTTAAGTAGAACTTGCTTTCGTAACAACAAAAACTAAAAATAAATACTTCCCAACCAAAAAGACATTCTCCTTGCTTAAAATTAAGTCTCTGTTATAATGGTTGTACAACTATATAAACTAACTGAAAATCAGTGAACTGTGCACTTACAGTGGGTGAATTGTATGGATGTAAATTATACCTCAATGAAGCAGTTAAAAGTGGAAAAAGTAAAATCAGACCAGAGTGGTTTTGTTATATCTTTAAACTAAAACAAACAAACAACAACAATGAAAAAACTGAATCATTCTGCTTTTAATTCCTTATATTTTAAAATAAGTGTTTTTAACTTTATTATGGAGAATTTTTTAAATGCACAAAGGTAGGTGTATAATGAACCCTCATGTATTCCTCACCCAGGTTCAATATTTATTGGTATATCTCCTTTTCTGCTTTATTGGGTTATTTTCAAGCATGTTCTGGCCTCAATACATTCTTCAATATATAACGTTAAGAAATAGGACTGTTTTAAAAGTATTAACTAAAATATAATCATCACTTAAAATGTTAAATATCATCACTAAAAGAATCATCATTGAAAATTTTCTTAGTATATCACAAATGCCCTTTTACAATTGTTCAAATCAGGAACCAAGGAAGCCCCACAAATCTTAATGTCCTCAGTAGCGTATAACTGGATAGTAGAGGCTAGGAGTTATCATTTTAAATGTGACTTATTAACCATACCAAAGGTCTTGTAAATATTTTCAAGATTTTATTAAACAGCCAATGTAGTTTAGCCCGAATATTCTTTGGAAATATTTTAATGTAGAGCAGATCTTTCTAGTTTGTTTTGAAAGTCATTGATGATTATGTCATAAAATCGAACCATGGAGAAACTGTATATACTGGTACAATACATACAGTAGGCAGACTATGATTCTTAAATGTGCATCCAAGAACCAATCTTGCATGTGAAGATTGCTTTGTGGGGGTAGGAGGTTGCTTGTGGGTGTTGGTCAACCTCATAATTTTCAGTAAACATGGGCCATTTATTTCAGGTGATTTATAGGTAGGTTATTTTATCCTCACAATGAATATACAAGTATTTGTTGGTAGTTGTGGCCAGTCTTGTTTACTTTTTGGTTTTTTGGGCAGAAGAGCTGACTTTTCAAAGTTTTAATTAGTTGTGCAAAGTCAGCATTAGATGTTTTTCCGGACCTTGCATCCAGGTTTTACTTGCAGTAGAGAATCATGTCTCTTAAAACAGTACTTGCATTCATCACTTCAGAGTGCTGCACTTTCAAAAGAATGCTATTTGAGATGATTAATTTGCCATAGGAATTGGAATACTCACCAAGGGGTGAAAATTACCTTGACAAATAGGATCTAAGACATCCTTTACATGGTACTAAGAATAAAAATCCATCTTATTTGCCAGGCTGTATGACCACCATGCACATTTATGGATTTCACATCTTAGAACTCATTTTGAGTTTATGTTACAGAAGCTTATTTTCAGTAACTGATATTTAAATTCTGAAAATTTGCTGAGCACACCTTTCTCATTCTTCCACTGTTGCTAAACTTTAATGTGATACTAGGAAACCACATGGTCTCTTTAATTTAGGGCTGACTTAAAGTATAATTACATTCTCTTATTTTTTATGTTGAACTTGAACTTTTGTTTGCTCTTATTTCATCCGAGAGCATGGTTAGTACAGAGCATGAAAGCTTAAATGAAACATAGGATGAAATTAGTGAGCTAAGGTAAAGGTATTGGGTATTAAGTAGGATATTTTATCAGGTAGGATGCTTTTGGTTGTAATTAATTTTCAAAAACATAATGCAAACGGACTTCAATAATATAAAATATTACTGGCTCACATAATTGCAAATCTAGAGGGAGGACAGGTATCAGGATCGGCTAATGCTAGAGAGTAATAACAATATCAAGATGTATGTTCTTTCTATCTCTCTTTTTTCCCCTGAAAGTGCTTGTTTTACCCCAAGGCTGGCTTCCGGTAGCAACTGGAGCTATGTGCTTTCTCATTTACGTATATGAGGAAAGAGAAAAATCTCTTATTTAAACAAAACAAAAACCTTATTTCATGACATGTAATAATACCCTGTAGGTCTGTCCATATTGTTACAAATGGCAAGATTTTATTCTTTCTATAGCTGAGTAATATTCCACTGTGTATATGGATTATGAGGTTTCCTAAACTGTATGTTTACAGTTTGCGTATTTGAGCCATTTAAAAAAAAAAATGGTATTCAAATTTCAGTAACTTTTCAGACTCTTAAAAGCCTTTTTACAGTTTTGTTAGAGAAAGGCAAATACCATATTTTACTTATATGTGGAATCTGAAAAACAAAACAAACAGACAAACAAAAAAACAAAATAGAAACAAACTCAAAAATGCTGAGACCAAACTGATGGTTGCCAGATGAGAGGGGGTGGGGAGATGATGAAAGGTGAAGGGATTAAGAAGTGTACACTGCCAGTTATAAAATAATGCACAGCATAGGGAATGTGGTCAATAATATGTTCTAACTATGTACAGTGACAGATGTTTATTAGACTTAACATGGTGGTGATCACTTCATAAGTTACATAAATGTCAAATCACTGTGTTGTACACCCGAAACCAATGTAATATATGTCAGCTATAATTAAAAAATAAAATGTAAAATGCTCTGTTTTCCCAAAGTCCTCATCAAACCTTTGACCTTCTAGGTGCATGCTTACTTGTGAACTATTATTGACAGTGGAATTGGTTTAACCACTAGGATTCTTTAAGCGTATCTCTGGGGCTGAGGTCGGAGTTAGCTCCATTGAATTACATAAATTGTGTGGGAAGACGCAGAAAAGGGGCATATTTAGAGTTCTTTTGGGAAGGTAGGAGGAGAAATGAGTGATAGGTAGACTTCAACCATGCCCACTACATGGTCACTTTAGTTTCAAGCAGCTTATAAAAATGTAAACTTTCTTCTATTTAAATCGGCATCTTTGGCCAGAGGCCACCTGATGACTTTCATTTTGGTGTCTTTTTTCCTTGGCTGCAGCAGATCTTAGAACTGGGGGACCAGGGTATCACAGGAGCTTCTGAGACCTGTCATGACAGCATGTGTCTCTGGGCTGAGAGTGTCAGCACTCTCTAACCATAGCTTGCCCCTTTCTGCCAGGTAAGCCACAGCCCAGATTGCATTTGTGTTTTTAGCATCAGGGTCTCGGGACCCTTTCCAGTCCCAGAATTGGCCATATACACTGGGTTGACACCTCACTTGTTTTGGTCTATTTTCAGCAGAAAGCTAAGAGGTGGCTTATCAGCCTATACCTTGTCGCTGGGCTTAGTAATCTTTTTTTTGAAGACTGGACAAAATGTTTCCCTTAGTGCTCAGATCTTCCACCGTCATTGTTCACCTCTCCTGTGCTTCCCAACTCTTTCATTGGCATCCTAAAGAAATTTGGATTGTATCCCTGCCTTTCTCTCCTGCCAGCAGTCTGGCAGCAGTGTAAAAATACTTTCTTTTTCTGTGAACCCTGTTAGTATCTAGGCTTGAATAGAGGTTTCCTAAACTGTGTGTTTACAGTTTGCATATTTGAGCCATTTAAAAAAAAATTGGTATTCAAATTTCAGTAAACTGTCAGACTATTTTAAGCCTTTTTCTCTACTTTACTGTCTTTTCATCAGAAACTTGGACTTCATTAAAATGTTAAACTCTGTTCATCAAAAGATACCATGAAGAAAATACAAAAGGAAATCTGACTGAACAAAATATTTACAATATACAGCTACAAAGAGCTTGTTTCCATAAATATAATGGATATATAGATAGATAATACATAACAAGATCCATCTTTATATATTATTTTCGTAAAAACACATCATCCAATAAAAAGCTTGCAAAAACTCATTGCAGCTTTTTTTTATAGCAAAATATTGGAAACAACCTAAATGTTAATACTTAGAAGAGTTTTTAAATAAATTATCATACAGTCATACAATGAAATACTATCTAGCTTTATAAAAGAATGAGAAAGATCTCTCTGATTGGTTATGGAGAACATTTTGTTACATGGAAAAAGCAAAGTACAAAAGTGTGACTATATAATGCTCCTGTTCATGTGACAAAGAAGAAAATGTAAAACTTAAAATATATCTATATGTGTATATATGCTTGTATGTGTATATAAGCCTATATCTATATATCTACATCTACCTGCATATTTGTATAAAGAAATACAAGAAGGATAAGGCAGAAACTAAAGAGATTCATTGCAAATTAGGAATGAACCTACTATAGTGTCGAATTGGAATAGGTAACATCTCTATGAACTCATGATCTTTAATATGTGTACAGACATGTAGAGAGAGAAACAGACATAGATATGTATATGTGTGTGCGTGAGTGTGTGTGTATATATATATTTCCTTGTTTGGTCTGCTAAGAAGGCCCAGAAGCAATGACACCAAGTAGTAATAAGCACCCTTACCACACAGATCTTGATTTCTAACAGTATTCTCCAACAAAAAGGGTCAGGATCTCTGAAATGTTTGAATGCAGGGCTGGGACAGGGAAAATACAAGATGATCCTGGAACATCTTATGGCAGCAAAAAGTAAGAATGTCTTCAAAAAAAGTAACGGGGCCTGTCAAAGGCACCCAAGAGTCAATTTGAAGGAGGAAGACCCATGGCAAATCTGGGGCAACCTGAACGACAAAGTAAATGAATTATGGTAACAAATTATAAACTATGGCATAAATTAAATTCATGATTCCATACATACTAAATATGTAAATGAGGGGAAAGGAATAATTCTTTCTTACAGTAAAATTCTGTTAATAAATATAGAAGAAATAAAGAAGAGGGAAAACCACCCCTTGGCCAGCACCATGGTAATAATTGTTGCAAGTAAGAATGATTAATGGATGCTAAATGCATGGGTGAAAATATAAGCAGGATATTTGCCTAGTCTCCAAATATCTCTCCACAAAATACTTATTAATAACAAAGGGGAGGGCCGGCCAAGTGGCGCATTGGTTAAGCGCTGGTTTTGGGATGCCAGCGGCCCCGGTTCGGATCCCACATGAGGGCCAATGACACTGCCCTCTACAGCTAACAACAACTCCACCTGGAGCTGGGCTGTACGAGCCCTGGGGATGGTGTGGGCTGCAGCCCCTGCTGCAGTGGGCTGCCATAGGCTACAGTGAGTGGCCCGCAGCCAGCGTGAGCGGCTGGCAGCCAAGTGTGAGCTGCCAATAGCCGCGATGAGCGACATCCAGAGGCCAGCGACCGATCTGCCTCATCCGGGAAGAGCGCAATGACGATACCAACAGTGAAGCAACATCCTCCGCAACTAAACTGAAGAACAAGAAGACAGCAACTTGTCTGTTCCCCTTCCCCGATTCCCCAACGCTGTTCCCCTCCACCAATTCCCCAATAAAAAATAAAAAAAATCTTTAAAAAAAAAAATAACAAAGAGGAAAATGATTACACTATAGAGAAGAAATCTGGCAGGCACCACCTTAATCATGTGATCAAAGTTAATGTCTCTCATGATGAAAAATAGCAGCATCATGTAACATCTGGTGTGATGTCCTGAGGAGGACACAACATCACTTTTTTGATATTCTTGCCCCAAATGCCTAACCTGAGTTTAATTGTGAAGAAACATTCTACAAAATAACTGGCCAGTACTCTTCAAAAGTGTCAAGGTAATGGCCAACAGAAGCTGACTGTCCCAGATTGGAGGAAGGAAGCTATGGAGACATGATACCTAAATGCAGTGTGAAACCCTAGATTGGATCCTGAACCAGGAAAAGGACATTAGTTGGATGGACAATTGATGAAAGATTAGTTAATAGTATTACATCATAATTCAGTAATAATTGTAGCATGGTTATGTAAAATATCACCATTTGAGTGAATGGTATACAGAAACTCTGAGTTTTTTTCATTATTTTTGTGAATCTGAAATTACTTTAAAAATAAAAGGGACAGGGCTGGCCGAGTGGCGCATTGGTTGAGAGCTGGTTTTGGGATGCCAGCGGCCCCGGTTCGGATCCCACATATGAGGGCCAGTGATACTGCCCTCTACAGCTAACAACAGCTCCACCTGGTGCTGGGCTGTTCGAGCCCCGGTGACGGTGTAGGCTGCAGCCCCTGCTGCAGTGGGCTGCCATGGGCTACAGTGAGTGGCCGGCAGCCAGCATGAGCGGCTGGCAGCCAGCGTGAGCTGCCAATAGCCGCGGTGAGCGACCATCCAGAGGCCAGCGACTGATCTGCCTCATCTGGGAAGAGCACAATGACGATACCAACATGGGCCAGTGAAGCAACATCCTCCCCAACTAGACTGAAGAACACCCTTCCCCGGTTCCCCAGCGCTGTTCCCCACCCCCAGTTCCCCAATCAAATCTTAAATAAAATAAAATAGAATAAAATAAAATAAAATAAAATAAAATAAAATAATAAATAAAATAAAAATAAAGGGACATCAGTAGAAAGATCTGAACACACACTCCACCAAAGATGCTGACCAGTAAGCCATGAAAGGTTGTTAACATCATTAGTATTCTGAGTGATGCCAATTGCAATTTAAACCTCAGTGAGACACATTTTCCACCTACAAAAATTGATGATAAAGTTAGATATCACTAAATAGTGGCAAAGATGTGTATTAGCTGGAACTCATAATTTGCTGGTCAAACTATAAAATGGCACAACCACTTTGGAAAACAGTTTGCCTATTTCCTGTCAAGTTTATATGTACCCTATGCCTACCGAATACATACCTACCCTACGACCCAGGAATTCTGTTTCCAAAAACCTGTAAAAAACATACCCACTCAAATATGTGTACATGAATATTCATAATATCTTTATTCATAATATATATATATAAGCACACATGTATACATACAAATGTATATATACATATATATGTGTGTGTGTGTGTATATATATATATATATATATATATATATATATATATATAAAATGGAATAAAACTCAGTGAAAAAGAATGAACCATTGATACATTTAAGAACATATATGTATCTTAAAAATGTATGTTGAGTGAGAGAAGTCAGACGCAAAAGAGTTCTTACTGTGTGTTTCCATTTGTATGGAGTTCAAGAAAAGGCAAAAACCAAACTATGATGATTGAAATCAAGAAGAGTGGTTGCCCCGTGGTGGGTGGGGGTTGGCTAGAAGGCAACAGAGGGGCACTTTCTGGGATAATGGAATTATTCTGTATCTTGATTTGGTGAGTGTATATATGTATCCCGATTTATGGAATTGTGCCATAAATTTCATCTCAATTAAACAAAGGACCTAGAATGGAGAAGAATACCTGATATTGAATAAGCTCTCAGTAAAATTTTGAAAGAATTATAATTCAAGCAAGAAAGGCATGTATAAAACTGGAAACTTTAGTTAATTTTCATGTATGTAAAGCTTTCAGTAACTCTTCTGCGATAGGTGCCTTAAGGAAACTTTACTGTGATTGTTGTCTCACTGGACATATCTTAGGAAAGCATAAAGGCTTACATTTTATCTAAATTTTATTTTACATTATGGATTACATTACAGACATCTGAAAAAATCTTCTCTTTCGTCGGTCAACTTCTGTATAAAGCTAGGACATTTATTAGTAAATCATAAATATCTTTTTGAAAGAGGAAAATGACCCAATGAGTAATAGAGTCAAGTGCCAGATGTTTGAGCTTAGCTTAAGTAAGAGAGTAAAAATATCAGGATTATAATCTTCCCAATGAGTCTACTGTTAAATACCTCACATTCATTTCATTGCCTCAGGAGGTTGTTTTTGGTTAATAAAAATGTTTTTCATGTGTTTTTTTTAATGATATTTTTTCTGGAACTGAGTGAATCTGTTGGTAGTATAGAAATGATATTAAAATTTTCTTCTCAAAAGAGCTCTAATTATTTCAAAATTAGTCAAGTTTTAATATGCACAAATTATATGTAATTCATTAGGAGATGAGAGTGAATATTTTCTAAATGAATATTTGTATCAGTTTCAGCAGAGAAAAATTAAACTCCTCCAGAATTCATAAAATTATTATGTATAAACTTTTGAAAATAAAGTTCCAGAGATGAGGAAATTTATATTTTTATATCTATCTTTTGAGGCCTGATTTTATGTTGTTTCATAATGAATTATATTGGCAAACATTAAGTCATATTTCCTAATGTGTAGGTGGATAAACTTTTCTAGAAACTCACATAGCATTTTATAGACTGTTGTTTTGTCAGTCATTCAGCAGAAAGTTTCTGCCAATTGTCAAGTCTCATGTTTCCTGTAGCCCGGAAGAGCTCTGTGGATTTGGTGGCAGGATGCTCTAGAATCTTCTGTCAGCTGGGATAGGAGGTTGAGGAGATGGGATTCCAGTTAGAAGAGTAGGCCTTCAGGAGAGAGAAAACTAACCGATGTTTTCATCCACAATATCTTCATGGCCTCTAGTCTGCCCAATGAAGACTTAAGGTTCTAGTTTTATTCATGACATCCTGAATACTTAGTTCCTCATAGTAAGTCCCTCTTTGTTCATCAGTTTTGCCTTGATTCAGCAGAAAGAAGACATACTTGATTATAATGGAAATAAGATGCTGAATCCTCACCTCGAGTTTTCTTTTGAAGGTAACCTTCCTGAATTAAGAGGGAAAATAAACTAATTTCCTTCTTTTAGTCAGGCCTTATCACACGTACTGTCTCTTGTACTCCTCATAACAATCCTGTTGGATATTGTTATTGCCATTTTTTAAAATGAGGACATTGAAGTCCTTACTTTCACAGTCTTCAGTGTTTTAAAATAAATGGCGGAGCTGGCATTCTAACCTATGTTTTTCAACTCCAAAGCCCACACATTTTCCCACATGCCACACTTTCTCTTGAAGTTTAGAATCTATTGAAATCCATAAAGCATTAAAAAAAAAAATTTCAAATGATATCCAGCTACGGGATATAAATACAGGACTCACTGTAGGGCTGAGAGGGAGCTTTCTGTTCATTGTCTCTGTATTCTACCGTGTCCTCCACCTCACTGCTTCTCAGGAGACAGACATCTGCACGTTTTGTCTACGTGCTTTACTCTGTACTAGAGCTGAAGAGGTGAAATAGGTAAAATCATTGTGCTTCTAATGTCAGATCATGAAATAGTGCAATACATTCTATTTTGATTGTGTGTATATGTGTGTGTAGTCTTTTATAAAATCTTTAACATTCAGTTTTGTCTCTTGATCATAAAATTCTTTACTGTCCAGATCATTAAATTTACTGCAAGACAACCTGCCTCTTCTCAAGATTAACCACGTCCTGTTTCTATGCGAGTTCACTCTTTTTTCTCCACTCTTTTGTCCCCATTCTTTGATTGACCTTCTTCCCACCTAACTTTAGGTTCTTGACTCGCTGGTCTTTTCCTCTTTTCACTTAATCCCTTTGGTGTATTCAGTCAATATGTGTCTGTGAACATTTCCCAAACCAATGGCATCTTCTCTCCAGCTTCAATTCTCAGTCATGTTCCACATGTTCATTTTCATGTAGTTTCTTCCTATGCATATATTTTCTAGATGCCTAAGACGTAACAAGATGAAAATTTAACTTTCAAGCCTTCCTGCACATTTGGCAGTTTGTTTCGAGCTTCTGCATAACTATTAATGCTAACTCCATTATTATTTCAGGCACTGAGGTTCATTTGGATTGATCTTACAATCATTTGGGTTCATCTCTCACCTTTGTTCTTTGTGTAAAATCAGTCTCCAAGTCTTATTAACTCTTCCTTCAAAATAGCTCTCCCTCCGCCTGTCTATTCAGGTATTTATTCTCTATCACTTACTTCGCACACACTTCCTACCCTTACACTCACCATACTGCTGCTCAGCTGGTATTTCTCCAATGCTTATCTCATTGTGCCTTCCTTTAATAAGAGCTTATCATAGCTCAATAACAGTCAGACTTTGCTCCTAAATCGGATTCTACCTGAATCAACTACCAGTTATTTATTGAAAGTCTGTCTACCAGGTACTGTGGGGGATACGCAGAGTTGTATAAGACACAGCCCATGTGCTCAAGCAGTTTTTGGTCTAGTTGGAGAATTAGAACATATGTGTGAAAATGACATATGTAGTAACAACATGCCATAGTAATTAATGAGGACCAAATGGGTGCTTTCATATAGATTTTAAGCTGAGTCTTGGAGAATAATAGGAGTTCTCTAAGCAGGGAAGTAGGAGTGCATTTGAGACTGGGGAGAAAGATGAGTGGAGATTTGAAGGGGATATAAGGAATGCCTGGAGCTTAATGCCTAGCTCTCTTGCTGAAGGGGAAGGGAGTATCAGTGTAGGGCAGAGTGGATGATAAGGTTGAAAGAGGGGCTGGAACAACACCTTTTACTTTCTAGCTATTCAATTTCTACCCCTTTCTAACAATATTCTTCCTAAAGCATTACTGAAGAATTCTAGTTCACAATATGTGTTCCTTTTTACCCAATTGCCCATATTATCTTTACCAGACATTTTTACACAGGAACCTTTCTCCTTCCCCTCCCAGCTTTCATGCTCTTCCCCTCCCACACATTTATGTATATAGATCTTGTTACATCCAGTCTATTCCATGAGCTCCCGTTAGCATAAAACATTATCGTCAACATCTTTTTTATCCCCATAGCATCTAAGAAGCTGGTAGGCACGTAGTACATGATCACTAAACACTTAGTGAATTGAATGGCAGTAAAATAAATGGCAAACTTCTACCTTCTCTGCTCTTTCCTAGTGAACATTTCAAATGGCAAGCTGTAAAGTTACCTGAATGAAATAAGAAGTCTCAAACAGAATGTATAACCAGCATTCTAAATTGTATTGCTTCTATTATGTTTCCTTAGTTTCCTAAATGTTACAATTGGTAATGAAAAATGAAGTGTACTGAAAATTTTTAATCATTCAGTAGTTAATAAATCAGTGTGTAACTACTAGGGACATTGCTTTTCCTTCAACTATTTTGAAAATTTCAAGAATTATTGCCACTTTCACCAGACAGCACATTCACCATTGAAGTAAATATGCATTGGTCCAGCTTTCTCTTAGAAGCATTGGGTAACCAGGGTGAATTTCTTTCTGGCAGACATTGTAGTCTAAAGTAGGCTTTGGGCTCATTTATTAAATCAACAGGCTTTTGTTGTACTTAGCACATGGCCCTCTCCTAAGAAATAAGAATCTTCGGGGGAACTTTAGTTCATGTTTTCCTCATTCTCATAATTGCAAATAATTGAAAATTTGTCATTTTCGATGGTGTTTTATGACCCTTCATAAGTTATGTTCTAATTCCAATGATGTTTTATTTAATTCAAAGATAATGTAATGATGGCATTCCATAGATTAAATGAACGAACAAAAATCCTATTTGGCATCAATGAGTTTTCTTGTGTGTCAGTAACAATCATAATAACTAACACTGTTTTTTTGGTTTTGTTTTGTTTTTGAGGGCAGTGTCACTGGCCCTCATATGTGGGACCGAACCAGGGCCACTGGCTTCCCAGACCAGCGCTTAACCACCGCGAATAACGAACACTTTTTGATTGCTCACTCATTAGTGATTGAGTGAGCAAGTAAGCTTAGTGATTGCTAGTTCCAGCATTTACATATTAACTCATTTAATATACAACACACACACTGTAAGTTAGATTACTATAACTATTCCATATTCTAGTATTAAGACTGTAGTACTTTTTTTAAAACTGACTTTACAATGTAATAAAGATATATTTACCTTTGATTTAAATCTTATAGTTATTCAAAGTTTTGTTAATATCTAGCCTCAAAAGGCAGAGTGAAAGATAAGTAAAGAAACTTCCATCAATTTGTTTTAAAGGAGTGTATCTACTTTATCATTTCCTCTTCCAATATTTAATCATTGATTTTCATTTTTAATTTTTTATGACATATTATGACTAGCAATTGAATAGTACCCTTTAAACTCCAAGATGCCTGAGAATAAAGTACAGTGATTGAGAAAGAATTACTCCAAGAGTTGTATGTCTACTTCCTATGACATTATGGAGATACTGCTCTGTTGGACATTTTGTTTGAGATTTAGCAGATATGTTTGAAAAAAAAAAATATTGGTAGGTTCCCATAATAATAAAGGCTTACCACTTACCTTTCAAACCCCTGAGCCACTGGCTTCTGACAACAGTGTCCCAGGAGGTAGATGGACAGGTTGCCATTGCACGGGGCACACAACATGCCAGAGACCATCTGTTTTCAACCCATGTCATGCGCAGAGCTTAACGGGTTTCAACAATAATCTCATCAGAAATTTGGCCTCACCTCCAGATATTCTTTGTACATACTTTTTCAGTTGCTAGCTTCTTTATTTTGTACTCCAGCATGTGATGGTGAAGCCCTCATATATATTTTAACCCTAGGGTACCCATACACTCTTATTTCTAAAATCTTGTTTGCATCTTGTTCTCATTGATTAAACATCTATTAATTGTAACTCCAGTTTTACCCTTGTTGCTGTACTTAAGCTTATAGCAATTTCACAGCCTTGACACACACCAGACCCTGGCTTTTGGTGTCTGTAGAAGTTAAGATCAAATGTTGTAACTTTTTCTTTTGTACTATTCGGCTGAAGTTACATGGTTCTCCTTAGAAAATTAAAACAAGACAGCAAAACTGTTTATCTTGGTTGAGTAAACCTCCTGGCAAGTAAAGACATGTAGCTGCAGTGGATTTGCCCTGGTTTTAAGAGGTTTTCATTGTCCTTTATATTCAAAGGTGCCATTATTGACGTTTCTTGCTAGTGGCACCAAATGTTCATTACAAAGGCTGCAGTCCATTACACATGGGCTGTGTCTGCCCCTTTAGATAAATAGTTCTCTGTGTCTGTCTTCTCAGTTTATAGTTCTAAGCTTCTTGAGTACTTGATAGGTAACAAGCACTCAATTCCAGTGAGAGGATGAAAAACTACGCTGGGTCACAGGACCCTGGGACCACATTTGGTGTCTGAGACGTGTATGTAAATAGTGAAAAGGAAGGAAAGATTTGGTTAGCATCAGCAGAGACAGTGGCAAGCATAGCAACATGGGTCATCAAAAAGAAAAGATGGAAGGAGGCAGAAACTCCATTGGAAGGGTAAAATTACAGAGGAGGAGTGGGTCTGCTCTGGGCAAGCCTACCTAGGGACAGTCTCATCATCCAAGTGGGTTCCAAATAGTCATTGCAGTAATTGCCTCTGGTAGGGGGATGTTTAGGAAAACATGACTGGCCCTGTCCCCAGCTTGAAAATCTCTTAGGTGTAAAGTACCCGATTAGACTCTGCTGGGCATGTCTCAGGAGCTGTTTCTGTATTTTTGTTCTGAGATGAAGCATATTTTCTGGGCAGACTGCCCTCCTGTGCAGTTTCCATTGAGTTAGATCTAATATGAGAGATTGCAAGAGTTTCATCTGGTGAGTTTTTTCAGAACTGGGGACTTCAATACTTCTCAGAGCTCCACGGGGGAATTCTGACCACTGGGAACCCATTGCAGTCATGCAAATCAATGCTTTGCCCCAAATCAGGTTGGTTTATCTGTGTTTATCCTCTTCAAATGTATTATTTAATGTGCTTACCTGATTTGTGTTGCCTTTTTTAACCATCTTGCCACTTTCTGTTCTTGATATGGTTTAGGCATCCAATTTTAATTCAACTTTGGCTCATCCCAGGCTCCTTGGCGGTAGTTTTCAGCCTGTAGAGCTTTGAATAATAAGGCTCCGGGTACCACCTGGGACTTAGCTTCTTGTGGGCCTGATGCCGTTAAAGAGCTTGCTTGCGATTATGAACATGAACTAAGTAACAGGTCCGAATAGCACGATGACTAATGTTCAAGTTGTATAAGCTCTTTATCATTAGGACCATGACTGATAATACTTGGTTCCACAAAGCGAGAGTGTAGGTATGGGTCCTCATTATACTGCAGAAACACTTGTGCGAACCATTTTCTTTAAACATAGAGATGCCTGGGTGCTATGCCCAGTGATCCTGATTTAGTGAATTGTGGGCTGCAGGTACCTGTATTTTCAAAAACTCTCCACTAAAGTTCTGATGCCCAGCCGTATTGAGAACCACTGCTGTGTGCAGATAAGGTCCCCAGTATGTAGCGTGGAGCCCACAGCTGGTGTGCTTGGGTTCAAATCCTGGCTGTGCACTTTCTGTTTGTACACATTTAGGCAAGTTACTTGACTGCTGCAATCCTCAGTATTCTCATGTACAATGGAGATAATAAGAATATTTCTTCAAGTTGTCATCATGGTTAAATGAAGTGATCTGATAAAATGCTTAGCAGAGTCTTGATTTATGGTAATTGGCCAGGAAACTCTCTTTCCTCATGCTTGACTATTTCTCTAGATCAGGGGCTGGATTCTCCCACTAAATGTTTGTGTATGTCTGCAAGCTCAGAATGATTAGGGGTGAAATCAATAGAAAAATAATATTTTGTGACACATAAAAAAAATACATGAAATTCACAGTTCCAGGTCCATGAATAAAGTTTTATTGGAACACAGCCATGCTCATTCATTTACAAATCTTCTGTAGTTGCTTTCACACTGCAATGACATAGCTGAGTCCCTATAACAGAAATTGTCCTGCAAAGCCTAAAATATTTATAATTTGGCCCCTTTACAGAAAGTGTCCAGTCCTGCTCTAGATCCTCAGCACTCGGAGCCGAGCAGGTTAATCATACCCTCTCTCAAAGAGACCAGAGAATGAGGAAGACTTTTGCCTGATGTTCTTTTTGATAACCAGTGTTACCTTACCAGGGTATGTGGAAGGAAGCACAAATCCAATGGCTGTTTTAATCCTGATGTTACAAATGCAGATCATTGGTCATGGGTGGCATTGCTGGAAATCTGGTTAATGCATCACCTCCATCTTCTCCATATTGTTCATCCACAGCAATCGCTTCCTCGCAAGGATCAGCTCCCATAAGCTCACCGGGCACAGCCACCACCAGCATAGAGAGGTCCTCGGATAAGCGCCTCAACAGCATTTCATAACATTTGCAGCTTAGTGAACTGGAATGGTTCCAGAGAACTGAGTTGATGTGAATGTTTGTCCCCAATACACTATGAAACACCGGAGGCATAGAGCACTGAATCCCAAGGACATAAGGGTAACACAACTCAGGGACATGCCTCCAATCTAGATGCCCTGGTTCCCATTCTTCTGAATAGGGCTTATATTATCTATCCTCGTGGCAGTTTCCAGGGGTTGTTGTGAATTTGTAGGCATGAAAATAAAGATCCAAATACAGAAGGCCAGGTTCCCGCCCAGCAGGGCGTTGGTGGGGAATCCCTCCTCACTCCAAGCCCGGACCCAGTTGTTGAAGGCTGGATGCAGCCCCATCCCCCACGCCTGGGTGCCCATGTTCTTTGGAGGGTCTCAGGCTGATCTCTCCAGATTGAAATCCAGCCTTATCGAGGTGTTTTGTGTGGAGGATACAACTTTGGTTTTGTGTGTCTTTTTTGGAGAGGAGGAGGAGAGTTTTGAATTAGTTGCCAGCGTTTAAAAATCAGGAGATTTCATCTCAAATCTGGACGCACAGACCCTCTCAAAGCAGTGAGATCTGGCCGCCCCGCCCCGCATTCCCGCATGCCAGCAGTTGGCAAGCCCTGAGGAGCAGCTGTAGCAGCTGCTCTCTTCCCTCGCTCCAGGGCCTGCAGTCTCCTGCTGCTTCACTCAATTCATTACCTCCTGGCCCCAGGCTCAAAGCAGTTTGCTGGGTCTCACCTTTTAGGTAGCTCTTCAGTAGTCTTCTCTTTTTTGGTTTCTTAATTACAGGTAATTTTCAGTTATCCCCCGCCACCACCACCCCCGAAATGCTCAATTACAGTCACAGAGCCAAATTCATTCATGTAGACATAGACTGTGATTTGGGAGATCTATTTTATTTTGTTTTATTTGTTTCTAGAGTTGAAAAAAAAAAACAAATTATAGAGAGAGGGTACAGTAGTACGTGGTTGTACCCACTCTGTAGTTTTTCTGGGTTTTTTTTGTTGTTGTTTTTTTTAAAAGCACAGCTAAATAAAAACAGCCCAGAAAATATGGTGGATTGGCAACCAAGATATCTTGTTTGATTGAAGGCTCAACTTTATAATTAAGCTGGCAACTAATTCGAAACTCCCCTCCTCCTCTCCAAAAAAGACACACAAAACAAAAGCTGTTTGCCTACCTATTCTGCTAAACATCATGCTTGGCACATTAGATATGTTGTTGTTGTTTTTTCTGTCCTTTATAATAATCTAGCAAGGTAGATTATATTTTTATAAGTGTGCAGATGAAGAAACTGATTCATAAGAAGTAAAGTAACTTGCTCCAAGTCATAAGTTAATGACTAACTGCATGTGGTCCCCAACTTATATCGGTTCAACTTAGAATTTCTCAACTTTATTATGGTGCAAAAGTGATACACATTCAGTAGAAATCATGCTTCAAATTTTGAATTTTGATTTTTTTCCCCCAGGCTAACATATTTACCTCTCATGATGTTGGGTTGCAACAGCAAGATGATTTTGCCCAACTGTAGGTTAACGTAAAGTGTTCTGAGCATATTTAAGGTAGGCTAGGCTAAGCTACGATGTTCAGTAGGTTAAGTGTATTATATGTATTTTTGACTTATGATGTTTTTACTTACAATGAGTTTATTGGACCGTAACCCTTTCATAAATTGAGGAGCATCCATGGACAAGTTTGATTTCAAACCCAAGTCTCCTGATTTCTAGTCTAGCATATCTCTATTATCTATATGACCTTGGGTAAACCCTAGGTTGGAATGAACTATTTCCTTCCAGCTAAGATTATATAATTTTCTAAAATAAACAGACAAACCCTCCGTTTCCGTCTGTAAAAATCAGAAATTTCAATTCAGCAATTCAAGGTAGTCGCTAGTATTCAAACATCAAGGAGAATCGTTTGTACCATTTTCCCATGTCTTGGTAGAGTTCAAGAACAAGAGCGCTCTATAAGTTGAAAAATATTTCACAGACTGCCAGCAGGACTACCATGTCGTGGCCTATTCATTATATGGCTTTACTGGATGAAACAGAATCAGATTACAAAGATCTCATTTGCAAAAGTTCTAAGAACCTTGCATGCCCTATTGAAGAAGATTTTATTTTAACTTTAATCAGAATTCAATTTAAATAATTTACAGTGTTTTTAGGCAGAATGGCTGTCTGAAATCTAATGTCTTCTTTCCTTCAACTATTAGATTGTATTGACTTAAAGGTTGAATGCACGTGAGAGACCATGTCCTTTGGAACGGCCGCATAAAAATGCTCAGCTTTAATTTAATATGGGATAAATATATTCAGCTCAGAATACTATAAATATTAAAGTGTGAAGCTGATTCTCTAGTAAGTTATGTAAATCCAAAGCTGTATAAGAATTCCATCAGTTTTAGGAGTCAGCGTCTCACCTTTATTTCGACATTCCTTGGGCTTTAGAATCGTGTAATGATTTCTGGTTTTCCTTGGTTTTGGCAATATGATTGTATTTATTAATATTTTTGATATCTATTATACTGATTTTAAAATTAATTCTGCAACTTCTTTGAAGTCGACTGCACACTTATTTCACTGATTACTTCTGAGTCCTATGCAGAAGGCACTGTGTGCTGTGGGACATTGCTGAGGCAGCAGTGACCCCTCCTAGGGAGGTATGGTCTGGGCTGACAAAAATTGTCCATGTCCTCCCCTCTTCCTCTGCAGCTTGGAGAAATGGCCTCTCTCCTTTAAAGTCTAGATGAAAGATGACCTGTTCACCAAGCCTTTCTATCTCCCCTCCTTTCCTCATTAATTTCTTTCTCCTCTGTGATCTCATAACATTTTTGTTCAGCTTTGTTGAGGTGTAACTGACAAAAAAATTATAATACATTTAAATATATATAATGGGCTTATTTGATATATGTATACATGTGAAAAGATTTCCACCATCAAATGAACACATCCATTACCTCACATGATTTACCTGCTTATTTTTATTTTTCTGGCGGACTCTGAAATTCTCCTCCTTCAGCATTATACAATACAGTGTGACCAACTGCGATCGCCATGTTATATGTTAGGTCCTCAAGCCTCATTCATCTTATAACTAAAAGTTTGTACTGTTTTACCAAACTCGCCCTCCATCCCTTACTCTCCAGCCCCTGGTAACTACCATTCTACTGTCTGTTTCTATGAGTTTGACTTTTTACATTTTTTTTTTCTTTTCATTTTCACATATAAGTGGTGCCATGCAGTATTTGTTGTTCTCTCCCTGGCTTATTTTACTTGGCGGAATGCTCTCCAGGTTCATCCGTGTTGTCACAAATTGCGGAATTTGTGAGGCTGATCCCCCCTCCCCCATTTATGTGTGTGTGTGCACATGCATCAACATAGTGATATACATATATATATACACACATGTCACATTTTCTTTATCCACACATGTCACATTTTCTTTATCCATTCATCTGTTGACAGACACTGGGGTTGTTTCCATATCTTGGCTTGTAAATGTTGCTACAATGAACATGGGAGTACAGATGCCTCTTCGAGATAAGGATTTTCTTTCTTCTGGATATATACTCAGAAGTTGGATTGCTGGATCTTTTGGTAGTTGTATTTTTAATTTCTTGAGGGACCTCCATACTGTTTCCTATAGTGCCTGTACCAGTTTACATTCCACTAACTGTGCACAAGGGTTCCCTTTTCTCCACATTCTCGTCAACGTTTATCTTTTATCTGTTTGATAGTAGCCATCCTAGCATAATGCATTTTATACCTTAAAATGCACTTGGCATGTTTTATCATCATTGTATGCAGTGCTGTGAACTCCTTATGAGCAGATATTTTTCCTACACCCTTTGTATGCTCAATCAACATGATGTCTGCCACACAGTAGGTACTTATAAAGGGACAGGGTCTGAAACCATGCAATTAGAAAATACTTTTGTTCTTATCACAAATCATTTTGCATCATAGGCTAAAACAGTGATTCGATGAGAATTATTTTTGTCCCCTTGTTGCAGACCAGGAAAACTAATCAACATGTAATTTTGTTTTAATTTTCATTTCATTTAAATGAGTTACTCACTTTCACATAGTTTCTTGGCCCCCTGCGTAAATCTGCCTTGTTATATGGTGATGCGATGACCATTGACTCTTTGGAGGCAAAGTTTTAAATACTAACTCCTACTACTCTGCCAGCCTGGGTACTGAGAGATTTGTGAGGAAATAGCAGTTCACAGCACAGGGTCTGTGCATCAGCAAGAAGTGAAGACGGGTATATCTGCCCCAGGTTCTAGGCTGTCACTCAAGGAGACACTGTGCTCTTTGTGAAAGTAAGGGTGTAACTGCCCAAGCCATGTATGTGTAACACCTACCATGTCCTAGGCGCCGTGGGGCTTTGGTGATGCATACAACCTGTTCCCTGCCTTGAAGGTGTTCTGATATAGATATGAAGAAACGACATACAAACACCCAGCCTTCATGTAGGGAAGAAAATACTCATTTCCAGTAAGAATTTGCCAGGGCAAGGGAAACAACATTAAGTGCGAGTAATTTTAATAGTCTGTGATAGTCTTGCAAATCTTAATTAAGATAATGCATTGCTATGGGGCCCAATTCGTAATAGTTCTCAGCCAATATTAGCTGGATCCCTGAGGTTCAAATCAAGTACGAGGGTGTTTCAGAGACGGGATATATCGTGCAAGGTCAGAGAAGGTTTCAGAAAAAGTAAGGTTCACTTGGGGCTTTAGACATGTATAGAGAGGACGTGAGACTTCAGACTTTAGTCTCTAGAAAGGGAGGAAAAATGGGCTGATGATAACAGCCCAAGCCTTCACTGCACGAACATTTATACAAATTCCATTAATTGATGGCTGATTATTATTATAGATATCTAAGTCCCCCAGAAAATGAAATCAGTTCAGCTATATATGCACTGCTAGTATCTGGCGAATGCCATCCACCCTATTTTGACAGATGGAATTCAGAGCTGGGAAAAACTAGGCTATTTTTGGCCTACAAGCTGTAGTTTGTTTATCATCATCCGCTTCATGGAGGCACATTATCTCATGTAACTTGATCTAAGGTGTTCCCCACAGACTGCCTCTTTATTATTTTTCCAGTGAAGCTACAGCTTATCAAGGATAATAATCTCTCATTTTTCTCTGTGATGGGAAAAATCTAGAAGTGATATTTTCTCAATTTTATAATTGCAGCATTATGATAAATACATAAACAAAGAGCCTCTTTAAAAACGTCCAGGACTTTAGTGAGCAGTAAAAAGGAGGGGAGTGAACTTTTCATTTCTGCACTTTTTTTTTAAATTTTGAAACACCTAATGAAGAATGCTAGTTTATTTTATTATTTAGACCACAGCTTCAAGATTGTAGTATGTTCACTGTTGTATTTTCAATACTGTTGCAGTTATTCGAAATATATGTATGAATGCATACTTATACACACATGTACACAATCTTACTTTGTGTTTTTATTTTGTTTTATTTTTTTATCTCCTGGAGTACTTTCCTTAGAAGTATTTTCAAAACAGCAGTTTCCCTTAATCTTGTACTGCCTTTCTCATCAAAGGCTAGTGACGGCTTTGGAATTCTTTTAACTAATTTGCAATTCCAAGACTCTTGTGTGGGATAAGGACCCCCATTCCAGCTCCGTTGCCTGTCTTTATCAGTGTACCCCCAGTGTGGCTTTGCCAGTTACACTGTGTGTTTGCACAGGCCACAGGGTAAGGCTGCATTGTCCTACTTACTGCCTATTCATTCTAATGATTTTGTATCTTTCCCTTTACTTTTCCTCTTCTCAGGGCCATAGAAGCAAAGAGAGAGAGAGGGGCAGAGGCCATAGAGATTAGCTAACCCCATCTCTACATGTTATAGATAAGAGACGGGATTTAGAAAGGCTGTGACTTGACCAGGGTACCAGCAAGTGAGTGATTTACAAGGATTTCAGAGGAACTTATATACAAAAAAGTTGAACATATGCAAGTAATGATTTATTGGTCCTTGTGGCTAGAAAAGGCTTAAAAACCACATTATGACTGCTTTCACTTGTATTTCAGGATTTCCTCATTCTCAGAGCACGGTACTGTACTTATGATGCCTCTTAGGACAACTGGGGACAGGTCACAAAGCCAAGGGGCATAGTAGTCCCTCGCCGCAGTCCAGGTGGATGGCTGGCATGAGGCCTCAGAGACCATGTAGCAGGTGGACAGGGCATAAGAATGATAATCCAGGTAGCTGGCTGGCATGTTGGGGTTTTACCCATCCTTTGTGGAGCTGAGACGTCCTTGTAGAGTGCAGGGATCAAGAATGAGGACAAGTAAGGGCACGCCAGCAAGGTTAAACCAGTGCCTGGGAAAGCAACTTGGATGGGGACCAAGACCAAGGCCCAGGCCTGCCTCAAAGCCCAGTCCTTTTTCTCCCATAAGGAGTGTGCATAAGGAACACAGACAAACAGGGAAGCAAGTTACCTTGTTGTAATGCACTGGGCTTGAGTCCATACCCTGCTGGAGAGAATAGGAGAAAACTCAAGAGTGAGCCAGCTGTCACACCAAAGCAGGCCGCTGTCTGCACATCTTCATTATCTATTAGCAAAAAGGGACTATCCTCTAGGAGCTGAACCATCCTGACCCTCCAAGGAGAAGAGAATGCAGAACAGAGGACCTTGCCAACTTATGACCTGGGGCTCATCAGGGGAGCTCTTGTCCAGGGAGAGAATATTAGGTGGCAGTGAAGCTCTCAGCAAACTCAGGAGGCCAGCATCGTGGACTGGGGAGTAAGAGCAGGAAAGGACTAGAACATTCTAGGAACTTCTAGCCTTCGGCAGGATCAATTCAGGACCCAAGGCTGGATGAGACCTGGAGATACAGGGGATGGCCCAGGCAGAGAAAGGCCGGGAGAAACCATCCCAGGCCTGTTTAGATTCTCTGAATGAGCTAAAAGTCAGCTAGCGGGTTCCGGTTACATGGGCTACTGAAATGAATGCCTCTCCCTCTCCTTTGCAAATGACTGCAGTGATCGTTAGGCAATCAATTTGTAAACCCACGTACTTTCTTAGTGACCTAATATAGCAATTTTTGTATGTGTCTCATGACAAGCTCTTGCTTTTTGGGAAAGGGGGAAAAAAGCACAGTACAATTGCAAATAAACTAAATATTATTGATTTCTATGTGCTTTATCCCTTCTGTATTGTGACAGGAATTAGAGAAAGGAAATATATCTTTGGAAATTAAGAAATGTAGTGGTGGGGCAAACTAGAAAGACGTGCTCCCCAAAGGTGGGGCAAGAAGTCAGAGCAAGAGGCCCTGGGGGCCTGGGCAGGACATCATGAAAATCTGTGGATGCAGGAGACGAGTGAGCTCTCAAGAAAGGCAAGTGTCAGAGCCCCAGCCCTGGGGCTGGCCTCAGTGGGGGCCAGGGTGTAGGGAATTTGGTCCTATGCAGGCTCCAAACCAGTCAGTGAGACACCAGGATGAGGCCTAAGCCAGGTAACAGAAGCTGAACCTGAAATACAAGCCTAACTGGTAGAAAAGTGACTTAACACAGGGATCCCAGGTTCGGAATAGAGGGACTAGATCCTTCGTACCCAAAGTCAAGACTGGCCGGGGTAGGGCTGAGTGCTGCCCTATGGGAGAGGTATCATTACTGCCCCCATCTAAAGATATGGGAGCACCAAAGCTTCTGAGGCTCTGAGAGTGGGGAGACCAGGTGGGAACCAGGGGCGCTGCTCCAGGTACAGTGCTCCACTTCCCTGCCTCCATCTCAAAGGGTATGGCTTTGGGGAAGAGCAGAAGGTTGTGGAGCGCCTGCTGGGTCTCAGGCATGGCGGTAGACATTTGAAACATACTACTGCAGTTATTCTTTATAATCCCCTCGGAGGTACGTTTTCTTACGCCAGCTTTACGGATGAGAAAATGTAGGGTACAAGGACTTGCTCAGCATTACGGAGCTGATAAGTGACCGAGTCGGGATGTAACCCACAGGTCCCTGATCCCAAGATCCATCATAACGTGATGCACTACATTAGGAACTCTTAACTGTCCTGAATTTCAGAAGTAAATAAGGACTTAGCTGGTTTCTGAATGGGAAATGCCCTGATTTTCAGCAATTTAGTCAGTGATCAAATGTAGCATGTTAAAATGTGTTAAGTACAAAGTATTCTTAGCAAGCAAGCACGGGGTATTCTTGTGCATGTTAGGATTTTAGGGCTGCTTCTCAGTGACTTGCCAGGTGAGCACGAGCCTTCGTCAGACCTGGACCCACGTTCTGGCATCACCACTAGCATGGGAAGCGCCATGACAGCTGCTTGACCTGTTTCCTTGGCTAGGATAGGCGGATAAGATTACTTATCAAAGGGGTTATCATACACATTAGTTGTGATAAAAATATAATGTTCCCAACCTGGTAGGTTAGGACATAGTAGATGCTCAATAAACATTAGTCCTCTTCCCTTCCATCTCATGGTATCTGTCATATTCCCAGGGCTGCACCACACGCTTATGACCTGTTCCCTCACCCACCCCTGCCTTTCTCGTCCTCAGATGACTGCGTCTTAGTTCATGGAAGAGTTTCCCACCGTTTCTCTCCACACCCTCTCAACTGACTCTGATCTTCATCGCCAAGTTATAGTGTACACAGATTTACCTCTTGTGCCACTTTTGGTTCAAACATACTAAGATTTTGGTTCAAACATACTAAAATTGATACTGGGGGAATGGGCAGTTAAGAATGCTAATGCATATGTATATGTATATCTATGTATATGTATATCTGTGTGTATGTATATGTATATCTATGTGTATGTATATGTATACACACATACACAGCACACACTGCTTTGATCAGCTAAGTAGGTAACTCTGAGGCTGCCTTTTTTATCTCAAGCATACACATATCTGCTTCTTTGAGAAAATGATGGGCTCCAGAAGTCAGCAACTTGGAATTACAAAATCAAAAAGGTGTGACTTATTGGCATGGAGGACCAGAAGGAAATACTTTTGGATGGGTTCGGCCATTCTCACTTACATAATGAATGGATATTGAAGCAATTAAGATGTGGAAAAGCACGTTTGGGGCTAGGGAGCAACAGAGATGAGGACTTGATTTGCACAGGGCCCTGTCTGCACCCTGGACCACGTATGAGTCCCTCAAGGATAGGGTCTCATCTTACGCATCTCTGAGCCCCTGTTCTGGTCACAGCTGGCATGTAATAGCCGTTCAATGATGATTTGTCCAATTGATTAGTGAAAGAACAGACATATTGCATTAATAGTGCCTACCTTAACCAACAGAATCTATTTACTGTTGTTAAAAACCATGTGCCCTAGAAAACCCCTAGCAGGATACAGAGACACTGGTAACAGTGGCTGCCTCTGGGGAAGGGAACTGGCTCGCTAGAGGATGGGCTCCCCCTATGCCCCATGGCACTTCTTGTGTGCTGTGCTGTGTGTGTGCGCTATATCATTATACATCCAAGCTAATCGAACTTAACGTGTGGGTGTGAGCAAAAACTCTCCTTTCAAATGGTTTCATAATTTCTCTTCTAGCAGAAATTTAGAGTGTCAGTAGAAGTTTATGATGCAGTTAGCTGTCCTCTGTTACCAATACAGCTCTCATCTGGGTTTAATGCTACAAGGCTGCCTAGAAACTAGGCTGTGCCTGAGATGGCAGATAAGGGGCCACTGAGCTGTGTGGAGACTTGCAAATCATAACAAGGAGTTTGAGGCAGAGTCACTGAACAAGAGCCCCTTATTCTGCCCAAGCCTCATTTCCACTTTTGAGATCTTGGTGAATTTGCCTGTTGGGCAAAAAAGTGAATGAAATCTGATTGTCAAGGACTCAGAATGCAGGATTTTTCTGTTCTGCAGGTTCGCACATATGTCTGCTTTGAAGCCTGGGGTTTAGACTATATTTGGATCAGGCAGAAAGTGGCGGGTTAGGCGGCGGGTTAGCGGCATGTATGTTTGCCATCCTTTGCATACTTCAGTGGAGGCCTAGACGCGTAGGTTTTCCTATATTCATACACTTTCCTTTTCCAAGTATCATAGAGTAATTAGTGATAGTTCAGGGTGCAAGTTACCCTTTATGCGGTAGCCTAAATGGTTGACTGCAAAAATCCTTTCCTGCTCCATTTTACCCTCTAGTACAAATATCTTAAGAATACCTTGAATATGTATGGAGCCATAGAAGGGGCAGGTGCTGTAATGAAAGAGTTCCAAGTATGAATCCCAGCTAAGCTGGCCATATGATGTAACCTCTCTGTGTCTTCATTGACAAAATGGGGATAATATGACCTATCTTACAGGGTCCGCCCCTATAAGATTTTTAAATTAAGGATTAAATTATATGATTGGTTAAGCACCTGTCACATAACAGGAATTCAACAAATGTTCGTTCCCTGCCCACTGCCCTGAATAACTTACTAGTTTATCTAGATAACAGATGTTTTTGCATAGTGAAGTGCGAACTATGTTAAATTCCTCCTATTGAGTATGTGGGGGACATAAGTCCCTCCTCCTGAAAAAAATGTTCCTTGTTCCTTGTCCATAACTTACTTGTCTTTTCTTATTCACATCCTAACAAATGGTTCTCAAGGTTAAAAGCTTACAGCGCTTGAATTTTTTTTTTTTGGCATGTAATATTTTCTTTAATTATCTTTCAATGGAATATGCAGAGTGCCTAAAGTTGAAGTAATGGCAATTAGAAGTTATATATTTTTAAAACATGAAAAACTCACCCCTTTTATGCCAGAAGATGTTTATCTGGAAGTTTTGTTTTTACCCACATGGGAAGCACGCTTGAAACCCTGCAGGGGAAAAAAAATAAGTGCAATCTGACTTCTAAATTCACATCTTAGAATACTAAAAACATAACTTCAAAACATTTGTGTTTCAAGGTGGCAAAGGCTACGCTTACTTCTCAAGTGAGTTCCCCCCGCCATCCTCGCATTTTAAAGCACGTTAATCCAGGCACACTCATAAACCCCAGCAGCAGGGGGGCGGGGGGGGCATTGTTCACTGGTTTCTTATGGGCAGACTGGACTGGTTTAAACTGAGCAGAGGAAGTTAATTATCAAATGTTTTAGCTTGCTCTAACAATGAATAACCAGTTCTTGTCGGACACCGTCTTACCATGCAACAGTATAAGACGTAGGGGATAGGGGTGGGGGTGGGGGATGGGAAATCACCCATCAGAATCCGCAACGCGACAATCTGCTGGTACTGCCCTAATCTGTTTCCCAGGTTGTTCGAACCAGTTCAAGAGCAGTTAAACAAGGTTATGTAAGTGACATGTGATGTAGCCCAAAATAGTGACTGCAAACACAGGCTGCTGTTGCTGGGCAGTTGTCAACTGCTTTAAAAAAATAATAAAATAAAAAAAATACTCCAGCAGGACAACAAATGGACCTTTAAAAATGAAAAAGAGATTTTTTTTTTTAAAAAAGAAGGTGAATTTGGAACACGATGTAGTGAAATTGCCATTCTGAAAATGAACATGTTGTTTGAAAAAGGGAAACTTACCTTATACGTAAAGTCTGGTTGTTCTAGCATGTCCGTCGGGGCTGGTTAAGTGAAGAGGACCCTTAAAAAGTTTGGTTTCCTGCTAACGTGCGGAGTTCCCATGTTTTATGAACAGCAGCAACAACGAAGCCATCAGACTTGCTAATAATGGCTTTGGGCACATGACAAATTATTGAGCAGTGTATCATTCAGGCTGTGGTAAAGAGTAAACTATTTTATAAGTTCAGCTCCCTTTTAAAAAGTTAAATCCCCGTGTAGCTTCAAGGTGTGAAAAAGAAATGACATGTCACATAACATGGTAAGCATGAAAAATAAGCCTTTAAAGTAAAACAAGATCCTGTGGTGGAATTTCTTGGCAGATTGTTTTTTAAAGGGAAAACAAAAATAACCGAAAAGGGTTTAAAATAAGTTTTAACTGTCACCAAGGGGTTTGCACCCCAGCATTTGAATTCCCACAGTGACCACATCCCCTGGATCCCCTACCTTTTAACAAGCTGCAGATCTGAGGCATCAAGGAGAGAGAGTCCAGGAAGTGGGCGGAGGGGGACCATGGATCCTTGTCGCAGGATTCAGGCTGGGGAACTCACTTGGTATTGTGTCCCTGTTGTCCAGATCCCAGCGGCAGGGACTCTGGTGTTGGGCGCTCTCTCCATCGCTAAGGGATCTGTGAAATAGCACCACATATCCCGACCCGGCTTCTGAACAAATTGAGAAAGAAAACCAAGGAGTGGCTAATGGAAGATAGAATATCAACTTTTGGGGGATAACTAAGTTGAAGGATATGGCTTAGTGGTAAAAGCAAAAAAAAAAAAAATAAAGGTGGGGGTGATTGCTAACTGAGCCCCAGAATTAAATACAGGTACGGGCTCTCTTAAGCCTGGAGGCTGCCCGTGTTCCCTGAGGGAGTTCACTCCCAGGAGGAAGTGGAGGTCAAGAAGGCAAGCCAGTCAGGTTTATTCTCTCACACTTATAATCAAGGCCGAGTAAAGGAGATAGAGGCCTGGAATGTGGGGACCGTAGCGTGGGAAGGAAACATCAAGTGGGGGGAGTCGGCAGAAGTGGTCCTCTCCAGGAGGCACAATCTGAGGCCCGGGTTTAACTTCTCCAGTCGATGGGAAAGGACCTGGCACAGGGCAAGATGTCGCTATCCATTGCAGTCTCATTCTGCCCAATCTGTCCCCCGTCTGTAAAGGGCTGTGCTCCCAAAGTGTCATGATAACTCAATTTTTCAAAACATAGAATTTTGGACCATTCATTGGACCCTTACTGGGTGCCTGCAACTGCTTAAGCACTTTATATGATGTAGTACATCCTCAGGATAACTGGTGAGATAGGTGCTGTAAGAAACGAGGAAAACGATGTACAAAAAGGGTAAGTAACTTGTCGAAGGTCCCATAGATAGTAAGGAAAGGTTCAAACTCCATAATTCTGAAGTTTAACCAAGAAAACCTGTAATACGGGGAGATAGAACTGGTGGGCATGGATAGAATTCAAGAAAAACTCAGGAGAGGATCGTCATGGAATATTGAGGATTTCAGGGGTTTAAGGGAAGGTATGAGCAGTGTAAATCAAGGATGACTCTGAGGCTGGAAGGGGGCTGTCTGTGGGGTGGGGACCTTAGGGTTGATTTGTGAACATGGAGGGTTTGAAGTGTCAGAGACACTCAGGTGGGGACATCCAATGGATAGGTGTGTGTGTGGGTCTGAAACCCGGAAGAGAAGAGAGGATTTGGGAGCCCATGTGGCGTTGGCAGCCCCGGACACCCGCTGTCACCAGAATGTGTAGACACTGCTTGCTCCTCCTCTGTGCCATTGACTTCCAGGCTTCTGCCGACCAGACCAGCTGCTCACCACCCATCAGCTGTGTCTCTCTCTGCCTTTCCCTGGGCTCATCCTGTGCTTGGTATATCTGTATGTCTGACCTCTCCATGTTTCCAATCCACAACATCCTTCAGGGTTCACCTCAGATGCTAATTTCTCCATAAAGCCTTCCTCATCCCCTCAACTCAGCTACAATCACCTCCTTTTTGAAAGTCACAGCACATCAGTCCCACACGATTTATCTTAATCATTTAAATTCCCACAACCTCATTGTACCTATATAGCATTACATTTCGCCCTTTTATATTTTGCTTTAAACATCTTTGCTGAATGCAGTGAAATCATTGCCTAGGAACCCATTTTAAATTCCAGAACCTCTTTTTTCCTTCTCTGCAAGGACCTTTGGTCCTCCACCTGCTTGCCTCTAAATATCTGCTCCCACCACCTACTCTCACCTACTGGGTGCAGTTTCCATGAAGGGTCCTGGCAGAATGGAATTTGTTTTCCCAGGATCACCTTTCCTTCTGCCCCTGAACATATGTGCCCACTTACTTTTAAGAGTTTTATGTTAAGGAATACTAGAAAACAGAAGATACGAGGGACGACAATATAAGGAAGGCGTCACTTTCCATAGTCTTATACCACCCTTATGGTCTTAAGCCCTAGTCTAGAATTTTCAGCTGAGTTGCACATAGATCAGAACCCCGGTTTTTTATCCCGTGTTTACCTGAATATATTGGGTTGCCGAAAAAGTCATGACACATTTTTGCAACGAAAAACTAGAAAAAATATGTTATGACTTTTCCGACAACCCAATAGGAGCTCTCCACTCTTAATCCTTGCCAGCTCCTAGACACATTTAAGGCTTGAAGATGAGATCAGAACCGAAGAATATTTTTCTTGTCTCAAGTGGGCTCTTTTCATCTAGAGACCTTCCTAACTCACTGAATATTTGCTCCCACAGGAAGTTCTTTACTCACTTCTATTTAATTAAGAGTTGACGATGTTTGTTGTTTAGATTTTCTCATACTACTTTATAGGATGGAGCTAACCAAATAAATGATGGGTGGTAGTGTCACCCTCACCAATTTTTTTTTCCAGTTCTTACTTCAGGCCAGGCTTTGTGCTACTTGTTTCATGTATTAATCTGAATCCATCGAATGACCTATGAAGTCAGCATTACCATGCCCATTTCATAGATCATAAAACTGAGGCTCCCATTAAGCAACTTGGCCGAGAGCCTCACAGTTCACTCTTGAGGTAGGATTGGAATACAGATGTATCTGGTTACCAAGCTATGCCCTTTCCACTGTGTCTCTCCCCAGCTGCCTTCCATGTTTCTGACTTTTTCACATTAACGTTAGTGATGCTTTAAGGCAAGACCCATATGTCACCCAATCTGTATTTTCTCATTTGGGATAGGCCCAAGTATAACAAAAAGTTAGTTCTTGATTTCAAAGTAATTGAAAATTTTAAAAGACAATTTTATTGGGTTCCATTACTTTTAAAATAATGAAATTAACTTTTAAACACTTCACTGAATTATTCTACAGTTAAAAGCAATACCATAGTTGAAAACAATAGGAAAAAATAATACTTTTGATTTTTTTTTTTTTTAATATTTATGCTATATTTTCAAGTGCATAGGTTTATCTTAATTTTATTTACTTTTTTTTAAATTTTATTTTTAGAGGGCAGTGTCACTGGCCCCCATATGTGGGATCCAAACCGGGGCTGCTGGCGTCCCAAGCCAGCTCTTAACCGCCACACCACTCAGCCGGCCCAGATTTTTGTTTTTCTTAATTCAGCTTTGTGGTTGTCAAGTCCATAGGCATGTTTCTTTGATTCGAGTGCTTCTGGTTTCCCAGTAAATCTGTAAATTTATGTCACACATGTACTAACTAAGCTTCCTGGTACCCACCCCCACCTCCCCATTCTCCCAGATTGACTCTAACCTTGGAAGCTTTCTATGTTCTAGAATGACTGCCTTTTCTCCAAAAAGTTGCCACTCCATCAAGCAGGAGGTACATTGAACTAGTATGTCCAGATGGATGAGTGACCAAAGTTGCCTGAGCCCTACTGGACAGATTTTCATTCTGTAAAGCAAGATACTTTTACCTCCGATGACTCTAATAGTGATGATCGAAGGCATCCTAACCAACTTCGGTGGAGAATAATGTGCACTGTGTATTTAGGACCTAGGACATCAAGATGGCACCCTCATCCTGCTTGGGATTCTGACCCTGGTTTCAACGGTCTCTGCCTTCCCAGAACCCTCTCCTGCTTCCTTGCAAATCCCAGAGCTCTTTTCCTTAATCGATGTCTATGTATGGAGGTGTCTGAAAAGTATGATGCTGGCGATGGGGCAGGAATGATTTGTGCATATGGACCTTTCTTAAGCCAGTCACTTAGGAGCCCGTGGAGTCCTTGTGTGCATGTTCATGATGCTGGGTTTGGGTCTATATACAGCATGCCGCATGACCATGTACATGCATTTAATTTATTGGTAAACATATGTTCATTCATTCTTTCACCATTTTTCGGTAGCAGCTATGTGCTGGGCCGTATGCCATTGGTCCTCGCTTACAGACTGGCTTTTCATGGTGTCTACTAGTGTCACCAAGCCTATGGATGATGCTCAGCAACTTTGTACAAAAGTATTATTTTCAAGGAGTATTTTGGACGCTCCAAATCATATCCCATTTACCTGAAGCTTTCATGTTTCTCCTTGTTGTAGAGATGTGCATTGTTTCTCTTTGAAGTACCTATTATAGTGTTTGCTACCGGCTAACGAGATAGAACTTCCTCTACATTTTTATGAGGAAAAATAATTATCATCTATTTGAAAATTGTGGGATATTTGCATTTCCCCCTAGAAGCTTTTAATTTATGTAGCTTACAATGTTTTGTACAGATTCTTGTTGGCGTACTTACATTCATAAATAGGCTGTGGGGTTTTGGACAGGGGGATGGGATGGTCACTGGGTTGGATTCTGTATTGAGGTTGCCCAGCCCATCGATGTTTATTTATGTATTAGAAGCTGGTAGCTTCTCATTAACATTTTGAAAAGTTCAGCTAGTTATGGAAAGTGCCCTCAACTCATCTGTTAAAATTAATTTATCCTCCCCAAAGCAATAATGTAAATGGTTTAATACTTCAGAGAGGAACTAACATGGATGCTGAATTTGATATTCTCATTTCCCCTTCATGGAGATAGTCTTCTCCATATGTTTCCAGCTCTTTGCCTTCTGGTTCCGAGGGAAGTATCCAGTCCCTGCCCTCTTGTGATTGAGTGGGATCCTTGGCCTTGATCTGAGGGCCCTCTGGGCTAGAGCATTAGCTTTCCTCAGTTGGATGCTGCAGCCCCTCTGCCATGATACCCACAGGATTCGCTGTGGTGGCGGCTCCATCAGCCTGGAGCCCAGGGTGGGAAGACGTGGAACAGAATCCCCAGCCTGTCTGTTGTTATCTTTACTTAGCCCATCTTCACAAAGAACCATCTTTTGGCTCTGTTGGTTTTTCTGTATTGCTTTTTCACTTTAGCATTGATTTCTACACTGTGATTCTGTTCCTTCTATTTGCTTTGGGTTTAGTTTCTGTTTTTCTAGCTTCTTTTGGTAGAAGCTTAGATCTTGACTTTTAAGCCTTTCTCCTGTTCTAAAAAATTCTTCTGTAAGTACTGCTTTCGCTGTACCCCACACATTTTTATATGTTGAATTTTTATCATTCTGTTTGAAATATTACATAATTTGCCTTATGATTTCTTCTTTGACCCATAAATTATCTAGAAGTACATTGCTTCATTTTCAAATAGGTGGGGCTTTCTCGATATCCTTTTGTTTATTGATTTCTAATTTAGTTCCTTCGTGGTCAGAAAATGTATAGTGCATGATTTCGATCCTTTTAGAATTTGAGGGTATGGTATATCTTAGTGAATGTTCCATCTGCACTTGAATGTGTGTTTTGTGCAGTTGTGTGACCTAAGTGTTAATTGGATCAAAGTGTTTGGTAATGTTAAAATCTTACGTATGTTTACTGATTTTCAAGGTAGTTATTGTTCTGCCACTTATTGAGAGTGGTCAATCTCCAGCTATGATTTTAGATTTATCCTTTTACCTTTTAGTTCTGTCAATTTTTGCTTGATGTATTCTGAAGCTCTACTATTAGATGCTTTCATATTTAGAATTATTGTATATCAGTTTCATCATTATGAAATGATATTCTTTATCTTTAATGATATTCTTTGTCTTCAAGTTTACTTTGTTTGACTTTAATATAGCCATATCAGCTTTCTTATCTTACATTTTCGTTGTCTATATTTTTTCTGTCTTTTAACCTTCAACCTGTTTGTGCCTTTATGTTGAAAATGCATCTGAACACACACTTCGGCCTGCATCTTTTTTGAATCCAGTCTACAACTTTGACTTTTAATGAGGGTTTTTACACCATTTACATTTAATGTAATTGTTGCTATTCTTGGGTTTCTATCTGTCATCTTGGTGTTTGTTTTCCTTTTGTACCCTCTATTATTTGTTCCCTTGTTTTTCCTCTTTCTTTGTTGTGTTGAGTATTTTTAGTATGCCATTTTATTTCTCTATTGTCCCTTGAGCTACACTTCTTAGTGTTATTATTCTAGTGGTTGCTTCATGGTAGTATTTCTCAGACATAATGTGAACTGAAGCCACCTGAAGGATTATATAAAACACAGATTTCCAGGCCCCACCCCAGAGTTTCTCAGTTAGTAGGTCAGGAGCGGGACCTGTGATTCTAAATTTCTGATAGGTTCTTAAGTAATGCTGATGCTATTGTCCAGAGACAACTTTAAAAACCACTGCTGTAGGAATTACAGGATGTATTCTTCACTTATCATAGTCTACTCTGAATTGGTTTCAAATATACCATACCAAATATCATTTCAAATATAATGTAAGCAACTTACAGTAGTAGAGTTTCATTTGTACCCCTTCTTTTTGCTGTGTTCTCAAATATTTTACTCCTACGTATTTTATAAATTCCATATTACATTTTTATTGTTTTTGTTTTAAGCAATCATTTGACTTTTAAAGAATTTAAGAGAAGTTTATTTTACATTTTACCATCCATTTATCATTTCCATTATTTCTATTTCTTTTATGTACATCTAAATTTCTATCTGGTATTTCCCTTCAGTATAAAGAACTTCCTTTTTCATTTCTTATAATATGATTTTACCAGCAATGAATTTTCCTAGCTTTAGTTTATCAAAAAATGTCTTTATTTCACCTTCGTTTGGAGAAATGTTTTCATTGGTTATGCTGAGTTGACAGTCATTAGAGATATTTTATGTTGCCTTCTAGCCTCAGTTGTTCAGAATAAAAAATCAGTTATTACTCTTATCGTTGTTTCCTTTATGTAACTTAATTTATTTTGCTCTGGCTGCTTTTAAATATTTTTATATTTGTTTTTTACCAATTATGTTATACCTGAGTGGCTTTTTAAATTTATCTTTTGGGGTTTTTGCTAAGCTTTCTAGATTTCTGAGTTGTTGCTTTTATTCAAATTTGGAAATTTTAGTATTTTTTCTCACCGATTCTCTCCCGCCTTTACGTCTGGGACTCCTCCCACACACATATTAAATTATTTAATGCTGTCCCACAGCTATACCCTTTCCCTGTTGATTCCTTTGTGCAATTATCTACACCTACCTATATTTATTAAGAGCCTTCAATTTTTAAATAAATCATTAGATTATTGTAATAGCGTTGTTTCATTTCTTCACTTTGATAGACTTCCCTATCCTGTTAGTGTTTTTTTATTGTTATTATTATTATTATTACTAAGATTTACCACAATGTTACTGAAAATGTGCTTTGCATTAAATTATTTTAATCCCATAAAGCAGTACACATTAGTTTCACTAAGTACTTAACTGTAATTTACCTAGTAATTCTCCACCAAGGGAGCTTGATGGTACCAGGCTGGAGGGAGTACTGCCGAGCCTGTTCGCTGTACAGTCCTCAGCGAGACTCGCCCTCCTGTCTGTGCATGTTTTCAATGACCCATGACTCAGTCCTTGAACCCTTCTCTTCCCAGTCGATGCTCACTCTCCATGTGATCTTATCCACTCTCACGGCTTAAAATAATGACCACAAGGTGAGACCTGTCCCTAACTGCAAACCTGTGTATGTCACTACCAGTTTGACACTTCCACTTAGATACCTCTCAGGCTCCTCAAACTTAACACGGCTAAGACTGAAGCTGGGGTAATTCCCCAGAAGCCACATGTGCCTGCTGTCCTCCTCATTTTAACTTATGGCAGTTCCATTTTTCTCATTGTTTAGCCCAAGAATTGCAATGCCTCTTTCACTCCCCATGTTCTCTGGTCTATCAGCAAATCCTAGCAGCTCTCGTTTCAGAATTCTCGTGAATCTGACCATATGTCACCACTGTCACTGCTACCACACTGACCCAACCCATCATCATCTGTCCCTTAGGCTGTAGTGTGATAGCCCCCTGCCCCTGGGCTCCCTGCTTCTGTCCTTAGTCCACTGCAGTCAGTTTTCAGCACAGCAGCCAGAGTGGTCTGTTACGTGTAAGTCACATCAAGTCATTTCTCTGCTTGGAGCCCTCTCAGCTAGTGGCTTTCCATTTCACTCAGGGTAGAAGTCAGTGTCCGATATGATCTATAAGGCCCTGTGTGACCTGATTCATGTTAACTCTATTTCCTCATCTCTTACTTTTCACACATTCTTTCTGCACTTTCACACTTGGCCGTTCCTTAGTCATGCCAGATATCCTCCCACCCCTGCCCCTACCTCACTGGCTTTACCCTCTGCCTGGTATATTTTCTCACCAAGATGTCCACACAGTACCTCCATTTTCTTCAGACCTTTCTTTAAAAATCACCTTCTAGTGAGACCTTCCTTGTATGCATTCTTTCTAAAATGTCAGCATCCTCTCATACCCTCCCACACCTCCACCATGGAATATGCCCCTCTCCTTTTTTTTTTTTTCCCCCACCTTGTCTATTGTCTGTCCCACCACAATTGGATGAAAGATAACGAGACTAGAGAGTTTTGTCTGTCTCACTAATTACTGTATCCCTTATACTTAGTGTCTCCCTAGTGCCTGGTACTTAGTGGAGGTTTTGTAGATATTTTTTGAATAAATAAATGAGTAATCGAGCTAGGCTACAATTTTATATTTTGCCAGTAACTGCCACCCTCTAAGCATATTTCCACATCTTAAGATTTTTGTTCCAGTTTGGTCTACCGAATGAAACAGTTAGACATTTGAAATAATAATTGTATAATTTGAAAGTCCTCCCATTGAAATCACTTGTGTACAAGGCAAGCAGGCATAGCAGCTTACACAACAACGGCAGGGCCTGTGTTTAGATCGGTGCCGTTGGGATGTCTGAATGAAATTTGCACCATCACTGAGAGCTCATGGAGCTCTCAAAAACTATAAACAATGGGGGAGTGTAGCTCTACTTATATGAGAACCCGTTGGAAATAAACGCAGCGGTAATCTTCTCTGTCATCTAAAGTCTCAGCTGTGTTAAGCTGGCCGTGCCTGTGCCTCTATTATCTGGAACCACGTTTCCCGTCTGCTTTTCTGAAGAAGAGATTTCAAGGCAGGAAAGAGGAAATTTCATATTCTGAATACACATAATGTTAGTACTTTATATTAGTATCATTCTTTATTTGAACAATTTTTTTTTCTTTTTAATTTTTTTCAGGGCAACACAACTATTTATGTGCTGGAAGAAATGATTGTATCATTGATAAAATCCGACGGAAGAACTGTCCTGCGTGCAGACTTCAGAAATGTCTTCAAGCTGGAATGAACTTAGGAGGTCAGTTTTATGTTTCTAGTTCAGTAAAAATTGGTAATATGTAATATAACACCACTGGCCTCTGGGTAATCCCAAAATTTATGATGAAGCTAAACATGGAGCAAAAATTTCTAAACATCTAATAAGTTCTACATTCATGCTAAAACATTTTATGAGAAAAGCATTTCTTTTTCTTCTTAATTAAAATTTATTGGGGGTGACAATGGTTAATAAAATATATGGTGATGGAAGGAGAAATGACTCTGAGTGGTGAACACACAACGTGATATACAGATGATGTATAAGAGAAAAATGTTTCTTAACAGGAGTTAAAAACAAAGTGTTATGTGGCCTTGGTCCTAGTGACGTTTTCAACCCTGAGTTTATGAAGGTTTCAAGAACAGGGCATACAACCAAAACCAAATAAAAAATGAATGCCTTTTTATGTAACATCGTAGCTAACAGTTTTTATTACCCAATCTGCTTAATAAGAAAGATATACATGTGATAGCATTAACCAGGTAGGGATATATTACTAACTCTAGGAGTAAATGTAATAAAGGAAGACCTATATGAGAACAACTTTAAAATATTAAAGGAGCTTACCAATAGGGGGCATGAGGTAAAAGGCTGAACCAAACACAAAAGTACACAACATTCATACATGGGAAGATTCAACCTTTGAAGAGTACCAGTTTTTCCTAAATTAATTTATAAATATAACACAATCGTAACAAAAGTACCCAATAATTCTAAGTGCTTGAAGAACAGCCAGCAGACTTCTGGAAAGGAAAAATAGGGCAAATAGCTCTATTAAATAGTAAAACATATGATACAGCTACAGTAATTAAAATAGTTTGTGTATTTGTTTACTGTTGTCAGATCAACAGGAAGCCAAGAAATAGATTCAAATAATATGAAAATTTTGTACATAATAAATTCAGCATTTCAGATCAGTGGGAAAAGGGTAGATTATTCAACAGAAATTATTGTGACAACTGGAGAGCCATTTGGAAAACAAGAAAGTTGAATCCAAACTCTCACTATCCACCAAAATAAATTCCAAGTATTTTAAAGATTTAAACTTTGAAATATAAAACCACAGAAATACTAAAAGAAAACATGGATTTTTCTTTTAATACTCGGCAAGTAAAGAAAACCTAAGTATAAAATAAATGCAGAAGCTTTGAAAAAAGAATTGAAGACATCACCACTATTTACCAATCAAATATTACTGCAAACAGTAGCTGGGCCAGAGAGTCCCATGCTGGTTAAGAGGGAGGGCTCTGGAGCCAGAATGCCTGATGGGAACTCTCCTTTTGCCACTTTCTGACCTTGCAACCTCAGGCAAGTTGCCACATTTCCATGTTTCCTTATCTTCAACCTGCATTGATCAGTGAACTTATGTCACAGGCTGTTGTGAGAATTAAATGAGTCAATGCACAGTGACAAGCAAGTGATCACTCAGGAGATGTCAGTGGTGTGATAGCGGTGGTAGCACTCACGGCATTTTCTGTAGCACTTTCACACATTATCTGACAGACATCATTGCCTCATGTTTTGGCGAAGGTAAAGCTCAGGTGCCTGGCAAAGTTAAATGACTTACCCAGAGATGCCAGTGAGATGCTGAAGCTAGATCTTGGGTCTCTGCACTCCTGGTCTGGTGTTTCTGGGATACCACACTGTCCCCTTCTTTGAATATTCAAATCATCACAGATGTGGCACAAAAAAAATCACCTCTGGAGCATGTTAGTGAAGATCAGGGGAGAGTAATCATTTGAAATCTGGATGGCACAAGTATACAGTCATTGGTTGTAAAATGAACCCGAAATCAATTTTGTAATATCCATCATCTGTATTTAAACACACTAGGAAGGTGTTTTTAAAGTTTCTGGATATAATTTTATAACTTTACAAATATATAATATATTGACATGTAATATAAATATTATCATGAATATTATATAATTATATTCTATAAAAATGCAGCTACTATTGGTTACTATAAAATATAACCATGCTTTTAATTCCTACCTCATAAGGTTGTTTTAAGGATTAACTGAGTCAATACATAACCTTTAGAAGAGGGTTTCTCAACCTCTGCACTGCTGATATTTGGGGCCATATAATTCTTTGCTGTGGGGACTGTCCTGTGCTTTGTAAGAAGTCTATCGGCATCCCTGATGCCACTTGCAACAATCAAAAATGTTTCCAAACTTTGCTAAATGCCCCCTTGATGGCATTGAGACCCAGTGGTTCAGCAATAATTATAAATAAGTGTAAGCACTATTTCATTGTTAGGTATTATTTTCTGCTGGAATGTGCATTCCATCAGGGAAGGAATTTTTGTCTGTTTTATTCATTGCTTTACCCCAGCGACTAGGACAGTGCCTGGGACAAAGTGGGTGTTCAAGAGCTATTTGTTGAATCAACGCAAGAGTAACTGGCATTTTTAGGGCTTCCGTGTTCTAAGCATGCTGCTGAGCCCTTTATACGTGTCATCCCTTTTAAGTTTCATAACAACACTGTGAGATACATACTATTCATCTGTCCATGCTGGAAGTGAGTTCATGGTGGCTCCAAGAGGTGAAAGAGCTGGCCCAAGGCCACCATTCAGGGAGTGGCAGAGCCAGAACTCAGATACCTGTTCCAGGCATCCCAGCCCATGCCCAGCATCACTGCTGTATGTTATACGTTCACTGTTTGCAGATTGTCATTTAAAGAAACAGGCCAGATTATCTACTAATGGCCGTAGTCATGGCACTTGAGTTTTTTACCTGTGTCCATAGTGATCTGTAAGTGAGGTCTAGCCGAGTACATGATACAAAATTCACATAATTTGTTGTTGGTTTCAGGATATGCAGGATAGGTTTGGTTAAAACATTTTACTCTAGAGATAGCTAATTTTGCATCTTGAGCGCATTGAAAGTAATGAGTCAAAAACGGGCAGAGGGGAAATTAATATTTATGAAAGTAATATTTTCTTCAGGTTCAAGTTATAATTTAACCACTTCTGGCTTGTGGATTAAATAATTAACTTTTACTAATTATCCAGTTGCAGCAATGTATATTGTAATTTTCTTTTTCCTGTATCATTTATTTTGAAGCTTTGCTTTTAGTTTCAATTTGGGCAAAATGAAATGAAAGCAATTGTATTATATTTTTAAAACATGCTGTGAAGTTTAACCTTTAATATGAAACAATTTTTAAAATTAAAAATTTGAATTAAATTAAAACCTTTTTAAACATGTTCCACCATCACCCCTGTTTTCCTAGCAAAGCAGGGCTGTCCAGTCTCTTGTTATCCACCCTGCTTCCCTGCCAGCCCTCTTGGAGAGATAAAGCAGATAAGATAGCAACCCAGTATAATATTCGGAAGACATTTTCTGCTAGTGGATAATCTTGAAACCGGCAACAAAATTAGCCATCCCTTTCTAAAGGCTTCAGGAATCCAAAATACTTCAGAATATTTGTGTTTTTTTCTTATCCTGTCAGCTGGTTAGCATCTAACCCTAACTATGCTCCAAAGGTAGGCTCTCCCTTTGAAAGTGGAAGGAAGAGAGAAGAGTGAGCAGGCTTGTCTTTCTCAGAAAATAAAGCCACGAAAAGTGCCTCTTTCCTTTTCTGTATATCTGCTCCCTCTCTCCTGCCACATGTACTATTCCTTTCCTTTAAAATCCTGCTGAGCTTTAGGCTGCATGCAAAAGGAAATATAGCAGGATATGTGAGAATGTCAACAGAGAAATTGAAAGGAAAATAACAGCTTTTCTGGCCTCAAGCTGGGCCTGCCATTCTTGCTATAACCCATTCGTAGATCTAAAAGTCCGTGGTTCTACATACAGGAGACTTCACTGGCCTTGCCGAAGGAATGAAATCATTTTACTGTTATGTGCCGGCATCCTGAAGCGGGTGATCCTTTAAAGCTTCTCCTACAATATATAATGCAAAGTGTTAACCTAAGTGACCCTCAGAGCAAAAATGTGTCTTCTGGGGTATTTCTAGCTTCTCTGCACTCTGGCCTTAGAATACAGAAGGGATCTTAGAAGTTCTTTTCCAAGCCTCCCATTTTACAGAGGAGGAACTTAGAGTCCAAGATCGTATCATTAGACACCTGAGAAATGCATCATCCCAGTGATAGGTGGATAGTTGGTTACTAAACTTAGTGTGGTGATCACATTGTAAGGTATATAAATGTCAAACCTCTGTATTGTACACCTAAAAGTAACATAATATTGTTTACCAACTATACTTACTTAAATTAAATATATATATATATATATATATATATATATATATATATATTTAAAGGATTGTAGTTCAGCTATCTTTCTTCTTTTCCAAACCACCCCCACGCCGTGTCTCATTTGTCTTTAGATATGCTAAGAAGTCCACTTTCAGATGCCTTTAATGAAGACTCTAAAATATTAAAATCTTGCTTCCTGTAGCTTTAAAAATGTAGGCTTCAGAAGCCATGGGATATTCTTTCTTCTGGTTCCAATTAACTTCTAACGCATATCTGCAGCTTTCCTTAATCCCAGCAACCACGTTCATTCAGTTGAGGGGAGCCTTGATAGGGCGGCTGGATCAGATCCACCTTTTCCTCTTGGACTGGAACATGTCGCATGAAAAGAGAGATGGGCCTCAGACACAGGAAGCAGTGGCAACAGCAGACATCATGGTTGCTTTTTGGGACATGGAGAGATGGCAGCCAGGTTAACAACTGAAGGGACACATAATGCTAAGATGCTGGGAATCGTTCAAAGAAACAGAGACTCTTGTACATTATTGATAAGAACGGAATCAAAGAGAGGGAAATCCTGAAATTAAAACTCGTCCACATAATGCAATATTAATCAACCAATAGCATTATAGCTATGAAATACATAACAACATAGAATATACTCTGAAAAAGTAATAATGAAAAATTAGTATGTAAAATTATTTAGGTTAATTATTCTGTGATTACACCCACGCATGAATAGATTTACATCAGTCAGAAGACCAGAAAGAGATGTTAGAAGACCAAAAATGATGGTGTTCCTGAAGTAAGGTTATAGATAAGCCTTTTCTTATCTCTTTTCCAGTTTACTAGTAATATGAACATGTTTTATAATAAAACTTAAATAATGTTCACAATTTTAGACAAAAAAAACAAAAAGGGGAAACATAAGACTAATAGAGCTACTGAGCAGGAGACATAAAAAATTAGACATCCAGATAGCCAAAGGGAAAGTTTTCCGTGAATAAGAAAGAAGGGAAAAAAAAGAAAAGAAAAGAAAACATAAACAAAAACAAACTTAGAGACAGCAGTAAGCCTCCTACTGTGAAATGCTTTACATACTGAAATGGAGGAGTAAGTGAAGAACAAATGACCCAGAGACCAAAGAATGACAGAATCGTGACTGACACACCGAGCCCAAAGAGAGATCTTTTTACTTCAGGAAATTGGCTTTACCTGCCAGCAACTTGCTGCATCTAGCTGGCGGGGTCACCTGCACGCAGTGTACATCTGGTGAGAGAAATTACAGGATCAACGCCAGCAAGAGAGGCGGTTTAATATCAGAAATTCAATAAGAAAAACAATTTTTAGATCTTTAAGGGTCTCCTGAGGCAGGATATACAGTCGTCTGTAGAAGTTTAGAAAGCCCATGTGTACCAACTTTTATGAAGAAATACCATGCCTTTTTTTTTTCTTCCTTCCATTCTTCTTGCTTCTAGACAATAAGACTTTCTATGCGACTTTAGAGCAGTAAAGTGGAAGAGGAAATAACACATTTATAAATCAGTTAAAGTATGTTTTTTGAATCTCCATATATAAATTCAGCCAGTTTCTTTGTCACAGTAATATAACTTGAATTAAACAACTGGCCTTTTTACCATACAAATTTCATGGAGGAAAGTTCAGGATTGGTGCCAAAGCAGACAGAATTTAAAGATGTACTATGTTTCTTCAATTTCAAGGCATGTTTTTCCTATCAAATGTTAACTGTTGTGATTATCATTTGCAATCAACATGTGCATTTGATTTTTATTTGATTCCTTTAAAACTAATTGAATTGGTGTCTTGCCTTATGACATCTTAGAACAGAAGCAATACAGGCCTTCTAATGAAAGGTCCATCTTTCCCAAGAATATGTACATTTCTGGGCACACTACATGGTGAGCTTACCCAAGAGGCTGCTTTTCTTGGTGTTTTTTTAAAGTATATAATGCAGGGATGTTGGGAGCTTGAGTATATAGACATCCTTTGGTGCTTCCTTCCATTTTTCCTTTAACTTTGTCATCTGTCATCCGTCCTGAGAGGTTGTCATGCCAGCCTTGCTTGTCAGCCTTTTGGATCCAGGATATCTTGTCCTTTGGCCTTGATGGTCTCAAGAGACCTAGAGTCACAGCCATCCTTGGTCCTTCTGAGCAGCATCTCTCTCAGCTGGGCTTCCCGCAGCGTCCATTTCCACACATTGCCTGGCATTCTCTGTAACACACATCTGCTTTCTAACTCGCTGGTAAAATGGTGTTTTTGTTTTGTTTATGGCACTTCACATTATTGTCACCTTCTTTCAAGTTTCCTCAAGTGATGGAGGTGAGGTATAACAGTATCGATAATTTCAGTTAGTCTTTGTGAAATACCGAGCTATCATTTAGAACACAAGTGTTTCAGTTTCTAGGACTTTCATCTTTGATTTTTTTTTTTTCACCCTCATTTTGCCTGCTTATTTCCACCAAGTTCTCTCCTCCCTACCTTGTTGCTTTTGCTTACTTAGGGTTTTTGCTACACATTTCTGCTTACGGTCTTCTCTCTGTCTCTCAGCTTCTGTGTCTGCTGAGTGTCCTGTATTCAAACTTCCCTAGAGAAGGGCTGGGTAGACTGCTTGGTCACCATCCAGAACAAAGCTTGTGATTGGATTGAGCCCTCCCGAGGATACAGACAAACAGCTGCCTTTGTCTCTGCTGCCTTTACCTTCCCCAGACTCCTTTGGCAGGTTATTGATCCCTGTGGAACAAAGCATGACCTGTGACAAACAACATTTTGACCCCATTTTTCAGAAAGGAGCTACAATGATAGATAACGATCTGAGTGTAACAGATGCACCTCCAGTATGAACTCCGGACAATTACAATCTGTTAATTGTGGGGCAGCCCTTAAATCATAACAATTTTTCAACACCCTGATTTGTATGCACATTTTATAAGGTACCCCTATATGTAGAAGCAAAGAAGTATCAGTTTTTACTAAGCAGATTGACAAAGCAAAATAATAGGTTTTCATCCTTCTTGGAACAGAGCTACTAAGGCTTTATTTTTTTAGAGTTCAAGGCTTTTTTAATATGGCTACCTTGAAAACACACAAACCAAAACAAATCAGCCTAAGGAAAGCAAACCGCAGGCTTATTTTTTTAATCACCAATTAATGTGTAAGGAGACATTCTCTTGTAGAACATCTCTCTATACCTGAACTATTCTCTGTCCCTAAAGGCCAGGCTCTAAGATTGGGGATGAGCTCTGGGATATGAAGATATAAAGGAAGGAAAAGAACCACTTACTCATATAACCATGAGCCGTAGGTTTACCACTCTCCGGCGATCGTTCTAGCCAAAGCCTCCCTGCCTCTTCTCTAGGATTCAGTTGTATCCTCTACCTCGAACTCTGGTTTCCCAAAGGTATAATCACTGAATTCATTTACTTTCAATTAATAGGCATGTCCACTAAGGAATATAACTGAAGTCATTTGCCATTTGAAAATCTAGAAACTAATGATCTACTGCTTGTTGGCTTTCTGAATAAATATCCTCATCTCCCCATCTTCACAGTAAAATACTGTGATTGTGAAGATGGGGAGAGGAAGCTATTTAAGTTACAATAAGTCCTCTGTTCTCACCTTTAAAATATACAGAAAACCAGTCAGCTCACTTTCTAACAGTCCTTCCATATTTGGTTGTAAATATGTATGATATTTAATATCATTAGGATCTTTTAAGGCAATGATTTTTCTGGAAAAGATAACATAACTTTTAAAGGCAAGCCAGATTCTAGCAGATTTAAATTTTTTTTTTTTACTGATTTATCAAATTATAAAATACATACTCATTATAGTCATTAATAAACAAATGTCAAAGTAGTCTGTAATCAATTGGAGGAATAAAGATGGGAGAAGAGTCAAGATGTTTGCTGAGCACTTTATTTACTGATTAAAAAATAATGATTTACATTTTGACAGGGAGGATCTTAAAAGCTGAATTGGCAGAGTTAATAAAGATAGTTTCTTCACAATGTGCTGCTTCACTATTTTGATCTGTCAACAGCAATATAAAGGCAGTTGCTAAGTTTGGTCATAAAAATAAGGAACTCCAAAATGTAATTCTTCTATAATCCTCCTTCTGTGTTTTGTACAGGTATTTGTTTTGCGAGCATAATAATGTGAAGTATGTTTAAATAGTGATGAAAATAAATAGTCACTATGTTACTATATAATTATTTTTAATATTAATCTAATTTGCATAGGAGGGGTAGTGTTTAAAAAGGCCATCCATCAATGCAGCAAATCTCCATAGCGTGTCTGTGAAATTCCAGATGTTTCTTGCAATGTTGCCAGTATAGCAGTGACAAGGCAGGCACTGGCCTTGCTTTTGAAGAGCAAACCTTTAAGAATGGAGCATTGAGGGCCAGCTGAGTGACTCAGTTGGTTAAGATCTCGCTCAAGAGTGCAAGCTGAGCTCTGAGCAACAGCAGTTCGATGCCCAGCCCAAGCTGAGCTGCTGCTGAGCTGCCAACAGGTGGCAGGATGGCTCAGCTAAAAAAACACTAAAAAAAAAAAAAAAAACCACACAATGGAGCAATGTATTTAGGACCAGATAAGCTTTGGGAGTTGAGCAAGAGGACACTTAAGATTACCTTCAGTGTTCACAATGGTCCCAATCCCTCGAGTTCTTTCTCTTTGCTTTAGAAGGGCATCACCGCTTCTTGACTTGTAGCTATTGAAACAAGGTAGCAGGACCTCAGGATTGGCTCTCTGTGGCCCTGTCCCTTGATACTTGGTTGGTTCATCCTGGTTGCTTCCTTTGTGCATTGACCCCATGAAATGGCCCTGTGGCATCTACCGATGGTTGTGTGGGACCTTGTCTGGAAAGGGGCCGCCGTGCAGCATGGAGTGCTGCAGAAGGCGCACGGCTTCTTCCTCACTGCAGACCACCTCACTTCCCACTTCAGCATCTGGCAGTAGACCAAATTCTTCACTTGATGTTGGCTTCCTGAACCTGGACTATGAGAATCAGCATTTCACATTCCCTCCCCAAAATTGAATCCAACTGTACCTTAAAGATCTCTGGCCACCTTAGAGTTTTTGAAATCATTCTAGTCTGAGGAAGATTGAGGCAGCCCTGATTGATCTCCTCGGAATGTGTGCAATGTCCGTCTCTCTTGTAGATCCTGTAACAGATAGTGGGAAATGTCTGTGGAGAAAGACTTGGGACTCAGGGAGCTACTTTCTAGCAGCCAACTTTGTCATCTCCCTTCAGTCCCTACCCCACACGAGCACCTTGAAATGCTTCTGAAGTCACCTTAGCAACCAGCAAAGAAACGGGGAGACAAACTTTATGAACAATTTCTTTTCAATAATTAAAATTTCTTTCAACATGAAGTTTTCTTAATCTAGCAATTGTCAAACCAAGCCATTCTTAATTCTAAAATTAGACTAATTCACCAGTGAATATTCAGAGTTTCATCTTTATTTGTTAGAGAAATGAAATACATCTTGTTACTTACTTAGATACATTTGCATATGTTAATTTGCTCACTTTTTAATTTTAAAGCAAAAACTTAAATCCCATAGAGCAAAACCACTTTCCCATTCTGTATATCCTCATATTTTTAGATAATGTTGAGTATGATTAGAAATCTTTAAGCCAAATTCAAAAGACTCCCCCTGAGAATGATGGGAAGCCGAGGAGAGCTGTGTAATTAAATGATCCTGTAGGGGTCTCCATTCTCACTGTACATCAGGTTCATCTGTCAGATCTTTGTTTTATACACACTCACCCATGCTTTGCCCCTAGAGACTCTCATGTACAGTAGTAAGTCTGAATGAAGCATGGGCATCTTTACTTTTATAAAACTCTGCATGTTGTATTCAATTTCCTAGAGCTGAGAACAATTGTTCTGCGGTTTGCTATAACACTGGTAGCATTTTTCTTAAGACAAGAAAACTTTTTTTTATTAATTTAAAAGCCCTGTAGATTTTTTTTTCTATTTAATGTTACTTATATTTTTCTCAAGTAAATCACTAATTAGCATTTAGTAAATATTTCTTCATCAGAAGTCCCCTAAAAATGATATTTTAAGTTTCTGTATTTGCATTTTCTTGTCAACCATAACATAACCTTACAAAGGGCCATGCTAGCTTTTAGTCTACTGACACTACTAGTTTTGTGCCTTCCAAAGTAATAACTTTAGGTATATTTGATAAGCTGTACATTTACATGCTACAGATATTTGAGGCAGAGTGTTCAAAACCCAAAGACGAAGGTAGGTCCCTTATCCTCAGACAGGCAAGTACTGAGACAAAGATCCTAAAGCTCTGTGCTGGGGAGCCAAGCGTGTGGAATGAAGTGAGAGTGTGGGGGAAAAACTGAGGGGAAAAATAAGGGATCCTGGAAAGGTTTGTTATTTGGTATGAGAGAGGAACCAAATTTAGAAATGCTACCCAAAATGTCACCCATTTCTGATTGTTTGCCCCCAAGCCCTGGACAAGTGTTGACATTTTTATCCACTGGGAAGAGGTGAGAGCAGAGAAAAAGGAGCCTGGGCTACCTCTGCCCCACCACCCCCACACACACAGTACCCCAGACCTCTGCCCTAGTTGTCCTCTCTCATGCTTGTTGTCAGTGGGTTAGAAAGAATAATGTGTGTGCATGATGTCTTCCAAGCTGTCAGGTGGGTCACTTCTCCTCCGTATGGTTGTTCTTCAGAGAAAATAACCTCTAGACCCACGTCTCCATCCTTGTTCAGGAGAGGTGGTTTAGTCATAGCGTTAAGCTTTTTCAGATATGAATGATGACACTATTGTTGGCTTTCCAGTTGTTTTATGGTTAAATAAAAGTCCCCGTCAGCCTTTAACTATTATATAACAGAGTTGATTAAAATACTCTGAAGTTGAAAACAGATTCAAAATAAAGATTAAAAGGGCTTAGCTTTATTTATTTACTCTGAGGCCCACTGACTGCCCTGTTCCCAAACAGGTTTTCATATCCACTAGGTCAATTTTTCTCAAAATGTTTGACTTATTTTCTTCTTTAATAAACAAAATCTGAAGGGTTGCCTTAGGTTATTTGAAATTCAAAATAAATGGGATCCTGAACATAAAGCAGTGAACACAATGCTGGTTGTTTTCAACTCCCACACATATTGCTTTCTGCCTCTAACTGTGCCCCTGTCCTGTGAAAGGTTCTAGGCCACTCCTGGGCATCACCCTTTGTGACTATGCCTGTTACCTGCTCAGCTGTGCCATGTACACAGTAAGCAACGTCTCCTGCCCCAGCTCCCTCTGGTCCAGCACTGTGGGTCCGTTATTATCAAGTCAACCTTGCTGGTGTGCGTGACAGCCCTCCACCCTGTCAGACACAGGAAAGCCCTCTCATTTGCACCAGACATGGGAAGACCAAGAGGGACCCACATGTATACATATGTGTATGAGTCTCCTATTGCTACTATAACAAAGTACCACAAGCTTAAAGCAACACAAATATATTATCTTATGGTTCTAGAGGTCACAAGTCCAAAAATGGGTCTCACTGAGCTAAATCAGTGTGTCAGCAGACTGAGTTCCTTTATGGAGGCTCAAGGAGAGAATTCATTTCCTTGCCTTTCCATCTTCTGGAGGCTTCTGCATTCCTTGGCTCCTAAGCCCCTCCCATCTTCAAAACTAGATTAAATGCATTGCTCCTACCTCTGCTTTTCTTGTCACATCTCCTCTTCTGCCTACCCTGACACCGTCATTTACTTATAAGGACCCTTATGATTATATTGGGCCCACCTAAACAATTCAGGTTAATTACCTTACCTTAAAATCCTTAATTTAATTGAATCTGTGGCTTCACTTTTGCCCTGTAATCTATTCACAGGTTCTGGAGATTAAGAACAATTTGGAGGACCATTATTTCACCTGTGTAATGAGCTGTGTTCAACAAAACATGTTCATACTCTGGGATTTTAAGATGCTTTCCTGATTTCAGCCCTCTACATATTCAACCACCCCATCCCCGGTCTCCATACTCCCGGACCCCACCTTTCCTTTTGTAAAGCCACTCTGATTTCCACTTGTACCTTGGTCAATAGTTCTTAAATGGCCTGTGTATTCTTGCCCTATGCTAAGTCTCTGTTACCAGTTCCAGACCTACCTCAAAAACCTCATCATTTCTACATTAAGTGCTCCCCTCATAGATCAGTCTTTTATAGTAGGAAGTGCTTTCATTCCCTTTTAGACAGTTCTAAGATGTTATACATGTATATAATTTATTAAGACTTCTATAAAGCTTTTTATGACTTCCTTAAATGAAGTTAATTAGTACCTCCTCTGTGCTTCCAAAGCGTCTATTATAACACTTGGTCAGGTTTTATTATATTTATTTGTTTATAAGTAATTCTTGCCAAAGAGTCTTTGAATTTCTCAGGAACAGAGTTTTCCTTTTGTCTTTATATCCAGAGCACTTAGAAAAAGTAGATGCTTAAAAATGCTTATTGAGTAAATGAATGAATGAATGAATGAATAAATATGCAGTTAAACCACACTCATATAATACTAAGCTGAATTTAGCAAAAAATTCTAAGATTGGTTATATAGTTATTTAAGGCATAATGGACTTCATTTTAAAAACAGTCCTATAACATAGAGTCCAAGGATGATATTTTTTATAAGTTCTCATATAAATATTATTTTTCCATCTCTGCACCAGGAAGTTTCCAAAAAACATATAAGTGTTGATCTTACTATTGATTTATATGGTATAATTTGGCAGCTTCTTAAATGTTAATATATTGCAGAAATTATTTTTCTCATCTCATTATTCCTTGATGGGGAATTTTAAGAGGTGTTTGAACGTCGCAATTATGCTGATTTAACCACATTTTTGTCACCAGCATGGGAAAAATGGCATTTTGGGATAGCTGTTAGCTGTTGCTGCTGTTAAGTTGGGAATTCTAGCCCTAGTCTAATGGTTTGTAGTGAAGCATTAAGTTCAGGGTCAAGGGAAGTTTGAGTGGGCCTAGAGTGAAAGGGCTGTGAGTGTCTGAAATAAGAGGTAATGGAAAGAAAAGAAAAGAAAAGAGTAAGGCAAACCCAAGAGGAGAAGATTAAAATAAAGATTCAGTTGAAAAGCTTGGTGGACTAAATTCCAAGGATTATTAACAAAATCATTGGTATCTATGGTGTCCAAGGTCAAAGTCAGAGATACGTGCTGACTTCAGGTGGGAGAAGAACCTGTCTTCCCAAGAACTTGACCAAGATTGATAGAAATACCCAGCCCATGTCAGGGTGGACAGTTGAGTAAAGTGGAAATGAGCAATGCTGTCATCATGACCATAAACGCAACGGTAGCATTCCGTTTCTGGGAAATAGAAGAGCCTACCAGATGCAAAAGGAGAATGTTATCAGGAAGAAAAAAATGTGTGCTGCCATAACCGAACGGTGTGAAACTACACACATGAGTGAAGCAACTTTCTGCAGGCTAGACCTGGAAATTCCTTTACGTGGTAGTCATGTTAAATTGTACACTGAAATTAGCTGGGATGCAGGGCCACCATTCATGGCACAGGGGGAAAAGGTGCAACTTCGAAAGATGAGAAACAGGTTGTAAGCTTAGGGGTGTGGACCTTTCTGCCTCCGGGGGTGTCAGCAGGAAGTTGGCCACAGGGAACAGTGCCAGCACCACAGCTGAAGGAAGAATAAGTTTGGGGAAGAGCCTGTTTCATCACAGGAACCAATATTCTTTTTAATGGATGGTTAGTGAGGAAGTCTTTTGTATGAAGCCCGGCTTGAATTTTCATATGAGAATGTTGAAATCGGTCAGTCATTACTCATTGCTTTATGAGTGTAATCAGATACAGGATATGCACTTGTCAGTCACTACCTACGCCTTTGGGCGTGGTAGGGTACAGTGCCTTACAGGTTGTAAACCTGATGTGATGATTACCCTGAACTGTAGGACCTTCTCCAGTGCACTGTCTGTGTACGCTGATGTCGTCTATAAATTACGTTTGTAGGTAAGAAGTGTGGCACTGATAATGAGACTTGGATTTCTAGGAAACTAAATGTGAATTTTAAATACATGGATAGTTCTAATCCTTTACGACACTAATGATGAACATAAGGAATTTTAGATAGAATTTGCCTATCTTTAAAGCACAGGGGAAAGTGTCAGTGGCAACTAAAGGGACTTGCCAGCTCTCAGCTTCAGCCATTTGTTATCTCTGAGGAAAACAGGCAGATGTTGCCGGATTTTAATATTTCTTTTTGAGATATCAGAAATACATATTCAGAAATATGCCAAATTCTGAAAAATGAAAATGAAGTTTTAAAATTATACTTAGCTCACTTTCCAGTTTATAACTTCTGCTATCAAGGAAACTAACTTTAGGAGCATAATGGATTAGCATGCCTCTTATTTCTCATTTGGTTGGGTTTCTTTATACAAGTCTAGGGAGTTCGTTATCTTTCTAGCTTACTGTTTTTGTTTTTATCAGCTTCCTTAGTGGAGACCAGTGGTTCTCAATCAGAGGCAATTATACTCCTGCGGGACACATGTGGCCAAGTCTCAAAATATTTTTGGTTGTCACAATTTGGAATGGGGGGATGCTACTGGCATCTGGGGTGTAGGGAGCCAGGGATGCTGCTAACTATTTCACACTGCATAGGACAGAACCCAACAACAAAGGATTATTCAGCCCAAAATATCAGTAACGATGAGGTTGTGAAACTCTGATGTAGAACATGTTTTTATTCCTGTCTAACTCCTTTCCTCCGTCTCTCTCCCGCTTCCTATCTTTTTGTTTTTTTAAAGACCCTTTTCCCAAATTCTGTTTCTCCCTCTTTCTGTATTCTCATTCAGAATCGTTAGATTGGTAGTTCTCAATTGCAAAACGCAGAAAAAAAAAAATCACATGGGAGTTTGTTAAAATTAGGACTTCCAGCCCCCACTTGTAGATACTCTGACATGTAGATCAAGATTCTCCACCTTCAGAAAGCCCCTAAAAGCTTCTAAGGAAAACGCATGTACCACAATTAGAGAAGTGGTAGGCTAACCTCTGTTTTCATAATCTCTGGCCCTATGCTTTTCTTCATTCTTTTCAGTCCTTAATCAGTTGAACTTCTCTATTATAACATTACTTTTATTAAGCCCTTAAAGTATACATAACTTTTAATAATTATTTATACTTTGGGAAATAAGTAAATTAAGATGTATTTATGGACAGAGTTGAAATTATATATAACCATATTTGGTTCTTGTAAGTTACCCAAGTAGTTGGATAATATAGCATACAGAACTGCTTCCCCAAATTTCTAGTCTCTTTTCCCCACCTTTCTGAAATATACCATAATATGTCTTTCCATAAGAAGCTGGTTGATAGTGGATCCCTGAAAATGCAAGATTAAGGTTTTGGTTTTTGTACGCATAAACCAGGTACAAAAGAAAAAACCACACACACACACACACACACACACACACACACACAAAAGGACTATAACAGCTGAAAACATTGAAAATAATTGATGTAAGTGATTTCTTAACCAAACTAACCTATACCAAATATTGCAAAACTCCCTGGAAATAGTAGTTTATGCCACGTGCTGGTTCAATGAAGGCAAAATGGTGAGGGCGATTATAGGTACACAGGAGCCATTCCTCCAAATGCTCCTTATTATTTAGGAAAACTGCACGTTAATACAGGTACTTGCCTTCAGGTCTGACATTCCATGTCTGAGATTCCATGTGTTAGAATGTATTGAATTGAGTTACAGGGTTTTTATAGGTCTACAATAGTTACTCAAAGTCTTCTTGAAATTTACAATTAGAATGATACCTGGCAATTTATCAAGGCATGTCCTCTGGTATGTCATTACCAAAATGTGGTTGTCCTCTTTCCCCTCCTGTAAGACACCTCACAATTGTGCAAACACTGTCAGTCTGCTCCTCACCTTGCCACCAAGGGTCATGAATAACTTTGTTATCCAACTTTGATCACTTTTTATGATAATCCTAAAGAAGCTGTTTTTTTGAGAAAGCTGGAGTTGCGTTTGGATAGTGTTGTGTTTACACCAAATTAAACCGATATTAAAGTGGCTGTCACATGGCCTGGCCTTTAGCAGCCTCTCCCTCATAATTTTCATTAAATGTCTTCAATCCTAATAGAAACAAATATAGATAAATGTCTCATGGAGCAAATACGTTTTCACACATTTCTGTAAGCCTCTCCTATTTAAAAATTCTGATGCTGACACTGCTGACACTGAGCTTGAAATGATGAGGCTGAATGGATATACCACTCCTACCAAATGGAATCTTGGGCAAGCCAAGTTTAATTCCTCTGATTTAAAATGAGGAGATTAAACTGGCTGTCTTGTGATGTTCCTTCTTGTTCTAGAAGGCTAATTCTGTTAGGGTGCTTACCATTTGGGTGTCAAAAGGTTGAGTTGATGACAGTCATTTGGAGCAGGAGAAGATCACTGCTTTTCTCTGCATCCCCACCCATTCCTCAAGGAGGGGTCAGGGTCAAGGTCAAAGACATTTGCAGTCATTCCACTCACAAAGAGGAACCCAAGCCAACATGTCTAATTCAGTGATATTAAATGGGCCCTAAGACTTGGGATGCAGAGTACCTGTTTCCTGCATTCTGTCTCTAGAATATGGTTGTTCCATGAAGTTAAAGAGGTAAAAAGCTGCTTTCTTTTTAGCTTCTCCCTTTTTCATCTCTCTTTAGACTCTCTCATTCTGTTAGAAGTGACAGGGCAGCTTGCTCTACTACCATACCTGACGCGATGCTTCTTAGAGTATGCCTGAAGTTATCAGACTACGACCGGGTTGAGCCTTGGCTGGAGTTGTTTTCTAGGGAGACTAGCCTGGCTCATGGGGTTTGGAGTGAAATCTGACATCCTCTCTCTATATTTCCTTAAAAGCTTTGTTAGAAAATGGTGGCTGTAGTCATCGTATTAAGAAGTCAGGGCCAGCCAAGTGGCACACTGGTTGAGAGCTGGTTTGGGGATGCCAGCGACCCCGGTTCAGATCCCACATATGAGGGCCAGTGACACTGCCCTCTACAGCTAACAACAGCTCCACCTGGAACTGGGCTGTGCGAGCCCCGGTGATGGTGTGGGCTGCAGCCCCTGCTGCAGTGGGCTGCCATAGCCTACAGCGAGTGACCGGCAGCCAGCTTGAGCTGCCAATAGCCGCGGTGAGCGACATCCAGAGGCCAGCGACCGATCTGCCTCATTCGGGAAGAGCGCAATGACGATACCAACATGGGCCAGTGAAGCAAAGTCCTCCGCAACTAGACTGAAGAACAAAAAAACAGCAACTTGTCTGTTCCCCTTCCTTGATTCCCCAATGCTGTTCCCCTCCCCCAATTCCCCAATAAAATCTTTAAAAAATAAAGTAAAATAAAAAGAGAAGGCCAGCAGGGCATTCATTCATTTGATTATTTGCACTTTTCTTTCTCTCTTTTCAGTAAGCAATTATGTAACACCTACTGTGTGCTGTGTGATAAAAATGTTCAGACAAGTTCTGAGCATGATAATCCTGAAACCAAATAAATATAGAGTACATCATTATATTGTGTACAGTCTCATGATCTTTTTTCTCTATGATCATATCTATAAAAGGAGAATGATAGAAATTATTGACAGAGAAGGTTATAAGCTTGTATCACCCCCATTCAATTATGGAGGTTAAAAATTACTATGGGGTTAAAAATTGTGTTTTCCCTGGTATGTGATTCAGAACCATATCACCCTTTTGAAAATCAAACCATGAAACTGGCCTTAGCCCAAGTTGGCAGTGAAGAACTATCTCCTAGTTCAGACCTCTGCTCTGGGGTGACAGCCATGGGCCACTCTGAGACACGAAGAGACTCATTCTATTGTAACACTAGCAAAGCCATCAGTAAAATCCATCATGAGAGGCACCGCCCATTCTTCACAGCTACGTGTAGGAGCGTTAGAATCACAACATGCTAGCAGACTTTGTTTTAAATAAAGGGAAACCTCTCTTTGGAACATAGGCTGAATACTAATAGGAAAATGGCTGCAAGCAATTTGTGAGATGAAACAAGTAACTGGTTTTTTGTTAAATCTCCTTATTGTAAATGTGATGTTACTTTAAAATTTACTAACAGCGTCTTAAATATGAATTGGGGAATTTTTCCCAAAGGAAAACTTTCAGAAATGGCCCGTTTATCCTTCCCGAACTGTTTCAGTGGTCTCCATAGGGCCTCCTCCAGGCAGCTCATCTTCCAGCTTTGATGGAGAAAAGCTGACGCATTTCCATCTAAGGCTATGTTTCAGTCTCATATTGTGAAAGAAAAATGCAAATAAGAGGGAATTACTGAAAATGAAAACGTTTCCTTATCCTAAAGCCTCTTTTTAATGAGTCAGCACTATGAACTTAAATTCTCTCTTGAACCGTTTTTTTCCCCCCAAAGTGTAGCTAAATGATAAGAAATTTCAAGAATTTTCTTGAAACTTAAATGGAAAGCATATTCTTCTAAAGACTCAGTTGGCTGCATTGAACTGGTCACCAAAGCTCAGGAATTTAAAGGGTGGCCAAAAACCAAATGAAAAAACTAGCCGTTTGTCTTCTAACCGGAGCTGAGAGTTCAGGCGTGTGTCTGCCCTGGCGTGGCTCGCTCACCACCAGGCAGCTGAAACCTGCCAACACAAGACATCATCACAGTGCCTCGAGATGTTTCAGTACTAGCCTTGTGTACAAAGAGAAGCTGAAAGGAAAACACGAGAAGCAAATGCAGGAGAATCACTTATTCAAAAAAAATCCATTTGGTTTGGCTCAGCTCCACCTGGGAGTTTCCAGACCAATTCAGCCTGTATTCCAAAGAGATCCCAGCCTAGAAAAATATTGTATTTTCAAGTACATGCATCATTGGCTACTATTAATTCTTAACTTAGACCCATTCTGATAATGTCAGTGAAATAAAATGTGGATTAAAAAAAACTTTAAAGAAAGTAAAATAAAAAAGAGTAATATTTATTTAAAATGCATACAAGCTATAAACATTGACATTTGTTTTCTCTTTCCTCAGACCTATTTAATTAAACGCCCCCACCCCTAACTTGAGTGGCATCCTGTTAACTCATTAACATGTACTTATTATACTCCTCCTTTTTTACATTAGCTTCTAACATGAACATTTTTAAAAATACAGAGTATTTTCTGTGTTATATCAATTGTAAAAAATGTTTTTGGGGCCGGCCAAGTGGCGCATTGGTTGAGAGCTGGCTTGGGACACCAGCGGCCCCGGTTCGGATCCCACAATGAGGGCTAGTGACATTGCCCTCTACAGCTAAGATGGTGAACAACAGCGCCACCTTGAGCTGGGCTGCTGTGAGTCCCCGGGACGGCATAGCTGCAGCCCCTGCTGCAGTGGGCTGCCATAGGCTACAGTGAGTGGCCGGCAGCCAGCCTGAGCGGACGGCAGCTGGTGTGAGCTGCCAAGAGCCTCGGTGAGCGGCCATCCAGATGCCGGCGACCCATCTGCCTCACCCAAGAAGAGCGCAATGATGATGCCAACATGGGCCAGTGAAGCAATGTCCTCCACAACTAGACTGAAGAACAAAAGGACAGCAACTTGTCTGTTCCCCTTCCCTGGTTCCCCAACGCTGTTCCCCCCACAATTCCCCAATAAAATTTTTAAAAAAAATAAAATGTTTTTGTATCAGTTCATGGGATTATTGTTTGGTTATCTGGCTCACCAGTTCCTTTTCTTACTAAACAAAATTTTAAATAATTTTAAACATTCTGTTAAAATCTCAACATTGGTAGTCTAAACTAAAACCTAGTCAGTTTACTTTTCATATAAACAATGCACAACATTCCTTATAATTTGATTTTATATCAAATGTGCTGGTAAGTAATAGCTTTTGAAACACAATTGAAACGATTGGGTGTCAGAAAAGTCATGACATATTTTTTCTATGTTTTTCGCCGCAAAAATGCATCATGACTTTTGTGACAACCCAATAAAATGATGACGTTTACAGAAAGATTATCAAGCTAAGAAACATGAAATATTTTGAAGACAATTGGTAGTGGAGATAAAACTATTCTACTAGTCTGAATATTTTTCCATTCCACTCCATAGTTTTTATTTCTTATGTACACAGTTGCTAATCATAAATTTTTTTCTGAAATTGCATTTAGGTAACTTTCTTAGTTGCTTTAGAATTCTCAGACATATCTAAGTTGTAAGGTCACTGGATATACAATTATTATTTTTATTGGGGTGACATAAAAGTTTCAAGTGTACAATTGTATAATACATCATCTCTACCTTGCATTGTGTGCTCACCACCCAAAGTCTAGTCTCCTTGCGTCACCATAAGTTTGACCCCTTTTACCCACTTCAACCTCCCTTCACCCCCCTTCCCCTCTGGTAACTGCCATACTATTATCTGTGTCTGTGAGTTTGTTTGTTCATTTGTTGCTTTATGTTTTATAGCCAATTCTGTGTGAAGTCATGTGGTTCTCGACTTTTTCCACTTGTCTTATGTTGCTTAGCATGATGTTTTCAAGATCCATCCATGTTGTCACAAATGGCAGTATTTCGTTTTTCCATATGCCTGAGTAGTATTCCATTGTGTATATGTACCACATCTTCTTTATCCAGTCATCCATCGAGGGACACTTAGGTTGTTCCCATGTGTTAGCTACTGTGAACAATGCTGCAATAAATATAGGGGTACGTATATCTTTACAAATAAACAGTTTCAAACTTTTCACGTAGGTACCCAGAAGAGGGATTGCTGTGTCATGTAGAAACTCTATTAATTATTTTTTAATGGACCAAGATGAGGAAACCATTGCAGGAAAGTAGCAGCAAATGCTAAGAGGGGAAAAAACAGAGTAATTGAAACACGCCTGAGAAGAGATATGCAAACATAGTTCAAGCAATATTTTTTAAGTATTCTTTGAGAGCTTATTTAAGGAATCTTCTAAAATTTTTTTAAAGAAAAATGCCAGTGCGTCCTAATATACCTGTTGATTAAACTCTAGTTTTTATTGCTCTTACTTTTATTGCTCCGACTTGCCAGTTAGAGGAGGTATGCAGGGGACCCTTCCTGTGAATTTCCTGCCCAGCACGTGCCCTAGCATCTGACTAGTTCTTTTCGGCCTGAGCCTATTGAGGATCAGCTGGGCTTGGGAAGGCACAGTAAATCAGCCTGACTGCTCTGCTTTATTTCCAGGTCACTGCTTTTTGCCTCTTTCTCATGCCTGGTTCACCCCTTGACCTTGTTAGAACAGTAATGTTTCTTCATACAACATTCTTAATGAGACTATTTACCTTGCATACCCAATAAGATCATGCTTCATGTAATAAATTCTCTTCTCAAAAGTATGCCAAGAAGGCAGCCCTTGCAGCTGTTGAAGAATTAACTTTTCCACCGAGGGAGGGACCTTTTGCTGGGCGGCCACAACTATCATAGTGCTATTTTCCTTGTTTTAAATATATTATAAAACTAGATGAAAGTGTGTTCTCTCTCCCTTTCCCTCCCTCTCTCTTTGCTTATTTGTTGGTGTTTTGTTTTGCATACATACGTAGCATAGTTATTTCCAAAGAATAAGAATCTACAAAGCAGGTAATCTGTATGGCTGACCCTTCAACAGCACAGGGGTTTGGGGCGCTGACTTCTAACTCCCCCAAAACATAATTGCTGATAGCCTACTATTGACCAGAAGCCTTATGGATAACATAGTCAATGAACACATATTTTGTATGTTGTATGTATTATTATATATACTGTATTCTTACATAAAGTAAGGTTAGAGAAATGAAAATGTTATTAAGAAAACCATAAGGAAGAGAAAATTTACATTTACAGTATTTACTGAAAAAAAATTACATGTAAGTAGATCCATGCAATTCAAGCCCATATCGTTCAAAGCTCAATTGTATTTTCTAAAGAATGCTCATTTCGTTTTAAAAACATTTAATATATTTGTCTGAAGAACTCAATTATCAGTGGCAGTAGAGTTTAGGAACTGTATTCTTAGTCAGAAGTAGCAAGTTTTTTCTCCAATATATTCTGTTTTTTTATACAGACTGCTTGGTTTGATTTCTGCCTCCTTTGGTGACTCCTCCCATCATAATTAAGGTGTTATAACAAGGAGCAAAAGCAAAAAGCCTGGTGGAACTGATACAGCAGCAGCCCCTAAGTACACAGAAGTTGACTGTTCTGCCCAGGGAATTAGGAGAGAAAACATCTTGTGTATTGGTGCAAGTTGTTATATGCCTCCTGTTAAAAAGACTAATTCTTCAATAGAGGTGACCCAGGGGTAACCTTGCTGATCATTTAGAAGTCATTTAAGCTTTAGGTCCTTTTCACACCCCTTTGACCTCCAGATTCTATGTCATCTGGAAACGTAATGGGGTTTCTCTCCTCTGTTTTTCCATATCATTACAATAAGTCACCTTCTAACTACCACAGTCACTGTCAATGCCATTCTTGGGACCCTGTACGATGGTGATAACAACAGTACCCACTTCGTAGGGCATTTATGAAGATTAAATGGGGTGATATTTTTTAAAAATGCTGTCCTAGCACCTAGACATACAAATTCTCAACCAATAATAGCTCTTTACTATTGCTCTTTTCCCCCATTAATAAAAGTGTGTAATCTCAGGATTAAGAGAAACCAAAGAGCCCATTTTAAATATCAAACTGAGCAAACAACCCTGCACCTTAAAGCGGTGAAACTATTTATTGAAAAAACGGGCAGACGGAGTGACTGATCGGGGAGAGGGTGGAAAAGGAGCTTAGAGGACTTGGGGTGTTCTTTCCATGCTGCTGAATGTTCTTCCAGGCATGCAATCTGAGATCACAGTGTTTGCCCTTTGAGCATATTTTGGAAAAATATTTCTAAAATTGTCTCATTCCACACTTATAAGTGTAAGGGATTTATTACTGTTTTCAGACAAATAACAATCAGAGAAGTCTTTGCAGCCGAATGCAAGACTGGACTGTACGCTGGCGGTCTTATGTACTTCCCCTGTAGGACCACTGAATTTCGGCAGCTCATTCAATCCTATTCTTCTACCTTCAGGCAAGACTGCACTGAGGCAGGCAGAATACCTGTCCACCTATTACTTTAGATTTCTTAGAGAAGAATATTATATGCTCTTTCTAGTAATGTATTGCAGGCTCTCTCTCTTGTCTCATTCCAGAACAGTTGGAGGAAATTCTCCCAATATCTCATCTAAATCCCTTCCCCTGTTCTTTAGATGCTGTATATCTTATTTTGACTTCATTGAAGATAGAAAATAGACGCTTACCACGATTTGGCAAATATTTTATTAAGTTTTTGGAAGTGCTATTTGGTTGCTCATATTCCTCACCTTCTACCCTAGAATGAGTCAGTCTCAGTCTTTTTCCACCTTTTTCTTCCGTAAGCATTTGTGATCCAGAGCTTTGTGAGTGGAGAGTTGGTCATTTGTTGCTCCCTTCTGAAACTTCCTGGAGGCGTATATCAGCACAACAGTGGCAAGGCCCAAGGAGGGGGTGTCTGTATAATGAAGGTGCAGTGCACCTCACCTGGCCATAAGGTCCCAGCTACCTCACTGTTCGACCCCTGTAGCTCGCAGCCCTTCAGAAGTAGTGCCAAGAGGAGCTTTGGAGTTACAGTGTAGGCTCAGGCCCCTGCCTCTCCATCCAGTGGCAGTCTCTCTTGATTTAAAACAAACCTAGCTAAGGTTTCAGTGGCAGAAAGCTCGGAAGACTTCTCCATCATCCAGAGGCAATCACCAAGAGGCCATTTTGCTGACATCCTGTTTCATCCTCTTCTGAGATTCTTGCTTGGTCTCATGCCATCCCAGTCTGGCCAGAGCTCAGAGAGGTTAAAAGGCTCCCTCACCTTTAAAACTTTGGCCCTACACACGTCCCCATGTGTGCACACATTCTGAATCCGACTGGCATTAAAAGAAAAAGGGGAGGAAAAAAAATGTTGCTGAGTATTAGAGGAGAAACAAAAGAATATAATTACAGAAAGTATAAATGGCACAAAAACAATCATGTTACTCATCTGTCTAGACCCAGAAGTACCTCGCAGGTCGATGCTGGCTTTGGCCCTTTCTGACTCCTTGTCTCACAGCAGGGAAGGTATTAGTATGTCACTGGGGGCTGTCTTCCAGAACCTTTTTACTGTCTCTGCAAAATCAGTGGCCCCCTATTCCAGCTCCCTCAAATTCCCTTGAGTATCTCTGCTCAGATTTGGCTGTAAGTCTGAGGGACTCTCCTCTTAGTGAGGGTCAGTGGTGCTTAACTTTGGCTGGATTCCTACCCAGGAAAATGGCCCCATCCACGTGGACCCTCAGTAAAACCTGAATCACAACAAAAGCAAAAACCAAGACATGGTGAAAATTAATACAAGGCATACGGGAAAGTGTGAGCTTCCAAAAAAAGATAAAACAACTTTCCCTGCCATCGTCTGACTCTCTGAATATATCGTCAGTACCACTAACCAACAACGTACCATAGCCTGCTTTATAAACCGAATTACTTTCTTATGTATTGATCCAACTTCCCTGAGATTGTAATCTCATGTCCAGTCTCAGATCTTGTTATTCAATATTGCAGTACTCACAAAAGCAAGGCACTTTCTACACAATGGGTGGATATTAGTTTTTGTTTAAATAATAGATGAATGTATTCTGCAACAGTGGCAACAAAATTGTATTTATTACAGATATAAAGATATCTATGGATAACTCTACACACACACATTAAAATTTATCATATGGAGATCCAGTAATTTGGAATATCTTTATCCCCCTAGGTTTATTGAACTTTTGATTGACAAATAAGAAATTGTATATATTTAAGTTGTATAGTGTGGTATTATGATATAAGTATATGTAGTGTGATAAAAAAAATATGGTGATTGTTTAAATAAAAGCAAATTTATTACAGTAAAAGACACATTGCCATTAATCCTCCTCAAAATATTCCCCCTCACTTCAAACACACTTATCCCATCATTCTTGCCACTTTCTGAAGCAGTTCTGGAAGCCCTCTTTCATGAGTGTCTTTAGTTGCGTTATCATGGCTGCCTCAATGTCCTAAATCATTTTGACTTTGGGGAAGAGACAGAAGTCACATGGTGCCAGATCCGGTGAATAGGTGTTCGAGGAAACACCATAATCTGTCATGTTTTTATTTGACAAAAGTTGCTGTGACATGGAGCATTTTCATGATCGAGGATGATTGACGGCATGCTTTAAAACACATCTCTCAACCATAGCTCACACCCAACTGACTGTCGAACAAGTTGAAACTTGTCACACATTGTTACTAAGGTCGGATGTACCACTTCCCCTATTAAAGATCCCTGCATTACCATAGGATGGCACATGGCAGCAGCAGTCACAGAATTCTTTGATCACACCTCTTACCTGTGTAATGATTATCACCATGAAGCCAAATAACATATCTATCGCCTCACATAGTTACCATTGCGTGTGTGTGTGTGTGTGTGTGAGTGTGTGTGTGTGTGTGTGTGTGTGTGTGTTATGGAATGTCTTTCAAAGTAATCAAAGGTTGGGTTTAAGTTTGCTTTAGCATGTCTTCTATGCTAATAAAATCAATAATGCTTGTGAATTTGTTAAGTTATATAGATTTGGTGAGAATGTTTAGAGATACTTTTAAAACACCCTGTTTTCAAGTTCCTTAACCACTCAAAGAATATTTATAAACAACTGAAATGCCTCTTCCTGATTATCAGTTGAGAAGCTAATTATTCATAAAGCAACATGTCTCTCAGCCCTCACCCCCATTCTGTGGTATGTATTGACTTGAGAACTATTAATGACCTTTTTCTATTAATACAAATTAGAGAGGTTTTTGCAGCGAAACAGTTCAATTTATAGAAAGATGACATTCCTTACTTTGGTTTCATGACAAAAATACTTGATTGTCCCCCTGAGTCTCAGTATTTTTCCTCTGGCAATAAAAAGGCAAAGAGAAACCTTGCAAATAAAGAGGATAAGGAAAAAAGGAGAGTGTGATCTGGGTGAGTGTGGCAAGAGAAATGGTCTGTGAAAGAAAGAGGATGGGGGTGGATGCTGTTATTGTCCTGTGGATTTAAACCAGTAATTACATTTGGCCTGTGAACAGAAAAATATATGTTCTGTATAACCTCAATATATGCTCTCTATAATAATTACTGCCAAGACCTAGAATTTGAAGACATGGCATGACGCATTTCTAAAATGACAGAATTCTCACTTGAAATTTTCCGGTGAAATGTTGTGATTGAAAACATTCTATATCAGTCTTTTATTCTACTCCAGAATTTTTAAAAAGCTGCTCTGATTACCCATTCATAAGTCTAAAGAATTTTTAATTGGACACACTTGAGAAAGATGGCAATGAAAGTACCATGAAAACCCTGTTTATCTCATCATTTTACGTTGGGGTTCAAGAATGATAACAATTCCTAGCAAGCCATCATTCTCCCACACCAGTAGTTTGTCAGAAGAGCAAGTAACAGCTCGTATCAGACTCAGGAGGTCAAGCAAACCAAAAAGGAAGCCCTCGTATGCTGTGTTTCTTGGCCTTTGTGAATCTTGAGATCCCACTGGGAATTTTTCACAGGTTTTATACAGTCCCACCAGACACTCCATTCCTGCCTGCAGTGCCTCATATCAGCCAGGATAGGAACCAGGGCCTCCCCATTGCACAGCTGCTGGGGAACTCACGGAGAATGAATAGAGTTCTGTCTCCAAGCAATGCCAAGAGAAAGTAGCTGCTGAGACGCTGCTGCTAATTCAGGACTTAGCACCCGAAGGCAACCACGAAGCATGTACTAGTTACTGGAACATCCAGGTAGAACAAGTGAGGCTCCCTTAGGTGTATGTGGGACTGGGAGATGTTTACAGTCATATTCATGCACCCTACACACACAAACATACACACACTCACACAACTGTTGCAATTGAAAAGTGAAATGTGGCTCTGGCTAACCTGGGGACATGAGTTCCCAAGCCCAGTGGCCATTAATTCTATGATAATTGAGTAAGGTCATAGGCAGTGATGAGACCCAAAATGTATATTCACTGATGCCTTGGATAATGAAAGCCTGCTCCTTAAGTATGTTTGGCCAAAGATTTTCCTGTGTAATTAATAAAAATCTTAATGATACACGTGTATTTGAAGCTTGTGTTATTGTTAAAACAAATACAACTTAGATAAAGAAAAAAAAAAGGATTAGAAGAGAGAGTATGTGGTGTAGACATTAAGCCCAGGGGCTCTGAGCCACAGTCTGATTCAGAGCCAAGCCCTGGTGTTTATTAGCTCTGCAACCTTGAAGGATTTCATTTCTCTGCGCTTGTTTTTTCACCTGTGAAATGGGAACGCCATGTTGAATCACAGAAACAAGGTGAACAGTGGAATGCGTAAAACCTCGAGAAAGTGTTTTGAACTGTGCTGGGCACCTAAGTGCTCAATAAATTTAGCTTATTGTTATTTCAGTTATGACATTTTAAGCGTAATGATTCAACACACGGATCATTACACAGTAGAAATTTTGCAAAGCACTAATAATTAACACTTCAGAAAGTTTGTCTTAAAACCTCAGAAACTTGCCTGTGTTTCTTCCCTACGTGGAAGTAAAACTTCATACATGCAGTAGTTTATTAAATTTTGAAAATGAAATAAGTGTAGTTAACAAACATTGAGCACCCACAAGCGTCATGGAAAGTGATGTTGTAGGAACACTGAAGACGTTATCAACTTTCAGGAACTTTGATTTTAGAATATGGCCTGTGTTAGAAGAACACTGAAATGGTCAAGCATCGCAGAAGAGCGACTTTGATCAATATCAGTGTATGTAACCTTACTCCCGTGCTTTAGAAAAGATACTCGGCGAATATACTTGGCTGAAGAATCTGCACACCAAGAATAGTTATTATCTTGAACTATTTAAGTAAATGCAGATTACTACTCAATTCCAAGTGCCCCACATATATTCATAAAATCATAGCTTGTGCTAAATGTAACAGCAGTGCTACACATAAGGTTGATAATCTGTTCGGGAGGTCATGCTATAGGACACAGCCTTGCATGTAAATGCTAGAGGAAAGAGTAAGCATTCTTCATGGTACCTGAGAGCACTGACCTTGAATTAGCCATGAGAAAAAACACACAGCATTATAGACCTAAGGCTTTAAACAAATGTGAATTGTGTAATTAATTTGCAAGCAAATATCGCTTTTAATAAAATTTGAGAATATCACCCTTGGCTATTGCGAGTCAATCAAATTGCGGTTATCAGATGTAGTCTTATAAAGGATGAGGTCATGTTAATGAACTGGAACATTTTTAATATTTGCAAAATTATGGGAAAGAATGGAAGTAACACTGAAATATTCTTTCAGATGTTGATAATGTTTTTCAACATGGTTTTATTGTTTTTATCCATTCAGCCCTCTGTGAGATAGGAGAGGGAAGCACTATAACCCCCACTTTTCCGATGAATCCATGGGGGGCTTAGAGAAGAGTGTATGTGACACAGAGGCAGTTCCTAGCATCTAATTCCCACATGACCAGTATGTGATATTAAGGATTTTTCAAAACCTCTTAGAGAGTCATCAATTAACCAGCATTTTGGATTATCTAGGTTTTTAGTTCTTCTCCTTCTCTGGCTTGCCTAGTTTTTGAGGCACTTTGCTGATTACTTTTTCATTCATTCATTCATTCATTCATCAGAAGCATCTTGGTGACCTACTGTCTGTTCAGTACTACTGCGCAGTACTTTGTCAGAAGAGTCCCATTAGCATTTAAGAATGTGACACATCTGCTTTTCATTCAAACCATTCTAAAAATCAGATTTTTTTTACCTCAACTCTTAAAGCAGACAGTCTTTGAGAAATGAAATGATTTCCAATGATGGAAATTTTAAAGTTGTTTTGCTAATTTTAAACTCCTTAAAGATAGATAGGGATTATATCTTCTTCATTTTTTAAGCCCAATTCCAGTATTTAATGGATGTTTGACAGATCTCTCTTGTTGCATAGTGGCTTTCTTTTATCTGAATTGGTGTTTCTGTGATAAATGTGGTAAATATTAATAGCTTTAATTGTAACCATGAATGGTTACTGTTTAAACCAAGTTAATGGGCATGGCATAGCCCAACTCCATGTTAATTTGTATCCTGTCAGTTTCTCACATATGTTAGAACTAAGTTAAAGTTGGCAGATTCCTTCAAGAAATTTCATATAAATTCTTCAGTAAAATGGAAAACCTTACAATTGTTAAGTAAGTTATTACCATGGCTCTAAGTTTAGTTCAGCACTTCTGGGTTTTCTCTTCTTTTTATGTATTCATTCATCTTCCCAATTATCTATCCATCTACCCATCCATCCACTCACCCACCGTCCACCCCAATCCTCCCATCTGCCTTCCAATATGCCCTTCTACCTCCTCATTCTTTCATTTTTCATTATGTATTTTAAGAGTCCTTGAGAGAAATGTGAAAGGCAGTTGCTATTAAAGTTAATACTGATTCTCTCGTTTTAACTAAGATGAACACATTGCTTCTTTATTGACCAAAATCTGGCACTCTTAGGAGGGGCACTGTTGGTCACCATGCTGGGAACAGAATAAACCAGGGACCATTCTGAGTAAATCAGAATATATGGTCACTGGTACATTCCTTGTTCTCCTGAAACATCTAAAGTGGCATTCCTATGTAGTATTATATATTTTTTTAGTTCTAGGCTATCTGATATGTGAAAACATAGAGTTGGACAGACATTTTTTTAAAGATTGTGTGTGCATTAATCAGTGTAAGTTGTACCTCATTTTTTTTTTTGTAACATTAATTCCTGCACATTTACTAGTTAGTGGTCCCATTTGGAATCATCCAGATGTTTACTGTCTTCCCGTTTGTTGCCTTGCTTTGGGTTGATTGCTCTCCCATTCAGCCTTGGAAATCTAGAAATCACTTTCTCTAGGTGTATCATTCCCCAAGGTACAATAGGGGTTATAAAAGAAGAGGAACACCCAATGTTCGTGTTTCTGCAGTTCATAATAGAGCTGGGGCGGAAATGACCACTCTGCATAAGCAAGCTGGTAGAGAAGCACCAAAGAACTGGTACCTGGGCCAGAGAAAGCGATTTAGAGTCTGCACTAAGATAACAAGCTCAGTCAGGCCATTCTAGCACTTGGCAACTGCTGAATAACAGGTGGGAATTACTGGTTTATGTAAGATTTAGTTGAGGCATCTGTAACTTATTAGCATATGAAATGGTCTGCCCTTCCTCTGAACTCTTATCTCTGTTTTGCATATACTTGCTGTGTGATCTTGAGCATATTTCCTAACCCTTCTGGTCTCAGTTTTCTCATTGTAAAATAAGAGCCAGAACACTACCTACTCATAAAGTTGTTAAATTGGTTAATTTATATAAAGCATTTAGGCCAGTGCCTGGTATTAGAAAAGTACTGAAAAGGTACTGTTCCTATTAGTATGAGTCATCTTTCGAGGAAAAGTATGCTTTCACCCATAGAAGTCAGCGTCTGCTTGTAATTCCCCTCATGCCTTTGCATCCCTGACATATTTTTAACTTGCCCTCTTCGGTTGCAATTGTTTCACAGCTCGGAAGTCAAAGAAGCTGGGGAAGTTAAAAGGCATTCACGAGGAACAGTCCCAGCAGCAACAGCCCCCACCACCACCCCCGCCCCCAAAGAGCCCCGAGGAAGGCACCACGTACATCGCGCCTGCGAAGGAGCCGTCAGTCAACACAGCGCTGGTCCCTCAGCTCACAACCATTTCGCGGGCGCTCGCACCTTCCCCCTCACTGGTCCTGGAAAACAATGAACCCGAAGATGTGTATGCAGGCTATGACAACTCAAAACCAGACACCGCCGAAAATCTGCTCTCCACTCTAAACCGCTTAGCAGGCAAACAGATGATTCAAGTCGTGAAGTGGGCAAAGATAATTCCAGGTAGGATTGCCCCTCCTTTCAGGGTCAGCATCCTTCCCTAGAGAGGTGGAAGCAACAACACGTTTCACCATTTCCGGCAGTGCGATCGCAGTTAGCTTCCTCTTCAACTCGGATACCAAATCTTTAAATTGATATCAGATTAATCCAGGGCGTAGGAACAATCTGGTTAATGGGCCCATTTCTCCTGAGAAGTGGGCGCTAAGGGGGTTCTGTTGTTAATACAGCATACATTTGTTATGTTGACAATTGACATGGAAAATTTCATCCCAGAAATACAAATAAGGTAAACTTACACTCTGATCATGAAAGTGCAAACTGAGCCTGTTCCTAGTAGCGCGTAAGCAGCACTAACCTAGCCACAGGCCAAGCGCACCAAGACCTATCTAATCTCGTCAGCCGCATGAGACCCTGAAAGTCTGTTCTCCCTACCTAAAAAATACCATCTTCCCTTTAGCACCCTTTAAATGGTCCTTGAAATTCCAAGCTTAGGCATTCTTTATGCCGTAGGATTTTATTAATTAGGCCCCTATTAATCTACAGAAACATCGTTTAGAATCGCTATCACATTGTCCCAGTTCAGTAATCCGGAGCAGTTTCTTAGATGACCTATGGTCAACCTGCAGCCATAAGAGAAATGTCTGGGGAAAGCCCTGATGACTGATTCTTTGAAGAGGAGTTTTTCCCTGGGTGAAACGGGAGAATAGCGGTATGAAACCTGGATCTTGGGGGATGAATTAGCAAAGAAACAAAAGAAGGGCTGAGGCCCAGAAAGGAAGACTGTAGGAAAGGGAAGGACAGGCACCAAAGTTGCTTAGCATACTTCAGAACTTTGTTGAAGTCCGGTGTTGTCCCAGACTGTGGGACGCGAGAAAGAATACCTTTTCAACCACTGCACACTCATGAAAAGTAAAATCCGGCGCCATTATTGCAGATATGCAGGAGTTGATGGTTATTAAATAATGCTTCATTTTAATGTTACTAGTGGTCAGTACTCTGAAGAAGTTTTATAGGCTAATGCAAATTCTTTCAGCCTAACCAAGGGTTTTACACCATCATCCACAATGAAACTCCCTGAACTCCCCAGTTTTTATTTGTCTTGACAGTTCACCCTCATTGAGAATTTAGGGCGAGTTTAAATGAAAGTTGAACAGGGCCAGGCCCATGGTGGGTGCTCTGTCCATGATCAGTTTGAGTCTGTTAGAGAAAGGTGGCTGTTTGAGGGTTGACATAAGAAGCTTCTTCCTGGAATGTACTTAAATACTAAGTGTATCTCTGTGATTAATTGTTCTTTAGGATTTAAAAACTTGCCTCTTGAGGACCAAATTACCCTAATCCAGTATTCTTGGATGTGTCTATCATCATTTGCCTTGAGCTGGAGATCCTACAAACATACGAACAGCCAATTTCTCTATTTTGCACCAGACCTAGTCTTCAATGAGTAAGTACCTATTAATTAGCCTTCATAAAATAAATTGCAGTTATTTGTTATGCATTCTTATGGTTTCTGAACAGATGTACATTGTAAAAGAAGCCACTGATACTAGCGTTTTTAAGAGTAAAAAAAAATCTATCATATGAGAATTTTAAAATTACTTTTCACCAAATTATCATGCACATGCATATATATATATATATATATATATATATATATATATATATATATATATATATCAGTATATATAGATCTCACATAATAGTATGTGGGAATTGTCCCAAAAGGAAAAAATGATCCAATTGGCTCCAAAAACTTGACTGGTACAAAGCCACGATTAATAGAAAACAGTCTCTTTTGGTATCTACTTCAGTAGAGGAGACTATCTAATTTCTAGGAAATGTGACTGTATAAAGTGCCAGTTCTTGCGTGCATTCATATAATGGTTCTTTTGTTAACAGTATACAGCTGCTCAGTGTGTTTTCATGAAAATCATAATTACTCTTCTTTGCAATCATAAAAGAAGCCAAAATGTTATTCTATAGTGAAGCATTTTTAGTTTCATGATGCGTTTTCAAAGATTGAAAGACTCGCAGTAGATGTTTCTTTGGCCATGAACTCTTTCCTATGTTAAGTTTACCTTTTAATACTGTTTGCATTCCACATTAGCACATTCCGTTTGTTTATATCCAGCGGTGCTTCTTTGTAATTGTTGGGTCAAGAAATACATAAACTAGAAAGGAACATTTGAATTATGAAGTAACCACAGCCATATTCTAACAGATGGCTCTCTCTAGAGATATGAAAATAGGGGTTTTCAGTAGGGAAGGAAGCAGATGAGAAATAGATTGATGGTAAAAAGAAACAAACGCAATGGGAAAGATTTAAAATGGACACACAGTGCCAAGATACTGAAATAGTACCAGTGCTAATTTACCTAAGAGTACTCAGTGCACCCAAATACACGGTACCACACAGACAACTTTATTCCAAGATAAACTGGGAACAGCAGTTGTTGGTTCTCAAGGTGACCCTTCTTTTGGCAATTAGAAAGAATAATTCTACTACCGCATAAATTTTCACCAAAAGCATGAAGCGAGGCCAAACAACTGACATGCACATTTCAATTTAATTGTTTTCCTCAGTAATCAGTGGATTTTATTAAATAGTAAGCCTGTTTTTAAATATGGTCTATAAACCGAAAGAGAAACATAATAAGGAGGGTGTTTGTTTTACAAGAATATGTGAGCTACAAGAAGCTCTGTTAGTACCATCCAGAGAGTCTCCATTTGGTTTTGTTTTAACAGAAGATTAAAATGATCCATTTAATCTCAGCACATATATACTTGTCATGAAATAAATAAAACATAAAATTTCCCAAGTTAGTCATTTTTAAGTGTATAATTAATTGGCATTAATGACATTCACAGTGTTGTATAACCATCACCACTCTCCATCTCCAGTACGTTTTCAGCATCCCAAACAGAAACTCTGAATCCATGAAGCAATAATTCTACACTTTCCCCTATCTCAAAGACCCGATACCCTCTAGTCTGTGAGTTTGCCTACTCTAGACTTTCAGAGAAGTAAAATCATACAATAGGTGTCTTTTTGTGTCTGCCTTGTTTCACTTAGTGTAATGTTTTCAGAGGTTCACCCTTATGGTAGCATGTGTCAGAGTTTCACTTTATGGATGGATACTATTCTATTGTACCGCTATACAGCAGGTCCTCACTGCAGATTCTGTATTTGTGATTGGGCTTCTGGCTACATTTCCTTGTAACCCCAAAGTCAATACTTGCAGCACTTTCAGGTTGCTTGCAAGTACACCCAGAGCTGTCATAAAATGAAGTGGCCCCCTGAATGTACATTTCAGCTTAAACTCTCCCTTCCTGTTTCAACTCTCATGTTGCAAACAAGTGTCCTTTTCCTGGTCTATCTTGTGCCTCATGTTTTCATGGTGTGTGCTTTTCTGTTCGAGATTTCACGGTTTAAAATGATTGCCAACTCTAGTTCTGAAGTGCTGTGTAGTGTTCCTAGGGGCAAGAAAGCTGCGATGTTACTTTATGGAAAAATACAGGTGTTCGATAAGCTTCTTCCAGGTATGAGTTACAGTGCTGCTGGGCGTGAGTTCAATGTTAATGCCTCAACAGTATGTATTCATTAGGTGTCTTTGAACAGAAATACCCAGAAAACAAGATTATGTATTGATCAGCTGATGAAAATGTTATGATTAGTGGCTCTGGAGAACCTCACCGTTAATTCCGCTAGGCGTGTTCACTGCAACTTTACAGTACATAAGTCACTCTTTTATTTCTCCCAAATAAAGAGAAGTTGGCCACATTTTGTTGATTCATTTATCTGTCAGTGGACATTTGGGTTGTTTTCACCTTTGGCTACTGTGAATAACGCTGCCGTAAACATTTGTGTGTGAGTATCTGTTTGAGTCCCTGCTTTCATTTCTTTGGGGCATATACTTAGGAGTGGAACTGCTGAAGCATATGGTAATTCTACGTTTCTCCTTCGAGAAACCACCAAGTTGGTTCTCACTGCAGTTGTACCATTTACATTCTCAGTGATATAACAAGAGTTACAAGAGTAGCAAGAGTTCCAATTTCACCACATCCTTGCTAACACTTAATTTTTGATTGTTTTGTTGATGTTTTTGATTTTAAATAGTTACACTAGTAGGTGTGAAGTGTTGGAGGGGGTGGGGCTGAAATATATTTGATGCAGAACATCATGTCAGTTTAATGTACATACTATATTGATTTGATGCACTTAAATATTGTAATATGATTGTCATTGTGATGGTAGTTAGTACCTCTATCACACTACATAGTTGTCCTTTCTCTTTTGTGGTGGGAACAATTCATATCTAGTCTCTTAGCAAGTTTAATGATTATAATACAATATCATCTGTATTCACTATACTGTGCATTAGATCTCCAGGATTTATTTCTCTATTAGCTACAAGTTTGTACCCTTAAACAACATGTCTCCTACTTCCCCACTCCTGAGCCCCTGGTAACCATCATTTAACTCTCTGTTTTTACAAGTTGGGCCTTTTTATGAGTAGATTCCACATATAAGTGATATCTTATACTATCTGCTTTCTGTGTCTGATGTGTCTCTTAGTAGGTCCGAAGTGGTATCTCCTTGCGGTTTTGATTTGCATTTCCCTAATGCTGGGAATCTTTCATAGGCTTATTTGCCATTTGTATGTCTTCTTTGGAGAAATTTCCATGCAAGTCCTTTGCCCATTTTTAATTGAGCTGCTTGTCTTTTTGTTCTTGAGTTGTAGGAATTCTTTATATATTCTGGATATTAAAACCCTTATTAGGTACGTGATTTGTACATTTCTCCCATTCTGGGTTGTCTTTTCACTGTCTTGAGAGTGTCCTTTCAAGCACATTGAAAATTGAAGTTTTTTATTTTAATGAAGACCAATTTATCTGTTTTTTTCTTTTGTTGCCTGTGCTTTTGGTACCATCATTAATATTTGTTTGCCAACATCCAAGTGTATGGATTCCATACAAAGTGCAAAATTGTAAGAATCTTTTTTAACAAATAGAACTCAAGGGAAAGCACCTTATATTTGAAGTCTGAGAGGAAAAAAAAGGTCATATAAACTTTGTATGCACTTGTCTGTTCTAGGAAACTTTAATAGAGATAAAGGGGAAACAACAAAAATGCTTTCTAATGTTATAAGTAGCTTAAATGTTATGTTATATAGTTTTTTAATGAAACATTTGTTTCCTATTCATAAAACTTTTGACCTCAACCTCAATCTACTGTTCTGTAAGTTTTCTCTCAACTGGAAAGAATAGAATGGAATTGCCCTTTTTTGGGGGGTGAGGGTAGGGGCGCTCCCAGAAAACTTGGAAATGACGTAAATCCTATGGGTAGAATTGAGCTTGACACAGTAGCACCGTTACAGGGTGCTATCATAGACCCTGAGGTTTTTAGGGAAACTCCTAAGTTACAGAGAATGGCCTGCAACCAAAGTCTGAAGGCATATTCATGCTTCGCCCTGCAATTATTCAAGGAGTATTTGCTAACTGTCATCAATGCTCTAAGTGATGGTTTTAGAATAGTGAAAAAATACATAGTCCCCATCTCCTGGAACATAACAGTCTAATGGGGGAGAGAAAACAATCAAATGTGCTAACATTATAATGATGATACCTATTGAAAGGAAAAGTGCTTTGAGAGTAGTTCATTAGAGGATTCGATCTAGTCAGGAAGGGCGTCCCTGGATTGATGAAGCTAGTGTCATCCAGGCAAAGGAAGTACAGGAGGAGGAAAATTGATCTAGGCTGAGGGACCAGCATGTGCAAAGGCCCAGTGGCAGGAAGGAACTGAAGGCAAGGCAATGTAATGATGGCCATGGGCAGAAATAGAAATGCAAAGATGTTGAAAGGCAAAATCGACAGTAATTGCCAATGGGTGGATTCTGGTAGAGATTGGGGGCGGGGGGGAGAAGTACGTGTGTAGGATGACTCTCAGGCCCCTACCTTAAGTGTCAGGTAGGATTTGGTGGCCCTCCCTGGAATAGGGAACAAGGAGAGAGAACCAGGGTTTGGAAAGGCAGAGGAGGGGAGAGCATGAGGCCAGTTTTGAACATGTTAGGATTGAATTGTCTTAACATTAGCCAAGAGGAATAGTCAATAGGGAGTTATTTAGACAGGTCAGAAGCTTAGAGAGGTCCCAAGCTAAACATGCAAAGTTTGAACTCATTTTAGAGGTAGAGGTTAAAAAAGGAAAGACAGAAGAGTGCTATGTCACAGATCCCAAAGACAGAGGATTTCAGGAAGGAAAGAATGGCTGCCACTGTTGGATGCTGTTGCAGACCCAGTGAGACCTGACCTACGCCTCCCGTGAAGCACGGCTCCCTCATGGCCTGCCAACAGCTGGCGGGTTCAGATCTGCCGAACACAGCCCTATACTTTCCCTCAGCTAGTCCCTGTACTGCTAAAAGTTGAGGGCACACTGGCATTTGGTGCATGGGAGTCACGTATGCCATTCAGCTGAGGGTAGAATGCTCTGAGGTGTAGAGCTTGCTCTCCCACCAACCCTCGACTGAGGCCACCTCTCACTCATATTGACAGTCTATATCCCCCACCCCACCCTTGTCTTCCTGGGACCTCCTTGTTGAAATTATGAACTCTGTCTTTATCACTTTTAATTTTCAGCACATAGCTGATGTCCAAGGCATAATAGGTACTCCATTAAAATCAGCCTCGAAGGGGCTTTCTAAGTTATCATTTCTAATTATGAGGATGGACTTTATGATAAAGAAGTGTGACATGGGAATGCATCAATTTCATGAACAGAGAAATTACTGTGTTTACCATGGTGAAGAAAACTTTAACAGGGGGTCATTGGTGTTTGTCTTCAACTGTGAAACAGATCTGAAAGTTCCCAAAAGTCTTACCCTTCAGCTGTGTACCAGCATTAATTATTAGAGTTGGAGGAAAAGTGGGAAGTAGGGAATAATTAAGGAAAGCATTATTTCCAATTGTTTTTAAACATTGGGGGAAAGATATGAGTTAATACTTTAAATTTGCATAAAACTTTCCTTATTATCAATTCAAAACTTTTCAAATATGTATTAAATGTTTAATTATTCAATTTTACCTTGAAACAGCTTATCATATATTGCTACAGATCATTGCAATTATTCAAATTTCTTATCAATTCAATATACATATTAAAACTCCTATTTAAGCCCTTAATGAAACTTCTTCAAACTGTTTTGTGTTGTTTTTTTTTAATTTCTGAAATGGAGGTTTGGTGTTCCATTCTCTTTTTAAGTCTCAGCCAGTACTTTAGAATTAGAAGTATATTTATGATTCCTTTTTTAATATTTAAAGGCAGTTTTACATTGTCTCAAATTGTCACCCAATGAGAAATGTTTTGGGGGTGAATTTTCACACTCTTTGTCATTCTGAACCTGTTATTTTCATTGAAAGAGGCTGGTAAGATCGAGAGAGAGAGAGAGAGAGAGAGAGAGAGAGAGAGAGAGAGAGAGAGAGAGAGAGAGAGAGAGAGAGAGAGAGAGAGAGAGAGAGAGAGAGAGAGAGAGAGAGAGAGAGAGAGGTGTTTTAAGTCTTGGTGTCACTTGCCAACCCCGTCCTGTGAGTACTCTGAGTGTGTCCCCGAGAGAGGTCTTTGCCTCAGCTCATCAGTGAGGGAGGGGGATTCTGCCCACACCATCGCCCTGGTTGAGTGCTGGCTGCGTGATGGCAGCACCAGGAGGAAAGTATAGGACTCAGTCATCAGTCATTTCAGGTCACGTTTCATGGAGTGCACTTCCATCCATGTTGTGTCCCCAGCGGGGGTCACTGTGCTGCCATAGTCCAGTTGTCCTCAGTGAGAGCCTCTCCCCAGGCAACTCTGCCAACAGGACAGTGCCCGTATGGTCCTTCCAAGAGGCCTGTCTCATATCCGGGCTGCGTGTTCCAAGGCTGTGTCACCATTGTTCAGGCTGGGATCAAAGCGTCCTCAAGGCGGGCTGAGGGCTGTTGGAGTTAGAATGTGGCACGCCCTGCACTCCCCTCCAGAGGCTGGGTGATTGATATTCCTGAGCCACCAGAGGTGACTTCAGTGCGGGGTCCAGGCCAGTGGCAGGTGAGGGACAGGGGAGGTAGGATGAGCCCGGGTCAGCTCCCCTGGCTGATTGGCGCCATTTGTTTCCCTCCTGTGTCCCCTGCCTCTCTTTCCCTCCTCTGTTTCCTCTCTGCTTCTTTCAAATAGGATTTCTTCCTTCGCCTCTGCTCTTGGGGATACTGTTCTGTTCTGTATGCTTTCTAGTCTCTGATCCCCTCCCTTTCCTTCCCTCTTCCCCACTTCCTCACTCCCTTCCCTCTTACACACACACACACACACACACACACACACACACACACACACACACACACACACACACACACACACACACCCTCTCCTCCTGTTATTGAAAAACCAGCAGCCTTCTGAGATTTCCTTTTTGTTTGTTTTACTTCTGGTTTAGTATAAGGGAAAAACCCAGGCCCTGTACCAGCAACTAGAGAGACAAGGCCTCCAGCAGAAAGGTCTGAGCATTTTGTTTGTCGGACAGGAGGGACAGCTTCCCCTTGAGATGGTGTCTGCGCCCCCAGTTCACCATTGCTCCCACCACTGCCCGCTGGTTTGGACCTGGCTCTCTTCACCCAGGCCTGGCCCCTATAGACAGATGAGTTTGAGAGTCCTGAATAAAGAAAAAAACTGTCACAAGTAGAAAATGGTCAGTCCTTGTCTGCCAAGGGCAGACAAGGAGTTCTCTTTTCTTTTACACACAGGTGGGGTATGGAGGACATCTTGCTACCTAAAGGCAGGCACATTGAGGGTACTGTAGGGGACCGTGCAGTGGGGCCAGAGATTTTATAAGCTACAAACAAGAAAAGTCATCATTCAGTCCTGCATGGGGACAGGGAGGTACAGTCCCCCAAAACAGTCCCTTCATTTCTCTTCTCCTTTTGAATTTTTTAAAATTTTTCAATTCTAGTTGACATTCAATATTATATTAGTTTCAGATGTACAGCATAGTGGTTAAACATTTATGTAACTTACAAAGTGAGCCCCCTGATAAGTCTAGTCACCTGATGCCATACATAATTATTACACTATTATTGACTATATTCCCTGTGCTGTAGTTTATATCCCACGGACTATTTATTGTGTAATTACCTTCTTTTTTCAACAGCATTTTTTTCCCCCCTTAATCAACCTAGCATAATGATAAGAGGTACAATTGGAGTTAAAAGTTACTTCTAGACATTTCCAGCAGAGGAACTGAGGGGAGGGAAAGTCGTAAAGAAATGGCCAGCCTGATGACTGAGTTATTGTTCACATTAAAGCCAAGTTCCTGAAATGAGCATGCAAGGGACAGGGGTGCCCTGCCCCTGGAAAGATGAGCACACTGAAGAGAGTTGTCTGAATTTAAGGCTAGAACCCTGGCTAGATGGTCTAACTCATTTCTTGACCCATCTTCAGTATACGGCTGTTCAGGCACCGGGAAAAGGACAGTCACGGAAGCGTGGGGTTCAGGATCTGGTGCTGGGTGAGGGGCGGCATAGTGGCAACAGTGCAGGCAGCTCGTGAAGGACTGCTACCTGCTGTGTCCCCAAGAAACATGGCTCAGGTAGCAACGTACCCACATCCTGGCATCATGATTGTATGCAACCACAAAATGGTGGCATTTAAAATGGCAAGGTGACACTTGGGTGTGTCCTCTCAGAGGATCTGCGTTGGGTACTGCCCTTGGTTAGCCACACTGACCCCCTTTTGGTGCTTTGATGGATCCAAGCTCATTCTTGACTCAGCCTTTCACACTCGCCGTCCGCTCTGTGCTGAAGGATGGTTTTCTCTCACCCTCTTGTCTGAGCTCCAGGTACTCCTGATTCAGGCCGTATTGCCAAACCACCGTGTTTAAAGTAGAGCCCTCTGCCCCATTCCCCCACATTGTCATATGTTTCTTTTGTTCGTAGTAATTCCCCTGCTGCCATAGCATAGGCTCAGGGAGGGCAGGAAACTGGCTTATTGGGTTCACCTTTGCATTACTGGCATCCCGAATTCTGTCTGGCCTTAGTAGGTGCTTGATGAACTAATTAATTTTAAAATGCTGTTTTCAGCATTATTCCCGCTGGCATAAACTCTACGCCAGCCAGATTAACTTTTCTCTTCCCTTAATCCTGTCTTCCCACTGCTGTGTCTTTCCTTCCCCTGTGTCCAGCCCGACTCGAAGGATGCTTCTTCCCTGACGACTGCTCAAAGTCAAGAGTGACTTACCCCTCCCCCCCAATTCTTTTCTTCTATATCACTTTTTTTTTTTTTGGTATTAATTGTTTGGTGCTTTGTGTGTTTTATATAGGTTTTACTCCAGCTATAGTTTGACCTACTAGAGCACAGAAAGTATATACTTTTTTAAATTTTCCATAATATCTAGCAAAATGCTTTCTATATAATTGGCAGTCAGTGACTGTTTTTGATTTGTGAATGAATATTTCTCTAGCTCAAGTGTCAGAAGCAAGGTTCCTGATACGTGTTTACCCTACAACGCTTTTTCGGCTTAGCAAGTGCAAATGAAAAGGATTTATTTTTATAGGTGTTTTTTTTTTCAAGCTTTACTTCAAGAACACTGCTGTATGTTAATATTTCTTGCATTGTGGTGTACTTGAGAAATTTCCTAAGTAGTTAATGAAGCTGGGTAATTGCCAGTATAGTTTGAAATGAAAACAAAACAAATAGGAGCCTGCAAATAGAATGAACAGTTTAAGTTATACATAACTATATTGGAATCACATGGAGAAGTAATCTTCAAGAAACATGTCCAGACCGTGCTCTGGCTAACTAGAGGGAGCTATTTTTCATTTTGAATAATCGTCAAAACCAGTTTAAGATCATATGTTATCTTTAAAAGGCTTAGTGTGGCTAATATTAGCATGTTGGTTTTTTATCTGAGTTAGTGTGCCCAAGGACTTTGGTGTTTTCAGCATAAAATAATCTTCAAAACAAAAATAAAATCACTGGAGTGAATTTCTTTACTGAAAAATTAATATAGAAAAATTAATTTTGATGCGATTATTATATTGCAATACTGGGCAGGTGCCGAGGAATGGATTAATAAATTACAGAACTAAAGAGCCTCCAGGCTTCCTCTCTGACACAGGTCACAAGACACAAAGGTGGTGGCTTTGATGGAACCCCTCTGGAATAAAGGAGGAGAACACCCTTGCAGGTATCTTGATATATACAGTGTTTTCTGAACTTGTGTCTTTAGACACTTCTAGAACCCAAACTGAGCACACAAACATCCATTTTTATTGTATCATATAAGAGTGATGATGCAGGATTTATATCCCTCACTTCCATCCATAGCCTTAAGCTATTTTAATATGGTTGTGTATTTAAAGAGGTTAATTTTTCTTGGGTTCTGTGATTGATACTTTTCTAAAAGAATTAGGTGGGGAAGGGAGAGAAATAAACAAAACAACAACAAACAACAACAAAAAGAATGTCATTCAGAGACCCTCGGCTCCTTGTGAAATCTCCTGCATGTACCTGGATCCTGAGTGCTGCAGTAGGGATGTGCCCAGCCAATGCACAGATTTACAACCTATGTCTAACTTGGCTGATACCTGTGCCCTTCCATCTTGAAGTAGACACTGATTCAGTGGAATCAATGGAATTGGGAATTTATAAACTCCTGACTTGCTTTTTGCTACAGGTATGATATCTCTCTCTGTCTTAGTCAATTTGGGTCACTATAACAAAAGTCCACAGACTGGGTGGCTTAATTAACAGACAGTTATTTCTCACAGTTCTGGAAGTTGGACATCCAAGATCAGGGTGCCATAAGGTCGGGTTCTGGTGAAGACCCTTTTCCTGGCTTGCAGACAGTGCCTTCTTACTATGTCCTCACATAGGAAAGGACATAGAAGGAAAAAAGCCCTGCGGTTTTTGCTTCTTCTCACCCCATCATGGGAGCTCCAACCTCATGACCTCCCCTAAACCTAATCACCTCCCAAAGGCCCCACCTCCTGATACCATCTCATTCTGGGTTAGGGTTTCAACTTATGAATTTTGGAGGGACCCGGTCATTCAGTTCATAACAGTCTCTATTTACACAGATACTAGAATTCGAAAGTAGCTAATAGATAAGGTAGAGGGGACATTTGAATGATTATGAGCTGCTGCTGAAAGCTGGTGAAAGGCGTTCAGTTCTATGCTATCTCTAGTGCGTTATCCTATTTAATCCTCACAATGCTGTGAACCTCGAATTTATTATTCCTGTTTTAAAAACAAAGAGACAGTGGCTCAAAGGTTTCAATCCAGATGGTGTCTCAGTCCCAACTCAGAAACGTTCAACTACATCAAGACTTGGACACTGACAGTGGAGCTTGGTTTTTCCGGCAGTTGCACACAGTGTGGACCTTCGGAACTAATAATGGTTTTCATTAAGCAGTTTCAGAGATTGTATATATTTAGAACCTTTACTGACGGATCATGTGTCAACTTTTCTCAGAGTTATTCTTTAAAATGCCCAATGTAGGAAAGAACACAAATAGGAAATCAAATGTTCTCAGAGAAACTTGGTTTTCAAGTTTGAATTATTTCACTAAACCTGTTTTCTTTCCTTTCTGATATCACAATGATATTTAAGACCTCAGTTGCTGGCAACCTAGGGCTCTGTCCCTAACTTTGCTGCTCATGAGCTTGATGTTGTGGGTGGAGGGAGTGAAGTTCACTCAGCCTTCATTTCCTTTCTGCAAAAGTCGGGAATTGGACCAGATTGATTAGTGGTTTTGCAAACTTTTTGTTCTCAGGACTCCCTTTATGCTCTTAAAATCATGGAGGACCCCAAAGAGCTTTTGCTTCCATGTTATATCTATTGGTATTTATCCATATCAGAAACTAAAATAGATTTTTAAAAAATATTGATTTCTTCATTTATTTAAAAATAACCTGTTACATATAGAGATCACATAAACATAACAGAACATAAACACTTTTATGAAAAAAATAAACTTATTTTTCCAAACTAAAACAATAGAAGAATGGCATTATTTTGCCTGTTTGTAAATCCCTTCCATCTGCCTTAACTGAAGACAGCTGCATTTTCTTCTCTGCTTCTTACATTAGTCTGTTGTGATAGGTTCTTTTGGTCAACTTACAAGTATATGAAAACAAATTTAGCCTCCCCCAGATACATAGTTGGGAAAAAGAGGACCTCAGGGAAGGGTCTTGGGGATGCCCGGGAATGCTCAGACCACACTTGGAGAACCACTGGACCAGGTGATCTTTCAAACCCCAACCCAGACTCGCATTTTCCTTGGCTTACAGGATGCCTAACTGGAGGGCTGGATCTCTGTTTCCTCACTCGAAACAGACTTACTAATCTATATTTCAGACATCAGAGAACTGAAGCCAAAGAGAACGCAGTTCCTTACTTAAAGGGCTCTCTGTCTCGTAGCAGAATACTTGTTGAGCCTACCTTGTGCCACTGGCTGTGCTTGATGTTGTTATATGAACTATCTCATTTATACACAGTTGTATTTTAAGGCAGGGATTATTATCACTGATAAGTGGTGCAGCTGCCTCAGTCATCGAGAGGTGTGGTGGGTCATCTGAGATGACATAGCTGTTGAGAAGTGGACCTCAGGTTTGAGGCCAAGACTTCCCTGAAAGCTCACTCTGTTTTCATTATACAGCAGGTTTTGGAATAATGTTGTTTCCTTGAGCACTGTGTAGTTCTCAGGTTGATGAGATGTTGCTGGAACTTAATTCTGGTGCGGATCAATTAGCCTGTGTTACAATCGGTTTCATTATCTGTTGTTTCGCTTAAAGTCCCAGGACCTACTAAAGACATTAAGTGAGGACTTACTATACCACATCTTTCTCCATCTACAAAGTAATGGAGATGGAAGGGTCTCAAAGTTCCCTTCCAACCACCTATGGTTTATGATTCTGTAGTTCCGCTTTACCATCAGATAACTTATCCTTACAGCTATGAGAACTTGTGGTTAGAATGAGGTCAATTAAAAAGGAGAACAGTATTACAAATGAATATCCTAATTACTTCCTCTAAAGTGAAATTTATGTCTCCTTTTTGATATTGTTTAGTTAAAAATAATAAACGATGACTAGCATTTCGCCAGTCAATAATACATACTGTGAATATCTATAACATGTACTGGGGTGGCTGTTACAAGGAATCCGAAGTGAAAGACGCCATTTCCATCCCATTCTATTGCATGGTTGGTAGATTAAGACACAGGCATGTTTATGGTGTCCCAGCGAGACAAAATGCACATGACAAGTGACACATACGTTTTCTTTAAGATGGATGCTCCAGGAGTTTAAAGAGAAAGTGAGTCCTCAGGGCTAAAGTGACCCAGGATGCTGCCTGTCTTTGAAGGCTGTGGTAGCCCCTGTTGGAGGGCTAGGATTTGGGTGGGCAGAGTGAAGACATGGCACATCCAGTCCAGGCTTGAGAAAGGGTACCCAGCAGGAAGGGGGCATGTCTCTGAAAGTCAGAGTTGAAGTTATGGAAGCATAGGGCACAAAGAACTGTGGGCTCACACTTCAAAACAGAGGGGGCTGTTCCTTCCCCGCTTTCTTTTTGTCTCACTGTATCTGTCTTCCCTTTCTTTCTTCCCTCCACTGCTGGCCTTTTTTCCTCCCCTCTTTTCTTGTCTTTCATTTCTGCTTGACCCGTTTCCTTTGCCTTCATTGTCTAGCTTTCTCTTCTCCTTCCTTTCAACCTCTGTTCCCCTTTCCCTCTCATGTAGAATGAGGTGAGACCACCAAATATTGCATGTATTGACTAAAAATGTTACATCCCGTTGTTTTAACATTGAAATTAACCCTGTTAAGGCTTTTATATGCTTTTCCAGGGGGAGGAAAGCTGACGATGCAAAATTGCTGTTTCCTTCAGTATGACCTTTTGTGTTCTTTGGGGTGGTAATCATAAATGGAAAACATTTTCTCACAAGCTCCAGCAGCCTTGTTCTTGGTCCTAAAATCATTGAAATTTCTCTTCCAGAAGTTACTTGAAGGAATGCCTTTGCTTTTCTGATTTTTATTAAATTTTCCTGACTGCTGCTCTTTGTCCTTGTTGCAGAAAACATTGCTGCCAACATGCTAACCGGCTGCCCTCTCCCCTGAACACCGCCTCCCAACTCTTGGTGCTGAGCAGTACAGGGAGGGGGTGGGGCTCGAATCACGGCAGTGCCTCTCTGCCCCCCTCTCCCCACCCCTTTCTCTCCCTCTCCCTTCCTCTCCATCTCCCCTCCCTCCCGCCCTCCCTCTCTCTCTGCCTCTCTCTGTCTCGGTTGCCCAGAATGAACACAAAACCCCAAAGAATCATTTGTTTGTCATTAAAGAAAGACTACATGGCCACTTCCTCCTGATTAGAGGAAGTTCAGAAGTTCACAGAATTTCAAAGTAGAAGAGAAGTTTACAAAATGTCAGCTGTACTCCTCAGCTGTCTTGATTAGTATTTTGTATAAGCGGGTAAAAAAGAAATATTTAGGCTGTACTTTGACTAAGCATTGTGCTCATGTCATTGCATGCGCACGTGTAGTATGCATTTCAGTGTTGACGCTTTACGGGAAATGGATGTCACCACTGGTGTCATGGCCTGGTCGCATTCTACTTATTTTACGCAGTCATGAATGATGTAGTAGTTCATAATGTCCTGAACAAAATCTGCTTTGTGACAGATGTTCAGAATCAGTAATGAGAAAGGACACGTGGCCAATCTCTAATAAATTAATTCAGTTGAACATCATCTTTTTATTTTTTATTTTTTTTAAGACAGATGATTTACCAGCGTTGAAAATAATTCAAACACAAGAAACTACCTTACAGCCAGAATCATGGCACCCAAAAATGTTTCCTGGGTCCCAGTTTGATTAATGAATATAGTGTCTGTGATAATAGCCTCTGAAGGCTCTTTCCAAGTAGAAGGGATGTGTGATCTTGTCAAGCGAGCACAATTGCTCTCTACCTTCCACATCCCCACCCTCACACGTTCATGTGCGCTGAAGTCACCTGTGCAGGTGTGAGCCACTCTCTGCCACTGCCAGGTGAAGCGTAGTTGCATATCGGCCTTTGTCAGAGTCAGGGTCCTTCTTTGTAACGTGTGCCAGCATCTGACTGCCAAAATAATGTGACTTTTGCTTCTCAAAGAACAGGACTCCATAAGCTTTAGTGTAATACACATCTTTTATTGCACTAAGAAAAAGTGATTTGCTATCACCTTTTACCCAAACAATAGTCTAGCAACACTTCTAAATTCAGCCGTCAACTTTGTTCACGTTCTTGAAACTCACCAGTTATCAAGTAGGAATCGCACCTTTTTCCGGCTCCTTTTCGCAAGTGAGGAGACTATGGCCGTTGATTGAAATGAAGCAAGGTCTTTAAGTATATACCCCAAATGTCCCTGTTAGCAGTCACGGAAGGTTTTCTGTCTTCCGTTGAACCATCTGTGGTCTGCATACCATTAAATTTCCAGGAATTATTATTAAAGTCTACAGCTTACCAAAAAACGAGACTTGATAATATTGAAAAATTCCATTGCTAGAGAATATTGTTCTTTTGTATCCTTTCTATGTGTAGGGCAGTTCTGGCGACAAGCCTTAACATGGTTAGCGCTTGTTAAGGGCTCATCAGATTCTGAGCACACTGCCGAGTGTTTTAACTTTCACAGTGAAGAGTGCAGGCTCAAAGACCACGTCGCTTGGATTCAAATCCTAACTGTTTTCAGCGAGGTTTGATGTTCTTGTTCTTATTTGGAATAAGTAAGTCACTTTAATCAAGAGCTAGACCTACTCCTCTGTCCCGGGCATATATAAACTTCCTTACCAAAACCTAGAATCAAAATATTCGGTTGGCAAGGTCTTAAATAAAATGTCTGGTGAATAATCAGGCCAGGCCCTGCACCCACTACGAAAGGACTGCTGGTAGTAAGGGTCCTCCCAGCACGAAGGGCATGCCAGCAGTGTTCCTGTACCCATCTGCCTGTGCCAAAGCCCTCACTGTCTAGTATTACTTTTTAACATTTTGCAGTTTGCTCTGTTTCTTACCTTACCTTAGTGTGAGACATCTAGTCACATATCTCAAGGACAGCTGTGTCTCCCATGATACGATACATACAGTCGCCTAGAAATCACTTTTTTAAATGAATTATATTGGAACTGGCCTGAAGAAATTCACAATTCAGTAAATACTAAGATTAAACCTTTGATCAAGCCAAAACGTTTTGGTAATGTGATTTATCGCAGATATCCCCAATTTGTCTTTCTCTAAAATCCGAATTTTCACAGTGGGTTATGGCTGCGTGCTTTCTTTCCTCTATAAAAAACATGGGTCCTTGTACCCAAAATAAACTATGTTAGCTATATAAAAGTATTTTAAAATCTAAGGCACAAAGGACTGTTTAAAAAAATTCTTTAAAAAAGTTTAAGGTAAAAACCATTTATTTCCTGATTTCTAGGACTGCCTGTGGTAAATTATGGTTGCCATGTAACCTGACACCTTCTAGTGTTTTAGATCATCATGTATTATTTTGATCTGTATAACATCCATTAAAGCCAGTGGAAATTATGATGCGTAAGTCCAAGGGCAGTTCTATGAAAACATATCCATTCTGGAACATCAATTAAGGTGACAAACAAAACACTGAATTGGCTTTTAACTATTACTAGGCTTGACCCTATAAAATTAATAGGGAATAGATGAGTGTCATGAAGAACATTGGGACACTGCTCTCCCTGGCATGTAGTCCAGCAAAGCAGACCACAAACAACGTTCTCCAGGGATTCATACACCCAAGCAGCTGAGTTCTGTGCTAGCTGTAAATAAATGATGTAAATACTATAAAAATGAACAGACATCAAAACTGCAACTCTACAAATGGTCCTCCTACAGATATATCTTGTTTGTCTATTAAGGAAAAACCTAGTAAGAAGATGAAAAAAAATTATAAACTGTACACTGGAATAATTGGAATGTTCAAATGGAGGTCATTTTTATTTTAATTAAGATTTGAAAAAAAAAACCTGTTTCTGGATGCTGTTTCTTAGGAAAATAACAAGCCTGAGACAGGGCCCATCTGTTACACTGACCATGTAACAAGATGTTAGATTTATTCGGACATAATGATGTGGTTCGCAGTATCAGATGTAAGGAAGGTCTGGTGTCTCAGACCTGCTGTGATTATGTGTGTGCACCAACCCACTCAAGTTATTTACCTCTCATTGACACTATGGCATATATTCTAGCAATGTAACAACACACACACACACACCCACACACCCCTAGGAGCAATTTATGGAAGTAATAGCATGTTAGCAAACATGTTGTTTAAAACTCTTCCCGAGATTCCGGGGACTTCAGATGTTCAGCCCTAGTGAGCAATGCTTTGTGTTGTTTGTATCTATATTTGAAGAGCATATCAATGTCTATGAAATCCATTGGATTTCCTTGTTATCAGTAGCTACCAGATATTTATTATGCATTCAGGTAATTTTGAAACTATGCACCATAAAAAAAAAATTAATCATAGAAAGATGTGCGCCTTATTATCTGGAAGTACACAGAACTTCAAAGGGATGAGACTTGCCCATTGTTTAATCCTAGGGTTAATTTAGTGAATATTTCCAAGGCTTATTTTTGTTGTTCTTTACTAAGTAAAGTGAAGTGTACACACCTAAAATAAAATATGGTTAGGTGACAAAGGTACAGTTCAGTGCAATACTGCTAAAGGATCTTCAGTTTAAAAACTCATTGTATCTTTCAGGGGCTCCCACAGTTGGAAGATTGGGAACCTCTTGTGTTTTGGCATTTATAAAAATCAGCCAGGGTCAAAGGATTACATTTATTGAATGTGAACTCTTTGAAAGAGAGAATGATAAAAATCGTTCTGTTTTCCCTTCCTCCTTAGGGTAACAGAACTACAATGGCCAAACCTCTGGGGCACTGTTCCTGACTGACTTTGAAATGATGGTTTATTAAAGAATGTTCACTCTTCCCGCTTTCGGAAAGCATTTAGCACAGCTTGCAATAAAAGCATTGATACATTAAGACTAAATATCCATCAAAATACAAAAAGGCAAAAGTCAAGTAGTAAAAGTAGTGAGAAAAAGAGATATTTTATATATTATAAAAAGGAAATAAATGAAAAGCCTAAACCCTAAGAGAAGTTATGTAATGAAACACAAATCTTAGTTTCTTAATTACTATCAAACAATGTATGACAGGTAGGATCTTGAGTTGCACAGATGCTATTTTTTAATAAAAAGAACATTTGTTTGTTTGTTTGTTTGTTTGTTTGAGGGCAGTGTCATTGGCCCTCATATGTGGGACCTGAACCAGGGCCCCTGGCTTCCCAAGCCAGCGCCTAACCACCGCGCCACTCGGCTGGCCCAAAAAACAAAACAAACACAAAAAAAACAAAAACAAATTTTAATTGAGGTAAAATATCAATAACATAAAATTAGCCATCATAACCTTTTTTTTAATTGTGAAATAAACTTTTTTTTTTTAAATTAGCTTCAGGTGATCATCGTAACCATTTTTAACTATATAGTTCTATAATGTTGAGAACATTTACATTGTATAAACAAGTCCCCATTCCCGCCTCCCCCCAGCCCCGGGTAACAACCATTCTACTTTCTGTCTCTCTGAGTTTGACTACTCCAGGTACCTCATATAAGTGGAATCATACAGCGTTTGTTTGTTTGTTTTTTGTGACTGGCCTATTTCACTTAGCAGAATGTCATCAAGGTTTATCCATATTGTAGCATGTGTCAGAATAGCTGCTAATTAATAGTTCATTGTAGGCTTATACCACATTCTGTTTATCCACTCATCTGCCCATGGACACTTGGGTTGCTTCCACCTTTTGGACATTGTGAATGGCACTGCTCTGAACACAGATGTACAAATACCCTCAAGACCATGCTTTCAGTTCTTGTAGAGATTGTTTAAGTAGAAGTTAGATTGTGTTCTGCTCCTAGACAGCCACAGCATGAGGAGTGCCTGTAGGTGTTCAGGCTGTCCTGGAATGTTCTATGGGCTTATCACATATCCACTTATCAGTATTTACTTCTCAGATAGCTCCTTCTCCTGGAGTAAAACATCAATATGATTTCAGGATTGCATGTTTGGAGCGATGATTTCCCAAATCATCGGCCTCCAGTGGACTTCCAGATAACTGGACGACTAAGCTTCTCAAATACATTTTTTTGGTGGTGTCTTGGCAAACCAACATTTGAATACTAAAACAAGAGTGTTTTTTCTGACAGCTGTTCACCAGTAAGTTCAATAGAACCCACATCCTCATAAAGTGAAATAGGGCAGCACTGTTCACGTATAATGATAGCAAGAGAGCCTGAGTTCTGTAGATACAAAAATTGTTCAGATTGTTTAGCTACTAAGTTCAAAGCGGCAACTAGCATACAGATCATTTAAATTGTGAATGTCCTTCCCACTCTGATTGTAACAGGGGCTTTTTCTAATTCCTAGTGTTATTATGTGCGTAAACTCCATTTCCAGCACTACATTCTTTCACAAAAAAAAAAATCCAGGAAAAAAATATTTTCTAACCCTTTAATTATTCACTTTTGGTTCAAGTGTCAGTTTTGGAGACGTTAGATTGTTTTAATTTATTATTTTTAAAACAATTTTCAAATGGCCATGATTTTAAGTTTAGTGTAATGGACGTTCTACCAGAGGACCAGATGAAGTTATAGCTATGAATAAAATTGGTTTCCTAGTTGGAGAAAATGATGAGTTTACGAAACTACTGAAATGTTTCTTGTTTTTACTTTTTGAAGGGTTTCTTCAGAAGTATTTTGGAACTATTATGCTCATAGACTCAAACCCAAGGTCTTCGGAATTAGAACTGGGTCTCTATGCCCATTTCAGTTGTTGTGTTTATCCCAAAGAAGAGTTTATTCTTTTCCTGCAAATGAGATGACATTTAGAAATGAATGACGTGTGCCCACGGTTCACGAATAGAGGCTGATGGCTATCAGTTAGTCAGGTCTGATGTTCACTTTAATATAGGCACGTTTCCTAACACAGTAATCTCCTACTGCCCTTGTATCAGTCTACTCTTCCAGGGTGACTTTTGCATTTACTCTTATCTTTTAGAAGCATTATACAAACTTCATCTCTTTCCCAAAGTAGTCCATATAGTTTTACATTATCCTACTCAAAATGAGGTAAGATTATTAAATGAATAAAAGCATGTAGTGAAGAGTAGTTTTGTGAAGTAATATTGCAAAATCAATATCAGTATCATGCCAAAAAGATTGCCCTTGTTTCAACTTCTTTGGATGTACATCCCTGTGCATTTAATCTAATTGCACAAAAATTATGCGATGTAAAGTGTGTTTTTTAAGATGGCCTATTTTCTTGAAATTTCAGGCTATATTGAGTACACAGTACTCTTCATTTAGAGAGCACAATTCCATTCAGTAGAAACAGCAATGGAATTTGGAAACAAAACCTTACCACATGATGAGGGCAAAGGATAAACAAATGAGTGAATATAACAACAAAACATATAAAGTACCAAGTATCTCTTTAGAGATACTCTGGAGAAAAGAGCTACGAACTATTGGACTGGTAGCATGAAGAGAGGAAAAGGCATAAGTTTTTAAATTTCTAAAAATTTATTTTAATTATAGTTGACATACAATATTAGTTTCAGGTGTATACATAGTGAGTCACCATTTATATAACTTACAGAGTCATCACGACAATAAGCCTAGTCTGTCACTGTACATAGTTATTATGATGTCATTGACTATATTGCCTATGCTGTACATTACATCTCTGTGACTTATTTTATACCTGGAAGCTTGTATTTCTTAATTCCCTTCCCCTTTTCTGCCCATCTCTCCACCCTCTTCCCCTCTGGCAGCCATCAGTTTGTCCTCGCATGATTTCACTTATATGTGTAATCTAAAAAACATAACAAACGAAATGAAGCAGAAACAAACTCATGGACACAGGCATGTATTTTGAAGTAATAAAAAACCTGGATTTGGATCCTGGCTGCATCATGTACTTAAATTTCCTTATCATGTACATGAGGGTAATTCTTCACAAGGCATTGTGGGAATTAGCAAGAAGAAATCAAGCTTTGGTGTATGGTAGACACTCCAGAAGTGATAGCTTAGAAGACCGTGGAGGTTATTCAGGTAATTTTACCTCAAGAGTTAAAGAGATGCTGTTTATACTGAAGTGGCAAAAAATGCTTTCTTTAGGTGTGTTGTCACACACTAACGTTCTAATCTGTTTTCACGTGGAATCTGAGGTCTCTCTTTAACTAACCTTTAATCTGTGTGTGGATGTTTTGTTAACACATCTGATAACAGAAACACTTCGACACAGAGGTGTCTAGTTCTCATGTTCCACTCTAGGCAAGTCACATCCGCCTTCCTGAAAATCTGCATTTCTCAGGTTCTCTTTATCATCCTGCACATAGAACTAATACCAACAACAATAATAGTAACACAATACTATTTTCCTAAAAAGTCATTAGACGAATTTAATTATCTATTGGTTTGTTTTAACCAAAATGATCATTGGACTTTCAAGAAGCATTTTATTCATATATATAGACATACACACACACACACACACACACACACACACACACAGGCTAACATTTGCATAGTTCTTTTTTGTTTTTTTGTTTTTTGTTTGTTTGTTTGTTTGCTTGTATTTTTTTTGAGGGCAGTGTCACTGGCCCTCATATGTGGGACCCAAACCGGGGTGCTGGCTTCCCAAGCCAGTGCTTAACCACCATACCACTCGGCTGGCCCTGTATAGTTCTTTATAATGTAAGAACCTTCATACAGTTCATTACTACATCCCTGCAAGGTTGGAATTATTAGTAGTATCCTTATTTTTCATGTGTTGGGTCTGAGAATCAGGAATGACAGGTCACAGGCCCACAAAGCCAGCACACTGAAGGCCTGAGGGGCTGTCCATCTCTAGGCCCAGATGTGGCAAAGCCAAGGTGCCTGTTTTGCTTCGAGCACAGGGTACCTACCTCAAGGGATCATACTGTCAGGTGCATGTTGTGTTACAGTCCATGGACATCCTGATTTTCAATCTGCTTCACCCCATTTTACAATCCAAATCGTTCATTTTTTGGAGAAACTTTAAATAAGAACTTCCCCAATGCCATATCTATTTCATTAGCCATTTGATCTCACTTTCTGTAAACTTTCGCTATTATCTTTCTCTAATCATCATCATTATATGCAAAACCATGTGTCTTTAATTCGCTTTATTGTCTTCTCTTGTTCTCTTTCCTTTTTTCTTTCCTTCCCTCTCATTCATTCATGAAGTATTTATTGAGCAAAGATTGGCACATGGCCCCTGTCTATCATATTTCTATTTGAAATTCAGAAAAGGTTAGTCAGGCATGGATCTTGCCTTTAAGCAGCGTGTAGTTAGCAATCAGAATGGTGGGACTGAACTGAGCCTTTTTTGTTTTTCTCTAAACATGTGAAAATTCTGCATTAAAGAAAGTCTTAAATATATAGCCCTGCTCAAAAGAGAAAGAAAAAAAAATAATAACACAGGTGCAAGAAGAGGGGTTTTACAGCCAGCGTGGTTTAACCTCGAGCTCAAGCCGCAGGTGGCCCACAGACCATTGGCTGTAGGTAAACCCCTTAGAGTGTGTGCTAGGACGCCAACAGGAACAGGAGACAAGAACTGAAACTCCAGCAAGGTTGGGGCCTGCAGTGGAGCCCCCGACACAAAGCCAGGGCTCTGCAGAGAGTTCTCTGTCTACTACCAAGGATGGTAAAACTCAACCTGCCAGCCAGCCAGCCCAGGGACATGATGAGGAAGCTGAAAGAAATAAGAAACACAAGCCTGCGCCGCATCAAGTGTGGAGCCTAAATTTTTGCAAGTCTCGCAAAAAGCATGTCAGCTGAGAAATTAGCATAAAAAGTGGTCCAGAACAAATGAAATGTGTATACCCCTGACAGTTATAAATGGTGAAACTTCCAGTAAGAGCCCCTCCCACAAGACACTGCCCCTGGGATTCACCCAGAAGACAAATATATGCCGAAACAATACATGTTAGATATACATATTAGCATCCAAAAAGAATGATGAGCATCCATTAAAAAAATCTGAAGAAACTGTAACATAAATATGTTAAAAGCATTTAGAGATATAATAGGTATAGATATAATTTAGAGAAAGGAGATATAATAACCATAAAGTAAGAAGTATCTTATTCAAAATAACAAAAATGTTTGAGAAGGAACTAAATAGAGCATTTCTAGGCACCTAGACATGAACAATAGTGCCATTATAATTAAAGCACTGTAGACATTGAACAGATTAGATACAGAAAAAAAAAATAGTTAGAAAATAGATAAGAAGGTAAATAACATGAAAGGGAGGTTAATGTGGAAGACAAAATGAGAAGGTCCAACACACTGCTAATAGCAGTTCAAAATGAAAAAATAACATGAATGGGGAAGGGGAGATATTTAAAGAAACAATGGCTAAGAACATTTCAGAACTGAAGAAATACCTACATCTTCAAATCAAGTAAAGACATTGAGTCCTGAGCAGGAGAAATAAAAATTAGTCTGCACCTAGGTACTTCAAAATGAAACTACAAACATGAGTTCTTTTTATTTAAAGCTACCAAAGAAAGGGCCGACCGAATGGCTCAGTTGGTTAAGAGCTCGCTCAAGAGTACAAGCTGAGCTCTGAGCAACAGCGGTTCGAGGCCAGCCCGAGCTGAGTTGCCGTTGAGCTGCCAACAGGTGGCAGGATGGCTCAGCTAAAAAAAAAAAAAAAAAAAAAAAAAATAAAGCTACCAAAGAGAAAATGCAGGTTACCTATAAAATAATGACAAATAGACTAAAAAGAAACTTCCCGAACACAGCGATAAAGGCCCAGGTGTAGTGGAATACTATCTTCGAAGTACTGTCAGAAATTACCTGTCAAGCTAGAAATCTATAACTTTTAAACTATCATTCAAGAATGCAGGTGAAATGAAGACATCTTCAGACAAACTAAGACTTAAAGGCAAACATACAGTGGTTGCTGCCAAAAGAACTGTGAGAAAATATTATGAAAAAAATAGAAATTGAACCCAGAAGTAAGGAAGGAAGCGCAGAAAACAGTGGTGGTCAAAGAAACACATTGGTAACTCTGAACAGACGTGGGGCGTGGATGTGCGAGAGAGGCAGATTTCAGGGGTGATATGAAAACAAGTTGGAATTCAAATCGAAAGAACAGTAATGTGTAAGACGGGAATCAGGAGACCAAAGATAAAGCACTCAACATGGTTTCTGTTTCTCATGGAAAAGCTGTTGATTAACTTTAAATTTTTAAGTATGCAAGTTCATAACTTAATAATTATTTAAAGAGGAAAAGTAGAACACATACCTTCTATACCCAGTTGAGGAGAAAAGAGGGGGATTTTTTTAAAGCTGGGTCAATCTAATGAAAGGAAGGAAAGTACAAAGAAAGAAGGAAAGGAGGGGAGAAAGTTAAAATGGTAAAAAAAAACCCAAATATATCATGATAAATGAAAACAGATTAAACTAAGCTGTTAAAATACAGAGACTCAGATTTTGTTTTCTAATCCAGCTTTTTGCTGTTTATAAGAGACATGTGTGAAACATAATTATGTAGGAAGTTTGAAAATAAAGAACTTTAAATAAAAGGGCTTACTAGGCAAATTCTAAAGAGAGAGCAAAAGAAAAAGACAGGAAGAAAGAAGGAGGGGGAAGGAAATAAAGAAGAAACAATGTTAGTGTAGGACAGAAATTTTAAGGGAAAAATATTAGGAATAAAGATGGTGTTAGTGATAGAAGGGAAAAAAAGCTTACAATACAATGGTTAGAGAGATGGAGAGACAAATCACCAAAGAAGAAACCCAAACGATCAGAAAACTTTTGAAACAATGTTCAGCCTACTGCTGATAATGGAAATTCAAATAAAAACAGCAATAGGGCTATCCTTTCAACCCCCATCAGAGAGCAAAAAATGTTTAATTGGATAATGACAAGTTTGGTGGAGATGTGGAATAAAAGGATGCTCTCATCTCCTACTGGTTGGAATGAAAGCCGCAGATGTGCACAAATCTGTGACTCAGCAGTTCTGCTGTCATTCCGTATCCTAGAGAAATGCACAGGGATGGCCCCTTGGTCGTTTGTAATTAGCAGTAAAGAGGAAACAACCCACGTGCCCATCAGCAGTGGAATGGATTAGTAAATTGTGATATATTCAAACAAATGACACTTGTAGCAGTGAAAATGAATTAACTTATGTTTACCTGTATTAAAATGGATACATCTCAGAATTACTACATTGAATAAGTTGCTGACGGATGTGCCTATCTAATTTCAAATTTGTATAAAAGAAAGCAGTACTGTATGTTGTGTTCATAGATAAATCCGTGTGTAGTAAAACATGCACATCTGAGAGGAAATGATAACCACCCAAAGTTGGGTGGGTTCCCTCATGAATGAGGAAGATGAATGGGATCCAGGAAGTAGACAGAGTGGGCCTTAACTCTGTCATGTTTAATATTCAATGATCTCAAGCAAATGTAGCAAACGTATTAACATTTATTTACATTGTTAATTCTGGATGGTAGATGCATAGGCTCCTGCTATTCTGTGTGTGTTTGTGTGTGTTTAAACTATAACCTTAATTAAAAATAGCTTCCAGCTTATAATGGGGGAGGAAAGATAGAATAATAATAATGAAGACCAAAATGTTCTGTGTTGCATGATGCGTTCCTTACAGATGGCTTTTAGAGTTGAGATGAGAGAGATTTCTACCAATGGAACCCAAGACTGCATCCTAGTATAGTTATCAGAGTTGCTTTTCTATAGGTTCCCACCTGCTGTCAGTCACTCATATACATGTATCTGCCATCATAACCTCTTTTTCTCTTTCTTTGGACTTTATCAAATCCTTTCCCATTCTTCATTCATAATTTCTTCCACTAATTACATTCCAGTCATTATATAGCAGTAGTTTGCCCAGGGCTTCCCCAAAGATTTATTACTATGAGGAAAACGTCTAAAAAACAAAGATGTCTTGCTTCTCATGGAAAGAGGAAATAATGACTTCTGTTGTAATATGATGAGGACTTTTATGGAAACATTTGGATTTAGTGGAGAGAGAGAATCATTTGGTTGTTTGAATGAAAACGTGTGTATAGTGCAGTAAACTCCCATATTCTTTTCTCCCTTTGTCTGAGAAATTCCATTCGAGGTTCTCACCTTTTAAACTTTTGTCTGTTTTCCTTTTTAAACATGCTTCTGCCGATAGTTAACAAACATGTGTCATGACCTCTGTAGGGGGGGATCACGTGGACACAAGATGTGGTCATCGCTGTGCTATGTTCAAAGCACCTGTGTGCATAGCCCAGCCCTTCCAGGTAGCAGGCACTTGGTATCTGGCTGAAAAGGAATAAGAGTCTGAGGGCTTCTCTGCTCTGTGGATGACCTCACTAGAACACACACCATAAGCACTTATTATTACCAGGCACAGAATAAAACAGCGGCAGGCTTTGAGAAAGGTTGCTTTCAGCACCTCTGACACATTCTTACAGGGTTCTAGTAAATAGCATGGCAGTGTTTTCTAGAAGCAATTTACCAGTCACTGGGGAAGGCATCCAACTTGTCTTTAACATATATATCTGCTTCACAGTTTTTTTAATTGTTAAAAAGTGATCTTTCATTGACGTTTTAAGCAATGCTTGGTGACCTACTCTGCCATCTTAACCGGTCCGGTAGCCCCACCCATGCTCTGTGTTGAAGCCAAAAGGGAGACTCCGACTCGGATCTCTTCATAGGCTGCCAGTCTGGGCTTGATAATGAGCCTGGCTTTCTCAGACATTTTTTTTTTCTTTTCCTTCGCAGAGAGAAGATGCATCAGTCTGCCATGTATGAACTATGCCAGGGGATGCACCAAATCAGCCTTCAGTTCGTTCGACTGCAGCTCACCTTTGAAGAATACACCATCATGAAAGTTTTGCTGCTGCTAAGCACAAGTAAATTGATGCCCACCGTGGCACTTTTTGTACATTGTCAGATCATGTCTCCTTTAGAGAGCATTCTATTTACAGTGTCAGGTAGTTGGTATAAAAAGGAAAAAAAAATTGAGGAGGTGGGAGAAGGGCTTTGGTCTTTGGTGAACTAAGTTACCTGCAAACTATGAAGCTTGGGGTATATGAAAGAGCACAGCCTTTCCTTCCTTCATCCATCCTACCACTAAATATTCATTATTAAGTGTGTGTTAAGTGTATGGTAGGATTGGGCAACTCAGGGCCTACAGGGGTGAATGAGGCACAGCCTCAACCCTCAGGGACTTTTACTGTAAGATACATTTAGACATAATTGTAATACATTGTGGAAAGGGATTATCTACTATGATAGAAATAAAGAGTGTCATGGTGGCTCAAAGACAGAAAGAGCATGCTCAGTTCTGGGGATCAGGAAGGGATTCACATTTAAGTGGAATCCTGGAGAGCTTTGCAAGGGTTCTGAATGGGCTATGAGTTGTGAGATGCCATTCCCGTCAGGGAGCATGTGGGAAAGCATATCTAGGCAATAACACTTAGCTCTGGGGAGTTGTTCTGCCCATGCTTCTTAAAGTTTTTATGGTAATGATGCATTCATTTAATATTTCAAGGGGCATCAGGTTATATTGTGGTGGGGAGAAGTGGGGATGTAGATTACACCTGAATATTCGAAACCTACTGAAGACATCTGACGACATGATCAACGCTGTATTTCGTGGCTTTATGAAGATATAGCTATCAGTAGACTGAAGCAGGAGAAGGGGAGGGAGCGAGGCACACACAGAATTTATCCTGACTGGAAGCACAGAGACCTGTGAGGCTGTGGAAATAATGGCCTGGAAGATGATGGTTGGTTGTATAATGCCCAGGAGCAAATGCATTCCAGAAATACTGCAGAGGTGGCCTTGGCAACTGACAGACAGGAAGGGGAAAGGAAAATGGTATGGGGTTGGAAGTGGCATAGGTTTGGAGCACAGAGAAATGACTAGTTTGGTAATGATACTGTTAAGAGAAATAAAGTTAATATTGGGCCTTGGAGGCGATTTTGTGGAGTATAAAAAGAGTTTTATTTTTAGATAGGTTCATTTTTAGATGGGTCCTAATAGGCCAAACCATGGAGAAAATTGGGGACTGGAATTCAGAAGACATTTTGGATGTAGAGCTGTAACCTTGAAATTATCCTTATAGAAAATTGTAGTCTAAAATCACTTGGTGAGTGGGGTTGCCATGGCACAGAAAGAAGAGGACAGATCCAGTTGAACTACATGAAAGGAGGATGGCAGAGGCTGAAGGGACAGAGACAAGAATTGTCACAAAGGAGCGTGTACAGTGACAGAAGCCAAGAGCTGGTTTCCAAAAGGGGCGTGACTAACAGCATAGTTTGCACAGAGGAAGCTGAGAAAGCTGAGAGACGCCTGCTGGAGTTGACCATTAGGCCTCGTGCAGGTGCCAGATGGCCAGGGACTCGCAGATGGATGGGAAGTGTTTTTAGGCTTCTGGAACCAAGTATGAAAGGAGAGAGCTGATGGCCTCAGGCACCAGAAGAGACAAGAAAGGACAAGATTAGCCTTGGCAAGAATGTTACCACCTCTTCCCCACACAGTGGGACAGGGGTTTTCTGAGGAAGCACACATCAGATGAGGATGAGACCCAGGATGGTGGCAGCATACAGTCTGGAGATGAAATCTCTCAGCCAGGTGCTGTGGCCACTGAGGACACTGAGAAAGGTTCAGGACACCAAGGGTGCCAGGGAAGGTGGCATGGACTTCAGAGGAGTGGTGGTCGAGGGACCACCGGGAAGCAGAAAAGCACCAGCATCGAGGGTGTTCCTGGCCCTCTCTTGGTCTGTGAAGGGACAGTTTTCAGTCGGGTCATTGGATAGAAAGTGGCATCCCTCGCCAAGGTAATGAGGAGAGAATGGATAAGAAGAGATGTCATTTCCAGCAGAGAGGGCTGGGTCTGAGGAAGAGCCTGAATCAGAGCAGGAAGTGGGCACAGTGCTGACTGCGGGTCAGAATCTGCTTCACATATGTTTTTAACACCTCACCATTGTTGAAGTGTTTTCTATATATTATCTTATTTAATGCTTAAAACAACCCTATGGGTTTAACCCTATTCTGAAGCTGACAAAACATAGGCACACAAGGGTCATTTGTTCCGTACCCTGTATGAGTGAGGACTCAGACCCGGGCATTGGACTTCACATCCAGTGTTGTCCCCATCTCCCAGGAGCAGGGAGCAAGGGGTGCAGAGGCAGGCTGGGGGCACATGACAGCAGCAGGGATGGTGGACTGGTGAGCAGGCTGGGTCTGGACTCCCGCAGAGGGGACCAACCCACAGCCCTGGCAGGGGGGTGGGGCCAGCACTTCACAGCTGTATTTTGTTTGGCCATCACCGCATTTGTAGGTTGCTGTAGGCCTTTTATCTTGTTTTATTTTCATTGAGTTTGATTGCCCAGGGCAGGGCATGTGCTCTCCCCTTGCCACAGGCCCCACCAGTCCTCACTATTTATACTCAGCCCATCTCCTGTAGCGTTGTAGTTGCAACCCCACGTCTGCAGGGTTAGGAGGACCAGGGTCCTTGTCCCTTGCCCCACTCTTCCCCAAGGTGTCTGACTCTCTCAGTTCCTCCTTTTTCCTTTCTGGAATTCTACTTTAGAAACAGAATCTTGAAATTCAGTGATTGAACTCATTCCCCTTTCCAACCTGTCAGTAAACCATTACTGGTTAGAAAAATGTAAAACACACACACACACACACATACATCAGATGGATGACAGCATTTAAATGAAATGTTTTTTCTAAAATATATACGCGATACTAATTCTCCATAAATTTTATCTACTCAATCTTATTTGGTATCTTACCCTTTTACATGCATTTAGTCAGCCAGCCTATCATCAATTCCGATATAATTTTGAAGCTACCTGAGTTAATTTATTAGTTTCCAGGTACCTCAGTTACTTTCAATTTGGATTTTTGTAGATGCAAGAAAAGCAAACTAAGAAGGTAAGAAAACATAAGACTTTTATGAATCATAGAAACCGCAGGCTTTGGTAAGCTTATTTTGCAAATCTGCAGTAGAATGCAGCATGAACGTTTTTCTTCTTCCTTCGGCTATTAACTTGCACACCTGATGTCCAGTGTGTCAGAAAAGTTTTTCAGCAGTGACATCAAGAGAGTTTTGTATTCCTTGTGCTCACTGAAGAAGGCAGATGAACTTCCACCCAGTTGTCTCTTCGCTCTTCTCCAGCCCATAGATTTTGGATGGTTTCCAGCAGTCCTGCTGCATTTAATAAGTAAATTCAGAAAAGCTGGGCAGACCTCCAAAATCTGAGGTTTTGCTTAAGTTCTCTATTTGTGGGTTTGTTTAAACTTCTAAAATATCTAGCTGGAAAATTGGTATAATACATTTCAGTCACAGAAGTAATGTGTAAGTAATATTTGACAGAAGTTGTTCATAATTTGAGAATTTCTGATAACACAGCTTCAGAAATGGGAAGGTTTTTGGTTAATCTTAGTAGATGTGCCAAATAGTATTAAAGTATAATAGGGGAATGCCTTCACTTACTCTAATTTTAGGTAAAATTTTAAAGTATAAAATGATACCCATAGGTATTTAGATTGAAAAACAAAAGATTTACACCATAACATGTATTAATTTTAAAAAATCAAATGTTCACCTGTAGGTGGAAAGTGTAAGCCAACTTCTAGTTTCTTGTAGAAAATTTTAGGTTAACATTAAAATTTTGGTAGAAAGTAGGTCTACAGCTTTACTACTAACTTCCTGGTTGTTGCCATCTTTCTTTAGTTGTTTTTTTGTTTTTTGTTTTTAATTCTTTTAAAACAAGGTTTTAGTTTTTTTAAAAAAAGCCTGTCTTATGTAATGGATGGCATTTAACTCTTAATATGAATGTCAGATATTTGAAACCACAACTAATATTATGGCAACCTCAGAAATTTGTGCAGTTGCTATTAGGGATTTATTTTTTCCTCACAGAAATAGACTTAGGCAAACCACAAATCAAAAGCCTCAACAATCAAACTCAAGGAGAAGATTTTTAACATAATATATGAAGTTAATTTGCAAGATAATCCATATCTTTATAAGGGAACCACAGGGTTTATTTGCAAACAGTGATTTTCCTGGCTTCCAGGGATGCATATAATATTCAGAAACATACTTAACATCCTGAAGTGCCAATGACCCGAGTCAATTATTATTTATACCAGTTATGATCAATTAACAAATATGCTGTGTAATTATGTAAGAGCATTTTCAAACTCAGAATGTTAATATCACCAGATGAATTTTCATTAGGTCTTCATCTTCTAAAAATAAAGTTCTAAGGGATTTTATTTTTCAAAGTTAAAGCATAAACATAACTGTTTATTGTCAGTAATGGGAAAAAACAAACATGTAAGTAGATGTTCAAAGGGGATGCCTTTAGCTTACTCTCTGTCCTGCACCTTCCAGAACGCAGGCACAGGCTTTCTTCCTAAATTGCTGTCACGTGTGTCCTGGGGAAAAAGGCTGCCCTTTCAGCAGGTCACAGAAGCATTCCATATGCCTCTAAGTCCTGAACCCAAAAGTATTCTTTCTAAGTGAGATTTTTGTTGTTGTTGTTTATTTAAATATAAAAGCTAGTTACTACTTAAAAGGAAACATAATCCTAATTTTCTACTTTACCAAAGATAAAGATGAACTTGGTTTATTGTCTTTGACAGTTTTAGATGTTCCCTTGTATGCCAAGCCACGGTGTCACCCTGTTGCACACACAAACCCGTGCACACACACCCCTCGCCGCCAATCAGGTTGTCTGGGAGGTCATGTGATGGTGCCTCCGTTGTCATGTGACCTTGGAGCAAAGAGGATGGAAAGTGCTTCTTTGGGTGCACCTTCTCCCCTTGGTAGAGTGCCAGTTTCCCCAGTGCCTTTGATATTTGAACTTGACTATGAAGAAGTTGCTTTCTAATTCTAGCCTCAGCTTAGATTGTCTGTGGCTCTTCCAGTTGTCCTGGAAAATCAAAGTATATTTTCCTACCTCTGAGGTGTTGGCAAGTTAGGATTTATCAAGCACTTTGATGACGGGCCACAAGGCAATGAAGCGCTTTGGTTGAGAGGCGAGCTTTGTAAAGAGACCAACCTAGGTTTCTATCCCTTCTCTGCCATTTATTTATTGTGTCCTTGGGCAAGTGTTTAAACGTTCAGGCCTCAGTTTCCTCATCTGTAAAATAAGAATAACATAATGGTTATGCCATAAGATTGATGTCAGGATTAAGCGAGCTAATATATGCAAAGTATGTAATACTACACACTTGATAAATACTAGCAGTTATCCTTTGCATATGTATGTGTACAAGAGTTCACCAGTAAATTAACTGCTATATTCATTGATCAATGCAACTCTTTGAGATTCCATATCAATATAAACGTAGAAGCCCAAAGCCTCAAACTATTCTAGTTCATTTAACTGCTAAGATGCTGATGGTGTTTTGCATCCTGGGAACTTACATGTCTGTATTCCATCAACACAGTTCCGAAGGATGGCCTCAAAAGCCAGGTTGCATTTGAAGAAATGAGGACAAATTACATCAAAGAACTGAGGAAGATGGTAACTAAGTGCCCCAACAGTTCTGGGCAGAGCTGGCAGAGGTTCTATCAACTGACCAAGCTTCTGGACTCCATGCACGATGTAAGTAAAGCCTTTTGATGCCTCTTATATGAAGGATCAACCACCACACACTGTTGACCAAATGAAACTGGGGAGTTGAGAAAGAGTGCTCGGGGCTTTGGGAAGAATACAGGTAAGTTATCCAGTGGGAGACAAGAAGAAGTGAGAACTGCCTAGGAAGGAAATTGTTCAGATAACCTTTGAAATGACCTTCATTTAAAGTCAAGGGTATGGTTCTTTCCCTTTCTGAGCAGGACGAGAGATCTGTGCACTGTAATGGCAAAACCCCTGGGTCCCGGCCCGGGGAAGGACCTCAGATGTGCTGCAGGTGTCAGATCAAGTTTCACATTTCTGCTTGCAATTTAGGAAGTGTTTGGTTAGTAAAAATGTTTGCTTTAACATTGCATAAATAATGTCCATCTTCCACAACTGTTAATCTAATAACCCAATCTTTCAAAAACATTATTAGTGGTCTGGGGCCAGCTTGGATCACCTCAACCGTTGCCAAATTTTGAATCCTGTATTCACTGTTCTTCATAGGAGTCACCTTTCTTCTCGTAATATAAGTATATGAAAGTAAATTCTGAGCTGGCTTCTAATTTAATTGGTTAATCAGTTATAGATGTAGTCTAGGTGTTAGCAATTTCTACACAATATTGATTTGGATATCTCGCTTTGTTATGTCACCTAATGTATACTTCTTATTTCACTTGGTAAGCATTTTCTCCAGTTGTGGCTCCAAAACAGTTGCAGGCAGTCATGCTAATTGAGTTCGGCGTGTTTGTGAGGTTTTCATCCTTTCTTTGGGAAAATGTATTGTTCAAGCTTAGCCCATAGATTTGTATTAGAAATTCTTCTTCAAATATTTCTCTACTGTTAAGGAAAATGGTGCAGGCTTGATGACCAATATTATAATAGTATTGCTATTGAAATAATGGTTCATCCTTTAGAAATTTGTTTATGCCAGAATCCGTAAAAGAATGTCACTTTCCACTGGTTTACACTGAAGACCCATCACATAGCAGGTTTGACCTGTGCTTTCTCTGAACTTTTCATATGGTAAGAGTCAAACCCCCACAAGGTAAACTCAGTGATAGTTTTGCTAATAATTATCAGTGGCCTAAAGACTGTGGTTTAATGAGAAACGTTAGGAATAAGAGGTCATGGCAAACAAGACTTTGGGGAAAACAGCAAATGATGTGTTCCCCAACTCACATGAAAGGAAATAAAAGAAACTGGAGCAGGGAACTTAGATCATCTACATGAGAACAAGCAGCAGCCTTACTTACTTCTGCTAGTGCTGTTGAAAGTCCTTCTTAGTGAAGCTTAGCATGGGGTTTTCTGGTTCTTTCTTGATGAATCTCTTATTGGTTCAAATGTATGGGCAGGTGCTAGTGCAGTATCAAAATGAGTATGGAATTGTCATCACAACACAACAGACGATGCCCTTTGAAGCAATTGGCATGTAGTGAGTCTGAGAACGGAAGTTAGAACTTGTTTTTCAACAGCTTTCAGAATCTTTGTGCCTTAAGCAGAGTAGCACAGTGGAAACTTAGAGGCCACCCCTGTTGTCCATGTGCCAGCTTCCTTAGGGGCCAACACAGTGCTAGGCACAACGTAGGGACTCAGTGAACAGTTGCCATATCATAAGTTATGATTTTTGGTAAAATCATCAGATCAATGTCTTTTTAGTATTTTTTTTCCATCAAGGTATAATTTATACATAATAAGCTGAACATATTCAAAGGGCATCATCTGAGAAGTTCGACACCTGTGTACACCCATGAAACCATCAAAATCAAGGCAAAAGACATATTATCACCTCAAAACGTTCCTTGTGCGCCATTTTAACTTTTCCTCCTACCTACTGCTCCCAGCATGCTTTCTATATTTCTTTCTGGCAGCATAGTGTATGTATTCTAGAGTTTTGTATGTTGCTGAGTTTATATATTCTAGAATGATACACTCTACTAGTTTATATGTCCTGTAGTTTCATGCACATGGAATCATGCACTATGTAGTTTTTCTGTCTGGCTTCCTTCACTTAGCATAATTACCTGGGGATTCATCCACTCTCTTAGATATCAATAGTTCATTCCTACTTAACTGCTGAGTAGCATCCATGGTATGGAGAGTCCACCATTGAATGGTCTGGTCACCTGTTGTTGGGCATGTGGATTGATTCCAGATTGGGAACTCTTACAGATAAAGCTGCACTGAACATTTGTGTACAAGTCCTGGAGTGGACGTTGCTCTCTTTTCCTTGGGTGGACAGTTACTAGTAGAAGGCCTGGGTCACATGTTATGTGTATTTTCCTTTTCTATGAGACTGCCAGACTGTTTTCCAAAGTGGTTGTACAGGCGGGCATTCCCTTGACAAGTGTGTCTGACTAGTATTCCTAGTTGCAGTCACTGTAATAGTTACATGGTGGTGTCTCATTGTGGGTTTAATTTGCATTTCCCTAGTGATTAATGAGCTTTTTATGTGCTTATTTTACCATCTTTATGTCTTCTTTGGTGTAATGTTTGTTCAGCGTTTTTGCTCATTTTTTGCTTTTAAATTGGATTGCTTGTTTTTAATTGGATGGTTTGTTTTGAGAGTTCTTTATATATTCTAGATAAATTCTTTTATAAGATATATGATTTGCAAGTATTTTCTCTCAGTCTGTGGCTTCTCTTTTTATTCTCTTAACAATGTCTTTTGAAGAGCAGGGGTTTTCCATTTTAATGAGGTCCAGTTATTACTATTTTCCTTTACAAGTCATTTTTTTGGTGTTGTATTTATGAAATCCTTGTGTAAGCCAATGTCACAGAGCTTTTCTCCTATGTTTTCTATATTTTTTTAGTGATCAGTGTCCTTCATTGATTGATATAGAGTGTCTTCAAAACCATTTTGTCTTGTATTTGGTCTTTTTCCTGAGACTTTTTGGTTGTTTCTGGTGGAAGGGTAAATCCAGCCCATCTTACTTTACTTTGGCTGGACGGAGAACATTCTTTAGGGAATCATTTTAATTCTAAAAATCTTTATTTTAAATTATAAAAAAAAAAGTGTTTGCTCTTAGAAGTAGCATAACAGAAACATCTTGAAAGCTCTATTTATATTCCTTTTCCAGACTGAACATTGAAAAATGCATTGTAAGTCTAGAGGGACCTTTCTAACATTCGTGCTTACTCAGACTTGAGGCTGCCTATGGCTTTTTCATTAGAGTAAATTAATGAATCAACATTTGGGGAATTTTCTTCCAGGGAACAAAGAGCTACACAAGGACTGGCTCTGTACTTAGAGCCTAGTTCTGCTCACCTTGTGAATAAAAGAGTATTTGTTCCTAAGGGTCACACAAACAAGAACCCTAGAATGTAAATCAAAGTTCTGCTTAAAAAGCGGGCATATTATGCCACCCCTCAGAACACATGTCCACAGAACTTGGGACATGCCTGCATAGCTCTTGAGACACATGTACATAGCTCTCAGGACACGGGAACTTCTATCCATTCATTGAGGTCAAGGACTATTTATGTTATGCTCAGTGCGTAGAACAGTTAGTAAATGTTAAATGGTATTAATAGTATTTCTTAAAGGCAAAAATTTCCCTTTTCTATTAAATAGCTTCAAGGTTATACATGACCTTGTAATCGACTTTACTCCAGTATGTACACTAGCAATAATGCTCCTCGTGCTTATCAAAATTGAGGATACAAAATGAATGTACAACACCAACCCAACCCCCAAACAGCTTAGATTCTGGCTGGAGCATAATGCAAGGCAGAAGGTAGCCAGGTGCTGACAGTGGTTCCTGGGCAATGGGACCTGTGAGAGCACATGTGTGCCCATTCACTCATTCATTCATTTGTCAGTGAGCCCCTACCATGTTCTAAGACCAAAGGCGCAGGTGTGAACAGAATGCCTACCCTTAGGAATCCTACGTGTCTGATGGTAGAAGGTGTTCTTCACATTCAACAAATACTTTAGTGTCTAAAAGAGCCAGGCCATGTACAAGGGGCAAGAGACCCAATGCCTGGCTTCTTGGAGCTTTTAGCCAGCTTGGAGCGACTAGACAGCACTGTACAGGGCAGCGTGCAGAGAGCCCACAATGTCAACACACCAGGAGTCGTAGGCTCCCTCATGTTTATCCTGAGTTGATGGAAAGCCTTACTGAGAAGATTTAGGTGCTAACTGTGCTAGGCAGGGGTCACAGAAAGCTCCCAAGGGGGTATCAGAGGGCCTTTATGTCATGGAAGAAAAGACAGAGGCCCAAAGAGGAATTTCTTAAGGCCCATAGGTAGCCAGTGGCAGCTGGAACCCTCTTGATCTGATGTCCGGTGCACCCGGCACCACCCTGATGGTGAAGGAGAACTTCAGCCTGATAGCAGCTTCAGGTTTTAGGCGGTGCATCTTTGGGGATCAGGAAACTAGCACTGAGGAACAATGAACGCAGCTGCACAGCTCTCAGGAGGCATTTGGATGATCCCTGGAATCTTCTGCATTGTGTTTGTGAGGCGCAGGTTACATCTTGAAGGCAGGGAACCTGGTGTTGTATTAAAATGTCATGCATATTTAGCAGTTCCCAAAACAAAATGCAGGATCTGCCTCCACCTGAGCTGAGCAGGCTTCAGCGTGGAGACCCTCGTCTGCACATGATCGTTATACCCGGGTAAGAACTACCTGCTGCCTAGGCAGGCACCAGCGTGTCACTCAGACACTGGGGACACTGTTCTCTGCATGGCCGAGGGAAACTGTGAGGGTCGTTTTGCTGAATAACTGCTTTCTGTGGTTCCAGAGGGAATGCTGGACAACCAAAGTGGCTCTTCTTTAGCCAGGCTCTCGGAGCCAAGGTTTCCTTCTGCCAGGGTTGGGAAGGGCGGATGGAGTGAGACGGACACATCTGGTGATACAGCCACTGTTACACAAGCTCAAGGAGAAGACTTCATTCTTTATGTGAGGACAGCATTACATTTCAGTGACACAGTCACGGGCGAAAGAGAGATTGCTGCAAGCCGCCAAGACTATTCAGTTATTTTGCGATGCTCAGTGCTCATTTAATTAGTGGGTTCTTTTGCATCCGGGCTGTGGTAGTGGTAATTTCCACCGTGACTACCCTATAGGTGGTTTTGAGATAGATGCAAACCTATTTTAAGCATTTCTCAACCGCGAACGGAGGAATGCGAGCCACAAGTTGGGCTCAGTCCACCATTTGGGCAGCCTGCTGCTTCCACATTTAATTCTGTTTTACATCTTTCCACTCAGTTTCTCCTCAAGAAAAGTGGTGTGCCCAAAATAGGAGCCCGCCACAGAAACGGGACCCCTGGAAACGGCAGAAAGAGCAGAGCCTGTGGTGCTACACCCCTGTTAAAGTAAACTTGGGTGCTTTACTGAAATTTTTTGACCCTCAGTTTCTTCCACTGGAAAATGGGAATGATATCTGTCTTTTTTTTTCTTCTTCTTTTTTTAGTTTTAGGTGTACAAAACAATGAAATAGTTATAAGGGATTGTAAGAAGTTAATAAAATAAAACAGGAACTGAGGTATCTGCCCCACCACAGCCACGAAACGAATGTTCACCCCTTCACTTCCCCATTTCCCAGACTGTGCTTGAGTTTGCCCCACACGTGTCTCTGCACCACCAAAGAGCATCCATCAGGCAGTTTTAATTTACTTTCTAGCACAGAGACAGCCAAACAGGCGCATGGCGTGTGCCTTCCAACGAGACGACCGTCTCAAGTTGGTGAGATCAAGCAAGGAATAGGCAGCACAGACCATGGCTCAGCGTAGGACCAGCAGCAGGGACGTTTTCCGGAATGAGTCACTCAGACCAGGCATACGGAGCACGTCCGCGGGCTCCAGGTCTCAGTGCTCCCCGGCAGCTCTCTCTGCTTCCTGCTAGTCTGTCGCGGGGGCTGGAGTGATCGTTAAAAACAGGTTGGAGTGGGCTTGAGCACTTTCTAATTCGCCCAAGGGACTGAAGGTGTTTGGTGATGGAGATAGATGATGGCAGACTGCTGTGAGGTGACCATCAGGAAGGATCATGTTGGTCCCGAATGTTATCAGAACACTGCTGATAGTAGAGACAGGCTGGCCATGCTACTTCTGCGTGTGGAGAGAAATGTCCTCTCTTCTCGTTGCTCGTGGTGACAATGAAATGAGGTTATTTGATTCTGTATCTGTAGCAAGGTGCCCAGTGCTGGCACTTCTGTGTGTGTGTGTGTGTGTGTGTGTGTGTGTGTGTGTGTGTGTGTGAGAGAGAGAGAGAGAGAGAGAGAGAGAGAGAGAGAGAGAGAGAGATTCACTCAGCCACATTCTATCTCACTTTGTGAAATAACTATTTAATAGAATTGTTAGTGGTGTTATACTGCTTTCATCTTTGACAAGACAATGACTAAGGAAGATTCTAAAAAAAGGAAGAGTTGTTTATTCCAGAGTCAGCTAAGTGAGCAAAGCCTCATCTTCCAGGGCACCAGGGGAGGAAGGGATACAAATTATGAAGACCCCTCCTCCCCAAAAAAGAAATTTTCTTAGGTAAAAGACTCCAAATGAAACGAGTAATTGAGACATCCGATCTAACTGTGTAGTTGGCAAAACCAGTGGGAGAGTTAATAGCGATTTTCAGCGTCTTTCTGCATTCCTAGGGTAGACAGGGACTAGAATTTGCCTTTATAGATTTTTCATTAAAAGGGTATAGTGGAGTACAGAATGCATTGTCCTGGGTGCATTATGCCAGTAAGTGCTTATTTTCATTTAAAACATTTTTATGTTTGTATAATTGGGAAAAGGCATCAAATATATTTAAAACTTAAAAAGGGGAGGAAATGGGAAAAAATAGGTCAGAATGTTCTGTTATGTCAATATGGTGGATAAATAAGGAATTGATGACTTCAGGTGTGGCGGGGAAAGGTCTGGGCAGTTCAAGGATCGGTGTGTTTTAGATGCTCGTAGCTGGAGCCACGAAGCGGGCTGGAAGACACAGCCCCTCATAGAGATGAAGGCTGTCCTTCCTTGTCGCTCCTGCTTTGTGCACACATTAATGGTTTTAAGGGCAGCGTCAGTTAGTGGTCATGGCTGTGCCTCTCCAAGCCCCCCTAGTTTGCAATATGAGAGGCAGCACCACAGCTGAGTTACTGTTTTCCTCAACCTGTTGCAAGAGGAACTGAATAACAAGGACCCTATGTAAGAGACACTTTCAGTGCCCAGCTTGCTTTATACTCTGTGGAATGAGCCATTCCCATCTTGGTTACGCTTTCTAAACTGTCTCCATGGGGGTGTGCAAAGGAAGGGCTGCTGAGGGGCCCCACTTCTGAGTGAGGGCGATCCATCTGCGACATGAGGGGCCCCCCCACACCGACAGGCAGGCACACAGACGGCAGCCTCCACCAGGCCAGGTGCAACGGCGGAAAGGAGACGTGGTCTCTGCCCCTTGCAGAGCGCACAATCTCATGGGGAATCGACCTGTGAACTGGGAGCTACAATGCTGCATGGCAGGTGCTCCCCGTGGACTGTAAGCACCCTACGTGGAGTGTGAGGAAGGAGAAATGGCAGATGCAGGGGGCCACGGCATGAGGGGAGGGAAATGGCTGCTCAGCTGAGCCCCAGCGACAAGCAGGAGTTTGCCTGACAGATGAAGGCAAGCTCCTCCAAGTCAAAGGAGTTCAGGTTCCAAGGGACAGAAAGCACAGTGATTTTGAGAAAACGAGCATTTCATTGTATGCAAGAGCATCAGGGAGGAACAGAGAGAATGGAGGATGGAGGCAATGAGGGAAAGTATCCGAACCATGTTACGGGAGCTGCTGAGGAGTTTGGGGCACATCTATAGAGAATCAAGCACTGCTGTGTCCAGTGCAGAAACCACTAGCCACATGTGGCTACTCACATTGAAATGGAGAACACTTAAAATTTAAAATGGAGTTCCCAGGCCGGCTGAGTGGCGCAATGGTTAAGCGCTGGTTTGGGAAGCCAACGGCCCTGGTTCGGGTCCCCCATATGAGGGCCAGTGACACTGCCCTCAAAAAATAAAGTGGAGTTCCCGTTTTCAGTGCTCAATGGTCGCATGTGGCTATCTGCCACCATTTGAGGCAGTACAGAAAGTCCTGTTGGACAAAGCTGAACTGGAGAACCTATGAGAAGAGGGCCGCTTAGGATGCTGGTGAGATGATCCAGGAAAGAAGAGATGGGGTTAGGTTAGAGCGGGGGCAGAGGGGGGCCAAGGAGGCACCCGAATAGTAGAACGGATGGCTCTTGGTGATGACAGGATATGAAGGTTGAGAAGGGAGGGAACAGGTCTAAGATGACCCTGGGGATGTGGACATAGCTAGCTGGGCGAGGCGGGGATGCAGGGGGAGCTCTGTGAGGGAAATTCTCCGTGTTTGGGGTGTCCTGCAGGTGAGGTGCCCTGGGGATATCCCACGGCAGGGTCAGGTGAGCCCTGGCCCAGTGGGGATGTAGGTGCTGATGAGACTCAGGTGACAGTGCATGGTGCCCCCGGAGGCCTGGCGGGGTAGATGGAATTGAACCCAGAGGGAAAAACGTCAAGGGACCAAAAATGGGAAGATGCCTGAGAGCTCGGGTGGAGCAGCTGCCAAGGTCAGGTAAGTGGCAAAAAGAGCAACAGGGGACAAGCCACAGACCACCACTGTGAGCGAGAGGGGTCAGAGGGGCAAAGGCTGCAAAAGGTCAATGAGCAAAGTCGGAAAACTTGCAGTAGCCATAGCAACGAGGAGGTGATTATGAAGAGTAACTGATTTAACTTGTGGTAATAATGCTCACTACATTTACAGCAGTGATAGCAGAAGCCAGAAAGCAAACAGGACAAAACTAAAAAACTAAAAATAAAAATGTCCAGTAAAGCTCCTTAGCAAAATTGCTTTAATAAAAGTGTGTCTTTCTGTTATGTGACAACATATAGGATGAGCAATTTAAATATTGTTGAGAAAACATGCAAAGTTTGTTTATTTGTTTTAAGTATAGCTAATCACAGTTTAGCAAATTCTCTTTGTAAATAACAAAACAAACTCGAACTACAGACTTGGACCCATGCATGAGGAATTTTGAATTAATGAAAGCTTTGTGATATACTAGAGGGTGCCAAAAAAATTATACACTTTAAGAAAGGAAAAAACTGTACTAAAATTGTAATATTCAATGTATACTGATAACAAAAGATGAACACAAGTCACATTTGACTTCTGCAATTACAAGAGGTGCTCAAAGTGGTTACCATCAGCACAATTTGAAGTTTTTTCCTTCCTTAAAATGTGTCTACCTTTTGTCACCTTCTGTATATACATGTGTATGTATACTATACACTAAATGAATGTATATAGGATATACAGATAGATAGGTGGATGTGAGTGGCATTTGAAGAGATACAGGTATAGATATGAGGGTTTGGCCTTGAAGGCATGCCACTTCAGAGCTGATCATGCATTTCAAGTCATGATTTTATCAGAGTGATACCCTTCCCTGTGTCCTTTCTCACCCGTCCCTTTCATATTACACCTTAATTATAATGACAGTTAATTTCCACGTGTAGATCCAGAACTATCTCTTTCAGCTGGTCATGGTTTTCTATGGCTGCTTTAATGCAAAACCTGGGTTATTTCCTTACCTCTTTGGAAAAGAATGATTGAAACATTGACCATATTTTTCCTTGTATAACAACACACTTTTTTGCCCAAATTTGTGAGGGAAAAATAAGGATGTGCATTAAACATGGGTAGTATTCATTCTGTATCTATTTAAAGGTTTTTAATTTTTATTTATGCTTATGAGTGAAAAGTGAAATAAATACATGCTAAAATTCCTTTATAATACAAAAAACAAGTACCTAAATATAAACAAGTACAAACTTGAATTAAAAAATTGAAATAAAATATTTTTTTCCTCTGGAAGTTTGAGCCAAAAACATGGATGTGCATCATACTAAGGAGCACATTACACATGGCAAAACATGGTAATCTTTTCATTGGCTAATATTTAGACTATTTAAGACAGTGCTTACCAACTGCTGGTCATAGCCAGGCAATATTCTAAGATGTGTTAGATTTGAGAGAAATAAGAAAGAAAAAAAACCTTCAATACAGGAGTTTGTCACTTCTTTGTTTTTTAATCATGGTAAAATCCACAAACATAAAATTTACCACTTTAACCATTTTTACCTGTATCGTTCCTTCATGTCAAGTGCTTTCACATTGGTATGCAAGCAATCTCCAGAACTCATCATCTATACCTATTCAACAACTCTCTGTTGCCCTCCCCGCAGCTGTAGCAACCGTCTTATCTTCTGTCTCTATGATTTTTTGACTACTCTAGGTACCTCATGTATATGAACTTATACAATATTTGTATTTTTTAGATGGGTTTATTTCACTTCCATATTATCCTCCAGATTCTTCCTCGTTTTATGTAGCATGTTATCAGAATTTCCTTCCATTTTAAGATTCTATTGTGTCTTTATTCCGTACTTTGTTTATCCATTCATCTTCCGGTGGACCCTTTGGTTGTTTCCACCTCTTGGCTATTGTGACTACTGCTGCAATGAACATGACTGTGCATATATATCATCAAGATTCTGCTTTCAATCCTTTGGGTATATTTTCAGAAGTAGAATTGCTGGGTTTAATATTTTTGAGGAACCACCAAACTGTTTTCCAGTTTTTTGCATTCCCACCGAAAGGGCATGAGAGTACCAGTTTCTCTATATCCTAACACCTATTGTTTACTGGTTTTTTGATGGTGGCCATCCTACTGGGTGTTAAGGTGTATCTCATTGTGGTTTTTATTTCCCTAATGGTTAGTGATGTTGAACATATTTTCAAGTGCTTATTGACCATTTGTGTGTCTTCTTTGGAGAATTGTCTATTCAAGCTCGTTGCCCATTTTTAGTTTTTTTATTGTTTGTCTTTTTGTTGTTGAGTTGTAGGAGTTATTTATATGTTTGGGATATTAACCCTTATCTAACATATGATTTGCAGTATTTTCTCCCATTTCATGGCTTGTGTGTTTTGGTGTCAGAATTTCTTTCTCATGAAATTATAATAACAGTCAGTAGTTGGTGTCTTTTAATCCTTAACTGGCAAAATTAAAAGTTGTGTCTGATCCCAATTTATTTAGAGAGAGGGTAAGAAAATATCTTTTCTTGTGATAACCACTTCTTTGCCTTCATTATTAATGTTTCCTAAGTTGTATGCCTTGTTGTGGTAGCTAGTTTTGAAAATCTGCAAGAGGAAAACCTTGTAAGAATGCTGGGAAAGCAATAGGACCTTGCCTTGTTTGGGGAGGTATAAAGGGATTGTGCATTCCATTCCCATATGGCTCTTCGAGATTTATGATGCCATAAGGTGAGCTTTCTGGAAAAAAACAAAGTAGCATGTGGAAAGAACCACTGAGGGCCCTAGAAGCCATGCTCATAGAAAATGACATCAAAATCTAACCTGACACACAGGAATCTCTTCCTAACCTGAAATACATCTAGGGAAGATTTGGGAAAAGTATCTCATTGTCTAACACCTGCGTCAATAAATTCCCCCCACTGATGCCACCTAAATCCCTCTTCTTACAATATATAATAACCATGTAATACCTGGGATTTACCTAGTGCCTTTCTTCCTAAGTCCTGCCATTAAATCCTCCTTATATCTCCATGAGGCAAGGATGAGTAAATATTACTATTTACACTTAATCACCTCGTCTTAATTCCTTTCTCTAGAAAAAGGGGAATAATAGTCATATTTACTCTTTTTTTTTTTTTTTTTTTTACCCTTTTGTAGAGAAAAGAATTAAGTCAGGGAGTGATTAAGTGCATGTTCCCAGGTTCCTTGGTGAGGCAGGAGGGAAAGGAGCAGTTGTGGAGCCAGCAGAGCGAGCCGGCCTGCACCTGGCTGCTCCTGATAGGTTACACGTTGCTTTGGGGCCCCACCCATAGAAGCATCTCATTCATGGCCTAATATTCTGCTGTCACCATCTTGAACATCTAGGTCATCTTTAACTAAGGGGCCCCACAAATAATGCAGCCTGTCCTGGGCAAAACAGAATCTATGTAAGGTCGTGTTGGTCAGAGGAGATGTTGAGTGTGAAGGGCAGTTTGCAGCCTGTGGAGCACCATCTAAAGGTTGTCTATGAAAAAAGGTCACAAGGGTATGGAAGGCAGAAAGCTTAAGTGGGGCCGAGCGCAAGGACGAAGGAGACCAGAGACTCACCGATACAAGGGAAAGGAGCCTTAAACCGAAGGCCATAGCTGACCTCAAAATAAATAGTAAAGAAATTTCATGCTGGAGAGAGACACCGTACAGCAGTAGAAAAGAGGACAGGATTCTCAGCACTATTTTAGATGAGAGCAGATCATTTTAAATGAGACTGAGAAGGCCGGGCAGATGCCGGTTGATCAGTTTTGTTTATCAGGGCCATGGCTTAAAGGACTAGAGAGTATACATGGCTTCACACAGTTGATCACTATTTACAGAGTCTGTATTTACAAAGCTGCCTACTAGTTAAAATGTATTTGTAACCCCACGTCAGTACTCTTGGCCCTTTGGCAGTCAGTCACAGACATGGAGAGCCGTAAACTATTTGCGTCGCCCAAAATGCATGTTCCCAAATGAGGTCAAACCGCCGAGGTGCTCCCTTCTCCTTTCAGCTCTCACACAGTAAATATGTGTTCTTCTCATGGTCTATTTAGTGCCACATTGTTTGCTTTTTGCATTTTTGTTGGTGATTTTGCTGTTTAAAATTGTCCCCAAACATAGTGTTCACTCACTGTCTTGTGTTCCTAAGTGAAAGAAGGCTGTGATGCACTTTATGGCGAAAATAAGTGTGTTCGATAAGCTTCATCCAGGCATGACTCGCAGTGCTGCTGGCCGTGAGTTCAGTGGGATGGAATCCACAATATATATTAATAAGGCGTCTTTAAACAGAAACACACACGAAACAAGGTTATGTATTGATCGTTTACTGAAAATGTTGTGACGGGTCGCTCAGGGGAACCTAACCCTGTCTTTTCCCTGGGAGAAAGGGTTCAGCACTCACGAATTCACTGTTTGCAATGCCTTTATAGAGCATAAACTGCAGTGAATAATGAGAATCAACAGTAAATATATGTAGGGCATTGGGTCAAAGGGAAATGACTTCTGGAAGTACAGCCAAAAATGGAAGCCATGAGTAATGGCAAGGCTCCATTTGAATGACAGATCCTAGAGCCTTTAAACTAGACCTTGTTCAGCCCCTATATGTACAAGGATTCTTTCCAAAGCATTTCTTAAAGGCTCAGGGAAATCTGTATAGTATTTGGAAAGCCAGATCTAGTTAACACCATATTTCTTGATTCACAGATTTTCTTTCTTTCATATTTAATATTTCTGAAACCAGAAGACATCTTACACTTGATTTACATATTTTAACAAACCACCAAAACCCATTCTCCCATAAGCTGTTACGAAATCCTTGGCATGCCTTCCAAGCTGGGGGCCGGCAAACATTTTCCCTAAAGGTCCAGGTAATCAGTGCTGTAGGCTTTCTGGTCCCTATGATCTTTGTCAGGACTATTCCGCTCGGCCACTGTAGCAGGAAAGCAGCCATAGATAATATCTAAAGGAATGAGCATGGCTGTATCCCAGTAAAACTGTTTCATACAATTTCTATATGTTACAAAAGATTCTTCTGATTTTTTTCAACCATTTAAAAGTGAAAAACAAAAATGAAAAATCTTACAAAAACAGTTATTAGCCCAGATTTGGCCTGCAGGCTGTATAGTTTGGCGACTCCTGATTTTATTCAGTGGCATCGTAGAATAAAGGGAATACATTAGACCACTTTGGTGTCGGGTACTTGGTTCAAAAGAGGCTGCCCTTAGCCAATGGTGCCTGCCCCTTTGCTTGGTGTTCCTTTTCTATTAGAGTGAAATATGGATTTAACTGCTTAATCTTGATTTACCCTGATATTGAAGTAACTTATAAACAGAAATTGGTTTAGATTTTTACATTACTCAGGGTAGTACACATTTGCAGCACGGATCTAGGAAATATTGTAAACAAAAATCAGGAAAAGTTCATACTTCTATATACAGTAGCATGCTGATGCATTTTAAACAACAACCCTTTCATTAGAATTCCTTTGTTCATCAATGTTCTAATTATCCCTTTATCTTGAAACTCCACTTTCCCCTTTTCCCATTGTGTCATTTTTCTTTGTGTTTTTCACATGTAATGTACAATAATAGACCTTATTCAGAAGAAGGCGGAGCTGTAATCTAGAACGAGGCTTATAATACCAGGAAACTTAAACAGGGTGGAAATTAAATAAATTTAAATACAAAAAAAATTAGAAGGAAATTGAACCCATCTTGCTTGGCATAGCATCCAAACAACGCATTTTGGAGATTTAATGTTCATCACTGAGCAGAGATCCATGATTGGCTTTTATTATAAAAATGGTGATGAAGACCAATTAAAATGTAACCTCAAATAATAATCAGAAGCGAATGGATAGGGGGTCAAGGGTGAGTTTTCAGAAATCCCTTGGTGGTTCATGAGATGCTGAGCAGTACCTACTTCCTGCCTGAGCAGCAGCCGGTTCCTGGGCACCTGGTCTGAACCAGACTGCTCGAGCGTGCCAGCCTAGACACCACAGAAGCAGCCCCATGAGGCCACATAGGATAACTCCACCTGCCTCAGGTAGCTGGGGCCCTCCAGAAGCAGAGCCAGGGGGAACATTTCTGGCCTGGAGCCTTGGCTTTGGCTACCCTTACTGGGGTTCCCTTTACCTAGAATCTGCAGGCAGGGCTAACAGCAGCAGTCACAGCCCCTTGCAGGCCTGTCTCCTGCCTCAGGGACATGCGTGAATCCAGATGTCCCCTGTCCGTGCACACTAGTCCTTGACAGAAGAGTGCAGTTTTTTTGTTTTTTTTAAAAGGGCTCATCAGGGGCCGGCGAGTGGCTCAGTTGGTTAAGAGTTGGCTTAGAGCGCGTGCTCTGAGCAATGGGGCCACCGGTTTGATTCCCACATGGGCCAGTGAACGCTGCACCCTAGCTGTGCTGTCGCTGAGTTGCCAACAGGTGGCAGGATGGCTCAGCTGGTATAACAACAAGATTGCCTGTTCAATGGTGGGCTATGCTCACCCACAACTAAAGATTGAACTCGGTACCTTGAGCTGAGCTGCCACCCAGATGGCTCAGTAGATAGTGTGTGTGCTCTTAACAACAAGGCTGCTGGGTTTGACTCCCGCATGGGATGGTGGCTATGGCCACCTGCAACTAAGACTGAACACAGCACCTTGAGCTTAGAGGCCACAAGCTGCCGATGGGAAGCCAGATGGCGACTGGTACCCTCCACAGTGAAGATTGAAGAACAACAACTTGGCTGGTCTCCTCCCCCAATTCCCCATAAAATCTTTAAAAAAAAAAAAAGGCTCATCAACAAAAGATTCCCCTTCCAGATGGCAACTTTGCTGCCAGGGCCACCCCAGAGCCCTAGAGCATTGAACTAAATCCCCCAAATGCCATGCAAAGGCCTAGAATTTAGCAGACACGCTAGTGTGCCTGCCTGCTAAGCGTTTGGCTATGAAATGCCTGTTTGGTGAGCATTGAGAAACCAATCTTAGATATTTTTCTGTTGGTACCTTTTTGACTGAGATGTAATTGACATAATATAGTGTAAGTTTAAGAGGTACAACGTGTTGCTTTAATACGCTTATATACTGCAATATGATCACCACCAAAGCATTAGCTAACACCTCTATCACGTCACATAATATCATTTCTTTTTTGTGGCGGGAACAATTAAGATCTAGTCTCTTAGCAACTTTAGAGTTTATAATACAGTATCATGGTGTGCATTAGATTTCCAGGATTTAGTTCTCTACTGGTTTACTAGCAAACATCTTCCCAGTTCCCTGAGCCCCTAGTAACTGCCCTTCTACTCTGTTTTTGAGTTTGCTTTTTCAGATTCCACATGTCTGTGAGATCATACAGTTTGTATCCTTCTCTGGCTGACTCATCTCACTTAGCATAATGCCCTCAAGGCCCATCCATATTAGTCACGAATGGCAGGAGTGCCGCCTTTCTCTCAGTTGAATAATGTCCCGACCATTTCTTCATCCATTCATCTGTTGACGGACACTTAAGGTTGCTCCCATATCTTGGTTATTGTGAATACCGCTGCACTAAACATGGGAGTGCATGTCTCTTCGGTAGCCTGTTTCCATTTACTTTGGATATAGATATATAGACCCCAGAGTGGAGTTGCTGCATCACATGGTAGTTCAATTTTTTTAATTTTTTGAAGAACCTCCATACTGATTTCCATAGTGGCTGCATCAATTTGCATTCCTGCCAATAGTGTGCAAGGGTTCCCTTTTCTCCACATCCTGTTACTTGTTACTGTCTTTTTGATAATAGATAATCTGACAGGTGTGAAGTGACATCTCATTGTGGTTTTGATTTGCGTTTCCCTGATGATCAGTGATGTTAAGCATCTTCTATGTACGTGTTGGCCATCAGTACGTCTTCTTTGGAAAAAAATGTCTTCAAGTCCTCTGCCCATTCTTAATTAGGTTATTTGTGGGGTTTTGTTACTGAAATATGAGTTTATTATATATTTTGGATCTTAATTCCTTATCCAATACATAGTTTGCAAACATTTTTCATTTTTTGTTGTTTCTTTTGTTGCACAGAAGCCTTTTATTTTAATGTAGTTCTACTAGTTGAATTTGGCTTTTGTTGCTTGTGCTTTTGGTGTCACATTTAAAATGTCATTGCCAACACCAGTATCAAGCAGGTTCTTTTCTGTTTTCTCCTAGGAATTTTGTGGTATCAGATGTTATGTTTAGCCTTTAATCCATTTCAAGTTAATTTTTGTGAATGGTGTAAGACAGGTATGCCACTTCATTCTTCTACATTTAGTTATCCGGTTTTCCCAACATCAGTTGTTGAAGAGACTGAGTGTCTTTGGCTCCCTTTTCAAATATTAGTTGACCATAAATGTAGATGTTTATTTCTGGGCTCTCTTTCTATTTCACTGGTTTGTGTCTATGTTTATGCCAGTACATTATCTTTGTGATATGGTTTGAAATGAAGAAGTGTGATGCCTCCAGCTTTGTTCTTTTTTCCCATGATTTCTTTGGCTATTCAGAGTTGTTTGTGGTTCCATACAAACTTGGGGAAATTTTTTTTTCTATTTCCAAGAAAAAGACATTGGAATTTTGATAGTGATTGTATAGAATCTACATATGGCTTTGGGTACTATGGACATTTTTAAAAAATATTAAGTCTTCCGATCTATGAACATGGGATATCTTTCCATTTGTGTCTTCTTCTTCCAATTTCTTTCCTCAAAGTCTTCCAGTTTTCATTGTAGAGATCTTTTACTTGCTTGGTTAAATTCTGCCCCAAGCATTTTGTTTATGTTGCTATTGTGAATGGGAAAATTTCCTTTATTTCTTTTCTAAATGTTTAGTTGTTAGTGTACAGGAATGTAACTGATTTCTGTATGTTGATTTTATATCCTGCAACTTACTGAATTTGCTGATTAGTTTCAGCAGTTTTGAGGTTAAGTCTTTAGGGTTTTCTATATATAAGATCATATCTTCTGTAAATAATGATAATATTACTTCTTCCTTTCCAATTTGAATGCCTTTTATTTGTCTTTCCTAATTGCTTTAGCTAGGATTTCCAGTGCTATGTTGAATAAGAGTGGTGATAGCAAACACCTTTGTTTTGCTCTTGATCTTAGAGGAAAAGCTTTCAGTTTTTCACTGCTAAGTACGTTAGCTATGGTTTGTCAGGCCTTTATTGTGTTGAGGTATGTCCTTCTATATCCAATCTGTTTCTATCATCATAAAAGGATGTTGTATTTCATCTAATGTTTGTTTCTGTATCTGTTGAGATGATTATGTGATTTTTATCTTTCATTCTGCTAATGTGGTGTATCACCTTGATTTACATATGTTGAACTGTCCTTCCCATATCAAAGATAAATCGCACTTGTTTCTGGTGTATTATCCTTTTAATGGGTTGTTGAATTTGGTCTGCTAATATTTTGTTGAGGATTTTTGTATCTCTATTAATCAGGGATATTGGTCTACTGTATTTTATTTTCTTGTAGTGTCTTGTCTGGCTTTAGTATCAGGGTAATGCTGGCCTCTTATAATGAGTTTGGATGTGTTCCCTAGTCTTCATTTTTTTGCAAGAGTTTGAAAAGGACTGACATTGATTCTTTAAATGTTTGGTAGAATTCAGTGAAGCCATCTGTTCCTGGGTTTTCTGCATTGGGAGGTTTTTGATCACCAATTCAATTTCCTTACACATTCTTGGTCTGTTCACATTTTCTAGTTCTTCCTGATTCAGTCTTAGCAGGTTGTACATTTCTATCCATTTCTTCTAGGTTATCCAATTTGTTAGCATCTCACTGTTCACACTAGTGTCCTATGATCCTTTATATTCCTGTTGTATCAGTTGTAATGTCTCCTCTTTCATTTCTGATTTTATTTGTGTCTTTCCTCTTTTTTCCTTAGTCTAGCTTAAGATTTGTCAATTTTATCTTTTTGAAAATCCAGATGTTAGTTTCATTTTTTTTCTATTAGTTTTCTGGTCTCCTTTCTTCTCACTTTGATCATTGTTGTTTTTTCCTTGTGTTAACTTTGGGCTGAGTTGTAAAGCTAGGTTGTTTATTTGAGATCTTCCCATTTCTTAACATATGCATATATCACTATAAACTTTCCTCTCCGAACTTCTTTTGTAGTATCACATAGTCACATATGTTTTGGAATGTTTCCCTTTTCATTTGTTTCATATTACTATTATTATATTTTTTAATTTCCCTTTTGATTTCTTCTCTGACCAACTGGTTGTTGATTTCTAGTTTCATATCACTGTGGTTGGAAAAGATACAGTAATACCTTGGTTTGTGAGCATAATTCATTCCAGAAACTACTCATATTGCAAGACATCATCGCTTGTTTACCAAGTTAAAATGTATTATTAGCATGGTGCAAAAGTAATAGTGTTTTTGCCATTACAAGTATTACTTTTGCACCAATCTAATAAAAATTAGACACTTGCAAACCAAGTTACTCGCAATCCAAGGTTTTACTGTGCTTGGTATGGTTTCAAGCTTTTTAAATTTGCTGAGACTTGTTTTGTATCCTGCTGTATGGTCTATTCTGGAGAACGCTTTGATGCACTTCAGAGAGTATGCATTCTACTTCTGTTGGATGAAATGTGTCTACATCTGTCTGCTAGTGTCCATTTTGCCTAGTGTTTGGTTCAAGACCAGTGTTTCCTTATTGATTTTCTGTCTGGATGAAAGTGGGGTATTGAAGTCCCCTCCTACTGTTGTATTGTCTATTTCTTCCTTCATCTATTTCTTCCTTCATATGTTTTTCTATACATATGATTGTTGTATCTTCTTGATGAATTGGCCCATTTAACATTATATTTTGACTTTCTTTGTCTCTTGTACCCGTTTTTGGATTGAAGTCGATTTGGATTGAAGTCGATTTTGTCTAAGTTCTACCTCCACTTTCCTTTGGTTTTCATTTTCATGGAATATCTTCTTCCATTCCATCACTTTAAGCTTATGTATGTCTTTAAAGCATAAGTGAGTCTCTTGTAGGCAGCATTCAGTTGGGTATTACTTTTTTTTATCCATCCAGCTACTCTATGCCTTTTAATTGGCAAATTCAATCCATTAACATTTAGCGTTACTATTGATGTGTAAGGACTTACTAATGCCATCTTGCTGTTTTCTAGTTGGTTTGTATTTCCATTCTTTGGTTTCCTCTGTTTCAGCCTATGTTTGTAAATCGTTGAGTTTCTGTGGTGGTTTGCTCTTTTTCCCCTTCCTTTATCTTTTGTGCATCTACTCTAGGTTTTTGCTTTGTGGTCATTATGAGGCTTGCACCACATAGATAAAACAGTCCATTTTAACCTGATAGCAGCTTAACTTAAATTGTTTCTAAAAACTTCACTCTTACACTCTGCCTCATATCTCTGATGTCATTATTTACCTCTTCTATTGTGTATTTGTTAATAAATTACAGAAGCTATTATTCTCAATACTTTTTCCTTTGAACTTTACACTATAGTTAATACAGCATCCTCTTATAGAATTTGAGTTTTCTAAATCCATTTACCATGGTGTTGCATACTGTCGTGTTTTCATGTCTCTCACAGCATCTGTTTATTTCAGCTTGAAGAACTTTCAGCATTTCTTGCAAGGCAGGCGTAGTGGTGATGGACTATCTCCTCTTTTGTTTCTCTTGGAAAGTCTTTATTTCTCCTTCATAACTGAAGGATGACTTTGCCGGATAGAGTATTCTTAGCTGGCAATTTCTTGTAATACTTGGAATACCTAATTCCACTCTTGCCTGGCCTGTGGGGTTTCTGCTGAGAAATCAACTGATAATTTAATGGGGGTTCCTTTGCAGGTTGTAATCTTTTCCTCCCCTGGCTGCTTTTAGAATTCTTTCATCTTTAATTTTTGACAGTTTCATTATAATGTGTTTTGGACAAGGTCTTTGTGCACTGAGATAATAGGGTGATCTATTAGCTCTGTGAACCTGGATATTCAATTCTCTCCCCAAGTTTGGGGAGTTATCAGCTATTAGTTCCTTAAATTAACTTTCTATCCCTTCTCTTCTCCTGGAATCCCAATTATTCTAATACTTACTCTTTTGATGAAATCGTATAGATCACGTAGGCTTTCTTTACTCCTTTTCATTCTTTTTCCTTTGTTCTCCTCTTACTGGGTTATTTCACAGTTTCTATCCTCTAACTTATTCTGTGTTCCACTTGCTCTATTGCAGCTGCTCCATTTTACGTTTTTCATTTCACTCACTGAGTTCTTCAGCTCCCATAATTCCTGGTTCTTTCTTATGATTTCAGTCTTATCAGTAAATCTCTCATTTTGAACCTACGTTTTTTCATGAATTGTCTTTGAGTTTTCTGTTAGCTCATTGAGTTTCTTCAAAATGGGGATTTTTAGATTCTTTATGAGTAAGATCACAAAACGACATGCCTTTGAACTTGGTTATTACAGATGATCGTTTGATGATGACATGTTTCCTTGATGGTTAATGTTTGTTGGAGTTTTGTATTGCTGCTCCCTTTCAAGTTACAAACACTGCCTTAAATCTTTGCAAGTTGTCTCCAGATTAATATTCTATTCATTGGTGCTGATGATCTAAGGTTTTTCTGCCTTTGTGTGGGTACTTACTCTTGCCTTGCTCCCTCTTGTGGCAGAATTCTTAAGCTTTTTAGGCCTTTGGTTCTTAACCACTCACCAGGCTGGCTGCTAGAAGACTCTTGTTGTCCAGAAGGTGGCGCTATAGCTTAAGTTAGTGGTTTCTCCCCTGTCCTGTTTTCTGGGGGCACTCCCTACTGGGTCTTGTTCTTGCCTCCATACTTGAAAGTGCACACAAAGAGCCCACCACAGAGTGAGGGTAGGTGTGGATTTGGCACTTGGAGCATTGGTGGGGGCGGTGCCTGGAGATCCCCAGGTGCTGTGCTCCGGCAGACTCATAGGTAGACTTCCTACTGAGCCCAGTCATCAGGGAACCTAGTTGTTCCTTTAATGTCTTTTGATGTTCATATCTGCCTCTTTTCCAGTCTCCTTCCTCTTCCCAGTCATGGAGGTCCTGCTGAAGACAATGGGGCTTCTCCAGCTGCACCCCTGGGGTAGCCAAGCACTCACTGTGCCCGCCACCCCATTAGTTCAGCCCCATCTGTTGTTGCCTCGGGCAAAGGTGCTGCTGGTAAAGTTCTGTCTCTGTTGCATCCAAACATTTTTTTTTTGTGTTTTTTCCCCTCCCATGGCATGTTGGAATTCCCCCCGGGGAAGGCTGGACCTTCTCCATTTCTCTCTTGTCTATGGGAATCTGCAGAGTTCAGCACTCTCTAGGTTGTTTTTTTTTCTCCCCCAGCTGTGGCAAGAGGGTGGGATAGGTTCACTGCTCTGCTGGCTCCACAGCTCATACTGAGGTCTGTTGGCCAGGTAGGCGAGACTCTTCCCTTGGCTGATTGCCCTCACAAGGGCACTTTTGTTCATGGATGGATAGCCAATTCTTTGTTGAAAGGAGCGGGGGGAAGAGGGAGACAAAAAGGAGGAACCATCTTCTGCTGCCATCACTCCTGATGGTATCTTTCTGCTTCCTTTTCTCTCGGGCACATGGAGGAGGCCTTCAGGACTCTCCTAAGTGCAGCCTCCAAGAGAGCTTTCCAGGAGCACTCAGCAGAGCAGTGGTCCCACCGTGTTGTTAAAGGTTATCTTGACTACTGGGTGTAGAAACAAATGCTACTGAATCGGCGGTCTTTTGCACCCTGTTCCTATGTCTTAGCCCACCGGCATCGTCCGCGCTGGGTGGAGGTTTTAAACAAAGTCCAGATTCCTTATATAATCACCGCACAGCATCTTCTGGTGGTCATAGGCGATGGCAGGAACACCTGGACTGTATAATCAATCACAGGCCCTTTCTCTTACTGTCACAGAATTCAGAGTAGAAGCTCTGTCTTTTTGCCCCTAACCCCATCCATATAGCTGGCTAAAATTCTGATCTTTGAAAAATAAAGCTTCAGACCTCCCCTCAGTGTTCATTTTCGACAAGAGCTTGATCCTAACTAGGTGAGAGTTCTGGAGTCAGCAGATAACTTATGAGAAATGAACATGCTGTTGAAATCACATGGGACCCCGCTTCATGGAGGCTGTTTTCAGGTGCTGTATCACCACTCAATGGTTGTACAGCCTTAGAAGGGCAGTACCAGACCCTCTCTGCATGGCATCCAGAGAGGGCCCTGCCTGTGACAGAAGCAGGGCATGGGGACAAGCTCTGGGTGGTGACTCAGAGAGAATGGGGAAAAGGCACTATAGGGCCTGATGGCTTCCTCATCAGAGCCAGCAAAGTGCCTTCAGACATTCTGTGCCCTCGCCAGGCTCCTGTGACAGCTGCGGCCCATTGGGCTGGATAAATCATGCTGAGCATCTTGCTAAACTTCTGTGATCCCAACTGATGCATTTTTGTACAGAATGAAAAGTCACTGCGCAAGACTCTCTCTGATTCCTACTAATGTAGGACCCGTATTACTCATTATAATTAGGGTTCTTGCTTCTCCATCTAGCCTGGTGTTACCAGGAAAGGCCAGTGGGAATCAATATGGAGATAGTAGGCCAGGCCATGTGTCTCATTGTAATTAAGGCATTCGTGCTGACAAGCCAGAAGCATAGAGCTTTTATCTGTGTAGCCATGACCACCCTCCTACTCCTATCCCTCTGACCAGAGATCAGGGATGGGGCGTATGGCTTACGTACAAAGTCACCTTAAAACCCAACATAAACAAGTGGAAGGAAATCAGGACAACAGGGAAAGATAAAAGGGGTTATCTTTGTGTACTGACGGATGACGTGAGCTTCGCATAGTGAGTTCTGTATTATTTACATAGTGCCACTAAAATGAGGATGCCCATTCACATTACCCAGTTTTTGTTTGGGTTCATTGACTTAAACTAGCAACACGGCGCCCTAAGAACAAATACTGTTGAATTACGTTATTCCTGGGCACTAAAGAGTTTGGGAGAAATTAGAGGACCAAGGGCCTCGGTTTCTTACCAGGACTGCTCAGAGATTACACGAAGGGGCCTCTCCTCAAGGGGCCCAAGGGCCATTTAAGGAGCTGCAAGTGTGAAAGGTTCGCGTGGTGAGAGATGGGAACCACAGGATAAAACAGGAATGGTGTCACCTGGCTCTTCCACTAACTGGCAAGGAAATTAGAAAGACCAAATATGGCATCTGTGAATACAGCAGAGAGGAAGGCTGGGGCTCCCGATAGGCAAAACAAGATTTAGAAAAAGCCAATACTCACATCATTTGAAGAGGACAAGTGACATTTTTGGAAAACCATTCCATGCCCAGTGAGTGTCCCTGGAGGGCTGCCCACGCAGAGTCATCCTGACGTGATTTAGAAGGTGGCCTCTGAGATGGTCTGGCTGTCCCCCCACCACACACACCAGACTGTGGCAGGCGGTGATGAACCCCACTCCTCCTGGTCGTTTCTGACTTTGCGGGGGAAACAGTGGTTTGGGCTCTAACTGTGGGGTCGTCGGAAAAGTCATGACGTATTTTTTCTGTTTTTCTTTGCGAAAATGAGTGATGACTTTTCCGACAGCCCAACAGAAACTCTGTGGTCATTTGGTGATGCACAGCCGCCACCTTCCAAGGTATGACCACAGCCTGGCCTCCCTCCGCCACTTTCTGTACTGGCGGCAGTGGCCAGTCCTGACCAAGTAGGGTTTGGGGACAGCATCTGGTGGACTCTACCTGATTGTACCTTGTTTCCTGGCACGTCTGGGCCCTGGCAGGCCCTTCCCCCCGGCCTGCTGGGCTTCTCCATGGGCGCCCCTGCACTGCAACAGGCTGACACCTAGGAGACACCCATGCATCCTTGGGGACACTTCATGACACAGCAGTTTGGCGCACAAACCAGTGTCTGTCCATTGGCCGGCCGAGGTCCCGCTCAGGGCCCAGACCCGCCTCCTCGTGCTGTGAGCACCTGCAGCTCCGCCTCTCCTGTGCCTTGTATTTTCCGAAGGGGTGGTGACTTTGTGCTGCAGCAGCATCCCACCTCACACATCGCCTAAGGGCCAGGGATCGTGACCCAGGGGCTGCACTAAGTCAGGCCTGCAGAGGACATTGGGAGAGCTCCAAGAGTCAGCAAGCACTTGGCGGGCAGGACCTGCAGCCTGGACCAGCGTGACCCATGTCCTCACCCAGTGACTGGGGCACCTGGCTTTGATACTCACAGATGATTCCTGACCTCACCCACTGCAGTCCCTGGCTCTGATTTCTGCTGGCTGGCATCCTGCAAAGGTTTTCAGCCTCGTCCCAGGTCAGGATGGGCCCAGCAGGATTCTAAAGCAGCAAGGACCTTCTCAGAGCTGCCAAGGTTCTGAGGCTTCCAGCCTCATGAGAATCCTGGCCACCCCAAGAGAGAGCCCTTTCCTGCGAATGGTGACAGGGCCCTCTCCCTCTAGGTGTTTGCAGGGTCAGATGCCCAGCCTGGAGCTGCCAGGCCAATCCCCCCTGCCCCAGGGAGGCTCCGGTCCATTTGCAGCTGGCCAAGGCATTACTATAAACAGAAGCTCTGGGTAGCTGCTCATGACTGGAAACAAGCTGCTTTCTCAGTCTCTGGAACATGGAACAGAAGTGGGAGGGAAATGCCAGCCCCAGGTTAATATGCATGGTTAGTGAGTAGCGTCTGGGACAGTTGTCCCCAGCCAACCTGCAAGGAAAAACAGCCGAGCCCCTGGCCCTGGGCTCTCGCTCGCTCTCCCTCCCTTCTTTTCTCAGCATCTCCTAGGCGATGCTCGGTGCTGAGAACACATTTCTGTGGGTGTTACAGACAAGGCCGGAAAAGCCTGGGGCCTGTCCCCATAACAGATTCACAGAGACGCTGCCCTGCATTGCTGCCTCATGGTCAAGAACTGACTTACTCTGTTCTGCATCTCTTATCGAATTTGTGGATTGGCATTGCCTGTTTACAAATGTAATCCCGAAGTGGGCCTGCCCAGTAAGCTGTTTCAGATGTCCGTGGGTCAGCTAACAGATGCTGCCTCACGTGAGTGACCCCACGCTTGCTCTCATCCCAGGCCGCATGGCTGTGGTGCTTAGGACTGCTGTCCCCACTGAAGGGCGTGGCCGACAGCTGGCTCTGCTGACGTGCTCGTGGCACCACATCAGGAAGGGGAACGCAGCGTGGCTTTCAGCTTTCACAGCCACTGTCCCCCACCCCCTTACACCCACACCTAAAACAGTAAAACATGGGATGACAAGTTTCTTCATTTTCTTGCTCTTTCCTGGAAAGGCAGAAAACAGAGTTCTCTGTCCCTCAGAAGGGGGGACCAAGTTATACAAAGATGACTCAGAGCAGGTCCTGTAAACTGTGATCCATAGAGGAAACCAGTGTCTTATGGTTGAAGGAGATTTTGGGATCCGTGGGGGGACCGCAGTAAAGAGACTTCGAGCTGGCAGCACTCCTCCACGCCAGTTCACACGTTCAGGTCTCTCTGACACCCCCATGAGGCGGATACTCTCATCACCCCATTTTACAGGTGTGGAAACTGAGGCCCAGCATTCACAAAGCAAGCGCTGTGTGTGAGCCCGCCCAGAGCAGGCAGCATGCGTGCTGTGTCCCAGTTTATTTGGCCCCCACATCCTGTGGGTACAGAGTGCTCATTAAACCTCATTGTCCCTGGAACCTGCCTAGAGAAATAGCATGGCAGAGAGAGGACATGCATCGGCACGAACTGAAGCGCCAGACATTTTTCTCAGTGAGATTTGTCTCCATTCCTGGTTTGTAACGAAGGCCTTTACCACACAGTTATTTACTCTCTAGTTCAATTTAAGCTTGCTAATTGAGTTTTTAAAAAATTCTGAGGGCAACTTACAGACGTTTCCACCAGAGTCACTTTTATGACATGCAATATTAAGATTGCATGCTTTACTACAGTAGGAAATGACCAAAAATCATCTTCCCCATGATGGAATATGGAATTAACTAAAGAAAAAGGTCTATTTTGTGATTTGAAATTATATTCCTAGTAAATACATTAGCAACTCTTAGTGCTAGACTGCATTTATAGGGTTTTTTTTTTGTGGTGGTGGTGGTTGTTTTAACTTACAGAACTGGGAGTGGTTCCGATCCAGGAAGGTGAGAAAGGTCCTTGCGTCACGGAGTAGGGAAAATGGTTGGGCAGGCAAGGAGACATAAACATTTTCCTTGATGCTTTCTTTCGCTCTCTCAGAATCAGCCTGCAATAGAAAAGGGATGAGAATGGATGGAAGCATAAAGAAGATATATAATAGAATATATACACACAATGAGGTATTAGTCAGCTAAGAAAGAAATCCTGCCATTTGCTACAACATGGATGGACCTAGAGGGTGTTATGCTGAGTGAAATAAGTCAGATGGAGAAAGACAAATGCTGTATGATCTCACTTACATGTGGAATCTAAAAAAGCCAAACTCACAGTAACAGAGAGTAGAATGGTGGTTACCAGGGTGTGGAGATGTTGGTCAAAGCGTACACACTTCCAGTTATAAGAAGAATGAGTTCTGGGGATCGAATGTACAGCATGTGATTACAGCTAATAATATTGTTGTATTATATACTTAAAATTTGCCAAGTGAGTATATCTTAAGTATTCTCGCCACAAAAAAGAAATGGTAACTATGTACCTGAAGGTGTTTTAGCTAATCATTTTGCAATGTATAAATGTATCAAATCAACCCGTCGTACACCTTAAATGTATATTATATGACAAGTATATCTCCATGAAGTTGGGGGAAAATCCAAAGAAAGTGACTGAGAAGTCTGAGCCCTGCCCCCAGCTCAGGGGACTGCCCGCCATGGTCACAGCTCCCTCGGCAGGGCCAAGCCAGGCCTGCAGCCCGGTGGGCCCTGTGCCGGCCTCTGCCTTCCACTCCTAGTCTACCTTAGAGCCTCGGGAAGGCCCGTCACTGACATCCAGAGATTCCTGAACATACCTGCCACACCCAGTTCACACATTTAGAAATTTTATGAGAACAATTCAGTGACCCAGCCACTATGAACTCTTCTCACTGTCATCACTGACGGCTCTAATCTTCAACAGTTACACAGCTCTTGGCTGAATCCATTTTGCGTAAGAGGGGCCTATCATATGGTCCTGTGCGCCCTCCTTCCTCCCCCGAGACAGAGGACTTGGCTCCATGAGGTAGGCTGCGTCACTGACCTCGATTTTCTGGTTGGATTTCCCCGTGTGGCTCTGTGTAGTGAACTCTTGTGTAAACTCAGAGCGGTCCGGGGACAGGAATGGGCCATCCGGCCTCCATGTCAATGCCCCTCTCTGTCTGTATTGCAGCTGGTGAGCGACTTGCTGGAGTTTTGCTTCTATACCTTCCGAGAGTCGCAGGCCCTGAAAGTCGAGTTCCCTGCCATGCTGGTGGAGATCATCAGCGACCAGCTGCCAAAGGTGGAATCCGGGAATGCCAGGCCCCTTTACTTTCACAGGAAGTGACGGAAGATGTCTTACCGGAAGAACTTTGCCTTAAGTTTCCTTGTGTAGTTCCACACCCACGAAGGACCCAAGAAATCATACTGTTACCATATGATGGTTGATTCACCCTTGTTCAACAGTTTCTCAAGTTTAAAGTCACATCAATGGTTTCGAGCCCAGAAAGCAGTTAGATGTGGATTTGGCGAGACCCCAACAGTCCAAAGGATTCCTCCCTCTCCGGCCCCCTCCAGCACCCCTCACCTCCCTAGCACTTAGAAACACGTTCCCGTTCCTCTGGATGAAAAGCCATATCTAGTCAAATAACTCTCTGATTTTGATATTTTAACAGATGGAAGTTTTAACTATGCCATATAGTTTCTGGTATCGTTTGCTTGTTTTGAAAGGGTTCAAGGACTAATGGACTTTTTAAAGCTTACCCTTGGTTTGCACATAAAACGTATAGTCTATATGGGGCATTAATATTCTTTTGTTATTTAAAAAACACAAAAAAAGAAAAAAACTCTATACAGATTCCTGTTGTGTACTAAGAGCCCATGGTGGGGAACAGCAGCCCCTTCCGGCTCTTACTTGCCCGCCTTCCTCTGCATCACTGGTACCCACACCCTTTAGCGTCCATTTATTATTTAATTAGAATGGATAAGATGTTAAACAGATGCCTTGGTTTTAATTTCTAGTATCTATTGTGTTGGCTTTACAAATAATTTTTTTGCAGTCTTTTGCTGTGCTGTACATTACTGTATGTATAAATTGTGAAGGACCTGAAATAAGGTATTAAGGAACTTTTTGTAAATGAGACAAAAAAAAAAACCAACAAAAAACAAAAAAAAAACTTCAATGGTTAATAGAATGAATGGGAAAGTATTTTTGAAAGAATTCTATTTTGCTGGAGACTATTTAAGTACTATCTTTGTCTAAACACACACAGTAAAAAAAAATTTTTTTTTTTTTTGTAAAGTGAAAAGTTCTGCATGCCTAATGAACCGTTTACAGTGTATTTAAGAAAGGGAAAGCTGTGCCTTTTTTAGCTTCATATCTAATTTACCATTTTACAGTCTCTGTTGTAAATAACCATACTTAAAAACCTCTTCAGTTGTCTTGAAGCCTTTCCACTTCACCTGGACTTGTCGTTCTGTCCTTGGTCTCCCACGCGGGGTGTCCGTGGGTCAGAAGCACGTTTCCCCACCTCTGCTTCATCCTGCTTCCATCGCGGTACAGCATGCGGGGCTGTCTGCAGCTCCCTGACCGTGGCCCCCGACAACCCACGCAAGGGAGAAGGGCGTGGAAGCGCACGGCCTGCGGAACGCTGCCTCTTTCCCCCCCCAGAAGCAGAGTCAGCTCTGGGCGAGTGAGACTGGAAACTCAAGGGCTCCACAAGCCTATTCTCATCCCGTTTTGGAAAATCGCATTTTCTCCTTTGGGGGTGGGAGCAGGGGAAGCCCACGCATTCTGTACGTCTGTAAAAGGTAACATGTTCATGTCTGGTCCTGGAAAAGGGTTTAGCACTCCTGGAACCAGTCACGGGAACACGGAGGGCTTGACAGGGTGTACCGGGAAGAGGCATATTGGCTCAGTTCCATCAGACGGGCATGGAGATGGCATGATCATTAGAGGGTTTTTAGATTTTTAAAAGGTAGGTTTTAACAACGAATTTTATACAGTTTTGGAGGGAAAACAAAAACAAAACTACAGATCATATAAGCGAGACAGTGGCACTACAATTTGTAATTCATTAATCTGTTCGGCACTGATGCCATGTATGGCTTTTCTCTTGCCCCCCCACCCTATCACAGACATTTATCTCTGGGGAAACTTAACAATGTGATTGCACTAATTAAACTACTTTGAATAGAGGCCAAATTAATCTTTTAAAAGTGATGGTAATCATCAGGGACTCCGTGTAAGTCGCATTATTTTCCAAAACCTAAAAACCGTAGCCCGAGAAGCCCGCAAGCCAGGAGAAGGCAGCGCTGGGACCCACACTTCTCTCCAGGGTTCACCACGCAGGCAACATTACCTTGTCTTTCCAAAGACACCTGCCTTACGCAAGGGGAAGCCTGTGAACGCTGCACTCGGGAGGGAGGAGTTCTTCTTACCTAGTTTGCAATTTCAAGAATTTCATTTATAGGCCAATCTTTAAATACAGCCAACCGTACTTACATGCACAGCAATATGAAAGCCACATTTGGAAGGTGACAGATACACAGCATGCAGACTGGGAGTGTCTAGAAAAGAAATGGGGGACACAAGAGCAGCTTTTAGCTCAGACTCCTACTGACTTTTTATGAAATTGGGATTTCAGCGTAACCAGGTTTCAGATGGTAACCAGGTCTGCATCAGCTTTTCTTGTATTAACAAAGTTACTGGCTCTGTGTGTCTCCGGGTAACTTTGCTTGATTAAACAGCAAAGCCATATTCTAAATTCACTGTTGAATGCCTGTCCCAGTCCAAATTGTCTGTCTGCTCTTATTTTTGTACCATATTGCTCTTAAAAAAAAAAAAAAATCTTGGTTTGGTACAATTCATAATTCACCAGAACTTCTTCATATAATTACAAAATACTAAATTAGTTTAAAATGAAGCAATTTATATCTTTATGCAAAAACATATGTCTGTCTTTGCAAAGGACTGTAAGCAGATTACAATAAATCCTTTACTTTAATCACCTTTTGTTTTGGAAACAGTTCATTTGAAAAGTCTATAGGGACACCTGGATTTTTTTGCCCCTCTAAATCTTGATTCTATGTGCTTCTCCCTACATCCAAGATGGAGTAACAGGTTTTTTTTCCTCCATGTTACAAACAGCCCTGTGTGTGTGGCATGTTAATTATACTCTCTGGGGAGTGGTTAGGTACCTTCTTTCTTACCGCTAATACTTGGTCCACTAAAATACCCTGTAAAATTTAAGACAATAACTGCCACCCCGGAGCTGCTCAACACTATTGATACATTGCCTCATTTATCTTCACAACTGCACAAAAGCCTGTTCAGCTGACACACTTGGGAGACTTGGAGACAAGATGCCCCGTCTGACTCCAGGTTTCTTCTCCACGCAGTCTTGTCTCGCTCTCTCCCCTCGTCCTCTTGGACTAGCAAGTGCGCCAGCTCCCCAGCGGCCATGACGCTTCTCATAACTCTTTACAGGCTACTCTCCTTGATTCCACTCCTTTAATATGGACCACAAAAGAACAGTAAGCAATTATCAGCTCATTTTAAAATTAGAACACATTTTTTTTTCCCCATAAGATAAATTCGAGTCCAGTCCTGTATAGCTTAACAACAGGGATGTGTTCTGACAAATACATCATTGGGCAGTTTCATCACTGTGCAAATACAGAGTGCACATCCACCAACCTAGATGGCCTAGCGTCTTGCTCCTGGGCTACACCTGTACAGTATGTTACTGTTAAACACTGTAGACAGTTGTAATATAGTGTTAGAGATCTGTGTATCCAAATATATATCGACACACAGGAAAGGTGCAGTAAAACTACAATGCAAAAAACTTAAAAATAGTACACCTGTATGGGCCACTTACCATGAATGGAGCTTGTGGGACTCAAAGTTGCTCTGGGTGAGTCAGTGAGTGAAAGGTGAGTGAATTAAAAGGCCGAGGATGTGGGCCAGCCGAGTGGCGCATTGGTTAAGAGCTGGTTTTGAGATGCCAGCGGCCCCGGTTCAGATCCCACATATGAGGGCCAGTGACACTGCCCTCTACAGCTAAGATGGTGAACAACAGCTCCACCTGGAGCTGCGCTGCTGTGAGTCCCCGGGGACGACATAGCTGCAGCCCCTGCTGCAGTGGGCTGCCATAGGCTACAGTGAGTGGCCAGCAGCCAGCGCGAGCTGCCAATAGCCGCCGTGAGTGACATCCAGAGGCCGGTGACCAATCTGCCTCATCCGGGAAGAGCGCAATGACGATACCAACATGGGCCAGTGAAGCAACATCCTCCGCAACTAGACTGAAGAACAAAAAGACAGCAACTTGTCCGTTCCCCTTCCCTGATTCCCCAAGATGTTCCCCTCCCTCAATTCCCCAATAAAAATCTTAAAAAAAAAAAAAAAAAAAAGAAGGCAGCCTAGGACATTACTTAAGGGACTGTGGAATTTATAAACACTGTACCCTTAGGCTACACCAAATTTGTAAAACAGCATAAGAGTAAATCAAGCACAAGAGAATATAATGCAATCAAGAGACATGATAAACAAGAAGAGATGTATGAGGCTGCTGCTGGCATAATATGGCATCTTTACAGCAAACTTCTTAGCGATAAAACGATAGTACAGTAAATATGTAAATCAGTAACACAGTCATTTATTATCAAGTATTATGGACTGCACATGATTGCAAACGCTATATTTTTACACAGAAGGTTTGTTTACACCAGCACCACCACAAACTCAAGTTAATGTCTTACACAAACAACGGCCTTATGAGGGTTCCAATGCCACTAGTGATAGGAATTTTTCATCGCTGCTATAATCATATGGACCACCATCACATATGTGGTCCATTGTTGACCGAGGGTTATGCAGTACATGACTATATTTTTAATGTATTATTTAATTGGTGATCATATGATCATACAAACCACTTGCTTTCAGAAAGACAAGAGTATTTGAGAATTTAAAAAATTCAACTTCACTTAAATACAATAGACATTTATGGAACACCACACAGCATTAAACACAGCACAGGGAAAAAAGTTAAAAGACTAGAGTGGTATGCAAATTTGTCTGTAAAACATCTATAAATGAGGGTTAATTTAATATCTTAAATTTTATGGAATTGGACCTAATGGGGATCAGGACTTTTCACAGACCCTAACTTTAAATAAAAGTCATCTTCAGGGCCAGCCGAGTGGCTCAGTTGGTTAAGAGCTCGCTCAAGAGTGTGAGCTGAGCTCTGAGCAACAGCAGTTCGATGCCCAGCCTGAGCTGAGCTGCCATTGAGCTGGCAACAGGTGGCAGGATGGCTCAGCTAAAAAAATGAAATAAAATAAAAGCCATCTTCGGCTGTGCGCCCACTGAGACTAGCAGGAGGCCACACGAGTCGGCACCCTCATTAAAGTGGGTCATCTTTCTGAATAGAAAGCTCAGTCTTAGGTCAAGTGTGACCATATTTCCAAGAATTTCCAAAAGTGCCCTCAGGCCCAAAGAATCCAGCTGCACATTTAGGAATCAGCTAAGAATTAAGTGTCTGCCACTGAGACAGCTAGCCACTGTATGCTGAAGCAGTAAAAATTATGCCTTGTGATGCACATATAGTTAGGGGTCAGCTTGCTTCTTTTCATTGAATGCCCCTCCAGCAAATAGAAAATATTGTCTCTTTATGTTAAAGTCAGCTCCAACATACATTTTCATAAACTCTAAGTGTACACAGACCAAAATGACTTGAATATAAGTATCTCTGACACTAATTTCAAGTCATCCAATTGCTAGTGCAACACTTTTCTTGGAAATAAAACACTGGCTTCCCAAACAACACTGGGCAAGAAAAGAGAAAGATTTTATCTTAATGACCAGCATGGACCAAGACTGTATGGAAAGCAAAGTAAACAATGGGGCAGAATAGCAGCTAGGTAGCTGTAACCACTCCCCCCCCAAAAAAAAAATTTAGTAGTTTAAATCAACTGCCATGGATTATTTCACATGAGTTTATAAGTTGGCTAGGCGGTTCTGCTCATCTGAGCCAGGCTGGGTTGAGTCGGGCTTGTCCATGCATCTGTGGTCAGCCAGTAGCCAACAGGTCTAGCGAGGACGGATGTGCTCCATATGGTCTCCCAATCCCAAGTGGGCTAGCCTGTGCCTATTTTCCTGGTTGAGGCAATCAATGCTCTAGGACAGGTCGTGGAAAGGTGTAACACTGTTCAGGCCTCTGAGTGCATCAAGCTTGCTCCTGTCCCATTGGCCAAAGCAAGGTCAAGCCTAGAGTCAGCATGGGAGGGAGCATGGATCAGGGAGCAATGAAACATGGGGTCATTTAGTCAATCTACCATTCATAGTTCCTCAGGTATTTTTTTTCATAGACTTTACATTACCTAGACAGTGGTTTCCAAATTTTCATGGTCTGAGAAATGCCTTTGGACTCCGTGCCCCAGGCCAACCTGTCCAGAGAGGGCCATAGCTCCTGTGAAAATGGGCATGGGCTTGGTTGGACCATGCTCCTCCTGCAGTGTTTGCTCAGTGGCTGAATCCTCTGAGGAAGGAGACATCCAGACACCAGCACAGGGCACTGAGCTGCCTTCATGAATCCCATGCCTTTCCTGCCCGAGTCCAGAGTGCAGGTCTCCCATTGCTTTCCTCATCCCCATCCCCAACTACAGACGTTTCTGCTACTACACAGGAAGTGGGATGCAGCCCCCACAGTCACAATGGCTCTGTTCTCACCTGGCATCTCCTTTACAGGCACAGAAGCCACCAGGGTAGGCTGCTGGGTGACACCATCAGATGCAAGCCCCACTGCAAACAGGAAACACAAAATCCGAGTGTTATCTTTTGTCCCAAAGCCCCCATCATGCCTCTGGGTGGATACAGGCTGCAGACATGGTCTAAGGAGCTGCAGCTAGTGCTAAGCCAGGGGGCTGCAGGGCCAGAGCCCAGAGCAAGGCGGGGCCACTGCTCAGGCAGCCTTCAGCAGATACACAGCTGCACACTGATGTACCAAAACCACAGAAAACAATATACCCCATTTCTCTCCTGGGGAACTGAGCCATGATTTCCCAAAGAAAGAGAATGCCTCAAGGTCCCATTACTAAGTTTACTTAGAGAGGCTCCCTGACTGGAGACCCTGGCCCAGCCTGGCCACACTGTCCTATTCACAGAGAAAAACAGCCCCCGTGCTACCCTTTCTTCACCGCATAACCTCAGGAGGGGTCTGTAGGGCTGGGGGAACCCTTGCAGCCAGCATTGTCCTGAGGTTTCACTACCGCCACACTGCCATCCTGCTGAACACAAATGGCCCCGATGACAAAGATGCAAGTGACAATCACAGGAGTAACAATTACGGGGACTTGCAGCTCCCATTAACTGAGCATGTACTATGTCCTAAGCCTGCTGCTTGTGTTAGGCCACTTCAACCCGAACCTCTGGGTATCATCTGCTTTGTAGGAGGCTGGAACAGAATCATAAAGTTAATTTAATTGGCCCCAAACCACACAGAAAGCCAGACTTACAGGCAATTTCCTTAACCAGGTAAGTGGTTGTAAACACACATTGGGGGTCACAGCAATTTGGGGGTAATAGCAGGTTGAGAGTGCCTCACTGTGAATGATGGAAATCTCCCTCAAGCAAACAAATCAAGTCCTGGTATGGTGGGTCTTATTTTTTAATGCCCCATAGGGATACACCAATTAGGAATACTGCCAGAAAATCCTGCCCCGTGCTGACCAGAGCTCATACATATGGGCTAAGTTATATATGGGCCCATATGTATGCCTTTTTCTGCAGAGGGCTTTCTTCAAGTGGGGCACACCAGTCACCTCTTTTCATAAGCCAAGTTTCCCATCTACATCCCTAAGCAGCAGAGATGGCAGGAAATGACAACTCAGTAAACAGGACACTGGGGTTGTGCCCTCCCCCATCCCCCGGCCAATCTGGGCTGCACAGGGCTGGCCAGTGTCACGTGGCCCTGAGCTCCCAAGACTCTCCGTGGGGCCCACAGTTCAGTACGTTAAACTATATTACACTACGACTGTCCTATTTTTATGTGCAATATGAACGCTTTTCAACAGGCCCATTTCCCTGTATACACCTGGCCCCAAACTTGACACCCTACATGGTCCAAGTAATGTGACAACCTCAAACCTGATAACAAGCAAGCTCTTGAACCAATTCATCTGGGGAAGAGGCGACAGACACAGCCTTCCCGTGACAAAGTCTTTGCGGACAGAAGTCTGACAGGCACCTCCTGTGGGGGAGAGAACACACGCAGCCCCAGGGCAGGTCTTGGAACAGGGCTGGCTTCAGAATCCCGAGGACACATCCCAGGACTCCAGCCCGGGGACAGAGAAGCCACCTTCGCCTGTGCCTGGGAGTCTGACGCTGTGCAGAATGTGGGCGCACGGCGGCAGGGCCCGCCCATAGGTGGGGCGCCATGAGGAACAGGGTCAGGGCCACGGATCCTCCAGGGACAGTCTGAATGCCTGGCAGGCTGCCTTGAAGTCCAGCTCAATCCAGATGGAGAGATTAGCGCTGAGGCCTGGAAAACAGACGGAGGGAAGGAGGAGGGGAAGGAAGGAGGGAGGGGTGGGGTGGGGACAGTCATATGGTCCAGTAAGTGGAGAGGGCTGGCCTCCAGGGCACTGCTGCAGCTCTCACACAAGCCACCAGGAGGCAAAGTCCCAGCCCCGCTCCTGGGGAGGGCTTACACAGGCCATGGCGGAAAGGCCTGTTCAGGTGGCTGGAGGAAGCCCACTGGGATTTCACACATTGGCCACAGGCCCCAGCAACATCCCGTGCTGCAGATCAACAAGGCTCCTGGTGAATAAATTCTACCTGTGAGTGTGTGCCAGCATCAGAGGAAAATGAATTTCCACCCACCGGCTGGCAGATCAAACAACATTCCAGAGGGAATGGAGTCCACTGTCTTCTCCACATTAGACACACATCAAATAGTAAATTACATTTTATTTCATTTACAGAGATGTTGGGGCAAAAGAGTGGTGTCTGGGCAACAGCACACAGGTGAGAAACACCTAGGAGAAACCTGTTATAAATACGCCGGTGTTGTCAAAGGAAAGTGAGCATGGGGTCCAGGGCGGCGATGGAGGAAGGGGCACTCTGAGCTGCCCTCTGGGGTTTGACCAGTTGCCTCCCCCGATGGCCAGCAGCAGCCCCTCACACCACAGCAGCCAGAGCCGCGAGCCACCCTGCAAACACCACTACAAGTACAGTTCCCTTTAAAAGCTCAGCAGCAGGCGTGCAGGGAGGTGTCTGGTGGTGTGGTTGTCAGCTGGGGAAGCTGGGCAAGAAGGAGGCTGCCATCCCTCTTGCTCTACAGACTGGATAAAAATCACACATCCCGAGGCTTCACAAATGATAAGTCCATTCCACTAGTCCTGATGTGCTTCTCCTGCTCCAGACTCCCAGGGTTCTGTGCAGTGTGCCCCCTCCCCACCTCTGGAGTGCCAATCTGTGATCTGTAATCCCCGTGTGTCCAGGTGGCTGTGGGTTCCGCCCAGGAGGAAGAAGGCAGCTCACTGCCACCCCCGCCGATCCTTGGGGTTCCAGGGTCCCTGTGGGGTCCTCACAGGCCAGGTGCTACAGCAGCTTGACGTAATTCTGTGGAATCAGCCCTCTCTTGCCATTCAGAGTCCCCTCGAGCCAGCCAGGTTCCCTCGAGGTTTGCACTGAAAAGGAAGAGAAATCCCTTTTTACCACAATGCCCCCAAGTTCCTGCTCCCTGTGAATTCACTGGGCCGCTGTGTATCTTCAAGGCTCAGCCCATGGAGGATGGGCCCACAGTGTGCCAAGAGCAGCACCACGGGCAGCAACACCCTCCGCCCCCAGATATCTGTGACGCACTCAAAGCCCTACCTTCCAAGGCCCAAAATGCTGTCCTGACACAACATCAATCTTGTGGATATCCTTGAAGAATCTGATGCAGAGAGAACTTCAGGAACTTGTCCAGAGCCACACAGACAGTGGAAAAGCCAAGGTTTGATCTCAAACTAATTCCAGAGTTGACAATCCATGGCTACCTGCTATCAACCACTGTTCTCTTCCAAAATCACACTGAGAAAAACTGGTGTGTGTCTGTGCATATATATGCATGTGTGTGTGAAGAGAGAGACACACACACATAAACAGTCACACACACACACCCATATTTTTTCTACAAGGATTTCGGCAAGTCACATATTGCTGACAATAGGTCCAGGGTGAGCGTACTCGTATGACTCCGTTCTGGCTAGAGACGTGAGGGCAGGTAAATTAGGAAAGGAGTCTGGAACCCTTTTCTTGTTCATAAGGAAAAAGAACACAAGGATGAGGCGCGCCCCCTCCTGCTGGGGCTGAGTAGGGGCAAGGTGCCTGGAACTGTGGCAACTCTCTTGACTACAGGAGAAACCAGGCGCCCCTGTCCCCAAGCTGGGAACGCTGCAGCAGAGGAAGAACTGCTCTGGACTTGGAGAAGATCAATTAACCAACTCTAGGTTGCCCCCCGTTCCAGGCTTACTACTGGATGAGCTAATCTATGCTTATGACTGATTTAGCCACTTGTGTCTGTTTTTGCCACTGCAGCTAAAGGCATCACTATCTCACAAACAATACTGTGGAGTAGGGGCTTCAGAGGCTCCCCTACAAACCTAATCACATAATGCAAAAGCTCGTCCTTTCACAAATGGATGGGCTTCCATGCTACCATGTCAGCTTTCCCTTCTGCCAAATGCTGTGCCAATACGTGACAAGCCTGGAGTCGGGCAGCTGTGTTACCACACTCTCCCAGCAAAACTGCACGTACAGACATGATGGTGGTAGCAGTGATCTTCCTTCTACTCCAAGAGCAAAATTTCTCCACAGAGTATAATTCTGTCATTATGTGGGTTTTTTTTGTTGTTGTCTGTTTTCTGACACTATCAGGAGTCCCTGGCTCTCAAGAGTCCATATCACACATTTACTGAAATCTCTTCTAAATGAGGCAACTCGCTTTCTAAAAAAGAATCACCGGCAAATGCTGCATTACTGACAATGCTCTGCTATGCATCATCGTGTTGATAGACTTATCAACTTATCATATATTCCAAACATTCTGGCTCATCAGGCGTTCCTGTCCAAACACCTAAGGCTCTCACTGCTCCCCAGAACTCTTCTGGGCAGCTCCACCCACACACGACATCACTGTTTCCACAGCAACCAGTGACTGTCATACTGAGCAGGCCTGGAGAAGAAAGAAATCAAAGGGGGTCGGGTGGGGGGGGAGAGACATACACCCAACCCTAGGAGGCATTTGTGAAACATTAAGCAGGGCATAGCTCCGAAATACTTGTGTGTGAATATTAAACACTCAAAATCTGCACCCTGGTTTCGGTGTGTGATGTCAATACCCACAGCTAGAGATCCCCGCACGACTCCAATCAGCAGTACTGCACAGGAAAAGGAAGGGGATTATACACCAATTTTTTTCCGATAATAGCACTCCTGTGTAGCTCAGATTTGGCCAACCTGGAGCATTTGGGCGGCCTGCTTGGGGACTCTGGAAAGCAACGGACGTGCATCACAAGTATTCCTTAACTCCCCAGTGGCACGAGCTCCTTTACGCCAGGAGAAAGATATCCTGGATGAAGACTCACACAAGTCAGAAGGGCTGGAGAATACCCAAGACTAAAGCAGAAGTGGGATGCCGGCCACCGCCGCACAGCCCGCTGGTGGTCAGGTGCTAGGAGCCCAACGGGGCAACCCTCTCCTGTCTGAGGTGTCCAGGGGCAGGCCTGCACTCCTGACCCCACCACAGCCAGTGGCTCTGGTTTGCTGACATGTTGGGGTGACAGGATATATCCCACCACAAAGCTCCCACAAACACTTACCATCCTCAAAAATTGCTCCGATTTCAAAAGATAATTCCGAGCTGTGTTCTGCTTCACACGGGTACACCGCCCGGGCCTTGCGACTGGACACGCTGAGAAGGCAGCATGAAGGACACAGATTAAAATGTGGAGAACCCGGGAGAGAGAAACCTCATCTGCCCTCCATCTCCTGTGACCCAAATCTCACGTATATATGTCCCCCAGTGGGACAACTCCTTCCACAAAAGAAATGAGCACAGAAGTGAACGTCAGGTAACAGTACAGCACTTGATTTTCAAGTAAATGATGGGTTTCAAATTCAAATCTTTCTTCAGGGAGCCTCTCTGAGCAGCTTTCACTGAACCTCTTCACCTAATTCTCCTCTCTACCCAGTGGGATGCCCTTTCCTGTCGTTTAGCATCATCAGAACCACAGGACGTGTGCATTTCCTCAGCACTTCAGTTTATCTATTAGGAAAAGCCTCAGTGCCTTGAGATAGAAAACCCAGCAGTGGTTAAGACAGAGGAACACACCTATGAGGGGGCTTCAGCAATGTGCCGCGGACACCAATCTGTCTAGACTGACAGTCGGCTTCCACGCCATTCTGGAAAAGGCCTTATTTCCTACTTGGAAATAAGTTCCCCGCCCCATGCCTGTTCCTAAAAGCTGTATCAGGCTCAGCTTCTCGCCACTTGTCAAAAACGTTCTAGGTGCCCTGGTGGGGACAGCATCCTGGCGAAGGACTGAAACCACGCTATGAGTCAAACTGAAGCAGAGTGAAGGGCCCCCACCTCAGTGGACTTGGGGGTTGGGGAGGGCAGTCAGTTTGCTTTTAAAGGCCAGCACTTCCGGCCTCTGAACTACTTGGCCGCGGTAATTACTATTTTCGTGTACAGCTGACCATCCTTTAAAACAAAGCACGTGCTTTATATTCATATATAAGAAGTTCTTCCAAAATAAGTGGTTTCATAAATTCAAAATCTGCACCGAAAAGAGTGGGTTCAAAAAGGTAAATTTCTCCTACGAACATTCTTGCTCTTGAACCGAGGCACAGGTTGCAAATGTTTTCCAGGAGGCCCGCGGAACCAGAGCTGGCCTTTCCCTCAGAGAACACAAGCATCCGCTCAGCTTGACTGAGCTCACCCTTCCACGGGCTGCCGCTGTTCTCCATCATATTCCAAACCACGTACCTTTCAGGTGGCTTGTCTGCTGCAGTGGCAGGAAGAGGGAAGGGGCAAGGTGACGACTTAGGTGAAGGAGGTGTACCCGCCGGGTTGCAGCTGGGTGTGGTCGGAGACTGGGGGTTCAACCACTGGACCATCGATGATCGGGTCTGGCTTGAGCTAAGGGTGGAAGTTTGAAGAGCAGGATTTAATTGTATAAAGGCCACAGAACCCCAAATACGCAATGCCCCAATCCTAAATGGCTAAGATGATGGCTCCCTTCTCTCTCCCAAGGACCAGAAGCGACAAAGTCCTCTCCACATCCTCCCAGGTCTTAGCCCCAAGAGCCACACCCCCAAACTAGAGCTGCCTTCTTGTACTTCTCCAGATTTGTGGAGAAGATCTCATCTGGTCCGACCTAGCACCATACCAGATCACTAATTAGGACACCAGAAATAGCTGCCCCAAATAGTTGCCTGGGCTTTTGAGGTCTTCATGTTTTCTGTTATTAAGGAAAGTCCTAAGAATCTGCCGTCAACCTTGTGACTTACATAGCTCCAAAAATTTAGTACGTGGCCTTGGAATGTTTAAAGCTCTTTCACCTGTAGCAACTCCAAAGAAAAGTGCCACTGGGACCCACGATCCTTCTAGAGAGGACCAGACTACCGTTTAAAGGAGACGCCAATGGACAGCAAAACTCTCTGGTGACCAGAACCTCTCTTAATATTTGCAAACAAAAAATAATTCATGTAAACAGGCCAGGGAACAGACTCCTGGGCCCTGGGCGGGGGCGTGGGGGCTCTAAACATGAAGACAGAGTTCAATAAGTATGTGTTGATCTGAACCACAGTATTCTTCAATTATCTCAAAACGATGGGATATGAAGCTCACTTTAAAAGCACAGTGCTGCAAGTTTCTTGTCTCCATCAATCCCATTTTCAGCACATATATATTGTGTCTGCTCCACTCAAACTCACCCTCTTGGGCTCAAACCAGTTTCCATGATCAGCTACTACTGCCTATCCCCTCCACATTCCTGAGCTCTACTTTTGGAGTCTTTCTTCTCTGGCGAAACTAACACCAAGCTCTGTCCATTTTCACTTCAAAACAGCTGCTCCTTTCTCTACCTTATTATCCAGAAACAACCCCATTCTCACTGCTTCATGCCAGTGTGACCACCGCAGTCTGCTGGCGAACCCCGCAGCCCATTCCTCTGACTCCAGCTCTCAGGCCCTCCGAGTCCTCTACCTTTTCTAATTTGTCCCTTTCTCAGCTCACCTCCAGGCCAGTCTGCCCTGGTATTTCTCCTTTGGCCTCTCTAAGTCATAAACCTCTGAAGTCCCATCACACCAATAAAAGGCAGGGCAGGTTGGCATGAGTTGTTCTGTGATGGTCTCACATATTTCTCTTGTCTTTGGGGCAAGAGCAAGTCTTTGCTCGTTTTGTAGACCTCACATGGTCAGGTAGAGTGCTAGGCACATGAAGTGTTCAACCAACACCCAAGCAACCAATTCAGACGTTTCTGAAACTAAAACTAACATATTGCACTACTGACTTGATAGATACTAGTACACAGGTTTCCTATCCTTTGATCAGAAGGGGCAGAAGGGGCACTTTTAAAAAAAAATTATTCTTTGAACAGCTTATTTACATCCCTCCTACCCAGCCAATCACTTGGAAATCATAAAACCTATTTCACACCCAGCAAAGAGACCCATAAATCTCCAAGTGACGTCTGTCACCAGCAGCAAAAGTCACTCCATTCTGTATCTGAAAATGACCTTTAAATGGTGTCTTACTAATCAGGATGGGAGAGGATAGGATGAGTGAGGCTCTCACAGAGAATTTAAGACCGTCCTTAGCCAAACAATTGCCATTTTATCTCCCAGCAATTATTCAAGGTGCTTGGAAGCTAGTGGTGGTGGAAGATGAGAAGTCGCGCCACACCCCCATCAACACTTTCTAGTCATAAATAGCCAACTGATTAAATGGTGGCCATCCATCTGCAGAGAGGGAGGACAGCTATGGGATGAAGATAAAGTAACAATGTGACTATATTTATAAGGCTCTTTGAAAATACAGATCCTAAACTTTATAGCTATTGTCTACGTAATCCTCACATCTTCCTTTTTTAAAAAAAAAAAAGTGTCTCTGGTTGGGTTTTTTTTTTTTTTTTTTTTTTTGAGGGCAGTGTCACTGGCCCTCATACGTGGGACCCGAACCAGGGCCGCTGGCGTCCCAAGCCAGCGCTTAACCACCACGCCACTCGGCCGGCCCTGGTTTTTTTTTATAAAGGGAAGATACCACTTTTGGAAAAATGAAAGAATTATTAGAATGGCAGGTGCAGAAGGTAAGGACCTGTCCCTTAGCTGGGCTTTCTCCATCCTGTCCCAAAGCAGAACTCAGAATCAGCATCCTTTGCCAGGGTCAAGTTCTCAACCTTAACCTTTTTGGGCTCTTTTTCTTGTGATCTTTTTCTTGTTCAACATACAGATGTGTTACATGATCCAGCACGCACCAGTTCACCAGGATAACCTGTCTGACTTGCCACTTAGACTTAAAATTTCTGTATTTGAGTTCCTGGGTTTTTCCCCACAGTATCTCAGGAGCCTCAGCTAGTACGTCTTCCTCTGGATTTCAGAATCCCACGTGGGCACAAACATTGCAGGCTGGGATAATATGCACAAGAGGCAGCAAAACCCAAGTCTGGAAATTGTCTCCGGATCGGAGGCATAAGAGTCCATGTAAAGCATCAATGAGAAGTCTGTGAAAGAGGAGACCCATGCAGCAAAACAAAGTTTGGGAAACGGAACTGTGTGGATACAAGAGACTTTCAAGGCTTTTCCACTGGGAAGAAATGGGATGAGGCAAGAAGCAGTTAACTATACTCAAGACCTAAAGTGAGTTGTCACTTCAGCCAGGAGAGGTCAGAGGATGGTATAATTCACAGGTGTCTCCCAAAAGCAAATTGTCCATATTTTTTTGAAGCCAAGCAATTATAAGCATGAGCTTCTTTGTATAAACCATCGCTTACTTTCCAGAATCGGATAGGTTTTGTGTGTGTGTGTGTGTGTGTGTGTGTGTGTGTGTGTGTATATGTTAATAAACATCAAATTTTAATTTCATTCTTTAAAATACAATACTTATATTTTCTCAAAAAGCAGTAGAGGAAACTATTACTTTTACAAGAGAATTCTGATATTCTCCTTCCTTTCTTTGATTTAAAACATTTTACAGGAGAATTAGGTATTTTGCAAATGGCAGCCCCCAGGAAAGGTCTAACAGTTTTTCTCAACCTGGGCCTTAGGAGACAATTAAGCCCTAAGGTGTCCAGGTACCTTTCCTATACATCTAGAATGGTTCTAGCGACCTCTGTGTTGGGTCTCTCATGCCTCTGCACACGTCCAAGGCAGAGGCACTGGCTGCCTTTGTCCAGGATCATCTTTTCAGGGATATGTGCGGACCAAATAGCCTTAGAAGACAGAGTGTGTCTCCTGGAAACACAGAGCAGGTTTTACTGCCCATTATAAAAGATCTGGGTTTCCTAAGCTCTGGGTTCCCCTCCGGTAACACTCCATATGCAGGTGTCACCTGGCCCAGGGGCATCACCCTGGGGACCTGGGACTTGGGGAAGTGATACTCTGGCCATGCTATTGGCACAGTCCTGTGGCTATGACCAGGAGTCCCATGTCCTCTGCCAGCGTCCATGAAACCATCACAGGAAAATAGGGTTGTTTGCAAGCAGAGTAAAGTTTGACTTCACAGCTCTTGGCATTAACACCTTGGGAGAACTGAGAGAATATCCATTCGGGTCATTTTTGTATTCTGTGGTTCAGAGGAGAATCATGCCTAGCAAAGTCGTAGGGTGAAAGATCAAAAGTGATGGTTGACATAAGAATAAAAAGCTCATTACCTGCTCAAACACAATGAAATGTTTTGCATGTCCCACCTTCCCAACCACTTCCCAAATCTAAACATTTTTTTTTAATTTACTTATTTTCTCCTTCCCGCTTCCCCTATAACTAAGGATGTTTGATGAATAAGGCTGGCGTGATCACAAACCACCCATTTTATATAATGATGAGCTGCTGACCAATTACAAAAAAAAGTATCTAAGTGCTACATGTTTCTTGAAGGCCAAGTCATGGTTTGCAAAAATGGAGACAGAAGTCAGCTCTTCCTGAAGAGCTCAGACACCACATTTACCAAAACAGAAGTGCATTAAAGAGAAATACTAACATCGTGTGCCAGCTTCCTAATTTCACACACTACATGGAAAGACCCTCCTCCTAAAGCAGAACCGCCCCCCACATCCCCCATTTCAGGGCAGGGGAGTCAGCATGACCACCTTTCCTTGAGGAGAAGGTCTTAAGGTCTTTTCTTTTTTTTTTTTTGAGGGCAGTGTCACTGACCCTCATGTGTGGGACCAAACCGAGGCCAGCGCTTAACCACCGTGCCACTCGGCCGGCCCAGAAGGTCTTTTCTTTTTTTTCCTTTTTTTTTTTGAGGGCAGTGTCACTGGCCCTCACATGTGAGACCCGAACCAGGGCCATTGGCTTCCCAAGCCAGCGCTTAACCACTGTGCCACTCGGCCGGCCTAAGAATGTTTTTTCTTAAAGAAAGGGACACACGTAGACAAGAGGGTCTCCCTAAAAACAAAGAATTCATACGGCTCACTCAGAAACTCGTCCTTGAAAATATTTGTACTGAAAGTCTACCTGGCTCTTCCTACGGCAACAGAGAAGTCCCTTGTGTGTGGTGCAGGATCGGCAGAGTGGTTAGAAAAGCCAATCAACAGGGACAAGGGTAGCATCTGTGAAAGTGGGGGGGAAATGCTAGTCTATAAACACAATCAAAACTCTCGTTTGGGGGGGAAAAAAAAAGATCTGCAGCCCAAGGAAAGACCCTACAAACACATGAAATTAGGGCAGTAACTGTGTGTGTGTGTGTGTGTGTGTGCGCGCGCGCGTGTGTACACTTTCACAGAGTTTATTTTTCTAAAATGTAACACATCAGCAGTATATGCTGCTTCTGATTCAAACTGTGACCCAATCGTCTCCAATCCCAGACTCTACGCGCCATGCATATTAAAAACTTTTTGGCAGCAAAAAAGCACAACCATTTCAAATATGGGGGAGGGGAGCTAGGACCTTAACTGTTAAAATTCAACAACAGCTGCAGGCAGAGTCACCAGAGAGCTCCAGCGTCCAACAAACATTTCTTGCATAGCACTGACGGGTCAGGCTCTGGACAGTGTGAGCAAAGCAGGCGCCCACTCCAGGCTCTTTTGAGCGCTGGGCGTAATTTAAAATTCAAAGGACGCAGAGCAGGGAGAAGACATGTCAAGAGAAGAAATGACTGCTTATATAAAGTGATTAAATCCCCCCAATACCAAGATATTTGAAGGCGGTTAAATGATGTCAGAATCAAATCAGAAGTTTGTGCTGGGATGAAAGATTTGAAAACCTCATTTGCAAGGTCTCCGAGCAGAAGCTAACACATTAGTGAAATGATCTTTCATTCCAGCCTGAGAAACGCACAGCATAAGTCTAGAACAGCTGTCCTAGGCAAACGTGTTTGAAAATGTTAATAAAGACAGAAGGAAATATTATAGATCTGCACATTATGGGAAATCTCTGTTCAAATAAATGCCACAGTTACTCCTTAAGTGCCAGAGAAGGAGAATTCCGCAGCCAGCACATTGTGGGTTCCCAGTGAGCAGGTTGAGGGGGACAGCAGTGGAGGGAAGCAAACAGCTGTGATGAGTCACTATTGGGCAGGGGGGACTTCACTCACCGCCCAGGGGAGGGTCCAGAGAGACCCTGTTCACTCATCATTCATGGTCTGAGGACTACCTATTTCAGGTCCTAGTCTAGGTCCCGGTGACACACAAGGGACCATGACATCTACTCTCCACAAGTACTCGTCAAGTGGGTGGAGAATGATAAACAGATCACCATAATGTAGTGTGATGTGTGTCCTGCAGGGAGTTGCCCAGGGGCCCTCAGGAGAATGGAGGAGGAAGCAGCTATCACATGAGCATCCAGGAGGGCTTTCTAGAGGAGGTGGTGTCAGCCTTGCGCTGATGCTCTGGTCATCATCATCACCTCTCTACTCCCAGGCTCCTTTTAGGCACAACGGCACAGTCCCGCCCTGTGCTAGACACTATCGGCATGTGTTAACTCACTCACCCCCACCACCCCCCCAGCTATGCCACCATTCCACATTACAGATGAGAAGGCCGCATCTGAGGAAGGTGCAAGTGAGGTACTCCAGGTCATGTCAGTACCAAACCCCACTGTGCTAAGACTGCACAGAGCTCACAGCCTCAAGTCCTTCTGAGTGGCTGGAACAGAACAGAAGGAGAGATGGGAACCAGAGATGCTCAAGGGGCAGGACCACAGGCTAAAATGCAGGCGAGGGGGAGCTACTGAAGAATTTTAACCACGAGGATTACACGTGCATGAAACGCCACCTGTCTACAGAGAGACGGGGGTTCCACAGCGAGTTCTGGCAGTGTGCCCATTTCTTAAGCTCCTGAGGCTTGCTCCTTTTTCTCCTTTGTAAATAAAAAGCAGGACACTTATCACTAGCTAGAGGCTGTGGCGGGAAGGAAGAGGGTGAATTCAGAGGGCCGCTTGGAGGCTGCAGCGCAGCTGGCATGACTAGTCTTGCCCAAGGGTCATCCAGTGACTAACTCCCTGGTCTCAGTTTCCTTAGGTGTGATGAAGGTAATCATTAACTGGCTGGTCGCTGCAAGACTGAAATGACACGAGAGGTGTAAAGCACTCAGCAGTGACGGGACCCAGTCGGCACTCAATAAATGGAGCCCTTATGACCGCGATTAGGTGTTTCTGAGTCAGAGCTTGCCTCTCTGGTTTCTAGCTACATCATCACTAACAAATAATTTTCTTGACCAAAACCCAGCAAATAATCTACGTCACGGAGGGAAAATACAGATATTAAGTGGGTGTCACCATTTAAAAAAAAAAAGTGCTAAATGTAATTCAGTGGGATTCCAGATTGGATCCTGGAATAAAAGAAGGATATGAACGGAAAAACTAGAGAAATCCAAATAAAGTCTGTAAGTAAATAGTACTGTACTGATGTGAATTTCTTATTTTTAACGTAAGTTCCATGGTGCTGTGTAAGAAGATGTTCTTAACAGTAGCAGAAGCTGGGTGAAGGGTTTATGGGAACTCTTTTATACTATCTTTGTAACTTTTCTGTAACTCTAAAACTAGTTCAAAAATAAAATTTTTATTTTAAACAATAGGTTGTAAAAGGAACAACCCCAAATAAATTTTTTAATCACCAATACACTAAAGGCCTTTTGAAGTGATGATCGCATATGTGGCGGCATCCAACAAGTGTAAGGAAAAATTTTGGTTGGTTCAATGACAAGAAAAAAATTAATGAGGGTTACTTTTAAAAATTACCTGCACTGCCCATCTGAAAAGTGTGGCAGTTAACCACATTTCATGAAACTGACTTTTAAGAAACATGGGCTCTTCCAAATAGATTAGTTTTGTTTATAGATTAGATGGGGGTCAGCAAACATTTTCTGTATAGGGCCAGACAGTAAATACTTCTTAGGGTCTGCAAGCCATACAGTGGGTCTCATGACTACTCAATTCTACAATCATTGCATTGAAAAAGCAGCCACAGACAAAATGCAAATAACTGGGTGACTGTGTTCCAATAAAACTTTATTTATAAAAAACAGCTGGCAGTGGGCTACCGTTTGCTGTCCCCAGAGGAGACTCCATTGGTAGTGGAGAGTGGGGGGAGATGAAGAGAATGATGATGAGGGCAAGCACCCCTGGGCTCGAGAAGCCCCTGCCCGCCCCCAGCTCCGTCTTCATCAGCTTTGTGGCATGGACTCCTGTGTGTGCCACAAGCCAGCCTGCACCAGCAGCTGTCCTCATCCACTGCTCATGGTCACCTCCCATGCGGAGGACAGTCAATGCATCAAGCTAGCATGTAAAAGCAGTGACTTGCCCACCTTTAAGGAAAAAATGTCTTTTATAGAAGGCAGGTGGGCAGGGAGAGAAGGAAGGGCAATCAGTCAGGTACAGATAAGACAGAGCCTTTCCACGGAGGCCACGGCCAAAAGGAAGCATTAAGCCCTCTCCCTGTGGGATGCTCTCAGGCTCCCACTGGCTTCCCTCCTTCACAAGAAAGGACACCACCATCCAGTCAATTTATAGCTCACAAAGGTCGCTCTTAGGGTGATCATTTTCTTGGGTTTTGCTCTAACAGAATTATCTTAGAATCCCATCTCTGACCAATCTTTCACTCAGAGTTCCCCTGAATTCCACTTATCTTCCTTCCGGATGATCATTGTGGAATCAGGGAAGAGGGCTGAACGTCAGCTTGTTAGCGAAACAGAAATGGAGCTCTGGCTTCATTTCAGACAATTATGGGGCTTTAGAGGTCTCAGTGCTGTGGTCTTGCAGGGTTAACTGATGGGAATGTTTTCTACCAGCTCAGTTCTCATGTAGAAAATGGCTGCCACGCAACAGGAGAGCTGAACATGAGACACGGGCTGCCTTGCACAGGTCGAAAGGGGTGCAGCATCAGGCTGCTAAGAAAAATCCTCCAGTTTCTTACCAAGCAGTTCTTACCAAGGGTTACCTGTTGTGATAGATGAGCCCACTGCTCAGAATAATTTCCAGGGTTGGCAGGGTCCCAGTGGGAACCTCAGGCCTTGGTCATACAATGTCCAAGGGCCCTAGTCACAATATCCGAGGGCCTTCCGCATAGGAGATGCCGTCCCAGAGAGGCCAGGCCAGGACCTCTGAGCTGGGGGTCCTCCTGGAATAACTACAGTAACTGCTAGAAACAACACAACTTCATGTCAACTTCTAAGGATTCTCCAGGACTAGGGAGGCTATTTCCCTGAGCTATTTAGTGAGATTATATAATGGATGAACCAGGAAGTTGGGTTAAGTTAAACTAAGTATCAAGTTAGGTTCTCAGAGGGGAGGGAAATCCAAGCAGGGAGTTGCCCAGAGGCGCAGGGGTTGGGTTTTACAATGTGTGGTTCCTTGAAACCTCACAAAAATCCAGAGGGGCGGAGGCTGTTGTTCCCCTTTTACAGATGATCTTGCTAAACCTTGGTTTACTTCAATAATTTACAGAAGGCCCACAAAGTTTTAAGAAGCAGAACGAGGCTGCAAAGCCAGGCCTGCCTGCTCTAAAATCACAGCTTTTCCAGTCTAGACCGTCTTCTAGCTTGCAGAGAGCTCGCAAGGGCCCTGCCAGCATTTCAATATTGAGACACAGCCAGCCAATCCTTGCACAGAAAGTGATAAATTGCAACAACAAAAACCAATGAAACTAAAAAACAAAACGAGACTAAAGAGAAGACTTTTCGGTTGTTGTTGTTTTTTGAGTCTTAAGCAGTAGAAAAGCTACTGCAACATTCAGACGTGTCTCTTTATTTTGGAAAGTCGACTTCTCATCATGGGGCTTTTACCGTTACATGACTAATAGACATTCTGGCTCGAAAATAAAATCTCTGAATTTCAAACCCCATAGTTCCAGCACAGCAAATGAAGACGTGCATTAGGCCACACGCAAATGCCAAGTACACAATAAAAATACCAAAAATAGGGCCGGCCCAGTGGCGCGGCGGTTAAGCGCTGGCTTGTGAAGCCAGCGGCCCCGGTTCGGGTCCCACTTATAAGGGCCAGGGACACTGTCCTCAAAAATACCAAAAATACCCTGGCAAGGCACAAGGGATGCGCGCGGAAAGATGTGAGCATGCTAGGCCGCTGGCATGGCATCATTTCTATAAAGAGTGGGAGAGAAGATTCAAAGCAACACACAGGATAAAAGTCGGACCCCAAAGACATAAATGTAAATAGACAATCATGGTTGATGGCCAAGGATGTGAGCTGTGTGGTTAGATTCCAGAGCTTAACTGAAGCTAAAGAGAGAAGCCTGGAGATCACACCGCTCAGAAGGATGATGGATGCTGCTCTGTTTGCAAAATATCAAATTTCCAAGTCTTTCAGCTCTGTTTCATGGGGAGGACGGCCTCTACCCCAAATCTCATCCAAAGGTGTTGGATGATGAATATGCAGCAACCAGATTCAAGTGTTTATTCCCCAGAGATCATTATAAACCTCAGTCACATGACTTAATTCAGTACACCATCTGCAAAACAAGAGCAATGGCCAGCTGACGGTTCTGTCCCAGTGGGTCTCAGATTTGGAGGGAATCGAACCATGTTCCCCATAGGCCACCAGACAATTTCCAGCCTTACAGTAAAACAAGTCTAAGGGGAGCGGGATCACTGGGACAGACGGATCAAATTCCACTAGTCCTTTTACTAGTCGAGTGGCCTGGGGCAGCTTTCCTACCCTCTTTGTGCCTTGGTTTCCTTCTCCTTAAAAATAAAGACATATCTACCCCACCCGTTTGATGTGAGCATTAAGATGAAGTATCATTAAAAAAAAAAAGGTGACGCATCATTTATCAAAGCAGTTAAAAACAAAATCTGGCCTTCCCAAATAACTACTGGGTCTCTGATCTTGAGAAAGGCAAGGGGCAGCTATCAAATCAAACCTTCTCTGTAGCCTCTAACCCCCAGCCTCTGCTGAGGCTAAGGCTTCTGACCCTCTATATCCCCAGTCCCCCAACAGGACGTCCAGAAGGGAGCTAACCTCTGTGCCAAGTTTACGAGACAGCTGTGGGCTCACAGCGAGGTGACACTTTCCTCCTCCTCATTGGGCCCCGTTCTTCCTTACACTTGAGGTATCTTAGACCTCAAGCTTTCTGAACCTACCCAGGGACTTTGGCGCTCACCTACATATGCGAGAGGGGACTGGATTCCAGATGTATCTTCACAGTAACCAGCACCAGAGAGTACCTCCTTCTAAATGAAGGCACTAGCTCTACTAGAGAGCTCGGTCAGTGCAACCCGCCACGGTCTGTAACCAGAGCCAATCTGCAGGTGAGCAGAGCAAAGATGCTAACCTTGTTAGGATATGATCGCTCTACTAGCCAGGAAAGATGCTGGAAATTCCTAGGATGGGCAAGTCATTCCTTTGGGTTAAGTATCATTCTCTCCTAATCTCTTTTTGAATCTGCATAGCTTCCCTCCCCATGTTATAAAAGTAATTATGTGTTCATTTTAAGTCGTTAGCAATAAAGATGTGGAAAAAAATTTTTTTTAAAGTAAATTCCCTATAGTCTTTAGAAACGATGATCATAACAAAACAGGTAAAAATAGAAGATACCAACTTCTAAGGTGAACAGACAACCCCTTGCCCAACAAGGTAAAGGAGGGGTGGGGTTAAGGACACCTTCCCTGAAGGGGTGGAGGAGAGGGGAAAAGGAAAGAAAAAGATCGGGAGGAGGTGAACATAAAGTTTGCCTCTGACTGCTACCTTATAATTTCTAGGTTTGAGCCAAATTTCATAGAAATTTGTTAAAAGATTCGCGATGATTATTTTTCTGAGCTGTAGACAAATCATGCATGGTCTGGTGTGGTATACTAAGCCACAAATCAAATTTAAGGGGTACTTTGATACCTCAAAGCAAAATTAATCCACTTTCTGAAAAGTGAGCAACAGTCAAGTAAAACTACACCAAGTAGCTGTCTATGGAAAATCTCTATATGTTTGCCTGATTTAAAGAAGTTATTTCTGGGCCGGCTGAGTGGCGCATTTGTTAAGAGCTGGTTTTGGGATGCCAGCGGCCCCGGTTCAGATCCCACATATGGGGGCCAGTGATGCTGCCCTCTATAGCTAGCTAACAACAGCTCCACCTGGAGCTGGGCTGCGAGCCCCAGCGACAGTGTAGGCTGCAGCCCCTGCTGCCGTGGGCTGCCAAATATGGTTACCAGTGAGTGCACACAGTCCATGGATGGAATGCACAAGACTGTAAATGGGAATGGCAGTCTGCTGTCTCATGATTTTTAAGCAACCAGCATCAGGTCTGGGTGGGTAGGAATCTCTCTCTCTCTGTACAACAGCGGCTCAGAGCAGGACATGGATCAGGTGCATTAGAATTACCTGAACATTCAGAATAAACTACGCCAAGCCTCTCATCAGGTAGGAGAGAAGGATCTACTGCCTTTTGGGCCTGCCACAGCACGGAGTGAGTTGCATCTCGGGGTACCAACATTCCCATCTACAAAGAGCTATTCTAAGATGCCGCCATATTGAACATGGGAATGTGCTGGCAGAAAAGGAGGTGATCCTTTTCATTTGATACCTGTGGAGGAAGCCTGATATTTCTTAAGAGAGATTTTCTTTTGTGGCAGGGAACATAACGGGATTACTTGTCAAGGACCTGCTTCATCACTTACAATTGAAGAAAATCTGTTTAGAGAAAACTACGTTATTGGGGGGAAAAATGACTTTGGAACATTTGAAATACCTTGACCTATGATGTAATGTCCTCCAAGGAGACTGAGCTAGCAATTCTTCACAGGCAATGCAGTCACCTCTCACCTTACTGAGTGTACAGGTAAGTAATAGCTCCCAATTGATTGACCACAATGAATAATACCCACAAGTCATAAACATCAGCAGAAACCCAAGAAATCCAATTTTGCTGTACTGTGTTCTACCTGTCAGAGGCTACAGCTGTATTTACACACTGCCCATATCAGAATCTCAGCTGCTGTAGGTTTTCCTCTGCCAATTTACTTTCCAGTAGCCAGGGTCATAGCAGTTCTGAACAACAGAGCTACTGGGGTCCCACGTGATCCACCAGCATTTGGACTCCATTTCTCAGGACATAAGATAAGGCAAGTGTAAGTTTTGGAACAGAGAGTCACAACCCTAAGTTAAACCAAGCAGCCTAGGCACTGCCTCCTTTTTAATGCCCTGGGTAGAGTTCTAATGATCCACAGTAACTCAGGTTTTATTAAACGGGATCTTAATCAGCATTTACTCAGATCCTTCTATGTTCTATATTGGATGCCTGGTATGCAGAGATAATGGATTAAAAAATGCATACACTACACACACCATGAAAATTAAATTTACAAATACTAAGGAAACAAAGAAAAATGCTACAAAGAGAAAATGGTGAGATTACTTCTGTGGATTTCTGGAGGAAGCGTGTTTAATGTTTAGAAAGAAGGAAGATGGATCAGAAACCAAACAAAGTTGTCTCATAGGCATTCAATGATATACAGAAAGAAATGAGATTTCCAAAAGGAAAGTATTTTTATAAATACATCATGATGACAGTGGGAAATACTGATTAATAACTACGTCAATCTCACTAAAAAGTTCAAAGACCCAATAAGACCCAATTCCTATAAGAATTGTATGATCAATCTTGGCATGAAGGAAAGATTAGATAGTGTTATGGAATGAATGTTTGTGTCCCCCCCAAATTTCTATGTTGGAACCCTACCCCCTCCCATGTGATGATGGTATGAGGAGCAGGGGCCTTTGGGAGGTAATGAGGATTAGATGAGATCATGAGAGTGGAGTCTTTATGAATGGGAGTAATGACCTGGTAAGAGTCACAAAGCCATCAGTCTACAAATCGGGCTCTCATCAGAACCCAGCCATGCTGACACCCTCATCTTAGAAGGCCAGCCTATACAACTGTGGGAAATAAACTGCTATTGTTTATAAGCCAGTCAAAGTATTCTCGTTATAGCATCCCGAGCTGACTAAGATAGACAGGCAGGCCGGCAGGCAGAAAGAGATACTGGTATAGGTATACAGATATACATACACCACTCAACTATCAAATAACACTAAATGGTAAATATTAACTAATATTATAACAAAAGGCAATATTGTCCTAATGCTAAGTATTGGGTATAGACAGAAAAAGGTAGTATTTAGAATCTTCCTGGGGACTAGAGGACTAGAGAAAGCTTTCTGAAGGTGAAAACAAAATTAGACCTTGAAGATAGGTCAGACTGGGGTTGAGTGAAAAAGGAGGGTTCACGTTTCAGGCAGAGGGAATCAAAGTATACAGGTGGCACACAAGGGCTCCTGGAATAGGACATACTATCCTAGAAGTTTAAAAAGAAAAAAGTAGAATGAGGTATTACTTATCCTAGTTACACTCCTCATAGAAGCTGTTGATAATCAACACATGCCTAGAACCATGGAGGGTTTGGAGGGACAGCTGTCCGTATCAGGATTAGCCAACCATCACCCAGGATCAGGCTAGAAATGCATATTCTCAGGCTCACCCTTAAACCTAACAGTCACACAGCAAGCAGTGTGGGCTTAACAAGCCCGACGGGTGACTAAAATGTGTTTTCAAGTTCAAGAAGCACTCCTCACTTACTGATAAATCTGGACTGAAATACTCTTAAGTAAAGCCCTTAAGAGACACACAAGAAACATTCTATGTACTTAAGAGAAATACGGATCTATTTTATCTAATGCACCGAAAAAAAATCAACCTCCTGATTTCCAGACTTGTTTCAAACTACTTATTCCCCCTGCCCTCTTCTTGTTCTATCAATGTTGGCGTGCTTTCCATGACATTTTAAAACCTGTATGAATAGCAAGCTGGGGAATTCACTCCTCATTTGATTTATGGCCAAAAATATCAAGCGCTTCATGTTTTAGGCATGGACGTGCTGTGAATTGAGCGTTGGCTATATTGTGGTTCATAAAGTCACTTTTCTATAGAACCACTAGAAGGAAGAAGGATGACTGACTCAACTGTTCTCCACTGACGGCAATAAACACTGAAAGAAATCATTGGAGGTCTGGTTTTTGCTTACACACACACACACACACACACACACACACACACCCCGAATTCCACCCCAGGAATGCTCAGCATTACTGATTCTAGGTTCCTATGTACCCACTATCATGGTTGCTTAGAGTACTAAAGTGAAAAGAGTATATTCATTCTGGGAAAAGAACAGCAAAAATGAGAAGCATGTTTGAGTGGTATGTAATTTAAATCCACAATAAACACTCTTCAGCATATAAACACATATATATGAAAATCTTGGGGGGGGAATCTCATTTGGAGAAATGTGACTCCCTACTTTTGAGTTTCACTTTGATTTACAGTAATATTTTCAAAGTCTTCAGATCACCCCAAAATCGTAGCATACCAAATTTCTCCCAGCCTCTTTTAATACTTAATAAGTTCATAATGATTTCATGTGAATCCAGCAGTAACTATAAAAAGCGAAGCAATGTGAGGAACACTTTCCAATTCCATTTAATGTCCCAAGAATGCCCAGCTAGGGTCGCATGACATCATTACCTATGATTTATTTTAAGCAACTTTGATTTTTAAAAAAACTTTTTTTTTTTTAACTTTACAGACAGGACCCCGGAATATTCTCAGAATGAATTATAAATTTATGGATGTAACTTGATTGACTAATCAAGTAATGTCATGTAATTAGTAGTGGAGTTCCTTTTTTTCTTCTCTGAGCACTTATTTGAAAAGCGATGCTTTTCTGATATCCCACACTGCCACCAACCTGCACAGCCCAGGGTAACACTGAAAGACAAACCCTCATGTAGTCAAACCAGGTCCATGGTGTTTTGTCTGTATTGGTATTATTTGTCCTAATATACCTGAGCTGATGTCCACATGCTTGGCACTAAGCAAAACTGAGAAGATAAAATCAGATATTTTACCCATCAATTGTCAATTACGCAAGGTGCTACCTAGTAGACAGAGCAAATGCTAACATAAAGCCCTCAAAAACCCATCCAACTAGAATGCCATTCTATAAATAGTTTCACCAGTTTATTGATCACAATACATGCATTCTTGTATCTGAAAGTTTGCGTAACTAACGAGAGAAAAAATCCTGAGTTGGACAATAACAAATTTCCTATGGGCAACCCCAAACTGCCACAGATTGAACTTAAAACGTATTTGAGTTAGCACTCACCCAGGCTTTCCTTATGGGAAACACGCCAAAGGTTACTCAGGCAAGACCTTTTCATGGACCCTTCCCCCTTTGACAGCCCCCCAGATTGGAGAACAAAGGTCCTTAGATACAATGCTACCAGTACCCACTGGACATGTAAACTCCAAAATCAAGGTCATGGCCTTCCTCCCCTCAACACCAAACAGAAGCTCAGTGACTTACACGGTGGATACCCAGTCCCCATCTGCGGGAAGGTGGTTTTTGTCTGTTCCAGGAGGCCCGTAGACAGTTGCAGTAGTGGGAGATGGGGAGGAAAGTGAGTCCAGACTGCTGGTAGGGGTGTCCTCCTTAGGAGGATTAGGACTGTCACCTAGGGAGGAAAAAAGGTGTCAACTTTCAAACAAATAGAGGAGAAAAAAACAACTCCACCAATAATTATACAGTATCACTTAATGAGTCAATCAAATTATATCCTAAATTACATTTACAATTCAGCCTGACAGTATCTGGGCGTCCTGTCTTTAAACATTTTGCTGGATTTTTTAAAATTTATTTATTTATTTATTTTTAGATTTTATTGGGGAATTGGGGGAGGGGAACAGCGTTGGGGAATCAGGGAAGGGAGGGGAACAGAGAAGTTGCTGTGGTTTTGTTCTTCAGTCTAGTTGCGGAGAACATCGCTTCACTGGCCCATGTTGGTACTGTGATCATTGTGCTCTTTCCGGGTAAGGCAGATCTGTCACCAGCCACTGGACAGCCACTAATGGTGGCTCTTGGCAGCTCACGCTGGCTGCTGGCCTCTCACACTGGCTGCTGGTCACTCACAGTAGCTCAAGGCAGCCCACTGCAGCAGGGGCTGCAGCTATGCCATCACCAGCGACTCACAGCAGCCCAGCTCCAGGTGGAGCTGTTGTTCACCATCTTAGCTGTAGAGGGCAGTGTCACTGGCCCTCATACGTGGGATCCAAATCGGGGCCCTGCTGCTCAGAGCTGGCGTCCCAAGCCAACTCTTAACCAATGCACCACTCGGTCGGCCCTGTATTTTTTTTTTTTAAATCAAAGATACTTTACATCATAGATAATACACACTGAGGAGTGTTTTCCCATGAAAAAATACAATAATCAATATCAGATCAAATGGAAGATGAAAGCCGTAATGTGGCCACAGTGACTTCCTAATCTATACGGATCACTGATATAAATTATAATGATAACCTCAAGAACAATTCAGAGCAGTACACCGGCCCCATAGGGTACAACCTCTTACTTTCTCGTCACCTAATGGTTCTCTAAGCCACTGGCAGTCACCACTTAGTACTTAGTAAATTAAACAACTCTAAAGGGACCTTGTCTTCTGAGCTGGATTACAATTTAATGGCCTCACTTATTAAAATCCTGGACATAGAGAAACTTCCATTTCCCTGTGAACATTGGGGAGCACGTTATACAAGAACCGGACCCCTGCAGTGACTCCAGCAGATGACTTTAAACCAAAACTAAAAGGCATTTCTGAAATGGACTGTATGATGTATTCATTCACAGAGGGCCATTTTATGACATACATTTAGTGATCATTTATATACATTATGGGCTTGGGTAGAAAATGCAGAAGATGGAAAAGAGAGCCCCCAAGAATAGCTGTTTCCCTCAAGTGGCCCTCTTGCCATCACAGTATTCCAGCCATCACAGGTGCAACTGAGTAGCACCCATCAGAGCTGGGACCCCACAGCCAGACAGACACTCCCCATTACACATTAACTGCTCCAGGCGCCTTACAGAAGGCATTGACTTGACCTTGATTTTATAGGTGATGGGTGATAATAGTTGGTCAACAAACTAATACATAGAAGCAGGTGATACACAACATGGGGGTCTATACCCCCAACCACAGCTAGCTTCTGATTAAACCTTATATTTTTCCTCAGTCCTGAGTCCTGGAAACAGCATATGCACAAACGCTACAAACAGCAAGGAACTTGATCTCAGAAAACCATCTTAAATGGATTTCAATTCTACTTTTAATAAAGTACAAGAGAAATTCTGGGCTCTGGTTAAGCTAGATTCCAAGACGCTAATCCTGAAAATTGACTGTGTGAAATAATTATTTAACTCTGACCCACGTTACAACTAAGGCAAAGAGAAAAAAAAGTCTTAGAAATGGGGATCTAGAAAAGCTGAATTCAGGGAAGACTTAGAATGGTGGTGGTGGCTGGAAGAAGGAATTCTTTCTGGCGGGGGGGGGGGTGAGGGGGTGGTTACAGGGAGGTACCTAGATGATTTTAGTAAGGAACAGTTTTCTGAGCCTCTTCTTTCTTAAGTGTGCTGTCAGGGAGGGTGGGAGATATGAAGAGGGCAAGAGATGAACACGATCGCTGTGACAGGTCTTCTCCTTGATCTAAATCTCCCCATAAAACCCTGCTCTGTCCCCATTCATAAGAATATACAGTCTAGGGTGGGCCGAGTGGCTCAGTTGGTTAAGAGCTCACTCAAGAGTGTGAGCTGAGCTCTGAGCAACAGCAGTTCGATGCCCAGCCTGAGCTGAGCTGCCACTAAGCTGCTAACAAGTGGCAGGATGGCTCAGCTAAAAAAAAAAACCAAAACAAAACAAAAAAAAACAGTACAGTCTAGAATACTATATGATCCTCTTACAGTGAAGTCTCTTTTTCTGCAGCACTTCACTACCAAAGTGTTTAGCAAATTGGGATTATTCAGCCCCATATGGAATGGTCAATGTCCAGACCGATGAACTGAAGCCCAGTGACAGACCACTATGATTTCCTTCAGATTTATTTTCATTCTAGGATATTTAGCCCCCTTGGAAACAAAGGCTACTTCTTTCCTTATACACCTGGATAGCTCAGGTCCATCCAGTTCTTTTCTGCAAACGAGCCCACGAACAAGGGACTGGAACTCCAGCTTTCGCAGTCCCTCCCCTATGCCTCTCAGTCATCGCGAGCAATGACTCCCTTCAAAGTGAAGCAAGTCTCAAACGTAAGCCCGGCATGGAGTCTAAACTAAATTCCTGTGTATTACCTGCACAGTAGCTGCCAATTCGGGGCCTGGCTAGAAGTAGCAAGGAATGATCAGTTCTGAAGCTGACGGTATAACCTCCACAGTGAGTCAGAGGCAAGCAGTTTTCTGGCTTCAGGAGGCTGGGTCCTGGCTCTCAGCTCTCTGGGCCCCATTCCCTCACTGCAGGGCAGGGCAGGACACAGAAAAAGCAGCCAGCGAGAGTCCTGGACCTTATCCCCTGATTTTCTTGTACAAGGAGAAGCCTGTCAATGGGAAGCAAGTTTGGGGAACTGGACAGTAAAGGTCTAATGTTCCTTTCAAGAGAGCCTGAAATGTTTTTTACAAGATACACTAGCTCATCATACTGCCTGGAACCCTTTTCCAAGCAGGCTGATACAGCACAAATTGCCATTCAACATATTTAATCACATTCTATGAGGAAAACCTCTCTCTTCCTTCCTGTTAAACAGTGGCAATCCGGACCGTCAAGTGGAAAAAGAATATGGGTAGAAAGGAATATGTTTACACAAACTGATCAAGTGAAGCGATACCTCGCCCTGCTTTCCGTGTGTGCAAAATTCCTTTCTCCTTCACTATTCAGGAATGAGCTTATCTACTTGAGAATCACTGAATTCAAGGGAACACAAACACCAAGCACATAAACATTAAGTACTCATAACCATTTCTGAAGCTTGAGTTCCCCAAAATCCAATGACTACTTTTTAACTAGTATGAAAATAATACAACTGTAAAAAATGCTGTGTTCAGTGATGTCTTGAAGGAGGATTTTAATTTGTATGTGAGAATGCAAGTCAGATACCCTCTTGGTTTTTCACCTTCCATGGCTCCTCAGGGTCACACAACCTCTTTCCTTAGGCATTACCCTTTAACAGGCATCTCCAGGCAAATCACCTGTGAGGAATGAGGTTGTTCCAGGTAAGTGAACAAAAATGGTGCTGAAGGACTTCAAGATAAAAAAAACTCACAAGAAACAGAACTATCAGCCTCTGGAAGGGCAAATGACTTCCCCACAGCATCCAGCCTAATTCCCACCTTCCCCACGAAGCACTAGCCAGCCACCTTTTTTCCACCTCTTCTCTCCTTTTGCACCACTGTAAGCAGAAATCGGGTTCGCATTCCACTGTCATCTAGTGGTTTCGTGACCTGGTTTTAGGTCGCCCTTTCCATTACACAGTTTTGGAGGATGGAGATCATGTGTCAGTCTTGGTAATCCTTAAAGAACACGTTGCTGTGCCAGGCAGATCAGGAGTCGACAGGAAACACGGACTGTGCTCTCGCTGCCACATGGGGTGTCATGACCACGGAACGCCATTGCCTCTGGGCATTCAGGAGGGAAACAATCTGCAAACCTCAAAGTATTGCCACACAACCACACAAGCTGCACACAGCTTGCAATGAGCATCGTCTCCCCTTTCCAGCCACGCACATCTCTAACCCGCTTTACTGAATACACAGCATTAACTGAGCTTATATACAAGGCACATCACGGGTGCTGAATGATAAAGGTGAAGAATCAGTCCCTAGCCCGAAGGCGCTCCCTGCACAGTGCAGAAGACTGTCAGGTAAAAGACAAACACAGCGGAAGGTGGCATATGCTGCAATATGTGTGTATCCAGGAGCTTCAAGACCCTGAGACAGGAATTACCAAACATGTCAGTGGTGGGGTAAAAAGGCAGGAGAGTCAGGCAACAGGAATAAGAAGACATTATTGCCCGACTTTCAGTCTTGGTATTTTCTCTCCAGAGGTCTTTGTTTGGATCTATATAGCAGTTCTCAGAGCCACAGATAGTGGGGTCTGGCTGGAGAACAGGGTCAAAGGCAGAAAGTAGGAAATGAAGTATGGTGCAGAGTGTTGACTATACTAAGGCATCTGAATTTGTTTTGTAGGCATTAGGAAGTTATACAGGAATTAAGTAGAGAAGTGATACGATCCAGAGAACAGATTCAGAAGTATTCAGGTCATTAGAAGTCTATGAATGAAGATGAAGGGGAAAAGCGGAACCAGATATGACCTTGGCTTAGGTCATCTGACCCAAGTTCTTGGCTTAGGTAACTGGGTGAATGGTAGAATTAGACATAGTAATAGTTAATTTAAAAATAAAAAAAAAACAAGGAACATATTGCGTATGGGAGATGTTACCAGTTGTAGACATCTTGGGCTTGAGGTGTCAATAAAATATCCGGGTGAAAATATCTAGAGGAGACTTGGTTACAGACCTGCAGAGCTCAGGCGAGAGGGCTGGGGCAGTTGTATTGATTTGAGAATCATATAGACAGAGCTGAGTCATGGCACTGGATGGAGAGGAGAACAGAGACAAACTAGAAATGTAAGAGAACCTTGGAGGAACCTCTGATGCAAGGAGCAGGTTTCTCCTCGAAGCAGTGTGGATGGTGGTGATGCTGGTTATTGTTGTTGTTAGTTTAAATACAGAGAAGTATTATTTCACAAATATTTACAATTCCCCAACAGACATAGGTTCTCATACAAACCGGACCAAAAAAGCACTCAGGAGGACACGCCTTTCATGACAGCTACCGGATTATACTATTTAGTCTGACTTCTTTAGGCCCCTGAACACATGAACAGGTGTTTTATTTATTTTCAGGTGAGACTAAAACAGTCCTCAAAGACTGGCAGAAAATCAGAGCAAGGAGAGGGAATAAGAACTTGGTAATGCTGTCATATCTAACAATTTAGCAGATGTTGATCTAGTTAACTGACCTTTCTTATTCTAATAACAGTAAGCTATCCACACTCTCCATTCATCTTTGGTCATGTCACTTACAAAGAAGTGTTTCTGCAATGTTGGAGGGCCTAAGGCTTTGAGTTTTCCCTCATTTCATGCATTTCTTCCTTGTCTTCTTCTCAAATATATTTTCTAACAGTTAAAGGAGTCCGAGATCGTTCCCTTTGAATCCCTTACCAGCTGTTTTCCACTTGACATAAAATGTGCGGGCAAGGTATGAAACCACAGAAGGCCCCCGTTATTCCTCAGAAGGATGGTCTCTGCAGAGGCAAAGCTATCCCATGTTTCCCTCTCCTAAACATCCTAGCTTATGTATTGGCAGAAGGAAGGAAGAAAGAAAGAAAAGAGGAAAGAAAACAGCGAGAGGGAGGGAGGGAGGGAGGGAGGGAGAAAGATATAATTTATTAGCTGAACGTAATCTAACAAACTTCACAGTGATGAACTGGGTTAACTGGAATTCACCAGCAGACAACTGCAGTTACACTGGCACACAAATATGCTTCCTGTCAGGTTAGGGCCATCACAGAAGCCTCTAAATATCAAACAGTTAATCACTAAGATCAAAGATTTACTGAGAACAAATTAATTGCACTTACGGACTTACAACAACACAGTAAAAGCTAGCCCTCCTCCCACATACGCCCAACAACAACATGATAACATTTTTTAAAAAAAGATATAACTGCACTGGAAAACTGTTAACACATCTCGGAAATAGAAACGGAAAGGAAGCACAGTTTCAGAGGTCAAGGGAACACGAGCCAAAGGTCGACTGGCTCCAGGACCTGGGAAATCCAACAGAACAAGCCAGCCCTTTAAATCCTGTGGCTCCTAGTCAAACACTCCTATAATATAGGCAGAGAGCCTAAATACTCTCTCCACATGGAACCAGGGGTTGGGAGACACTTACCACACTAACTGGACGCCAACAATCTATGAGCCCAGGGAACCTGATTTGACATGCTCACCCTTCCCATTCCCCAGATGAGATTTATGTGCAGTAATAATAGGGCCTGGTTCTGAACCAAAGCACCCGGGAGAACCCGGTGAAGGCAAGAGCCAGAAGGGAGGAGAAAAAAAGAGGGACAGACACAGGCTCCAACTCATCGTAACTACATGAACACATAACAAAATCCTCCTTCGCAACAGACTTACAAACCACAATTCTAAGAACACAAATAAAACTGAGAGTAAATCCAACAACAACAACAACAAAAATCAGAGATGTAGAGATTTGTAAGATGTAGAAAAGCAGTGAAATTGCCAATATCCAAATCCCAGAAGAAGAAATAAATTGAGAGGAAGAAATATTTAAAGACATAATGACCAATTCCTCAAAATTAAAGTACCTTCAAAGACCTCCATCCAAAGGACGCAGAACAGGGGAATAAAGAAAATACTATACATAAGATACATTATGCAAAATTTTTAAATGCCCAATACAAAAAAAACAAACCTAGATAGAAAGAGCAGATCATTTAAAAAAGAACCAGATTGACATCATATTCTCAACAACAACACTGAATGAACAATGCTAAGTAATATTTTTACAGTATTAAAGAATTTTGAGAATAGAATTAAATATTCAAACTGCTATTCAAACATGAGGCCATAACAAAAATATTATTAGACATAAAAATGCCCAAGGTTTCCACACAAAGAACTACACTGATAACACTCTTAAAGCATTTTTTGAAGTATTTAAATCAAAGAATAAGAGATTTTCAGCAAATTTGATAATGCCTACATTTATCTTCTAAAAAAGAAAAGGTATAAACATAACCAAATTGATTCAGAACCAGAATTCTGGAACTATCAACATGGTGGGGGGATGACAGCCCAGAGGGAGATGAAGAGTCCATTAAATTATTTCTTACTGGGGTGGAGAGAGAAACATAAATAATTTAATTTAAAAAATCAATAAATGAGATTATAAGTCTCTAAATACGAAAAGCCTTAAAACTAAAACAGAATATGTATCATTGGAAATAGGAGAAGAACACTTGTTGTGAAAAGGAAAAAAAAATATCAAAATTAATTCAATAAAAATTATAGGTTCGGGTCCCACATGAGGGCCAGTGACACTGCCCTCAAAGAAAAAAAAAAAATTAGAAAATGACAGAAATCCTACCATAATGGTAATTACAATATATATGAATAGATTTATCTCAGTGACTCTCTAAATATATATTTTAAATCCAACAATATGTTTACTACAAGAAACATGCTTAAAACAAGACAAAGACAGGTTGAAGTTTTTAAAAAATAAAAAAGAGATATACTAGGTAAGTATGAACCAAAAGAAAGAAAATGATCTTAATAAAATGCATGAGAAACAGAGTCATTTTCTACTGCTAAAAGGACAAGATGATTGAACAAGAAAAGCACCTAATGAGAGAGCCTCAAAGAAAAAACTAGAACTGTAAGAAAAACCAGACAAATTATCAATTGTAATTGGAGATTTTAACACACTCCTCGCAGAAACTACCGTGCATAGCAGTAAAAAAAAAAGATCTGTAATCAATAATACTAAACTGATCTATTTTACACACACATACACACACATACACACCTTGTAATACACAGAGAAGATGCACGTTCTTTTCAAAAACACACAGAATCTTTATGAAGGAAGACTAAAGTCTTAAAAAATTCCAAAAACAAATATTATGCATACCATACAACACATTTTCAGGCCAAAACTGAAAAAATATTTAGAATGTAATAAACAAAAAGCAGATGTTACAATTTCCATATGCTGATAAACTAAGTGTGGTTAAAAAGAGAATCACAATGGAAATTAAGACAGGCTTACAAGACAATAAATATATTTCATATCAAAATTTGTAAAGCAGTAAAAAATATCACAGAAAAATACTTATAAGAAAAACAAAAAGTTCAGAACATGTTAATGCTGTATCTATTTATACAGACCATTTTCCTAAATATTGATGATCAATGAAGAGTCATCATGACTATTTAAATTCAGTAGGGGAAGGGATTAGGCAGCATAAATAGGTGACAACAATATTGCTACAGGGATATGAAAGACAGTTTGGGGAATATAATTAATAATGTTGTAAATATTTTGTGGGGTGTCAGATGGTCACATGTCTTGTTAGCGAGACCACTTCATGGATGGTGTAGAGGTTTGATTACTGCACTGTACACCTGAAGCTGATGTTGTATAATATTGTATGCCAACTGTAACTGAACATATATTAATATATAGTCACCGGATGCAGAGTATAGTGTGGGAGTGGAGTCAATGGAATTGTAATAGATATGTATGATATCAGGGGCGGGGGGGAAGGGGCGGCAGATTGGGGGAGGGGGGTTGTCACTCTGAGGGGTAAAAAGTATAACTATTGCACTGTGTTGTACACCTGAAACTAATTTAAAAAAAAAATTCAGTCAAGGTGCACTCTCAATAAATAAAATTTGCAGAAATATATTGATGTCTGTTTTGATTTTAGTGTAGTCACTCAACAGGGATTACTTGTATATTAATTAATACACAAAGATTATTCCATAAAGTTAAAAGCTAATATTCTTTACTATCAATTTCATTATCTATTGGTATGTAAGACCTTCTAGGAAAAAACATCTCCCAAATCACAGTGGACAATCGATGAGAAAAAGTGATTTGACATATTAAAAATTCACCCTAAGTACAGAGAAAGAAATCTCAAAACTAAATATAAGCTACTTTACTTTTGAGGGTAGCTTCCACTAAAATTAGGCAGATGGACTCCTTTAGCAGCAGAGGTGAACAAAGCTGCCCTGGTTGCCCCGACCCCTTGTGCCTGGATTCATTCTCCAGTCATTCTGCATTTTCTGCCTTTTAAAATTGAGCTGCCCCATGATAACCATAATGTCTTGCTAGAGAAATTTAACTTCTTCTTTGCCCACTTGGTGTGTCTGCTCTACTGATGCTCCACCCAAGAAAGGCTAGAGCAAAAATTCAGGCTTACAGTCTGAAGCTGACGAGGGTTCAGGAGGCAGGGGAGAGAGAAAAGCTATCCTCAAGGATAAATATTCTCTGGGTAAAAGTCAGAGCAGCAGACAAACAAGTTGATAGGAAGAGGCTTGAAATGAAGAGGGAATTATAAAATGCTGCAGCAGGAGAGTTGACCTGTTTGTGTTGGTAACTGATAGAAGCCTATTCAAAATATAACCTTTGAACTAAGCATCCAATATTCATGCTGCCCTAGTTTCCACCATGTGGCAGATATTACAATATCTCCTTTCGAGCCATAGTGGTCTTTCCTCCAAATGTTACCTAGGACATATAAAGTGTACTAGAAAGGAGAGGCGCACCTAATATCAAGAACAGTACTCCCAAACTCATTTCACATATATTCTGACATAATTTCTACTTTGCTAAAATAAAGTCTGAGGTGCTATATTGGACCACATGAAAACTGGTTTCTAATGCTGCGCTGACTCCTGTAAATTAGAAATAAACCAACATTTATGTTTTCCCTGCCCTCAACTCAATATGCTGTTGAACTTGACACTGTAAAACCTAATGCTGAAAAGCAAATATGGAAGGGACCTGTGTAAATAAAGCATCTCGGCCTTAGCACTGGCATTTCCATAATTATTGACTTACAGGCACCCTGAGGAAATGGGAAATGGCCACACCCAGACAACATACAACAGCCTGCTGGCTTAGTGGGCTTACCTAAGACTGTTTCATCCATGGAGGCCACTCCTTGGTTGTTGAGGAGTGAACAGGCTTGTGTCTTCACAACCTACTCTGATGCTTGACTGGGCCAGAACCTCCTGGAATTCTATGACCTTCTCTGACTAGAAGCTGCAGTATACAAACAGAACAACTGGTACACAGCGGAGGAGTCTGTGGGCAGCAGGGCTGAGAAGAGAATGGTCAGATCCAACCCACAGCTGACACCTGACCAGCCAAAGGAAATCCAGCACTCCCTTCCCATCTTTCCATACCACAATTTACTTGAACTAAAATGGCCAAATAGGGCCGGCCGAGTGGCGCGGTGGTTAAGCGCTGGCTTGGGAAGCCAGCGGCCCCGGTTCGGTCCCACATATGAGGGCCAGTGACACTGCCCTCAAATAAATAAATAAATAAATAAATAAATAAATAAATAAATAAATAAATAAATAAATAAAATGGCCAAATAATTGCAATAACTTGCTTTACGAGGCACCATCAGTGGTGGCATTAAACAAGTAAGAAATACAGAAAAAGTTCAAAATAAGACAAAAATTAAAGGTGATATATTTTCTAAGCCAGGTATCTATATATTATCATCCTTCTCAAAACATAGGCCAGAAGGCATGTATTATCTTACATATTAGTTTTCCTTAATTGGAAAAGTGTACACACACACACACATACACACACACACACACACAGAGTTCCTTTCTTAAACCAATTATAATAAAGATAGATTAAGGAACTCAAAGTTTGACTTTTCAAGTTGGACTTTTAAAATCGCTAATGTAATTGGGCATCTTTCTTTAAAAAGCACATCCAACTCTCCCAAAGGGAATTCTTAACTGTCCATAGGGCATTAGGCGGTAAATGATTACTGTTAAAATACAGTCTAGGATTTTTTGATCAGGAAATCTTCCCTAAGTTTTACATTAGGGAAAAAAGGGGAGGAGGGGTAACAAATTAACCCTGCCACCTGCCCATTAAGGAAAGAAAACTAATCGTGTTTCTCAGCAGTAGGAGGTACCCTGAGACACAGGCTGTAATTGCCAAGTGGAAGGAAAGGTTCCTACAGTCCCACCTACCCCACTTCACAGTTCTATTGCAAGTTAAAAGCAATGTCAGGCTGGGTTAGGGGGCAAGATGTCCCAGTTCCTCTCATTCCATTTTGCCCTCATCAAAAAAGCTCAACCATTAGGAAGCTAACCAACAGGCAGACCCATGTCAAGATCTATGACAGTGGCTAGAGGAGAAGAATTCAGTCAGGTAACACAATTTCTCTAGCTGAAATCTTGACTAAGAAAGGTAAGTGTGACTCTCAGTGGCTTAACTTCCCAGCCCCAATCCCCAAAGCACAGGGACAAAACTACATCCCCCAACAAACACACACAAAACTGAGTAAAAGAAAAAGCAACTCCTGAACTCTAAATTAAAATGTCCCACTAAGGCATGTAAAGATGTAATGTGAAATTGCCATAAAATTATACAGATTTTATTTTCTACTGTCCAAAGATTTTTTAAAAAAAAAATTAAGCATAATGCTTATCCAAATAAGCTGCTGGACAGCTTAAGATATGACAAAAGTGTATGCTAGGAAAAGCTGATGAGGGGATCAGCTGTGCTATAATCACATGACATAAAACACAGACCCTGTTAGGACAGCAGCTAATAAGCATTAGGTTGCATCTCCAGGAACCACCTCTACTACTTGCACAAGTCAGTGGAAGTCAGTAGTAATTCAATTATAAAATGAATAAGACCAGTGCAGTTGCAATGGCAATAGAAGTCAAAGCAAATTGCTTTAGTCTATAAAGCAGAGAGTATTTTTCTATCATAATCACAGTCCTGAGGCATAATTTACAGACTGAGATTTCTGCCTAACATAAACAAACAAAAAATATAACAACCATGTACTATTATGCTTAGGAACCAAAAAGTAATCAGATACCGTCTTCCATAAACTTTTGAGGAAGGCTGACACACTGACAGTTCAGAAAATTTATAGAGCATGGTGCTGGGAACACAAACTCCAGCCCAGCTAAGACAATGAGGGCTGTTGGACTCCTAGCTATTTACCTGTCTTCCTCCTCCACTATTCTTCTCACATACAGAATGTTAATTAGTATCAATTGCCAGATTAAGACGCTAGCAACCAAAAAGCCTAGGAATTATTCTGGAGATCAATAACCAAAAATAAAAAACTAAGCTTTGTTCTCTGTGAAAGTCTATTTCAAGCCCTCTATTTCATACAACTACCTCAAGAAAACATAAGCTCAAATCCTGGCGTATTTAACTACATATTGGGTGGTTTGCAGCCATGAATTCATTTGTTCTTGGCAAAAATCATGTGAAATTTTATTGCCCCAAACTCATGAGGCTTAAAGGAGAATTTGCTGAGATCATAAAAGGCAGCAAGAAGAGGACAGAGATTTAAAATCCAGGTTAGTTGAAATCCAAACATAAACCACAAATAATTTTGCCATTAATAAAACTCTGTTGCCTAAGTATTTCCAGGGATAGTGGTCCCCAAAATGCTTGGACAATGTGACTCTACGAGAGCAGTCCAGGTAGAAGGTGAAAGATATACTAGATCTAACAGGAAACCAATAACCAGCGAGAGCCACCCATTGTCACCAGGGTGCCCACGAAATCTGTCCAGGTTAACTCATATTACAGGGGTTCCATAACCTCCTTTCTGGGGCTCTGCCTCGTTCTTCCTCCTTCAAAACCTTCAACATACACTCAACACATCAAGTGCCAAGCACAGCATGCATCAGCAATAAGCTGAACTTCTGTAACTTAAATACATAAAATAGGTATGAATAGTGTATGTGTGTATGCCTTTATATGTATATGCACATGTATGTAATACAACCAGGAATATTCTATAGGAAAAAGTGAGAATTACAGATACATGTACGTGCAAAGCAGAAAATCGTCACACTCTCAGTCCCTCAGGATATCATTGATTAATGTCCCTCCAAAATTATTGCTATGCGTATACATCTATTTACAGAGCTTTTTCTTTTAGAAGTGAGATTATCCTGAAAATTCTGTTTCATAACTTGCTTCATTCATTCAAACACATGCCATGTGTACTGTTTCTGTGGAAACAGTTTTATGGTTGGGAGGCGAGAAGTCCGTGAGTGGTTAGTGGGGGACCTGCACCATCTGCCTGTGTGTGGCTGTCGAATGCAAGCCCCGCCCCCGCCCCAGTAGGACACGGGGAACTCTATGTGGCAGTGAAAAAAGGAGGAGAGCGCCCTTCAGACCGACATGGAAAGCAGCACAAGATACACTGTAAAATCCTCAAAATAAGGCACGCAGCTAGCTTTGGGGTGCACACAGGGGTATATGCGGGTTTCTATTCCTATCTGCATCTAGACACACACACACACACACAGAATTCTGGAAGGATACATAAGAAATTGTGGGTTGAACCACCTGAAACTGCTGCTATTCCATCCTTCTTGACTTACACGAAGAACAGCTTCTCATGGGTAAAACCCTACTCCTAATAGTGGTTAAGGGAACGATCTGGATCTCAATTCTGAGAAGATTTAACTACATAAAATTCCTGATACCTTACTATTTTTGACTTACTAAATGGAAAAAAAATGAAATGGCTGATATTAGATAACTTTGGGACTAAAAGATGGCACAAGTTTACATGGCTCAACCCATTAATAACATCAGGGGTCACAGGTCTGCTTTGCAGAGGTACTAGACTAGCCTGCAGGAAGTGAGCTAATGGGATGGAATGGAGACTTCGCATTGTATAAATATGATTTTATACATTTTGCTCTTTCAAACCCTGGAACGTATTCTGTATTTTTTTTAAATGTTTAACTAAAGAAAGAAAGAGAGAAGAGATAAAAATAACACCAAAATCTAGTATATTCAGGCAGCATGAAATTCCTGATTACCTGTTCATGTCACACATTTCTAACAACCTATTCAAGCATTAGTACCTAAGAGAGCCACACCACAAGCAACCTAAAATCAAATGGTTGCAAAAATCACAAGGACATAAATCCATCACTGAAATACAATGATTGTTTTCCCTCCCACCTTTCCATACAAGCGAGCACGCTCTTTTCTCCCAGAGGGCCCATTTCTGTCATAACGTCTTGTGTCCCATGTTTAAAACCACACTCATCGTCTCTGGCTTTTCTTCTCCTTCATCAAGACCATACTTCTGATTCCCTTACAACAAAATGAGGCCCCTTATAGAATTGAAAAATTGAAGAATCATTCTTAAAATAAAAAAATCAATCAATCAACATACTGTTTGAAATACACAGGCTCTCTCTGACTTTGTTGCAGCACTTGTGTTTAGCATTTTAGCAGGGAGGTAAGAAACCCAGAGTCAGGGCCAGCCAGGTGGCTCAGTTGGTTAAGAGCTCGCTCAAGAATGTGAGCTCTATGCAACAGGGTTTCCAGTTCGACTCCTGGCCTGAGCTGAGTTGCCGACAGCTGCCAACAGGTGGCAGGACGGCTCAGTAAAAAAAAAAAAAAAAAAAAAAGAAACCCAGACTCTAGGATCAGACTGCCTGGGTTCAGACCGGGCTTTGTCACTACCCAGCTGTGAGACCTGGGTGAGTTATTGACCCTCTCTGTCTGGGCTATAAAATAGGGATAACAATATACCTATAGGATTGTTATGAGGATTACTTAACTTTAATAAATATTGCTAAAAACAGAACTTAGCCTATATACTATGGTATATGCAACGGTTCACTACTATTACTCTCCAGATTTTGTGATCCGTTTTCACATTAACTATTAAAAAGTTTAAGGAAAAAAAGGTATATCTCTAAAATAATTAAGAGAATCAAGAGTCAGAGACTTAAATAATCACCATTTCTATTCTGACCTAAAGAGAGAAAAAAGTGACCATATTCACATTTCAAGCTCAAAAAAATCATGCTGTTGATTTTAAAGACTATTAGCATATGCAAAATGTCAGTCCAGGAATTTATTTTAATAGGCTGGAAGTTTTTTTTTTCTTTTTCACCCAAGGGTGACACTGGACTCCTAAATCTTGCTCAGGAGGTGCACAGGAATGCCATGGGAAGCAAGCTGCAAAGTTGCGCCCCAGACTTCATCAAAGGCAACCAGACGAGTAGTTACAGGAATACCCTCCATAGTGACTCAATCTCACGCTGTTTCTTTCTCTCCCATAGCTGATAAAGATGCAATAAGTAAAAATTAAATGGCCGCAGGTTTGTGTGGTTATATTAATTGTCAACAGCACTCTTATTTCATGGTAATTTTTATCATAGTCCCTAAGAGTTTTCTGAGTGATCGAACTCACTCGGAATTGGCCACGCTGAGATAATACCTTCCCCTTCAAGATTTCTTCTCATCTTCCTGGCTACCAAAGAAAATGTTTCAAATCAGTCACTCTTGACAGCCTTAAAAAATTCTATTTCATTCAGGATAAACAATACTTCAGTTGGTTTGAAAAGATGTTTCTTAGACAGCCCGGCTACCTCCTACGCTGTAAGAGTTTCAAAGAGGGCTATAAAGAGAGTGACAGCTGCTTGAATTCAGAACTAGAAATTAAAATAAAAGCTATTAGAAGTGAAGAAAAAAAAACCCCACACCACAGGGAGACAAGCTTTAAAGCATTTTTCTCTCTTCTGTAAATTCTAGTTACCTGCCATGAACTTATTTTCAGCACAGACGCAGCTATGTATTTTTTTTATAGGCATTAAATAAGCTTTCTTCCCCCTCCCGAGAAATGGGGAATGTTCATCCCACACAGAAGCAGTGTTAAGATTATACAGGAAGTCATATAAGAAGTTGCCTTGTGCTTTGTCACTAACATGAGGGGGGCTGAGGCTCTGGGAGACTCCTGGGGAAGTGACAATGCCGGCGAGGCAGCATGCATGATGTATGGGCATGCCACAACTCAATTCCAGCTCTGAGATTTCTGGCTGCCTTTCCCAACCCATTGATCTCAACATTGTAACACTGAGTTAAGAAATAATCTGTCTACAGACACGGTCGCTGATTCAAACTTGGTCTTAGATTTCACTTCATAACACAGCAATTCCATGTCAAGGAATCATAACATTGTTCTGAAGAGATTGGCACTCAGGAAGTTATTATCCAGAGCCCACTCAAGAAGTGTCATGCCAAAAAAAAAGATAAGAATTGAGAGAAAATTACCAAGCTTAAGATCATGATTTGCTGGTGCCTGGTTACTTGGGTTGATTATAATTCTGTGTCAAGCTCATGAGATATGACTACAAGGAAACATCAACAGCTATAAAATGTCACTGAAAATCCACATCAACAATGGTTTTACAGTGGCTCTTCCCACACATAAGTGTCCTGATAACATTTTGGGGAAGACAGGGGAGTTATAATTCCCTTACAAAAGCATGTTTACATGAAGGCGATTTCTAAAGATGTTCTCTTGGGAACTGAGGATAGGGAGTACATAGCTGCCATGATTGTCACCTATCCATCCTTGACTTCTACTGAAATAAATGCCTTGAAGCCTAGCTGTCTCCCATCCTTTATGATGCACCTGTGAATCAGTGTGAGCATAGGTCTCTGAGGGAAAGTGGGAAAAAAAGGAGCACTTCCTTGTTCATGGTTATGAGACTATTCTCTCTCTAACAAGACAGAACGTGTTAGTAGCAATATGGACTGTCAGCATTAACAAAATGAGACATTTCCTTTCTTGGATGAAAAGATGATCTAAATATTTAAATAAATAAAAAAAGTCTCAGGGCAAAAACTAAGACATAAACACAAGGATAGATTTACCTAAAAACCTAAAATGTGGCTGGTGACATCCCTTTTGATTACTCCCTTTATCCTCCACTCTGGTCAGTTGAGAAGGCCCAACAACTTGCTTTAACATCTCTCCCAAATATTCCTTTTCTTTTCCATTCCTAGTGCTTCTTCGAGCCAACATCAGCCTAGCCTACAATACTTAACCAGTCTTTTTCCACAGCTTTCCTGATTCTTACAGACAGCTTTGTCCCACTCTGATTTTAGAGACTGATCCATATCAGGATGTGTTCCTCCTTAGGGTAGAAGAAAAATGGTCATGTTTCATTGCTTATCCATCTCCTCTTCAACAGTTGTATTTTCACTTTTTTGCTTATAAGACTCTGCATCTTCATCATGGCATTTACCAACAACTGTAGAACTATAACACATTCCACAAAATTTGCTGCAGCTAGCACATCCAAGATCCAAGTGTGAAAGTGCCAACTCAATGCTATACCTGAGGAAGATCCACTCTGAAATAATGTTAAATCCTGCCAGTTGGCTTACAAGATGATTTTGTTTTCAACTTGCTATAAATCATACTTTTTTAAGTTGCCTAAATAAATAAACTGCTCTATCATGTACAAAAAAAAAAAAAAAAAGATAGGCACAGAATTTCTAATCACCTAAGAAGATACAAATAATAACTAGTCCTGTGATTGTCTAGTTCTATTTAAAATAAGAGCTAGCATAAAGGAAGAAAGGGACAGCGTAGTCAAAATTCAGATAATAATATTCTCACTCCCCAAACCTTCTTTCAGAATTTTTCTTCAACAAACAATATATCTCATGTAGCCCTATGACCTTTCCTTGTTCTTGGAGGAATTACTACAAACACAACAGTCTCTTCTTACATAGAAGTAGTAAGGACATAAATTTGGAGTTGGCAGGAGGAAACAAAGATACAACATACACTAAACTTTTTTGAAGATACTTTACTACTCATTCTACAGAAATAAAAACACAAAGAGATAACCTGAGAATGAAATGAATGCAGCCTTTGATTTTTCCTCTTCATTTTATCACTTAATAGCCTACCTCGTATTTTGCTATTTTACAACTGACTCGGCCAAATCTGCTCAGCTTTGATGTTGGTGACATTATTAAATGCTATGAAAATAAACAATATAGCTTCTACAAAATAATTAAAGAAGAATGTCAGCAAAGATTTAACAGCTGCTCTATTTACAAAAACCTAGCTAGATACTATATCTATTTCAGTTCAGAATGATCATCAACAAAGATCCTTAAGCAAGTAACTAGAATTTTAAAGTCTTTTGTAAATAATCATTTTAATATCATTCAATCATATATTACAAAGAAAAATAATGAGCATCGCATGTGTACTATGGCTAAGTGTGCTGAAGCCAATCGAAGTCTTTATCAAAGTAAAGACACTAAGTGTCTTCAACTAAACTGGTCATCTCTCAATTGGGGGTCCAGTGGGGTTAAATATAACACAATAAAAATCATGTCTAATAGTAGAGTGTCTCTCTCCTTTTTAATGCCTGCTTGGATTCTCTGCTTCCAGGCTCATGCTAACAGGCTTTCTAAGTCTTTGATAATAATGGCTTTTTGATCTGCCTTATGTTACACTGAAACCAAGTGAATATTTTCCAGGGTTGGCCATTTGGTGCATCACAGTTTCATACCCTACCCAATGCAGTAGATGAAATAGTACACCACAAGCCACTTCATTCAAATACCAAATCTGTGACCAAATCACAGGGCTAGACGAAATCTCCAGTTATCCATTGTAGTTCCCTGAATCTTAGCGGATAGTCTACCTAATTTTAAACAAAATAGTATTTGTTCTAGATTTTATTAAGTCAAATTTAATTTATATTACAGTGAGTAAATTGGGAGTAAGAGGAAAAAGGATATATTTGCATTTATATTTTCTATCAGGCTCATATGAACTAAAACTTTTGGAAAAATAATCAACCAAAGTTGGCTAAAATGCACACTTGAACCAAAACCAGATAAACATGGGAAGTGACTTTACCACTATCAATAAGAAAAAAATATATAATAAAAGATCAAACTTTTGAACCTTCAAGTACAGTTGACAATTAAACGACTTAGACTACAGACAAAAAAAAAAAAATTAAGTCCTAGCAATAAGAATAGATTTTTTTAAAAAGGGTAGAATCTTCAATATGCTAAGTGATATTCAATAACATAGTTTTGAATATGTATACCACCTCTCTTCATTTATTTCCTTTTTAGAATATGCAAAATATTCCCCTACTTCATTCTTTCTGAGATAATTCTTTTTCACGTAAGTTTCACTAAAGCTTAGCTACAAATAATGGGTTGGGGGGGGGGGATATGTAATAGCTTTTAATTGCTTTATCTTGTCACCTCTAAGATAAAATCACTCCATGACCAAAATCATGGGCTTTCTTGATTCTGACAACATCCCGCACCCTCCACCTCCCGCCAAAAAAATCCAAGGCTACGATCAAGAAGTATTAATGCCAAGTTATGAAATATAAAATGTAGAATGAAAGATCATATAAATGATGAACACATAAAAACGGACTGAAGCAGCCGACTATCTGACAATCTTCTTCTACCTTAGAATCACATAGTTTTAAAGAATTATTATGCCCTAAAAATTAGGAAAGCTACAATTACACACCATTTTGTGTATTTCCATAAAAGATGGGCTGAATACCACTTCAGTAGCTTCTTTCCCATGTATAATCACTCAATCATCAGAAGATTAATACCCTATGTACATGTGATTGGATTCAATGCATGAATAGTGATTCAATTCCTAAAAATACCAAAATAGTTGATGTAATTCTAAGACAGAAGTTTCCTTTTTTTTTTTTTTTTTTTTTTTTTTTTTAAGGAAATACAGTCAATTCAGCTTTGAGCCAATGTAGGTATTATTGTGTGTCTTCTTGGTTTTTTGATTTTTTTTTTCCCCCTTTTACTTTCCAACATTTCCCTCTTTCACTCTTTATTAACACTTAACTTCCACCTGAGGACAAGTGAGATATAAGAAAAGGTGCAATTCAAATCAGTCAGTTTTACTCCTCATTAGCAGCTCTACAAAGGGAGAATGAATGTGAGAATGAGAGAGAATAAAAAGGTTAGCTGGGAACAGAAGTTGAAACTAATGTATAAAAGGAAGCTCTGAAATTTTAAGTTGATTTTAATGATTCATGGCCCTCCTCTGAAAAGCAAGGATGTGATTGTAAAACTAATACATGCAGCATATGATATTTATCTTAAGTGATTTAAAAGACTACCAGAGGGCCGGCCGAGTGGTGCGGTGGTTAAGCGCAGGCTTGGGAAGCCAGCAGCCCCGGTTCGGGTCCTACATATGAGGGCCAGTGACACTGCCCTCAGAAAAAAAAAAAGAGTGCGAGCTGAGCTCTGAGCAACAGCAGTTCGATGCCCAGCCCGAGCTAAGTGGCCGAAGAGCTGCCAACAGGTAGCAGGATGGCTCATCTAAAAAATTAAAAAAAAAAAAAAAAAAGACTACCAGAACATCTTGCCCCAGGGTTATTACAGGAAGGATTCTGAGTCCTGTGGACACCTCCGAGTCAGCTGATTTGAAGACAATTTGTCACTTGCTTGCATGGATCTCAGGATATTAACTACCTGGACATTTGCTTATGTAGCTGCTGCTGATGAAGGTGCTGTATCTGTTCCTTCACTCTCTTCTTCCCTTTGACCATCATCTCACACTTCCAAACCAATATAACCTCAGGAGCTTGAAAGGATAATGAAAGATGCAAAACTACATAAATAAAGAAGACAAGGAAGAACAAGGAAGACTCATGTCAAATTCAGGAAATGTCCTCAGCAGGGGTGAAGTCCCACAACAAGCGAGTCAGAGTTTAGAGTAGGACACACACTGCACATGCAGCGTGTGCGACCAGGACCATCTCATTCTCTACACCAATCACCGCATGGGGACAAATCAGCCATCGGTGGCCTCTACGTGGCGTGCTCTCTTGTTTTGGAGGGATCAAGGTTTAAAATTCAGATTTCCAGGCTCTGTTTAAAAAGTAAAGCAATTTGGCAATACTGAGACAACATGGTCACATGACAACAATGAGCTGAACCATGACAGTCTGGGTGGGACATGAGAACTTCCATTGGCCAGAGTCCAGCTGTAGCTCAACTCAGCCCAGACCCCAAATACAGGTCAGTCACATCCCCTGCCCTATGATGAGCTACCCAGCTCATGAGAAAGTCAGAAAAATGGGGCGAGTAAGGTGCAGAAGCCATAAACGCCCGTGCAACAGTGAACTATGCCTTTAATCTAGAAGCATTTAACATCAGCCTCTATCTGCACTTCTCATAAAAGATCTACTTTAATTTTAGTTTCCCTTCCGTTTGTCTCAGGGTTATGTAACCTCACAGGAGGTCACACAAGTCTCCCAAAAAAGAAATTTAAGCTGTCTTTTAAAAATATAAAAAGAACCCTGCATAACAAAGACAAACACAAAGCTGAAACTCACCTTCTCGCCCTGACAAGAAAGCTTTACCCTCCCTGTTAATCTTAAACAGTATAATCTTCAAGAGAAAAGAAATGAAAACACAAAGGATGGAAAACCAGGGCCTGCCCTGGGGACATATGCCATAGTCTCCACATGCTGTCAAGTAGAAAAAAGGTGCTGAATGTCTTACCATCTTCCAGCTCAAGACAAAGGTTATATACAGCCACGGGTCTCTTGGTCCTCTGGCCTTGTCTCTTTGATTGCCTTGGTGGAGCATTTGGGGGTGATGCTGACAAGGAGACTGACTCAAGGAATGTGTCATCAGGCCGGGTCCGAAAAATCTGCCATCAAAGCATAAAGAACATTCATTGTTTCCCCAGAACAGAAACCTGTGTATTCCAATAGCAAACCAGCATCAAACAACATTTGATTTGGAGTTCACCCAAAACGAGCAGGAGCCAAAAATCCATTCCTGTAAATTTGGGGTATAGGTCATGAGTCTTTTATTTTTATTTTTAACAGAAGATTTCAAAACAACATTTCTCATTAAAATTAAGTCCAAGCAACATCAAATCATTCTATTTCAAAATAAATTCATTCCCAAACTAAACAAGTATAATTATCTTTACCAGGTGTAGACAATACCATAGCTCTTCATCCACAAAGGAAGTAGCCGGGATAAAATATTAAAAACAAATATCCCATTAAATTTCACACAGGGATTTTTTTTATGCCAAAAAGCTGGTCTCATTTTTGTTTTTCAAACTACACAAACAGAAACACATGACTGCAAATATTTTTTTACATGTTTCAAAACAGCTTGTGCTTATGAAATTACCTTTCAGATTTCCACGTACATTTTTCATAAAATGTTTTACAGATTTGATCAATTCACGTAATACCCTCCAACGCCTCTTAATAATTCCCCTTCCATTTATAAAACTTAGAATATTAGCACCTTGATTATCTACAGTGTCATTCATATATCAGCAATGATCATATTAATTAAAATGTGCTGCTTTGTTAGAAAAAAAAATTGTGTTTTTTTGAGAAAAGCAATTTGTGCCATAAAGGGGAGTATGCCATACACATGTGATTTATAATATACCTTTCATGGCTGCCAAGACCTGAGTTCGGAGGTTTCTTGTCCCTAAACACTGGAGCCTTCAACAAAAGTCATAAAATAAAATATTTTAGAGACATCAACCTAACAGGCATGGTACCTCCAGAGGGCTGATATTCCACAAATGGAAGCAGGAAACAGGAAGGAAGCCAGCTCGCATTAAAAAAAAAAGTAAGTATAAAACAATAAAAGGCACCGCGTGAAAGCCCCACTACTGCCAGGAAATTATATTTGTGCATCTGAATAAAAACAGCCATGTGATCTGCATATATAAGGGAGGGTACCACATATGTGGATCACATTTTAAAAGAGACAACAATATCAGTTACAATCACAGAGTCTAAAAGTTCTCACCTAAAGACTATTATATACCAATAAAAATAATCACTACACCACAGTATTTACTTTATAGTACCATACTGCCCCCTCATGTGTAAACAGAATTTAAAAAAAAATGATTTAAATTACTGTGGACAAATAGTTTGCGGGTGAAAATTTAATTTAGTGCTCCAACTGGTAACCTGTTAACACCATATTCCCACAGAATCTGTGTTCCAATAGAATACTCTGGAAAACAGCAAACTGCTTATCTGCCTTAAAAAACCCTCTGCTGTCTAGATTACTGTCCACAGCTGGATTTACTGCCATCTGTCACTGTTCGTGTTAAAAAGGGGTTGTGGAGTCATGGGGATAGGAGAGGAGTTAAAACTGAAAAAAGCATGACAATGGTGTAGATGGGAAAACTTAATTCCACCGACACAAAATAGCATCTTGTGTGACCAACATTTGGAATAGCTCCTTGACTTACTTTTGTTTGATCTTTACAAATATGGCAAATGCCTCTGGGACGTTCTGGGAATAGGAAACCCAAACTACACAGAGCCAATGCACCCAAGGCCTAAATAAGCAGTGGAAAAGTGAACTCCCAAGAACTGGCACTGCACAGCTGGTAACCTCCCAGCAGACCTTCCCTCAAGATCACACTCACTGCTGGTGCAAATGCTGACCATTGTCCCTCCATCTCTTACCACCATTATCACCTCCACCTCCCTCGGGGTGATGGGTGGGGAGGGGGGTGAGGAGTGAGGTGTACTGTCAGATTACCTAGCAAAACCAGAGGCTGGAGTGTGACTCCAAGGCTCCAGGGAGCCTGACCTGAGATGTCCCAAGGCTGGGTCTCCAGAAGTCTCCAGAAAAACCATTCCGTCAATGGACTCTATGTGGTGCTAGCATTTCAATAGGGCTATCAGCCCTATTAGGTAGTAGCAGAGCATGGAAAGCTAACTTGAGAAGGCACCATCCTGGCTTTTACATCTTCCCAGCTATGGCAGCTTAGACACATTAGTAAAACAGTGTGTACCTCACGTTTTCATTTGTATAAAGAGGGCCATAATACCTACAGCTCAAGTTATTTCAGGGATTAAATGACATGATGTTTATAAAGTGTTTAGGACAGCACCTGCCAACCAGAAACCAGAAATAAAAAGTAGCTTCTGGCATTTGTAATAGGAGCACATGCACTAAATAATGATAATGGAAATGGATGCAGACCCTCATTACTCCACTCAACCGCCACTTTGAAAAGGCTGATTTGTTAAGGTCTTAAATATTCCTCAAATTCAGTGTTTATTCTCAAGCATTTGTGGGAAAAGTTCATCTAGCAATGGGCTACAGAGAAGCAACAGAAAGGCACCTTTTCAAAAATCCCGTCACCTAGAATCAAACAATTGTTTTGTGTATTTACTTCTGCACTTTAATGCTAAAATTTTAGATTTAAATTCCTTCCTATTTCATTGAGTACATTCAAAATTTAATAAGCATCTACTAGGTAGTAGGTTTTCTCTGAAGCACTTTAATATTCTCAACAGCCTTTGAGGTACGTATCAGTCTCCACACTTTAAAATGAGGAAAGCTCAAATTAAATAAATAAATAAATAAATAAATAAATAAATAAATAAATAAATAAATAAAATGAGAAAAGCTCAGATTAAATAATTCACCCCAGTCTCCACAGTTTGAAAATGGTAGAGTTGGTATCTGAACTCTCCACTCTGATTCCAAAGCCCCTGATGCCAGTTCATAAAACAAACAAAATTTAATTCCTAGAGAAAAAGAAAGTCACCAACTACCACTGTTCCACATCTGTTTAGAAAAAGTAAAACTGAAGACTAGCCCTACAGACTCACTATCATTATGCTATATTTTCCTAGATGTATCAAGTTGTCTGCACTAGCCTCTGTTCTAAATACCTCTTTTTTTGTCAAGCTGCAAAGCTATGCTCTCATGGTTCTCTCTGAAACCCCAAAAATTATTTAAAAAGATATTCTTGTTAAATTTAGAAGAGGGGGAAATAGTATTTACTTTAAAGTGCTGAGCTATGTGTTGGCAATCTGATTTTAGGAGTTAGAATTTAGCTTACCTTGGTCTACACAGCCAGTGTGTGCGTCATCCTTAACTATGACGCTGATTTTCCAATTCTAGAGCCACCGTGTGAGTGCAAATGCCTTTATTGCTCAGGTCTCTTTCCAAAGTCTTTTGATTCCCCTAACTTTCCCTGGCATCATGTTTCACATTATCTTTGTTCCAGGCCAGATGAACTCATCTTAGGCAACACTAAGATTGCAGAGATCAAGTCTACTCCACACTTATTTTTCTCAGGGTAGAAAGTTTCTCCACCGCACCTACGTGTTCACAAGAAAAACTCAAACCAGACAATCCGATGACAAACAACAGAACTGCACACCTACGCGTGTCAGGTGAGCAGGCGCTTCCTCAGGTGTCCGCAGACTGCTAGCACAAACAGCAGTCTGGCGCTCCTGTTCAGTCAGATTCCTCAGACTCAACATACTGGATGGTAATGCCCATGGGACTCAGCCGTACATAGAAACACCTGCCCAGGCCCCTCATGCTCCGCTACCAGCGGCCACATGTGCAGGTGACTGGGCCACTTCCTCCAGAAACACTTTGCGGATACCAGGAAACAAGGATGGTCTCTGGAAATTCTGCTTTAGTACCCAACTCAAACCTGCAGCTGTTGATTCAGCTGAATTAATACCTACTATGGTGAAAGGTAATTATTTTTATAAGGTGTTTTACAGAAGAGTTCACTGATAAGGAGACGACCACTATGCAGGTCTATTCCTATCATCTTGAATAATAACCGATGCCATGTTTGGGTACTGACACTAAGCCTCACAACATGCCAAGTGCTTGGCCGATGAAGATTTGAACCCAGATTCCAGTGTGCATGTCTTAGTCGTCACGCTCCCCTGACCCGAAATATTACCCACTCTTTTTAAGCCCCATTCATATTATATCCTCTTTGGTGCGGCTGAATCTCACATAACTACACCTTTTCATAAACAGATATAACCAGAAGACAGTGAGAAATCAATGTGCACTTCCCTTAATAAACCTTTCACATGGAAATACTATTTCCAACCTTCTTTCTAAAATATGTAACTACAAAATGGCCGAATATTGCTTTCAGCATCAGAGTGTTTGGACAAACACTCATTGCCTGGAGAATCTATGCCTCCTAAGTTGACTCCAAGGCAGCCTGGACTCCCCTCTACAGCCTAACTTCAGAATGGAGCTCCCATGTAAACCTCACAGAGAGCTCTGAACACTTTCCAGCCATCTGTCTTTGAATCAGCACTACCCCATAACTAAATATGTGTCTTCTCTATAAAATTTAACTAGAACTGATAGTAGGGACTGACAGTTAAATACCAATTGGTTTCAGGCTGGACGATGGAAACATTTCTAAGGCTTCATGTTTGTTCCGGTTCATTAAAACTCAGAATCGCAGCGCTGAAAAGTATCCTAGTTATCACGGAGGCCAACCCCTTTATTTCACAGCTGAACAAACTGAGGCCCCTAGGTTAAAGATTCACTCATATTCCCACCACCAGTTAGTGGCAGACTTGGGCTTTACTCCCAGGCCGAGGCCGCAATGCCAGCTGCTCTTTCCCGTCTTTGGCTCTGACCCTTTCCCTGCAACAGGCTATCTATCCTTCACTCATGTCCTTTCTCATCAGGGGAGATGTTGTCCAATAGCTGAAAGTCCTCACGTGCGTTATCTGTTACAAGCCTCAACACGCAGGTCTGTGAGGCTGACACTGAGGTAGGTTACAGGGCCTTGTTCAGAACCCTCCGGCTACCCATCGATCGGCATGAGGCCCTTTCCTGTAGGTCCCAGGAGAGAGTGCAACGGGGGCAGGAGACATTCCCAGTCCAGGGGTCATTGCTCCCACAGGTCCAGGCTTGAACCCCAACTTACCATGAGCTTTTAGAAAAACGATTTCAAGATTTGTTTATAACCAGAAAAAAAAAAAAAAAGAAGAAAAGCAAAAAGTGTACTTTTTTCAAATATATCAAATTCATAGAGTTCTGTTTCTTTTTACTTCTCAACTTTCTGCTTTAATTTCAGGAGACATTTTCAGGCCCTTTCCCAAATCCCAGTGGGGTATATCATATTGATTTCCGCAGCACTCTATGCACTAAATAGAATAATACATAACTGACTTTGATTTTTAACTTCAAGATTTCAGTAAATGACAACTTGAATCAATCAGACATTATAAAACGAGCCTTCCCCAGAACTACCTACCCCAAACCATGGGCATTTTCAGTGGCATTAACCTCATTGCCCTGGTTTTCCTAATGTTCAAGACCAACAGGAGGGTTGTGGTGGTAATAATCATCATCATCATCATCATAATAAATAATAATAAAACAACTTTCATAAAGTACTGGAAACCAAATGGTAGTAAGGAAATTTTCAAATGCTCACTGAATAACTTTCCCCCTCAATCCACAAGGTGACCCTCTCCTGATTAAGCCAAAGCTGCATCACTCTTACATTCATAGTGTGAACATATACCCCCAATTATAAAACGTTGTTTTCTGGCTTGCAAACCTTTAAAAACACTCCAGGTGCAGTTTTATCAATTTGCACCTGCAAACATTTGGGAAATGCAATATACACCTTCCAAAGTCAGAAAAAAACACTTGCCCAATTATGGTTCTAATACTGATTTTCATAACTCAAATGTCTTACAGGTTCTCCACTGAAGACCGAGCTGATGCCTAGCTAGATTTTTTTTTCTTTTTTGATCAATATATCCTTTGCTTACATGCCAACAAAAAGTGTACCTTTCACCAATAAAAGCTTAGAAGAACATTAAAGAAGTTAGAATGCTCTTTGTCAAATATAAGGCATACTCCATATATGATACCCCTTTGTTTTTCTCTTCTCATCTTTCAATTTTGGTGTACAACTTCTTCCAAGGCTCTTTTTCTTCTCCCTTTGCATGCTTTTTCTTTCTAGGACTCAGGCCACCTTTGGAAGCCACGTGGTCCTATAGCAGCACAGAGGATCGGAACATAGGAAGCCTATCCACTGCAGTCCCCCAAGGCCTGAAGATCCATAAGGAAAGATTCCCCAACCCGAGACAAGCTGGAGCCATGAGAAACAACAGGACCCTGCCTCAATGTTACCTAGGAAACTTCACACTGAATATAAGTAAACACATTTAGAACTGATTCATCATCTTCAGAAATTTTCAAGGTGAATCACATTTTTCTTTTGGAAAACAAGGGATGACCCCTAGTCATTTGGGGGAGGGAGGCTGGAATAACCGTATCCCTAGACAGAAAACATGAGCATGGACCTACCAATACTCCAACAGGAAATGTGTGGATTTTAATTACAGTGCAGAAAACATCTCCTGAAGGCACGTATATAATTATATTTATCAGAACCATCTGAAACCTTTGCCAAGTATGTACGCCCCAGGCATGGCCTACATATTTAAGAGATAATACAACCAAATAATGCAGCCTACTCCACCCCACCCTCTATTTAGCCTCTCATAAGAATAAAATGCCCGAAGTAAAACCATGTTTCAAATGTGGTCAATGGTGGTACTCTATGAGAAGCTACGTGTACATGGAGGGGCGAGGGATGGCAGTTATCAGCCTTGTTATTTAATTACGGTTTCTAACATTTATGGGAATAGTTTGTTTTTTTATTTTTTATTGACAGCCTTTCCATTTTCCCCAAATTACAATTTATTCATGTTATAAAGGCAATAACTAATACACTTACATTCCTTTAGAAATTCTAGTAAACATCTAAAAAAGCTCTTTAAAAAACACAATACAGTCTTGACAGGTTAATACTTAGATTGTTAGATTCTACATCAGCTTGGAACTTGCTGACTGCTGGTTATAGCAGCTGTGTTTGAAGTGCAGAGGGAAAGATTGCCTTCAACTGATCCCACACACCTAGGACCAGCTTTCACACAAGTATTTCTAAACATGATAAATGGGTATAATACCTACAAGTTTAAAAAGCAGCTGCAGAAGTACAGTAAGAGGTATGTGTGTTCTGGCAGCAGCAATGAAAAAAAGTCAGTGTGGACAGTAAGGCCACCACATGTTAGGACTGGTAAACTGATGACATCTTAGATAGGATTAACAGACAGTGAGTACACCTGGAATGGGGAAGATGCTAATCCCAACTGCACTCCTTATGGACCACACTAAGGCATTCCGTTCCATTCTACAGTAACACAGTCAGGGAGAGACAGAAGTGTCTCCAGTGATAGGTCAAGATTCTGGTCTCCAATTACAGGAAGTGGGGGGGATCCCCCACCAACAAGCAGCTCTCCAACACCAGCTGGGTGTCCTACAATTCAACACAATTCTGACACTATCTGCCTGAAGACACGATCAGGTCCCATAGTTACGTGCTCAGTCCCCACAAGACTGCCCCTCATCAGATGCTAGTCACAAACCCAGGTTGTCACCTGTGCTGCTCATCAACTGGCTATAAATCAGACGTTCCCACAATCCTCTCCTTGGGTTTAATTAACCTGCTAAAGCAGCTCACTTGACTCAGGGAACCCAGAGAACCCTAACTAGATTACTGTTTTATTACGAAGGATATTAAAGAATATGCATCAACAGCCGGATAAAGAGATACATAGGTTAAGGGCCTAAACAAAGGAGCTTCTGTCCGTATGGAGTTTGGGGGCTGGCACAGTGGCACTTGGAAGCTTTCTGGTTCCCCAACCTGGAAGCTCTCCAAACCACGACCTTTTGGGTTTTTATGGAGACTTCATTACATAGGCATGATCGATGAAATCATTGACCACTGGTGATTGATTCAACCGCCAGCTCCTTTCTTCTCCCCCCAAATCAGGAGGTAGGGCTGAAATTTCCAATATTCTATTCATAGTTGGTTCCCCTGGCAATTAGCCCCTGTGTTTCGGTGCTTTCTAAAAGTCACCTCAGTAACATAAACCCAGCTGTGATGGAAAGGGGCCTGTCATGAATAACAAGACACCCATCTCACCTTTATGGATCTGAAGTATTCCAGGCACTGAGGACAAGGGACCAAATATAACAAAGATACTGCCACTGCTCTTATCACTCAGGAAATGACAAGGGGTTTCGGGAGCTATGAGCCAGGAACCGTGGACAAAGACCACATACATGTTTCTTATTATAAATCACATCACAGAGATTAACCAGGAAGGTGAAAAATTCAAAATAAAGTCATACAACTGAAGGACCTGGAAAGAAATCTAAAAGGTCACACTACCAATTCTCAGATTCTAAATACGCTGTCATGTGGAAGAGGGATTCCCCTGGTATTGGGAAGAGGTTAAAACCTGGGCTAACGGGTTTCAAATATAAGAAGGGATGGTTCAGCTGAGTGAGGGGTAAAAAACCTTCTGAACTGGTGAAGTTACACAGCTCTTGGGCAGGTTAATGTGGGAGACAATGAGTTCCATGGCATCAGCGATTTCCAAGGTAGACTACGGGCATTCCAAAAGAGATTCAAAAATTGCCTGCAGGGCTTGAATGGGCTGACCCAAGAATCTGTGAGTGAGAAAACACATACCCAACCCCAAAAGACAGACTCACTCACCAAGCTACGTGAGCCAAGTGACTCACTCGTGTCAACACATAAGCAAGTCTGTCAAGCTGACATGTCCTCCTTTTTTTGCAGGACAGGGCAGCCTTTATACACCTCTTGAGAAACATGCACCTCATCGTGCTGAGACCCAAGCTGTCTTCTTCCCCACTTCAGTCAGCCACACTCGGCGTTCTCTGGGGTCTCATTACACCAGTGGCGCATGGTTCACATGCCAAGGAGATGGCCCTGGCTGTCCAGGGAGAAATCTCATCTTACTATTCCGTTTATTCTGGTTTTCTCTTTCCAAAAGAAGAACGTCTTACAGATATTAGTAAATACATGAAAAGGCTTTGTAAACTGCCAGCATTTCATAAATACATTCAACAAGTCATCCTGATCTGGCCCCTGACATACTAACCTTATCATCCTTCCACAAGAGATGTGTGTCAAAGGACACGGTGATTACAGCCTCTTTGAGGTTTACTAAGAGCCACAGCACCTATGAACATTTTAACCTCATTTTTCCTGTATCTTACTATGCAAAAATATGTACACAAAAATCTATAGAGGTACTATGTAGTACTGAGTACGTTCCAAAAAAGGGCAGGGTCGCATTGATAAGTAAAGTTTGTAGGTTGGGGAGCAGGACAGAGGGTAGGGTAGGTGGAAACCTCTCCAGGTGGCTAGAGCTCTAAAACTGTGGTCAGTGTGGGGAGAATGACATGAGAAGATAATTAATCACTTGTGTATCCCACACTGTACTTACATTGCTAGATATTTTATTGTATGGAAAGATGCAGATAACGTGTTGCTGTTCTAAATACATAACCTTTAAAAATATTCCCTTTTCACTAGACTGAAGAAAAGACAGCAACTTGTCTGTTCCCCTCCCCCAATTCCCCAATAAATCTTTTAAAAAAAAAAATTCCCTTTTCCACCTAAAAGAATACTCCTCTGGAAGTCAGTAGAAAAAGAGAATTCACTAAACCAAAATTCATTTTCAGTGAAATAGTGACACATTCCTTCAGTTCATTGCCATGGAACAGACCTCTCCAAAGCTTAGTGGTATCAAACAACCATGATTTGATTACACTCGTAATTTTCTGGCTCAGGAATTTGGGCATGGTGCAGCAGGAATAGGCAGTCTCAGCTGGGGTCAGTCAAATGGCTGGGACTGGCGCCCTGTGTCTGAAACCTCAGTTTCGTTTGCTGGAACCTGGCATGACCAAGCTTTTTCCCCATATATCTGATGCCCGGGACAGCAAGGACTGCCTGGGCATCTCTCTCTTCCTCTCTCCTTTACAGACATGGCTAGCTCGGCCTTCCTTACAGCTTGGTATTCTCAGGGTGGGTAGAATTATTCCCTAGAAGCTGAAGTCTTCCAGAAGGAGTGTCCCCAGAGGATGGAAGTGGAAGCTATCAGTCTCTTCATGCTATAGTTAAGAGTCACTTCTGCCATTGTCTAATGGCCAAAAGCAATGTCAGGATCTGCCACGATTTAAGGAAAGGAGACACTGATTCCCATATCTTTCTGGGAAGAGTGCAAAAGTATTTATGGCCATCTTTAATCTGCCAAAAAGGAGACTCATTGATTTCACAGATAATAGTTTGGATGAGAGCAAAATAACCATTCACAAAGTAACTTCAAGACATAGGCGCTCCACAATAAATACAGTTTGCTAAATTGGTCATATAAACAAATACCTCTCTCACCGTTGCTTCACGTTTTTTGTCATCTAATGACAAGATGGCCACACACGGACTTCCTTTATCAGAAAGGAGGGACACGGAAGAATGTGAGGAGCTCTCAGTCAAGAAGAATCAGACTCACTCTTAAATGTTTCTTCCAACTGAAACCTGATCTCTCCAGGGACATCCAGTTTTATGCAATAGATGAGTCAAATTGAGACATTTTTACCCACTGAAATACGAAACTAGAGCATTTGTTTATTCTGTAATGTAAATTTAAGTATCTGGTAAGTGGCTTTTTTTTTTTTCAAGTCAAAGAAGATTACTAATGAGCCATCATCTCCCCAGCCCGACAATGCTTGATAATGATACTGACACACATAGAATATTGGAAAAAGAGTGAATCCCTTCCTCCGCATTGACAAAGGAAAACATTGTCAATAGTTTCTTTGATTGCTTCTAAGAAAGTTGTAAAAGTTGCCCATGCATAAGCCTGCATATATGTATAATTTCTATTTATATATTTTAACACACAAAGGATTGTAACAGAGATAAGAGTTCACCACCTCAATTTTTCATTATCCATTCAAATATTAACTGAATATCTATTAGGTGACACTCAACGTTCTAGGCTTTGGAAATTAATAAGTGCAAAGGCCCTGGGATAGAAATGTGCCTTGCATGTTCCAGGAATACCAAAAAGGCCACAGTGACTGAAATGTAGTACATGAGAGTGTGAAAAGGAAGGTGGATGGGTAAGTAGCATAAGATTTTTTAAGTAACTTGAGAACTGACTCTGAGTGGTGAACACACAATGCAACATAGAGATGATGTATTACAGAATTGTACCCTTGGAACCTATATAATTTTACTAACCAATATCACACCAATAAATTTAAAAAAAAGTACATATGGCAGTGAACATGCTTTATATTTTTGCAAAATTTTGAGAGAATATCTTGTAGAAGAAAGACTGCCTTCAAAGCCCAAGTGCATTTTAAGCTTTGCTGGACACAGAACTGTCTCAAAAAGGCTGGTCCAACTTCCACTTGCACCAGCAGTCTGTAAAGCCACTCATTTCCTTCTCTCAGGGTGACTGCTTTTATGAGTATGTATCTCAACTTTCTTCAAATAAGTGTTCTTCATCTCTTAATTTAGGCTTACACCCAGGTGAGCTAGGCTTACCCGGTTATTTATCTTTTGAGATAACATTGATAATAGGGCCTATTCTCCCACTGTGTATTCTGACTCTGGTTGTAGATGAGGAAGTTATCAATTTTGGTACTTAGTTTAATTCTTCATCCCTATGAATTCTTCTTCAATCTGTTCTCTTGGGCTCTGTATGTAGTATACAATCATATCTGGAAATAATGTAAAATTTTCCCCTTCTAGTTTTCACATCATCTTTTTTTTTTAATTAAATGTATTGGGGGGACAATGGTTAGTAAAATTACATATGTTTCAAGTGTACAATTTTATAACACATCTATATATCAGAGTCAGTTCTCCTTCCATCACCATATATTTGACCCCTTTTTCCCTCTTCCACCGTTCTCCCTCCCGTCCCCCCATAACCCTCTTATTTTTTTCTCTCCTTTCTTGTCTAGTAATTCTAGGACAATAGTTAGTCATAGTGAGCTGAGTTATGATTCCAACATTTTAAGCATTTCAACAAACAGGATACTAACTTCAGGGTTAAAAAATATTTTAAAAATCATTTTAAGGCAGTATCCACAATTTCTGCTTTATTAAAGTATTTTATTAGTAATTATGTAAATTTTGTCAAGTGTTTCTAGGCATCTGCTGAAACATTTTCTCCTTTGACTTTATAACATGGTACATTATATTCACGTGTTTCCTAATACTTCAGTGATGAAGTCAACTTAGATTGAAATACTGTACTAAGTACTGCTGGTATTTACTGATGTATTATTTAAGATCTCTGCATAAAATGCTTAAGTGAAATTGATCTACAACTTGATCTGACCAGCTTTGGCACTCGTGCCCTACTTGCGTCATTAAAAAGAATTTAAACTTTTCCTTTACTCTACAGCGGACCAGTTTAAATACCAAGAGATTTACCTCTTTCTTCGAGCTCCAAAAAGAATTCACCTGTGAAAATATCTGAGCCTAATGCTTTTTGGGGGAACATATGGTGGTAGCTCTTTTAAAATTTTCTCCATGTCTTTCATTACTATTAGTTTCCTAATTTCGTTTCGATTTTCAAAATTCTGTGCACTGTGTGTCTGTGGTTATTTCTGCATTTGTTTCTGTCTATATGTGTGAGCCTTCTTTCCCACCCCTTTTTTTTTTTTTTTACTAACCTCGCCCAGAAAACCTGTTTTATTTTAATGCTCCCCAATCCACCAAAAATGTAAGACATATTTTAAGAAACACCTTTTTTTTTTTTATCTTTCCTAATTAATTTCACCTTTTATATTTCTTATTTTCTCCAAATCTGGGGGGAGGAAGTAGTAAAAGCTTAACTTAGTTCATTCTTTCTGGCTTACTTATACAGTTATTTAACTTATAAATTTCCCAAAGAACATCATATTTGCCCTATTTAACTTTTGATATGCTTGTTTTCATAATATTTTTCTATGTAGTTTATATATTTTTTTCATTTCTATTTTGATCCATGGATCATAAAAGCTTTAAAATTTCCAGATGACCAGGGACTATTTTTTTTTTTTTTTTGGTTTCTATTATTATTACTGTTGGTAAATTCTAGAGTTAGACTATTACGGATCAGAAGAAGTGATGTGTATTATTTCTGCCTTTTGAAATTCAGAATTTTTCTTTGTGGCCAAAAATAGATACTGAAGACTTATAAACATTGTTTTATTGTCTTCTGAGTTGCTGTAAGAAAACATGAGGTAACCAGATGTATCCTCCCAGTGGAATTTTTATTTTTCTTCAAAAACCCAATAATTGAACTAGAGTATGTCTCTACATGGATAATTCCAAATGACTTAAAATTCAGAATTGACATTTCCTGAAATCCAGTGATTGCTTTGATCAGATTAAGGCCTCACTTTGATTCAGGAACAAAAGTTCTCTTTGGTTTTATCATTAAAATGACTTGTTCCATCTATGTATTTGGTTTGGTATTCCCGTGACAATGCCTTGTGATGGGTCAGCTTTGCCTTCCATGTCTACTGTTTTCTGACTTCTTTCATTGGTCTTTCTCTTTCACAAATTGACTGTTTCATCAATAAGTGGGATTTGTTTTTTAACTTTTGATTGTATTCCTATTCCACCTTTAATTTGTTTATTTGTTTTGAAATGTTGTTTCAGGTGTCAGTCTGTTTTCTTAGCCTTTAAAAAAAAGTCCTCTTTCATCACTTCAATTTTGAACTCCCATCATACTGAGTATTCAGATCTTCAATAGAGATAGATTTTAGTACGTGCATTGCTTCTCTTCTTCAGATCAGTTTGTCTTCCAAAACAGATTCTTCATCTACAATTTACATGTTTCCCCTCCTGCTGCAATCCAGTCCCATAGGCTACACCCTGGGTATACTGGGTTGATTTCAATTATACTAATGTCTTAAATGGGCAGCTGTGTCAACACCTTCTAGTCACACCACTACACTATGGATGATATTTCCTTGAATCTTGTCTCATGTTTTGGATGTCACTTTTCTTCTGTGCACTAGTTTTCCCTGCATAGTGTTCTGTAGCCAGAGAGGATGGTGCATTTGTCTGCTAGGGCTGCCACAACAGAATACCACAGATGGGGCTTAAACAACAGATAGGTATCCATTTTCTCCAGTTCCGGTGGCTAGAAGTCCAAGATCAAGGTGCCGGCAGGCTTAGTTTCCTCTGAATCCTCCCTCCTAAGTTTGCAGATGGCAGGCTTCTCACTGTGTCCTCACATGGCCTTTCCCTTGTACATGTATAGCCTTGAGGTCTTTTTTCTCGTCTTCTAAGGACAGCAGTCCTATTGGATTAGGGCTACATTCCTATGACATCACCTAACCTTAATCATCTTCTTAAAGACTCCCTCTTCATATAGATTCACAGTGGGACTAGGGTTTCAACATATGAACTTAGAGGGGACATAATTCAGCTGAAAACCGATGGGTATGGGAGAACAAGGATGCCACTGGAGCTGCATGCAGACTGGACTTTGACTGCATCTCTCTGTTTTTACCAAAATGCCGTGTCTGCGTTCACTCCCCCTGCCAGGGCTGCACACGATTTCAGCAGAGACCCTGGCCCTTCAACCCCTTCCAGGAGTCTGTCCTAGGCGCTCGGTTATCAACCACTTCCTATCATTCTCCAGGCTGCAGATGGACCAGGGAAGAGAGGACGACTTCTAGATGCACAAGTTGGAAGTTATCAAAGTGGGACATGACACTTTCTACTTTCAGGGGCCATGTCTCCCATCTCCCTCTCTTCCAGAAGCTCTTTCCTGTCTTAGTTTCAGTTCTGATGCTCGCTTTTTGACTGTCTGTTTCTTGCTGGAGATCACTGACCCTGGGTTGTCTATGACAGGGAGTCCCTGATAGTCACAGCCGGGCTATTCTTTCTCTCTCAGGAGAGCAGGGTGCTCAGAAGGAACTTCTATCTTTGTAGAAGTTTCAAATCTTTACCCAAGGCTGCCCAAACCATCCCCTCCACCTACCTCCAAAGGGGGATTTTTGAAGACTGCACATGCCCTGTATCATATCATGTCTCCGGAAGGTCAGAGTCAGGAGTAAAACAGAAATGGCCCATGCCAAGTTTCAGAAACATCATTGGTTGATCTCTAGCCTTTTTCTCCATTGACTGACACCAAGTTTTTGTTTCTGTTTTTGTGCTTTTCTCTTAACCTATTTTTGGTTTATAGTGTAAGATTTTGAGATCCGTCTTTGCCATCTTAAAGCATGTGTTGTTTTAGATAACAAAGGAGCAATAAATAATACTGGTAAATACACAAGTAAAAAGTAATATATGGCCACATGTGGAAACCTGTAACTTGATAAACTTCATTCTCTCCCTCATATGTAAATGAGCCACATATTTTTATTAAGTTCTTTCAATATCACCTAAGTTTATTTCATCAAAGCAGAGGTTCCTGAGGTTTCTTGTACCTTGCAGTATTAGCATATATGCCCTAACAGCATATGTAAATGGTACATATTCATTTGTATTTCTTCATAAAGACTGTTATCTTTCAAATTCTCAAAGGGATATAAGGCATGAAAACTGGTTAAGAATCACTGACCTAGAGTAATGAACAGGACAGCTGCCAAGACTAAGAAACAATGAAGAATCAGAAACAATTTCTACTAGTTTGGATTCACCTGAATAATCAAGTCAAATATAGAAGTTTTAAGTTACAAAGAATTTGGATAAAGCCACAATAGACTTCCAAAAAAAAGTTCAACTGTGCATGTGTTCATGGTTCTGAGCATTGCAGGAAACAGTCCTGCAGAAACCACGGGGAAAAAAATGATTATCCAGGAGAAACAATTATCACTCGGAGAACCTCAGCAATCCATCAGTAAGTACAGCATCCTCTGAGCTTATCATTAGTACATTAAGGACAAATGACCGAATTCCTTCATTACACTTTGAAAACGATGACTAATCTTAGTGGTCACTTCCCCAACTTGCATCTAAACAGAAAAGACACTCTAGAGAAATCCACTGTTTGAAGCCTTCCCTGGAGAAAGAAATGTCTCCACTTTTACTAACTGCTGAGGCAGGGAGAGAAAAACAATTAACCTAAAAAAAAAAAAAAAAAAAAAAGGCAGGGCCTATAAATACATTCCGTTTTCAATATACCAAAAAAGCAAAGTTGATTCAGCAACAAATTAAAGAGAACAGGAGGGAGATACTGAGAATAATACACTTACGATTATGATCCAGAATTTTTGTGTTTCTGACTTGCACTGTTTCTTTCCATGAACAGATACAGAATTACTATCATTTACAAAGGATTATAACATGTCCTCGAAACCTATTAATCCAGGCGCATTAGAGACTCGGTGTGGCAAATCTCTAGTCCGCAGCCTGTGTGTACTTTTGGTAATTAAGAATAAGTAATAATGATGACAAACAACACACCAGCTGGGCAAGAATTAATAAGAACTCCCTTGTGCACACCAGCAGGCGCTGGCATGTGTGGCTCAAGGAACTATCTAAAGCTCATGATTTTAGGAAATCGAATACAGAGATTTCCTTTCTTACTCCCAACATACTCCAACAGAGACATACATAAGCACTTTTGTGCAATTTAAACTTGGAACTACCCGTGAAGTAATATTTACTGAAACCCTATGCATCATTTAAGCTTAAAAAAATATATATATGGTCTTGTTTTTCTTGGGACACTACAAAGGACTACAAGAAACTTTCTAACAGGGTAGCTTAACGGCCTGGAACCCTTTTTTGGAACAAGTTAGGCTGTAAATGAATAAAGCAAGCTGTGTGACCTTGATAAGTTCATTTCAACTCTCCAAGCTTCAGTGTCTTGCATGAGTCTATAAGCTGCAGGCAAACTGACCACCTATCCTCCCAGGATTGGCTGGTTGATCCCTGGTTCGTACAAACTAGAGCTGGACAGTGTCTGGAACACCAGGCATTCAGGGAGCCCTCCATGCCAAATCTTCAGCCCTCAGCAAACCATAATGCTTACGAAAGGGCATCTTTCATTTATAATTATATCCATGATGCCCCCTGCAGGCCTAGCTCACTGCTGTGAGGGGAACAGATAAGTATCTGATGAAGACACAACTAAATTGATTCAAAAAGGGATGCCTGCTACATGTGTGTCTTCAAGGTGTAGAACTGGTCTTAACCTGGTTAGAGACAAAGAAAGCTAATGGCTTCTCACAGGCCAAAGCTCTATTACAGAATCTTCAATCTTCAGGCCATGGTACTAGGTAGCTGCTGTGTCCAAGTTAGCTCACTGGTGTCCTTTCCACTACATGCTGGACTTCTAAAAAAGCATGATCTGTTTTGTTTTGTTTTTTATTTCTTAACATTTTGTGCTTGTCCATATAGTACGAGGCAGGGAGGAGCAGCTTAATGAATGGGTGTTCAATGAATTACATAAAAGATAGGAGGCCAGCACCAAATATCAGATCACTTAACTTTTATCATGAATAATTTTATACACACACATACACACACACAAGGTAAAAAGAATAATACAGTGAACTCCTATGTATACATCGTCTACCTACAATCACCAAGCCACAGCCCACCTTAGTTCACACTCCTGGATTATTTAGAAGCAGATTCTAGATCAAGTACAGTGCTTTAGGTAATTAGGTTTTACTCTACCCTAAAATTATAGATACGTGCACAACCAATACCTAAAAAACGTCATTTTTGTTCAGCGCTGTTTCATTCTAACGCTGATGAGATGCCACAGAGACTTAATTCTTGTTTATATGATTCAGCCTATGGTAAAGCTCTTTGTTATACATTATTTTGCTTATGGTCACAGATCCTCCTAACAACATTAGGTGAGGATTACTGTATCCCTATGGTAACAAGACACACCTAATACTCATAAAGATTGACAGAATTTACCGCTACCTGGACAAGAGAAGACCTGTCACACAAACAAAAGTAAATATTAAATGCTTCCCCTAAGTCACTACGTATAAGGGGGTACTTCTAGTATGACCACTAAGAAATTAAAATAAAAGAGAAACGATAATTCTACAAATACCTGCATGACAAGAAATAATGACCTTGAGACAGCTCATGAGGGAAAAAAAACGGTGTTAAGCTCACCTAAGGAATATTGATGGAAGGCTACAGGTAGTTCTAAAACTTCTTTATGAAATGGTTTTAAGAGAAAAATTCAGAAGCTAAATAGAAAAGGGAGCAGACCTGAAGAGGCTCGGTGTCACCCAGACACTACCAGGCCGAGGTAAGGAGAGTGTTTTGACCAGACACAGAGGACGGAGGGACAGGCGCGGCAGCACCTTGATCCCTGAGAAAATGTGGGGACCTAAAGACAGCACTCAACAGAGCTTATGGGAGAAAACAGAACACTAACAGACCTGCTTCCTGCCTGTTGGGGGTCCCCATCCAGGAGAAATCAGCCAACTGGAAAGTTAAAACACGATGGGCTTTTAGGGGACTTTTCACCTTTAATCCAGTAAGATAAGGGTACCTGGTTTATAATCTATTTAATCTGTTCTGATCCCCTTCTTGTCACTTCCCATGCTCTCAGTAAATCGAATCCTATACTTTTTAATAGGGCTGATGTATAAAGTATGGAAAATAAGTCAAGAGCAAAAGACGAGAAAAGCTGAGCCTGAACCAATGTTCTGGACCTAACTTCTCATGGATTACTCAGCAGCTCATGGTTCCTCCCATGGTTGTAGGTTCCTGACCTGGCAGTCCCAGAAATTCCTATAATTCTATATACATTTCCTTTCTGCATACAGCAGGTCATCGAATAATATCATTTTGTTCAAAGTCTTTTCATCATAATGTTGATGAGATGCCATAGAACTTAACTCTTCTTTATACCAAGCAGTTTCTTCTATGTCATTTTGCTTAAAGTCACAGAACCCAGCAACGACATTAAGTGAGGGCCTTCTGTATATAATGTACTATTTTCTGGGACCAGGACCTAAAGGTTTCATTACATTTTCAAGGTGGGTACTAATATAATAAAGCTTCAAAACTACTGCTTTAGGTAGAGGAGAAGGATGTCAGAAGGCAGGAGTGGGCTTTAGCATGCTGACTGACTGACGGAATGGCAGACCCAGCCAGGAGATGTGGAGATGCAATGGGTACCAGGCTGGAAACCAAGAGCTAGGAAAACAATAACCCAGAAAAAAAGAACGTATGTGAGCGTTTGGAGAAATGCCACCTCTGGGTCAAACCTTGGTCTGAGAAGAGCAAACCGAAGAAGAAAGTTAAAGAAATTCTAGTCATAAAATTATGGGAATACAGCCACAGGTTCAGGTTTGGGTGGCTTCAAAGGACCAGTTTCACCTAAAACTGTGTTGACCAGACACACCGATCTGCTTTCTTCAGGACAGGCCTAAGAAGAAGCCTTCCTCAAGGAGATATACTGAAATGTACACTGAACTGAGCTGAAGTCAATGCAGACACTGTGAATCTGTAAACTTATTTGCACTCTGTATTCCCCACACTGTCCAAAGATGATTTGGTTGCAACCAAAACATTATCCAGTTGACTTACGCAAAAATAGATTTATCAAAAGGAACCAGCAGGGGTCCGGCCCAGTGGCAGGGTGGTTAAGCTCTGGCTTGGGAAGCCAGCCGCCCTGGTTCGGGTCCCACATATGAGGGCCAGTGACACTGCCCTCAAAAAAAAAAAAAAAAAAAAAAAAAAAAGGAACCAGCAGGAAGTAGAGAAGGCTGGAACTCAAGACCGCCCCAAACTAGTAGTAACTCAAGGCCATGCAGAGTCAACCAGCAGCTCTCAACTCCTCCCCTGTGCAGCCCTCTTCTAAGCATCCTCCATGTCCTTCCCTGCACATGGCCTCTCCTCCCCTCCGCTCTTCCAGAGCCTCATTCTCCATGGTGTTTCTTCAGCCCTGAGCCCAGGGACAATCTCACAGTAACTGGCTAGGTTTCTCTACATCCTGATTCCAAACCCCCAGAGGAGAAAACCTGACCCAACCCAGCTTCCAGAGGGACTCCTCTTGTCACTTTGCCGGCTCTGGTCGGAGGACCTGGATGAGAGTGGCATCAAGTGTCACAAACATGCCAGAACGGTCCATCTCCCCCGTGAGCAGTTCTCGGAGCGGCTGGGCTGTCTGCTGGGACAATGACAGATAAAGGGCAGCCCAGAGAGAGTTAAACGGGGGTAGAGGCTGTGAGTTCAGAGTCTAGAAAAGCATCCTTCTCCCAGCCCTACTTCAGCAAAGTAGCAGGACACCTTTCCAGGAAAAGAAGAAATGATAACTTTGCAGGTATCCTAGTCTGATGGAAATCATCATTGTATAGACTTCAATAACATACCTATATTAATATAAGCTTTTATCATTTTTAATTCCAAAATGTCTGCTAAAGGCATGTAGTTTATTCTCAATACTCTGGCTTCCAGTTTAGAAAAAGATCACTTCTTTACATAATACTGAAGTAATGCTTTTATTTTCTCACACTATCTGATGTTTCAAATATATTTTCAGAAATCTAAAATTACATCAAAATATTCTGGTTTTGGAGACTGAGTTCATATATTCCAGTTCTGATGTGTCTGAGGATGAGAATATTAATCCAGATTAGACAATGACCATGAAGACAAAAGCTTTCCACTTAAAGCCATTTAGAATGGCTGGGAGGAACGGCAGAACAGCCCAGGGCTTACCGGGTCCACCCCGGAGCCAGGCAGTCCCGGCTGCAATCCCAGCACCGCCCTTTGCCAGCTGTGGGACCCTAGAAGAGAATGCATCTCAGAGCTGAGGTGTATGGACAAAAGTACCACATCCTCCTCCTCATTTTTAGTTCTACAAATCCTGCCTGAGTGCCAACCTCCAAGCACTGAGCTCCGCTCCGTCTTTGCAGCTCTGACTCCCCAAAAACTTTAGCAGAAAGTTTCAGTGTGGATGAGACCTCAGAGGTCTGCTAGCTTCCCCCTAACTCCTCAATCCCATCTCTAGCATGAACATATTCCTATTATTAAAAATATTATGAAGTCTTTCCTTCTATTGAATCCAAAACTGACCTCCTGGCAAGTTCTCCTAACTTGTACTGAGTGTGCTTTCTTAGACAACAAAGAATCAATCTATTTCTATATTGCAACTCTTCAATTTTCTTGAAGACAGCCTCGGTGCTTTGTGTATACTAGACACTAAAATGCTGCAGAATGAAAGACCCTTGTCTCCCAAATTCTGTCTTGGCAAACCACTCTAGCCCCATGGGAAAATACTATCTTCCCTTTACAGAGCTTCATTACAGCGCAAAGCAGAGACTTCCTATGCTGTGGCTAATGAAAAGAGAAGAATTCGAAAGACAATGTCATTATTATTTTCTGAGTCTCTGTAAAAGATTCAGAAAGGATGACAGAAAGTTTTCTGTGCTGTTAAAGCTTCTTATTTAAATACTCTAGAAAATGCAAGGCCCTGTGGAGAAAAAAAAAAACATGTAATACAGTAAAGTTTTCATGACTATGCCAAAGAGGCCAACCTTTGTGAAAATTGGAAGAAAAAAAAAAACACCCTCTGAAAATTTGTCAAATATTCTTGTCTGACTTCTGCACCGAACAGTCACTACTCAGGAAGGCATAAAGCTTTGAGAAACTTTGGAGTTTTGTTGTTGCTGCTGTTTAAGACATTTATTTTTCTATCACATGAAAACCGGTGCTGCCTAGCAACCCAGGGCCAGCAGAGCTGAATCAGGAAGCATTTTAGGCTGGGTTTATTTTTAAAGAGATTTCTTTCTCCCATGAAATGACAAGCACATTCTAAGACGAGAAGGTTCCTTGCACTCGAAGAAGAAAAATGCTTCACATTACTTACATGGGCCTTCTTTACATTAAAGGATGACAGGAACCAACCTACAGAAGAAGGCAAGGATATGTGATGTTTTTGCAGCAAGAGGAATGGAGGAGTGAGTGCCCCTGTATCAGCAACTGTCCGCATGTGGTTGCTACTGGATGGCAAGTTGGGGCTGAACAGGGAATCCATCCCACCATTGAACCTGGGGACAGGGACGCATCCCTCAAGGGTTTGGCAAAGATAGGTGGGTGCAGGTCAGAAGGTCCGTCCCAAGGGTAACAAGAATAATGCAATGCACCATGGGTACTCTCTACGTGTGCCTGCAATTTAATGTTCTGACGATTACATCAGACACCTGTTAGGAAACATATGCCCTTCTCACCTTGACTCTTTCTAGGCTCTTTTATGACCAGAGGATGTCGGCTATTCCAGGCCTTGGCAACACATGTTACAAAGAGGGAAAAATCCAGGTGTACTGAAGAAACCTGGGAGCAGGAATATGATATCAGCCTTTTCTAAAAACCATGAGCATCAGCAAAGGCCTCCATTTTCACACCAAGAAAAATGAGACAGACTGTGAGACAACCCATTTCAAAGGCTAAAATGCTTATTTTTGACAAAGTTATTAGAATCCTCATGGAGGAAAAGTTTCATGCAAATACAAGGTCATCTCTAGGCACCTTGCGGTCCACAGAAACTACAATAAAGGCTAGTAAAATGTCATGACTACTGACCATCAGACAACCAAGGAACATCAAAGCACAATAAAGACCACACAACGCTAAGAGTAACCCAGGGCACCACACTTGGCATATCACTTCGAAAATCCAATTAAAATCCTCAGCACAACAAATATAATCTGGATTAGAATTATGCACTTATTGGATTATGTGAAGTGATTTGGTTGAGAGGAACATTATATACCTTACTTTGCAAACACTGCAAGTTAAGTATTAACATAAAGTGAGACAGATATTAAAATGACCCTGATGTTATTGTTTCTTTGATGATTCTCTAATGTTCTTCAGAATCTTCAAGGGCTCTCAGGAATCAGGCACGAGACACATTACAGATAGGAGCTAACAAGTCATCAGAATATGCGAGTGATTAGCAAGCTGTATACAACTCAAGTCCTACCCTGTTCTTCCCTTCCCTATCACTTCACCTCCTGTAGATTCTTCTGTTATGGGAAAAACACAAAGTACATCTATACTTATGATGGCCCATTCCGGAACACTCGCTCATAGAAGACCTTTCAAGTTGATTTCGAGTCTTGCTCTCAACAGGCATTTCAGAGAACACATGCCATCTGCTAGTGCTCATGTCCTCCCATCTTGTGTCAGCATCTGGCACCACTGGAAACGCCCCTCAACATCCCTGACACTGAACTTGCCAGGGTTTCCTCTGGCTCCTCTTTTCTCATTAATAGTAAAATCTTGGTGTTTCTCAAGGATGTTTGTTCTTACCGTCTCCTAGTGATGGAAAGCAAAGCCTTTGGGATGGGACGATCCTCAGTTTAAAGCTAGGGGGTGTACTTACTAGCTGTGTGGTCAAGCTAACCTCTCGCCTTCAGTTTTTTCATATGCATAAAAGGACAACATATGTAATGAGAATTTTGTAAATACATAGCAATACTATCACTTATATATGCAATGGGGATTTTATATATTTTAGTATGTATCTATTTAAAATACATATCTTAAGTGTGCATTCATTCATATACACACACATACACATATGTAAATCCTAGGGTTATATGAGATAAGCACCTTATATAGATCAAAAGCATATAATGAAATGAGCATCTCAAAACACTTTCTCATGTCAGTCTCATGCTTTTTTTAATCTTACATTCTACTTTCAACCACTGAAATCCTCACAAGTTTGAGCCCCACACCTCCCTGCTGCCACCAAACCACAACTAAAATTCAGCGTCATATAAACTGAACTCATCTCCCTCCTGCCTCATTTTCCCCCTTCTATTACTAATGGCACCAATATTCTCCCAGGATGGAGTCCTCAGCATTATTTATAACACCTTCCTCTGGGTGTCATACCACTTCCTCTAGCGCACCTCCCGAAATGATGCTCTCCAGCCTGTAACTCTCCATTCTCACGACCAGGCCCTTAATCTACACCATGGGACCTCTCACCTGACCTTTTATTCCTCTACCTTCTACGGCAAACCCCATTGCTAAATTCAGCTTCCTGAAGTGGTTTACGTGAAAACCACGAGACGTCCTGGTATAAAATTTAATCCAGAAGTCCTGTAGGGCATTCTCAACCTCCCTACACCTAGCCCAAATCTCTTTCCAATCTCACCCCGTGCCCCTCAGCCAGGTTCCAGAAGGAGCTACATTCGTAGAACACATGCTTACTCTCTGTGTTTCTCTGATTGCGTGATCCCCCAGACCTGAAATATTCTCTGAAAACATCTCCACCAACTCAAACTGCATTCTAAAACCTTCTCAAACCACTATTCCAGGCCATGTTCCTGACTCCCCACAGTTGGACGTACTCTCCTCCCAAGTCTTAGCAGCTTTCTCGCTGTCTCTCTGAGAGCCCTTGTTCTTCACCATCTCTTGCAGTTACCATTTGGTATTTCTTCTTTCCCCTGCTGGACTCCCTGTCTTCACGTTCCCCAAATTTCACACCACGTCTGACTCAAAGCAGGCACTGTACTGAATTAATCTACGTACACTTTGGGAACAAAGCTTATGCAAAACTCACAAATTCTAAGGCACAACCCCAATTTGAAAATCCTTGGCAATTTTAGTTCCCTTTTTCCACCTGGGAAATACAATTTTCTGGTTTGCAAAGGAAGAAAGACCTTGATAATATTTTTGGCCCACAAACACTTCTTTTAAAATAACATCTTAACATATTATGTGGAAATGAAGCCAAAACATATGGATTAAGTTTCCTATAAAGTACATACGGATTTTATGAAAACAGCCAAGAGGCTAGGATAAAATGTGATTTCCAAAGCAGATTAACTAGGGGTCTTTTTCTAACTCCAAAATTAATCCAAAGCTTTCTTGCTTTAATTATATGCTGAAACTTTCTTCTTCTGCTTTAGTGATGTTCCTAGTGAGAGTCAACATTTTTCACATGCCTAGGGAGGGAAAATAAGTAACAGAGGAAAAGAAAACATCTTCTATTGTTACTTTTCCCTGTGTCTGTTCTCCTTCATGTACACTGCCTGGACCTCCTCATTACCTCTCCAGCTTCTCCTCTCTTTTGTATCACTTTTCCCTTCTTCATAAGACTATGCTTTTTCACCTTTCCTATCCGTATTTCCTCTTTCGTTTACAGTCTCGCACATTTCCTAAGAGGAACTCGATCCCTCCCTCACCATGTTCAAGCCAAGCAAAAGATGATGGGGTGGTACAGGTGGATCGGTTGTCTAGGAAACCTGTGGCTCCATGGGTACAGAGATCCCTGAAGTTTTCCTGCACAACCGCCTCCGTCGGCAGAAATATTCTTCCTCACAGCGGAGCCTGGACTCTCAAGTGAAGTCCAGCCCAGCAGGGACAAACCACTGAGAAGAGGGAGTGACAGTGGACAAGGTTGAAATTATAGAGAAAAGAAGAGGTAATGGGAAATAAGTTCTCAGAAATATTAACGAACAACTCCCTCTTCCCCGGTGCTTCCAAACCTAAACCCATGGACACAGTCAAGCATCTGAAACTCAGCATCTCACCTCCTCCTTTCTAGGTAGGAGAGCTCAATAATTCAGTTAATACTGGTTGTGTGTTCACAGCATTATGTAGCCTGGCCACAGAAAGGGAAGGAGGGAAACGAAAAGCCTCTTTCCTACTCAGCTCTATAAAGCTTGAGCACTGGAGAATGGGTCCAGTTTCACCTGCTGTAACTACTGTAATTGGCTCACCGATGCCACTTGGAAATTCCTCTAAGATTTGTTAAATAGGTGAAAGCAGCACTATCTATTGTACTTCCTGGGAGAAAAATCATGTGCTTAGCTTCCCAGCCTCAAATAAGAGAAGAAAATAGGAAGCTGCAGCATTAAATGGAAACCCTTTTATCAGAGAGCAAGACCCAGAACCAGTATTTTCACAAAGAAATTGGTTAAAAGTTCCCTAATTGGGATTTAATCTAATGACAGTTACACTACTAAACATTGTTTCAAAGCTTATGGTCTAATTATTTCTTTTTTCAAAAAATGAATAGTAGCCACCGAAGTTGTCTGGAGAGCTCAGTGCACGCTAATGAGGTTTAATGACAGTGTGACAGGACCGTAAAAGAAGGCATAAATTCACCATCAGCTACCAAAATCAAAGCAAAACAAAAGAGCCCCACAAACTTCTTACCCCTGTTAGTAATTAGCTTTCACTATATTGGTAAAGAAAAATCTCTGACCAGGGTTCAAAGCTTTTCCGTGGGAACCAATATATACACCAGGCAGAACTGTTCTCGCAAATAGCAAATGCAGCAAGGACCCAAGAAACACTCTTGCAAGGCTCTGCTCGGAGACAGTACACCTCGGGCTGTCCCGTTCCCACTCCTGTGACCCTTCAAATTTACTGAGTTCATTAATTCATCCAATAAATAGTAACTGAGAACCAAATGCGCACCAGGTATTAAGCCCAGTACACAAAAAGCTCTCTGCCCTCCAGGATCTGGCAGGGAAAAACATTAAAACAAAGAAAATAAATAAGTAAATGATCAAGGTTGTTAGATGGGGATTGTGCTATAGGATATAAGCCTCCTCAACCCCCCAGATTGTGATCTGCTTATCCATTAGGGACTGTAACGTTTAGCTTCACATCCCAGCACCTAATAATACTCTTGACATATAACGCAATCGCAATTTAAAAAAAAAACAAAAAAAACCTTTTAATGAACAAATGAGCAACCAAGCATTTTAACCGTCTTCAAATTCCCTATCTTCACAGAAAAATTATTAGCAAGATCTTCATCTGTAACTGACAGAATAAGGAATAAAAAGAGTAAAAGTTCTTGAAAAAGTCTATTATTGCATTTTGAAAAATCATGCATGTTCCATGATTACCGAGAAACAAGTAACAAGATGTGCCACCTAAGAGATCCTTCATTTGAAGTCAGAGATGCTTAACCTGGGACCCCCCGATTCAGGGATGCATGTGAATACCCTGAAACTGTGACCACAATTGGGAGGAGAGGGGGAATCATATGTGTTTTTTGGGGATAGTATGACACAGATTGACAAAAATATTTTCCCTGTGTCACAGAAATATAATTTGAGTGAGAAATAAAAAAATAGGAATGAAGGCAGCAAAAAGAAAGAAAAAAAAAACAAAACTTAAACAGGCCGGCCGAGTGGCGCATTGGTTAAGAGCTGGTTTGGGGATGCCAGCGGCCCCGGTTTGGGTCCCACATGAGGGCCAGTGACACTGCCCTCTACAGCTAACAACAGCTCCACCTGGAGCTGGGCTGCGAGCCCCGGCGATGGTGTAGGCTGCAGCCCCTGCTGCAGTGGGCTGCCATAGGCTACAGTGAGTGGCTGGCAGCCAGCGCGAGCTGCCAATAGCCACGGTGAGCAACCATCCAGAGGCCAGTGACCGATCTGCCTCATCCGGGAAGAGCGCAATGACGATACCAATATGGGCCAGTGAAGCAACGTCCTCCGCAACTAGACTGAAGAACAAAAAGACAGCAACTTGTCTGTTCCCCTTCCCCGATTCCCCAACGCTGTTCCCCTCCCCCAACCCTCCAATAAAAGTCTTTAAAAAAAAAAAAACCTAAAGAGTTCATAGCTACATAGCTAATATTCATCTGCATCTGGATTAAATATTTCTTCCTTGAACCAGTGAGATCACAGAAGAGCCGTTAGACTTCAGATTTATGAAACTCCATCAGAAGACAGAAGCTCAATGGAAATTTCTCAGAGCCAAGCTCATCACCATGATAATAAAAATCATTTGAGAGAGAGAGAGAGAGAGAGAGAGAGAGAAAGAAATCTAAGAAAATAATTCTGCATCACAAGGTGACAAACCAAATACAGCAATTCCTTTGAGGACAAAAAAAACCCCCGACAGTTTTACCTTTTCATGGTTTTCAATTAAGATTTCCACAACAATGTTCTGAAACTTTAAATCCATAATGGCAGCAACAGTTTCTTCCTGTGGCCTCATCAGAGTGGGTCCAAACACCACTCCTAAATTTGCCACGGTCATTAGGTTCTGCTTGCAATGGTTTGAGACACTAATATGGACAAGGGAAGAAAGAAAGGTCTCTGGTTAAAAGAGGGGCCACAGCGGTGGCCTGTCCAGTATTCTGCAGCTCTCTATTTCCCTAAAAAGCAGGACCGCATTGTCATCCGCGTCTGCCTTTGTAATAACTGGCTCTGATGAGACCACGTATGAGGAGGCAGGCCTCTGCCCAGCTGTCTGCTTCTCTCTTTTTGATGTTCCATGTCTATGCTAAGCTTGTATCTCTCTCTCAGAGGTCTCCTTTTACTGTCCCTCTATTTAAAACATCCCCCCTTTCCCCAGATCATTGTACTCATGCTTCCAGGGATGATTTGACTTGGAAGACTTCGGAATTACCTGCACAAGTTCCCAGAGCTCAGTCAGAGCACCCACGCGCACCCCTCTGGCCAGTGAACAACGTGGACACTTCTCACAGCCCTGCCACTTCACTCAGCTCCCCACTCCAAGGTCTCACCCTCAGAGCCCTTCCCTAATAACCTTCTTTGTAGTCCTACACCCCACATGTATTCTCTATCCGCCCCCTCTACAAATAAAAATAATTTCAGGGATACGTGGCAAAAAGACAAAGCAATCTGTGTACGATCTTTCCTCTCTCAGATACAAGAGACTTCATGAAAGTGGAGACTATCTTGTTCAACTATTATCTACTAGCCCCTATAAAGGCATTCATGTTAAAGCATCAGAATAAAAGGACACACTGAACACAATGATCTTATTTGGGAAGGTCCTTGCAGATGTCATCAGGTAACAGGAGGTCATCCTGGAGAGACATATTAGAATGTCCAGCTTATCTGCTGACCAAATGAATGAATGGCTACACCAGGAATAGGGCACTTGGCAGGTCATAACATCCTCTGGCCTTCAGTTCCTTCTGACGTAAAACAAAGATTCTAATACGTACTGTTCCTTAGCTTTCTCTAACCTCTAAAATCCTGTAATTATAGTAATTGAGGAGTCACTAATTAGCCCTGAAGAAAGGGCTAATTTCTCCACTGAATTATTAGATTTTTGCTTGCAATTTTAAAGAGGGAATTAAAAGAGTAGAATGGATCTTATGAAACAACTACCTATTATTGGATTAAATAAACTTAAAGGATATGTTCAAACTTAAGAGTTAGGTAGGTGTGAAACCAAGCTAAATTTGCTAACAGACTTATAATCTCATTTCCGGAATCTGTGTACAGGGAAATGTATAATATTTGCTTCTTTTACTTCCAATCAACCCTCAAATTGCTGGCAGTGATGTTAAGCAAATAATTATAGGACTTCATGAAAGCATCATGTTTCAACAGTCTTGTCCAAAACACACACAATGAGTCAGATGTCCAGCCTGCCCTCCCAGGTGCGGTCCCTGGTATTGTGTATACAGCCCCAAATTCAACCCTGACAAATCCAAGAACACCGCACAACACCCACAGCAAAGCGAAGAAAGTTAGGAAGAAAAAAAAGGCTTACTTTGTTAAGTGTTTCACCAAAATATCCAACATTTCTTTATTCTTCTCTGGCAGTTTGTGTACCAAAAAATGGATAGCATTAACACGAGATTCCGGGCTCCCACTTTCTTTAAAAAAGAAAAAGGAAAAAAAAAGTTAGTAAAGGACTCGGAATCAAATATATTCCTATAAATCAACAATTACAACAGCTCATCTGTTCAGCATCTTCAAACAGAATTTAAACACATTTTGTCACCTTTCAAAAGAAAGGAAAACCTCTCTCTCCACCTATTCTTAATCACCTATGCCCTCCTAATGGGGGGGTCTCAGCATGGCTGCAGTATGTGCCTTTCCCTCAGCTGATAACTGAGGGAAGCCACCAGCTTCTCTTCTACATGCTACAGAGAAGTTCTCATCACTCCCTCCAACGGTCTCATCATTGGGTCACTGCCCCACAACAGAATGCAGATAAAATATCAGTAAATCAAGTCTCCTCTCTCTCTTATGGGTTGAATTTTATCTCCCAAAACATATGTTAAAGTTCTATTAGCCAGGATTTCACTCAGAATGAGACTGCTTTAAAACACACCCAGGATTTCTTTTAATCAGGTATGGTAAAACATGCAGACATGGAAATGACTGCCATGAAGGAATTGATCCTTCTGGATTCCTAGAAAAAGGTGTGTCATGCGACATGGGCAAGTACCAGGGTCAGTCAGGGGGCAGAGGGAACAAAGGGAAAATGTAGGCACAAAGTTTTATTGTGGTTTCCACGAGAAGGAACAGGAGAGGTAAATTAAGCAGGCTTCGGACTGGTTGGTTTGATGTCTTTGGGGGTTTGGGGAGGTTCTGGGGCATAGGGGCTGTCCTGAGTTTTCTGGTACCTGGCCCTGAGGTGATCAGGGCAGGAGGATATTGGCATGGAGTGCAGGATCCCCAAGGATGAGGTTGCAGGAGGGAAACAACTCGGTATTGGTTAGCTGGCCTATGGGAAGCATGCTTAGGTTTCCCGTCTCTAGGAACTGATTAGCCTAGGAGGCAGGCTCCCAGAATCAGTACAAGCCCCAGATGTTAAAACATCAGAATAAAAAGACATACTTAACACAGTGATCTTATTTGGAAATAAGGACCTTGCAGATGTCATTAGTTAAGATGAGATCATACTGGAGATACATATTAGAATGTTCACAGCAGTAGCAGTCTTGGTGGTAGTCCAAAACTGAAACAACTCAAGCATCCATCAGCAGAACAGATATAATAGTTTGTGGTATATTCATACAATGGAAAACTGAACTACAATGAGAGTGAATGAACTACTGATTCACTCAACATGGATGAATCCCACAAGATGAGCAAAAGAAGCCAGATGCAAAGAGTGTACTCTGTATGAATCCATTGATACAAATTTCAAAAGCAGAAACGCTAACCTACGATGTCACAAGTCAGGCAAGTGCTCACATGTCACAAGGTACATAATGACCCAATGGGTGTGAGGAAGGGCTTCCGGGGTGCTGATAATGTTCTATTTCTTGATCTGGGGACCTGTTATGTGGCTACCTTCACTTTGAAAAAATTGATTAAGCTGTACACTTATTATTTGCACACATTTCTATTAGCTGTCAACAAAAAGTTCACTAAAATTAAAATTATCCATATAAATCTCACCCAAAGATAAGCTAGTCATTTGTATATTTAGTCCTTTCAGAGTTTTTTGTTTGTTTATTTGTTTTTGTAATGAAATGTTTAGCTTATTTCATTGAATATATCATGGACACCTCTCCATGTCATTAAATGGAACTCCACGCCATCAATTTTTGGAACATATAGGTTGCTTCAAATGTTTGTTAAGCGTGTTCCAGTCTACTCTATTAGCACTGTTTGAGAGTGAGGAATGAGATTTTACATAGGACACAGCAGTTGCTAAAGAGAAAAAAAAAAGGAAAACAAGCTAAAAAATGAAAAGGTACACGATAAAGCAGAACACAATCAAATCGTATTACATAAAAGACTCTTAGATACAGACTACAATGGACATTGAAAACAAAAGTGCAACTATCTAAAGAGTTAGGTGATAAATTATACTCAAGTATTTCATCTAGAGTCAAAACCAAGCTAATGCCTGACTAAATCAAAGCTGGAGAAAAACGAAAGTAATAAAAATACAGTAACATTTTGTATTCACTTTTCATTTTAAAAATAAAATTAAAGCCAGGACTCAAAAAAAACAGTCAAAAGTTCCAAAAGAATAAAAGGCTAACTTCCTATAATAAGAAATTTGTACGTTCAAACATTAAAAATTTTTGAAAACTTTGCACTAAAAAGCTACTTCTAACTCATGTGTCTATCTTGTCATTAATAACCATCTTTCTCCAAAGAAAACCTAATTTTAATGTTTTTGGAATTATTACTTATTCAGAAACCCAAGAGAGGGAAATAATTTCCCACCTCTAAGGATAAGGGTCTTCATTTCTAAAAAAATAGAATCAGTTTTGAAAATTAACCCAAACCTCTCATTTTCTTTTCTGAGTCCGTTTCACTGCCTACTCCTATCTCATTTAAAATCACACACACATTTTTTTTTTTTTCCATGTCTGCTTTTTCCTTCTTCTTCCAGAAAGAATTTTGGGAAGTGAGGCTTTCAAAGTACAACTATTTTTCTCTCCATTTTGTTTTATTTTTGATGTTAATCAGAGCCTTCTATTAATAGGCACTTCCATGTGGCTACAACAACATAATAATTTTACGGTACTCAAAGTTTTCTAAGATAAATAATCTTCAGTTGCTTAGATGCATTTCATTATATTTAACTGATATAAATTGACAGAAAATGAAAGGCATGACTTTTTTTTAAAATCTAGGATACTGAATTAACCATAACACCAAATTCTGACATAGACCAAGGACTTAGTTTACTGTAACAGCAAAGCATTTTTAATTGTGAAACTGTACAATGGCATCCCCAACACTTACTGTCTATCTGCTTATGATGCTGTGTCAACTAACAGAGATTGAAAATGATCATAGCTTGCCAGAGGTTATCAAAGACACACGGGCAGATAAATGCTCAATTATTTCAATATTTAAATGCTGTAAGTCAATACTGCAATTTTAGGAAAGCAGTAGCAGTAACCATTAGCACTTCTCAAGGGACAAGGGGCTTCAGTCAACAGACATCAGGTATTCTAGTTCTTCTGTGGAAGACCCTATCTACTTGGAAATTAATACATCAGGCTAAGATAGCTTGATGTTATTAAGCATTCAATCCCTTTAATTTAATTGGGCATAATCTTTTGCATTCCTGTGTAGGCCAAGTAAACTGTTTTTCATCTTATGAATTTCTATATTAAAAGTCCATTATATTCTCTCAAAAAGATGGATGATGTGAAATAGTAAGAAATATCTATGGTTTGGTCTCTGCCCCGGGTTCCTGACACAGAGCTCCTGAAACCCTTGTGAAAAGGGGTACTCAAATATCTTTTGTTCTAATAATTGGTCTTTGATTCTAGTTCCTGACAGAGCGCTCCTAAGACCTCAGTAATTTACTGAGTGATAGGAGTGTCTGACACCAAGCTTCTAAGTCCCTTGGAAATTCCTGGGTTATAAGAATGTCTTTTGCTCTAATGAGGTGACTTTAGGTGGGCCCCTAGATGGGCGCTGGTCATCAGAAAGATCTAGCCACATGAGATGCTTGGAATTTGCAGCACTCCTCCCCCTCTCGAGAGAGACCAAAGGGGTGGAGATGGAGTTCATAACCCATATTGTCACATTCCTACACAAGGAAGCCTCGCAAAAGTACAGGATTTGGAGAGCTTTCGGGTGTATGAACATATTTACCAGCCAGGAGGGCAGCATACCTCAGCTTTAACAGAGAGAAGCTCCTGGGTTCGGGACGATTCCAGACCTCGCCTTATATACTTGTCATCTGGCTTTCCGTCACATCCTTTATTGTCTAATAAGCTGGTAAACCCAAGTTTGTGTTTCCCTTAGTTCTATGAGCCTTCCTAGCAAATTATGAGATCCGAGGGGGGGGTGCGGGGGGTTATGAAAACCCTGATTTCTAGCCGTCAGTCAGAATTACTGGGGACAACCTGAGACTTGTGACTGATATCCGAAGGGGGCAGTCTTGTCACACTGAGTCCTTAGGCTTGTGGCATATGATGCTAACTCTAGATAGACAGCATCAGAACAGACCTGTAGGACATTTAGCTAGCGTCACAGAATTGGCTGATGTGGAGCAATAACCCCACACATTTGGTGACCAGAAGTGTCAGAAGTGAAGTACTGTGTGTGTGAATAAAGGGGAAATACAGCAGTGATTCTTCTAGACAGATGGTCTGTAGTTCTTTGTAGCAATTTTAGTTAACTTTCTCAGCTGAGGGTTGAGTTTGCACTCTTAATTTTCTCTAAAAAAGAAAAAAAATTTAATTTCCCAATGCATTCAACATTGGACAATCAGTCAGTATTTCTTAAAAATGAGGAATAAAAAGCTTTTTTGCTTTTGTGTTGACAACAAAGAAATAAAATTCATATTGGTACCATGCGCTTCAGAAATTAACTCACACGTTCTCAACAGAGCTCTACAGGAAAGAAAACTGATGAGAGGAAATGAAAGGACCCAGGGGAAACCTTCCGAAGTCGCAGCAGGGAGGGCAGAAGAGACAATCTCAATGCTACAGAACAGATGGAAACGACCGCAGATGACTGAAGCGAATCAAAAATCAGTTTCCAGGCTGGGGTGAGAGGCAGTAACAAAGATGGGTGAGGCCTGATCATTTTAGCAGTCAGCTGGGCTAACAGGCACTTCAGCAAAACAAGGTACTACTCTCTGCTGTTGTTAATGGAAAATGATAGCATAGCTGCGATCCCAATTTCCCAACAATATTCAAAAAGGGAGGCTAATTTTGGCCATCTGATTTCTGTAACTGTTTTATTCGGTATTTGAAAGTACATATGCAAAAGATTAGAGGATCTGCTCCCCACACTGCTTCCTAAGAGGAAAAGTGAGTACAGAGAACGGTTACTTACAGGAGATTCAAATAAAGTCTGTATTCGAAAAGTTGGCTCCGAAAACACACCTATTTAATACATGTGCTTTTTCTCATTAAATAACTACAGGTCCCATTCCAACCACAGCTCCACCTAGGTGCAAATGCATGCCAATCATTACAGTAGCTACAGTATTTCTTTGGAACAGGCCTGTTATTCCAATTGTGAAGACTGTTACAGCATCCTCACAATATCAAGAAGCAGAACACAAGGCTATGGTCTAAAAGGTGATGACACCTTTGCTGGTTAGACAATCTCTTCTACCACATTGTTCAAGGATGGTCTCGATAAACTCTTTCAGCTCATTTCCTACCAGCACAGACTTCAGACCACTTCCACGTCCCTACTTTTTAGGAAGCCTTCATCTGGTAAAAATACATTGATAGTAACATTTCAAAAAACTGGCTTCAGTTACAAGGCATGATAGTAATAATGATACTCACCTATGGTAATTTAAAACCTTATTTCATAATCTCTTTATCTTTCCCCAATTCTCAAAGGATTAAAGATTCTAGATTAAAATTGGAACTCTTCTGCTTTTTCCAGTCTCCAAGGCGAACAACATGAAACAATTGTCCTCCAAGTAGTTTAATTTCGCTTTCCCTGGTTTGCCAAAAATGCCACAGGGAAGAAATCAAAACAACTAAGCCTTTGCTTGAGTTTCTGCCAAGAAAACTTTCCCCCACTTCCTTGATCACACAAATTCCCTTACCAAAAAAAAAATCTTCTTCCATGTGAAAACAAAAGTTTTTCCCTTTTCCGAAAACCTATTTTATATGTCCAGTCTTCTTTCTGCAACACACTAGGAACTTTTACACGGACCTGTGTGTAGACCTCACAAGAAGGTAACATTCTAAGTAACATAGGACCCAAAGGGATCGCTCTAAGTTTTTCAACAGATTGAACTATGGACTACATCCAAGAAGAAAGAAATTAAAGGAAACGAAAATACAATTACAGCTACTGTTGGTGCACCTGTGAAAACCAAACTGCAGGTTTTAGCCAGTGGAACCGGGGTTTTGAATTTTAAATAAAGATCTCTATAATCTGGCAAGTTACTTAACATCTCTCAACCTTCATTTCCTTAACTTTTCAATACCTAACACTGGTGTATTTGAGAAGACTCTGGTAATTAAATACCATGTGTTGAATATAAAAATTGAGGTGTATGATAACAGAGAGAAAACAAGAAAGCTTCAGATGAGTATGACTCACCAAAAATGTCATCACAAATTAAAATTCTACCAACTATGGGCCTTTTTCACTTAAGATTTTTTCACATATAATTCATTCCCTAGCAAATATTGTATGGGCTTCTGGCATTATCTCAAAATATTTCTTTTGCCTATAATTTCCATCTAACTATCTTTCCATGTGAAGCCATTTACAACCTGCTAATCTCTCCAAATCTGCTAATCTCTCCAACCTTCTGCAAACTAAATACTTCTGTGTTCCCATAGCACTGTGCTCATGCCATTATTATATATTTTATGGTATAGTGGATGGTGTATATGCCCCAATACTTGCTAGACAACTGACTCCTGGGGGCAGAAGTCCTGCCACATATCTACATATCCAGTATCTGCCAGCGACGAGAACACAACAGACAATGAATGAATGGTTTGTGAATGAATGAATTTATTAATTATCCCTTTTTTTACCTTCTAAAAGAGAAAAGAAACCCAAGATCTTCTAAAGTGACTTCTATTTTTAACAAATTACAATAACATAAAGTTAAATTTGCTTGTGGAAATTAGAGTATATACATACTATCAACCACAAAACTGTGTCTATTCACCTCTACATAAATAATACTTACTGGCCGGAACAATGAACTGTCCATGTAACTCATAGGTCATAAGAGGCTCCGGAAGGCTCCTGTATGAAAAAGACAGCTCAGAATTACCAAACAAATGCACCACTCTTTGCGTTCATTTCTTTTAAAAAAGAATATTAAATATGTTGTGCATGTCTTAATGTGCAAAACTTCCCCAGGGAATACTTTCACATATCAAAAAAATACATAAATCAAATGGATTACTTTATTAAGCGCTATCTGCACCAGGCACCATCAAAGCTTAAGCAGCCACAAGTACCTATCAGATCTAAACCTGTAGTATTTTATATTTAATCTTGGAAAGTACCTTTACAAACATCTGGTTTTATATATAAAACTTCCTTCCACACATTAACTTATTATCAAACATTCTATCCAACCAAATATAACCATGTAATTTTGCAAATCATCACTGAAATATTAATTGAAGATGCCACAAAAAAAATGTAGAAAAGATTAAATAAACTTAAAGCAATCAAATCCTCTCCTCTTATGTATCTTCAGTATAAAAATATAATATCCATTTTTGGTTTATATTTATGAAACAATAAAATATAGATAGGAAATGACAACTTAAAAAATACCCACATCATTTTACTTTTCTACAAAACAAATTACATAAATGGTAGCATATTTTACCCTGTGATCAACAGGATGCTATAGTTCAGTAAACCTTTAGACAGGTCTTAAATTTTTAAAAGACCAGATCTCTGAACTCTATAAACACTTAAAGAATACTTAGACAAGTATCAATCAGTCTTTCTGGAGGGCAATCTGGCAAGGTATTAAGAATCTTTAAAAGGTTTTAATCATGTTACCCATAAGTTCCCCTTCAATGGTTTTAAAAAACAAAAATCAAAGATACATGCACAGAAAAATTTAAAACATATTCAGAAGCCAAGAAAAATAGCAGGAATAAAGGAGGTCATTTCACATTGACAGAGATGTCACTCCATCAACAAGCTATAACAATCCTAAATGTTAATGGATCGAATAACAGGAGCTTCAAAACACATGAAGCAAGGGCCCGCCGAGTGGCGCGGTGGTTAAGCGCTGGCTTGGGAAGCCAGCGGCCCCGGTTCGGTCCCACATGTGAGGGCTAGTGACACTGCCTTCCAAAAACAAAACAAAAAACAAAAAAAAAACACATGAAGCAAAAACTGATGAGATTACAAAAAGAAATGGACAAATCCACAACTATAGCTGGAGATTTAAATACTTCTGTCTCCATAACTGATAGAATAAGTAGACAGAAAATCGCCCCATTGCACATGGAACATTTATCAACATAAACCATATTTTGGGCCATGAAACAAATCTCAATAAATTTAAAGGGGCTCAATTTATACAGGGTATTTCTTGATTACAATAAAAATTGAATCAGAAATCAGTAACAGAAATATATCTGGAAAACCCCAAAGAAAATGAAATTAGGAAACATTTTGAAATAAATGCAGAATTTGAGGGATGTTAAGTAAGCAGTATTTGGGGATAAATTTTCACTGATAAATATTTATATTAGAAAAGAAGAAAGGTCTTAAACCAATGGTTTCACTTTCCATCTTAAGGAGCCAGCCAGAGGGAGTAAATTAAACCCAAAATAAGAACAGAAAAAAAATAAAATAGCAATCATAGCAGAAATCAGTAAAATAGAAAACAGAAAAACAATAGACAATAATGAACCCAAAAGCAGTTCTTTGAGACAAAATAAAATTGATAAATCTAACCTGAATGATTAGGAAATAAGAGAGAAAAAAATGCAACTTATAAATGTCAGAAACGGTAGAGATGACTACAGAATCACTGCAGCATATATCTAAAGGTATTAAAAAAAAAAAAGGGAATATTATGCACAATTTTATGTCCACACATGGACAAATGTCTTGAAAGACACAAACTACCAAAGCTCTCTCCAGAAGAATTAGGTAACCTGAGTAGGCCCCCATCTATTAGAGAAATTGAATTTATAGTTAAAAATATTGCCAGTAAGAAAACTCTAGGCCCAGGTGACTTCACTAGGGAATTCTACTAAACAATTAAAGAAGAAAGAATACCAAAATTCATACAAATTCTTCCAGAAAATATAACAGGGACACTTTCTAACTCATTCTTTGACATCGGCATTACCGTAGTTCCAAAATTAAAGACATGTCATAAAATTATAAAGAACAACATTATTCATAAATATAGATGCAACTATTCTAAATAAAATGAGAGCAACTCAAATTCTCAAAAGATAAAGGGTACTACACCATGAACATCCTGGGTTTATCAGAAATGCAACACTGCCTGAATATTAACACAAAACCAGTACAATTCACCATACCAACAAACTAAAAATGAAAAACTCTATAATAATCTCAATAGGGAATTCAGGAAGAAAGAACAGTTTTTCCCACACATGGTACTGGAACAACTGGACATCCATATTCAAGAGTGAACTTGGATCCAGACCCCATGTCTTACATAAACATTAACTCAAAATAGATCATAGGTCTAAGTATAAAACCTAAAACTATAAAAAATTCTAGAAGAGGGGACAGCCAGTTAGCTCAGTTGGTTAGAGCGCAGTGCTCATAACACCAAGGTTGCCAGTTCGATCCCCACATGGGCCACTGAGATGCACCCTCTACAACTAGATTGAAACAACTACTTGACTTGCAGCTGATGGGTCCTGGAAAAACACACTGTTCCCCAATAAAATTTAAAAAGAAAAAAAAAAAACACTTCTAGAAGAAAATATAAAAGAAAATCTTTGTAACTTTAAATTAGGCAAAGGTTTCTTGATACATCACTAAAAGTGCAGTCCATAAAAAGAAAAATTGATAAATTGGACTTCATCCAAACTCAAAACTACTATTTGAAAGACAAGCCAGACTGAAGAAAACATTTACAAAGCACCTATATGAGAAAGGACTTGTATCCAAAATACATTTAAAAATTAACAAAACACAACACGAGGACAAGTCACCCAATTTTTTTTTTAATTGCCTGAAAGACACAGACAGACACTTCACCCAAGAAAATGTACAAATAGCAAAAGACCACATTACAAATGTGTACTAACATCATTAGTTATTATGGAAGCACAAATTAAAAGTATAATGAGATACCACCCTATACCTGTTAGAACAGCTAACATTAAGAAGACTGACCATATCAAGAGTTGGCAAAGATGTACAGGAGAAATGGAACTCCTGTACATCACTGATGGGAATGGAAACAGGTACAACCCACCACTTTGGAGAAAAGTTTGTCAGCTTCCCCAAAAGTTAAACATACACCTACCATGCGGCCCAGACATTCCACTCCTAGGGGTTACCCTCGAGAAATGAAGGCCCAATCTCAAAGATTTGTACACAGAGATTTTTAGTAGCTTCATTTTTAATAGCCAAAAACTACAAACAACCCCCAAATCCATCAATAGGTAAATTAATTTTTAAAAAAATAAAAGTGCGTTGTATCCATGCAATGGAATACTAGTTAGCACCAAGAAGCAATGAACTACAGTATGCTATTTGCCACAACACAGTCGAATCTCTATGCTGAGTGAAAAGCCAGATTTAAAGGGAAGAGGGGGAAAGAACACATACTGTAATAGTCCATTTATATGAAATTATAGTAAATACAAATCAATGTATAATGACAGAATGTAGACGGGTAGCTGCCTAGGGATGAGGGAGTGAGGAAGGCAGGGGTGAGAGGGAGGGATTTCTAAGGGGCATGAGGAAACTACAGGATGAGGGAGTCACTACCTTGATTATGGTGATCGCTTCACAGATATACACACACATATGGTCTTTTAAAGCCTGGAAATTATCCAAATGTACACTGTAAATATGTACAGTTTATTGTATGCCAGTTACAATTCAAAAAAAACTGTTTCTAAACAAAATATATGCAAAAATATATTCATAGGTTATGTTGCCTACATAAAATTTATGATGGTGCAGTACACACACATACACACACCTACAGTGAAACGAAAACTTAAAGCACTAGTGAAGAAAACAGTTCTCTTCTTTCCTCTCTTCCTTTAAAGAAAATGAAATCAATTATTATACCACAGCCTAAATAATGAGAAATACGCAAACCTTTGGGGGTTTTGTTTAGAAATACGGACAAGATGTAGGACAGAAGGAAAATGGCCATGGGGCAAAGCATGAAAGTTAAAGAGTGCTGAAAAGAAATGTGAGAAAAATGAGAATGCCTAAAAAAACCAAAGAGGGCATTTCCTTTCCAATAAAAATGAATTTGTATCTATGTATCGTCTATGAGCTTCTTATATCATTGCCATCTGTCTGCTAGGCAATGCAGCATAAAGAGTAAGTATTAAATGTTGCTAATGTTAGGGGGAGGCAGTAATAAAACTGACAAGTTCCCCATGCAAAATCTATTATACTGAGTCACTATCTCTCAATTTCCCACCCAACATTTCTGGAGCTACCTCTCTTTGCCACCTGTTGGGATCTATCCAGGAATACAAATCATAATATTTACCTATGCTGGCGTTTTCTTCCCTAAAAGTCCCATTCCAGTTTCCAGACTTTAAACATTTCCTTCAGATAAAATCGTTTTACTAAAAAGTCACAAAACAGCTCATTTGTCCCCTCACATGGAAAACTTGTAATGAACACATTGCTGAAAATCAAAAATTATGGTGTGAATAATAGGAAATCAATCAAAGGGTTGCTATTCAGCCCTGTTAAACTTAAAAGGAAAAAGGAAAATTTTGCTTCAATTCAGTTGCAGATGGAGATATCACATATATGTCCACAGTGTATCTTTTTCTGTCTCCCAGACCCCGGAGAGTTTGCTTCTTGCTTTAGTTTGGTGTTTTGGGGTTTAGCTCTTTCCTTTCTATCACCTCCAACCTCCCATCCCATAAGGTGGCTGGGTTATTTGCAGTGAGAATTCCAAGGGCAATAGCTTTTTTGATGAGAAAACCTGTGTTCAGTTATGTATCATGATGCCATGAGTGACAGGGCTGGGAGTCAAACCCAGGTAGGTGGGCTCCATGGGCCACGCTCATAACCGTCACACTGTATTACCTCTTGTCCTAAAAGAAATACACTTGTTCAGGACATAACCAGGTAGCCAAAATGGAGGTATACAAAAACTCAGATTTCTCCTCTTTGGTGCATCACCAGAAAAAGCATCAATGAAATCCTAATTACTGAATTTTTAGTTGCTAAAAATAACACAGGGAAAAATAACAACCACCTTTCAAACTTCCCCAAATGGCATCTGCCATTTTTGGATAATCACTTTATCACATTCAGGCAGAATGTGAATATTGTTAGAAGAGAAGTTATATAATAATAGCATCTCATATTGTTGTTCTGTAAGCAGTGTTTGCTTAAAAGTGGAATTCAACAGGATGAAGCAACGTCATGAGAGAAAACCGCAGAAAAAGCAACACAAGACCAGTTTCAGAGTATCAAATAAGAAACCAGCTTCAGAGTATCAAAAACCAGAAAGAAATTATATGTACTGAATAAAACGATCCTCTAGTTTATTAAACTAATTCCCCCCAGAAGGAAAAAAAAAAAAAAAAAACATGTGGAGCATAGGAAAAAACATACAATTTACTACAGAAGAAGTGACTGAATTTTTGACCTTACTTTCCTACCAATAACTGAGTCACTTTGGTCAATCCCCCTACCCGTACTAGGTATGAGTTTATCAAACTATAAAATGCATTTAATGCTTCCTCCTAGAGTGTCAGCATCCATCACTGGTCAAGTTAAACATATGCAGTTCTTTATATTTATATATCCCTCACCCCTTCTGTCCATCATCCACTTAATTCAGGGTTTCGCAATGTTCTGAACACCTGGGAGGAAAAGAGGGCTGTCGAGTGCCTCGTAGGGTTTTTGGCAGCCCTTCCCTGGCCTCCACACATTAAATGCCAATAGCACCCCCTCTCCTGCAATTGTGACAACCAAGAATGTCTCCAGATATTGCGGAATACCCTCTGGGGGCCAAAATCATCCCCAGCTGAGAACCACTGCTCTCATATTTGAAAGGTAGAAACGGCTCTAAATGCTGGGGATTCTGCAATAAACGTAACATGTGCGATATCTATCTTCAGGAAGCTTACATTAAATCCCACGGGAGGAGCTAACAAGATTCATTTTGACCACAATCCTCATCTAACTCGGTTAGTCACTCTCAGGGGCAAACTGGACATAAGCACGTCGATTCAGCCTTAATGTTACCCCTTCATAGATTAGGGGTAATAATAACGCACTTCAAGAAAAAATTGTAATAAAACTGTGGCTAAAAATATGTTGCTTAAATAAAACACTCAAAAACACGTAATACGTACCTGAACCAACTGAAAAATTTTAGTTTCATTAAAAAGTAGGACAACCAAACAACAAAGCCCTCCTGATATAATCAATGCAAAAACTACAGCATCGCTAAGATGCATTCTTTCAATAATAAATAAATAACCTTAACCTGGAGCAAATTAAGTCTACAGATTTAACTAATAGTTTATAGGAAATATGGTGGCTACAGAAATGTGTTAAATAACACCATAAGGACAGAAAATATAACCATAACCAAACAATAGAAAAGTCTATTGTAAAAACTGACTCAAGGGCCGGCCGAGTGGCTCAGCTGATTAAGAGCTCACTCAAGAGTGCAAACTGAGCTCTGGGCAACAACAGTTCAATGCCCAGCCTGAGCTGAGCTGCCACTGAGCTGCCAACAGGTGGCAGGATGGCTCAGCTAAAAAAACAACAAAAAAAACTGACAGATTTATCAACAAAAATAATCCTGGCAAGCGGGGGTTCAGAGGGAGGAGGCTGTGCAGATTAAAAGCAACTTAAAACATATCAAACAAATGAAATGCATTGGGATTGTTTAAATCCTGTAGGCATTAAAACACACATAAAAAGACTGTTTTGGGGAAAAAAATCAGTGAACATGGAACATAGACTGAGAACTGAATACTAATTTTGTTGGTATGATAATTACATTCGTTTTGTCTTTTCTACATTATCTTTGTTTGTTTGATTACTTTGTTTTGTTTTTAGCTGAGCCATCCTGCCATCTCTTGGCAGCTCAGTGGCAGCTCAGCTCCGGCTGGGCATCGAACTGCTGTTGCTCAGAACTCAGCTCGCACTCTTGAGCGAGCTCTTAACCAACTGAGCCACTCGGCCGGCCCCCCTGTCTTTTTTTTTTTAAGGCCTCATCTTCTATGATATAGATACTCAAGTATTTATGGATGCAGCTATGTAGAGAGACTGAGGAAACGAGGACACAGCGTGAGGAAGTGAAGAAGCAGGAAATGGGGCCTTGAGGATCCATTACACTAATCTCTTTGGTTTTATATATTTGAAATGTTTGAAATATATACATATTTAAAAATATAACATATGTAATGTAAGCTGGTGCTGATATGCTCATTGGAGCTCAAACACTATTTACCTGAAAAACAATCCTTCTGTGTTGGTTAAAAAGAACTGAACCGAGGGGAACACGGCCATGCTTGCTGCAGAAAAATCAAAGTCCTTAAAAGAACCGCAGCCTAAGGACTACAGTCAGGATTTGTTTTCCTTTATTTGTTTTTGTTTTTGTTTTTTTTTTCACTCCCCAGGGACCTGTTCTTCATCTAACCTCAAGCTTTTCAATCATTAAATTCCTTTCCCTTTTAAAAAAAGGTCCATGACTCACAGAATTGCTGAACGTTTTTCTAATTCCAGTTCTAAATATTTTCTACAATACAAAATTGCAGTTTACTTTAAAACCTCACCAAGTGAACTTCTTTTCAAATAGCTTTGTATTGGGGCATTATCATTATAAGCCTTTCAGTTCAAATGCTTTCAATATAAAAAGTCTTCCTTACAGTGAAAGCAAGGCATGCTTCCTCACTGTCCCATAGCATTTACTTCCTAAAACTGGAACCTACAATAGACATCTGTTTCAAAACCTAAGCCTATTCCATCCAATTCTGTTCTGTTGCAATTTACCTAACTGATGATCATCTACTACTTATCTCACGTTCTGGGATATTATTAGATACCTCATAAATGTTCTCTTTTTAAATAAGATTTAACTTAACTACTAAGATTTATGTGCGGAGTCAGCATCTGCCATGTGTTAGATGTCTAACTCATCCACTCTTCCCTCTGCTACTGCGAGGAGCTTACCTCAAATACTGTTTTAGGGCACTTGTTATTGTCTTCACTTCCCAATCTACGGAGTTCTCCAAGTCCAACTCATTGCATGTTTTTACATCTAGTGAGCAAGCAAGAAAGAAAATGTAATTAAAATCTTGAACATTCAAAGACCCTCTTGACTGGCTCACAAAAGCTTCCATTTATGTGGCCAAACCACAAATAATTAATTCTGTGGTTTCCTGAAAACACATTATATACCATTTTGCATAGTATTCTAAGCCATGATCTATTATTAGACATGTCTAGCACTTCAGAAAATCTGTAGTGGAGATCAAAATAAAAGGCTAAAGGGTGGGCTGGGAGTAGGGAAGAACCGGACATAGCATAGCATCAAAACATTCATCACTGTAAACAAAGCATGGATAGCTGTGATTATTATTATCAATACTGTCATTAACGGTATTACTCAGTAGCAATGGCTTAGAGCATGTGGCATTTGCAGTATCTGTATATTCTCACTTGTTCCAGTGACATTATTGCTACCACACGGTGTTACAACAGGGGAAAGAGGCAGCATTGTTAATGGTGAAATGATTATTAGAACAGCAAAAAGTCAGTGGGAGAAGAGGATAAGTTTGGTACCACACTTCAAAGATTTGTACTTATCATTATTATCTTTCTGAAGATTAATACGTGGTCAACCAAAATAGGAATAATGATGATACATAAACTTAAAAAGTCATTCATGGGTAATCTTTCACATTAACATTAGAATTTATACACTCATCCAAGAAATATTTATTAGAAACCTCTAAATAGAAACCTCTGATGTTCATTCTAAATCAAACAAGTTTTCTTCATCCTAAAGCGTGTTAACAATGTTGTTTCTTCTAAATGGCCTTCCAAAAAGCTAGTAAGCTCTAAAGAAGACATGAGGTTTTGGTTTTTTTTAAAAAAAAAGGGGAGGGGAGGAGAAGAAAGAGAGGGAAGAAGGAAAGGAGGGAGACAGGGAGGGAGGGAGACAAGGAGGGAGGAAGGGAGGGAGGGAGGGAGGGAGGGAGGGAGGGAGGGAGGGAGGGAGGGAGGGAGGGAAGAACTCAATTCTGAAAAGGAAACAGTCAGTCCCAGTTGAAACAAAAGGAAAGGATGATGGGAAAGGCATGTCCTCTGAGTATTGTGGCATCTTGGATTCTGGTTGGGATGGGCTACAGAACTCAACTGTGGCATGGCAGCAGCCCTGACATCCCAAGAAAAGCCTGGCTTTTCTGAAAGCCCTTCAGAAACCCTAACCACCACACCATCCCAAGTCAGTTCCAAAGGGATCTGCACTTCAGGCCTTCATCTGCACAATGGAGACAATGTAAAGACTCTCAGCAACTCTTGAGGGCATCAAAGCACATCAGGAATGCACACCGATTTCCACAAATTACCAAATGAGTAGGTAACTACCATAGCTGAGTCACCGAAAGGATCTGCATTCAGTGGGGGGTAACTACCTCAAAGGGAGGAAGCAGTAAATGGATTATAATGAATGATATCAGACCATCAATATAAACTCCTCTGGTTTTCTACACTCTCATCATGCAAAACACAAAATAAAAGATTCATGGAGGAGACTTTTTTCTCCCTTACTCCAGAATGATGTTTCGACTAAGACCAAAAAAAAAAAAAAAAAAAATACTAGTTGTTTGTTTTTGGCTTTTTGTTTTTATCTCCCTTACACTGCATTTGTCTATATATCTCCTGTATACTGCATTTGTCTATACAGGAAAGGAAACATCTTGTTAGTATTTCCTTTTTAAAAGCACTGAAAAGAAAAGCCTGCCAAAATGGGACCACCACATTGTGTCAGGCATGCCACTTAAAAAGTTGTAGGCACATATGAGGGCCAGTGACACTGCCCTCAAAAGAAAAAAAAAAGAAAAAAATCCAAAAAGTTTTAGGCTTAGACATAAGGATGGATGGATGACAAGTCAATGTTATTCTCAAACTTTTTGAAAATAAAGTAAAACAGGAAATGATGGTTATTTCACAGCCATAATATCATACATATGAAGTCAATTATTCAAAAGTTGGGAGAATTTTTAAAGCCCTTCAACAGTTCTTGATTACAGTAACTGACAGCAATATGCAATAAACTACAACAATGGCAATTGACACTGATTACATTTTGATCAGTTCCTGCAATTCAGAACTCATTTTTTACCCAGCTTGTCAGACAAGCCATAGGTACATTCAAGAAATCAAATTAAACACCCTGATTAAAGGTGCAATCCTTTATAACTGGGACTAAATAATTCTGTTCTAAAGGCTTTGCCAACCAATTACTTCAGTAGCTGAATATGCTCTCTCATTAAATTAATTATTTAAATCTCCTTTTAACATACAAGTCAGATAACATTTTCAATCAACCTGCTCCCAGAAAAATCACCATGTTTAAATCCTTCTAAAGGAAAGGCTTCTAAAGGAAATCGTTCATGTTCAGCTTTCTACCAAATTATCATTCTATAGTTTGAGAATCACATTCTTTCTCTGGACAAATAAGCCATCCTTTGAATTCTTGGAATAAAAAGTAGCTGTTAATATCAGAAGCTAATGACTACATTGTGTCTCGGGTACTAATCCTCCATTAAATGTTCACTGTTTTCAAATAATTCAATCATCTCTAGCAGTTCTTTATAATCAGTGGATACACTGGGACTAAGTAAATTGTCAATAGCTTATTTGGAATTCAAACCTACAACACATTTGAGTATTTAATCATAATGTATATATATTATGTTCTATCGTAAATAAGGTAGAAATTTTGCTTCCTTTCTGACCAAGGGAAACCACCTCATGGATTACTTAAATGTCTAAATTAACAAGCACAGACACAAACTGCTGACTTTTGATTTGGCCTCAATGTTTCATAATTTTATAACCAAGGGTCATTTTTTTGAAACTGGGAATTTTTCAGCCCAACCTAAATGCAAGTGTTGGCATCCTACTGACCTAACACTGACTCAGTTCTCATTTTTAAAGCATTTAAGCACAGTGATTGAATGAATTTTGAAAATGTACTTTATAACCTAAAAATCTGAATTTTTTTTTCCAGCTATGTTACTTTACTCTTTCACCAATCTATGTGAAACACTTGTCCTACAAAGTAAACAAGATAATATTTTAAAATTAAAACACTTCTAAATTACTTTTTGTTTTCTATAGTTCTGTGTCTAAATTTAAAATCATCCAACCTTTTTTGCAAATGAGATTTATGTAGAAATAACCACCAAATTCACCAGGACACATAAGCTGCTATCATATTTTCTCACAATTTCCCCTCCCCTGCTCTGATGTTTTCATTCTAAAGTGGGGAAAATAGACAGAATATAGGACAATTCTAACTAATCTCAATTCTAAACTACCAGTAACTATTGTAATTCATCTGACATTCTCACCCAATTTACTAAAAACCCATGACTTATCAAAAGACACCTCATGTGATATTTCTCCCTGCCTCCCCTAACTGTTCCCCAAAAACTATTATAAGCCTATGTGTGCACTCAAAGGGAAGGAGAGGAAAATGACCTGTAAAGGAACGGAAGGCAACTGCTCACGTGGACACTTTCTTTTGGAAACTGAAGCAGCTTGGTCCAGGGAAAGCTGGGAGGCTGCTGACCACCTTCCACTCCCAGGACTGAGGACAACCGAGAAGGCAAACAATTTCCAAGTCCATGGGGAGGTGGGCAGCCGGCCACACCTTCACCTGGCTTACAAACCACTAGACCACTTAGAGACTTTCTATGGTCAACTGCGATGAGTATTTCATGTTGTCAGCCAGAGAGGAGAGAAGAAAGGGGGAGGAGGGAGGGAAAGGAAAAATAATAGAAACATTTCTTTTTCACTATTTTTCACTATTTTAAATGTGAATGGGAAAGACACACAAAGAAGGGAAACAAGAAATCATGCAAGATTTCAGCATGCATCCTTTCTTTAGAAATCATCACAAACGTTTACACATGAGTAAAGGATTTTAAATATAAAAATATTTTATGTAAACATGGCAGTAGAAAAATAACACCAAAGTAAATCATTAGCCCTCAAGAACTGAAGAGAAGTAAATGGAAGTTCTTGCCAAAAACTATGAAATGGCTTGGAATTTTTTTCTCAGGTACTTACAAATTAGATTATTTTTCATTTGTACAAAGAAAAATGAGTTACGAACAAAATGTACTTTGAAAAAAATTCAAATTTGAAATAAGCATTACCTGGAGGAGTAACATTTTAAAAAAAAAATAAAATAACTGCATAGCAACATAAATGGGCAAAATTATCAAAATTAATTGTCTAGAGGAGGGAAAACATTGATTGGTTTAAAAGGGCAAAGTTAAACATCTGGCAGTCACCCATTTTTTTTTCTCTTTCAGATAGATAACCTTATAATAATGTAGAGAGGTGGGAAGAGGTATGGGGTAGCATATACACAACTGTTCAGAAATTCTAAAACCCTTTTTTTTGGAAGAGGTATAAATTATTCCAGTTTGAACAGCTGCTGAATCAGGATGAAAGTAAAGATATATCTTAAGGAAATCTTAAATGTATTACGAAATAGTGAATAAATCTATTTTGTTAAAAGCTAAAGTTTGAGTTGATAACAAAGGAACAAGAAAACAGTATAAATGCTAATAAAAATCCAAAGTTTGTGACCAACAATTTTCAATTTGTACTAGGAATCATTTATAGATTAAACAATCTATATCGTAGACCCCCTTAAACAAATTAATACTTAATTGAAAAAAAATAAATAACAAGCCAGTATCTGTCCCTCCCATCAATTCTCTAACTTCCTCTGTTTGCAGAATATTACAGAAAACACAGCACTTCCTTTGCCAGCAACATAAACGAGGCTGTGTCACGCTTGTGTCCTGGACTTCTCTACTCTGAGTCTCATGGTAAGTGAAAAGCAGTTTTCCAGGTCATGAATTTTTGAGAGCTTAGATATTTTAAAACACCTTGCAAGTTAAGGCCTGTCAATGAGACATGTCCCATGCACAGAAGAAACTACCACCTGAGGTCAGGGATGCAGGTCCTGTGGGGTTTTATGAGATTGAGAACAAATTTGGGGACAGCTTAACACTTCATGGCGACCACAGAGACACCCTTGTTCAAACTGCCCTTGAACATGAACAAGGAGATAATAAAAGTAACACAAAGATCCTTAGGGCCAATTAACTGCCACATGGCGCCTTTCAGCCACAATCTTCCCTTCTGATAGCAACAATCTTCTCGTTCTGATCATCATAACACCATCTTGGAAATGAGAGAAGTGTTTCTAATTTTAAAATTAACTAAAAACAGATGCTATAGTCCCATTAAACTCTTCCAGCTGCTACTGAACCACTGGCAACCTGTGTCTATTTAATTTGGAGACCGCTAATGGTAAAAAGGAAAATGTGACTGCCAACACTGTACACCCAAGTTAAACCAGAGAGGCAGAAAATAAAAACAGCTCATGAAAGTGAATGTATTCTAATAAGGCTCTCCAGCTGATGACGGGCAATTTTTTCCTGTGGTTAACAGCTAAAAAAAGGTGGTTGCTTATTAAATCCTTAATTCCAATACAGCCAAACAAGCAATCCTATGGGTACCATCACAGCTGATTTTATTCATCTTGGTTTCTGCTTCCCCAAAATGAGTCTTTGCTACAAAGCTTTAAGATGCAGACAGTTTTAAATGCATTGACAGTATACCTGAGGGCACCATTAATGTTGATTAATTAAAGTGAGATATCAAGTTAATTAATATTTAGCAAGGTCATAATGACACACAGTCCCCTCAGGCCTGATGCCTTATCATCGCTCCTCAAGAGGCAGTCTGCTTTGAGGTCGGGAGACAAGTGGGACTTCTTACAGGTGGCATTGAACTGACAGCAGTGTGTCATGTAAAAGCACTTTGTCATCCCCATAATGTCCGGGGTAATGAAACGAATTCGCTGTCTGGCTTCCTCTATACTGCTACGCCAAAGAACACTGTGTTATCAGCACAGATGGAGCGTGCATGGTTCTGGAGGAGAGCCTGGTGCAAACTACAAACAAGTCCCTGTGAATACCAATGAATCCCCGAGAACCAGACCCGTGCTGTCAAATGACAGTTTTGGAAGCTCCATAAAAATGAGCACGTCCCAGTGGTCTTGTCCAATCACGCGTACTGTCAAGACTCTGGAAAGCCAATTTGGAAGCCACGCAAGACACAGAGGCCTGGCTGCTACTTTCCGATAAGAAGGAAGCAGAAGCAGACATTTACCCATGAGCCTCATTCTTTCTTTCTCCCATTTTTTAGTTAAGTCAAAAGGAAGTGGATAATCTGATGCAAACACTAACCCACTTCTCTGGGTCAACTGGGAAAACACTCATGTAGGCAGTAGAAGAAAAGAATGGATTCACAAGCACGCTGTTCAGTTACTAATGAAATATTAACTTGTGACGTCAATGAACATAAACAAATAATGCATGGAAAATGATATTAGAAAAGAAGCATACCCATCAACATACTGAGAAGTCTCTGGACCTTTGAACTCACCCCCACAACTCTGTACAATCCTTGGTCATTTATACCTATTGGAAGAGACAAAATGTTAGCGAAATACAAGACTGTCATACGTGAAAAGCTGTCAATAAACAGTTGCGTTCAGCATCTTTGCTAAAGCATAAACAGCAGCACTCCTGTTGACTCTAAAAATAACCACGGACAAAAGCAAGTGTTTACCAACTTGTTCTAGCAGCTTGGTTTTCATGAGTTATGGTTAGAAAAGAATCTCATAAAACAATCTTCCATGTGGACCAAATGGAATGAGTCAATGTTAATGAAGTAAGTTAGGCAGCATTCGTGTATACCCACACAATGTGTGAAGATGGGTTGCAACCTTCCTGTTTAATATGTTTACTTATCCTTGACACTTTTCTTGGGGAAAAAAAAAAAATTAGCTTTTGAAAAACAATATGGTGCTGATTAGCACATAAAAAGAAATGATTGTTTGGATGATTCCTAAAGACCATGGAAATGCATTCAAGACTGAGGCAGAACTGTTTTTGTTTTTTAAGGGCTGTTACATGCACTGTCCAATGAGATGCATTCAAATTTCAAGTATCACCACAAACTAAACATCAAAATGAACCAAATCATTGCCTTCTCTTTCCGCAGAGACCTGAAAAAAAGTATCCCCAGGCACAGCAGATGAGAAAACAAGGCACGAAAATTTCGGGTCAAATATAATTTAGTATGTTGAACACACAGCCTTGGGTTTTTTTTTGTTTTTGTTTTGAGGGCAGTATCATTGGTCCTCATATGTGGGACCCGAACCGGGGCCGCCAGCTTCCCAAGCCAGCGCTTAACCACCACGCCACTCGACCGGCCCCACACAGCCTTGTTTTGATGCTGATCTGAACAAACCAATTGTAAAAGGACTTTCAGAGGCATTAAGGTTATGGGAGAAAAATGTCTATATTTTTTAAGTTACATACTGAAATGAGTGGAAGGAAACCTTAGATGTGCTTTCAGCGAGAGGAAAGTAGAGATGAAGAAACCGGAGCAAATGCTTGGTAAATGTTGAGTCTGAATGATAAGAATACGGGAATTCATGGTACCTCTCTCCCTACTTTTTTTCAAGCTCAAAAACATTCATAGGGAAATAATGACTTCCAGAAAATGTAACTTATTATCTGTATTTCTCAAGAGTTGCAGCTTCCCGCCTGTGTGTTTCCTTTCTGCGCTACAAATGTTAAAGCTCACAAGAACACGACTGGCTGGCAAGGAGATGGTGTCTCTAATCCCCAAGTTTCCAAAACAACACAACACAACACCAATGAGGCCACGGAATCTGCCCGAGGGAACCAACTTCCTTTTTGCCTCCCTACCATGGGGTGATGATGAAAATACGAGGAAGAGTCTAAAGAACTGGATTCAAGTCACAGCACTGTCGCTCCCGAGCTCTGAGACCTTGGGCAAGACGGAAACCAAGTCTCCATGCTGCCTGCAGTCCTACGTAGCATCCTACCCGTGTTATGGTGCGAGGGAAATGAGATGACACCAACACACGCTGTCAGTTCCAAAGCACTGCACAGGCAAAGGCTTTTATGATTCCTTGCAAAAATGAGTGTGTTTTCCTTATTTTTCACCTTTCATTTTTAAAGCTTTTCAAATGTCCTATTTTTCAGTCTGTTATGGGCTGAATTGTGTCCCCCCCAAATTCTTATGTTGAAGTCCTAACCCACAGTTAGCCTCCGAATGTGACCTTTTTTGGAAATAAGGTCTTTAAAAGAGGGGATTAAGCTAAAGTGAGGCGATCAGGGGAGGCCCTAATGCAATACAACTGGTATCCTTATAAGAAGAGATAAGGACACAGACATACAGAGCGAAGGCCATGTGAAGACACACAGAGAAGACCGCCATCTACACGCCATGGAGACAGGCCTCAGAAGAAACCAACTCGGCTGACATCTTGGACTTCTAGCCCCACGATCTGTGAGAGGATCAATTCCTGTTGTTTAAGCCACACTGTCTGTGGTACCTTATTATGGCAGCCCTAGCAAACTGATACACCTTCTCTCTCAATTACTCAACAGAGCTAAGAACCAGCAGAGCAAAAGCAAGCCCTTCCTTCCGTGTATACAGGTCTATTAAGAACGCTGAAGAAACCAAAGAGGCAGAAAGGCTCCTTCTGCTGGGGAACGCTCACTATGAGAGGGGAGGAAAATGCAGGTAGGTCCTGCCAGGAGTTGGGAAAAAGAAAATTGTCAGGACAGAAAAATCAGCACTTGAGCCTGCTACGGGAGAAGGGACGAGCGTCATTCCTTCCTTCTCATAGAGGCCAGATGGTCATCGCCAGACAGGTTAAAGTACTAAAAGACTTTTTTTTCAATACTACTCTATTTTTATATTAAATTTATTGAGGTGACAATGGATAGTAAAATTACACAGGTTTCAAGTGTACAATTCTATAATACATCATCTATATATCACATTGTGTGCTCACCACCCAGAGTCAGTTCTCCTCCTATCGCCTTATATTTGATCCCTTTACCCTCTTCTACCACCCTCCTCCCCCTTACCCTCTGATAACCAATGAACTGTTGTCTAGGAGTTTTTGTTTCCTCATTTGTTCCTTTGTTGCTCTCAGTTTTACATCCCACATGAGTGAAATCATGTGGTTCTCGACTTTTTCTGCCTGACTTATTTCGCTTAGCAAAATAATCTCAACATACATCCATGTTGTCACAAGTGGATAGATATGGCAGTACTGTCTCAAATACTACTCCATTTAAGAGACCTAAAATAGTTTGACCTCAGTGCCAGCAGCCGAAAGGGCGAGTAACGTTCTACAGTCAAAGAAACATGCTTCTATGAGAAATGCCTGAAATAGATGGAGAAATGAAATAATAATGTTACTTCAGCAATAATAATCACTCTGTACTGGAATCACTAGCATATAATTGACCAAGTTCAAATTCATCATCCTGAGAGAAGTACAGTTAATTGCTAATGCATAATCAAAGGTGCAAGGGAGGCTTGATGCTATTCAACACAGCTTTAACTTTTTTAACATGAAATTTAAATAAACCTTGTACAAAAGCAACTTAGAAATAACATGTAAAAAACATACACTCAAGTCGTGTAGGGTTTTCTGTTTCTTATTACATTGTTCTTTGAAGCTCAGGACTGAGAAAATTGGAACATACTTTATGTCTCTAAACACACACAGTCACAAGAAAGATATCAAATAAATACATTTAGAGACTATAAACCAGTCACTATGCCCACTCATATCGGTGGGTTTATCATATCCCCTCCAGCTTCTCCTCTAAATTTCCCTCTTTCAGCCAAAAGGATCACTGTTGCTAATCGCCAAGTACTAGAATTTTGAAATTCTCTTTTTCTCCCTGTCACTTTCCAAATTCAATAAGTCAATGTCGACATTTTCTTGACACTTCAAAATAATCTCTGCTTCTCTAACTCAGTCTTAAATTTGATGTACACACATTTACTAAAGCACCCTTGCAGGAAATGCACATTCATCATCCGTTCTGAACATCATCTTTTTTTGTACCTTTTTAGTTTTCAAACCACTTTGATTATCTAAAGTCTCTTCCATCCCCACTGAAAAGTAAGCCATCAGATCAAACCTAAATTCCTCAGTTGAACAAGGATGTAAGGCAGAAATACATCAACATCCATAACGGGTCCCACTTCATCTAACCACATTGATTATAGAGTACTTGCTTTAATCAGAGCAGGCCCCTGGCTCTCACCCCCAAATAACCAAATGCTTTCCCTCCTCCATGGCTACCTTCAGGTGGAAGTTTCCTTTGACAGGATGCCCTTCCCCTTCTCTTCACAAATTACTCATCTGTCAAATGTTTACTCATCAAATGTGGGACAGGTGCTAGTCTAGCTGCCCAAGATTCAATGGTAAGCAAAATAAAGTCTCATGCATACCTTCAAAACCAGATAAAACGCCATCTTTTCTGACACTACTCATCAGTGATATTCGTTTCTCCTGAAGGTGACACATAATTCCTTTTTAACACTTAATTACATTTTAAAACTAGCCTACAATCTCTTATTCACAATTTCCAAAATCAAAAATCTGATAAGGTTATTTCCTTATTTTTCCCCACTCAGTATGAATATTATTATTTCAGCATGTTAATCGTAATTTTCACACCAAACTTATCGGGAGACATTACATACTATACAATATATGTCCTTTATTACCTCTTTTAAATTTACAAAAAAAAAATTTTTTAATTCTAAAATTCATCCAACCTCACAATTTTCAGACTAAAAATTGGGCACATGTGTTGTATGTTATTTCCCCCCAAATACACAGATATATTACCTGGAAAGATAGGAGGTCAACCTTGGGCTTTTTGTTGTTTGGTTTAGTAGCTTTCATGGAGCCTTATGAAATAGTTGGATACAGGCCAGCTGAGTGGTGCGCTGATTAAGAACTGGCTTGGGATGCCGGCTCCGAGCAGCAGGGCCCCGGTTCAGATCCCACATATGAGGGCCAGTGACATTGCCCTCTACAGCTAAGATGGTGAACAACAGCTCCACCTGGAGCTGGGCTGCTGTAAGTCCCCGGGTCGGCATAGCTGCAGCCCCTGCTCAGTGGGCTGCCATCGGCTACAGTGAGTGGCCAGCAACCAGCATGAGCAGCTAGCAGCCGGTGTGAGCTGTCAAGAGCCCCCATGAGTGGCCATCCAAAGGCCGGCGACTGATCTGCCTCACCTGGGAAGAGCGCAATGATGATACCAACATGGGCCAGTGAAGCAACGTCCTCCACAACGAGACTGAAGAGCAAAAAAGGACAGCAGCTTGTCTGTTCCCCTCCCCCAATTCCCCAATAAAATCTTTTTAAAAATACATACATACATACATACATTCATACATACATACATACATACATACATAAATAGTTGGATACAGAATAGGCATGGCTAGGTTGATTTGACTTAAAATTGATTTAGAACTACAGCTAGACATTGGACTTGGGCCCAAACAGGCATTATAGTTAGGAAATGAAAACTTAAAGTTAAGATATGCAAGTTATTAAACGTTCCAGGATATCAAGGCCTGTTCATCGATATTATTGCTACAACACTTTCTAACTTTTAACATTTGTCATAAGGTCAAAGTGTTTACAGGCCCAAGTATTTTTCTGGTTTTGTTTTACCAAATGAGATGGGTTCTGATTGGTCGTAAAGAAAAGGTGAGTATTCTCCATCACAGTGATGAGCAAGTGATGACAGCTGTCCCTGGGCAAAGTGAAGAAGGTGAAATTGAATGTGACTTCCTTCCCACCACCTGTCTCCTCCAATTTCACACCACACTGTCACACAGCACTACCTGTGTCTTCCTGGAGAGAGGGTCAAGAAGTAGGAATGAGTCGAGCTTCATCATCACCTCTGCCCAACTGGTTCCCTCTCAGAACCCAAATGACGCCACCAGAGCCGTCTATTCAGCCCCAGAAAACACCTGTGTGGAGCTACTGACCACCAGTGGGCATCCGGAGCCCCTGAAGGTGGGCTGGGGAAGTGCAAGAGAAAATGAGATGCCAAAGGAAGAGAAAACTTAACACATTTTTTGCAGGAAATGAGTAAATTCGTCATATAGCTCAAATGCCCGCTTACAAAGTGTTAAAAGGGCTGATGAATTCAGTTAAACAACAGAGGTAGAGGAAAGACTGGAGAGGCTATAACGGGCAGGTAAACATGGTAAGAAAATAACAAAGTAGCAGTTTCAGGAAGCAGAAGGGAGAAGACAGGTAATTACACACGTACACATGAACACACACATGTGCATGCACACCGACGAAAGGCAAACAGAGAAAATAATGCAAAAATGAAAGGAAGGTAAAATTGGAAATAAATGAGAAAATAAAAGGCTAAAAATTATATCTCATTTAATTTCATAAGAATTATTGAGTACTTACTGTATTTTAGGTACTGAGGTAGAATAAAGTTAAGACATAGGGTAATTTTTTTAAAAATAGAACTAAAATTAAAAGAGCAACTTGAAACCAAATAAGCCATGAAGTTGTTCCTTTTCTTTCCTTTTTTTTGGTTTCAGGAACAGATTCCATAACTGATAGATAGCTCAGGATTCTTTAATGTTTTGCATGGTTCTCAGCACATGGTATAGATTTAACAAATGAATTGAATAAATTAGTGAATGAACTGAATAAATGAATCATAGTTGATCACTGACTAGTAAAAGGATATGGAAAGAAAACTAAGTAACATAAAAGGTGATTTATAACTAGAAAACACAGATATGACAATATAAAGGAGTAAGGTTCAAAGTGAAACACTTGATGGTAATAAGTACACAATTATTAAAAACTAATTTTGCAGCTGTATGATTCTACAGAAATAAACGGGTCATTTTTTTAGAAGACCCAACTTCCATGAGTCTATAAACTAACGCTTATTCAGCTCTCATCTAGCAACAAGCAGAGTACTTGGCATAAAACAAGGCAACTGATCAATATTTGTGGAGGGAATGAATCGTTTATTTGCACTTATGTGTGTTGACAACAGGGGTGAAAAGTCTTTTAACATTCCTGTTCACATTCACAGGATTTACACAAAAGTCTGTGACATTATTAGTGAGGCACATGTGCATACATATACATGTGTATGCATCTGTATTATGCAACGATAGGTCTACATATCCGACCAGCCCTGCAAAGACAAATTCTCCTATGGGCTACGGAATGGACAAACATGCAATGTTATGCATATATACACATTAGTCATAATCGTAAATATGTTTCATAATTATATATTTATATATAGTTGTAAATATTAACTAATCTTGAATGATTCTTGAAAATAGGAGAAAAGCACTATAAGTAAAATGATCAGGAAAAACTTGTGAAGAAATGCTAAACAAAAAGGTGAGAAATGATATGCTAGAAAGGTAACCCCAAGAGGAGCAATAATGAGGCGCATGGACATTGTTTCAGGTCAGAGGTGAATTACATAAATTTCACAATATGTCCCTTACATATATTTATAATTAATCCTCAAAAGACACTATGTTTAAATGTTTAAGTATAGTAAGCACTTTCCAGGCTATCCACTATGCTGAGTTACATGAAATTAAATAGGTTCAGATACAGATACCCTTCCGAGATACTGGGCAATTCATAACATTTTAAGGTTCTGTCCAAAATGCATATTTTATTTTTAAATATAAGCAGACAGAACCAAGAATGATTCCTCTACTCCATCAGAGAGACGTAACATTCAACATCAAAAATGTAACATATTGCCAGGCCGGCCAAGTGGCTCAGTTGGTTAAGAGTTGGCTTGGGAGCGTGAACTCTGAGCAGCAGGGCCACTGGATCGGTTCCCACATGGGCCAGTGACGCTGCACCCCTACAGCTAAGATTGTGAACAACAGCTCAACCTGGAGCTGGGCTGCCATGAGTGGCCGGCGACGGCATAAGCTGCAGCCCCTGCTGCAGTGGGCTGCCGTGAGCTACCATGAGTGGCCAGCAGCCAGCGTGAGCAGCCGGCGAGAGCTGTCGTGAGCCGCCATCCAATGGCCAGTGATTGACTGCCTCGGCCAGGAAGAGCGCAATGACAATACCAACATGGGCCAGTGAAGCAACGTCCTCCACAACTAGACTGAAGAACAAAAGGACAGCAACTTGTCTGTTCCCCTCCCTCAATTCCCCAATTTTTAAAAAAAAAAAAAAAGTAACATATTGCGTTGACAGGATTACAGAATCCAAAAACTCTGGAAGAAGAATGCATTGCTTTTAACACATGCAATGTGTTCAATACTACAAAAAGTGGGTAAGATAATGTCAAAACCCTGGGATGGAACATTAACTATAGCTCTGCAAAGATCAGAAGCTCAAAATGATAGTAATATATTTTAAACTTTCTAGACCATGGTCCCCTCATTTAAAAAAAAAAAAAAAGAAAAGAAAAAAAGAAAAACATATCCTGGAAACACAACTTTGATTAGTTTGTAAATATAGGTTATAAATTAAGTTGTATTACAAGTTAAGGTTAGTGATATTCAGAGAACTTCCAACTCGACTTCTTCCCAGTGGTATGTGTGACCTGGCAAATTAATCTCTGTCTCAGCTTCTTTACCTGGTAAATGAGGTGACTGATAGGATGGGGTCATTATAGAAATTTAAGCAAATAATGTTTGTAAAGCATTTGCATGAGCCTCCCATACCAAGCACTCATTAAAATCCTGAACGGAGCATAACATTCAAAATTAACGTTAAAATAGCTAGGCACAATAAATATAAAAGTCATCCTAACCGAGGCATCTATCTAGTCTACAGCCCACGTTCATAAAATGAAGCACATGTTGGGAAGAAAGTCAACGTTTATTTAATATGAATGAGTCATGGAAAATATAAAATTCCTGTTCACCAATAACATTTGGAATTTCTCCCCTGGATAATTATTTGAGCAGCGGTGAGAAAAACATTACAGATAGCTCCTAGTTGCCAGGAACTAATCTGCATTTTGCTTCCTATGAAGTCTTGCTTTCACTTTCACATTGGCCTTCAGACCTTTTTCCTCCAAATCTGTACTATGAACAGCATCCCCATCAGCAGGCACTGTGAGGAGAGGGCTTATGATTTCTTTCACATGGTCTTCCCACCCCCGAACCAACCCGAGATTGAGCTCAGAAATCTGACAGCTTGGCACTGGAGGGCGGCTGTGCGATCACATCCACTTCCGTTACTGCCTCCCATCCCAGCCGAAGTGAGAAATATCGAAAAAGCACAAGGCAATTATCCAAGTTCAGATGCAATCCAATATTTTTGGAAGCACTGATAATTTCAGGACTCTTTAGGCGTATCTAGGCTTGACTCTAGGTTTCATGTTCGCAAATTCAAGTGTCAAATACAAACAGCTTGGTTTATTAGTGGCTGGCTACCTTTGTATTGGGGTCAGAATATTCCCAGTGCTCTGGGTGGCAAACGCAGTTCCAGTTTCTAACCCATACAAGAGAAAGGATTTCTGCTTCAGAACCACACAACCTGTAGATCTGTGGCTATTCCTGTCCAACCACTCAAGCCAGTGGGCAGTCAGCCTAGACGGCGGCTGGAGGAAAGCTACAGAATAACAGGGAGTTTCCTCTTTCATTGTAACACTTAGGGTCCCAAACTCACCTCACAGGTCTGGTGATTCACTTCCCAGGATCTAACAGAGGCACTGGCTAGGACTCATTCGATCCAGCCTTCAGTCTCTCCTTGGGGACAGAAGTATCTCACTACTTATGTCTGTGCCTTCTCGCAGAATTCAGCTCCCGTAGGTTACACTGTCAACCAAATCTTTCTCTTGCTTTCTACTTCCATAGGATGATTCTGATTTAAGAGTCAGGAGACCAGCATCTGAATCCCAGCTCTGCTTTCTAGTCGTGTGACTTATGGCAGGTTTGCCCTTCACTTGTTCCGAGCCTCAGACTCCTCAAATGCACTTAAGCCTAATGAATAAGATGTATCTGCTCGACTACCTACTGCGTTGTGTAGGGTCTGGGAGCGAGAGGACATGAAATACTCAGAAAACACACAACGCTGTGTATTAGGATTTAAAATATTGTCAGATGCAGATTCCACAATGACATTACATCTGCCATGAAGAGGTGTCCCAGACGTGTTGCTGAGATTCCCATCCAAGGGGGGAAATCCTCTCTGGGCTGACAGTGCACCTGCAGAGGTCCAGGGTAGGGTTTGCATGGAGAGAGGGCACGTGGAACTTCCGAAAGGCTTCATCCGAAGCCTAGGTGAGCACTTCAGAGATACTCACCCTCCTTTTCCCTTCCCTATTGTCTACAGTTTCAAACCACCTCTGCTCTTTAAAAAAAAAAAAAAAAAATGTGTCTTCTCTTTATTCTTTCGTTCATATCGACTATCTTCAGAAGATCAGCCTGTAGAGTCTCCATCTTCTCATGTTCACTGTGGCTAAAAGCAGCAGCATTAAAAACAGGCTTAGATGTGAGTTGTCACCTGCTGCTCTGTAGCTCTGAGACTCACACAAGTCAAATGATGTCTCTCCGCTCCAGTGGCTCACGTAAAATGGAGAAACCCCGTTGTCGCACAGGGTTCTTGGGAGAACAACATATAAGTAGTACAACCTGTACAACTTGGCTGTTCTCTAGTTTCCTGCCTTCCAAACTACAAAATCTAATAATTGTTTCTTGGTTCCCCTCCTACCTGAATATTCTAGAGCATTTGACACAGTTAACCTCCTCCTTGAAATCACCCTTTCTTGTGGCTTCCTTTACACCACACTTTTTTTCTTGACTCTTCTTAACTACCCCTTTGACAGTCCTATGTCTCTTCCATTATTCTTCTTCCACTCATTCCCTCAATGCAAAGACCCCTAAATATTTGCCCCGTTATCTTCTTACCTCACCATTTACCTGAATGACTTTCCGACACTCAAAACTTTGCCTCTCTGAAAACGACAGCCACCATCTTTCCTGTTGCCTTCAATCTACCTCTAACAGAAATGTCACATGCACCCTGAATTCAGGGTATCCAAAACCAAGCTATATTCCTCCCATACCCACTGTTCCTCTTGCATTCTCTGTCTTAGCCAAACATCTCTGCATCTACCTTGGTTGGAAAACTTAGTTTTTACTTTTCCTTTCCCTTACCTCCTATATCCAACAGGTTGCCAGTTTCTGTTTTTCTGCAAAAGTCTTCCTATCCATCTCTTCAGTCGCCTCCCAATGGCCTAATTTAAACCTCCATCATCTTTCATCAGGATTATTTCTGAAATTCCAACCAGCCACCCAGCCTTCCATCTACCCCTTCCCACCCCACTTTCAACAACTCCACTTCCTGTCAGAGATGTAAGCACAACCCTGCTCTAATCTGTCAGTTTCTCACCACTGCCTACAGGACTGAGGCAAACATGCAGCACAGCACCTGGAACCTGCCACGCACTGGCCTCACAGAGCATCTTCTCACCTCGTACCCACCCACTCAGCTCTGCCAGCGACACCCCAGGAGGGTGAACACCACCTATTCCAGCATCTCCCTCTGGAGCAAAGAGCAGGTATATGTGCAGTTTTGGAAAAAAGAGATAGTGTCTCTTTCTAGAGCAAAGGACAGGCATACTTGCTGGACATGATAAAAGACCCGTTTCCTAAGTTCAGAGCTCTTTTCTCCTGTAGCAGAACCCACTGTGCACACAAGTACCATCTGACCTTCTCCACAGTACCCTAGGGAATCACGGTTCACGGTGCCAGCAAAAAAAATGTAACCCTATGGCAACTGACAGCAATAAACCATCCTTCCTCTCTGACCCAGGAGTCTTGTGTCTTCTACCAGTATTCATGAAACCATGCAGAATAACTTGTTCATATAAAAGGACAATAAAATCTCAGAGCCTTCACTGTCTTGAAACTAGACTGAAGTTCGTCTTTAAGAACCATCTCTCTACCATTTTTTCCTCCAGTATCTTTCCTGTAGGAAACACCCAAAAAGTGTTAACTGAAACCCACTTAACCTGTGCATGCCCAGGAATAAGTATTAAAGTAAGCAGGAATAGAGGAGACAGCTAAAAAAAGGTGTATTTTATTTTCAAACTCATTACTCATATGGCTGAAGTTTAAGGAGTTACAAAACTTTACTTATATATCAATCAGAAAAGAGACTCAAAGTCAGGACAAAAGTTGGCTGTTGCTTTTTACAACCCGTCTTTCATCCCTTCTCTACAGAGATCAGAACATTAGAAAAGCCCTCATGGTGTCTCACTGCTGCCATCTGCCTCTCCACCTCAAAGCAGCTGTGGCATCAGGACCAAATCAATGTTAGACAATCCTGGACATTTTTTTTTTCTTTTTTGGAAAGCTTGAGATCATCTAAAAGCTCTGGTCTCCTTCTTGGGTCTGTTCCCTTTTCTTCACTGCCCCCAGCCACGTTACTGCTCAAGGACTCTGAGAAGGTTGAAAGCCAAACCCATTCATTTGGCTGCTTGTTCCACAAGAGCCACAGAACGTTACTGGATAAAGGAAACCCTGGTGATTTATCTCCCTAAGTAAATTACCCTTTAAAAAAACTATAAGTTTCTCAATGCTCCTAGAGCCTTAAATCAATAGTGGGACTACGTAACTATGATTGGCCTCAATTAATAGATTTTTCTCTTAAATAAGCAACTCACATTTCCTGAGCACGCAATGTGCCAATGCCCCAAGCATTCTCTTTTAATTCTCACAGCAACCCTACGAAGGAGATACTACCATTAGCCCCTATTACACATGATAAAATCAAGAAACAGAGAGGTTACATTACTAATACAGTTGCAGAGCTAATAAGTGGTGAAACAGATTCCAGCCCAGACTGACTTTTGAGCTCACACTCTGCACCACTATGCTAAGAGTACCTAAAGAGCCTTACAATAAAATGCCAGGGATCTCATCAGAAGTTCAACCAAGCATACCAAACCTGGCATGCCTACTCTGCAGCAAGGTGGTTAAGCCATTTGTCCCTTACTCAACCATTCATTTAGAAACTATTGGCTTTGGAAGCTTATCTGCTCTTAAAACAAGTAAGATTGCTAATTGAGAAAATGAAGAATCAGTCCTGACTTGCCTGGATTTAAGATTTCAGTTTTGCATTTGCATTTCTGCAGACACCACAAGACGCTTCAGCTCCCTCCCACATAAGACGGCCTGTGTCCACCCACACTCATCTCACACCCATTATGATTAAAAAAGAGACAGTGAGCAAGAAACTGTAGTTCATTTGCTGTGAGTTTTCTGGGGATGGCTGTTCTCTATCTTCTTCATTTTGCACGTAATTTGCTCTTAGCAATTTAAGATTAATATGCGGTCATGGTAAAATATATTTCAAGTTCGCTCTGGACATCTTGCCTCCCACAAAGATTAATACTGAAACTCAAGATTATCAACTTCTTCCAGGCCCGTCTTGGAACCCCATACAATTCCAGAAATGCTATGGAAGCAGAAACATCCTCAACCCAACTTCAGAAAGATTTTCCAAAAGTATAAAACTTTGCTTTTCAAAGAAAGAGAAATTCACTTTTACATGCGACAAATCTAAGACTGTCACATCTTAGAGGTGGCTTCCTACTTCTACTCCATGAATTCACAGCTTGTTACAAGGCTGAATCTGATAACTGACAGCCGAGCCTGAAGTTTTAATGCCATACTCTAGAAATTAAAGCGAATATTCAAATTATTCACATATGGAAGTTTGATTTTTTTTTTAAGGGAAACTTCATAAACAAAAGTGGCACACGAATTTTGTTTTAAATCACAATGACTATTTAAAAAACAGCAGCTAAAAGAAGTTTTTAAGCAAAAGAGTCTTACTTTGTTTTTGCACATTTTACAATGAATGCACCTGAAAAATGAGGTGTCATGCAGTTCTAGAAAAAGACAAAGTATTGGGCATGGGAGCTGGTTCCTTTTTAGGAAAGGGAGTTATTTACTTAAGGAAATGATATAGTTCATCGCCAAGATCTAAAACCATAATGTTCTTCCACATGTAACATGATACATCTTTCTATGCATAAAATGTTACCCAGAATTCAGAAAGATGCTGACAAATTCATAAAGGAATAAAAACAATTTACATACGCTATTTTGAAAGTACTGATTCTAACCACATATAGAATAAATTCTTGCAATCATTTTACAAATTGTCAGAACATATAATATTGTCACTGTGACATTTTAATCAAATCTCTGAATACTCAAACAAAAAGTAATTGCTTATTGAGTGTTTACTGTGTGCAAGAAGCAAGCAAAATATAAGACATTTTTTCCACTCCAAGAGAAGAGTAAAGTTCCGGAAATAAGATCAATAGGTGAAATAAATACAATACCATGCAATGCAACTGTTAAATAAGGAATGTGGACATTTCACAATTAAAACAATTCAGGGGAAGGATGGAAAGAGGCTATAAAGGAAATACATTTAGTGAACATCTATGTACAAAAAATGCGCTCCTTCATCCTCACAAAGCTGGGGGACGGAGTAGACAGTGTGAATGAACCTCCATAGCTACCTTCTTTCAGAAACGAAGGGTCAGAGAGGTTAAGAATCTTTCCAGAACGCCTATTATTACTGCAGCACTTGGAGCTTAAACCTGACAACTCCTTATCATCCCACGGGAAGGGAAGGTACACCTTCTTCCGAGTAACCGAGTGCTTTCATCCCTCGCACACTCCTCTCATGCCCTCCTCTGGTCTGGCCCAATGACTCCTTTTTGAAAAATTCTAGTTGGGATACAATATTATATTAGTTTCAGGTGTACAACATAATGATTCAACATTTCAATAGCATAAGAAGCGATCACCTATTCGTCTAGTAACCATCTGTCACTACACATTGTTATTGCATTGATTACATTCCCTATTCTGTACTTTATATTCCCATGACTTATTTTGTAACTGGGAAGTTTGTACTTTTTAATCCCTACCCATCTTTTAAACCCACCTCCCCACACCCCACCTTTCTGGCACCCATCACATCTAAGAGTTAGGTCTCACATCTACACTTCAACCCCTACTCTTTTTTTTTTTTTTGAGGGCAGTGTCACTGGCCCTCATATGTGGGACCCGAACCGGGGCCGCTGGCTTCCCAAGCCAGCGCTTAACCACCGCGCCACTCGGCCGGCCCTCAACCCCTACTCTTTCCTCTAACAAAATCCTTCCTTCTGACACCCACATCCGTGCCCCTAGACAATTCCTTCTCGCCCATCAGAACTCAGCTTAAGTGCTGGGTCCTCAAGGAAGCCGTGGGTCACTGATGTTTCAGAGGCTCAGGAGGAACGAAGGAGAAGGAGCCCATCATGGTCTTCTGGAGATGCAGGCAGAACAGCAGGCTCCATCATGAGAGCCACAGGTTATGGTGGCTGCATGGCAATGTTTATTTTCAGCAAGGCCAGAACAACAGGGGAAAGGCCATGTAAAACTGCTTGAGAATAAGGCAGTGTTTTCCCACAACGGGACAAACCACTACGGAGCACCAGGAACTGGGGGGTCATGTGGAGAGAGTAGGGAGGCAGGGCCAGAAGTGAAGCTGTGGGATGAGTGAGCAAGAAGTGAACACTTGTGGATTTACCTTGAATTCACCTGCAAAGCAGGTGAAATTGGAATTGCCTTTGGCCTCTGACGCACTGAAACTTGGCCACTTTGTCCCACTCTGATTCAAGAGAGCTAGACTGAACCCAAGAACCTGCATTTTCAAGAAGCACCCCTGGTGATCCTGATATACGTTATCAGGTCTTCCAGGGACCCGAGTTTCCGCGAGACCCTTGGTTCCCCACACCAAACCTTGAAGGTGGAATTCATTGCAGAACTCTGATCCTCTACGTACAACCGACCACTAAATGGGACCATTGCTTCCTCTGCTACATCACTCAGCTGCATCTATGCTCCCTGACCCTGGGCAAATCTATCACCCAGAATCAGCTCCCTCGCCTACAGAACAGCCCAACGGAGGCAGAATTCTTCCGCACACTAAGTCGCCCACTTGGCTACCATCCTCATATTTACCTCTCCAAGCCGCCCACTCCGTAGCGCACCACCCTCTTACCCAGCTCCTTCACAGTGACATGCACATGTCCGAGTGCCTGCTTCTCCTCTATTTCCCATGCTGCCTTTCCAATCAGGTCTGGCTTGTTTTCTACCTCCAAACCTTTGCCGAGGTTTCCCTAAATGCCCAAATCTACTTCCCTCTTCTTTAAATCTAAGGAAGCCTGTTCCTAAACACAGTCGTCAGTCAACACCAAGTACGCTGCAATCCATCAACATGCATTCAAAATCTCTTCGTCCTCGCGAACTTAGATTTTACTACTTCAATTGCTTACAAAACTCCATGCTTTGCCTACCACTCTGGATCGAGGATTATATGGAACCAACCTTTAACATGCACCTCCAAAGGCCTAGAGCAAGGCTATGTGCAGCCTGTGATGGCTCGGTACTAACTGGTTACCTGACTGGCTTCAGGTTAGAACTAGGGTTTCACTGGGATGGCTCATCTGTTGCTCAAGGAACATTGTGCTGTTTCCTTCAGAACTTTTCTGTACTGTGTGTTTGTTGGGGTTTAGGTTGGGCTATTTTAAAAGAAGTTAAAAGAAAAGCTCTCCTATAGCAGGATACTATAAACATAAAGCTAACAGCAGTGGATCCCATTTCTCCAATAAGCATGCAACTCAATGATCAGAAGTTTCCATACTTTGCTACATATTAGAATACCTGAGGCGCCTTTTAAAAATCTCACTTTCCAGTTCACACCCGATAGCAATGAGGTCACACTGACTGGGGGTGAGAGCCAGACAGCAGTATTTCTTAAGGATCCCAGGTGATTCCAGTGTGCAGCAATGTTGAAAGGACAGCTTCAGAGAGTCCTTCAGCTTGCTGCACATGAGCAATAATTCGGAGGAAGTCAGAAGGCCTGGATCCATTAAGAGCTGGTACATACATACCATTAACAAATATTCAGGAAACAGATAAAAGATCAGTTGATCTGACTCCCACACGGACCCTGATTTCATGAGCAAATGACTTTATAGAAATGAGCGAGTATGTTCCTTGATGCTGATACTATAGTGAAATGGGGTTTGTTCTCACCTCAAAAATAGACAAACTGCTAAACAGGCCCACCTGGCCAAGATGCATTAGCATACATTATAATACATGTTAACTAATATTGTACTGTATTATATTATATCCATGCCATCTATATTATGTATATTATCAAAGTTACGTTAGCATACTAAAAATATGTTATCTTTCTTAGGGTACTGAAGACGATAGCAAATTTTAGACATTTGTCTGATATTTCAATGATGTCACAAATAAGATTGATAAGAAAAATGCCAAATACCATTTTTAGAAAACATGTTAGGAAACAGATACATGAACTGCTTTAGGCAAAACATATGAAATGGTAGTTTTCAGACAATAGTCATGTTTAAAACATGGAAAACTGATTAGAAATCACTCTTCGATCAGACCTGTTTATATGCCTCTGGTCAACAGGCCTGCAGACACTCAAAGGATACAGAAGTCACCTATGGTATTCACCCAACATTTCCGCTCTATAGGTTTTCCAGGCTCCTGGGAGGGTTGTGCTACCAAGACGCTAAGGATTGAGAGGGGCCATGTGGCTATTACTGACCAATTAGTTGTGAACAAATGTATATCACTTCAAGGCCAATGTATTCACTTGTTGGTCCAAAGCTCTCCAAAGCTGTTTCCCTCTAGCAAAGCAACCAGGGACCATTAACGTGGTTGGATTGTAAAGGCAATCAGGCAGCTTGAAGCCCAGCTATCGGTGATGAGCGAAGCCCTCCTAACAATGCTTGAGTGAGAACTTGGCGTTGTTTTAACATAAACTAGCTTTATTCTGACTGATGAAAAAATGAGGCAACACCTGTAACACACACACACACACACACACAAAAATCAAGAGCCATGATAGTTGATTTGGAAAAAAATCATTAAAGCCAAATTCCTTGAAGGGGCTTCCAATTTTCCAATTTAAGCATAAAAGCCTCAAAGATGTTATAATGTTCCTCATCATTTTTAATAATATGACCTGACAGTTGATTCTTTTAACTCTCTCTTTAGTCTATTACTCCATTAAAAACAAAAGTCTTTAGTAATGGAAGACCTTTAGGGCAAAAGATGAAAAGAAAAACATAGGCTTTTTAAAATTTTTAAATGGGAAAAATCTAACTTAAAATGTATAGACTCACTGTTCTGTTAAAAACATCTAACAATTTATAAATTTATAATGAAAATGCATTCAATATACACAGATTCCAGTATATATGTCTACTCAATCTACATAACACTCCAAAAATTACACATACTAACCAGAAAGAGTTCTAGATTTTTATCTGTTCAGGAAGAAGCAAATATATATATATATATAATATCCTTTGGGAAAGAATTTAAAAAAAACCAATAAACACGCAAGTGATATAATTAAAGTTCTTAAGAAGCTCAGGGAAGACAAACATGAACAAGAAAGTGAGCGACATGAAAATCAGTGTTTTTTTCTAAATTTTGGAAATTGTGAAGCATAATGAAAATGAAGAAATTTGTCAGCTCAACCTCAGTGAGCGCAGGTTGAAATGAATGAAAATCTGTCACAGCCTGAATTGTCACTGTAAGAGAGTATGGGAGAAAAGACTTTCGTGGCCTGGGCTTCTATTATTGACTGGCAAATCCCCAAATCATACAGCAGCTCTTATCCATCAGTTATCTAGCATTCTAATTTCACAGGTGGCAGTCCTGGCTTGATAACAAAGACCTTATTTTGACAGAAACCATGAATGCTATGCTTCTTATCACAAAGTCACCCAAAGTAGGCCTGGGATATACAACGTATGAAAGTGAATTAAATGTTTAATTTATCCATACTTTACTAGGTCCCTAAACAAAGAAAAATTCATCCTCCAGGGAGAGCCTGTTCAATATGTAGTTTCTCTAAAGTCAGCTGGAATGGCTGCAAAGGGTCAGAGCCCTATTTTTCCTTAGGGACTATAAAGAAAATGCCTTTGAGTTTTTGGTTGGGGAAAAGATTCGCTTTCCTTAAATTTAAAATGGAAACAACCCAAATCTTTATCAACATGTGAATAGACAAATAAATTGCAGTATATCCATATAATGAAATACTACCTAGGAATAAAAAGAAAATGAGTTAAGGATACACTCTCAACACGGTGAATCTCAAAAGCATTATGGTAAATAAAGAAGGCAGACTCAAAAAACAACACAGTAAAACCATAGTGATAAAAAGCAGCTCAGCAGCTGCCAAGGGCCAAGGAGAGAATATGGATTGATTGCAGAGAGGCACAAAGGAATTTTGAGGGGAGACTAATCTACGAATCGCGGTAGCACCTACAACTGTATACATCTGTCAAAACTTATCAATTTGGAGAGTTAAAATCAGCGAACTTTATTGTATGCAAATTATACATCAATAAAGCTGATTTCTTAAATGAGGCCAACAAGACAATGGATAATAATGATTAAGACTGGCAGTCCAACACTGCAGATTCTGCTAATGATTCTCATTTCAACACTGACTTCATGTTTCAATGCCAGGGAGAAATATGTAAATGAAAAAAAGAAAATCCCATCCTATCCTAATAAATGAACAACTGAAACTCTGACACCTGGAATGTGCATTTTGTGATTAATGGTTTTCACTTTACAACACTTAGCCACACAACAGGCATTTTAAATGGCTCTTAGATTTTACATACCTATAGCCTTTCATGAATAAAAGGATTCAGACAATCATGTTACCTCGAGTTTCAACTGCACTGATGCATTTTCTGAGAATTGTGAATCCCATCTTATCCAACTGTGCACCTATAAGAAATAGTTGTAAAATATTAAGGGCGTAATTAATTACTTACATTTCCCTTCCTTACAAAAACAGGGGAAAAAATGTAATTCAATTTAATTTTTATTTCACTATTAAAAAAAGAAAACTAGAAGTTATGTAATCTGTGGTTAAATATTGTAAACGAGAATTTCATATATTTAGAGGAGCACTTACTGGAATATTAGGGCATCCCTTACCAATAAATTATAAATTTATAAATTAAAACACATTTAATATTAATTAAATCTAACTTATTTTGAACAGTGGAAAAGACAGTAATACAAATCTTGGGGAACTCTGGAAATAGTTAAGATGCAGTTTTCCAAAATTCCAACAACAGCTCCAATTTTTTAAAATTATGTACGAGTGAAGGTTTAAAATTACTTGATAGTTGGAGAAATAAGACAAACTTTTTTAACCTAGGGAAAAAATTTAAGAAACACTTTATAAAAATATTATTTGGGTCATGCGCTTCAAAAAGAATTTCATATTTTATATCATGCTCTAAGCATTTAATATTTTATTATTTTCATAATGAATTTAAAACATGAATCATGCAGCAGAAAAGATTTTGAAAATATAATTTTATATATTTATAGACACTTGACTATGATTAGACTGGCATATTGGAGCAGCCTAATAAAAGACAATTTCTTGTTTCAAAATGAAATCAGGGAAAGCAAATACTTTAGTCTGTATTTAAACTAGGCAACAGTTACACTAACTCTGGGCTTTCAGCGGGGATAGCATGAACACTCCATGAATATAAACTTTGCAGATTTAATGCTAAGCTTGAAGAGAATTTTAATGAGAGAAATTGGGCAATGGTTTACTGTTTAAGGATCCACTATTCATAACATTTTATGAAATCCAAGTGTTTCTTTCTGCTTGGCAAAACGACTTAAAAAAAAAAAGAGGCATGTTTCCATTTCTCTATAAAAAATAAGAAAGTTAAGAGAGAAGGAGAAAGCAAGTGAAAGGGGAAAGGAGAGAAAAGGAAGGGTGGGAGGAGGGAAGGAGGGAGGAAGAGAAGAAAGACGGGGGTTGGGGGTGGGGGGGGCGGGGGGGGGACAGAAAAAGAAGTGCTCCAGTCAATTTACAACATTTCTTGGCACACTGTCCATTTCCAGTGCCAGGCTAGGAGAGATGTCTTTTATTCCTGCATAGGCTCAAATGATATATGTCACGATAATTTTGAAATCACGTGTTATATAACATAATGTTTCCAAACTGTGGACATGTGATAAATGGAGTCTTAACTTCTCCAAAGATATCAAAAGTAAATTCATAAAGAATCCAGCAAATCTGATCATAATTTTGCTTCATCTCAGTAAAAATCCAGAGCACGGAGCCAAGAGGAGACTTCATTTCCCTCTAGTGCATACAATGCATGTGACGATCACTGTCCTCGAATATCTGAATATGTTTAACCATTGTTTGTTATTTTCTAAGGTATGATGATATATAGTCTGTACAGCCACACTTAGGGACTTGAAGGATAAAGGACATAAGGGTGAGGGGGGTTGCAACAGGGGACCTGATGAACAGATCCTACCCACCTGGGCTTACGCCTTAGGAAGTTCAACGATGCACAATTGAAAACCTTATGTGTTCATTTATGGCTATAAGAATAAATATCAAAGTGAATTATAGAGGAGGTATTCTGGTTTTTGTAGAGAAAATAATTGTAGGGGAAGACTTTTTTAAAAACTCAGATGGGGGAAAAAAAATCAATGAGGGTTACAGTAGTCCAGGAAAATCTGAAAAGATCCCCAGTGGATAAAACAGAATACATCGAATATTTGGAGGATTAACTTAGAGAGGGTAAGAAGGTGAGCACCCAGCAACAGTTTGACATCAGTAATGAAAACAAGGACTCATAAAAAAGGGAGGCAAACAGTCATTTTTTTTAAAATTAGCACTTACTTCCTTCTGGTCTTGGGATGATGGCTCTATTAAAACTATGGAGCAGCTAGAAAGAGAGAAAAAAAAAAAGAGGAAACAACATCTTTAATAAATCAATGAAAATGATTCTAGTACGTATATCTAGGACCATGCAAAAAATACACTAATATTGGTGAATTACCATCATGTACTCAAATGTAAAGAGAATCCATGTGACTCTCACTGAGGAATGCCAACGTAGCAAAAACAAGATGAAGGGGAATGATTTTTACGGAATTTATTAAAAGCTCATGTTGCCTTGTAATCAATAAAATGAAGCTCATCTTTTCGCCACTATTTCTGAAATTTGGTATTTATTTAATTAAGAAAGAGACGACTCATGCCCATTATTGAACTAACTACATCTGAAATAGCTAGGTGATAATTCCAGGCTACCACTAAGAATTCTAGCACTTCCCCATTATTTGCAAGGCATATATATATATATATATATATATATATATATATATATATATATATATATATATATATATAAAATCACCTGCAAAAAACACATAGTACCTTAACCATTCCCACATTAATACATAGCTGAATACAGTTACGTGCCCCTTCGCAAGGCGGACATGTTCTGAGAAATGCATTGTGAGGTGGTATCATCCTGGCACAAACATCATAGGCTGCATTTACACAGACCTAGACAGTATAGCCTATCACAGTAATAGTAAGTGCTGAACTTTAATACAACTGGCAGGACAGTAGGTTTGTTTACGTCAGCATCTCCCACAAATTCGCAATATGGAACAAAGGCTACAACAGGCAATAGGAATTTTTCAGCTCCATTATCATGTCACGGGACCACTGTAACGTATGTGATGACTACATGCGGTGCATGACTGCATTTTTTTTCCTGCAGATTTGCCTTATCTGTTTATCTCAAATTAATTACTGGGCTCTTTACTCTTAAGAAGAGGTTATACATGTCTTCAAAGTTATACTACCTTTGGCAACAGACTTATTTCTTAAGGGCTTAGTCTAGTGATCTTTTTGCTACACAAACTCACTTTCCAAACCACTTCTTGCATCCCTGGGAAAGTAAGTCCTAGTCATTGGGTTGTCTTTACTAGTGGCTCAGCTAAACCTGTTTGGGATTCTCAGTAACTAGTAATGCGCTAAGTACTCTTGACTCCCAGCTAAATATCAAGGACAAATTACCAATAAGCAGACAGCAATAAATTACTGAGCCTAAATGCAGATAAGTATAATAAAATGATGCACCCAAGAGGCTGACACATTCTCCTGTTTCGAATCTACTTTCGAATACATAATTCGGGTTTTCATTTTTCAAGCACCACATGGAGATGGCAACATGCTCTGCTGCCCAGCCTCCTTGCCCCGACTTCCTCCAGTGTCACCAAGGAGCTCCTGTTAGCTTTAAGTAACACCGTCCATTTCATAAGCTCCGCTCTGACACCTCTCTTTTTACTGTAGCTGGCCCCTCCTCCATTTTTTTGCAAACCATGCCCGTTCCTTTTTTTAAACCTTGTTTGAATGGCAAATGATTTCCAGATAAGCCCCCCTGGTACCTGCAATGGCAATTTATTCAGAATCATAATGCTTTAAGCAGTTTATTTAAATTGGTTCTATGGCATTTTCTATAACTGTCCTCGCTAAGTCCCCAATTCAATACATGATCTCCCCAATTCTCAACTCCCAAAGGCCACCACTCCACTGACATGAAAGTAGTGCTTGAATAAAGTGGCAAACAGACTGAATTCCTGTGATCTATAGCCCTGCCTTTAATTTATTCCTCAAACCCATCTGAAGACAGAGGCCCATTCACTAAGGCTGCAGAATACTGCATACGGTAATCCATTAGGCTAAACCATGAATTGTTAAATCAAGTAACATAATTACAGCAGTCACTTATAAGGCCTGCATTGCCTCATATTTACTATTCCATCTCCACTGAGATCAAAATGAATTGCAAGCCTTTATTGTGTTCATCACCCAAAGTAATGTCAGGTAGAAAAGGAGAAATGGAGAATTTAGATGACTTCCTCAAGCAGAGCAAATCAGAATGGCACAGTCAAGAAAAATCAAAAATAAAAACTAATGATACACCAGTCTCATGGGCACTGCTGCTACCTCAAGTCAAATTACTAGAATATTGAACACTTCCAAAGGTGAATTCGAACACCGGTTTCAACAGGGAACATTTTCCAAGTACTATAAAATAAAAATAACATAAAAATGAACACAAGTCAACTCTAAAGGATTTGAAATAAAACTCGACCATTGATTATTCTTACAGCTTCTTTTCCACCCAGGGCTTCCAACCACTGCTTCCTTTCCTCTTCTGAAAACGCCTGCATGGTCAAGGAAACACCAGGCCTGAAAGACACCAGTAATAGATCAGGTTACCCCTTGGCTGCTAAGAACAAGCCTCCTTTTCTGCTTCCTAAAGTTTCATGGTGGTGATTAAGTTGTTTATTTGAATCTTAATTGTGATAAAATATACATCATAAAATTTACCATATTAACCATTTTAACTGAACAGTTTAGCAGTGTTGAGTACATTATTCAGCAGTGTTGAGTACATTACTAAGTAACTAAAACTCTTCGTTTTGTAAAATTAAACCTCTGCACCTATTAAAAACAACTCTCCATGCCCTTTCCCCGCAGCCCGACACCACCCTTCTACTTTCTGAGTCTATGAATTTGACTACCCTAGGTAACTCTTACAAGTGGAAACATAACACTGTTTGTTTTTTTGTGATTGGCTTATTTCACTTAGAATAATATCCCCCATTTTCATTCACATTGTAGCACACATCAGAATTTCCTTCTTTGTTAAGGCTAAATAATATTTCATTGTATAGTATATACCACATTTCGGTTATCCATTCATCCCTCAATGGACACCTGGGCTGCCTTCACCTTTGGGCTACTGTAAACAATGCTGGTGTTAACACAGCTACACAAATATCTCCTGGGGACCCAGCTTTCAATTCCATGGGGTATACACCCACAAGTAGAATTGCTGAGTGGGACATAATAAGAAATATATTTTTGGTCTCTGACCCCATTTCCTGGCACACAGCTCTGAAAAAAACCTTGGAATCTCTGAAAAGTACATATATCTTTTTGTATACTAATGAGATGATGGGGCTGGAGGTTCCTGGATAGCCTCATGATGGAGTTTGGTTGCCAGGGGAAACACTTTGTGATTAGAAGATTAGAACTTTCAGCCTCATCCCCCTCTATACTTCCCAGGAGCCGGGAAGGGCTGGAGATTGAGTTCAATCACCAACAGCCAATGGATTAATCAATCATTTCCTACACAGTTAAGCCTCCATAAAAATACCTAGGGTTTACACAGCTTCCAAACTGGTGAACACATGGAGGTGCCGGGAGGGGGGCGTGCCCAGAAAGACTCTGGAGGCTCCAAGCCCCTCCCCCCAGTCCTTACCCTATTATCTCTCTCCATTTGGCTGTTAATTTATATCCTTTAAAATATCCTCCTTTGTAATACACTAGAAGTAGTAAATAAACTGTTTTCCTGAGTTATGTGAGACATCCCAATAAATTATGGAACCCGAGAGGGTCATGGTAACACTCAATCTATAACCAGTCAAAAGCGCAGGTGATAACCTAGACTTGCAAATAGCATCTAAAACTGGGGGACGGCAGTCCTGTGGGACTGCGCCCTTAACCTGTGGAGTATGCACTAACTCAGGTTGGTGTCAGAACTGAGTTAAACTGTAAGACACTCAGTTGGTCCCCACAGAGAACTGGGGAATTGTGTGGTGTGGAAAAATCCAAGCATTTGAGGTAGAGACGTATTCTGTAGGGGGAATAGAAGTAGGAGAATATAGGACATATAAGTAGGGAGAAACAGAGTTCTTCCTCCCACTGGGTCATATGGGAATTCTATTTTTAACTTTTTGAGGAACCACCGTACTGTTTTCCACAGCAGCCGCATTCCCACCAACAGTGGCCAAGGGTTGCAATTTCTCCACATCCTCACCAATATGAGGTGGTAGCGATGATTAAATTTTTATTTATAAAAGAAATACATATTTATTGTTACCCAGGCATGGACCGAGCAAAACCAGCAAATCACTTTTCACCCCATCCCAGTTCTGATTTCAGGGGGACAGCACTGTTTGGTGTGTTTCCTTTGTATTTTCTTAGAGCCCTGTGTTAGCCCTCAGGGCCAAATGTTGATCTTTCTCAGTTTAGTTTATTCAGACATTTGGAGATTCTGCCACAAAAGGATTAATACTGGGCAGGAGTACGAGGTAAAAAAAAAAAATCATTAATAATTCCTCTTACCTTTTCAGGTGGTTTCTTGAGTGAAACAAATTTGTAAAGCTGATCAAAAGTATTATAAGTACCTTTTCTGGCCAGGAATTAAAAAGCAAAAAATTCCAAAATATGCAAAACTGGATAGACCGTCGAAATGGAAAGTAAATATTAATTCTTGTTTGATAGTGAATCTACTTTTTAAAAGTTATCATTCCTATAATAGTATTTCACCTTATTTTAAATTATTGGATACTATTTTTCAGCTAAAACAACCTGTAAGAATCAACTGTAATTCAGTGATCAGTACAATTTTATAAAGGATACAGCACCCCAAAAACACTATGTCAAATATGAATAAGCAGTGCTCCTAACACTCACTCCCACAGGCATTTCGCTTCTTCTCCCCACATGATGGTTAGGAAGCAAAAGAGAAGTTATTTGTTTCGAGTTCATGGCAAAATAACTATAGTTGCAACTGACAGGCTCTTGTCTATGGCCATTTTCTCCAGACTATATGAGTTGGTTGGGAAAAAGTCGCCAATAATCCCCCAACTCCACCCCTGAACAGCAAAACGGTTCCTCATGGTCTACCCTAAACATTCTTGCATTGGCCCGACTCTGCCCTCTCCTTGGTGCTGTGTAGCACAGATCCAAAGGTCTACCTCCTCCAGCTCGGCGGCACACAGCATCCTTTCAGAGCAAGAGTCTAAGCAAGATGCCCAGACAACCAGGCAGTTTTCAGAAGTCCTTTGACTGGGATGTCAAGATACCGGCTCTTATTTTTAGTAACCTACTGTGGGATCAGGGAAGTTAATTCAAATTTGAGAAAAAACTTCAAATGGCACCGATGTTTTCCTTTACATCAATTAAGTGATAAAACAATATTTACATAGGGGGGTGGAGTCTCAGGTTGACAAGAATGCTCCATTCTTGTAAAGAACAAAAATATCTACCGACCTCTCTAAAAATTACATGTATTCAAACACTTAGCATATAATTTAGGTGAACAAAAGTATAAAATGTAAAATAAGGTGTTAGAGCAAATACATAATAAATAGCTGACAGCTTTTCTAACCCAGGAATGGCAAAACTAGCAGAGATAATGGGACCCAAAGTCAAAAAGGCAATCGCTGTCCTGGGAAGACAAACGCAGGGCACACAAACATTCAGTTCAACAAGCACTGAGTGTTTGTCCTCTCTGCTTTAGGTCCTGTACCACAGGGTCAGGAATTATTTACTGAATACCTTATTGTGCAGTAGGCACTGGGCTGGGCATCCAGCTCACAAAGCGCTTATTGCCTAGAAGAAAAAGAAGGTAAACAAGTAGCAAATATTCAATTAAGTTCAATTGTACAGAGCGCTACAAAGGAGTCAGATAACTGCAAATGAGTGAAGCCAGCTACCTAAAAGAAAAAGAGGGAGCAATAAGGACTTCAGAGGATGTACACCCAAACATGAAAGCATGTAACTTCAAATATGCTAAGTCGTTATGGTCCAGAGGATGTGCCCGTGGGCTCATACAGCTGCCATCTCAGTACGCAACTTCAGCATTTCAAAGTGCAATGGGAGTAAAAAAGAGCAAGGAGTGACCTAACCCTGCATGTTAGGCTTTCCTCAGGAAGAGACATTTAATTTGAGGCCTGAATGAATGAGCCATGTTAGAGCGATAAGGCCGAAGTTGTCCCGTAAACCTAGAAAACACTAAGAGAAAAAAGGCTTATTGGAGAAGCTGGGATTAGACTCATCACTGGTGCTATAAACCAGTCACAGAGTGGCACAATGGAAAACTACAGAGGTATCCTAGGGTTAAGCCACTTAGGGCCTCCTTGGCCAAGCTGAGGATTTGGTTTATCCTCAATGTCTCTGCAGGTTTTTAGCAGGGGAAAACCTGATCAGGTTAAATGTGCACATGACCACTGGCTGCTGGGAGGAAAATGGACTGAAGCTAGGCAAGAGTTGGCTGCAAAGACTCATTATAAGACTAGAAAGGATGAGATAGAATGGCAAAAATGAAGAAAAAATGAATGCACTTGCGAAATATTCAAGAAGTGCTTCTACATGCTGTGGGCAACAAAATAATGAGTAATAAAGCCATCGCTCAAAGAATAAAAGACAGACTGATTAAAACACAGTATCAGTAACTAGTAAAGGAATTCTGTGAAAGCCAAAAACCATGGTAGCAGATAAAGACTTAATATACTCACAAAATCAGACACTGAGCCTGACAAAATTCCTCGTGCTTTCTAGTTCCTATTAGTTGTCCCGTAAAGTTTTCTATTGATATGTGAGGGAAATAATATTTACTAAGGGTAGATGGTGAGATACCTTAACCAAGTTACACACAGAGTGGCAGAGAGAGATGTTGGGTAAGAGAAAGAAAGACGGGTTCTGATAACTTAGAACACAAGAAAAAAAATGATGGAGAATTTAAAGGGTTATGAACCGGAATTATATATACTGAAGTGAAGGCAAAGGGCAGCTGTCAAGCTTCAGATGAAACAGCCATATTATGTCTGGATAAAAGTCCAATGTGGCATAAAAACTAAAGTACTATTATATGCCTTCCCTCCAGGCACAGTGATGCAGGCCTGAGACTCCTGGTCCTTTGTGGAAGACAGGAGAGGACATACACAAACTGGTTGGAAGATTTAAATAGAGATAAATCGCTACAAGGAAAGCATTCTACTTCTGTTTATGTTTTGACAAATAATAACATGGTAACTCAAGAAACGATTCCACTTTTGAGAAATAATTCATCACACTACCCATCCACCAGAATACTTCGTACTTGCAACACGTTACTTAAAGGGACCAGTCACTGGTATTCTATAAAGCTGGGCTCCCATCCTATCACAAAGACTGTTCACATTCGTTTCTTATTCACTGATCCCCTAGCTCCAAAACAGTCATGTAGGAAAAATAAAACACAGTGCACTAAAAACATGTTTTCACCATTTTAAATATCTCAAGTTTCTTTCTTTTGTAAATCATCAATTACTAGGAAATCATTAGGCAAAATGACACTTTAGGAAACATTGTAAACTACAGTATTAATAGCATCTCAATGTTTAAACTATAAAAATTCTTTTGAAACACTTTTGAAACAAAGAAAGGGATGTGTTATTAATAAAATTGAATGAACATATAGGATAACATGGTGACTCTAAAGATAGGAAAAAACAGAAAATTTTACAACAAGGTGCTAGATTACTCACATTTGCATAAAGAAAGAAATAGCTATTATATCATCTTCATTTCATAAAGGAGCTGAAGTCACATTAGTGAATCTATTGGGAGCTAGACCCAGAACTGAGAAATTCTAATTCCAGGTTCTTGGAGCCAAATATTGCTGCAAATGCATTACACTGGTACAGCTGAGGACACAGCATTCTTTTCTTCATTTAATAATTTATTTCGACCAAACTAACATCTTGGTACCTAACATGTGCCACACACTATGCTGACCTCTGAATAATCCACCATGCACAGTGAGGCAAAGCTGATTCTTGGTGAATACAAAAGAAACAGTAATAACTTCATGCAGAAAAAAAAGACCAGACGAAAGGGACCAAATTGCCCAGATAGTCTGTCTTTCTTGACTTAAAACCATAATTATTATCTGTGGAGCATAAGGTTAAGAATTGAAATCTGAAAAAACACTTAGGTTAATTAAGTTCTTGCCTTAAATCAGCATCTCAAACTCCTTTCATTCACTCATTAATAAAATAATGTACTACTGCTCATCAGGCACCACCCTAGTCCTGCACATGAGAAGCAGCCTAGGGAACTATGATCTGTGTTCTACACTTGACCCCATATCTATTAATTCTATTTCAGCTGCATTTTTTATAGTTCAATCAAAGCATATGGAAGACATGTGTGTTCCTTATATTCTATGTAATAGATCAATGAGCCTACAAATTAAGAGAAACATCCACAAGACATTTATAAGATGTCCATTGAGATATTATTGTAAACAGAGAAATTAAGAGAAAAATCTAAGAAGCAACTACCAAACTTATGATAGTAATAATCAGGAATATTCTAATGCTTTACTAAGAGGCATGTTGAAAAGGAAAAGAAATAAACCAAACCAGCATGTTACAAGTCCTGCACTAAATTTTACTACGAGAAGGGGAAAGTGCCAAAGCCAAACAAAACACTTTTTAAAAGTTACAGAAATGTAGCTGTCATACATAATTAGTTTTTCATAAGGGTTGCTGGAAAAAAAATGTAACTACAAACCTATGAATCATACATTTTTCCAGATATGATCAAAACATGCTGCCTGATTTTACTAAAGGTAAAACTTTACAATACCTTCCTTTTTTCTGTCCACCAAAAAGATGTTTCAGATAGAGCAAGTAAGCAATGATAGTCAGAAGTAGGATTATACCCACCAATAAAAATGAATTCAAACCATTACTCACTAGAGAACTGCTTCTTTTGCTTAGAAGGTAAAAAGTTTTTAAGACAACATTGTTCTTACCCTAACAAGAACAAGATAGAGAAGATAGAGAACCTATAAAATCATATATTTGTGTGTGTGTGTGTGTGTGTGTGTGTGTGTGTGTGTGTACACCATCTAAGAACGGAAGATGCAAAGCATCCCAGTGAAAGAAAATACAGAAAGTTACAAGCCCTTTCTTGGACAGAAGATACACACACACACACACACACACACACACACGGGTACACACGGGTACACACGGCTGCTTTCATCTTTTGTGAAGCAGCAGAACAAAGAGGAAGACATCAGAGATGAAGAAAGCAGTAGTATCTTAACAAAATTTTAAAGGAACAGTATGGGCTGGTGGGATGGTTTAGAATCCCTAGAAGACAAAGACACAAAGAGTCTGAGGCAACCCTTCAATTCCTTCCCACAGACTTGACCAAGTGCTCATGAGGCAGTCTGAGAGCAGGGCTGAGAGACAGCCCCTCCCCCAACTGTGTGTGATAAGTATGAGAAGGCAGCTCAGGAGAACTTTCAGAGCAAGTTCTGATGGCATCCGCTTGAAACCTGTGACAAACGGAATCTAGTTAAAGTAACAACAGTGCTAATCTCAGCTCAACTGCCAACTGAAGTGACATCCCTCCACATTAATAGCCTGATGGAAAAATGGGCTAGCCCTTTACCAAGCATTAATATTACTCATTTTAGTCTCTAGTGCTCTCTGCAACATAATGTCTGGCACTCAACCAAAAAATTACAAGTCATGAAAAGAAGGAAATGTAGCCCAACATCAAGAGAGGAAGCAGCCAAGAGAACCAGACCCAGCAATAGCCCAGATATCAGTGAGGAAAAACCCAACAGAAACCTAACAACTGTAAGTGTGTTAATAGCATCCAGTGTTGGGCGGGCCAAGTGGCGCATTGGTTAAGAGCTGGTTTGGGGATGCCAGAGGCCCCGGTTCACATCCCACATATGAGGACCACACTGCCCTCTACAGCTAACAGCTCCACCTGGAACTGGGCTGTGCAAGCCCCAGTGATGGTGTAGGCTGCAGCCCCTGCTGCAGTGGGCTGCCATAGGCTACATTGAGTGGCCGGCAGCCAGTGTGAGCGGCTGGCAGCCAGCGTGAGCTGCCAATAGCCACGGTGAGCGACATCCAGAGGCAGCCCACTGATCTGCCTCATCCGGGAAGAGCGCCATGCCAATACCATCAAGAGCCAGTGAAGCAATATCCTCCGCAACTAGACTGAAGAACAAAAAGACAGCAACTTGTCTATTCCCCTTCCCTGATTCCCCAATGCTGTTCCCCTCCCCCAATTCCCAAATAAAATCTTCAAAAAAAAAAAAAAAGCATCCAGTGTAAAAGGTGGCCAACATGCATAAACTGATGGGAATTTCAGCAAAAAAAAAAAAAAAAAAATGGAAACTATTAAAAAAAGACAAATGAATAGGCAAGAATAGAAAATGACAAGAGGAAAACTTCAGGATGATACTTTTCATATGCAAACCAACCCATCCTGAGTCTATATCCAGAACCATTCCCTTTATCTAATTCCAACTAAGCCATTCCCCCTAAACAACCCCAGGGCCCGGAGGCAGACAACTAAAAACCATCCCTCTAGCCTAGAGCCCACCAATGTTATTCAAACTAGCCAATCCTGTGCTGTTTCCCCTTCTCTCCCTTGCCTTCCCCACAGGAAGCCCAATGAAGGCCCTGGCTTAGGATTTCCCCTTGCTCTGTCCAGACTCTGATCAAAACTTGATGTTTCTCCATGTGTGGCATGGCATGCCCTCTTCTCTCGGAAATTGTAAGTAACAAACTTCTCTTCCAGTGGCATTAGCCTTTCCATGTTGTCACTCAGTCACATCCATAAATTAAAATCCAGCAAATACGACTAAAACAGATATCAAATAGTCTAACACAATGCAACCAGAATCTCAGAAAGTGCAGAAAGAGAAAATGGGGCAGAAGAACTATTTGAAGAGATAACGGCTAAGATTTTCTAAACCTGGTAAGAAATAACCTATCTATCCAAGAATTGCAATGAGCCCTAACATAAAACGAACAAACGAACAAAAAGCACACTCAAGCATATAATAAAAAGAAAATCTTGAAAGCAGCAAAAGAAAAACACAATATACAGGGTAACAATCAGAAAGAGAGATGATTTGCCATGAGAAAACAATGGAGGCCTGGAAAAAAAAAAAATGGAATGACTTCTTTGAAGTGCTTGAGGGGGACTATCAATGTAGAATTCTATATCCATCAAAAACGAAGGCAAAATAAATACATTTTCAGACAAAAAACATTTAATAATTCTTCTCCAGTACACTTGCATTACAAGGAATGCTCAAATTAGTTTAGCCTAAGGAACTTAAAGAAAATGGCACAAGATAAAAACTCAATTCCATAGGAAAAAAATGAAGGAAATCAGAGACAATAAATATGTTGGTACTTCAAAAAAAATAAAAGTCCAAAAAACCATGTGCACACACACACACACACACACCCTCATACGTATGTACATATATGTAAATAAAATATTAAATTTCTTTAAAAGATTTGATTATTGATTTTGTAAATTGAAAGTAATGTATTATTGGGTTCATAGAGTACCCGATATAACAGGGTATATTTATATAATGAGGAATTAAAATATAACAGGGACAGAAGCAAAAAAGTGGTATTTAGAAGTCTGCCAAAGTGCTAGGAGGAAAATTATCAATCTAGAATTCTATGTCCATCAAAAATGAAGTTTCTTATATTGTTTAGGAAGGGTCTACTGTTATAATGTTCTTTTATTGTTTATGAAAATGCAATACTATTGTAATTTAAAAATGCATGTTATACTCTCTAGGACAACTATTAAAATATGCACACACAAAGAGGAGTAATGAAAAATCAAATAGAGGAGATAAAATGGGATACTAAGAAAAATTAAATTCACTGAAAGGAAAGAAGGACAAAGAAGAAACAGGACAAATAGAAAACAAAACCAATATGGTAGGCTTTAACCCGTACACATTAATGATTACATTATGCATAAATTAAGTAAAACCTTGATGAAAAAGCAAAGGCTAAAAAGACCAATTTTTTTAAAAATAGGACGGAATCATATGCTGTTTATAAACAACAAAGTTTAAACAAAGACACTGACAGGCAAAAGGAAAAATGTGAAAAAAACACATGCCATGAAACAGTAAGTATAAGAAAGCTAATGTGGCTATATTAACGTCAAACAAAGTGAATTTCAAGTTAAAGCTTATTAGCAGAAATAAGAAACATATTGTAATGATAAAAGGGTGACTTCATCCAAAAGACATAACAATCATAAATATGCATGCACACAAAAAAAAGGATCTCAAATATTCAATACATGAGACAAAAATTGACAAAACTAAAGGGAACCAGGCAAGTCCTAATCGTAGTTAGAGATTTTAGCATACCTAGCTCAGTAACAGAACAATATCAGAAATCAAAATAATATAGAAGGTTTGAGCAATGGTATCAACCAACCTGATCTAATTGCCATTCATAGAACTCTACACCCAACAACAACAGAAAACACATTGTTCTCAAGTAAACATGGATTATTTACTAAATAGGCCACATTTGGGGCATTGAAACAAGTCTAGTAAACTTCAAAGTATTGGTAAAATACAAAGCATATTCTCTGAACAAGAGTATTAAAGTGGAAAAACAATAATAATATTACACATAGAAAAACCCCATTTGAAAATTTAAAAATATATTTCTAAATAACACCTGAGTTAAAACTCAACACCTATGTCCTAATCACATTAAAAAATCTTAAAGTATTTGGAAGTGAATTACAATGAAATTAATACATATCAAAATCAGTGCGATGAAAGCTACAGCAGTACTTATTAAGAAATGTATAGGTTTAAATGTCTACATTCAAAAACTAAAGTGAAAAATCAATACTTCAATCTTAAGAAGTGATTAAAAGAAAAACAAAGGAAATAAAAATAAAAGCAGAAACCAATGAAATATAAAATGGTTTATCTGAAATAACAAAATTGATAAAACTCTAGGCAAATTATGGAAATCAGTATGGAGGTATCTCAAAAAACTGGAAATGGGGCCGGCCAAGTGGCGTGGTGGTTAAGAGCTGGCTTGGGAGGTCAGCGGCCCTGGTTCGGATCCCACATATGAGGGCCAGTGACACTGCCCTCTAAAAAAAAAAAAAAAAAAAAAAACTGGAAATGGAACTGCCGTATGACCCAGCAATTCCACTCTTGGGTATCTACCCAGAGGAATCCAAGACGCTAATTCGAAAAAATATATGCACCCCTATGTTTATTGCAGCGCTATTTACAATTGCCAAGACTTGGAAACAACCAAAATGCCCATCGGTAGATGACTGGATTAAGAAACTGTGGTACACTTATACAATGGAGTATTATTCCTCTATAAAGAAGAATGAAATCGTACCATTTGCAATGATATGGATGAACCTAGAGACTATTATGTTAAGTGCAATAAGTCAGTCGGAGAAAGACAAATACCATATGATCTTACTTACAACTGAAAAACTGAATGAATGAGCAAAGTAAACAGAAACAGTCTCATAAATATAGAGTAATAACAGCGTTGCTAGTTGGGAGGGGATGAGGGAGAAGGGGAAGAGATTAGACAGCATAAATAGGTTACTACAGTATTGCCACAGGGATATGAAAGACAGTTCAGGGAATATAATAATATTGTAAATATTTTGTGGGGTGTCAGATGGTCACATGTCTTCATGGATGGAGTGGAAGCTTGATCACTGTACTGTATACCTGAAACTGATGTTGTATAATATTGCATACCAACTGTAATTGAATATTTAGATAGTCACGGGATGTGGATTTTACGGTGGAAGGGAGTCAAAGAATGTAATAGATAGTATTGTATGGGGGGAGGAGTGAGGTGGAGAATTGGGGGAGGGGGGTTGTCACTTTGAGTGGTAAAAAGTATAACTATTGCACTGTGTTGTACACCTGAAGCTAATAAACAAATAGATAGATAGATAAATACAACTGTAGGCAAGACTTATCAAAAACACAGAAAAAAAAATCTCCAGTATCAAGCATGAAAAAAGTTATCACTATAGATCTTACCAATATGAAAATACTAAGTGAATATTGTGAAGAAATTTATGCCAATAAGTCAACAGCTTAGCAGAAATAAACTAAGCCCTTGAAAAACCACAATTTATCAAAACTAACAAAAAATAGAAAATCTGAATATCCCTTTACCACTAAATAAATTGAACCCATAATTTTTAAATCACACACACACACACACACACACACACACACTCTCTCTCTCTCTCACTCCAGACTACCATGGCTTCCTAAGTAAATTCTCATGAACATTTAAGGAAGAAATACTGGTATTACACAGACACTTTCAAATACAGAGCAAGATGGAAAATTTCCCAACTCTCTGAAGCCACCATAACCCTTATGTCAAAATCAGACAAAGACATGACAAAACAAGAATGTAACACACAACATCCCTCATAAACATAAATACAGATACCCTTAAACAAATTATTAGCAAAATGAATCCAGCAATGAACAGAGAAGTTAATACAGCATGACCAAGTGGAGCTTGTCTCAGGAATGCAAGGTTGGTTCCACTTAGAAAATTCACTGCAATTCCCCCAGTAACCGGCTTAAGAAAAATATTTAATGATCATTTCAATTGATACTGACAAATATTTAGTCAAAAGTCATGATTCAAACTGGGAATAGACAGAAACGTCTTCAACATGATAAAAACATCTACAAGCAAACTTCAGCTAACATTGTACTCTATAAGCAAAATAATAAATGCCTTTCCCTAAAGTCAAGAATCAGGCAAGATGCCCAAAATCACCATTTCTTTTTTTTTTTTTTTTTTTTTTTTTTTAAAGATTTTATTGGGTAATTGGCAGAGGGGAACAGCGTTGGGGAATCGGGGAAGGGGAACAGACAAGTTGCTGTCTTTTTTTGTTCTTCAGTCCAGTTGAGGAGGACGTTGCTTCACTGTTGGTATCGTCATTGCGCTCTTCCCGGATGAGGCAGATCGGTCGCTGGCCTCTGGATGTCGCTCACCGAGGCTATTGGCAGCTCACGCTTGGCTGCCAGCCGCTCACGCTGGCTGCGGGCCACTCACTGTAGCCTATGGCAGCCCACTGCAGCAGGGGCTGCAGCCCACACCATCACTGGGGCTCGCACAGCCCAGCTCCAGGTAGAGCTGTTGTTAGCTGTAGAGGGCAGTGTCACTGGCCCTCATGTGGGATCTGAACCGGGGCCGCTGGCATCCCAAAACCAGCGCTTAACCAATGAGCCACTCGGCCGGCCCACCAAAATCACCATTTCTATTCAACATATTAAAGGAGGTCTTGGCAGTGCAATAAGATGAATAAAAGAAAAGTCATCTAGATTGGAAAGAAAGGAAAAAAGCTGTCTATATTCACATATGATACTATTATGTACATAAGAAAATTCTGAAGAATACTAAATCAACTCAGCAATGTTGTAGGACACACACACACACACACAAAAAGACGGCATTTCTATATACTAATAATATATTAGAAAATGAAATCTAAAACATTATACCTTTCAAAATAACATCATTCAGAAACATAAAATACTTAGGGAAATTTAACAAAAGATGTCCATGATCTTTACATTGAAAACAATAAAACATTATTGAGAGAAGTTAAAGACTAAATATGTGGAAAGTCAAACTCATGAATTATTAATGCTCTACATTGATAATATAAGCCTGTAGGTACTTTGTGAAAATAAAATTATTGTAAAATTTATACAAAAACACAAAGCACATAAAATTGCCAAAACAATTTTGAAAAAGAACAGAGAAATCACACCATCTGGCTTCAAGACTTACTATAAAGCAACAGTAATAATGATGGTGTAGAATTGGCAAAAGGACAGACACCTAATCAATGGAACAGAACACAGACTCTAGAAACAGACCTACACATACATAGTCAAATGATTTACAACAAAGGTACCAAAACAATTCAATGACAGGAAAACCCTTTTCAACAAGTGGTGCCAGAATACTGAATATCTGCATAAGAAAAAGATAACACTCAGCCTCCATAAATCAGACCATACACACCAAGAAAAATCCTCAGGAGTCATAGACTAACTATAAAGTTTTTATAAGAAAATGTGGAGAATTATTTTTGCAACCTTGGGATAAAGGTTTCTTACAGCAAATAGTTCTACCAATGACATTTTTAACACAATGTGGACCGGTGACGCATATTTGCATCTATACATTTAAATGCCCCATCCTCAATGTGTTAAAAACTGATAAAATCAATTTCAGGAAAATTAGACTGCTCTCATCAAAAGACACTTCTAAGAAAACAAAACACAGATCAGAGAAAATATTCACACTTAATATATCTGATAAAAGATTTGTATCCAGAATACTTAAAATAATTCCTGCAATTTAATAACAAAAAGATCAACAACATAATTTTTTTAAATGAGTAAACTATTTGAATAGACACTGCACAATAAAAGAATATGAATGGCCATAAAACACATGGAAAGGTGATCAACATCACTAGTTATGATTAGCTAAAATGAAAAAGAATACATAATCAAAAGTTGGTAAGGCGGTGGAAATTGGAACTCTCATACATTGCTGGTGGGCGGATAAAACTACTTTAGAAACTTGTCAATTTCCTAAAACGTAAAAAATATATATATATATATATATATATATATATATATATATATATATATACACACTTATATACAAATACATACACATATATACATACATATGTATGTCTAGATGTGTGTGTGTGCCCACGCTTATGTGCACACCACCTACACACACACACCACAGTCCCAGCAATCCCGCTCCAAGGTATTTATCCAAGAGAAATGAAACCATGAGCGCACAAAAACCCTTGCACACAATTGTTCATTCCAGCTTTGTTCAAACGCTAAGAACTTTTCTATGACCCACACTCCAATGTCTTTCAGCATGCATTTTAAGAATAAATTCACATTCATGTCAACTCAGATTTCCATTTAAACACTGTAAGCAATATAAAACATGGCTTGCAGTATGCCACTATCAACAATACCATCTATAGGGCAAACTGTCACACTTAAGAAAAACACAGACGCCTATACAAGGTCTGCCAATTAAGTTTGCGAACTTGTTGCAACAATGTTGCTAAACTTTTCTGATATTACAGGGATTATTCATTATGAATTTGTACCAACTGGACAAACAATTAACCAAGTTTACTATTTGGAAGTGCTGAAAAGGCTACATGTAAAAGTTAAACGTTAGAACGAAGAGCAATTCATGGCTCTTGCATCACGACAACGCACCAGCTCACACGGGACTGTCTATCAGGGAGTTTTTAGCCAGTAAACAATAACTGTATTGGAACTCCCTCCCTATTCACCTGATCTGGCCCCCAGTGACTTCTTTCTTTACCCGAAGATAAAGGAAATATTGAAAGGAAGGCATTTTGATGACATTCAGGACATCAGGGGAATGTGACGACAGCTCTGATGGTCATTCCAGAAAAAGAGTTCCAAAATTGCTTTGAAGGGTGGACTAGGCGCTGGCGTCAGTGCATAGCTTCCCAAGGGGAGGGCTTCGAAGGTGACCACAGGAACGTTCAGCAATGAGGTCTGTAGCACTTTTTCTAGGATGAGTTCGCGAACTTAATTGTCCAACCTTGTATGCGAGAAATGCTATTTCAAATTCTATCTGTTCCATTTTCTACCAGTTCCATCTAAATTCTTATAAAAATAACTCCCTTTCCTATTCTCTCTACACTGGAATCTTAGTAGAGTTCATGAATGATGCACCAGCCCTGACAGGATAAAGCCACACAGAGCCCTCCACATTCTGGCTTTAAATCATGCCCTGCACTATAACCCAGTAAGCTATTGTTACATTTTTATTAAAACACACACCTCATAAATATATTAAGAAAACAGAACGATTCCATTTGATTCCACAAGGATTTGTTGGAGTTGTTGTCTTATCAAATGCTTTAAAGCAGGGCTTCTCAACAGGGACACTGCTGACACCAAAGAACCCATCATGTTTTGCTGTGGAGGGCTGCCTTGTGCTGAGGACTTAGCAGCACTGCCCACCTCCATCCACCAGATGTCAGCATCAACAGCCTGCCCAACCCCTCCCCACCCCAGTTGTGACAATCAAAATGATTCCAGACATAAAATCTTTCACAGTTGAGAACTTGTGACATAAAGGATTCTCTCAACATGTTTTCTTAAGATGTCTATGATTCCTTAGGCCTTGGGCCTCCCTTCCTCTGAGTTTCCAAACTTTTACCAAATCTGCAAGATTTAATGTAATAATCAATTTTTCTAGTAAGCTCTCCCGGCCAGTCCAATTCTCTACTGCTCCTCAGCTCCCAAAGCACCTTGGACAGCTGTCTGAACTGTTACTTATTTGTAAAACACCTCCTGGGTCTTTTCGTTTCTGGGTTAGTCTTGTATCCTCAGTGCCAAAAACAGTGAATGATTGTTTAGGTGCCTAACTGACATGCACTATAAAATAGTTAAACAGTACCACAGCTAATGTGCTACAGAAACAGTCTTACTCTTAATTCAGTGCAATAACATGGGCTTCTGGAAGCAACATGTTCTTGACTCACTCTTTGTCTAAAGTGACAAACAGTAAGGAACCTCTCATGCCTGTGGGATCTCTGACTCTCTCCTATATGCAGGGTTCCCCCTCCTTACATATGCATTAAATTTGGTCATTCTCTCTTGCTAAGTAAATAAATAAAGTGGCACACGGTACACTTCCATACACACAGAAGCTAAGTCAGGTCCCTGGTTTTGTAAAAGTACTCTAACACGAGTAATGCTTCAGACACGCTAGGTAGGTGATTTCGTTCTCCCATCATCATCGTGAAACTGTAAACGGATGAATTAGAAAAGTAAGAAGGATTCTGCCCTCCTTTCAAAAGCGATATATTAGGAACTAAGCTAAGTCAAACCAGATATAGTATTTGATATGTCAGGTTAATGAGAGCAAAATGGGAAGCATTTTCTTTAAGCAGTGCCTGAATGTGAGGTGTTGGAGAACTTCACAGAATGGTCACAATTTTTCCAGCAAATGTGTGGGGGTCACAGCCCAGTGTGGCAAGTGGCAAGCATGCCAATGGAGCTAAAAGCAAATTATGTAACAAAGCTGGTGTGGCAGGGGTAGAGGGTACAATATTTCACTCTTCAGAGGAGAAAGCTGGCTGACTACAACTTGCCATGGTGAAAATAACTCTACAAGGCACACTTCTCCAACCTCCAGTTGTTTACAGCCCATAGTATTTGAAGTATGGCTGGCATGCAGTGAATGTTTATAGTCATTTTAATAACCTTGTTTTAGTTACAGTTAAGTATTTCTTTGTAGCTGGGTTCCTTTTTTAAAAGTTTTATTGAGATATAATTCATACCACAAATGTTACCTATTTACAGCGTACAATTCAATAGCTTTTTAATGTATTCACAGAGTTATAGAGCCATCACCAAAATCAATTTAGAACATTTTCATCACCCCCCAAAAAAACTCATATTCATTAGATGTCACTCTCCATTCCCCTCAAAACCCCCCAGCTATAAGGAGCCATTTATCTCCTTTCTCTATATACAGATTTGCTGTTCTGGATGTTTCACATAAATGGAATCATACAATGTGCAGTCTTTGTGACTAACTTATGTCACTTAGCATACAGTTTTTAAGGTTCATCCACTCTGCAGCATGTGTCGGCTCTTCATTCCTTTTCATTGCCAAGTGATATTTCATTGTATGGATAAATGCCCCATTTTATCTATCCATTATTCATCTGGTAAACATTTGGGCTGTTTCCACTTTTTGGCTAGTACGAATGATGCTGCTAAGAACATTCATGTACGAGTTTTTACGTCGACTTAGGTTTTCATTTTTTGCATACACAGCTAGGAGCAGAATTTCTGGGTCATATGGGAACTTTATGCTTAACTTTTAGAAGAACTGCCAACCTGTTTTCCAAAGCAGTTACACTACATACAATTCAATTCCCACCATCAGTGCATGAGAGTTCCAATCTCTCCACACCCTCGCTGATACTTGTTATGATCTGACTTTTTCAGTATAGTCCTACTAGTGGGTGTGAAGTGGTGTCTCCCTGAGGTTTTGATTTGCATTTCCCTGATGGTTAACGGTGCTGAGCACACCTTTACAAGGGCTTGCTGGCCACTTGTATATTTTCTTTGAAGAAATGTCTAATCCAGACCTTCTGTCCATTTTTTAATTGGATTATTTGTCTTTTTATTATTGCGTTATAAGAGTTATTTATATATTCTGGATAAAAGTCCCTCCGTGAGGTACATCATTTGCAAGTATTTTCTCCATTCTATGGATTGTCTTTTCACTTTTTTTTTTTTATGGCGTTCTTAGCATATGTGTTCTTGAATGCTACTTCTTAGCTAAGACAATGAAAGTAAACTTTTAGTGACCTGAGGGGAGAAAAAACGAAGCACACATCCATCTAGCCGTTGATAATGAAAGCTGCAAGGGCTGACTAGAGAGACACATACCCCCACACACAAGCCACTCTCCCCTCATTCTCAGTAATAGATTCCCCAAGTATTAGAACAGCACGTGGACATCTGGAAACAAAAGACAGCAATTCCCAGACTCCCTTACAACCAGGTGTAACCATATAACTCCATGGAGGCCAATGGTATGTGAGCAAAAGTGCATATGCAACCTCGGAGTAAGCGCTCCTAAAACAAAAGACAATGCTACAGGATACATCAGAGCAGGCATTTCGGGCCAAAAGGGACTAGGAAGGCAAACCATGCACAATAGGGAACAGGATCGAACACCAAAAAGCATGGTATCAACCCTCACCTGACCACCTCGAGGCTTCCTGAACAAGAGGGAAAAAATAAACGTTTACAATGTTTAAACCATCTTATTTTGAGTTTCTCTGTTACATGCAACCAAATCTGATCTGAACTCATGCAACAATTAAGTATTTATATCTACACAGATCAAATGCAAGCCCAAGCTCTATCTTGCAGTTTATGAAGTATTTCCTATTGTCACAATGTTACCTGATTACTTTTCCAACACAAGGCATAAAACATAACAATACCACGAAATAAGACACGACATATTTATACTAAACATATACAATCAACTGTGAAATTTGAAATTGATTGCTATATAAAGGTACCCAATAGGAATTCTATATGAACTCCATCAGAAACCCATTCATGATACCCACATGCTCCAACATGGGTTAAGTTTGTTTTCTTTAAGCTGATAAATTTCATTCAATCCAGTACAAATCTGGTCAATGCCCATATACAAAGTATTGCATTTGGTACTGCAGTACCAAAAATACTAAAATAGGGTTCCTACCCTCATGGAATTCATAATCTAACACACAAGGAACAAATGGCCTATGATTCCCAGAATTTACTTGACCAGGAATCAGGGAAATAGACAAGAGAAAAGCCTACCTTATTCAAATTTTTCATTAAATAATACCTTCAAAGCCCAGAAATAGGGTTGAGACCTCAAAGTACACTCACTAGCCCTCTCCAGGTTTTACTTCAAAAATGGGAGCCCAACAACATATTGACAGTGGGGAGGGGGGTGGGGGGTGGCAGGACCTTAGGGCCCCCACAAACACTATCCATTGGTAACATCAAATATGAATAGACGTTTCCCTGTTTAGAAATGAGGAAATAAAACAAAGACAATAGGAGTTTGTAATTCATCTGAAAAGTAGCATGATCCTTAAGATTCAAGGAGACACATACACATAAGGTTATTTTTCCAAGTTAGCCAAAGAGCTTTAGAAAAAGATTTACAATTAGCATGCATTATTTTGGAGAAAAATACATTTACATATTAGTATTTATATGATAAATTGAATTAATATACCTATATAAAATGTTGGATCCAGTAGAGTATACCTTTTCTCTTTCTCTTTCCCAAGAATTCTTAGAAAATATACAAAAAACAGTAACTCCCACCTCTGCACTGTTCAAAATGTCTACTAGACATCCCAGATGCAACACTGAGCAGGCAGCAGGCTATAAGAACCTGGAGTTCATGGAAAGATACAGATGGAGATAATAAATATGAGAGTTACCAACATATGGAAGACACTTCAAGTCATGAGGCTGGACAAAGCCATAGGGTTAGGGTTAGGGAGAAGAGGTCTAAGGACTGAGATCCAGAGAATTCCATCATTAACAGGTCTAGGAAATGAGGAACTGGCAAAGGAGTCTAAAAAATGAAATGTCAGTGGGATGGCAGAAAAAACAAACAAACAGGCAGGTGTGACGTCCTTGAGCTAAGTGAAGCGAAGGCATCATGGAGGAGAGAGTGGCCAAGTCAGATGCTGCTGCCAGGAGAACAGGGGGCCGAGAACTGCCCTCTGGACATAGCACATGGAGATCACAATGACCTTAAGGAAAAACCAAAACAATCGCAGTGGAGAGATAAGGCAAAGCCTCATTGGAAGGGGCTCAAAAGAAAATAAGAGGAAGGAAATTTGAGATCGTAACATAATAGCTTTTTGAAGGATTTTTGCTGTTTATGAGAGGCAAAACATGGGCAATAGATGAAAAAGAGGACCAGTCAAGACAGGGTATTTTCATTGGTGATGGTGATGGTATTTTTTTTAAATGCATGAAAGAAGAGTATTTTGTATGCTGATGAGAATAATCCCTTAGAAAGGACAAAACAGATGTGAACGAGAAAGAAAAGGAAGACGGCTTGAGGGATGTTCTGGAGAGGCAGAGAGAGAATGGGAAGAGAGAACACAAACAACTGAGGCGTGTGGCCTCAAGAAACACAGCTCGGCTCACACAGTGATGGAGGCAGGGCAGGGAGTTAGCACTGATGATGACGTGAGTATATGACAGTGGACAATCTCTTCTAGTTGGTTCTGTTTACACACACACACACACACACACACACACACACACCCCAGGACAGCAAATCACCAGGAAAGGAATGCAGTATCAGAGACGTAGAGCGAGAGGAAAATATGAAATATTCATCAACCAGGTCAAAGAAGGAACTAAGAAAATGTAATACAATTAGTAAAAATAATGGCCTATTTGAGGCTACTGGTCATGAATTTGAAGCGATCCCAGTGCACACGGTTGACTACGTCTCTCTAGGAAGAGAGAAGAGTTGAACCTTACTTAAGTGTGGTTGTGCAACAAGTATGATAAAGGAAGAGAAGGACAGCGGAGTTCAGTGTATTGACAAGAGCAACTACAATGACTGAAACTTAAACTAGAGAAGAGAAGCAATGAGGGTGTGCACAGGCTGGGGAACAGTAGGATCACTTGATTTCAGGCCTTTTGGGGAATCTAAGGATAGCCGTGAGAAAAGAATAAGCAGCAAAGTATGGAAGGTGGTGTCAGAAAGAGAAAGCCTTGCAACTGAGATTACAGACGGGGCCGCAGGCCCTCATGATGCGAAGATCAAAGGAATGATCCTGACAGGGAATGGCTGACGTCGGGTCAAGAACAAGATGACACACAGACAGCAGTAACGGAGTCAATAAGCAAAGTGACAAAACGATCATCAAAAGTGATATTGAATGTACCAAGAATTATAAAAGGAGAATTGGAGATGTGCCAGATAAGGAGCTCAAGATTCTAAAAGCAGTTCAAAACACAGAAAATGGTAAGACAAACGCAGACTGTAGAGAAATACACTTTGAAGGTGAAAGCATGTGAAGGAACAGATAAAGAAAGTAAAGACAACCCTCGAGAGACCCCAGAAATCTGGGGGGAACCAGGACGGCTCACTGTCACAGAAGTCACAGGATGTTCAGAGAGTTGAAGGAGGTACAAGACCAAGCCAAACGCCACGGAAGCTGCCCACGTGGGTTTCCTCCTGCATGACGACGCACAGCAATCTAATTCAACATGACCAAACCTGAAGTAACCCTCGTCCGGCCTCCTGAGCCCTCCTGGGGTTTCCATCTTAGTGAATGGCGCCATCTAGTTGCTCAAGCCAGAAACCTTCTCCTCCTTTTACCTTAGACTCCGACATCCAATTGATTTCTAAATTTCTCTCTAAAAATCCCTTCAAGTGGATCCCCTAGCCTCCATTCCCACTGCCACCACACCAATTTATGGCCCTTTCATCCACTCTTGCCATCTCCAAACCTTTCTCTGCCAGAGTGAGTTTTGAAAAAAATAATGATGTCACTCAGTGCTCTGCTCAAAACCATTTAATGAATTAAGCTCCACGCCTCAAGGTCAGCCCTTGCCCACACGTCCAAATTCCTCTGTCACTCTCCTTGGATCTCTGCTCCAGTGACACCGGGCATCTATCTCCAGGGACCTCAAATGAGCCATATCCTTGTCTCCAGGCCTTCACACCTGCTATTCACTCTGCCTAGAATATAAGTCTCAACGCCCGCTGACTCCAAATAATCCTTCAGTCAACCATTTAGATGTCCAATCCCCTGTAGGCCTTTCTTTAATCATCTAGACTAGATTATGGTCTCCCTGCCACAAGTTCCTAGAAAGAAGCTCTGGGTATCAATATAATTAAAGATTTCTGCCAGAAGGAAGCTGAAATGGTAGGAGTCCAGGCACCCTACCCCACTTTAATAGGGCAACTCCTTTTTTTTTTCTGTTTTACATATGCATAACATGTTAAGAGGATCTCCCTATAAAGTAGTTTGGAAACCACTAGAGTAGATCACCTCTAAGGACTTCCCCCAGTTCTGAGAGTCTCTTTATAAGGTATTATCCTTAATAGATAAAAATAACTCCATGATGTTCCCTCTTACTCTTTATGAGGGGTAGAAAGAGGTTGCAGTCATCAGAAGGATCAGGTTGAAGAAAAACATTAGGCACGATCAACGTGTTAGAGGAAGAGTTAGGCAAAAACAATACAAGTTGTATTATAACAATGTATGAAGAACTAGAAGTCCTCTGCTTTCAAAACTAATCAGATTCACCTCCGTTAGCACATTTTCTAGTAGACATCACTGCTGACTCACCTTTGTCAATTATTTAGGAAATACCACAATTACAAGGTAATAAAATACTCTGAGGCCGACAGCATAGTGGTTGAGAGCCTAGGCTCTGGCGGCAGAATGCAGGAGTTCAAGTCTCAGCTCTTTCACGTCCTAGCTAGGTCTTAAGCGCCCTATGTCCCCGTTTCCCATCATCAAACAGGAAGGATAATATCGGCCTGATTGAGGTATGGTGAGGATGAAATGAGATAAAGCATAGAAGAATTTAGGACATTTTCTGGCACTCACAAAGAATTCAACATGTGCTCAATATGGGAGGCTCAAGTCGGATTATACATACAGCCAACGCCTCCTCTCAAAGTTTCTGAACCAGTCCTTACTGGCTTGAAATGGAACCTCTTTTGCACTGACATTCTCTTTCATTTTTTGTAAATCTTGGTGAAATGCTCACTAAACCACCTATCCTTTTCATGGTAGGGCCAAATTTATCACAGTGCTTAAGGGCATATTTTTATGTACCTGGTTTTCAGTTCGTTTACTGGAAATTAAAGTACCAATCTTCCCTCTCTACACCAACCCCATTCACTCAGTTTCATCATTTAAGGGAAGAGGAAGCATTGATTATTTTTGTATTCTTGGGTCCTGAGCTGAAATGAACTTTTGTTTTAAAAAAATCTCATAAAAGGGTATTATACAAATACGACACAGTCGTATCTAAAGACCACTGTTGCCAAAACCAGAGCTTGTGAGGAAACACACACACACACACACACACACTCACTCACTCACATACTACGAGTACCATGATTTTCCTTGGTGCTACAGGAGGTCACAGAATAAATGCCAGACAAGAATACTAACAGGTGAACTTCTTTTTTTCTTCCTTCTGGCAAAGATTCTTTTATAACTAAATAACAGACAACTCATACAATAAGAAAAAACACTCGTCTTTTAATAACAAAGCATGGCTAAGACTTTCCCTCACATACAGAGAATGTACACGGAAAATTCTCACATGCAAAAATGAGTATCGTTCTGTACTGATAGCCACCACTGCCTCGTTTTAGCTCTGTCGTCCATATTATCACTTTTACTCAGTCTTCTTTTAGTGCCACACAGTAGTAGGCTTGGATGAACCGTGAAATGCTCCCAGGTTATAAGTTGACCATACTGGTTCGAATGACTGCAAACATCATCCAAAATTAAGCTGTCACCCCACAGTTAAACATAGCGACCAAGACTAAACAGCTCACAATGAGTAACACACTGCCTGGAAATGTCATAAGATAACGTTCTTTCAGCTCTTGGAAATCTCCATTGCAATTTACCTCCACTTTTTTTTTTTGTTTTAATCGTTTTTAAAAATGAGTCTTTCGGGCCGGCCAAGTGGCGCGGTGGTTAAGTGCTGGCTTGGGAAGCCAGCGGCCCCGGTTCGGGTCCCACATATGAGGGCCAGTGATACTGCCCACAAAAAAAAAAAAAAAAAAAAAAAAAAAGAGTCTTTCATGAAACCCAGTGATTCCAGTAACTTACCGGTCAGCAGCTTCTACATCAAAACAAAATCTTCTGTCAATGGAGTCAGTATGCCTTCTGGTACATTCTTTCAAATAGAACACCTCTCCATCCCCCTGCAAATAATCATTTTAAACATTCTCAAAAATGACAGTGCCAACACGTACACACTGAGGCATCCTATATTGGGGGTGGGGGAGGGTCAAGATTTGAAGTCCCCCCTTCAATCCTATCCTCTTTCAAACTAGTTTATTTAAACACTACTTAGAATCTTAGCCATGTCTGCCATTCTCCTTTTCTTAAGGTTTTCTAGATCCTGCTTTGATGACAGTAACAGTAAATCAGACCTCATGAGTGCTCATTTTAAAAAGCAGGATTAACAAAACAGTTTCCACATGCCAGAATATTTGTCATGCTCTTACTATACTCTTCTAAGAAGAATGACAATCTTTTTTTATTGCATATTACATATGCCATATGGAATAGCTAGCATGTGACCATTTTTGACCTATAGAATCAACCTAAAAGGACTCTAGACGAGCTATTGTGATCAACTAAAAAGGCAGGACCACTGAAGCTGTGTGGCTCCCATATTTCCTATATGAACCACCCTGCGTTTTCTTAAGTTTTTTATGGTACCATTTTAGCTCACTAAATCATCCTCTCTAACAGTATTAAGAATGGGGTAGGAGACAGAAGTGATGCAGGGACACAGGTCCTCAGTACAACCATAAGAAATCTGAGTTCACACTTGTATTAGAATATTTTAACATTGTCTAGAATGTGAGGATTTCCACGTAATATGAAACATTCAAAATACACAAACATTCAAAATATCATAGTCATAATCTAATATGTATTTTTTTTATTATTTGGTAGCTAACAGAGAAAGGCATCATGGAGCAGACATACCTTACGACCTGAGTTAGCTCTGACAGGAAACAGACGTAAACCTCACACTCAATCCTAACCCCGCCCTCTTTCAGAGTGGTGTCCCCACTTCCTCCTCTGCTCCATGACCCTGAGTTTCCAAGTTCATTTCATTATTACAAAAATGCACTTGTATTATAAGCTGCTTTATTATTTTTTTTTAGGAAGATAACAAAGCATATGTATGTAAATAGACGTGAACTTGGCTTAGTTCTGTATTCACACAAGCAAAAATCATGCCTATCCACCCAGCAAGCAATGAATTAATCTTCTTTCTTAAAATGCGTTACCAATGATGTTCAATACTGGTGGGGAGAGATTTGTCTCCAGGCACCTAAGTATCGCAATGAGGTTCAGGTTCTATTTAAAACAAATATAAAGATCACCTTTCCTACACAGTCATCACCCCAGAGTTCTTGCTCTGTTCTTGCTATCATGTGTTATTTTTGCTATTGCTATGGGAGAAGTGAACTAAATGGGGAATACCTAAGTGAGACCTTTGAAAATCTAAGTGAAAAACAGTATAATTCATTGTAGATCATCTACTCTATCATGTTTTCAGGGTGTGATATATGTGTGCACGTCAGATCTTCTGTGTAAAGACAGACCACTGATTCATGAAAGCTTGTTGTGTTAATTTTATCTTCCAATAACAATGATATAAAAGAATTCTACTCTAATCTTAAAAAAAAAAAATCTGAGCGGCCAAGTGGCTCAGTTGGTTAAGAGTTGGCTTAAGAGCACGTGCTCTGAGCAACAGGGCCACCAGTTCGATTTCCACATGGGCCAGTGATGCTGCGCCTGAGCTGAGCTGTCACTGAGATGCCAACAGGTGGCAGGATGGCTCAGCTGGTGTAACAACAAGATTGCCTGTTCTATGGTGGGCTACGCCCACCCGCAACTAAGACTAAACTCGGCACCTTGAGCTAAGCTGCCGCCCAGATGGCTCAGAGGATAGAGCGTGCGCTCTTAACAAGGCTGCTGGTTCAACTCCCACATGGGATGGTGGCTACGCCTGCCTGCAACTAAGACTGAACTCAGCACCTTAAGCTTAGAGGCCATAAGCTGCGATGGGCAGCCAGACCAGCGCCCTCCACAACTAAGACTGAAGAACAACAACTTGGCTGTTTCCCTTCCCCAATTCCCCAATAAAATCTTTTAAAAACAAAAATTCTAACCATAAAAACCCGTGTGCTCACATCAAAAAAACACAAATTGTTTTCTGGCCTATTTTATTCAGAAACCAAAGAAAAAGCTTTTAACCCTAAAAACAAAAAATGTCTTTGTCATTAGTGAATATAAATACCATTAAAACAACACACTCCAAGACTTCCTCCCATAACATACAAAGTATAAAATCAAATTACTTACAAGCTTCCCCCCAGATCTGTGCTCAAATGGCATTATGTTGAATTTCTTGGCCGCTTTCCGATACATGCAGTAGTGCTTGACCCAACTGGAACCAAATGGAGCAGGCCCTGCAACGAGAAATAGAACTTCTGATTTTTCCTCATAAATAAGCAATTATGCAGAGTTCTACACACATTATTATGCAGAGTTCTACACACATTATTACTACACACATACAGCAGCAACTAAGGCAATTCAAGGAAACATATCAGCAACACTGTGGGTTCTAATAAAAGGGGAAAATTAGGGGAAATTAGAAGGCTCAGAAAGATCACTTGAGAAAAGGTCCTATGAGTTTTCAGCGGCACAGAAGTGATTTAAAGACATACTTTATAACCATGTGCAATCAACCTGATAACTACAGTAAGAACAAACTATCTCAGGTTGGTGTGGAAAGAAAGGAGGTGAAAGAAAACGAGAAGTATGTCCCTCTTGACTCTAACATGGAGAAGCAGGGTTGTGGGAAGCGGGTAGAATAGGGGGTGTGCACAGGAAGCATGCATTGGTTTACACCACTTTATATGAGGGACACGGGCATCCGAGAGTTTTGGTATCTATGGAGGTCCTAGAATAAATCCCCCCAAGGATATTGAGGGACAACTGTATGTGAGTGTATTTGAGTGTGTGTGTGTCTGTGTGGTGGTGGGGCGGGGACGGTGGTGGTGGTAACAGGGGTGAGGCAAAAGGAGGAAAAGGGAACACACTGTCCCATTTTTCATCCCTATACCAAGCCCTGGCTCCCCTACAAGCAAGTTTTAACAGTGCGGTGCAGAATCTAGGGCTGTGGCTGGAAAGCAGGGTGCCCCCAGAGTTCCTAATCTCACTGTCCCCTCCCTAATATGTCTTCCCCAAAAATGTGAAATACACCTTTTAGGGTTGGAGGAGGCAAAGAAAGCAGTGGGAATAAGTATTCTAAAAATATCAGAGTAATTACAATAAGAGGTTTGAAAATACTTTTTAATGAGACATTCATTACTATTGCGGGCCTCTTACTTTTTTCCTGCACGTACAGGTAGCCTTCTGCTGTGAACTGACTTGCTCGTTTGTGGTCCCTGGGATTCTGTCGGATTTTGTTCATAAGCTCTTCCACTTCAGAGCGCGTTCCTTCAAAACGATTCCGTGTCTGAAAGAGATTAAAAAACACACGTAAGTTTTAAGTTCTCACGTGATTTTTTTCACATATATGTTTAAGTCTCTGGATAACTATAATTAAATTTGTAGCATTCTTCTATTAATTTCTCAAAAAACACCCATCCTTTCCTGTGTGGCTCTTTGTTGAGAAAAATTAAAAACAATGGTAAAGTAGCTGAGAGAAGAGTCAAGGTAACTGGGGGTTATTTACTTTTGAACCTTGCTTATATCGAGAATAATTCTATTATTCCATATAAAAATCCCTGCATCCAAATCGCATAATATTACTAAATCTTAGAATTAAAAGAAAAAAGTAAGTCATAAAAAATCCATCTGGGAAGTCTTTCCTTTGCAACAATCAATCTGATTCATTATCACTATTATACTTGCAATACATCTAAGTGATCAGAATCTGAAAAACTTAATTCTTCTTTTAAACTAAGAAACATGAGTGTTATTTTTTCAAGATCATGGCAATTGCACTTGAAAATGACAGTTCTTTTCACAAAACGGAGAAGAAAAAAAAAATGTCACCTATAAATAATGTCTCTGATATTGGAGGCGACCAAGCACATTTCTGAAACACAGGAAACCTGGCTTGCCAATATCTCTGTCAAGTGGCTACACTGACAATGTACATACACCTTTGATGAGTCAGCACCAGTGAGTTTCTGAATGTCTCCTTCACCCATGTTCAAAAACAACTCTACTAATATCGAAAAACTGCTAATGTGAAACTGTGGAGGAGCTGGGATGAAAATGACTAGTTATAGGACCGCAAAGACGGAGGGACTCATTTGTGGATGGCCAGGTCCCTCTCACCTTCCCGTGTCTCACGGCTCCACAGTTTCGTGCCCTCCCCATCTTCATCCTGATTATACCCTGGCTTTATTCACCTTCTTCATCACTTTGCTGAGATTCCTCCCGATCCTCACTTCTCACCATGTGTGTATGTGCATCTAGGTGTGTGTGTTATTCATATACACATATACATACACATATATGTGCATGCCATATATAGATAGATAGATGCCAACACACACACACACACACACACACACACACACACACACACACAAATTGTCCCAGATTTGTCCAGCAGGACCCCTACTGGCTGGCTCCTGTGTCTTCTGATAGGCCCCTTAATTCTGAGTAATCCCTTACTTTCTGATTCAAAAAGGAGTCCCGGGTTGATCTTTTTTTCGCTGTCCCAGTCTCCCCAGAGTGGAGGCACAGCTGGCTTCCCATGTGTGTAGCCTGTGCAGTCACACAGGGACCTGTGCTCAGGTCACCCACTTGGTTTAATGCTCTGCCGCTGTCCTGAAATGCTTCATTCTTGAACAAGGGCCCCTGCCTTCTCATCTGACCCTGGCCCCACAATTATGGAGCCAGTTCTGTCTGAAGGTTCTGATCAAGGCCAGCCCTGCCCTGGAGAGATGAAGTCCAGACAGAAAAAGTGAATTTCCACCAGTTCGCCCGTTAGTGGAAGGAAGCAAGCAGAATTATAATCTAATCTTCTAAACTATGGAATGCTCTTTTTACAACACTGTTCTGCTGCCTGAAAAAATATTCTGACAAGTCCCAGAACCACTAGACTAAATATTCTACTACCTACAGAGATATTTTGAAGTTAGAACTAATCTATACACATACACTGTGTTATTTTTAAAATTCTGTTACATTATAGGCATTGATGGGGGTGGGGGGATACCAGCTGACTGTCTAAACAATCTACAAACACAAACTGACACATGATTTACAAAATTCAAGAGATTTTATTACCTACATTCCCAAATGTGGGGAACCAAAAAGGTTAGAAACAAAATCTACCCAAAAACCACTCATCCTCAATTTTCTAAGATTTTAAGAAATTTAAAGTCAGACAGCAAACAGCACAGAGATTCCCATCCTTCTACTTGGTGTCTTTTGAGTATGCACTAGGAGTTTGTCCCAAAACTCACTCACTGTCTTTCTAACAAGGCCTAAAATTATACCAAACATAACCTAAATAGCTTTTCCATGAGGACACTTCCAAAATCAACTACAGTATTGAGGGGAAAAACATCTACCACCTTCTGATCAAAATCACATACATTATCCTGTGTAACAGATCAAGTTCTCCAAAAATCTCTTTATCCAAGACCTAATTGAAAGCCTAAATTTTCCAGGAAAATAATAAAGCAAACAGCAACTGTGAACCCAATACATTAGTGAATACGCCCAAAATACAGGAACAAAAATTCCTTTTGAACCGTAAGTCTACCTGGGAATAAAATTCATATAAAACATACAGGTAAAAGAAAAAACTCAAATCATTATAATTGAACTGCCTTAAATCTAAAGGAGGAGGCTGTTTTGTCTACTTCATACAGAGAGGACTCTTAACAAAGCTTATCCTTAGAACTGCAGTACAACTATCGTTAACAGTTCTATCTGGGATATTTAAAAGTTTAGGATAGACAAGTGTATCCTAAAAGTTCTCATCACTAGGAAAAAAAAAAAATTGGGGTAACTATATAAGGTGATGGATATTAACTAAACTTACTGTGGCAATCATTTTGCCATATATGTAAGTCAAGTCATTGTGTTACAGATCTTATACAGTGTTGCCTGTCAATTATATCTCAGTAAAACTGGAGAACTAAAAACTAAAAATAAACAAATTACGTGACTTTTGAATCTAAAAACATACTTAGTGACTTTTCCGAAAACCACAGAAAAATAAATTACGTGAAATAAAAAGTGAGCCACCAGGTGGCAGAATTCCCTGAGCCTCACTTAGTTGGAGAGGAGTTTGTGATACTGAGAAACGGCCACAAGGTGGTAACACAGCCTCGGCGTCTCAGTCCCAAGATCTCAGCCTGGTGTCAGCTCAAGGCTTTTCCTCTAACACCCAAACCACTTATGGCAAATATCTGGTATACCAGAACTTTTCATATCCTTACATTCTGAATGTTGATCTGTAGTTCCATTTTGTAGTGATTGAAGTCTTTGGCAAGTTCGTGGCCTTGATGATAGAAAGTAAACATTCCCTGAAAAAATGACAGCATCTATGACAAAGAAGAGTGACATTAGCAAAAAAAACATCAGGGGAAAAAAAAAAAGAATAAACACAGCCACTTATTTTCCCCCATATCTCACTATGATTCTACCAAAAGCACCATAATTAAAAGGAAGTCACTACAATTCAATTAAATCTAACTGTATATTATTTATGAATTTGTCTTTATAAAAAATGATTTTTCTTTAAATATCAGAGCCATGAGACAGCTCCTAATAGTATGCCGTGTAGAAGAAACAGAATTCTGCATCATTTGTTTGTTGTCTTTAGTCAAGAGAATCCCTGTGTTCATTTATAATTGAAACCTTATCACTATAGGTCGATAGAATCTATAAGGAAAATGAAATCACAGAATAAAGGCTCTCTCAAATGGCATCCAAGGCAACCTCTCTGCTTTGGTGACAAGGACGTTCGGTGGTGACTAGGGCAGACAAGGGCAGGGTCAGGGGGTAACTAAGCCCTACCAACTCGCCCTCTGTCCGTCTCGATAAGAAAGCAGAGGCGCCTGCCTGCCCACATATGATTAAATCCAAATGAGTAAAAATGATTTGGGGTGAAAGTTAAGGAAATCCTGAAATTCATTTTCTGAAGAATGTCACATAGGGCAATGATTCGGAATTTGGGACTCTGAGTCAAGGGGCCAGCAGGGGTGAATTCCCAATTTCAACAATGTTATGATACCTTGGGCAAATTATTGAAACTTTCCCTACTTCAGATCCCATATTTGTTGAGATAATAAAAATATCTCCTTATCCCCGCTATGGAATAAAATGCATGAACACAGTCAAGTACTTAACACAATGACATGAACAATGACTGAGCACTGTAAATACTCTATAAAAGTAGTTCATTGTTGTTATTTCACATGACAAGAAAGCGCATAGGATTATTTTTTTTCTCTCATTTTGGTTCATTATATTACTCCAACTGGAATTTAGCTTCCATGGATGTCAATTTTTAATTAATCATTACTTGATTACTTTTTTGTTTCTCAAAATTATACACACAATGGGTAAATTGTAAGGCATGTGAATTATATCACAATCAAGCTATATTTTAAAAATCACAGAAACATCTATATTCAAACTAAAATTTATCTCAAGACTCAAGAATTCCAGTGTTTCTCGATTTTCTTGCTAAAATCCACAGTATGAAATAACTTTTACATTTTGATTCAGTTGATAAATATATTCAGGTATGTGCATATACATTACTACATAAAGAACTGAAGCTATTAGAATACAGATCTATAAGCACAAACAAAAATCATGTGTTTCTAAAATAAGTATAAAGAAATGTCAGAGTAACTCACAAAATAGTTCCAAAGGTTCCACACACTAGTTCTTAACTTAGTTTGCCATAAGCCTTGTGACTTATATTAGAAATAATTCGTTATCAGTAACTATTGAAAGTGCCAAAGTATGAATTAGTGTATGTGCTTTAGAAACAAACTTGAGTGGAGTGAAGTTTATCCCACTAACATCAGCACTCTCACCCACATTCCAATATAAATTCTTTCACGGGGATTTTCGTTAAAGGGTGGAACTACAGTCGGACGGCAGAAAACGCATCTGATTTCAGAATTCTTGAGACCATGCAGCAAACAAAATACTACGCATTTTATGGTGCTGTGCAACTAAGGCTGAGAACCACGGCTCTGTCGGCGATTCCTTGCCTTTGTGGTTATCTGTGTCCACTTTTGACCATTCATGATGTCTTGCTTAGTATGTCTGCACTACAGCCTCTAGCAACCATAAATGAGATCTGAAAGGAAAAACATGTCTGTGCTCTCACCAAACTCTAGTAGCAAACAACCTGCTATAATACTTACAGGTTCCACAAACTCAAACTTCTTTCTCTCTTGAATTTCCTGAAGCTTGCATACATATTCCAGAGACAGTTCATAGAAGTGCTGCCGGTTCTGCTCCACTTGGATGTCTGCCTGCATTCAAAGAATTGAAGCGGGTCAAATTAGAGACTGTGAGGACTGAAACTCTTGATCAAAGGTCAGGGAAACTCCAGTCTGCCGCCTGATTTTCTAAACGAAGCCATATTGGAACACAGTCATGATTATACGTTTATAGTTTCTATGGCTACTTTCCTGCTCCAACAGCCAAACTGAGTAGGTAGCAGGGACCCTCATGGTCTGCAGAAAAAGTATGCTGACCCTTATTCTATAGATGACATTGATCCCCACAAGGATTGAGGATCAAACAGTACAGCTTTTCATGAAAACCTCAGCCAAACAACTGACACCCAAGGTTGAACTACACACACTGAATCCGAATCACATAAACATTATTTCCATTAACAAATCCTCTCAGTCTGCAGTGGGCCTGGGAAAGAGGGCTGGGGGAATTCCAGTCACATCAGCACTCGTGAGTGAAGGCGGCAGGTGAGAAAGTGGCAGCAATGAACCTCAGCTGGAGGGCCTGCCTCTCAAAGGCAGGTCAGAGCCTGAATCCCGAGTTCCGGAAGTTGGGCTCCTAGTCACTCACACAGTCCTATCCCCTGGGAGGGAACGGGCACCGGATAGTCAGGGGACTGCTCCAAAAAAATGGTCCCAGCTCATCTTGTCTACCTAGAAAGAAATTGGGAGAGGAGCATAGTTCCATAGGGGTGTAAGGATGGGGGTGGGCCCGGGCCTTGGAGGGAGCTATTAGAAGGGCCTGGGGGAAAGAGGAACGCCATGAAGGCTCGCTTTGCTTGTTGTATAGAAGATAAATTGTAGGAATCCATTGGTGGGAGCAGGGAGACCAATTAGGCGACTTTGGCAGTAATCTGGCCAGAGATGCCAGCAGTTGGGCCAGGGTGACGGCAGTCTGGAGGAGTGGCTATATTCTGAAACTAAAGAAGACACGCCTGGGTGTAGGATCTGAGGGACAGGGCCAAGGATGACTCTAACGATTTTGCCTAAGCAATGTTTAGAATGAGATAACCTAATTCAGCAGTCACGTGGAAATGGAAATTAACTCCGGGCATGAAAAATCCCTTCAGGATACCTGAAAATAAAGACACACGGAGAAGAGAGATAGCATAGAGACAGCCTATACAAACAACAGCTGTCATTTTTAAATTGACAGAGAATAGGAGATGAGGGAGCAGATGTAACAATTGCACGGTTTTCTATACAATATGGAACAACGGGAGAATGAGTATTGTAGTGAGGATTAAGAGGTATAAAAGCTCCTTTCTCTCTTATAAACTGTCAAATGTCATCCAATGTCAGTCCAAGGTATTAAAAAAACAAAAGAAAATGACATGTGGGTAATGTCAAAATGACCACACACACACACCCCCCTCAGTTTGCAATTAAATATCTGACATTTTAAATATAACCCAGGTTTATACTAGAGTCAATTTATTAGTGTCTTTTTGATGATACTTCCATAAATATACATTATAGTGGTATATTAGACCCAGATGTTTTGTGTGTTTAAAAATACACAAATGAGGGGGAAAAAAAACAAAACACAAAAACAAAACACTCTTGTGGGATGAGTCAAGAGCCTCCCAGGTGCAAACAGCATTATTTTTCATGAAAGCATATGTTCCAAGTTGTAAACCACTGAGTTTCCATTCATGCGTGTGAGTGAGAAAAACAAATCGCAGGAATTTTAGAAGAGATTGAGAAAATGAGAGATTAGAATATGAATTCCTTTCTCCTTACGTATGCCTGCCTCCAAAATATATGTTCATTAACAAAAGTTAAACAGATGTTCTCATTCCAACGAAGCAGAGTCTCCTGAAGTGTCAGCGTTAAATAAGATTAACACTGCCTTCACATAAAACCAAAATGGTATGGGCTTATTAATTCATTTCTTCAAGAAATCTTGAAAGCCAATTAATTAATCTATTCCTGAAAATAATATCTATTCTTCAGTAATGATGGTTAAAATTGTTCCTCTGAAAATACTCAAAACCAAAGGTTTTAATACTACAATTCCATACTTAATCACTGTAAGATGCATTAATTATTTTGTGTCTTTTTCCACAAGGACCCTTTTTTCTTATTTAATGGGAATACGTGTTCATTTTTTTCCATCTCTAATAATCCTAGATGAAAAGTTTTCAAAAGGAAAGCACCTAAAAAAAAAAAAAATATGCGAATATATGGTGATGGACATACAATGCAATAGAGGACGTATTATACAACTGTACACTTGAAACTTATATAATCTTATTAATCAATGCCACCCCAATACATTTTCACAAATTTTTAAAAAGACATGTGCTGCTTATTAAATTTTAGAAGCAAATTAACAGAAACATAAAAACAATACCTCTTGTAAATGTGAGTCTTTCTTTTTTGCTGATAAATTCAAATGTTTATCAATTAGGCTATAGTTCTTTTCCGTCTCTTTGTCAAACTTCTTTTTTTCTTCCTACAAATGAGAAAAACACAGATAACTATGATTCAACGGGAAAAAAATGCATGCACATAGTAAATCCACTAGAAAGCTCAAAATACGAAAATAAAAGAAAGTACCATAGAGTGTGATCAAGTTATCTGAAAAAAAAATCTATCTGTACCCAGGCTACTGCTTATTCATCACTAAGACAGCACTGGAATTAAGGAGTCACTTATCTTTCCGTTTCTTCCTTTAATGGATTTTTTTTTTAACAAGCCTGTTATTTTGCAGCTCTTTATCCTTATCAGTGTTTAGAATTAATGCCGTCATTTTTTAAAAATTTAAAAAGAAGAAGACCTAATGAGACCATTAAGCTTACTACCAATTTTGGCATGGACCACTTGCTACCGCTTTTGGCATGGAAAATGAATTCATTTAAAACTAAGTTGTTCTCTCTATAAAAAAATAATCATTATCACATTGGGGGGGGGGGGAATTAACCTTGGGAAACAGTTTCCCTAATTGCCCATTATGAATATAACAATAAGATCCTCTGAGAAGAAATGTCATTTGTCTTCCCAACCTTAGCAGTGATTTCTAGAACACTATCAAAAGATCTAAAGTAAGAGACCACTGAGACCCTGTGGATAACACTACAAAGATTTTTAAGGTCCTGCCTAGAACTGGCATTTGCTTTCCTTTTGCTATAAGAAGCCTTTTGAAAAAAAACATGTAACCGAAACTTTAAATGCAGAGAACATAGTTTATCTCCCCTAACACTAACAACTTAAGCAGCTTTTTAGTAAACATTTCTCAGCACCAATGAGAGCACGCTATGTCCTCATGCTATCAAAATGTTTCCATTACCTCCAAGCTCTCCCTAACTCCCCAAGGCCTCCTGCAAAGGAGCATTCTTTTCCCTGTTTTCCAACTTCTATTTTCCCAAGTAAAAATAATGAACAGAGTTCGGACCTTTCTGGTGTGATGTTTTTTTGCTATTAGGCAAAGAGATGGAATAAAGCACATAAATTCTATTTCGTCACATTTATCATTATTTTCTTCACTATGTGGGACTACAAAACAGTGGTTGCGGGAACCTAGGGCAGAGCGTCTGCCAGCTCCCCTGCAGAACCTAAATCAATCCCCACATTAACAGGACAAAAAAGACACTCAAGAATTCGTATCTCTTCCCATTTCTACTCCAACTTTCTTTACAAATTAGCTGCACAACTTTGAGGGGGGAAAAAAATTAATAACAGAACCTTAGTTTTCTTATTGAAAAGATCAGGGATTTTTTTGGTTTTTGGGTTTTTTTTTTAAGCTCACTCATAAATCCAATCTAATATTCTGTGATCCTATGGTTCACTTATGTGTGGGAATAGTCAAAATTCTTTTGAAACAGAAGCAGTTTTTCTTTATGCCCTGGGTTTAATTTACAACTATTTTTATTTTTTTAATGTAAGGTATTAATATTTGGTTCCTCTGCTTTCTGCTTTTCATTAGTACTGTCTTCATCAACTATTTTAATAACTAACAGAAAAACTGAGTAAAACAAATATATGGCCATCGTTTCAAAGTCTCCGCTATTGTAAAAAGTTGAGAGCATACAGTGCAGAAGACTCAGGTTCTGGCCCTGGCCACTTGTGACGCTGTGACTCTGCTCCATTGTCACAGCATTCTCTGGGCTTCCGTGTTTCAGGTTTAAACAGACCAGGAATGGAATTTACAGGAAGATTACGGGCAACACAAGATTGTATAGTAAAAAACGTTCACCATCTCTGCAGATGACTACTTACCAAGAACACTGAAAACACTTTTACTCATTTGATTTCCCCTGAAGCACAGCAGGAGACAAAAGAAGCAGTGATGCTAAAATCAGCATCTAAACACCCAGCACACTCAGCAACAGGGGGGTATGTAAATTAACATGTGGGTAAAGATGGGAATGAAAGAAAATGGTTGTATCAAAGCTCTGTGAAGAAAGAATTTAGCCAAGAAACAAAATTACGCCCACCAATGTGAGTGGACATATGTCTGTTCACAGACGGTATGGTATTATACAAATGCTGCTGTGATCTGTTTTTGAGTCTTAAAACTTAATTATCTCTTCCTACAGTTGTTCTCAATGCCATTGTCAAACAGCATTCTGTTTCTCTGTGCTCATATGACTTTTTGTGCTGAAATAATATGAACGTTTCTTTAACAATGAAACATAGGATATGCGTCCCATACATACACACGTTGGAAAAATGTGTGTGTGTGTGTGTGTGTGTGTGTGTGTGTGTGTATATATATACACACACACACACAAATATACATACAGACACACATTATATATATATATCAATAAATTGAGCAACATAAGACAAAAGGTTCTATCAAAGATCAAATTAAATACAATGACAAAAGTTTTTAAAAAACTGTATTACAAAGTCATTTGCATCTGGGTCAGGTCGTAATATAATGAGTGGAGCAAGGTACAATTAGAACTTACTAAGAAGTGAAGACACGGCAAACCAGAACGTACCTCTGGCAGGCATAACAGCTCCAGCAAATTTGTCATATGGAGCCACAGACCCAGAATATAGGCCACATTCTATGGTTTTTCTTGAACAGCTAAATAACCCAGTGATATTTATGGTGGCAACGAATTTTTAAAAAATTTTTAATATGAGTGAGCCAAACAAAATTATGTTTATAGGCTAAATATGACTCCAAGAAGTCAGCTTGTAATCAGTTGCAAAATCACACATGCAAAAAAAAAAAGATAAGAGTTATTAATACAGCATAATCATACAGATAAGATGTATACTGTATCAATGGTAGAGGGAATTCATAAAGCTAAGAAACAAAATTTAAATAATCAGATCTTTTGACTACGTTAGAAATATGTGTGTGTGTATGTAACATTGGATAAAAAAAATTTATTCAACCAATTGTACTGGAATAATTGGTTAACTACTTGGAAATAGAAGGAGAACTACATCTCATACCAAAATTAATTCCAGATGGATTGAAAGAGTCACAAGTAAAAAATGAAGCCATACAAAGAGAATATTTTCACAGATCTCAGAATAGAGAAGAACCTTCTGAGCAAAAAGGAAACAAAAAGCCTTAAAAATTTCTAGATAGATCAAAAAATAATAAGCTGAAAGGCAAACAACAAAGCAGGGAGAAGATGCAATTAATATGTAAGAAAAGTAAATACTCATAACACAAAAAAACATTCTCTATTAAGCAATGTTTTGCTAAAACCACACATTAAGACTTCCATGGGAAAATGGATCAAGAACATATGAAGAATTCACAAAAGTTTGAACATAATTGTGAATTGTTTGCATTTCCATAAGGTATTAGAATTTTTGTTTTGTTTTGTTTTGAAAGAAGGGGAGAATTTTTTTTTCAAGTTCCTAGATGACTTTTTTTTTAATTTTTCTACATATTACAAATTCTCTAGGAGAAGGAAATAAAAAGGCTTCTTTTAAACATTAAATAATAAGGCATGACTAGTCTAGAGAAAAACTTAAATACTTTCTTAGAGCTTCCAACTCTTCTCCCTTTTTATTTAATAAAGAGGAAGGGTAATACCACATACAAGAAATCAGATTTCCTAGGCCGGCCGAGTGGCTCAGTTGGACTCAGTGTCGGCCGAGCTCTGAGCAACAGGGTCGCCGCTTTGATTCCCACATGGGCTAGAGAGCTGCACCAGAGCTGAGCTGCCACTGAGCTGCCAACAGGTGGCAGAATGGTTCGGCTGGTGAGAGCACGTGCTCTTAACAACAAGGCTGCCAGTTCGACTCCAGCAGCTGGCAGGGCCGGATAGCGACTGGACTTGGAGTTGAGCTAGCTATGCCCTCCACAACTAAGATAGAAGGACAACTTGGCTGTTTCCCTTCCCCAATTCCCCCGCTCCAAAAAAAAAAAAAAAAAAGATTAAACATTAAAAAAGAAAGAAAGAAGATTCCTGCTATATATAATATACCTAGCAGGAGGAACTTTTTAAAACAGAATCTCCTATAGCCAAGCCAGCCAGTCTCCATTAGTACATCAACAACCTACAGCCCATGTGAAACGCCACCCCTTAACTCCTGCACCAAGTGTCACTTTTCTGACTTGACGCTTCATTTGTCTTATCCAATCTCACTCTCCCTCTTTAAGTGTTGTCAGCCTCTCCAAAGAGATGAGAATTCAGCCTTTATCCCCACAGAACTGGGAACCTGACTCCACACCCAGCAGGTGCCCAGGAGACATCTGAGAGAGGATGAGTACAGGAAGACTATGGCTGCAGTGGCACCAACAATGACAAAGTGTCACCACTGGTTCCTGTGCAGCTGCTCCAAGTCACCAGTCCATCACCTTAGCACTGTTTGGCCAGAAAGGTCATAAGCCACAGGGTTCTGGCATGTCATCTCTGTACCCAGCACACAGAGAAAAAAAAAAAACCTGAGGAGTTCTTGTTGGGCAAGCTGATACGGAGCAAGCCATAAATGGGATAATAAAATAACTGCAGCTATGTATGCCAGACCCTACGTTAGACATGGCAAATGCATCATCAAACATATTGAATCCTCAAAATAACCTTTGGAGACAGGTGTCATTGGTCTCATTTTAAAGATCGGGAAAATGAGGCTTAGGGTCCTTGAGCAACTTGCCCCAAATCACATAGCTAGTTAAGGGGCAGAAACAGGTTCCAACTAGGAAGAATTGGGTCTTCCTGACAGCTTTTCCTAGCGCCCCAAAGCGGATTTGATAGGGTATGTTCCAGAACACCTAAGGCTATTATAGTGCATTTTTTCTGCTTTTTTATATGACAAACTCCCCCACAGAATTGACAATTTCTTAAAAGCCAGCCAGTGATTAAATTCATAATTATATCCCAGGACCTTTCACACAATGCCACATGACAGGCACTGATAAATGGTTTGTTACTAAAATGAAAGAAATGTAATTAAAGTAAATTAAATCAACATTCTTTTCTGTTCTACCAAACTTAATTTTTTTTAAAAATTATTCAGGTAGACTTGCTTTTTACCCATGCTTTGCAGTCAGTTACAGGAATCTAAGAATCTCAGAAAGCCAATATTTTATTAAACATTTGGCCATGTGACATAGTCTTAGAAAGAAATATAAAAGAAATTTGGGGTGAGGGTCTGGTACCAGCTGAGTCAGTAATTTATATTATATGAAATGAACACTTTTTCCAACCCTTCTGGTTAAATGCTTTATTCTATTGAATTAAAATGATAATTGGCTCTTTGCAAAATAGCATTTCAACAGGCTCTACTATCAATATTGTGGGTTGTCAGAAAAGACATGATGCATTTTTGCAACGAAAAACAGAAAAAATATGTCATGACTCTTTCAACAACCCAATAGTGTAGCTGTGTTCTGTGATCTCTGCATGATGCTGCTTGCTTGAAGCCACATTTTCATTACTTGATTGCTCAAATATCTGAAACAGCAATTCTAAATTCTCCCACCATAACTCTTATGAAATTCTGGTATTTCTCAGAGTTTTTGATGCAATCGAAGGTGCTCCTACATTGCTTAGTACCTGTACTGTTCCCAACACAGTGTTGGGATGGACACCACAGAATAAGTGACAAAATCCTGGGGAAGGTGAAGTGGCTTCAGAGGAGGTAAGAGCTGAGCTCAGCCTCGAGGAAAACCCTGACCAGAGACCTGATGTGACACAGCATAGACCCACCTGTGTCCTGGGATGGGCGGTGGGGCTTTGTAAACAGAGATAGGAACCTGGCAAGCACCTGAGAAAATGCAGCAGAGCCTGCAGAACGGAGTTAGGATAAGCCCAAGCCAAACAGGCATGACTGAAGAACAACATATCCATGCAGAAGCCAACGGTAGAAAAAAATACCTTGCGGCTTTTAAAAAATCCAATTTACAAAACCACCTAACAGTTTAGATGACGTTAAAACCACAGGTTAAATGTGTCTTTGGGATTCTGGAAAATGGAAGAAAGAGTAAACAGAACTGAAAGAACTTCTGTGTAAAGGGAGAGGAGGGCGATACCAGATGGGACAACGGAGAAGAGAAAAGATAAACATTTTGACATTGATATCCAAAAAATTCTGCTGTGGTCAACTTTTAAAGACATTTTTTTTTTTAATCCCCATAGGAAAACTGCTTTATGCTGTTTCAAAAACAATCTTTAACCTAAGAAAATCAAGTTATTTTTAAGTATCCCATATAAGTAGATAAACCAGTGAAGTAAGAACACATGCTTGTCAAAATATGACTGTTTAGGAAGCACAGATGTAGAAACAATCAAATATCCAGATTACAAATCCTTTCCTTATTCTTCTAGGATTATCAAGAGAATAGGTTATTTACTAGATACCTTATATAGTAAGACAGGCTGGAAGTTGGTAGAAAATAAAGAAATAAAGCTCTTAAAGATTAACAATCTAATTAAAGAGGGCCGGCAGAGTGGCACGTTGGTTAAGAGCCGGCTCTGAGCAGCAGGGCCCTGGTTTGGATCCCACATGAGGGCCAGTGACACTGCCCTCTATAGCTAAGATGGTGAACAACAGCTCCACCTGGAGCTGGGCCGCACAAGTCCCCGGGATGGCATAGCTGCAGCCCCCTTATGGCTGCCATAAGCTACAGTGAGTGGCCGGCAGCCAGCGTGAGCGGCTGGAGTCGGTGTGAGCTGCCAAGTGCTGCCAGGAGTGGCCATCCAGAGGCCAGCGACGGATCTGCCTCATCCGGGAAGAGCGCAAAGACGATACCAACATAGGCCAGTAAAGCAACGTCCTCCGCAACTAGACTGAAGAACAAAAGGACAGCAACTTGTCTGTTCCCCTTCCCCGGTTCCCCAATAAAATCTTTAAAAAAAAACAACAACAATCTAATGAAAGAGAGATATTTATATATTGCAAGAAAATCACCTTTCTCTGTTTATAATTTACAAAACTTTCAGTAAAAAAAAAAAAAAAAAAAAAATAGGGCTTCTCCCTGTGACCCACAAGGACTGGTCTCCTTGAAGGGAACATCAATCCCTAAGACAGCAACACATGCTGTGCTGAACAAGTACATTGGATGGGTCCTTCATAAACTTGAAGCCAGAAGAACGTTGAAGAAATAAAAATGGGGACTTCAGGGGAATTTGGCCACTGACCAGCTCAAGGCATAAACTAAAACTATGAAAATAATACTTCCTTTTAATATGACAATTTCTTTTGCAAGTTGCTTTATAGGACATACTCTGATCAAGTACAACATCAGAAGCTGGGAACGTCTGCGGGGGAACAAGGAGTCAATATAAAATTCAAGGTCAGTAATTTAGAAATCCCAGTAGGGTGAATGACACATAAAAAGAAAATACATTTATTCATTAAGGCACACTCATTTTCATTTCCAAAATATAATCCTTGCCCACCACCATCATCACTCATTAAAAGAAGAACAATAAGAAATGGGCATTGTTTACATTCAGTACCTGCCAATGAAATGTTAAAAGATAAAAGAACCAAGATGTTCAAGCTTTAAAACAGCCAGAGGAGGCCCAGCCAAGTCGCGTGTTGGTTAAGAGTTGGATTGGGACACCAGCTCTGAGCAGCAGGGCCCAGGTTCAGATCCCACATGAGGGCCAGTGACACTGTGACCTCTACAGCTAAGATGGTGAACAACAGCTCGACCTGAGGCAGGGCTGCCACGAATTGCTGGCGAAGGCGTAGGCTGCAGCCCCTGCTGCAGTGGGCTGCCATGAGCTACCATGAGTGGCCGGCAGCTGGTGTGAGCTGCCATGAGCAGCCGTGAGTGGCTGTCCAAAAGTGCAATGATAATATCAACATGAAGCGACCAGTGAAGCAACGTCCTCCACAACCAGACTGAAGAACAAAAGGACAGCAACTTGTCTGTTCCCCTCCCCCAATTCCCCAATAAAATCTTTAAAAAAAAAAAAAAAAAACAGCCAGAGGAGAGACAAGATAAAACAGATCATAAAACTATGAAACAGAGCACTCAGATTCCCCAAGTCGCTCATTTTACAGATAAGAAACTAAAGCCCCACTACTGGTCCAGGTCACAGATGTGAAGCCAGACCTCCAATGTCCTGCTACAGAGCCAGGAGACACACTCCAGCCGCGTGCAGCAGCTCAGCTAATAAGCCGAGGAAGGGAGCCAGGGGTGGTGTATACTCCCTGACCTCCCCTCAAAACACAGCCCTTCATTAAAAATAAAAATACTATGCAAAAAAGAAGCAGCCAATTTTTTAACAAATCACTTAAACAAAAACTGATCCCATAAGTAGCAACGAAATACCTGGTACTCCATGGGCCCACCAGTGTAGCTACAGCCATTGAGGCCACAATGTTCATTTGTACAAAAGGATTTTAACAGTGTGTTTAGGAAGAAAATGAAAGAAAAACCTCACCACCACCACCAACCCTCCTCCAAGCCAAGTGGGAAAAAAATAAATACAAAAACTCTCTTCTCTATCAAAAATTGATGTTCTTCTCCTCTTGGGACAAGCTAAAAATGGCAACAACACACAAATGTTACTTTTTCTCCCTCAAGTACATGCACAAAATTCAGGAAAGGTTGGTGGAATTTATTTCTCTGGGATAATTGCAAAGCTCGGCTCTAAAGAAAATTTCAGAAGCTACTAAATATATCCCAGGCTCCCTGTGGCAACATCACAGCATTATCCCCAGAAATCCTGGCTCATTCTCACATCCTTGAGGGCAGAGTGTGGGGTTCACTCATCTTGGACTCCCCAGGACTTATAACAATATTGGCACATAACAGGAGCCCAACCAATTTTTGTTAAATAGAAGGAGATTACAACCCAACAGCCTAATATCCTCTTCTTAGCTTCAATGGCATCATGGTATAGCAGCATTTCTCTTCAACCCAGCTACAATGCTAGTCCTCCATAACAGGGAGATATACAGGGATATAACCGCATGCCCTACAGACATAAGATGCTGCTTCTTAGAGGAAATGTGTTGTTGGTTAAAGATATTTTTAAAGCTCTATACGGAAAGGTGACACCCATGAAGATTACTAGAGGTTTTATTGTCCTGTCCAGGTGTTTTTGTTTCATTTTCAATTTGATATCCTCCCCACAAGGGGAAAAGCACATTTAAAACATAGAACCACAGATGGTTTATTCCAACATCCCTTTCAAAGCTGCTCGGTGTGAATCACGTGTCCGCTCAAGCAGCAGAGGCTCCTACACGCTCTATTTACAAGTGTACTCAAATGAAGACACAAACCTTTACAGCTCCCAGTTGCTCTTTTCTGAATTTTTCCAAGGGTTTAATCAGGGTCTCAGTAACACTTAATGCCTAGAGAACAAGAGTGATAACAAAAGAACATCATATTAGGTTTCCAAAGAGGAAAAAAGTAGTATTTCATTTCCATCTTCCACCCCACCCAGAAATAAAATCAACAACATATTTAACGGCTTTATCTCACCCTGCCAATGCAGCCATTAAATCACTTCTAAATTTATTCACACACAAGATCTCCATAAATATTTTCAGGGAAGAGGAGGCAAGGCAAAGTGCCAGGGAAATGTGCAGCACAGCCCAACGCAGCTCTTTCTTGGGGGAAATAGCGAGAGGGTTGTCTGGAGACAACAAAGGGTCCTATCACAAGTCATGAACAGACCGCTTCTGTTGGGGATTTTTTTTTTTCCTCCCCCTCCTCAGAAATTTAAAAGTCAATTACATTCCATTATTAGTTATCAGACTACATTACGGAAAGGGCTAAGTTTGTGGCTACAAGTTTAGATATACTCCATCTGCCTTTCATTACTGAAAATTTCTTCTAAGAACTTAAGATGTATCAGCAAAGCAGAATCCATGGAGTTCACGAGTCAGAGGATATACTGGGTGTGCTGGCCACCAGTACCTGAGGGGGTCCTGACATGACAGGAGCCACACACAGGCTGCAACCACAACCACAAACTCCTTCTTACACTGGCTCGTGTGGGGCTTTTCATTTTCAGACAGACTATACAACAAGCACGACTACAAATAAAAGGAAATATTTACCTAGGAATAAATATTCCTTATGCTCTCTTTCCAGGATACCAGAAATGTCCAGAATACAAAAGGAAACCTCGAAACACTTTACAACTATGTGCCACCCTTCTTTAAAAAAAAAAGACCCCCACAAATCCAAGCTAAAAATTATAAGAAAAAAATATGTGACTTAGAATAAGAAAGGATCCTTAATTGACCTACACCCCCGTTGCCATGTTTCATTATGTAAGGGTATCTCCCAAAGAGACCATTCACACCGTGAGACAGGAAATCCTCAAAAAACTGATAATGCCCAGACTCTGAGCTCTCTTCCCCAGGCCAGCAACTGGATTCCACTCACTTCTACCCTAACAATTTGTTTCTTACGTGTCAAAAAGCTGGGGCCACAGAGATCTAAAAGAAAGAAAGAAGAGCAAGAACGAAGCAAGGAAAAGGGATCATATTCAAGGTATGATAGTTGTCTTCTCTCTACACGGTACACAGTGTAACCTACAACGATGACAAGCCAGAGTCCTTCGTACTCAAGAACAGAGCAGGGACAGAGTGGCACAGCCCAGGAATCGCGACTACTCAAAACAGAAGGGAAAGCCCCACTTTCCATTCAGCAAAACAGATATGAGAGGTTCTGCCATACATTTTAAAAGGGATCTCCTATCCATCTAAGGCACACCAGGCACCAGTGTCCTTCCCTACGTTTCCACATATGGGCCTAGCCATCGACTGTTCCTGAATAAACCTACGTATCACCCATCTTCCGTGGAGTCTGGCCCGCTCAGCAATTCATGCTGGGCTTCACAGGGGCTAATCACTGCTCAAGTTCAGAGAGAACTGGAACAGGGGTTCAAAACCATGTAAGTGTAAGCCCAAGCTTAACCACCAGACAACACTGCACTAAAAGTACCAAACCATACTTGCCCATTCCAAGCAGCACCTGAAAAAAAAAACTCTGTTTCCCATGAAACGAATACATGCTGAGCGTTCGGTTCCAGGAGCTGGAGCTATAACTATGAACAAAACAAGGTAGTCCCCGCCCTCATAGAACTGACCGTCTAGTGGGGAGACATAAAAAGGGTACGTGAACACATAGGTAGACGTACAACTGCAAATTCTAGTAATTCCTTAGAATGGAGGACTATGCTGAGGAATTTATTAGAGGAGATATAAGGAAAAATGGGCTCAGGGAGCACTTCATCCAAGAAATGACATTGAAGCTAAGATGTGAAAGACGGGAAGGAATTCATGGTGCAACAAGCAAGTGAAATTGTTTCCGGCCTGAAACCAGCAGAGGCAAAGGGTTAAGGTGAGGAATTAAGATTACTATAGGAAAGAGCAAACGGCCAGTGTGGCTGGGGCATAAAGAACAAGGCAGCAACTGGAAAGAGATGAGTGAAGGCAGAGAACCAGAGCACACAGAGCCCTGTGGGCCCAGGAAAAGGGGTTCTATTTGGGGTATGATAGAAAGCCACTAACGTGTTTTAAGCAGGGAATTAACACAATGATATTTAGGTCTCTTAAAGCGCTCTGACTTCTCTGAGAAAAAGAGATTAGAGGTGAGGAAAAGTGAAAGGAGAAAGACACGTCAGGAGGCTTCTAGAATAATATTAATACAAGAGATAATGGTGATTGGAGTAAGGTAGCGACAACAGAAAGAGAGAGCAGACAGATTTGAGATATACTTGCAAGTGGAACCAAAGGAACTGATGATGGATTGAGTGTGGAAATGTGGGCAGTTCTAGGATCACTCCCAGATTTCTGGCATGAGTACACGAATAGATAAGATTACTATTTATTGAAATAGGAAAATTTTGAGGAAAAGCAGCAGGCAGCAAGCTCTAAGTAAGGGATTATTTTAAATTTAAGACGCTGGGAGATATCCAAATTATTAGTAAAATAAGCTGACAGACATAGGTCCACAGCCTAGAAAAGAAGTCTAGATCAGAGACATCAGTCAGTAGTCCTCTGCACGTGCGTGGTGTTTTGTTTGACGTCTTGGAAGTATTGTACACAGGCAGGACGTGGAAGGGGGCAGAACGACAAGGTCCTAGCACTTCGGTCAGGACAAGGCAAAGCACGCGAGGGCAGGAATAGAGACTTGGAAAGAAGCTGCCCAGAGGTTGGATGAAAGAAGGATTTAACTGTGTGAGCCGAGAAGAAATTGAAGAAGGAATGAGACCTTAGCAATATCTATGAAAAGGTGAGAAAAAGAGCCAAAATAAGAATTGGTGAATGACTGAAAGTGAGAATTTGTGGGAACAACCCTTCTTCAGAAGGATGGCCATGAAGGACAAGACAAAGATAACTGCTAAAAAGGAACACAAGGTAAAGTGAAAGTATGTTTCTTTTGTTGTTTGTTTTAATATGGAACATCAGTATTTAACACTTTGTAAGCGGGCATAAAAAGCTATATGACGAGTTTATTCGTTTCCAACATACACTTTGTAATCGGGCATAAAAAGCTATATGACGAGTTTACTCGTTTCCCACATACAATGTGTTAAGAGATAAGAGCACATCTAAATGGCCAAGTGAAGAATCCAGAAAAGATGGCTCGTAGTCTCGAATACGGGAGGAGACGGGATGCTGACCATGCCTGGGTGTTGGCCTGTCATCGGAGTAGACATCCTTCCCTCTCTGGAACAGGAAGTAAGGCATCAACCCGTGCCAGTACAAATGGGTTTGCAGATTTCATGCAAAAAAGCTGAGAGGTGCTACCCGATTTTTATTTTGTCCCGGAAGTCTAAGCCAAGGTCACTTGCAGAGAGTCTGGGCATGGGAAAAGTCTGGAAAGAGAGGAGAACGAATGGCGGAATTGTTGCAAACAGTGAGCAGACGACCTACGCCAGAAACACAACCATTCCCAGACAGAGCTGTCGGCCCCGGGACACAGGTGAGCGGGAAAGTCTGAAGACATTCATCTCCCTCGTTGGGAGAGTTTTCTTTAGCAACACAGGAAGAAAGTGGGTCAGGTTCATCCTAGGTGAGAGTATTTCCAAGAGATGTAAACACATCAGCATAGTACGATGTGGTGTGAGCAAGACTGGAGAGCCACACAGAGGAGGAAGCTGCCTGGCTGAGAGGGGACAAGGCAGAGCTGAACCCGAAACAGGCCCAGGAGTTTGCCAGGCAAAGGGTGAAAGACCGAGAGGGGAAAACAGCAATTTCAGGGCAGGGAACTAACTACAAGCAATTCAGTTTCAGTAAAGTGGCTGAATTAGTCGGAATCAAAAGAGGCTGAGGAGATCAGATGGGCGCCATTAGCCATCAGGATGGCACCTGAAATGCTCAGGAAATGCCAGATACAGGCATCAAGAACATGAATATATGAAGGGCATTTAAAAGGTGAGCCCTAAAACTCCACACTCTGTCCTTCACAAAAGGACCAGGCCTCAAAGACGACAGAAGAGCCATTTTCAAGTCATTGTATCTGTCTCTACACTTGGAGAATGAAGTTGATGCAATGTCTGACTTCCAAGGGCTAACACTTCCATGCGCAGGAAACACCATGAGGGGTTTCTATCTTATTGTTTGCAGACCAAGAAACACACTTCCAAAACAAGTAGTTGTTGATAACCACTATATACCATTCTTTAACAACAACAAAAATTTTAATAAAAAATTTTTAAACTTAGAATTCATTATCATTTTTCTTTAAGAAAGTCTGATTATGTAACTTTTGAACTGAACCTTAAGCACTCTATTCAGCAAGATCATGAAGCAGTTACTAAATGCTCTGGTCAGGCAAGGTCAGTGGGGCAACAAGGACTGTTTTCTTCTTTTTCTCAAAATAGAGTGAAGAGTCCATGGAATCTCTCACTTCCTTTTATAAGTTCACAGAAGTATTATATAATATTTGTTAGTAATAAGGGTTACTGAAGTTTTCTAATGCCAAGACATGATTCTTCTTTCCAAGGACAAAAGAAAACCAAATCAAGGACTACCCCCCTAAAATGCTAAAGGCGATTTCTGGTGATGACAGTGGCCCAGTTTGAAACAGACAGCTGAATCAGTGAGAAAAGCTTTCAAAATTTTCACATTAGAAAGCAATCAGGTAATTGAGAGACGGAGACAGAGAGAGAAAGCAAATATAGAATGTGATTTTTATAAATATGCATATTAGATTATATAAGCATTTTTTTTCTCATAAAATACTTAAACCACCCACAGAAAAGAAGCCATGAAAAGCTTCTGCTAATGAGCCGTGGACAGGGTTTTCAATAGTCTTGCTTAGAAACAGAATGCAACTACATGAACATAGAGCACATTAATTAATCAGTCGCTCTACCCTCAGAGTAAGGGTCAGCCCATTTTTTCTATAAAAGGCCAGGTAGTAACTAATTTAGGCTTTGTCAGCACATGGCCTCAGCTTAACTACTCCACTGTCTCTGTAGCACAAAAGCAGTCATACATAGTTATAAACCAATGAGTGTAGCTGTGTTCCAACAAAATTTCATTGATAAATACAGGAGGGGAAATGGGTTTGGTCCATGGGCCACATTTGACTGAACCCTGCCTGGGAGAATGATCTTGAGTATCATGGCATAAAACGGTCTAGTAACTTTTATTCGATGGTACATTTTTAAATATACATTTACCATATTTGCAGGAGGCCAAAAGTTGTGAGAGAAAACTGAAATACTGGATGAGAGAATCACAGGTCAATTAGCCCTCAAGCTGAAATGAGGGATTCAAAAGCGGTACCATAGAATTTGCCTGGGTCAAGTAATCTACGGAGTTTCAATGCTGAAAGGCTGGAATATAAAAGTTAACAACAGTTTATGTGAATTTTAATAGCAGGCCTTAATAGGGGCTTTTGCCCCTAAAAATTTGAGTTAACTGGAACTTCAGCATATGCCAAAGTAGTTATAAATTGCCCAAGAAGATAATGAACACATACATGCATAGGTATATTCAAATCCAAACGAGGTACACATTCAACTTCGTCCCATGAGATCAGAGCCTATCTCGATAGTACAGTAACTACATTTTAAGAGTGACAGTTTCTAACTGGGGCTGAGCAGGAATGTGATGAGGATGCTGAAAAGATTAACGAAAAACAGGTAAGAAAACCAGAGGTGTTTAATGGGACTGGAGAGAAAGGGAACATTTAGACAGCTGCAGACCAGATTTGGGTTTGCTCTCAAGAGGAACTCAATAAGAACCATAAGGGACCAGGCAAAGCAATGACCCCTTGCTCATCCCACATAAACAAGTGGGAGCGAGCTGACTCAAGTCCAGGGACACTCTGTCACAGCTTTGCCACACTGAGAGAAAGTTGGCCCTGGAGACCTTTGGGGTCCTGTCCATCTCCATGTTTCCAGGATTCTCCAAGAGCTGGGAGAAGCAGAAGCACAAACTACATTTCAGTGTTTCCATCCAGTACGACGACAAACCACAGAATCCATTAGAATGTCACAACTCAAAGTAAAAGAAGAAGATTATTACATGACAGTTTAGGGGATTAAAATTTTCCCACTCTGAAATCCCTTCGCGTTAAGGCATTTGGGTGTAAGGACTTAAATGTCTGGAAAGGAAAGGAAAGGTTGGGTGGCATCTTGACCTACCTCTACAGTTCAGGCTGCAGTGAAGTCTATTGACAATATGGCTCATCAGCAGAGAATCAGACTCCACTGGGGCGAAGAAACACTGTGACTACTTTAATATTTGAGATGGAAGGCTAAGTTCTGATGGAAATTCTAAAGACAATAGGGCTTAAGGCTAGAAGCCCATATTCAGTAGAAAGGCAGCAAAGACAAGGCTACATCCTATGATAGCTTTAATAACAATTTTTTAAAGTCTCAGTTTAGGTAAAGCTATGAATAAGTCCGTTATTCACACCTTGCTAATCACTCAGTACTACAAGGACTGAGGCTAATAAAACGGACGGAATTATGTCTGTTCCCCATGGCCCTCATTATTTTAAGTCTGGATTCCAAGTCTTCATGACACCAGAGGAATGCATTATTTGAGAGCAAAGGAGAATTTCCACTATTTTCTCCCACGACCTTCCAAATACTTCCCATTTCATTAGACTAAAGGGAAAACTACTTTTCAATCCCAAGCTCGAGAACAGCAGCAAAAAAACCATTCAGCAAAGATATATTACACTCCTTATTTTCCTTGAAACAGAACTTTGAGAAAGGATACCAAAGAACCATCATCACAACATATCTCCAAACATAAAAAATATCTTCCCCCAAAATTGTCCCTCAAAATTAAAGGGACTTGCCCTATATAAAAATTTTTACCGAGTTTCCTTAAGGAGTGCACTTTCCATTATTTTGATCAACAAAGAACTGTTTGAATCTTAGCCTAAAATGGCCCCAATCACATCTAGTTTCCGATGCTTAGAGATCACAAACAGGTCTGGGTTAGAAAAACAAGGGCAATTTAAGAGAAATGCAAGAGATTTAGCTGCCATTCTGGAGATGACATCAAACTTACTGATGTGCAGTGTTTTCACAAAGACCCCTTTAAAAGAAACAAGGTAAGTGGTTACACTAAGAAAATCATGAAAATACATCTCAGGGACAAAGTTTTAAAAGTGTCTAAATGAGCTGCCAATGGGTACTTGCAGCCTGAGATAAAATTTCCATGGAAAGCATCAGAAACAGGTTTTAGAAGGTGCTGCTGTATCTCAAAGAATTCTAACAGAGGTGGCAGGAGGTGCTGTGCGAAGCTGAGCTGAAAGCTCAGTGATAAACATCCAAGTATCTAAGGTATCAAGACTTGGAATAACTTTTAAGAAATAAGTGAGGGAAATAGTCCTAAATTATACACTCGTGTTTTAATTTTGAAATACAGACACATATTTCATCGAAGTAATGAAAGTAGACATGTGATTATCTAACAGACATACGTCGATATATATTCATACCTAAAAGTGTGTACACTGAAGCCATCCAAAAATTTTGTTTCATCTCATGGGGAAATGGTACTGCCTTATAATCAGGCATCAACATTAAGGTCATGGTTACTTTTCCTTTGGGGCTACCCGGCACTTGAAACCCCTTCCTATGTTTGAGGAATTCTCCTACCTAATGAGGCGGAACACGCCATCCAGCACAAAAGCTGAAAATGACAGATACTTGCTTTCCCAGACATCTTGCAGTGAGGTGCTGGCACCTGGCCAGAGTTCCATTAACCAGATGGTCCCACCCAAGACTTTGACCAGGGATTCTAGTGGCTGGCAGCCATGACTCCAGGTGCCAGAGGCAACAGTTGCACCAACAGCCACAAGGGACTATGGTGTCATTGGAGTAGGATGTACTGTTTATACCCAGTGGCAAAGCGGTGACTGTCTGCTCTTAGCCCAGCTGTCTGGCATGACCCTGGCATCATTCTTGACTCCCAAAACCTTATAAAGCTACTGCAGTAAACCTAATCTGTAATAAATTTCTGTTCAGAACAGCTAGACCTGGCAACTGAGAATGCAGACTAATTGTAAGACTAATATTGTAACATTTTCAGAACCTTAAACGATCTTATCAAAATGCCTTCAGTGCTATCCTTCACGATATTCCTATGCAAGGTTTTTCTCCTGACTAACCCAACTCATTTTTAATTAGATTTCTCGCTATCCACAGTCATCTTTTGCTACTCCTTTCTCCATCCAGCCAGCCTCTCCCTGTACTGTGCATTCCCCTGTCAATCAGGGCTCAAATTTTAAAAAGAAAATTAAAACAGGTAACAAAGTCCTCCCACTTTATTTTAGTGGCTAATAGAATAAAAGAGATAACAGAGAGTCAAAGACTCGAATATTCACAAAAAATGAAAAGGTTTCACAACTGGTTCTGCTAAGAGAAGTCCCCTGCCTCAGTGACAAATAGAAGGCCAACATTTTTTCATTTCGGCTCAGTCCTAACTAGCTTCATTTTTAGATGATAGAAAAAACAATTCTCTCTTGTTACCTGAATATTCTCAATGGTAAAGATGGAAAATACTTGTTTTTTTACCTACAAGTGAAATGAGGAAGGGGATATCACAGTAAAAGCAGTTTTGACTTCCAAACAAATCTAATCCTCCAGGTATGAAAAATAATGTAAAAATGAAATTAAATTGTATAGTGGTATTAACTCAAACACGGTATCTAAGAACTAGCAAGGATCTTAATGAACCCATACACAAGGCTGTAACTGGACACTGGGAAAGAGGTGCTGTAAATTCATTCTGGAGTTTAAAACTGAAAATTATCAATAGACGCCAAGTAATAGGAAATGGTTCCTTAAGTGTCTGATTACAACACCATGACAGTCTTCCGGCCCGGTGTTCCCTAGGCCCCATATCCCTACAACCCCCTTTCCTCCAAGAATGGGCATCCCTATCCCCACTCAGAACCACCCCACACTTGTACCTGTACAATAGTGACCAATCTGTTTGCTAAAAGAAAAAAGAAAAAAAACATGGCAGTCTCATGTAAGAGCCTAGGAACCATAATTTGTAAAATACATATGCCAAACTCACTAGTTCAGTTACCACACTTCTGCTTTCATTCAGACAGTCCAAGAATAAAAAGTTCCCAATAAGGGGGCTGGCCAAGTGGCTCAGTTGGTTAACAGTTGGCTTAGAGTGAGAGCTCTGAGCAACAGGGCCACCAGTTCGATTACCACATGGGCCAGTGAATTCTGCACCAGAGCTGAGCTGTCGCTGAGCTGCCAACAGGTGGCAGGATGGTTCAGTTGGTGTAACAACAAGATTGCCTGTTCAATGGTTGGCTACGCCCACAGCAACTGAAGATTGAACTCAGCACCCTGAGCTGAGCTGCTGCCCTGATGGCTCAGTGGATAGGGAGTGCGCTCTTAACAACAAGGCTTCCAGGTTTGACTCCCACATGGGATGGTGGCTATGCCCACCCGCAACTAAGACTGAACTCAGCACCTTGAGCTTAGAGGCCACGAGCTGCCAACAGGAAGCCAGATGGTGACTGGTACCCTCCACACAACGAAGACTGAAGAACAACAACTTGGTTGGTCCCCTTCTCCAATTCTCCAACACTGTTCCCCTCCCCCAATTCTCCCAATAAAATCTTTTTAAAAAAAGTTCCCAGTAAGAGTTTTTATCAACTTGCAATTGTAAACTCTTAACTAGCTGAAAACCTAAGAAAACAAGAGGATTTGAGCTGAAGTTCTGACAACTTCTGCACTCGGACTTCATTTCTTAAATATCTGGCTATGATCTGGGAAGGAAGGAAGGAAGGAAGGAAGGAAGGAAGGAAGGAAGGAAGGAAGGAAGGAAGGAAGGAAGGAATGAAATTTATCACAAAAATTTGAGATCATGTCTATCTTCTCAAAAAATATCTTAGGTTTTGTTTGAAGGGGAAAGAAAAAAAACAGCTTGCATCAATTTTGAAGAACATTAATTGAAAAAGGAAAGCAGCAATTATACTCAGATTATTTACATCAAATAGACTTCACCAATAAAGATTATTTTTTATTATGCTTAGAGAAAAATTGAAAATCTTCACACAAAAGCTATTGGGCATACTAGGAATGAGCTAAGGATGTGCAGAGATTCAACCTTGATTTTCTTTCCATCTGTGCATGAGAGACGATAAAGAACTAGCTTCTATTTTTAAAACAAAATAAATACTTGGGCAGAACATTATGAGAAGGAATAAAACCCCACAGGAGTGAAAGATACGCCTGTCAAAAAAGCTATAAAAGTATCATGAGAGAATCTGTAATTTTGTGTTTTAGCTTTAAATAACACTTTAATTTCTGAAGTAAATGGTATAATTCAGTGGCATAGCCAGAAATGGAGCCTCATGAATAATAAGGTAATAAAACTGTGGAATCAAGAAAATAGGGGAGAGGGAAGGGAGAGGAGGCAAGAGAGTGAGGGAGGGAGAACTGTTCAGAAAAGAGCACCTATGCCTTTGATCAATGACAAGGAGATGAGATCACCTAGCCTTCTGTGGTGCCAGGTGGATCTGAGTGGCCAAGAGGGGAAGGGAAGGGCATGGGGTGACACGGCTCTTACTAAGTCATTCTCCACTCCATAGCCAGCAGCTAAGCTTCTCATCCTGGACAAAGGCCAATTCCTCACTGTATCCTCAGGTGCTAAAACACTGCCCGGCTTCTAACAGGCATTCGAAAATATTTGTTTTATGAATGAGGTGGGATTCTCTTATAAATTTAGATATTATTAGAGATTCTACAGAAATGCAGCAGTTCTTGCTGATGGTGATAATAGTAACCATAAATGCCTATGCTCAGCCTCCCATGCCCATTATCTCTGTCTGACTCAAACAGTCTGTTTTTGTGTTAGTCCAGGTCCTCTCAGAAGCAGACACCAAGATGGGATTAGAAACACTTAATTTATTAGGGGAAATGTCCGTGAGAGACCATGGGGAGGGAGCCGGAGTTGGCTAGAGGAGCTGTCAGTCAGTGATGCAGGTCTGAGCCCAGGGGAAGGAGACAGGGAAGGAAGGAAGGCGGGTGGGTGGACCCGTGTCAGCCTGCAGCAGGTCTAGGAAAGCCTGGCAAGGCTGCCCGTCAGAAGACTCCACAGTCCCCAGGAGTAAGCCTGTGCTTAGTAGCCCTGCTGTGCTCAACTCCTTGTCAGGAACAGACATGGGAAGAGGGGCCTTCACACTAATGCAGTGATGGCACCACAGAGCAGCTGGGCTTGACCTGCAGTCGGAGATCTGAGAGCTGCTCCATGGCTGCCACAGCTACCAATGTCCATATTCTTCCCACTACACCACCATGGCCACTGGTCTTCTCTGGACCTCTAATAATCCCCACCACCATTTCAGGGCTGCATTTCATTACACCTATTAATAACACACCACCAAGAGTAAGACACTCCATTATTATATATATATATATATATATATATATATATATATATATATATATATATACACACACTATCAAGAAAAAATAATGCTAATGAAATCTTGATTTAACATCATAACACTTAGAACTTTTATATGTATTGAAAAATCTCTTTGAGAGTTAAATATATTTTTATCCTGCCTCCCTCTTGTACACATAAGAAAGAAAATAAGCACACAGTTTAGGATGTTTCTAAAACGACTTCAGCATCCAGCTAATCTGAGTCACTTTTCACCTCAGTCATCAATATCTGGTTCCCCCCAAGCACGTTTTCCCTGGTGTTGTCAAGAATATTGGAGGGCCAGCCAAGTGGCGTATTGGTTAAGAGCTGGTTTGGAATACCAAATCAGCAGCAGGGCCCCAGTTCGGATCCCACATAAGGGCCAGTGATGCTGCACCCTCTACAGCTAAGATGGTGAACAACAGCTCAACCTGGAGCTACACTGCCATGAGTCACTGGCAACAGTGTAGACTGCAGCCCCTGCTGCAGTGGGCTGCCATGATCTACCATGAGTGGCCAGCAGCCAGCATGAGCAGCCAGCAGCCGGCCTGAGCTGCCAAGAGCGGCCGTGAGCGGCCATCCAGTGGCCGGCAACCAAGCTACCTCACCTGAGAAGACTGCAATGATACCAACATGAGCCAGTGAAGCAACGTCCTCCACAACTAGACTAAGAACAAAAGGACAGCAACTTGTCTGTTCCCTTTCCTGGATTCCCCAACACTGTTCCCCTCCCCCAATTCCCCAATCAAATCTTTAAAAAATAAAGAATATTGGAGATGCATTATTTCTTGAAGGGAGTACTCTACTACAGTATGTAGGATTTTCTTCCAAAATGATGGCACCCACTCTTTGGATACTGATACTAGCACTTCCTTGACTGAACCAGAAAATCTCACCACCAGGACTCCTACTTCTTCCTCACTGGTCCTTAGGTGGTTTGCTGATTGAAATATTAAGAGACCACAGTTGTCCAAACAGGCCAGGAGAAAAACTACCCAATTCCTGCTTCCTCATGACTGCTGCCCAGTGAGCAGAAGCTATAAGGATACACATCCATTTCACCTATCTTTAAAAGTGGAGGGAAGGGTATTAAATCTTACAAGGAGCTAAAGGCAAGAAATAATGTCATTGGAATAGGAGATAGGAGACAGATTCAATTGTAATCTCTGTCACCAACTTATTTTAAGATATAGATCAAATCATTGCACCTCACTCAGTTCCATACCCCCCTCCTTTTTTTTTTTTTTTTAAATCAAGGGGTTAAATGTAAGATATCCTAAGTTCTCAGTAAACAATTTGTTTTAGAAGCCAAGGCCATACCACTGAGTATTTCAGGATGGGATCTGTAGAATGATTGGAGGTGCCCTGGCTCAACCCAAAATATTTTCTCATGAAACTGCAGATTCAGGTGAACGAATTCCTATTAATAGAACCACTTCTCTGGATTAGACAGTTAAATGAGCAGGCGGGTTCCACTCTGTTTTCGCTTGTCATGTGGGGTGAGGGGGAAGAAGGGTTTGTGTCTACTCTTTGCCCTTTCACATCAGTATTAACCACTTCATTAGAAGAGCTAGCTGATTCCTCAGAAGCAGAGGCCAAGGCCCAAAGATATTAAATATAGGAAACAGGAGTTTCAATAGGGAAGTAGGCTCTGAGGAGGACATGGCTGTGAGGCCACAGATGACGATGAATCACCAACAGAGAAGACACTGAGTCATGAGGCATGGCCTCACCCAAAAGGGGGTCCCCGTAGTAGCCCAGGTCTCTTGCCTAAGACATTCTCACTCACCTCACAATTCTGATTTGAGGATCTTTATAGGATTTGGGGTCAGTAAAAGTCCAATTCTCAAAAGGTATGCACATGCGTGTGCGCACACACACATACACACACAAACAGGATTCATAATGCTATCCATATCTGATTGAATTATAATGGGTTTACAAAGAGAAAAAAAAAGGATTTATATGGAAAAAAACAAAAATGTCAAATAGTAAAGGTCAGGGCCGGCCAAGTGGCGCATTGGTTAAGAGCTGGCTTGGGACACCAGCGGCCCCAGTTCGGATCCCACATATGCGGGCCAGTGACACTGCCCTCTACAGCTAACAACAGCTGTGCGAGCCCCGGCGATGGTGTGGGCTGCAGCCCCTGCTGCAGTGGGCTGCCATAGGCTACAGTGAGTGGCCGGCAGCCAGCGTGAGCGGCTGGCAGCCAGTGTAAGCTGCCAATAGCCGCGGTGAGCGACCATCCAGAGGCCGGCGACCAATCTGCCTCACCCGGGAAGAGCGCAATGACGATACCAACATGGTCCAGTGATGCAACGTCCTCCACAACTAGACTGAAGAACAAAAAGACAGCAACTTGTCTCTTCCCCTTCCCCGATTCCCCAATAAAAAAAAATCTTAAAAAAAAAAAATAGTAAAGGTCAGTTCCAAGGAGGAAAATTCTTCATAAAGTTAAGTCACGGACAATTTTTAACTAAACTGAGAAGTGTTTTCATAAATAAATTCAAGATGGATTTTTCCACATATTCCACATAATATGCCTGCTAAAAGAATTCCACACAAAAATGTGTCACTTTATCTGTAAAAGAACTGCTTAAAACAGGCCTGATATACAATATAAAATATTATAATTATAGTTAAGATGAAATTAAAGGCACAATCTTTCCAATGGCATGGAGTGCCCTAGGTACTTATCACATTACAGGAACTCACAAGCAATGCTACACGTAAATTAAGTAACAGTAAAATTCCTAACAGCAAAAACCTATTCCATTAAAATAAGCGAGCTAGTCCAAAATCCTCCGGAAATGACAGGTAAAGGCTTAGGTTTTTAAAGTAATATTTTTAACCTCATGGTAAACAAAGTCATCAAAAAGCAATGTATAGAGCACCCAACTTTCACACAGCTCTAGCTCCGAGGCTACAAATGCCAGCTGCCATTTTACCGGCCCCTTAGGCCAGGGGTTCTGAGTTGAGCATGCCTGACAATAAACTGGAGGGCTTATTAAAACACAGATCATTGGGCCCCACCCCAGAGTTTCTGACACAGTAGGTCTGGGGTGGGGCCCAAGAGTTTGCATTTCTAGCATGTTCTCAGGTGACACGGATGCTGTTGGGCCATGGACCAAGCTTGGAGGACCACTGCTCTAGGGTATACTAAGGAAAGATTATCATGAAAATTTCTACCCAAAGGAAAAATTGCTTCAGTTCACATATTATTTTAATAATACCATGAAACACTTTTGAAAGTAAAAAAAAAAAAAAAAAAATCGTAGAAAATGTGGAACAACGATCAGCATCAAAACCTCCAAAAGACCCAGAAATCACTTAACTGCACAATCTGTAAGATACCTGAAACCATGAAGAAATGATGAGAAAGGAGCGAAGCAAACCAGACAAGGATTGAGGAACCATCTCAACTAGTAACCAAGCCCCTGGTCCTCGGAAGCCTAAGGCCTTCTTTATCAGGGCAGAAGCTAAGGGCAAATCACCCAGCAAGCGATCTCAGGCCCAGTGCTTTCACAAGAGTGAAGTCTGTGGTGGGAAAAAACAGCTTGGGCTAAAAAGAAGAGGGTCGCGAAAGCCTCCAGAATCTGTGTGCACATAGGGTCATAGGGTCATCTCGTCCAAGCAGCAAAAGGGATGCGGCTGCTGGACACACTGCCTCCTGGGGTCTGCCCACCAGCCGAGTGGGCCCCAGCCCCTCTGGACGAGAGGGGCACCTTTAGTGCACCATCTGGCAAGCTCAACCTCCGGTCTCTTGGCATCCCCTCTTCCCAGAAGCCTTCCTCAACTCTGGGCCTCACACAGCTGCCCTGATGGGCCGTCACTCTCAGAAACTGAGCAGGGATGTGGAGGAGGAAGGAAAAAACTAATGAATATGATAAAAGGATACATGGAGAGAAGTCAATGCAGCATGAAGAGCTTTAAAAAGAACATCATACCAATGGAACTGTAATAGATATATATGATATCGGGGGTGGGGAGAAGGGGGTTGTCACTTGGTAAGGGGTGAAAAAGATATTGCATAGTTTTGTACATCTATAACTCTTAATTAAAAAAAGGGGAAAAAAAAATAACAGGCATAAAATAAAATAAAGAAAGAAAGAACATCATAAACACTACAGCACTCCTTTAAAAGTCCTGAAATCTCTGGCCAGCGGCCCACCGCAGACAAGTACGCCCTGTCCTGCCATGCCAGAGGGAACATCTCGGGAATGCTGGCAGTCACAACACCCACTGCACCCTCCTCAGAGACAAGGCAGCCAGGCGAGCACGGTAGTGCTTGCCACTCACCGTACCCGGGTCCCCTTTCACCGGCAAGGTTGGCAATCTTGCCAGCAAAAACTACTCACTTGAAAACTGTCCTGGGCCTTTTAAAGGACAAGGCATACCTGTTCATAGAAATTGGACTTCTATGCACAGGGAGTTGGGGGGAGGGGGGGGGAACAGTCTGATTTGCTAGACTGGTTTTCTTTCTACTTTCCCTCCCAACAATTCGTTTTTAGAGCTACAGAGCTGGATAGGAGTCCGGAGACAGGCAAACATACCCCTCCCTCTTTTCCAAAAACCCTTGCTTCACTTCCCTCCTTCCTTACCTGGATAAATAACTCTGACTCACCTGACAACTCAGCTCAGGAATGGCGTCTCCAAAATGCCTTCCCTGATCACCCCCACCTGCTGCTTCTCTGTTACCACACAGCAGACTGGAATTATGTACTTTGGGCAAATAGCCCCAATGGACAGCTAACTACTCAGGCAGGAACTGTGTCTTTGTTTTCCTAGCATTTAGCACAGTACTTGGCATGGAGTAGGCACTCAACAGTACTTGCTAGAATATATATATGTATATATACAGACATATATATACATATATACATATATACATATATACATATATATATATGCATTTGCCTCCTGTGTAAGTACACAGATTAGGCATGTGAATATGTATATACCTGGTAACTCAAAACCAACAGGGAAGAATTTGTTCCCGGATCACTGACTTCCAGATATCCCTATCCCTTAAAACCCCAAATCCTTTTCAGTATTTATTTAGGAAATGGAAAGCTTTTAAAAAATATTTGGAGGGCCGGCCAAGTGGCTCAGTTGGTTAAGAGCTCGCTCAAGAGTGCGGCTGAGCTCTGAGCAACAGCAGTTCGACGCCCGGCCCGAGCTGAGCAGCCACTGAGCTGCCAACAGGTGGCAGGATGGCTCAGCTGGGAAAAAAAAAAAATTGGCATTGGTCTTTGCCTTCTAAGTCACAGATTACATAAAAATGTTTTAACATTTCAATGAGTCAGTCTTAATTATGAGTACGCACCATTTAATTTAGAACTTCCAAAAATACTAACTGCTTTTAAAGACTGTGACTACTAGGATTTTATTGAATATGAGAGTTTAGCATATCCCTACCTCTATTTTACAGCTGTCGTTCTGCATTCCGTTTTTTAATATGTGGCTTTTTATGTGCTGCTGGTTTACAATATTTTGAAGTGAAACAAGCACTTTTAAAAGTCCTTGAATGCACTGGCACCCAACTGCCTGCAGGCCTCCCTTGCTTCCTCGATACTGCATTCAGGAGGTAAGAGCTTTTTCGGCTCTGCAAAGGCGCTGCTCCCCATCTCTGTCCCCTCACTCCAGCTCAGGGTCACTTCTGGAAAGCCTCTCCTGAGACGCACAGGCTTAGCTGCTCCCCACTCCCTGCAGCCACACTCGATCGGTTATCATGCTTAGGATCATGTGGTTTAATGCCCATCAGTTATTCTCCAGAACCAAGATGGGAGCTTCTTGAGGGAGGGATCTTTTCTTATTCAAAAGCTTAAGGCTGGTGTCTAGGAAAGCATCAGTTTTGTTTTATTTTATTTTAAGTGTTCAAAGCTATTTAAAGAAACAAAGTTAGCCATAATGAGTCCATACAATTCACATGGTTAAAAAAATGGGGGGGTGGGACGGTGGGGGAGGGCGATGGGGGGGATCACTGACTATCAAGATTAGACAGAAACACCAAATAACACTAATATTGGTTAAATGCCAAACTTTTTAACTTTTATTAACTTCATTATTATAATTCACTGATAACTCAGAAAGTAGTGTCTTAAAGGTCTTTAAAAGCTAATAGAAAAATATCAGTAATTCTTGTCAAGGGAAGAAAAGTAGGAAGAAAAACCTATAGATTAAGAGACTTAGAAACTTATAAGTCAAATGAATTGTGTTTGGATCCAGATTCAAGCAAACCAACTGTCACTGGGTAGAGCTGGGGAGGAATGACAAAATGTGAATGAATATCAGAAAAATTTAAATCTGACCTAATACTTTGCAATATTAAGGAAGTATTATTTGTTTTTAGGTGTGACAAGGAGACTGTGGTTCAAAACAAGATGTATCTTCTAGAGCTAAAAGCTAAGGTTATTTATGGATAATACTGGGCTTTCATTCAAAATAATGGGGGTCAAGTGTAGAAGGGGTATAAGATAGATAAGACTGCTTACATGGCAATGGTTTTTGAAGCTGGGTGATGAGTACATGTAGTTTAATTATATTTTTCTGTCTACTTCTGTACATGCTTAAAATTTTCCAAACTAAAACATGTTTAGAAAAAGCATTAGGTGTCCTGTTAATTCTGTAATTGGTCATAGCTGCCCCCAGCTACTCTATGGCCATGGGTAGTTTCCTGCTATGCAGCAGGCGCTGCTATTCCCACCAAGGGTTGTAACACACTGTCCCGTTCCTGAGGTTCATGGCCTTTACAGACTACATCCTATTTTCACCTCTACCCTGCACTGAAAATCCAGCCTTGTCCTCCTTGACCTATGTAAGACAGAGACCCTATGACGTCCCATCAGAGCTGAAGATTAAATCAGTAAGTCCGCTAACAAATGCTCTGAGAACCATGCTGTCTATATCAGACAGCCTGGAGTTATGACCACATTCTAGTTCTGTGACCTAGTCAATTCACCCCAAGGAACATAAAAGATAGTAGAATATCCAGACAGATGCGGTCACACACAGCATTTCTGTGGAACTAAAGTCCAGCACCAATCTGTCAGATCTCTCTCCCCCACACACCAGGATGCTCACATAGTTCCCTATGGAAAGGCCTTCCCTCACTGCTCTAGATATAACAGTGCCCTACCCCACTCTCCGGCTACTTAACCCCTTCTTTATTTCATTTTGTAGCACTTATCACTGCCTGGCAATGTATTGTATATTTCTTATCATCTCCCCTTTCAAGAATGTAACCTCCCTGAGGGCAGGGACGTTGCTTTGTTTGCTTCTGTGCTCAGATTCTGCACAGAATCCGAACACAAAAGGCGATCAAATACACATTTACGGAATGCTCAGGATCCCAGGGAAGGACAACTAAATATCAAAGAGGGTTGAGAACAAAAAAGTTGATACTATTAACACAAACTAAGAACATGCACTTCCACTAACACCCACACACCCACACCATTCAGTGGAAAAGTGACGTCATGGCACTATTTTTATCCACTATCACGTTGAGACTTTCCTAAACAGCTGAAAAACCAGTGACTACAGGATCACATGAATATTAGTTGAATATAAGCATACATCCATTTGTGCCAGGAAAATCTAACAGATCACAGTACGTTCACATGCCCTCTGTAATATTTGCTATATATACAAATTACCTCAGAATTTAGGGAATAGTGCAAATTGTATTGGGGCTTTTAGAGGTCTCATATCCCTGTCACTTTTCTATCAAATTCAGTGCCTCCCTTCCACTTCTTTCACTACTCCATTTCTACCAGTAAGAAATCCCCACTGGCCACCATCCAGATCACAGTAACATCTAGAGAGCTGGCCAGAATGACAGGCAATTCAGAGTGTCTGGTGCTGCCATGTACCAGCTCGAACTTGCAGCCTGCCACGTGATCTTGGGCAAGGTGCTGTGCCTCAGTGTCCTCATTTGTAAAATGGGGGGCAATAACGGAGTCTATTTCATAGAGTCAATGTGAGAATTCAACGACTAGATATCCGGTCAACATTTTAGACCAGTACCGGGTACAGAGACAAGTTTATCTTAGCTATCACAGTCAGTACTATTACCACTCCATCTGAACTTACGCATACACTTGCACTTTAACATAATTCTAGATAATACTCATTCTCAAGAACATAGAAAATATAGTTTGGCCTTCCTTTAAAACATGGAAAGAAAATGGTGAGACCAGTGTGTCATAATCCACTGCCACTTCTACTATCAATCTTTGTTGAATGAATGAACATAGGGTCAACAGGAAGGAGATGCAAGTTTTTAACCAAGGCAAGAAAGTATCATTCTGTACCTTCAAAATTCACAGCTGAGCTTTTGTTAAATAAGATCATGCACTCAACATAGCATCACGCACCTGGAGAGCACCCAGTGAAGAACAGCTATTATTATTATTACTGTTGGGATCATGAGCCTCGATGCAAAGTGGGATTTTAGGGGCTTCCAGGCCAAAGTTCTCACCCTCTCCACACAGCCTAGCAATCTACCAATTTAACTCTGACATTGCCCTGCTGTCTCTGTACCTCTACACAAGCTTTTCTGCTTTTACCTTCTTGATATATTAAGGTTCTGCATGAGACTCAATTTAAATAAAAGTGCTCCATTGCTAACAAAAACCTAGAATGCTCTGATACGGTCCAACCCACTATTTTACAGATAAAGAAACAGGCCTTGGTCTAGAGGTCCAGCAACTTGTCTAGGATCTCACCATGGTCAGCACCACTGAGAACTAGAAACCTCACCCAGGGCGCCTTCCAGTAAGTACTATGCATTACTTCCTTCATGGATAAATGCATCAAAACTTCCACCGGAACCAGCATCCAAACCCAAATGTCCGCTGCTTACAGCTGGACTTACTAAGGTACGCCCCACAACTCACCATAATTTCTCTCTGTTCTTCCAGATTCTTCAAAAAATTAGAAAACTCACGCAAGGAAGCATCTGTCAAGAGAAAGGAATAATTATTTGGTGGCCAAAGCAAAGGAGAGCAAACCAAATTGTATCTTCGCTTACCTATGCAGCGTTCATCATCGGTCTCCGCATCGCCAATAAACTCAAATTTAAAGTCTCTGAGTGAATGAGCAAACTTCCGCTGGGCTGCCGAAAGATCTAGAAAGAAAAGATTTAATGATGACTTGGTTCCTTGTTTTAAGTCAAGGCTTAAGAGGACATTTATTCCTATGAAGGTTAATACAGCCGCAGAGCTCTTCTCCATCCAATCTGGGAGGAGACACAGCCCAATAATTCCTTTGCCCAGGGGCCCATCATCCCCAACCTGGCACACCCTCCAGGTGGCCTCTCTCTTCTACTCTATACTCTGGCGGCACAGAGCAGGTGCTGGGATGTTTATTCTCTCCCCCAGACTCTTCCTCCTCCGACAGCCCATTTGCTTCACCTTCTTCCCTAAAGCACTTTCCCTTCCTTGGATCCCTCTGGTCCAAACTTGCCCAATTCAAAAGTTCAGGCTAAGATTAAGAACACACCCCCCGGATAGTATCTCCCAGGACTCCACAAGGGCTGGCTGGCTGCCAAGGTTTCAAACATAAGGGTCTCAAAGATTCATCCAATCAGATGCCCTTAACTGATTGTCAAACTCCAGGCAGAGAATCCAGAAGATTTAAAGAGAGTTTTCATAGAAAACAGCAGCAGGGAAGTAGCTGCAGGTCAAGCTTAAATGTTAGAAATAATTCCTTCTGGGGGAGGCCAGTTAGCTCCAGTGGTTAGAGCACAGGTTCATAACACCAAGGTTGCTGGTTTGATTCCCATATGGGCCACTGAGCTGCACCCTCCACAACTAGATTGAAACAACTACTTGCCTGGGAGCTGATGGGTCCTGGAAAAACACACTGTTCCCCCAAAAAAAATTCTTTAAAAAAAAAGAAAAAGTTTATAATAAAAAAAAGAATTCCTTCTGCAAAAAAAACGTATAGTGGTCCTCATCTTTGTTTTGTTTTGTTTTTTCTTTTATCTGGAGATTAACAGAAAATAGGGGGAAATCCTACTTCTCAAATAAGCTCATGCTTATTTTATGGGCCATGCACCATGCTAAGTGATAGGTAGTTTTTCTCTCATTCAATACTCTTGAGAGAGATATAAAACAAAAATTATCTCCAGTTTTCAATGGAGACATAACGCTCAGAGATGTTACATAATTTGCACAAGGTTGCCCAGCTCCTCTAACAGCAACGGCTTGCTTCTGCTCACTGGCACCTGCACTCCTGCTGGCCCCCGTCTCAGGACAATGAGTCCTGACAGACTGTGTTCAAATAAACTGAAAAGTTGGAAAAATTACATGCAATCCATAACTGCTGACTGGAATACTCACATGCAAGAAAATAAATATGGACAAGAAAGTGAAGCTAACAGCATAAAAAACTGAGGGCTGTTTTTAATAGGATGGGAAGCTAGTTGGAGCAATGCTCTTTTTTTATGGTCTTCGATGTATTATAGAGCTAACAAATAAGTAATGAAAGCAAAAGATTTTTTTTTTTAATATTAGACAGTGCTACTTGATATTTTTCTTAACCAACCCTTCTCCCCCAATCATTACATGCAATGGCTCCCCAATGCCCGCCTAGTAAGTTGCTTTCTCTCACTCACTTCCTAAACATTCTAATAATGCTCATCAGCTCTTTCAGCTGCTATCCCAGTTTTGTTTTGTTTTGTTTTAAATTTTTCCTAATAGACTATGTTTCTTAGAGTTGTTTTAGGTTCACAGCAAAATGGGGCGGAATGTACAGATTTCCTATAGACCCCCAGCCCGTACCCACGCATAACCGCCCCCATTATCCACACCCCCACTGACTGTCAGGGTTTTTGAAACTTCATTCTTCCTCTAATTCATGTTTATCTTGCTATTCTCAAATTCTTTTTCTCTTTAAAACACACACACACACACACACACACACACACACACACACACACTCGAAAGACCTAAATGTGAAAGGTAAAACCTTAAAACTTTTAGAAGATGCTACAGGGTTGTAATTTCTTCCCCTCATAGTATGGAAGGAAAGCTGTAAAATGGGATGGATTGCCAGCATGGTCACACCTCCCTGCCCCTCCCTGTAAGCACTTCTCTTTTCTGAGATGCTGCAGTTCCTCTAGCGTTAGGAGGGTCTATTTCCCCACCGCTTGGGCCTGGCTGGACTTGTGGCCACCAGAAAGAGGTGGGAGTGACCTTAGGCTAATTCCACCTCCAGAAGCTTTGTACACCTCTGCCGGACTCTCGGCTCCCTCCTCTGGCCTCCAGGGGAACAAAACGAGGCTAACGTGCTGGTTGAAGAAAGACTTGTGGCTCAGTCACCCATTATTCCCCCATCAGTCAGACAGCCAACTTGCAAAGCAGAGCCTCCCTGCACAGACAGGAGGCAGCCCAGGTAAGACCTCACTGCCCAGTGAGCCAAGTCCCCACTGTAATAAAAGGCTGTTGTTGAAGCCACGAGGTTTGGGGTGATCTGTCACAAAGCAGGAGATAACTAATATAGAAAGATGAATACAAATGGATAAAATTTTGTATTGTTAAAGATGTAAAAAGTGGGAAGATAAGCACACACCCAGGTGGTATGATTAACTGCTATCAATCAATGAGTTAAGGCAGAGCCCCAAGAGAAAACTGGGCAAAACACTTGAATTGGCCCTTCGGAGAAACAAGGGAAGGATATCCAAATGTCGTATAACCACATGAAACGGTGCTCCAACTCATTAGTGATAATAAAAGCGAAAATTAAAATCTCAAGATACCTCAACACACCCATCAGATTGGCCAAAATGCCTTAAGTCTGGGAATCCCAAGTGTTGGTGTGACCCTGGTTATACAGAAATAGTATTGCTCCCAGTAAGAGTAAAAACTGGTACAATTACTTTTTAGTTTGGCATTTTCTAGCAAATTTCGTTATATTCTACAACCCACAAACTGTTCTAAGTGTATTCCCAAGATAAACTCTGGCACATATGTAATCCAGGACCAGAAAAATCTATACAATCAATAACAGTAATAGCCAAACCCTAGGGGGAGAATGCCGGTCAACAGTAGGACAAAAGAGTAAATTAAAGTATATTCATAAGCGCTGGCCTTGGAAGCCAGCGGCCCCAGTTTGGTCCCACATATGAGGGCCAGTAACACTGCCCTCAAAAAAAAAAAAAAATAGTATATTCATATATTAGGTTGGTGCAAACGTAATTGCGGTTTAACAGGTTGGATATAATTGTAAAAACCGCAATTACATTTGCACCAACCTAATACTATAGAGTAAAACCAACTACAAGTCACACATCAACACATGAATCTCAATTTGGAGAGAAAGAAGCAAGTCACAAAAGAATACCTACAGCATGGTTCTTTTATATAAAGCTCAAAACAAGTTACCCTAGAGCATATGTTTGGGTTGCATATAGGGATCACAAAATCACAGAACGGTAAGTAGGTCTCATGTCACACAATGATTGCCGCGAGGGGCCAGGGGGGTGATGCAGTCAGAAAGCTACAAGGGGGCTAAAAGTATTTTAGTTCCTAACCTACGGGTGGGTCTGTGAATATTCATTCGCTTCATCCTTTTTTTAAAACATACACTGTTTCGTATACTTCTATATTTTTACCATAATTTCAGAATTACAGTATAAAAATTTTTAAACCCTAAAAAAGGAAAGCCTAACTTTTACGCCATTCAAAAATAACTTTGTTTCTATTGTAATCTACGCAGACATACAATGATTCTCTGAGATCTAGCCACACCAGCCTGCTCTTGGTTCACACACGCCAAACTCATTCCAGTCTGAGATCCTTTAAATGTGCTGCCCCTACTGAAACACCCCCCACTTGGCCAGCTCCCTCTCAACGGTGATGGCTCAGCTCAGAGCCCCTCTCCCCTCACATCACCCCTCTGTCCTCTAAGTCCTTCTCTACCCTATTGCCATTTTATTTTCTTCATAGCACTTGTTACCTAAAATTACCTTATTTAGCCAATAGTCACTCATGGTTACTTATTGTCCCATTCTAAAACAGCATATCCTTGAAGTACCAACTGGCAGTCCTCTGCTTCCCTATATCCCTCAAATAGGAATCACAACAGGAATTTTTTTTTTAAATTTATGTCATGCATCTATTTCCAAATATTAAGAGTTTGTGGGCTTATTATCATTTGTAATAACTTTGTATTATTCTATGTTGCTAATGTTTGCTTTGCCAGTTCTCAACAGGGGCATGAAGCTGATTCCGTTTATGTGTATCTATGTGCATGTATATGTTTACATTTACTTATATATTACGTGTATTTATATATAATTTATATATATATTTATATTTATTATATTAATTATATATATACTAAACTAGTAATTATCATCAATGCTGGTATAAATTATATTTTCCCTCTCTGAGCTGTGTCTTTTGAGTATTTTATCCAAAATTACCAAGTCAGAGGATACTTTACAGACCACGTTTCACATGGTCAGTATCAGATGCACTCTAGAATATTACAACTTAAACACATCAGTTTTCCAACATTTATTTTGTAATTCCTAATTTAACTGGTTAAAAATGTTTATAATAGCAGATTAAATTTGGGTTCAGCTACACAGCTAATATGATATATTTCTCCTATGTAAACAGCATGCTTCTGTCTTATCTCTACACTAAAGATTGTAGTCACATCAATTCTTTACTTTAGGATATAACCATTTTCCATCACTCATTTTTCCTTTTTTGTTGACTTCCTTCTGATGTTATTATAGTACATTATGCAAAATTTGTATTGCTTCAAAATTTTTACCACACCAAACTCCATTCCTTTTAATTATCACAAATTTATCCCCTTTCCATTACTTAGTACTTTTTAAGTTGATTTCTTCTCCCACGCAGTTTATACTTTTATAGATATCTTTTGCATTTCTAAATATAATACAAAATCATAAGACAGCTTACTAGATTTAGTACAGTTTATTAAACAAGAACAAAGACGTTTTGTGCAAAGAATAAAGTTTTCTCTTTCCAATATCATTGCACATGAAACTCAACCAGTCTTAATTCACTAGTGACAAAGGCTGGCAGCATTGCTCTATTGGGGAAAGATGGTGAGGGAGGCCCACTACAGGGGACTGTTACCTTTATTAAGTGTTTAGTCTACACTAATTGACTTACAAAATATTATGTCCTTTACTCTTTATAATCAGCCTGCAAGGTAGGTGTTGGTGTTACTTTATCTTAAGTTGGTTCAGAGATAGATTAGTGACCTTACCCAAGGTCACAGACCTCTTTAGACTGCTGGTAGTAAGTCCTGGAAGCAAAGGATCAACTACTTGTTTTCTTATGCTTCCAAAAATATCCTTTCTATTACATCATTCCAGCTTTCAAGAAGAAAGGCCCATTATATCTGGGTCTTTTGCCCAGGTTTCAATCAGTTATCTGAATGGCTCAAATGCAGAATCCAACCAAACGGAAAATTCATATACATGTGCCTCCATGCCCCCCATCCTCTCCTGCCTGCTAATTCCTGAGTACTGTGAATTAACACTGCTCTCCTGAAACACCTTCAAGGCTGGCATGATGCCAGCTGGTGGGTAAGGCCAAGCCTGAGTGTGCACAGAAAGCAGAGCTGACTTTAAAGAATGAATGGGATTTGCACTCTTCAAATGAACTTGCCACTTCAGAGTGTTCCAGACTAAAATTTTTAGTCCTCAATCCACAGACACAAACAATGTCTTCCAAGGGTTTGGGACAGTTTGAGAGATGAAAAATTATATTTGAGAGCTGCTGAGTTTGAGATGGAGGACATCACCTGGAGAGATTCAAGCATAGTTTCAATCCAGGTTCCGAGAGCCTCCAGGCAATGGCCCAAACTGCCACTGCTCGCCCTTGATGATTTTACAATGGAGAAAATTATTTCTCAATGCATAACCACCTAATAACTGTTCAAGTAAAACCATAAACTATTAGACACATAGAGGCCCTTAGTGGGAATGAATGGGAAACCACTCTATTGAGGTTGCTCTCCTCTTACTGAACTTCTAGGCAGCCCCCAGGGGTGTGTTATAACCTCTGCAGTTAGAAGCCTGGCCCAGATAATGAAGTCAAATCTCCTGCAACTTCCCACCCCATCAAGCAAAGCATTGATGGGGGCACTTGAGGAAGCGTGGCATGTGTCATAATTCTAGCCTTGAAAGGGAAAAATGAAACAGCAAATAAATGCATCTTTCTCACTCAGTAAATTTGACTTACAGGATTCCTTACAAAGCATGCTGGATTCTAAAACCCTTTTATTCAAATAGGTAAACTGCACTCGAAGTTCATTCCTTTGCATGTAGAGACCCAAATAACTGGATTATCAACTATGTAAGAGCTCTGCCAAGGGAAGCTCTGCCACCCATTCTGCACATCAAAACATGTACCAAAATTCTTCAATATTTTATTTAGGGAAAAGCAGGATACGGACTCTAAGAACTTAATATCCTTCACACCAGATTCATGCCAAGGAAATAATGCTGATGTTAATCCAAGGAACTTGGAAGGGAAACAAAATTCCTCTAGGACTGTAGACTGGCTTCATGTTTTCCTTCATGTTTTCCAGATTTACAAACCCGGCAGCTGCCCTATATACAAGAGCAGTACTATGGCCTCTGCGTATGAGTCAAAAAACAAAACAAAAGGAAATAACTCACTTTGTAGATTTAAAATACAGTGCAAACATCTCACAAGCCCAAAATGCACTGCTGGGCTAGTCGAGGCCTGCAAGTCAAATCACAGGTTATTCCGGGAGCAGCTCATGGGCTAGTACGGTCTCTGCAACCTCTGGGTTGAAGGCATTCCTGGTGCTAACTAACTCTTCAAGTCCAGCCCAACGGGGGTGTCTGTGTAGTGCGTTCTTCTTAATCATAGAATAAGCACTATATAAAGTCACTAGAATGGCTTGAGTTGATGAATTTATGGGGTAAAAGGAGAACAAACTGAGGCCACAAACTTGCATATGCCCCAAACAAATGCATAAACCTGGATGGAGGGCATGGCTCAAGACCCAGTACGGCACACAGACAGCCAGATACTGTTTACCAAAATAACCAATGAATTATGAAGAACCCTATCAGAAGGAAGTGATCTAGGCACCGCAGAGAATCCGGCAGGCAGGTCCACACAGGAGAATAACACCCACCCTTCCCTCCACCACATCCAGACTTCAAGTGTGCTGTACACATTCAGCAAACATGGCGTCTACTCAAGCTAGGCTCTGTGTACAGAGAGGACCTGCCATGATGGGCTAGCAGATGAGAAGGGCAGCTGGTGCTCACCTGGCCCACTGGTTTTCAAACTGTCTTTGAGCACCTGTTAGTGAGGGATACATGGTCCAGCAGCTAGACAGCATGTCTTCAGAAAAAGATTCAAAGGACCCAAAGACCTGCATATGTGTGTGTGTGTGTGTGTGTGCGTGCATATCCCAGTGCTTAAATTGAAAAAGCATATCCCAGCCAACACACTCCCAACCTACACTTCTCTAATTACACTTCATAGAAAAACAAGAATGGCTGACGGGCTGATAAGCATTATAAGGACAAGACTGCATGCTAAACATTAGGATGGCTTGACATTTCCAGAGAGGTGCCTAAGTCTGAGTATCAAAAACTGATGGTCCTACAGACTTGCTTGTTTGACCATCTCTTTCATTAAAATTTTAATTTCAATCTCTCAAGCCCTCTGGTTACCATGAGTCCCACTACTCCCTACTGTCATTGGTCTCATTTAAAATGTCTTCCTGACCCCTTGAGGCATTTGAATATCAAGTCCAGAGCTAAATTAAAGAACTTTAGCAAGGAACTTAATCTTAAAGGCAATTTGGTCTAAGTATCCAATTTCACAGATGAGAAATCAAAAGAACAATAAACAAGAGGCAGTGGGGTTTATGAAAAGGAGAAAGGCTCTATAATCTTATAGATCTAGGTTCTGATGCTGGTTCTGCCATATCCCAGGCTCTGGACAAGGCACACACAGTATGTACTGGATTTCCCATCTACAAACTAAAAATAACAGAATGTCACGTCTAATAAAACCTCTCAGTCTCCCTTTTCAAAAAAACTGCCTGACCCAGAGTCTTCTCTCCCTATACTGGCAGGTTTTACAGCACATGACCCTCCCAAAATTCATCAGGGCTGAATGAATAGGCACAGAGAGCTGACCCAAGAACAGCCCCCATCCTGGCCAGAGACACAGACACACAGAATATGAATATACAGAGAGAAGGAAATGGCATAAATGCCACCAAATGTTCACTAATCAGTGGGTCTAGGAAAGGTATATGGATGTCCATTATTCTATTATCTTTTATCATTTTTACAGATCAGGGATTTAAGCTCTATGACAAGACATAATATTATTCAAACATTTCGGTATTGACTATAGTAACTTGGCAAACAAATCAGTTTCCAAAAGGTCCTCAGAAAAGGGGAGAAGAAAAGAAAACCCAAACCACATGTAGGGGATAATGTCCAAACACGCTGCCCTGTTAACCACAGTATATGCTTAAGGCTCAAAGTAAATATTAGTAATTTAGATGGTGTTATTCTGGCTTCAACGTGAGCTTTCCCACTGTTCTACCCTAATGAGAAACTTAGTTGTCCAACAAAACCAACAGTTACTGTATTAACTACCCCATTTCTCTCAAATGCTTCAATATCTTCTCTTTAAAGAGAATTTTTGAAACAGTAAAACAAGACTTACCCTAAGGAGGGGCCAAAGCCTCCTCTTTTGTGCCCCAAGTTAAACCAGGATTACAGAACTAAGAGAGATGTCACCAGAAATAACCAATGGCTTGCATCTACCACTCACGCAGCACAGCCAGGGTGCACTATAAAATATGGAGAGGATGTGACTGCTCCCCTAGGGACCTCATGGCCTGCATCAGAGAGAGACCACATTCATATATTGCATAGGAACTGAGGGGCCAGATTCAAAGGAAGATAAACTCAAAAAAAGGTTCAAGTCGGGCCGGCCGAGTGGCGTGGTGGTTAAGCGCCGGCTTGGGAAGCCAGCGGCCCTGGTTCAGGTGCCACATATGAGGGCCAGTGACACAGCCCTCAAAAAAAAAAAAAAAAAAAAGTAAATGTAAAAAAAGGTTCAAGTCATCAGGAAAACACAGAATAGAATGGGAGGGCTTGAACAGGATTCTAAAAAGTGGGTTTGCTTTAAGTCATGTAAATTACAGAGAAAACACTGAAAACATTAGGAACAAAATGAGGGAATCCTTTAAATAGGAATGAGAAGTGACACACACACACACACACACACACACACACACACACAGTTGACCTTTAACCAATGCAGGGTTAAGGGTGGTGACTCCCCATATAGTAGAAAACCCACATATAACTCTTGACTCCCCCAAAACTTAACTACCATCAGCCTTCTGTTGAGCAGTAACATACAGACCAATAACACAGTCAATTAACACATACTGTGTATATTATATACTGTATTTTTACAATCAAATAAGTTAGAGAAAAGAAAATGTTATTAAAATCATAAGGAAAAGAATACACTCACAGTATTGAACGTATTTACTGAAGGAAAAAAAAAAAAAACACGTTTAAGTGGACCCTAGCAATTCAAACCCATTGTTCAAGGGTCAGCAGTATACTATACGGCCTATATATGTTAGGGCCTACTGGACGCAAAAAATAGAGACTCAAACAATGACAGTACAATTGCAAAGAGCCCAGGAAAAAACGTGAAGAAGAACTTGCTTTACAGCCAACCCTAGATCTTTTCTGTGGACCTCTGCCATTAACACACCTGGGTTCTGTGTGTTTCCTTTTCTGTCACTCGCAATTGCTGTATCTTTTCTTCTGTTTTGTGTCAGTTCTTGCTGTTGGAACTGCTGCTTGCTCAGATGGTTTCCTGCCATGTCACTCTGATAGGCCCTTTCACCATCCTTACGTTAGTTTATGACATTCTTTCAACTTCAGTTCATACTGAATTTCCCTTATTTCCCAAACTAAAATTTAAGAGAATTAAATTAACCCCGTTCATTTTTCCCCAAAGAAGGCCATAAGGAAAGGAGTCATCTAGTGTCCCACCCCAATCCAATCAGCCAGCTCAGGGAGGGGACCGAGGTCATATGGTTCTCCCAGCACTTTGTCCTCAGCAGGGCCTGTGAGCAGAGCCTCCTTCCCTGACAGGAGCTGTGAAGTACCGGGTCTCCAGGTGCCACGAGTGACAATTCAGGTATAAGGCCAGTGAGCATAAAACACATCTTTCCAAGGCCAAAATTATTTCTGAAGACTTTACATTAACACATAAAATTCCACAAAAAGCCCCTAACACGCGCATACCAGTCCTTCTAAAAATTGAAGCAGGCAGGGCCTGACACCATTTTAACATTATGAACTATGTTCAACATACATTTAAAACTCGTAACTGACTAGAAAATTGTTTCAGACCCAGACCCAGTGCTTCCAAATGGTTTAAGTGTGTGCAATAACCACTTCCTATGTGCTGGTTGCTGCTCCAAGAAAGTACTTGGCATATATTAGGTCACTGAATCCACATTAGACCCAGTTAGGGGAACATCTTTCACTGCATTTTACAGAGCAACACAAGGAGACACAGCGAGTTCGTACTGTGCAAATAGTGAAGCCAGGATTTGAACCCTGGAACCAGCTTTCAGTCTAAACCATCACAATATGCAGCCTCACTATAGGGAAATAAACAGCCCAGTTCACGTTGGGTCACAAGACCCTTTCCTTACAGTGCCCTTAAAAAAGGCACATAAGTAAGCAAAACGTCTTGATCACATTGAAATGTTACAGGAGAAGTCAGGAATATATATATATATATATATATATATATATATATATATATATATATATTATATAAAAATTTTGTTTTTATATAAAATATTTAAAAAATGATTTTTATATATTTTTTGAAAATTTATTTTTAAGGCTTTTGTGGCTCTGGGGAAGGAAAGTTTACCAAGAAGTACGGCAGGATAAGAGAGAGCTACACTGAGAAACACAAAGCCAGCAGGAAGCAAGAAACAAAGCAAACTTGGGAAAGTGGCCGTGAGAAAGCAAGTGTGCCAGCTGGGCAGTGAGGTCCAGGTCTGGGTTTCACGATTCAGTCAGGTCAAGATCAATCAACAGAGCCCAAGATCCCAGACAGCAGAATCACCACAACCCAAGCCTGGCGGGCAGACTGACACAAGTCTGGACTTCCTGCAAGTCAGCCCTCCGCAAGGCGGGAGGAGGTGTTCCACAAGTAAGAGCCGTGGTCAACTCGTGAAATCACTGAAAGCATGAGGAAGGTCTATAAAAGTGCTCACAGTTTAGAATGTAAGTCCCCCAGTATCTTACCCAATGGTGCTTGTTCTTTATGTGTGTCTATATTTTCTAAATAGTCCTCATTCAGCATAAATTATTTTTATGATCAGAAAAAAAATAATAAGTTAAAGCCAAAACCATAACAAATGAATGATACTGGATCATCAGGCTAGGCAGAGGTGTAAGATAATGTGGCTGTGATGGTTAATTGTGTGTCAACTTGACTGGGCCTCGGGATGCCTCCATATCTGGTTACATATGATTTCTAGGTGCATTTGTGAGGCGTTTCCAGGAGACATTAACATTTCAGTTGGTAGACTGACCAAAGCAAATGACCCTCCCCAACACGGGTGGGTACCATCCAACCTGCTGAAAACCCAAATAGAACAAAGACAGTAGAAAGTTGAATTTTCTCTCTCTGACTGACTGTCTTCTCCTGCCCTTCAACTAGAATTGACACTACTGGCTTTGCTGTGTCTCCAGCTTGCAGATGGCAGATCACCTAATCATGTGATATAATGCCTTATAATAAGTCTCATTTCATGTATATACATATAGAAATATATCCCATTGGTTCTGTTTCTCTGGAGAACCCTGACTAACAGTGGCCATGCTTAAAGGCGGGAATTCCCACACGGAGGCTGGGATTTGACAATTATACAATTATAAACTACATGCCCCTGGTAACCAACCTTCCTAGGGAGTAGTGACCCCATGGCACACAGTGAATTCGCATCCATTCTATACTTGTTTCACAATCCAGGGTGTTAAAATAATGACCAGTATTCTAACAGGGAGCAACCATGACAAGACAGAAAGGCGACAGGAAAGAGTCCCCACTGGAAAACACTGGTCGCCCGGGGGGCTCGGCCCTTGACAGCCAGACTTAGGATAGGATTCAGAGTTGCCACTAGGAAAAAGGGAAACCAAGGATAACAGAAGGCCCTTCGCTAGAAGTGGTTGAATTTAGTAACAGAACATTGAAGACAAAGGAGAGCTGAGAGTTGATCTAAAAACCACAGGACAAAGTAGGTAAGGCAAGGAAGCAAATCAAGGCGCCAGACTAGAGGATGTCAAGAATAGTGAGGCCCCAAAGTAGCTCAACTTGTCCCCAGATGTAAACCCTCTGAGGTCAGGGATTTTTTTCTATCCACCTGGTTCATTGCTGTATCCACAGAGTCTAGAACAAAACCAGGCACAGACAGGTTTATGGTAATATGTTCTGGGTTAATGAAATGATAGCCCTTGTCAAGATGGACTCAGGAAGGCTTTCCAGATTGACGTCACAGGGACCCAACACCCCAAGCTCCGCCCTCAAAGAGTCACTGAAGGCTCCGTGCTTAAGCTACTGCCCTCGCCCACGTCCTCAAACACTACCGAGAGACCTGGTAAGAGCACTGAGCTTCGACTTCGATTCTGCATAAGCCCTCAGACCCAACACATTCTCTGCTGGAGCTTCAATCGCCCCTAAGTTGATGATTCTGCACTGCCACTTCCAGAATTTGTAAAGATCGGATGTAAAAATAAGATGATTAATGGAAACGCCCTTTTAAAAGTTAGAAGTCATGTGTAAGACATTCTCAATACAATTTCTCATGCAGAAATTAAAAGACTGCACATTTTAGTTCATCTTTACCAAGTTATTTATTTTTTACCTAAGGGCTAATAAAAATAGTCATCATCAATGTAATTCACAAAAGAAACAGCAACCACTAATAAACACACAATTAAATCTCACTAGTAATAAAATAAATTAAATTGTAAAACAACAGCTTTTTTCACCAGATGGCCAGCACTATTTTAAATAATGAAACACAGTCTTTGCAAGCATATGGGTAAATGAGCCCTTTCATATATTGATAAGGGAGGGGAAATGAAGAATATGCACCCACCGTTCACTGTCACTCCTCTCTGCTACCCCACAAAAAAGGGGAGAAGTCAATAATCTGGCATAGAAAATTAACAAATTTATTCTATGTCTATAAAAGAGATCAAATACGTACAGTAGTTACAGAGAAAACACTGAGACAGCTAGTAGAGCTTGTTAATAGCAGCAGTCCCAACCTCTAAAAACTGGACATATTTAAAAAACAACGTCAGGTAGGGTAACCTTTAGAAAAGCCTTAGCACAAAGCTCCTTGGCCTACAGGATTGCATACTGATTGATAGTATGGGGTCTGGTGTCAGACTGGGGCTCACACACTAGTGTCACCAGACAAGCTGAATGACCCTGAGCAGGTGACAACCCTTCTAAGCTTCAGTTTCTTCCCTGACAACCTGGGACTAAAACTAGATTTTATATAACAAATTACAGTAAGGGAAAATAATGCATCAAAGATTACTAAATTATCCTGTTTTTAGTGACAGAATGGTGGAACCATTAAAATAAAAAAGGAAGTCAAGAGAGGAAGCTGATTTAAGGTGAGAAAACAAATAACTGCATTTTAGGTATTTCAGAAAGTAGCAGGTTAAACAGAAATTCTGAAAGCAGGTGCAGATCACGGCTAAGGCCAGAGGTTTTAATTGTCTCTACGCAGACAGGTGATTCAAGTAAAAAGCTGTGTTTAGAATGAAAAAGTATAGAAAATAGAGAGATGAACATAGGGAAGTAAATTACCAAGGTGACTCACAAATGGATAAAGGAGGAGGCAGAAGAAAAGATACAGGGGAAAAAAAAGCCAAAATAAGGGACAAAAAGAGTGTAGATTCTGAGAAATTAAAGGAAGTAAGAATCCTCAAAAGTGCCAAGTGTTTTGTAAGGCTGTCAGATTTTGGCAGGAAGTAGTTCTCTGACCAATCCTGCTTCCTGCCTTTCCCTTAATCCCTTACATCCACTCTCCATCCAAAATACCCCATGGATCTGCTCGCTCCTCTGCCTCCCCTGTAAGCCCAGGCATCAGGGTCTCCGGACTGGTCATTGTGCTTCCACTCATTCCCCAACAGTCCAATTTCCACAGAGCAGCAAAAGTTAGCCAAAAATATTCGTATGATTGATCTCCTTACTGCCCAGCTTAAGTCCTTCAACACCATTCTGTTGTATTTAGGATAAAATTCAACTCCTCACCGAAGCTCTGACTGACCTCGCGTGATCTGGTCCCTGCGTGACCCTCAACCCCCATTTGCCCTCCAAGCTCACTGAACTCCAGCTTGTATCAGCCTCCCTTCCATCCCTGAAGGAAAAAAAAAAAAAAAAGCCAGCTCTCTCCTTCCTTTGGGAACCTGTTTTGTGTATGTCCTGCCTTCTGCCTGGAATGCTCTTCTCTTACCTCTTCCAAAACTCAAGTACAACCTGCATTAGAAATCCCCAAGCTAAGGTGGGCTCACCTCTGATGGCTTTTAGTTATTAGACAAGTATACGGCAGATGCATGTAGCTGCAGTATATCCTCACTTCAACTGGTTTTTATTCCAAATCACTACCTAACTGAAAAGGCCACACTAAGATATATAAGAAATAATCACCTAAAATATTGATCAAAGATCCACATGTCTCTCAAGCATATTTTCCAGTTAAAGTTTATATTACTATTACTCTAGGTTTAATTGATTCTTCCTGCCCTGACCGAAACACTACACACACACACACACACACACACACACAAAGGCTAAGGACCCTCATGAATTTTTCTGGCCCAATAATAACTTCCAGGCTCCAGTTCAAAGGACTCTTAGCAAGAAATCAGCTCACACCCTTTATTCTCCAAGCTGTGTCACAGAAAGCAAATTCATCACAGGGGCAGTTAGCATAGAAGGAAAGAAAAGGCTGAATCAGACATGGAGAGCTCCCAAAAGGAATGCTTCCAAAAGGAAATACTGGATTTCATTTTCTGTTTCTGCAAACTGATAAAAGAAAGATGTAAATTGTAAATTCCTTCCCAATTATATTTAAAAGGCAATGTCTGCCAAAAATAAACTAAAAAAATAAAGGATCAACCCTGTAAGTTACAAAGCAGACTGACAGATATCCGCATATCAAGTCGAAATGACACCCCAGCACTTGACCGTGACTTCAGAATTCCTGGAGATAAACAACGGGTACATGGGAATTCATTACTCCATTTGATCAACTTTTTTCAAAATTGATTTTTTTTGTACTACCTAATCTTTAACTTTTATTTCCTTTTTAACAAGAATTTCTATAGTATAAACTGTCATTAAAGTACTGTTTTTATTTTCTCTATCAACTCCAAGTTTGACATGTTATTTTGTTTTAAATATTTTCCCTCTTACTTTTGTGACCTCTATTTTGGATTATGATTTTGAATTCTGTGTATTTTTATGTAGTCAATATTTTTTCTATTCTTCTGAAGAAGTTTCTTGTCATGCACACACTTAAAAAACACCCACTCATTTGCATCCCTGAACATTTTGGAAATATTCAGGTTAAATTTCTTCTAATTGTCCTAAATTTTGATTTAAAAAAAAAATGTAATTCTGGTATCTCTGTATTATTTTGTTCCTTTGTCTCCCTTTCTGTGCCACACTTGGGACCACGGTCTCATGTCACACTTCTTATTACCTAATATAACCAATCACCTCTATTTTTTTCTTTTTCGGAACTTTATCATTTCATAACAATAAGCAAGCATCTAATGATATGGTGAATATTTTATATAAATATTACCCCAATCATTGGAATCATCCTATAACAAAGATATTATAACTCCATCTTATAAATAGGGGTAGGGGGATACTTAACAGGTCACACAGTAAAACCAGAATTGAGCCCAGGTCTAATTCCCAATTCATGACATTTTCATCCCCAAACTCTGTTTGACAGAGTTACTTGCTCCCACACTAAACAGCACTGGGCTACTGAGTTGATTGTGACATCGCAAGTTCATCTACCATCCTCTCACCTGGTTTTAAATCTACCACCAGCTTGGAAACCTGATAGCTGCACTGCTAAGAACTGGGTGACAAGGGACATTTTGCGGTACATGCAGGAAATGCTACTCAAAGGTCCAGCCTCTGAACTGTTTGTCACAGGCTTCTTGCAAAATGATGAATTTGGACTAAATGTGAACTAACCAAGTCACCAAGCACATTGTTTGGCTGACATGTTCTCATAGCAAGACCTCCTTGATGAAGGAAGCAAATTCCTTATCTCCTCATAACCAACAGTCTGCAGACAAGCATTGGTCTACAGGCCATACTTAGGTCAGTGCTACTTGGAGTGCCATTTGTGACTTAATGGGTGGTAAAGTCAGTACATTAAAACCATACCAGCTTTTTGCTTGTTTGTTTAATAGAAGAGTAGAGAAAGAAACTAGAAGCCGCTGGTAAAGTGAGTTGGAGATGGGTAGGGGTGGTAATATAATTTGGTATAGAAATACTTTTGGACAAACCTGGAAGTTCTTGTGAAGTAAATGTCAATAAAGAGATCACTGGGTGGAATTATGAATTTTATAAGTAAATATCCATTTTATTAAAGTAAAAGGCTCACTGAGTGAAAAATATTGCATATGTACAAAACTTATGGGCTTCTTTTCAGCATACAAAGTTGGACTGAAATAGCTCTAGAATTAGTACTTTGTATTAGCATACAGTTTACCAGGCTTGTTTTCCATCCTGTAAGCAATATGAGTAAAATCATTAATTTTAACTTCTGGATTATTCTTTTGCTTTGGTTTTCTAAGAACTAGCTTTGTTAAAAATGAGGAGAGGGTGATGAATGCAAGTTACAGATATGCTGCTTTTACATATCATGTACAAGTGAGAGGCCCCAAGCCACAAAGACTGGGCACTTGGAGACTTATCAAAAGGAGAAATGGGTTCATAATAATAACACAGAAATGGCAACACAGTACAGCGATTTCAAGCCTCCCACTCCTTATACCAGCTGGCCATAAATTCACCTTCCAAGATGGATCCCTGACACACATGGTCTCTAACAGAGGTAACAGCTCTGTAAGACAGGTGTGGCTGTCCCTTCTCTACAAAGGAGGGAACTCACACAGAAAAGGTGGGTGAAGTTTCAAGTTCAGAAATGTCCCTTTCTATACAATTTGTATACAGAGCATACAAAATGGTTATGTTTACAAGCTTGTTTTTGTGTCTTAGAGTCTTTTTTCAAAAGACATAATATCCCATCCATGAGTAAGAAAACTTTGGGCACTCTGTTAGTTTAGATCATATTTTAAAGGGATACTGGCAAAACCAAACATCCAGGAAAAGGATATCAGAATGATGAGGAGTCTAAAAATCCTATCAACTAGGACACAATCTCGGGAAGCAAGAGTCATGATATCTGTTTCTGAATTTTAAGGGACATTAATTAGAACAATTCTTAGAGTCACCATTCATGGTCCTAGAGAAGCATCCAAAAGCCAATGCTATAGGTAGACGCTAAAGGAAACAGGTTTGGTTTAGCTTAAAGTAGAACTCACCAACTATAATGCAATGGGCTGCCTCGCTGCAGGTAATACTGAGGCATCACACTACTTGTATTGCAGAGACACCCAACTGAGGGTGAGAAGTCAGGACAGTGGTCCAAAAGACCCTGTCTAGTGCCAGCTAAGCCAATCAACAGCTGGTGATTCTTATCACTAATACCACTATCTCACCTTTAGCACCCCAGGGGCTCTACTACATTATGGATTAGAGAAGACAGGTTGGAAAATTTAACCATCATACTGTATGGGATTTTTAAAGAAAGTTTACTTCAAACTGTAAACAACTATTTTTAGCATGCCGATTGCACAAGTGATAGGAAGAGTTCTCCAAAGCCCAGTATGCTCAATTCCCTCCTTTAGTAGAGATCAGAGATTTTACTCTTCAGCAAGACTATATATAATTAGGGAAGAGAAGAAAAAACAAAACCAGAAAGAGGGGAGGAAGTGCACAAGAGATGTCATTATTATCCAAATGATATTTAGCAGCCAATATTTAGTCCTCTTTATTGTACCTCTTTCTTGCTGTGTGCCTCCAGGAAAGTCTCAGGGAGAAAAATAAATGCTTCCCACATCAAATCAACAAAGAGTTTTGGCATTCATTCAGCTCTAACTCTATTTTCCATAAAACCCTAGAGACTTCAAAAACAATTACCAACAACCAAAAAGTTAACTTCTGGCTTCTCCATTTCTATAACTGCAAACAAGGGGCTGGGGGTGTGCAGGCATTCAGCTTCATGAGGAAACATTGCGAGAAGTATCTAATGTCTGTGGGGTATACAAAAATTATCTGATAGAAAGCTGCATGAAAGGCTAAGTTATGACATTAATTGTTTGGTTGGTGCCACCAATCTTAATCATATTCTTTACTCCCTTCGAAATCGAATAGACTGGCGACGATAATCTGTGATAGAATTTTCTTTTGCAAGAAAGTAGATCTTATAAGACCATTCAGATATTTTAGTTAAAAACAGGAGGCACATTATTTTAAACTTTATGAAAAATGATTAGTATTAAAATGAGGACAAATGTACAGCATAGCATTCAATCTCAATCTATATAATTTAAGACTGGGTCTTTTCTTCTTGTATTTTGAGAGGCTTTGCTGTTGATATATAAATTCTGAGCCCTGGGCACTACAGCACCATAATCGGCCTCTTCTTTTCTAGATAATTCTCTGAGTTTGCTATAATGAAACAAATGCTGGATTACTCAGAAGGAGCCTAGGGCTGATTGGGGTTCTGTAATTGACCAGCAATGGAACCCTTGGACCAGTCACTTAACCTTACTGGGTCTCAAGTTTCCTTACCCCTGAGTAAGACAGCTGTGATAAGATTTGCTAAATGTAGAAAAATAAATACTACACTTTTTTGACATTTTTAATTGCTTAAATTTCATCTAAGAATGAAAAGACTGGGGACAAGACAGCATAAGACTCATTTCTCCCTGCTCATCCCTTCTAAGCTCTATAAACCCTGGAAGTAACATAAGAGACCATCAGCAGAGAACTCTGAAAGGTGGTAAGAAGAAAATGAACTCATTTGTGATTCCAGGACTAGAAGAATGGCCCAGCCAAGGGCTTGTTGCATTACCCTCAGCCCATGAAGAATGCCACTCAGAACCACTCTTCCCCAACCCCCATCCTAACAACAGTCCTACCCCATGTGGAAGAAGAGTCTCTCTGGCAACACCAGGCAAGTCCTGCACCAGCTGAAAGGAGGATCTGTCCAAAACCCAGCCAAGAATAAGCAGCTAGAGGAGCCAGGACATATGCACAAGGGCAGACAGACCCAACAAGAGGAACCAGACACACATGACCCAGGCCAGGAGGTCTCTTCGGTTCTTTGGGCCTGAGACTCCCTTCTCTTTCTCTTTTTTAAAAAATTAAATTTATTGGGGTAATATTGGTTAATAACATTATATAACTTTTAGATGTACAACTTTATAATACAACATCGTACACTCCATTGTGTACTCACCACCCAAAGTCTGAGACTCCCTTCTCTTGCCCAGAAACCTTGAGGAAGCCGTGGAGCACCAATACGGACATCTTACCTCAACAAGTGACCAGATCAAGAAGAGCTCTCTGTCCCACAGGCAGGGGGGATCATGCCACAATCATGGGAAGTCCCTAGTCCCCAGGGGCTTGAGTCTACCTTTTCCCACTGAGAGACACCCAGAGACCCAGCCTAGGCAAACCCCTTCTGCCCACATAGTCAGTACCAGCAGGAAGCAGTGAGCACTCCAGCAACACCTGATCAAGTAAGCCTGTTAAAATACCACCACAAAGACTCTGAAATTAAACTGTCACTGGAACTATGGCCCACAAATGTAGGCCAGGACCGGTGCTAAAACTAAACAAAGTGACTGCCTGCTAAAATAAAAGATTTAAATGGAACCCGGAATATCCTAACATGTCCAGGCAAAATGGATACACTCAAAAATCACCCATCATACCAAAAACCAGGAAAACCACAACTTGAATGAGAAAAGCCAACCAACTGAAGCTAATTAACCATGAGATGGATTAGATGTTGGAATCACCCAATAAGGATTTAAAGTATAAGTCATGAGTGCTCCAACCATCAATTACAGATTCTGTTGAAACAAATGAAAAAATACAAATTCTCATGCAAATAAATAAAAGTTACAAAAAAGAACCAAACAAAAATTATACAACTGGAAAATACAGTGGCAGAAATGAAAACGCACTTGATGGGCTCAATAACAGCGTGGAATGATGGAGGACAGAAACACTGAACTTAAGGAAAGAACAGTAGATAGAATTCACTCAATCCAAAGAGAGAAATCAGGCTGAAAAAATGAAGAGCCTCATGGACCTGTGGGACAAGAGAAGATCCAACATTTGTGTCATCAGCACCCCAAGAGGAAAGGAGAAATGGAGTGAGGCTAGAAGGATATTCAAAGAAATAATGGCTGAAAAGGTCTCAGACTGGTGAAAGTCAAAAGCATTCAGATTTAAGAAGCTGAGCAAACTCCTGAATCAGGATAAATTCAAAGAAACACATGCCACAGGTAGGGTCAATGGAAAAGTAGCATAACATCATAACTAAACTTCTGAAAACTACTGACCAAAAAAAAAAAATCTTGAAAGCAGTCAGAGAGAAATGTCACATTATCTGAAGGGGAACATCCATTCAAATGACAGCAAATTTCTCATCTGAAACCATGGAGACTCAAGGAAATAGTACAATATGTTTTAAGTGTTGAAAAAGCTGTAACTGTTCATTCTATATCCAGCAAAATATCCTTCAGAAATGAATGGCAAATACACATTCTCAAACAAAGGGAAACTAAAACAATGCGTTCCTAACAGACCTACCTTCAGAGAGCAAATGACCATTAAATAAGGAATTATCGTTTTCAACAGAGTAGATTCACAATTGTCTAGGAGAAGACCTCTAATTCTGAGCTTGTAATCTAACTAAGGAGAGCTGACACGGACACAACCAAACCCAAATAGTAATAGCAGGCGTTTTGGAAGTACCAAAGCCGAAGATCAGTCAGAGACAGGTGCCAATATTCTGGGCTGCCATGATCAGAGACAATTTCACAGACAAGGCGAGACTTAAATTGGCCCTTGAATAATGCGCTATATTTAAACAGAGCTGCTGCAAGGGGTTATCCATCATGAAAAATCATGCCAGCAAAGCTGGAGAGATGTGAGGGCAGAAAATGTGTTTAATGGCCACTCCAGGAAGGACCTAGTTGTAACAAGCGTCTGAGCAGGGGACAAACCAGGATCCGACATAGGGGAACAATGCAGAGGGAGGCAGGGGATTGTATTGTAATGTAGAAATGCTATGAGGGGATTGACTGGACCAACTTCAGGGAATCCAGAAGAGGGCATAATTCTTCCCAGGGAAGGTAGGGAAGCTTACACAGGGTTGGTGACAGCTAAGCTACATGGATCTTAACACATGAGACAGAAGTGACACATTTAGAGAAGAGAGGGTACCTGAGGCTGTGAGGCTGACAGAGCCCCAGATGAGCTCTGGTACACAGGATGATGGGACAGTGGGAGGATGAGGAGCATGGAAGGCAACTGGGGTCAGGTACGGACCTGGACTTTCACACTGAGGGTAACAAGGAGACCTGGAAGGACTTTAAGCAGAAAATACAAAAAAAAAAGTTCTAATAACTTTGAGGACCTGCATAGAATCAAAGGAAACAAAAAGGGACTAGAGAAAGGAAGACCAGTGAGAAATCATTCAGTTCATTGGTTCAACAAATTCTGAATTCACAGTGTGCCAAATTCTAGGTCAGATGCTTAAAACACAAAGATGAATGATTTCCATCCCTGTTTGTTTGTTTGGTTTTTAGGTTTTTTGGCTGAGCCATCCTGCCACCTGTTGGCAGCTCAGCTAGGGCTGGGCATCGAACTGCTGTTGCTCAGAGCTCAGCTCACACTCTTGAGGGAGCTCTTAACCAACTGAGCCACTCGGCCTGGTCTTTGTTTTGTTTTTTAAATCAAGGAGGTATCAATGTGAGGACAGAAAAGAAGAGAAAAAAGAACTACATTCCAAAGCCATTTCACAGCTAGAATCAACATGACTCTGAAAAGACTTACATGGTGTGAGGGAAAAGACAAAAGTGGGATTTTTACATAAGAAATGGTAGAATTTCTAACTATGACAGTACTTTCATTCTAGGGAGAGAAAATGAGGTTGAGTAGCATTTGGGTAGAAGATTGAGTAGGAGCATATGTACTTTAAGATTCAGTTCTAGTGTCATCTCTTCCAGGAAACCCTCCTGACTGCTGCTGCATACCCCCCAGGTTTAGGGGTGCCCTTTTATGTATCAAAAAAAAAACAACAAAAAACTGCTCACAGCTATTTCACCACAGTGTATTATATTTACATATGTCTGTCTCTCCCACTAGCTTACATATTCCTCAAGGGCAGGGATGTGTTCATCCTAGCATCTCTATTGCATGTCACTCAGCAGGGCTTCAGTAAATGTTCAATGAATGGAGAAAATATAAGAAATTTCATACTGTAATCATCACTATACAGATGTTTTTTATCATTTACCTAAGTCACTCTTCCTCTACTTACCAGAACGGAAAAACGTTTCAAACAGTCAGCTCCAGGTATTCTATTTCAGTTTGAAGACTCTTAAGAAAATTAATCATGTTTCCCAAAGGCATAAATCGTAATATTATAAAGGTCAATCAAAGAACACTGCGGGGTTCCAGGAGGTCCTTGTTTGGCAACTCCAGTGTATCAAGCACCTACTGCACGCAGGGAACCATGGTGAATGATGCACGGCTCCTGCCTACCTGGAGAGCCCCTTTGTGAATTGCTGCACTGGAAAATGTCCCATGGAGAAAAGTCTGCGTCCTCTGCAGGACCCACCCATGGAGAACCCCCTGCAGGACTGACTCATCAGTGAGTCAAAGGGAGAGCTTCCCCCTCTGGCAAAGGAACGGTTTTGGACTACAACAGAACTGAGACAATCTAAAAAGTTCTCAAGGGCAAAAAAAAAAAAAGGGGGAGAAGGGGGTGGAAAACAACACAATTAGGGGAAAAGGACACTGAATACTCTTTTTCTTTTTTTTTTTTTTTTTTTTTTGAGGGCAGTGTCACTGGCCCTCATATGTGGGACCCGAACCAGGGCCGCTGGCTTCCCAAGCCAGCGCTTAACCACCGCACCACTCGGCCAGCCCTGAATACTCTTACAAGGCATTTTCAAAAGGCGAGATGACATAGAAAAGCTACAAATCCCACCCTTGACTCTCAGCAGCTACCTTACGTGAACAAGGAAAGCCATAGGTGAAATTATTTTATTAGCGGCTATACTTACACAAAACTAATTATGATCAATAGCAAAATAGCTGGAAACTTAAAAACATACTTTAAATATTGAAATGGATTTTTTTTTTCTTTTATGGTAAAGTATTATTTAAGTGATGCCATGTTAGAACCAACCCAGATATCTAGCAGAAGAAAGTCGGTAAAATTCATTGTACTTTACAGAAATTTAGCGAACATCTTAAAACTGAACGTGTATGTATGTTGCTTAATGTCATCCATGTACACATATGAACCGGGGCTTTGTTTTTATTTTGAAATGGGAGTTTTGTTTACAAGTTCATTAAAAACTCTCTCTGTAAGGAAATGAGATTTTTCTAAAACAAAAAGTACCCTGCTGACTCACTAGAAAAATCAAATTTCCCTAGTTGTTACATCATACTCCTTTGTAAATCATGTTAGCTTTAGTGTTATAACTTTTCTTCTTATTTATTTATTGAGTGTGAAGGGGAAAGGAATGATTTCATTTTTCTTTTTTTAATGACTTGCAGGCACAAACACCTAGTGCTGCCACTGCCAGGGCTTGATGTTGTAACTCCTGCAGCCTCAGGCTAACAGCTGGACTGATGGTGAAGAGGCATGCAGGCCTTAAAGGGTTTAACGACAAAATGAAGCTTCTCTTTAAATTCCTTGTTTTAATTGTCTCCAAGAATACTGACTCTTAACCTTGGAGAAGTGCACAGCAGGTGAAATTCAAGTGCCTCCTGACCTTCCCTGGCATTCTAATATGTCTGTTACTAGCTGCGAGATCCTGGGTTCCCCTGACCTCTCAACTTCAGTTTTCTTATCTGTAAAATGGAGATAATGAAATACTCAACAAGAGAAATATATACTACTCTTCTCTATCTGACCCAAGAGAAAGGCAATACTTATTGACAATACCTTTTTTTAAATAGTGTAATTTATTCATTTATAGCACGTCAGGATAAACTGAAAGAACTTCCATCTGAAAATGCTGCCAGGAGCTCATTGTGTAAATGGAGGTATTTTGGAAAATAACCTTGAAGCTGTAAATTTACACATTTGGTCAGATTGTATCAAGTTTAATTTTTATTTTTGTCATTTCAAAACTATTTCCCTAATCATTAATTCCATGATTACCACGTTCTGCCATTAAAGGGTCTATTATATTAGCACCATCACACTGCAGAAATCTTAATGAGTATAAACTTGGGTAGGCAGCTTTGTTTCTTTTCTATCCACTCATGTCAGTTAAGGCATCTGTTTCCTGAGTAATAAACCCTTTGATACTTTAAGCCAGAAATTAGTCTCATCAAGCTATTTTTGAGTATAGTTTGTGTAAAATATAAATGTTTAGCTTTGGTAATGACTTTTCCAAGCTGAACTCTCTTCTAGCAAGAAATTTTACAGGGCTTTTACTTACTATATATTGAGACTGCACTTTTTCTGAAATATTTTTGTAACACTTAACTTTTTTGTATGTTTGCCATTTGATAAGGTTGTGGTGTAGCTGGTCTGTAATTAAGTTGCAGATTTATAACTGCTGTTAGCTTTGTAAACCGAAACACAGGTGTCTGTGTCCTGGTATATCTTCATTCCATCTGCAGCAGCCCTGGAGTTCCACTGATTGTCTAGCTACCATTCATTTTCTTCCCAGTTCACAAAAGAAGAATGTGAAATTCAGTGAATGTTGGTACTAATCCTGGTGGAGGTGAATCTCATTTCACCAAAATTATGTTTTTCAACTAAAATGATCATACAGGATGACGACACATCATTCTGAAACTGGAAGACCTCACCACTTAAGGCTCCACAGTGGCTTACTCAGCTGACCTATAAGTTACTACTCTTTAACTCTTTACTTTAGGGGCCGGCCAAGTGGCACAGTGGTTAAGAGCTGGCTTGGGACACCAGCGGCATCCCACATATGAGGGCCGGTGACACTGCCCTCTTTTTAAAAAAAATAAAAAGAGTTCTAACTCTTTACTTGAGTGGTGCGGTGTTTTTTTTTTAATGTTGGGAGATGGCCATTCTACATACTGTTGAATGTCTCTGGGGAAGGTATAACAAGAAAATAAAAACAACTATACATGAAGGGAAAAACTGGTTCCATCTTCCCATGTGGTTGTGCTCCCCACAAAAAAAAAAATTTCATTGTGGTTTACTCACACAATAAAACCCCACAAGAACATTAAAAATCATGTTTCGAAAAACACAGTGGCATTTTAATATGTTTGTTACTAGTTGCATGATCCCGGGCTCCTCTGACCTCTCAACCTCAGTTTTCTCATCTGTAAAATTGAGATAATGGAATACTAGACAACAATGGAAATGAACAATCCACAGCTACACACAATAGAACACAGAAGAATATATACTGGATGATTCCGTTTCCAGAAAATACAGAAACAGGAAATAACTTGCTGCTAGAAGTCAAGGGGGCATAAGTTTGTCCGGAGTTCCTGCAATACTCAGTTTGTTCTTGCTTTGGGTGCTGGTTACACGGGTGTACATAACTCATGAAAGTCCATCCAGGTGCACAGGTATGAAAGTGTGCTTCCATATATATGCTCAATTTCAAGAAAACATTTTAAAAGTGGGGATAACTATAGGATCCTCTTCATAGGGATGTTGTGAGAATTAAAATCATGCTGTGGAGATCAACTGTATATAAAATGTTTGCTGCCCAATACACGGTGAGCACGAAATAAATATTAAGTACTCTTGTAAACCTTCCAGTGCCAACCATTGAGAAGCTCTATTACACGTTCACTGAATGAACAAATTCCTCAGGTGAAGTGAATCCCAGAACAACTCTGAAATTTTACTGTGTCACTTCTCTTGCCCTTTGCACCATTAACGGTTTGTAGTAGTAATACCTTGGTTTGCGAGCATAATTTGTTAGGGAAACAAACTACTTATATTGCAAGGGATCGTTTGTTTACCACATTAAAATTTATTAGAAATGTTTGCTCATCTTGCGGAATCCTTGCAAACCACGTTACTCACAATCCAAGGTTTTACTGTACATTCAATCTTGTCACTCCCCTACACTGACAACTGCCAAAGGGCAGAGCACCCAGTGCTTGTCTTTGTATCCTTCCCAACACACAGAACAGCCAAGGCGCTTGATAAATGTCTGCGAATGCTGTGGTTTGCAAAATATCCCATAATGGAAGAATATTTGAAAACTGTAGAAAACTTTAACCAGCAAAATAATACCCCTTCTAAGTTTTATTTTCTTAATGTGTTGATACCTATCTTGTGGCTGAAGTTTATGTTCTATTTAAAATGCCCGTGTGTTTCTACTTGTTCACTTATTCATTCATTGCAAAAATAAATTCGTGTACAAAGGTACAAAGGTTCCCATATTCCAAGAAGCTTACAGCTCACTACTAAGGGAGGATACATGCAAACAGTCACAGATTAGCTCGTTTCTGTGGAGCACCTCTGCAGAGGTTTTTAGGCTAATTCCTTTGTGATTCCTGGAAAACTTGGGGAAACATTTGAATCCTAAGAAGTGAGGGAACACCTGTGCTTTCTAATTTTAGGGCATGATCAGAGCACTTTTATCCCCTATCCAGAGCCCAGGCTAAGACAGAAAAGCTTGTTTTGTATTCCTGTGCTGGCAGCCAGGCTTCTTTGCCTTCTACTCCTTCCCCAGGGGTGTAGCTATTAGAGGGTCCTGGCTACCTAGACGTGGGGCAAGGGCCCAGGCCCAACGCCCAATGCCTTGCTCACTGCCTCATTCCCATTGTTTCTTGCCCTGCAAGTTCAGCTCTAGTGTACTGCTCTGGAATTGTGTCTTTTCTTCATTGTCAGAGTCTGGGGATTTTTCCACACTTTTTTTTTTTATAATCACAGCTGTGCCTTTAAAAGGACGTGTGTTCTATTTTACCCAACATGACTAAATATTTTGTAAATTGAAACCGCCACCTGATATTTTTAATATACCTTTGACTCAGGTTTTCTGGGGTTCCCATACATAAAGCTCAACTGAGAAGGAAATCACAATATGCAAAACGAAAACACACATAAGGGAAACAATCCACTATGAACATTACAAAAGAGCAGAGAGTAGACCCACTATGAATTTTAAATAATAAGCCTTTGAGAGAGACTACAAAACCAGTAAATTTGAAAACGATTACCGACACAAAAACAATAATTATATACACATGAAGAGATAGCCTGCAAACTGCCCTAAGTCCACTTGGCCACCCAGCCAATGTCAGGTCCTTTTCATAAACACCGATGGCCTCCAGCAGTTAGCAAGGGGCTTATGGGTTCCTCCGCCACCCACTCCATGCCAGCTGCCATGTTACAAGGAAATCAAACCTTACTGCCCAATTCCAGCAAACCAACCAAAGTTTACTAATGAGAAGCAGGCACACAAAAAGAACTACAACTTGAGCAGATGCTCTGGCGCAACCTGATCCACTGCTTGTAGAAATATAAATGGTACAATTCTGAGAGGAAAAACAGCATTAGCTAACCAAGTTGCCTATCAGAATACCTAATACAGCATTTCTGGTCCCAAGTAGTATTTGAGAGACCATCATGAATACAGCTTGAAAAAGTCACATATGTGAGTGTTTATAAAAGAACAGTTCATAATAACAGACAACTGGAAATAACCCAAATGTCCATTCAAAGTGAAATAAAAGAAAAATAAAACAACACCAGGAATGCTATAGAGCAGTGAAAATGAATGGATCCAAGTTAACGCAACAATTTGGATAAATCATACTAATAACGGAGAATGAGACAAGCAAGACTCAAAAGGAAGACCACATATAGAATTAGATGATAAGGAATGGTCAAGTTCAGGATGGCATGTATGGGGGGAGGAGAGGGGATTGAGGAGAAGCACCGGTAAGTTGTTGGTAACACTTCAGAACTTGATGAGTTCACAGGTATTCGTTATATTAAAAATATGAATAAGAGGGCCATGCGAAACCCAGTGATGATAATAGCTCATGAGTCAAGATTATGATGAATCCACTTCTCTTTACTTGAGTCCCACCACCACCACCAGTAAAGAGCAGGGGCACATTATAAAACAGGCAAGTCACAGAAGCAACAATAGCCTGAAAGGCCAACGGACATGTGAGAAGATATTCAACCTCGTGCAATTGGAAACATGCAGCATTACAGCTGCAAACAATAAGATATCGCTTTATACCCAACAGAGGGACAAAAATTCAAAAGTGTGATAATACCAAGTATTAGAGAAGATGCAGATCAATATGATCACTAATATACTGTGGGGGAATGTAAACTGGCTTTTTTTGGGATAGAGCAATGTGGCACACTAGCTAGCAGGGCTAGAGCTAAGCTTGGAGGCGAAGATACATCCTATGTTACCTGCAATCCCTCACACACGTCCCCAGAGTAGCTCACATACGCACATCAGGAGACATACAAGAATGTCCACAGCAGTGCTATGTACAGTAATGAAAATGTGGGCGCATTCCAAAGAGGCCTCACAACAGCAGAATAGACAAATATACAACGGAATACTAGAGAGAGAGATACCAGTTTTTAAAAAAAGAACTAGAGCTATGTATCAAGAGGAATAAATCTCAAATAATGTGGCTATTTTTTTTTCCCCCTCGAGGTACAGAAGAATATATACAATTTGCTATCTTTTTTAAGAAGTTTTAAAAATGATATATTTGATATTGCTCATATATGTGTAATAAAAGTATAAATGATAGTCCCCAAATTGAGAAGAGGGGTTATTTCAGGAAAGGGCAAGTGGGACACAGAGCAGGGATGGGCACAGCGGAGTCCTCCCAGTGACCTTTATTCCTCATATTTAAAACAAAATATTTTGACATGTTTTCTTCATATACTATGAATATCTGATAAAGCCAGGTCTGAGTACAAAGGCATTCACTATATTGTTATCTATGTATTATGTTTAGAATATTCCTTATAAAGAGAAATACAGGACAAGATTGCAAATGGGTAAAATGTAAAGATTAGAAGAAAACACCTGTACACAACTTGAATAATGGTTACCAAATGGCTGAAGATAAATGACTCTATCCTATTCTCCCTTTGGCCTAGAACTCAGGAACAGGGTCTGACTCACAGGACGTGCTCAAGTAAATACTTGTTGAATAAACCGGACAAACAAGTAGAAAAAAGTTAAATTATTAACCTAATCATCTCTAAATATTTTCAAATATATTCAATCATTTCTCTGAATATTTATATGAAGAACAATTACTGGCATGTTGGATTTTCTCTTAAATTGATAATATACCTTCTTCCACACAGCCCATTTAAAATCACAGAATTGACAGGTGTTATGGACTGAATGTTTGTCACCCTAAAATTCATATGTTGAAGACCTAACCCCCTCCATGGGAAGGTATTAGGAGGTGGAGCATTTGGGAGATAATTTGGTTGAGATGCGGTCATGAGGGTGGGGCCCCATCATGGGATTCTGTCCTTAAAGAGGAAGAGGCCAGGAACAAACCCAATGGCACCTTGAACTGTCAGAAATGACGTCTGTTGTTTAAGCCACTCCATCTATGATATTTTGTAATAGCAATCCAAGCTAAGACACTAGGATTAAAAAAAAAGCAAAACAAAAAAACTTTCTGCTCCTTAATACCACACCTTACCCGCTCATAGAAAAGCACCTGGTGGGAGCCCTTATAAATCCCTGTGAAGGAGAACCAATGACACTCCCACTGTATCATTTGGATCCTGTTTCCTTGGACCAACAATAATTGCTCTGATTTGAAATGACTTCATCAGTGTTTTACAGAGAAAAACCCTTAGTTTATTGAGAAAAACCCTAACTAGGAAGTGAAAATACAAAAGGTCTAAGTTCTGATACCATCTAGCTGTGTGAGTGACACCTGGGCAGGCCCACTATCTGCCTAGCAACCTTACCAAAATCATGAGATGAGTTCAGGTGACCCAAGTCTCTTCAGTTTCAGAATCAGGTATTGCAGCAAGTAGGAATTTCTGAACCTCCTCTCACTTAAAATATGTGGAGAGCATAACCAAGGGACACACTCAGCCCACTTACAGAGAAATATACCTTGACCAAATATTTGCTTAGATGATAATTCTACCAGGCTGAATTTATGTTAGTTAAATTGACTTCCACGAGATTGAAAGGAAAACAGGTGATGCTTATGAAAAGAGGCTCTTTGGGCAGTGCTCACTCCCACAGACAGCTGGAGCTGCTAAAAAAAAAAAAGAAAAAGGGAGACCACCTTCAAAAAAGCACTCACTACCTTGCTCAAGTTCAGTGAGACAGTCAGTAACTGAGGAAGGTTGCTGCTGCCCCAAGGACTGCGTGGATGGATGGCAGCAACACCACAGTAACGACCATTTAATAAATATGAACCAACGTTCCAGCTTAGACCTACTTCTATTCCATGTGAGTGAATTTCCAGATGTTGTTTGATAGCTTATAAACAGCAATGAAGGATGAATATGTTCTCAAGCATAGGAAAATATCTTGCTTTCCTGATGTCACAGGAATCTACCAAACACTTATAAATCATGGTTCCCTACAAATATGTCACAATGATACTACTTTTTTTTTTTTTTGCCAACAAGAAAAAATCCAGCTTAAATGCCATTTACTGAGGTGGTGCAGATTGTTTCTTATCCATTGCTCAAGTCATTCGCACAAACCATTCCCAAACGCACCAAGGACTTGAGCAGGCCCGTAGATGAATGGAAGCGATCTGCCCTTTGCAGCCCAACGTGCTTATCACTTGCCCTTGGTCCTTGCCCCCACGCTCACCAAGGTTTGGACAAAGAGAAGTACTTTCAGAATTTTTCCTTCATGCTTTCACTTGACCTCTGAAGTACTTACACTTTGAAACAAAAAAACGAGCAATGATATAGTGTCAATAGGGGGTGTGGGTTGTGTTTGGTTTGTAGATATGAGGGAAAGGATGCCTGAAGAGCAGAGCTGAGCAACTCTGAATTCTCAGCATTTTTTTTTCCCCCCATATCTGGGGACTACTTGGGTTTTCAGACAAACACTTAGCTCTGATTTTGCCCTAAGCCCCTTATTTATTCCTAATCCTAACCCAAGGCACCCAACCTTACACCATCCACATCTCCTCACTCAATGCCGAAATCACAAACCCTCTCACCCTTTGTTAATCTCCAACCACAAGGCTGCTATATGTCCCCCTTGGTACCAGGGCTTCTCCTAAGGTCACTGTACTTGCACTTGTGTTATCAGAAGACTGGCGTTAAGGCTGTATAACGTGATATGCTGTGCACACAGGTGACAGAACTTCAATGGTCACTGGTCATGGGACCGGGTGGCTCAGAGGAAGTGACCAGAGGACAATAGGGCTGTTAGTTCATCATGAGAACTAAGAGTGTAGCTGAAGGCAGTGGCTGGGGTCAAAATGCCTCAGTAGAGTCCAGAGGACACCAAAATGAGGATTTTCTCATTCTGATCTCTTCCAACACACTGCCACCAAATTCCTCTTCCCAATTCCAACAGCATCTCCAGCTCAGAATCCTTCCAGTCCACCCACTGCCTTACAAATGCAACCCAAAATTCCTTGGCTGATATTTGCAGCCCTCCACAGTCTGGCAAGAACACACACTTGCTCTCTTCCTGCCCCAGCCCTTCCATCACTGCACTCCCGCCAAGAGAATGATTCATTTTTACCTTCACCAGCTCCACCTTCCTTCCCCCTCTGCTGACGTTTTGCTCATGCTGTTTCCTAAATGGAACATACTTTTTCCCTATCCAATCTGTTTGTTTAAACCCTGCCTTGTTCATTCAAATATTGAATCCCTACCATGCCAAGGGCATCTCAAATGCCACTTAGCAAAAGAAAATACTTCTACTACTATTTCTACCAGGAAATCATACCTGGTCCTCCAATTTCCCTCCTGTTGTCTACATGCCTACAGCACCTTAAATGTGTTCCAACCCTGATCTTCTAGCTTCGGTTATTTGTTGGGGAGATAAGACAAGTGAACAAGAAACTAACTTCCTTCAGCATAAGGACTCAGCATTCCAGGCCTGTCCGGGATAGGGAAGGGAGTGCTTCAAGAACAAAGGAGTGACTTAATATATCAAATGCTGCCAAGGAGTAAAGATAAGTAAAATGCATCCACTACACTGAGTTCAAGCGGATTGATGAGGTGTGACCTTGGTGAGGGCAGTTGTCACTAAGGTAGAAAACAGCAAGACTACAGTGGGTTCAGCAAAGAAAGAGTAGGGAGTAAGGTAATAGAGACTGAATATTCATTTTTATACTCACTTTTTCTCCATTCGTACCTGCAAATAACTTCAACAGGTCCATGTGTTCAAGACAGAAATTACTGATGAATAAAGTACATTCAAACACAAAAACTAATTTGTGCCACCCAGTATACACAACCTGCATCATATCTACCAATTTTTATTTATCAATGATTTAAGTTTATCCTCAGGTATCCTCTGAAATATTACAACTTCTTTTTTCCTACTATACTGCAAATCAAAGCGGTTTATGGAATAATTGTTTTCTCCTTTTGCTCCTACAGATGGAAGAGTGTCTAGTTAAGGGAATGGATTAACGGGAAGAAAATCCTTCCTATAATTTTTGGGGCACTGCTTTATCCTGTCATTGGTAGGAAAGGAGGTTTTATGGCTCCTTCAGGAGGTGCCTGCACTTCCCATTCTCACGGGGCAATCAATCAATCAAGGGTCACACAACTTGAATGCTGATATTGCCAGATTCACAAAACAAATACATTTAAAGACACTGCTCGGTCTGCTTTTCGTAGTAACATTAATGCAAATCGGTTATGTAAGAGGAGACAGCTGCCTAAGAGCGGCTTCAAGGCTCCACGGAGCTACCTCCTAATAAGGCCAGTTCCACTAAATACCCCACTGACTCTGGGACTCCTGTTAGAACTTTCACAGCCCCTTAGCCTGGGGTCTGGCTCTTCCTTATCTTTAACCAAAAAGGCAACTTCACACATGAAAGACTAGGAAACCAGGAGCTTTTAAATGACCCATCCCAGAAAAACGCTTGTCCACAAACATGAACACACCAACACCAGTTTTCCGAAAATCAGAAACAAGTTTATCCTGTAAAAGGAATTTGCAGGTTCAGATTTCTCACTACTAACTTGCAACTTAAAAAAAAAAAAAAAAAAATGTATTCAGTGATAAATTATGAAAGCAGGGAGTGGTTTGCATGCCTAAAGGATTACGAAAATGAGCATCATTTCAGTCATCTATGAGCCAAGCCTTTATAGTTATTTTTAAAACCAAGTGTAATATTAAAATCTCCAAGTACACACCTTCCTTATAAGAAATGATTGCTGAAAATCCACACAAATTGGCCAAAGTCATGGCTAACAATGATAGAGGGAAAATCAAATGTGTGTCCTCCTAGTATATTTCTTCAACTGACTTAGTATTCCATTTTAAAAGTAAAGAGCTCAGATATGACAATATTGCAAGGGGGAGAGGAAGGTGCCTGGATGAAATTTTTTTTAAGGCATAAACTGCATGTCATTTATGTCCTGGATATGCTGCACATACATCCATGTCAGGTGTGTCCAAGAAAATCAAAGGGGTGCTTCATTCAGATATCAAAACCACTATATCCGCAATACTTGTTATAAAAGTGACAGGCTCTAAATCTGAAGGGTATAATACAGCTGCTACTTATGCTTAGCTGTGTCGAGTCACTTTTCAAAAACAACTGGGAATCTGCATCCATAAATGTTCAATCTGGGGCCAGAGAACAGAAAGAAGAAAAATGGAACACTGGGTTACAGACAGGGCAGAAGAAATGAAACACCACAGACCATTATTAGAAAACTGGAAAATCTAAAAAAGCAGACTCCAGCCCTGTGACTTTATGTTTAGATTCCGTGATGCTTCCAAAGACATAAACTCGCATGCTTCCGTCTTACATTTTAAACATAAATGCACTCCGTGCTCCATTAGTCAATATCCAAAGGGATCCTTCCCCTTTAGCTTAGGTATTATTATCTGAGCGTCATACTTACAACAACATTTTTTTGTCCTGACTGTTAGGTCACCTATACACTTCATCATCATTTTGGAATCGCTCTAGTGTATCATATATAAAATATAAGGAAATCAATCTTTCCTGGGTTTTTGAATCTTCACAGCTCAGTTGAGCTGAAAACAACTCAGGAATGCTTTCAAACTAATCAAGAAGTCTTTTCACATGAACTTTTCAGAATTTCTTCTTTCCTGTTTGCAAACTGGTCTGACCCCTCTGAACAAGTTGTAACACGGTCAGTAATCAGCACCTCAAAGGTAGTACCAGCGTGCTGCTGCGTTCAGACACTGCCAACAACAGCCAATTACCACACAGGCTTTACAAGGCACCTGCACTTCATCTGACCCAGTGATCTACACACACAGTTCTCTCAAAGCCAGCGTCTCAGCTTTAGCTCTTGCTGAGGTAAGGAAGATTTTTTTTTTTTTTTTTTTTTTGCTGACAACCGTTTCCACAAAGTAGTATTCTATACCTAGGAGCTGACTGGTCCGCTGCAAAGCTGACTCATACTGAAAGAACCCACTCCGAAAAATGTGTGAGTTTCATGCTGATAAAATGCGCAGGCCATATGAAAAATGCCACCGGCAATCCATTATGTTACACAACTGTCATCACAGACATAAAGAATCATGTTTCTCGTGAACAGTATACATAGCTAAACATGCCCCAATACTTGATCTTTCAACCGTATTGTGCAAGCTATCAGTAAAAACAGTAAGGATTGTCACAGTCAAATATTTCTAAACCCACACTCCACACACCCACCACAGTTAAATTCAGTATAATCCAGGCTCTAAAAAATAGTCACTCTGTCGCAATGTAAAAATGTTGCATTAGCAATAAAAATGTTTTGTTTTTATGCAAGCTGTTCCTTCCTTGTATTACCACTTTGTAGTCAAAAGTCACAGGAGAAACACTAAGTGGTAAAAGTTATTTAGTGCCTTTAAAGACATAATTTATTTCACAGCACTTCCACATCACAGCAGTTCAATTGTCAGCATCTTCCAATTTAGAAATCCAGATTTAAAATAAATGCCTGGAATTTGGCAACACATATAAAGAACTATACAATTTGACCCAGTTACACAATTTCTAAGAATTTTGCTTCTATGGAAATACTGAGAAACGCACAACGATTTGCTTATTTTGCTATCATTTATAGTAGCAAATATAATAGCTGGAAAGAAATCTAGATTGGTAACATTATGCAATTAATAAAAGTATGGTATATTTACAAGATGAAACACAGCCATTAATAAGATTCTTGGTAAAATATTTCATATAGCAAAATAGTCCTAATAAAATGAGTATTTTTTTTTTAATTTTTTTATTGGGGAACAGCTGTGGTCATTGGTACACACTGCTTTCATGCTACAATGGCATAGTTGACTCTTAAGGAGGGTGCAGCTCACAGTGGCCCATGTGGGGATCGAACCAGCAACCTTGGTATTATCAGCACCATGCTCTAACCAACTGAGCACCCTATTCTTTTTTTTTAAAGGTAGAACAAAAAGTCAAAGTATGAAAATAATCGTTTTGGGCATTGGGGAGGAGGTACTGAAGTTATAACAGCAGTTCCCAAATGTTTTTAATGTGTGTATGTAATCTGATTATTCCCAGGATGTAGGGTGATCCTACATCCTGGCTTGCCAGGTCCAGTCCCAACGTAAATATGAACAATGTCCCAGTGTAGTCAAGAGAATAGATGGTCACCACACCTATGCCCTCAATAGTTTCTGGGTCCTAAGTACAGTCATTAACAGTTATTCCCTAAAGCTGTAGGATCAATGCAGGACATGAGCCCTTCTGTCTTTTCTCTTTCCCCGGGGTCCCCACAGGTGAGAAGTGGAGGGGAAAGGGCTACCCCACACCACAGTCAGGCTGCTCTTAGTGCCTCTGCCTCTCTCTGCTCCAGGTGCTACTTTTCTCATTGGCCCATCCCACCATCACTAAGCTCCCTCTCACAGGTCAGGGCATCTGCTCACCTGGCTGTCACTACCTACCTTTTCTGTCTTCTGCGGTGGACTCCATGGCTGCTGCCTTGCTTGGGTCACCCACAGGATGAGGTAGGCTGACTGGGTCATTGACTTCAAAAGTTTCCTTCTCTCTTTGCATGACAGGCAAGAAACTTCCCCTTCTCAAATCCCTCCCACAGATTAGGCAAGGGGAACCCCACAACAGAGCTGCCTGGTCCCTGCTTCCAAGCCTCCTCCTTTCCAAGGCCGGACAGCCTCAAGAGGACAGATCCAATGAAATGGAGATGAGCACAGCATCTCATCAAAGCGACAAATACTGCCCTCCTCACTTCCCGCCTTGTTTGCCAGACTCCTTTCTTATCAATGTGGGCATCCCATTTCATTCTCAGGGGGCCCACTGTCACTCCCAGGAATCTGGCTCCATGCAAAATACCGGCTCTAGCCAAATACTGAGGTAGACAGAGGAGAGCCAGGTAGGAGAAAATCTGTCACCTAACTCCACACACTGACATAAGGAGCCTCAGCTTTGTCACAGACGAGCCCAAGTCTGCTCTTCTATATACAGGTAGCCATGAAAAGATGGAGTAAAATTAATAAAAATGCTAAAGGAATAATTTATAGGCTGATCATAGCTGATTCTTACTTTTTATTATACAGTTAATTATGTTCCAAATTTTCTGTAATGAGCATGTATTACTTTGAAAAATGTAGGGAAAAAATGAATTATAAGCCAACTTTTCAGGGTTCATAATGACCAAATGATTAACAATTAATAACTTACAGAAAAATTAAAGAGATATACTGCAACCCACTATAATTAGGATTATTATAAATCACTTGTATTTTTAGCAACCCTATTTCACTTATACTTAAGCAAGACTGTAAGCCTATAAAAGTCTAGAGAAAATGGTAGTGAAACGACTAAGATATTTTTAAACAATATTCTTCCCTTTAAATTTCAGGAGAAGGGGAAAATATTCCATAAGACAAGTGATTGCAATGTTTAGACTCCTGAAAAGCTTAGACACTGAAGACCAAAAACAATTGGAAGGCATGGAAAATTATGTAGACCCTTCATTTTGAAAACAGGATGGACAATAATCTCCTTGGAAGAAAAGAGAAACAATTTAAATTCAGTTTAAAAATAACCAAGAAGTTTTCCCAGAAGCAGCCCCTGCTCTGACTTCCTTTTTATGTCAGGCTGAGCGCCGTTCTCCAGGCGCCAAACCTGAAGGAAATGCTGTGTCACCTTTTGAATTCTTCCTCTTTCCTACCTTCATCTTTCTCCAAAAGGCACTGCTGAAATAACGCACGCACTGGACACCATCGTGCTACCCTCTTCAGCTCATCTGACCGTCTCTGGCCGTTTCCCTTCTGCTACCAATAATGTCCTGATAAAATTCTGCCATGGCTTCTCACTACCTGCATGAAAAGCCAGCTCCGTAGGCTGATGGCCAGACCACAGCAGGACTGTGGCTTGACCAGAGCACACATGGAAAGGGGATCCGGGAGCTGGGTAGCACAGCTGCCCCAGTCACCCCCGCCACTCTAACGTGGCCCCAGCAGCATCTTCCACGTTCCCCTACAGCAGTGGTTTTCAAGTGTAGCCCTTGGGCCAGCGGCAGCATCACCACCTGGGAACTTACTAGAAATGCAAATGCTAGGGCCCTACTGCGGAGCTACAAGAATGGATGGGGCCCAGCAGGTGACGGATACACTAAAATTGAGAACCACTGCCCCCACAGAAACCCAGATTCCTCATCCCTAGATTACAGTTGGTAATTTCCTCTTCTGTCCCCTGTTCACCGGCCAGCTTCCCGCCACACCTCTTCATCCATCTAAATCCTATCCATGTTCAAAGCACAGATGAAGCCCTTCTTCCATCATAAAATCTTTATTGATCACTCCAGCTAACGTGTTCTTGTCATTGTTTGAACTGCAACAGAACTTATTTTCTGTGTCACTCCCTCAACGCTCACTAAAATGACAACAGACCAAAAAGATGATAATGCCTCAAACCTCCAGGGCAGGGACTGTAGAGTTCATAAAACGCGTCAATTTTAAGCAGAGTAGCGACAGCCAAGAACCATGGGTTAAGAAAGATTCTGAGGGGGCCAGCCCAGTGGCGCATTGGTTAAGAGCTGGTTTTGGGATGCCAGCGGCCCCAGTTCGGATCCCACATGAGGGTCAGTGACACGGCCCTCTACAGCTAACAACAGCTCCACCTGGAGCTGGGCTGCGAGCCTCGGTGATGGTGTAGCTGCAGCCCCTGCTGCAGTGGGCTGCCGTAGGCTACAGGGAGCGGCCGGCAGCCAGGGTGAACTGCCAATAGCCATGGTGAGCGACCATCCAGAGGCCGGCGACCAATCTGCCTCATCCGGGAAGAGTGCAATGACGATACCAACATGGGTCAGTGAAGCAACGTCCTCCACAACTAGACTGAAGAACAAAAGGACAGCAACTTGTCTGTTCCCCTTCCCCAATTCCCCAACGCTGTTCCCCTCCCCCAATTCCCCCATAAAAAAATCTTTCAAAAAAGAAAGATTCTAAGGCTACACCCAAGTAGGAAAATGACAGTCAATTAGCAATGTCCCTACGAGCAGTTTCTTTGGGTGTGAGACAGCAATAGCATCCTTACTACAGATGTCTCTTTCCTGCTGTAGGGTTTTAACCAAATTAGGACAGAGGGAAAGGGCTGTCAAAGGCCCCGAGACAAAGTAGACTGCAGGAAGCTGGCTTCTCTGACCACCATTTAAATGGTCTGCACACCTGACAGGCAGGTCTGTCTCCAGCACATCTGTGAGAAAGCAGCCTACTCCTGGCAGATCTCCGTATATTATGTCCCAGGTGAAAAAGTTGTAGCACACTGTAATCAATGCACATTTAATTTTTTCCAGAATTCCACAGTTACACTATAACATTTCCTGTCAAGAACGGTAACATCTGTCATATGACAGACAACATCCACTTTTCTCTCTCTCAAAGTTCGAGAAATTCACACAGAAAGATATGTCTAAGCCAGGCTCAGGGGGTACGGATCCATCTGTTTCAAATCATTTGTCCCTCTCAGTGCCAACATTAATAGATATTTCTCACAGGATCTTCCGTGTTACAAACCTACATAGTTTTTAACCTCAGAGCCCCACCTAAGCTGTAAGCAACTTGAAGACAGGAAGCAGGACTTATTTTGACACTCACATTATCGAGTTCAGAGTCATGCAAAATCTGATGAAAGGTAACCACACTGGCTGGACCTGCAAACACCCCTCCTAGTTTTAGACTTTCAATTTCTCAAGATATCTTCCCACCCAGAGGAAACAGAATCTAGTATTTAGAGGTTTAGGTCACTCAAAACACAATATATATGGCACAATGAGGGCCCCAATGTATAACTTCATGTGTATTACTCAGCCATAAAAGTAATTTATATTTAAAGAAGAGAATGTCCCTACCAGAGGGATGGTGAAGACACAGTTGAAATGACACGCATCTATGTCACCCTGGAAGTCCACTCAGTGTGATTCACAGATGTGCCTGACAGGAATGTTACCTCCAAGCAGTGGGTTCACCATGAGGCAAAGTTTGCAAAACACGCCCTGTCCAGACCATTCTGTCCAGACACATGGGCCTCCATTCAAGTGGCAAAGCAAGAAAACCAAATTTCCTCACGGTAAACGGACACAGACATGCAGTTGAAACTCAAATCTGGCACACCTATCGTAAAACAATTTAACATTAATACACACGTAATCCCAAAAGAAGAAAGCTGATCATGACAACTAACAGTAACAGTATGACACAGTCCTCTCCGCGGCGAGGCCAAGCCCAGCCAGAGTTTTTCTGGAATGGTCAGTGATGAGTACAGCTCGACACCTACCCACAAAGCCTCAGTGTGACTGCAGTCCATGCGGAGAACAGACATGCTGTTCCCCTAGCACAGAACCTACCCTGAAGCTTTCACCAGGCCCTGGCAAAAGTCCCCAAAATTCTTGGCAGGATCAGAATGAGCCACGTATGTCATCTGAGCCACAGAACCAATGAGGACACTGGCTGGGGTCTGCTGCAAGTCCAGGGCGTGAGCTCCCCAAGCCACCCACGACCGAAGGTACTGCTCCTTCTCCAGCCTTCCCTAAACTGCAGCAGCACGGCTCCAAGTCCACTGGATTAAGGGAAAAAAAAAAAAAAAAAAAAAATGGTAAAAGGAACCAAAAAGGCCTGAAGAATTTCTCTGACACAATTTTTCCCAAGTTTAGAACAATGATTCCTAGCCTGCGAGCTGTCTGGGGTTCCACAGGTGATCTTGAAAGGAGAAATATGCCTCCCTCCATTGAACCAGAACAGCCATTAAAACTTGATCCCTGACATCTGTGAAAGGACAATTACCTCCTTCATAGGCTGTAATTGTTGCCCACTGGTCAATCTGGAAGGTCCATAAATGTTCCAGCCGGTAAATTGGCTTGCTAAGACTAAGAATATAGAAATAGCTATATTTTATAATATCAAGTCTTTCAAGTTATCAAAAAATTATACTGGATAACTGTAGAAGCAAACTTGAGTGCCTGGATCGAAACCTGAGCATCAGTGCCCACACGTTCAACATGCTTCACCTCTTTGTGCCTCAGTTTCCTAGTGTATAGTAGTAGAGATGGTGTGGGGAGGATCAACTTCATATGCGTTCCATCTTAGGACAATACCAGGTACCTAGCAAGCACTCTATTACTGTTAACGTATTATCGTTATTATCGTCTTCTCCACTACCCAAGAGAGCTGCATTGTACATGATTTAAACCATAACCCTGTGCAGGAGGCAGAACGCCCCATGCTCCGGGGGAGGAAACAAAGTCCATGATTTATTTGTTGGTGTACAGTGAACGACAGAGCCAGCATGCAAACCCAGGTCAGCCTGACCACAACGCCTGTGATCTTTCCATATTCCCACTCTACCTTCTGGGTGAACCGAAAGGAGACACAAGCCAGAGGTACTGAGAATAGCTACCCTGATCCACAGGGACCAGGCCACATTACAATATGCTGACTTAGCACATGTGAGAACAGGTTTAAACAGGGATGCAGCTGAGAAAAGGACTCAAACATCGCTGGCTGAGCCCAACCCCAAGACAACAGGCGCTGCTTTCTTCCAGCATTGTCCACCCTACACAGCTCTGCCCTTGCAGAGAGGCCGTCTGCAGTGGCCTGAGAACGAGGTGTAGCAGCAAAAGGCAGGGAACCACCGATAGCCCCACCGATAGCCCCTCTATTTCCTCAGGGCTCAGAACTGGCCAGGGGGAGGGAATGTAAGCTTCACACCTGGACTCCATTAGTGAGATGCAGTTAGGGACCATTGTGAGGGCACAAAAATAATTTTCTTCCCACCTTTGCAAGTTGTTCTGGCTGAGCTAATAAACAAATTAACACGAGACAGGGTAATAGGAGGAAAATGTTATTACGGAAGTACAGGTGGGGACAAAAGACTGTGACACCTAAAATGCAATGGACAGTTGACGGTTATATTCCATTTTGGACAAAGAAGGAGGACAAAGGCCCAGGATTTCAAAATAAAAGTGGGCAATTTACAGGTAGACAAGAAAGAGCAAACATGTGGTAAACAAATTCTTGCTGGCCCACCCAGAAAAAAAGGGACACAGAGGGAAGTCTCACAAAGCAGCTTTGCTAGATTCCTCCCAGTCTGCCACATTTCGTTTACATTTTGATGCTAAAGTGATGTTCCCTTCCTTTAAGCAGGTTCTTTTATCTGAATTCCTGTAGGCAGGTAAGGGGAAGGGTCAAGGGTCCTTTCTGAGCCTTTTGTGTCTTAAGAACCAGCTTAAAATCAATATCCCAAAAGGCACGTGTTGAGGTTGCAAAACATGGGTCCCCCTCACCACCAAGGGGGAATGAACTATGGCAACGTTTTAGCATGGGGGAGAGACAGAGTAAATGCTGTTTGTGTCAGCTCGGAGTCCTGTTGGGGCTTGGTAAATACCAAAATGCTTCCCTTATCTCTGTCTCCAGGCAAGCCCAAGGGAAGTAATAAAACACACACAAGTGCATGAGGAAAAGCATTGAGCGAGTGTTATACAATCTTCCACAACACACAAGCAGCAAGCTCTTCAACTCCCCGTGCACCCTGCCCCCCACACTGAAGTCACAAGAAATACAGAGGCTAAGTCTCAAAGCTTAATATTATGTGAGAGAACGGAGAAAACTTGGAGAAAGGTTTTTTTAAAAAACTTTATCTCAAAATCACCCTTCTAACTCTCAACCTAAACCCTACAGACGCAAACCCAGGTCATGTTCTCTACCTACACACACACTCTTACACACAAACCGAACCTGTCAAACAACGCCGGATACCTGCAGAAACAAATTCTGCCATGAAGATTCCACTGACAATCAAGGCAAAAACTTTTACCTAGCCTGGGGATCTTAGATTTCAGCTGGACAACCCAGGACAAGTTAGGTCCAAGAATGTAGAACAAATGGAACTGTATATCAACCTGGGCTGAGCAGGGTCAAATATGGGAATGTAAGATGTACTAAGATGACAGTAGCATTGCACATGATCAGAGCTATTATAGCTGTGTGCCAGGCTGTATCCTAAATGCCTTCCACAAGTTAACACATTGCATTCTCCCCACCCGGCTATGAATACTATTCCTTTGCCCATTTTACAGCTGAGGAACTAGGGCACAGAGGGAGGTCACTCTCCCACGATCACAGAGCTGGAACGGCAGAACCACGTGTGAGCCACCCAGACAATTGGGTTCTCGAGTCTGTGCTGCCAACCAGATGTGCAGCTTCACAAATGGCTTCAAGGCATATTTCAGGCTGTTCTCTAGAATTGAGCAAGGACTGAACGAAGATGAGCAAAGGAAATAATCCTATAAAGGGGCTTCTGGACGCTCTAAAACGGGCCTGTGTCAGAGCTGTCCAAGTTCATTCTGTGTTGACTCATATTCTGAAGACCTGGAGATCAACAATCCGCTTCCCCTCTCTACCTCACAGGGGTTTTTAAAGGTTCACTTATGACATCATAGCAACCCTGGAAGCCACACACTAGAAAAGATTACAATGTCAGTTTATATCGTAACTCAGGATGCAACATGTAATCCCACATATGGACTTGAGTTGATTCCTAGCAGAAACTTTAACACAGAACACTGCTTCTTCCCAAGCTGTCGCTGGGCAGCTGGAATCCTAAAATATGAAGCCGTCTACTGTTCCCATTATTATGCTGGGTAACATTCCAAGGGATGTTTATATTAGCCAGCCCAAAACCCACTTTCCACTCAATAAATATAACTTGTCTTCCCAAGCAGTGTATGGAATACAGCAAAACTCAAACTTAGGATAAACTGGGTGATAAAGCTTTGTGAAGTGTTTAAAAGAAAACATAATAATGGCTTCTACATACATAGGAACATTCATGAAAACAGGCTCACATTCACCCACAATAAATAAGCAGAGTTTTAGAAGGGAAACATGTGCTTTTAAATATTTTCAAAGAGCCCTACATTAACACTATGTTTTAACAGTTTTTAACATTAAAAAAAAAAAAAAATCCCTTCCACCAACCAAAAAACTAAAGCTAAATGCAAAGGACATTTATTCCGATACTTTGCCCACCAAGTGTTCTTTTTACTATTTAACTCCAGCATGTAGGAGTTCTGTCAAAAATCTCTCCTAGTAAATTCCAAAAGTTCCACTTAAGTGCCTGTATGTATTGCTTTTGGAATTCTAATCAGTTCCGCCCACCAAATGACTCAAACTGAACTATTAAGAGATATGAACAGCTGCACTCATCCACCACACCAAGAATAGCTTCCAGGAAACCAAGCTCCAGTTGGAACACTACATTTAGTAACCTTTCTCAACTATGGGAAACTCCTCAGCATTAATAATGAAAACACCTATAAAAGCTTCTTAAGTGACATTCAAAAAACACGTATTTCCTCCTGAAAGTAAACAAGTGAAATGACTTTGTGACCATTTACACCCTAGGATTTTAAACTCCTGTGTGTTTATTTGGAGTTCTCTGGATGATCAACGCTTGTGAGTGCCTTGTCAAATATCCTCCAAGAGAACTTTCTCAGAGGAATTACAGCTCACTCACCAGGAGGCACAGGCTACGGTGGTGCGGGTCTGAACTAAAACATAAGTCATGCCAAGCCTATGCTCACCGTTCTTTCATGTTGATTCCTCACTTACCTATCCCACCCTGTTTTAAACCTTTAATCTGTGTGTAGAAATGTGGTGAGGGGGAAAAAAGCTGCCAAGTGGAGGGAGAAAAGCTGAGTAGGTCTAGAAAACACAAACCATGACGTTTGAACAGTGTCAACTGGCAGATACACACTACTGCCAGGTGGAAACACTGCAAGGATCCAGAGAGATGGAAGTCCAAGTGCAGGGCTGTTCTCTGGAGAAGCCTCAGACATTCCGACCAATTGGAAGGAAAAGAACAGCTTAGTTTAAACGTGGAGATGACCAAGCCTGGTAAGCAGCGGGCAGAAGCAGGGAGCATCCTAGGAGCAACTCCAAGTAGCCTCGAAGCAAATCACTCATTCAGTTACATAAATGGGGGGGGGGGGGGAGATGATAAGAATCATATGAATCAAGACACCCAGATGTTCAAAATACAATTGCACCAATGTTCACTCTTTGTACTTGGATGGACCATAAAGAAAACAAGATTCTATCCTGCCTCCAGCGAGAACACGGTTAACAATGAGTATGCATGAAACTTGTGCCAGGCCTTTGCATATATTATTTAATCCTCACAACGATACAACAATACTTGAACACTTAATGTTTTCACAGCTGTTATGGGCTGCTGAATTATATCCTTAAATATTCATGTCAAAGCTCTAATCCCCCAATACCTCAAAATGTGCCCATATTTGGAGAAAGGGTCTTAAAAGAGGTGATTAAGTTAAAGTGAGGTCATTAGGGTGGGATCTAATCCAATATGACAGGTGTCCTTATAAAAGGAGAGAAGTTTAGGGCAGAGTCACACGCACAGACCAAGTCCATGTGAGCACACAAGGAGAAGGCAGCCATCTATAATCCAAGCCAAGAAGAGAGGCCACAGAGGAAATTCGGCCGACAACTTGATCTCAAACTTCTAATGTCCAGAACTGGGAGAAATTAAATTGTGTTGTTTCAGTCACCCCGTCTGTGGTACTTTGCTATAGTCACCCTAGCAAAGTAATGCAACTGCTGTACAGAACAAGACGCTGAGGCTCAGGGAGGCTATGTAACTTGATCAAGGCCACACAGCAAGTATGTGGCAGAGCTAGAATCTGAATCCAGGTTAAAATATAAACTACCAAGTTGAGTACTTAGCCGGACACAAAGTAAGTGCTCAATAAATACTGGCTACTCTTTTATTATACCAAATGACTATCAACTGAAGGCAGTACACCAAGACACGGCCATTATACAATGTGATGGGGCTGTAATTCCTAAGTGCTGTATAGACAAATACTACTGTTATCAGTGATTCTATGGATTGGAATTCAGTCCAAATCTGAGGTGGATGCCCCAATTACAGGACAAATGAGATGTTACAGGTGAGTCCTGATAATGACCTGGCCTAAGGAAGTCACGGCAAAGATAGAAGAGGGACTGGTATGTAAACACACCACATTCCATCGCTATGTGATCAAAGATGACAGTTTTACAATCCTTTTTTCCTGCTCTCCTTAGGCCCTTAGATTGTTATCTGCAATATGTGCAAGAAAGCAGGATGACTTTTTCAAGACCCCGCATTTTAATCGCTCTTAGCCCAAAGCTGTGCTCTGTATTCCATGGTTCCGGAAAGGTGGTAGTTACTGGAGGCTCCTCTCTTTTCCTTCCTCGACACATTTCTTATATCCAGCCACTGGTTTTGAAATCAGAGAAACAAAGGGAAACAGGTTCTTGGAATAGCATCCTAGGGTTTCATATCTGAAATGATTGGGAAATGGGACATTTAACCAAGAGAAAGAAATACCAGATTCTCAACTTTCAAACAACTTAGAAGACAATAAGGATGTGACATGAAAGGTATACTGAATATAATTTAATCTTTGATGACTCAAGAGGATTTTGTAGATCCTCAGGGTAATCATTACAAGTACTAATCATCACTGTAGAAAAGAACCTGTTAATACAAATAGGTAACCAACCGAGTGCTAGCTAACTGGGAATTTACTACGTAAAGCACTGTGGCATGTATCTGAAATTAAGTCTTAACGCATGTTTATGTTCAATGTTTGAAATATAACTAAGACAATACAGAACAGGGACATTTAAGAACCTAGATATCTATAAAATTTACACATACTTACTTTCTAATTAGGGGCTTACCCATTTGAAATCACAGGCCATAATAAATAACTTTCATTTTCCTTTCCTCCTCAAGAATGGTGACTTAGTAATTACCCTGAAGACCAGAACTACCATATATGGTGAGAGAATGCCTCATCATTGAAACAGATTAGCACTACCTTAATATTATCCAGTTCCTGAGAGGGATAATGATTTTGCCATTGCCTAATTTATTTTTTCCCATGTTTAAGTACTTATGTAACCAAAACTTTTAAAAACATAAGAGTTGACATTAAATTCTTTCAGGTTTCACAGTTTCTATCATTCAGTCAGTCCATTCCACTTAAAACTGGCAAATTTAAAAAAAAAATAGAAAATGTGGCAGAAATTTTTAGAATGAACAATTTTATTTTGAGAATATGCTGGGGCCAGAGGAGTGGAGTGGCTCAGCTGGCTAAGAGCTCGCTCAAGAGTGTGAGCTGAGCTCTGAGCAACAGCAGTTCGATACCCAGCGCAAGCTGAGTTGCTGCTGAGCTGCCAACACGTGACAAGATGGCTCAGCTGGAAAAAAAAAAGAGAGAGAGAGAACATGCTGAAATCTCCTGTTCCTGAGATAAATAAAATTCATTAAGTACAGAACTTTCAGGACTTTTTCTTAACGAGGGAGGCTGTTGTGATAGGAATAGAGTTGGCAAGTAAATCACTAAAAAGTCTTTAAATTGGTATTCCTAGTGGATTACCTGGGATTATTTGGCAATGTTTCTAGATCCTCAAAAGCACATGTTTGTTCTTATCAGGAAGTGTTTTACAATATAATAAAGCAATATAAAGTACTGCTCAGCTCAGTGATTCATTCAGCCTCGAATTGGGCTGTAGGAGCAATGAGTGGGGTTGGGACCAGGAGAGGTATACTGGAGGGGGGCGGGGGGCAGATAGGGAAAAAACTCAACACAGAGGAAAACTGCATTAGGAAAGCATTCCACCAAAATTATGAGACTCTCTAAAGCAGGAGTCAAAGCCTATCCTTTCCTAAATACTCAGCAGCTAGAGTGCTGGCCAGTCAATTACAGATATTTAGTGTTTGGTATGCGGTCTAAATCAATTAAACGTATAAAAATAATCCTGAAATAGTCAATAGATAAACTATTAAGAAGGAATGATCCATTAATTACCCTATAACTTTCATGTCTTAAGACATATATCATTTGGGGAAGGAAAGGGTATTCTTCAGTATATTCATATATAATATCCTTCATGATTCTATAGTCATTTTATCATTGCTCCCTTCCTACATAAAGTGCTCTAATTTACCTGTCCTATAAAGATCCAACCCCTTGATCACTCAAATACCGGGGGTGCCAAAGAAAAGTATACATATGACTTGTATTCATCTTTTGTTATCGGTATGTATTATCACAATTTTAATACAGTTTTTTTTTCCTTTCTTAAAAATGTGTATACATTTTTTGGCCCCCTCTGTATGTGTTCCCTAGTCCTCCACCCACATCATGATTGTTCGCAAATTTGCAGTTTATACTGGAGAAAGGACTCCAGTTGAGCAAAGTCATAGGTTAGTAGAAGGAAACTGTAAAGTTTTTTCTTTTATTTTCAACCGCATTCTTGAAAACCTCTTACTATTATCTCAGTCTTCTTTTATAGGAACAAATATAGCTTTTTTTTTTTTAAAAGGTAACTGTATAGGCAGATCTCACTTATTTCACAATGGTTTTCAAAATTCTGACACTAGATTTACAGAGATGAAATTCTCACACAGAGTTCCTACATAATTCTATCCAAATGGGTTTAAAAAGGGTGGGGGGAGGAGGGGTCTGCAGCTCCCACACATTATGGCTTCATTTGTATTTCATTCATCCAACTTTGATTGCAATAAGTCAAATCACTATTGCCCAATATTTATCTTTGAGAAGTTAAAGAGTGTTTTTGAGACAAGAGGCTCTGGTTAAATAAACTTAGGAACTGATGAGTTTGAACAAAGCTAAAGAGGTTTCTTTACTGCCAGAATTCATTTAATATAATCACATGTGGGCCGGCTGAGTGGCACGGTGGTTAAGCGCTGGCTTGGGAAGCCAGTGGCCCCGGTTCGGGTCCCACATATGAGGGCCAGTGATACTGCCCTCAAAAAAAAAATATATATATATATGTATATATATATACACATATATATATACACACACACACACACATATATATATATATTTAATCACATGTGTAGTGTATCTTCAAGATAGGTTAGAACATGTCATGAATTACAGCAAGATTTTTGACTTTGGATACTGTTTTCATGGAGCATCTTTCTATCAGCACTAGCACTTCCCAGAAAACACATTGAGAATTGTTGGATTAAATCTTATCTTGTGTTAACAAGAATAGACACGCCCATTACTCTGCAGCCTGTTGGGAGTAAAAATGGATGTGACACATTGAGATAGATACACATACACACCCCTATCTCTGTTCCGATGTGTACTTTAATTATAGTACTATGATATGGAAACAGTTATAGCTTATGCAAACTTCATTCAAAAACTATTTGCTAAATAGATGCTGAATCACTCCTATGTCATGATGAATTATGGCTAATAATTAAAAGACAAGGAAGACATGGACATCTGTATTCTCCCTTCCCCTAAAATGTAATGACACGACTTCAGAGTTAGTCCATAGTCTATGCTAAGGATTAAGTTGGGTCGATCAATACCTATGGGGGGGTCTGAATTGACTTTAGGTGTTGTTGAATTGTCTCCAAAAGGCTTAAAATTATAGGCAAGATTACACGTATCTGTGCATTTTTGTAGAAAGGCAGCTCTTGCTTTTATTATCAAAAGGTTCCATGGCCCAGAGCATTTTTTTAAAATCCTCCCAATGAACCTGTGGTCTTCCAGTATTACTCTGATAATACTTGCAACACAACAATTTTATATGTCAAATCAAGATCATCAAAAATACTGAAAACGGTCCTAATCAAACATTTCCAATGAGCCCTGACCATGATATTAGAGTCTGTGTGCAAATATAAGTCACAGTTGCTATTTTTCTCCCTGGTGTGATGGGCTGGTTTCTGGGGTGCCTGTAGGAATTCTAGAAATGTGTTACCAACAAAGCATCCCAGCATGTTATTAACAATAACCTATAGCTCTCGGCATATCTATCAAACACAAGGCACTTACTAAATTGTTTGCTGAATTTATTCCAAATGTAGAGGTTTTGGGCTCCAGTGTCAGTCTTTTATTACTGCATGGGAGCCAATGTGAAATGAGACGGTGCTTCCCAAGTCACCTCCCATATATTAATAGCAACCATTCCATAGAGAGCCAAGGGCACCCATCCTCTGGACATTGTTTCCTGACCCAGCCTTCTCAGGGCCAGCTCAGGCCAGGCTCTCCACCCTCAAGGCTCTCTCCAAGTCTAACCATTCAAATCCTACCTGGCACTGAAGGCCCCCTGTCTTCCCCACCTCACTTCGCATTACTCCCCCACCAGAACCAACTCTGTCAATGTCCCAAATAAACCTTCTACTTTCCCACCCAGTTTTCTCTTGAATCCTATGTACTATGCAGACGCTTGCTTATGTCCCACTTTCCATGAAACCTGTCCAATCTCATTCAGTGCCCACTGATCTTACTACCCAATATTCTACACCTACCACAGTGTTTCTCTAAGAGTAGCCCAAAATACTGCATCAGAGCCAGGATGGAATTTGAGTGGAGACAAGGAAATGGCATTTTTTTTTTTTTTGAAACTGCATTTTTAATGAGCACCTTAGGTGATTCTGATTTCTACTGAGGTTCAAAATCACTCCCTTTGAAAGGCTTTACGATCTATACCAGTTGTTCTCAACCCTGGCTGCACATCAGCATCACCTGGGGAGCTCTCAAAAATACCAGTACCCAGGCTTCATCCCAAAGCAAGTAGAATAAAATCACTCAGTCGTTTTTTAAGGCATCTGCATTTTTTAAAAGTTTCCCATTTGGCTCTAACACTTATTGAAAGTTAAGAACCACTGTTCTATAATATCTATCTTGCAATAAGTCTTACGTATCCTTATTATGGGTCTTATGTCTCTATAGTTAGTTGGCGAATTTATTCTGATTTAACTTGCCTTGTATTTATGTCCTGACAAAGTCTGTCTTATCTCAATTGTAAAAACCTGTTGCCATCCTTTATAATTCTAATAAATGGGTGAGCAGCAGGTATCTCTTTGATCAGTAACAATCCACCCTACTCCCAACCCCAGTTCACCTTGTTTAAAAAAAAAACAAAAAACAGAAACCGTTTATCTTTTTTACTATCTCACCAACCCCATCAACACCCATTTACCTTTTCCTATAAACCCACCAGGTCACTATTCCATATCTATTTTAACTAATCCTTACAATATATACAGATATCAAATCATGTTGCACACTTCAACTATCTTTCAATTTCAATAAAACTAAAATAAAAAAAATACCAGTGCTAAAGAGTGTAATCCATTAGAATATAATGACATTAACTGGTATTATATTTATATCTCAAAAGGAATGAATTTCTAATGGTGGAGAATCTGGCAGTTTTTGATCTAGGCATCAGCATGGAAACCAGAACAAACCCAAGAAAAGACACTGCTGCAGTTGCTACTGTTCAGAACAACTGATGCCAGTGGCGACTCATTCAATTCAACTGTTTCCTTTCTTTTGTCCTAAGAACGCCTTCTTAAAATCACCTTAAAAGTTCCTTAACACCAATCAACCCAAAATCTTAAGAGGAGCCCAGTACTAGGCAAGGTAAACTAGCCCACATATTCTGAATGGACAGAAATCCCAATTCATACTGTTTGCCATTATTTGGATCCAGAGTTCCATGGAATTACATTTTATAGTGGATAAATTTATAAGCCTGATGTAATGGCTAACTCTCCAACAAAGGAATTCCATCCATTTGTGGAAGACTGCTTAGTCCTCCCATGGAAAGGAGGGAGGAATAAATGCAAATACCAAGTTTTCAATCAGAGAGGAACCACTAAGTGATGTTGCAGGCTCCCATGGTTTGAATTAAATGCTGTTGCCCCATCCACTCAAAATGTACCACAGAAGCCACATCCAAAAACAAAACACACGGAAAGCACTTGTGGTCAGTGAAGAAATTACTATCAAAGGGGTAAAACCCTAGAGATGATTTAAACCATTTTAAAGAAATTTAACATCAGGATACTATCAAGAAGACACCCTTAACTTATCAAATAAACAGCCTCTTTGAAATTGTTACCCACAAGGGGGTCTTCTCCAGTTGTCATTCAAGGGTCCTTACCTCCACATCCAATCTTTGGTTCCAATCCACAGTTTCCCCAAGCCTGGCAACCTAGCAGCCACCCAGGAACCCCCATCTCTCAGCTATGGAGAGCCCCACCTGCCACTCTCACAGAGCAGAGCTTTCCTATCATGCCTCACCTAAAAGAGACTACTAACATAGGCCCCCTTCAAGTTGGGACATCGGAAAACAAGCCACAAATGGGAAAACCATTTTTTCACCTAGTTCTGTACTACCAACCAATGAACTGGCCTGGAGATAAACAAGTCAACAAATTAATATATCTTTTTCTTATTTTTTTGGAGTTTTTGGTTGTTGTTGGTTTTTTTTTTGGGGGGGCTTATTTTTGTTTTTGTTTTTTTAATGGGAGGGGTCCAATGAGCAAAGGCTATGATCTGTAACAAAGAATCTCTGAGATTCTTCAGCGAATCCCTAAGAAAGTCAGTTATGGACGAACCCAAGTTCAAGAGCTATTCCAAGCCTCATGTGAGCTGGATTCAACTTCCATCCCAAGTGGCTGGTGAGACTGGACAAGCGATTTAAGCTCTCTATGTATGTATATATGTGGCTTACATTATATCTTTAGTAGATAGTAACAAGCTACACTTTGAATCACAAATTAGCTCTGCCAGTTACCTTCTTGGGGCAAGTTATTCCGTCTCCGACTTCCATTTCTATATACATAAAATGAAGATAACTCATAAAATGAGATAATGTACAGATGTCTTAGCACAATACAGTACTAGTAGCTGGAAACTTAACAAATTGATTAATCAGTCATTCCTTCATTCAACAGCTGAGCACCTACCATGTGCTAGACATTGTAAGTAAGGCAAAAACCCGGTCTCCATCAAGTTTGCATTCTGGGGAAAAAACAGACAGGGCCGGCCGAGTGGCACGGTAGTTAAGAACTGGCTTGGGACACCAGCAGTTCGGGTCCCACATATGAGGGCCAGTGACACTGCCCTCAAAAAAAAAAATTAAATAAATAGAAAGCACCTTCTTTAAAACAAAACAAAAAAAACACAGACAAAAATACACGACACATTAAGTGATGTTCTGGTGTAGCATAGGCAGGCAAGGGGGAGAAAGAATCGGGGAAGGGACTGAACACTGAAATACTGGTTAGAAAGGCCTCACTGAAAAGCAGTGCATGTTACACATTATCAGCATCACCAAGTATTAGCGCAAGGGGTACAGCGCTTTGGGGGGGTGTCATGAAAATATTCTGAAATTGAGGGTGGTGATGGCTGCACGTATCTGTGAAAATACTTACAACCCATTTAATTATACTCTTTCAATGGGTGGATTTTATGGTGAGTGAATTATCTCAATAAAACTGTTAAAAATAAATAAATACCAAAATTAGTATTGGCCAAAGCTGTATTCATATGTAACTGTACCACATGCTTCATAGCATGAGACGGTCAATAGCTCCTTTGGAAAAATAAATGATTGTAAATCACAAGGTAAGCTATGGCATGTGTGCTAGGTTCCTACCTATGCTGTGGCTGCCCCTCAGCCAGCCTGCCTCTCTCCTTCCAGGCCCTGGAGAGGGGGCCCTCTTGGGAAAACCTGTTCCCCATCACAGGTTCCACATGGCTGTAAGCGGCGGGTGCCAGGTCCAAGAGCAGCCAATTGACAGGCTGGCCAGTGACCTCCCAAGAGCTAGGCCAGATGACCACTCCCCTCAACGAGGTCAATGGGTCATTAGCGCTGGCCTCCCAGATTCTCTTCAGAAGCGGACCTCACGGAACTACTCAGACATGTAGCATGCGGGGGAACACACTCAGGGAAGCAGCCCAGGAGGAAGCCAACATCTGGAAGCAGCAGAACTATGAACAAACAGAAGCTATCAATGGGTGGAAGTTGGACAGGGAAATCAAGATGGTGGACACATGGGCCGGCCGAGTGGCGCGGTGGTTAAGCGCTGGCTTGGGACGCCAGTGGCCCCGGTTCGGGTCCCACATATGAGGGCCAGTGTCACTGCCCTCAAAAAAAAAAAAAAAAATAGTCAATATTTAAGATGGTGGACACAGAGCTGCAAGGACTGGGAGAGCCACCTGGGTCACAAAGCCTTCCGCTCAAAACTAGCCTGGCCTCTGTTCCCAGGGATCTTCGGATTCCAGTGTCTAATTGTCTCCTAGTACACCCGGCTGGAAACCTTACCTTGGATTTAAGATTTTTCAGCAAATCTAAGAAGCTATGCTTTGGCTCACTCTCCAAATGTACTGCCACCAGTACAAACCTTGCGCCTGTCCTCAAAGTGAGCAGACAACCCTCCAGGCTTCCTGGTTCCAGGCTCTCCCTGACCCCACAGAGGGATATCTCATCCTATTTCCTTAAACAGCAGATCTCCATATTCCCCACTCCAAAACCACTACTACTCTTTGGCTCTGTTTTAGGGCAGAACTTAAGTCCACACTCATCCTTCCTACAAGCCCTCATGTTTTCCACTACATCCTAAATAACCCTGGTTTGCAAGCTCTCGCCCTTTCCCAGAAATACCTATCCCTCCCAAGGACCCATCCTCAGTCAATTCCAACTTCTCCATGGAATCTTTTCAATTCCACCATTTAAATCCATGAAGGCCCCTCTTCTGAGAAAACACAGAACCTTCTGTTTTGTGTATTTATTTTTTCCATAACTAGACTGTAAATTTTAATAAAACTGTAAATTTTATACTTTTGCATCTCTCTCACGCTCCCTAAGACCAGTAACAATACAGCTCACATTCACAGCGATGATTAACTGATGATTAACTGATATTAAATGGGGAAGCCTCACCTCTAAAGCTCCTCTCCTCTAAATCTTCGAACTGTTTTTGGCAGATTCAGAAGTTGTCTCATTCAACAGATATTCCAGTGTTCTTTTCCCATGCTTTTCTCTGCAACAGAGGCTGGACCACAAACAACTCTTTCCCAGACTTCCTTGCAGCAAAGCAAAGCTATGTAAAAGCTGTGGCCAGGGAGATATAAGCAAAAGCTGACAGGAGATTTCCGGGAAAGCCTATGATCCAGATGTTTCCTTCTTTTTCATTCTTCCTCTTTCTTTTCCCCTAGAAAGGGGGTAGAATGGCTAGGCCACCTTGCAACCATGAGGAAAAGGACAAGTAATTGGTAGAATCCTCCGCCTTGATAACCAGCCAACAACCACCTCCTATTCATTTATTATGTGAGAAAAAAATCACCAGCTTGCTCAAGGTCTGTCTGTCGACAGGTTTTTCTGTGACATGCAGCCAGTTGTTAGTGATGCATTGCTCCTCAAGACAGAAGTGGGATAAATACTTTCATGTAAACTAAGAACAGGACACACAGCAAACCACCGCAGAGGCGGACTCACCATGTGCTACCTACACACCCACCCACACACACTCACATATACCCCTGGGCTTCTATAGTGATGGTCTAGCTCCCAAAAGGGACAAATATAAAAGGATCACCTATACTATATATATAAGGGCAACGGAAGGACAACGGGTGGGATCTACTTACTGTGTTTATAAGAGCAACAGTGAAGCTACTCCTGAACATTCTTTATCAGCAGCTTGCCAATGAAAAAGGCCAGTGATGTTGGTCATTTCAAAAAGAGCCCTCTCCTTTATTTTTGATAACATGGGGCTGACATTCCTATAGCCAGGGTCTCCTCCTGTGACAAACATCAAATGGAATGGAACGCCTGGCAGTAATTTTCTAGGAGAAACGAAATGGGAAGTGATGCCATGAACAGAGAATGTCCAGACTGAGTTTATCACAAGATCTGGTTATGTAAGAAAAAAATTTAATAAGGAAAAACATGACATTTTGTTCTTGTTTTTAAACAAATACTTAAAATAACAAGTACTTCTAATATCACAGCTTTGCTTTTGCTTAAATAATGTTTGCTTGTATTTTATCATTACTGCTTGGGAATCTTTTTAAAGCTATCATTGTGAAAGGACTTTAATATTCCTTCAGGGACCATGCTCGACTATAAATCTAATTTTTAAAATGTACACTTTAACTGTGTAGCAAAATCACTATTTTTAATTGTCTTTTTCCTATTTTTTCTTTGTGTGAAACAAATCAAACACGAATCACCCTTTATGCATAACCTTGAAAATTCACCCATACTAATTATCTCTATATGGACACAGACTAAACAATGTGTATACAACTTTTAGTATATTAAATATAAACCATCATTAAGGAATGACAATAGGAAGTCAATCAAAAGAAAGAAACTACTGACTGACAACCACCACTCTGAGTTTTCCTTCCCATCTGGGAGTAGTGAGGGGTCCTCAGAAGGATCCGAATGCTACCCCAACTGTGCCCTAACTCCTCCTAGACCTATCTTCATGCTCCCAAGATTGGTCAACTCAACTGAGCCCAAAACAACTGTCTAACCAGACGGACGTCAGCCACTTTCACCTCCTGAGTGTCATGATTTTGATTCGTTTCATCAGATATAAAGTACTCAGTAGGGGCGTGCACAGGAGCTGGGATACAGCAACATGTGACACGAAGTCACACAAGGCCCTTTTCTGCCTGTCATCAGTGGCTCAGGAACAGGGCAGGAGGCAAAGGCCCTGACTTCGCACATTTCTATCTGCTCCTTTCCTGCTGTGACCCACTTCAAGGACTTGCAATCCTAACATTCCAGGAGCCAGATGGGCATTAATAAAGCAAGTATCCATCCAATACCTGTGAGCCAGGTAGTGTTGTAGGCACTAGTGGAAGACTGAAAACAGACTCTGCCCTTGAGGGGCTGAGAGTCTATTAGGATCTGGGACATGAGCAAGGGGAGGGCATCCAAGTTTCAGGAATGTTCACTCTCTTCAAACCAGCAGCGGCAGAGGAATGGAGGCCCCAACCTACAAAACAATGTCACATCATCTTTGTTCAAGTTATTCATTTCTGTACTTCAAATGAAGCATCAAGAGGAAGGACTCTTACTCACGTGAATGATTAAATAGATGATTGGGTGTTCTCACTCATCCTGATCTAAATTTTCAGCATACACGAATATGATGTGAGCATCATGAAAATAGTCTCAAAAGGAAAAATAAAATCTTCCTTTAAATATGATTTCCTCCTTTACTTGGTCATTAATATCGCAAACAAGAAAAATGGAATCCGTGCAAACTCAACACTACAAATGAGCTTCATGAAACCAAAAGACAGGACAAAGCAGATACCTAAGTGGCTGCTGGAGGCATGTTTTCTCGTCTGTAGAGGAAGTAGGTTGGCCTCCCAGCTCCTCAGCAGGAGTCAGGGCACAGGGACTTTAATTCCAGTTTTCTATGTGGAAATTGAGATTTACTAAATTCAATATGTATTAGAGAAAGTCTGAAATATTTTTCAACGAATCAAAATGTCATCACAGACATTGGCAATGTCAATGACTTTTCCATATGACTTCAGACCAAATTCTTAACCTTCTGGATAGCAAGTTCCTCATAGGTAAACCAGAAGAAAATGTATTTCAGAGTAAATACACTCAGAATACCATCACCAAAAAGAATACATATACATCTAGAAAGAAAAGAAACAGCTATTGTTTGTGAATAAAATAAGATGGTAATACAGTTTGGGGGCATGAGATAAGCAGCAAATTTGAGCCAAAGTCCAAACTGGCATTAACAGTAAAGCATCCATTCCACAAAACAAAGGCTTTCCGTTAAAGGGAGGAATCTTACAGACCTTCGCCTATTAATGATAAGCCAGGTAAGTTGAAAGAGGCACTAATATTGGGCTGTTGATACAGATAAAGCCCATAGTTTAGCTACCTCTGACCCCATTAACAATAACATTACATTTTTAAATTCTGCTTTGGCTTAAAAGTAAACAGCAATCTTTTTTTATTTTTTGTAATACAAGTAGAAAGAATAGTATAATCCAGATCATCTGAAAATGACTTCTTTTCCTGTGACTTTTCAGAGCTTACAGGAAGTTTCTAATAACACTTCATGGAAAATTTAAAATGCCCTAAAAGTAAGCTTTGCAGACATAACCCCACACCCGCACCCCCACCATGCCTTTATACAAGATAATACAGCACATCAGGTTTGTGAAATACTATTATCCATCAATGACAATGGTGAATGCTCTTCTAGAAAACTAAAGGCTTCAGAGAGACTAACTGGCAGGGCTACACAGTGCTGCAGGTGAGTGCCCTTGGGCAAGCAACCATCTAGCTTAGGAACCCAGGTTCCCAAGGTGCAAAATGGTACTTACTATACGAGTGGCTACCAAATAGGACTGTTGTAAGAAGTTAATGCTAACTCATGCGAAAGGCTTGTCCACTTACATAGTAAGTGTTAAAACAAAAATTTCTTTTAAAATCCTTCTTACCTCCTCCTATTACTACAACCACCACCATTGTTATTATCGTTACTTCTGGTAAATTTAGAAATTTGTTTTAGTACATCTCAGATAATGCTTACCAACAGCTAAACTTATAAGTAGATTATCAGGCTAATTAAAATGAAATCTAACGTCTCTAATTTAAGACAAGAGTGATCTCACAGCTGTTTTACATGGAAGATATTTTATATGCACCTTCATTTAAACCAATTTAACGTATAAAAATGGATATTCACATACACGTAAAAAAAAAAATAGGCTGGGAGATGACTCTTCACTTTAAAAGAATCATCACTGATCCTTCTTATATTCTAAACATAGTTTAGCTACCTCTGAACCGGGATTAGGTTACACACACACACACACACACACACACACACACACAATGTAAACCCACAGAGCTGAATTTGTATGAATTCCATTCCAATAGATCCCATTTTGTTTAACTTTTCATCCTAATTTAACTCAGTGTTGGTGCCCATTTATTAAACTGATGCCACAATCTAGCACCCTTCCTACTAAGCTGGCCCTCCGACACCTTCCAGCAGTCAAATGCTCACTGATGCTCTAGCTTCCACCACGGAACCCACTCCCTCTCCTCACCTTTCCAGTCTGTCTTGCTGCATACATTAAACTGAGGAAGTGCATGTACTCAAAACTACACTTCCAGCTTTAAAGCTTTTGAAAGGAAAACCTCCGAGTCACAAAAGTTGAAGGTCTTTAAGAAGTTGCCTCTTTGTTCTCTGGACAAAGAAGCACTTTTTAAAACCTTTTTGTTCTAGGGTTGTCAGGATAAATCAGCCCGGCAGACATGCTGGGAGTCACTGCCAAGAGGCACTCAACCATCTTACAGAACAAAAAACTGTTAACTGTGGTTAAGTGATACATCCTGTGTCTGGATGTGTGACTGCTCCTCGAGTCATTTGCATGGCCATATAAGCCCTTTAGAGGATACCAACTGAGACATGGCAATCGATTCTAAGAGTTCAGAATCCACGTCATAAATATTTTATTCAACCATCTCAGTTACTCTCCACTATCAGTGAAAATACTCCAAATAGGTCACTTACCCACGACGAAGTCCTTACTTTACATACTATCCAGCCTACACAATAAAAGGGGATAGGAAAATATTTCCAGAGACTATCATACAATTTTAAGAGAACATAAACTTATTTAGACAACATTTTTGGATGCTTACAGGGTTTTTCAGTGGGTTTCAAATTTAAAATTCAACCAGGAATATATAAAATTAGAAAGAAAAAAATGTTCTGCTCAAAAACAGTTTTCTTTGTTTAAAAGTAAAAAGAATGTCAACTTACTCAATCCACTCTGTCGATGAATCACACTCAACCAAGATCAGTTTGTCTTATAATAGTTCCCCAAAATTAAACAGAATCACTGTGTCAGAAATTTAAATTAAGTTATCAAATCGCTATGTAATTTTTGTAAATACGTTCTTGGCCCACAAGTTAAACTCTCATATATATTAACTATTTTTATCTAATCTTTTTCCGCTGATAAAAAAGTGTCCCAGAGGGTGTGGTGTGGTGGTTAAGCGCTGGCTTGGGACGCCAGTGGCCCCGGTTCGGGTCACACATATGAGGGCCAGTGACACTGCCCTCAAAAAAAAAAAAAAGTGTCCCCGCCACCCCGCATTTCAGCAGTTAAATACTCCAAGGCACAGACAGGAACCACATACAGCCTTGACCTTGATTCCAGGCAAGCTGTACACCACAATCTTCATTTCCACACTCTCATCTCTCCTACCTTCCCTATTTTGGTTAAAATTAATCAACCAAGCACTGGGGAAAAATAGAAGGCATACTTATTTTGACTTGCTATCTTCACATAGTCCCTGTTTGCCTCACAAAGCCCATAGGCCCAGATCAAAACAGGTCATGAAAAGTCCCTTCCAAAAATGCAAGTTCTCTTGCATAGCGGACATCAACTTTGTTCTGCATTCCACACATCTCTTTGTTGTGAGCCTTGATGCTCTGTGGAAGCAGACAATCCCTGGCTGCCTGCTTCCTCACCCCAGTGGTTGGCACATAGTCACACTGGCCAAAGCACACTGTCTGCCGTGTCTCAGTGATGGGTCTAGGCTGGCCAAGTGACCGGGGCTGATACGGGGCCTTTCAGAAGGGCAATCATACATCTAGGTTTGCTCAGAACAATCCCAGCTTATGCCTGTTGTCTTCACATAATTTTACTCTCAAAAGGATTCTGATTGGGGCCGGCCGAGTGGCTCAGTTGGTTAAGAGCTCGCTCAAGAGTGTGAGCTCTCTGGGCCGGCCGAGTGGCGCATTGGTTAAGCGCTGGCTTGGGACGCCAGCGGCCCTGGTTCGGGTCCCACATATGAGGGCCAGTGACACTGACCTCAAAAAAAAAAAAAAAAAAAAGAGAGTGCAAACTCTGAGCAACAGGGTCGCTGGTTCAATCCCTAGCCCGAGCTGAGCTGCCGCTGAGTTGCCAACAGGTGAGAGGTGGCAGGATGGTTCAACTGAAAAAAAAAAAAAAAAATAGGATCCTGATTTAAGCTATTCGGTCTCCCTATCTTCTAAAGCAGGGTTTCTCAACCTCAGCACAATTAACACTTTGAGCTGGATCGCTGTTTGAGGCTGTCCTGAGCATTGTAGGATGTTTGGCAGCATAATTAGCCTCTACCCACTACACACCCCACTACACACCAGTAGCACCTCCCACCTCCCAGTTATGACAACCAAATACATCTCCAGGGGGTCAAAATCATCCATGTGAGAACACCCGCTCTAAGGAAAAGGAGTCGCTCGTCTCTGGAATTCTCAGAAAAAGATATAAACTTAACCCAAAGCCATCATGAAAAAAGTGCCAATGGGAGAGTCAAATCAATTTGAGGGGAATGTTGGAGATAATGAAAGAGACCCAATGACACTGTTTGAACCCTCGGGTTCAGATATATGGAAAGCAAACCCCTCTTCGACTTCCCTTTAGGAGCTCAAACTTCCCTTTTTTGCTTCAACTATTGTAGTTTTGCTTGGGTTTCTCTCACTCACAACTGAAGGAAATGAATGAGGATATCTAGTATGGTTTATGTTAAACTTTGACCTATCAAGAAAAAAAGGGGAGATGGGAGTCGCGTTCATTCTAAATGTTATCCTACGCTTTCCACAAAAATAGGCCACTGACTTTAGCTTCCCAGGCTCAAGTAAGGAACTTCTCCACTGAAGTCCTAGCACCCCGCCCTTTGAAAGTCTCTACAGGTCACCTCCTTGAAGGCATGCTACTATGTGCCTCCTGTCAGTACAGCCAGACTAGAAGGGAAGAAAAAGGCTGTTTGCATACCACCACACTCGCAGTTAGTCATCTTTCTAAACATTTGTTTCTTCTAGGAATAGTTTCTTAAACTAGTTAAGATCTAAGCGGTTAGCTGAAGGGGAAGAAAAGATACTTTTAGATCATAGATAATTACTACATTTTTAACTCTTCTAGGTTCTAATCTTCCTCTTCTTTCAAACAAAAAGGCAGAAATCTGTAGTCCTAGAATCTTCCCAGATGTTGCCAGAAGCACTTTCTTCTCTGGAGACATCCAAAGAGAATCAGCACAATCCCACTGAGATAAAACAGAAAAATCAGCAGTGTTTCCCAGTGAAAAAGAAAAAAGTGTTTCCATGTAACGCTTTAAAAAAAAAAGATTAAGGAGTATTTGAATAAAGTATTCAACTTTAAGTGCCAGCAGAATGAAGTCTGAAACGGGCATTTCTTGGTGTTTTGAGGGCTGTTTACCCAAACATTTTAGTTTTGATTTTTTTTCTCCCCTTCCCCTCATTACCTCTTCTTATTAATATAGTTTAGCATTTATATTCCATCCCATCCGATTCAAACTATAGGACAACTTTTACAAGTCACATATAATATTATTTATTAGCCAGAATAAGAATGTGCAGGGGAGAAAGCAAAACAGGATTGCTTGCCACTAAAATGCATCAGTTAATAAGGTATTCAATGTCCTGAAACCAATCTACAAATTTTCCTGGGTGTGCACCTATCATTTCCACCCCTTCTGTTATTTAGATGAAGGATGTGTCCCCCCCACCTCACCCCCACCTGAATCCTATTCTCCTATATTCTGAACCATGTTGCATTCTGGAATATTCCAAATGGTCACTCCTCCTCTCTATTGGATACGTTCAGCTTCCTCAAAGTTCACCCATTAACACATGACTTGGGGGAGCTATCTGTCCCACAGGCTCATGTCTACCGTGCACTGTCTTCTCAACCCTCTGCCATCCATCGGTTTCCCATCCCTGCTGGGCTACAAACTACTCTCCCAGCTGTTAGTAAAGACACTGTCTCGCTAATGCAATGTCACCTGGGCTCACCATACTTGACACCTCTACAGCATGGCCTTGTCTAACTCCCTCCTGTTTCCTGAAACATTCTTTCTCCTTGGCTTGTGCAATCCTCTCCCGGTTATCCATCTCTCCGGGTTATCCATCTCTCCCTGTCAATAGCTGCTGCTCTCTAATCCCCTTTCTTGGCTGTCCTTATAAGGCCGAGTTCCTCTGGACTAGCCCAGAGCCCTCTGCCTTCTCCCTCTTTGTTCTCTCTGTGGATCGGTTTGCTATCCAGTTGCATGGTGTCATTTCCTATTATATGCTGTGTCCCCAGAATTTTCTCATTTCTCTAACTCTATTCCCTGTTCCTGAAATACAGATTCATAAAAAAAAAGAAAAAAAAGAAAAGAAAAGAAAAACTACTGATTATGCCCGTTTGGATATCTCAGAAGCATCTCAGCCTCAACATAATCAAAACCAAAAACGTATCATCTCCCACAAAAACTGTTCCTCAGGCTGCCCTACCTAGGTCAACAGCACTCAACTGCCCAAGCCGGGAGCTGAGGAATCATCTTGGATGCCTCCTCGCTCTAGCGCCAGCACCCATCACCCAGTAAGGCCTGCAGCCTCTAAATGCTGCTTGAGAAGTTGCATGTCTGGCCACTAGAGCCGGGCCTAGGTGACTGACCTCCAATCCTGCCTTCTTCAAATCCACCCTCACCACGGCAGCCTGAGCAGCCTTCCCAAACTGCAATTCAGATGATGCCCATCCCGGCTGAAAATGTTTCAGCCACGTCCTGCTGTCCTCAGAATGAAATCTGAAGTCCTTAGCCTGCTTTACCAGGCCCTTCCCAAGCCCTCTGGGGCCTGTGAGGCCCGCTTCTCTCCAGCTCCCTGCCTCACTCCCAGCCCAGCTGAGCTGTTCTTCCAGCCTAAGCACATGCTCTCCTTGGCCTCCAGGCCTCCCAGCAGCATCTCACGGTGCTTGCGAAGTCTTCCCTGCCTTCAGTGGAGCATGTCCCTAGCTTTCCTTTTGGTCTCAGCTTAGAAGTTACTACTTCCTTGAAGTCTTCTTTCACCCCCTAATTTGTTAGTTCTGGTAACTACAGCCAAACATCCACTCTTACTCAACAATGTGAAATTGACACTGCTTGTTTAATTACTCTGCTGTCTTGCCCATTAGAACTTGAATTCCTGCACAGCCACAGGGTCTCTTTTCACTGTGAAAATTCTAGCAACTAGACCGAGATAGTTGGAGGCATTATAGCGATGACTGTGAACAGGTTTTTAATTTTTTTTTTCTACACTTAGCAAACACACATAGGGTTTGCTGTGGTTCAGAGACGTTTCCAAATGTGTTTTACCAATACTTAACTAATTTAATCCCAGCAACATTTAGGGAGATCAAATCAGTTTCCACATTTTACAGAAGAGGAAATCAAGGCACAGAGAAGTTAAGCAAGCTGCCCAAGGTCACCCAGTAAGTAAATCTGACTTCAAGACCATGATCTTTCATAGGTTTGCTGTGCTGCCTTTGACCTGCATTTTACAAAAGAAAAACAAAATGATCCGTCAGAGTGACAAAGGCACTATCTGCCAAGTCAAAGTAATGACTTGTCAGTGACACTCCACTCACGTGTACTTTTTTGGCTTTGTCCCCAAAACTTTCAAGTAATATGCTGGATTTCAACACACTATCACATGGGCCAGCCGAGTGGCGCGGTGGTTGAGCACTGGCTTGGGATGCCAGCGGGCCCCAGTTCGGTCCCACATATGAGGGCCAGTGACACTGCCCTCAAACAATCAACACACTATCACAGACGATTTCTCCTATTTAATAATTGAGAGGCCTAATTCAACCCTGTGCTTCAAAATATCGTTAGCTTGAAAGACATAAAGAACATGTGTTCACAGGCTATTTCTGCTGCCACTACTGGTAAAGCTACAGCTTTGCTCAAGTTCAACCAAAGGAAGTCAGGACAGCACACTTTTAGTAGTAGTCGTAATAATAATAATAATGAGAAGAAGCAACATCAGCTCCTCCTCCTCCCATGGGCCAGGCAGAGTTCTCAGATCTTTTAAGACATAACATGAGGGAAAAAATAACACCACCTCATGAGGTATGTTACTATCTCCATTTTACAAATTAAAAAAAAAAAAAAAAACCCAGAAAGTTAGGCACTGAAGGTTTAAGTAACTTGCCCAAGGTCACACTGCTAATAAGCAGTGGAGCCAACTGTATAGTGAGATAAAAGCATTTTTCTGTCTCTTTTTAGAGAGCATGATACCTCCTTGTATTCAGACCTGAGGCGACGCTACTCTGGCCCAACTGATTTCTTCCAGCCACACGCCTCCCTGTGACTCGCTGCTGCCTGCCGGGTGGCAATGGAAGGCATGTACTGACTGACACCCAGGGCAGACAGAGCCTGTGGGTGAACAAGGCAACCAGGAAGGAGCCATCACACTCACCACTGAAACATTAAGTGGTGCAGGATTAACCTCTTCCTCAGGAAGCGCAGGGAGGAAATTCTAGTTCAACCAGGGGCGCGGTAGGGGCAGCAGCACAGGTGTGATTCCAGTCCATCTCGGGGCTAAAGAGAGGGCTGACCTCAGAACATCAAGTGTCAGGGCTGGGGGTGGGGCTGCGGGTGCTTCAAGAGAAGGATGACAAAGCTGTCTTATTACAAAAGCCATCTCCTTGCCAAGTCTGTAAATTATGCTCCTGCATTCGGATAATTAAGTACAGCAGGCTGTGGTTCCTGTTTGCTTTCAGGCCTATCCTAAAGTACCAACCAATCCCTGCCTGAAAATCACGTTCATCTGACCTAACTAGACTGACAGTTACCGGAGGGCTTACTGTGCCCTGTGCTGACGGATACAAACATCATCTTGTTCTCTACCTACTCACACTGGTAGTCTAGTTTCAATCAAGTCGAAAGGTTTTTAAAGATTATTTTTGTTTGTGAGTCAGATCGGCTATTGCCTACCGTTTAGAAATTTAAACTGGTTTGCTCTAATGATCCACGCTAAGCGGATCACTTACAAGTGTCGAAAATAAATTGTATTAAATGTCTTCAAAATCCATGGATTCATTATTTAAAGACTGTTGTCACAGTTAGTGTTTTAAGTTTATAAAATTAATTACAATAAGGCTTTCATATTGAATAAATGCTCTAACTATATTGTTTTGTAATCACAAAATACATCAGAGAACATCTTACGTTATTTTCGTAACATCAATTGACAAAAGTCTTTTCAATGCCACCTACAGAAAACTGAGGTTGAACTAAGTGAAATAGAGCTACATGTATTCACATGGATAAATCTCACAAATAATGACGTTGAGGGGGAAAAACAAGTTGCAGAACACTTATAGTATGAAACCATTATATAAAGTCTAAAAACATGCAAAACATACTGTTTATTAGGAATGCATACAAATGAATTAAAATGCGTGGGAATAACCAACACCACAGCAGAGACAGCTGCTACCTCTTGGGGAGAAGGGCTGGTTGCTACTGGGGAAAGGCCGACAGAAAGCTTCCATTTCTTAAACTGAGAGGCAAACACAGATATTTATTATGAGATCCTTTATATCTTTTTATATTTCCAAAATATCTCATAATCTTTTAAAGGCAAGAAAGCTTAATACTAAAATAGGAGAACACAATTAAAATTTACAAGGGTGGGATGAGGAATGAGGAGGAAAGGAGGGGCTAAAAGAGGGGGCGAGGTGGACCTAGGAGGCCACCGGAGGGGAAAGAAACACTGGTTTTGTTTTTTTTTAACGATTTTATTGGAGAATTGGGGGAAGGGAACAGCGCTGGGGAATCGGGGAAGGGGAACAGACAAGTTGCTGTCCCTTTGTTCTTCAGTCTAGTTGCAGAGGACGTTGCTTCACTGGCCCATGTTGGTATCGTCATTGCGCTCTTCCCGGGTGAGGCAGATGGGTCGCCGGCCTCTGGATGGTCGCTCACTGCAGCTATTGGCAGCTCAGGCTGGCTGCCGGCCACTCACTGTAGCCTATGGCAGCCCACTGCAGCAGGGGCTGCAGCCTACACCGTCGCCGGGGTTTGCACAGCCCAGCTCCAGGTGGAGCTGTTAGCTGTAGAGGGCAGTGTCACTGGGCCTCATATGTGGGATCCAAACCGGGGCCACTGGCATCCCCAAACCAGCTCTTAACCAATGCGCCACTCGGCCAGCCCAAGAAACACTGCTTTGAGTGGAGGTCTGTATCTAGTCAGCGGTCCTAAATCAACACAATCTCTGATGTCTACACTTATGATACAAATTAAGTCTGTTTTATTTACCATAATCATCCCAGGGGGCCTTAAAATTCATAATCTTGTAAGTCATGGTCATTGTGCTGACTTAATAAAAAGAGTCTCCTAACTATATCATGAAATGTACACACATTCCAGATAACCAAGATTTATCATAATAACTTCCCCTAAGAGAAGACCGCAGTTACACCCCTTTGTGGAGACAGCTTATTTTTGTGGTTAAGACTTTGGGAGCAAGACAATCGTGGGTTCACATTCCAGCTCCACCACCGACTGATAAATTGAGTGATCTGGACCAGCTACTAACCTCTCCAAATTCCATACACTAATCTAAAAAATGGGGTAAATAATAACCTAACTCATTAAGTCTTCACATTAAATAATATAATGCCTGCCCTGAATTTAGCACAAAGTAAAATAAATAGGAAATAAAAGTCAGCTACTGTTATTGTAATTATTTAAATTATATACAGCTTAAATAATATAAACCATTTTGCAAATGTTGTTTGTAATCACCTATTTGTTTCTGGAATGAAAGGTCACTAAAAGTAATGTAGTAAAACATCAAGACATTCTTAATCAGGGCCGGCCGAGTGGCGCATTGGTTAAGCGCTGGTTTGGGGATGCCAGCGGCCCCGGTTCAGATCCCACATGAGGGCCAGTGACACTGCCCTCTACAGCTAACAACAGCTCCACCTGGAGCTGGGCTGTGCGAGCCCTGGTGATGGTGTGGGCTGCAGCCCCTGCTGCAGTGGGCTGCCATAGGCTACAGTGAGGGGCCAGCAGCCAGCGTGAGTGGCTGGCAGCCAGTGTGAGCTGCCAATAGCCGCGGTGAGCGACATCCAGAGGCCAGTGACCGATCTGCCTCATCCGGGAAGAGCGCAATGACGATACCAACAGTGAAGCAACATCCTCCGCAACTAAAACTGAAGAACAAAAAGACAGCAATTTGTCTGTTCCCCTTCCCCAATTCCCCAACGCTGTTCCCCTCCACCAATTCCCCAATAAAATCTTTAAAAAAAAAAAAAAAATCTTAATGAGAACTATAATCTAGAAATCTTTTTTTTCAAATTCAAAGTAGGGAAAGTTTTATTAATTTGTAGTTAATGAAAATCAGACAGCTTATGTAAATGAAGCTAATCACATTTGGCATAGTCTGAATCAAAATCCTTGATATTTTTACCATTAATTGTCATTCAATATTTACACTCAATATCATTTTCATTCAGTTACAAATACTTGCTAATTTATATTGTCATTTATCCTATGATCGAGAGGGTGTTTTTAAATAACTTTTAAGATAATTATTGATAATCTAGAAATTTCTAAACACTGGTCTATAAATCCTGAAATAAAGCCTAGTTTTCTTTAAACAAGATGTAAAATGTCAAAGGTATTGCAAGATAACACTGGAATCCCATAAATGAATGTTTTCATAGCTATGTTTCCAACATCAAAACTTTCAAAAAGCAACAAAAGACACCAGATGTTAACTGTAATGAAATGTAACCACTTTTCCTATTCACTGACACATACAGTCCGCAATCACTTGAGGCATGATTTATAGTAACTTGAAGACGACACAATTGTATTACATTTTTTGTAATTCTTGCCTGACTCAGGATGAAAAAAAAATAAAATCACGAGGTGATAAACATATGGCTACTTGAATCACAGGTTTCAAAACAGCTTCTTTAGGAATTTGACCTGGGGACTTGAGGGATTCTTTTGTAGAGGACAGGATTATCTAACAGCTCTTAGGAACTCTTAGAGCTGTCTCCTGCTGCCTTCTCTTTCTCATTGTGAATTTCCCAGAGCAAACACAGGGATTGTCCATTAAATTGTTAGGGTTTCCTGAAGGGTAAACACTAAAGTTAATATCCTCCAAAAGTATCACTGTAATTTTGAAACATCTGAAAGCTCCAGCCATTGATGGTGTCACCTCAGTACCATGAGCAGAGCTCTCTTGGTCCCCCCCACTGTCCCTTTATCATGCCCTGGATGAGAGGCCTGCTGTTGACAGCTTGCTAGATGGACAGCAGCCCTGGTGACAGCTTGTATTTCATCTTCAGATCTTTGTGAGTCAAATAATTCAGGAAAATATTTTCCCAATGCCACTTAGCTTTGATTCATCAACTTACCTGCAAGGTTTTCCAGCATGCTGAACTACAGTGAGGCCCTGGAAGCCTTTCCTAAGTTTGGGAAATTTGTCTTCTTTGTCACTAGTAATGATGATTTGGACAAATATACTCTTAGGGAGAATAAGCACTAAACGGTTGGCTACTCTGGGCCAGAGCAGCTGTTTTTCAGGAAAGAAAGGAGCCTTGATATTAAAACATCCCTGCAATTCAGATAATGGCTAACATTTGAGTGTGTATTTTAAACACTTTACATGTACTAACTCATTTAACCCAACTCGTTACCCTATTATGGTAGACAGTATTATAATCTGTTTTACAGATGACAACATCAATATAGAAAAGCTAAGCAACCTGACCACAGTTTCACAGTTAGTGAGTAGTTGGGCTAGGCAGGACATGGACCCAGACAGACTAATACCTCAGCCTGCGATCTTAATCCTCCATACTATACTGTCCCATCAGTTACTTTAAAGATTAAACACAGAAATACGCCCTCCTCTTCCAAAAGTCAACAACGCTCCCTAGTCCCCCCAAAAAACGAAGCACACAGGAGGTGTTCAAAGGAACCCAGCAGATGGCAGGGCGGGCAAAAGGCAATGTGTCAGGAAGACACTGGAAAACATCAGAGAGCTGACCAACAACACATTTGAAACAAAGGTGGCTCTGCTGCTGGACGGCTGTAAAGAGAAACCACTCACTGGAATGGAGTCAGATCACCTGCAGAGCGTAAAGCTTTCAAAGCCCATGTTGGGTCCATGTCCTTGTCAAGTCTGATAGGAATTAGTCTCACAGCAAGTCCACGTTCATATTATAGATCACTCTCTGCCCAATAAAACCTTCAAGCGAGAGTTGAGGCTCATCACAGGCAATGCCCAGGAGAATCAGCACAAAATTTACAATGATACCACTCCATCATAATTAGAGTACCAAGTAGCAGAGAACCTAACTGAAACTGGCTTATGTCATTTAACAAGAGATGCAGAGGGGGGCTTCAGGCAAAGAACAATTTGTGGTCCCCACAATGGCATTAAAACCCAGACTCAGATACCTCCCTGCTTCACAGTCCTTACTTTGGCTCAGCGCACAGTCCCAAGAAGGTGGCAGCAGCTCTAGACACCACAGAAGAAGAGTAAGGAGCTGTTTTGATGAGACTCCTCATACGAAAAGGAAATCTTCTCTGAAATTTCCAACAGCCTTCCTATCATGTTTCACTGGCCAGAACTAAGAGCTATGTCCTCCTCTTTCAACTACTTACCAACCCAGAAAATAGGTAAAATAGGTTTACCAAAATGAGTTAGATAGAATTCAGTGATTCTCAACCGTGACTGCACTTTTTTTTTTTTTTTTTTTTTTTTTTTACAGCTTTCTACGTGATTCTAAAGGTCAGCTAGGACTGAGAACCACTGAGACTCATCAGAATTACCCCTAACCACCTCTCCCTGAGTCAGTCACCTGGGGAAGAGTGTAGACCCCTGAACAAAATTTGGATTGTCAGAGAGAAAAAAAAAGAATGATAGCTGGACAAACAATGGAACCTACCCCACTACTTTACATCTGTGTTTTCCAAACACTTTCACACCATTTTCTGCAATCCTCAAGGCTTTCTACAGCAGTCCCATTTTATAAATAAGGAAAGTGAGGCCAGTGTTTCCGAAGTGAAATTATTTTAAGTCTTCCAAATCTCCCTATGTTTCAATAGAATAGCAACTTGAAAAACTTCTCCAAAAGGAATGACCACATGAACCATATCTCTGAAACAAACACAAAGCAAAAGGGAACTTTTGTGTTCGCCTAAGGAAAACAAAGCAAAAATCACTGAAATAACAACACCTAAAGGAAGTACTAAAGCCAAGACTTGGGAGGCTTCAATTCTACCATGTTTCCCCAAAAATAAGACCTAACTGGAAAATAAGCCCTAGCATGATTTCTCAGGATGCTCGTACTATTAGCCCTACCCCACACATAAGCCCCTGTTAAGATTGTCAGCCAGACATGACTGTTTGAATAAATGTAGATTTTTGTGCATGAATAAATGTAGATTGTTGGAGCAAAAATTAATATAAGACCTGGTCTTATTTTCGGGGGAGCATGGTAGTCCTGGCTTCCTATAACATCCTTCTCCACATCTGTGATAAGAGCAGACTCACTTATGAGGGCCCCTCCAGCTGTTTTCTCTCTCTCCCCCGCCCCCGTCCTCCATATTCATTCTCTCTCTCTCTCTCTCTCTCTCTCTCTCTCTCTCTCTCTCTCACACACACACACACACACACAGCCAGACAATCTAAGTTTACTAAAGAATGTTTTATATAACTATTTAAGTGCTTAATAACTGGGAGAGCTATTTTGTTTTAAAAATGTGTACTTTCCTCCAGCATAGAATCTATTCTCTCAAGAACACCTAATGTAAAGTTTATGAGAAAAGCATCTATGACTGATTGTTGTTTCTAACAAACATGTTTCTACAAAACCGTAAGCATCTGACACAACACAGACATCGCATGAAAGCCTTCCAGAAGTTTACACTGTACTGAAAGAGGACACTGGTTATTCTACGAAAGGGAGTGAAAAGAGAAAAAGGACTAAAAAGCCACTTAAACAAAGACTCCATTGAGTTGAGTGAATCATCCTCCCAATCTATCACGCAAGTCAATGATTCCAGGCTGTTCTCACTGGAGCTCCACCCCACCCACTGCCATCTCCACCCTACACACAGATGTCAAAAACCATCTCTCAGCTATCTCTTCCCCCTTATGTGGGACTTCTGCTGAAAAGTCCTCACTGATTCTCCAAGGGATAAAATTCACATTCCCAATCCTACTCTTGTAGGATTGCAATCATAATCTGCAACTGACCTTCCCGTTCATCCCATTCTACTCCCCAAAATGAAATCACCATTCCAGCCAAATTGGTCTCCTCCTCGTCCTCAAACATTGGGATGTGCGGGCTTCTTCTCAGCTGTTTCCAATCTTACAAGGTTCTATTCCTGACTTAAAACACCAGTGGGTTCCCAAACTTCCAGCAAACCTTCTCCACTCTAACCTACAATCAACTCTTGTTCCTGGCCGTTAGAATACTCGCTTGTCACTAAATTATTATTTTTATTAGCATGTGTGTCTATGTATCCTTGTTTCTTTAAGAATTTAGCACAAAGCAGAGAGGGCATGTTCCCTAAATTGAATCTTATTCAACTCGAGGACAATAAACACAAGGACAAGGGCCTCTACCTCTTTGTATCTCAACCCCAATATTTAACATATTGTTGGTGTTAAGCATTTTCCAATTGCTATGTGACTGAACTTAGCAGTAACCCTCCAGGTCTCAGAAAACTGCCTCCAACTTCTCCAACTATGTATGGAATATTCAAAGTGTCAAGACGTCAAAATTAAATAAATCCAACAAGTATTTAGCACATGCACGAGGCATCTTACAGGGCACTTAAAAATAGAAATCACTTAAACACCCAGTTCTGAAAATGCACAAAATGCCATGCTTGCAAAACAATGTAAAACACCTGAAAATAGATGCAGCTGCAGCTCCTCCCTGCACCTCATGTCCTTCCTGGACTTCCTTCTCAGATGTTAATAGCATGGCTCAACTGGTTAAGCAAATGACTGACCTAGACTGCCATTTCAAACAACCTAATCAAGCAATTTCCAAACACTAATGCCACTTAGAAGTAGGACAAGGGAAACCGGACACAAAAGAATTAAGTGAACTGCCCAACTGTCCTGTAGCCAGGCCCTAACAGTGAAGGCAAATTAACTCAAATGTCCTCACTAAAGTCCAGGGTTCTCATTCTTTGATAGGAAGTAGGAGTAAGCTTGACGGAGCAAGCTGGGCAAACGCAGTGTCTTCCCAACTTGCCAAAAGTATGTAAGCTGATGCTGTGTTAGTGTCTTCTTCTGGCAAAGAAATTCAAGTTAACTAAACACGATGAGGGGAAACAGACACTTTCTGGTTGCTCTCTTAAGCATGATTATAAATTATGCATATCGTAAAGGACGGACAAGAATCAAAAGAAATAAGATACTAATTTACAAACTCAAGAAAGTCTACATCCTGGGGAGAAAGGCTGACAGCTGGTGGCCCCCAGATGCACTAGCTGCTCCTGGAACACCAAGCATGTGTCCTGTTTGGCAAAAAAACTAATATGCAGTCACATAAATAGCTTTCTACCGGTGGCCAAACTGGCTTTGCCATCTGCCTCTCTCCTCAGCTCCCTGGCTCGAGAGCTGCTGAAGCCAGTAAGAGAGGGTCCTCTCTCCAAGCCAGTGACTCTGGTTAACACCAAGCTATAGAAGGAAAGAGCCCTTCATGGTCACTACACACACACAGCCCTTCTCACTGCTTCCTCCTTTCTACACTCATTCTACATATCTACAGCTCCACCCTACTTCCCACCCAACACATACCCAACCCAAAGCACTGGAGAGCCCTCCATCAAATAAGCCCACTGGTCACATGTCCCAAACAATGCTTCCCAATCCTCATTTTGCAACACCCAAGAGGTCACAGTGCCAAAAGGAACTTTGGGCATCATCCAGAGAAGTTGAGTGACTTGCTTCCCAAATTACACGGAGGGCTCACTTCATTCTTCTCATTAAACCTTATTTCAACTCATTCATTAAGGGAATATTTACTGTTTCAGGCATTGTGCTGGGTATTTGAGGCAGTTTTTCCAGTTTGTTTAATCTTCCTTAATACAAAGGGGGGAGGAGGGGTTGACATTCATATTTTTCCCAGAGGTGATGTCCAAAAACAAGTGTGCAACGGACAAGCTGGAAATGACTGAATTGGGAAACTAGGGAAAAGATAAAGACCTAACAACACAGACTTGCGAAGCTGGAAAGTACCCCAGCCCCTGGGACAGGAAACACTCAGAGGCATCTTCAGAAGGGGCTAGGGGTTACAGGTAGGGGTTACAGGTGTGCCCAGCCGCAGGAATCTCCCTCTCTCCCTCTCTCTCTCACACTGTGGCCCATTCACTTCCGAGTTTTTCCAAAGATAAAGAACCCAGAGGAAGCAGGCATCCCACTTGACCGGATAGAATTCCCTATTTGCTGGCGGCTCTCCATGGGCCAGAGAGCAGGTCGTGGGCTCACCCTCAGCAGCCCCACTCTTTGCCCCCCTGCTCAACGCAGGAGGAGGGAAGGCATGTGTGGAAGGCAGCACAATGCCAGGCGGACTTTCTGGTTTGGCACAACGAAGAACCCGGGTTCACACTGTCCCAGAAGATCAGAAACGGACACGGAAAGGGGGCAACCCAACACCCCGCAGGTTTTCAAAAATTCCCAAAAAAGTCCTTCTGAGAGGTCACGGACCAAAACGAGTAAAACTGATGTTTCTGTTTCGTATGAGGCTCTGAGCAATCAAACTGCCCTCGGGCGGTCCCGGGTGGGAGGGGGACTCAGGCCAGGAGGGCGCCCGGCTGAGGCTGCGGGGCTGCTGGCTCTGCGCGCACAGGGCTAGGCGCGGGGAAGGGGGCTCACACCGCCCGCCTGGCGGCCCGGGGGGCAGAGCCCCAGGACGGCCCGGTCCCGGAGGAGCCTCCTGTTCCTCGAGCTGCAGGCCCCGGGCACGGGACGGCCCGTCTCCCTCGGGGAGAGGCTGCCCCTGGCCGCGCCGCGCCCAGCTCCCCGCTTACTTTTGGTGGCCGCGATGAGGTTCTTCCCGTCCTTGATGAGCTCTTTGATGAACTTGTTGGTCCTCTCGAGCTCCGCTTCGTGGGCGCGGATCCTCTCCCTGAACCACGGGCTGTCGAGGTAACAGTCGCTGAACTCCAGGGGCTGCAACCCCATGACTGCAGCGGTCGGAGCGCACCGCCAGCCCAGCCAGCCAGCCACCCGCCCGCGGGGCGCGCTCCGGGGGGAGCCAGGTGCGGCGCCGCGCGGGGGCAGGAAGGCCCGCAGCAGCTAGCAGCCCGTGGCGCACGGCGAGCGCGGCGCGGACATGGCCCTCGGAACCGCGTCTGGCCGCGCCGAGCACCGGGCGCCCTCCTCCCCGCAGCCCTGCCGGAGCCCCGGGTGCCCACGGCCCCGCCCCGCGCGGTCCCCGCGCCGCAGACCCTCCCCGAGGCCCCGGGCCGCCCCGCCCAGGGCGCCGCCCCGCCCCCCGGCCCGCCGCTCGCCCCCTGCTTTTCCCTCCGCCTTCCTTCTCCCTCCCTTCTCCTCCCCTCCCTTCCCTGCGTTTCCTAAGGACGCCTCTTCCTTCTCTTCCCCACGCGCACTGGCCCCTCCTCTTCCTTCAGAGGCTCCCCTGCGCTAGAATTTCGTCCCGCGACGCTTCCCCACCCCCGGGGCGCCTGTCCCTCCCCTTTTTCTTAGGCTCCCCTCTTCGGGGTGACTCACTGTCGGCTCCCCGAGGCAGAGAACCCGGCAGGGACAAGGGAAAGAACGTCTTCATAGCAGTCTCCCAATTCCCGCAGCCACGAGACAGAGCTCAAGAGGGCTAGCCTGCTGGGAGAAATGATGGACTCATCTCATTTATACTGATTGGGAAATGATGGACTCATCTCATGTATACTGATTGGGACGGACCCTCAGGTGTGAATGGACACGCACGCACGGGCTCTCATATTCACGTTCCCCGCTTCAATCTCCGCTTTAGATGGAAAGCCTTCCAAAGGCTCAGGCAGAGTTTTCATGGGGGCCAGGGAGCATCTAATCGCATTCTTCTTTGCACCCACACTGAAAGACTTAGTGGTGGGAGGGAGACCGTGGCCAAACCACTGAAGAGGGGTTTCTGTTGTATTCAGCAGATTACATTTGCTCGGGTAGGTAGAGAAGATCGTTACTGTTCTAAATATAACCACCGGAAAACAAATGCCAGGTTTGTGTGGTTTTTCACCAAGTGGGGGTGATGATCGAATGAGAATTAATTGGTCTGTACACCTGGAAAAGTAAACTATTCTGTGTATTCGAAACAATTCAAATGTGTCCCTAAAATAAGTGAAGCCTTTTTAAATTCAATATTGAAGTGTATACCTAAAAGAAATAATTGTAGAGTTAACTATTCAGAATGGCAACTAACAATTATTAACTCTGCACTTACTATGTGCCAGGCACACACCAGAAACTAACTCCATTTTTTACAAGCTTACAACATATGTTTACATATCTGTGTACTGATGATGTTAAGATCACCAAGAAACTTCAAAGTGATTCTTTAAAACATTCAGACTCCCAGGCTGGGTAATTAAGAATCTGTTTGGACAGCATGTTGCAGGAGTGTAACCCTCAGGACCAAGTTAAATAAGCCTCTTACTCAGTAAGCTCTTTTGTTAACACCAGGTGAGGTTTAACCCGAAGAGAAACAGATAAACATTCTAACTTTAATGTCCATCCTCCAGAGAGCTCAAAATGTTTTACAAATAACTTTTAGGCCTTGAAAAAGCTACAGTCCCTACTAAAATCAGCAGGGGCTGGAGCCTAAGGAGGAGAAAATAAAAAGCAAATAAAGCGGGTAAAGACACTCATGCATAGAAAGGATGTAAACAAAGCAGTGAGGGCCTGGCAAAACAGCCAAACACTGACAGGCACTGGATCCTCTGGGCAAAAGCCTAAGCCTTTCCTCATAAGGAGGGGCTGCTGACACTTTCTCAAAGTGTTAACACTAACAGGGTTAACACGTGAGCCAGCAACCCCATCCCTACATAGAGACCCAAGAGATATGAAAACATCTGTCCATACAAATACTTATTCATAGTAGCACTGTTATACTAGCCAAAATGTGGAATCAACCCAAAGGTCATCAGCTGATGAACAGATGAACAAAATGGGTGTATCCATACAATAGAACATTAATCTACTATTAAAAGGAATGAAATACTGATGCATGCTACAACACAGTGAACCTTGAAATCATGATGCTAAGTGCAAGAAGCCTGTCACAAAAGACCACATATGTTATTCAATATGAAATGTCCAGAACAGGGAAATCTATAGAGACAGAAAGTAGAGTAGTGGTTGCCAGAGCCTGGTGGGTAGTGGGGGGGGGGGGGAGGTAGAATAAGGGGTTTCTTTTGGAGATGATGAAAATAATTTAAACTTAGATTTTGGTAATGGTTGCACAACTCTGTGAATATAATAAAAAGCCACTTAATTGGACACTTTAAGTGGGAGTTTTTTTGGTGTGTGAAATACACCTCAATTAAAAAGTTAAAAACAAAATTTAAAAAGAGGGCTACTTCAGAACTGCCTCTCCTGCATTACGGCTTTCCACTCCCAACCACAAAAACCGGTTTGATGTGGCCAGCTCTTTAGCTATTTGGACTAAAAAAAAAACAAAAAACAGTTGTTTAAAACAATTTCACAAGATTGCAAAGAAAAACATTGTTACTTATGTATTTACACACACACACACACACACACCAAAAAGAGCAGGTGGATCTGAATCTTAATACTAAATAAGTCTACTGTACTCACCAAGAATGGAAGGGCCTAATTGGTTTTGTTTTATCCAATTCCACCTTGTACAGTGCCTGGTAGAGGTGACCAGGAACTGCAGAATGAATGAGAAGTATGACCAAGTGAAGAGAAAGTTTATGGTACAGTAGAAACATAGAAATTTCGGAGCTCCAAGGCAATTTCACTATTTCATAATTGTATAACCTTGGCAAAGGACAATTTTCTCTAAACCCCAGGCTTGCCATCCATAAAAAGGAGATGACATTGCAACTGCAGGTTGGTTGAGAAGATTTAATGAAACCGTAAAGCACCTGCTGAAAGTTAGGATAAGATGAGAAGGAAAAGGCTGAGGAGGGGAGGAGGGAAAGGAGAAAGAGGATTACATTTCATCGGTATGGGGAAGATTTGGGGGGCAGGGGAGCCCCCCGAAAACATAGTATTAAACCATATAAAACAGAATTCAAGGAAAGTGACCACAAAAGCAAGTGCTACAGAGTCCAGGTCCCATCTTCAGTTCATTAATTCATTCTTTCCACAAACTTTTGTGAAGTTTCTATATGTGTCAGGCACCATGCTAGGTGCTGGTGATGCAACAGTATACAGAACACACATTATCTGTTCTCACTGTGCTTTTTGTCTCTGAGGGGGATTGACGTTGTACCAAAAAAGAAAAAAAAAATGACACAAATATATATCTAATTTAAAATTAAAATTGCATACAGTTAAAGGGTGTGTGAGAGGTTATAACTGGGGGATCTGATATAAACTGGGAGTGGAGCCAAGGAAGGCATCATGAGGAAGCCATTTCATCAGTCACCAGAAGAATCAGTAGGAGCTGACCTTTAAATAGGGGCTGAGAGCCAGCCTGCATAAGCCCCTGGAATGGGAAAGAGCCTGATACATTCAAGAGACTAGAAGAGAGGGCCCAGGGGCTGAAGTCCAGTCAGTGAGGGACACTGGCTCAGGACAGGGCTGGATGCTGGAGGGTCCGGTCATGCAAAGCCTCGTGGGCCATAATTCGGATTTTAGATTGTATCTTACTGCCATGGGGAGCCTCTCGAGTTTTCGGCATGGTGGCAATGTGATCTGATTTGTGTTTTCTAGCCGATATGTGGAGAATGGGAATCCAAGAAGGAAGTTTTGGAGTGGTCTGCGCAAGAAGTGGTAAAGCTTCACCCTCCAAGTGACAATGCAGACAGAGAAAAATAGGCAGATTATAATATACTTTAGAGGCAGATACTGGGACTTGACAGTGGCCTAGATATAGAAATGAAGAAAGTGTCAAAGATGGGCTCAAGTCTCCCGGCATAAGTTAGGTAGATGGATTTTAACTTTAGGAAACATTTACTTAAAGGAAAACATGCAGTAAGACGTCAATGTGGTGGTGGTGGTGCTGGTGGTGGTGGTGGTGGTGGTGGTGATGGTGATGGTGGTGGTGGTGGTGCCGGTGCTGGTGACGGTGATGGTGGTGGTGGTGGTACTGGTGCTGGTGGTGGTGCTGGTGCTAGTGGTGGTGACCAGGCTGGGCAAGATCAGTTTCCATTTCAGACTCATTAAGTTTGAGGTGCCTGGAACACACTCAAGTCTGTGTGGCAGGTAGGCATTTTTATGTTTTGCTCAGTCCCTGCATTAGTTAAGGATTTGAATCAATGAAAGTTGATCAGGTTGCAGTCTAGGTAAAATAGAGGTTAACTCAGACGAAACCTTCCCTTTATGTCAGTTCCTACGTGCAATGTTGTCTTTCCGTGATGAGTCACAAAGTTGCTTCCTATAAAGTCAAATATGGGTCCTATTGAATCTTTGGGTATGTTTAAGGCTGTGAGTCAGTTAGAATTAGGTTCAGACACATTATAAGAGAAAATGCAAAATAACGGTAGTATAAACCACAAGGTTCTCTCTTTAATGTACAAGAAGGCTAGAGGTAAAAAGGCTAACATGATTCCACAGTCCCCAGGGAAGCATTAGTTTCCACCCATTAGGACCATAGTGTCACTTTATGGTACAGGATGGCTCCCATGCTCCTTCTGTAATGGAAGAGGGGCAAGGATAAAAGCAGCCTCCCTCTCAGCTGAGTCAGCGCTTTTCTCAGCCTTCCTGCAGGTCCTAGTCAACAATTTTTGCTTTTTATCTCATTGGCCAGAGCTTAATCACATGTCCATACATCACTGCTAGGGGAAATGGAAAATATGGTCTTTTATCAGGTATACTGCCACCCACCCTAAATGAAACCTGAATTTTCTTACAAAGAGAAAAAGGACAATAGATTTTGAGCAGAAACCTGAGTCTCTGCTGCAGGCTGATACCTTTATGAGTGAGGAATATAAACTATAGCTAGGGCAAAACATAAATAAGAAGAAAAAATATAAATCTTCAGGTGTCTTCCAAACTGCATTAGTCTGCTTTCTCTCACAAATATGAAGCGGAGAAGAGCCAAAGGAGCTTAAATAACAATTACTGGACCGTATCACTGAAAACCTCCCTGGAGAGGGAGGGCAGGCTTATCAAGGCTCATCGCCACTCCAGCTTCAGGTCTCTGTGATTCTCTCCACTCTGCCTCTCTTCTTGCTCTTGACTTGAGTGTCCAGAAAGCTTCCTTATGACAAATGGCTTCAACACTCCCAAACTTACCTATAAGCAATATAGGGTTATATATAAGATGCTCCCTGATCACAGCTACTTCAATCTGGGCATCAAACCACTTTAGGAGACTGCCATTCCCTAACTCACCTAAACCTGGAGGCCTCTCTCTTAACTAACCACTGAGGCAATGGTGGGATAACTCCAGGCAGTGGGGACCACCTAGGGGCCACTCTTTGAGCTGAGGGTGGGTTAATCCACCAAGATATGAGGATGCTGCGTAACAAGTTTATGAACCAGTAATCTATAAAATAGAATGGTGATAGTTGCACAACCATGTGAATATACTTAATCCCATTGAACTGTACACTTAAAAATAGCTGAAATGGTAAATTTTATGTCATGGGTATTTTACCACAACAAAAAGAGTATAATAAGAAGAGTGGAAGATCCCCTCCCCATATATAACAACTAGTAGCAGTTTGTAGTACAACTTTTATTAAAAATAAATTATCACAGAATAACTGTCCAAATGTGTTTGATATTTTCACTACATCTGTATTTTATTTTATTTTTATTTTTTTTGAGGGCAGTGTCACTGACCCTCATATGTGGGACCTGAACCGGGGCCGCTGGCTTCCCAAGCCAGCACTTAACCACTGCGCCACTCAGCCGGCCCACTACATCTGTATTTTTAAAACAACTTTTTTTCTTCACAGAACACCTAGTGAGAGTTCCTGAACTAGCAACCTGGGTAATTAATGCACTTTGAGAAATACCATGCTGAGAGCCCTACCCTGGATAAACTCTACTGAGAGTCAGGCCAGGATTTCTGTGTAATGGTTAATTTTATGTGTCCATGTGATTGGGCTAAGGGTTGCCCAAAGAGCTGGTGAACATGATTTGTGGCTGTGTTTGGCCGAGCATTTCTGGAAAAGATTAGCATATGAATCAGCAGACTGAATAAAGATCATCCTCACCATTGCAAGTAGGCACCATCCTATCCATTGAGGGCCCGAATAGAGCAAAAAGGGAAAAGGGGGGAATTCGCTCTCTCCTTCTTGAGTTGGGATGCTCCTCTTCTCCTGCCCCCAGACATCGGTACTCCTGGTTCTTCAGCCTTAAGACATGGAATGGGACTTACACCACTGGCTTCCCTGGTTCCAGCTTGCAGATGGCACATGCTGGGACTCCTTGGCCTCCATAATCGCATGAGCCAATTCCCATAGTAAATATCAATCTCTCTTGATATCTCTTCATCTCTCTCTCTCTCTCTTTCTCTCTCTCTCTCTCTCTCTCTCTCTCTCTCTCTCTGTCTTTCTCTCTCTCTCACACACACACACACACAGAGACACACACACGCACACACACATTCTCACACACACACATTCTCTCACACACACACACCCACACACACATGCATGATTCATGCCCTCATGGAATAATAGTCTCTAGTCAGAGAGAAAGAACATATCAAATAATTACAAATACAAATATTAAAAGAAAATGCTGATTCTTTCCCTGCTGTGGAGTTACATGGAGGCAGAGGTTCACGTGCACTCAAAACGGGGCTCTACCTGTAGGAAGGCACTGCATCTGGAGGTGAACAGATGTTAATACTGCTTTTTGAGAGGGGCTAAAGACTGCCTTCATCCAGCAGGGCCTACCTAGCCCATGGGGTTCAAGAAACTGCCAAAGCCTGAAAGTGCCAAGCCCATCATTGTGCACCCCCATCCAACTGTGATGAGCCTGTGCACGTCAAGTTGGTGGAGGCCCTTGGTGCCAAACAGCAAGCAGCCTAATTAAGACTGATGACAACAGGGCCAGCTAAGTGGCGCGTTGGTTAAGAGTTGGCTTGGAATGCCAGCTCTGAGCAGCAGGGCCCCAGTTCGGATCCCACATAGAGGGCCAATGAGGCTGCGCCCTCCACAGCAAAGACGGTGAACAACAGCTCCACCTGGAGCTGGGCAGCTGTGAGTTGCAGGCCATGGCGTGGGCTGCAGTGGGGCTACCATGAGTGGCCGGCAGCTGGTGTGCACTTTCGGGAGCTGCTGTGAGCCGCCGTCCAAGAGCCAGTGACTGACTGCCTCATCCGGGAAGACCACAGTGATAATACCAACATGGGCCAGTGAAACAATGTCCTCCACCCTAGACTGAAGGACCAAAGGACAGCAACTTGTCTGTTCCCCTTCCCCAATTCCCCAATAACATCTTTAATAATAATAATAATAAAAAGACTGATGACAACGAGAAACCAGGGCACTAGGTGGGTCTCTGTGAAACTGACAGAGGGGAAACCCATGAAGTGGCTCGTTGCAGTAGCATGGTAGTGAAGAACTGTGACAAGGAATCTCAGGCCAACAATGTCACAGAACAGTGCTTCATCACAAGAAATGAGCAAATAAAAACTTGCTTCTCATTCCTCAGAAAAGAAGAAAATTCTGATAAATTCTAGGAAAGCGTTGTACATGGTGCTATATGGAGAACTGAGCCTATTCCCAGATGTCAGTTGACCTGAGATCTGCAGGATGAGGAGTTAGTGGGAAGAGGTGAAGTGCATGTGATGTGGAAAGGGAAGACACATACTCATGGGAAGTTTTATTGAAGAACTAGTATGAGAAACTGAAAAAGGCCACGTGGCTGGAGCACCCTGGGCTGACACACAGCCCAAGCGGAGGGAGTGTGGGTCCTTCCCATCAGCCTCTGAGCCAGGCTCGCTTCTTCCCTCGAGGACACTGTGCTCAGGTTCAGAACTCCCCCAGGGTCCTCTGATTGTTTCTAGGGGAAGCGTATCTTTTCCAGCACCCCTAAACATCGTAACTTAGAAGACTTTGAGACGCCAAAGAAGTTCTGGAACTATTCCACTTACCTAAGGCTATTCAGTCAGCAAATGTTGAATACCTGAAATGGGCAAGATACTGCAAGGAATACTAAGGCGAGACAGTCCCTGATCTCCAGGCATTTACAATCTGGCGTATCTGGTGTACTCTGGCCATGAGGAAAAAGCTGACATAAAGATAATTATAACATAAAGCATCCTGATGCTTAGTCTGGCCAGCCTGACAGCCTGGCTGAGAAGTGGACTTTCCCAGTAAAGCTGGGGTAGGGAAGTGAAGAATGGGTGTGTGGGTGGGGCAGGGGGAGGTCAAATATTTTCCAATTCGCTCTCACTGAAATGGACATTCCCTGAAGGAATCTGGGACTGTCATCTTTTCAAGTTTCGAGTTAGAAGAACCTGGCTTAAGAAGCTGTGGGTCAAGGCATACAGCCAGTACCCTCCCCAGCTGGAGGGCCTGCCCAGCTCATAACTGCGGCCACTGCACCCTCCTGCCCCCAGCTTCTGGAGAGAGCTGGTGTGGAGAAGAGGGAGTGGCTCTGTCATACATCAATCATATCATATCATATCATATATCATATCATATATGCGGATATCTATCAGCAGGCACTCCCATGGCCCACACATCCCTCAGGCAAATGCTGTGCTCTTCAACATGTGGATGAATTGAACTAAGCAGTGGCCTTCCGGTTTATTTTATCCAGAGAGCAATGGATATAAAATGTTAGAAGGAGGGGCCGGCTGAGTGGCTCAGTTAGTTAAGAGCTTGCTCAAGAGCGTGAGCTCGGAGCAATAGGGTTGCCGGTTGGATTCCCCGCCCGTGCTGAGAAGCCGATGAGCTGCCAACAGGTAGCAGGATGGCTGAGCTAAAAAAAAAAAAAAAAAAAAAAAAATGTTAGAAGGAACGAGAAGAGCTCTAAGGAGTAGGTTTTTCCCAGCACCACAAATGTCCCTGGTGTGACTCAGAGAAAGCTTTTCTCAGGGTGATCTTCAGCTGGGCAATTATCTCGGCACTGGAAAGCCCATCTGTTATGACGAGAGGCACAGTCTCAGAGTCCATGGGAAATTTAGTCAAGTCGAAAATGAAGCAAGTATAAATATTCACGTCTTATCTTTGATCCAACAATTCCACACCTGGCAATTTTTCCTAAGAAGATATTTTATTTTGTTTTAGATGTATATGCTTAGCGCGAGTTTTGTGTGTGTGTTTGTGTGTGGGGGTGGGGTGGGGGGCAGGGAGTAAGCAACCTAACAACTGGAAAATAGGAAAAGAAATCAGCATATATCAACTCGACAGACTCCCGGGTTCCTGGGCTTTGAGGCCATTGAAATGACCCCTTTTTGCTCTCAGTGGTGAACACTGGCATTTTTTAATGCTGAGTCTTCTCGCCCACTTCCCAACAGCACCCTGGTTTTCACCTGGGTAATCATTTTCCCACCCTGCCCAGTCCTGGTGAAATTCATGGGCCTGCCTCACACTAGGGAATCCAAAGAGATCCCTGGAGGCTCCTGCGAATCCTGTCTCTCAGTCCTGCCACTGCTAAGGGCTGGGCACGTGACCTGCACTCAGCCAACCTGACCCTCTTTCCCAGGACTTGGACTCTTGCGCGTAAGAAAGCACTGATAGCAGAAACAAAGTTCATCTGCTCTAGCCAAGAGTGTGAAAAGCGACCTGCTGCCTGGCAGGTAACCCAGCTCCTTCCAGGGCTGGTTCTTTAGGCTTCTAGCATCTCCCATACTTCGAATAAAATGCCTTTTTGCTTAAATTGCCAGAATCGGGGTGTTTTCGTTGCAACCAGATATTAGTAAATACCTAGCTTGGTACAAGGCAATGGGCCTTCAGGGAAATTTGAAAGTATTTGGAATTGGTTCTTTAGCTGAGATAGAATGGAAAACCCATGGCACACCCTGGAGAAATGAGTCATTAAGTTAGCATCTGTGATCACGGAGCTCTAAATCTCACGACCTTAAGTGCTCTGTGATGGTTAATTTTATAAGCCAACTTGACTGGGCAACGGGATGCCCAGAGAGCTGGTAAAACATTTCTCACTTTGTCTGTGAGGGTGTTTCTGGAAGAGATTAGTATTTGATTCAGTAGACTGAATGGAGAGCCACTGTCATCAATGAGGGTGGGCATCATCCAATCCAATCCACTGAGGGCATGAACAGAACAAAAAGGCAAAAAGGGGTGAATTTCTCTCTCTCTCTTTCTCTGGGATGTCCATGTTTACCTGCCCTTGAAGGTAAAGTGGATATCAGCACACCTGGTTCTCAAGCCTTCAGCCTCAGACTGAATTACACCACCAGCTTTCCTGGTTCTCCACATTGTAGATGGCAGATTGTGGGACTTCTGGGCCTCAGTAACCACGTGGACCAATTCCTACAATTAATAAACAAATATATGTATATGTATGCATATATCCTATCGGTTCTGTTTCTCTGGAGAACCCTGACTTAATATCTCCTTTTCCCTAGAGCTGGCCTGCGTCATGCCTATTGTTCTGGCATGTTTTCCCTTGTACAATTATCCCCTGGGTTTTTCATTTGTAAATGGAGTTTTACTATAAATAATTGCATGGGAAAATTTATTTTTAATAAGCTGGGATTGGTTTGCTGGACCTCTCCTCTACATTTCCAACTCCTGCCACAGCCTCATCTAGTAGTGGGTAAGATACATGTGCAGTGAACAGAGTCCTCACTTTGGCATGTCAATATTCTGAAAGATGACTAAGGATAACTTATCTCATTTTTCTTGACCTTTCCAGAAGCAATGTAACCAACACATAGTTTCAAAAACAGCATGAAGGGCAGTTGTTGGTAAAATAGGCTTTCTGGGATATGATCAGGTAGAGAGAGCTACTCTTTCCAGTTGCCATGGGAGAAGTGGTTTACACTGCTACACTTGCTGGCTATTTGGTGTGCCAGCCAGTTTTAAAAAGGCCCATGCAATAACCTGCAAGATGAAGGAAGCTGCCAGGCCACTTAGCAGAGTCAACAGGAAGCCTAGACAATTATAGGTTGAGTGTAAGATGTGCCAAAAAAGGAAGGTTAATATGGCTGCCATTGAGCATATAGAGTAGTCTGAAATTGCTATAATTATTTGGCCTTTATTGTATTGTACAAACCTATAACTATTTAAATACTTTACTGTTTAGTGTCACTGTTCTGTTTTTTGGATTCTTTTTTTTTTTTTGACAAAAAAACCCTTTTGGCAGGAATGAGCTAAAAGAATGAGTGAGTATTTAATGAAAAAATAAGTACTGATTTCCCATTTCTCAAAAAACTTGTTAATGAACTTGTAAAGCATGTGTCAACATTTATCATCCTCTGTGGGACATCCACAGTGACATGCCCAACCACATGAAAACCAGAGGGCCCAGTGCTACTGGAGATGCATTAGCACCCACTTCAAAAGTTAGATGTTATTAAGAAAACTGGGCCCAAAGATGGCAATTTAACATCGTTAAGCTACAAAAGGATGTTTACATTTCACTCTGTGATATGTGACTTTTTATTTAGATGAAATGACTGTTCTTCCAAATTAATTGTTTTTCATTTCTTATTCCAGGATTTCCTGTGGCACAACATAAAGTGAAACATTAATGTGTGGGCTCCTGTAATAAAAAAAAAAAAAAAGCTTTTCAAATAGTTAAATGAAGACAGTTTGTATCAATGAGGATATGATGAAGATACAGAGACATCTGTCACTTACCCATATCTAGCTCTTCTCTCTTTTAGGCAACATGGAGGGAATTATTTGCCACTCTTTGCTGTATCACCTGTTACCAGTTCTAATGAAGCCTTCTGGCTATCATGGAAGTAACACATGTCATTTCTAGGCTGACGCATTCAATTGCTGATGCAAAGCTCCACAGTACTCCCTTGCCCTGCCTTGGTAACCATGGAGTCCTCATGTTCCAAAAGGTGAAGCAATGAAGTGATGGGGCCTCCCCTGGCCTGAACCTCTAACAGACTGTGAGAAGGAGACACACTCACTGACTGGCACAGAACATGTATGCTGAGTGAGAGATAATCTCTCACTGTGTAGGTCACATGATTTTGGAGCTGTTTGTTACCACAATATAGCCTATCCTAGTCTGACTAATACAGGAGAATTCCAAGGTCTTAGGAGCGGGGAAGAATATTGCTAATGGGATTAAATAACATACAACAAGAAAATGGCAATATTTTCAAAAATCAATGTTTTAAGTTTTTTTTGTTTTGTTTAATGGGTTCAGAGTTTCTGTTTGAGATGATGAAAAAGTTCTGGAAATAGAAAATGGCGACGGCTGCACAGCATTATGAATATACTTAATGCTACTGAATTGTACATTGAAAACGGTTAAAGTGGTAAATTGTACATTATGTCTATTTTACCACAATTAAAAAAGTCAGCAAAAGAAGTTTTTCTACCAAAATCTTCCAGTGATGATAAGGATTGGAAAAATATAGGTATTCATTTATTATTGTTGAGAATATAAATAGGTACTTCTTTCTGCAGGCAATTTTGGTGATACTTATTAAAAGGCCTTTGAAATATGAAGTCCTTTGATTCATTTCTTTCTTTTCTGGGAATCTGACCTAAAAATAAAAAAATAATAATAACTTACAAAGTTTTGTATAAAATGATCATAACTCCAATATGGTTTTTATAAACCAAAAATGTGAAACAGTGTAAACAGGCCATGATGGATTAAGTCATTTAGGGTATATTCATATAATTGAGCCCTATATAGCTATTTAAAATCATAGCACAGAAGAACATTGAATAACAAATATTGGAGAACTGCTCCAATACACAGGTGACTCTTGAACAGTGCAGAAGGTAAGGGTTCTGACACTCCCTGAAGTCGAAAATCCCTGGGTAACTTTTGATTCTCCCAATACTTGACTACCACAATTGTCCCTCCTGTACCTGGGGGGGATCGGTTTCAGGACTCCCCCACAGATGCCAAAACCTGAGGATGCTTGTGTATCTTATATAAAAGGGTGCAGATCAATTCATACAGTTGGCCTTCTGCCTCTGCAGACTCCCAACAGCAGATTGAAAACAGTACAGGTATTTAGTGGAAAAAATCCATGCAATGCAAACCCATGCATTCAAAGGGTCAGCTGTAATATTAGAGAAAAAAGATACAAAGCCTAGGTCTTAAGTTGAGTATTAAGTTCCTAGCTTTAAGGTTAGTTTGACAACATCAATTCTTAATCTATGCTGACTTTCAGTTCATAAAATTGTTTTCTAAGATTGTTAACTATGGTTGCATGGTTACTATTTCAAGGGCTCTAAGTATCTCAGATTACAATTTATCTGGACATAAAAATAAATGTATTAAAATGACTAAATTAACTAAATTATTTCTTACCTTCCTTGCATTTAGGTTCCCTCCCACCATTACTCTTTCACCCTTTCCATTTGTAGGTAGTTACTGAGAGAAGAATAGAGAAGAAGAAACTTTGGTTAGTTCTGCTTTCCCTGTTATCTTTTTAACATTACATAATCTTTCCCCAGAGCCTTTATGTTTATGCTGTTGCTATGAACATGACCTTAAAAGGATCCTTTTTGGTTTGTTTTACTACTTTTCACATCTCTAAGTTCATTTTAGATTCTGCTTTTCCTGATATTCTTATTCAAGGGTCATGCAGCTCTGTAGTATTTAGGTAAATGTACACGGCTGTCCATTGTCTCATATTTTGGGTTCAGCAGAGCTATTTCTCTGCAGTCATTCTTGTTTTTTCAAGATCTCTCTCTCTCTCTCTCTCTCTCTCTCTCTCTCTCTCTCTCTCTCTCTCTCTTTTTTGTTTCCCTATTGGAATTATTTAAGACAATAGTCTACAACTTGAGTTACAGGAACCCCCAAAAGTATGTGAAGACTTTCCAAGGAGCACTGTGGGCTGGGAAATTTTTATTTTGAGATTCTTAACTTCTATTTGTCCTTTTTCCTAAAGGTGATCTGTCTGAAAAACACATTTTGCAAGTTCTGCTACCTACTTCCCTTTTCACAATAGCCCTTTTCTCAAGGAAGGGCAAAAGGCAGAAAAGCATAGGGCAAGTTCATTCACGCACATCCTTGTCCCAAGATGTAAAAATCTCCAGGAAATCAAAGGGACAATTTAAAATTTTTTGAATTTCTGAAAGCCTTCTATAATGATTAACCCACCGTAGGGATTTTTGTCTTTCCCTGTCTATGCACATTTCTGTTAAGGATGAGATTTAGCCTTAGAAATGATCCCATTGAGATATGCTGAATACATTATAGGGTAAGGTGGTAGGAGTGATGACAATTTTCCTTTATTAACTTGTCTCTCCCACCCTTAAATAGATTTAGAGAATGCATGGTTCTTGAGGAAGAGACACATGAAGGCAAATAAAGGCAATGTCTTTAAGTACCATTGAGCACTAAAAATGGTTCTCCTTTTTGAAAGTGCTTTTCTGTTTGTTTGTTTATTTGTTTGTTTTAGGTCTTTCCTCAATATTCCTAGAATGTGTTGTCAGCTGGAAAGAAAAGCATCTTTGAACAAATGAGTCATGTTGATTCTTTAAAGTATAACTGGAATGTATAACGACTAAAATTTTTAAGATACAATGGATAAAGCCTATGCAGAAAAAGTTTTCATGATTTATTTTAAAATAAGTTTTCATTATTCAAAAAGGAAATTAAAACTTATGTCATCAATTCATATCATGAAATAGTAATTGAGTTACTGACTTTATCTGTGCCTCAGATACCTCCTTTGTAAAATGGAGAAAACAGTATCCCTTCACTTCTTTTTTTTTTGAGGGCAGTGTCACTGGCCCTCATATGTGGGACCTGAACCGGGGCCACTGGCTTCCCAGGCCAGCACTTAACCTCCGCGCCACTCGGCCGGCCCAAACGTCATTTTTTTTTTTTTTTTTTTTTTTGAGGGCAGTCACTGGCCCTCATATGTGGGACCGAACCGGGGCCGCTGGCTTCCGAAGCCAGCGCTTAACCACCTCGCCACTCGGCCGGCCCCCAGTATCCCTTCACTGAGTTGATTTGAAGATTAAATGAGTCAACCTGTAATCTATGCAAAGCACTCAGAACAGTGCCTAGTGCATAGTAAATGCTCTTCATGTTGGAATGATCCCTCCTCCCCAGTGTTTGGTCCCTTTTCTCTTTATCTGTACTCACTCCCATGGGAATCTCACCCAGTCCCCTGGCTTTAAATATCATCTATATGCCAATGATACTCAATTTATACTTCCAATGCCTGCTCGCTCCAGAATTCTAAACTTATTTATTCAACAGCCTACTGGACTCTCCAATTGGATGCCTAGTAGGCATCTCAGACTCACTCTCTCCAAGCTAAACTCCTGTTCTTCCGTCTCCCCAAACCCCCTCCATCTATAGCCTTTACCCTGTTACTTGATGTCAACACTATCCCTCCAATTGTTCAGGTCTCCAAAACTTGGAGTTGATCTGTATTCCTTTCTTTCTCTCATACTCCACATCCAATCTGTCTTCCTGTAAAAATATATCCAGAATCTGACCATCATTCACTCCCTCCACTGCTGCCCCCTGCTGCGAGCCACTCTGATCTCTCTCCTGTATTACTGCAATGGATCCTGACTTTTCTTGCTTCTACCCCTGCTTCCCAATAGGCTGTTTTCAACAGGGTAGCCAGAGCGATCCTTCTAAAATAAAAGTTAGGGCCGGCCGAGTGGCGCATTGGTTAAGCGCTGGTTTGGGGATGCCAGCGGCCCCGGTTCGGATCCCACATGAGGGCCAGTGACACTGCCCTCTACAGCTAACAACAGCTCCACCTGGAGCTGGGCTGTGCGAGCCCTGGTGATGGTGTGGGCTGCAGCCCCTGCTGCAGTGGGCTGCCATAGGCGACAGTGAGTGGCCCGCAGCCAGCGTGAGTGGCCCGCAGCCAGCGTGAGCTGCTAGCAGCCAAGAGGGAGCTGCCAATAGCCACGGTGAGCGACATCCAGAGGCCAGCGACCGATCTGCCGCATCCGGGAAGAGCACAATGACGATACCAACAGTGAAGCAACATCCTCCGCAACTAAACTGAAGAACAAAAAGACAGCAACTTGTCTGTTCCCCTTCCCCGATTCCCCAACGCTGTTCCCCTCCGCCAATTCCCCAATAAAATCTTTAAAAAAAAAAAAAAAAAGATATCTTAACTCTGGATTGGTTGTAAAAAAATTTTAAAAAAGAAAATGATTCCTATACAGCATACTTAGCAAATAGAAAAGGAAACAAAAATCCCCTAAGGCTTTTAGTAATTTAGGCCTTTTAAACCTTTACCCAATTAGGATGGGTTAAACTATTTTTTGCAATGACTGATAAGAGTTTCCCAAGAGCTCCTTATCAGGTTTTAACTTGTTTGAAAAGGTAGTTACAAGTGCAAGAAATAAAATAAGTTGCTTGGCATACTCAGTGACTAATACCCAGTTTACCCAGTTAAACGTTGAGTTTAAAAGTTAGTCCTTAGAGGGGCCGGCAGAGTGGCGCGGAAGTTAAGCGCTGGCCTGGGAAGCCAGCGGCCCTGGTTCGGTCCCACATATGAGGGCCAGTGACACTGCCCTCAAAAAAAAAAAAAAAAAGTTAGTCCTTAGAATTTTAGGGTTCATGTGTTTTTGTTACTTACAGAATGAAGCGATCAAAAGAAGAAATTCTGCATTCACCACCATCTCTATGTTCTATTTAGGCCTCAGCAGCCTTTACCTAGAAAACACATTAATATGATTAAGAAATCTAAGAAGTCTTTTCTCTTTATTCTTTACATATCTAAAGCATAGATACCTTTCAGGTATCAAGCCATTTTCACTGAAAAGTAGAACAAACAAACAAATAAAAAGTGGAATTAAAAGCTTCTAAGGAACAGAATGAGCCACAAGTCTATCATAAATAACCTCAAATCCAAACTTGCAGATCATTTCATGAATCAAGTAATAAAATCCAACCACAAAATGTGTCATGTATGCAATAAAATAGGCTTCAGCACATTCCTTCATTTTACCACTTGGTTTCAACATAAATCAAGGAGGCTGCCCTTAAAAACCCACATATTTAATAATGAGACCACGAAATTTTACAGGACTTCCTTGCAAAACTAGAGGGGTATTAGAATACAGCCACAGTGCTCTTTTGGAACAAAAAACCAGAATTCACAAAACAACAGTCTCCATAAAAGATGTGCTTATGAGAGCTTAAGACTTTGTTGTTTGTTTTTCAGACTATTTTCGCATTCTCTGAGTACAAACTAAAATTCTCTTGATTTCTGGGGAGAAAGGCAGGCATTACTAACGTACAAGATGAGATTCTTACCAATATCAAAACAAAGAAATCAACTTGACGCTTACTTGGGGTGAGTGTGTGCAATAATACGAATGTCCATTTGGGTTACCTCTATAGGCACCCTGTACACCGAGTATGTCTTTCAAACTTAAAATCTGAATGTTAATGACACCTAACTAAATTTTCAAAAACGCTCTACAGGAGTATGTACAAAGAAAACATCATTTGCCCCTGGATAATTAGTTAAATCTAAGGGGGGGATGTCTCTCTCTGAATTTACACTACAGTTCTCAACTTAGGATGTGATGCTTCGGAGGATGTCTCAAGAAAACTATCCGAAGGGCTAAGGGTTCGTTGCCTTCTTAGTGACAGTTAATTTTAAAAATACACTTTGCACAAAATAGAGAGCAAATGATTCATTGATTAAAAGATGCACAGATTCCAACCGAAGCATCTCATCCATTGACAACAGATCTTGAGCCTCTAGACAGTTGGGGGACTACGTCAGTGGGGGTCTACAACCACAGAGAAGTCAAAGCACTTGTTTGTCGATACATTGTCATCCAAGTCACACGAATAATAATTAACCCTGAACAAGCTGAACAGCTATGTTAAGGGCTCAAATTTAAAGGGCTTCACTAAAACGGGGGTAAATATCCATGAACGTATTTAGGATGAATTTTCTGAGCTCTTTATGTCCTTATTACTGCACTTCGTTGCTAAGGCCCCTTTCCAGTTAGGAGCCTAAAACCTGACCTGCTGTGTAAACTTTGTAATAAAGAGATTTAAGCTCAGTTCCCCCCTCCCCCTTCCTCTCCTTTTCTGGGGATTCATAGGTTGTGCTGACCTCCGAGGCACCGGGTCCAGGGTCTGCTGTGATGGACAATTCCCTCCAGTCGAGTTTCAGCTCTCTCCCCTCGCGGCCCATGTCCGCATCCATCTTTGCTAGTTTCACCCTTTTGTCCGTCATCATCAGCCCACTCTCAGCCACTTCTGTGCTGCTTTTGGGGATGGGGGGGGGGCGCTCAGGAAAGTGTTGGATGTTCAGCATACTGGAGAGTAGGAAGGAATGTTCCAGTCACTCTGCCCCAGCTATGTGGCAAGCAGGGGCCTTCTCAGGGAGGCCTGCTGGAGCCCCTCTGCTCCGAAGCCAGCCTGTCTTCTCCCAGGGAATGGCTGACTGAGGCGCGTGGGCAGAGGGCACAACATCTAAACGCTAGTCATGCCCTCGGATTTTCTGCCTTTTGTTTCCTTCTGATAGATAATGCCATACCTCCCAACTCTGGTTCACGGTGTAAACACTCTGCCCTGAGCCCTCTAAGCCCTTACTCATTTAGGACTCAAAAACCATGTTTCCTCTTTCAAGAAACCTGCCCTTATAATAAAAAGCTACTGCAGCGGCCCCGGTTCGGTCCCACATGTGAGGGCCAGTGACACTGCCCTCAAAAAAAAAAAAAAAAAAAAGCGAAGAAGAGAAACGCCAAAAAAAAAATGCGGAGAAAAAAAAAAGCGGAGAAAAAAAGGTGAAGAGAGAAACGTTACTTTCTCCAAATTGCATTCTATCACATTCATCAGGAAGTGTGTTTATTAGTCAATATGCGAGATATGGTAATGGAGGCAACACTATCCCCCTAGTGGGCATTTGGAAATGTGCAGGTAGTTGTCACAGTGACTTAGGGATTCACTGGCATTTGATGGGGGGAAAGTAGGTATGGTACCTACTCTGCAACGTGCAAAGTGCCAGTAGCTCCCTGCTGAAATATGCCAGGCATTCTTCTCCGTCGGGGCTTTTCCGGTCTCTGACCCTATTCAGGTTACAACACAGCAGGGCCCCAGGCCCCGCCCCTTCAGATCAGGCCCTCCTTGCTTACGTTTGAGCCTGGCTCTTTTCCTCTCCCCAGTTCCATGGGACCAGCTGGCGCCCCTGGCAGTCTTTGCATCTCTCCAGCCTGAGCTGTGTGGGGGAGGAGCAAGGTGCTCTACCAGGAGGTCCAGTTAGGTGTTCTCTCCTCTGACTGCGAGGCCTTCTTCCGTCCTCAAGTGCCCAGGACTGGTTTAGGGATTTGACTCTGAGCTTGCTTGGCCATATTGTACAGGAGAAATACACACAACTTCTTCTCTTTTTCCCCATGATCTTTTCTGTCATTGCTATGTGCCAGAGAGGATGTGACAGATCCCATACTTTAGTCCAGTCACTATGACTTTGAGCCAGCCCCAGACAGCTTAGTTTTCTATTTGTAAAAATGAAAAAAATTGTCCTAGGTGATCTCTAAAGGCATTTCAACTCTGTGTTTCTATGAAAAAAATAAATAAATAAATAACATTTGTTCTGTGATTCTGGCACATTTTACATTTCTTCCTTCACAAAGGTCCTTTAATCTTTTTGCTCATAATTTAGAAGTTGGTGAAATTGTCAGCCAAGGAAACAGCAATAATGAAACTAGATTTTCATACCATTTTGTGTAATGTGTTGGTTAATTATCAAGCCATATGTAGTAAAAAACAAACAAACAACAACAACATACAGTTTAAGTTGTTATTATGTTTTCCACAAAGGATTAACCTCTCATCTGTCCCTGTTTTATTAACACATTTAGGAAATATTTATTAATCATCTACTGTGTGCCGGGCACTCTTCTATATACAACAGCATTGAAAATATAACGGTGAGCAAAACAAACACTGCTTACATAGAGTTTGCATTCTAGGTCATCAGTTCTGAAAGTATAGTCCATGAAAAATATCTCAGAGGTACCAAGAAGTCAAAAACATTTTCTTAATAATACTAAGGCATTATTTGAATTTTTTTCAGTGTGTTCACATTTGCACTGAATCTACAAAAACAATGGTGGGTTAAAATGCAAGAGTCTTGGCATGAATCAAAACATTGGTACCAACTGTATTGGTAGTTACTATATTCTCTACCAACATACACTTGTAGGAAAAGAAAAAGCCAGTTTCATTTAAGAAGTCTTTCGAGGGCCGGCCGAGTGGCTCAGTTGGTTAAGAGCTCGCTCAACAGTGCGAGCTGAGCTCTGAGCAACAGCTGTTCGAGGCCAGCCTGAGCTGAGTTGCCGATGAGCTGCCAATAGGTGGCAGGATGGCTCAGCTAAAAAAAAAAAAAATTAAGAAAAGAAGTCTTTAATTAAGCAATAAAAACCACCAATTTTTATATTAAACTTCACCCCTTGAGTACACATCTCTTTAAAATTCTGTATGGCAAAACGAGAAACACACACAAAGCACTTGCTGCACACAGTGGTCTTGAGGAAAAGTACATGAATGATTGTTTGAATTTTGTGCTGAACTAGCTGCTTTTAAAAATGAAACCCCATCTGGGCTGGCCGAGTGGCGTGTTGGTTAAAGAGCTGGCTTGGGATGCCAGAGGCCCCAGTTCAGATCCCACATATGAGGGCCAGTGACACTGCCCTTTACAGCTAACAACAGGCTCCACCTGGAGCTGGGCTGCTGTGAGTCCCCAGGGACAGCATAGTTGCAGCCCCTGCTGCAGTGGGCTGCCATAGGCTACGGTGAGTGGTCGGCAGCCAGTGTGAGCACCGGCAGCCAGCGTGAGCTGCCAAGAGCCGCTATGAGCGGCCGTCCAGAGGCCTCATCCGATCTGCCTCATCCGGGAAGAGCACAATGACGATACCAACATGGGCCAGTGAAGCAACATCCTCCACAACTAGACTGAAGAACAAAAGGACAGCAACTTGTCTGTTCCCCTTCCCCAGTACCCAACGCTGTTCCCCTCCTCCAATTCCCCAATAAAAAATCTATAAAAAAAAAAAAATGAAACCCCATCTTTACTTGAAAGAATAATGAAAACAAACCATGTTTTTTTAGACTTGAAAATCTGGCAGACAGTTTTCTAAAATTGAGCCAAGTAAACCTGCATCTTCTAGGAAAATAACCGACCGTATTTGTTGCCAATCATAAAATTCGACCTTTCAGGCAAAAATCAGAATTTTGGAAACTCTGTAACCACACGTCAGCTTGACAGTTTCCCAAAACATAGAGAATTTCTGATGAGATTCGTGGCAATATTAACAAATGTGATTTTTTGATACTGTATAATAAAATTTGCCAACAGTTGGAAGATCTATATAACTGGGACTATTTTCCAAATGACCAATGCATGATGTTACCAAATCATGCATGGGTGAAAGATCCATTAAAGGTGTGAGATAGACAACTAAATTTTAATATAACAGTATGAAAAGGTCATTGATATATTTTCAGATTCCATATTGTAACTAGCCTTTAAGAAATTATTCCTTTTTGAGCATTATATGAAACAAAAGTATCCTCAATTATCCAAAAAGTTATTAAAATTATATATATATATATATATATATATATATATATATATATATATTGCCATAGAGAAAGACAAACATTTGCTATCAAATGATTCTCCTTATTACATTTCCATTTGCTACGGTGGGCAATCTGGAATTTCTGCTCCTTCCACCAACGTCATCAAACCATTTGATATTAAACACTTTGGACCAAAAAGGAAGTTTTTGAAATTGCAATTAAACATAATAGATTGCTCTGTCTTTTCCATCTCTTTTTCCTTTATCAAAAGTACATCCTAGTCCCCTATTATTTATCCTTAGTCTTGCGATGGCACTAATTGGTCTCCATATTTTTTACCGGGATAAAAACCATTCTAGAGTAATGTCTCCCTAAATCACTGAAGTATACAACTAAAGCAACCTGAAGGGGAAAGAAAACCCACTAAAGCAATATCAAATAATAATCACCTTCTTTGTGCCAGGTGCTTTTTATATATAGTATTGTTAATCTCACAAGAACATACAAGGTGGGATTTACTGTACCCATTTTTCAGGTGAGGTAAACAAGGTTCAAAAAATCTACCTGAGGTCAGGTTGCTAATAAGTGGTAGACCTGGAATTCAAAACCAGGAATCTATGCCTCAGTATTATTGATCATATGGTCAGAACTAATAAATGTAGAACTGAACTTGAAATCAGTTTTCCTGATATAGTACTCTTCCCATTACAAGGATAATTTGTTACTGCAAATATCATCATCATCATCACAATACCAAGAGAGTAAAAAAGCAACCCAAAGAATGGGAGAAATATGCACAAATCATGTATCTGATAAGGGATTAACAGCCAGAATATATAGAGAACTCCTAGAAATCACCAACAGAAGAACAAACAACCTGATTCAAAATCAGAAAGGACTTGAATAGACATTTTGCCAAGGAAGATATACAAATGATCAATAAATACACGAGAGGAAGCTCAACAACACGAATCATTAGGGAAGTGTAAACCCAAACCACATTGAGATACCCTCGCTCACCCAGTAGGGTAGCTGCTATTTAAAAAAAAAAAAAGAAAATAACAAGTGTTAGTGAGGGTGTGGAGGAATTGGAATCTCTTGTGCACTGTTGGTGGGAAACGCGTGGCAGAATTATCATATAATCCAGCAATTCCACTTCTGGGTATATACGCAAAAGAATGGAAAGCACAGTCTCAGTGAGATATTTGCACATCCATGTTCAGAGCATCATTATGCACAACAGCTAAAACTCAGGTTCACAGAAAAACCTGTCCATGGATGAATAATGTGCACTGACATCTCAAACACAGCCACTTACCTCATCATATTTGTCTTCATTTTTTTTTTTTTTGCCCCCGTACTGCCTATCTTGGTTAATGGCACCATCATGTACCTACCTAGTGGCTTATGCTAAAAGTTTTGGCATCGCCTCCACTTTCTCCCCTTCCCCTACGTCCTTGCTATTCCTACCATATAATTATTTCGAGTCCTGTAGATTCTATTCTCCATGCAACTTCCAAATCTTCCTTTTTCTCTGGTCCTCCTGACACTGCCTTCAGCTCAGTGCATCAGACAGCTAGTGGCTTCCTTTACTCTCGTCGCTGTTCTGAATGCTGGAGATGAAGAATGAAAAAGGCAAACTTCCTGAGTCCCAGAAACTCACTTTGCAGTTAAGAAGACAGATTATTTTATTCATACCACAGGGTACATGCTAACAGAGTTTTGGATAGGGAATATCAGAAATCTGAGAAAGAATGCTTTGCCTGAACTAGCAATTTAGTGAAGCTTTTCTGGAAATGGAGACTCTTGAGCTGAGTAAAGACAACCAGGGTGAGCAGAGCAAGCTGAGATGAGAAATACCATAGGGAGAGAGAGCTGCCTTAGTAAGGGTGTGTGTGAAGGTGGCGAAGCAGGAGGAGTTGAAGATGAGGATAGAGGTTAAGTGGAAGCCAAATCATGTAGCCTGGACTTCATTAGAAGCTTACATGTAAATTTACAGGACAGTAGTTTCAAACTGGGCTCAGCAAAGGTCCCCAAGAGTTCACCGAGGCGGGGCCAACTGTGCTTCATGGCTTTGGTTCTGACACCTCCTTCAACAGGAGAAGCTCAGCTAACTTTCATCCCTTCATTTGCATAATACTTCCCTTACCTAAAGGCGGGTATCTTTGGGAAAGCATAAGCACCGAACAGTTTAAGCTAACTCTGCTCCGAAGAGAAATCATAGCATGAGACATTGTTATTATTTGTGCATGTTTCTTATGACCTGGTTCATATCCAATTAAAACTGTGCACAAAAAGTATGCCACAAGAATCTACTGTGATCTCTAGCTTTCCATTAAGTTAAAAAACAGACCAACAAAGAAAAACAAAAACCTTCCAAGGGCTTGTCACCACAACTTAAGATCTATCCTTTAAGATCTATTTCACCAAGAAAAACATTGTATTTGCTCTTTCCTGAACTCAACAGTAGGACAGAGCCAAACTCGGCACTTACTGTTGAACTCTCAAGGCAGAGGGTAATTTATTAGGGAGATGTAGGTTTATTTATTAGACATCAGTAGGCAGAGAAGGAAAGACTTCCTGTCTCCTTTCTCCCCAGTTATAGGTCTCAAGATTCTAGCAATGTAAGATTTATGTGACTGGCAGAAAATTGTGGCTCCTTTTGGGTGGAAGCCTGGCTCCTTTGAGAGCCACTAGAGTTCTCCTTTAGGGGAAGCTGGAGTAATAATAACACTAATTGAGGGCTTAATATGTTCCAGGCTCTGTAAGTGCATTAACTCATTTAATCCTTCCAACAAAACTAAGAGCTAGGTACTGTGTGATCCTTTTTATGGATGAGGAAACTCAGGTACAGAAGTTAAGTACCTTTTCAAGATACCTAGGTGGTAAGTGCCAGGGCCAGGCTTCAAACCCAGATAGTCCAGTATTTGGTCTCATAAAAACTGAGCTATAGTGTCTCTTTATATTTTTTTTTATTTTTTTTAAAGATTTTATTGGGGAATTGGCGGAGGGGAACAGCGTTGGGGAATCGGGGAAGGGGAACAGACAAGTTGCTGTCTTTTTGTTCTTCAGTTTAGTTGCGGAGGATGTTGCTTCACTGTTGGTATCGTCATTGCGCTCTTCCCGGATGAGGCAGATCGGTCACTGGCCTCTGGATGTCGCTCACCGCGGCTATTGGCATTTCATGCTTGGCTGCCAGCCGCTCACGCTGGCTGCGGGCCACTCACTGTAGCCTATGGCAGCCCACTGCAGCAGGGGCTGCAGCCCACACCATCAGTGGGGCTCACACAGCCCTGGTGGAGCTGTTGTTAGCTGTAGAGGGCAGTGTCACTGGCCCTCATGTGGGATCCGAACCAGGGCCGCTGGCATCCCAAAACCAGCGCTTAACCAATGCGCCACTCGGCCGGCCCCTATAGTGTCTCTTTAAAAGTGGGTCTTAAGCAGGGTCCTTTAGTGCAAAGGTTATAAAAGGCTGATCTCAGGACGCCTAGCCTGTGACCAAGGCTCAGTCTTTTTAAAGTCAATTTGTGTCATCTCTGCCATTCAAAAACAAAGCCTACACCTTCAGGGTCTGGTTCTTCCCAGGTTGCTGCAAAAAGATAAGGTTGTGGCCTTATCAATTCATGTATTAGACTCTAATTGGCTAAACTTTTTTTTTTTTTTTTTTTTTGTCTAGGGAAGACACTATAACTAAACATTCTTGGGACTTTTAGCTACCAAGGAACCTCAAATGATCTTTAATTCATTTACTCAAATAGTATATACTAAACCAAACCACCTCAGTGTATAAACCTACACAATTAAATTATCATCTCTGGGTATGAGGCATTGATACTATTTAAAAGGTCCCCAAATGATTCTAAAATACAGAGTTGAGAACAAGGCTCCAAACCACAGATAAAACAAACAGGTTCACACAAAAAGATGAATCTCCAAAGAAGGTGTAAACACAAGATGCCTCATGTCAAGAAAGCGGTTTATCCTTTGTTAATGAACTTCCTGTGAGTTTTTCCCCCATTAACCTTCACCTTTTGTACATTGGAAAGTTGACTAAGAGCCTTTCAGTTGGTTTTGCTTCCTTGGTTGGTGTGTGCGGTTTGTTGACAAGCTGCCCAGAACATGGTGAAAAACAACCACAATTAAACCTGCCCCCAGTCAGCAGTGATTTTCTACATCAGTGAGGTTTTTCTTAGAACCCTAAAAGAAAGTGAAAAAGAATATATAAATGAAGGAATCAAATATACTCTCAAAGGTAAAGATCACCATTTTGGTTGTCAGGGGAAAAAAGGCTAATGTGAACGAAGGAATGATGCTTTCAATATTTTTAAAGAAACCTTTGACTAAGGATCAAGAAGTAAAATCTACATTCTGCATTTTTTTGCATCACACCTCATGTTTCTTGGTAGGATTCTTTCATAAGAAGAGAAAGGTAATACAATAAATACAGTTAACCTTCAATAAATGTAAAGTCTTGGGTAATTCTAAGTCTCAATTAGGAATGAGGCAATAAAGAAAAATAGTAACTAAAGTATTTTTTAGTCTAGTTTCTTAAGGTGACCAGATGTCCTATATTATTTGTCAGTTCCATTTTTTTAAATGAATTAACCTAACGTAGAGTATCTAAACTATAAACTATAAAGAAATTCAACTAACCTGTGCTTTCTCTACCTAGATTAATCACATTTTAACTAGTGAGATCTAGTAGCTCACAGAGTTATCTCAAGTATTTCACAAAGGGCAGATAGCATCCCTTGCACTTTTTTAGCAGTAGGCACTGCCCACAGGTTGATAACACAGATGATGATGAAACAACTGAAGTTGACTTCTTTCATTTGTTGCCCTGTCCCCGCTTCCTGCCAACTCCATCCTCCATCTCAGCCTATATAGACTTGGTAATAATAATACATCCATCCACTTTAAGCTTCAAGCAGTGTAGGCGTTTTAGCTATTTGGGTTATTTCAACAAACCAAACAGACTGCAAAACAAAACAAAACAGGACAAAAGAAACCTTACCGCTGTGGAATGGGAAAGTACGCCCTGGAGCTAAAATCATCTATCAAGTGACGTACTTCAGCTGCTGGAGGGACACAGAGGTGAATCAGAACCAGGAAGTCTAAGTGCTTCCCCACCAACCCAAATCTCTGGAGAGAAGGTTGGGAGGTCCCTCTTTGCTTTCTGGAAGGAGATGCCAGCCAATTACTTTAGACATTTATAGGATGAGTTGAATACACTTCTGATCATTGCTTAAAGGTGTTAGTGACCTAGTTTTTATTTTAATAATCCAGATAAGTTTTGAATGACTCTAGATAATAGTAATAATGCATAGCATTAAATATATATTTTATACATCAAATGCTTTTATATATATATATTATCTCATTTAATGGTTATATCAATTTTGTGTTCAAAGTAGGAAAGGTGGGTTTGTTAGGTCTTTTTACAAATGACTCATATATATATATATATATATATATATATAAGATTTTATTGGGGGAATTGGGGGAGGGGACCAGCCAAGTTGTTGTTCTTCAATCTTCATTGTGGAGGGCGCCAGTCACCGTGTGGCTTCCTCTTGGCAGCTTGTGGCCTCTAACCTCAAGGTGCTGAGTTCAGTCTTAGTTGCGGGTGTGCATAGCCCACTATTGAACAGGCAATCTTGTTGTTACACCAGCTGAGCCATCCTGCCACCTGTTGGCAGCTCAGCAACAGCTCAGCTCGGGCGCAGCTTTCACTGGCCCATGTGGGAATCGAACTGGTGGTCCTGTTGCTCAGAGCTTGCATTCTAAGCCAACTCTTAACCAACTGAGCCACATGGCCAGCCCTACAAATGACTCTTAAGAAAAAGTTATTGGATGGGCCAGAGAGGACCAAGCCTGGATGAGAATGCAGTTTGTTTGTTTTTTTAGTCCAGTGGCCTCTTCATGTTCTTACTACATCCTACCGGGACTAGCTTTCTAGTTCTGTTAGGGAAATACCATCTAGTTAAATCTTAAACTGTTTAGTATAGAAAACCGTTTAGTATCAATTGAAGATGGGAGAGAAATAAGGACCTTTAATGGTTGGGAAAGTCTTGCAAAACCTAGGAGGAAGAGGTGTACTTTCCATTAAAAGTAAAAAAATAAAATAAAAAACCTGAGCCCTTACTTTGAGCTGGACTCTGCTAGGTGCAAAGTGGAAAAAATGATTTTAAGAATAGGTCCTGCCTTTGAGGCGCTTTCTGACTGGGCAAGGTCACACTCCGGCGTTCTGGACTCCTGAAGAATGGATCAGGATTTACATAGGTGGCGCTCAGAGGAAGAGGGGGTTCAGATAATCGGATCAAACGAGAGGGCAAAAAGCCATGCACATGGTGGACTTTCGAGAACTGAAGGAGCCCTCAAAGTCTGTTAGTTTTTTTTTTTTTTTTTTGAGGGCAGTGTCACTGGCCCTCCTATGTGGAACCCGAACCGGGGCCGCTGGCTTCCCAAGCCAGCGCTTAACCACCGCGCCACTCGGCCGGCCCAAAGTCTGTTAGTTTGATACACAAATACTGTTTTTGTTTTTTTTTGTTTGTTTCTTAGCAAGTAAAACATTCAGCATTACCATGTTTGACACAGGGAACATCAATGACTTTTTAGCTGGGATTCCTATGCCCGCCCTTCCATCTTCTGCTGGAATTTAGAATATATCCCTTACAGGCCACACTTGAACGTAGAAACACATTTTCTATGTTACATTAAGCAGGGTCATGCATCCAACAGCGACACAAACCCTAAGCTCGTTTTAAAACTGAACCGTCAGGGAACTTGGGCCTATGCGGCCATCTGGTTGTGGGATCTCGGGCGAGTAACTTCTCAGGATGTCTCCTGTCCCGTCCTGAAGATGCATGTGCTCCAAAGGCTCCCCTCACAGGGCCTGTAAGGATGGTGCACAGTGATGCAGCGAAAGCCATTCCTTCTACCACATCCGACGCGCTTGTGTGATCTCCGGGCTCTTTTCCGTCTTGCTATTCTGAGCCTTGGTGCATCACGACGCAAAGGCCTTAAGCAGGGCCACAAACGCCGGGGCTTCTTTCCTCCCTGGCGGGCAGGTGCAGCTTCGTATTAGGGACAGTGGTCTGCGCGCACGCGCCATGGCCGCCCCGCGCCTCCCTCCTCGGGCCGACCGCGACGTGGACACGTCAGGCGCGCGACGTTTGCGTACGTACCGTGCGCCGTCTGCCGGAGCGCATAGTGGCCGGGTGGTGAGTCGTGGTCTGCGGAGCCGGACGTTCAGGGAGGGGGCGGGGCCTCCGTTAGGCGGAAGTGGGCTGGCTTCCCGGCGGAAGAGGGGTCACATTCTCCTGCACCGGGTTTCGCGCTGTTGGTCGTCGCACGGACGTGTAGCCGTCGAGACCGTTTTCTCGCTCCATTTACCAAAGCGTTTTCCTTTTCGGTTATCCACGCGCAGGCCTAGGGCGCAGACTCTTGCCATGCCGAACTCGCGGCCCGGGCCCCGCCGGGGCGCCAGGCGCGGCGCCGGGGCAGCGGGGCGGGACGAGCTGGTGTCGCGGTCCCTGCAGAGCGTGGAGCACTGCCTGCGCGCCCAGGACGTCGGCACCGCCTATGCCCACTACCTGCTCGTGCTCAGCCTGGCGCCGGAGCTGAAAGACGAGGTGAAGGTGAGCGGGGCCCTTCTTTCTCTCACGTGCCTGCAGATCTTCTTGTAAAAACAATTACCATATCCATAAATAAACTGGGAGAAGGGGCTGAGGTGGGTGGCTGGGGGTTGCTATGAATCGTTACCGTTCAGCTCTGACTCCTTTCTTTTGTTCACACCGACAGCCAGCCCATCAGAAAATCCTTCCTGCTCCACCTGCAGAATCCATCCAGCATCTTAGCACTTCCCACCACCTTCTTCTTTGCTACCCTGGTTCAAGCCTTGATCATCTGTTAACTGTTGCAGTAGACGTGCACGTAGGCTTTCTCCTGCCGTCATATCCCAACACAGCCCTGGTGTGAGCTTTTCATAACAGAAGTCAGATGACATCACTTCTTTATTTCAAAACTTCCTTTCCCTCAAATTCCTAAGACTGTATTGCAAATGAAGCCTCAGGCGATCCTGTTCCACCTCTTATATTGAATGCTACCAGTCCCTGCCTCAGGGCCTTTGCACTTGCCCCTGTGGTATATCAAAGGAATTTTGTGGGTTTCTGTAGTTGAATAAAGTTTGACTTTTTTTTTTTTTTTTTGAGGGCAGTGTCACTGGCTCTCATATGTGGGACCCGAACCAGGGCCTCTGGCTTCCCAAGACAGCGCTCAACCACCACACCACTCGGCCGGCCCCTAAAGTTTGAAATTAGCCTAATAATTCGAAGATGGAATCTTTAAGCTTCAATTAATTGGGTTGTTACAATTAATTGGGTTGTTACAGTGATTGTGTTGAAATGCTGCACAATTTTCAAGTTATTTTATCATCTAGATTTCAAGACATGCATTTAAATTTGCATTCAGTTTTCAGCCTCAAGTTACTTTGCTTTATTTCATTCAGGGTTTCTCTCAACCTTAGTACTGTTAACATTTTGACTAGGATAATTTTTTGTTGTGGAGTGCTGTCCTGTGCACTATAGCATGTTTAGCAACATCCCTGGCCTCCATCCAATAGGTATCAGTAGCATCTAGACATTTGTAGTTCACATAAATTTAGGGTAAATTTCAGGACCAGCTGGTTTAAAGGAGGTGATATATTAGATACAGTAGGTAGCAGAATAATGGATCAGTCTGAGTGCTATTTCCTCTATTCTTTGTACCTTAGTTTCCTCTTGTAAAACACGGGCAGAACCTTTCTTATAAATATTTAGTATGTACTAGAAATCTATCTAAAATTCATATTTCAACGCCTGGCATTCTGTAGGGTCTAGCAACTATGTTTCCTGCAGAACAGCATCCATATTTCTTTGCATGGGCCTTTGCAAAAGACCTATCTCTTTAGTCTGATTTCCTGTTACTCCCTCTACTCCCCGTAGCCCATTTCAGCCACACCAACCTACTACTTACCTATTGATTGATTCCCTGATCCATTTCATATAATCTGTGCTTCCTCCCCCCGCCCCCCCCCCCCCCACACACCCTAGAATCGTCTTCTCTTCTATAGTAAATTTCATCAGAGTTCAGTTTCAGGTATCAACTCTTCTGTATAAAAATGTGTGAAGATGATGTAGAAAGTGTTCACGATAAACCTGGAATTACTAATGCCTTCTCTCATTTCACTGTGTTGCCTTGTGGAGAATGTCTGGAGTGAGGCATAATTGGAGTGAGGGTCACAGAGAAAAGGCTATTACTGTAGTCCAGGCAAGTGGTTAAAAGGGACAGGTTATGCTGTAACCCTGGGGATGGTGAGGAGGTGACCGATTTAAAGATACTGCGAGAGAATTGGCTGGGTTGAAACTAATTATGTCGGAGTTAAGGAAGCATTATAAGGTGACTTCATGATTTGTGGTTGGGTGGCTCCTTTATATCCTGTGTGAGAGGAATATGATGGGTTCAGTTTAGAACATTTTGAATTTTGTTTTCAAAATGGTATGTTAAAATTCTCTCTAGAGGCCTCTGAGGTTAGGAACAGGATTTATGTTGTTCATTGCTATTTTTTGCACACTGATTGCTCAGGAGATAGCTGAGGGCGCAGTCCTGGTTGAGATTACTGATAGGAAGTTCTCTTTATGAGTCTGAGGTTCAGAAGAGAGGGTCTTGATAAGAGATGTAGATGTAGCATTCATCAGTTCATAGCTGATGGTTAAATGCACTGTGGGGATGAGAAAAGAGGGCCAAGGCGAACTCCTAAAACTAGGAGCCCACAAAAAAGAAGGTGGAGAATGCGATTTGGCAGCTAAGAATGGAGAGAATTTAGAGAGTGGACAAACTGTTTAATTCTGCATGTCATTGCTATGAAAGTGCTAACATTTATTCATTTATGTATTTGTTTAGCAAACAGTGCCTATTAAATGAAATTAAAGATGACCACTCAATAATAGTTAAGTTTTATTCTCTGTGGAATCTTCAACCAGTATTGAATGTGCTTTCATCATTTTTAATATTGATTAATTTACTGTTTTTCTTCTGTAAAGGAAACTTTCCAGTATACGCTCTTCAGATGGGCTGAAGAGCTGGATGCTCTCAATAGAACACAAGACTTACTGGGTTGCTATGAGCAAGCCTTGAAACTATTTCCTGATGATGAAGTGATTTGCAATAGCATGGGGGAGCATCTCTTCAGGTGTGTAGTGATTTCATATTACTGGTTAAGAATTATTCTGGATCAGGGATAAACTGTGAAGTAATTTGAAAGGGAAAGTTTAACAAAGAATTATTAACTACAACAGGATCAGACTCACGAGGGATTGGCTAGTCAGCTATAAAGAGAACTCGGAAGAATATAGGAATAGCAGATCGAATATGGAGGAATAGAGCAGTTACAATATTGTATCACATACTACATGATAGCCACTGCCCTAGGGCTGAGGGAGAGCAAAAAAAGAGTTCCAACTCCCCATGAGGCTGAGATCCAGACCTTGTTGGCAAGGACGTAGGATAGCAGAGAATTCACTGTGGTACCTTGCCAGGTAACTTAGAAATCTGTGCTCTGGAACTTGCCAGAATTTGCCGTCGGAATTTCTGTCTCTTTTCCATAAAAACTTTCTAATTAGGAAAACTGGTAAAAACCAATTTTTGTTTTGGATTTGCTTTTTTTTTTTTTGAGGGCAGTGTCACTGGCCCTCGTATGTGGGGCCCGAACCGGGGCCGCTGGCTTCCCATGCCAGTGCTTAACCACCGCGCCACTCGGCCGGCCCTGTTTTGGAATTGTTTTAATCAGTCTGGTTTCACTGCTTTGTACAAAGGAAAGGGAGAATTCTTGTTTAGGAAACACCATTATAGTAGAATGCCCTGCTCTATATAGTATCATCATTTTACATATTCCAGCAGTTGTCCTCTAGTTTTATGACTTTGCTCATTTGGTCATCCTAAGTTTTTTCCTATGAAAAGTTTTATATAAGAAATACCTTTATCAGACTTTTATTGGTAGGCCTAAGTAATATAATTATTGGGTTGCCAAAAAAGTCATGATGCATTTTTGCAACGAAAAACATTAGAAGAAGTACGTCATGACTTTTGCAACAGCCTAATACTATACCTCTTAATAGTTTTAATCGAAATGACCCGGGCAGGGGGGCGTGAAATGAGTACTCCTTTAAGAGAGCTGTAATTGAATATTTTGTCTGTCATTTTTGACTCTAGGATGGGCTTTAGAGATGAAGCAGCCGGGTATTTTCATAAAGCAGTGAAGCTAAACCCTGATTTCAGTGATGCAAAGGAGAATTTTTATCGTGTTGCAAACTGGTTGGTGGAACGCTGGCACTTTATCATGCTTAACGACACCAAAAGGAATACGATTTATAATGCAGCAATCCAAAAGGCAGTTCATTTGGGGTCCAAAAGTGTTTTGGACATTGGAGCAGGAACTGGAATACTAAGGTTTGTTGTACTTGTGTTTTAATTACATATATACTAATATAAAGATTTTACCAAATATGGAATATATTTAACTGTGCAATTTAAAAACAGTTTAATTTATTTCTGATCTTGTTAAGATTATTCATGCAACTATTGTACTTTTCACTATGACTTTTGCTTTATCAAAAACTGGACATGGGCCGGCCGAGTGGCGCATTGGTTAAGCGCTGGTTTTGGGATGCCAGCGGCCCCGGTTCGGATCCCACATGAGGGCCAGTGACACTGCCCTCTACAGCTAACAACAGCTCCACCTGGAGCTGGGCTGTGCGAGCCCTGGTGATGGTGTGGGCTGCAGCCCCTGCTGCAGTGGGCTGCCATAGGCTACAGTGAGTGGCCCGCAGCCAGCGTGAGCGGCTGGCAGCCAAGCGTGAGCTGCCAATAGCCGCGGTGAGCGACATCCAGAGGCCAGCGACTGATCTGCCTCATCCGGGAAGAGCGCAATGACGATACCAACAGTGAAGCAACATCCTCCGCAACTAAACTGAAGAACAAAAAGACAGCAACTTGTCTGTTCCCCTTCCCTGATTCCCCAACGCTGTTCCCCTCCGCCAATTCCCCAATAAAATCTTTAAAAAAAAAAAAAACTGGACATAACTACTAGGAAAAATTGGAAGTTATTATTGAAATTTCGCACAGTGAATTTTAATATTTAATAGTATTTTTTAAGTTAAAACTTGTGATTGAATCTAGTTTAAATCCATTAGCATTCTTCATACCAATTATGTCTTCTTAATAGGATGGATGGCATGATGATGTTTTATATGATTTGTTTCTTAACAAGAATATTAGTTAATTTTTTTATATGGAATGTATAATGGTTGTGTTAAAGAATAAAAGGGAAACCCCATGTTTATGTTAAGTATCATAATTCTACTAAAATTTGAAAAAATGCAGTGGATTATTTTCTCTTGATGGAGCACTTTTCCCCCTTCCAGCATGTTTGCTAAAAAAGCTGGAGCACACTCAGTGTATGCCTGCGAATTATCCAAGACCATGTATGAACTTGCCTGTGATGTCGTGGCAGCAAACCAGATGGAAGCAGGGATCAAACTCTTACATATGAAGTCGCTTGATATAGAAATTCCAAAACACATTCCTGAAAGGTATAATGTAAACTAATTTTAGTGTTTATAATCTGCTTTTTTTTTTTTAAATTAAGATATTCACATATCTAGCTTCTAGTCCAAACAAAAATGCTAAAACTCTTATATTGTAAAGATATGGATATAGGATAGTTTAGCATAAGATGGATTTTTATAAGGTCGTATGTTTTTTTTTTTTTCTTTTTTTCTTTAGCTGAGCCATCCTGCCACCGGTTGGCAGCTTAGCGGCAGCTCAGCTTGGGCTGGGCATCGAACTGCTGTTGCTTAGAGTTCAGCTCGCACTCTTGAGTAAGCTCTTAACCAACTGAGCCACGCGGCCAGCCTCATAAGGTCATATTTTTGACAAAAAATATTTGAAGACCTTGAGAAAAATTTGTGGCAAGGAACTTAATAAATAAACTTGACTTTTAGCAAGTTACTTTACCTTCGTTAATTTCAGTGTTCTAGTTGTAAAAATGGACAATATCTCCTATATGGTCAATAAGTGTTTAAAAATTGTACTTTAAGCAGCGGCCCCGGTTCGGGTCCCACATATGAGGGCCAGTGACACTGCCCTCAAAAAAAAAAAGAAAAATTGTACTTAAAAATGATACATGAGTTGATCAGGCTTGATGGACTTAATCACATTTTGTGTTAATATCCTTGACTGAAATAAAAGCTTTGAAAGTGTCAGCTGTCAATGGCTTAGGCCCTTTATATACTTTGAACATGATCTCATTAAGTCTTCTCTTTTTAGTATGTTATTTCACTTTGATCCATGTTACAAGGGGGATGGAATTTTAGAGCTAGCAGGGATTTAAAACCATCTGGTCCAACACTATCGTTTTAGATACAGGGTTTTCTCTGTGTAGCAGTTGCTTTACTCTTGGGTAGTCTGTTTTCTCATTTTATTTAAATTCAGGTTATATTGAAACAGGGCTTTTGATAATCTGTTGTCCATTTAGACCATGATTTTAAAAAGTTCTTTCATATATGTATAATAGTATTTATATTTACATCATACTTACGCTTTTCAGTGGTCTCTACATTTGTTCTCATGAAATAGAAAAGAAGTCCTATTAGATTATTGAAGCAGATATTATACCCATTTTATAGAAATAGTGTCCTGAATTGTCTTATTCTGCTCAGGCCACCGTAACAAAATAATGAAGACTAGGTGGCTTAAACAACGTTTCCTCACAGTTCTTGTGCTAGACGTCCATGATCAAGGGAGCCGGCAGGTTTGGTTTCTAAGGAGGGCTGTCTTCCTAGCTTGCAGCCGACTGCCTTCCTGCCATGTCCTCGCATGGGCTCCACTTGTATACGGACATTAGTTCCATGAGATTGGGGCTTTGCCTTTATGGTCTCATTTAACCTTTCTCACCTCCTAAAGACCCTCTCTGCAAATACAGTCATATTGGGGCCTAGGACTGCAACATGAATTTTGGCAGTACACAGTTGATTCCATTGCATGACTCAGTTACCTTAATTTAATCACCTTTTTCTCCCACATAGTGTTGCCAAAGAATCTCCTGGCTTTGAATCAGGAGATATTGATTCCAGTACAGCCTCCATTATTTATTTATTTATTTATTTATTTATTTATTTATTTATTTATTTTTTGAGGGCAGTGTCACTGGCCCTCATATGTGGGACCGAACCGGGGCTGCTGGCTTCCCAAGCCATCGTTTAACCACTGCGCCACTTGGCCGGCCCCATTATTGATTTATTTTGACCTTGAACAATCTGGAGACTTTAAGGTGTTGGACTAGATGGTTTGAGATAACCTTCCACTAAATGTGTGCAGTCATAAATATTTAAAATTTGTGTGTGTGTATATAGATATATATGGTTTAGGCACTGTGGGGATACCAAAGTTGTTTTTTTTTTTTTTTTTAGGGCAGTGTCACTGGCCCCCACATGTGGGATCCGAACCGGGGCCGCTGGCCTCCCAAGCCAGCGCTCAACCAATGCGCCACTCGGCCGGCCCCCAAAGTTGTTTTCGTTCTCAATGCGCCTACAGTCTAAATAGGAAAATAAGAAATAGTCATGAATTTTTCTCTTTTTTTTTATGTTCTAACTATACAAATGAATGATACTGGCAGTAAGTGCTACAGAAGTTCAGAGAAGGGAGAACTTATTTTGGTGTGTCTTTGAGTGAAATTTCCTAGAAAGAAAGGACAGAAAATCAGAGCTCTGTGGAGTAGACTTGCATGAAAACTCACATGTAGTGGGTAAAGGGAGAGAAGTAACGGAAGAGGTGCAATCAGCGTGTAAGAGGTAAACATGGATAACGAAGGTAGAGAAGGATTTTGAGAGGCAGGGCTGCATTGAATGTTATTTGTAGATCAAGGAAATGAAAACTGAGAAAGATTATTCATTTTCATAAGAAGGGGAGTTATTGACGATAGAGAGTGTTTTTAGAGACTGTTGGGGATAGAAGTCCAATTACTCAGTGTTAAGGAGGGGGACTGATAAAGGTAATGGGTATGAACCGTTCTTGAGGATTTAGGCGATGAAAGGATAATCCGAGTAGGCGCAGGGTCAAGTGAAGGAGTGCTGTCCGCCTTCCCCAACAAGGAGGACATTGCCAGGAGAGAACAGAAAAGCCTGAGGGACAGTCGAGTCAAGCTCCTCAAGATTCAAGAGTAGATACTAAAAATGAAATGCATTCGTTAATGTTTCCATATGGGCTTTTTCTCTAATATACTCTTCCTTCTCTCAGCTTTGACATCTTCCTATAAATAGCATGATCTTTTACTTACATATATCTTTAAAAAATCATTCTATAGAGTGTCCCTAGTTGTAACCGAAACTGTCGATGCAGGTTTATTTGGAGAAGGAATTGTGGAGAGTTTGATTCACGCATGGGAGCATTTACTTTTGCAGCCAAAGGTAAGCAGCATGAACATACTTAAATTGGATTAAGAATTCGTTACTTTAAGATATTTATTGAGCCCCCAGTGTATTTGCAAAGCAGTATGAAATACGTCCCACCATCAAGGTACATACCCTGCAGTGGAAAGAAAGCCGTGCAAAAAAATGATGTAACAACATAATGTAATGGGCACTTGCATGCCCAAATGGGGTATGCCGGCAGAAACTACTCCAGCAGGGAAGTCACAGAAATTGAGGTTACGTTATGAAGGGGCTGACCGGGGAATTCTTCAATAGGGTTGAGAAAGGGAAGTACGTTCAGTCTCACAGCACTCACTGCTTGGGTTTTTGACATTATCGAAAAGGAGTGTAGTGATAGCTGGCTTGGTATGGTTTTAAGGTGTCAGTTCAACCCAGGCTACTGATTTGACATGAGTATCTCGTATAATTGCCAAATTATACTTTGCATTAGAATCCTCCAAGTGGCCCACAAGTTGTAGATTTGGTTTATATAATACATATTATGAATGAAAAAGGTTTTAACATATGGTTAGAATTCACTACTTACACAAGGGCAATTGGTTTTTTAAGTAAGTAATGGTGATTTTGGCTTCTTAAAGTTATACCCAATAGTCTTTTGCTGTATGCAGGCTACAGATTTATAGTTCCCCCTTTCCCTTCCTCCCTTCCTATTTATACTGCTTAAACACACACACACACACACACACACACACACACACACACACACACAGAGCGAGCAATGAAAAGAAACTTTTTAAAGGAAAAAACCCTTAACCTGTTTATCCTTAAATATTATTGTTTTTCTTGTTAATTTTCATAGCTTGTCATGATACTTACTTTTGCATGCATATAACTGAATATAGTTTTTATTGTTATATTTTTAGACCAAAGGTGAAAATGGTAATTGCGAAAACTATGGGAAAGTTATACCAGCAAGTGCTGTTATCTTTGGGATGGCAGTAGAATGTGCAGAGATAAGGAGACATCATAGGTAAGTAATTATTTAAATAGTAAATTTTAAAGATCATAATTTTAAGGAGTGGACTGTACTTCACAGGTTATTCAACGATTATTTACTTGTATGAGAGTAGTTTTTTCTGACCTTTAAATTCACGATGTTTATTGTGTCTCCTTGAGATTTCTTAATGTATTTCTAGACTTCTTGCCCTCAATAGTTTCTCTTTATATTTTATAGAAAAACCACTAACATTGTTTGCTTAGTGAAGTAGAAATTAAGTGACTGGTATCTACCATTTCGAAAAATCTACAATTCCTTCTTCACTGACTCATTTGCATAGCAAAGGAGTATCTGACTGTAAAACAGAAGCACCAGAGGAACTCCTGTAAAAATAAAAATGCCATACATTCTGTTTGCGTAGGCCTGAGTAAGTGAGGCCCACCCAGTATCTCTTTTTTACAAATCTCAGCAGTGTGAGTTGAGGACTGTGACGAAACGTGCTGAAAAAAATGAGATGGATGCTACTGTTTTATCTGGTAGAAACATTTAGAAGCCATTATCATAAACATTACCATTTGGCACCTAATCGGTTGCATCTTATGATCATCTGAACAAGCAAACGTTTTAGGAATAGCCAAGAAAAGTATTGAAACTTGCCTTACTAGATATAAAAAGTAGAAATAAGGAGCGCTAACGTATTGATGCAGGAAGAGAAAAATATATCAGTGGAACACAATAAGGAATCCAGATACAGACCTTTGAATTGATAGGGATTTAGTATCTAGTACAGGTTTGGTATTTCAGATCAGTGGAGAAGGGATAACTTATTCAGTAAATGGAGATAATATGCTTCATTTGGGGAAAAAAAGTTAGATCCTTACTTTTTTTTTTTTTTTTTTTGAGGGCAGTGTCACTGGCCCTCATATGTGGGACCCGAACCGGGGCCGCCAGCTTCCCAAGCCAGCGCTTAACCACCACACCACTCAGCCGGCCCTAGATCCTTACTTTTAATTCCAGATGAATTAAATATCTAAGTGTAAAACATCCATTAAGTGATTAAAGCTTTCCAAAGCAACATACAAGGTTTCTAGAAGCCATAAAAGATTGACAAATTTGACCATATTAAAAAAAAAAATGTGAAAAAAAATCATCTGTTGAAAGATAGTATAAAGTTAAAAGGCAGGTGACACAGATAAAAATTTGCAACTTTTAAAACAAAGCATAAATATAGTTGTCTGTTAATCAGATAAATGGAAATTGCATCAATAGGATAATATTTTTTAACTGTTTATATTAGCAAATACTAAAAAATGATAATATCCTTATAGGTGTGTGGAAAATTTATATACTGTTGGTGCAACATTTTAATAGCTCAGTTTGGCATTATTATCTAACAAAACTAAAGATGTGCATAGGCCTTGACCTAGCATTTCCACTTCTGGTAATCTGTCTTGAAATATATGTGTGCAGTGATATGTGAAAAGGATGCTTACTGTAACACTGTAGTTAGAAAAATTAAAACAAAAAAGCTATCTGAATGTTTATTAATAAGAAAATATTTTACTAAATTTTAATAAAACATTCACCCAGTGTAATACTTCGCAAATGTCAAAAAGAATTAGTGAAGGTACATGTACAGATATGGAAGTTCATGATATACTATTAGTGGAAAACACAAGGCATAATGAGCGTACATAATACTAGGAGCAGTGAGCGTACCTAGTACTCAGATCTTGGTTTCTAAATGCCATTCATCACCAGAAGGAACTACGCATCCTTGGAGAAATGGCTGCTTTCAGGACTGGGGCAGGACAGAGTCAAGATGACCCTGGACCATCCTGAGTTAAAGAAAGTGATGGGAGTGTTAAAAGGACAGGGGAGTATGCTGGGAAGGGTCTCCTACTGGCCAAATCTGGGGCAATTTAGTACCAAAATACATAAGTGCAGTTATGGATTACAACCCCTTGACTAAAATACAAATCCATGAGTCTCTGCTTATAAATAGATTAATAAATACACCAGCGGGGATAGAATGCTAATTCAAAATACCTAACAGGTGACACAGAATTACTATTTACAATCCTTATGGGTAGATGCAGGCAAGAATTATGAATGGATGCTACATCAAAGGGAAGAATTGGATGAGGATAGGGTATTTATATAGTTTCAGAGTATCTTCTCAGAAATTACTTATTACAAAAGGAAAAATGTTAAGTACACAGGAAGAAACCACACATTTTCACCAAGTGATCAAAATTGACATCATCACTAAGATTCCTCCAAATGTGAAACTTTGAGGAGACTTATCACTTATGTAGTATTACATCCAAAATGTATAACCTGTATCTAAATGTGAGGAAACCTCAGACAAACCCAGGTTGGGGGCCATTCTATAAAATAAGTGGCCTACCTTCTTGAAAATTGTTGATGTTATGAGAGACAAAACAAGGATGAGGAATTGTTCCAGGATGAGGAACTGTATCAGGGAGAAAAAAAATACACAGGATATTTTTGATTTGTTGATTCATTTGACAAATATAGAATATGGAGGAAGATTAGATAATGCTGCATTTGATAACTATTGTGATTAAGAAAATATTTCCATTTATAATAAAGATACTGAAGTATATATTAAGGGATAAAGGAGCATGGTGAATGCAACCTACTCTCAAATGGTTTAGAGGAAAGAATATATATGGGGAGAAGAGACTGATAAAGCAAATATGGCAGAATATTTAAAAAATTGATGAGTCTAGTTAAAGAATATTGGAATTCTTTAGACTATCCAGGAAGCTGCTCTATAAATTCGAAATCATTTTCAAAATAAAGAGTTAAGAGCAGAGGAAAATATGTATGTGTGAGCAATAAAAGTACATATTACACACGTAAATATAAAGAAAAAAGATATGAAGGGATACACATCAAAATTAGTGAAAAAATGGGACGAAGGCATACTGTGAAGTTAGACTTGCACTTTTTACTCTACTTTGAAAGTTTTGACTAACTATGTTCATGTATTTTATAACACATTACAAGGAACTTATTTATCACATCCCTTTTGTTTCAATAACTTGTGACTTTTAATGAAGAGTTATTAAAATCAATAATTCCATTTGATGATTCATATTTTGAGAGAATAATAAAATAATTTCTAGAAGTAGACTGTTTGAACTTCTGAAACCCTGTAAAGGCAGATAGACTATAGTCTCTGGGATAAGATGAGGTTAGAGTATTATCTTTTACAAAATGGTGTTGCTACAGTGTTCATGAAGTGTTCTTTTAATGTACATTTTTATTGGCATCAAGCAATCTAGCAAGTTGAACATAAATCATAAATTTATGATTTGAGGAACTTTCAGGAAGTTGGTAGAGCTGTGTAGCCAGTGCTCAGATCATTGCCCTCACCCAGGGAGTCCTCGGGAGAAAGCCCTGCCAGTTACCAGCACCTCTAGGAGTCGCCAGTAGCCTGGCTTCTAACCTCATAGGTTACTTTGCCTGTTTGAATTTCATACAAATAAAGCCATACAGTATTTTTTTGTGCAGGGCTTGTTTTGTCCAACACAGCCACGTTCTTGTGTGTAGTTTGTTCATTCTCCTTGCTGTACAGTATGCCATTGTGTGAAAACACCACAATTCATTTGTCCAATCTACAGTTGATGGGCATGTAGGTTTTATCCAGGTTTGGGGGCACTGGTAATAGTACAGCTATAAACGTTTTTGAACATTTTTTGGTGATGGTGTGTATGCATTTTTGTGGGCCATATTTCCAGAAGTAGAAATGTCAAACCCTTTGAGGTTCCTAGATTAAGAGTGGGTCTGGAATAGCTAGATGTGTTCAGCTTAAGTAGGTCCTAGGAAAGTCTTCCAAAGTGGTGGTATTTATATTCCTGCCAATTGCGTATGAGACTGTATTCTCACCAACACTTGGTATGGACTATTTCCCCCATTCTGGTGTTTGTGTAGGATGGTGTTCACTTCACTTCCCTGATGACTGATGAACCTAAGCAAGTTTCCATATGCTTATTGGCCACTTGGATGTGCTCTTTTGTGAAGTGGCTAAGTCTTCTGTCCATTTTTGTTTTTCTTCTTTTTGATTTATAGTAATTTTAAAATATACTTTGAATATGAGGCTTTTTTTGAGTAGATGTATTAACAAATCTTTTCTCCTACTCAGTGCTGGCCTTTTCATTTCTTACGGGGTAGCTTTTGATGAACAGAGGTCCTTAATTTTAATGCAAACCTATTTATCATGTGTTTTCCTTAATAGTTAGTGGTTGTTTATGTAATTGTGTTTAAGAAAACTTTGTGAAGTTTTACTGCATTTTTATGTTTATTTTTGCTAGTATGTCTTAATGCTACTTTGTTCTAAAAAAGAGCCCCATCTTTATTCCTTCCCCCTTATTTCCTCTCTCACCAGGGTGTGTGTTACGGACATTGCTGGGATCCGTCTGCCAGCAAATGTGACATTTCAGAGCCCAGCTTATTCTTCTGCGGATACCGAAGAAACAGTTGAACCCTATACAACTGAAAAGATGAGCCGAGTTCCAGGAGGATATTTGGCTTTGACAGAATGCTTTGAAATTATGACAGTGGATTTCAACAATCTTCAGGTAAAAAAAAATTCAGTTACTGTTTCTGAGAATTCAACTTCATCTATTGTTTAAAATAACTAACACAGAGGACAATCTTATTTGATGAGTTTGCATGGGATTCCACTTATTCTATGTAAAGAAAGTGATTAAACAGTAACCAGAATTCCTTCCTGAAATTTTCACTTTAAATACAAAGGGGAAAACATCCCTAAGATTGGCTGGGGATGTAGAACGTGCCAGGTGCTTTCACCTGTGCTGGTCGGTCGCTCTGATGATAGTGTCACAGTGCAGGTGTGCGCATCCCTGTGCTTTACAGACGAGGGACCTGCTGCTCACGCTCACTCCCCCCAGTGATGCACCGTGGAGAGCCGGGGCAGCTCTCACCTAGATGTTTCTGACTTTCCTGTGTCACGCTGCCATTTCCAATTCACAGTATCCCTTGAACTTGCACAGTCATCTAAACCTCTAGATTGTATGACTATTAGGGTGACCAGCCATCTCTGTTTGCCTGGGACGGACCCGTTCCTGAGACGCGGAACTTTCAGTATTGAAACTGGGACGGTCCAGGGCAAACCAGGCCAAGTTGATCACCCTCGTATATCTAGGCCTGTGTGGCTGGTTGGTGGGAGGGTGTGCTGTATAAAGAAAGGCGCCCAAAGAAATGGAGAAAAGTTACATAGCACCTTCTCTGAAAACCTTGAAGTATGGTTCAGTGTTTAAGTACCTAAGTTTTTTAGATGAAACCTACCTGGGGCACAGAAGAATTAGGGAGGGTCATTTTGGCCTAAGATTTTCGTAATTTAATAAAAGCTCCCCCCTATTAATTGTTACTATGTTTTTATTGAAGTCCGGCGCTAAATGCACATTTTGGCATTGCTTACTAAGGCTGGTTGTCAAGAGCATTCCTTTTCTAATACAACATTCCAAAAAAGGACAGCATTATACCTGCTAAGTTCCCCAAAGCCATCCTTTTGTTAGTTTAAGATCTCTTGTTTTATTTTTTATTTTTCACAATAATAATAAAAAACTTTTTAAGGCTTTGATTATGAAAGTCATACCTGCGTATTTAACACTTTCGAGTAACAGAAGAAAAGAGAAAAAGTATCTTTCTTCCTTTTTTTTGATTTAAGCCTTTCTTTCTCCAGCTTAACAGTTTGAAGTGCATCTCTTCAGACTTGCTTTTCTATTCTTCTGCACACACAAACACTTTTTACAGAACAAAGCAATCTGTATTGTGTTGCCAATCTCTGCCCTCATTCAACAGTATATCATGAACTTCAACAATATACTACGAACGTCTTTCTACATCAGTAATATGTATCTGCCTCACCGTTTTTAATAGCTGCATGGCATTCCTCTGTAATAGTTAGAGCTTGCCAGCACCGGTGTGCCTTAAGTGGTTATGGGTGTGCCAAGATACTGATCCCTTTAGGGTGCTGGCAGGAATGAGAACTTTCAGAAATGGAAAGTGATGTGATTCTGGGGCATGTGCATATTAAGTGTGTAAAATCCTTTCATTCCCTTTACATTTTTTGTCAGGAATTAAAAAGCCTTGCAACTAAACAGCCTGATAAGCTCAGTGTTCCTGTCATTAAAGCAGGCCTACTAGATGCTGTTGTGGTTTGGTTTGTGCTCCAGCTGGACGACGAGCACAGCTTGTCCACAAGTCCTAGTGAGGACACGTGCTGGGAACAGGCCATCTACCCTGCCCATGACCTTGCAGGTATCCCTTTGTCTGTTGTTTTTGTTTTTGATAAACTTGTTGCTTTAATCCTCTTAAGCATTTGGTTCAGTGTCAAAAAAATTACTTTGGATATGAAGTTTTCAGAAGATTGGTTAAATCTTTGAGAATTTTTTTTCTTTTTTAAAGATTTTATTGGGGAATTGGGGAAGGGAACAGTGTTGGGGAATTGGGGAAGGGGAACATTGTGTTTTTCCAGGACCCATCAGCTTCAAGTCAAGTTCTGGTCCTTCAATTTCAATCTTAGTTGTGGAGGACGCAATCTCAGCTCCAAGTCCAGTCACTGCTTTCAATCTAGTTGTGGGGGAGCATAGTCCACCATCCCATGCGGGAGTAGACCGGGCAACCTTGCTGCTAAAGAGCACGTGCTCTCACCAGCTCAGCGGCAGCTCAGCTTAGGCATAGCTCACTGACCCATGTAGGAATCGAACAGGCAACCCTGTTGCTCAGAGCTTGCACTCTAACCAACTGAGCCACCTGGCCGGCCCTGAATTTTTTCTTTTTTAAAAGTAGCTTTAAGTAATTAATATACGAGTATGTAGTTGAGAAGAGAGACTAAAACTCAACTCGGCTGCATACCACTCAAAAATACCTATGATTAAATCATTTCTTCAGCTCTGATTACTCTAGTTACCAGTAGATAAGAAAAATGCTAGTCCATTTTTCATGGAACACAGTGGAAAAGTATTACTTTGAGTACAGGATTTACAGAATCTGATGGCATCTGTGGATCCCCAGGTCAGAGAAATGCATATACATGTAAGTAAAAAAATTTTGCAATTTTACAGAGTCCATGAATCCATGGACTTCTCTAGGGAAGTTCTATATTAAAGGTAACTTTTTTTGTATAGAATTTTACCAGCAATTTGATGGGTTTCAATATATGTCACAGCAATTGTATTACATGGAAAAATTTTACCTTTTTCAGAGTAGCTGGTTCTATTTCTCCTAATCGAGGATCTAATTTGGCAAGGTCATTAAGTCTTGCAATCAGTACAGTGTCGTGGCTAGTATGGTGTTTTTGGAGTCGGTCAGGTACATTGGATTCCGATCTCGGCCCTGCAGCTTCCTGACTCCCTGGCTGGCCTTGCTGGTTGTTTCTCAGAACTTCCCTTATATGATGTGTAAGAACGGGATGCTGCCGCCTACCTTGCAGATCTTTTGGAGGGATTATTAGATAATGGATGTAAAGTGCCCACCATCGGGACTGGCACTTAATAAGTGACTTTTTTCTATTCATCTCTTATAGTAACTTATAGTGAGACGGTCGTTTTCTTTTTTCCTTCTTATTTTTTTAAATCCTTCTTAAGGAAAGGACATTTTAAATGTTTAAACACAAGAGTAACAACTTGTATTTTCAGCCTTTGCTAAGGCTGATAAGGAATTGTGATGGTACATTTAAAGTTGTACCAAGTGTGAAAGATAATGGAAAAGAGCATGAGATAGCCTATTGTAGGACTTAGTCTTTCCTTATATATTCCAAATTCTAAAAAAATTGCAAGACTTTCAGTTAAGAGATACTACTGATAAGGTTGAGTGCTGCTCTGTTCTTTTGGAAGTGTCTCTTAAAAAAATGTCCCTTTAAGCTAAAGCGAGGTTTGCTGTTGATCCTTGCTTTTCATCTCTGCTATTGTTGGCTTCATTACCAAAGAAGAATGTGAGTTCCCTGTAGCCCTTCACCCAGTCTCTAATTTGGGGACCTGCTGGTACCCAGTAATTGTAGACAAACACTAAATACTGATAGTGTCCAATAATGGAGCTGTTGAATCTCTCCAATAGGCTATCTATGAGTTAACTGACTCTTCAAGTTTTCCCCTACTTAAAGCTGAAGAGATTTTCCTAGCTTTTTTGTTGTTGTAGGAAATGAGATTCACTGAATTCTAATGAATCAATGTACATAATCCTCCCTGTAGTGATTTTAAAAATGGGGAGCGGGGGAGTGGAATGGGAGGACAGACGTGTTTATGTGATGATCGTCAGGCTTATAAACACTCACATTCATCAATTGTAATTTTGTTCCTTCTCACTGTGTTATGAAGACTACTGCATGAAGCCTGGGGACCATGTGACGATGGAAGTGTCTTGTCAAGATTGTTATTTAAGAATCCAGAGTATCGGTGTCTTCAGTTCAGAATATGAAATGGATGTTGGGAAAAGTTTTACCAATAAAGACTTGCTGTCTTTAGGAAATGAGGCTGAACTCTGTAGTGCCCTGGCTAACCTTCAGACCAGTAAACCAGATGCTGCGGAGCAGACATGTGTATTGGAATCCACAGAAATTGCTTTGCTTAATAACATCCCATATCATGAAGGCTTTAAAATGGCCATGAGAAAAGTGTTGTCTTCACTGACTCCAGAGAAACTGTGTCAGGCCATGGACAGTCAAGATAGTGAGATGAGCTGTGAAAGTGAACAGAATAATTCCGAACAGAGTGCCTCTGAACCTTTCTACGTGTTAGATGTGTCTGAAGGCTTCTCTATTTTGCCTATAATTGCCGGCACCCTTGGGCAGGTTAAACCCTACAGTTCAGTGGAAAAAGACCAGCATCGCATCACTCTGGACCTCATATCTGAAGCCAACCACTTTTCTAAAGAAACTCTTGAGTTTTGGTTGAGACATGTGGAAGACGAATCTGCTGTGTTGCAAAGGCCAAAATCAGACAAGTTGTGGAGCATAATTATATTGGATGTCATTGAGCCATCTGGGCTCATTCAGCAGGAAATAATGGAAAAAGCGGCAATATCCAGGTAAAACACAAACTGCAACTGTTTGCTTTTTTAGCTCAAACTTCATGTAAATTCTTTTATTTCTTCAATGTCATTACTACCAGTGAGTCACAACCTTGTATGTTCCTCAAGTATTTCTTTTCAGAGCCTGTGACTTCATATCTTTCTCTTTGTGTGCATGTCATTACTGATTGTTTTCCCCCTAAAGGATCCCTTGTACTGTGGGTGTGAAGAGAGCCTGCTTTGGGATTGGACTGCCTGTTTAGATAATAGAGGGAATTGAGTAGAGATCTATCAGAATAGATAAGACATTCAGGGTAAATAAGGAAAAAATAATTTCGGCCTGCCAACTTCATAGGATGGTACCCTCTTGTGTCTGTTTGGGGTTAAATTTTTTATCTGGTTTGGTAAAGGCAAAGGTAGGAATTTTGTGAAGAGCTGTGTAATTTTATTAAAGGTGTGTAATTTTACCACTTGTGGAGATTCAGTGTCTATCAGACTTTACCTAAACTGCTAAAAAGTGAATAGGAAAGGAATAACAGAAGTCAGGAAAGCACCAGGGTGAGGGTGGAGTCCATTTGTATGCTTCTCTGTAAATAAGGTTTATTACAATTTAAATGATCATGCGCTTACATCGAGGGAAGAGCGATTGTCCTGGTTAGGAGCCTGGCTTGTCTGGATCAGCCTCATGCACTGACTCGCGAGTCATCGCTAATTCTCCTTGCTCTCTTGTGCTCATCAAATGGCCTGGTGAAGGTTGACTTCCCATTAGCTAGTCTTTAGGAAGAGCTGTTTCAAGAGCAGCCTGTTTACTTATTGTAAATTTTTCCATCAACTTTTTATTTTGAAAAGTTTCAAAATTTCAAACTTCAGAAAAATTGCAATAGTAACAGTGAACACTAGACAATTATTTTATTTGCTGAATCATTGGGTAGTCAGCTGTTGGCTTCAAGACTTTGACCCTTATTTTAAAATTTAACATGTGTCTCCTTAGAACACAGGCTTTCCTCTACATAACACTACTGAATGATCACACCCAGCAACTTAACATTGATAAAATACTATATTATTTACTATATAGTCTATATTAAAATTTCCCCAACTGCCTCAGTGTGTGTGTGTGTGTGTGTGTGTGTGTGTGTGTGTGTATAGGATTTTATTGGGGAATTGGGGGAGGGGAACAGCATTGGGGAATTGGGAAGGGAAACAAACAGACAAGTTGTTGTCCTTTTGTTCTTCAGTCTAGCTGTGGAGGACGGTGCTTCACTCGCCCATGTTGGTATTATCATTGTGCTCTTCTCAGGTGAGGCAGTCTCTCGCCGGCCTCTGGACGGCTGCTCACAGCAGCTCACACTGGCTACCGGCCGCTCACCCTGGATGCCAGCTGCTCATGGTAGCTCGTGGCAGCCCACTGCAGCAGGAGCTGCAGTCTAAACCGTCGCCGGTGACTCACTGCAGCCCAGCTCCAGGTTGTTGTTGTTCACCATCTTAGCTGTAGAGAGCAGCGTCACTGGCCCTCATGTGGGATCCGAAACAGCGGCCCAGCTGCTCAGAGCTGGCGTCCCAAGCCAACTCTTAACCTGCGCGTCACTCGGCTGGCCCAGTAATATATCTTTATTGCCTTTATTCTTACCAATCTGGAAGTTCAGGTTGAAATCAGCTTGGACTATTCAGTAAGCTTGAGTGATTTAATGTCTGATTGTAAATGTGGCCAATGAAAATAATTATTTCCTTTAAAGTACCTTAAAGTGCCCTTCGCCTCAGATTCATTTGATGGCATTAGGTGACCCACCCACCTCGCTCACATTCCCCACAGTTCAGCTGGGTGTGAGAGCTGCCTTCGCTTAAGAGCCCTAAATTTCATAGCGAACTAATATCGCCCATGGGCGTAGCTTCCAAGGCCCAGCAATAGAACAGTAGGTTCCAAGTTCTACCACGCTCAGGGAAGCCCCAGGGGAATGTGGTTTCCCATCCAGCTTTCATAGCTTGTTCATAGTGCTCTCAGTCCAGATGCAATCTACCTAGGAACACTTAAAAAAACACAGCCTACTTTCAACCTTTATGGGGTTTCCAGGAAAACAGAAAAGAACCCAAGATCAATTGTAGAAGAAAGGGTTTTGTTAACCCTTTACTTATACTCTTTATTAGAGCACTTGGATTTTAATAACTTTTGTTTTGCTTTCAGAGTATTTAAATTTCTTTGAAATATTTTAAAGCTTAACAGAGAATTTAAAGAATAGTACAAAGAACTTAACATATACCTTACACCCAGATTCACAAATTGTTAATATTTTGCCTCATTTGCTTTATTCTCTGAACTTTTTAGAATGAGTTCCAGATGTCGTATTCCTTTATCCCTAAATACCTTAATGTGTGTTTCCTAAGAACAAGGACATTTATATAATCATCACAGATATCAAAATCAAGAAATTGACATGGACACAATACTGACATCTAATGTACAGCTCTTACTCAGATGTCACCGTTTGTTGCAACAATACCCTTTACAGCTTTTTCTGTTCCTGGTTCAGAATCCAGTCCAGGATTCACACATTGCATTTAGTTTTCATGTCTCTTTAGTCTCCTTTATTCTGGAACAGTTCCTCAGTCTTGCATGACATTAAGTTTCAAAGAGTGCAGGCCATTTATTTTGTGGAATGTTCATGTTTTTTTATTAGCTTCAGATTATCTATGTTAGATAGGAATACCACAGAAGTTTTGTCACATTAGGAGGCACATAGTGTTGCGTTATTCCATTATTAATTTAGATCAGTTGGTTTAAGTTGTATCCACCGTTTTCCACAGTAAGTTGGTCTTTTTCTCTTTGTAATAAATAAGTCATTTATGGGGATGATACCTTGAGACTCTAAATATCCTTTTCCTAATCAAACTTTCACCCACTCGTTTTACTATCCATTGAGGACTTCCTGAATCTAAAGACATATCCATCCACCCGGCTGTTTTTTTTTTCCTTTGTCATAGATCAGCAGTCACTTTAAGTGTGAATTGTTGGGAAATTATTTCCAGTGGTTTACCCTCCTGAACTATCAACCAATAACATAGAAAGTCCATTAGACTATATACAGTCTGTAGCTAATTCATCACGATTCAGTTATTGGTATTTGTAAAATGTAGGAAATCAAGATGCTTTTTAAAAAATTTTTCCGGGCCGGCCGAGTGGCGCATTGGTTGAGCGCTGGTTTTGGGATGCCAGCAGCCCCGGTTCGGATCCCACATGAGGGCCAGTGACACTGCCCTCTACAGCTAACAACAGCTCCACCTGGAGCTGGACTGTGCGAGCCCCGGTGATGGTGTGGGCTGCAGCCCCTGCTGCAGTGGGCTGCCATAGGCTACAGTGAGTGGCCCGCAGCCAAGCGTGAGCTGCCAATAGCCGCGGTGAGCGACATCCAGAGGCCAGCGACCGATCTGCCTCATCCGGGATGAGCACAATGACGATACCAACAGTGAAGCAACATCCTCAGTAACTAAACTGAAGAACAAAAAGACAGCAACTTGTCTGTTCCCCTTCCCCGATTCCCCAACGCTGTTCCCCTCCACCAATTCCCCAATAAAAAAATCTTTTAAAAAAAACCAAAAAAACAACATTTTTCCTTCTCTTTAGGTGTTTGCTACAATCTGGAGGCAAGATATTTCCTCAGTATGTGCTTATGTTTGGGTTGCTCGTGGAATCGCAGACACTGTTAGAAGAGAATGCTGTTCAAGGAACAGCACGGACTCTTGGGTTAAATATAGCACCTTTTATTAACCAATTTCAGGTAAGTGTCTAGAAGAGAGAAGTTCAAGCAGGTGGCTGGTAGCCAGTCTACCTTGTCTCTCCCTGCACTTTTGTAGTCATTGTATTTAGTTGCATTAGGATGGGAACCAGAGCAAAGGAACTTAACGGGTGAAAATGAACCTAGGGCAAGTCGGACGCCTTCAAGGATGCCCAGGGAGAGGATGATGTATCTTTGCCCTGTTTTACCAGGAACAGATGCTCTTTAACATTTCATTCAGAGGGAGGGCACTTTTTAAACAAGTTTCCTTTTTATTTCCAACGAGGGGGCTAAAGTGATGGGACACTTCGTAGCAGTTGTTCTCAGCTTTGTAACTATGTGCCCTATAGTGATGTTTCAGGTAACAAAGGACTGTATATCCAGTGGTGGTCCCATGAGATTGTCATGGAGCTGAAAAATTCCTGTTGCCTAGTAATGTTGTAGCCATGGTGATGTTATGTAATGCACGTGAGTGCATTGCTCACGTGTTTGTGGTGATGCTGGTGTAAACAAACTTACTGCGCTGCCAGTCATATAAAAACACAGCACATACAATTAGATAGGCTAAACCATCTAGGGTTGTGCACGTACACACAATGATGTTCTTACAACAAAATCACCTGATGACACATTTCTCTGTATATTCCCCTGGTTAAGCTTCACATGACTACTTTCAGAACAACTGATAACTGGATCCTGACTCTAGATCAATCTGAGGTGTGGCCTGAGCAGTTGGACTTTTTATTTTTTTTTATTTTTTTTAAATTTTTTTTTTTTTTTTTTTTGAGGGCAGTGTCACTGGCCCTCACATGTGGGACCGAACCGGGGCCGCTGGCTTCCCAAGCCAGCGCTTAACCACCGCGCCACTCGACCGGCCCAAGCAGTTGGACTTTTTAAAAGCTTGTTAGGTGATTTTAGTTTGCAGCCAAAGTTGAGAATCACTGTCTATGGAAATAAACTTTATTTTTCAAGGGAATTCCACTACTGTTTGGTTGAATTTGACATTTTTCTCAAATAATTCAATAATAATGTTATACTATTTGCTTATTCATCTTTCACACATAAGCATATCCTTGGTTTAAGAATTTTGGAGCTGTTTGGCTTAAGTAAAAATTTAATCTGCTTTCATCAAAGTGAAGAATCTATAGGTAATTGAAACCATGATTTAAGCAAATGATTTAACCTGCCTAAACCTTAGTTTGTTCCTTCTTCTTGTGAAACTGGAATCATGAAAAGTCCTTACACTTTCAGACTAATGTGGGAATTAAGTTAGCTGAGGTAACAGATGTAAAAAGCATTGTATCATATGAGCCAGGTATAAAGGACGCAACTGATGAACCGTGGCTGCAAGAATTGAGTAAAAATGACAAAATGTGTACTTTCTCTAGGTACCTATCCGTGTGTTTCTGGACCTGTCCTCATTGCCCTGTATACCTTTAAGCAAGCCGGTGGAACTCTTAAGACTAGATTTAATGACTCCATATTTGAACACCTCTAACAGAGAAGTAAAGGTAATGTGAAATAATTGCTCCGGTCGTATTCAGAATAATTATCTTTAACTAGGTAGTACTTTATGTACATAAAATTGTTTTAGCCACTTCCTTTGCAGATTTAAATGTTATTTCTTTTCTGAACCATATCCAAAAGTGGGTTGGGTAGATGCATTGAGTAAAATAGGTTGATATTAATTTTAATTGAGTGATTAAATGTATTTTTGAAATTTGGGCCTAAAATTGACTAAAAAGACAAAGACTTACTTATTCAAGTCTGCTTATGCTGATGCAATTTTCATGAGTTCTTAATTCCTAGGTGCACATTTGTAAATCCGGACGAGTGACTGCCATCCCCTTTTGGTATCACATGTTCCTAGATGACGAGACTCTGTTGGATACTTCCGGTGACGCCTCCCACTGGAAACAGGCTGCAGTTGTTTTAGACAGTCCCATCCAGGTGGAGGTGGGACAGGAGCTCGTGCTCAGTGTCCAGCACCATAAGAGCAATGTCAGCATCACAGTAAAGCAGTGAAGAGCAGTGTTCTGAAGAACAGCTATTCCTGTGGGGCCAGCCAAGCACACGTGTTCTGATCTGCAGAGTGGGATTGTTATCATAAGGCGGGGGTGTCAAGCTTAATTCTTTGTAAGCCAAATATTTTGAAAAATTGACCTGAATAAAGAGTATTTAAAAGATACTATAGAGTAGCATTATTACAAAAATATTTGCTGCAGACTTCCTTTCTAAAAAAGGCTGTCATTAGGTTTTCAAGGTTTTTATTGCTTGGTTTTATTTACTAAAGATTAAATTGTGTGGAACAGTTTTATCTACATGCTAAAGCTGTAGAGAAAAGGGATTTTGAGTCTCATCTCCGTTATGTGTCAGTAGATAAAGCAAAATTTTTTAATTATTTTAGGTATCTTGGCATTTTTTTCTTGTCAAGTTATAATTAGGAAGCATCAAAAGATTGGCTTCCACTGAAGACCATAAGGTTACCCATAAATTCCAAACTAGCTTGTTTTAAATCCTGCATATACTTCTGCAACACCTTCTCAGGTTTTGTGTTTTGGGAATACAAACCTGCATAAGAACAAGCTACAAGCTAAATGTAATCAGGAGTAAACGAATTATAGAAATAAAGAAAATCTTAAGGAGGCAGCACTTTTCCTGATCTACTTTGGCAAAGATGAAAAAGCTGGTAAATTCAAGGAACAGTTAAACCTAAACCAGGATTTTCAGTTTTAATTTGGATGTACAATAAGAAATGTATAATTGATCCAATTTTTAAGTAGATTAAGACTGGAAATGGATTAACAAGATTATCATGCCTTGTATGTACTCTGTTCTTTGTTAAGTAAGCCACAAAGAAAGTAAGATGTACCATAAGATGTACCCGTCTTTCTACACTGCCTAGTCTCATTACCTCTAATATTATAGCACCCAGCTTTGCTTTCAATAGAAATGTTTAGTTATAATAGTGGGCAAAATCAAGATTTTTGTACCTGATTACTGTGATCCAGCACATGTATATGAATGTGTATGTCTATTAAATATATAAAGCAAAGGTTTTTAAAAATAATACCCTTGCTATTTTTGCAACATACTAGTCCATCACTTTCTGTATTTTATTTTCAGTATAAAATGTTAACTGTGACCCAATGGGTTTTGATCAGCAATTAGAGGAACTCCATCCGAAATAATAAATTTCTCCGATTGCCACCTACATGTCTTCTGACTAGTTTAGTGAATAATTAAGATGACTCAGCCTAGATTTACATTTGCTGACACCTCTAATAGCACTGAGGAAAAGCAGGCTCCTTTTCTATAAGTTTATTTATTCTTCCAGTCTTTTATCCAGATTATTTTCATTTCAAAGTCATGGATAATAGATAACCTATTAATCTATTAGCAGTGTTGAAAATATAATATGTAGATAGTAGTTTAAAGATTATTAGGTCCTAGATATTTACCCTAATAGAAGAGTGTGGTATCTTTCATGGTAGGTATATAATTTTTAACTTAATATTTTGGACTTCTTTTTTGGTGTGCCTCGCTAATCAAGAACTTTTTGTTAAAACATTAATAGTTTATGTTTAAAAAAATGAGAGACATAAAAAGTTGCAGAAAATAAATGATAAATTGTTATTTATTGAAAGACATCCAATTGAGAAATAGAGAAATAATTGTTAGGGAGGCATATATGGCACATGATTATGATTAAGTTCCACTAATTCATATTTCTGAATGATACTTTCTGCTAATCCAGAGCATTTTATTCATGCAGCAGTGGTAGGAAGCAGATTTTTTTTTTTTTTTAAATGCCCATCCTCTTGATAAAGCAATGTAACATCAGGAACATTTAGTACAGTCATCTTCTACCATTTGAGTATGTGATACTCTAATGTTAAGAAATCAAGTCTAAGTCTAGCATATTTAGACTAATTATTTATGATATACAAAATTTAGTATGTAAATCCAATAGTACCTGGCTTTCACCTATCATTGTGTTGAAATTGTCCATCATTTATGGCTTGTCTCAAGCACAATATCCTGAGCAGCGGGATACCAGGTAATGAAATAGCAGGGTAGTAGCACAGCTTGTTTTCACATGCTGTTCAGGAGGCCACCGATTTATCTGAAGTTTCTCTTTTCTCTTCTGTAATATCATTATATATTTCATGAGCTATATCTGCTGTAGGTGTAGTCTGAGGAGTCACCGTCTGTCCAAACCCTTGGTAGTGACCCGCAGGTGAAGGTGGCACAGAAGAGGCAACAGAAATTGCATCTTGTGATGAGGATGATAACAAGCTTGTATGTTCACTTTGATCTTGATCCTCGGGAAAAAATTTTTTCCTAGAATGTCCCCTGACTGTCCTTCCTTTAAAGTAATATAAAGGTTTCCAAGTTAGCCGGAAGTTACTTTTACCACTATAATCTCACCATACTAAAAATAAGCTCCCCCCTCCCAATTTGAAGAGCTTTACTGTGGTACTGCTTTAAACGAATTCTTTTCATTTCTTAAACAGCTACTAGATTGCCCTAATAAAACCACAGCAACCTACCTACCTGGATGAATTAAATGACTAGTACTTACCAACATGCCTTACTTGTTCAGAAATATCATCCCTAATGTCCGAAACATCCCACATGGCAAGAAAGGAATCAAAGCACGAGCCCTCTTCTGCTTCTTGGACATACGGTTTATATGAGAAAGTGTAGTGATGAGCAATAGCAGCAAGGAACATCTCAATACAGATAATAAAGTCCTACAACAACAAAAATACCAGCCGTCTTTGAGTTTAAGTCTAATTTTGTAAGTAAAGGAAACGCACTATCTTTTCAAAAGTCCTTAAGTATCAATAGCTGGGCTTTTCTCATAAGATGATACTCATCTTTCCATTTTCCAAAATAATTATTTTTTTACCTGTTCAAAAAAAAAGACAAAGTTCCAAAAATTTAAATCTAGTTTGCACCATCTCCATCAAGTATTTCCTAGCAAAGTACACTGACTCCATCGACGGCACAAGGAGCAAGAGGAGAAAAGCAGAAAGAGAAACTGACTAGAGAGCACAAAATCTAGGTGGCAGTCTTGGCTCTATTACAAATTAGTAATTATGGCCAATTTCTCTAGCTTCCCCCATTTTACCTGTAAAGTGATGATAACAGTAGCCCCATAGCCTGCACGTTGTCAGGTTTAGGAGTAATATGTAATAATGCTTAACAGACACTAAAGTTCTATTGAATTCAGACATAGCACTACTTACCTGGAGTCCTGTAGCCACGGCTTCTACAGTTTGCCATTCCCATGTATGCTTTTCAGAAATAACGCCAACTTTTACCAACAAAGCAATAACTACTGCTTGCCTATATGTTAGGAAAAGGTAAATGCCAAATCTATATCAAACATAAAATGAGCAGTTGTTTTAAAAATACGCCATTTAAAAAAGTGAAACCCCAGTGCCACCTGTGGACCACCCCGACCACCCCCCGCCTGAACACTGTGCATCTATATTAAATACAGGTATTTGCTTTACACATTCACTCTTCTAGTGGTTTCATCACGTGACTTTTGATATGTTGCTAGAACTTCAGTATTTGGCTCATAACGTCTTCTGGTTTTGAAAGTGTGCACAAGTAATTAAGTTCTTCCTATATACATAGATAATGCCTAACACTTTGCACGACAGGTATTTAAACTGAAATAAAGGGCAGATGCTTAAATGTTATTTACAGATATACTAACTGATTATTCAGATGATTATTCAAAAATTTTTTGAAACCAGTCTTGTTTGAGGTACTGAAACTAAAGACAAACTTAGAAGGGGTCTGACTCCAAGGCAGGGAGTCATACTGAGCATTTCAAGCAGATCTAGGGCCAATAATGAGTTACACAAGCTTTCATAGTTCTAGAGATGAGAATATTCACTTCAATATTGCTTGTAAAGGTTAAAAAATAAGGAACAACCTAAATGTCAATAGACTGGTTAAAAAGTTGCATCCACACAACAGAATACCAAGCAAAACTAAAATAAACAAAAACTACACAACAAAATTATACCCTCACTTTACTGACAACTGCATCCATAATATACTGAACATATCATTGACTTCTGTAAGTTTTTATAGTACGACACTATTTCTGTGGAGTTTTATACATGACATGTGCACCACAATGTTAGTTATTCTTTCTGGGTGATGGAATTTCAAGCATTTTTTATTTTACTCCTTTTTATATTATTTGTATATTGTTAAATATGGTGTATTTGTTTCTAGGCCCCGTCACCCACCCCTTTACTAAACTAAGACCATGTATAGTTTTGCTTTTTGTTTTACTGATGAACATTTCCTCACATCAGTAAGTATTCTATATTATGTTTATTTTCCAAAAGGCAGAGTATTCTCTAATACGAAGCACCATGACTTATTTTAATGATTCCTTATTTTAGTGATCCCTCCAGTGTTGAGACATTCAGGTTGTCTCAAATTATTTTCTTCTTATAAATGTTACAGATTATTTCTGATTATTTCTTCATGAAAAACCATGATGGGCTAAAAAGATGAACTTTTTAAAAGGTTAAGTAGAGACACTTTATCTTCTGTATTGACTATTTAAAAAAATCCTCCCTAGTCAATAGTTTTACAGCCCTTTAGAAAATGACAACATTTAAGCGAAAGCAACACTTACCAAAAAGAAACAAAAACCACCAGCTTTACACAAAGAAATTTGCCAACAGGTTGGATTGGACTCAGTTCTTCCTTCAGGACTTTATAAAATAGCAGGAGACAATACATAGCAAACTAGAAGCAAGATTAACAAAACTTCAATAAGAATAACTACAGTAGGAGAAATATTAAAAGTTATAAATCTGAGACCTGGTACAGAGTAATGTTTCAAGCAAATTTTTCCAGGCTGTATTATGCTATTTTTAGGTTAGCAAGTATTTAGTTTACTGTGGATGAATATATCTGATAAGAAATTTCTCAGAACAGATGTGTAACATCTTCCCTGAAAATGGTTTTTAGTGTTTACTTATTGGAGCCCATAAGCAATGAACAAATGACTGCTACAGTGGAAAAAAAGGCTCTCATTCAGCCAAAATAAAAGCAACTATTTGTGTAGTAATGGCTTTTATATACAAATTACCACTAAATTCATAAGGGTTGAGCCATTATTTTATAAGACAACACATTAAATAACTACTATTTCAATAAAATTTCGACCATGACATCTGAAAGTAAAGAATCAGGGCAACCATTTTTCTTGAGGGCAGTATATTAATTCAGCTGAATTGACTTTTACAAAATAAATGCTGAAGACTATTTTTAGAAACCAGTTGTAATCTCGTGTAGTGTTGCATGGCAATAAACATTTTCCTAGAAGTTTACTTTTCCCCATTAAAATCATATAAAACACTCATTTAAAGTATTTTGGAATTTGAAAGCAGTAAACTATAAAGTAGTTCACAGTCCTATCATTCAACCATTCCTTTCTACACACAAGATGGGTTTTAACAGGTATCATCAGCTAAATATAAAATTTTGTTGTCTGATTTTTTTCCCCCCCACTTAACCTTACTTTTCTGTATGTTTCATAACTATTGTTTTTAATAACTGCCTAGTATTTGGCCAGTGGAAAGACCATAGTACATTTAACCAGTCCCTATCACTGGGCTTGGGACTGTTTCCAGCTTTTTGCTATTACAAATAGGCTTTATATGCAGAGATATTCAAAGCAAAAGGACTTCTGACCATGTCTTGAGGATGCATTCCCAGAAATAGAATTCCTGGTTCCAAAGAATATAAACGTGGGAAAGCTTTGAATCCACAGGCATTTGATTTTTATTCTGAACTAGTAACCACACATGTATGCCACTGCATCTAAGTTACCTTGCTGAAAGCATTAGCTCAAGATTTTAAATAAAATGTATATTAAGTTGAAAAGATCAGACAGATAAATATTTAGAGCATTTTATTTTCTAGAACATAATTTTTTAACTTGGCATTCTCAATTTTCCTATTAAAGGAAAATTCTCTTCAAAAATGAAAGAATTTTATTCTCCCATTTTTATTCAAAAACTACTGTCGCATGCCATTAGACATTTTCTTTTATTGAATATGCCTAGTATGTGTTTTTTGTTTTGTTTTTTTTTAAAGGGCAGCACTGTATTTTTATTTATGACACCCACAGAACCAAATAAACACCATCAACAGGTCAAGGAATAAGTCACCAAATAATTAACAAAGACATTGTATTTTTATATATTATACAGAGATATGTTAAAGTTTTTTCAATTTCTTCCTATAAATCAAATTTCAAGATTAAAAAGTAATAGGTTTTTTTCCCCAAAGAAACTTTCCCTAAGAAAATTTAGAGTTATAGATACTAATTTAATAGTTAGGATGAATATTTACTTACCAATTGTGACATATTGTTTATTATAACCAAGTAAGTCCAAGCATTTGAAAAGCTGAAGTTCCCTTCATCATATACACCAACCAGCTCACAGACTCTAAATAATGGTTAAAAATGAGACACCTTTATGATTAACTAAAGCAAAATATATTTTAAAATACAGCACTGACATCAATACTTAAATTTAGAAGTCAGTTTATTTAAAAGATCCTGTAGATAATCACTTGATTCTGGTCACAGAGGTAGAGGTGGTTCAAAAATTAAAAGCAAAACATTTTCTTGAAATCACCTTATGATTACACCTCCAACTTGAAGTAAATCCAAAATAAGACACATACATTCAACTAGAAAGGGCAGTTATATAGTCAAAAAAAATTATGCTGCATAACTTGCAAATGCTTGACTGTTATAAACATATAATGCAGCTCTGTAACTACAACTGTAAGTTTTTCTGCTAAATTGTCTTGGAGGTAAATTTTATGAAGACCCAGATCTAAGTATTAGCTTCTATGATTTTGAGTTGTTTTTTTTTTTTTTTTGTGTTTTTTTTTTTTTTTTTTTTTTTTTTTTGAGGGCAGTGTCACTGGCCCTCATATGTGGGACCTGAACCAGGGCTGCTGGCTTCCCAGGCCAGTGCTTAACCACCGCACCACTCTGCAGGCCCAAACAGTATCTTTTTTGTTTTTGTTTTTGAGAGCAGTGTCACTGGCCCTCATATGTGGGACCCGAACCGGGGCCGCTGGCCTCCCAAGCCAGCGCTTAACCACCGCGCCACTCAGCCGGCCCTATGATTTTGAAACTACAGAAAATAAGGCATGCCTTCAAAATAAATGAATTAGTCTGAATTCTAAGGCAAGCATCGATCGCTTAAAACTTGCTAGCTCAAAGGCAGAATAAAGAATTGAATGATGCTTTCACCTGTCTGTTTTCTCATTTTACTCTGAGAACACGCAGAATGTTAATTATGACTTGCAGATAAAACGTGGTATCTACCTGCTTTAAATTAGGTGATGTTCTTAAATTTTTTAGGGAACAGTTTTACCAGGTAACTTAATGATACCCCATTTCACCTCAAGTGCTAAGCCTTGACAGATGAAAAAGAAAAAAAAGTTTCATCCTTGGAATATAGTGTTCATAATTCTAATTGAACTAAGTAGAAAAATAAAACCATGTAATGAACCTAAGGTAACATACTTTAGTTTCATGTAATAAGACGTTTCTGAAAAGCTGTGTGATTATTAATATTTGAAAAAATTATTATTATTATTTTTTTTGAAGGCAGTGTCACTGGCCCTCATATGTGGGACCCGAACCGGGGCCGCTGGCTTCCAAAGCCAGCACTTAACCACTGCGCCACTCGGCTGGCCCAAAAAAGTTATTTTTTAAATGCCTTCCAAAAAGATCTAGAGAATGTTATTTAGAATTCTGTGGTGATTCTTTGCCCATAAATGGTCACCTGATTTAATATAACAGGGTTTCTATATACTGTGTTTTTTTATAACAGACTAGACCTGTATTATAGACAAGTAAATTAAGCTCTCTGTTTTTCTTCTCAGTTGTCCCTGCTTAAGAGCATGAGGATTTTAAAGAAATAAGTGATAATATTAAGTTCTATGTACTTACAAAGCAACAATGGTGGTGAATGGTCTGACAACTGTATACTGCAGGACACCCAGTTTGCACCTAAACAGCAATACTCTGCCAAAGAAAAAGAACTTGGCATTTCAACCATTCATTTAAATAGTATCAGATATTCTCTAAAGCCCCCAAATTAAAATCACTTTAACAAATGATGTCATATTTATATTTAATTCTTTTAATGTATTCATTGTATATGGCGACAGGAAGAATGTAGATGTAAACAAAGACGCCTTTTAAAATTATTTGACACACATCTTCCAAGAGATTTCCCTTTCTATGTACAGTCTCAAATTCCAGAGGAAGGAAGGGAATACATACTAAGGGTTAGTTCTGTTTCATGAAAATATTTGTTTTGTAAGTGCAGTAAAACATTAGGTAAAATGTTTTCCCTCCTCTCAAGAACTAAGATACACAAAATTTAATATTCACTGAAAGAAAATTTAATCAGGCTCACTGCTTATGTTACAGAAACCAGGGCATAAAAAGTAGGCCATTTTTTATCTTCTAAGGACTGCAAACCTACCATGGCATTTCCATCTTAAATCCTAAGCATGATACTAAATTATCCTAAACAGCAATAGCCTGATTAAACATCAGACACGTAACAACAGTTACCTACTAGAGGCAGGCTGGTACCCTAAAACGTATTTACATACAAGAGAATGAGAGGTTTCATTGTTACTGAAACCACACCTCTAAACTATATGACTGTGGTAAACAATGTCTTTTCAAAGGAAAGAACACCTGAGTTATAGTTACGGATGTAGTGCTGACATTATTCAGGCAGCAGCTGTCAGAATTCAAGAGCCTCAGGAAAAAAATGAAGCTGACAGACCTTTACCAGAATAAATGAAACTGCTGTGTAGTTAGGAGCAAATCAATTACACAAGCACAGAGGAGGGGAATTCTGACCAGTAGTGATTTGAAAAAGGTCTGGGTTTTAGTTGACCGCCAGCTAACTGTATTATGATGAGCCAGTCTGAAGAGATAGCTAGGGCCTCCTCTCAGGCTCTGTTAATGGAAGAGCCCTGTTCACAGCCAAGCAGCCATCCCCACTAGCCTATCACCACATTTACTGGCCCACTGCCGTTCTTGTCCATCCTTGCCCACCTCCGATTCAGTCTACCTGAAAATGAAATCTGGACATCCGCCCTCTGATTAACATCCTGTAATGGCTTTTCACTGACAAAGACCCTCTCTCCTTGACCAAGCTTTAGACAGGGCTCCTCTGAACCTTCTTTTCAACTAGGCATCATCCTTAGGCCCTGACCTCGGCCTGCCTAAGTCAGTCTGAGCCAAGATTCCTGCTAAGTCACCCCCACTCCTGATGTCTGAAGCTCCTCATCCTCACACTTGAAATGTAAGCGTTTGGTCTGCCTTTAGCAAGAATCCTGTTAGGCCAGTTTAAGGAGAATCCCCCTGCCCTGGATGTCTCCTCTTATAAATTTTTCGTCCAGTGACCACCTCAACCTGTTTGTTGGCTATAAATCTCTATTTGTCCTTTTGCACTCGGAGTTGAGCACAATATTCCTCCTCCCATCCCCAACCTACATTAATTTTTCCTTATCCTCTTTCAGTCTCCTGTTCTTTTTTTCCCCCTTAACAGCATTTTCTGAAACAAGTAACTATATATCCGTGTCTTCACTTAATTCCTAACCGTCCTAACCAAACTATAAGTTCTCTGAGTTCTACCTGTTATACACACTAGGATATACCTATATACTGGCACATACCAGGTACTTAAATACGTATTTGTCAAATGAACATATTAGGAGTTTATTATTTAAAATAGCCAGGTAGTTCCCTGTCGTTGCAAGTATATAAGTAGAGACGCTTACATTTAGTTCTGATGTACAAATGGTTCTGTATTACATGGACGGCAGTGCAGCCATCCCTACGTCAGGTAACTACACTGATTACTATACCGCCAAATCACTCCTGTTACCTTGGGTTGTAACTTTCAGCTTAATTTCCATCTATCAGTGATCCAGTCAGAATTGATTCTTCAGTAGCATTCTCTTATTGTCTTTCCTTTCAATTTCAATTTCATCCCTCCTTTTCAGCTTACCTCACAAATGGACTATTATAATAATCTCCTAATCTACTCCCCCAGTTCTGGAGTCTTCCTCTCTCTAATGCAGCCTGTACAGTTTACAAGATTACAAGATTAATCTTTCTAAAACACTGTCTTCAAATATTTCCTTGCCGAAAAGTATTCAGTGATTCATTCATAAAATAAATGCAATCTTTCTTCAACTTAACTCTTTGGGCTTTATTTTCCTTTATTGGCCTACATGAACATATAAGGCCAACTAACTTATGTATATCGAGAATAAACACTGCTATTTGTTGCTGCTATTTCATGTCGTACACTATTTCCCCACATAGACTATCTTCTCCCTGAGACTTAGGCCTGATTTTACCATTAACCAGCTATGTGATCTTGAGTAAGTTAAATCTCTGCAGACCTTGGTTCCCAATTGTAAAAAGATGTTGATCAAATGATTTCTAAGGTTTCTTCCTCCACAATATTTTGTTTTCTATTTAGGATGAATAACGCAAGAGAGGCTAACTCGTGTGGATTATCAAAGTGTGTTCTGTTAGTCTTCAAACCAGACCATGAACCACATGAGGGTAGGAACTCTGTCTAATACTTTTGGTCCTGCTCATTGTACTTAACACACCGTTCTGCTGAAAACTGGCTGCTTAGGTAATACAAAAGAGCTAAAGGCAAACATACTTACTCTCCCATAGTCCAGGGCGGACAGCAACATAAAGGCGGGAAATGTTTCTGCTGATCTTTGGCTTCAAGGATTAACACCAGATTTGGATAACGGTTAGTCAGGTAATTGGTAAGGAACCCCATAAAGTTGTAAATGACATAAGCTTCGTAACATTCTCTGCAGGTATCCACATAGATTGCAATGCGGGGATATTTCAAAGCTATCCACTATGAAAAAGCACAGATGTTAAAAACAGTTGCAGCTAAAATAAAATGAATTACTACTCCCGTTCATGGTATTCACAATAAGCTAATTTTTGAACTTGGCCACATACTTACACTGAACTTTCTAAAGTTTACCATTATGAGGGCTACCAGACAATCTGTGAAATGAATTTTTAAAAGCAATAAACATCTTAGATATTGGTAAATGAAAACATCTGTGTTTGGGGTAAATAATGAATATGAAGGAAGAAGCGAAATTGCGTACACTTGGTTTCTTAAATATAATCTGAAAATTTTGACATGAGCACAGAAAATGCTGTTAAGGACATTTCCTTTATTATGATCAAATTAAGCAGTCATCTGTAACAGCTGTGTTAGAATCCACTGGCAAAGGGTTCTTTTTTTTTGTCAAAATAAAAGATTTAATAAAAAGGATGATAATGTAAATTAAATGTTACATTCTTTAAAAGATGAAGAGCTACTAATTTGAAATTTTAAAAGATTAAGCAAAGAAAAACTATAGATTTTTAAAAATTTTAACATCTGCTGTTTCTATTGTCATACTTTATCTTTTTTATTAATATTAAAAACAAGCCTTTTTTTATTAATCTGACTCCTACTGCCAAATAAAAATACTTTAATTACTTTAAACATTCTGTAAGTATAGTTAGCATCAAACAAGTTCTTAATGAGATATAATGAAATATACTTACACTATCTAAACTGTATATGGGTACCATCCAAAGAATCCTATTTGGAAAGCAAAACAAATTAAAAACATTTTACATTATATTTATGAAAAAAATCCAACACAACACTAATAGAATCAAACTGTGTTAAGACTTACCTTATTATTGGTTTCTGTAGTTCAGGTTGTGTATAATGCACTAAATGTTGCAATATCACCCATAGCGATATAGGTATAGTCAACAGCAAAAAGATTCCAGCAATAAACCAAGCCTTGGTGTGTATTCCAACCTTAAGAAGCAGAAGAATATGCTAATATAAATTCTTTAATATTAAAACTAAAGAGCTAAATTAAATACTTTTATTTCTTAAATTTTCATTTATTTGATTATAAATGAGGCCCAATATTTTCCAAATGACTAATGGCTATTTTTATTTCTTCTTTAATAAACAACCTACTTTTACTTTTGTAGAGGGAGGAGGAAGTAATTTTCCTCATGGGATTGAGCATTTTTCCTCATGGGGCCTTTTGTAATAATAACACTGTATATGTTAAGGATACTAATATTATGCCATTTTCCGCCAGCTTCTTATTTGCCCCTTAGATTTGATTATTGTGTTTGGCGCTTTACAGAAATTAAAAAATCTACAAATTTGTCTATGGTTTATTCCTTTGCTTTCCTGTCTAGAAAGTTACAAAAATCTACCTATATTTTCTGCAAATTGTATTGTTACCCAACATGTTACCAGATCATTTACTGAATGCTGACTGTATGACTGACAGATACTTTGCTAAATTCTTCACATGCACTACGTCGTTTAACCCACCCTTTGAGAAGCACTGCCACGGCTACTGCCCATGCTGTGTATATGTATGCCACCCTTACATACAGTGACATCAATTCAGGTACATTTTAAAAAGCTCTGACTTCCCTGTTGGTCCATATCTGATCAATACTGTATCCCGTAAAAGCTCAATTTCTAAAAATATACTTTGAATTACTTCATTCTAGATAGAGTTGAAGTAATCTCACTTTCTGGTAAAAATAAATGTATTTGACCCTCTATTTTGAGGGGGCATAGGGATTGCATTTTATACTAAGTTGGACTAACTGCCTTAAAGAGTGTGACTCTTTTTAATTAAAAAAAAAAATGCAAATGCTAACTTTTTTTTTTTTTTTTGAGGGCAGTGTCCCTCACTGGCCCTCGTATGTGGGACTGAACCGGGGCCGCTGGCTTCCCAAGCCAGGGCTTAATGACCGCGCCACTCGGCCGGCCCCCAAATGCTAACTTTTTAAAGGAAAAAAGGTGGGTATTTATTTTTGGTACTTAAGAGGTTTGAGCAGTTAATTAAAATAGAACTGAAGTCCACAAGTTCTAGTTTTACTGTTTTGATTTTTTTTTTTTTTTTTTTTTTTAGCTGAGCCATCCTGCCACCTGTTGGCAGCTCAACAGCAACTCAGCTCGGGCTGGCCTCGAACCGCTGTTGCTCAGAGCTCAGCTTGCACTGTTGAGCGAGCTCTTAACCAACTGAGCCATTCGGCCGGCCTCTAGTTTTACTGTTTTGAATAGGTTTCTTTTTTCATCAGGGGTCAAAGATTAAAGAAGTAGAAAACAAAAGTATAGAGAACAAGTGTATTTGTAAAACATTAAATTCCAACATTAAACTGTATGGAAAATTCAAAAAGCAAACACAGGAGTCTTGCTCGGTGCAGGGTATCAGTTAAAACAGTAAGTGACAGGCAAACGTATGGGCATGAAGATTCTAAAAGGAATGTCTGAGCAATCAGTTTTAAGAGATTTGCGCCGGCTCAATTTCATTTAAAATTGAGCATTCATTTTAACGATGACCTAAAATGATAATAATGATAAAAATAGAAGTATACTCTAGATCTTCTCTATTATAAGGTAATCATTAAGAACAGTATCACCAAGTACTTTTAAAGCCCACATTTGTCTTTATAATTGCGTTAGTGTCAAAAAGTAGAAGTTGGTGGTAGATTTAAGAGAAAAATGATATGCCTGTGACTAATAAAGGCCAAGTGACTTCAGTGTGGTGTTAAGGAAAAAAGTTCTTTTTCAAATGGTCATAAAACAAGTGACTGAATAATTGAGTCATTTCAGTATAGTGATGCCAAATTTAAAAAAATCTTGCATCATACAGTACCATTTCTACATTGCAGGTGGTAACTGAGTTTCAGAAAAACATCATCTGTCCACATTAATGCCACTAATGTGAATCATTGGTTTTACAGTTGTTTTGATTTTTGAGCTACATAAAAAAAGCTACATGTATACGAAATTTAACCTATTTTAAACATGCACATATTTAAGTAAATAAGTCCACACTAGGTATCTGTAGAAATTATTAATATATTACATTTATTTTAATTTAATTTACATTTATCTCTAAGCTATTTATCCTTGAGACACTTTGCTATAAAGCTACCATTAACATTATTAAACTCATCGGCCATGTGTAGGGTTTTTTCTAGGGTAACTTGAAGAAAGTAGAGAGGAAAGAGAAAACCATTAAAGGTGAGCTTCCAGGAGTGAGTTAACTGTCCCTCTGCCAAACGCTTTCCAAACAGAGAGCAGAGGGGAATAGAGAGTGCTTTCTGGCCCAATCCTCCTGAGGAGAAGAGGTACACTTACCTAGAGTTGCTAGTTGGGGCATAAGGATGAGTGGGGCAGGGTAAAATGACTGCAGAGCAAGCAGCATGATGTCACTTGTGCATTGAACTTACCTGACTTCAATTATACAGACTCAGCCAAAAAAGGGAGTGAGAGAAATATTTTATTTTTTTTTTTATTTTTATTTTTTTTAAAGATTTTATTGGGGAATTGGTGGAGGGGAACAGCGTTGGGGAATCGGGGAAGGGGAACAGACAAGTTGCCGTCTTCTTGTTCTTCAGTTTAGTTGCGGAGGATGTTGCTTCACTGTTGGTATCGTCATTGCGCTCTTCCCGGATGAGGCAGATGGGTCGCTGGCCTCTGGATGTCGCTCATCGCGGCTATTGGCAGCTCACGCTTGGCTGCCAGCAGCTCACGCTGGCTGTGGGCCACTCGCTGCAGCCTATGGCAGCCCACTGCAGCAGGGGCTGCAGCCCACACCATCACCAGGACTTGCACAGCCCAGCTCCAGGTGGAGTTGTTGTTAGCTGTAGAGGGCAGTGTCACTGGCCCTCATGTGGGATCCGAACCGGGGCCGCTGGCATCCCAAAACCAGCGCTTAACCAATGCGCCACTCGGCCGGCCTGAGAGAAATATTTTAAATAGTGCAGATTATTTTAGCATTCCAACAAATGAATATATGTCCCACCATGGTGAGGAGGCAGGCAATATTAACTTTGTTTTCTACAATCTGTTTCCATTGACTCTTCACAATGTGAGCCTTGTGATTCTAGTGTTTAAAAGACAGGTATTTTTCATACAAAACTTACCCTAAAGGTCAACTACTTTACCTAGCGCTCAAGCAGATGCAAATAACTTTGCCTTAGGTTTCAAATGAAAACCTAATCCCTACTAAAACGCTATCCCACAAGAAAAAGAACTGCTGCTCAAACACAAGAATAGTGATGTTATTTTAAAAACAAGGGTAATTAGGGCTTATTAAGCACCTGCTATGTTCTGAGCAAGGTGTTAAGGGATTTTAAATACACAAACTTATTCAGTGAACATGAAGAGAATGACAAGGATATTGTATATGTAGCACTTTAGCACAATGTCGTTTTAGCCACTTATCTCTCTGTTTTTCAGATCTATAAAATGAGGATAATTCCTATGCTTCAGGGTTGTTAAGATTAAATAAAAGTATACCTAAATCTTGGGGATGTGCTCTAGTTAGTGTCTTGAATCTTTATTAAAAACTTTTATTGGGGAAGAGCCATTGTCATTGGTTACACATTGTTTTCATGCTACAATGGCATAGTTGATTCTTTTAGGGACAGCGCAGCTCACAGTGGCCCATGCGGGGATTGAACCAGCAACTTTGGTGTTATCAGCACCACACTCTAACCAACTGAGCTGACCAGTCAGACCCAGTGTCTAGAATCTTTTTTTTTTTTTTTTAAAGATTTTATTGGGGAATTGGGGGAGGGACACAGCATTGGGGAATCTGGGAACAGACAAGTTGCTGTCTTTTTGTTCTTCAGTCTAGTTGCGGAGGACATTGCTTCACTGGCCCATGTTGGTATCGTCATTGCGCTGTTCTCGGGTGAGGCAGATCGGTCACCGGCCTCTGGACGGCCACTCACAGTGGCTTTTGGCAGCTCACGCTGGCTGCCGGCCACTCACTGTAGCCTATGGCAGCCCACTGCAGCAGGGGCTGCAGCCTACACAGTCGCAGGGGCTCTCACAGCCCAGCTCCAGGTGGCGCTGTTGTTAGCTGTAGAGGGCAGTGTCACTGTCCCTCATATGTGGGATCCGAACCGGGGCCGCTAGCATCCTAAAACCAGCTCTTAACCAGTGTGCCACTCGGCTGGCCCTCTATAATCTTAAAAACAAAACACAGCAAGGGAAAACAAACTGCTCCCTTAATCCCACACTTCTCTCTATCCTATCTATTGTGCCACTCATTTCTCTAGTCCCCATAGAATCAAAATACTAAAAACAAAACCAAAAATGAACAAAAAATTCATCCTCATATCCTGATTTCACTTCTTCACCCCACCATATGTATTTTCAAACAACTCCCTTTAGTTTCAGCTATTATAACCCCATTGAAACCAATACGAGGATCACCAATGACATTGTTATCTTGTGAAAACCAATGGACATCTCAGCAGCACCAGACATTGTTCACCACTTTGTCCTTGAAACCCTCTCCTGTCCTGGCTTCCATGACATCTCTCCTGGCACTGCACTTCCCCACTGGCTGCTGCTTCTTTTTTCGAAGTTCGTATTCCTCTACTTGACCTCTTAACACTTGGTGCTAGGTCCTTGGCCTTTCTTCTCTCCGCTTATAATCTCATTCATCTTCATGGCTTTACACACCGTCTCTGTTCTGACAACGCCTATATTTATATCTGTAGCTCAAGCCTTTCTGGGCGCTAGGCATACATACCCAACTGCATATTTTACATGCCCATCTGAATGTCTCTCAGATACCTCGCAATAAATGTCCGAAGAGCTCAATTTCTTTCAAACCCATCCCTATCTCTCAATTTTCCATCTCGATAACTGGCATCACCATTTACCAGTTGTGCAAGACAGAGGCCTCAGAGTGGTTCTTGATTTCTCCCTATGTTTCACTGCCTTTCCTTCTCAATCCAATCCACTCTCAAGCCCTGTTTCTTCACTTCCAAGGATACTTTAAAATTCAGTTTTTTATCTCTATTTTTGTATCCTGATTTCAGCCATAAGTCACCATAGCCCAGGAAGCTTCTACCGGTTTTTTTTGTTGTTGTTTTTGAAGGCAGTGTCACTGGCCCTCATATGTGGACACCAAACCAGGGCCATGGCTTCCTTCCCAAGCCAGCGCTTAACCACTGCGCCACTCGGCCGACCCATGGAAACTTCTACCTTTTAACTACCATAAAAAGCTTTCTAACTTTCCTTTACTTCCACTTAATTTTCCATAGCTAATAGAGTGGCCTTTTGAAGATGTGCAGTGAGACTGCCCTGCCTGTTCATGTCTTAGATCTTTTTTAGTTTCCTCCATAACATTTCAGACAATTTTATTTTATTGATTTGTTTTTGTTGGTTCTGTTTGTCTCCACCACTAAGTTTCATGAAGGTGGGTGCCATGTTTCTAGCTTTCACCATATAGAACACAAACCTGATTTATCATGGCGACTCAAATAACCATTAATTATCAGACATTTGGGCAGAAGGAGAAAACAAAATAAGTAAATATATATCATGTTAGATGGTGGTGAGCCTTGGGAAGAAAATTAAAGCAGGGAAGAAAATATGAAGAGCTGGGGACAGGAAGCTTGTGATGAGAAACAGGGTGGCTGGGTGGAATCTGAGTCAAGACCTGCGAGAGCTAAAGGAATGAGCATACCATCTAGGGGAAGGGCGTGGCATGAAGGGAAACCGTTCAGTGCAATGGCCTGAAGGAGGAAGCAAGCCTCTCAAGACTGAGCAAAGCCAGTGGGGAGGAAGCTCAGAAATTGAGGAGATGGAGTAGGGCTGGTGTCACGTCAGGTTTGGGCCCTAAAGGCCACAGTTAGGGATATTGGCTTTTAATCTGGGACTAGGAGTGACTGAAAACCAAGAAGAGAACACACATAATGTGACTTATGTTTTAATTCAATATCTTCATTTTTGTTGGTAACAGTCCAGGCAAGGCACGATGAGAATTCGGCTCAGAATGGAGACTGCAGATTAAAAATTTCCCTAAAAGCTGGCATGTAAAAACTAGTTAAAACCAACAACTAAGAGAAGTCTTAAACTAGGTTGGTATTATACATATTATTAACCTTAGAAGTATTTCTTATGACATACTCCAAAGAAATACTTCAAAGTAAGAAATCCCTATTTGTACTAAGATGTCTTTGGTAGACAAATTATGGAAAACCTGAATATCTAACAAATGGGAACTATTTAATTACATGAACATTAAAAATAACTATATCAACTATTACAGTATGGGAAAGGCAACAAAAAACAATTTGATGAAGATACAGAAAATAAAACACATTTTGTTTAATTATGTAAAAATCATTTCCACAATAAAAGATTTCAAATAGCCATGGTCTTGTCCTAGCTTTTGTCAAATGGGTACTTCTAAGTAAAAGCACTTCATTACTAACTTTCAATTTAAAGTTCGTTATATTGTAGTTTTTATAAATTACACAGGTAAGTATTTACCTTGGGGGGGGATCTTCCAGCTTGTAGTACTTTATTGATGTCATAATAAGAATATGACATCAAAAAATAAAGAAGGGACTTTTTGCAAAAGCTTTGTGGGTTGAGTTAATTTCTAAAGTAAAGACAAACAACAGAATTTAAGCCACCTAGAATCCTTGACTTCAGGAAGCTAGTTAAATGCTAATAAAATTCAATACATGGCTTTCAAGGTAGTTCATTTGATCTAGGTAAGTCTACTATCTGAACAGATCGGATTTCAGGAATAAAATTACCTTACTTTCAAGGAATTGATGAATACTTGCAAAAAAAAAACCACAAAAAAACAAAAACAGCGCCCTTCTAAGCAGCTAGCTTAACGTGGTCTATTTTCTCGACCCCAGGCCTACCTCCCCACCTGCAGCATCCTTTGAAACACCGTGAACAAGAAACCAGGCAGCTTTATATCCTGAGGCCGGGCTCATTTACAGGGTATGGTTTTTCAGGATAGCAAGTCTTGAGGCATCCGTGGTAAAAATGGGCACCCTTAGAAGCCAGGGCAAAGCCGACGGTGCAGGCCCCTCTTACCTCCAGTTTCTGTAGCTCCCACACGCACAGGGGCACCGCAACGACGATGGACACCAGGTAGATGACCACCGCTAAAGGCCGAATCCATTGTCTCCAGTTCCTCCAGGTACAAGTGCAAGGCATGTCTCCGCATAAATCCGCTCCGAGGAGCAAGGAAAAAGAGCTCGAAGGAGACTGTAATGGCGAGCCCTGTTCTGGGGCTGCGTGGTCCACTCGCATACTACGGAGAAACAGTTGTGTGGGCGCCTTTACCAGCCGCTCGAACCGCCTCCTCGGCCCGCGCTCTGCTTTCGGCTGCTGCTGCTGCAGCCGCGGCGGCCGCTCAGGACGCTCCCGGGGAGCAGCGCTGACAGCATCCTTTCTTGCCCGCCCCGCATCGGCCCGGTTCTTCCTCGGTGGAAACGCCGGGCGGAGCCGCTGTGCTCACCTGGGCATCCCCCGGAGCTCCGCCTGCACCATGGCCTGCAGAGCGGCTCCGAACACGTCCTTGCCTCTAAGGGCCCTGCAACACAGTTCGTTGCTGCCGATCCGGAGCCGGGCCCCCCTCGCTCTTTTCTCGGGCCGGTCGAGCTTCCGCTCGCAAGCGTCGCTTCGCCCAACTCGGCTGATAAATCAGAGGCGACAATTCAAAACTCTCAGGCCCCAGGATGATCTCACAGGCTTCCACGGACCGACCCGCCACAGCGGAAGCCAACCCCAAACCAGAGCTTCCGCTTCCGCCCGCTCTGTCTGAGGTCGGTGATTTGTCAACATTGCCAAGATGGGCCCGCCCTATCCGGTCACGTCACGCTCTCTGATTGGTCATTGGAGGGGCGGGCTTTGTTTGGGAAGAAGAGGACGTAGATGGAAGATGCTTAGAGTTAGCTACTGAGTGGCCCAATGGCCCACGAGAAGAAGTCTGGACACTTAAGAATTTTTTTTTTTTGAGAACTCTTGAGGAACACCTACTACCTTTTCTGCTGACTATATGCCAGCATTAAGGGAACCTGGGTAAGAGGTAGTTCCCTTAGAGCTAAACCTATTTCTACGTAAAAGATCTCCAATTTCTCTCTGGGAATGGATGCGGGGAGCCAGGCGCAATAAGAAGACAGAAGAACGGGAAACGTCTGCCTAGTTTTCTATCTGTTGCTAGAATATAGGGTTGGGCCACGAAGTTATTTATGGATCCGGCAGAAAGGTCATTCTAAATGTAGCTTAATTTTACAAGCAACTGCAAATACTGAGTATCTTTTCCTCATTTGGAACTTGTGTTAAACACTCACACCCATTTAAGTTTCAAAAGGTTAACATCCCAACTGAAAGAAATTTTATGTACTTAACGCTTTTAGGTAAACCTATAATGCAAGCACCTGGTGACTGGGCTCTTCCAGCCTTTTCAAACCAATAGAGCAAACAAATACCTACTTCTCAGTTAGACATACAAACGTGTCCTATGTTATAATTGCCATTTTCTGAGGGGCAGGAACTGTACTAAGTTCTTTACCTATGTTATCTCAGTTAATTTGCGTAGAGATCCTGAAGTGTAGACAGTTTTCCATGTTACAGATGAGAAACCAGATTCAAGAGGTTAAGTAATTTGCCTGAGTTCTTTGAACTAGTGATACAGTTGGGATTCTAACCTTGGTCTTTGATGCAAAAGGCTCTGCTAAGTGTTTGACCCGTCAGTACCTGCCAGCTGAGAATTTCTGGCTAATGACTTTATGGACTAGAAGGCCTGATGTATTGAGTACACCCAGCCTAGGATTCTCACAGAGGCACTGAGAGAATGTTCTCTTCTTCAGTGTCATTTGTCCTAGCCAAAGTCTGGAGCTTGATTTCTGCATCCCTCTTCCAATTCTTTAACATTGCCGTTTACAACCTGGCGACTTTTAATACAAACTTCTTTCTTAAAGGGAAACAGGCTCTTTGTTTGTTGTTCCTAAGCTAACCTACAAAATTGAAATTGTTTTAAAAAATTGTCTTAATTATTAAATTGTGGGAAGCCGACAGCCCCCCAGTGTCTGACAAGGCCACATTGCCCTGCTCAGCACTGGATATTAGAGGTGCTGCCTTATGGTTGGTCATGTAATATCTCCTGCCTCTATGAACCCATGTGGCTTTTCTCCTATAGGAGACAATATATTCACTACACTTGTGACATGTTCCTGTGGTACCCCAATGAGCTAACTATGCAGCCAAAGACGGGTAAGATCTCCTAAAAGAGGGGAGACAACCCAAGCCAGGCAGTAGTTCCGTGGGGAACCCCTGAACTGAGATATTGGGGACTCAAGCCCCTTGGAAACTGAGGCACAGACCTCTGACAAACTCAGGCCAGAAAACTCAGGCCTGTGAGAAGCTGATGCATTTGCCTAAGGGCCCTGCTGTGAAAAGTCTCCTCAGAGACCAAAGGTCTCCAGGCCATGAGAGTTCCAGGCAGCTTGCTGACCATGAGTTATGTTAACAGCCTTGTGTAAATTCCTTCGTTTGGTGCCTTGTTACAGCAACAGATACTGAAGCTTTAACTAAGAAACAGATACAGCCCTCTGTAAGATAGAGTGGTGTGAGACCCCTTTAATTGCTAGGTTTTGTATTTACATAGTAATAAAACTTTAGATGCTTTTACCCTAAAACAAGGTAAAAGCTAGTCTTTTAGTAATAATTCAAGTATACTCCCTGAAAGTCTAACTGCTGGAATTTGGGATAATGACTAGGTAGTCATGGTAACCATTATTTAGGAGATATATAGAGACAAGTCTATCCTTAGCATAAGATAGTTATGATAAATATTCTTTAGGTGACAGGCAGAGACTGGGTCTGAGTCTCAGAGGTTACCACAGTGTAAAACAAGATAAATCCTTTAATGGAAGAGCAAGTCACAGTGCACCCTGGAGAGAGCACTTACAGGGGAGTAGAAGACTGTGTAAATCCTGAAAACTACAAACCACCAAATCTTTTGTGATTGAGATAATGGTCAAAAGCCCCTATAAAAGGAGCTAGGTTTTAACAATAAGGTGTGACACTTCTGAGAAACTCTTTCCGGTGTCTCCGCTTTCTTTTTTCTGCCTTTACTGTAATAAAAATTTTCTGTCTTTCGTATCGCCGACTCCGTGTCCACCTTCTTGAGCCCTGGTCAGCAGGGGCTGGCCCCCCGCATTAAATTAATGCATATTCCATTGGTAAATTTCAGAAAATATGAGTGAAAAAGAGTAAACCTTACTCTATAACTAGGTATAACCACTACTTAGTATTTTGGTACATAATATAGTCTTCCTTGGCTATCCTGCATACATCGACTGTCTCTCTGCTTTCAACCACAGTCATTGCCACCTATCTTCTTTCTCATCAGTAAACCTTTTTTATTTTTTGCCTGAGTTGTGAATCTTTCCTTGAATATTTTCCCTGTATCCTATAGCACTCATGTTGTATTACCATCATTTACTTGTTTGTGTTTTAGACCGAGTTCCTATGTGCAAGCTAAAGTTCTAGAACTATTAAAATAAAGGAAGAGAGGGAAGAGACGAGAATGTCAGATGCACAAGTTGTTTCCCACCCCAGTTGGTGGACGGGTTCATCTATGGAGAAAGTTTCTGCAGATTGGCAGAGAAATGAGGGGGAAAAAATTACAGCGAGTTTCTCATTTAGTCAAACTTTTAAGGATTGTGCTTTATTTTGAAATTGTCCATTCTATTTCTTTTACGTGATAATAAATATAGAGTAGTTTTCTAAATGTTCTTACTTTGGAGAATAAAAAGTTGGTAACTTTATCTGCTCCTATTTGGTTTATTTTATTTCTAAAATTTTTCATGGTCTATGAAGTCCTAAAGACTGGTAATCACTGAGATAGCGAATAGCCATTGAATCCAACAACCATAATGCTGGCAAGATCCTAATCTACCTACTTTACTTGTTATAGATGGTCTCTGTATTCTTTCTGGATATGACTTAGCCTAAGCCTGAGAGTGGACCTGAGCTTGATGGTGTTTGGAAAATAAGAAATGTTGTAACTGGCAGATGATACTAGGTTCAAAAGCAAGCTATTAGTCATTCTTGATGCAATTTATATATTGATAAAATGTAGTTTCTGTTTATTTGTTACTGTATCACATGAAAATAGGTAGATGAAATTTTGCCATCCATAGTAAATATGTTTGGATTAGTCTGACTTAAAAGAATAGGTTAATGAAATTCACTTTGAGGGATTCTGGGAGGCAGGCACTGTTAACCCTTTGCCATTTATCTCCATATGTCTCTATATAAATATGTCCATGGTGGTTTTAAAATATGATTGCAACTTCTTTGATACCCTTCCCATAAAAAGATAGATTTTTGTGTCCCCTCCCCTGAAATCTTTGTGGGTTTGTGACTGATCTGACCAATAGAACAGAGTGAAAGTGATCAGAGTCCCTATATGTGACTTCAGAGGCTAGGTCATAAAAGGCCATGCAACTCCATCTTGTCTGTTGGAACACTTGCTTTTGGAATTCTCAGCCATAAGGTAAGAGAGCTGGTGTGCCGTGAAAAACCTAAGACAAATAGAGAGGCCCTTTGAAGGCACTCTGATTGACAGTCACAGCCCTGCCCAGGTGCCATTCATGTGAGTGGAGAATAGATTCAGCTCTCAGCCATTTGAGTCACCCTTCAGCCTTTTGATCCTTTCCAGCTGAGAACTGAAACTTTCGAGGTGAGCCATTCCTGCCCCGCTGCCTTGTCCTAATTCCTGACATGAAGAACCTATTAGCTCAAGAAAATTAGAAGACAAAATCTGGGAGAAAATATTTGCAAAAGACACATCTGGTAAAAAACTGTTATCCAGAATATACAAAGAACTCTGAAAACTCAGCAATAAGAAAACAAAAACTCAATGAAATAATGGGCTAACGACCTTAACAGACCTCACCAAAGAAGATACACAGATGTCAAATAAGCATATGAAAAGATGCTCCACATGATATGTCATCAGGGAAATGCAAATAAAAACAATGACATACCACTACACACCTATGAGGATGGCCAAAATCAAGAACACTGACACTGATTACTGGTGAGGAGGTAGAGCAACAGGAACTCTGATACATTGCTGGTGGGAATGCAACATGATACAGCTACTTTGGAAGACAGTTTGGTGGTTTCTCCATAGTACTATACGATTCAGCAATTGCACCCCTTACTATTTACCAAAGGAGTTCAAATCTCAACATTCACACAAAAACCTGCACATGGATGTTTATAGCAACTATTTGTAATTGCCCAAACTTGGAAGCAACTTTGCCCTTTAGTAGATAAATGGATTAATAAGCTGTATATTCAGACAATGGAATATGATTCAGTGCTAAAAAGAATCAGCTATCAAGCTATGAAAGACATGGAGGAACCTTCAATTCATCATTACTAAGTGAAAGAAACCAATCCGAAAAGGCTATGTACTATATGATCCTAACTATTGCAATATATAACATTCTGGAAAAGGCAAAACTATGAAGACAATGAAAAGATCAGTGGTTGCCAGATCAGGGTAGGGGAGAGATGAATAGCCAAAACAGAAGATTTTTTTAGGACAGTGAAAATATTCTATATGATTTTATAATGAATGTATGTAATTATACTGTTGGCCAAACTACAGAATGTACAACACCAAGAATAAACCCTAAGGTAAAGTATGGACTTTGAGTGATTTTGATTGTCAGTGTAGGTTCATCCTTGGTTTAAAAAAAAAAAAAGTACCATTCTGGTAACTATACTGATAATGGGAGAAGCATGTATGGGGTACTGGGTATGTGAAAATTCTCTACACATTTCAATTTTGTTGTATACCTAAAACTGCTCTAAAAAAAGTATTTTAAATAAAAATAATCCATGAGTATAATGAAATGATTTGTTTTATTTCACTGAGTTTAGGGTTATTTGTTATATCCTGTTCCAGTGGATAGATAGATAAGTAAAACAAGATCTTTTGTATTTATGTATTCTACCTAATCTAAAAGAGGATTCATGCTTAGAGTGACTTTTTTTTTTTTTTTTTGTCGAGAGCTGAATTTAAGCCTAGGTAAGTTTCATCAGGTTTTTCTTTTTTAGGAATATACTGCCTTCAGAATCTGAGATTGCTAAGCAATCAAAAGAGTTAAGTGAGTTTTAGACTTAATAGTGGCAAATGCAATATAAAAATCTGAGCAGGTCTTTACAGGATGCTTAATTTTGTAATATGTCTTTTTCTCTCCTTTCCCCAAATGGGAAGGAAAATGCACCAAATGAGTGGGGAAGGCAATAAAAGGTGGTACAAGCTGTAATACCAGACTTTAAAATCTGAACTTTGAGTATTGTTGCCCATTAAGTTTCAGCTTTACCTACATCTTTCAGTCTACATTTTAAGCTTTGTTAAAGACACCACAGTTTATTCATCTTTACCATTCGTGTACCACCCTACGTTTATCACAAATAAAGCTGTAGATATTTATATGCATCACCATATCCCTATGTTTCTCTATATATACATTCATCCCCATCTTAAGAGACTTCTGTCAAGTATTTTTTGGTAGATAAATTCTATAGTTGCATTTATAAATTTTGGTTAATGTAATACATTAAATACGAAAATCTGTTTTACATGTTCATATTGAAGCAAAAATGAATTACAGTGACTTGGAAAAATTTTTAAGCTTTTCATCTCATTTTGTTCATTTTGTTTAGTGGGTCTTATGATTCAGAGCAAACTGAAGGACTGCAACCCAATTGTATGCAGTGAGATTCTGTATGGTCCTGAGCTAATAACGGTTTTTACATTTCTTTTTTTTTATTGTAGTTTAATACAGATAACATAAAATTTGCCATCTTAACCATTTTAAGTGTATAATTCAATGACATTAAATGCATTCACATACTGTACAACTATTGCCACTATCCATATCTAGAAGTTTTTCATTATCCCAAATGCAACTCTACTCATTAGACACTAACTCCGTGTTCCTCCCCACTGCCCCCCAATCCCTGGTAACCGCTATGAATTTGTGCTAGCCACTTCATATAAGTAGAGTCATACAATATTTGTCCTTTTGAATCTGGCTTAGTTTACTTAGCATAATGTTTTCAAGGTTCATCCATGTTGTAGCATGTATCAGAATTTTCTTTTTTAAGGCTGAATAATATTCCACTGCATGTATATACCATATTTTGTTTATCCTTTCATCTGTTGATGGACATTTGGGTGGTTTCCATCTTTTGCCTATTACGAATAATGCTATTAACATTGGTTTCCACCTTTTGTTTATTGTGAATGATGCTGCTGTAAACCTCTGTGTGTGTACCTGGGGGATGAGTATGGATGTGTTCCTTCTCCATTGCTTTTGACCCTGAACACAGAGCCCTTCTTTCTATTCCCTAATGATGTCCAATGCTGCCATGTGCATTGATGTACAGGGGGAAATGGGGAATTGTTAGTTCAGTGGATAAAGAGTCTTAGTTTTGCAAAATGTAAAGAGACCAGGAGATTGGTTGATGACAGTGTGAATATATTCTTTGCTTCCAATGTGGCTTTTCCACTTTTAGAGTGATAAAAAAAAATTTTTAAGAATATTTTAAAATGTTTGCTATACCTGGTCTCTTACAGAAAAAGTTTGCCAACCGTTACTTTAGAGTAAATTTAAAGATTTTATAAGAGGCTCTTATGAAGTTGCTGAATGAATCTCAGCATAAAGTTCATTCATTTGTTCACTATGGAAGTATTTAAATTTTAGTAGACTTTCTCACACTAACTATTTGAGGAACTCTAGTTGTTTGATCCCCAAACAAACATCAACAAATCATGCTTTTGTTTTTGTTAAATAGAGTAAGATTCACTGATTGAAAAGTAAGATTCACTGATTTTTAAAGGGATTCTACAGTAAGTTCAGAGCAATAGGGCACAAAGGTCCTTTTCTTTAGTGCCAGGATGGAGTAGAAGACAAGGCCCTACTGTGAATAATTAGATATGTAGAGGCTGGCGGTGCTGTCATTTCCACTTGGATCTGCTTTTCTGATTCTACCCTAAGCAGGCCGTGTCCTTTTCAGCATGCCCCTAAAGCAGAGATCCCCAAACTTGCTTGCTTTATGACATCCTTAGAATTTTAGTAATTTTTTTCAGGGTGTCTTGAGCCAAAGAAATATCTAATATTTCTATTAAATAATTAGGTCCAAACATCCTAATTGTAGACATTCATATAATGTCTGACAAATGTTTTTGTGTTTTTTTCAAAAACTGAAAATATTCCACAGTGCCTCTGGGAATTTATTCCAGGGCCCTGTGGCCCCTCAGCAAACAATCTGGGAATTGCAGTCTTCGGGTCTTTTATCTGTGTTTCTGACATGGACTTACCTTTGCCCTTGCTCCTTGTTTTATCCCAGATATTATTCTCTACATTTCCAGGGCTTGCCAAAACAATGATTTCTGACGACTTTTTGCTTACAGTTTTATTTTTTACATTCTTGATTCTGGTTTATTCCAGTACATTAACATTTATATTGGATTTTTTTCCCAAAGGCTCTCTGTGTAAACTACTGAAATAAATATTTAAATGAATAGAACATTTGCCCTCATCTTCAAAAGTGTGTTACTAGAATTACTGGATTAATGACTAGAAGCCTCTCTAGTTTCCTCACAAGAAAGGTGATAAAGTGTCTTAAGCCATCTGAGAATCCTTAAGGGTATGTGTTGCCCTTCGTTACTCAAAAATGAAGACACTGTGAATGGTGTAAACAACTTGCTCGGTAAATAATAAATTACCATTTCTATAAATTATTCCTCACTAAAGGAACTTTCCAGGAGCTCTATCTGGTGAATAACTTTTTTTTTTCTTCATTGACATTTGATTTCAGGATGTTTTAAGTGACACTCGTGGAATATCAAGTTACAGGCTAAAAGGAATGTGAAAAAAAGCTTAACTTTAAATAACATTAAAAGCTAGATCATTCAGAAGATTTGGGAGAGAGTATTTCTGGTTAGGAAGAAGATCCTGTCCATTATAAAAAAAAAAAATTGTGAGAAGGAAAAATATTTTTATACTGAAACAAATTTCTTTAGGATTTAAACAGAGTTCAACATATCATTGATACATGAGATGTTAGACTAGAATGATCCTCATAGAAAGAAGGCTTTGACTAAACTGAGGTAAGGAGAATCATGGGAAGGGTTTGTCCCTGGAAGGAATCGTTTTCTTCTGCAGATGTGGAAATTGAGTTTTACTTCTTCCTTTGCTCATGTATTTCAGGCTGTCAGTTGCCCTCGCATAAACTCAGGAGCACATGTTCTGTATGGTTTTCCATAGGTGGGCTATGGGGTTGGGGTGAGAATTCATTCCTCTCCGTCACTGTAGACTGAGTATGCTGCGCATGTGCGTATCTCTGAATGGAGCCCGCCAGGCTTGGACCGGCGTAACCAGATGTGTGTATCACCTTTTACTACGTAGGGGTAGAGGTAGTCCGTTTTGGATCCTATAATGTAAAGTGTATGATTTGGGCTTTCCAGTTTTCTCATTTGGGAAAGGAGAGGAAAACAGGTGAACAGTGTCTCTCTTTTTTCCTTTCCTGCTTGCCCTCCTGCTTCTATTCTAAGCCAGGAACCCTGGCTCTGTAATCAGTGTTCCCAGGAAGGAAGGCTTAAGTGGAAAAGAGTACCTTACCTGGTGTATTTTCTGTTGCTGCTGTAACAAATGACCTCAAAGTTAGTGGCTTAAATAATGGATATTTATTGTCTTCACAGTTCTGGGGGTCAGAAGTCTGACGTGGACCTCCAAGAGCTAACACTCAGGAGTAGGCAGGGCAGCAGTCTTTTCTGAAGGCTCCAGGGAGACTCTTTCCTTGCTTATTCAGGTCATTGGCAGGATTCAGTTCCTTGAAGTTGTGGGACTGAGTCCTCTGTCCTTGCTGGCTGTTAGCTGTCCATCGCTTCTAGAGGGGTCCACATTCCTTGTTTCATGTCTTTCTCCTTCCACCTTCAAAGCCAGAAACAGTGAGTTGAGTCCCTTTCAAAGTACCCTCCGTTTTTTTTTTTCATTTTACACTTTTAGGACCCATATGATTAGATTGGGACCACTGAGATAATCCAGAATAATCTCATTTCAAGGTCCTTAACCTTAGTCACATCTGCAAAATCCATTTTGTCATGCAAGGTAACATGTTCCGGTTCTGGAATAAGGACAACTTTGGGGGCCATTATTCCGCCAACCACACTGGTGATGTTCAAAAAAATGACCCGACACAGGAACAAACAGTCCTCAACTTTTAATCATTGCATAAAAGTCTGTTTTGTACATTGTATATTGATATCTAGAGCTGCCTTTCTTATGTTAAATTCAGGCTTTGCTGTATCCACTGATAAATAAGTATTTGAGGACAATTATTTCAAAAATATGATTATATAGAATAAGGGAAAGAACATAGTTAAAGGGGGATATGGAGAAGAGGGAAAGTTTCCTCTAAAAGTGGAAGAAAACAATAACCACCTATGAGTATATTTAAATCCTGATGGGAAGGAATCAGAGAAGGAGAATGGAGTATGGCAGAGTGGAAGTAATCCTCCGATTTCTTCCCTTTGGCCATCGTTAGCGAGTTTTTAGTAGGTACATGGCCATCCAGCTAGAAATTACATTTCTCAAACTCCCTTGTATCTCAAGCTCTGAATAGTGATTAGATTCTTCTAGTAATGAATGCTCCTCTTCCTTGGAAGGCAGAATAAATTGTCCAGCATAGCTGTGGTTTTCTAGCAGCATTCTAGGGTTCAATGTTGAGAAACTGGGGGCAGTGGCAGTCTCTTGATTTGACTCTCTAAACTGTGTTATTAGCAACCAGCACTGTTATTATATATAATCATACCCTGTAGGAAAGCCTGGAGGCCACTCTCTTCATCAAGCATTGGGTAAGGGAGCAAGAGGGCATCACTGTGGTGGCTCTCTTCAGATATTCAGAGAAGATGGTGGGCAATACTACAAAAATTGCATTTCCTGATTACAGTGGGAAAATGGAATTCCAGGGTGGTAGAAGTTAGGCGGTCGAGCCTAACTGGCAAAGACAAGTTTAGGTGCAGTTGCTACAATGAATCACAGGGAAAGAATTACTAACAGGCGTGTTTTGACATAAATGAGCAACCTGCAGAGGTTCTGCCTTATATAGTGGAAGGAATACTTCAAGGTCATTTCAAGAAATGGGAAGAAACTAACTAGATACTACGGCTAGGATTCATGGCTCCTTACCAGGTTCCCAGAACTAAGCCAAGTGTATAGACCTGAAGATCCCTGAACAGAGTTGGAGGCCAAGTGCCTCTGAAAAAGAACCCTGCAGTACAGTCAGTGGTGAATACAGTGAATTCCCTCCAGAGCTTTCCACAGAGCGACGTGGAGCTATTCACCCAGGGGCCTATGCACCAGGGAAAGGGAGATGCCCAGTACTGTGGGAGCTCGTTCCTACTGGCTCTAATTTACACTGATCCCCAGAGACTGCAAACACTATAATAATCCACCAAAATAACAGCTTATGCATGTCAGAAGTTAAAGGAAGTCTTGGCCGCAACTCATCTAACAGTGGGTCTAGTGGGACTGCAGACCCATCCTGTGTTTATTTTTCTAGCTCCAGAATCTATGGTGGGAATACATACACGTACACATATATTTGGTAGCTACGAGAGTGCCATTCTGGTTCCCTGTCCTGTGGAGTGAGAGCTACTATGAGTTTCTGCAACTCTTCCCATGCAATACACCAATGATTAGTGGTAAGCAATACTCCTGGAGCGATCATAGAAATGAGCACTGCCATAAAAACCTGGAGAGAGTCATGGGTAGTGATTCCTACTATATCTGCATAAAATGTTTCTATTTGACCAGGTCGAAAGCCTGAAAATGGCATACTATTGCAAACATAATCAGGTTGTGATGGTAGTTGTAGCTATAGTTTTAGATAACAGTATATTTATTGGAACAAGTCATCACCCTAGCACCTGACTTGCAACTATTAACCTGACAAGTGCATTCTTTTCCATCCCAATCACTAGGCAAAATCAGAAGCAGTTTGCATTTATATAGCAGAGACAAAGGTATATCCTTAATTATATTTTATCAAACATTACATTGGTCCTTTACATTGATTATTGTTCATTGGACCTAGTGAATAGAAAGTGAAAAATTGGGTTGTTGGAAAAGTCATGACGTATTTTTTCTATGTTTTTCATTGCAAATATATGTCATGACTTTTCCGACAACCCAATATATACCAGAGGGTGGGAGACAAACTGATAGTTCAGGGCCCTTTGGTGAAGTTTCAAGGGGTCCGTTAGTTTAGGGCACAGCAGGAAATCCCTCCTACAGAGAGAAACAAGTGGAAGTACCACCACAAAGGAGGGGCACAGTGTAAGATGAAATTTTTTGGATTTGAGGCATAACATACAATGTTTGGTTGTATGCTGCACCAACCCAAGCAGCCAGTTTTAAGTGTGTCCTGAAAGAACGAGCTCTGCATTGGGTCCCGGCTGGGATGCAGGCTGATGACACTCCACTGGCACCTTAGGATGGAGCAGATCTGGTGCCATTAGAAGTGTGCATGGGAGCAGGGATGCTGCCTGGAAACAGGCCGGCCCCAGAGCAAGCCCTAGGTTCAGAGGAAGTTCATGCTGTAACTATTCTTCATCTGAGAAACAGTACTTAATTGGCTAGTGAGTCCTGATAGAAATTGAAAATCTGATGTTGGGACTCCAGGTGACTAAACAATCTAAACCACCCATCCCAAATTAGCTATGACCTGATCAATGAACCATAACATGGGGCATGCCCAGTAGCATTCCATTCTAAAACAGAAGTGGTAAATACAAAACCTGGACCTAGCAGGTCCGGAAGGCACCAGTAAACAGTACAAGTAAAATGTTTGGACTCACATCTTACTGAGAAGTGATATCAGTTTAGACATATTTCCCCCTGAAACATAAACTATTAGTCACTATGGGTACTGTACATATAAGATGTGAGGAGTTGGGTGGGGGGAGGAAGGAGAAAAGAAACAACTAAATAAAGTAAAACATAGCTGTTACAATCCTCAAAGTTGAGGATTTCAGGAACTCTTGTTTTGATGGTTGTTCAGAAGAAGTGAAGGGAGGGTGTGTAGCCAAGTGGGCTGACTGTTGAGGGCATGAATAGTTTTGTGATATTGTCGCTCTTCACTTGGGGCAGCCTTAAGTTACATGGGAGTGTGCTGCTGAGACATCCAATTTTTCTCTCTTTCCAGGACCCTGAACAATTCTACTTTTCTGTCTCCCTTGCAGGAGGGACCACGTGGTTTTGGCCAATTGATTTGAGGGAAAGTCATGTGTGTCACTTCCAGGCTGAAATATTTAATTTCTGACATAAGGCTCTCTAGCACTGTGTTCTGTTACTTCAGCAAATCCTGCAAATGGGAACAGCTGGTATGACTCTACATAACTGAACCTGGACTCAGTGGGGCCACACTAAATGAGGTCCAGGTGCTAAAATTTCCTTGGCATAATGTACAGGGAGGAATCTAAAGACATTGGAACTAGAGATGCCACAGTGGATGTTTCATGTGTAGTACATTCAGTCTGCTACCCTCTTAACTTTTATCTCTCCAAGAAGGGGCCTAGAGAAAATGCACTGGTAAAAGAAGTGCCATCCTCTTAGGAAAATGCTGAAGTAGCTCTCTATAATTGTAGCTGCTGCTGGCGAACAACAGTTAATATAGGTTTTCTTATTTCACTGAGGGTGGGGGGACCCAGACATGGTATAAGCCAAGCAACAGTACTTAATGACCAGAGGAAAAGTGATTGCAGTTAGTATGAAAGATAGAAGGCCTGATATAGAAATGTATGGCTTCAAGATGGTGGCTCACTGAGCTGGGAGGCCTTGGATTGTTAAGAACTGGGAAAGGCCTGAGATTTTCACTGTTTGCAAACTAACAGGTTAGCCTGCCACAGTTTCATAGATGTTCACAGAAGACATGAGATATCTGGATCAGAGACAAAGGACTTTTCTACTCACACGCAGCAGGCAGTATGAGTTTCGTGTTTGCATTGGTTCCCCTAGCCTCCCAAGTTCTAGGGAGGTGTGGGGAGGAAGAGTGTAGATGTATGCTATGTATGAAGCGTGATTGTTTCACTGAGGAACTTCAAGCTTAGAAAAGCTCAGTCTTTTATAATGACCCACAAGAAACACTCCCCGAGGTTTGTCCTGGAGGGGACATTGTCTTTACTATCCTGGCCAGGAAACAAATGTGCTCTTTGTTCTAGACCTAGAAGGAGATACTATCTCTACCGTCCAAGGCAGTTTGCCATATAAATATTCTTCAAAAGATAGTCCAGAACAAAAGTTGATAGAAAGCATGTAGAGATGGCATGTGGCATAGTTCCCCAACAAAGATTAAACTAGATAATCAGAGCTACTTGATTTGTGTCACCAAAAATATATATACATTTAGTGAATAGAGTCCTGACTTGCTTTCCCTTCCCAAAACAGCTCTTAGATCTAAAGCCATTTTAATAAAAGCAAGGTCATATACTCTGAGAAAGGTCTGAGATAATATGAAAGGCACACTCCATGAATTTTGCCTCAGGTTTACCAAGGAAAACCTACACAAGGTGAAGGGAAACAGCCACATCTTTTGTTATTATCAAACAATTATTGTGAATTAACACTACTGCAAATTTAAATAATGATGACTGGTCATATGATTCAAACAAAGTTACGCATACATGGCCAAATTGGGTAGTTTGGGGAAAGTGTCATAGAGGGACTGTTTACAAAGGTTTGGGCAAGGAGTATGGAAACGACTGGGCAAAGGGGAGGAAGTAGTTGCTGGAACATGAAGATACAGAGGTGTGTGGAGGGGGCCCTTTAAAAAGAGCTATGATCTTTTCTGGAAGGATGACACCATTAAAGGGATCTGAAACCATTAACGCTCCATCTAACTCTCTTCCACTTCTCTGATCTCCTATTCGTGTCCCCTGTTGACCAAACCTAATTGGAAGCCAGAAGACAAGGGAACTTATTGATGTAGTCCAAACAGATCAACCTCCCAGGGCACAGAACACAGCACAGAAGGGCAGAGGATGGACTTGGTGTGACAAATGGAAGAAATCCAACTCAGCATAGTGAAACAGAAAGTATTAAAAATAATACTTAAAATTGTTTGACTCCCTGGTGTTCCCATTACTGGCTAACTTTTTCATTATGAGAGGTAATGAGCTGGAAATTAGATTTTTGGGACATAAATCTACCTAAATTTATATGATAAACAATATTATTTATTCCACACCTATATAAATATTAGTGATTTACATTATTTTACTTGCTAGTGTCCTTCTGAAATTGGCTGATATTTCATCATCATTGCTCCTATTTTACCCACAGAGAATATGATCCATTATGACTTTTGAATATGCCCTCATTTTTATGTGACCACTGAACTGGCCCTCTGCAGATTTCCCCAATTATTTCAGCCATCTTCACATCTGATTCTCATCACTATGGGCTGAATGAACCTGGTGGCCATCTACACTGATTATGAAGGGACTTCGGTGATAGGATCAGCAGTGCCATATCCTGGTCTTCCTACACAGAAGCATTCTCCTCAAGAGTCTGTGTTTAAAAATCAGCAGAAGAGAAGAAGCTGACCCTTTCAAATTCTTTTCCACTTGAATTTTCAGCTACACTGTCACCATCATTTTTAAAAACTAATATAATAGGGCAGGTGTCCCAAAATAAGTGCCCTGCAGCAAGAGCAAATGGGTGACAATGTCCAGATCTGAAGTTTGCAGCAACACTGTACTGACCATACTAGTTATTCTCAGGGAGACTGCATGGCATGTTTTCTGAGAGAGGTAAAAAGAGGCAAAGGAAGAGGAAATTTTGAAACTGAAGACTAGTACAATTTTATGCAAAAATATGCCAAAATGAAGCTCAGTGGTCCAATTTTCTTTCCAGTTACAGTTAATCCTTAAAATTTCTAATAGTGAACTATTATCATATATTACATTAGCTATGCCATTGTTATCTGCACTTATGGCCTTAGAGAATTTCAGTTTTAAGAGAGAACCGTGGTTTCTTAATCAGATTACTTTAAATTGGGGAGATTGTGTGTGTGTGTGTGTGTGTGTGTGTGTACTGTATGTGTACAATTACAAATTTTTAGATCTAGCAGGATTTTGTTTTTGTTTGTTTTTCCCCCAAGATTGTTTATAAAACTAGAGACTTTCTTATTGTGGAAGCCCATTGATATAAACTCATATTTCTCTTTATAACATGTTATAAATATTATACATTATATATTACATCTATATTAGATAATAATATTGTGGAGGCTGTATAATGCAGTTTATAGCTGATTTAAAGAAAAAGATTTCTTTAGTCTTAATTGGCAACTCTTTCTTCAAGTAAAGGTTGTGAATCTTGGAACTTATCTCTTAGCAATTTCATCACTTTTTTCTTTTACCTTTGCTCAACAGGAGCCCACTACTCACGCTTCCCAAGATTTTCCATCGCAGCATTCCTTATGGCGGAGAAGAGTGAGCGTCTGAAGGTACTGCAAGGGAGAAATTTCTCTTGTCTCATACTTTATTTGAAGAATTTATTGGAAGTTTTCCATTATATAATGCTTGGTACAGTGCTTTATAATAGCATTCTCAATATATATTAGTTGTTGATAATGAAATCCTGGAAGGAAAAGAAATGAACTTCCAAGCTGTTGTTCCATTTTGCTTTGACCTTTCTTTCTGGTAGAAGGTTCTTGAGTATGAAGTAATATCAATAGCAATTTACATGATTATATTAAGTGTGGGTTTGTTTTGTTTTGATTATGCTAAGCTAAATGTACTTGAGAGCGAACAGAGATTTTTCTCTGGCTTCAAGCTAGAAATTAAAAGTAGCTTTGATCACATTTACTGCAGTGGATGGTCAAGGGCACAGGGACAGTGGGAAATAGGGAAACGAGCTCTCTACTTGGAGTCAGAGCTATACTCCAGGTGTGTATTTTGGGTCTTCATTTTGTGTCTCTGCTACCTATGAAATGAGAAAGAAGGTAGTACAATATGGCATAGTGGTTTTTAAGAACTTGAAAAAAAAGTGTAAGTTTTATTGAAATGCAATGTTGGGGGAAAGTCCTCCATGTAATGACAGACAAACGGAGCTACTGGGACTCCTCGAAATACTGGGAATCACTGGTGTAGGACAAAGAGCACCCTTTGGAGCCAGAGCATTCTTACTACTTAGGAGCTCTGGGACCTTCTGTAGGATACAATGTCTCTGAGCCTCAATTTCCTTATCTGTAAAATGGGACAAGAATGATAACAACCTCAGAGGGTTGACAGAAGCATTAAATGATAATGCATGCAAAGCTCTTAGCTCTTAGCATGGAGCCTATTATAAGTGCTCCCTTCTCCATGTGCTGTACATCCATGAGCTTTTACTCAAAACTCTCTATTTTGTTCTGAAAACTGCTTCTTCCTTTACCACCCACGTGGTACAGCAGGAGTAGCTGTTTTATAACATGGCCCAGCCTGCTGGCCAATCAGTCCTTTCTCAGAATTTCTTGGACTAGGCACCAAGAGATAAAGCTGAGATAGTCTCTCTCCCGTTGACACATCTGAAGAGGCTGTAAGAACTAAAGCCTGGGAGTTGTCAGCAGTTAGCATAGGTTTCCTGCAGTGGAGCAGGGCAGTCTGTGGAGAGGTGGATAAAGGAGCAGGTAAGCGGAGAACAGCAAGAGAGACAAGACAGTCAGGAGCTCTGATGGTATCAGAATTCCTGTTTCTGACTCTTCCTGGGAACCAGTTTCATTCTTGTCCTCAGTTCTGGGAGGAGCCCCAGGATCCTTATAATTAAGTTCTCTTTTTCTTAGCTAGTGTGCTGGATGATGCCATGACATCTGGGAATTACGTTCCCTGAGTCTCCTTCCATGCATGGTTCTGGGTTAGAGTTGGCCAAAGAGGAGCTTCCAAGAGATTGAAGGGAAGCAAAGACCACTATTCTTGGAGGGTCACGCTGGTCAGGTAGACGCAGAGGTACCTGTGGGCCCCAATTTATTCTCGCTTTTCTCTACACTGTCGTGTTCATCGTTCCACCTGAACTGCTGCGCGGCTCACCCAACGGAGACTCAGCTCCTCCCCTCTGCCCAGCTACCTGGCTGCAGGCTCACAGAGGTCTTAGCTACACAGAGGGAGCATCTTCCCATAATTCTCTGTGGGAGCTCCCCTTCACAAACTTACTGAAGCAGCTGGGTATGGTTTCCTCTCAGGCTTCTTTGCAAGCTCTGACTTACCCACTCATGCTGGTGCTTTTAGAGTCTAGTTAGTGTCTGTTTCTCAAATCCTCTGACTTTTCCTTCCTCACCTGCCCACATTGTGTGAGGTCTAGTCCTATAATAAATCTCTTAGGCCCATAATACTTAGGTGGCTCTGCTTCTCTGATTGAAGCCTCATTGCTACAGCTAGTTTGTGTTTCTTTGGTTTGCATTCAAACCAAAATGACATAAATCATTTTTTTCTAGATGGTTTGCATTCTTTAAACAAAAAGAAACAAAATAAAGGGAAATATCAAGGCAACACTTTTGGGGGAAAAAAGTATGTTTTTAGAGCAGAAAAATTATACATTTTCTCACACCATTCTTTTTTATATATAAAGAATGGATTGTTGATAACTCATGGTGATTTTATTCAAACTGTTCTGAGCCTCTTGAACCAAATTGAGGAAAACATGTGTGATTTTTGCCTCTCCCAGATGAGTTAGGTAATAACTCTTTGAGAAAGGTACAGTAGGAGGATGTCAGGGCCTGGGGCAAAGAAGATATACCTTGAATGTAGTATTATTGACAATGACCTCTCCTTTATCACTATGGGTTCAGGAGCACTAGGATATACAACACACACACACACACACACACACACACACACACACACACACACGTTATAGAGATTTGACCTTATACAATGGTGGGAGCTAACTGAGCAGTCTTTGTAAGGCTGTTGTCTTTGTGTCTGAGCTGGAACTCAAAGTCCAATCTCCTTAGGACTTTGGATACTAGGGAAGTTCTTCAGGCAAAGGGAGACTAAGCTCTTTAAGCACTATTAGAATAGCTGCTTCTCTTGGCAAAGAAGGCTCAACAGATCATAGGTGGTCCAGGCACCCAACTTCATTGGAGCCTGCTCATATGTCCCCATTTCAGTTTTCTAAGGTCCTAGTCATTTAGGGCATGTCAAGATACCCCTTCCTAAGTGAAGGACAAATTGTTGCATCTGGCCTGTATTCATTTTCTATTGCTGGGTAAGAAATTACCAGAAAACGTAGTGGATTACAACAACTGAAATGCATTTCCTCGCAGTTTTGGTAGGTCAGATGGCTGGATTCTGTGCTCAGGGGCCCGCTCGTCTGAGATGAAGGTGCTGGGTAAGGCCATAGTTATCATCTGGGTTCAGCCATTTGCTGCTCTCCTCTTTTTGGAAGTCCTTTTGGAGATGCTGCTTTGTTAGTGTCCACATGCAGGAGGGTGTGATTTTGCTAGGACTCTCTGCTTCTCTGATCTCAGCCAGGCTCTTTTCTAGCCCTCCTCCCGTTACTTACTCATATAATACCTAATACAATGTAAATCGTCCTTATACTGTATTGTTTAGGGAATAATGACAAGAAAAGTCTGTACATGTTTAATACAGATGCAACTATCATAGGCCTAACTACAGAGTACTCATCAGCAACAACAAAACATTTAAAAAAATATTTTTGATCCATGGTTGATTGAATCTGCAAATGCAGAATCTCAGGTATGGAGGGCTGACTGTACTATGAATCACCATTTTGTCCATAAAATCTTGCGTAAATGGTATTGCTAACTGTGAAGGAAAAGCATATAAAAGTTTCCTTTCTTCTAGGGGAGAAGATATCAAACATATATTTCATTTTTAAGAGTAGAAATGAAATTAACAAAGTTCTTATTAGCTAAAGTTTGATGGCTAGGGAAAAGTCTTATGACATATGCATCTTTTTTTCTTTCTATTTTTTTTTTTTGGTATGTTGGCAGTGCTTATTGTACCCAAAGCACAAAGGGAAAAAGAATAAAACTATTTAGTTTGCTTAATCACTTATTAAAAATATTTTTGCCCCTTAAATGCTTTTGAAACATTCTTCATATAACTGAAAAAGTCATAGAAAAGCGATTATTGTGAAAATGAATGTTAAAAATTATCAGCCTATGTCAATGACTGACTCATCAGTAACCTTACAAAACTATTTTTAAAATGTATATAATATTAAAAACTGTAAAAAGCTCTATGTGTAGTTATAAATTGAGAGGCATCCTCCACTGTTATTTCTCCCGATAGCTGATTTTCTAAAAGCCTGACCACAAAGCATTCTTTTCTTTCTGTTTGTAATGTTGTCCGTTCAGGCGCATAAACCGTACGGAGCGAGACGCACCACCAGGTTGCGCTGCAGTTCCACAATGGAAGCAAACGGGCGAGGGTCTGTGGGGAATTCTCCCAGGTCTTAGGGAACCGTGTTATTTCTGCTTTTGAAGCAGAAGAGTGGAGACAAATACTTAAAAGGAAAGAGAAGAGATTTTGCTGAAAATAAAGAATTCCAAATTCTCTCTGATTTAAAAATTGGTATTCAGCACAAAAAGGTTTTCTCAGAGAACATTGTTCTAGTTTCTTTGGAAAAAAATTGCATGCAAGTCAGTCTTGTTAGTTAAAACTACTTTCTTGATGTCCAAAGCCAAAAAGACAACAATTAAAAACGCCATTGGAAGTTTTGTTTCCTATATTCTCTAGTTGTTGATGTATAAGACTATTTTGTTTTTTAAATACCAAGATAAAGTATATTTTATTTAAAATTATAGCAGTATCTTTGATGTAAATCAGGCTTGAGTAAATACTCATATAAGAACATTTTAGCTTGAAACAACTTTTTTGAGGGGAGGAAAGCCCTTTTTTTCTTTTCTGCTCTTGTTTTTCCCAAATGTCAATATTTATGAGTCAGGGGTTATGGGAAATATTACCTAGAGTTACAAGGGGCCAGAGTTTGCCCTTGTAGATAGATCCCTGGGGAGTGGAGTGTGAGTGCCAGAGGGCAATGTTTGGCTGGAAGGACTCAATCTCTTCTTTCTTTTCACCCTGTGGTATGCCCTTTGAAGTGAAAGGAAATTCTGTACTCAGTTCTGCTTCATAAAATGTAAACTCAGGATGAGCAATGCACACATTTCTGCATATTCTTCTTTGCATAAAAACAGATGCAGACTTACAGAAAACAAACCAAAACCAAAACAAAAAAACAAAAAGCCAGAATTATGCAAGTAGTTTTGAGATTTTGTGATTTCCTCAGCATAGTCTCAAGTCTAAATTTCTGGGTAAGACCATTTTTTCACCAGATCACTGTGAAAACATCAGTCACTTCAGGTTTAACCTGTTTTAGGATTTGGGTGGTATTCGTTTTTGGCAATGGTAAAGACAGAAAGCAATGAGAATGAAATGCTCACAAAAATAAGACAGAAATCTCACAAAATATTAGTAAATTATGGAGCTTATATATTTATTTTGAAAGTCAAATGTTATCCATCAAGATGCTAAAAAATTCATTATTTAATCCAGGTTGCTTAGTTTAGTTTGTTTCCTTTCAAATTGTCAGCCATTCAAAGCTGAACAAGAAAATAAAAGCCAAAAACAATCAAGCTTTAGTAGGCAGAATAAGCCGGGAGAGAAGCTGAAAAACTGGGGTCATTAACAAATGAAAAAAAAATCAGAAACAGTTTTAAAAACAAAGTCACTAGTAAAATATGTCTTAAGGTCAAATGAAAAACCCTGACATTTATCCTCAATTTCCTCTCGCATTTTATTTGGAGGATCTCCTCTTTGTTATTTCCCTAATTTAAATCTTTAACCTATTACTGCCATAGATGGTTAAGGCTCCTGGTGTCTTTAAACTAGGGTTTACAATTAAAAAAAAAAAAATTTTGTTCTATTCACTTAAACAATTCTTTATTTATCTTGCATTATTTTTATATGTCCCACCCGAACACTTAACTGGTTTAAACACTTATCTGGTTTCCAAAGACTCCTTGTATAAATACCAAAATTCATAGAACATTTTATTTTCCCAGATCAGGAGGTAACTGCACTATTTCATTTTGGGGGAAAAGTATGACAAGAGAATTATTGATTTAATGAAAAAAAATAGGAGGAATGATAACATCAGGGTTTTTTTTGTTTTTTGTTTTTTTTAAAGGTTCTCTATGGGAAGATACTTTAATTTTATTTTCCAAACAGAAGGCTGTGGCTGTTGTTTTATTTTTCTCCACCCATGGTCAGCTAATTCTGAATGAGTTTCTCTCCCTTACCAGTGGTATTTAAATTTCTTGAACTGCTATTTAAATTTCTGGAACCTCGGTTTCTTTATCTGTCAGAGGGGATAGAAATATTTAGCTCAGAGATGTTGAGAGGATTACATTAGTCATGTGTTCAGTTGTTGTTACAATAGTGCTCAGTGCACGATGATTTCATTCTTCCTTTTATCATCTACAAGAACATAAAAAAACAAAACACATTTAACTATATTGAGTACTTTTATGTGGGGGAAATACAAAACATATTTAAACTAATTTGTATAGTGCCTAACATTTCAATATATGCTTAATGAAGTTAGCTTTGGAAACAAGACTTTGAAACCAAAAATATAAATTCTAATGCACAGAGTTAGTAGTATGATATTTTGTTAACATTTAATATGTTTACCTGTTGGGCCTAGCTCATAAATGAACTTCCAGGTTGTATGTTCATGTGCATGTGCTAAGTTTGTTTTGGAAGAGGTCCTGAAAGTATAGTTCTATGAAGGTATTTCTGTTCACTCCAAAAACGGGATTGTTCAGTAAAATTTCATCCTATAGCAAGCTGAAAAATAGCCAGCTTCCCTTATCTAATAACCTATAACAAGGGGTGTCCGTGAAAATCAAACAAGGAGATGATAGCCCATTTTTCTTTTAAAAATCCATATATTCAAATGAAAGCCACCCTTTTCAGATCAGTTGCTTTGGTTATTTAGACTTTTCTTTCAATCATACTGCATTGTTCCTATATGTTTCAGGAACTTCTTTTGGGATTACTTCTGGGACAATTTAAGGAATCATATTAAAGAAAACGCTAGTCGTATTAGATTGCAGTCACATTTCATTTAGGCTAAAGCAGTTCATATGCAGTTGATTATCATCTGCCTTATTGAATGACTTGGTTATTTCCAAAAATGAAACTTACACTGATGAGAAAAAGATGGTTTGTTTTTAACCATTGTGGACATTCAAAGCAATTCTCTTACTGTGGAAAGGAACACAGTTCCTAATTGGAGTTCCTAATTGGAGTTCCAAAATTGTGTTCAACACTAGCAATATCCTCTGGATGTTGCTGCCTGTTTGTATGGATAAACTCGGTGTATTTGGTAAAACCCGGTGATCTTGCCTTGTATTGGGTTGTCTGAAAGGTCATGATGCATTTTTGCAATGAAAAACATAGAAAAAATACGTCATGACTTTTCCGACAACCCAATAGTCATGTCTCTTAAATATAACTATCTATGCTGTCGAATAGGAATCCTTTTGGATACATGCTGTTATTTAAAAAGGAATCATTGTGAATTTTGAACCAGAGTCCTCTGTGTTCAGTTAGACTCCAGAAACTTCCAAAAAGAAAGAGAAGCATATAAAGGCCTTTGTGCCCAGACCAGGCCTGCGATCTTCCTTTTATCCTCACATGGATTTGTTTAGCGAGTTACTGAAGCTTGTGTACTTGTGTATATGATTAAATCTAAGCTAGTCATCATGGAATAAAATTATAAAGACTATGTGGTCCATATTTTGAAACAGAAGCAAGAAAACAACATGAACTCATTAGAGGATGAACCCATACTTTGATCTTAGCATAAATATAAATAGTAACAGGATAGAAATCAAGACGAAAAGCATGTGCAAGCTGTTTGTGTTTAATTATTAATAAGAATGGGAGATTGGTTAAAAAAAAAAAAAAAAGGAAGAGCTGAAAAAGAAAAGTAAAGCCTCTGCTTAGGGTCGTGAGCAGAGCAAATAAAGCTGTGGGAGTCGGCAGTACCTCAAATCTGTGACACAGCTGAAACCCTCCAGTGGGGCCCCCAGGGCTTCAGGGTTTAAAGGCGACTGCTGCTGTCCCTGGGTCGGCCTGCCATTCTTAGACCCTTCAGACTGGGGGGCTCCAAACTGCTCATTTCCCACAGAACTTCAGCAGACTCATAGTCTGAGCTGACCATCTGCGTGGTATGTTCCCAATAAAGCTGTGTATTCTTTCTAACTATGCATTGTAGAAGCCAGTATCTCAGCAAACCTTTCGGTAGCTCAGTTCTGCTGCGTGAAAACTATGAAGGCAGTATCTTTGACTCACATTTGATTAAAAATCTTCTTCTGGAAATGATTTTTAAAATTGAAGTGGTATCCATTTTCTTTCCCTATAAATACTCTCTCTCTTTTTAAATAAAGTCCATGAATGATTTACGCTGCTATCAGGGGTGTGCTTGCTTTTATTTTCAAGACCTAAAGTGTCAGGGGACAAACATCCTTGTGCCCCTCAGGGCTGTATGACCTTATGACCCCATGATCCTGCCAGGTTGCTTTCAAGGAAGGGAGGCCTCCCTGAGTTGGGGAACTGGGCCCCCTGAAGTGTCCGCACAGTATCGCCCTGGGCTGATGCCAGCTTGTGTTTGATTGTCTCAAACCTCCATGGAAAGGAAGGAAGAAGGAAGGAAGGAAGGAAGGAAGGAAGGAAGGAAGGAAGGAAGGAAGGAAGGAAGAAAAACTTAGAGTAGAATATCTATGGCAGATGAATCACAGATGAATTCCACACATCTTGGTAAAACAACTAAATATAATAGAAGGTCGGTGTAGTTTTAGACGTGTCTCAAAATGCTTATGTCATAAACTATATTCCACTTTCTGTTTTTCATTTTCCCTTAGTTAAGTAGGCTAACATTCTTCGTTAACTCAGTGAAGCAAGCCAGACACAAAAGGCCACATAATGTATGATTCCATTTATATGAAACACCCAGAATAGGCAAATGCATGGAGCCAGAAGGCAGATTAGTGGTTGCTAGGGGTTGGGGGAATGTGAGCAGGGAGCGACTGCTTAATGGGTATGGAGTTTCCTTTTGGGGCGCTGAGAAGCTTCTGGGACTAGATACTGGGGATGGTTGTGTAACATTAGGAAAGCACTTACCCCCACTGAATTTTACATTTTGAAATGGTTAAAATGATAAATTTTATTCTGTATGTGTTTTACCACAATAAAAACTTCTTTCTCCCTTAAGTAAAATGCTGGTTAAATGCAACAGAGCGAATAATTGTTAAGTAATTGGCACTCATCAATATCTTAGAAGTAATTTTTAGGGCAATCAAGCAGTCTCTTAGAAAGGCTCTGATTTTGGGCAGAATCCGAAAAATTGTGAACGGGTAAGGCTAGGGTTAAACATGTGAGGGAAAAACAAGAAAGAAAGTCAGGGTAGATGACCTGGCGTAATGGCTGATTTTATGTGTCAGCTTGACTGGGCCAAGGGGTGCCCAGATATTTGGTTAAACAGTTCTCGGCTTGGTTGTAAGGATGTTTCTGAATGAGATTAACATTTGAATCAGTGGCCTGAGGAAAGCAGTTTCCCTCCCCACTATGAGTGGGCCTCATCCAACCTGCCAAAGGTCTGAATAGGATAAAAAGGCTGAGTAAGAAAGAATTCTTTCTGCCGACTGTCTTTGGGCTGGGACCTTGATCGTCTTCTGCCTTTGGGATTAGATTAGAATTTATACCATTGGTTCTTCTGGGTCTCCAGCTTGCCAGCTGGAGATCAGCCTCCATAATTGTTTGAACCAAGTCCTTAGAATAACTCTCTTTATATATGCATATATATTCTATTTGTTCTGTGATCCTGGAGAATCCAAACTAAGACAGATTTTGGTACCAAGAAATATGGTGCTGCTGTATCAAATACCAAAAAATGTGGACACATCTTTGGAATTGGGTAGTGGGTAGAGGCTGAAAGGATTTTGAGGTGCTTGCTAGAAAGATGGACATTAAGAGTGATTCTGGTGAAGTCTCAGGTGGAAACAAGAACTATTTTATTAGAAAGTATGGGGATGGTGATTGTTATAAAGTGGCAAAGAGCTTTGCCAAACTGCGGTCTAGTGTTTTGTGGAAAGTAGAACTTGCAAGTCATGAAATTAACTATTGAGCCGAGGAGATTTCTAAGCTAAGTGTTGAAGAAATGACTTGATTCCTCCTGACTGAGGAACATCAGAAGAAAGATGAGTGAGAAGAGTAAAATGAGAGAAGAGAGAGATGAATTGAAGAAGGATTGATTAAGCAAAAATGAAGCAGAACTTGAAGATTTGGAAAATTCTCAGCCTCTCCATATTGTTTAAAAAAAGTGAGAAAGCATGTTCTGAGGAAAACACCAAGGATATGGCTCCACTATCACTTCATAAACATCTATAGGAATCTAACAGCAAGAATACTGCCAATTTGAAAGGACAGAAATGGGATGAAATAATGAAAGGCTATAGGATCTTGGATTCTATAGGACAGGACTATGGAGTTCCTTGGCTCTGATTGTGTGCTGTTCTTCAAGAAAAGGGAAGACTGACCTTGAAGATTTAGAGATCAAGGGACTGCCATTCCCACCACAAGCGCATAAGGCAAGGCTGTTTTCTCCTCTGTTTCAAAGGGAAGGGCAGCCTCTCCTGTTTCTGTGGTCCAGGAAGACCCCACCCACTGCCTCAGGAGTGGGCTGCCCTGTGAAACCTTAGGAGCTGGGTCCCCCAGAGCCTTTGGGGAGCAACCCTTGTCTGCCAACCTTGCAGGTGGGACTGCTGCCTTGGAGGGTCCTGAAGGCAGAGTTTTAAACCAAAGAGGATTTTCTTCTCAAGCCTTAAGATCTGATGGAATTTGCCTTGCTAGGTTTTAGACTTGCTTAGGACCTGTCACTCCCTTCTTTGTTTCTGATTTCTGCCTCTTGGAATGGGAATGTCTATCCTATGATGTATGCTTGTTCCACTTGTTCTACCATTGTATTTTGGAAGCACATAACTTGTCTGCTTTGACAGGTTCAAAGCTGGAGAAATTTTGCTTCAGGATGAATTATCTCTCATGTTTCACTCATGTCTGATTTGGATAATATTTAAATGAGACTTTGGATTTTAGACGTTTGAGTTGATGCTAGAATGAGTTAAGACTTACAAAGGCTGTTGGGATAAAATGAATGTATTTTGTATCTGGAAGGAAGTGGATTTTGGCAGGCCAGGGGAAGAATGTTTGTGAACTAAGCACATCCCTCCAGAATTCATATGTGGAAGCCTTCATGTCATCTCTGATGTAATGGTATTTGGATGTGAGGTCATTGGAGGGTAATTACAGTTAGATGAGGTCATGAGGGTGGAAACTTCATGATGGGATCAGTGCCTTTAGTAGTAGTAGTAGTAGTAGTAGTAGTAGTGCTAGTAATAGCAGAAGAAGGAAAAGGAGAGGAAGAGGGCAGAGGAGGAGGAAAAGGAAGAGTGGGAGGAGGAGAAGGAGTGGAAGAAGGGGAAGAAGAGAGAAGTAGAAAGAAGAAGGACAAGAAGACATCTTTCTCTTTCTCTGGGTGAACATAGAGCAAAGACCATGTGAGGACACAGCAGAAGGCAGCTGTCTGCAGCCCAAGGAGAGGGACCTCTTACCAGACATGGACCCTGCTGGCACTTTGATCTTGGCTTTCCAGCCTCCAGAACTCTGAGAAATAAATTCCTGGTTTTTTTATGCCACCCTCTATGGCATTTCATTATGGCAGCCTGAGTTGACTAAGACACTTTGTGTGATTCAGTGAAGGAAGGGACAAAACAAAAATGAAGGTGTGCATGAGGTAGCAGCGGGCTTGGAGCCAACCCTGCTGTATTGTCTTTGTTTAGGGCTGGTTGTCCTTTGGAGTGGGGGATCTCACATTCCGGGAACCATGTGAGTTTATCAAAATGCCAGTCACTCTTTGCAGGCCTCTTCTCACCAGGCATGGGGAGACACAGCCCTGCACAGAGCCTAGTGCTAGCCATTAAACAAGGCAACTCAAGCATCTCCCGTTCATATGTTCCGTAGAGACCAAAGTCGAGGGGAATAAACATTTGAAAATTTTTGATAGAGAATGACCATATTCCTTAGACCCAAACTCCTGAGTCATGAATGCACCATAAAGTATTTGGACTTGCTGGAACTATGCATGCTTACTTCTACTGATGATTATACAATGACTTCTTGATGTTGGAGGAAAGGTGGAGGGTAAAGAAGGGAAACATTATCAACCCCATGTGACTGCATGGAGAAAAACAAAACTCCCAACTACATATCCATTTTCCACAGTTGTACATTTCAGCAAATATTAGGAGTAAATGACTTCTTGGTATTTATTTTTTTCATAGGGAGATGCTATTAATCTGAATGAGTGCCTCAAAGGAGAAATTTAAGAAGTCACATCTCCACATTTTGTTGAATTATAATGAAGTGTATCTGTTTCTATGAGAGCAAACTGATGGTTGCCAGAGGGGAGGACAGTGGGGGGTGAATGAAAAAGGTGAAGAATATAGTCAATAATATTGTGATAAGTTTGCCTGGTGACAGATGATTCCTAGGCTTAGTGTGGTGATCACATTAATGTATATAAATGTTGAGTCACTATACTGTACACCTGAAACTAATATTGTATACCAAGTACAGTTAATAAAAAGAGGCAGATGTGACAGAAGCTCCCTTTTGTGAGCTCCCTGGCAGAACAGGGTGTTGGCCTTTGCAGTCTAGCTCTCACTTCTCTTTATGTGCTTCCCCCTCCTAATCCTTTCCCTTTCTCCCTCCCCCACCCTATACAGCCCCTTTGCTGCAGCACATTGAACCTCTTCCACCCCATTTCCAGAACAACTGGGGTCCTTTGCAGAGTCCATGTTTTGCACATGTATTTCCTTGGCCTGGAAATTCCTCTAGCTTTCTGTATTGGGCACAGTTCCCTTAACGTCCAGACACAGCACGACAATTTATGAGCTATAAGAAACCCTAGAAATCATCTCGTACTGGTCAGCAATTAATGTTATAAATAACTCTTGGAAGAATCTAATTTGGTTTCCTTCTTGGGTCTTTTCTTTAGATAGAAAAAAAATACCATCTGAACTCTTAACTGACCTCTGGAGAAAAATATACACAAATCTGGGCATTTTGTAAGCACAGATTCCCTAAGGGTGACTGATCTCAAGGACTCTCGCTCTGTGTGTGAAGCCCAGGGAAGAATCAGGAACCCCTGAATCCTGCCACACTGGCCTGAGCAGTTATCTGTGTAAGCTACCAAGTGATTCTCAGGACGTGCATTGTCCTGATGCAGCTGAGGACGCCTGAGTGTGGTTCTGGCAAGGGAAATGGTGGAGAAGGAAGCCTGTTGCTTGTGCTATTATTATCTACCTCTGAGTTAAACTGAGCCATGAGATCAAAATGGTTTATTTGTTCAACTAGTTTATTTTTTAATGAAGCATTTGCTTGTTTTGTTTTGAGGTAGTTTTTTTTTTTTTTGGAGGGATTAAGGGCAAAGCAGAGTGGAAATCACTTGTTTGTTCATGTAATACTATAATAACTACAAATATGTTATAGACTCTGGTTCCCACAAAGAGGTTTGTACTCAAGTGTGTGTGTGTGTGTGTGTGTGTGTGTGTGTGTGTGTGTGTGTGTGTGTATGTGTATGTGTGTGCTTGCTTGTGTATTGGGATGTGGAGAGACAGGAAGGTAGGAAAAAAGCCAATGTTCCAGTTCAAAGGCTGTCAGGCAGGAATTCTTTTCTTACTCAGGGAATGGTCAGCCTTTTTTGTTCTATTCAGGCTTTCAACTGATTGGATGAGGCTCACCCACATTAGGGAGGGCTTTATTCTGTCTACTGATTTAAATGTTCATCTCATCCTAAAACACCACCACAGAAATACCCAGAATAATGTTTGACCAAATGTCTGGGCACCCTATGGCCCAGTCAAGTTGACACATAAAATTACCCATCACATCATCATAGTCACTCTTTTATATCCACTAGTAATTCTTTAGTGTTATGGTATAGTTGTTACAAATAAACAGGGGGCAACAACAGTATCTTGAGTAAAAACAGATGTAGGTCGGGTACCCTATAAACTCCATTTAATGTATGGATGATGCTGTAATTAGCGCAGAAAGATACTTAGCAAAATAAAGTCAAGAATGCAATGAGGACCAGGGGACCTGTAGTCTAGTTACTAGAGATCTGATTTTTAGTAATTTGTTTAACCATTTTGGAATTTGGTTTCCTCCTAAAATTGGGTGTTGAAATAGGTGATTTTTAAAGATCCCTTCCAGTTGCAGGATCTTGGGTTCTTGGTGACTGAATAAGCTGCCAGGGAGGTCCTGTGTGCTGGCTGGCAGTGTGACACACAGGGATACATATTTGAAGTTATATACAGCACTATGTGCATTTGCAACTGAATGACAAAAATAATTTGCTGTGCTTTTATTTGTTCCTAGTCAGCTCAAAGTAAACAAGAGTTTATTCTAGGAAATGTCATGTCTTCTTCATGAATTTCCTCATTACAAGTTTCTTCTTGCCCAGGTTACTAAACCTGCCCTCACATGTAATCTAAAATGGCTTCCCTGCCTCAACTGATTATGCTTCGTTGAAAATGTATTTATGTTGCATTATCATTTCAACCAGACTTTTAGAATTTAATCTTGTTATTTCTATTTCTGAAGTGAAAGGCTTAGCCCTGGTTAAAAGAAATGGCAGCATTAGCAAACTGGTGAGAAATGTGCATCTCTGCAGTCTCTAGAAATCATATTTCGTTTAACTCAATGGATCATGAAGGCTTAAATACCAATTTTGGTTTGCAGAGTGAGAAAAAGGACGGTCTGAAGGAATGGGGCCTAGTTTTCCCACTACTTTGCCCAACCCCAGAGTGAGGAAGAGGTTGGGGAGCCAGGCCAGGTTGCTGGTATGGGAGTACAGGACTGCCCCATGGAGACCCCAGGAAACAGGAAGCCCCAGGACATGTGAGCCTTTCCTGGCCTCTTTGTACCAGCTCTGCCCTCCCCTTGAAGGTCCTCAGTGAGGGTTAGTGTTTTCTGACACAATAATATTACCTTAGCTTGAGTCTCAGATGGTAAATTTCCTTAACTGTTTTTTTTTTTTAAGATTTTATTGGGGAATTGGGGGAGGGGAACAGCTTTGGGGAACTGGGAAAGGGGAACAGACAAATTGCTGTCTTTTTGTTCTTCAGTCTGGTTGCGGAGGACGTTGCTTCACTGGCCCATGTTGGTATCGTCATTGCGCTCTTCCCGGATGAGGCAGATCGGTCGGCGGCCTCTGGATGGTCACTCACCGCGGCTACTGGCAGCTCACGCTGGCTGCCAGCCACTCACTGTAGCCTATGGCAGCCCACTGCAGCAGGGGCTGCAGCCTACACCGTCACCGGGGCTCGCACAGCCCAGCTCCAGGTGCAGCTGTTGTTAGCTGTAGAGGGCAGTGTCACTGGCCCTCATATGTGGGATCCGAACCGGGGCCTCTGGCATCCCAAAACCAGCTCTTAACCAATGTGCCACTCGGCTGGCCCTTAACTGTTTTTTTTTTAATTAAAGACCACATTCATGGACCTCGTGTGTGTGTGTGTGTGTGTGTGTGTGTGTGTGTGTGTTTTATTAAAGTTTATTGGTGTGGCACTGGTTAGTAAAGTTGAATAGGTTTCAAGTATACAATTCTGTAATTCATCATCTATATATCACATTGTGTGTTCACCACCCAGAGTCAGTTCTCTTTCCATCACCATATATTTGATCCCATTTACCTTCTTCTACCACCCCTTTACCCCTTAACCCTCTGGTAACCACTAAATTATTGTCTGTGTCTATGAGTTTTTGTGTCTTTGTCTTGTTCCTTTGTTGTTTTCAGTTTTATATCCCACATATCAGTGAAATCACATGGTTCTCGACTCCTACTTATTTCACTAAGCATAATAATCTCAAGATCCATCCATGTTGTCTCAAATGGCACTGTTTCATCTTTTCTTATGACACAGTAGTATTCCATTGTGTACCACATCTTCCTTGTCCAATCATCTATTGAAGGACACTTTGGTTGTTTCCATGTCTTGGCCACTGTAAATAAGGCTGCATGAACGTTGAAGCATACCTTGACACTAACTGTTTTCAGATTTTTTTGGTAGATACTCAGGAGAGGGATTGCTGGGTCATATGGTAGTTCTAGTCTTAATTTTTTGAGGAACCTCCACACTGCTTTCCATAGTGGCTGCATCAATCTCCTATGTTTTTTTTTTTTTTTTGAGGGCAGTGTCACTGGCCCTCATATGTGGGACCCAAACCAGGGCAGCTGGCTTCCTAAGCCAGCGCTTAACCACCGCGCTACTTGGCCGACCCTCCTGTGTTTTTAAACCATTGGTGCATAGTTGGTTCATTGGAATATTCTCCTTTTACCAGGAAAGCTGTTTTTTCCCTGTATGTTGAAAGTCAGTGTTGCTCTACGATATTGCTACTGGGATAGGAAAAACAGTTTGGGGAATATAATTAATAATGTTGTAAATATTCTGTGGAATGTCAGATGATCATAAGTCTTGTTAGGGAGACCATTTCATGGATGGAGTAGAGGTTTGATCACTGCACTGTATTACTAAAGTGGAGGTGGTATACCTACTGTAATTGAATATATATAGATAGTCACGGGATGTGGATTATACTGTGGAAGAGAGTCAGAGGAAGAGTAATAGATATATATGATATGGGGGGGTGTGGGGGGGTGTATTGGGGGTGGGGGGTTTGTCACTTTGAGGGGTAAAATGTATAACTATTGCACTGTGTTGTACACCTGAAACTAATTAAAAATAAAATAAAATTTAAAAAAAAAAAAAAAAAAAAAAAAAAAAAGAAAGTCAGTGTTGCTAAATCCACTAAAAGGAGACTGTTTACTGAAAGGAGTCAGAATTTTAAAAAATTATTGCATTTATTGAAAAGTTTAAAAATTGGCTGAAAAGTTAACATATCATATTACATTTTTTTTTTTTTTTTAGGGCAGTATCACTGGCCCTCATATGTGGGACCCGAACTAGGGCCGCTGGCTTCACCAAGCCAGTGCTTTACCACTGCACCACTTGGCTGGCAAACACATCATATTAACAGTGGTTGTCTTTGGTATTTTAATTTTCATCTGCAGTTCTCCTTTTTTATCCCTAGTAATGAGAAAGTGTTATTTTTGTAAACAGGAAAAAGCAGTATTAAAGTCGACAAAACAAACCATTTTAAATTAAACAAATCCACTTCAGTGAACAGCAGTACAGTGAAACCTTTTAGGAAAAAAAAAATCAAGAAAAAATTTGTAAGGGGCCGGCCGAGTGGCGCGGTGGTTAAGCGCTGGCTTGGGAAGCCAGCGGCCCCGGTTCGGTTCCACATATGAGGGCCAGTGACACTGCCCTCAAAAAAAAAAAAAAAAAAAAACAAACAAGAAAAAATTTGTATTTGAGAAAATATCTGTCACACATCCATTTCACAGAATGACTGCCCAAGAGTGGTGAAAAATTTAGAACTCCTTGAATAAAGTTATATCTTACCTCAGTATTGGATAAGAGACTTCCTTATCACATTTGGAATATTATTCATTTTATTACTTTTTTTTCTTAGAAACTAAATATTGTATTAAATAAGTGGGACTTAGTTAAATTATTTTCCTTGTTAGGAAAAGGTTTAATTTCATTAAAAAATAAAGCCATTGCTAGGAAAAATCAGAATATATTATTCCTTTCATTAATATGATATAATCACCTTCCTTGCTTTGGCTTATTTATTATAGAATTGACTACGTGCCAGGGATTTCCAATAATTTCAGAAGTATTATTGTATACCAAATTTCTGATGATAATAACAACAGTGACATAATTACAACAACAATAGCATGTGCTTAAATTTTTTTTTTTTTTGAGGGCAATGTTACTGGCCCTCATATGTGGGACCCGAACTGGGGCCGCTGGCGTTCCAAGCCAGCGCTTAACCACTGTGCCACTCTGCTGGCCCTTAATATTTTTACAGAGCACTTATATACATATTCTTGAATGATTCACAGTATCATTATATACAGATAAGGAAACTGATTCTGAATGGTCAAGAGGCTGACCCACATGACGTACTGAAAAAAGATTATGCACTTCAGAATGAGACAGACTAGGATTCAAAACCAGCACCATCATGTACTAACTGGCAAACAAACCAGGTATCCTCTCAGAGACCTGTTTTCTCGCCCTTTCCTAATGATGTCTAGAAATAATGAATGTAAAGTGCCTGGCACCGAGTAGGTTCTCAATAAATGTTAGTTCCCTTTCCTTTCTCTTTTATAAACTGCATTGTGGATTCAGAGCATCATTTGGGAAATGGACATCTTGGTTAGGGACTGCCTGGCCTCTCTGTTCTTTCTCATTTATTGTACTGAGGGGCTCTTGGGCATTTTCATGCCCTTGTAGAGCAGACTGCAGATCCATGGGAGCCGACGCGTCCACTCTCAGGACCTCGCACGGTGCCTAGCATGACATAAGCCCGCAATACATGATTGTTGTGTGAATCACTGAGCTGTGGAATGAATCTACATGTTTGGTTTCTGGACACAGCACAGGAAACACCCTGGGGGGGCCTGACCCACTGACGTGTTCGCTCTGCTTGCGTTAGTTACACGGGGGCCTGTGAAAGCCCCCTGTGCCTTTGCAGCCGAAACCACGTAATTTCTACAATCTCCATTTCATTGCCATTATTTTGAATCTCTGAGACTGGTGACAGCAGCCGTCTTCTCCATGCTCCAGGGATGTTAGCCCCTGATGGGCAGAGCCCCGGCCGAGGTGGCAGAGATGGAACCTGAATAACCTCCATTAGAACAGGCATGAGCAGGAACTACTGCTGAGGGTGTGTTTCCTTATCCAGGCCTGGTGGCTCTGGGGAGCAAGGTGGAAAGGAGAAAATTTAAAAGCAAAGGGAGCCTCATGGAGGAGTTCTGAATTTGGAGGCTGAGTTTGGGGATGGGAAAAAAATTGCGCTTTTATTTTCACTCTTTTCCAACTGACAGTTATCATTTCCTTCAATTATGAATATAGGCAATAAATGCATCACAGTGGTGTTAACGGTACCTGCGACTCTGTTGCCAATAGAAATCACAGATATTTCACATTATATTACAGTTATTAGCAGATCTCTCAAAATATCACCTCCACTCATCACTACTTAGAAATGATGATAGTTGTTTGACCTGCCACTAAATCTTGTTATTTCATGTGTTAATACAGAAGAAATATAGTGCCTTTAAAAAATGTCCTGAGGGCCGGCCGAGTGGCGCAGTGGTTAAGAGCTGGCTTGGGATGCCAGGAGCCCCAGTTCGGATCCCACATATGACGGCCAGTGACACTGCCCTCTACAGCTAAGGTGGTGAACAACAGCTCCACCTGGAGCTGGGTTGTTGTGAGTCCCTGAGACAGCATAGCTGCAGCCCCTGCTGCAATGGGCTGCCATAGGCTACAATGAGTGGTGGGCAGCTGGTGTGAGCTGCCAAGAGCCGCTGTGAGCGACCATCCAGAGGCCAGCAACGGATCTCCCTCACCAGAGGACAGTGCAATGATGATACCAACATGGGCCAGTGAAGCAATGTCCTCTACAACTAGACTAAAGAACAAAAGGACAGCAACTTGTCTGTTCCCCTTCCCTGGTTCCCCAATTAAATCTTAAAAAAAAAAAAAGTCCTGATAACAGTTTTTTAATGTTATCAGTGTTCTTAATTCTGTATGTTTTTTAAAAGTGCATTTAAGATTCTTATTCACTAGACTTCAAAAAGGGGTCCATGACCTCCAGAAAGATTAGGAGCCCCTGATATGGTCTGAATGTCTGACCCCCAAATTAATATTTGGAGCCCACATCCCCAATATGACAGTATTTAGAGGTGGGTCCTTTGAGAGGTAATCAGATTTAGATGAGGCCTTGAGGGTGGATTCCCCATGGTGGAATTAGTACCTTTATAAGAAGAGGAAGACAGCCCTTTCTCTCTCTCTCGACTCTGTGAGGGTACAGGGATAAGGTGGCCAGGAAGCAACTCTCACCAGATACTGAGTCTGTGGTCACCTTGACCTTGGACTTCCCAGCCTCTAGAACCATGAGAAATAAATGTTCTTCGCTTTAGCCACCCAGTCTATGGCATTCTGTTATAGCAGCCTGAGCTGACGAAGCCCCTGCACAAGGAGACCCTTGCTAAGAACTCGTCATAAGGAGGGAATTGGTGGCATAACAGTCACTGAACCAGGTATCTTTATGCAGGGTTTCCATGACACTGCTGTAGCACTGCTCAGCAACATTTTCATATCAGAATTGTCCCCAATCAGCTCTTTGCCCCATATCAGACTCAGCTGGTTTCAAGATATGAGAATTAATAGGTTAAGCTAAAGTGCTTTCTGGGAGCATAACTTTAGAAAAACTTAACTGACCTATTGACTCACAGACTTTGGCTTTTTGACAGATCTTTCCCTCCTTTGGTAAAGACTTTAAAGACACATTAAATAGTTAGTGTCTCACTTTTTTTTTTTAATGTCTTGTGTATTTGTGGGGCAAGATGTTTTTTTTTTTCTTTAAATGTCATTTTATTTATTTTTTTCTCCCCATGTAAACTTTTTTTTCCCTTTGGGGAGATCAAAGATATAAATTATTATTGATTTATTTATATTGAGTGCTTTTATTTAGCCTTGTATGCATGCTGAGTGCTCACAGAGGTATTAGATTAATGAGTCTGGAGACTAAAGTCTTCTGTTTATCTACTTATTTGGGAAACAGAAGATCTCTAAGTCATTCAGTGTAAACTTGCCTGCACTGTGTAGCTAATTGCCTCAAGCTTGATCCAGGGAACTCTAAACTTCATCCATGAGTCCATCATAGGGCCATGAAAACACTATCACTCTAGACCATTGTATAAGGAGGGACTTCCTTCCTTTCCCCTTCATCCTTTTACCCTCTCCCTTGGTATTACCAGGAGGGCACAGATTGGTATGTGATTATCCTTCTCGCTTTTGCACCCCAAGTACTTCAGGTGGCCACAACTATCTCTTTTCTAGCCCTTCCTAAATTCATTTTCTTCTTCCTCTTTACCTCTTCTCTTATCCCTTATGTACCTGTTTGGCTTTATGTTAGTGGTCCTTATCAATTGCTTCCTGAACTAACAGAAAACTGAATAAGTAGATTTCCAATAATAGTCTGTGAAGCTGAATAACTTAATACAGGAGGGGGAGACAGGCTCAGGCCCCGCCAGCTGTGCTTCTACCAGAACAGCTTTTGTGTATTGTATTTGCCTGAATAATCCTAGTAAAATTTCCCATGAACAGAGGGTTCTGTGGATAAAGGAGTTTAGAAACCATTGAATTAGGGAATGCTCTTGCCATGGTTTAATGTTATACTTTGGCTCTTCTACATACTGGGGAAGACTTTGATTGTCTAGTTACCTAATGATGAAAACAATGATAAGTGTGTAGTAATAGCTACTCTGTTGGCCCCTGAAGCCACATGTCCATGTGGCTAAAAAGACAGAGCTATGTGGTTAGTTAGTTGTCTTTGGAAATTGTACTGAGTTGAATTGTGCCCCTCCCCTAAATCCATGTCCACCTGGTGCCTCAGAAGTGTTACTTTACTTGGAAATAAGATTTTTGCAAATATAATCAAGTTAAGATGAGGTCATACTGGATTAGATTGTCCTTATAAGAAAAGGATAATTTGGATACAGACATGTAGATATACAAAGGGGAAGACACCAGGTGAAGACAGAGGCAGAGAATGAAACGATGGATCTATAAGCCAATGAATGCCAAGGATTGCTTGCAACCAACAGAAGCTAGGAGAGAGGCATGGGGTAGTTTCTCTTTTAGAGCTTCTGGGAGGAAACAACCTTGCTGACACCTTGATTTTGAACTTGCAGCATCTAGATAAATGTTTGTAGTTTTAAGCCACACAGTTTGTGGCATTTTCTTACCTACACTTAAAGTCTAAGGTAGAGGGAACTGAAGGTGGTTCTAGAAAGTAGATAATCAGGTTGGAATTATTTAGTGTCACTGGAGACTCAACAATCAGATGGCAACAAAAGCCTTATTGCTGCATCACAATAATTAAAGTTCTCTGAGAAGGTCTCTGCTAGGCCAAGGAGAGCACCAAAGGATACAGATTACCCATTAGAGTTGCCCCATGATGGACAAGATTGGACCAGCTTTTAGAATTCTAGTAGAAACTGAATGCCTGACAATGTGGGTATCAAATATCTTTATAATTGAAACTGCCTATCACAAACTTTGTCAGGAGCTGGAGCCTCCAAATCGTGATGTTGGAAAGATGAAGTTGCAATATTGTATGATGAAATGGTACATCTGGGAGCTAGTCATAGGGTACAAAGTTACAGGGATAGGTAACCTTGATCCCCATGTCACCTGCTTTTCTTGCACTCATAGCTTTCCCTCAGCTCACCCCTATAGCTTTTTAAGGAGTTCTCTGTGGCCAACCACAACAAAAGAAAATATCCAGCCTTGTTCATGCATGGGTTGGCTCAGTGCTTTGGTGATATCTAAAAATGGACCGCAGTTGCTCTGTGGCCCCCCATGGAGTGTACCCTATAAGGCAGTAATGAGGTGAAATCTTCCCAGTCTTCAGCAATACACTTCTGTCATTTTTATATGATCGAAGTGGTCTGAGCGTTGGCAAATGACTGGTTTGTCAGGGGCCTGAAAAAGAGCTATATTGGAAAACAGAAGTGAAGGTCTGGAAAAAGAAGGAGGTGGATGGACCTATGAGTGCGGACACAGAAATTTTTGTGCTCATGACAGTGTCTGCTTGGAAGCATCCATGGCAGAGGATTTGCTTGGAAATATGGTGGACAAGATGGTTCATCCAGTGGGTGCCAGCCAGCCTCTGTCAGTACTTGTGCAGCAGACTCATGAATGGAGTAGCCCTATGTTTCAATGATCTGTTGTGGGGTAGCAAACCACACCAAAACTTAGGGGCTTAAAACAGTGATTATTTTATTTTGTTTTTTAATTTCTCATGAGTCTGTGGATTGCTTAGGTGGTTCTTCTGCATTCCTTGATTCTTGTTGAGCCAAGGCTATTGGCAGGGAGCCTTGGAGCTACTCTGCTAAGCCCTTCTACTGAGCTGGCTTGGGCTTCTTCATAGCATTATGGCCTCAGAGTAGTCAGACCTTTTCCATGGTGGATGGCTTCTAAGAGGAAGCATTCCAAAATCATGAAAACAGAAGCTACTGGCTTCTTGCTGCCAGTAACTCACCCCAAAACTTAGTGGCTCAAAACAAAAATATATTATGATCATCCCATGGATCAGGAATTTGGACCAGGCTGGGATGGGTGGTCCTTCTGCGCCATATGGTGTCAGTCATTCACTTAGCTGCAGTGAGCTAAGGCGGGTCTGGCTTTATAGGTTCAAGAAGTATTTATTCACACATTTGGCACCTCAGTGCTTCAGTGCTTCTCTATGTGGCCCATCATTCATTTATCTAGCCCAAGATTTGTAGAGCAGAATATGGGCTTACATACCCCCCACACAGTGCTGCTGCTATTCCTAGTGTCTTATGACCTACTGTACCTGATTTACTAACATGGAGCCTTCATAACATGCCTTGGACAAAGTGACCCATTTTGGGGGCAAAGTGTGTATGATCAAGGGCTCATAAACACAAGATCTATGAGTACTAAGATATACCACATCACTTGGAAACAACGGCATAATAAAATGTTGGAGTGGTCTTTTAAAGGCTCAGATAACACGAGAGCTTGGAGACAACACCCTGTGGAAGCTTGGGGTACTGTCCCCCAGCTCTGAGTTGCACAATACCAGGTTCTTCAGAGGGTTCCACAGCAGGGCCAGACCCCAGCTACGTACACATGTAACCAGCTCAAGATGGATCAGTCATTGCCTTTTCTTTCTTCTCTCTTAATCTTCCATCTCTTTCACTCTGTTTCCTCAAGTCATCTTCCAAATAATCTACCTGCCGAAATCTATGTCTCAGACTCTGTGTTAGAGGGAAGCCATACTCAGACACTTCTTAGGATATACTACTTTTTACTATTATAGGGTAAAAAAATGAAAATTAGCATCTTTAGCATACAACTTGCTTTTCAGATTATTTTTTGGGTAGACACGCAGAGTTGGAATTGTTGGATCAAAAGGTGTGTGGATTGCATTTGGGCTATAGCTCCATCCATTGAAAATAGTGTGCCTTCTTGTATTATTTCTAGAAAAAAAAAGTGACATTGTTATGTCTCACTTTCCATGTCAGTTTTCATTTCTATAAGTTTCAAGAAAACAGTTTGTGAAGTCAATGGCTTGTTTCAAAAGTCATGAAGTAAGAGTGACTTGGAATAATGGTTCTTGTGCCATGTTTCTTTAGTAAAGGCCACTTCTCCCTAATTGACAGAGCATAGCTAGTAACAGCTAAATGCAATTGTCCTTCACAAAAGACAATTCTCAGAAAAAAATGTTTTCATGTACAAGGAAGCCCTAGGACTCTGAACACTTTCTGATAAATAAGTTCAACAAAATTGCTGTGGGTTTTAGAGGGGCAATGGAACATCTCTTCTCACTTAAGGGCTTTCCCAGTAATAATGTATCAGTTAAACCCTTTATCTTTTGATAGGGACAGAGTTTGTGAAGCTGTGCATATAGAAAGCAAAAAAATAATAATCTAAATCAGAAAATTCTTTCTTCCCACCCTCAGATTTATAGTGTTCATTTATCTCTCTGTATATAAACCACACCCTCTGGCTTAAAAAAAAAAAGGACCTTAAAAATAGTTGATTTTCCTGGTAAAGTGATGTTCCTTTGCATGATGGGAACCTCTGCCAACTTTGAAACCTGACAACTTAATTGCTACCAAAAGTTATTTTTAAAATGAGTTCATATAAAAATATGTGAATTTTTTTGAAGGCGAAGTGCAAAAGTGCCCCTGAAATGTATTATTTTAGTGTTTCTAAACTTAATCTCTGCTTGCTACTCCTAAGATTGACAAATTGCAGGGGACTGGATGGTTCTAAAACCAGTGCACTACCCACATATTTCTGATTATGTAAACATCTGTCATTAAAAGAAACCAGATTTTGGTTCAAATGGACATCTATTTCCTCTTCTTCTGAAAGTTCCAAAATAATATAAAATATACTTTACATAAGAATAAAACCAAAAAAGTCACTGGAAAGTGAGGAAAGGTACCATCAGCAGATGAGAAGATCTGGGGAATTCCTGATCTATTGAAAGCTGAAGGTGTGTATTGATGGAAAAAGCAGAACAGTCGAAAAGCAGACAAGGAGTTTAAGGGTATTGGTTGGTAGAGGAAGTTGGAGAAATGCCCACTGAGGACCCAGGGCTGTCTTCATGGTGTGACCCCTACAGTGGCCCAGTGGCCCGTACTTAGAAGTAGCCTCTACTTGCTTTAATGCTCTCCTGTTGTCTTGAAATTCTTAATAGTTTTTAAAATAAGGGACCCTGCATTCTCATTTTGCACCAAGGCCTACAAATTATATGCTGGGTCCTAGTTGATAGTATTATTTGTACACTCCCTAAATTGTGGCTATGGGTGCAGTTGCTTCAACCTTAGACCCAAGCTAAAACCTGCTTTTAGTCAACAGTAGGCTTGCTTGAGGCTCCTAGAGAGATTACTCATGCCTGAGAAAAAAGTATTAATAGCATAGAACTACGATAACACTAGACTTCTAATGCAAAACAAAACTTTTTTTGTTTGTTTTGAAGAACAAGAAGGATGTAGAGGAGGATGGGGAGAGAGAGGGGAGGAGGAGGAGGAGGAGGAGGAGGAGGAGGAGGAGGAGGAGGAGAAAGAAAGAAGAAGAAAGTTTTCCAGGGGTAACATGCACTAAAAAGCCCTTCATAATTTAACACTTTAAAGAGTTCTTGGCTCCCCACCCATGTTGGCTGTCTGGAAACAGCTCTCTCCACTTACCTACTGTCAGTTTTCAGGGAGGAACCAACTGGAGATATGGACCTACATAATTAGAGAAAAAAACTGTCTCAGTTCCTACACTAGCTAATGTCATCCGTCATTAACAAAAAATGAAAAGATAACAGCTCACCAGACACAGGAGGAAAGCAAACAATGTAAAAATGAAGACCAAAGTTGAAACAATAGTTGATCCTAAGAAAACAAATAATTCAGGGAACAAAACAGAATTTTAAAAATTCTAAATACTATCCTCAGAGATGGTTAAGAAAATATTGCACCCATCAAAAAAAATCAGGCTGCTATATAAAAGGAGAAAACAAAGTTCAAAAAAGAATACACAGAAATTTTTAAAAAGAATGGCAAAATAAAAAAAAAAGTATGGACCCGCTGAATTATGAAATTGATGCGGGAAAAGATCAAGCTGTTAAAATGAGATTATCTGTGAGTTTAGAGCTGAAAAGACAAAGGGATGGAAAATATGAGAAATATTTTCCTTTAACTTTGATACTTGTTGCCTACGTAAAATAAAAATACAAATAAATAATAATTAATGCATTTCCCTGAATTTTTAAAGACTCCAATCTTCAGAAGGAAAGGGCTCACAGAGATCCAAGCAAAGAATAACAAACAGTACAAAATCAAAACAGAAAACATTTTATTCTGTTATGTTCACAGCTATAGCACTTGCACTCCTATATCACTTGTTCAGTTGAATGAATGAACAGATGAAAATATCCTCATGAGGCCTCAAAAATCCAAGGAAAAAGAAAAACCTCAAAGATGATCAGAGAGAATAAAAGAACAGATTCTTTCAAATGAATACGCATTTGATTGTTAGTAGATGTCTCTTCAACAACTATGGATATTGATTACACAAGCAATACCTTCAAAATTATGAGGTAAAATGATTTTGTACCTAGAATTTATTACCCAGCAAAATTGTCAATCCAATATGAAGGAAAAATAAACACATTTCTAATATTTTCAGAAAAAAGATAGTTTCTTTCATCTGAAAAAATTACCCAAAGGTATTCACTAGGAAAAAAAAAAAAGAAGCTTAAGAAGAAGATACAGAATCCAAAAACAGTAGAAGCCAGGAGCTAAATGAAAAGCAATTACAGGATGACAGTTGTATAGAGGCTTAGAAAGCAATAGTCTATAATAAAATAGGAAGTAACCCCACTTTCTATAGAGAGGTGTTAGAGACATCATCACTTGTTAAGATTTGCCAAGAGATAGCCAGTATGGCACAGCTATCATTACTCCCAACAAGCTATGTAGGAGAAAGCTACCTGTGGGAGTACAGATGGCTGTGATGACCATCTGGTACCCTCATGAGAGTTTCCTCCTCCATAATCCAACCTAGAGCCATCATTGACTGATGCTGTCTGAGATGTGGAATCACCACTCCATGGAACTAGAGCACAGAATGGTGGGGGAGAGCTTGCCTGCGTTTCTTGGAGTTAGAGGGCATACGTGACTCAAGAGACTAGTGCCTACTTTCTTACATTAAGAATTTTGAAGATGGGAGAAGGCGGAGTGGTTTCCTATGGCAGCAGAGAGCAGCAGTGGAAGCAAGCTGCCCTTCCATCATTCAGAGGATGAGTGCCAGAGTTACCCTGGGCCAAGAGGATGCTTTGGAGGTAGCCAGGCTCCAGTCATCTCAAAAGAGCTCTGTCTGCCGGAGTGAGGAAGCCTGAGCAGAAAGAGGCTACAGAGTATGCTGCCCAAGGGTGGGCTGGTGGTGACGGAGTGGCGGCAAGATGTCAGCTATAAGCTAAATCAAGCATATTGCTCACATCAGGAAATGGTGAATTGTGGAGATCTCTGTAGTTTTGTGTGTGGCTTTTGTTCATTAGTGTTTCCTATGAGCACCTGCCACAATATAGGGTGTGTTGCCCAAAGGAAAACCACCAATATGATCTAAGCATAAGCCCCTTTGCTCCTTTGTCCTCTAACCCCACCTTTCCCTTCCCGTGTTCCTGGATGGTCCAGTAGCAAAGAGAAGTGATAGAGGAAGACCATTCTTTCTTTCTCCACTGCTGCCCTGAGCTAGGTCAGCCTGAACTGGAGGAAGGGAAAATGCTTTGAAATGGATAAGAGGTTAACATTTTGGCTTAAACTGGACTGACATTTCAACATCTGAAAATAAGTCTTTTCTAACGATCAGAAAGTAGCAGGAAAGCTGTGGGAGCTGCCTGAGTTCTTGGTAAAGAGTAGAGAGGGCAAATCTGATGAAGCGTTGCTTTAAAATGTAGGTTTTATTGTTATTCAGATATGGAAGGACCCACAGATTTGGAGATGATTGCCAGTGACAAGATAATTTGTTATACTCCAGACCACAAGAAGAGGGGCCCCACCACATCATGGGGTGCAGGGCACACAGAGAAGCACCAGTGTGCATCAGAAGGCAGAGGCAAGGAAGGAAATGTGGGTGGAGCCATCACTGTAATTCCTGTGGCAAGGAATGGGTAACAGAGAATAAGCAGGTTTGGGACTGGCTAGTTTGAGTAATTTATTTTTCCAGCTATGTTGAGATATAATTCGACATATAACATTGTGTAAATTTAAGGTGCAAAATGTGATGATTTGATACATTTATATATTTCAAAATGATTTTCACAACAGGATTAGTTGATGTGTTTGTGATCTCACATAATTATCATTTCTTTTTTGTAGTGAGAACATGTAAGATGTATGCTCTTAGCAAATTTCAAGTATATAATACAGTGTTGTTAACTAAAGCACCGTATTGTACGTTAGATTCCCCAGAGCTTATTCATCTTATAGATGGAAGTTTGTATCCTTTGACTGACATCTGCCCATTTTCCCCTCCTCTCAGTCTCTGGAAACTGTTATTCTATTCTGTTTCTATGAGTTTGATGTTTTTTAGATTCCACATGTAAGTGAGATCATACAGTATTTGTCTTTCTCTGAGTTATTTCACTCAGTATAAGGTCCTCATGGTCCATCATTGTTCTTGTAAATGGCAGGATTTCCTTCTTCCTTAAGGCTGAATAATATTCCATTGTGTATATATACCACGTCTTCTTTGCTTTTTCATCTGTTAATCGACACTTAGATTGTTTCCATATCTTGGCTATTGTGAATACTACTGCAACGAACATGGGAGTGCATGTATCTCTTTGAGATCTTTGTTTCATAGCCTTTGGATATACACCTAGAAGTCGAATTGGTGGATCATGTAATAGACCTACTTTAAATTTTTTACCTCCATACTGGTTTCTGAATTGATTGTACCAATTTACATTCCCACCAGCAGTGCCCAAGGCTTCCTTTTCCCTATATCCTCACCAACACTTCTTATCTCTTATCTTTGTGATAGTAGACATTCTAACAAGTGTGAGGCCATAGCTCATTGTGAATATCTTATTTCCCTGATGATTAATGATGATGAGTATATTTTTATGTACCTGTTGGCCATGTGTGTGTCTTCTTCAGATAAATGTCTATTCAGGTTTTCTGCCCATTTTTAAGTCAGATTGGTTTTGTTTTTTCTGTTACTGAGTCATATGAGTTCTTATTTTGGATATTAACCCCTTATCAGACAGATGGTTTGCAAGTATTTTCAGTATTTTCTCCCATTTAATAGGTTTCCTTTCATTTCATTGGTCATTTCTTTTGCTGTACAGAAGCTTCTTAGTTAAACAAGTATTCCTACATGTGTATTTTTGCTCTTGTTTGTGTCATATCCAAAAATGTGTTGTCAAGAACAATGTCAAGCGGTTTAACCCTGTGTTTTATTCTTTATTATTTTAGGTTTTATGTTTAAGTCTTCAATCAGTTTTGAGTTAATTTTTGTGGGTCATGTAAGAGAGGGGTCCAATTTAATTTTTTTTGCCGTGATTATCAGTTTTCCCAGCACCGTTTATTGAGGAGACTATTCTTTCTCCACAGAGTATGCTTGGCTTTCTTGTCAAGTATTACTTGATTGTATATGTGAGGATTTATTTCTGGGCTCTCTATTCTGTTCCATTAATCTACATGTGTGCTAATCCTGTTTTAATATTTATAGCTTTGTAATATAGTTTGAAATTAGAAAGTGTGAGGCCTCTAACTCTGTTTTTCTTTCTCAGGATTGCTTTTGCTATTTAGGATCTTTTGTGGTTTCATACGAGTTTTAGAATTATTTGTTGTATTTCTGTGAAAAATACTATTGGAATTTTGATAGTGATTGCATTGAATCTCGAAATGACTTTGGGTAGTATGGACATTTTCTGAATACATGAATATGGGATATCTTTCCATTTATTTGTGATTTCATCAATTTCTTTCATTAAAGTGTTATAGTTTTTATTGTACCAATCTCTCACCTCCTTGGTTAAATTTATTCCTAATGTATTTTATTGTTTTTTATGATATTGTAAATCAGATTGTTTTCTTTATTTTTTTTCAGATATTTTGTTGTTAGTGTACAGAAATGCAACTGATTTCTGTGTGTGAATTTTGTATCCTGCCACTTTACTGAATTTATCTAGTGGGAAGGGACAGACAATAGACAAACAAACTTAAATGAGCAGGAAAAATATTTAGCAACATGTGCTGTGCAGAGGATTAAAACAGAGTGATTGAGCAACTGGCTGACTAATTTACATTGTGTGGTCAGGAAAGGACTCTTTGAGGAGGTAACATTTAAGCTGAAATCAGAATGAGAACCTTTTACTTGTTGCCTACTGTGTAATCAACAGAAGCAACAGCTTGTAAGATTGCACGCCATACGGCATACTTCCTAGCTGAGAGTTCTTGAGTGTAACCACACAATGTTCCCTGAAGTACTGAAACAACCTGATGGAATGACAAGTGATCCCAAGCATCATCAGAAGTTTACATCATTATTTTGCCCGAACCAAATCATGATTTAGTAGAATATTAAATTCCCATGACTTTTTGATTGAAAGAGACCCTGGGATGCTGGGCTTATGACAAAAGTGGGTCACTGTACCAGCTAACCAAGCCCAAGGAGTTGTGCAGTTTGTAGTGGAATTGCTGGGTATCTACAGATGATGTAGAGAAACAGAGGGTTGGCATGGAAGAAGTATTGAACTCAGGCTCCCTTCTTCCTGCTGAATGTTAGGCATATGCATATTTGGAAATGGAACACTCATTGGAGGGGGAGGAGTTAGAAAACATTTGACCATTTTATAGATTCTCCAAGGGGCTCACAGAAGAAGGGAAGACAAGCATGTTAGACTGCTTCAGGGCTTAATCTCTACCCACCAACCTGACTCATAGATTTTCAACACTGAGAAAGACTCTTTAATAGGAAACAGCTATGGGGTTGAGAGAGGTTTGTAAAATAAAGGCTTAGGCATAGTTACATGCATAGTATGTATCTCTAGCTAACTGCAAATTTATTTTCCCTCATGGGTTCTATACATAAACATATATACATAATGAAGTGATTTTGATATATCTTGGGTATTTATGGTATAACCAATTGTTAATTGAAAAGGAATAAACACTGTCATCACCAAAACTTACTAGCCTTGCTCCAAAGAGGTTGAAATGGAGTTTCAGAGTGGTCTATTGTGAGTGTCTGATAGAAAAGCCACACTTCTTCACAGCAGCTGAGACTGAAGATGAGGGTGAAGATCGCCAATCAGGAGAGAGATCTCACACATACTAAAATGCCCAAGATAGAGAAATTGAAAGACTTGTTTTAAATCCGAGCCCAAATTTAGTCTGCTAAAGAATCTAACATGTTCATCATCTGGAACTTGTCATTTATGTTCAGCAGTGACATAGAAAGGTGTGCTGTCGGGCCGGCTGAGTGGCGCATTGGTTAAGAGCTGGTTTTGTGATGCCAGTGGCCCCGGTTCGGATCCCACATATGAGGGCCAGTGACACTGCCCTCCACAGCTTACAACAGCTCCAGTTGGAGCTGGGCTGTGTGAGCCCCGGTGACAGTGTAGGCTGCAGCTCTTGCTGCAGTGGGCTGCCATAAGCTACAGTGAGTGGCCAGCAGCCAGCGTGAGCAGCCGGCAGCCAGAGTGAGCTGCCAATAGCCAAGGTGAGCGACCATCCAGAGGCTGGCGACTGATCTGCCTCACCCGGGAAGAGCGCAATGACGATACCAACATGGGCCAGTGAAGCAACGTCCTCTGCAAAACTAGACTGAAGAATAAAAAGACAGCAACTTGTCTGTTCCCTTTCCCCAATTCCCCAATGCTGTTCCCCTCCCTAATTCCCCAATGAAATCTTAAAAAAAAGAAAGAAAGGTGTGCTGTCTTATGTCAGGTTCTTCTGGAAGTGGACTGTGAGCCAAGGATTTGGGTGTAAGTGGTTTGTGCAGCAGAAACCAGTAAGCAAATAGAAGCAGCAGGCTAGGAATAGGGAAGAAGTTAAAGAAGCTGAGATTTCAGGTGAAGTCCCAGACTCAGCCTGATCTCTTGGAGTGCTTGGCATTCACTCCCCCACCCCTGAGACACAGAGCTGGGCTTTTGCACTCCCACGCTAGTACATGGTTGGCCACAGGTCACAGTATGGGTGGAAGTAGACACAAAATTCCCAGGCGCTACCTCTTCTCCTTACTGGCTAAAGTAGAGGGCTGCAGCATCCAAGGGCAGGCTGCTGAAACTTGCAGGTACAGATAGTAGCACAAACACTGGGCATGGGGATGGGTGAACAGAGCTAAGGGATTCAAGAACAACGGATGTCTGTTACATAAGCCTAGAGGCATATGCTCCTCCAGTGTGGTGGTGCCAGTGTAAACTGGAGCATTTGCAGGACACCCAGAACCCCGGAGTCTGTAATAATGGACCAATCCAGTATGGGGGGCCATCCTGCAGACAATGCACAAGCACTCAGGGATATCAGCTATGCAGAAACCCTGTGACCCAGGAGCGAGCGATCCTATTCCTTTTCAGTTGTCCCAGAGAAATCACACAAGTCTCCATGGAGACTTGTGCAAAGATGTGCAATGTGGACTTGATTGTGCTAGTTAAAAGGACTGGATGAGTTAAATATAAAACATAGATATAGTCCCCAAAATAGGGATTTTTTTCTTCCTTGCATACATGGATCATTCATTCATTCTTGTTTTGTTCTGCCAGGGTTTTAAATATATTATAGATTCTATTTTATATAGTATTTTATAGTTCGAAGAACAAAAATTATGTTTAAAGAAAATAATAAAAATTGAGGAATTAACTGAGCTAAAAATGCAAAAAAAAAAGCAGCAGAAATAAGAACAGGTGGGCTATGTGGGGAATATCCTCACCAATGAAGAAAGAAAGTAGTACAGCTGTTATCCCTTCTGCTTTCTGAGGCCACGTGGGTTTCCCTTTGCAATCCCCTCCCCGACTCTGGCTCTAGGAGCTGGCTGTGCTTGGCCTCATCTGGTCAGCAGAGCTCCACTGCTTGGAACAGAGTCTAGATGGAGAGTGAGGGACAGTGATTCTGGCCTAACACAGAAAAAAGCTTGGACCTAGGAGATCCATGTTTATGATGCACAAATGTATCCCTGAAAAGCCTGAAGGGGTACGTATGTTCCCTTCACATGATAACACTTAGATTTTCTCATTTTAGGATACTGGAAAAACAAGAGAACTGAACTGCAGTTAATCCCAATTAGCACACGTTGAGAGAAATAAAGAGCTGTAGTTCATGGAGAAATGGTTTTATTCTGTAAAGCCATGGAATAAATGGAGTGAGTCGGGGCTATGTCCCGTAGGTTCCTGGGGCCTGTCATTCAGCTGGTCATGGATTACTACATCCATCATCAGGGCAGGGTCTGTGGCCTCCCGTCTGCGACAAACATATCACCACACTCAAAATACAATGCTGCCTACTATTGTAGAATCCAATTCAAACAAAAGACGATCAGCTCCATGTAGATATATTAGGTAAGAGGACTGTGGTTTAGTACCCAAAAGGAAAAATTTGTGGAATTCTCTACACTCCCTTAGGAAGATTCCATGACTCTTCTGATTATATCTAGGCTTGGCTTTAATGTTCCTAATTTATCGTCTCCCAGAAAGAAACACAGAACCTACTGAACAACATCAATGTTAAAAGCTTGGGAAACTAGGAGACAGTAGGCCTTCTGCTTCATCAAATCAAAAGTGAACTGTGCTAGCACACTTCTGGGGGAAAGCATGGCTTTGCAGTTACACTGCTGTTTTCAGTTCTTAATTATTCCCTGATTCTAAGAACTGTGGCCTGTTTCCTTTCAGTTTTAGAAATAATAAAAATCCAGCTTATTGGTACTGACCAAATATGGATACTAGTGTGTCTCGGTTACCACTTAGAGGAAAGTGTGACCAATGTTCTCCAAATGTAGGATTATTTTAAAAAACCACTGGGGCTTTTACATGTGAAGACCCCACTGGAATTTCAGAAACAATCAACTGAGTATGGTGACTATGTGCCCTGATTTAACTTTGCTTGTTTGAAGTATAGAGAAAAATCCATAAATACAGTGAGTGCTATACTAGATTATGTGACAAATAAGGGAACTGAAGACTCAGAATTCCAGACCTGGAGAGGCTTGGAAAGATGGGCAATGCATTTTTCTTCACTCCACACATATAGAGTGTTTAATACTCTATCATGGACGAGTGACACAATTAAAAATAACAATGGAGGTAACAGACTAGTGAAAGATTTGCATTTGCCATGGCTATTTCCTGTACTGAATCTCCAATTTGTTTCATTGCCTTAAAATTTCCTGGATAGGTTTATTTTTGGATGAAGAATAACATGCATTTACTGACTTAAAAAGCTCATGCTGTAGAGACAGTGCAATGTGGCTTGTTATTATGCCATTCTTCTAGGAGTGACACATTTATGCTCACAACAGTAAGAGCTGTAGAAGCGGGAACCCTCACACTGTGTTTACTCACATCGCCAGCTTAAGTTGGAAGAATTTTGACAGTTCTTGCCTTTACCGTCCCTTATGCCGAGGTGTACTGAGTCACCACTAAGCACTTCCAGCTTTTATTTAGTTATGCATCTGGTGTGGTGTTCCCGGCAACTAAAACAATTTACTCTGGTGGGTGTTCACTGTTTCTGTGTTGAGTGAAAAGATAAATCAAGAGGAAGAAGGAGGAGGGGGAGAAAAAGTGGATTACAAGGGATATAGGGAGCAGTGAAACTATTTTAAATGACACATAATGGTGGATAAATGTCACTCTATCTTTGTCAAAACCCATAGAATGTACAACACAAAGAGTGAATTCTAATGTGAATTATGGACTGTAGTTACTAATGCTGTATCAATGTTGGTCCATCAAGTATACGACCCTTATACAGGAGGTAAATTCTAGGGGGAACTGTGTGCAGGGAACGGGGAAAAAAGAGCATGTGTCAACTCTCTGTATTTGCCAATCAGTTTTTCTGTACACCTAAAACTTCTCTAAGAAACATAGAGCCTATTCTATAAACAATAATAACAAAAAACAAAAGATAAATCAAATAACTTCGATGAAATGGTCTTAGCATGTGCATATTGTAAGCAACAAAAAACCAAATCTAATTAGCACAGGGAGACACAAAGGTAAATGTGTTAGTTTGCTTACTCAAGCCATGGGAAACCATCAGGGAGAACTGGAACCAGGGACTTAAATGCTCTTTTTCACTTTTGTAACAATCTTGATTGGCCTTCTTCATAATGCCTGAACCACAATGGCCTGTAGGCTCTAGGCTCACAACCTCCCAGGCTGGTCACCATGGGAAAGGGCTGTTTCTTACTTTCGTTGTTATTAGAAAAATCCAAGGGGATGTTGGTCAGTCTCACTTGGAAATGTGGGCACCTTTAGACCATTTACAGGGTTTGAGACATAGGCCTCAATTATAGTGTGGTGTTTACAGGGCTGGAAACAAGCAGGCATGAACTGATTGCAGGTACCCTGACAAGAGATGTTGGTGGCTCAGGAAAGGATGGTAGAGGTAGGGAGAGAGAAATGGTTAGGTCCTGGATATATTCTGCAGCTAGGGATATCAGCGTTTATTGAGGCATTAAATATAAAGTGTGAGAGAAAGGAGTGGAAAAGGACTTCAGGGCTTTTATCATGACAACTCAAAGGATGGAGCTGTCTTGCACTGAGTGGTGATGGTTAATTTTATGTGTCAACTCCAGTGGGCTAAGGAATGTGAGGTGAGCTGTTAAGACATCAATCCTGTGTGTGTCTGAGGGTGTTTCCTGAAAAGATTACATTTGAATGAGGAGACTGAGGAAAGCAGATGAGCTCTCACCTGTAAGGACTGGCACCATCCATCTGTAGAGGGCCTAAAGAGAAAACGAGGCAAGGGGACGGTGAATTCTTTCTATTTCTTTTTCAGCAGGGACATCCAGTTTTCTCTGTCCACAGATAGAGCCTGGGACTTACACCAGCAAGAGGGCTGCTCCATAGTTCTAAGGCTTCAGGCCTCAGACAGCGAGTCACACCACTGGCTACCCTAGCTTTCAGGCCTTTGGACTGGGACTGAATTATATCACTGGCTTTCCTTGTCCTCCATCTTGCAGATGGCAGATCATGGCATACTCCATAATCACCAATTCCCATAACAAATCTTCTCTTACACACACACACACACACACACACACACACACACACATCCTATTGACTCTGTTCCTCTGGAGAACCATGACTGATACATGAGCAGAGGGGTGTTATGATGGCTTAGGTTAGAGGAATATCAGGAGTTTAGTTGTAGATATAATAGGTCTGTTAGCCATCCAACTGGAGATGTTAAATAAGCAGTTGGAAATATGAGTCTCTTCTTCCAGGTATCCACCTGGCATATTTTTTATGAATTGTAATTGTTTATTTTCCAACTCCTTCCTCTAGAATTCAAGCTCCATTAGAGCAGGAACTCACCTGTTTTGTTCACTGCTCTGTCCCCAGTATCTAGAAGAATTTCTGGGACATAGTAGATACCCAGTAAAATTTACTGGAAAGGTGAATGAAGGAATGAATGAGAGTTATTTGTTCAGCACACTATATAGGTTGAGAATACAGCACAGTTAGGAAGTATCTGTTTGAAAGTAAAGTTGCTGGCTCGGCCATACTAGGGAGAGATTTGTGACAGGCATTGTGTAACAACCATTTTCTCTGAAGAACTATATAAAAATGAAGAGACACTTGCAAGGCTTCTGTAAACTTTTATTGTATCCTTAGAGGCCACTGCCAACGTGGTGCCTTGGCCTCTGGCTCATTTCTACAGATTTCCTTGGAAAGATGTGACAAAAGTAGAAATCGGAAATCTTCCTACTAGTAAACCACAGTTACTTACCGGTGCATAAACAAAATGTACATTGAAGCCTTTGTGGTTATTCAGAAATCTATGACTTTCTGAACTTACAAAATGCATTCTTCATATGCAATAGACAAAGCATCTTAAAAAAAGGCAATTGTCTAAACAAAATCATGTGAACCTATGGCTTATATATTCTAGGTATATATGACTGCATGTGATGTACCAATGGAATAATGGATTTTTACTGCTAACACATAAAGGAGCCCTGCAATGGGATCAACTGGAACCTGATATGATTTATTCATAACTGTGCTAAAATATAGCCCAACAAATCATTAGCTAATTTAACATCAGTAATCTGTCTGGTGAAGTCTAACAGAAACATCAGGCCACTTGTCAATCTCATCACCACATTCAGTTGAGGATTGGGACAATATAATACTTCAAAGTCTAATGACTTTTGCTCCAGCACAGGAAAAAATACAACCCCAAATACTGCTTTATCAAACCATCAACCAACCAACCAACCAAACAAACAAAACCCCATTGTAAACCTATGGCCCATACCCTTTCATGCAACCTCTTATATTCCATTTGTAATAGTGACATGGTCATAAGGCTTATGAACACAGAGAGATTAAAACTGACTGAGGCCAGTTGTGATGATGGACAACCAGCTAGATTCCACTCAGAGTGTGCTTTGGCACACCTACAGGCCATTAATATTAGACTACATGTCCATACATACCATCACATACATGCATATATCATACACACAGATACATTCCATAGAGACAATCACAGAAACATTGGCTAAAAGAAATGTACAGTTGTTTATATATATTTATATACACACAGTAAAAGATTTTCTGCTATACTCACAGTCTGTAAACTTGGAAATGCCCAGCCAAAGTCACTGTGGGCCCTTTGAAATGCTGACCATGTAAGCAATGGGGGTGGGGGATGTGTTTACGTTCATACTGGATACCTGGAGAAGTGAGGAACTATATAGTTCATGGTGGCACTTGAGGATAATTATATTTCACTGACATGATAAACTCAGCTGGCCACTTGGAAATTATGTTTCCTGTATGGAAAAAGGAATGACCAAAAAAGTCTTACTACCAATTAACAATTTAAGATAAATCAAGGGAATATGAGGTGATATGTATACTGTATATATATCCATACATATCCATAATGTATAACATACAGATATCTGAATATATGTATACATATGCATATATATACATGTACATGCTACTATTACTAAAAACCTCAATGAAAATTTCCAAATCTTCTAAAATATTTAATTCTTTTCTCCTAGGTGTGCTTTAGACTTCTATGCATTGCACTGAAAATCTTAGGTATAGTTTAATGACATGTGCATTTAAATTTTGGTATCTGATATTGATTTTACATAAAAGACATATTAAAAAAAGATTGGGCTTATGAAAAATAGAAATATTTGATTCAAGCATTATTTTTAAATTTAACATAAATTATATGCAAGATATTCTGTAATGAAACACCATGAAAAAATATAGGTTCTTAAAAAATTTTTGAATAGCAGCTATTAAACTGCATATGTGGTTATCTGTGCTGTAAGCACCTGTATTTATTGTAGCTTGAGCATGTTTTAAAAATAAAACAGTAATGTGAGAAACATTAACCTAATTGTTCACCAGAATTCTGTTTAACTTCTTTTTTTGGCAAAATTATGTAAATAAGCTCAAATAATTATTTTAGGTTACTATGAAGTTAAAAAAATATTGGCACTGAATGACATTTCAAATAAAAGTGACTTCAACCCATACTGTGTTTGGAAAAAAAAAATCACTTAAAAAAATAGAAAACCTTTTCACAATAAAGTTTCTGAACTTTCATGGTGACCAGTTCTCACTGAACATTTGACAGAACTGCCATGAATGTTAGTCATGTACTTGAAAAGTATTTTCATGTACAAGTAGTAAATACCCTTCTGGTTTCATTTAACTGTCTCCTTTCCCTGCCAATGCTCACCATTTTTATAGTGCTGACTATAACGTATAGAATATGTAAATTAGATAAATTAAAGAAGTAAAATTCATTGGAATTGTGGGTATAAACCAGCTCACTCTGACATTTTGGAAAGCATTTTCTGAGTCATGGGAAGACAGACTTTTGGGGACCGAGCTGCTGTGTAGTTAATGTTCCTCCAAAAAGAGCTGAAGGAATATTGATGAGCATTTCTTTAGATGTTTAGTTGATACTGTCCTTGTGGCTGCTCCTCTCTGTGTTGTGGTTGTTTTGTTCATGATTCTTCCACTGGATGCTTGTTCCATTCATGGGGACGGAGGTCATCTGGCTTTTGGACTGGTAACAGCAGCAGCAGAGGCAAGACTGGGAGAAGGAACAGATGCTCAGTGACAGGAGCCCATCAGCCTGTCCCCAGCAGATCATAGAGGCCTTGAATCCCCACCACAAGGAGTGTGTTCACATGCATTTGAGGCAGAATGCGAGCCTTACCAGTGACCTAGGGTATGGAGACTGTAACCTCTAGGTAGAAGGGAAGCTGTCCATTCTAGTAAAGAGACATAGATCCTTTGTTTCTCATTTTAATTCCATTCACCAACACAACGAGGAAGGGAAGCAGTTTTGGCCAGAGGGAGAGTGCCCCATGACTCGGGGTGGGCCTGAGTGGGGCAGGGCTAGGGGGTGCCTGGCAGGTTCAGTGTGCATGCACCACCTGGAACTACGAAGTTTCATCTATTGGGATGATTCGTGGTTGATATATGTCTGTCTCCTTTTAGATTGTAAGTCCCACGAGGACAGCTGCTGTGTTTTCCCTCTCCACTCTATCTTGAATAACAAGAAACTCTTACTGAGCAATTATTGTTTTAAGCACTGGACATAATTTAGCCCATTGAATCCTACTTCTGAGATAGATACTGTGACCGTCCGATTTCACAGAGGAAGCAGGAGGGGCCCCATCTGGACCTGGGTTTGTCAGTTAATAAGTGCAGAGCTGTGATGTAAATCCAGATTGTTTGCTTCCAGAGCCTGCACCCTTGACCTCCATGCTACTCTTCCCAATACAGACCACAAACTAAAGTTAAACATCCTGGCCCGAGATAACAGAATACAGTTAGGATGAGCTCTCTGCTACCATCATCCCAGGACACATCAGTAAGTACTGGAAGCTTCTGGAGGACATGGGCTGGCTTAGCTACAAGGAGGTCTGAGGAACAGAAGGAGACTAATTTTGAATGTAATGACATTCATTCAGATTTCCAGAGCAATAAGCATTTACGTTCCTTGACAAGGCTATTACTAAATATCCTGTTATGTAGCAGTTAGCAAGAGCTTCCTTAACAATACAGTCTCAGTTTTACTGAGACTTTAGTTGAAATTCTGAGACAACTTCAAGCATGAATAGGTTTTATGCATTCTGTGTGGCTGGAAGTGCACGTTGGAGCATTTCTTTTGAAAGGAGAGTACAAAATCGGCACGTTATTAAATTATTTTTCATTTTCACCTGTGAATATATTGTTGTCTGAATAGATACTACTTTTCTGTTATGGCGACAATCTGACCCTCTTTCTGGGTAGCAAAACAGGATTTTCACGTCTCTGCTGAATAGTACAGCTGATAAAAGTAATATTTACAAATGCCATTAGCCATGCCTGTTGGCTAATGAATATACTTCGCTGGCTGTTCTTAAAAATACTTACAAAACCGTCTTACCTGGAAACAGTTTTTAAATTTCTTGCTCACAAAATATAGAGCTATTGGGTTTATACACGAATTCATAGTTGCCAAGTTCATCCCGATGTAATCCATGAGCAGCAAGAAACTAGAGCAAAAGAAAATGGAGTAGAATCATTAGAACATGATGTTTTTAAATCTGAAAACTAGCATTTATTTCTAGACTAAGCATTTTTCTTGCCCAGAAGCCATTTCTTATAGGTGGCAGTCAGAATTTTTTTCAAGTACTTGTTGAAATGGCAGTTCTATTTCTGCAGAACATTTACCCGCCACTTGGTTAGCTCAAACCATTATGCACAGCCTCAGGAAGGGACCGGCACAATTATAGACATGGCATGCACAAAGATGGGGATCAGTTATGGGCTATGTCAGCTAAAGAAAAAATAATCAACTTCGCCGTTTTAATTTTCAGAGCTAACGAGAATGCAGACTAGATGGTTTTGTAAAAGTACTTTTATAAATGTGAAAATCAGAGGAACTCCAGTTTCCTAATAAGCACATAAGATCGTACCTAAGTAATTCACATCGGTTCTTGTCCATCTCATCATACACGGTTTTCTTCAAAATACGGCTTAAATGAAGAGGGAACCAGCAAAGAGCAAAAATTACAACCAAGCAGAAAACTGTTTTCGCCACTTCTCGACGCTAAAGGAAAGTGAGGGGAAAAAAAAGTGCAGTAAGTTCAGTGTTTTTCTACTAGATGAAAGAACTATACAACAAGGAAGTCGTAGAGAGCAGAGAAAGACTAGCTCAAAGGGAGACAGCACAGCCTGCCTCACAGTGCCTCCTTCTCTTTGAGTTTCAGAGTCTAACTTTATGATCAAGGAGTTGCTAACGATTCTGTTGGGCAGCTGCCCGGAAGGACGGTAGCTGCAGGCTGGCTATTAGGGCCAGGGCAGAGGTTCTATGGCAGAGCAGAGGTGTGAGCTAGCTAGGGCTGAGCCAACACTGTGGTTGAGCCTGGGTGGAGGAGGGTGTGTGTGTGTGTGTGTGTGTGTGTGTGTGTGTGCGTGTGCATTGTGTGTGCGGGTGTTAGGATGCATGTATGGGGAAAAGCGTTAGCTAAAAGCGTCAATAACAGGTAACTAAGTGGCACTAATGACAGCATGGCCATCAAGATGACTGAACACACCATGATAAAGAATGAACAAATCTGCAGGGACATTTGGAAAACAAAACAGATGTACGAAACAGAATAGAAAAAGCAACAGAGTATTTTCTCCATTTCTTGATCTTGAAGAAAGCTAGCATTGGGATATATTTTGCTTTTAAAGTTCTTTTATTAATGACATCTAGTTCCCAAAGATATAGTGTTTACAAACAGAGGGATGAGGGTAAGGAATATCAGCAATGATGATTAGAAAAACTGGGATGTGCTGACCCTGGACTGACTTCAGTTGAAGGTTTCCATGCTTTCAAGTCTGCACAGGATCAGAGAAACCATAGGTTAGGAATTATCTGCAGCCAGTCATTTGTGTGCATTATGCTTGAGTATTATAGTGCATGCATTTAGAAGCCTAACTAGGAACATAAAATGCAATTTGTCTGTAACTGGGATCAGGTCGTGTCAAAATAAAACTGAAAGAAAACAGGGTTTGGAAGGGTAATGTTAGTGCAACCCAAAGCGTATACCATTAACACTTTGTAAGTGGGCATAAAAAGCTATATGACGAGTTTACTCATTTCCCGCAAAAAATGTGTTAAGTATGGGAAAGCTACAATAAACTCACATGATTAATAGAGTCATCTAAAAAGATGTGGGGGCAGTTGTCACAAATTGCTACACTTGCTCAAAGAACTGCGGGTTCTTTAATCTTTTGGGGTTACTGGGGCTCACTAGGATGTAGCTTCAGAGAACCAAACGACATAAACCAAATGACGATTAAGAGAAATAAAGGGTTCCAATCTGCAGGAATGGGGGATCATTTTAAAAGGGTCATTTTGTATACACAGACACTGTGCTCAGAAAAATAAAAATGGAGGGTATTGAGGGAGAGGTTTCCTCCCCTGAGCATATCCTCAAAGAGGATGACCCTTTGAAAAGGTAATATGGATAACTTGCTATGACACTCCGCTATTTGCTTACCCAATGTCCATTCTCCTGTTTTTCTCAGCATCAGTCAGATTTTGTTGTAGCAGCCTGGGAGCCTGGCCTAATCACCTGCATGGCTACCTGACACAGTTCTCACCAGTTAGATTATGTAGGAATTGTTGTGTGGAGTTTCAGTAAAGCTGCTTAAAAGTGGGGGCACTCCTTTGGGACATACACACTCATGTGATCTACGTTTGTCCCCTTCTTGCTGCCTAGGAAATCAGATGCAAAGGTAGAGCTATAGCTTCCATCTGCTATAGACCAAGACCTAAGGAAAGGTCAGCATAACAGCAGACCCCTGCCAAGAGTCCCTATGCTCCTGAACAATGACATCTGAGCTTTTAGCTGCGGGAGAAAGATAAACCCTTTCTTGGTCTACTCAATATTATTTTGGGTTTTCTGCTACCAGCATCCAAACACAATCCCTAACTGCTAAAGTTGTTGTCAGTATAATGAAGAGAAATTTGAAAAACCATCCAAGAAGTAAGACTAAGAGCCCCAAAGGACACTATTAAAGGGTGGCAGGACCCTTCACTCTGGGTTAGCTCCCCCACAGTGGCATTGAAGGCTTTCCAGCCACGCTTGCCCTTCTGCTCTTAGAACCAGCTATCGCTTTGAGGGTGACACAAGGGAACGTCTCCTGCGTGAAGGCCAAACTTTGGGTTCTAATCTTCATTGGGTTGAGTCAATCTCTTAACTACCTGTAATAAGAGTAATATCTGTCCTGCCTCTCTCACAGCATGCTTGGAGGAATCAAATAAGAAAATAACATAGAAATGCTCTTCAAAAACTTTAAAAAATGCTATGTAAATGTGAAGCAGCGTCCCAACCCTTGTTTTATTGTTCTCAGAGCAGATACCACGTACAACCTCAACAGGTTCAATCATAGTGCTGATGCAAAAATCAACATTTAAAACACTGTTTTTCAAAAATCTATTTTGATTAATTACCTCCACTGCAGGAATGAAGGTAATAATTGCTTAATATGATTCACATGTGGAGTACTTGACATTTTCATGCTTGAACAAAGTCATACTAAAATTTCTCAATATAATGTTTCTGTTAAATTTCAATAGAAGGTAATAGATAGCATTTGTGTGGCGTGTTAGGTTTTACAAACTATGTGCATGCATATTAATTCCTTAGAGTCCCACAATAACATTGATTTGTATGTTATTATGCCCAATTTACAGATAAGAAGCTACAGCTCAGAAAAATCAGCACAGTCATTGAAATGAGTTGCTAATAAAGAATGAGGTTTGTATACGATAGTCATAGTGTAGATTTACAGGCTCCACCAAAAACAAACATTAACTTTTCGTGTGTCTGTGTGTCCTTATATATTTAATACTTCTCTGTTGAGACTTACAACTTAACTACAGTCCTAGTTTTATTTGAATTAACATAACATCTATCAGCATTTTCTGAGTTCTTACTATGAGTTGGGTTCTATTGGACACCTTACATGCATTAAGTAATCTCCTGGATGTATTGTTATATACAATTTATGAGGAACTAGAACTCAGAGAGAGTAAGCAATTTGCCCGAAGTCACAGAGCCAGCAGCTATAATACCCAAGTTTGGCCCTCTAATGCTCAGTTTTCTCTGTTCTGTTTGCTGCCCAGAAGAGACCAACAGTAGCATCCTGTTGACTAGTTCGAATTCCTTCTAGAACTTTGGGCCCTCTAAAATTTGACCTCTTATGTACCCAATACCATTTTCTGTCAAGAGTCTTACCTTTGATGTTGCTGATGTTCTAATGAGGTTCATCTCCTTCCCTACTCCCCAAATACGTAGTGCCTGTGCCATGTTCTAACTAGATCCCTGTCCTCCCTGAAATGCCCTTTGTCCTCTTCTTTCCCATCAAAATCATTTGTCCTTCATGAACAGTTCAATCCCCTTATTTTTCCCCATGACTTTATCTCATCCTCCTTGGCTTTCTGTAGCATAGGCTACTTTGGCCACACCCTGTGATTCTGTTTCCCAACAGTTTCATGTTTCCACAACAAGACTGCCCAGTCTGCTAGGGGAGAAAGTCATATGCTTCTTTCTGTCCCGGCACAGCTCTAAGCCAAACAACACACACACACACACACACACACACACACACACACACACACACAGATGCACATGGCCAATGCACTGTTGGCAAAATGAATGAATAGTTCCTCTCTTTTTGGGCCCTGCCTCCAGGGCCTCCTGTTTCACAGGTAGGCTCCCTATGTCACAAAAGAAACTCCTAAAACTATAACTATAAAGGAAACAAGACATACAGACAGATGAGACGATATCTTTCCTTCGAGGAAATCAGGCCGAATCTCCTAAATACAGCATTTGTGTAGTTCTTTTGTTGTCAAGGACAAAACGGTCTTGGCCAGACTTTCATGATCACCTGTTTAAGATGTTCGCTGAGGGCGATTCTCAAGCTGCCATTCCTTCTGTTTAACATCTCACACGTCATCAGGGTGTAGAAGATGGCGGTACACACCAAGGGCATGCAGAAATAGAAGCCGAACAGCCACCAGTCCTTTACATCCTGGTAGAACTGTAAAGTGGAGAGAGGAGAGACAGGAGGAGGAGCATTAAAACATCAAGTAACTGTGCAGGGCCGCCAAGGCCTCAGAGCCTACATGCTGGTAGATCTGTTTATATAGTCACGCTCTCTGGTGGTGGCAATGGGCTTGAGGCTCAAAACAATGAAATTGGAACCACTAGAAGAAACTATCCCGGTTTTATAATAGCACATGAAAAAAAAACACCCCACTACATTTTAAAAAATTATACTGACAAAGATATTTTTAAATAAACTAAAGCTGGTTTTAATTATACAGTGGAAGAGCCCAAAACAAAAATAATTCTCTTCCAACACTTTTAATAAAAGGTGATTCTGAGACTTACACATTATATGTTTATCTTTATTTATTAATGAGTCTCAAAATTTTGCTAGTGCCTGGTTGATTTTTGACTGTTACAGTCCATGTGGACTTTGTGTGACTGTCTTGCTTGGAAACAGGAAAGGTTATATATGAATGGCTTATCTGTGTAGCTTTGGTTACCGGGAGTTAACCCTTTGCCTGGTATGCTTGCTATGTGACCTCGCAGCCAGCCAGTTTGAGCCATCAATAACTGTGCCCCTTCTTGCTCTCTTTTAATACTTACCACCTGGAAACTTTCCAGACAGAGTACCTTATCTGAAGGCACATTTAGCATTATCTCCCAAGGGGCAGGATTTGCAAATACATGGATTATTCAGTTTTATGTCTTTTTAAAGGAGAACATTTAATATCCTATAAAAATGGCAATTGGAAAATGATATCCAAATTCTTCCTCCCACTAAATTAATCACCAACTTAGGGAAGAAATGTTTTTTCTTCTCTTTATTCTGTTTCTCCAGACTGTTTACTTACTGGGGATAATGCAGCCTCGTGATATCTCTGTTCCCACAGTAAAAACTAATCACTCTGCTCTGTGAAAAACTGGACGGTTTCTGAATATAGAAAGAGGCCCAGTGGGCTACATTTATAGCATGTCTATTAAAATAACCTATAAATGGTTCCTGAGGAAAAAAAGTCCTGGGCAAAGGTTCTTAACTATTTTTATGCCATAGACCCCTTTGGAAATCTGGAGAAGAATATAATCCTTTTGAGGATAATACTTTTACACGTTTAATAAAATATATAAGATTACAATAAAAACCAGTTACATAGAAACAGTATCAAAATATTAAAACTAAAATTCTAATACAATACTATAGAGGTTTGTGAACAAATTAAATGACAAATCTAATGATGGTTCTAATACCTATCAGAATGTTGAAGCAATGATGAGCATAAATGATATTGTAAAATTATACAACTATTATTTGATATGAAAATGTCTTATTTCTATGAGTGAAAAAAACCCATGGTACTGTTAAATACTATTGTGGTTTGTTGCCTACATTCATAATAGAAGGAAATGATAAATTTCAGTTAGAAGTTAGAGGAAATACACATGTAATTTCTTTTCCATTTAAGTTCACCGACCCCTGAATTTTATCCTCAGGTTAAGTACAAACTCCCAAATGAGTTGGCTTATTCAGATCTGTTTATACAAATATTTCCTTATTCACATCACACTGTAGAAAGATTTCAGTACTGAACTTAAAAAACAGAAAACAACAATAAAACTGAAGGAGTCTCTTTTCATTTAAGCACAGCACAAACACTCCTTTGAGCCCTGGCTTCAGTTTGTATGCCCTCTTCCGGGTGCATGCTGGCTGGCGTGAATGCCCCAGAAGCAGCTGCAGAGGGTCTGGGACCTGATCCCTGAAGGGCATGGATGGGGTCCCCTGCCCCCAGAGCGACAGAGGCCTGTAGAGAAAGGAGTCACACATTTCTTTTGAACAGATGTCATCAGCAAAGGTATGAAGGAGTCTCCCTCCAGTCTATGTTAGGGTAAAGTTGAGGAGGAAAGAATGGAACAAAGAGGGACAATAAAATTAGAGAAAAAAAAAAGAAGAAGAAGAACAGGAGAAGACAGAGAATCCTATATATATATAAATGATGAGTTCAAACTCCTACCCTTTACTGCACCCCTCTAGGCTCCCTCTGCCTAAAGGGCAGCCACCCTTTGCTTGTCCCCTCTATAAAGGAGACTCAGCCATTGTGAAATATCCCATGTCCTGTTCTAATGACTAGTAAACTTCTTCTACTGAGCCTCCGCTCTCTCATGTTTTGTCAGAAATATTTCTTTTTTTTTCTTTTCTAGTCAGAAATATTTTGATTGCTTATTTATACAGCCCAAATTCTGATAACCTCTTATTGACTAATTTGTTTTTCACCATGGCGATTTGACTTCATAAAAAAGTCAGCAGATAAGCTGAAGACCTTAATTTTAAGGTTGCCAGTTTGGCAGCTTTCATGAGCAATTTTAATTTTAAAACAAGAAATTAAAGCAGGATAACTGGTCAACTATAAAACCACTAATTTTATGAATTTTCTGTTAGGAAAACATACCTTGAGATGTCTGTAAGTGATTAAATGTGGAATCTGAGCTGTATGAAACTTAGATCAAAGCACTAAATTATGCTGATTTAAGAGAAATAGTTATCCTTTTGGCTTTCCCATCAGTCCACATTTGACAAGTTTTGCCAAGAAAATATGCATTTTAAACATGCTTCCCAATACACTGTCATGTGACTAAGCTTTTTGGAGAAACGTTAATGTGGTCAGTTGTATTAAATAACAACAACTGAATTTGTTCAACTGAGCACTTTTGAAAAAAGTTCTGCAAATTTATATTTGTATATTAAACATAGATTCTGTACTAATATAAGTATATGTAAGTATGACTTCCTATGTTGAGTTAGTAAATCTATCTTCAAAATAAATGTGTGAACAACATGCATTTTTCCAAGTAATGTAAAATACTTATCAGCATGTCTATCAGATGGAAATAATTGTGCTGTATTTCTTATTATAAAAACAAATAGTACTTTACACATACACCTCTCTCTCTTTTTCTTAGTAAATTTTTTCAGAATTCAGAGTTGTTTGGTGCCGAACGTTTTGTCTATAGTCGTGCTACAGTACAAGCGTAAAGAACACACGAGTTCTATTTAAGAAGCTAAACCCTGGTGTACCATCTTTTTTTCATGCAACTGAAGAACATTTGACAGAACCAGCAGAATTAAACCACACTGGGCACTGTAGAGGTCTCAACAAGTCTTGGTGAATTCCCTGTAAATGATTCATACCTCCATGAACTTGGATGTGGCATTGAGCATACAGGTTTTGTACTGTTCGCCCTTGTATTCAAAGGGCACCATGACAAAGCCAATCGCTTCAGGGATGGCCAGGATGAAAGACAGGATCCAGATGGACACAATCTCGATGGCGGTGATCAAGGGAATCCCGATTCCCTGAACACGACTCCAGGAGGCGACCGCTCTGTACCTGAAACAAACAAACAAACAAACAAACAAACAAACAAACAAACAAACAAACAGTGGGGCAGTGGAACTCAGTTGTTAGGAGAATTTAAACCACTTCAATTAAAAATGTATAGGGCCGGCCGAGTGGCGCATTGGTTAAGCGCTGGTTTTGGGATGCCAGCGGCCCCGGTTCGGATCCCACATGAGGGCCAGTGACACTGCCCTCTACAGCTAACAACAGCTCCACCTGGAGCTGGGCTGTGCGAGCCCTGGTGATGGTGTGGGCTGCAGCCCCTGCTGCAGTGGGCTGCCATAGGCTACAGTGAGTGGCCCGCAGCCAGTGTGAGCGGCTGGCAGCCAAGCATGAGCTGCCAATAGCCGCGGTGAGCGACATCCAGAGGCCAGCGACAAATCTGCCTCATCCGGGAAGAGCGCAATGAGGATACCAACAGTGAAGCTACATCCTCCGCAACTAGACTGAAGAACAAAAAGACAGCAACTTGTCTGTTCACCTTCCCCGATTCCCCAACGCTGTTCCTCTCCGCCAATTCCCCAATAAAATCTTAAAAAAAAAAAAAAATGTATAAATGCTGGAAAGCTCCTCCCTTCGGCTTTTTAGGAACTTTCTGTGAGTCTTGGTGTAAAAAACAAGCAGGGCCAGTAAGAGTCCCACCCTCTGGAAATCAATGGCCTGGCAGGTCTGAGTCTGAGCTCTTCATTTGGGGTCCAGCAAAATCTCGTGAGAGTTTAGAATGTGGCAGCATCAGATAGGTGTGTTTATGTTTTTTAAGCTGGGGGAAGAATTGGATGATTGAAGGTGTAGTGAAAGCTGTTGATACCTGTGATGGTAATATTTAATTCCTCTTTATAAATATATTTTTCAAAACTTGAAATTTATCTATGAAGTGGGTCTAGATATCCTTCAATGAATAGTGATCATAGATATTCCATCATTTTCTCTCTTCTTCTACCCTCAAAACATGATCACAGTGGGCTTGTACCCAGCGGCAGTTTTAGTAAAATAGATAGTATTTCTGCTAAATGTCAACAAATGACTCTTTCTCCCATTATAGTTCTGTGCTAGAGTATATCAAAATGAGTTCAAGATACTTTGATTTCTAATCTTAAGGGTTTACAGTATAATAGAAAAGAATGGTTCATACAGAAGTATAGAATATAAATGTTACTGAACATTTATATCAATTAAATGATTAGCATCGAGAAACTGTGTTTACCTTAGTTTTTACTTTAACATTTTTGTGAAAATATTTAAATGTTTAGTCTAAAGAAAGTTTGGTTTCAGAAACTCTATGCTCTTTGACCTGATGTGATGGTCTGGTGCTAACTACTTTTAGACTTACTATTAAGAAGGGACCTGGGATGTAGTATGGTATTTTTGTGGCTTCATTCTTGAAATTTTTGTTGCTGTTGTAATGGAAAGGAAACATTCTCTTTTTATAGCTTCATTCAATTGTGCCAAAAGAAGGCTGTAAAATAGACCAAGGCATTGGAGACAGGTGCATATGGGTTCATAGGACGTGTGACTGAATGTGGAATGTTATTCAGTAAAGCTAAGGCAAGGTACAAGGTACTCATATGCACCCAGATGAGCCCCCATCACTTTTATTTAGTGTTCTGTCTCAGTATATCTTCAAGGAACATCTGTGAATGCAGAACCTCTGGGGAGTTATGCTTCCTTGTTCTTCACTGTAGATTAGAACCTATAGGTTTGGTATACACGATGAAGCCACATGGCATATATACAGGACAATTTGCTGGAGAAATGTTTTACAAAAGATTTTTAGGGTAAATAAGATTGGTGAGCAATAAGACTCTCTAAAAGAGTCCAGATTACTTCAGAATGGAATAAAATATAGCTATGCAAACAGAAGATCCTTTTACAATATGGCCAAGGCTGCATTTTTAAATTTATGGTTATTTCCAGTGGGATAAAGACTGCTATTTATTTTGCTTTCCATATCTGTTTACTTTTCTTTGTTGCCATATTAGACTGGCAGCCTGATATTCAGTAAAAGCTAAAAGGAATGGAGACTGGATGTCTATATCCCAAGGCTGTCAATGAGTTATATCTATTTCTTCTCCTCTCCTCTTAGATCAGTTATCAGGGAAGGTGATTTAACCAAAACCATTTCATCTCCTAAGGGAGTGAGAAATCCAGATTGCTTAGGCGGGGTTGCGGGTAGAAAGTGGTTTAAGAAAGAAAATGTGGTAAACATGTTCTGATGATGAATATATTTACAGTCCGGCTTCATTATATAATGTGCCATCAGTTCCCAGAATAGTATGTCTATAATCCAACGTAAATTCAACATTTAAAAATAAATAGGAGTATTTTTAGAGTCTAGTTTAGCAAATGATTCATAAGTAGTCTGCTCCTTATTAACCCACATAACTGAGAATTAGAATATTTCCTTTTGTAATCACACTGATCTTGATAAAATCTCCATGAGATTACAATCATAAGAGCATTTAGAAGCAATCACTTGTGATGATGAAGGTGGCGAGAGGTATGGAAAATATTGGGTTGTCAGAAAAATCATGACTCATTTTTTTTTTAATTGGGGAATTGGGGGAGGGGAACAGACAAGTTGCTGTCCTTTTGTTCTTCAGTCTAGTTGTAGAGGACATTGCTTCAGTGGACCATGTTGGTATCGTCATTGCGCTCTTCCCAGCTGAGGCAAATCTGTCGCCGGCCTCTGGAAAGCCACTCACAGTGGTTCTTGGCAGCTCATGCTGGCTGCCAGCCGCTCACTGTAGCCTATGGCAGCCCACTGCAGCAGGGGCTGCAGTTATGCTGTCCCGGGGACTCACAGCAGCCCAGCTCCAGGTGGAGCCATTGTTCACCACCTTAGCTGTAGAGGGCAGTGTCACTGGCCCTCATATGTGGGATCTGAACTGGGGCTCCTGGCATCCCAAGCCAGCTCTTAACCAACGTTTCACTCGGCCGGCCCTCATGATGCATTTTTTGCAACGAAAAACATAGAAAAAATGCGTCATGACTTTTCCGACAACCCAATAGTAAGTACTGGATGTTCCAAAAATGACTTTTATGGAATATAACCACACAATGCACATATACACAAATATGTTCTCCTTACTAGGTATGATTATAAATAACCTTCAGTCTAGTCTGTGTGTGTGTGTGTGTGTGTGTGTGCACGTGTATTTATATATGATATCTGCACTTGCCATGGAAAATCTACAAGTGTATATCGAGCAACCCACAACTGATATTACAGGAATAACCCCTCATTGAAAAGCTTTCTTTACTTGGCTTCCTCTTCATTCTCTTGGATTTCCTCCTGCTTTACTGGCCACTCCTTCTCATTTGTTTGGCAAGATCCTGCCTACTCCTCTCAGTGATCCCATCCAGTCTCATGGATTTTGTATCATTTAAACTATCTATATACTGATAATTAATTCTCAGATTCATCACTCTAGCCTAGAACCTCACCTCTAACTGTAGACTTGTATATCTAAATGCCTAATTGAGATCTCTACTTTGATATCTAATATGCATTGAAACACACTCAAACCATACTCCTGGTCTTCTTCCTTGCTCCCAAGCCTGCCCTCTCTCCAGACTTTCCCATTTGAGGCCAAAACTCTGAAGTTAGCTTTCACTCTTCTTTTTCTCTTCCACCACACAGCCAAGTCTTTAGCAAACCCTGCCACCTCTTCCGTCATGATATACACAAATGCAGCCACTTGTCACCATCTCACCTGTTATCATCCTGCCTGGATTATTGCAATAGCTTCCTCACTGGTCTCCCTACATCTACTTTGCCCTGTGGCAACCTACCCTGAACACAGAAACCAGAGTGAGCCTGTTAGAACACAAGTCAGTCGTGACACCCCTCTGCTTAAATTCCCCAGTGGTTTCCTGCCCTGATGGGAATGCCCACCGGTATCCTCAGAGCTGCTTCTTCACTTCTTTACTCAACTGTGTCTGTTCACAGAGGCCTTCCCTGACAGTTTAAAACTGTCAGCTTCCACTCCAAATTTAACCTGCTCACCCTGATTTAGTTTTCTCCATAATGCTTACTACCATATGATCAATCAAGTACTTTATTTACGTTTTTTGTTTATTGTCTATGTCCACCCTTTAGAACATAGGCTCCATAGGGCAGACATGTTGGTCACAATCCTTAGACCAATAGGTGCCAAATCGACATCCGTTGAATTAAGCATCTTTGTTTCCTTACCATGCATTTGTCTGTATTGGCCAAAGTCAATAGCACATGACATCCTGAACATTTTCTTATTTTTCACGCTGCCATGAATTAGACAACAGATAAAGAGCTAATACTTTTAGAATCATGGAATCAAATAACTTAAACACCAGGAAGGACCTTTGGGCTGATCTTCTTTCCCTTTGTGTTCCCGTTGGAAGCCTGAGGACTGGTGTGTTGCCACATCCTCTGCCTGGTCCCCAGTGAATTTGGGGAGCCTGGAGCAGGGCTCTGGTCTGCCAACTGCCAGGGGAGGCTTTTCCCCTGACATCACCTTATTTATACAAAATAAAGGTGTAAATTGCATGTTATATTTATGTAAAGATGTTTGTTACTGTCTATATGTAGACTTTTACATGTTTTCAAGGCCAGAGGCATTTAATGCATGATTTTGAACTTCAAGCTTTGGTCTGGGATGGTCATTACATTTTTAAAAATTTGTTATTGAATGTACTTTAAAACAGTATAAAAATAAAACAAATGCAAATACTTCAATGAAGTAAAAAAAACAAATACTTCAACGAAACCTTTTCTTACTTCCCACTCATTCATTTCTATTTTCATACACATAGTTTGAATATATATTATAATAATATCAGTTGCAATTTTATTTTTAGCTTTATTCACCAAGGTATTGATATAATTTACTTAAATCTTTCTCCTATATTCACATTTCTAGTGTTTCAAGGTTGTGAATAACACGCCTACATATAGTTTTCTTCTCTTTTTGAATGATGTTCCTGGATTCATTACCTTGAGTGGGATTACTGAATTAAGGGAACGAAACAGTAACTGAACTACCTTAAAGAAATGTTTCTACCGAGCGCCTCTCAATGCTTCCTGCATTAGAATTTATTATTTTTTCCTTCACTTTGCTACTTTCATAATGTAAATTGGAGCTTCGATCTTTACCTCTTCCCATCTTTGATTAACAGCAAAATTGACTATTTGTCAGATGTGTTTATGATTTATGTCTCACGTGTTAGACAAACCAATTTCCATAAAGAGCTTTGGAAGCAAAATACTAGCAGGGAAAATTTTAAAAAGAAATGAGGTGTGGTGGATTAAAAGATAACTGCAAGTATGCTGACACTTCTTCAACTGAGTCCTTCAGCTGGGTGCAGCTGGAAGGATGCTTTGCCAGTTTCAGGCCTGGCCTCAAAGCAGAGCAGCAAGGCTCCCCTTGGAGCCCTGAGCCTGCTGGACAGAATGTGTTAAGAGGCCCTAGGCTGCGTGGAGAGGGAGATGGGCTCTGCTGAGCTCAGATTTCCAGCTGTTCTTGCCAACAGGCCAGTCAAGTTAGTCTTGGATCCATGAGACACGTTCAGCCTCCATCTGAAATCCACCAAGAGACCCCAGTCCCAGTGACAAGGAGCAGAACTGTATAAATTCTTGCCCCACAACATGGCGAGATAATAATACAATGGCAGTTGTTTTAAACCACTAAGTTTTGGGGTAGTTTGCTATCAAAGAAAAATGAGCCAGCAAAATTAACCAGTTGTCTGACTTGGACCATAGAATTAAGATTAAAAAATGAAGGGCTGACCGAGTGGCTCAGTGGTTAAGAGCTGGCTTGGGAAGCCAGCGGCCCCGGTTCGGATCTCACATATGAGGGCCAGTGACATTGCCCTCAAAAAAAAAAAAATAAAAAAATAAAAAAATAAAAAAATAAAAAAATGAATAACTATGTGGAATGGAGAGCAGACCCCAAAATGAGATCCCAAGTTGCACTACAGCCAGTGTTTGACTTTGTCTCTGTCCAGTTCTGGAATTAAATGTGAATGATTCATTCATTCTCTAGTGTGAGACCTTTTGAAATAGGAATGTCAAAATAGATTCCATACATACAGGTCCCAAAGCTTAAAGTCAGTATCAATGAAATGTAAAAATAATGAAGGACCTGGGGAACAAAGAACAATGAGTTTATTACCAAGGAAAACCCTCGATTAAGGCACACTTCTATGAGAGTAGAATTTTAAAATGGTTTATCTCCTTCATATAGAATAGAGACCAAGTCTTAATAAAACAGATGTTTGAATTATTATTTTTTTAAACCAAGAATGTTTCATTTGATATACAACTGATAATTTGTGTTTGATTATCCGTTCATTTTCTTGCATGCAAGGGGGTGCTATGGGTGAGGTGAACCAGAAGCTGGAATCTATGATCTAAATCCCTCCATTCTCCTCCTTCTTATCTCCCCCAGACACCCTCCTCCTCATAGGGAGAATTTCTACTGGGGACAAGCTCAGAAAGATGGTTCTCTGAGATTCCCCTTAGGAATAAAGAGGGGGCAGAACAAAGTGAGCTAGAGAAGGACTAGAGGATTTTGATGATTTCGGAATCCCATGGTCTGCATACCTCCATCATGTATTTTATTCTCCCTTGTTTCTAAGTCAATGTCTTCACAACCATGAACTTCCTAAAGGACAGCAGCCAGGACTCATTCATCATGTCTGTCCATCATACCCTTCCTGCCCAAATCTCTGTTGGACTAACTTATCAGTTATATTCATCAGTCTAGGGATAATTTATTACATAGCTTGTCATTGAGGAGTAAGTGCCTTAAAATAGCTTTTATTAAGAAAAAAATTATTAAATAGATTTATATGAAGTCTGTAAGGGACCAGTATACCATGCCACATAATACTATAAAATATACTATAAATTTTATAACAAGGAAATATATTACAGGAGTGAAAATGTGCCTATGTTTCTTATCAAACCAAGCAAATTCTTTCCTCTCTCTTGTCTTCTCTTTTCATCAATGCCTTTCTTCTCAGAGGGTTATACCCAGCTGCCTTCAAAAAGGCTCTGTTGTTTGTAGGAACCAAGCGTCTTCCTTGTCTTCATTCCCCTATTTTCATTCTTGTTTGTTATATACAGCTGTTCTTGTCTGGCTTTCGCTTTTGGGCAGATGATCCCTCAAAGGGGCCGTTTTATTTTATAATAAAATTGGTTCTCATCCTGGTTTTTACCTAATCCTTTGCTTGGAACAAAGTTTAATTTTTTAATAAAATAGCGTTTTCCCAATTTTGGTGGTACTTTTGTAAAGGCACAGTAGGGATGGAAGTAATTCCAGTCTGGGTACACACTGATGCCTCCATTCACACAGGCCGCTGTGTTCGTGTCTCTGTGCCTGTGTGTGCTTGTGTTTCAGAGCTGTCTGACCATACAGAATTAGGGTTAATATACAATAAAGGCCATAGGAATGAACTGTGTAAATGACAAAACTAAAATGCATCGATGCCATAAAGTAATGAGGAAAATGGGTAGCAAATAATAGAGGTAAATGAACTCAGAAAACTTTTTCTGCTTATAGAAGAACATTACAAAAAACCCATCCGTCGATCCCTAGACCTAACTACTACTAATATGTATCATATTTCGTTCAAGGAATTTTATATTCATATACCTATGCCTACAAATTATGTTTAACATCCTTATCCATTTCCCTAATATGGGGCAATAAGGTTACTTTCAACTTTTTGTTGTAAATAAATTTGTCAAGAACATCTTTGTGTATGAATTCTCTGTTCAAATTTTGGATTATTTCCTTCAAATCAGTCCTAAAAATAGTATATTACTGAGTCAGAAGGCAAAAGCATTTGTAGGATTTTATTTTCCAGAAAGGCTGCTCCAATCTCTACTCCCACCAGATATCGAGAAGCAGGTTTTTTAATTAACGAAGGGTGCCAAATGAACCGAACGGGCAAAATGCTCTAGATACAAATTGCCTGAGCCAAAGATGGCTGATAATCAGCAAATGTGTAAAGCAATTATCAACAGAGCAAGGCTGTTAATATTTTAATTCACTTAAAACTACATGTGTCCTGGGCACCAACTCTCCAGGCTCCTTGACTTCCTTTCTTTATGACAAAATATGATTTTTTAAACTCAACAAAAGAGTAAAGGGAAAGAACCACATTACCTGTCAACGCTGAGAGCGCAGAGATTGAGCACGGTGATCCCCACCGAGGACTTCTGCAAAAACGGGAACAGCTTGCAAAGAAATAAGCCAAAATCATTGTGCTCAAAAGGCCAGCGCCTAGCCAGCAGCTGAAAAAAAGGAGACACCGTGGTAAGAAATGGCAGAGCTGGCGTGGAATACATGGATACGTATTTCTAATTATCTTCCAAACTTCTATTGTATTATCCATGATGCTTTGCAGTTAGCATGGTAGTAGTAGAGTATGCTTCTTATTATTTTTATATTTTGAAGCCTCAGCAATCTGGAGAGATATGGAAAATGATCAATGCATGTAATATAAGAAGAGATACACCTTTGATCTTATATGAAGTAGTTATACCGCCTACTTTTCAAAGAGTAGCAAAAGTGGGGGGGATGTTTGGGTAAAATAGGCTTCAGGGAGAAGTAGGCAGTCATCTCTTATCATTTCTTGCTAAACCATGAGTAAAGGAAGTCATTTTTAACCAGTGGCATTGGAAGACTAGATTATCTCCTGGCAAGCAGCTGAAGTTCTGAATGCAAGGTTATGTGTCTGGAGACTCCTGGGGAAAAGTATGTACTGGATTTAGGATGTCCTACTGGCTTTGTCAGCTGGTTAACACCTAAAGCCATTTTGAACTTACCTTTTCTTCTGTGCTTAAGGGGCTGACTCTGTTCAGGAAGCGTGTCATAAGTAACCTTTATTTAGGCTCAGACTTCCCTTTATCATACAGAAAAATGTGGTTACTGTGATCGGTTTGTAGCTTTTGTGGAAAACCTATTTTTCCATGTTGACAATTTAAAATCTTTGTTGGTCGGAAAGGATAGACGCCCTCTAGTGGCTGTGGTAAGTAGCAAGAACAAAATGTCTGATCTTTATCTCATTAGGTATTCTACCAGGAGCAGAATAGTTCAGCTACTTAGAACGGGGAAGGACCTCTCTGCTGAATATATGATAACTTTTTCAAGAGTAAAAATGGTATTGACTTCTTTCTCAGTTTTGCTTAGTGACTCGGAATTTGAACTTACTCCATTTAGCAGAAAACACTATCCAGCTAACTAAATGACTTTTTTTTCTTTCTTTTTTTGCAAGGTGCCTATTGCCGTAGCAATTCTCAGTTGAGCTTTGAATTTCTGTTCTACCATTTCTAAAAGATTATGTGAGGTTTAAGTTCATGGTTAAGGTGGTCTTTAACATAAGTACATTGAAAGAGGGTGGGAAACCAGTACCCCATAGATACAAAGTCAGAACCTATGCATTTTGAGAATTTAGTAACATAAGGCTCTCTATGTTTATGTCCAAGACCCTATATGACTTAAAGTCAGAAGTTCTCTAGTTTTCAAACACATTTCCCTTTCTTCTGAATAGTTTTCTAAAAGGACCCTTTCCTTCAATCCAGTCCTGCCTGGGGCCTCTTTCCTCTTGCTCTAACCAGTCTTGGTTGGTGTCTTCTTGGAATTTCCACCTAAACTTCTGTCCAAGGACAGATGGTGTCTTTTTTCACAGAAATGCTGCCCTTAAGTCTGACAGTTTCCATGAAGCTGAGAAACAATTATACCATTGCAGATTGCTGGTTATTAATGCTTGATGCAAGTAGAGACATAAAACATTATTTCTGGGATGAATCACTCCCCCTAAAGAAAATAAAACCCCAAAATTACTTTTTATAGAATGGGAGTTGAGTATTTTGTCCCAGAATTATAATTCTCCACTAAAGACAACAGAGATGTAATTAAAAGGTGTAGGGGGTTGTTACAGGATATGCTTGGGAATAGTTGAACTGTTATGGTTGGTTCCCTCCCAGAGACAGAGGATCCTAAAATCCATGGGGATGGATTTCAAAATGCACTCATCCAATAATGAGGGAAAAAAAAGAAAAGAAAAGGATATTTCTTGCTTAACAAAGGAGACTCCAAAATTCTCTGAAAGTGTGACAAGTGCTAAGAAAAAATGGTCCAGAAAAATCCACAACTGAGCATGTATTGTTTCAGGCTCTTCCAATCTCAATGGAATATATATATTTTTTTCTTTGTTCATGCCTGCTTAAACTTTTAACTAGAGTTAGGTGTAACAGAAGAACTGATGAGAAGGATATTATTGTATTGGCGGGCACCAGAAAGATCATGGAATTATCTTGCTTTGACACAAATATATGTGTTCTTATCTTTATTGTTATTTTCCTTTTCACCAGGAGTGAGCACTGATTCTTGTTGGGAATTAGAGACAAAGGGGAATGAGAGAAATCACTGGAGGAAATATTTAGGTACAATCACAGTGTACACCTCCCTAATCCATATATCCTTCATTCTAAAAGATTTGTGCATAGTAACTGCCCCAATGTAGCCAGGGAAATTCAGCCCCTCCCAGGGGCCAACTGCTGCCCTTGGGTGTTAAAGGTGGCTTCTTCCAGCTCTCATTAACTACCCAATCTCAAGTCGAACCTGCTTATTAACCTCTTTCATGGACCAATGCTGGAGTAAACTTACATTTAAAGTCTCCTTTCAACTCACTCTATTTTACCAATAAAACATACACAAAAGGAACAGGACATCAAAGAGGCCTAGCGTGTAGCTCGCCCATTTTTCTTTTATTTGAAGAGGCATTTTCGAACTTCTGAAAGACTACTGGGAATGCATCCCTTTTTTTATAGGCTAACATTTAAAATTGGAAATACAATACTTAAAATGGTAAAAATAAGCTTCATAGAAAAGTTATGAAAAGTAAGTCTCCCTTCCAATCAAGGCCCCTAAACTTCCTGCCCAAAGGCAACCACTGTTAATTGTTGTGTTTTCTTCCAGAAAACTTCCTATGTACATAGAAGCATATGCCTTTCAAAAAAAAACACACCAAAAAAGCAATTGGAACCATATGGAAATAATACCTATTAACAGTCTTTCTTTTATGATCCTTTTTTTTCCTAGAGTACTTTTCTGGAAAGCAGTTCTATTGCCTAATGGAAAGGTTTTGATTTTTGAAAGCACATTGATGAAATAATTTAGGCTAGGATAAGAAAAGACAAGTAACTGCTTAGGAGAAATCTAGAACATGGCAAAAGAAGTCGTTGATTTCATTAATGTTAGTAAGTTACTATGAATTCAATGAAAGAAAAAACAAACTAGTCTGACAAACTAGCAAGTTGGATTGGTTCCCAGGGTTAATCTGACACCTTGAAGCAGCCGTAGCTTATTTTTGCCATAAAAGGGCCTGTGCTATTATGTAACCCTCATTTATAATCTTCAAGCACATTACACAGTACCTAGCACATAGTAGGTGTTGAATGAATGAATGATTCCAAATCATTAATTCAGGATATTTTCATATTTAGAGATTAGATACTACCAATTTTTCCCTGAAAACACATTCATCTTATAATTTACTTTTGTTTTAAAAGCTGTTTCTCCGTATCTCAAAGTAGTATTTCTACTCCTAATGTTGAAAGAAACAATGTACCTAACCAGCTAGTGGTTTGAGGAAGTGGGAGAATACCGTTCTGTTAAAACCCAGGGTGAAGAGGGGCTGTCACAAACTCTTTGCTTGGCGACCTCTCACTTTGGGCTGGGCTGGGATTGCTCAGCCTGGTAAGGGCTGTAGAGCAGGCACTTGGAGGTGATGCCAACCCTGCGGCCTAAATGCACACATGCCTTCTCAAGGGGATCACAGGAAACACCACAGAGCAATGACTGAGGCAGCAGAGGGCAGCCTGCTGGGCTTGGAGTTCACTGATGGGCACTTGCCTTGGTTCTCGCTCAGGGCATTTTTCTACAGTTGAAACAAGTCCCTGATCATCACAGAAAACTAAGGTACTGTGAACTGACACTAATTGCTGTAGAAATCCTGTATTTGTGTGGCTGGTTTGGATTGTGTCAAAATCAACACCCCAAAATTGACAGGCTGCCGTTTTTAACCTGTCAAAACAGATTTACCTACAGACCTGTACCACGTGGTACACTGATAAGAACACTATTTTCAGAATGATTAGATCCCCAAACTGGATGTCCGTCCACTATAATATTTAGTGCAAAGCAGTATCTATTTGATTGGGATCTTTTAGATATGGGCCATGTCCCTGTTTATCTGTTTTCTGGAACACACTCCACAACCAGAAAGTATGCAAAAATGTCAGGAGCCCAATGGTTGATGTGGAATTTACATCCTAAAGCTCATGTGCTTAAGTCATGGGCAAACTGCCTGAGTCTTCACTGCAGGTAGATTTATTGTTACTTTGCACCTAATGCTCTAAAAGTTAGCTTTTATTGTTCTTTGGTCCTTTGCACATCCAAAGTTGCTCATTACTGAGAACCTTCCAGGTCGATCATTCTTGTCTTGACTGTACATTTGAATGATTTAGGGAGCATTTATTTATTTATTATATTTATTTGTTTTAATTGAGGAATTGGGGGGAGGGAAACAGTGTTGGGGAATTGGGGAAGGGGAACAGCCAAGTTGTTGTCTTTCAATCTTAGTTGTGGAGGGCACAGCTAGCTCAGCTCTAAGTCCGGTCGCCATCTGGCAGCTTGTGGGCTCTCAGCTCAAGGTGCTGTGCTACAATCTTAGTTGCGGGTGGGCGAAGCCACCATCCTATGCGGGAGTTGAACCGGCAGCCTTGTTGTTAAGAGCACGCACTCTATCCCCTGAGCCACCCAGGTGGCAACTCAGCTCAAGGTGCCAAGTTCAGTCTTAGTTGTGGGTAGACATAGCCCACCAGTCGAACTGGCAACCTTGTTGTTAGCAGCACGTGCTCTCACCAGCTGAGCCATTCTGCCACCTGTTGACAGATCAGTGGCAGCTCAGGCACAGTTCACTGGCCCATGTGGAAATCGAACCAGTGACCCTGATGCTCAGAGCTTGCGCTCTTAACCAACTGAGCCCCTCGTCCGGCCCTAGGGAGCTTTTAAAAGTTCCAGTGCCTGGGCCACCCTCTAGGCTAGTGCTTCTCATGTTTGCCCTGAGGGGACACTTGGCAATGTTTAGAGACATTTTTGGTTATTGCAACTGAGTGGCGGGGACTACTAACATCTAGTGGGTAGAGGCCAGGGATGCTGCTAAACATTTTGCACAGGACAGTCCCCACCCCAACCCCCAAACAATAATTATCCAGCCCAAAATGTCCATAGTGCTGTGAGGTTGAAGACCATGTCACATACCAATTAAATCTGAATCTTTGGGGTTGGGACACCAGCCTCAGTAGTTTTTAAAGCTCCCAGGTGACTCCCATGGCTGAGAATCATTGCTTTCGAGCAGTGGTTCTCATGCTGTAGCATCATCAGAATCATCTAGAGGGTTCCTTAAACCAGATTGCTCAGCTCCACCCCCAGAGTTCCTGGTTCAGTAGGCCTGAGATGGAGCCTGAGAATTTGCATTTCTAACTAGTTCCCAAGTGATGCTGATGCTGCTGGTCCTCTACCCATACTTTGGGAACCACTGCTCTAGAAATACCATGATGGGGTAAAAAGGATGGCTGACAGCCAGCTAGTGCAGGAGGACCAGGCAAGAGTCTAAAACATAGACATAAGAAATTAAAAAAATTGCAATAGTTTGGGACCACATAGCCAGCATCCCATTACCCTCTCACCCCGCTAGTCCCTATGGCCATCAGTATATAGAGTATGCAATGGTTGGTGACCATTTGGGAGGCTCAATTGGGACAACGCTTATGAAAGAATTCTGCAAACTGAATGTACACTACAAAACTGTTAGTTCTTTTGACCTGCTATGATTTGTAATTATAAACTGAAATCTACCATTTGCACCCAACTCAAGAAAAAAAGGATAATATAAATAATTTTACCCCTTTTTATCCATTCCAGATGCGACTATTTTCTGCTGTTTAATGGTATTACTTGGACATTATTTTTGTTATCATTATGGTATCTTAATGATGGGATAAATAAAACCAGTGGCAATTTTTTTTTTGTGCTAATTTTCCCTCCACCCAGTCTGGTGAGGCTGAGGGATTCTCCTCCCCCTCTTCATCCCACCCTACCCATCCTAGACAGGAAGGAGAGATTAATGAGTATAGTCTGAAATAGCTGAAAACCTCATAGTAAATAAAATGTTCTTTTCCCCTTAACATGAATTATTGCAGTGTCACTTGGAATTAAATATGATGGACCAGATACCAGTCTTCACGAAGTGGGGTTCTGAGATTTTCTTTCTTGCTGGACGAGGGCTTGGGATGTAGAAGTTGGTGCATGGGTGAATCAGTAGTAAACAAAAGCATTTTCCCACAGCACAGACTGAGATCATCATAGAGCCTGTGGTACCCAGACAGGCCTTTGTAATGAGACGTGCTCTGTGGCTGTTGCGAATCACAGATCAAATACAGTGAAATAAATTAATCACTTTGCGTGACTAAGAATGGAGGTTGTTCTTCCATTATGCTTTAATTGCTTCAGGATTGAGGCAGAGCTTTCACAGAAATAAATGAAATAAAACATGTGGCTTCTCCCCAGCCACATACTTTTCCCTTCAATAGGGTCCCCTTGCCTCCTCACCAGCCCCAGCACTTGGGGCGAATGACAAATGCAGAGCAGAGCAGGGACTCCAGAAGTCTTCTTGACTCTGGCACGAGGTGCCCTCAGTGACCCGGGGAGACCGAGGAGCTCTCTTCTTCCATTAAAGCAAGTGGCCTGGCATCGCAGTGAAGGGTGGGCCCTGAAACTGGGCTCCCTGGGTCAGACTCATGGCCCTGCTCTGTTCCTGACACTTGACACGGCGGTCAACCTTGCTGCTTCTCAGCTTCCTCCTCACGAAGATGGTAGCCACCTCAGAGGATGACCCACCAAGAGACCGTCCATAGAAAGGGCTTAAGAGAAGTAAGGAGCGGGCAATGGGAGCGATTTGCATGGCCTATCATTTTCCGTTTCTACTTTCTGTCCTGTTTTCCCGTGAGATTGTGAAGGAGGGTCATCCAGGTCACCCCGGCACTGGGTGGTGGCAGAGCACATAAGCATTAAAGACTCCATTCTCAAGGAAATTCCGACCTGGAAGATGAGCACAAATAACGGCTCCTGAAGACGCTCTACCCACCATGGAGAGTGCGCTGCTTGGTGCCCTGGCATGGCTTAGACAAGCTCCCTGTCCTCAGGGAGAACAGGGGATACAGAGATGCCACGTGGGTGATACGGGTCTGAAATGAACTAATGCAAGTAAAACACTCAGAACAGCACCTGGCGCATCACAGATCGTAAATGTTAGTTCCTGTAAAACATGATTTCGCAGGAACCGCCCCTTTAGTCTGCACTTAGTTTGCACAACAAGGATTTGCGGCTGCTACTTGCTACCCATATCCCTCATTATTGGATATTCAGAGTTCCAGTTTTTTGCTGAGGTCTTCACTTTTTTTAGGATCTGAAAGACACAGACATTAATAACAACCAGGTTGGGGGTGGGGGAGAAAAAAATAATTTCTAAAACCAGAGTTCCAAAGCCTTGAAGGTTTTTTTTCCTTAGAGGAAAGATGATTCACCGAAGATACGGATTTATTATCCCCAACAGTCTCAGTCACTTGAAGGCTGGGAATGAAAAGAAATGTCTTTTTAATAATACTGTCTGCTGTACGGATGCCAATCTGGACGCGAGGGATTTGAGACTTCTACTTATTTTGCGTGCATAAAACCAAAGCTTCATTGGATGGAGAAGCTTTAAACTTTGCTAAAGCAGGAAATTCAGACGTACTCAATATCAAAATTGCACAGTTTAGTGCCAAATATACATGTCAATACTTTAAGATTTAATTCATAATGAGAGATTTATGTTGGAAAGAATGGATTTCAGGCTTTTCCCACTGAAGAAAGGATATTCACACATATGTCCTGAATGGAGCCTTATATTTTCTCAAACTGCAAGCATAGTTAATTATGGAGAATAAGTGCTCTAACCTGGGCACACAATAAGGCCCAAAATTTAATGATGAAGTTTTGTTTATTTTAATCTGTGGCCTCCATGGAAACACATGCCAGTTCTTATTTGAAGGAAACATGCAGGCAAAAACAAAGCAGAACAGAACAAAACAAACTAGCATAGATCCCCACAGAGATTTAGGTAGTAGCCCCCAAAAACTTACCAGGAAAGTGGTAATAAGTAGGGAAAAGGGAAAACCAATGGCATATTTGAAAGCATACAGCTTATTTAATGATTGAATGTATAAACTCTTTTTTTTTTTTTTGAGGGCAGTGTCACTGGCCCTCATATGTGGGACTGAACCGGGGCCGCTGGCTTCCCAAGCCAGCGCTTAACCACTGTGCCACTCGGCCAGCCCAAATGTATAAACTCTTAAGGACTGGAGTTAATTCTTCATTGTGAAGTATGTCATGTGGTCACAATTATCCTGTGTGTAGACGGAAACAATGACCCAACCAAGATATGGTATGCGGCATGAAGAAAATGATACCATATGTGTTTTTTAGGGGAAAAAAGGCTGTTGTGTTATAGCAAATAAGGTTGAAGTGATTATGAATATTTCATAAATTCATTAGAAAATAAAATTTCATAATTTCCAATAGCTGAGGCATAAAGTGAAACAGGAAGACATACTCAAGATGTCTGCATTACCAGTCTATGATGCGTCTCATAAAAATGAGGTGCATTTTAACAATTCACCCATTAAAGTTTTAGGAGCCCAGCTGTCTTCTAGGGGAGTGCTATGTGTGGTCTAGAGAGTATTAAAAACCACAAAAGTTATATTTGATGTGAAGAGGGAAGGGTGGAGCATACTGAAGGGGAAGTTAGGAACTCTGGCTTCCAGCTGTTGAAAATCTTTGGGCCTTGGTTCCCTCCTCTGCCAAACAAGAAATGTTAGGTTAGAACTAGATTGTCTTTAAATTCTCTGCCAGCTCTTAAATTGTATGATTTTTTTTTTTCACATCAGAGTTCCAGTGTGTAACTGGTTTCTTTGAAGCTATTGGGTTTTCTGAAAAGTCATTGCATGTTTGCAACGAAAAACATAGAAAAAAAATACGTCATAACTTTTCCAACAACCCAATATTATTAATTCCATTAACCTAGCCCTATCCTTCCCTTCATTTTATGAGTAAACAATTAATTTGATTTTTTCCTCTTTCTCTGGTATTCTTCCCTTTAATGAGCGTTTTATTCCCTTTTGCCTTCTTTTTTTCTTCTACCACAAAAGATTAAGGATGTCACAACCTGTGGAATCCCACAGACTGAATTTAGCCCTAAGGTTATTTATGTTCTTTGCATGTATGAACAGTATTTCGTTACTCTCCAGGGAAAAAGCTAAAACATATAGTAAATTTGCCCAGTGAGCCATAAGCACCATGTTGTAAATATAATCCTAACTATATGTAAAATGCAGGAAAAAATAGTCGGTATGTAGCTATTTTAAGCTTCCAGTTAAGGTACTATTAGAAATCATGTAAAATTAAGGCTTTTAAAAGACTCTTGAAAATTAGTTTGACATTGCTTTATGTCTTATTTATGGTCATTTGGAAATGAGATAACATTAACTTGTACTAGTCAAGAATAGTAGGTTTTAACCTAGTTTTACTTCTAGCCTTGATATTTGATACTTGCCACATTTTGCTTATTTTTACTGCTAGTAAAAAAACAAGAACTTACAAATTTGGGGTCTAATATCACTAGACTCCAGTGACACTGAAGTTCCTTTCCTAGATCCTTGAATACTCAGAGATACTTGTACCATTTCCTGGAGATTAGGGCCAAGGTTTTCTTTTCTTCTTTCTCAAAGGACCTGTTACATTGTTCCACATACAACAGTTGCTTAAGGAATATTGATTGCCATGAAAATCAGTTATGTAAGCAAATGTTATTCACGCCAGTCTGGTAAGCGACATTTATCTTAGAGTTTAAAAATTATAGCATTTCAGACTTGGATGGGTACTTAGGGATCAACTAGGTCCATTGTTCTCTAACGTTGTCTGCAGACTGCTGGGGATCCCTGAGAACCTTGTATGGGGTCTGCAAGATCCAGCTATCTCTAAGAGATTATTGTTGTTTCACTAGCCATTATGATCTTCACCATCACACACTTGCAGTAAAAAAATTGAGGGATTAAGAGTAATGGTGAGGAGTTTGGCAGGGTCACAGGAAGAAGAGCAATATACAAATATCAACTGAATTTCTATGTACTATATACTTACTATATGTAGCATTTCTATATTATACAAGCAAAGAAAAATCCAAAAATGAAATTAAGAGACAATTCCATTCAAAATAGTTACCAAAATAGGATAAAATACTTAGGAATAAGTTTAACAAAAGAAGTGTAAGATGTACACTGAAAGCTACAAAATACTGGAGAAATTAAGGAAGATCTGCGGATATATTTATGGATTTGAAGAATCAATATTGTTAAGAAGGAAATTTTCTCCAAATTTATCTAAAGAGTCAATACCATCCCTAACTGAATTCAAGGAAATTAACAAGTTGATCTTAAAATTTGTATAGAAATGTGAAGAACCTAGAATAGCAAAGTAGGACCTACAGTACCTAACTTAAAATTTCCTAAAAACTACAGTAATCAAGACAGGATAGTATTGGCATAACAACAGACATAGAGTTCAGTGGAACAGAAAAGGAAGTTAAGGAATAAACCCTTAAATATTTATTGTCAATTGAGTTTTGACAAAGTTGTCAAGACCATTCAATGAGGAAAGTCTTTCCAACAAATGGTGTTGGAACAATTGGATAGGCCTATGAAAAAAAATGAACTTAGATGCTTCCCTCACATTCTGCGCAAAACTGAATTCAAACTGATCATAGATCTAAGTGTAAGAGCTAAAACTATGATCCATAAAAGAAAAATAGGATAAATTCGATTTAATCAAAATTAAAAAATTTTGCTCTTTAAAGACGCACCATTAAGAAAATGAAAAGAAAGCTACAGAGTGGGGAAAATGTTTGCAAATTATATACCTGATGAAGCACGTCTGTCTAAAATACATTAAGAACTCCTACAATTAAAAAAATACAGACTAGGACTGGCAGAGTCGCGCGGTGGGTAAGCACTGGCCTGGGAAGCCAGTGGCCCCGGTTCGGGTCCCGGATATGAGGGCCAGTGACACTGCCCTCAAGAAAAGAAAAAAAACAAAACAAAACAAAGACTAGGGCCGGCCAAGTGGCACGGTGCTTAAGAGCTGGCTTGGGACGCCAGCGGCCCTGGTTTGGATCCCACATATGAAGGCAAGTGACACTGCCCTCTTAAAAAGAAAAAGAAATACAAACACTAGGGCCAGCCAAGTGGCGTGTTGGTTAAGAGCTAGCTTGGGATGCCAGCTACCCAGTTCGGATCCCACATATGAGGACCAGTGACACTGTCCTCTATAGCTAAGATGGTGAACAACAGTGCCGCATAGCTGCAGCCTCTGCTGCAGTGGGCTGCCATAGGCTACAGTGAGTGGCCGGCAGCCAGTGTGAAGGGCCAAGAGCTGCTGTGAGCAGCTGTCTAGAGACCAGTGACTGATCTGCCTCATCTGAGAAGAGCACGATTATGCCGACATGGGCCAGTGAAGCAACATCCTCCACAACTAGACTGAAGAACAAAAGGACAGCAACTTGTCTGTTCCCCTTCCTGGGTTCCCCAACACTGTTCTCCTCCCCCAATTCCCCAATAAAATCTATAAAAAAAAAATTCTAAAGGATCTAAATAGACACTTTAACAAAGTAGATATACAAATAGCTAAGAACATGAAAATTAAAAATGCTCAGTATCATTAGTCATTAGGGAAATGCAGATTAAAACCACAATGAGATATTGCAACACATCAATAGAATGGATGTGATGAAAACAACTCAAATAATATAAGGAGGATATGAAGGAATTGGAACCATCATACTATGCTGCTGGGAATGTAAAATGGTACAACCACTTTTTTTTTCTTCGAATTTTGAATAAAGTTCTCCCATATTATTACTGCTTCTCTATTGTTACATATACTCATTTCTATTTCTTTAATTTTATACAATTCATCAACTGTGTAGGTTTGTGTATACACCACCAGTCAGGATGTATATAGAACAGGTCCCTTGCCACAAACATCCCTTATGAGGTCCTCTTAAAACTATAGTCCTCTCTCCTCCCCATCGCCATCCCTAACTCTTAGCAATCCTTAATCTGTTCTCTCTCTCTAACTTTTTGATTTCCAGAGTTATATAAATGGAATCACATAGTATGTAATCGTTTCAGATTGCTTTTTTTCCGTTCAGCATGATTCCCTTGGGATTCATCCAAGCTGCTGTGTGTACCAATAGCCTGTTTCTTTTTATTACTGAGGATTATTTCATGGAATTGATGTACCGTGGTTTGTTTAACCATTCACCTATTGAAGAACATCTCAGTTGTTTCCAGCTTTTAGCTAATAAAAATAAAGTTATTAAGCTCATTCATGAACAGATTTTGAACAAACATTATTTTCATTTCTTTGTGGTAAATGCCCAAGAGTGTAATTACTGGGTCTTATGGTAATTGTATGTTTAGTTTTATAATAAACTACCAAACTCTTTTCTAGGGTGACTATGCAATTTCCTACATTTCTTACGGCAATGTATGAGTGATTCAGTTTCCCCACATCCTTGCCAGCATTAGGTGTTGTCACTTTTTTTTTTTGAATTTTAGCCATTATGATAAGTGTGTAGTGATATCTCCTTATGGTTTCAATTTGCATTTTCCTACAGCTAATGATGTTGAACATCTTTTCATGTGCTTATGGGTCATCCATATAGCCTCTTCAGTAAAATTTCTGTTCATGTCTTTTATCCATTATCTATTTGGATTGCTTGCCTTTTGCTTTTGAGTTTTGAAGGTTATGAAGCCTTATTCATATTTTTGAAGTTTAGATCTTGAGCTTAGACCTTCTATGTGACAAAATGGAGGAGAACTGGAGGCAGGGATGAAAGGCAGGGGCAGGGCAGTTGGTGAGATGCTACAGGGGTTGACAAACTTTTTCAGTCAATGGCCAGATCATAAATATTTTAGGCTTTGTAGAACATATGGTGTAGGACAGTGGGAATGGCTGTGTTCCAGTAAAACTTTATTTACAAAAGTAGGCATTGGGCCAGATTTGGCTCACTGGCTGTAGTTTGCCCACCTCTGGGCGAGAGACTGCAGCACAGTCAGTGCTCGCAAACTGGACCTTGGCACATTGCTTCATGAACACTACTTCCGGGTTTAGTCCCCCTCCTTGATGGTGGCCCAGGAACTTGAGGCCTTTTTTGAGATCGTTCTATAAAAACCAATGAAAATATTACTGTGAAACTATTTCCCCACAACAAAAGCAGGAAAAGTTTCAACAAATCTTCTAAGTTTCAATACATATTCATAAAATGGCAAATCCCAGTGCTCATACATTTCACACCACTTTGAATGCCTTCTCAGGAAGGTGTATTATTTGCATTGTAAGATATTTCTATTTAAAATCTAGTCAGTGGTTTTGATCAATAAAATTTCTTAGGGATGCTATAGTGCAAAATTTTCTTGATATGAAGAGGGATTTTCTTTTAGATCTGTCTTCCTATGCTACAATTTGGTCAATTTCTATAACAATCCTTCCTTAACAATCCTGCCTTAGTATGATGTAACCAAATTACAACAAACATGAAAGTTTCACCTAGCAGCTGGCACACCCAAGGTATGCCATTTAACAATAATAATCTCAAGACATTGTCTGGAAACTTCCATCAATCCAACTTTAACCTTCATAACATTTACTGTCTGTAATCAGCGCTTCTTAATCTGTGTTTCATGGTGTGTTTTCAAGTTTTAAAATAAATGAGCATTTATTATAACAGTGATGGGAAAATGCTGAAATCTTAATTTTATTTCTGTATCTCTTGAGATTAATTTGATTAATTTTGTTTTAGCTGTTTATATTACTTTGGGAGCAGAGATACAGTTTCTCTGTTTTTAAAGACAATGTTAATAGGTATTTCACATTCAAAATTTTATTTTTGTGCATGTGTTTTAGTGGTTTCAAAAATTTCAACAAAACAGTCTGAAATTTGGGCTAACTTGATTGAATATATGCTGGTATCTCCAAATAGAATGTGAGCAACTCAAAGCCATGATTATCTTAGATTCCTTTGTGTTTTCTATAGAAACTTAGTAAAGGTGTGAGGTGATTTAGGGATTATCCATTATATAGAGGCATTTAATAGATTTGCTTGAAAGGCAAAGAGGAACTATCATGAACAAAGTTCATACACAGTCCACATAGCTCTTTAGAGCTTTGACAATTAGGAAAAAAATTCTGTCTAGGAAACTCTGTCTAGTTCCTAATACTGTACCATGCCCTGGTATAATTCTCCAAAATTGCTGATTAAAATATAAAAGGATCATCATCAAGATTTATATTAAAATTATACATTTAGCATGTAGTATATACAAGTATTACATATATATTTTATATACTATACACATGAAGGTCTTATATATATGTATATATGAAAGTTGGACAATTAAGTTCACAAACTTCTCACCATGCACTTACATGGTGGAAAGTTCGCAAAATTAATTGTCCTACCTTTTGTATATATATTTTCTTCAGCATATATTTGCACACAGAAAGATACATGTGAGAATGTTCTTAGTTGCGCTATTCATATTAACTCAAAACTGGACTATTTCAATGCCTGCCGATGGTAGAATGCATAAATAAATTGTGGCATATTCAGACAGTGATGTACTATAGAATCACGTGAATGAATGAGCCACAGATAAACATAACATGGGGTACTCTCACAAACATATTGAGCAAAAGAAGCCAGATAGAAAAGAATATATATTATGTAATTCCATTCATATAGACTTACATAAAATGCAAACATAGGCCAACAAATCCATGCCATTAGAAGTCAGGAAAGTGGCTGCTTTGCGAGTAAGGGTGGTTAGTGACTGAGGGGCTTCTGGGAGGAGGTGTGTTTTGTGTTTTGATTCCGATTACATAGGTGTGTTGATTTTGTGAAAACCCACAGAGCTAACACTTAAGTACATTTTTCTGATGTATATTATACTTCACGTTTAAAAAGTTTACAAAGTATTAGGGCTCTTAAATGATGTAAAATTAGTCTAATTTTCATAGGTTGAGCTTCTATAGAAAAATTTTTGTTGGGCCGGCCGAGTGGCTCAGTTGGTTAAGAGTTGGCTTAGGAACATGAGCACTGAGCAGCAGGGCTGCTGGTTCAGATCCCACATGGGCCAGTGATGCTGCACCCTCTACAGCTAAGATGGTGAACAACAGCTCCACCTGGAGCCGGGCTGCCGTGAGTTGCCTGCAACGGCATAGGCTGCAGTGGGGCTGGCAGGCAGCTGGGGTGCACTTTCATGAATTGCTGTGAGCTGCCGTGAGCGGCCGCCCAATGGCCAGAGAGCGACTGCTTCACCCGGGAAGAGCGCAATGAGAATACCAACATGGGCCAGTGAAGCGACGTTCTCCGCAACTAGACTGAAGAACAAAAGGACAGCAACTTGTCTGTTCCCTTTCCCCGATTCCCCAACGCTGTTCCCTTCCCCAATAAAAAAAAAAATCTAAAAAAAGAAGAAAAAATTTGTGGAAACAATGGAAATATGCAGAGAAACACAATGTTTATGACATAAATGATACCAAGACATTTTCATTGTGTGAAACTAAGCTGTAAGTTCACAGTAGTCAGTTTTTTGTTTGTTTGTTTTGTACAGAAATTCTTCCGAATTGCTTTATCTGACATAAAACTCATGTGGGATGGGCATAGTGTATTATTCAATATTTGGTGGAGATGTGTGTCCATTACTTTTCATATTTTGACAAGTAGTGACAAATTTTGGACACTTTGAACATATTCAATATTATTTGCTTTACATGTTGCTTTTAAAACTAGGAATCTATTAAGCTTCCTTTTGAAATTGTTTTAAATTTAATGGGACTATTTCAATAAAAGTATACTGTATGTGTAATTTTTTTTTAAATTGAGGAGTTCTAGCTTCTTTTAAAATATCAATTGAGACATACTCCCAAATGTCATCTCTTATGCTTTCACATTCCTGTGCATCTGGTAAACTCCTAGGAAGGAAGGTCTAGAAATGTAACCTTCAGTTAAACAAATAAAATCTGATGTTTCCACCCCAATTGCAACTGTGGGCTAGCCATAGACACTCATTTTCTGTATCAGGTCTACAGACAAATGCCTCGCCTTTCCAGTGATCACTGGAGATACCAGTTTTGCAAACAGTGTTTCCCTGAGCAGATGAGGAAATATATGTGTCTAGGCAATTGGTCCATGAAAGAAGTCTTTATTTCCAGTTTATTTTCTTCATTTGATGGCTCCTTTCTGTCAGTTGACCTCACCAACATGACAATGAGTATAGCATACAAAAAAAATCTGTTTACCAGATGTCTGCATGCAATCTGCAAGACTTGTAGCATAAATGCTATTCTGGAGAGCAACCTCTGTATCATACACATTTTCCTCTGTAATAGGTTACTTCTGTTTTAAATAAGGAACTAAAGAAGCTGTTAGATTTAATGGAGGAGAGAAAAGGGATGACTTTCATCTTTGAACATAGTCTTTGAAAATAGATTTCTGTACTAGGGATGTCATTTTGATAATGATGGAGTTTGCCTGATGAGGTTTTTCAGAGAGGAGTGGGGTGGTGGCAGCTTTGCTACCAGCATGGCCTCTGACATCAAAATCCAAATCCTGGCTCCACCACTTGCTAGCTGTTTAACTTTGAGGACATTCCTTAAACAATGTACCTCAGTTTCTTTATTTTGGAATTCAGATAGTAGTCGTGAATCATAGGTTTGTTGTGAGGATCAAATGAATGAGACACAGAGTAAACACTAATTAAGTCTTAGGTAATATTATTCTTATGTTATATATTGGCGTAAATAACATTTTAAGATTGCATATTTTTTCCTTAATTTAGGAAATATTTGTCAACATAGTACCCAGAAGGTTCTTGTTACAATTTAAACCAGATCATGTCATTCATCTACTCATAATCTTCTAAAAACTTCCTATCTCACTCCAAGGAGAAAGCTAAATAAAGGCTTTATAAAGGTATAAAGTAAGGTGACCATGTTTCCTGGGTTCTCTAAGACAAGTCTTCGTTTATGTCTGCTGTCCTGACACAATTATTGATAGTGTCTCCTTTTGCTCTCAAAAGTATCTTGATTTGGACAATAAGTTATACGGTCACCCTATTATTAGGCCCTAAGTTACCCACCCCCATTTCCTGCCCTACCCTCCTGTCCCTATGACCTCATGTGGTGCCATTCTCCCTTCCATTTCACTGCCATGGCCTCCTTGCTGTTCTTTAGCCCTTCAGGCAGATGCCTGCCTCAAGGTCTTTACACATGCGCTCACTTAGCTAGTGGCATGGTTTGTTCCTTTTTCTCTTTTAAATTTTTACTCCACTGTCACCTTGTATTTTCAGCTACCCACTCTAAAACTAATATCCTCTCCTCCTTCTTTCTATTCTCCTTCCCTGTTTTACATTTCTCCTTCACACTTACCTCAAATATTTACTTACTTAACTTGGTTATTGTCTTATCCTTCCACTAGAATGTAAGCTCCAAGTGGCAAGGATGTTTGTTTGTCTGGTTTTGTTCGCTTTTTCCTCCAAAGACTGGTATATAACAGGAGCTCAATAAATATTTACTGAATGAATAATTGAAGAACATGGAGCCAAGAAACACCTGCTGTAACTGAGTAATCAACTGACCAATCAGCTGCCATCCCCATTACCTTCTCTATAGTATAAAATTTGATTTAAAATAATAGGACTCCCATGTTTAGGATAAGTGTTATAAGAAGTATGATTTGACTAGCTTCCATCACTGATACTAGTCTCCAAGTAAGTTGTTTTAAAAGTTGTGATAAAAAAAAAGTCAATAAAACTTTCAGAGAGGTTTAAATTCTAAAATGTGGCCTTAATTTTGCACATCCAAGAGTGACATTAAAGCTTTCTGAGGCAATACCTTGATTTCTGCTTCCCGAGACTAGGTACAGTGGAGACTTCAAACTTTCCAAACTTAAATAAACATTTTATAGTACGTTGTTTTGTAAAATTTTCTATGTTCAAATTTAAAAATAAGGTTACTAAAAATGAACACTGAATGATTCTTACATTCAGTTATATTACTGAATTTAATTTCAACTGTTACCTTTATAATGTAGGAAAGTTTTTTTCCATGAAAAACTAGTCCTAGTTAGAAATAAAATTGTAGCTACAGAAAGCACTTACTCTAACTCTCAGGAGACCATGGTAGATCGAGAAGGCAGTTGTAGAATTCCTGGCAGTCTATCAAATTTGTTTTGACAGAACTTCTTAGAACATTTCTTATTTAATCGCTCGAGTCTTAGAATCAACTTCAGAGGCAGTAAACTTGATTCCCCACCCTCTCCCTCTTTCCTTTTAGTTTGCACACTCTTCATACTAACTGTGTAAACTTTGTATAATAAAGAAATAACAGTGACCTCCTGGTAACTCATAAGCTAAAGACACTATAGAAATATCTCAGCATCAAAGAGGCAGAACATCTGGTTTTATTGATCAGAAGGCTGGAACCGCTACAGCCTTCACACACGCACTGTGTACCATGTGAAAATTCCTTTCTCACAGTAAAACTTTTATGCATCACTACTTTATGTTCAATTTAGAATGCTGCAAACTCTTCCATGAGCTGAACTGTTTGATGGGGAACTATCATCAGGAACGATGCTTTTTTTAATGTCTCAACACCTTCCTAATGAGAACGGGACTGAAACCATCCCTCCCTCTTCAGCCATGGGAACCATCTTGCAGCTATGGGCGGCTTCCATCCCCCATCAAAAATGGGAATAACTCTGCTGTGAGCCAAATGCTAAGGGTTAGCAGAGCAACCTCACATGAGAATAATTACTTAACATGACCATGAGAGAAAGCAATGAGGTTCCCAGACACAGGAAGCAAGAAGTCAGAAGGGGAGGTAGAGTTGGAGAGGGTTCTGAAGGCTTTGCAGACAGCAACTTCCTTATCACAGCACATTGGGTAATAGATTTATCGCTCTGTCATTTCATATGTACTTTTCACATGTATTCTTAAGTCACCTAGTTAGCATAATGAACTTGTGTCATGAGCCTCTCTCAGCTATGCCAGAAAATCAACCTATTTCCCAGTCTCTAAAGAACAAATAAAATCTTTGGTGATGTGAATGTTCATTTTGATATTCCTAATCACTTGAAGGCTTAATATTTCAGTCGTAACCAGCGTCAAAACTGTGCTCAAAGAACACAGAAATCTTGGACAGAGCCCTTCATGTGATTATCTGTACTAGAGAGAGGAAATGAAACAACATAAAGCCTGACCCATAGGAAAAGAACTCTTGACCTCTAAAGACAAAGGGCAAGGGAGAAACCCATCCCGTTGTTATGTGCTGCTCTGCTTTGCACGCAGATATATGGACCCTGAGACATTCCTGGGTTGCAGGAAAAAAAGATAGAAATTCAACAAATTCAAAAAGGAAGTCTGCCTTTAGATCTGGGATTGTGTGGGAGTAAAACATTCTTAGAGAGGCAATGATAGTACATTTTCTTATTTTACTCATCCATCACGTAGTTTTAACTCTGGGCACCTTTGCTGGATGCAGGAGGTACAATGATAAATGATGGCAGCTTGCCTCAAGGAACTTGCAGTCTAGCGGGGCAGACAGGCAAGTGAGTTGGCAAACACAATAGCGTGCGTGTTAAATGCTATCACAGGGTTAACAGGGTGTCGTGGGAGAGTGGAGAAAGGCACTAACCCAGTCTGGGCCATGGATACTTGCCGGACAAAGAGATGTTTAAGTTGAGATCTGAAGAATAAAGTGGCATAAGCCAGAAGGGGCATGAGGGAGAAATATTCCAGGTAGAAAAATCACCTTGGGATTCTCAGATAGGCCAGGTTAGCTGGGGTAGATAAAGCAGAGAGGTGTGAAGGCAGAGGCCCTGGAGAGGAGGCAGGGCCGAGCTCTCTACTTGCACGTTTTCTAGCTAGGAGGCAATTGTATCAACTAAGGGCAGAGATCTTGGTCAAGGGACATATTCTCTCTCTTAAAATTCAGGGAGTACAGTATTCTATTCCTAATTTTGTGATTACAGCACTGGCATACATGAGAAAGGTCTGGTTTTATTTGCTTGGTGATAAGTAAAAAGGAAACCATACCCTTCTCATGCATGCAATTTGGTGGGTAAGTTAATCCGCTTGGGGGAGTAGCATGTGCAAACCACCAATAGCATCCTGTGCCTTGTCCATCCATGAGGGATTCCTCTGACAAATGATCAGGATCATCATTACCATTATCTTAAAGTCTCAGAGAAATCTGACTAGAAGTTGATTTTAACAGTAAAAACCGTAAGCCAATCAAATCATCAATAAGCATTTATTGAACAACTACTATGTTTGAGGCATACAATCTATAAGTTTTTTTTTGAGGCAGAAATTGCCTAGATGATTTGATGTGTTGAGAAACAACTTTTGTATGGCTGCCCGGACAGGATGGGTCCCAGTTGCACGAGATGTCAAAGGCTGTGTGAATATGCAGATAACTGGCTCTGTGTGAACGTCTCTGGTTTCCACATTTCTCAGATTCTCTTCCAGAGCAACAAATTGGGAGCCTTGACTTTCCATTGCAAAATATTCCTGATCATTTCATACAGAAATTGTATTTGTTTATTTTTCACTGCTAGTATCCACGAGAGGTGGTTGCTTAGAATGGACCCAATTAGGAATCAACAGTCAGTCAGTGGATGCTCTCAGGGGCTGTTCCGCTTCTTCTCCCTGATCTGCGTGTTTCCTGGAGCCATTATTCACCTACAGTATTATCTATGACATCCTTGGTTCTAACTCCCCGCTACGCATGTCAGAAATTTCTGTGGGGTCATCGGACTGCACTTCTTTCCTCTTCCCATGCTGACCACTCTAATCCTCTCCACTCTACTTCTCTCACGTGTATTTCCTCACATTCCTGTTTCTACTTAACAGGCCGAGGTACAGTGGTTTATGGGCATATCTCTCTGCACATATGGATGAGCTGTTATCCTAAAAGCACATGGTGCCAAGCCCTGGCCCACCCAGGCATGAACATCGCTTTTAGGGTTTCTACTCTATTCGAAGTTATAACCCATCTCCCTATAGACAACACTCATAGCATACAAAAATCTCATGAATCATTAAAGAATACAACTATTAAACTCTATACTTCTAATCTATATTGCCATTTAGTAACTGGAGGTTACTTTTGGTCCCTAAACACAGATACATCTTAATTGCTTTGCCATTATAATGAATGCAAATATTTCATACGTAGATTAATTTACATGGGTAAGCTTTTGCATTTCTTGAAAATTCAGGATATTAGATAATGTAACTTTGTGACAAATTGAATCCATCATCAGTTTAGGTAATAGTGAGTATTTGAGAGTGTCCACTAACTCCTTTGCCTTCCTCCCTCCTGTTCTTTTCATGCTTTTCTTGAAATTAGTGATATGTTTCTTGAACAATTAAAATTTAGATAAAATAATCCTTTGATAAACTTAATAACAGCTTTACTTCAACGTTGCCATTTTGAAAGCCCTCTTGTGCTTGAAAACCAAGAAGGTACCTGACATTTATTTGCTTCTTAGGTTCCTTCTGCTTTTCATTTTCATGTCTGAGAATGTCTGATTTTATCACCAGGTAATGTAATGTGTCTGTAGATATGCAAGTGCAAGCTAGGGTCATAGGCATTTCTTCCCACTTTTTGGTTTATTTTTAATCAATACAACAAATATAACTCCAGACCCAACTCGTTTTTCAGTTTAGGATCTGTAAATGTGTCAGCATCAGCAATTTGGTGATTATATCCAGCCTCTCTGAGAATGTTACTTAGGGGTAGTGATGGCATTCCGACAAGAGCTGAGCATGCATTTAGGAAAGTAGGTAGGTAGTATGGCTTGGGAATTAGGTGAAGTAAGGCCAGAATGGGGATGGCCTTGATTACTAAACATGAGAACTCCTGGGTATTTCTGAGCAGAGCGACACACAATAAGTAGAAGCAAAGTCCAGTATAGGCTGGAGGGAAGAAACCTTGAAGATACGGAGATCTTTTGGAAACTTTTGGAAATTGTGTGCAGTGACCCCCTCTTCCAAACCCACAGACCATCCCGAGCCACCAGCACTAGCTGAACAGAATAATGACAGATTAGAAACAGCCCAGGTGCCTGACATTGCCACATTGCTTGTCAGTTGGGTTTTGTTTGTTTTTTTGTTTTTTTCTTTTGAGGGCAGTGTCACTGGCCCTCATATGTGGGACCCGAACCGGGGCCGCTGGCTTCCCAAGCCAGCACATAACCACCGTGCCACTCGGCCGGCCCGTCAGTTGGGTTTTATGTCACATTCACATAGGAAACACTGTCAGAACAACCTCTTTCACAGTGAGAGAAAGGGAATAAAATATGAATAGAAAGAACACTTTCTCACTTTTAACATCACTGCAGTGTAATCAGCAAGTCTACCTTCCCCAGAGACAACTTCACACAGCTGGCTTCCTCTTATGCGACCGGGGATGTGACTCAATGCAATGTTCTCTGCCTGGGGACACCTTAGAACTGAGTTTAAGGCAACTGATAGCATTGTTAAACACACTGACCTGTGTGATTTGAAAACTCATCTATCTTTGAAGTGCATAGCACATACTTTCAACCATCCTTCTTTCCACCTAATTCTAATAATGGGGGAGATAAAGAAGTTCCATGCATCCTTTTATAGAATGCTCTCCAAGTCTATGCATCATTTTTATGTCACATAGGGCCATAAACATAATGGTAGTGAGGAGGACAGCTGCTACTTTGCCCTGAAGTACAGAAGTAGCTTGGCATGGTTAGGGGAATCCTAGGGTTGATATGTGAGACTCCACATTGTCCAAATCTTACAGTGGAGGCAGTTGTCTGGGAAAGCACAAGGGTCTTGGGAAACTTTCTCTTAACTACCCCGGGCAGAAGTCAGAGAAGCAGGAACATCTGATGATCCCCTAGCCTAGAGAAGACTTAGAGAAAGAAGAAGAAATAACCTCCAAATAGTGTGAGGCTATGTAGCTCACTCCAATGCTTTTCTCTTTTCCTCTGGAAAAAAATCGAAATGACTGAAGAGTATTTTTGTTTAACCCAAAAGGTTTACTTTCTAAAAGTAATGCTGGTTCAATGACTCATTACATGAGCTTTAGAAAAACAGCAATTACACAAATGTTCTCCTGAGATGTAAAAACACCATAGCCAAATGGTCTACATTATTTAGAACTACAATATGTACAAAAAGTGCAGTCATCCCTCAGTATCTGCTGGGGATTGGTTCTAGGACCTGTGAATACCCAAATCCTTGGATGCTCAAGTCACTTTCATAAAATGGCATAGTATTTGCATATAACCCATGCACCTCTTCCTGTATACTTTAAATGATATCTAGGTTACTTATAACACCTAATACAATGTAAATGCTATGAAAATAGTTGTTATACTGTATTCGTTAGGGAATAATGACAACAACAAAGAGGTCTGTATATGTTCAGTACAGACGCAACCATTGTCACTATATAGGCACGTCAGCACCAGCATAACTTTTTCTTTTCCTGAATATTTTCAACTTGCAGTTGGTTGAATCTGCTGATATGGAACCGTGGATATGGAAGGCCAGCTGTATTGGATACCCAAGAGGTAAGAGCCATATAGTCAGGTAAGAATGTGCTCATTGTAAGGATGTGTTAATTTTTATTCATTACTATATGAATGTAAAACAAAGGTTTTTTTGTTTTGTTGTTGTTGTTTGTGTGTGTGTATGTGTGTGTTTAATTTTCAACAAATTTAGAGACATTCCAGATGGTGTGACTTAAAATGTTGCTATGGAATAGAAAGAAGCTTAGTCAGGGGATTGGCGGGTGGAAACACAAAGCAATAAGGAAGGTCTCCTTCCCAGGAGTTGCAGGTATCGATCTGCCAAGAAGTGGCTTTGCACATGGTCAAGTGGGAATTATTCATTCAGAGATGGTTGATTATTTTCCTGAGCCATACTGGGTTGGTTAACTGGTGTATAAGTATGAATAATCAATGTTTAACGCTCTACACCATTACTGCGCAAGAGTCACATTTTGAATAAGAGTCATATCAACATTTTCAAACTTATTATTAAAGAACTATGTCATGAGAAAGTCAGGTGTTGAGTACCTATAATCTTTCATAAAGAGAAAATAAGTAATTTTCTAAAGAAAAAAATTAAAGTTCTGTAGAATATGCTAAACATTTTAAGTGAATTACCCCATTTCAATTTCGCATCATGGTTCGGTTCTAAACTCCCATTTGAGGTTCAAATAGAAAACACATGCATTCATGCTATTCTGTGGAAAGAGATGGTATACAATTTTTAAAAATTATTATTTGTTGTCTAACTTCCCCAATTTTGCAAAAAGTATACTGGAGTAATTTTGAAATGTTTTTTATTTGTCGTGTTCAAAATTGTGACCATTGTTTTCATATTTATTGTTAGACCACTGATTTTTCTGGTAGGCTGCAGTTTATCTATTGGAAACTGAAAGGCTACCATTCAACTTAAAATTTAGCGTGTCTTCAATTGACAAAACTTGCCTCTTAAAGTCATATTTCAGAATACTATTGCTCAGAAAGGTTTCATTTCTATGGATAATACACAGAAGAAACAGATAAAGGCTGAGGAAGTGTTTTCCTGGGCTTAGAATAAAGACACTCCATAATATCTTGCATAGATCATGTAATTTCATTAGAATTTTGGTTCATTTGAATTCTTGCAGCAATTTTCCCCTCACAACCATTAGACCAAAGGGTGAATATCTAATTCCTTTTGGCTTTAGTTTGTTTTGGTACTAAATAGCCCTGAAAGCAAGGCGATCACAGTAACAGTGGCTTAGCTATCTTCCTTTCCCACTCAGGCACTTAACTTTGTCTAATTAATCTTTAGATCTTATTGCTCAACTCAAGGGCAGGCACGCAGTTGGTACTCCATAAATGTAAACTAAGAAAATGAAAGCGGCAACAGTAAACTGATGCCTATTTTAAACAGTTTTAGTAATGCTGCTCAATGAGGTCAACACTGGCCTGCTATCACATGGACCCCATTATCTCTAAGTCACCCAGATAACCAAGGCAAGCCAGCATGCCCTTTGGCTCCAATCATCAGTCCAGACAGTCAAAATAAAATAGGTGCTTTTCATCTCCAGCCATACTGTGGATATTGGGTTTCTGGACAGCATCACATTGAGAAGGTAACTGCCACTGAAGATATATTTAATTGAGGTACTTTGGGGGCTCGGTAGTTCTCACCCTGAAAATTGAATCTCCTTAAAATCAAGTGATCTCCCCCCAGATTGCCCATCCATGTCAGCAAGCTCAGGGCTGGCATGAGAATCCGATTCATGAAAGACCATAACTTAGAAGAGTCATCCCTGAAATACTCTTCGGGTAACAAGTTAGAAAAGAAGTGTGACATTGAACAAATAATAGAATTGTAAAATGCTGCTAACTTGCCGGTTAGCAGAAACTGCTCTCCATAAAAACAGAGTAAAATGCTGAAGGTTAGAACACTGCAGCACTCTCTTCCTGTGGAATCGGAGCGTCTATTGAAACCTGCAGATACATTTGTGGTTACTTCCTACCTTAAATACATTGATAGGAAGATCAATGACCACATAGATAAGGTCTCCAAGGGCCAGGCTGGCGATCAGCGCGTTGGGGCCGTTCCTCATACACTTGTTCTGGTAAATGATCCTCAGTAGAGTGGCATTGCCCACCATCCCCACGATGAAGATAGTACAAGATATCACAGTGTTAATATACTTGAAAACATAAGTGATCTTAGTCTGCTGTGGGCAGTAGTTGTGCATTGAGCCATTGCTGGGTAGGACCAAGTTAATGGGTCGATGAGTGGTAACCAGGAAGCTGAACTCTGTCCCACGGAAAGTGGTGAAATTGTCCACATGAGTGCTGAGATTTGTGCCGTTGCTCTCAGGGCTATCACTGATTACACACCCAACCAGCACCACCCACAAGGACACCGAGAAGCAAAAGGTTTCCATCTTGATGCAAATTGGAGGAAATGTCTCTGATTGTGTTGTTTTTATACCCTTCTTTTGTTTTGCTTTTTGCACCTAGAAAAAGAAAGGAGAAAAATAATTGTGGTTACAAAAATCTAGCTTGTCAATAAGATTATAGTCAATGATTATTTAGTGCTTCAATTACAAAGCAGGATATATTTGGTAACTAGATCAGATATATCTATGTCAGCTTAGCCCATGGCAGAACAAAACCAGAAATGACTAAAGCTTTATTAGGGCAAGTTCTCCCTCTCCCTCTCCCTCTCCCTCTCCCTCTCCCTCTCCCTCTCCCTCTCCCTCTCCCTCCCTCTCTCCCCCTCCCTCCCCTCCCCTCCCCCTCCCCCCCTCCTCCCTCCCCTCCCCTCCCCTCCCTCCCTCTCCCTCCCCCTCCCCTCCCCCTCCCCTCCCTCTCCCTCTCCCGCTCCCTCCCTCCCCCTCCCCCTCCCCCTCCCCCTCCCTCCCCTCTCCCTCCTCCTCCCTCTCCCTCTCCTTCCCTTCCTTCCTCCCTATCTCATCTCTATCCATGACTATACTTATATCTAGATTATAATACAGATGAGGATATGTTAGTTTTTTTTTCAAGAAGTAGACAAAAAGTTACTTTTTTCCCCCTTCACTACACCTAGGCTGATAAGAACCTGAATTACAAAAATCTACAAAAGTTGAGATACAAAATTTCATTTATTAATGGAAAAGGCATTATATGCTGGGTAAAAGTTCTATAGTGTTAAGGCATAAAATTAGCAAATTCTATATTTAAGAATCCAATATTCCAAAATGTGTGCTGTTTTACACATGGTAAACAATAAACATGGGGGAAAAATGCAGCATACGTAGCTATTCAATGTGAATTTAAAATCAGAACTCAAGTTAACAGCATCAATGTATATAATAATTGTAGCTTCAATTAAAAATGGTACAACTGTTAAAGATAAAATACTGACTTTATCGAAAACATTCATGATTAATGTGTCCAATCTACATTTTCTGAAAGAAGTTTTTGACTTTTCCATTCCTCAGAAATTATCCTCATGATATTTGCCAGTGAGTGAAACTGGGAGGAGTGGACTTCCCCAGGCCAGACCCAGCATTTGGTTTTCCAAGGGATATCTGTCTCCTGCTCTCTTTTAAACATCCTATATAGCTCCATTTATTATGCCCAGTCAGGGTGCTGAGCACTCCATGTGAAGCAGGTCCACAGATCCATTATAAAGAGAGGGAAACGGAGGCTCAGGAAGGCCCAGTAGCTGGGGAAAGCCACAGGTGATGGATGGCGATACTGTGATTCTAAGGCAGGTTGGTCTGACTCTGAGCCTGAGTTCTTAACCACTAAGCAACACTGTCTCTCATTCTCATGTCTTCTTAGCACTTGAAATGTTTTAAGGAACTTTCCAGAGTTTTAATGACTCAGTAGACCCAGGAGGGTTGTTAGACATTTTCAAAAGACCATTTGTTCATTTGCTTCAGTCATTTGCAGAGAATAAGTGGTCCTCGTTGCCCAGAAAGCCTAGCTTTCTACTTTAATCCTTAAAGAAAATATGTTGGGAAAATGAGGGAGGTTCGTGGTAACACAATAAGCAAAGGTAAATAAAAATAGCTCCTCACAGTTAAGTATTTCGTGAGTTTTTGTGTGTGAGTTTTTAATGAATCTTTAAACGAAGACCATGAGTTCCTTTATGCAGTGGTGTGTGTGTCTATGATGTTTAATTTATTTACTTTTTAAAAATTGTGTCGTTTTTCTGAGTCTATTCATGTTTGGTATTAAATACATTTAGGGATTTTGACAATTATCTTGGGAAATCAATAGAGCTTAGGCTTAGTCAATATGTGAATACAATAAGATTTATTCAAGTTGTAAAGTAAATATAAATACAAATACCACACACTTTAGCCCTCTCCAGAGATTTTTTTTTCCCCCCAGAATCTGAAATAGTAATAATGTTTTATGGATAGTAGTAATCTGTTATGTACATATCTGTTGTCTGACTTGAGCTTTACAACTCTTGGTAGGCAGGAGCAATATTCCCATTTTACTCATGAGGAAATTGAGTCTTAATGATGTTAAATCAAGTTCTCATGGCCAAGAAGTGGCAGGGCAAGTACAATGCCTCACTTTACTTTGCTTATCAGACTTAACTCAGTCCAATATAATTAAAAATCAATGATAAAAAAATGATAAAAATATCAAGTTTTCTAAGCTAGGGGCATCCTATGTACATCAGTTCTGCCTGGACTTCATTCTAAGTAGTTTGCAGTTTTTTCCTGCTTCTTATGTTCGGAGTGAGTATTCAGTGAATATTGATACACCTACAAAATGTCACTATTTCCATTCTTCAGTGGAGACCAGGACCCCAAGAACAAAGCACGTTGTCGTCCTCCTCTCCAGATCAGAGATGGGAGAAAAGACTCTCAGTTTCCCAATCGGCATGGAAACTTCACCAATAGCTTTCTTAAAAATAGGAAAGAGAGAGAAGCCTTCTTCAGGAAATGGAATGTCTCTTTGCCCATTAGAGTCAGCTAAGGGCATATTTGGTGACCTGTCCTCGCTATGGTGAGTATTCCACCACTCACGAAAGGTCATGCGAGTGTTCGAGAACTAGTTTGCTGGTTTGCTTGGTCAGCTGATTACAGCAGGAGCTATGGAGGCCAAGGCTGTGTGAATTCTTATCAAAGTGTGAGCTAGCTACCATTAAAATCACTTTCCTTCCACCCCCAACAATGACACCACCACAGGAATCATTTCTGATGACATCTCCATCAACTCAGATCCAGCTGCAGAGCTAAGGATACTTGGCAAAGACATGTGAATACCATATTATCATTGGGTGAACAATCCAAAACCACACAAAAGATGCCTCTCAAATGCCTGTTCCTTCCAGGGTAAGTCTGCAGCTCATTTCTATGGATCTCAGTCATGTCGCACTTGGGATCATCAGTCCTAATCAGTCATAGCTCTAGCGAGGCATCTCAGGTTCAAACCTGAAGGCCACGGTTTACAGATCCAGCATTCTTCTATCTGGGGTCTAAGCCTTTGCTGAAGTTCAAAAGCTATTATTAAAGAAGAGTACCAAATCCTTATGCTTACGCTTTAACAATTTAACATCTCTGACTCTCAGGATCAAAGTTCACCTGCAGTTAGTAATTTGAAAATTCCACTCTAACCCAAATGGCATGAGTTTAGAGCAGGCAGTTGACATGACATGATTGCCAAGGTGTTTCATAATTAGTTAACACTTAAAACGGAAGGGGTGGGAGGGCCAGACGGCCATAAACATCTACCAGAGGAGGGGAAAAAAAAATAATCTAGGAACTTTTTACAAGTATTCCGTTGGTTTGACTCGCTGGGTAAGGCATTAGCAACTCTTCTGATTGACAGCTTCTGCCTTTCATATGCCTCCCACCCCACCCCCTCGGCCGCCAACTTTATCTGGACCGCCTTTAGGATGGTGTAAACAGAGGGGCTGATTATCTAGCAGCAGCCCTTGTTTTCAGCACGTGAAAGGCAACAAGTGCCCTTTAAAGGACAGCACAGAACCAAACGCCCAGACCTCCACAGGCTCGTTTCCAAACTCGCCGCCCTGGGAGTTTTCCAGGACACCAGCCCCTCACACGGAGTGCCCTTGGCTACCCTTGGCAACCCTGGGGGTGCGGGGAGACGCAGGCGAGTAAGAAAAGGCTGCGGGACACACTTCACAAGGAGACTTTGGAGCCCGTGACAAGGGCTTGATGTTCCACAAAGTTCGTGCGTGCCTGGGGGAGAGGGAGACCCAGGGAGAACTGTGGGTTTTCCTGAGACTAAAAATCCGAATCCTGCCTGGGGAGGTGAGGGGCTACCCATCAGTTCCCCAAACCCAAACGGCCCCGGCACACACCCACCCCAGGAAGGCGCCCGCAACACCAAGCGCCCTGGGCAGGTGGGTGCCAGCCCCTGTGCGGAGGGTCGCCCCAAGGGCAGGGCGCTGGCCTCTCTTCCCAACCGAGGGGCCCAGGCGGCGTCTCCCCCACCTCCGCCCGGGTCCCCGAGACGAAAGACTTGCACTGACCGTGGAGGTGGGCAGGCGCAGGCAGATACGCGGTCCTCGCGCAGCGCCTGGGTGAAAGGGAGCGGAGCCCGTAGGGGTGGGTGGCGTGGGTCCCGGGCTCCGGCGGGGCGGCCCGGGCTGCACAGGGGAAACTTCCTGGGCACCGTTTCCTCTGGGGAGGTCTCCCTGAGCCCCCAGCCTGGGCCACCGGCTGAGATCGAGCCTCTGCGCCTCCTAGGCACAGTCGCCGGACCGCAGGGATGACTGTACGCCGAGTGCACTCGCGGGCGCGAGGAATCGCAAGAAAAAGAAAACTCCAGAGGAACACGCCTCCCGCCTGTCCGCCCCGTCTCCTCCAAAAGCTCCCAGACCTTCTGCTCCAATCTAGGACAGCCGCAATGTCCTGAGCTCCCAGCCCTCTTCGGAGGCAGCCACTGTAAAGCGCAAAGCTGCCGCCCCCACTCAGGCCCTGAAGGGCAGGAGTCTTTTAACTGTTTCCTTCCTGAATTGGAGATTGGGGAGGGCGGTGGGGGGCTGGGGGAGGGCGGTAATTGAGCGGGGAAAGGTGGTTGAACAGACGAGCCTGAGAACTGAGAAATGCCTTGCAAAAAAAGCTCATCCCCTTTCCAGGGAGTGCAGGCAGATTTGATGTGTCATGGAGCCACATCATACAGACAGACGCAGGGTCTATGCGTGGTTTCTCCTCGGTGTCCCCTGTCTCTTTGCTTGGTTTGTATGCTCCCTCTCAATCTCATAGCAAGTTAAAGAGCCAACGTGGACGGCAGTTGACTGGATCAAGTACGTTTTGCTTCTGTCTTGTCCCTTGAAGCCAGCACCTCCAGGCTGCAGACCGCTAGCCCAGGGCAAACAGTAGCCCTTGAGAGTCTGTGGAAGGGTCCAGTGTGTGGCTGAGAGAAACCTATGATTTCCTCAAGAAATCCAAACAATGAGGGTACAGATGCACAGAAGGTGGGTCTTGGCATCTTGATGTGATAGAGATTTAATTCTAAATTGGGGAGGGAGAGAGGAGAAGAGGACGGACAAAGGCCATGACCTGAGGTGAGAAAGCATCGAGGGCTCCCTAGAGAAGGCGCTGCCTTAGAGTCCTTCAGTGCATGGCTGGTGGGAGCCATATCATGGAAATGTGAGTTTGGAGCCCTGGTCACATTTTGTTTCAGACTGCTCTGGTTATCTTTTGTAGCTAAAGGAAATCACCTTAAAATGGTAGTAGCGGCCTAAAACAATGAAGAGGAGTCATTTGGTTTACTCATCAATCTGCAATTTGGGCGGGGCTTGGCTGGGAGAGCTCCTCTTGGCTGGGGCTGGAGGCTGTACTTCCAATATAGTTCACTTGCTTGGTGAGTGAATGTTGGTTTTTCACCGTGTGTGTCCCTCTACAAAGTGGTTTAGTCTTCCTCACAGCATGGTGGCTGGGTTCTAAGGAGGAGTGTCCCAAGACACAAGAAAGTGGGAGCTGCCAGTTTCTTAAGGTCCAGGGCTAGAAACTGGTGCAGTGTCACTTTTGCAGATATCTATGGTTAAGCAGTCACAGATCCCAGATTCAAGGTGAGGGGATATAGACTCCATCTGTCAATGGATGGGGTGTCAAAGAATTTGGGTGGCGAGGCACTTTGTGAAACCATCAAAGAGATCCACAGAGTATCGCCATTGAAAGGGACCTTAATACCATTTTTAGTCCAATTAGACTAGGTCTTATCATGAATCTGTTCTATCTACAGCATCCCCATGCTGAAGAGTCAAACAGCCAGGATAACCAGTAGTTTCTGTAAGTGCCTTAGTTTGCATTTAAAAAAAAAAAAAAAAGAAAAGGTGTCCCTTCAAGCACATAGCCTAGTAAGCTGACAATATTTGGGGGTGGGGTGGGGAAGTTATTGCTACTTCCCAGAAGAGGCAGCTCTCCACCAGGGTTCACACCTTGGAATACTGAATTTCAGCCCCTCCTCCCCTAGAGATCAGACATATTGGACAGTGCACACCTTGCACAGGTGAATATGTCAGTCTCTCCAGTCTTTGGTAGAGCAAATCCATCAGCCCCTGTCTCTTGGGACAGCTTGTCCCACTGCGGTGCAGGGCTAGTTATTAAAAATTCTTCCTCCACTCTCATTTGGATGGTTACTATGAAAAATCAGAAAGCAGCAAGCGTTGATAAGGATGTGGAGAAATTGGAACCCTTGTGCATTGCTGATGGGGATGACAAATAGTGCAGTAGCTGTGGAAAACATGACAATTTCTCAAAAATTTTAAAGTAACATTACTGTGTGATCCAGCAATTCCACTTTTGGGTATATACCCAAAATAACTGAAAGCATGGATTCTAACAGATATTTGTACACCTGTGTTCATAACAGCATTATTCACAAGAGCCAAAAGATGGAAACAACCCCAAATGTCCATCTGTGGAGGAATGGATAAATGAAACATGGCGTATATACATACAAGGAAGCATTATTTAGCCTTAGAAAGGAATGAAATTCTGCAACATGCTACAACATAGGTGAAACGTGAAGACAGTATGCTAAGTGAACTAAACCAGGTGCAAAAGGACAGATATTTATGGTTCCACCTATATGAGGTACTTAGAGTAGTAGTGAAAATCATACTGACAGAAAATAGTGTGGCGGTTACCAGGGCCTGGGGAGAGGGAGGAATGAAGGTTTGTTGTATAATGTGTTTCAGAGTTTCAGTTTGGGAGGATAAAAAAGTCCTGGGATACATGGTGGTGCTGGATGCATGACACTGTAAATGTGCTTAATGCCCTGACTGTACAGTAGAAAATGGTTAAAATGAAAAGTTTATATGCATTTTTCCACAATAAAAAGAATTCTTCCTGACATTCAGATGGAACCTGCCTCCCTATAATAGTACCTTTGATCTGTCCTGCAAGTTCATAAAATGAATTTACTGCCTCTTCTAAGAAAGATCTTCAAATATAAATAAATATATTTATGGGGCTTGCTGGCACCAATCTGCTTTTGTAAAGGGTTGGGGTTTGCCTCAATCTAGGTGAGAGCAACACAAACTTTCCTTAGTTGCTGGAGATTTGTATTCTCATTATCCCTGCTTTACTTTAGTGAAAATGACTTGAGTGGATTTAAACCAATTTTCATGCAAACGAAACTACCTCCAGTAACCCCTCTCCCCATAGCCAAGGCTTAATGGACTTGCCCCACCTCTATATGCCTTGCTTTGTACTGTTAATATAATTATTTGATTAAGTTTCTCAGTTTGACACCCAAAGCTTATTCCCTTCCCTTGGAAAGCAGGTTGCACGCAGATTTGCAGTCTTCTGGGTTTCAGGGAGACTTTAAATCACACTTGACTTCTGGTTCACGCAGCTCATTAAGTGGAGCGTTACTGAGATGGCGTTACAATGACTTTTCTCACCATCATATCATCATTATTGATTCCTTGAACGATAATTCTGAAGATGAAGACATACTCAAGATAACGCTTGAAAGCCAAGTTTTCACGTGTCCTTAGGGTAAATGTTCATATGAATTTAAGTTCCTTGTTTCAAATTTGCAAATCTATTTTACAATCGCCAATTCCTAATATCCTCACATTTGGAATGCAATAAAGCGTCTGAGTCTCTGGGTATTGGCTAGAAATATTGTGTTCACTTGAGGGCTCCCTGAGGGAAATAAAACGAGGGGTTTAGAGAAGAACCACAGAGGTAAAGGAAGGCTGGAAAGCTGTGAGAGGAGAGGTGGAGGGACTGCAGAAAGGTACCTCAGAGACCTGAGCCTGGAACTGCGGCCTTCACCCTGGGCAGAGCTGTGGTCAAGATGCCCTGTTGGCGGGGATGGGTCATCACTGGCCTGGAGAAGAAAAAGCAAGGCTTGTGAGGCAAAGGTCCATTTTTAATTAAAATTCACTATAGGTAGTTTGTTTTCAAAAGGAAATATTTCAAAGTGTTAACTTGTAGATGGGTTGCTGAAGATCTTGAAGCGTTTTGGTGGGCAAGACTGCAGGTTATCTCGTGGAAATAAACGTAAGGCAAATGTAGCCCAGTGTTTTGTAAACTGCAGGTGGCCTCATCAGAGGGCTGAAAAAACAGGCAATCTTAGCATCACTAATGATAGGTGTCCTCTAATGATATAGTCCATCTGGCCAAAAAGGTTTAACTTGAGGCAAAACTATAGCTCTTCCAGTTTCCAGGAAAGATATAGACACACAAGTTAAACAAATACCTTGAGGAAGCAAATAAAGAAAGCTAGAAAGTGTGACCTTTTATAGGAAACTAGCCCCATCTCTTCAACAAGTCAGTCAATAACACAGGGCTATTTTTTAAAAAGAGTATTAAAGGAGCATGACAACTAGCTGCGTTGTCTTGATTGGATTCTGGTTGTATAATGAACTATAAAGGACACTTTTTTGACTACTGGGAAATTTTAGATTTAGACGAGGTATTAGATACTATTAAGAATTATTAATTTTATTAAATGATTATTAATTTTATTAAATGTGATTATTTGGAGCATATAGAAAACCGGTCTTATATTTTAGAGATTCTTTTAGGGGAGATATAATTTACTTTTAATCACCAAAGCAGAAACAAAAATGGCATAAGTTTAAAAAAAAGAGTGAGAAGTGCCTAAAGGCTTGGCATATAATAGGAGCTCAATAAATAATAGCTCTTTCCACTTTCATTTGTTTCTTCTTTGTTTGTCAGTGAGGTGACTGGCAGAACAGAATAAGCAGCTTCACATGACAACCTGGGTAACTCCAAGAAGGTGTCACAGCAGCGGTGACTAAGACCAGAAGATCCATGGCATCTAGGGAGCTGCAAGGTCAAAGCTGGAAGGGGACCTGATGCCTTGAATTGGCCTTGATGAGAACAATCATCCATAGCAGAGCTCATACGATACTGCAGCCGGGATCCTTTAGCATGACAGGCAGGGGCTTGAGGCTTCTAGAGTTTGCTGGTGAGGACTAGAGGCCAAGAGGGGTGTGATGATGATGTCATTGTGACTCTGACTTTTGCATGTTCTTGTAGGCTGGAATGGGTATGAACTCTTGTTTGCACTTATAATAAAAGACAGACAAAATACTGCCTATGCTTGAATAAAGGAGACTTAATCAAAGGAGGTGTCCTGTGGAATAACTTCAGAGCAGGAGAGGTAAAGGCAGTTAAGAGAGGTAAAGAGGAGGCAATTACAGTTGCTTCTTTAGATATGTCCGGGAAACTCATGGTAGAGTTTGAAATTTGCAGGAGGGATTACCAGGTATCCTATGTCCTGCAACTTTCAGTGTTATCTGTGCGGCATCATCTTTGAACTAACTCGGTAAGATGCAGAAAACTGACAGCAATGCAACTGATTCTTGTCCATAAAAATAAAAATTAATTTTGATTAGTAGAGGTGCAAATGATTCTTGCCTTATGGATATTCAAAAATTGTCTTAGTCAGCTCAGGCTGCCATAATATAATACCACAGACTGAGTGGTTTAAACAAAAACATATCTTCTCACGGTTCTGGAGGCTGGAAGTCCAAGATCAGGGCACGAGCATGCTCAGGCTCTGCTGAGAGCTCTCTCCCTGGATTCAGATGGCTGTCTTGCCATGTCCTCCCAGAGCACAGGGAAAGAATGACAGAGGGCGAGAGAAAGTGACAATGGCCAAGATATGTGAGACCACAAATATATGTAGTCATCGGAATGACCAAAAAAATCTATATCTATATCTATAGCTAATCTTATAAGTCACAATATCACAAAGCTTCGACATATGAATCTGGGGGTACACAAACATTCAGTTTATAACATTCCACCCCTAAAGCCATATCCTTTTTATTTTTTATTTTTTGAGGGCAGTGTCACTGGCCCTCATAAGTGGGACCCGAACCCAGGCCGCTGTCTTCCCAAGCCAACGCTTAACCACGGCGCCACTCGGCCGGCCCCATATCCTTTTTTTTGAGGGCAGTGTCACTGGCCCCCATATGTGGGACCCGAACCAGGGCCGCTGATTCGGCCAGCTCAAGCCATATCCTTTTTGCATGCAAAATGCATTCATTCCATTCCAGTGGCCCCCAAAGTCTTAACTCATTCCAACATCAACTCTAAAGTCCAGGGTCCAAAATATCATCTAAATGAGATGTGGGTGAGTCTCGAGATAGGACTTTTCCAGAGGCAGGTATCCCCTCTAGCTGTGAACCTGTGAAATCCATGCTTCCAAAACACCGTCATGAGGCAGACATAGGGTAGAGAGTTTCCTCATCTGTAACAGGAAGTTGTAAGGTTATATTAAATTATTTTATGATTCATTTCTCATGGAACTTACCTTACAATGATTTAAGGATCAACATGGATATTTGGTGTATAAAAATAGATATTTAAGATATGAAGTGGACTTTGTATCTAGGAAGTAAGGTGTTCTTATTTATTCTTGATCAGGATATGGTAAAAGGAAAGTTTCAGGAAGATTAATTTGACAGAAGTGTTTTACATATCTGAATAGAGTCTGGGAGCAAGAAGACAAGTTGGTGTGTTATCTTAGTATGAAGTATGAGGGTAGAGAATAAAGTGGTGATGGACTATGCATTGGTGGTTTGGGGCTAAACTTTCAGGCACAAATCTTAGAGCTCTTTAAAATGAAGAAGACCAATGTAGTAGCTAGTTTATACTCTATACAAACCCCTCCCCTACACCCAAATAAAAACATATTGGTTTAAAACAAAATGGTTTATTAGTTCATGATTTTGTGGGCCAACAGTTTGTGTTAGGCTCGTCTGGGTGGTTCTTTCTGCTGGTCTTGGCTGAGCTCATTCATGGAGTAGAGTTTTCTCGTGTAGAGTCAGCTAGCATCTGATGGCTTTGTTCACATATCTGGCTCTTGGCTGGAGTAAGGGGGTATCAGAGCCACGCATCTTTCATCATCCAGCAACTGCCCTGGCTTATTCATCTGGTGGCATCAGGGTTTCAGGTACAGCAAGAAAGGGCAAATCCCAGTGACAAAGTACACTCCAAGTGTCCTGTTGCATCTATTGGTTGTTGTCCCATTGGCCAAAGGAAGAAACATGGGCAAGCCCAGAGTCAGTATCTGAGGAGATTGACCAAGGCCATGGAAATAGAGAGGAAATTATTCCAAACAACCTAATGCAACCAAGAATTGTTTTTGTTTTTTTTTTTGAGGAGGGGGCGGGGGGTGGTGGGCAGCTGGAGATTTGATCTAGAGGATGAAGCAGGAAGGGTCAAAAAATGACTAAAATTTCCTAGGGGGAATTCAAAACAATTCACCAATATTTGTGGAGTAAATACTGTGTACTAGGTTCTGTGTTAGGAATAGAGATTTAGAAAACCAACAACAAATAAGACATGACTATTCTAAAGAAGCCTAGAGTCTAATGGGGGGAAATGTATGCAAGCAGCTTAAAAACAAGCCACTAAGCATTAGGGTAGAGCTGTCTGATAGATAGGGGGTCAGGAAACATGTTCTGTGCAGGGTTATCTAGTAAATACAGACTTTTTGGACCCTATAGGTTCTGTCAAAGCTACTGAACGCTGGTGTTATTGCACCAAAGGAGCCGAATGCAGGATGCAAGCAAAGTGGTCAGGGGAGGAAGATAGGCAGTGACCCCATTAGGATACCTGGAAAAGGAAGTCAGCTTTGAAGGCCAAGAGGGGCTTGTGTGGGAAGAAGAGGAATTCAATTTTTAAACAGTTTGAGAACATTCAAATGGACGTGACTGATATCGAAGGGTGAGGCCTTTGGACTTGAAATATAGGATGCATCAATCAGTAACGGAATTCAGAAGTAAATACATTTCATTTGGGACCCGTGAAAAAGAAAAGGGCAAAGAAACCAGGGTGAGCCTTGCACAAGGCATTCAGTTAGGCTAGACAATAACTGGAAGCTTGTCACACAGAGAGAGGCATCTGAGAGAAAACCAGGGAAGGACAGTGTGTGTGACATGAAGAAAGAAGAGAGTTTCAGGAATGAATGGTGGTCAAGAGAGGTCAAAGGGAATGAGGAGTGGGAACGGGAGATGGATAATAACGGGGATATTGTTCTAAGGATGTCAAGCCAAGCAAGCCTTTAGGCAAACTCTTCTGCTTTACTCACATTTAGGATAACTTAGTAATTGGAAACAGTGCAAAAAGACCTACAGAAACATTGCTAAATGATGAGTATAAATCTTTTTTACTAGACTTATTTTTGTAATATGTGGAGGAGAAAACAACGCCATCTACAATTAGCATGTGCTTCATTAGGCTGTTTTTCAAGACTCTGCTAATTTTGGGGAAAATAATTTTATTAGGAAACAGCTCTACTTATATTTTTATACCAAGATGAATAAGGCAAGGAAGCTTGCATGTCAGGTAAAGTTTGAAGGAAAGCCTTTTAAAAAAAAATTCTATAATAATTTATATGTTTAAAATGTGAACATGTTTTTTATGGCCTTATCTGAATTCCTAGTTAAAGAGGCAATGATTGAGACTAATAGCTTTTCATGTATATTTATTGATTAAATTTAAATAATGTTAAAGCAAGTGTGTTCTGTAGCAAAGCCTTACAAATGTTTTTTTCACTTTAACTTGCCAACTAAAGTTCTTAGACGACTACTGTTGTGAAATAGATGTCGAAAACTGGTTGATGGGTTCTGTGCTGTAAAGAATTTAGATTTCAGAATTCTGTTCTCAATGTCATCTCTCACAACTGTCATCTCCCATGGATATCAGGTTTTCTTCCCAGGCAGAGTACTCTCTTTATCCCTCACCTGGAGACTTAGAGGTGGCTTTGCCTCAAGGACAATGAACAGATAAGACAGCATCTCAAGGACTTTTTTTTTACAGCTCTCTGATCTGAATATATTTGGGAGAGCATCTATATTCGTTTGCCATAACAAAATATCACAAACTAGGTGGCTTAAACAACAGAAACTTATTTCCCACAATTCTGGAAGCCAGAAGTCCAGGATCAAGGTGTCAGCAGGTTTGGTTTCTTCTGAGGCCCTATCCTTGCCTTGCAGATGGCAGGCAGCCTTCTTGCTGTGTTTTAACATGGTCTTTCCTTTGTGTGAGTGTGTATGTGCATTTCCTAATCTTCTTATAAGGACACTGGTTGTGTGGGATTAGGGCCCAAAATGTGATCTCATTTTGCCTTAATTACCTCTTTAAAAGTCCCGTCTCCAAATGCAGTTGCATTCTGAGGTATGCATATGAAATTTAGGGGGACAAAATTCAGCCCATAACATTGTACTCCATGGCTTGAAATAGCAGCATGGTTTTCCAGGCATATTTATACACATCACTACACTCCAGGCTCCATGGGTCTGCTCCAACTTGTTGCTTCATGTACTGCCCTGTGGATTTGTATGATTTAAAAACATGTTCACAGTTTGTTTTATGTGCTTCATAAATGTATATATTTCTGTAGAAGTAAGTTATAGATGTAACATTCACTCCTTAAATATTTGATTATCTCTAAAATGTAAGAATATTGTTCTATTGAATTTATTTGTGATTTTAGTAAATGTTTATTCTCAAACATGAATTCAATTTTGATATTTCCCTGAAGTATTTATTTTTTGCTGTCTCCTTTTAAAGTTGCATGATATCTTTTAGGTTGATGTTTCATCAACATTTTATAATTCATAAAGTGTTCTGTGGTTAAGTAACATTAGGCAATACTGATGTAAGTGAGTCTCAAAGATGTATTATGCATCATTCATTATTCATCATATTAGTAATACCGTGTTGATTTAGTCACCACAGGTCAAGTCTATTGATGCTATAGTTTTGTGATTTCTGTCTACGTGAGACAAAAAGAAAAAAAATCATGCCTCAAGGGTATTAAGTTTCAGACTTTGGTTTAAACAATATTTTAAGCTCTTTAAATTTGAGCCCTTACCTATTTTATTCCTTGGAGATGTTCACTTTTTTGTTTCTGGGCTGTGGCCTGATAAATTTCTTTATCCTTCACACCTGGTAGGAACTCACGTAAGAGTTCCCATGAACTACTCCACCCCAAACCCTCTATCTTTATTCAGAACCAGTTCAACATTCATAGAACCACTGTGCAGTTAGCTTGCACATACACCCCTAACCCAGAATCCTGCAAGGTTATTCACTGTCTTCTATCTTGAACTTTATGAAATTCCCCATTGTCTTCTCTTCATCAGCATTACAAATTGAAATCCTACTCATCTGTGCTCTTTAAGTTTAGTCAAATATATTTGACAACTTTCAAGCAAGTGCTAACCAGTTTCACCTTTACCTGCCCTACCAGTTTCACCTTTCCCTGCCCTTAGAGTCTTCACCTATGGTGCTCACTCTGACCAGAACACTCTCCCAATTCCTTTTCAGAAACACACACTCAATCTTTCTGTCACAGCCTCTGACTCACCTTACCAGTGAGCTCTTTCCAGACTTGGCCAACCGAGTTTACTTATCACTCCAGGGGTTACAATGCATCCATTTTTTTTTTTTTGTCTGTCTTCTAGATTACTTAAATGCTTGTTTAATTATATTTTTCTTAGTTTTCCTTATTTGGGCTTTATAATGGAAAATAATATAACATATATAGCCCCTGGTCCCACAGATCTTAAAAGCTAAAAGGATGAGCATGTAAAGCAATTATGTTGCTCACCTTAGGATGGAATATTTCCAGGGTAGGAATGTTTTGTTGTTGTTTGTTTGTGTTTTGGATAATGGTTTGCATTTAATTCAGTTAACTTTTTCAAATTGCATCGATAGACAACATTTTAAAAATCTCATAGCATGCCTATGAGAAAGGTAGAGCAGGTATAAGTAAATCTCATTTTCTTACCAGAATTTCTTTGGAAACTGTATCACATAAGGGAAACTGCATTGTGAGAAGATCTATTTTCTCCAAAGGGAACATGTTAAATTTGAAGGTGACATACCTTACTAAAGATTCCTGCTTATCTTAGAGCTAGTCTAAAAACAGTACAGTAGGTGCTCAACAAAAACCCTGACAAAATGCTTTCACAGTTTTTTTCCCCTCACTGGCAAAGTTCTTAAAAATAAAACCCAGTAACTTTCACCTTCACCCTCTCCAACATCCTCAATTAATTTAAAGTTAAATTGTGGTTGATTGATGCCAGATCATGAAAGCTTCCATCCTTCAAACACACTGGACTTCTAAACACACTTTGTTGACAGATACCAACTCAAAGCCTTGTCTATTTTCTTTCTAATATTTATGCTTCATTTTCTTTCATATCCTATTGCATTATCTATGAACTTCAGAATCATTTTGAATAATAGTGATAGTCTTTTTCTTAATTCTTTCTTACCTTTTGCCTTCAAGAATGTCATTTGCTTTAAGTTTCAGATACATTCTCTTTATTAAATAGAGGAAGGAAGTTTCTTTCTATTCTCAGCTTACTAAGAGTTACAAATCAATCAATAATGAACATAAAATTTTTGAGTGTGTTTTTGTATGTGTGTGTACATCTATCAAATGGTTCTTTAATATATTAATATAGTGAATTCTGTGAATTAATTTTCTAATGATAAACCAGTCCTTGTATAAGCTCTACTTACAGTTATAATGATTTATTCTTTTACTCTATGCTAGATTTGATTTGCTAATATTTTAGTAAGAATTTTAAAATTCACATTCACAGGTAAAATTAGCCTATGGTAAGGATTGTAAACTCCAATGCTTAGAGAAGTCAGATTCGTTAAAGAAAAATGAATAGGATAGATGAGGCTCACAAGAGAAGCAGAGACTGGGGTAATTAGAAGATGTATGTTGGGTCTTACAGCATATATATTCAGCATTAAAAAAATTCCATCTAAATGTAATCTTTGGCAAAACAGATATGGCCTTTAGAACCCAGCTAGTAACATTTGGTATGTGTGTAGGTGTTTCTGCTAGCCTCATAGAATGAGTTAGAAGACATCTTTTAAATGTCTAGGGACAATTTATTTTTTATTTTATTTTTTAAAGATTTTTATTAAAAATATAGTTAATATACAATACCATATGAGTTTCAGGGATACACCATAGTTGTTCAACATTTATATACATCAAGAAGTGATTACTATGATAAGTCCAGCAACTATCTAACACCATACTATGCTATCACAATATTACTGCCTATATTCCCCATGCTGTACATTACATCCTCATCACTTATTCGTTTTATACCTGGGAACTTGGACCTCTTATTCCCCTTCACCTTCCCCCCTTTTTAATTTTTTAATTATGGTTGACATTCAATATTATTTTACACTAATTTAAGGTGTAGAACATAGTGGTTAGACATTTATATAATTTAAGAAATGATCCTCCTGACTAGTCTAGTACCCACCTGGCACTAGACATAGTTATTATATCATTGACTATGTTTCCTGTGCTTTACTTTACATCCCCATGACTATTTTGTAACTACCAATTTGTACTTCTTAATCCCTTCACCTTTTTTACCCTGCCCCCCAACTCTCTCCCATCTATCACACCAACAAATCTAGTGCCCCTCTGACACTATACATAGTTATTACAATATTATTGACTATATTCCTTATGCTATACCCTATGTCCCCATGATTACTGTGTAACAATCAATTTGTACTTCTTAATTCCTTCTCCTTTTTCACCCACGCCTCCAACCCCACTCCTTCCTGGCAACCATCAAAATTTTCTCTGTATCTATGAGTTTGTTTCTGATTTGCTTGTTTTGTTCTTTAGAATCCACAAATAAGTGAAATCACATGGCATCCTCCTTACTCTGTCTGATGCTCCACTCAATACAATACCCTCCAGGTCCATCCATGCCACTGCAGGTGGCAAGAACCCATTCCCTTCCATGGCCAAGCAATATTCTATTGTATATATGTATCAACTCCTCTTTATCTGTTCTTCTATTGTTGACACCCAGGCTGCCTCCACATCATGGCCACTGTAAACAATGTCGCAATGAACAATGAACATATGGATGCACACGTCCCTTCAAAGTAGCATTTTGGGTTTCTTTAGATAAATACCCAGAAGTGGGATTACTGGGTTCTTCTTAGTCTCTTGTTACAGCATTTGTTTTAAAGTCTAATTTGGTCTGGTATAAGTATGACTACTCCAGGTTTTTTGGTTTGTTTGTTTCCATTTTTATGAAATATCTTTTTTCATCTCTTTCCATCTGTGTGTGTCTTTCAATCTAAAGTGATTCTCTTGTAGGCAGCATATGTAAGGGTTTTGTTTTCTTATATATTCAGCTCTCCTATATCTTTTGATTGGAACATTTAATTTATTTATATTGAAAGTAATTATTGATAGATATGTAGCTATTGCCTGTTTTTTTTGTTGTTGTTGTTTTGTTTTTTCAGCTGAGCCATCCAGCCACCTGTTGGCAGTTCAACGGCAACTCAGCTTGGGCTGGCATCGAATCGCCGTTGCTCAGAGCTCAGCTCGCACTCTTGAGCGAGCTCTTAACCAACTGAGCCATTCGGCCAGCCCTGCTATTTCCTGTTTTTAATTTATAATTTTGATCATTTCCCCCCTCATCTTAAAGAATTTACTTTCACATTCATTGTAATACTGGTTTGGTGGTGATGAACTCCTTTAGCTTTTTCTTGGCTGGGAAGCACTTAATCTGTCCTTTGATTTAAAATGATAGCCTTGCTGGGTAGAGTACCCTTGGTTGTGGGCCCTTGCTTTTCTTCATGTTGAATATTTTATTCCAATCCCTTCAGGCCTCCAAAGTTTCTGTTGAGAAATCAGCTGACAATCTTATGGGAGCTCCCTTATAAGTTACTAGTTGCCTTTCTCTTGCTGCTTTTAGGATTCTCTCTTTGTCTTTAACCTTTACCATTTTAATTATAATGTGTCTTGGTGTGGGCCCATTGGGTTCATCTTTGCACTTCCTGGGCTTGTATGTCTATTTCTTTCACCAGGTTAGGAAAATTTTCAGTCATTATTTCTTCAAATAGCTTCTTAATCCCTTGCTTTCTCTCTTCTTCTGGTACCCCTATGATGGGAATGGTGTTACACTTGATGTTGTCCCAGAGGTCTCTTAAAATATCCTCATGGGGCCGGCTGAGTGGTGCGTTGATTGGGAGTTGGCTTGGGACTCTGGCTCTGAGCTGCAGGGCCCTGGTTTGTATCCCACATATGAGGGCCAGTGATGCTGCGCCCTCTACAGCTAAGATGGTGGGAGGCAGCTTGACATGGAGCTGAGCTGCCATGAGTTGTGCTACTGTGAGCGGCCGTCCAATGGCCGGCAGGCGACTGCCTCACCCGGGAGGAGCGCAATGATGGTGCCAACATGGGCCAGTGAAGGGACGTCCTCCACAACTAGACTGAAGAACAAAAACACAGCAACTTGTCTGTTCCCCTTCCCCAATTAAAAAAAAAAAAAGGGTTTTTTCTTTGTTTGTTTGTTTTCTTTTTGCTGTTCTGATTGGGTGTTTTCTAAATCACTGATTCAATCCTCTGCTTCTTCTAGTCTGCTGGTGATTCTTTCTAATGTATTCTTCATTTCAGTTATTGTATTTTTTACTTCTGACTGGTTCTTTTTTATGGTTTCTATGTCCTCTCTTATGTTTGCTATCTCTTTGTTGAAGTTTTTGCTAAGTTCCTTGAGCATCTTTATAACTGTTGTTTTGAATTCTGTCTCTGCTAGGTTGCTTGCCTCCATTTCATGTAATTTTTCTCTGGAGTTTTCTCCTGTTCTTTTATTTGGGACTTATTTCTTTGGTGTCTCATTTTGGCTACCTCCCTGTGTTTGTTTCTATGTATGGGGTAGATCTGCTATGTCTCCCAATTTTGGCCATGTGCTCCAGGAGTGTCTCTTGTGTGGGTTATATGTGTCCTCCTGTTATAGTTGAGCCTTGATTGCTATAGGTATGTCAGTGGTTGGGATTGATCCTCAGGCTGATTAGCTTTGGGGTTTGGCCACATTAACAGCTTACAGACTGCTGTGCAGGGCTTACCCCACTGAGTGGGATTTGCCTCAGCAAGTTCTGGTGCCTTTTGAGAACTCCCTTTAGGTGTGCCACTTGTGGGGCTAATTGGGCTGTGCTCTGCTTTGGTGTGAAGCCAATCTCCAAGTATGTTGGTTCTGGGGACTCTTGGAAGGAGCTCTGGTGCAGGCCCACCACCTGTGACTGGTTGGGGACTACCTGGTAGGAGCTACACAGTGATCCAGTTTTTTTGTTGCCTGTGCTAAATCTGGAGGCACGTGGGAGAGGCCACACTGAGAACTGAAGACGGCTGCCACCAGTACTGAGCATTGGGTACCTCCAAAAAAAGCCAGGACACCCTGAGTCTTGCTGCCGCCTGCCAGCTCCTTTAAAGTTCAACCATTGATAAAGCCTCATGTAGTATGCAAGTTGGATGAGGCAGGGTCTCAGGGAGTAACTACAGTGGGAAGCACTGTGGTCACCAGGTTAAAGTAGATTCTGGTTTGGTTCCAGTGCTGAGCCTGGAGGTACTCGGCAAAAGCCTCAGAATATGCTGAGGCCAGTTGTTACCCTCCTGGGGCCTGTAGACTCAATAGTTTTCCAACAAAGTGTGCACTGTGGGTGGGGTTGGCTGCTCATGAAGCAAGTGCCTCTGGCATTGGGGGAATTGGGTGGGGCAGAGTCTCAGTGAGTTAGCAGTGAAGAGCTCTGGACCTCACCAGGTCAATCAGATTCAGGTTTGGCCGAATGCATAGGGGGAGGGCTCAACACATTAAAGATGGTGGCCACCTGCCTGCTGCATGGGAAAAGGCCTCCTCACATGGAAAATGGGACTGTCCCCTAGCACTGGCTTCGATGCCACACACGTCAGCCTGTTCCCTGTGTGCCTTTAACAACTCCTGAGTCACCGTCCTCCCGCAGAAGCCCAAGGTGAGTGTCTGCTGGTGACTGAATCTGTATGCAGGCCCTTTAGGAGGATGTCTGGGTTTCCCGCAGCCTTCTATCCCACCCAGGTGGTTGGAATCCCCACTGCTTTTCATGGACAGATGTCTTCCTGACGCCATTATTCCAGGCCAGGGAGCCTGGAGCAGGGCTGGGGTCCTTCACTCCTCCTGGGGAAATCTCCATGGCCAAGGTATCCTTCCAAATTTTCATCCCCACACGGAGGTTTGCAACCAGACTCTTGGGTCTCTGCCCCTCCTACCAGTGTCGTTGTGGCTTCTGTATATCTGTAGTTTTAAAACTTCTGTTCAGCCAGACTTTAGATGGTTTTCCAGGTTTATTATTTTATAATTTAGTTGTAATTTTAATGTTTTCATGGAAGGGAGCAGGTGCAGTGTTTATCTGCTTTTCCAACTTGGGTCTCCTTAGTGAGCTGGGGCAATTTAAATAAAATAAGAAATCATTGGTTTTATTGAGACAAAGTTATCCATGAAACAGTCTGGGCCCTATGCCTTTTTGGGGACATATATCCCCCCCCTATGTTCAATTTATCCTATGGTTTAATTTATTCAATTTGGGTTTACAAATTCTGGAATTATGGATATTTATGTTTTCTAGGAACATAGCATTTCTTATGGAATTAAAAAAAATTCTGCATAAGTTGATTGGCGTTCTTTTAGAATATGTTAATGAGCAGCAGCTGTGCGTGCTGAGGAGGCCCCAGGATTGCCGAATGTAAAAAATGGTTGGGTGTGGAAGTTGCTCCGAGTGTGTGTGTGTGTGTATGTATTCATTATGGATGTCTGGAATTACCTCAAACTCAGCTGTGCTTCCATTCCTTGCCCTATGCTAGGAGCCCTGCCCATTTAGAGCCTCTCAAAACAAAACACCAGCCAGAAGATTTGCATAGACAGAAAGGGCACAGCTAGCTCAGCTGTACTTTAATTTCTTTAATTTATTATCCACTCTGCCCACCCACCCCCACCTGTGTAAACTCGAGAGCTTCCAATTCTTCCCTGATGGAGTTCGTAGGATAAAAGTCTCCATGGCTGTCTTTACCGCACCTAGTGTGTATTGCAGTCTTTTTCTTTCTGTCTCCTTTTTGTCCCCCATCAGTTTGATCCCATCTGTTTTTTATTTCCTCAAAATTTCTGGTGTACTGATTATACTTTTTCTTGATTTCAGTGCTCTTAGGGATTTATTGTTTAAAAAAAAATCTTTTAAAAAATATTTTCAAATGGGGTTTGGGAAGAAATAAAAACTATGCATATGTGTTTAGTCTGCCCCTTGAACTGAAAGCTTTATGAGTTCTGTATAGCAATTGCATGACTTTATTAGACTCTTGCTCCTTTCTAATGAACATAAACTTTTTTATTTACTTTCTAACTTTGATGAGTTTATATTAGAATTTTTTTCTTGTTTAACATGGTACAAATGTAGTCTTGCTAGAAACATTTAATCACTTTTAAATCTTTAGACTATTATGTTTGAACCAAGAACTTATTTGAGCTTTGAAAGTTTTTTTGTTTAATAAAAATTCTACTTGGGGTAGTCCATTCAGTAAGACCAGCCTGGAAGTCAATCATAAATTAACTGAGAAAGGATTGATATGTAGCCCCTCGGAAACAGGTATAGTACTTGTGGAGGCACTGTGTTCTGCTTAGAGCCTCACATGGAATATAAGTGATGTCATGAAAGACTGTTGTTGAGTTTGGAGTCATATAATTGGGTTTTGCCTTTAGCACTTACCAGCTGTGGGAACTCTCTTAAATTTCTGAACCTCAGTTTCTCCACCTGGGAAATGGCAATGATAACATCTGCCCATCTCTATCTCACAGGTTTTGAGAGAATAAGTGTGAAGGCCCTTTAAGGAACCAAAAGGATGTACTTGTAAGTGTTAAGAATTCTCATATCTTACCAATGACTATCTTCAAACAAAAATTAGATTTTTTTAAAAAATGGATAGAAGTTGTGATTTTTTTTTAGAGAGAGGACAACTTGAATTCCAATACTTATATTTTATTATTAATATGAGACCTTTTTATATGAGAAAAAGACAAATGCAGAATAAGTTATTTGTTTAATAATGCAGAACAATTCATTAGATCTGATGAAAAACAGAGGTTTGTTTTCATCAGTGCTTCAATATTATGCTTCCCCAAAGGATCCAATTTGGAGATGTTTTCATAAAAATATCTGGATAGTGGGTTAGAAATGTTTAGAATGTGCCTGGTCTAGGTATACTTAATTTATTTTGGCTAAGTCTTTGCTCTAGAATAGATATTTAGTACTCACCTTTCCTTGATTATGTCCTTACGATAACTACTGTCAGCTGAAGAGACTCATTCTTTTAATCAGAACACCCAAATCCAGTGGTCTGTGTGAACCTAATTTGAGAATTCTGCCAGCCAGGGAATCGTGAAAAAAAAAAAAAAAAAAAAAAGTTGAAGTCAGGCCATGAAAATGCCGGATTCATTCATGCCCTGCTAATTCACCAGGGAAAATAACCTTGGGGGATAGTTATTACAGAAGAAAATTAAGCATTCTAATGAATCAGGATTAAGATTTGGAAAAAGAGGATTCATTAACGAAAGTCCCTCTTCCCTGTGCCCCTTCCTGTGACCTGAAGTTATGGAAACAAAATATTCCAAAGAACAAATACTGCTGAAAGTTTGTGGTGGTTGAAGGCGATTGGCATTCTGCAGATGGGGAACAGACTAACAGATGCCCAGTGGAAATCTCGAGACTGCCCTTCTTTAAAAGTTTAAAAACTGATTTTATTGGTCTAAATTTACTTCCTAATTTTCAAAATTCTTTAGGATGATAGATTGCATATGTGCACATTCAAATGTAGACTATGACAGGTTGAGAGTATATGAATTATTTAAAACATATTAATGTGTTTTCTGAGCATCACAAACACTCATTTTTGGCTTTGTTTTTTGTTTTTCCTTGGGGATACCCTGAGTATATTGGGTAATATTAGAAGAAAAAAGATAGATAAGGAGGATTAACTTTGTTGGCTACTCAGAAAAGATGCACTAATCCTTCTTGACTTCATTTCCTCCACTTTCTCCAAACAGCCATACCCCTAAATCCCTGTTCCCATTGCAAGATCTCTTGACAGAATTGTCTGTACTCATTGTCTCCAATTTCTCTCTTATTGTTCTCTCTTAAATGCGCTTAATATGAACTAGCCGAGACTCGTCGGTTATGTATGACAGAGTCTTTTTGGTTCGTGATGGTAGCCACCAAGAGAGGCAAGTAGGGGTTTGCCATTCCTCTACCATCTCACTCCCCAGTTATAATGAAATCAAGTTTCAGAGCAAATTCTGACACAGAGGCAACATTTATTAGCAAGCAGACACAAAAATTCAAATCTTTGCTGTTTTAGGTGTTCTGACCACAGCTTATTTGAAAATGACATTGAGGCAGAGGCACCATTCAGACAACTAGAATCCCCTCGATTCAAAGCTGGATGTGGGATCAATTAGAGAGCTTAGTGAGGGTGCATACCGAAGGATTCAAGCCACAGGGCATACCACACTTTTGTACCATCTTAATGCAAAGTAGGAGCGAAATGTTTTAGGCAATCCACATTCATATGATAGTCACTAATTTCACGTATGAAAACCCATTCACACCTTCCTCATGATTTTAAGAAAGATCTCTGGTGTTAATCAGAGATGAAAATAACTGAAGTGAGTTTAGTAGTTTCCATTGGAGTGTGGGCTTTATCCTTTTAGCTGCACCAGAATCACAGATTGCTGGACCCCACCCCTGGAGTTTCCGATCCAGTAGATATGAATGGGCCTGAGAACTTTCATCTCTAACAAGTTCCCAGGAGATGTTATTTTTGACTTGGAGTTCTCAATTGGAGAACCTTTGATATTATGATTGCAAGTCTATTCAGTTTCAGATTTTCTTCTTGAGTTATTTTTGGTAAGTTTAGAAAAAGGTGTATTTCATCTATGTTTGAAATCTTAATTCATTAATTTTTTAACCCTGAGCTTTTCTAATGTACACATTTATGATTGGAATAGCCCTTTTAAATACCACTGTATTGGCACTGTAAAAGTTTATCTGTAGCATATTTGTCAACATTCAGTTTTAGGCATTTTATAACTTCCAGCATAATTTTTATCTTTTCAAAATGAATTATTTAGAAGTATGGTTTGTAGTTTGTAGTTTTATTTTTTTACCAACTTCTTGTTATGATTTCCAATTTTGTTGCATTGTTGTCAGAGAATACTGTCTGTATAATGTCTATTCTTTAGTGTTAAATGGAACTTCCTTTGTAATATGGTTAGTTAATAAGATTTCCCTAAGGTCTGGAAACATTTCAAGGCCTCCAGACATCCTCTTCTCTGCTTAGGTCCTTTGCCTTTGTCCATTCTCCTAGATTTTTGACTAGTGGTCCTTAAACTTTAGTATGTGTCAACACCACCCCAAGAACTTGTGGACCCCACCACCAGAGTTTTGGATTCAATAGGTCAGGTTGGTTGAGGAATTTTGTATTCCTGTTTCCATTTGATGCTGAAGCTGCTAGGCTAGGGACCACACTCACAGAACTGCTTGTCCAAACCATGATGCCTCTTCCATTTCTCATAACGGTGTTGTCCAATAACCCTGATTTTGACTTGAAACCCATTTATGATCTTTGCTATCCCAACATCTCTACATGTTTGCAGGGATTGTTTCACCCAAGTACATGAGCTCTGTTCTACAACCTGACTCCAACTCCTGACTCTTTCAAACCTTGAGCTCTAGCTCTACTGATCCATTTCCTTCTTGGTTAGTAATTTTCAACCCTCATTTCACAGTAGAAGACCTGTGGACCTGTTCAAACATATATGTTCGTGATCCTTTCTTAGAGATCCTGGGGTATGCACTGGCCATGAGTGAATTTCAAGTGCTTTGTAGTTGATTCTAATGTATAGCAAGGATCCAGAGCTATTATTAACCATGTGGGTTGGCAGTCAATGCTTACCTTTTCAGCTTTGTTGCTGGCTATGCCATTCCTCCACTTACTTGAGGACGTGTTAATATGAGGTGGTAGATGTGTCTCCACATGGAAGCCTTAGTTAGAGTAGATACTGACTTAGGAGGTAAGCTAAGGCTGGGCAAAGATAGGAATTAATGAATCATGAACATACAAATTAACACTGAAGCTATGAGAATGGATGTGCTGTCTGTAGGGTAGAGGATGGGAAAGAAGAAAAGGAATCAAGGACTAAGCTTTGGGAAATGCAAACATGGATTGGCAGAGAGAGAAGTAATGCAATGAAGAGTTATTTGTGTAGGGAACCAATGAATTCAGGGGAATCATCGATTTAATTCATTGCTGTCTGTAAAATCAACCTTTTTATTTCCATCAATAGTGATATTATATTTCTATTTGTCCAGGCTTAGTTCAGAGCCATTTTTGACTCATTTTTTTTTTTTGACCCATCAGGCTCATCCAGTGGCTGAGATATGACACTTCTTTTTGCAATGTTTCTCATTTATGTCTTCCTTCCCATTACTACCTGTTCAAGTCTTTATATCTGCAAATCTGACTTATCATGATGGTCTGCTAAATAGTCCCCTAACTCTTTGAATCCATCTTGCACATTATCATCAGATTCATCTTCCAAAAATGTCATTTTGCTATGCCTATTTCTTGCTTAAAAGTCTCAGTGGCAATAGCCAACCTTTCCAATCATATTTCTCCAGTCCAGGCAAATTGTGACTTTTCTTACCTTTTTGTTTTTGCTCATACCTTTTCCTACCAATCTTCTCTGCCTTTAGTGAAATCTTACCCATCTTTGAAGACCCAAATGAAATCATATTTCCTTTCAGCTTCCTTTGTGTTTATACTCTGAAGCCAGAGTTAAAGAATCTGGTTAAAATGAAGAACCAAATACCATTTTCCTAAGATGAAGCCAACCTGAGTAGACCTTGTAGCATATACTGATGTAAAAAGTAAACATAAACCAAAATCCCATTCCAAGTATTTTTTTAGTGATTTGGACTTTGAAACAATGAAAGAAAGAACTGAAACATTCTCTACAATTATTCAACAATAGGACTTACTGGCTGAAACACATTTCTTTTCCTTTGAGAAACATTTTTTTTTTTCCTTTGATAAAGTTTCTGGCTACAATTTTAAAATAACAACCAGGTTACAGGGCATCAAAAATTTAGAGGAAAGTCTTCAAGTGACTAGGTCAAAAGCAAGTACAAATTTCAGGTAATTCTCAAAACTTATATCAGCCAAGGCTAATACTCATCTCCTATTTATGACCATAAATAAATCACCCAACCTTGTCTGACGTTAATTTTCTTTTTACAATCACCATAATATATTTTTCTTTTTTTCAGGAAAGAGATCAATGGCAAACTTGCAGTGTGACCTTGAATTAGTACCAACTTGGGCCTCAGTTTGGCCATCTATAAAACTGGAATTGAATTTAATTAACCTCTAAGCCATTTCTACTTTAATACTTCCAGATATATAACAGCATGGACATTCTCCTTTATTCTATTTGGCTATCTATATTTCTTTGTGGGCTCCCTAAGTAGAGATCTTCCTTCCTTCCTTCCTTCCTTCCTTCCTTCCTTCCTTCCTTCCTTCCTTCCTTCCTTCCTCCTTTCCTTCCTCTCTCTACCCTTCTTCCCTCACTTCCTCCCTTGCCCCTCCCTTTCTTTTTCTTTTCTTTCTTTCATTTTCTACTCTTCCTCTCTCCCTCCCTCCCTCTTCTTCCCTCCCTCACTCTTCCTTCCTCCCTTCTTTTCTTCCTTCTCTCTCTCCCCAAACTATCCCTCACTTCTGTCTTTTCCTTTTTCCTCCCTCTCTATCCCCTCACCCCAGTCCCTATAAATGCATCAATAATCTTTGTAGAAGGCACTGTGCTAGGTGTTTTTCATATATTATTCCATTTATCTATTATCATGATTTTGTTATCTTTCTTTTCTGAATGAGGAAACTGAGGATCTGAGAAGTTTTGTAACTGGTGCCATGTCACAGAGCCAGTAAAAAAAATTCACATTCAAGTGAGTTCAACTCCAAATCCTTGCTTTTTCTATCAATATTGCTGCTTTTCATGGTGTCTCCCTTTTCTTTCCTTATTTATCTACTGAATCACCTATAGTATCTGTCCCTTTTCTTTCCACTTTGTTTGGCTATGGCAGCAAGTCACAGGTTTTAAATCCTCATGTGGATGTAACTAGTCCTGTTCTTACATAGCATAAACTTGATATATATTCTAGAATTGTGCACTTAGACTCTAAGTAACCCTTCAGATCTCCAGAATTTCTGTAGTCTAAGTTGCTTTTCCTAGTTGTTCTTGAGTTCTGCTTAAAGTAGAATTTTTAGCAATTTTCAATAATTTCTTTCTAAAATTCACCTTTTCTTTGAAAATCCACCCATATTTCTTTCTCATGTTCTTCATAAATGTCTGTTATCACCCTTTCCCTTCATATCTGCATTCCCTTGTTTTGTCTCTTGGTATAAGCCTCTATCTTTCACTTCTTATCTTTGCTATAACTTTTCCTATGTGCCAGTGTTCTGCTTTTATGGAGACACATCTCTCCATAATTCCAAGGAAAAAGAATAAACTCATTCCCCTACTTCTAACATTAAAATGGAAACAAACCTACTGCACTCCAACAAGATTTGGACTATAGTAAAATATCCTCTTACATAAATATATCCAAGCCATCTTAAAATCCCATTGGCACTATAATTCTTTGGAGAATGTTCACTTATTCATGAAGATAGAGATAGTTCCTTATATCCTTTAGCAGATTTGAAAATGCAAAGCAATTCTAAAGGATGCAACCATGGACTGGCATCTGGCTTTGATTAAAATGTTAAAGTTTGCTTATGAATAATTGCAAGAAAGTAAAACTTTCACATATTGTTCATGTTCTCATATTTTTTCTATAATGCAATTTTAGTATTACTAGTGTATATATGCATATTAACTTCTCATAAATCAGAGTTGAATCAAGATAAAAAAAATAGTACTTTTTAAGAAATATAAATGCAACCTCCTTCCATGAGACCTCAACTGTTATCAATTATTGTTCAATCTAATGATGAATGCTTTTTGGAAAATTTATTACCAGAAACAAAGGTTTTTTTCCCTTAAAACATTTGTATGCTTTCTTTCCTTGGCATTATATAACTCACTGTGTTTTCCTTTGGGTCTTGACTGCCAAGAAGCTTGGGGCAAAGCATACAGCTCTCACAGTAACTGTATTATCCTTTGAGGTCAGGATATTTGTTTCTTTCTCCTTCTCTGGTTTTAATTTCTATTTCAACAGTATTTATGCCCAACTTTAACCAATAGCTATATCAAATTACTCATGTCCCTCTCTCTTTTAAATAGGCAAGCAGTAATAATAAATAATAATGGATTTGCTTCTTTGGCTAAAGTACAATTCATTTTGATTTTCCTTATTTTTTTTCTTCAGAGTCAAAAATTTGCTGCTAGGTTCTTCATGTCTGTCAGCAATTTAGAACTTGATTGAACTTTAAAATGCACGTGTGCACACACACACTTCGTTACAGCAACCCTGTAACGAAGTCTTTTTGATTTGTTCCCCTTTATCAGAAAGGAGGTAGTTTGATTTTTTTCTGTTTGGCTCTTTGAATCAGCTGTGGCCTATAGCTTTGCAAGGGCCTGTCTTCCCAGCTGAAGGGCTGGGCTCAGCTCTTTCTGGTGTCACTTCCTGGTGGCTGACACCTGGGGGGGGGGGTGAGGGGGTGGAAGTGAGTGAGGACAAAGCCTCACTTTCAGTATTTCCCTATGGCTGTCTTTTTGGATCAGGCAGAAGAGAATTCTGATAGCAATCTAGTTACTTATTCTTCTCAACAACTTGGTTCTCTAGTTAAATTATTATTCTATTTTGCCTAGTGAACCCAAAGTTCACAACCTGCTTAATATCTCTAGATCTTTGCCAGTATTCTTAAAGTATATGTACACACACACACACACACACACACACACACAAATAATTTGACTATCTTATATAGAATATATAAATGCACATGTGTATATTACACACACACACACACACACGGTGCCAAAAAAAATACATAAATATTTTTTACACTTTATACATTTTAAGAAAGATAAAAATGTGTTAAAATTGTAATACTCAATGTACACCAATAACAAAAGATGAATACAAGTCATGTGTATACATATTTTTAGCACCCATGGTATATAGTCACATGTATATTACATATATATGTATATGTATTCACACATATTCCAAAAAATATTAGGATTATCTAAAATTAAGAATTGTTCACAGTCCCATCATCCACTAAATTATTTTAATATTTTAATATTTCCTACTTAATATTTTAATATTTTATGTTTCCATCCAATATTTTAATATTTTCTACTTAAAAAGCCAAACTCTTTTTGTATATTTTAAACTTGCTGAAACAAAATGGAATAATATTTAAAATTAATTTCTGAAATGGTGCTCTGACAACCTGGGTTAAAAGTAAAAATCTTTTTACAATGAACAGATTTTCATGTTTGCAGAGCCTTTTTTTTTTTTTTTTTTTTTCCAGTCTCTGTTTTCAGTCATCTCCTACCATCGTTCTGGTTTGCTTTTCTCTTTTTCCCTCAACCGTAGGGCCCTCTTAGGTTCTTCTTCCAGTTTATCTCTAGTGTTTTACTTTTCCTGCATCTACTCACTTTGAGAACCAATTTAGCATTGTAACAATCTTACGTAGAAATAGCATGTATTTTTTTGCTTGTTATCAGATGTATCATTTACATCTGTGGCATGTTGGCGTCATATATGTGCTCTCTTCCTCTTTTTGTACCGAATGCCCAAGCGTCAAAAGGTTCTTATGAAAAACCTTGCTGCGCATTTTGGGCCATCTTTCCTACCCAGCGTACCATTAGCACAGAACCACAGTATTGGGGTAATTCCCATAAAATGTCACAACATTGAAGTAGGCATATTTTCAGCCAATTTTGTACATGAAAAGTGGCTGCTGCCTGTGGCTAAACATCCGGAACTTTTATCAGGAAGTACTTGTACTTTCTCTCCAGATCAAATGTCCCAAAATTGCATATTTTGAGAGCCCAGAGAACCCCAACTTTTGTTTTCTTCCTGAGAGAGGGAACTTTGTGGAGCAATGACTCCCAGATGGGTCCCAAAGCTCTCTCATCCCTGCACGCCAGCACAAAGTCCCATACTGACACTTGACTGGGATCATTATGACTACTGATTATGTTTGAAGGTTTGTCTTCAAAGAGCAAAGTTTCTGCTTCTAGAGGAAATGATTCTACAGAAATCTGAATTTCCTGACTCAATAAATCCAACAGTCAACACTCACCTACTCCCCACTTCCCTTGTTCCTAGTATAGCCTGAACTTCCCCTGCATGCACACCTGAGGCTCCTTGCTGCCCTCCCCATCTCCCTCTCCCTACACACACACACACACACACACACACTATATCCAATTTAATTCTCCCTCTCCCTCCCTCTCCCTCCCTCTCTCTCCCTCTCTCTCCCTCTCCCTCCCCCTCCCTCCCCCTCCTTCCCTCTCCCTCTCCACACACACACACAGGCACGCACACACACACACACACACACACTATATATACACACAATTTAATTCTCCCTCCCTCTCCCTCTCCCTCCCTCCCCCTCCCCCTCCCCCTCTCCCCCTCCCTCTCTCTCTCCTATTGACTCTTTCTCTGGAGGACATAACTCTCTAATACATCCTCTTGTTTCTGTTTGTTTGTTTGTGGTGTTGTTGCTTGTGTTGAATAGTCAGAGTTGAGTGTTCCAGGTAGAGCTGAACATAAAATTGTGTTTCCCATCACCTATACTGTTTTCTCATTGGCATTAGTTTCCCCATCAGGCCAAGAGATAAGTAAACATAAAAGTAAAGGGTAATGAACATGGCTTTGGAAAGAAGCATGATGAGCATGGGGCCTGTTCCCTTTAGCTTCAGATGTTCAATGTTACCCGTGTTTCCCTTTTGGCCCATTAATATCACATTCTATTTGAGTTTGGGCTGTACTGCAATTTGCTGAGAAGAAGGCATGTCACCTTCCTTTATTGTGGGTATCATGTTGTCTTGACCTATTATTATTTTTTTCCTCAGCAAAGATGGCTGGAATTTTATAGATGACAGGTCAACATTTTAATATTTGTTTTAAAGTTGAGTAAGCCTGATATAGTCTTTTAATTTTTGTTTGGTACCTGAACCATCTTCAGTTAGTGTTGCTCAATAGAACCTTCTATGACAATGGAAATGTCCTTCCATACTGTCCAATATGCCACATGTGGCTTTTGAGCACTTAAAGTGTGGCTAACATAGCCAAGCAATTAAGTTTTAAATTTTGTTTACTTTAAAGTCATCTATATTGAAATAGCGACACCAGTCAAAAGGTTACCATATTGCACAGCACAAATTCAATTGAGCCTCCAAACATGGATTTTCAGTTCCTTGCAAAAGTCTATTAGAGTTCTCCAGAGAAACAGAAGCAATAGGATATATGTAAACATACACAAAAGGAGATAATTATAGGCACTGACTCATGTGGTTATGGAGGATGACAAGTCTCATGATCTGGTGTCTGCCAGCTGAAGAGCCAGGAAAGCTGATAGTGTGGTTCATTCTGGGTCTAGAGGTCTGATAATCGGAGGCCAGTGGTATAGCTGCTGTGTGGGTCTGAGAGCCTGAGAGCCAGCAGAGCTGATGTCTGAGGGCAGGGGAAGATGGATGTCCCAGCTTAAGCAGAGAGTACGCATTTGCCGCCTTTCTTCCATTTTGTGCTACTCAGGCCTTCAGTGAATTGGATGATGCCCACCTGTAGTGGGGATGGTGGTCTTCTTGACTCAGTCTATTGACTCAAATGCTAATCTCTTCTAGAAAAATCCCCACAGACCCACCCAGAAATAATGTTTTCCTAGTTATCTGGACATTCCTTAATTCAGCCATATTGACACAAAATTCACCATCATAACAAGTAAAAAACAAAAAACAACAAACAAAACCTCTTTTCATATATCAATTTAAATGGTAAAAAAAAAAAATAATGAAAATCCTTACTATTTGTAAGTGAGGTCCTTGGACCAGCAACATCAGCCTTGTCTATGAGCTTCTTACGTATGTGGAATATCAGGCCCAACCTAGACCTACTGAATCAGCATCTGTGCTTTAACAGGATCTTCAGTTTCTGTGCTCATTAACGTTTGAGAATTACTGGCATAAACCATACAGTATTCATTCACAGATGGAGGTGGGCAAATCAGTGAGGAGTTCATCCAAATTGCTCATGTGACTTCTGAATATTCTCCCTTCATGCCTCCATCCTGGTTCTGGGACTCAAGGGCTGCCACCCCTGGCTAGGGCAGGACCTTTTTAGGGATAGTATTAGAATCTCCCTGTGAGTGTTTTTGATTTTTCACAATGCTATACCTGCTCATAAACTTCTGAATTTTTAAGTTGCTTTCTTGGGGTGGGGGCTTTCTTAATGTGGAAAATCATTGGTCCCGACTAAGTATCCAGTTGTATTGTGTGATTACCTTACGCCATGTAGTTCATTGATAAAATAGCTCTCCAAAGTACAAATGAACATCTGCATTGGTTTTCTGTTTCTTATCAATCAAATAAATGATACCTTATTAATAGCATTAAGCATGATAAATGTTGAATGCTATGTACATATTTGTGACTACCACATACACAACATTGTTCTATCATTATTTGGGGAAGTGAAAATTGCAGCATATAGTAGAGACCAGTACTGGTAAATTTAACATTTACTTCATTTTAAATTAATCTTTATGTCCTGTAGGCATTGGTAACCACAACCAGTATGATAGAAAAGCCAGATAACTGCTGTTATATGTCCATCAAGGTCTTTTGGTCCACAGTCTATGGTCATGGATTCATTATGTTCTAAAAACAATCCTGAGCTAGTCAGCTTTTTCTGATACTATGATGGGTGTCATTTCAAGCCACTTAGAGCAATGCTGTCCTGTCTCTCCCATATATGGTGCTTGATGTTGATTATTGGCTGACCTTGAGCCTTCAGCAGGCTGGGGCTTCTTAACATACGGCAAGATTTCAGAAGTAGAAAGAGGAAAACCCTCTATTTGTGATGTTTGCTTATATCTCATTGGCTGAACCCAGAGTCAATGTGGGAGAGGACTATGCAAGGACATAGATGACAAGGAGGCATGATGTAATGGAGGACACCATTACTATAATAAATATGCCAGTTGTTACAAGGATTACAATTTAGGTTTTTCATCCTTAAAAATGTAGACAATAATAGTATCTACCTCATAGAATTTTAAAAATCAAACAACCCAATGCATATGTACTATTTTTCAGAGTGCCTGGAACATTGTAAGTGTTCAATAAATGTTAGTTATTACATTGCTTGCTTATTTCCTTAGAAAATGAATTATAGTATATATATGAAAAGGACATTAGATAGCATTGGCAAATTATATATTTCCCCATGCCTTTATAAAGACATTGGGTATTATCACTTTAGAAAATCATTGTCACTCTAATGGGTGAAAAATAACTCATTGTTATCATTTATATTTCTTTGATTAGTTGTATGTTTTACTGCATAATTTCCATATATTTTTGACCATACGCATTTCTTTAGTGATTTGCCTATTCATTCTCCTTGCCCCTTTAAAAGAAAATAAATGTTTATTTTGGAATAGTTTAGATTTACAGAAAAGTTGCAAGGATAGTACGGAAAGTTCCTGTATATCTCATGTAATATTGTACGTTACCATGGGACATTTGTCGTAACTAACAAATCCACATGAGTACATTACTGTTAACTTCAGACTTTACTTAGATTTCACTAGGTTTTCCACTAAAGTCCTTTTTCTGTTCTAGGATCTACTCCAGGGCACCACATTGCATTTAAACTTCATTTTTCTTTAGTCTCTTGGGGGTATGTGACTGTTTTTTAGTCTTTGTTTTTCACAACCTTAATTTTGAGGAATACTGGTCAGATATTTTGTGGAATATCTCTCACTTTGGGTTTGTATGATGTTTTCTCATGATTCGACTGGCATGATGGGTATTTGGGAAGAATACCACAGCTGTGCAATGCCTTTCCCATCAACCCTACCAGGTGGCACATGCTGTCATCATGACTTAGCACTGGTGGCATTAGCCTCGATCACTTTGTTCTAGTAGTGTTTACCAGGCTTCTCCACTGTAAAGTTATTGTTTTTGACTTTCCATACTCTATTCTTTGGAAACAAGTCACTAAGTTCAGGCCACACTTAAAGTGGGGATGGAGGTTGAATGCCCTCTGAAAAGGGAGGGACTGTCAAAAAAACAAAAAAAAAAACAAAACAGAAAAAAAAGAAAAGGGAGGTGTATTTGTTTGTTAGCGCTGCCATAACAAAGTACCAGACTCTGGGTGGTTTAAACCACAGAAATTTATTTCTCACAGTTGTGGAGGCTGGAAGTCTGAGATCAAGGTGTCAGCATATTTGGTTTGTCCTGAGGCCTGTATCCTTGGCTTGCAGCCTATGCCTTTTGCTGTATGTTTACGTGGTTGTCTTTCTGTGTAGTGTATATGTTTGGTGTTCGGGATCTGAACAAGATGTATGTTTAGGGGAGAGAAAGGGAATAGAAGAGCACCAGAGTGGCTTCCTAGCACTTCACTCTGTCGGAAAGCATCTCATAGAGGCCATGTTGGTACAGAGGGAACCCTAGAGTTTGACAAGTTATACAATGTTCAGCGAACACAGTGTAGTGGCTATGCTTGTAGGCTCCAGAGTTGGGCAATTTTGCTCATTTCCTACATTTACTAGCCCTGTAAGCCCTGGCAAGTGACTTAACCTCACAAAGCCCTAGTCCTTTCATCATTCAAATAGTGGACAATAGTCATAGGTACCTCAGAAAGCTGTGGAGAGGATTTCCAAAGATAACACATATCAAGTGCTTAATACAGTGCCTGGAACATAATAACAGCTCAATCCATGTTAGTGTTCCTTATTATCATGATCATTGCTATTATCACTGATGCTATTGTTACTCTTCTACGCCATCATCACTACCACCCCACTTAGGTCATCTGGGCCTCTGTCTGTTCTGGATTAGAGCATTTCTTCCAAGTTCTGCTTAGGGCCTTTGAGTCTATCTGGGATTAGAAAGTATGACTCACTGACTCTCTGAGACCAGTACTTTTGGCATTAGGTGGACTGATCTTGGCGTATAGCTTGGAGCCCTCATATTTCCTGGGTAGATGTAATTGATGATCACGTGGTCTGTTCTAAAGTTGTAAACTTTCATAGTGGACAGTCGGATCTCTGTAGTCAGAGCTCAGTGCCTCTCATCAGCTGGTTGTCAGGAAAAACTGGCTCGAGGAACTTAGGAGGAATAAAATAAATTACTCAATATTTTAGACTAACAGACCCCAGCTTTGATGTATTCTCAGGAAGGGAATAAGTAGCTCCCAGTCCTCTGTTTCATGCCCATTGTGACTTCTAGTAATTATACAAAGACAAGATTTTAAACAGCAACAGGCTTTCAAAGGAACTTGGGGGTAAATTGTAGCCTGTAATAATGATTATGAGCTAAAATTATCCTGGTCATGTAATGACATGATACTGGGGCTCTAGGGCCTATATTCTCCCAGGAGGACACTCAGAGATAGATGCTGGTCCCTCAGGCATAGAGATCATGCCCAGAGAAAACACTGCCAGGCTGTGACTAGACCCCGTATGCTAAATTTTTAAGAATACAGTTTCCCAAATGGACTCTGTGTCTACAGAACTCCAGCCCTCTCTAGGCTCCTCTTCTGTAAAGACCATTTCACCCTGGAAAGTGTGCTCAGCACTCAGGGTGCCTGGAGGAATCTTCTGGGAGAGAGAAATTCAAGGGCTCTGAGAGACTTGCCCTCCCATGTAGTAAGTACTGTGAAAGAACAACTTCCTGTCAATTTTTAAAGAAAAGAGTAGGCCTCTATGGGCTGAATGGAATTTGTCCAACTACCCAAAGTAGCTATTTCTCTACTCCCACAATCTGGCTTCAATTCAATAATTATACTTTGAATATAGGATGAGCCCTCTTTTCCCTCACTTATTCTTCTCTTCTCCTGCTCTCTTTTTCAAAACCTTTAATTTTCGACTTAGGGAAGAGGGGCAAAGATAGTACAGCGAGTTCCTGTGGTCTTCACCCAGCTTCTAGGAATGTTAATATGGGACATAATCAAGATACAATTTGCAAAACTAAGAAATCATCGATAAGATATTCTTAACTAAACTGCAGACTTTATTTGAATTATTTCAGTTTTCCACCAATGTCCTTTATCTGTTTTAGGATCCAACCCAGGATCGTGCATTACATTTGGTTGTGATTCCTCCTCAGTCTTCTCAAATTCATGATAGTTCCTCTGTCTTTCCTTGTCTTTTGTGACCTTGAAACTTTTCAAGAGTACTAGTATTTTTGTAGAATATTCCTCAATTTGAATTTGTCTGATGTTTCCTCATGGTTACATTGAGGTTATGGATTTTTCTAGATCTTCCTTAGTAATTCCTGGTTTACTCTTCTTGAAATAATGATGTTGAACACTGAAGAATCAGTATATATCTACTAATGAATGAGAGAGAAGTTATAATTGTGTCCCCTTGCAGGAGGAGAATGAATAAGGCTGGAAAGAAGCAAAATGTGTTCGTTTTTTTGTTTGTTTTTAATTTTTAAATGAATGGAACACTCTCCTTAAATATGATCAAGAATTATCTTGGGCCAAAACAAATTTTGAAGCTGTGTTGGATGCTCTCCTTAGTGAGAATGTTTGCTTATTGAAGTGTGGTTGGCCTGTAAGACATAGAGGTTAGCTGCAATTACAAGAACATTAGTCCTGACCAAGGAGATTTATAATGCAATTGTACTTATGGCTTTTTAGAAAATGTAACTAACTGTTAGCTTAAAAACAGGTGTATTATGACACATGTTATTTCTTCCTAAGGCAACATTAAGCGTATATTCAACAGACATTACCTAGTTTTCTTCATTCTGGGCACTGTTATATGTAGCTCATGATGACATTTACTGTAACAGTTGTGGAAAGCATGAATGAATTATACATACAATCAGTTCTCATCATTCACTACAGTCATGGCCTATAAAGTTGCCCCAGATAGTTAATTAGCAAACACCAAACCACTGCTCCCAGGTGAAATACAGGATTGGGTTCCTGTAAGCTTCTGGTCACAACATTGTTTTTTTTGTTGTTTTGTTTTTTTTTTTTGTTTTTTTAAAGACTTTATTGGGAAATTGGGGAAGGGGGACATTGTGTTTTTCCAGGACCCATCAGCTCTAAGTCAAGTCTTTGTCCTTCAATCTTAGTTGTGGAGGGCGCAGCTCTGCTCCAAGTCCAGTTGCCGCTTTCAATCTTTGTTGCAGTGGGGCCGCTTTCAATCTTTGTTGCAGTGGGGCACAGCCCACCATCTCGTGTGGGAGTTGAACCTGCAACCTTGTTTTTTGGAGCACGTGCTCTCACCAGCTGAGCCATCCGGCCCCCTGTTGGCAGCTCAGCTTGGGCGCAGCTCACTGGCCCATGTGGGAATCGAACTAGTGACCCTGTTGCTCACACTCTTCACCAACTGTGCCACCTGGCCGGCCCCCTGGTCACAACATTTTTGTCAAGCAATCAATATGTAATGTTGTTTTATGTGTGTTTCTGTTTAAAGACACCTTATTTAATATATATTTTTAATTCATTAACATTGAACTTAGCCAAAAGCTGAGTTCAATTTACAAATAAATTTTAGCAGGTGGGGAAATTCACAAACATGGAATCCATGTCTAATAAGAATCAACTGTAATCTTCATCCACACTGTGTGAAGTAAGAGTTAATTTTGATTTCAAAAATTACAACAAAACAAAACAAAAACAACCTAAGGTTTATGGATGCTGGAGTCACTTCCCTGAGGCCACTTAGCCAGCTAGTTAATTAGTAGGGGTGTATGAAAGGTAAGCAATGCTCCTCTAATTCCCAAGGCATTGCTTCCATCTTTGCACTGTGTTTCTCACTGCATCTGAGAAAGCTCAGCTATCTTTCCACAAATTCTGGCATCAAATTGTGATAAGTAAGACATATCTACTTAGATGTTGTCCCTAGACTGGTCCCAAACAGGATTTAAAGTCTGTTTAATCAAATACATCTCCTCCTGAAACACATATTCAGTTTCAATTAGTCTACGTGTGTGAATCTTCCTTATAAGAGTTGCAAGTCAGTATTCAAAGGGAATGGATACTATATCATCTTTGTTAATATGATCACTTCTTCTAGGCTTTTCCCCCTGAAGTTTGTTTTCTCTCATTGTAAAAGTAATTTATGCTATTTTAGAATTTTGAAAATATAGAAAAGCGCAATGAATAAAATTCTAGTCATCCATATTTCTTACGCAAAGAAATAATCATTTCAACACTGGGTGAGACTATTTTCCATTTTTTCTCCCTCTGGTTTTCCTATGTGTATATATTTCTATTCAAACATATATACATATATTAAGAATTGGGTTCATAATCTATTTGCCATTTTTAACTTTTTCATGTAAGAATATACTTTGGAGATTTTTAAATGTCACTGAACTACTTAGTTTGCGTCCCATTTTTAGCTATTTCAAATGCATTTTAAAGTGAACATTAAGATGAATATTATTAGCACATATTCTTAAGTAATATGTGGAAATAGAATTGTTGCATCAAAGTGTATGGACATTGTAAAGACTTTTTGACAATTATTGCTAAATTGCTTTCAGGAACATGATATCAATGTACTTTCCCCCTAGCAATGTCTCTTCCTTCTTGTGAACAGGACATTATCTAGAGGCATTACCTTACGTTGTTTTATTTTAGGTATATAAATGCCTTTGTAATTATATAAGATTATACTTTGTTTAAAAAGTAAGACTTAATTTCTTAGAATGCTCTCTAACTGAAATGCATTATTCAGATTCTACTTCCCCCAGTAGTAGGCTCATGCCATACAGTTATATGTACCATACAGTGAGAGGATAAGGGCACGTAGGCGGGTATCCCAGGGAATAGCCACAGCATAGGTTGGGGGGAGGGTAAGGAAAGATGAACCCATGAAGGAGACAGAGACAGAGAAGCCAGAAAGATGCCATGAGATCCTTGGGAGCAGCATGTTGCTTAGGATGAGGGAGTTTTCATAAAGCTGTAAAATTTCTATTACACAACAGTCTAAATACTTCAGAAAGTGTTCAAAAAGTCAAGGAAGCCAAGAGCTAAAAATTGTCCATTTAATGGAGCAAAAAGGGAGGACAGAAATCTGGATTACTGTGGGCCGAGGTACATGCGTCAGAAACCTGTTTTTTGCATGTGCCTGTTTCTGTTTAGTTCCTGTTGGGTTTTTTTTTTTTTTAAGTGTGTGTGTGGGGAGTGAATTTACAAACATGGATTATTCTGGAAACAGCTGGCACAGTTTGCTTCAGGCCACCTGCTTTGGGGGAGCAACAATTCCATAAATGCAAAGGAGCAAATAATTGCAGATGCTATCTGTCTGCTTTTGAATCGCCATAAAAGGCCACTTCCAATTTTGGTCTAAAAGTGGGCAAAAGTTTTTAACTGGCCTATCATCGATGAGACATCTTAAAGATATTTTTTCATCCATCTTGTAGCAATGTAAACTCTTAGCAGAAGGCAATCAGTGATTCCAGTAAGGAGTTGGTCTTGTTTCATTTTAGTACCACCCTGACCTATGGCACTTTTCATTTCAGTGAGTGGCTCAAGTTTACATGTGGCGTTGAATCCTATCCTCATATACCCATTTAGAAAGAACTACAGGGACTTGTGTTTTGGCAACAATGAAGCAGACATTAGTTACTAAGGTTAAGAGCAATGCACTGAGTCCTGGTAGTCACTCAGGAGTTTCCTGAGGACAGGGACATTTTCAAGTGAAAGGAAGGGCTTATAGTCTTAGGTGTCCCTTGGGACTAACCTGGGAAGAGCTGATGTAGATCTGAGAGGTCTTGGGAAGTTCTTTACATTTTGGGCTTTTTCGGATTTTGCCTAAGAAGAGACTATGAGATCGTGGAACAACAGTAATAATAGTGCAGCTACTAACACTGTTCTAGGCTAAGTGCAAAGCACTTGACAAATGTTATGTAATGCCATCCTCACACCCTTTTTAGGAAATATGAACCATTAGATTTTACAGAAGAGCGAAGTGGGGTGCAGACTGGTTAAGCAACTTGCCTGAGTCACTCGGCTGGTGAGAGGTGAGGGTGAGCACACACTGCTCCCTGGCTCCAAGGCCCTTCTCTCTTCCATTGTCACTTCTTACGTACTTAAAGTGCCGGCACATAGTAGGTACTTATCAGATGTTTGTTTTCTTCTTTTCTGGGTAGTGGCGGGCTGGCACTGCAGCCTTGTTATCTCTTGTCGGATAGGATGGCCACACACCAAGAATACCGCCCGGACACTGGTCATTCTGGGCTGGAATGACAAACACGAGGAGGGCAAAAGTTGCAGAGCTCTCTGGACCCTCTTGGGGATTTGAGAACATTATATAACCCCTGAGTCATTCTGTGTCATTTTGTGCTATTTCTTGCTCACATCCTTAGCCGTGGTTTATGATTTTTGTTGTTAACTAATTCTTTAAAAAAAAAATTTTTTTTTTTTTTAGCTTGTTTTTCTTGACCAGCTGAAGATTGATTGCTGTGGTTTAGGGGGATGGGGAGGTGTTTGAAAGGAATGTTCTTTTTATCTGAAACCCTAAAATGTGTGTTGGGGCCACATCCTTGCTGGATGCTGTAGCAGAATGGTACCTCCTACAAGTCTGAAGGAGCAGTGAAACAGGTAGCAGGAAGCCTCGGTTCTTCCTTTACTGGCCCAGCTGGGATGAAGAGGACTTGACCCTTCCTGAGAATGGAAGAGCATTCAGGGGCACATATCACAACGGTCCTTTTAAAACAGAGAGCTAAAAGCCAAATAGCACATTTACATTTTAAATACAACATGAGTGCCTAAATTTGAATTTCTGTATTGTAATTAAGGTACACTAACCAGCTTTATGTCTATAAGTCCAATAGGCTTCAATATCTTTGGGGGTATAGTCCAGCAACCAAAGGAAAAAAAATGAACTCCATAGTCTGGCTGGGTGTGAATCGTGGCTCCAGTAGATTTTAAACAAGTCACTTAAGATCTTAGTGCCCTGGTTTCCTCATCTGTAAAGCAGAGCTAATAAATACCACCTTATCAAGTTGTTGGGAGGGTTAAATGTGTCTTAACAATAATACATGTAAAGCAATAAGCACTACATAAGTGTTAGCCATTATCAGTTTTATTGTTGTTGTTAAATGTTACAAAATGGCCTATGTTTGGGAGGACTGCTTACCAAGACATCAATGAAAATTGTTTATAAGAAAATTAGTTGATGGATTTTTCTCTATGTTCAAATTTTATGTAAAAACAATGGAAAGTTCACAGTGAGAAACAGCTTCACACCCAATAAATAGCTCTAATTAAAAACAAAATAGAGGGCCGGCTGTGTGGCTCAGTTGGTTAAGAGTTGGCTTGGGAGCCTGAGCTCTGAGCAACAGGGCTGCAGGTTTGATAACAGGGCTGCAGGTTTGATTCCCACACTGCCCCAGAGCTGAGCTGTTGCTGAGCTGCCAACAGGTAGCAGGATGGCTCAGCTGGTGTAACAACAAGATTGCCTGTTCAATGGTGGGCTATGCCCACCCACAACTAAAGATTGAACTGGGCATCTTGAGCTAAGCTGCCGCCCGGATGGCTCAGTGTATAGGGTGTGTGTTCTTACCAACAAGGCTGCTGGTTTTACTCCTGTATGGGATGGTGGCTACGCCCACCCACAACTAAGATCGAACACAGCACCTTGAGCTTAGAGGCCACGAGCTGCCCACAGGAAGCCAGATGGCCACTGGTGCCCTCCACAATGAAGATTGAACAATTTGGTTGTCCCATCCCCCAATTCCCCAATAAAATCTTAAAAAACAAAAAAAGAAGATAACAAGTGTTGGCAAGGATGTGAAGAATTTAGAACCCTCTCACATTGCTGTTCAGAATGTAAAAGGGTTCAGTTGTGGAAAACAGTTTGGTGGCTTCTCAAAAAGTTAAACGTAGGATTATCATACAACGCAGGATTTCCACTCCCAGTTTTGTATCCAAAAGAATTGAAAACAGTTACTCAAACAAATACTTGCATATGAATGTTCATAGCAGCACTATTTATAATAGCCAAAAAAGAAGGAAACAACCCAAATGAATAGGTAAATAAATTATGGTGTGTGTGTGTGTGTGTGTGTGTGTGTATATATATATAAAATGGAATAGTATACAACCATAAAAAGGTATTAGGTACTGATCTGTGCTACAATATGGATAAACTTTGAAAATATTATGCTGAGTGAAGTAAGCCAGACACAAAACATCAGATATTGTATGATTCCATTTATATGAAATACTGAGAACAGGTAACTTCATAGAGCCTGAAAGCAAATTGGTGGTAGCCAAGGGATGGAGGGAGGAAGGAGAGAATGGGGAGTAATTACTTAATGGGTACAGGATTCTATTTGGGGGGGATGATACTTTTTTTGGTAGTAGATGGAAATAGGTGATTGTGCAACCCTGTGAATTCACTGAATGACACTTTAATTTTTTTATTTTATTTTTTATTATTTATTTATTTTTATTTTTAATTTTTTAAATTTTTTTTTAAATTTTTTAGCTGAGCCATCCTGCCACCTGTTGGCAGCTCAATGGCAACTCAGCTTGGGCTGGCATCGAACCGCCATTGCTCAGAGCTCAGCTCACACTCTTCAGCGAGCTCTTAACCAACTGAGCCACTTGGCCGGCCCCTAATGACACTTTAAAATGGTTAATTTTATGTTATATGAATTTCATATAATTTGTTTCATTTTGGTGAGTGATGGGATTATTGGGAATGGTATTTTTTGACTTGTGTTTTAGATATACAAATGGTGTGAGATATACAAGTGTTTGCTGTATAATAACTTTTTTAGCTATACATTTTGTTTTATGTATATAATAGTTCACAATTTATAAAGTAAAAAATGAACTTGGTTAGATTGCTTTCTGAAGGATGACAGTGAAATTTTACCCCCCCACCCCATTGAGCAGACCCCTTACTTTATAAACTCACTAGTCAGTAAATATAGACTCCATCCCAGTTTATCTTACAGAGATATATTTTGAAACCCAGAAAATGGACTTTTTCTCAGACATAATGTTCATTTGAAGAATTTTGGGGGGATTTGGCCCAGTGCTAAGAATTTTATTGTATGAATAAATGAATTAATGAACAGGAAAGTGACCAATTTAAGAATATAGAATGAAGAGAAAGAAGAGAATATGTGATGAATTGCTTTTACTTGGTTCGTTTCAGTTGGGATCATTGTTATCCCATGCTGTCTACTTCAATTTCGCCTACTGTGTTTAGAAAAGTAGTTACAAATGTTTGAAAAAGGTTGATGGGATTTTAAACATCATTGAGTTCACACAATCACTGATAGACAGCCCAAGTGAAAAGGCTGTGTACCTTACGAGCACTGCCTTTGAGGCAGTCCATTCCTTTTTGGACAGCTCTAGGTTTTTCCATGTTCTTTTTGGCTTACAGCTACATTCTATCCCTGAATTTCTAACCAAATGCAATTTCAAAGATATAAGAAAGAAACTCTTATGATGAAAATATATTTTGGGGAAAAGTATAATCCTTCATTTAGCATTCTTTTAAGAATATGAGCTCTGAATAGCTTGTTCATTATTGTGTGAGCAACTCAAAATATCAAATATTCAATAGAGTTGAATGATTAACTTCTCAGTTTCAGTGGAAATGCAGATTGTCACATTGATGTATACCTTCCCATCCTCCTAATCATCCTAATATTTTAGTTACAGCCACAAGATTTAGCAGAATGCTTACCTGAAAGGCAAGGTAGATTTTCTATTTAAACATAGACACACATACAGGTAAAGAGGTGGCAAGAAATCAAACGCATTCTTCTAGGTCCAGTAGAAGCCTTCCCCATAGGAAGACGTAGCCAGGGTTACAGATGCACCTGTCCTTTTGCTCAGTCAGACTAAACTCAAGACAGAACAGATCCTCAAAACACACACACACACACGTTCACATGCATACACAACATGTACACATACGTATATGCATGCACGCATGCGAGCGCACGTGCGCGCGCGCGCACACACACACTCACATCCACCCCTTCCAAGCCAGTGTGCCATATAAAACCATAACACAGTGAGTGGTAATCTAAATGAATGGGCACTTTTGTGATGACTGTTCATGAAGTTGGCCTGTTAGTGAGGAAAAACAGCTGTCAGCTATTCTTAGCATGAAATTAGGTGAACTTGGATTAAATTCCAAAAAATAAAAATAAAAAATTATGAAATATTGAAAATGTTTTGCATATCAACCATGTAAGCTATACTTGTTCTAATTTTAGATGCTGAGCTCTCCCTTAAAAAATAATTTAAAAATATAATAACATAAAAACTTTTCCCATGAGCATTTATTTATTGCAGAGTAGTTCTACAGCTCTTTTTACTACACATTTTCTCCCTCTTCAGAAAAGTAAACTTATAGTAAACTCTGAGTTCTGATATTAATAGAGAGAAAGTTTAATTGGCAAAAAAACAACAACAAAACAACAAAAAAAACAATCCCACACTTGAAATATGTTCTGTTAATGTATTTCTAGTAAAGTGATAACCGGGAACTCCCACATCTTTGTTAACTTCAGTGAAATTGAAACTATCCAAAAAAGTTGGTTCTACTTTCAGAAAAATTTCCTTTGTTCTCTCTCTTTAGAGGCTAGTCAACAATACAAGCTAATACCTCAGAAATTCTCCCCAGACTGGAGCCAAAAGCAGTTCCAAGGGTTTTGACTTTGGCTTTGCTTTTTCAGTTTCTTACTTTAGGTAAATTTCCAGACAATCATATATCAACTGAATCCTCTTTTAGCTTGTATAAGAGATACATTATGGGCTTACATGGGGTGGGAATCTGATTGTTGCCAGATGTAGGCCGCATCTGGTGTGTGTGTGTGTGTGTGTGTGTGTGTGTGTGTGTGTGCTGGTTGCACTTTTAAGGGAAAATAAGCATGGGGGTCTTGGGGTGAGGTGGAGGGCTGTTGTGTCATTTTTGCAAGATAAAATCTGAAGCAACAAAAACCTACTATGTGCCCTTGAGATAAGGTTGGGTGGGTCAGTCAGCACTCTTAGGCTTTTGCCTGCCAAAGGCTAAGGGTATTGGAAGATCATTTTAAGTCACCAAATTACCTCATTTGTCTGACTATTAGTTTAGAGGCAGATTATAGCATGAGCTTATAAGTGGGGGCATGGGGCATGTCGAAGCTGGAGAGATCTGTTCTGTAAAGCAAAATGCTGGGTAAGGAAAATGTTGATTACTTGCCCATAATATATTTTTTCAATCCATGTACTGGCTAAACTTTTTTTTCCATGAGACAACTTGTGAAATTTCCCTAAATGTGAAGACAGTTACATGGGTAGAAATTATTTCTCTCTTATTTTATTACTGTTATTACTATTTGTTAAATGTTGGTCACTAAATCCTGAAAGTTTTAAATTCTAAATGAAGGGAAATTTTTTAAGTTTTAGATGATGAGTTTTTATTTATTTTTAACATATGTGAATAAGAATTTTAGATAAATGGTAAATATTTAAATTTTCCTCTTCATAAAGTAGTAAAATGTATATATGCATATATAAATTTGAACAGAACTGATTTACAAAAAAAGTGATAAGCAGCTTGAAATAGGATGGCATATGTTTCAGAATAATAAATGTCTATATGTACTATTAAGGAGAACATATGAGTAAATATTTTTGGTTGGGGTTTGACTAAATATAAGGATGAATATCATGGCTAGAACCTTGTTCCCGAAGTTATTCACTTTCCCTGTGGAGGACTGCTGATTTGTCCTAACTCCTGGATATATTGAGTATGAATGGCTTTACAACAACTTTTATAGAAACCATTCATTCATTCATTTATATGGTTTTTGTTTGTTCATTCATACAGCAAACATTTACTGTATACTCTGAGTTATGCAAATGTTCAATTCTCTGGAGATACGTTGGTGAACACAACAGACAAGTTCCCTCCTCTTGGGTGCTTATATTAAATGGAGGTGACAGACAGACGACAACTAAACAAACAAATGAACAAGATACTTCAGATAGTGCAAACCCCTATAAAAAAATATTGCTGCAAAGAGATAGGGATTGACTGGTTGTAGAGGGACAGTGCTACTTAGGAGAGTTACCAGGGGGACTTCTATGAGGTGACCTATAAGCTGAGTCAGGGGTGACAAGTAGAAGCAAACCATCTAACCTGGGAGCAGTGTGTTCTGGGCAGAGGGAGTAGCATGGTGCAGTAGCCCCAGTAGGAACCAGCTCCCCTTATTGGAGGGACAGAAAGAAAGTTGGTGTGGTCACAGAAAAGCCACCATGTAAAGGAGGGGTAGGAGGTGGGGTCAAAAGGAAACTGCGGTTTTCTCACATAGGGTCTTGGAGGCTATGCTTTATTTTGTATAGGATACACACCGCTGATTTTGTGCTTCATCAATATAGCATCAATATTAACATTTATACAGTGAAAATTGCTCCATTGGTAGTTTCTTCTATTCAATGTAAAATAATCAGTTCAGTTCTTATTGAATTGATTTTGAAAAACAATATGCTTCAGGTTAGCCAATGCTGTGGGTTTTCTTATGCTGAAGAGCATAAGAAAAAGGTAAACAATACAAGCTTTTTAAAGCTTAATGTGTCACCATGAGGAAACTAAAGGCTAGAAGGGCCCCCCCCCCCGCCCTCTTTTTTTTTTTTTTTTTTTTTAGCTCCACTGAACTTTTGTCAGGCTGTTAGCCAAGCCTACATGGGCCAAATGGAGCAGGGGCTCAGAACATCTTGCTCAAGAATATCGGAGAATCTGTAACTTTGACGTGTCTGATTCACATTCTTAAGTGGAGCTGCCATGAAATGTTGAGGCAAGTGAAACATGGAGAAGAGCCCAAGAAAGTTCAAGTGTGGGCATGTTCTGAGAAAGCAGGTTCTCGCTCGTCATGTAGAGGGAAGTTCAGAGGAGGAGTGGAGATGGCCTGCTACATGCTGCATATTCAGCTAACAGTGTGAGCCTTGGGTTGATCAGGGCAAAAGGCTATCAGGGACACCAACAGTACTTCACTTTCATAACAAACTTTTTTGACCCCAAAACTCTGAAAGCACCCTGTGACTTGTTTGAGTATCATGTGATGTTTCATCTTCATTTTCCTCCAAGTAGCTGTATACTCTTCTTTCCTGATGACTCTTCATGAAAAATATAGGGAGTCTGTGGGACTTAGAAAAAGGATATATTTCAAACTTCAAGACAGTCAAAAGTAGTATTCTCCTAATGCCCTTTTACTTGTCCCACTTAATTTTTCAATCCTGTGACCAACAAATATTTTAAGTGACAAGTTTCATGGCAAAACCCCCTCTCCAACTTGACCTTTTCTGGGAAGCATCACTTTATAATGTGTAGAGCAAAGAGCTCTGTGAACTACAGTCCAGCTCACTGATGGCTGTGTTTCACGTGAGACATTTTGGTGGATTCCACATGGGAAGGTGGCGTGAAATCGTGGCAGGCACACAGGCCCAGCTGTCTGTGTGAGCTCACGCAAGTTCCTCACGCTTGCTGAGGAGCCTCCATTTTGACATTGAACATTTACCTAAATGAATGGTTTTGTGATTTTTAAACTAAATTATGTGTGTGTAGTGGCTGGTAAATAGAAACTCCTTAAAGGGCAGCTGTAACTATTCTCTATAAACTTAATTGCCAATACACTGAGTAAAATCTTGAAGTCTTTGGTAGGGAAAGATAGCTTTTCTTGGATTTCTTTTCCTCTTTCAAGGTATCATCTCTCTGCTTCTGTCTTCTTAAAAAACTAATTTGGCATTTTAAACGGTGAGCCTCAGGCATATCTAACATCTCACTAGAGTGCATTTTCTAACCTAGTACAAATTAATAAAGGTGTTTCTTAAAAATGGATCATGTGACTGACTAGCATTCAGTTTTATTATTAAAATATTTGGTATTTTAAAGGTAGACATGGATTCAGTTACCCACAGTTTTCAGAAGAATCACATAAACTATTTATTTAAAAAATCCTATCTCACAGGGAGGAGTGATGCAGAAGGATTTAGAAAAACTGTTCTCTCTGGGCCTGGAGCTAATTTTCTGTCAGATGTGTGAGGATCTCCCTCCTTCATTATGAAAGATTATAGCAGTTCTATATGCTAAACTTGTCTAATAAACAACCAGCTAAATCTATGATACTCGGAAAAAGGAGTTAGAGTGAGAAGGACTGTATGATTTGATAAATTATACAGACAGTATTATAGATGTTTTGTTACATGTCTCACGAAGACTTCACCTCTGCAAGGGAACCCTGGTGAGTGTGTATGGTGGGAACAAACATTTTCTCTTAATAAGGATAAAAGATTGTGTGGACTGAGTGTGTCCCCCCAAATTCATGTATTCAGATGTGATATTAGTAGGAAGTCACGCTTTGGGGGTGATTAGGTTGTGAGGGTGGGACCCATATGAATGGGATTAGTGCCTTTATGAGAGAGACTCCAAAGAACCCCCTCATGCCTTCTCTGTGATGTCACAGGGCTAAGGCAGCAGGCTCTTCCCAGACACGGAATCTGTCAGTGCCTTGATTTTGGACTTCCCGGGCTCTAAAACCATGAGAAATAAATGTTTGTTTTTTAAGCTACCCAGTCTATGGTAACTTAAAAGGACTAAGACAATGACGTATACCTGGAACTGTTCTAGGTGATGTGAGACCCTTATCTAAATTTTATACTGGATAACAAAAAAGACTTACACTTAGGAATAACAGTGAAGAACCCTATTTTGGTGACCAGCACCATCATGCATCCAATGTTGCAAGCCCCAAATCCTGTCATAAACACTTCCATCTCTCACACTTTTCAGATCCCAACTATCACAAAAATCCTGTGATTTTAATGCCTGTATGTTTCTTCTCTCCACTGCCACCATTACCCTAGTCCAGAATCCCATTGCCTCTCGTTTAGGCTGCCCATTAGCCTTCTATCTTTCCTGTCACTCTTACCTCATAATATTCCAGTCAGGTCTCCACATCGTAGCCCTGTAATCTTTACAAAAGACAAAGATGAGCCTATCAGTCAACAGCCTGTTATCACCACTTACAATTTTGCAATTGTCCCAGTGCGCCTAGGATAAAGTGAGAAACTCCTTAAGATCGACTACACAGCTGTGGCCTGTACATTTTTACAGCTTCATCATGCTGTGTGATCCCTCTTTTTATCAGGGCACTCACACTGGCTTTCTTCCCATGTATAAAATAGACTCTACTCCCTCCTTCGTGCTGTTTTCTTTGGAAAGTTTACCATCTGCTCTTGTCCTTATTTTCTCCTAAAAACTGTTCAGAATTTACTTTAAGCGATCTCTTTGTTAATGTAAAATCCCTGTAATAGAAGAGGGTTTCTCTCGCCTTCCCGGCACTTTTCCGCGTTATGATTTTACACTTATTTGTGTGGCTTGTGTATTTTGTATTTGTCACGTCTGCCTTTCACTCTGAGTATCTAGACAGCAAGAGCAGAGGTGGAATTTGCTTATTGTTTATCCCTAGTGCCGATCTCAGTACCTGGCACATAAAAGTCACTCAATAAATACTTGTTTTAAGACTATAAGCTCCATGAGGGCAGAGTCAGCATTTATTTTGTTTACATGTTTATATCTGATGCAATTAATATTTCTTGGATGAATAAATACATTTTCAAAGCACTTTCCCTTTTCTAATCTTATTTGAGCTTCCCAAGAATTCCTTGAGGTAAAGATATAAGCGAACAACTCAAGTTCCTACTCAAAATTTGGTGGAGCTTAATCTTGAACACAATACTTCTCTAAGTCTAATACTTAGCAAAGGCATCAAATCATGTTTTCTTGTCTTTCAAGTCATTCTGGTATTTTACTATTATTTCTAGCTGCAAGTCTTTTTGTTATGAACTGTAAAATTCCTAAGGATCCCATACCTCATAAAGCAGTTATAGATGTATATCATCCATTGTTATTAAGAGTCTATTCCCACTAGACACACACACCAGAGTGTTTCCTTATGCTAATGAAGCCTTTGTGAGACACATGGCAAAGTATCTACAATATTGTCTGTAGAACTCATCACACTATATGGCCTCTCTTATTCTAACTCATTTTCCCCAAGACCACAGTTTTAGCTGGTTGCTTATCAGATAAGCTTAACATATAAAAATGCTGCAATCTTTAAAAATGAAGGAAGAAGATCCTCACACATCTGACCGCAAAATTAGCTCCAGAATCAGAGAAAATAATGTTTCCAGATTCTTCAGCATCCTTTTAGATGTGAGAGGAGTATTTGAGTCTCAATGTCTTCATTTTCCAAATGAAGATATTAATATCCATCTCATTAGTATTACTATGAGGATTAAAATGAATAAAATCAAGGGAAGTAAAGTATGTGAGAATATTTTCCAAATCATAGTTTAAAAATATAAATTATTATTTAATGGGTAGGTAAGGAGATTGGGTAAGCTTTATTTATTGGGTAAGTCTTTATAAAGTAGAGGATTATTTTAAACAATTCTTTCTCTTTCTCCCTGCTCCCCTCCATTTTTGTTATCATCTCCCAATGCCTCCTTCCTAGCCTATTTTAACAACTTTATAACTACCCATTAAAATCTCTCTCCTCTTCTCTCTGATTTACTCTATATTTTGCTTCCAAAGTAATCTCTCTTAAACCTTTTATGTACTTTCCTGCTTTCAGTGTTCCTTAAGACCAGTGACCTTTTCTTATTCTTTTTTTGGTATCCATCCCTAGTTCATGGAATTAAGTAAGTGCTGAATAATGTTTATTTTATTTTATTTTTTTAATTTAAGCAACATAATCTGGTGCCCAAGAACACACTAATCCCCAAATTTGGCCTCACTGTCCCAGGTAATGTTTAAGACTATCCATTGGGATGTAGAAAGAAGTCCGGACTTTATTCCTAATTAGTTTTCAAAATTTTAATTTATATTTGTAATTTGCATGTACTTATATTTGCATAGTATATGTATATATATATATATATATATCAATAAATAAGCATACATATATTAGGAGTATATGCTCAAAAGATTTTCTGCTTGTATTAAATAGCATTTTGCTGAAATAATGCTCTGAAACAAATAATTCCACAATCTCAGTGGCTTACAGTAATAAACATTCCCTTCTTGCTAGGTTGGCTGGAGTTGGCTGTGAGTCAACTCTGGTTGGTTGAGTTGTCAGGGCTCAGCTCCAGGCTTTCGTTTGGATTTCTGGTTTGGATTTAAGTCTACTTGATGTCTTTTCTGATTCTGAGACTGGCAGCTAGTCGGGGAAAACTCTTCTCATAGCAAAGCACATAATTGCAAAAGGCCTGGCAGAATCTTACCCTGCCTTCCCAAACCAACTGGACCGAGCACTCTGTTTTCTCTGCCCATGTTCTATTGGTCAAAGCAAGGCATGTGCCCAAGCCTCATGTCATTGAGGTAGGATCACATATTTTTGTCTGGACAGAGAGAGGAGAATGAATATTTTCTGAACAATAATCCAGTTTATTACACTGATAAAAAGCATGCAATAAAAGATGTGTGTCCATTGATCTTGCCCTAGAGGATCAATGTCATACAGTTGCACTCCTGGACCAAGCCTGCTTTTCCAGTCTCACCTCTCAGCATTGCTCTTCATAGATCCTCTGATCTTAGGGGTCTAGGCCAGTTGCATGCTGTCCTCTAAATGTGCTATGATCAACCTCTTCCTCTTATGGACAGTGATCCTCACTATGAAGCAGTTTGCTTCTGGTGGGGAGGAGAGAATTCGCTTCACCATATCTATGGGTTGTAACAATATGTAATTTGGACTGGGCTGGAATGAAACCCAGGAGGTCAATATGATCTGAGAGCTGCAATGAGGGGTACTTTGGGAGGGTCAGTTTTAGTTTTAATAGAGTTTGGGATTATTGATCAAGGAAATTCAGTGTCCATCCAAGGGATTGTAAAGTCAGGCCTAGCCCTTGGGCTAGGTACAGTACCTGTCATCTGCATAGGCACTCAAAATATATTTAAGAGATTTATATATTCATATAAAACCACTTCAGACCATCTTCCCTGCAGTTATCCTTGTCTGAGCCACTACCATCTCTAATCCAGAGTTTTAAGATGGTTTCCTCACTGGTTTTGGTGTTTTCATCTTTGCTTCTCCTGAGTCTGTTCTCATACTGTGTCACTTATTTGCTCAAAACCTCTAGTCGTTTTCCTTTTCCCTGGGAGATAAAGCCCTCACAGTGGTCTATGAGGCCCGACATGATCTGGCCCCTTGTTTTATCTTTCTCCATGACTCCTACAACTCAGCTTCCTATAAGCCCCAGCCACACTGGTCTTCCTGCTGTTCCTTAAATACATGATTTCTCCAGTTCATGAATCATACCCTGGCGCAGACAGTTCCTCAACCTGCATGATATTCTCACAATTCACAAGACTTACTCCTTTGCTTCCTCCAGGACTTTGCTGAAACATGGCTTTTCTCAGGAGGCCTTCCCCAATACCCGATCTAAAATTTTCCTCCTCCAACGTGGCTCCTGTTCTCTGCCATTATGGATCTACATAGCACTTTGGACTGTTTGGGAGATGTTTTGATTTTTACCTACATATGATTGATTCCTTCAGTAGAGTGTAAGCTCCATGAAGGGGATTATTTTTCCTCTTTTGTTGGCTTTAGCACTAAGAATATTTCCTGCACATTTTGTGTAGGTCCTCAGTCAGTATTTGGTCAATCAGTTAATGCAATTCTCACCATCCTTCCTACTCAAAGTGATTTCTTAATCCTTGATTTTCCCATTGCACTGTCTTTTTACCTATTTCATATGTGCCATATCCTAGCAGTATAGAACCAATCTGTACATTGCTTATCTCTCCTACTAGGATGGGTACCCTATATCCTGACTGAAAAACTCTTACATGAGGAAGAGATGTACTTTTCTGATTTGTACAGAAGTCCTGTGTGGACTAGTGGAAGCCATTCCTTGTTGGTGGGGATGGAGAGCCACATCCATGACAATCCTAAGGGAGAAAGACTGCAAAAGTGAGCAAGGCTTGGCTCCTGTCCTTCAGGTGTGTCTAGCCTACACTGGAACTGGATGTTTCGCAGTTCTAATGTTTATTTTAAAAGCAATACTCCCTGTTATTTTTCCCCCCATTATTGTGTGGCAGTGGCTTAATGCCCAGGATTTTACTTTAAAACAAAAACAGCAATGTAAAACCTACCTTGAAGAACTGGAGCAAAAGAGAATGAAAAAAAATGGAACCTTCAGTCAGTATGCTGTTATGTGTAAATGACACCTTGTGTGAATTTTTGATTGCTTATTATACTTCTGATGTTTAACAGCAAAAGGGTATACAGTTGAGAGGCTTCACAGGCCCTGCTGGGATTAGCCTCATGTTTTAAGGCAAAAGATTAGTCAGGTTGACAACTTAAGACCTGTCCCTCTGTGATCAGCAAACATGTACACTGAAGATGTCTTTAGATACAAAAAGAAATTCCTCAAAGCCAGTGCTCATTGGCTTTTAGACAAAACACAGGGTCCTCTAGAATTGTATAGTCAAACAATTTTTTTTTTTCAAAATAAACTTTGAAACTCATGGAGGCTATCTGAAGATAAAAGAGTTGTTTATGAGCCAATGATGAAACTTTGTAAAGGGCCACAGGTATTTTGCAGTAGACATCTGGAGAGCTCATTAGAATTTGAAAGGACTGTGAGGAAAAGAAGTTCTCTAAAGTAAGAAAGGTTGGCTGAGTTTGTGTGAAGTGAGTCACACCTGGCAGCTAGGATCTGAGGGATGTTCTTGCCTTGGTGGTGGTGTGTAGACTGATAGGAGTCAGTACTGAGCATCATTCTAGTTACTGGATCTTATAAACCCTTTGAAACAGGACTACATAAAGGACAGAGACCCAATGCAACCATTCCTTTTAAATCTCTTGTATGTCCTTAACATTTTCCTGTATATTTGAAAGCTTTTTTCTACTGTTCCAGAATTTGAACAATAAATAGGTCAGTGAGAAAATATCCAGTATGACAATTGTTCATTGATTTGTGGATGTCTTAGCTCCACCCTGAGTAAATTTATTTTCTTCATGTAATATGATGGATTTGTTGACCCTTACAGGAATAAAGACCAAGCTGTATTAAGCAAGTTAGATGTTATTTGGCTTTCTTCCTTTAGAAATGGCATAAACTATCCTTCAAATAAGACCTTCTTGTAAAAACTCCATGTAATTGCAAAAGAAGATGCTGAAATAAGCTAAGGTCAGAAATAAATAAAATTAAAAGTGAATAAAACAACATTCAAGATTGAAGTTGGTTCTTCAAAATATTGAGTAAGTTAAGTGTATTGACAGAATTTAATTAAAAACTTGTTCTAATTGGTAAGAAAAGAGAGTAAATGAATACATAAATCAGAGAGAAGAGACAAATTTCCCATGCAGAAGAATTCCAAATAATTTATGTAGATACTCTGCCTTCAACAAGGTGGAATATAACTCCCCACTCGTTAAGTGTTGACTTCCCCCCAAAAGACAGTATGGAAAGGGGGGAAAATCTAACTTTACTGTTGAGAAGCCTGACGAATATTGCCTCATCCAGGAGATCAAGGTCACTATCAACAGTATAAGTCATGTTGGTAGTATGTACTCTTGATGTGATACAGTGAAAATGGTACTTCACCTCTGTGGTCTTCCTCCCCCAAACCAAAAATACCACTCTAAACATGGGAAAAAAACATCAGACAACTCCCACTGAGGGATATTTAGTCAGCGTGGACTGCCATAACAAAATACCATAGACAGGGTGGCTTAAACAATAGAAATATTGTCTCACAGTTCTGGAGGCTGGAAGTCTGAGATCGGAGTGCGAGCATGGTCGAGCTCTGCGTGGGCTTTCTTCCTGTTTGCCGCAGTGCCTTTTTGCTGTGTCCTCCCATAGTGGAGGGAGACAGCTCTCATGTCTCTTCTTCTTACAAGGGCACCAGCCCTATCAGATTAGAACCCTACCCTATGACTTCATTTAACCTTTATCACTTCCTCATAGGCCCCAAATACAGTCATATTGAGGGGTAGGGCTTCACATATGGATTTCAGGCATAATTCAGTGCATAGCGAAGGGCATTGTACAAAATACCTGACCAATAATCCTCAAAAGTATCGAGGTTATCAGACACAAGGTAAATCTGAGAAACTGTCACAGTCAAAGAGGAGCCTAAGGAGACATGATGATGAAACGTAATCTGGCTTCCTGGATGGGGTCCTAGAAAGAAAAGGACATTAGGTATAAATGAGAAAAATCTAAATACATTATGGGTTTTAGTTAATAATAATGGATTAATTTTGATTCATTGTAACAAATGTACCCTACTAATATAATATTTTAATAATAGGGGAAACTGAGTCAGGATATATGGGAATTCTATACTATCTTTTTAATTTTCTGTATATCTAAAACTTTTCTAAAAAGTCAAGCTTGTTATAAAAAAACTGTCATTGGATTAAAAAGAGAAAGCATAATTACAGTGAAATTTCAGAATGATTTACCAACTATTTTAAGAGAATGAAGGAGGACAGGTCAGAAACACTAGAATAATAGAGAATAGCAACACTAAATCACTAAATATAGCAGGGACAACTGGCTATTGTAGAGAAGAACTGAATTATTGATAGATATACCACATATTACAGTAAGGAAATCCACTGATCAACAAGTAAAGCACTTAGAAAGTAGAAAGGACACTAAGATACTTTTCCTAGCTCTCTTTAGGTGTTCTTTTATCTGTTCTTGACATTAAGTTCCATTTATATTCTCCCCCTGGCCTAATTTCCTAATTCTATTTTTATTTTGACATTATTATATTGTGTGTATTCCTCTGTAAATTTTTCTACCATCTTTTGGAACAAGATAGGACATTTATAATTGGACAATAAAATTCTAACTATTGAAGAAACCAAGGATATCATCATAGGTAAGATTGAAGGTCCTGATATGGCCCTGTCTTTTTTCTGACCTATTCCAAGTTTTTTTTTACTGACAAACCCCACAATAGCCCACACAGAGGTGAGAAGTAGTGACAGTGAAGTTCATCTCAGGCTGCCCAGGCTGTTCTCAATTTGATCCAGCTCTGAATCTTCAATAGCTCTTTGACTTCAGTCGACCCAGTCCTTCCAGGGTGCATCCTGATTGGCCAGTTTGAATGGTCAGTCTCTCTTGCTTGGAAGGAAGCTTCTCACAGACTGCATCATGGGCTCTGTATGCGCCTGTCTGCCCTCTCTCTTTTGCCTTGCCCAGAAAGCTTGCCTGAACACTGCCCTGGACGACTCTGTTGGCTGTGATGGGCTCTTCCAGCCTCTGCCTGCATCCCTGGGTCTGGGTCTCAGGCAAGGGACTTTAAATATATAAAGCTAAAAAAATTCTGCATAATAATTCATAAGAGGACAAAATTTCAAAGAAAACAGCAGAATGATAAAATAATAGATAAAATGTGTTACAAAAATCTACATGCTATGTATAACAAAAAATGTATAATATAAAATAAAAGTTATACACATGCTACTTAAAGTTATGTAAATGTGTCATACCAATATTAAAAGCCAATTCATTATGGAGATGAGAAGATAATATATGTACTCACAAGAAAATTGAGAAAAATCATCATGGGACAAAATTGAGGGTATGAGTTCTAAAGCAGTATTTAGGTGCCATTTTATACTTATTTGAATATTGTAAATCAGTAATTACAGCAAAACACAATGACAGTTGGTGGACTTTGAGGAAGGCATAATTATAAAGAACTGTGAGTGTTGTATAATAAATTGCTTTAGTCCTTTTGAGAGTAGTTTGACAAAACCAAAAAAACATTATAACACATGAACACTGTTTCTCCATCTTGATGTGGAAGTTCCACTTCTGGGACTCTACCTGTGGCAGTGATGTTCAGACCAGGTTCTGAAGGATCCTAGAGGAAAAAGGGTGCAGAAGGTTAGGGGTTGAGGTTTGTGTCTTTTCCACTGCTCATGTGGTGTGTGTGTGTGTGTGTGTGTGTGTTTTAAATTAGACTCAATTAAAATTTAGGTAAAAGGCTTAGAAGAAGCTAAAATTTAGTTGAAGCTATTACTCTACAAGGTATTTCTAAAGAGAAAAATGTAAATTATATGAATAACTCAGTTTAAAAGAGGAGAAAATAGGACACAACTCCTAAAGCCCCTACTGCCCCTGAGAAAAGCAAACAGCACTAACATCACAAAGGCACACTACTTAACTATTCTATGAGACAAAAACAGGCAAGTATGGGGTTTACTTAGGTACAAAGTAATATTACATACAGTGAAGAAAAAGCAGAACATGAAACAATATATGCATGATACAATGACATAAAAATGTACTTATATGTGTACAGTGACAAAAATTCGAAGATAATTCAGAGAAATATAAATAGAGCTTAATGTTCTTTAGTTTCCTTTTTTATAAAAAAAAAAAGATTAAGTGAAAAAGTACTCTTTACATGTATAGGACAGTATAGGTTATTTGGACCAAACTTTCTTAGATAAGTGACCCAATTAGAACTATAATTACAAGAACAATATACTTGCTTTTATAGATTTCTGTAAAGTTAGTAAGGGGCCTCTGAGCATGTTGGTTGAATTAGCTTGGCATTGTACATCAGGTTCTCCAGATATTTGGAAGCATATGTTTGTGTACTCAGGCACATAAACAAAAAAATGATGGATCTTTTCCATGTGGGAGTGTTTTAGCATTTCAAAGTCAACATCCAACGAAATACACAGATGTATACGCAGCTGGAGAGCATTCTTTCCCCCTCACCCCCCACATTCTGGTAAATGGCATTTTAATTCTTAGTTTTTGTCTGGGTTGGGTTATTGGGTTCCAACATGGTGTTGATGAACCATGATTTTAAGGTCTCCAGAAGGACACTCATGGTGACAAATGAATCTGACATTTGAAAATGATGAAATGCAGTGGAAAAAAACACTCTCAAGATAAAATTGTGCAAGTTCTGATAAGAACAGAATAAAGAGTAAGGCTAAGTCAAGGTCATTTTTCTTTTTTTTTTTAAACTGAAAAGTGTCTAAAAGATGCAGAGGACAAGATTGTTTGGCAAGTACCGAGGTCAGGAGACAAATCTAGGTTCCTTCATAGAAGAACGCTGAGGCATAACCTGAGGACTGCATTCCCAGATCCAGCAGGGCACCCTGATGGGAAAGGGAGAATCAGGTGCGAATCAGAGACCATGGACTATGGTGGAGAAGAAAGAAACGATCGTCATTCACTCAGTTACTTTCATGCTCTGTGATCCATCCATAGCAAATCATTTCTCTGGGCCTTGGCGTCCTGGTTTGTAAATGGACAGAATAGTCACCCGAACCTGACAGGACTCAGGGTGACTGCAAATGCTAGTGGTTGTTATTATTGGCAGAAATGGGGATTGAGGGCCTTCTCTAAAGACTGGAAAATCCCATCGTCAAATTGAGAGCTCTCCAGGTAATCGGGGTTACGGAGCCTGCTGGGTGGGAGCGCATTTTGATTTATTAAGTCATGGAAGAAATTGGTGGAGCACGACAAAACTGCTTAACCCAACTGCAGAAGTCGTGTTCACTGAGATGCACAGGACAGCTCCCGGCTTACTTTACTGTTTGTATCACCTGCAAAGTTGCCTTGGTGTGGTTTCTGAGGGTCCTGGTTTGATCGTGGTTCTGACCACAGTGACTTGCCCTAAAAATGAACACAAAGCCCAAGGCTGGTCATTAGATCCGCTGATGGCGGATGGTGGTGTTTTCCTAAAGCTGCGAAACGGCGGAGGCCGGGGAGGCGGCTACCATTTCTACCCTAACTTTGGAAAGAAATCAAAGTAACGCAGATAAAAAAGGGTCCGAAGATAAAGAAATCTTAAATGAAAAAAAAAAAAAATTAAAATAGGAAATCAGTTTTTTGGCTGGCCGTTTTAATTTTACCTCCAAATTTCAGCCCACATTCTAATCTTGGACAGTGATTTTGACACGTTGGGAAATTCACAGCTAGATGAGCGGTTGGCGCCTTTGGCTGAGCGTGTTAGAACGCTTCTCTGACAACCGGATTCTCAGTAGCATTTGTATCTTTTCCTTTTGTGATCATCTTTATCCAGAGCCCTTGATCTGGCAGTGTTAAGACTGTCCTTAATATGATGTTCTTTACCCTATTGCTCATATTTCCATTATTCCTCTTTCTGTGCTCTGTGCTCCAGTGACTTCAAAAATTATTGTTTCTCTTATATGCACTGACATGTTCTTCCTAGGTACCATAAAAGTTGTTGTTTTTGTTTGTTTGTTTTCCCCCAACTTCCAGGAATATTCAGCCCTCCTGCCCATCTGGCAACATTCAAATACAAACAGTCCCACAAATGTCACCTCCTCCATGGGGCCTTTCACACACCACCTCCTGACTCTTCCCCAGCTGCTGTCTTCGGAACTTTCTAAAGCTATAAACCTCAATTAGTTTTGTGGCATTGACCTCTTTCTTATGTGTGTTTAAATTGTTTATGTTCATCTACTCTCCCTCACCATAAAGTCTGAGGGTGGGGTCCATGCCTTATTTATCAATGTTCGTGAATGAATATATCTTCACCTACAGCAATACTTAAATAATACTTACTGCATCAGGTGGTGTGCAAAGTACAAGAAATGTATGTGGTGTCATGTGTACCAATGTTATTGTCCCTTTACATCCCAGATCCGTCCATTATGTACAAATGTCAAGAGGTACAGAATAACAGAGATTTTGTGACTGAGAGAAAATGCATCTCTTACAGATTTTATTAACATGCGTAAGGACAAAATCATACTGTATTTCAATTTAGGTTTTCCATTTATAGTTCTTTTTTCAGAAAGAGATTGGGAAGTTGTAGCATGCTTCATAGTTCTGCCATGTGTTCCGTCATCTTGGGTAAATGATAAGAGCTGACTCCATTCCATATAGAAAATGCAGTCGCTTCACTACAACGCTGCTGATCTGAGCCACCACCATCCTCTCTAAATGCAACCCTGCAGGCCCCTCCTACTGGTCTCTCAGCTTCCACCATTGCCCGCCCTGTTCTCTATTCTTAACACAGTAGCTGGAGCCATCTTTGTTCAGGGTGATCAGATCATGTCACCCTGCTCAAGTTCCTGCCATGGCTCCTCCTTTCCCTCTAAGTACATCCTAAGTCCTGCTCATGGCTTCAAGGCATTTGTTTCCTGGTCTGTCTTGTCCCGTTTCCCCTTTGACCTCTTCTGCTCCTCTCCCTTCACCCCTCCATTTACATTGGCTTCCTGGCTGTTTCCCTAACCAGCCACGCACATGCTCACCTTAAAGACTCAGAGCTGGTTGTTCCTCTGCCTTCAGAAAGGTTAGCTTCCCGTTCCCTTCAAGTTTTTGCTCAAAAGTCATGTTCTCATGAGGCCTTTCTTGACTAAGTTATTTAAAATTGTAAGCGCTACCACACGTCCCCTTCCCAGCTGTCTGGGTACCCCTTCCCCTGCATTATTTTATTCCATGGTCCACTTGTCACTTTTTAATGCATTATATCATTTATTTAGTAGTATTTTATTGTTTCTTGTCAGTTTCCCCCCACTAATTCTAGTAAGTTTTATGAGGGCAACGATCATTTATATTCACTGACATATCCCAAATGTCTACAGTAGACACTTTAAATATGTGTTCAATGAAAGGAAAAGTGCTTACAATGTGTGAGGCACTGCTAATGGCCTCCTAGTCCTTTATCACTTAAATCTCACAGCAACACTCTGATGTAAATATTTTTTTTTTAAAGATTTTATTGGGGAATTGGGGGAGGGGAACAGCTTTGGGGAATCAGGGAAGGGGAACAGACAAGTTGCTGTCCTTTTGTTCTTCAGTCTAGTTGTGGAGGACGTTGCTTCACTGGCCCATGTTGGTATCGTCATTGCGCTCTTCCCGGATGAGGCAGATGGGTCGCCAGCCTCTGGATGGTCGCTCACCGTGGCTATTGGCAGCTCACGCTGGCTGCCAGACACTCACACTGGCTGCCAGCCACTCACTGTAGCCTATGGCAGTCCACTGCAGCAGGGGATGCAGCCTACACTCACAGAGTCCAGCTCCAGGTGGAGCTGTTGTTAGCTGTAGAGGGCAGTGTCACTGGCCCTCATATGTGGGATCCGAACCGGGGCTGCTGGCATCCCAAACCAGCTCTTAACCAATGCGCCACTCGGCCGGCCCTGATGTAAATATATATATATATATATATATATATATATATATATATATATATATATATTTATATATTTATTTTTTTTTTTTTTTTTTTTTTTTTAATTTTGTTTTTGAGGGCAGTGTCACTGGCTCTCATATGTGGGACCCGAACCGGGGCCGCTGGCTTCTCAAGACCAGTGCTTAACCACCGCGCCACTCGGCCAGACCCCTGATGTAAATATTTTTATAAGCCCCACTTTAAGACTGACGTTTGTGGGGGTTAAAATGCCCAAGGTCACAGGATTAGTCAGGGGATAGCACCAGGATGCCAATCAAGGCGATCTAACGTCAGACACAATCCTATCACTTTCCATAGTTGGGCTGGGCCTCAGCCTCTTCCATGTTTATTTTAATCAACACTATTATAATTCATAATTTTAAGAGTCAAAAAGTCCTACAAAATTAGTAATGAAAAACAGTATTTCTTTGTTCCTTCACCCTCCATTTCCCCTTCCCCAGAAGAAAGCACCTAGTTGATTTTTGGTTTTGGTATATTCTTCCTTATTTCTGAATAATATGCTACTATTTCTATTCCTTGATCTTTTTGCCTTCAGTTTTAGCCATTATCTACAGACCTTCCATGTTGGAAGATGACAATTTTAGCTCTCTTTCCTTCACACTCATACTTCCTTCCTAGTTTTCTGACCTCCCAATATAGTTATATTATACTTTTGGTTAAATCAATAGAAAGATTTGTGTTGTTATTCTGTATTTTATCCATAGAAGAACAATGTGCTTTTGCTTTTCTCCCCTTCTCTGCATAACTTTCTGTATTTCCTGGAGTTGTCTTCTTTTAAATTTGTTTATTTACAATTTTACCCATAACTATTTAATCCCCAAGGCCTTCACCACTTTTCTAAAAATTTGAATCCTTGAATATCTGAAAATATCTGTATTCTGCCCTGACACTTGAATGATGGCTTGGCTGTGTATAGAAATTTATGTTGGAAATAATTTTCCTTTAGAATTTTGACAGTATTGCTCCATTCATTTTTAGTTTTCAGTTGCTTTTTTTTTTTTGTCATTTGAGGCTATTTTACTTTTTTATTCCTTCATATCTGTGTTTTAATCCCTCTTGAACAGTGTTTGCTCTTCCCTTTTCACCCACGGTTCTGAAATTTCTCAGTGATGTGCCTGCATTTGGTACTATTTTCATCTATCATTCTGAACACTCACAACCATGTTCTTCAGTTCTATGAAGTTCACTTGAATTTTTAAATTGATGGTTTCTTCCCTCTATTTTCTTTGTCCTCTTTTTCATGATACTTGATATTCAGACATTAGATTTTTCAGAACTGGTGCTCCAATTTTCTAATCTTTTCCCCTTCTAGGAGATGTTCTCAACCTTAGCTTTCAATCTTTCTATTGAGTTCTTACTTTCCACTCAGGCCAGAACACATGTTGTCTCATTTACCTGGGAAGGAAGTCTAGGCAGTTTTCCTAGAAGTGGACTGCTGGCCTCCTGAAGGAAGTGCTGGATTTCAGCTTCAAGCTCTAAGGTGGGCATGTAGTGGGTACACAATAAAACAAAAGGAGAGAACTGCCCACAAGAGAAAGGCCAAGGCAAAGTAAATACAACTGGAATTACAGGCCAGAGCAGGTCTAACGGATAAGATTACATAGATGGCATATCTACTTGAGATAGCCAGCTGGGGCTTCTTCAGTTGCTTCTGATTAATGATTATATCTGATCCAGATTCTGGGGAAGTTTTCAACCTAGAAATGGGATTAAGTGGCCTTCACTTTGAGTAGAGGAAGTTGTAGGAGCTGGGAGCCTGGTGGATCTTTAGAGTGTTCGTTTCTCTAGCATGGACATGCCACTTCAGAACGCTCCTCCCTCTCTCTCCCCCTCCCCAGTTTCAGAAAAATTGGTGGGCTTTACTACTGAATATCTGTGATGTACCTTCCTAATTGCTCCAAGTTCTGTTTTCCTCCTCCATATCTTTAGTAAAATATAGTGGCTCACTAACATGGTGGCATTTGGCTGCCAATAAAATGAAATAGGTTTGTAGACCCCAAGGAAGTAGTTAGGTAAATATTTACATGTGCAACTGAAATTTCTAAGTGCTGTGTGTCCTTTGATCTTTGTAGAACACTACAACTGTCTGCTAACAGTTTCGCATGTTGTGGAGATGTGAAAGCAGGCAGATGTGTGGTTCCTAACAAGGAGCTTCAAGTGCTGGGCCTCCTGCCAGTTGTGGCCGATGGGTTATGTGTTATGGATTTCAGTCCCATGTCTGTCTGTCTGTCTGTCTGTCTCTCTCTCTCTGTCTTTCTCTCTTTCTCGGCCCTAGAGATTTGGATTGCTTCTGGTCCTTGAGTCTTTTTCTCTCAGGACTAGCTGCTGAGGAAGATGCTATCTTCCCATCCCCTCCTTTACTTGTTGTCACCACAAATAAGCAGTCAGGCTCTTTCAAATACCAGAGTTTAGTGTTGACCCCTCCTTGTCTTGGGGATCCGCTTAGCCTGACAACTTGTAATAAACTCAGTGGCTTATTTCTAGTTACAGGATTAATCAGCATCATGTAGATTCATGTTTGCTAAGTGAATGAACGCATTTGTAAAATTTGCAGTTGTACATGATCTCTAAAGATACCTCCCACCCCCACCCCGAGGGTTCCTACAGTTGTCTCTTTCATCTTTCTTTAAAATCTCTGATTTGTGCCCCTGAAAATCAAGTTGTTTCCCTGGTCTGGGTCTTCCTGTGCTTTTAGGTTTGCTAGTAACACTTTCTCTAGAGCAGTGCTTCTTAACTTTGAACACACGAAGGTGTCACGTGGAGAGCTGATAGAATCAGATTCCTGGGCCCCACCCGCAGAGATACAGATGGAGAAGGTCTGGGGTGGTCCTGATAGGCCAAGGCCCACACTGTGAATGGCTACACCATTAAGGATCATGGATCTAATTTTGAAGGGACTCGGGGTCCATCACCAATTTTCTAAGCTACTATTTGGGCCCGGTCTCTCCAAAGTCCTCGTGGCCCCAGTGGATCTGGTTTGTGGTACAAATTCTCTCTACACCAATACAGCCAGACCCCTGATTCCCTTTGCGAAGGGAAGGGAAGAGGACTGTTTGTTATGGAGGATATAATCTCCGCAGGAACAGAGGTAGATGTGATTGTGTAGTTGCTTCACTGAATGTTCCCAGAAATCCAATGGCATCAGTATAGCCAGTCTCATTTCATAGAGAAGTTCAATAACTTATCCAGTAACACCCAGGGGCATGGGTGATAGTATTCAGGGAACCAAACTGGAACCCAGACACTGTGCTTATCACCACAAGGTATTGTCCTGTCCATTTGCCTGGGGCTGAACCTCCCTAAAAGGTTCTTGTTCAACTCAGAGAAACCTCCAGTGATCAGCTGTCTTCCCCTTGTTCAGACAAAGAGCACTCCCTTCCTCCAAAGAGTCTCTGTGACTCACTCAGCTGCCCTCTGCCCCCATGAAAGTGCTCTGTAGAATTAAGGACCAGCAATGCCAGAAATAGCGCATTACAAAAAAATATTTCTAGACAATTTCTGCCAGTGGAAGGAAATGACTTTCTTATAGGCCTACTAGAGAAATTAGGTTAAATCTAAGGAAAATCAGGAGACAGGTCTAGTGAAATGTAGTACATTTTATTTTTTCCTTGTAGTTCTTTATTTCTTTTTTTTTAGATTATCTTCTGAGGAAGAATTTTCATTTATTTATAAAATGTAAGTGCATCTAATTGCTATTATCCTTTTGGTGTAAGAGAGTAATATTCAGACAAGTATAAGAGATGACTGCAACTGTGTAAGTCTGGCAATGAGTCATGATTCATTGTGAGTTTGTCTGTCTCCTGACTCAGTGGGCCATGGGCTTTCAGTGCCCAGGAATTGAGTGTGTGGTACTGGGATGACCTTTTGTTTCTCAGCTTCTTTAGCTGCCAGGAGGTCGTTGCCATTTTCGATTCAGCAAGATAGGTAATAGTCTTCACAATATTCTTTGTTTCAATCATTGCAGGAGCCTGAAAAAAATGCTATTCCATTCTCTTATTCTTTCATAACCCTTCCAAACTGCCTCCTTGCTTTTCCCACAGTTGAGTCAAGTCTAAATTTCATAAAGCTCACAGCATCATAAATTATTGCCACATCATGAAATAAAAGAAGGTTCTGTTTCAGGAGTCTGAAGATTTGGGTGTGTCCAGTCTTGTCATATATTTAGCTTTAGGCACTTGGGTAGGTCACTTCTTTTCACTGGGTCTTACTTTTGTTATCTGTAAGGTGAGGGAGTTGTACTAAATTATTTCTAAGATTTAAAGTTACATGAAATTAAAATTGCTCTAGAGAAATTTATATTTCATTTTGAATAAGCTATTCATTTAAATTGTGACAACTTCCAGGTAAACACCTAAAAGAAGTTTTCTTAGACAGTTGGCAGCTCGTCGCCTTCAAAATTAACTTAAAGAACAACAACAACAAAACGTTTTAGGTAGTTAGCAAAGGTATCCTGGACCGTCCCTTAAATGTTTGGGCAGAAAATAATGGTTTGATTAACAAATTGATTCTTCTGTTTTTCACTAACAAGTGGTATTTTCAGTATGTGAAAACTTTGTCATTTGTCAGTGGTGACAGAGATACGAGTGCTTTCAAGTGATTTTTTTCAAATCAAAATCTAAAGTTTCAGGGAGTCAGACCATAGGAAAGCTTGGTGACTCATCTGTGCATTTAGGCACCACTCCCTGAGGAGAATCTGCAGATGAATGCAAAAGGAGCTCTGAATGTGGGGTGGAAAACATTGGGATGGCTGGACAACCCAAGGAAACCACATGTCTGACTTCTTTCCATGAGATCAGATAAGCTCTTAGGACTTTTCCTTTTTCTAAGCCATTCTCAACATGGATATTAAGTCAGTGATCATTAGAGCCTTCTTGAATATGATAGGCAGATGGGGGCATCCTTGATCCTGGGACCAGAGAGTATTGCTATGGACTCCCTGGCATACTGTTCTGTAATCTCTATCGTGATGGTGGACAGGGTGGTCCAGTCCAGATGGAAGAGCCACTAGTATTTAGGTCAGTTTAATGGCTAAAGAGAAGGTTGGGTGCTGTCTAGTGTGAGTCTCCATATATCTAGATCCCACATCTCATTTAGATACGTGTGACTGACACAGATCAAGCAAGCTAAGTCTCTTGAGGAACCTGGCCTTTTATCCATCAAAGCCCCTACTTTGGTTCTAACTTATCATCTCTGGAAGAAGACTGAGGTTTGGATTAGAAAACAATGGAAACTTGGCCAGGAGTGTGCTGGTCCAGAATGGCAGCCTGTGCTCAGGTGTCAGGCTTTGTTTGAGACCCGGGAGGCAGGGTGTTTGATCAGTGGACATTCTAAAAGGAGCACTTGATGTTATTTTAAGGAGGGGAAGAAATTCAAAGCCAAGTTAGTGAACAGAAGGGGAAGTACAACTCCAAGTCAATGGGAGGAAAGCAGAGATGAAAACAGACTGGTCCAATGCCACTGACAAAGAAAGGGAGGAGAGGATGAGGCATAGGAGATTCACCCAAAGCTTTGCTGCTCTCTCGGTTGGATTTTATTGACCCATCCATGTGTTGGGCAGCTCGGGAAAACTACTTCTGAGAGGGTATTTTTTAAAAAGTTGTTTTTTTTTCCCCTAAAAAAACTAGGATACATATTTACTGATCCCACATCAAAATGCCACTTCTAGTTCCCACCATGTATTCCCTTTGGAACATGAATTATGCCCAAATAATCCAGTGATTAGCAATGAGTATTCTCTTCATTTCAGGTCAGTCCCGAAAGACAATTGCCATCATTTCATTAAAAAAAGTTTTATGGGGATATAATTCACATGCCATTCATTTCACCCATTTCAATTGCACAATTCAACGATTTTCAAAATTATATGCACAGAGCTGTATAGACATCATCACAATCTAAGTTTACAATAGTCTCATCACCCGAAAAAGAAACCTTACCCCCATCCTTCCAAACTGCCAACCCCCTAGGCAACCACAAATCTACTTTTTGTCTGTAGATTTGCCTATTCTGGACATTTCATATAAATGGAAATATATAATAGATGGTCTTTCTTCTGGATTCCTTCACTGATAGGTTAATTGAAATTCTATTTTCTCTAAGAATTTACTTTAGTGTTAAAACTATTTTTAGTGTGTAGTGTGTACATATGCATGTGTGTTTATTATTGAATTTAGGTTACTTTCACATACTTATAAAGTGTGCATATACATGGAAGTTTCCTGATTCAGAACAGGTAGCTAATTGAGAGTTACATTGCCACCAGTTAAACAATTTTTTTCGAATAAAGTATAGTACATAGCATTAAAATGAATTTGTTCTTTAATGGCTCATGGCGTGAAGAGCCTCAATATAATTATGATTGAACATGCACATGATTGAGTAGCACAGGTATAGAAGATGTAAGTGATTCACCTAAGGTGTACTGACCCTATTACCTACTCTAAAAGGTAGAACCACAACAGCACAATAGAAAACCCCCAAGTCTCTAGTATCTATTCGTTTTGTCTCTTTTTTTTTTCCACTGAGGTAAACATAAAAAAAAAAAATTCCAGTTTTCTGAACTTTTTGGTTTAAATTCTGTAAAGAAACATGATAGTAAGTGAGGAAAACGCATCTGACAGTGATTTGTAAAAGCAGAGAAAAAACGGTATCCTCTCTATCAGCTGGACCCTTGGGTGTGGATTCTTAGTGGGATGAATCATATTTCCGGTTTCCTGCACCATCTGCCTCCTCAAGCAGAGACACATCTCAAGTTGGATCTGTTCTTTCTTTTGAAATGGACAGGAGCGGGAAGGCAAGACTGGGAATTGTGCTTCAGAAAAATCATTCAGTGTATCTAGAAATATGATTTAACCCGTGCAAAATAACATAGGTCCCAAAAAACACATATACAGTCAAACGAATCTTACGCTAGCAAAAAATGTTTCCTTTGTAAATGGAAGTAATATAATGAATGGATTTCAAGCTACAGGAAGCTAAGCCTGAAACATTACAATATCAGGATAGTGATGGGGCATTTAACATCAGAATGATCCTGAGACATGGCTTGGTATCAGAATGTATAAAGCAGAAGATGTATGTGGTGGGCAAGTCACTGTCCCTTGGGATCAGTCCCATCTGTGTAAGCCATAACTTTCTAATTTATGCTTCTCAGTCCTTTACATCCTTGAGAGATAAATCATGTCTTTGTTGTTAACAAGAGCAGCTGGGCTCCTGTGACTTAGAGGACAGGCTGCAGGAAACATTGTTGATATTGGACTATGGTTTCCTGCAGAGAGAAGAGTGGCTTATGTGGTGAATCTTCTTTCCTACATACATTTGCTAAAATGTTGCTCATTTGTGAATTTTGCAAAGAATTCTCATGAGAGTTTTGTAGTGTGGAATTTTGGGGTTTTCTGCAGATTCTGGCCATGAACTTGTGTGTATGATTCATATCTTACTGATAAATACTGAGAGTGAGTTGCTTAACACAGAGAAGAAATAAGAACAAGTTCAGCATGGGTCAAGAAACAACACAATCTGCATGATAGTGCTCTTTAATCTCATTAGCTAACTGCCCTGAAAGAGTTTTTAGTTCTTGCATGAACACTGCTTATAACCCAACCACCACTGTCCAGGATGGAGTTATTTGTTTTTTAATTCAAGATCTAGCTATGCAGCCTCTCTCACAATTTCAGGGGTGCCTGCCTTGAACCCTCGCAAATACTCAACCCACTGTGTTTTCTATATCTACTTTGTTCGTATTGCCATATACACAAGTCAGCTGCCAGATACTGACTCACCCAGGGTCCTGGGAACATACCCCTCCTTGTTTTGATCTCTGCTAATTGTTTGTACAATTTCCTTTCAAACTCGAGTTTAATGAACCTTTCTCTTTCCTAGTTTTATGATCTCCTTTCCTCTACCTCCTTCCTCTCCCACTACACTTGTCCTTCACCCAGACTACTTATCTAGCTGGAATTTTTTTGATTTCTCTTGCCCTTCCCCTGGTCCTATGGGAAAGCTCAAAGCCAGGCTCCCTTAAACATTTATGAACTTAGTTCATGCACTCAAGTCCCTGTGGATAATTTGAGCTTGACCCCATCCATATCTTTTAAACAAGACTTGCTTTGAGTGCTTTAGTATCGAGCATGTAACATACTCTTCAGATTGTAGGGCCATAAATTATGCTCAAGATGCAGAACAAAGAGAATGACATAAATACCACACTTTCCATGTTCAATGTCTAAAGGGAAAAAGTCAGGATGTCACTGTATCCCGATGTTCACAGTGAATGTGATTTTGACTATAACCCACACCATTGTTATTATTTTCACCACTCTTCACTTTTTTCATGGGGGGAAAAAAGTGAAAGAAAGGGAAAAGCAAGGGAGAACAGCTCATGGTGTTTCCTACTGAAACACTGTATGAACTCCAGTTTGGGGTTTAATCAATAACTCCTAAGACGCTCTCTGCCTTCTGTTGTAGCACATCAGATTCTGTATATCCAAGTATATACTTTGCATCTCAGTTTTCTTTAAAATGGCTGATGCTTATTCTCTTGGAATATGTACTGCTTTTTGTGATCCATCGCAGTGTATCTTAGCAGTGGTGGGGGCTCTTTGTTATGGACTCAGTATTTTTTTAACAGCTCAGGCAATGAAGAATAAATCTCTAATGCTGTTAAGCTTTTTAGGGGTGTGGTGGGGAGTGAAGAGGAGAGTTAATAAAAGGCCAGCTAGCTCTATAGACTTGCAGAGCGCAGAGGCAAGAAAGGGGAAGAACGTTTCCAATTTCATAAGGAAATTTTGGACAGAGCTCGAATAGGGAATACGCAAAAATACCCAAATGTAATTTTATAGCCAATTTCCCATGTCTTCATGTCTGGAGGATAACTTAAACTCTTTTCATTATACTTCCCTTGCAATTCAATTTGCTGATGTTCCAAGAGAAATAGGAGGAGGGGTGGGAAAATTCTTTTTATGGTCGGAATACAGAGGTTTATTATGCCTTTTAAAATCGCAGTCCATTTACACAATGGTGATAGCTATTATATTTTTTTGACGGCCTTATCTGGATAAATGAAGCATGGAGATCGCAAGGAGAATGCCTGCTAAACGGGGCCTGTGTGAGAAAGTGTATCCAGCGAACAGTTCTGTTCACAGTTGGTCATCAGGCAAGGATATTCTTGTGGCATAAACACCCCAAGTTAGCTTACCTTTCCTGCCACTTCACTGCCCCAAGACATAGAGCAAGATAGCAGTGGATGGAGATAATGAAAAGTCAGTTGCATTGGCTATTGGAAATGAGTGGATGAGGAAGAGCCTAAAAGTTGCAAAGTGGCCCCTTCTCACCTGCATGCCACCCTCATCTCCTGCTGTCCTTCTATCCGGGCACCTCTTCTGTGTCCCCCAAATGGGGTTGTAATGAACTCAGGATGGCCTCTGGCATGTTTCCCCTTTCAGCCCAGATAAAGCTTCCAGGCTACTCTAACACCACAGGATTCATATTGATGGGGACCAATTTTTCTAAGGAAAAATCAGAATACAAACTGTGACAAATAAAAATGTGCCTGTTAGCAGCCAATGATGGGGTTGAGGACATATGGAAACAGGATGAAATGAAAGTCAAAATTTTGAACGTGAGACTCCCCTGACTTTATTTCCTGCTGTCCCAGACACTGGCAGGAGAGACGGGAAAGAGCTGTCAGAACTAAAGGGCCTAGGTGTCTGCCTCACATACTACAGTGGAGCCCATCATTTGACAAAGCATGCACTGCAGCTGCCAGTGAGGGTTTGGTGACTGGCCTGCAAAGAGACCAGGCAGGAGACTGGTAACTTCCTTATAAACCCCGCCATGGTACAGCAAGTGTGAGGTGGGACTGAGGGCGAGAGGCTTCTGACAGACCTGGTCTGGGTGGGTCCTCAGAAGCTGCCTCAGTCTGCAGACATTTTCTGGCTCCCTATAGTACTGGGGGTCTTTCTGTCAAATAATTAGTGTTTGGGGTCACATGCAAAAATCTGGGAGGGGTCATCAAACTAGGTGATGGGCAGGAAGGGAGCAATAGAAAAGGCTATTCTAGAGGCCTGGACCCTCAAGGACATTCTTGGCGGGTGGCAGTGTGGTAAACAATACTCACGACACATGACAGGCCAAGGGGCAGGGAGGATCCTGAATTGTTTTTCTTTCCCTCCCTTGTTCCTCTCTGTCTCCTCACTCCTTTTCTTCTATCCCTCTGCTTTTTCTCCAATGAGTTTATCTATCTATCTATCTATCTATCTATCTATCTATCTATCTATCTATCTATCTATCATCTGTCTACCTATTCTGAAAGAAAATAATATGTGCGTGTGTGTGTGTGTGTGTGTATGTTACTAAATATCAAACACTGCAGTGAATTGCACTAGGTCTTATCCAAATAACCCTTAAAATCTGTTCCCCAAGGGCTCCATCAGTGTAGTTGGCAGACCAGCATCCACCACCTACGAGCTTGTTAGAAACCCAAGTTCTCAGGCCCCACCCAGACCTACCAAATGAAAGTCTGTGGGCCCAGGAATCAGCACTTTAATAGCCTCTTTCGGTGGTCTAATGCATGTTGGAATTTGAGAAACACTGTTCTAAATATCTCAGCGTCTTTCCCTTTCCTGTCTGCTCAGGAGAAAGCTGACTTTGCTCGCTTAGTTTCTGGGACTTTGTTATGAACTGGTTAATGAAAAGAACTGAGACCAGCTTCATTGGTTAAGGTTGGGAAGAAGAATTACTCAGAATAGAAAAGATCAAGAGAATGAGAGACAGATAGCAACACGTAGCATAGGACAGCTTTCAGAGGAAGATCTGGGAAGTTTTGAGACAGAAGGCTGTGAGACAGTTGAGGATTTTGTGGATTACTGAGAATAAGAAGGGGTTGTGAAGTAGATTAGGGATAAGCTATCCCTGTGGTGTTTCCTGAACGTACACTATAGATTTCAGTTTTACTTTTCTGGTGGTGTCTGATGGATATCCATCTGAATGCGAGAGCATGTCAAGACTGGCTTTCAGGCAAGAGAGTGCTTCTCTGTGGGAACTGTGAGGAACTAGGCACAAAGGATTCCCTGTTTTGTATTATGGAATGGTGGTTCTCTTGGTTTAGTTACATTGTTGTTGTTGTACTGGTGATGATTACTGGTCAGATCTGTGGAAAGATTGCTCTTTGATTAAAGTACCATGTCAAATGAACAGTCCAGGACACTGCTGGTTTTCTGTGTCACCATGGTCAGTGCTGACTCAGAGGTCACAAGGTTATCAATACGTGTTATTTTCCATTTCTCAGTGAGCATGGTTTCTCAGCCTTCGTCCTCATTCTCTTATTGATTGATTGATTGATTTTGTATGTATGTATGTATGTATTTGGTGCTGCCACCACAGCCAACCACTTCTGTGAACATTCCTTAGACCCTGTCAACCTTAGAAGTTGTATCACATCTGAAATCTCGAATTTACTTTTTTTTTTAAATCTTCCTAGCACATTTACTCCCCCCACCCCCACCTCCATAACATCTACCTGTCAGCAAATCCTGTTGGATCATCTTTCAAGCCAAGTCCCCAGATCAGGCAACTCCTCTGTCTTCACTGGTGACACGTGGGTTGAACCCATCATCATCACTTGTTTGTACCAACTGTTCACCCTCCTTCTAACTTCCCTAGAGTTTATTTCTCACAATAGCCAGTCATTCTTTAACAATGTAAATCAGATTATTTTACATCCCTATTTAAAAATATTCCCACAATTTTCCCAAGCCATTGGAATTGACCACAAATCCTTCAATGTAGCCTATAAAGCTCTATCTGACCTAACTCTTGGTTTCCTCTCCAACTTCATTATCCTCCGTTAGCCCCCTTGCCCACTATTCAAATTTCTGGGAAGAAATTTGCTCTCATTGTTTTTCGTTAAACCAGGGGATGACAAATTATAACCCATAGCCAAATCCAGCCCGTTGCCTGTTTTTGTAAATAAAGTCTTATTGGATAATAGCTCCATGCATTCATTTATATATTGTTTATGTCTGCTTTTATGCTACAGTGTTAGAGTTGCGTAGTTGTAACAGAGATCTAATGGTCTCTAAATCCTAAATATTGACTATATGACCCTTTACACAAAATGTTTAGCACCCCCTGCCTTAAACACATTAGACATCTGCCTGCCTCAGGACCTTTACAGTTGCCATTTCCACTATTGCCAACACAATTTCCCCACGCAACTCAAATATCTCCCTCTTTTCACTTCATGACTATTTAAATCTCACCTCCACAGAGGCCTTCACTAATTATCCTATTTCAAAAGCAGTCTCTACCACTGTCTATTTTGATACTGATTTACTTCAAATCTACCTGAAATTCTGTAACTCTGTGCATAGATGTGATAGAGACAGGCAGTGAACCACCAAAGTTTCACGCTTCTCTTCTATAGCGTAGCATTGTTCCTGGAAGCAGCTGCCCAACCCAGGATCATATTTCCCAGCCCCCTTATTTCTAGGGGATCATTTGACTAGTTCTAGCCTACTAGGGAGCACAAGTGATGTATGTCTTTATCAGGCAGAGATGGTGAGACCCTGGGATGCCCACAGCTTACTGTCGCCCTCTTCCTCACTAAGCTTGGAGGTCATATGTTGTTGATAGCAGCATCACAAGATGGAATCCGGGTCATTGAGTTATTCTTTGGAGCAAAGCTGCCAGACCAGAAACATTTACATTCAATTTTAGTGGGTTTTTTTTTTTTTTTGGTAGTATAAGTCTGCTGCTAACAAATTCCCAATGGGCTGATCTGTTCTCTGTCAAATGTATGGTCTTAGACCAGCTACACTACAAAACAATCCCATGCTTTTGTCTACTAGATACAGTCTTTAGACAAGACTATTTCAGACCCCTTGCTCTTATGTAGACCTATGATACTATTAGCTCCAAATGCCACTTTCAGCTGCTCATCAAGAATTATGTATGTGTGAGGAAAAATAAACAATGAGCCAGGAAAAGCCTAATCTCCTCAATGACAGCTTGTGAACGCATCAGCTTGTATACCCATATCTTCAGGGTTCCCTCCTAATAATACAGATTAGGTGTCATTATCTTGTCATTGGCTACACTTGTTGAGAGCCCTGGGCCCTATCCTCTCTCAAAGACTTTTCTCCTTTTTTTATTTTTCATCTCCCTTGCATTATCAATATTTCTATCTCTACTGTATCACTCTCAGGAGCTTACAAATAAGCTTTGGTATGTCTCAACCAAAAATACAAAACAAACAAGCAAACCCCATGTCCCCTCTTGATAACTCAATCTCTTCTGGTTATTATCTCATTTCTCTGTCTCACTTATAACAAACCTTTTATAAAGAGTTCCTTATACATGGTGTCTCTACCTTCTTACCTTCGATTTGTTCCCCAATCCTCTCTGATTTGGTTCCAATCCAAAAAACTCCACTGAAACTACTTTTGTCAAGATCACCAATAGCCAACATGTTGTCAGATCCCCTAAGATTAATATGGCCTCATTGTATTCAGTCTTTCAACTGTGTACTCGCTAATTGTCTTCCTGAGTTTTCTTAAAACACTCTCATCTTTCAGTGTCTATGACTGTCCTGTGATTCCAGTTTTTCTCTACATTTTTCTTCGTTCCCTTCATAGGTTCTTCTCGCTCTTGCCAACCTCTAAATGTAGGGGCTCCCTAGGGCTCAGGTCTCCATCCTGTTTTCTTTCCCATCCTTAGTTGTAACCTTTTTACAATAAAACACTAACCTAGTAGGTAAACTGTTTTCCTGAGTTCTATGGGCCACTAGCAAATTATTGTACATGAGGAGAGGGTCTTGGGAACTGCCGATGTATAGCTGGTTGGTCAGAAGCAAAGGTGACAACCTGGACTTACAATTGGCATCTAAAGTGGAGGGCAGTCTTGTAGGATCTGACACCATTTCCAGGTACATCGTGTCAGAGTTGAATGGAATTGTAGGACACCCAACTGGTATCCCCAGAGAATTAGAGAATTACTTCATGGGAAAAAAACCCTCACACATTTGGTGAGCCGAAGTATTCAGAGTAGAGTGTTTGAGAGGAGGTTTTTTTTGTTTTGTTTTGGTTTTTGTTTTTTTCAGGGAGCTAGAGCATTTTAGCCGTTTAATAATTCAAGCACACTTCACTTATTCAGGGATGGCTTACCTGGCTAACTCTTCCATCCAGAGCAGTTACGAGCTTGTAAGTAAGCAAAGACTATCTCAAGTGCTTTGTCCTATATTATAGCCTGTACATGATTTCAAGCATAGTCACTGGCTAACCAGCTCTAAGTGTTTTTGAATGCTTTAGTTATTTTTGTTTCTCTTTGTTTTGCTTATTTGTATAAATGATGAAGGGATAGTTGTGCAAATGTGTGGCACAGAAATGAATCCAAATATCAAGGGCCCTAAGTCTTAAAGAATTTGGGAAGGCCTCTTTCAGAAAAAGAACTCAGAATTACAAATATAAAATTAGGAACAGAGTCATCCTTGGAAGGGCCTCATGCCAGTGAGGGGCTCTGGAGCTTAAGTCTCAATGAGTCATGATATATGTGCTCATTTCTGGTACTGTTGAAAGGGTCTTATAGATAATCCTGGCTTTCGGTGGGAACCAAAGTTGATTTTTTAAAAAAAATTTTTTTTTTTTTTAGCTGAGCCATTCTGCTACCTGTTGGCAGCTCAACGGCAACTCAGCTCAGGCTGGGCATCAAACTGCTGTTGCTCAGAGCTCAGCTCACACTCTTGAGAGAGCTCTTAACCAACTGAGCCACTCGGCCGGCCCCTCAGAGTTGATTTTTAAGTTTGAGAATTGCTGGGAGCACTCTCTTCACCATTCTTTAGAAGGTTTGTCCTTGTTTTTCCTCTTCTTTTTTGTTTTTAAGTCCCTTCTTGTATCCCACTATCCAATACTCCCTGACTCGAACAACTCAGGTTAAAAACTCTTCTTTTGGTGATTGTCTTTTACTTGATTTGGAGTTTTTCTGTTGAATGATTTCATTCATTCACCTAAGTGTATAGACACTTTGTAACAGTATGCCTCTGAGGGTTAGCATGAGTATATGTGGAATGGTATGGGACTGGGGGATGGAATGGAAAAAATAAGATAACGAGATTTGTGTATGTTAATAGTCATATTTTAGCCATTCCATTTCCTCAGAAGAAAAAGACTGGAAATATTCCAGGCGCCTGTTGTAGTGATGTTTCAAAACTTCATTTTTTGAGATCAAAGACCCTGGAAAGTTCAAGGTGCTTTATTGTGCCAAAGCCTCTGCCCCTTTTTCTTCCACATTCATATCTCCTTTGAAATCTTATTGAACGCTGTTACATATCTCTTACTCTATTTCTCAAGCTGTTTTCCTCTAAGAAATGGTATCTATTTCGTGAAATGCTCTTTCTAATGAAATAGTACTCTGCTCTTTATGAAATAGAGGGAAAGATGAGCTGGCTAATTTATTCCATTCCAAATGCTTTATAACAAAAGTTGAATGAAAATGATGGAGTTTATAGGCCTGGTCTGCAGATATGAAAAACTGCTGGAAACCGTTGAGTGTGGAATGGCTTTAATTTACTAAGTGGACCTCAGCCCATGAAATGTCTGCTTTTTGTTAAATTTTATAAAAGAGAAAGAAAGACCGAGAACAAAAGCTTTCAGAATGGCTGTAGCTGAAAAGAACCAGTGCTTGTAGCTCTAAGATTGTTACTTACATTAAAAAATGGAGTATTGTTCTGGTGGAATGGAACGGGAGGGGCACAGAGCTGTGGGGAACGTGCAGAGTCAGACTGACATACTCATTAGAGAGCTCAGGTGGGTTCCGCCCTATCAAGTGGCTTCCTCCACTGGCTGGAGGCCTGGAGATGCTGTGGGACAATGGAAACGAGGTGGTGTGATGAAGAAGTAGGCATGAGCATACAGCTTGACTCTACACCAAGAATATTGTCCCTAGACTTTCGCTATGTGATTTAAATAACAATGTGTTTGAAATTGACGGGACCAAAGAATGGTAAATGTTGCTCATTAGTTTATCATTCTATCCCAATACTGATGGTTCTTTAAACGAATATAAAGGGGTTCCTTGGGGGACCATGTCCTTCAGTACTCCTATTCTTTGTTCCTCAGTTGCCACATTTTGATTTAATAGCACAGAACTGCAATGCTGGGAACCCTAACCCCAGCCTCTCCCCAAAGGACTCAAGTTGGGCATCCTGGATGATTTATAGCAACATTTAGTCAACAGACCTTTGGTTTTTATGTTTTGTAAATACAAAGTAGAAGAAAGCAGTCTTTGCACCATCCCAACCCTTCCCTCCCAACACCCAGCCCATAGAGAGGACAAAAATGGTTATTCATGTCTCATTATCATGCCCTTAATTTTTTTTTTAAGGTAGTATTGAAACCATCTGGCCTGCTTTGAAGTCAGTTTATTTTACTAAATTAAACTTTCTCAGCCTGAGTCCTTCTTCTCTACACTGTGCCATGTAACATTTGATTAATTCTGGCACAAGTACACCTGTGTTTATAAATCTGACAATTTAGCCTATAGATGAAGGAAGCTGGAGTCAGAAATTTGTGCCAAATTAAGTATTGGTCAGCTCCAGGATTTTTTTCTTCTTCCTGATATGATTTTTAGATTAAACATTTCCCTGTGTGGATAAATATCTTTGGCTTGTAGTGCCAGGTTATTTAAAGAGACAGTGTAGTATAGTGATAAAAACATGGGACTTATAGTCAGAGAGAACCAGGTTCTAATATTAGGTCCACAACTTGCTATGTGACTTCAGGAAAGTCACTTTACCTCTCTGGCCCCAGTAGCCTCAGCTTGAAGACAGTTATTACCCAGCTTCCAAGATGGCGCCAGTGATCCCTTCCTCCTGGTACTCCTGCCCTTGTGTCTCTTCCCATGTTAAATAGGGTTGACTTGTGTAACCAATAGGATATTTCGGAAATGATGGTGTGAGACTCCTGAGTCTAGGTAATCAAAGACATTGTGGCTTCTGACTTGCCCTTTCTCTTGGATTGGTCAGTCTGCGAGGGAAGCCAGGGGAGATACTGTAAGATAGCCCAGCAGCCCAAAGATTGTCCACATGGGAAGAATGGAGGCTTCCTGCCAACAGCCAGCACCATGTGAATGAGTCAGCTTGGAAGCCCATTTTCTAGCCACAGTGAAGCCTTCAGATGTCTGCAACCCTGGCCAGTGTCCTTACTATAACACCACGAGAGGTCCTAAGCTAGAAACACCCAGTCAAGCTGCTCCCAAACTCCTGACCTAGGCGCTGAGCAACATAATAAATGTTTGAGCTGCTGAGCTTGGGATAATTTGCTATGCAGCAATAGATAACACACAATTCTAATGATAGTACCGTCTCATAGGATTGTTGGGAGGATTCATTGTGACAAGAGAAGGGCTTTGCAGAGTCTAGTCCATAGTAAGTGTTATTCCAAAAGATAAAAGCATTCGTTTTGAGGAGAAATAGATACAAGAGGACAATTCTCTCCAGCATCTGTGCTCCAAATACTTTGTACATGCTCTGCATTTAGTTGATGAGTAATTCTAGATTTACAGCAGGATCCTGAGTGAAGGGCAAATGGCGTCCTGCCTTTTTGAGGCAGATACTTCTGATGTCCTGCCTCACAAGCTCTTATCCCATTTTTGAATGTCAGCCTAACTATTGTAACCAGCTACAGGACAATATGACCCCCATGACACCTGCCTCAGTTGCTTCTGGCTCAGTCCTGGGGCTGCCCTGTGGCACCCTGGCATGGACCCATTCAACCTTTTGGATGCACATGCATTGGGAGTGGTAGGTGTTGTATAAATACCCTCCTTTCCATCCCTTGATGGGGCAATTCTAAGGCACCTTATACATGGTTCCTGGGAGTTGTCCCTTGTGGGGTGGAGGCGTGCGGCCCCCAGTGGAGATCTGTAATGCGCCTTCGGATTGGCTTTCTGTCCTTCATCTCACGCCTCCCAGTCCCTTACTGCTATTCCTGGGGCTCACTGCTTAAAATAAACTACTGGCCTGCCAGCTGTGCAAGTCTCTGGCTCTGTTCTTTGGAGATAACTTCAGGCTGACATATATGGCTCTAATAAGAGTTGGCTGAGTGGTGGGTCCTTGATGTGTGTTCATGAAACCATTACGATGATACCTACATTACTTCCTTCAGTAGTTTTTCACTGTTCTGAGGACAAAATCGCAAACATCTCACGTGGTGGCAGGGGCCTGAGTCCTGCCTATACTTTTAGCATCTTCCCCCAAATCGCTGGCCCATCTCTTCTATAACTTGGCCCTACTGGGCTTTGTTTAATTCCTTCTTTTTTCTTGTTTTGAGGACAGTGTCACTGGCCCTCACGTGTGGGACCTGAACTGGAGCCGCTGGCTTCCCAGGCCAGCGCTTAACCACTGCGCCACTCGGTCGGCCCTGTTTAATTCCTTTCACAAGACTGTCTGCCTGTTGCCTCTGAACCAAGAGCAGGTTGTTGCTTCTTACTTTGGACAATTGTCACTCATTGTTCAGGTCTCAGCCTAAATACAACGTCTCCAGGAAGGCCTGTTCAGGTCTCAGCCTAAATACAACGTCTCCAGGAAGGCCTTGAAGATGTCACTTTAAATATCCCCATATTAATCTGAATGTCTCTTTTCTTAACATCTATTTTACTCATATTTTCTTAAGGTTTATGTTTCCTTCTATGAGGGCAGGAATTATGACTATCTTACTCTCTACTGATTAATGTTTGGCTTAGAAAGCATTTCAATAAATGTCTATTGAATGAAAGAAAGAATAACCTCTGCAAAATCCACTTGGTGAATGATTTTCTATGTTATTGTTACTGAAATGCTTTAATCTATCCCTTTAAAGCATGAATCTTATCCAAAAGGGCCTCTTCAAGCTGCTGCAACAAGGCATCACTTTAATAACACAAATGACAAATTTGTTGGTAGTAAAAGGATTTACTTTTACAATTACATTTACTTTTGCACCACTTTAAAAAGGCAATATCATAGGCTCATCTAAACTGATGAGCTCCCTAGTAATTTAGACTATAAATCAGTTTACATAATTTGATTGACAGACAACTTTTAGAGATCATCTCTATTGGACAGTCTACTCCTGCTTAAGCAAAACTTGTAGTTTCATTCATGTAATCTAAGTTTCTACTTAAATAGAAAGCACTTTTTGCTTTCACTCTATGTAGAAAGAGCACTCCATTGATGAGTCAATGGGAAACAGGAGGTGTCCATCTGAGGAAATCTTCTAGTCCTTTTGGACACAGCAACATTATTCAGAAGACAAAGGGTTACATCAGGATTCTGCTTGAATAGTTAAGGAAAGAGGGTCTTTAATGAATGAGGTCATTCTTCAAAATATATTAAGGTAAAAATCTAGGGGCATCTTGTATTAGTTGGCATTAGATGGTCTAAATTTATAAAGTAATATTGAAAATTGAGAATTGTATCAGAATTGTATTATGGTACCCATAAGACACCTTTGAATAATGCTATATTTGAGACAAGTTTCATTGATTTATATGTGTGCAAAATGGAAGTCAACTCTGGTAGATACAGACAGATAGTGCCTTTGATATTTTACAAAGGGCCGTGTACTAAGTTTATTATGTCCTTCACAATGATGGAGATCACACACTTTAGGTGGCAAAAAAAGCATTCATTTATTCAGCAGATATTTACTGAATGCCTACTATGTTCCAAGTACTTCATTGGGCATATGAGATACAGCAAAAACAAAACATGTCTTAGCACGTTCTTGTCAAGAACAAATTTTTCCGTGGCAAACGGCTTTGCAAAAGCTACTAGAGAGGAAATGGCTGATATCATTGGGAATTAGTGTTGGTCTGGCTACAGGAAATTGACAACAGATTTCCCACGGTGTTTTCTGAAGAACTAGTATCTTCCAGAGGGGAGTAGTATCATGTATTTTATCTAGATCCAGCTGTTACAGCAGTTTATTTGAAGGCTAGAAATGTTCTTTTTCTTGAAGGAAATTGAGATAGCATGGAACTTCTAATTGAATTCGTGACTCACTCAGCCACAGGGGTTCCCTTTGGTAGAGCTGATCTTTCTTTCCCCTCTCTAGGATCAGGGGAGACTCAACCAGACCCAGTGAGTTATTGCTGAAGACCAGAGAATAATCATGTACATAGCAGTCAAAGGCTATAGGCAGTCCTCTAGAAATGAAGGAGAAAACCGCTTTTAATCCAGATTTGATAAGACAAACTATGTTAAAAATTCCTAGGACAAAGTGGAAGAGACCTTGAATGTGCAATCTAGATCAGTGGTTCTAAGGCTTGAGTGGGCATCTGAATCACCTGTGAAACTAAAATGAGAGCTGCTTCAACTTAACTGCAGCAACTCTAATAAGTTCTGAAGTTTGAGAACCATTCACCCAGATGTTAAAATCCATTTGGTGACAGACCCCCCACCATACTTTCTCAAAGATTCCTAGAGTTGTTGGGTAGGATAGCAACTTTCTATGGTGCCTGAAGTGGACTCCTTTTATTTCTAAAAAATTGTACAAGAAATGAAAACAAAAATAGTCACAAACGTTGCAACCTTGTAAATTCTTGCTGGTTAGTAGATGATGTTAACTAAGGAAGTTGTATATGACTATGGATATGGTGGTTGAAATCTTAAGTGTTTCTTTGATTAATTGGGGGACACTAAAATATTTTCATTTGTTGTTATCCAAATACTACAAGGTCTCAGTTTGGACCCTTGCACTATTGACTATGGAACTAGGGATCTTTAAGCTTTAAAAGAGTTTTTATTTAAAATGTATACCATAGTATATGGACTCAAGTAAACCAATTAACAGTACAGAATGTGAACTGAGCTAATGGCGCTGTTACCGCTATTGGATAAAGCCCATGATTTGGATGACTAAAATCCAAAGAGAGTCTTGTGGGTTTCGTTTTCTTTGAATGTTACTCAACTTAATGTATTTCTTGACTAAAAAATAAATACTTTAAAAAATACAAGATTATATAAATCCTTGATTAGCCACATTTACAAAGATTTCTTTCTGAAAGATGGTGGAAACAATTTTTCCTTTTGTGCGTTCTCCCCAAATCCTGAACTTGATGTACAAACTGTATGTTTTGCAGCTCATCATTCGTTTGCTAAAATTCTTTGAGTTTTTTTTACAAAAAGCAATGAAAATATACCAGAGTAAATAATAAATCATTGCTGCAGTTGATTCCAACAAACTGGAATTGCACAATGAAAGGAACATACAATTAAAAAAATAAAGTTTGGCAGGTCTAGTTATTGTCTTAAGTATAGTTCAGCCTCAAGGAAAACTGAAAAATACGTTATGAGTTGAGTTGTGTATGGTATAGTAGAATGAGGCTTTGAAGTACTAACAGAATTTAGAAACTCTCACAGTCCTTGCCTAAAGCAAAAATTTTCTCTCATTTTTAGTGTTTTCTGGAATTAGAGGCCAATGTTTACCAGCTGCTATAAATCACTTTTTTTCTACTTTTTTCCCAGTGCTTGACGCTATGATACCTTAAGTGGGTGCTGCTTATCTTGGGAGTAGTGGTGAATGTTGAATGAACATGGGAAGAAATTACAGCTATTTAACAACTGTTTGCAAAGGTTCCAGATTTCTTGGGAGGGAGCAGGAAGAATTAATTTAAAAGTAGTCCCCAAAGCCAAAAAGAAGAGGGAAGAGAAAAGCATTCTATTTCTTAATCTGTTTGGATTACTTCTGAGGAGATGAGTAATGAATAAAATTCAGGGTTAATATACAAGAAGGGCTCTTAAGAGATGGTCTAGACTCTAGGCCATTTTACTCTTTCGCAGAACTCCTAAAATGTTTTAGAAACAAAATTCCCTGCCACATTCTTCAACACTTTGAAGGATAGGAAGTTAAGAAACTGAATAATCAGCCCAGCTTCTAATAAACTTCACCATTGAAATTGTTCTCCTTGAAAGATTTTTTTGACATCTCTGATTGCAATTTCTATTTTCTTAGGACCTATAGACTCCATCATTTTATATCTTGGATTTATATAGTTTATTTTTCTGCCTGTTTTTTTAAAAAAAGGTCAATGTTATTTTTCATTCTAAAATTCTCTGCAAAACCACTTTGTCTTAAAATTTCAAGCTGTATGTTAATTCAGCCATGGTGTTTCTCTAAGTCTTCAACAGAGATATCTCTTTCTATTGTTATTGATGCATTTTAAACTACTAGTGGGAAAATTTTTCTAGTAAAATTGTTTTATGCCTTCTATATATCTTTCTGGGTAGTTATGAAAAGTTATAAACATGGAATTCAGCTCAAATGGCCCTGTAAAAGAAGGGTGGATCGTCAATGTATCTCCTCAACTCCATTGGTACATAAAGGAAGAAAAAAAAAGGTTTTTTTTTGCATTTATGCAACTCTTACCAATAATAGAAATGAATATGGTAGACCCTGGTGAACAATTACAAAAATGTGGTTATTGATATACTGGGATTGAAAACCAACTGCGTTTTCTTTTCCTTATAACTCCCACGTTGCAGGGCGTGGCTCACTCACCTTACTGCATGTCAGTACTTTACACAGTAGAATTTGTCACCTGCCACTTGGCCCTTTGCCTCATGCTACTTTGGAGGCTATTTTCTGCTGTTGTACAAAATTAGATCTTTCTTGATGAGCATTTTTTGCCTGGATGTAGGATAGGTGGGACTTCTCCCAGCAGCTCATGTTTATTCTAACTTACTTACCAGATGTCCATTTTCCTTGATCGCTGTGTCTCTATTGAGACAGAATACAAGGTCTTTCCCTGTGACCCTTATTTGCGTTTGTGCCCGAGTTGCCTAGTGGTCAGGAGAGCCCTGGCGGCTGCTGCTCCTCTTTGCCCCTATTCCATCTCCATGTATTGCAGTTTCCTCCTCTTGATGAAAGCTTTCCATACTTTACACACAGATATTAAAATTGTTTAACAACTTCCTACTTAAAATGATCATCTCTGGGGTGATGGTTCTATAAATTTTTGTATCTACATTTGTTGAATAGTATGCAACCAATAAAAAGAGAGAGAGTTTGCAATCACCTGGAAAAATGTTTAACCTGTTAAGTGAGAAATGTAGATTACAGAATTGTGTACATTATAACCATAACTAAGTAAGAAAGGACTCAGCTTTTCTTGTAAAAACCTTATGCCTAGAAAAAGTCTGAGAGAAAAGTTACTAAATTATGGTTGACAAGGAGTGGTAAAGTCATTGGGAATTCCCTTTATTCTACTTTTTAAAATTTTCTGTAATAGGTATGGTATTACTCCAATAGTATAAATAAAAAATCAATACTTTTCCTTTAAACAAAGCAAACTAACCATTGTCAGATTCCCTTTTGCTTTTCCATAAGTTGAAAGAACAATTACTTATGCTATAAGTGATATTGGTGGATGGGAGAAATAGAGGGGGAAAAGAGTATCTAAATAAAAGTAATGTTGTAGTTCACCTAATTTCATACGAAATGTGGAGATGAATACATATTTAATGAAAAACTAAGTCATTGAAGTGATTTAGTAGCAATCTAGTTGTGACTTCTTACTCTAAGGAATTTCATTTTCCAATTGTGGCTCTGTCAACAGAAGATATAGCTTTAAATAAAGCCCCTTTTTAATGTACAGAACAGTTGTTGAAGACATTAGTCTGATATGCTCTATTTTACTTATGATCGTTAAATCTTAATGTAGGATAAATTCTTCCATGCAGAGATGGAGGAATTGAGGCTCAGAGAGCAGAATGATTTGCCACAGTGAGTGACAGCACTGAGTCTAGAATGAACAACTCCAGACTGTCCTTAGGGGGCCCTTCCCACCCCGTCTCTACGTTTCCCAAAAGCCAAATTAAATTCAAAGTCTTCTTTGGTCTGGAACAGTTTTAGTTTGCATTACTGTTTCATCTGACATAGAAAGTGTAAGAGCCAAAGACTATGAGAAGAAAAGTTTTCCTTACGTCTGCTCAGCCAAAACTAACATGCATTGGCAATTGAACCACCAGAGCAATTAAGAAGGCTTTAGTCCTGGGGCAAGGCCCACTTTCCAACATGAATCACTTGAACCACGAGCTTATAGACAAGGACCACGTGCTGTTTGCACTTGGGAAGGGGACTCGGGAAAGGGTATTTTCAAAAATGCAAATATCTACACACAGCTAATAAAAAGACCTTGTGGGAAACAGCTCTCCGTGCACCCCCTGGGCTGCTTCTTCCCCTGAGAGCCACAGAAGGGGTGAGCCTGTATTCATGCTTCCATTTTTGTTTGTATTACAACACAGCTCTGGGAGCTGCTCTGTTTATGACTACTTCAAAAAAAAAAAAAATTCCTTACCACAGAACAATTATTTTGGTCAGTTGGAAAGAAGTTTGCATTTTCTGTCTCTTTAGAGGATGGAAGAGAAGACTATTTATGGAGGGAAGGGTGACAGGCCTCACGTTGCTCTCTGTTTGGCCACTTCTTGGCAGACCATTCAGCCTGGGGGGAACTTGTGCAATTGATGTCAAGACTGTATCATTGGTTGTCAAGGTATATATTTCTATGCTACTATCTTAAACAATGCTCTCTGCTTCCTGTCCTCATGGAAGCTTTGAAAATTAAAATACAGTGAAATATTTTTTTCTATATCACCTTTAAAAACATGTGAAAACTTACAAACTTACGAAAATGCTTTTCAGATATGTTGTGTCGTGTGTTTCTTATAATACCCCTTTGGGAGTATGTATTATTATTTGTGTCTTAAAGATGAAGGGAAACTCAATTGCAAGTGAAAATTGGCAGTACAGCATAATCTTTCCATGGCCTCTGATCTCAAATTCCATGTCCTTTTCCCCTGTCTCCAATGATTTATGGCCCCTCTGCTATAGGGGCCCAAGTCCATTGGGATAAAAATTCATGAAAACTTTTGCACTTTGGATATTCTGGATTCATACTCTATTGCTTGTGGAAGTCTCCATAATCTGCATCTTTCTCAGTGAAGGAAGGAGGAATGGAGCAATAATAACTGTAGAAATTTCTCTTGATAGTGTTTTTTGGAAAATTAAGTTTGTTTTGCTATGTTTAAACCCTGGAAATAGTTATTAAGTGTGGTTGAATTGAAACAATGTTTTTTGTTAAAGATATCTATTTGTTCTAATTCAATTCATTTTTTTTTTAAGTGCATGTGGGAGCACAGACTTAATAATACAGAAGAGTGGTATTTTTAACTCAGGTTTTCTATTTGCCTGCTTAGGTAATTGGTTGGCCGTCAGGAAGGAGAACATTAGCACTGAAAGAAAGGTCTGTGCTCATCCATTAATAGTTTTCATAGGACATTCCATGGTTTCTGTTCTTGATGTCACTTTAGACTGTGACATGACTCAGTAATTATTGGCTGTTTTATTATGATATATATATATATATATATATATATATATATATATATATATTTATTTATTTTACTCCAACTCTGTAAAACTGTCACAAATGGAAAAATACAATGCTGTTTGTCCACCTTCTACTACGTTACTCTCTCTTCAACACCATTTTTTTTTATGCCATTGCTCATTCAAAAAATATTTGTGAGGAACCTACTGTGAAACCTAAACACAAAAGAGTGACTTTCCCAAGATTTCATGGTTAATAAGTAGCATAGTCAGGACTTGAATAACGTCTGGTTACAAAGCCACACAGTTAAATGTTAAGCCACTATAATATATGCTGTGTGTGCATACACGTGTGTGTGTGTGTGCGCACGCGCATTTGTGTGTGTGACAGAGAGAGAGAGAGAGAGAGAGAGAGAGAGAGAGAGAGAGAGAGAAACACTTAATAATACATGGTCTTCTCTCTCCCTATCTTTCCAAAGGGCAACACGTTGGGAGTCATGCAGTTTTTTGTGTGAGCTCAGTGTTGCTAAGAGATATATCTTCATTACTCCCTAATGTCAAGAAAATATGGCTTGGTAGCATTTCATTGGGAGAACAGAGATGTGTGTAAGTGGGAATAATCCCTCTTTCTGAAAAAGAGACATTTTCTTAGTGGCCTTTATTTTTTGAATTTTGACAAATATTTTAACCATTAGTATTTCAAAACCTTAACAGATATAGTGATTCAAAATGACTTACTTTATGCTTGAAAAATATTGGAAACGAATTTCAACAACACTGAGTGCTCTTTCTCCGCTGCAAAGATCTTAGTGTTAAGTGTATTGAAAGGAGGTGATACGAAACGTGAACATACTTTGAGTTATTGCTCTAAATCTGGTCAATACAGGACAAAAGAAAGATTGAACTTAAACCCTTGCAACCCTTAGTGTGATTCACAGATTGGACTGCTAAGTAGACTGATTGTGAACAGTTCGTGAGTAGGTAGATGTAAAAATTGAGAGTGTTTAGAAACTTTTTGCATAACTGAAAGAAACTTGACAGTGTAATTTTTGTCTGTTGAATCTAATGATAAAAACAATTTGTATTTTTTATGTCTTTTTTTCCCCTCCAGCTTTATTGAGGTATAATTGGCAAATAAAATTATATATGTTTAAAGCATACAGCATGACGATTTGACATACGTACACATTGTGAAAGATCACCATAATCAGGTTAATTTACACATCCATTACTTCATGTAGTTTTTTTCTTGTAGTGAAAATGCTTAATATCTACTCTTACCAAATCTCAAGTGTGTAATGTAGAATTCTTAACTTTGCAGTGCTGCACATTAGATTCCCCAAAACTAACTTATAGCTGAAGCCTTATATGCTTTGACTAACCTTCCATCTCTCCCACTGCCTAGCCCCTGGTAACTATCATTCTATTCTCTTTCTATGAGTTGAACTTTTTTTAAAAGATTCCATATACAAGTGACATCATACAGCGTTCGTCTTTCCTCTGTCTGGCTTCTTTTAGCATAATGTCCTCTATGTTCATTGATGCTTTTGCAAATGACAGAATTTCCTTCCTTCTCTGAATAATATTCCATTGTATACATGTATCCATACCATATCTTCTTTACTCATTTACTGGTCAACAGACATTTAGGTTGTTTCCATCTCTTGGTCATTGTGGATCGCGAACATGGGCGTTTTTATTTTCTTTTTCTGGTAATTCATTTCTATTTTATTTTACAAAAATATATGCCTATTTTGGATTAAAAGTTTTTTAAAAATCAAATTGGTCTTCTATCACAGATAGCTTGAGGACATATATGTTAAACTACAATCAAGTCAACTTTGTTATTGAGTTGAAAACATACATTTTTAAAACACTTTGAGTATGAAATATCAGATTAAAATATATAAATTATAACATTACATATTTATCAACCCTTGTTCAACTAGGTGAAGAGGATCCAAAGGATTCTGAAGATTTACAGACACGGAGGCAATATTTGCTTAATTCCAAGTGAAAAATTTTGCCAAAAATAGTTGAATATCTTCACAGAGATATCATGAGGATATCCTTCTTCAGTGCCTCACACAAGGAATTACTGTATAACCACTCATTCATTTATTCATCCATGCATTTATTCAATGGCCATTGAGCACTTAGTAAGTTCTCAGGGCCATTCTCTGGGTAGTAGAATATGCTTCAGGAATAACATAAGGGGACGTCTGTATACATACAAACATGTTTAGAGATAATATAAATCCAAGCCCTTTGAGTTCTTTGAGTAACCCTTGAAGAACTCAGGCTCACTGAGCATTTACAGACTGTTCTTAGCCTACTGGACTTGAACCCTGCCTTACTGATTTTCCTGGCCCCATTATCTGTCAACTCAGTTAGCTCAGCTCCTACTTATGGGATGGATCCAGAAGATAGCAAGTGGGAGAAAACAGTGGGATCCCAGAAGAGTGCAAAAGCTAAAAGCTGGGACATAATGGCAGAGGCAGCCTCTAGAAGAAAAGTAATTGGCTGTGACAGGTAGGCAAATAGGGGTGATAGGTATGGGAACCCTGAGGACACAGTGACTTCCATGAACACCATGTCATTTTAGCACAAACTTAGCAATATATGTGTAATATCAAAAGCAAATAATCAAGATCTTAATCCTGAATCAGCCAGTTTGCTTCTCGGTCTGGAGGGAGAAAGCAAGACTTTAGTGAAATTCTTGTTAGAGTCCCGTTTGGTAAAGTGTAACCTCTGACATTCCACTACAGGAACTTTTGGATGTTGAAGAGACATAGAATGCCTTTAGGAAACAGTACAACCTTTTCTTTTCCTTTTGACTTTCTTTTATTTTATTTATCTTAATTTATCATTAATAACAATATTATTGGAAAAGAAAAAGTTTCCATCTTAGATGTCATTCATGATGCCAAGTAGTAAAACACTGCTTTGCTGATGGATGTCCAGATAGCACCGAATGGAGGGGGCCTGATCATTCCATCTCCATCAGCAGTTGGGCTGGATTCATAAACAAGAACACATGTTGAGGCTGAGATATTGACTGGAAGAGCTAGGTACTTCTTCAGCAAGGTTTATAGCGTTTTGAATTCTGTCCACGTGGTGTGTATGGGAGAAGCTGGGTAGGTCAAGAGAAAATAAGCACACGTCAAAGGGAGACTTGTAAAATAAACAGAGACATCTGGCAAATGACTTCCTCCCATGGACATAGGAAGGACTCTGATTCAGGGCAGCAAATGAGAAATGTTTTTCTTGGCAGCCTGTTAGCTTAATGTCCATCAGATCTGGGAATGAGGTTCTCTGAGGTTTATAATATTTCTCTTGCTGATAGTGTGGACGCTAAGATTTGATGCTCGAAACATCCACCATCCATTTGGCCATTCTTAAGAAGCATTAGGTTTACTTTGAAGTGTTTTCAAAAGCTATTTAAGCATTAAAGGCCTTGTAATTCTTCATTATCTAAACTTTTATCTTCTTAGTGAAGTACATTATTTACATTGGAGACGTCTAGTGCTACATTTCTCTTTGCTCAGTAACAAAAAGAACATTAAACCCTAATAATTCACTATATTGCTTCAGACATACCAATATGGTGGAACCTTTCTGTCATTTCTTGACATATAACTATTCACATTAAATGAATAATAAGAAATTTAACCTGCAATAACTTATGTTGTTCTAGATCTCATCACTCGCTTTGTAAAGGGCACTTTCAGGCTTTTTCTTACCAAAACAGACATATTTTTATTGTTTTCACAGACTCAAAAAAGAAAAACATGCTTATTATAAATTAATTAAATAAAACTTTCATCAAGACTTCCTGGAGTCTTTCAACCAGGCCGCACCAAATGACATTTTTTGACTTTGTATAACTCAGAAATGAAGTATTAAAACATTATTCATATGCTATTCATTATTTTTATGTTAATAGAAAGATAGCAAAGCTTTCCAGTTCTACGGTAGGAGTTCTGTACAGTTGACCCTTGAACAAAGAAGTAAGGTTAGGGACGCCAACGCCCCTCAGTCAAAAATCGGCTTATAACTTTTGGTTCTACAGCTGGCCTTTTGCATCTGAGGATTCCACCAACTGCAGATCTAAAACAGTATTTTGCAACCCCAGTTGGGAATCTGCGGTTAGGAATCTGCAGCTGGGAATGCAAAAATACTGTTTTCCAGAGCAATTGGTTGAGTCTGTGGGTGTGAAACCGCAGATAGGAAGAGCCAACTATATTTATGGGAAAAAACCCGAGTAGAAGTGGACCTGTGAACTTCAAACTAGTGTTGTTCACGGTCACTGTAATTTATTGCTTTTCAGAGGGATCGAGAGGTGTCTTGTTTATTATGGGGATGAGAGTGAGATAATAGCACATTCCTCTGGGGGAGGGGTGGGATATAATATCCACTCAATTTCTCATTTCACAACTTTTCCCATTTCACAGCCATTGACATTTATGAAAAGCAGATGGAAGCAAAGTGCTTTACGTGTCGAATAGTCCTATTTTATGTTATGGGAAATGTGCGTGCCCCAGTTTCAGGATTTTTATAATGATTATTTATTTATTTATTTATTTATTTATTTATTTATTTATTTATTTATTTTAGGTGCCTGCCAGTCACATAGTGACACCATCTGCTTTTCTGAAGCCACACACTTTGTGATGCATGACTCTCAGAAAGGCTCACACACTTCAGGTAGGGATCTGTGTTCCTGATCTACACGGGAGAGCAAAGTCCTGGGGTTTCCAAAGGAGGCAGTTATCTGAGTAGCCGACCTATCAGGAACTAAGCCATCTGTGGAAGACCGCTCAGCAATCCTACCTGAGTGAGAAAAGCTGTCCCACACACATCCGCTTAAATTAGCCACCTCTGCTTCATATTCCTTTAGAACAACACAGGGTAAAGAATACACTGCATCGTTGTGAAAAGATTACAGTGGAATTTCGAGATGGGACAGGCTCTCTCTACCTGGTGACATTTGACACAAGGAGGAACTTTTGAGTTAGTGATGAGGGTGGCGGTGGAGGGAAGCAGAGGAGCACTCTATGAGGAGGCCACCGTGCTCAACGGTCACTGCTTTTTTAAATAAGGAGAGGCCCGTGCTTCTGAGTATCTGTCTCCAGAGGTCCAGACCCACATGATCAACTGGCCCTAGCATTGGCCACCTTAGGTGCACCACAGATAACTTGTACTGGTCATGGCACTGTAGCCTTGTTTTGTTTTTTTTTAAAAGGCAGTGTCACTGGCCCTCATATGTGGGATCCGAACCGGGGCCACTGGCATCCCTAGCTAGCTCTTAACCACCATGCCACCAGGCTGGTCCTGGTCATGGCACTTTAGAACAGAAAGCAACTTAAGGAAACTTATAGAGACCCAAGGCTCACTCATAACCTGGAGGGAGAGGACCACAATCTAAGAAAGCAGGGGGACCAGGGATTGGTTTGCAACCTGGGCCTTCATGTCCTGTCTCTGCTCCTTATTTGCATTTGTAGATCTGCTTTCTCTGCACTGCTGTGAATGTGGCATGTGGTTTATGGCTTTCCTCTTGTACGTGTGTTTATATAGTGTAGTTCCAGCTACATGAAGAGATTGAGTCAACTCCACTTGGTCTTTACTCCTCCTAAGAAAGGTTAGAGGAATCAAAATATTCTATGCCGTTATCATCACCACTAACCTACTGCATTGAACAAAGTGACTAGTAAAAAATATGTAGACTGCAGGACATATTTGGGGGCCATCGAAAAAGAAGAGGTAGGAGGAAGTTTCATTTCGTCTGAAAGATCAGCATGTACTCAGGCAGTGGTTTCATTCTCGTCTAATGAAAAGAGGTGAGTAGCCTGGGGTTGTTGCTTCCTGTGGCTTGAAGGTTAACTGCAGAAGAATAGGAAGGACAAGACTGGAACTGGGCACACACCCGGGGGCCAGGATTAACCAAGGCATGATAGATTTCTAGTTCTAGATCTGAATTCTGGATCATTTATGGAGCCACAGGTAGAAAGGAGCAAGGCAGACAATCAGGCCCAAGGAGAGGTTGTGGGAAGTGAGGAATTAGTTGCAGGAAATTACAGTACCAATGAAACAAAGTATGGTTTTTAAGGACTGATGGATCCCAAAGCCAGAGACAAAACTCACCCCACAACCTCACATGAGAAGATGGCTTGGGGATTAAGAACTGGGGTGAGTGGGCTGGGGTGAAGGAGGATTTGAGGAGTGTGCTATAAATATGTAATAGAGGCTTCTGACTCTATTCACAGTAGAATACCTTTGGTAAGATGAGAAAAATGTGTGAGATTTTTGCATGAAAGTCTGCGGGAGGGCAGCTCTGGGAAAGGAAGTGTAGATATTACAGGCAGATGGTGTGTTAGGTTAGTGATCATCAAATTATAATGTGTATCCAAATGTCCTTGTTCAAATGGCAGACTGTTACTCGGTAAATTTGGGGTGAGGACTGGGATTCTGCATTTCTAACAAACTCTTAGCTGATACCAGTGCTATTGTTCCCAGACAACCTTTTCGAGGGATCTGAGAACACATTTGTTTTATTTGGGGGAAGGGGGAGGCTTACTATATGCAAGAGACACTTTATATGCGTACCATATATAAACCCATATAGTCCTCCTAACAACCCTTTGAGGCAGGTACTATTATTATTCCTTTTTATGATGAGCACACTGAAACACTTGCTCACTGATATAGACAGAGCCAGGATTTGAACCAGGCAGGGTTGGCCAGAGCTGACAAGATGAGCTATTTATAAGTGTGGAAGTTTAGTTTCAAGAGTCTGTATGAGGAGAATGACCCTTGGGACTAGTGAGTGACCAGAGAAGTCTTATGTCTCCTGGTAGGTACTTGAGAAATTTTTGAATAAAGGAATGCAGTATGTCATTGTCCCAGAAATCCTATGGAGTGTATAGGGATAATCTCTCAGATGGGGATTTGCAATTTCTCCCATTTTCTTTTTTTTTTGAGGGCAGTGTCACTGACCCTCATATGTGGGACCCGAACCAGGGCCGCTGGCTTCCCAAGCCAGCGTTTAACCACCACGCCACTCAGCCGGCCCCTCTCCCATTTTTTTTTTTACTTCTATTTTCATAGACATGTGAACATAGTTCTGAATGTAAATTAGTAGCTGTAACTACTCATGCACTGGTACATGCAGCCATTTGCTTATCAATTGCCCCAGATCTTGCTTGGTGTTGGAAACAGGATGGTGGCACACTCCCCAGTTCTTCTGTGCCCCACCATATTACACTTGGATATTTTTATCTCTTTTTTGGCCATCCTCAGTGCCCACTTGTGTGAACGCACTGATACGTGTAAAATCTTCCATAGCCTTCTTGAAGAGCTTGGGGGCACTCAGATGAACTCTTGAAATAAAAATCAAACTTATGACAGTTGGAACATAATGTCTTCATCTATATCAAGTTGGTATGCTAATCTACAAAGATAGTAAGAAATAGAAAGATTCTTTATCTTTCCTGAAAAAAAACCAAAGTATTTTCTCTTCTTTAAGACCATCTAGAAAGGTGGTGTTGCCTAAGGCAGGGGATTCAAGTAGGGATTGAAACTCAGGACAATGAGAGAGGCCATGTTTTAATTCATACAACATTTTAATTCATAAAAAAATTTTTGTTTGTGGTCTTATACCTAGAGGTAAAGAACTTGAAGGGGTTTCAAAGTTCATGTTTCATTATTAAATAATCTGGTCTCAGGTCTCTGTTAGAAAACAGTTCATAGATAAAAAGAGTAGTGACCCAAGGACTGCTAAATAATAAAGCCCTTGATACCAGTATTAACTTTTAGATCAATCACATTTCTCAAACCAAAGTTTGGAAAGAGCAGGTCAAGTGAAAGATAAAAATTAAGTAGACAATTCCCCTTTGGAAAGTACCCTCTGCACTCAGTTTGGTTACTTTGTTTGGAGCAGTATATCAAACGCCTCTCTAGGTTGTTTTCATGAATGATAACTTCATTATCTATAAATGTGTAATGCAATAAACATGTTTCCAGGGAAATAAAATTATACTTTATCACCAGTAATACTATGTGAAGAGTATATAATTGTTTTAATATTGATATTAAACTAATCTGTTTATTTAAAGGACAGCTTGCTATCTCCATTGGGCACCATTATCTTCTACTTGTAACAATCCATTAGCCTCCTAAATCATTTCCTGCTTTCCACTGTTACACCCCTGCAATCCATTCTCCATGCAGCAGCCATAGAATTTAAAAAACAAAAAACATATGCAAGATCACATTCTTGTCTTAAAACTCCATGGTGTTTTTCCCTTGCAATTAGAACAAAATCCAAATTCTGTCTGTGATGTCCAATTAACAGTACAGCTTGTCTCATACCACTCCCCCTTTGGTCACATCATGGCAGCTCTGATGGCTGGCTTTGTCTTGCTGCTGTCTTGGGTGATTGCATTTGCTCTCCACTTCCTGGAATGTTTCTTTCCAAATCTTCACAAATCTTCACCCTAAATACTTTTGCAATTCTCTGATTGCCAGATTTTAGACAATACCTCAATTTAGTATCAACTAAGTGGCATAATCATTTAGTTTTTTGTTAGGTTGACATAGTGATCCACTTGACAACAAATGTTTAGTATTTTCAAGGAATCATAAAAAGTTCTAAAACTTTTAAATGTCTGTTCCTTTTGATAAGACCATATGCTCAAAAGAATGTATATTATGTACTTGTACAGTTAGGAAATAGAATTTATAATAATAAGTGAACCATTTCTTTTTTTTCTTTTTTTTAAAGATTTTATTGGGGAATTGGGGGAGGGGAACAGACAAGTTGCTGTTCTTTTGTTCTTCAGCCTAGTTGTGGTGGATGTTGCTTCACTGGCCCATGTTGGTATCATCATTGAACTCTTCCCGGGTGAGGCAGATTGATCACCGGCCTCTGGATGGCCGCTCATGGCTGCTTTTGGCAGCTCACGCTGGCTAGCAGCCACTCACTGTAGCCTATGGCAGCCCACGGTAGCAGGGGCTGCAGTCCACACTGTTGCTGGCCATCTTAGCTATAGAGGAAATCAGGTGGAGCTGTTGTTCACCATCTTAGCTGTAGAGGGCAGTGTCACTGGCCCTCATATGTGGGATCTGAACCAGGGCTCTGCTGCTTAGAGCTGGCATCCCAAGCCAGCTCCTAACCAAAGTGCCACTCGGCCTGCCCTAAGTGAACCATGTCTTGATGTCACAGGATCATTAGTATCTATATGATTGTTATTATGGTCTAATATGAGAAAGTTCTCAGACAGCTGAGGATCCCTGCCCTTTCATTGAACTACCTATCCCATGCTGCATTTTGGGTTCTAAGATCTGCTTTTTATAGTTCTATTTAAAAATATTTACTCCTCCGTATTAAGCTGTTTCAGCTAATATATCTTATTGCTTTAAATGACTCTCCCTAATTCTACTCCTCCTCTGGAGTTTTTTGCTTTTATTTATGTTATGTCTTAGAGAAACAGATTACTGGGGCAAATCAAATTGTGCCTAAAATAAGGGAAAGTTGCTCCGAGCCCCTTTAAAAGTTCATTTTTACAAATGATGTGCACACAGATCAGTACAAGGAGTTATTATATATAGTTTGACTTTTGGAAGTATTTTCCAGTATATTTCAGGTATTTTATTGCACGACTATTTTATGGCTAATATGAGAATCATGTAAGGGCTGTGTGACTATTACTATTTTCATTATTTTTAGAGTTCCATGTAAATTTGGTCCTGTAGTCCATCTTGTGATTTGATCAAGATAAGCTTGTGGATTTTTAAAATTTATTTTTCCAGTTTTATTGAGATAGGATTGCTATATAACATTGTTTAAGTTTAAGATGTACAATGTAATGATTTGATAACATGTAAATATTGTGAAATATTTACTATAGTAAGGAAAGTTAAAACATCACCTAATTAAAGTTTACCTTACATAATTACCATGTGTTTATGGTGAAAGCATTAAAGCTCTACTCTCCTACAGCTTTCAAGTGTACAATACAGCAGTGTTAACTGAAGTCACCATGCTGTACATTAGGTCCCCGGGACTTACTCATCTTATCATAGAAAGTTTGTGCTCTTTGACCTACATGTCCCCACGTCCTCCACCCCTCAGCCCTGACACCCATCATTCTACTGCCTGTTTCTATGAGTTCTATGTTTTTAGATTCTGCCAGTAAGTGAGATCATGCAATATGTCTTTCTCTATGATTTATTTCACTTAGCGCAATGCCTTCAAGGTTCATCCATGGTGTTGTAGATGGCAAATTTTGCAAATTTCCTTTTATCTCATGGCTAAATAATATCCCATCATTTCATATATATACTGGGGGTGCCAAAGAATGTATACACATGACTTTTATTCACTTTTGTTATCGGTATATATTGAGTATTACAATTTTAGTACAGTTTTTTGCCTTTCTTAAAATGTGTATACATTTTTTGGCACCCTCTGTATATAGCTTTTTTTTTTCTTTTAAAGATGGCAACATGCCAGATTTCCCAGAAAAGTAATGTAGACTTAATGTGAAATGGTATAGAAGCACTACAAAAAAATTGTGGATGTATTGAAGGAAAAACAAGCTCCAAAAGAGTTCATTTTAAATTCCCTTAAATATAAGTCAGCAGGCTTATATGTTCACTTCTAGGTTTAAATTCTTCATTAAAGTTGCATCAGTCACAAGTGATGGTAATACCTCAATGCTTATTTCAGACTCCCTGAAAAATTATATCCTCCAAACAAACACAATGACAGGCTATAAACACAAAAAGAGTTTGGGGGGAGGGAGCTAATGGTAGTTAAAAGAAATAGGAGAAATAAAGAAGAAAATAAATGCAGCTAAATTTATCATCTCTTAAATATTCTCTGAAACCTTATGCTTCAGTCAAAAAAAAAACCTATCTAATTCCTTGCTTTTTGCAAAGGTAAATTATTCTTGGAAACTTTCCTGAAGAGTATTTCTTTAAAGACCTGTTCGCAATTCTTTCTTTTTGCATTTACTTGAGTTAGGGAGGGGTGGATGGGGAGAAAACAGAGATCAAGTGTTGGGTGAATCAGCTTCACCTTGTTATACCCAAGGTGGAGACTGGGCTCCATTGCACTTCCACTATCAAGACCTGGAGGCATTTCCTGACTACTTATCATCCTATAACAGCAACTTTCTTGCCAGGTCATTAAGATCCCCTGCAAGCCTCTGTGACAAGCTCTGCTATAAGAACTCAAGATTAATACTTTAGGGACAGTTTGGGAATTCCTTGTTCTTAAATTGATCTGTGAGAGTTTTTCTTTTTCTACCGGTGTCAGGAATGCAGGGTTGCTGGAGAGTAAGTCAAAGGAACTCAAACATATGCATGGATATACATCTTAAATCCATTCTCCCTAGCCTTTCTCTCTTCTATCTTGTTTACCTAAACAGTTAATCATCTCTCAGTGTTAGAGTAGGTTTGTGCCAAAGAAAAATAACACAACTCAGTGTTAGAGTAGGGCTGATACTGTAGTTTGAAATAATATTTCAACTTGATTTGGATAAAATTGATGTTACCCTAAGGTGATTTTTCTATCAAATCTCCAGAAATCTTCCTAATTGACTGGAGTTGTCTTAAAATCACATATTTTCCTTTCCCACACCTCATTTTTACTAGTAGAGAGAGCTCTGGTAGACAGACTCTTTGCAGAAGCCACTTAATCTTTCTGGGCTTTGGTTACTCTATCTGTAAGTTAAAAATTTGAATTAGATGATTGCTAAAGTGATTTCAGCTCTCTGGACTTTTTAAATCAACAGAATATGTGCTATAAGCACCACATGTACGTTCTTTATTAGGTTTTCAACATGACATATCTGCTGATCTTGCCCTTAATCCCATATATCAGTTGCAATGTAAGTAAGGCTGATCGCTGAGATGTAAGTGTTAGGTAAAGGTCGGATGGTTTGCTAACTGTGCTAGATAGAGTTCCTTGGTGTTCTCTCCCTTCTGTGTAACATTGATATCAGTGTTTACGATGAAAGAGAGGGAGCAGGATGCTCTCAAGGGGATGATTGTTCTAAGTTGAATGATGTTATGTTAAAATTGTAATGATTTTTATAATAATCATCTTCATGGAGTAAATGACTCTTCACTTCTGGAATTGTACTGGTTAAAAAAGATGAACAGGTCAAGGCCAAGATCTAGGCGACTTAAGTCAGTATCTTGGTGGCTTCTATCCTAAACTGAGAAGGTTTGGGTCACTGAAGGGAGCAGGAAACACTCTATGTCAACCAAAATGCAAAAGTATTGGAGAAAGTTTGGAGAGAAAGAGATTTTTAAAAGTCTAACGAGAACAGACATTCTATGTGTTGTGAAAAGAATGATCTTGACAATGAGATAGGAAAGAGCACATATTAAAAAGTGTCACAGGTTATCATGATTAGTTTGGGGCCCCTCCCACCAATGAGTCAAGAGCAAATATTCAAATAGAAGGTAAGTATTTCAATAGCACTTTCAATTCCCTTTTACTCTATTAAGTGAATCGGGGAAGCACATCTATCTATCAATAAACCTGTAAGAAGGGTGCAGTTATTCTATGGTAACAATAGACAGAAGCCTAGGGTGGGAAGGGTGGGGGATGGGGTAAATTAGTCACCTTTTGGAGGTGGAGTAATCTGGTAGGCCCTTAGGGTGCAATTCAGTTCATACATTTTTGCACTAATTAACACCCTTGGGTCCAAGCATTAACCCAGGCCAAGAGGGGAATGGTTTGCTCCCAGGCATCAGGAACATAAGACCCATTATTATTGTTTATAATAAAATAATGTACTTACTCCACACCTTTGATCAAAGACTTTTTTTTTTCCTTTCTTTCCAAAACACTCTCATTAACCCTAGCACCATCACTGGGATTAAGCAGCTGAAGCACTGTATCATTATCCCTGTTTTGGAGAGGAAGGGACTAGCCCAGGGAGGCAGCAACTTGTTCAGGCCCCAGTGAGTCAGTGGTGGAAAAGGGACAAGAAATCAGGATTCCTGACTTTCCATCTTAAGCTAAAAATATCTTAGCTGATGAAAAGATGTGAGGAACTAGCTCCAGAAATCAGCAAATGCTTTCATTTCTCCCACTCATCTCCTTCTTACCTGCAGTACTTTCATCTGATAGAAGAGCCATGGGGAGTTAGTGTCTCCTTCCCCCAAGATGAATGGGGAGGGTCCTTGGTCCACTGGATACCAGCGTTCGTTTTCTTTTATAAAGTATTGCAAGCCTCGTCCTCCCGTGACATTTTAAAAACTTTAAAAAATGATTTGACAAAACAAAAAGGAAGCCTACTGAATGGGAGAATATATTTGCCAACGATATATCTGATAAGGGGTTAATATCCAAAATTTATAAAACACTCGTGCAACTCAACGCCAAAAAAACAAACAACCCAACTAAAAAATGGGCAGAGGATATGAAGAGACATTTCTCTAAAGAGGTCATACAGAAGGCCAACAGGCATATGAAAAAAAGTTCAACCTCACTGGTCATTAGGGAGATGCAAATACAAACCACCATGAGATACCACCTCACTCCAGTCAGAATGGCTATCATCAATAAATCAACAAACAACAAGTGCTGGCGGGGCTGTGGGGAGAAGGGGACCCTGCTGCACTGTTGGTGGGATTGCAGATTGATGCAGCCACTATGGAAGTCAGTATGGAGGTATCTCAAAGAACTGGAAATGGGGCCGGCTGAGTGGCGCGGTTGTTAAGTGCTGGCTTGGGAAGCCAGCGGCCCCAGTTCGGTCCCACATATGAGAGCCAGTGACACTGCCCTCAAAAAACAAAACAAAACAAAAAAAACTGGAAGTGGAACTACCTTTTGACCCCGCAATTCCACTCTTGGGTATTTATCCTGAAAAACCCAAGACACGAATTTGAAAAAATATATGCACCCCTATGTTTATTGCAGCACTATTTACAATAGCTAAGACTTGGAAACAACCGAAATGCCCATCGGTAGATGACTAGATTAAGAAACTGTGGTACATTTATACAATGGAGTATTATTCCGCTATAAAGAAGAATGAAATCGTACCATTTGCAATGATATGGATGGACCTAGAGACTATTATGTTAAGTGAAATAAGTCAGTCAGAGAAAGACAAATACCATATGATCTCACTTATATGTGGAATCTGAAAAACTGAATGAATGAGCAAAGTAAACAGAAACAGTCTCATAGATATAGAGAAAAAACTGAGGGTTGCTAGTTGGGAGGGGGGTGGGGATGAGGGAGAAGGGAAAGGGATTAGACAACATAAATAGGCAACTACAATATTGCTATAGGGATATGAAAGACAGTTTGGGGAATATAATGAATAATGTAAATATTTTGTGGGATGTCAGATGGTCACATGTCTTGTTAGGGAGACCATTTCATGGATGGAGTAGAGGCTTGATCACTGCACTGTACACCTGAAGATGATATATAATATTGTATACCAACTGTAATTGAATATATAGATAGTCACAGGATGTGGATTATACTGTGGAAGGGACTCAGAGGAAGAGTAATAGATATATATGATATGGGGGGGAGGAGTGGGGTGGTGAATTGGGGGAGGGGAGTTGTCACTTTGAGGGTTAAAAAGTATAACTATTGCACTGTGTTGTACACCTGAAACTAATTAAAAATAAATAAATAAATTTAAAAAACACAATAAAATAATTTAAAATAAAGAAAATGATTTGACAATACATTCTACAGGAAAGTCCATTTGTGAAAGCTAGCATTAAAATGGAATCTGTCCTCTGACTATTTACTAGGACAATATCATGAAGATCATTGAACTCATAGGCCTGTGAGCACCCTAACACCTAAGATGTCCATTGAATATGCAAATGACCTCCAATCCCTGTCTTTTTGCACCTGAGTCTCCCTATAGATTTTCAAGTTTTCCTCTTCAATTTCCAAACAAAGTTTTCATTCCTTCAAATTATGACATTTGCTGATTGGTAGTTTAAAAATAGAAGATTGTACTTTCCATGACAAATTGGTCTATACCAGACTCCCAGGGGAGGTGGGATTCACTGGGACAATTTTAGGTTTCCTGTATTTTCAAAAGCATCATTGCAACTTTAGGAAATAGGGACTCATTCATCAGAGTTTGGGTAATCTGGTATGATAGAAGAACCATTTTTTTGTACAGAAATAAATATATCCCTTTTTCTTTTTTCTACGTGTGTTACTACTACAGGGTGACTGACTAGTGGGTCATCATTTAAATCTATGGTATTATAAAGAGGATTAAGAACATAGTTCATGAAATTCTTAAAACCTTGTGTAACCTCGGGCGCTTAACCTAAGTCTCAGTTTCCTCTTCTGTAAAATGGGCTAACGATTGTACTTACCACAGATCAGTAGATGAGATAATGCATTTAAAGTGCTTCACACAGTACCTGTCACATAGTAAGAAGTCCATCAATATTGGAAATTAATATTAACCACCAGTATTCTTGACTTATAAATAAAATAATTGAGGTTTAAAAACCTGCTGAATAATACTTGGTGGTGGCCACAAATTTCACTGTTTTACCCAATTTCTTTGTTAACATTGAAAGAATAAGAAGTGTTCTAGCAGATCCGTGAAATCTCTTTCTCTGGTTCATCTTCAGGGGTTGTAAACTCTACAACTTTACTGCTCAGATCTCTTCTTGTCTCTAATTAAATCACACCTCAGACAGTTATTTGAGCTACGCTATGTCCCAAATCCTTCGGCTGCTCCATATAATCAGAAAATAACTTTAACTTCTTAGCAGTCTAGAAATACATCACAAAAATTTGCCAGTTTGATCATAGCTATTTTATGATTCATGTCTTATTTCTACATGATTAGGAGAAGGGAGAGGCTGTTACTGGGAAAAGACTATAGTAATTCTTAACTTTGCCAGCACATTACAATTGTCCAGTGATGATTCTTAAAAAGCCCCATGTCTAGGCTGCACCCCAAACAATTCAACAGCATTTCTGGGTGTGGGGCCAACCTTTACTTTTAAGTCTCCCCAGGTGTTTCCATATGCAGGTAAAAATTGGGACCCATGCTAGTGCTGACCCAACACTTCAGCAAGCCTCAGGGTTATGGGGAAACTGGTGATTCTAGGGTCCAAACCTCAGAGATTCTGTATCTAGCAGTTCTAGGTTATGGCCTGGGGATTTTCATTTTTAACAAGAACCCCCTAAATTCGCCCTCCCTTTGGTGATTCTGGCTGAGTAGTCCCAACATTGGGAAATATTGGTGTTGACTAGTAATTGATTTAGTGATCTCATTTTAAATTCATAAGGTTCTAAACTAGAGTAAAAGCCTCATCAACACATTATTCCATGTCTTCCAAGTCACCATATAAGGAACTTCAATTTGCTTTCAGGTGTATGGTGAAATTTTAAGTTAGCACCTCCTAGGTTTTGGGGATGGCTTTTTGTGAACCATGGTGAAGCTGCCTTACTTCAGCAGGCATCAGGCAGGGAGCTGCTGCCGCTGACTCGTGGAGATGCACCTGGGAAGGTTTCCAGAGACTGTATCTGCTCACAGCGCTAGATTTACCCTCAGGGTTCAGCCCTTTGTTTCAGCTAACTTTATTAAACTTTACAAATGAACGTTCACAAGAATTATCTTTTAGGTTTTCAACCATCTGAAAATTTCTATATTCAACCACTGAGATTTCTATAACTTTGCCATGATTTTATTCATTGAAAACTTTTCTGATGAGCCTCATGTAATGCTGTTACGTTTAATGTTGGACTCCTTGTTTGCTTTGTAATACAATACAACTCAAATTTGTACATGTTCAATTTTTCTCAAGTCCCCCTTCAGCTCCTTGGGCTGAGCAGTCCTTGGAGACACACCATGCATTACCCTCCTTGTGAAATCTGAGCTGTAAGCATGCGCTGCCTTTAACCCCTGCAGCCAACTCCAGCATAAATTGTCCTTGGGAAAGGCCAAAGGGGTATGACTTTTAAAAATGGTTCTTTATTTAATTTAAAGACAAGTATATTAAGTATCAAAAAAAAAAAAGGATGAAAACAAACATTGTTAGAGGCCTTAGGTTTCTTAGGGCAAAATGACTATAATATTCACTAAACAGCACTTAATACACAGTAATGTAATTAGACTTTTAAAAGAGTTAAGGTGCTTGCTCATTAACCTGACAATGTGATGATACCACGGGCCCTTCTGAAGCAGCCAACCTTATCATTTATGGCCTGTGGGACTAAGAGTTTGTAATATAAATCACACTGCAGATTGAGAATAGCCATTTCAGCTCTTTATCCTTCGTTCTGAGAAGAGCTGATTCTGAGCACTGCTAATTGAAATGAAGTAGCTATGCTCATCTCTGCTGTTCGTTGTATGAGAATTGTGAACACTACTCTCAGTGCCTAGGGCAGAGGTGTCCTGGTAAGAACCAGTTTCTAGCCCAGGGGTAATACATAACTCTGGAATAAAAGTCTTCCTTGTAACCCATGGGCCAAGGAACCAAGGAAAAGGTGCACTCCTGCACTGAGGTGGGGGATTACACCACAAGGAAAACCCAGTTTGGCCCAGAATATATTACATTAGCAAATAGCTGTACAGTGAGAAGATTGAGGTGGGGTGGGGGCTGCTCTTCCAATGCATTCATTCATTTATTCAACCAACATTTTAGATCACTTTCTGAATGCCAGGTACTGTTCGGGCATTGGAGGTACAGCAGTGGGTAGAAATGTTTGTGCATTCTAGTGGGAGGAGGTGACAAAAATTATAAGAAAGTGAACTAAATAGTATGTAAGATAGTGGTATTACAATGGAGTAAAATAAAGCAGTAAAGGGGAAGAGGGAGGTTTTTGTAATTTTATTGATAGAAATCAAGGAAGATCTCACTAAGAAGGTGACGACTGAGTAAGGTCCTGAGAGAGGAGACAGAGTTATGTGGGCATTTGGAAGCAGCAGTCCAGGCAGAGAAGAGTATGTGCAAAGGTCCTGAGGTACAGAGTGCCTAGCCAGTCAGAGGCAAAGGAACAGGGTTTTACAGTTGAGTAGAATGTACTAATGTTTGGAGTTGACCAAGTAGACCTAATTAGCCATCAATTAAAATGCTTATCTACTAGGCTTGGAAATAGAGGCCCCTCCTAACTCCCTACTTCTCCTCGTCTTCTTTCGCCTCTCCTCTATTCTTTCTCCCTCTCCCCCAGACTTGTTTGCGGAGCTATCCTGTGTTTAAAGTTTTCTTCTTCATATAGCTCTCCCAGCAAAGAGACTAAAGGCTCAGAATTAAGTAGTCATGGCTTTGTTCCTCAAGGGAACATTCCAAAAGGTGACTTTGATACCTTAAAACCTTTTTTTTTTTTTTAGAGGGCAGTGTCACTTGGCCCTCATATGTGGGATCTGAACCCGGGCTGCTGGCTCCCCAAGCCAACGCTTAACCACCGCGCCACTCGGTCAGCCTCTTATAACCTTTTTTGAAGACACTTCTAGCTACATGAGAAACATACACTAGAGATAATTGCATTTGAGAACCCAACTTGATAGTGAAAATTCCAAATGTCGATTTGTAATAGAAGGTTGGCCTGTGTTCTGGTCTGGAGGTAAAAGTGGTTAAGCTGGTGTGGACATTTCTAGGAGGTGCCATGGTGGCGTGGGAAGCAACTACACAGGCTTTGGCATCAGACAGATGTGGAGTTTGAACCCTAGCAATGAAAGTTTTTAAACCTCCATTTTGTCATCATCATTCCAAGTTTTGGTGAAGGTTTAATATGTGGCAAACACCTCATTCCTAATTGGCAGCCAGTAAATTGTAGGAATACCCTCATAAATGTCTAGGCAGAGCTAGTGAAAGAAGTCCAATGAAGGAAGAAAAGAGAGAAGGAACTGGAGGAAAGGGATTTCTTTTAGAGCATTGTATAGGGAAAAGGCAAGAAGCCGGCAGAGATTAAAAAGGTGAAAGGTCATGCCCTTTCACTTTCATGCATTCCTGCAGGGTAGGCTGCAGATAGCACACTGTTGTCATCACTTGTAAAGTTGCCCCAGTTCTCCATGGCTGGTAAGGCAGTCATGAATAGATGCTGGATAGAGTGACAGGGGCCACTGAGACCGTGCTGGCCTATGTTATCAGTAATTACCTTCTGGGTGTGGACTTAGTTGCTGTTAACTAATGTGATTTATGGCCTGTGAACGTGATCTGTCATGAGAAAGAATTAGTGCAAGTCCACTTTGGTAAAGAGATGACTTTCAGTTTGACCTTTTTGAACCTTGATGACTTATAGAAAGATGTCCCCAAATCTCTTTCAAAGAAATGAAAGAATATAAGGCACGTGCATAATAACTGGCACATTGGAGATGTTCAATCAATGCCTATTGACTGTTATGATAATTTCAATAATAGCATAGACCTATATTTAAAGTATTATTGGGTTTATTCAAAATGTGGTATAATTTTAATACATTTAAGAATCAAGTAGCACTACATGAGGGTATAATTATGGATAGAAATAGGAAAATGGAAAAAAATAATTCATATCAATAATTTTAGGTCTAGGAGAAAAACAAAAAAACATGTACTAAACCAAAGCACACAAAGTTTTGTCTTGATGAAGGAACAATACTTGAATCAAAATACTTGATGAAGGGACTTTCTTTGACTCCAGTCTCTCAAGATAAAATTATCACTGTTTAATTTATCCTCTGGTATCTTTAAAAAAGTTGAAACTGTTTTAATCTGTATTTCATCATTCCTGTAAAATGGAAAGCTGCTGCCTCTTCTAATAGATGAAATGATTTGGGAATCATGTACATGTGGGAATGGAAATGAAATCCAGGAAAAGAAATATGGCTTACTGTACTTGAGAAACGTGTGTCACTGAAAATATGGTTAAGCCTTGCTGACTTCCTTCTCTTTGGTTGAAAAGATCATGCTATTTATTGGAAAAATATAAAGGATATGTTCGTATTATTTTATTGCTTCATACGATGTGCTCGGTGCGTCAGTATATTTCTTTCCCACACTGAACACACACAACAATTCCATGAGAAAAGCATCATTATCCCCACTTAGAGATGAGTAAAGGGTTTAGAAAATATATCTTGCACCAAATAGCATCACTCATAGCACCAGAGATGAGATTTCAGCGTGAACTTTACAACCATGTGACTAAAAAAACTGGTGTTCTTTCCATTTAACTACTTTGTTGTATATGCCTAAGATGTTTTCTTTTCTCTTTCTATTTGGTTTCTACCCACCATCTCTTCTTTCCCACTTACATGCTTTGCGTTCCAGTTGACTCCAGCTTATGTCTGCCATCTCCTGTCTTACCACCTCTTCTGTAAAGACATTTAGGGATCAGGGCAATTGTTGACAAAAGGCATTCACATGCCGGAAGTTCCTCAAGGGTAATATAGGGTGTGATCCTTGCAGGACCTAAACCTAGCACTTAAAGTTCATTACAAATATTAATGACGAAATGTCTGTTTCATGGGAAGCACCACTGAGGGGGGCCCATGAAATGAATGTCAGAACTTTTAAGGAACTGCAGCAGGTCTTAGCTCTTTGCTGCATGTTCACCTAAACATTCTTATCTCATAGTCATGAATTTGATATTTTTTGGTAGCTTATTTTTTGGAAGGAGACATATTTTCCATCCTTGATTCATTCAAAGCACTTCTGGATGTGCCTCAGAGCTTAGAATTCCTTTCAGAATAGATGGGCATGATGAACACTAAGGAGAGATTTATTTGTGTGCCGTATGAATCTTCCTGCGAATGGTCACAAAGTTATTTTCTAGCCTGGAGTGCATATCTTTGGGAGTGTTTCTAGAGCTTAACGATCAGGAAAGCTGCTCTTTGCAAATTGTCTCACTGTGGGCCTTTGCTGTCTAATGCTTCAAGAAGGGAGGGCTGTTGGTAGCAGCCATTTTCTCTTATACCGAGTAGAGGGAAGGCTGGCTAGAGAGGGTCCCATTGTGTCCTCGAAAGATGATGATTCACTGAGAAGCTACCTTAGCTGCCTGATTGATTCTCATTTGTGGATGGTTGGGAGGCAACCTCCCACACCCCGAAGGGTTGGAAATCATCAGGAAAGCCTCCAGTTTTGTCTCAGCTCCTGCAGAGACATACACAATGTAGAGATGTTCTTGTGGACAGCACATTCCTTTTCATTCCAAAGTTATTTATGACCACTTAAAATCCACAACTTGAAAAGACTTGAAAGTAGGTATTTTCCTTTGAGAGGACAAGATCATTTGACTTTCCTTTCTGGAAGAAATAAAATCTGAAAATGCTTATTTCAATCTTCACCAGAGGTTTAATTACTTTGAAGTCTTCTCCTGTGCTTCTGGCCTATTTGGCAATTCATATTCGTAAATCGTCTGAAAAACAAGCAGTTTTAAATGATTTTGAGCAACAAAGAATGGTGAAGCATTTGTTTTACATATATTTTTTTATTTTAATTGTCTGAAATTACTTTGTTTGGAACATTGTCATATGTAAAAATAACATGAAATGTAAAATGTTTTGTTTTTAATAATTAAATCTAACTCTGTGTGTTTCACATATTCTCTAAGCATTCTGGGTGGAATAGTGAACATGATGGAGAATTATTTTATGCTCTGGAGGAATACCATTTTTATGATTTCTTTTTGTGAGTTTATTCCTGCCTACCCTGTTAAGATGTAAACACAGCAATAAAGCCATAGGATGTAATAAAGCATAATGTACTAAATGGTATACTAAATGCATATCCTCAATTTTTTATACACATTTAATGTAGTCTATTCCAAAGAATGGAAATATCTACAGAAAGAGCTATTTCTGACCTTCCTGAGTGCTAAAAGAAAAATCCATTTAGCAGATTTTAAAAAAGACTATGGCAAATATGAATATGAAAAATCAGACTGGTGAATCAATGGATGAATTAGGGTCAAACCACAAATATCCAAGCAATGTACGTAGATTTTTTTTTTTTTCCTGCAGCTGCGATTATTTCTATTAGTAGAGTGAGATTGCAAATCGGGTTTTCTGCTTTAGGCTTGGTGGCCTTCCTTCTTTTTGTTTTTGTCATCCTCAGAGAGCTAAGCTTTATAATTGGCTTATCCTAAAAGTCTCCACAATAGTTTTCCCTTTAATATATAACAGATATAACTAATTATAAAGAAAAATCTAAGACATTTTTCTTGGATTGGATGATTCAATACTGTATTAATACTCAATATATATGGCAAGAGAAGTTCAAGAAAGTGTTCTTAAATATCCACATGTACACAGAGACTGGAACTGACTGAAAGCCAGGTACCTAACCACTGGAATTTATTGTTTGTTTGTTTGTTTGGTGTGTACATTGAATTACACCTTATGGTGGATGTCGTTTCAGAAAGTAAGAATTTATTTTAAATAAATTAAGACTAGATATGAAATTCCTATCAAGCCTTACTCTCTCTAAATCTCATGCTTCAAATGGTGTATAGCTATAAATAAAACTATAAATGGTGCACAAGCTACATAAAGAAATAATTTCATTGACAAAAGGGGTGGGGTGGTAGATGGGAATTTAAAAAATAGTAAAATTAATTTAAAAAACAAAAAATGATTTCAAATATATTGTAAGTGCTGCAAAAGACTTAGGATGATTAAGGATACATGTGAGCTAATTTGTTAATAGATTGAAGGTAGAGAACGTAAGGACAAGAATGTTGGGTGAAAATAGAAATTTTCCAAGCGTGTATTTTGAAGGAAAAAGAGAAATGTGAGTTGGTCAGGACTATGCTAGGTAATGATAGCTAAAATCTATTATTGCATGCTTACTATGTGCCAGGAATTGTTCTAAACATATTGATGCGTTGTAAACCAGCTTTGGAGGTAGGTAATATTGCCTGCATTTACAGGTGCAAAAAGCTTAAATTTGCTGACAGAACTAATAGCATAGAGTGGAGACTTGAGCACAGGTCACTCTGCTTCCAAGAAGCAGTATGATAATTGTTGTGTAATGCTGCAAATCACAGTCAGGAAACTTGATGTTAAATTGTATAAAGAGAGGTACTTGTTCTCCCAACTACTACTTCTACCTTCCTTTTGGAGTTTGAAGCTTTGGTCTTCAAAACCCAAAGACCCTTAGATCTGTGTTATACACCTCATTGGGGTCTTATCACTGGGATGTGGTTAAAAGCGACTGATGAACTTTAAATGTTTATTGTCTCTTTCTCCTGAGACCCAGTCGAATGGTAAAGAACCAAACATTATATAGACAGAAACAGACAGAAAGCCATAGCCTGCAGAGGGGAATGTTAATGAGGAAAGGATGGATATACCTGGCAGAGCCTTTGCAGGCTCAGATTGAGGAAAAGGGCAATGCTGAAAATAGGATTGCTTGAAAGTCAGTATTCAGAATCCAAAATCAGACAACCAGGTATCTAGCATTCAGACCGAAGGCCAAAGCATTCTTTTGTGGAGAACTGAACGTCAGCGTCTGTGGACTTAGAGACTAGCTTTCCCCTGCTCTTCCCTGCTTATGGAATGCCTGCACGAGGAGTTTGCCCCTGAGACAGGGGCCAAAAATCACTTCTTAGGAGATAGTAAATGACCTCAGGAAAAACATGGCAAGTGAAGCAAGTTTTATTTTTCAAATATATTTATTTATTCACACACACATGCACGCACTCACGTGTGAGGTGAGATATATGGAAATGCCAAGATGTGTGATCTCTGCACTCTCCCCTTGAATCTGGGAAGGGGTTTGGGGCTGCTCCAACCAATATGGCTAAAGTGATGCCCTGTGACTTCTGGAACTAGATAATGAAAGGATACAGCTATATGGCTGTATAGATCTACGTAGGTCACATGCTTTAGGAGTCCTGAGCTAACATGTAAAAAGTCTGGCTTTCCTGAAGCCGCCAGGCTGGGGAGATCCCATGTAGAGATTGCAGAGATGGAGACAGATGTCTGAGGAGCCCAGGTTTTGCAGCCCCCTGCCCTTGAGCTGCTCTAGCTGATACCAGGTAGAGCAGATACCAGACATCCCCCATGAGCCCTCCTCCAATTTCAGACTCATAAACAAAAAGAATGTTGCTTTTGTTATAAGCCACAACATTTTGGGATGGCTTGTTATGCAGTATTAGATAATGAGAATATCCACATACTGACACTGAGGGCTCTTAGAGTATCCTAAAAGGAAGTTCTACCCCAATGAGCCCTACCACAGAGCTTCGAATCCATGATCCTCATTTGTAATCACAGAATTTCCAATCATCTCTTTGGTGCCTTAGTGTCTTATTGTTAAATATGAATGGACAATCACAGACCACTGAATACTTGAAGAAAGCTCCCCTCCATCTATGTGAAGAAAATCACATATTGTCACTTGTAAACTAGAAACAGAGAAAAACAACAACAGATGAAATGAACCCAGAACAAAGATAATTGAGGACACAGAAGGAGCATTGTGCTTTGCATAATTCAGAGAGAGACAAGATTATTGTACTCATAAAACAAGAAGAAAATGCTATTAAAAATAAATTAGAAAAGGAGATTGAAGTTCTACAAATTTGATATATAATTGCCAAAATAAAGAATGCAGTAAAATAGTTGTAAGAAAAGAAACCTCCTAGAAAAAACAATAAAATAAAGAAAGCTGCCCACCATTCTAACACTCTGAGCTGTTTCAAGGACGTCACCTTGAGAGAGTAAGATATTGTTGAGATAATCTAGACTGAATGACCAATTAAGGCCTCTGTATAAACTTTTAAAATTCTGGCAAGCGGGTGCGGCCATCTGCTCATCTCGCAGCTGGCCAAGGCTAGCTTTGTATTATTAAACCTGCCGCCTACCTATATGGAGTGGTCTGCCTGTTTCTTCAGTCTCTTCTTGTCCACCAAGTCCCAGGTCAGTTTTCGAACCAACAGTCAGTATTATTCTTTGGAAACTGAACCATTGTTTGCAACTTTTGTTTTTTTTTCCCCTTCACTCAGTACTGACTCAACAATTGTTTTCCTCTGATGATTATACTTCCCTTGTAAGTATAGTGTTTTGCATTTTGAGTTTGGGTATCTGGCATCAGGGAGCAAGTGTTGAGGCTTTCAAAACTGTTTTGGGGGGGGTCCCTTGTGGTTTTCTATGTGAATTGTACTGAAAGGTGCATACTCACTGTCTAATCCTGCATCTGTGGGAACCTCTATTTTTTTTAAAAAGTCTCCTTTCTCTTTAACTACCTCCATGTCAATCTTCTCTTTTCCCTGAGCTGCTTACCTTGGAATTGGAAGAAGGTAAGAGGAAATATCTATGTTATGAAGTATTTCTGTGGAAAATCGTGTATTGTTACTTGTAAACTAGTGTATGCTTGACTTGCTTTCTTTCACGGTTGCTAACGTTCTTTATGGGTTTGGTTATTCGCTTCTCTCTCTTTTCTCAGTGACTAATATTGGTGTAAACCTCTGTCTACTGGCAGACTTTTCTGTCGACAGCTAGAACTGTCAACATTTCATGAAGTGCAACTACTGCTAATCTGGTATTTGAGAAGAGCAAAGCATTGAGGGTGGGGTGCTGTAAATATGTTTTATATTACCTCCTCATTCCAGAGTTAATAAATGCTCATTCTGCAAAATGTGAAAAATTGGTAAAATAGAAAATAATATCACCAATAGCTCAATCGAAAAGACTCACTGGTATTTGGATATATTTCCTTTTATCATTTGGTGAGCATATTATTTTTATGACTTATCACAGAAAATTCAATATGTCAATGTTTTCAAGAATATATTTTCTGAATTAAAAGTCATATATGCTTGGTGTAACAAATTTGGAAAATAACATAGCTTTGATAAAAAAGAAAATTTAAATTATTGTGAATAATAATACCTGAAATAACCACTTCTAGTACTTAACTTTTTTCTTTAGTTTCTTGCATGGAAAACATCATTCAAAAATAAGCATTTCTTGAATGTTCTAATAATCCTCTGGATAAGAATATCAACAACTTCACACAATAGCTTTTATTAAATCTGAATTATCTAAACTTAAACAAATGTCAACTTAATGGGTTTTATCCTTACTTATAAATATTAAGTCATAAGGGCAAATCATTAAAACCAGACTAATACTTAAAAAAAAAAAGAAAAACTAAATTATATCTGCTAACTCCTTAATATTGAAATTATCAAGTATGAGATCAGAACACCTGGCATTTACCAGAAAGAAAATATTGACGTTCCCAAAGGAAGCTTGAGGAGTTAGTGCTGGACTCCAAATGAAGAAAAGCTGAATTAATAACACAGACAAGCTAGCTGATGTAAAACTAGAAATAGGAACACAGCTGTACCATAGGACAGACAGACAGACTTGATGACAGACACACACGTACATTCATGTGCAGACTGAGGACAAAACTAGCTTAAAGTGACTGCCTGGAAAAATCTATTAAAATAGTTCAGGTCTGATGTACTCTTGAATACATAGGCTGGTTTTAAGCAAACTGTTTTAATTTTATCGTGGTTGTTAGTTCCTTAGAACAATATATTTGATTTTCTGCTAGTATGCAACCTTTTGCTTATCTTGCATTTCCTAGGGGAAACCCAGGCTAGAGCAATACTTTTCATTAATTGGGAAGTGCTAACTCTTCAGTAATCATATGGTTCCTTTAGGCATTTGTAATCACACTTTTCACTAAAAGGGAGTCTAATGTTTTACCTTTGCATCTTCGTTGAAACCTTCCAGCTAAGGTGAGAGTAGAACATGCTGCAGGGATAGTCATATTATTGGGTTGTCAGAAAAGTCATGACGTATTTTTTTCTGTATTTTTCATTGCAAAAATGCATCATGACTTTTCCGACAACCCAATAGTTAAGTGTTCAGTAGGAATGTGATTGGAGACTTAAGATTTGGTTATAAAGATAGGTTTAGGAAGATACTTTTTACATGAAACTTTTCCAATTTAAGGTAACTGTAGATGCACACGGATTTATAGAAATGTTAGAGAGATCCTATTACCTAGTACACTTTACCTAGATTCCCCCAATGGTCACATCCTGCAGTAGTACAATGTCACAAGTAAGAGATGGATAAAATGCATATATTTCATTCACATCTCTTTGTTTTCTTTGTACTCATTTATATATGTGTGTGCATATTCAGTTCTATGCAATATTATCACATGTGTAGACACAGCAGTCAAGGTGAAACAGGCATCCCCCATGTTGCCTTTTTTTAGCCACCCACATCTTCCTTCCACCCCCACCTTTAATCTCTGGTAACCACTAATTGGTTCTTTATTTCTAAAATTTTGTCATTTCAAGAATGTTACGTATAATAGTTATAGATATTGCAAGAAGTTATAAAGCTAGTACAGCATTATCACATATACATTTTATTTAAACATAAACCACAGCATTTTTGACATTTTATGACAGACTATATATAGATCTGTTCTATTTTATTACATGTGTACATTTGTGCTACCACTACTGCTGATTTTCTTTTTTCTCCACTCAGTGTAGGTTATTGAGTTTTGTAAAAAAAAAAAACAATTTGGGGGTGTGAGATATCTATAGAGAAAAATCCAATAAATATTTAAAATTATTGTGGTGGTTTTAAATATGTCCACAAATTCTTTGATACTCCTCCCTTCACGAGGTGGAGTCTAATTCCCATCCTATCATGTGGGCTGGATTTCGTGACTCACTTCTATTAAATAGAATCAAGTGGGATGATGGTATGTAACTTCAGAGACTAGGACATAATGGGCTCTACTCTCTCTCGGATACCTACTCTGGTGGAAGTTAGCTGCCGTTTTGTGAGCAGCCATAGCAAGATGCCCACATGATGAGGAACTGAAGCGTCCTGTAAATAGCCATGTGTGTAAGCCATCTTGAAAGGGAGTCCTTCAGGCTCAGGAAAGCTTCATAATATGGCTTTGGCGGACAGCTTGACTGTAACCTCATGAGAGAACCTGAGCCACGGTTGCCTAGCTAAACTGCTCCCAGGTTCCTGAACCCAGACATGGAGTGAGAGAATAAATGTTTGTTGCCTTAAGCCACTCAATTTTGCAGTAAATTGTTATGCAGCAATATATAACTAATCTACATATCATTAGGTAGCAAGGTATGAAAACATGTTAGAAAATTGGGAGAATATTTTTAACATCATTGAAAACTCCTACAGATGACCTTTGCTTTTAGAATTATGACAGTGGTATGGGCAAAAAACAATTACCAGGCCAAGACCCAGATGACTGAATCACTAAACTATGAAGGATGTTTGTTTTTGCTGTGTCTTATAGGAAAACCTAAGTCATGGGATCCTTTAAGTTTCTCCATCTCCCACCCCACCTATTCACCCACACTGCTTTGCCTTTTGTTTTCTCCTGGATGCTGCTGGCTATATGATACCTTTTGTCATATTTGTTTTCAACGATTGATCTTGATCATGTATGGAGACATCCCCAAAACCTTTTGACTAGAATAAGTCACAAAATAATTATCCAATGTCCAGTATCTGTAATGATTTAGTGTTAGAAATTGAAATCAAAGTTGGCATGTCTTTTGAATGTATTATTTTCTCAGTGTTGCAATTTAGTTATAGAAAAATTAAAAGAAAGAGAGTCCATGATTTATAATATAAAACAAAGCTAGAGCTAATCACTCATTGTCAACGATCCTGTTTGGTTTCCACAGTTTTGGTGCTCAACTTTCCTATCCTTAGTTTGCATCTATCTTTAACAATTATTTTCTAATTATAAATATGCTATCTTTGAATCTTATATCACCAATGCATGTAATAGTTACAGCAACACTAGAGCAATTTCTGGCAGCTTCAGACTTTTTTTATTAAGTTGCTTGTGGAGGAGAGTGGCAATCCAGTGGGAATTGGGAGATGGGGGGTGGGCATTTGTCTCGAAGCTACATTGGTAAAGTGAGAAGAGATTATTAGGGGAAGGGCAGTGGTGGCTGCTAAATTTCCCTCCCTTCAAAAGCCACTTGTTGGCACCATCATGGAAAGCAATGTTCTACCATGGGAACTTTCTTTTCCCATCTCCATCTCTTTTGTTGGCAGCTCTTCCTCTACTGGTCCCTTAACTATTATTCCCTAAAGCCATGGTTCTGAAGCTTTAGGATGTATCAGTATCACCTGATGGATTTGTTAAACAGATTTCCGGGCCCACCTCCAGAGTTTCTGATGCAGTAGGTCTGGAGTGGGGTCTGAGAGTTTTCACTTCCCACAAGTTCCCAGATGAGGCTGATGCTGCTGTTCTGGGGGACCACACTGAAGAAACAGTGCCCTAAAGTTCTTTGCTTGGGTAGTGGTTGAGATCCTGAAGATATAGTGAAGATAGGAGCCAAAGAAGTAAAGGAGATTGCAAAACTGCTTTGATGAGGCAATAAAAGGAATATGTTATTGCTCTTGGGAAAGAGGAGGTGATATGAGCAGGAAAGCCTGCGGCTGAGGGGGTCAGATAAAGATCAAGGCAGCTATAGAAATATACCTGGTGGAGAAGTCCTTGGAGGTCTTTAAAAATTTCTCCTCCATGGCTGGGAAAATCTTAAAATATACCAAATGCACTCATTTCCTTCCAAGGGATGTGTGTGTGTGTGTGTGTGTGTGTGTGTGTGTGTGTGTGTGTCTGTGTGTGTGTAAACTAAAGACAGATGCAATTCAGCAGAGTCACAGCACATTTGAGGAGGCAAAGTGATTGGCAAACTAATGAAGCAGTAACCAGAGATGATCCAGAACATATTAGTCCCTACACTATAAATTCCTCACTGGAATTTATAGTTACCTTGGAAAAGGATTGGGGCTTGCACAAGATATGAAAATGGGGCCTTGAATCAATCATACCTGGTTTCCTAGGGCCAGAGAGGCCTCGCCTAACATCTAGGTTACTTTCTCTTATGGTTCTCATCTGCTGTGAGTTTATCCTGCAGTCTTTTAGGTAAGCAGAATGCAATAACTGCCTCAGGAGGTTTCTGTTTGCCTTCTCCTCATGAATTCATTGGGTGTTGTAGGGAGGAAACAGCTACTGCTGCAGGTTGTTTTTAACCTGACCTCTAGATGAAGGTGGGGTATGCTCAAACTTCGGGGAAGGAGGGGGCCACCCCATCAGCCCAGTGTTTGAGGAAAGCTCAGGAGGACAGGACTTTCACAGCTCCATCCCAGCTGAGGGGAACCAGAGAGCTTGAGGGGCCCCATGAGTATCATGCCTGTAACTTGCAGTCACTGTCTCTGTTCTGAAGAAATTCAGAATCTAGGAGTTTCCATCTTCCCTGCCACAATTCATCTTCATCTCCTCTTCATCCATTAAACTCCATGAGTGTATGAGTGAAGGAAGGGAACAACTTCCTTGAGACTTGAGGCAGCCATCCCCTCTCCTTCCCCCCTCTTCCCTGGTTACCCATGTGGTCTCTGTGCAATACACTGTTCTAGGCATTGGTCAGTTTCAGCACCCACTAGCTCAGAGTGTTTTCAAGCCTCAGAGGAAAAATGGCCAGTGCCAGTTTAAGAATTTCATTTGAGACTAATGGTAGACCTCAATGTGGTGATAAATAGAAGCGTAGACAGTTGTTTCTTTGCATTTTGTTCACCTAGATGGCTAAGTTGTGAAGAGTTGAAGAGATTAAACACTGGGAACTTTATTAGTGGTGAATCAGACCATTTTTACCTTTAGGAAACTGCATGCATTCTAGTGATCCACATACAACAGTTCAACTATTATTATTTTTTTTCTTTACTGAGGTAAAATTGACAAAAATTGTACTTTTTTAAAGTGTACAACTTGATGTTTTGATATATACATATATGCTTAAAGTTATCACTACAATCAAGCTAACTAACATATCCATCACCTTACATAGTTATTACCTTTTTAGTTCAATTAATGGTGCAGTTTCATTCACTGAGTTTCTGCTCAGGGCGAAATCTTTTTCAAGAACCAAAACTCTGTCCAACATGGAGTGTTCTTATATTCCACAACGTGGGGAGTGCCTCATTTGAAGTGCTAGAGCAAGGCATTATTTTTCCTGCCCTTGGCATGCCCTACCCTTCCCCTTTCCTGCTGATTTCCATACTGTTCCCTCTCATCCCCACTCTTCTGGAGTCCCTTTTCAGTGTGTCTATGACTGTTCTCTACCCACAAAAGGAAAGGTGTGTGAGAGCTGGGCTCCGCAGTGACTGTCGGTTCTAGGCACTGTACCAACATCAACAGAATCCTTATTTGGGCTCCCCCCAGGGAGAATGCAACCTTCATTCAACAGACAATGAACAATAGGGAACAAGGAGGGTGGCCATTGGGGTTGCATAAGAGGTATCTATTTTCATTATTGAGACTCTCTGGCACTTACTCATAGATCCTTTATTCAGATGTTGGTAGAAAAAAAAAGCAAAAAAACGGATTCACAGAGGAAATGGTTCTTGTAAAAAGCTTATGAAAAAAGCATTTCTGATAATTCTGAAAATGTGGGAAAAGAATAAATTAGGAGAAGAATATTGATTGGCAGCTTACAGGATTGGTAGAATTAATTCACTGAGCCTTGGGAAAGACAAAAAATAGAGGCCTTATCTTTATGGAGGTTTTCAAATTCCTGGATGAGAGAATTTGGCTGGGCCAGACAGAGTGTGTTATCTCTACCTTGGTTCCAACTATCCATATTTCCAGGAGATAGACAGGGGAGCACAGCCACTGTGATGGGGAGACATCTAGTGAGCTGGGCAGCAACTCCTCCTCCATGTGTATGTATTTACATTGGTCAAATATATACTTTGTAGTTAGAAAACACTTGGATAGAAGTGTCTATCTATCTATCTATCTATCTATCTATCTACCTACCTACCTACCTACCTACCTACCTATCTATCTTCCTTCAACTAACCATCTTAGACTTTATTTTCTTAGAGCAGCTCTAGGTCTATAGCAAAACTGAGTGGAAAACAGATTTTTCATATACTTTCTACCCCACACTTGTATTGCCTCCTCCATTATTAACATCACTCACCAGAATAATATGTATTTTTTTTTACAACCAGGGGTGAGCACATCATAATCACCCGAAGATCCATAGTCTACCTTAGGGTTCATTCTTAGTGTTGTACATTCTAGGGGTTTGGAAGAATGTATACTAACAGGTATCCATCATTATAGTATGAGGTAGAGTATTTTCACTGCTCTAAACATCCTCTGTGCTTTGCCTGTTCATCTCCTCTCTCCCAAGATCTCTGGCAACCACCGATCTTATCTACATACTTTTATCATCCACATAATTTCACCATTTCCAAAATGACATATAATTGGAATCCTATTACATTATGTAGTCTTTTCAGATTGGCTTCTTTCACTTAGTAATGTGTACTTAAGGTTCCTCTATGTCTTTTCATACCTCGATAGGTCATTTTTTTTTCAGCATTGAATATTTTAATGTCTGGATGTACCCTAGTTCACTTATCCATTCATCTACCGAAGAACAACTTCTGGCAATTATGAATAAAGTGGCTGTAAACATCCATGTGTAGGTTTTAGTGGGGACATGGGTCAAGTATAATTTTAATCAATCATGTTAGTAGCTATTCAACAGGGTGTGACTAAACTTAGATTCTGGCCACTCATCTTGCTTGAAATACGAATAACCTGTCACAAAAATAGGGGCAACACACAAGCATCCTCTAGTCCAGAGGATGGTCTCCAGACCATTAGCATGAATATCATTAAAAACTTGTTGGAAAGAGAAATTCTTTTTCCCACTCCAGACCTAGTAAATCAAAAACTCAGGGTGAGACACAGCAACCATGTTTTAATAAATACTCTAGGTGATTCTGACACATGCAAAAATTTAATGTGCATATGAATCACCTGGGGATGTTGTTAAAAATGCATATTCTTATTTAGTTAGTCGGGAGGGGTAAGCCTGAGATTTTGTATTTCTAACCAGCTGCTAGGCAATCCTATTACTACTGGTGCAGGAACCAAACTTCTGAGCAGTGGGACTCTAGAGATACTGAAGGAGAAACCTTTCATATCATAGCTTCAAACTACTGAAATTCTGTAGAGAGAAGAGCTATGAAAACCAGGAAAGCACTGTATGAAAAAATATATAAAAATTGTTATTACTGTGTTGATTGATAATAACTTGCATAAACCTTCAGAAAATTACATGTTTTGAGGAGGAGGGGAGCTCATCTTAAACTGGCAGCTCTGAAAACAGGATTGGTTACAAAGTTTATGTAGCAAGTTACCTTTAAACCAAGTGTCCAAATGCGTCATCATTTCTTAATTTCAAAATGCAATAGCAGGTCACAAGGATGGGATCTATATTTCCAGCTATCTTTTACATTGTCTTGTTCATGATAGAAATACTATGTTCACATCATTTAAAATGAAAACTCAAAGTTTAATGCTAATAATGATGCCAAACTGTAACCTTGAAGGAAGGAGAGCATGGCCAGATGGTTCAAGTGACTGACTATATCTTCTTAGGCCTTTCTTTCTTGTCCCAGATTGATCATATTTAGTTTTTGCTAAATAATCTTGAAAGCTTTGGGGAATTTCATCCAATTTTCAGCAGTTTTCTGTTAATGCCACTCAAATCTGATTGTGTTTGCTTGACAAAACTGACCTAATGGGAGTGGAGAGAGGCTAAATGGGTTTATGAGTCTTCCTGGGTTAGGGTTCTCTTAGATGATGTTGACCATCAATATTTTTGTATCCAATTTTATTGCTTTCATTATCAGATGACTGTGCTAGTTTGAAAAGGTTACAGATGGTTTCATTTCACATAATGAATACAAAAACATTTAAGAGGATCTCCCCCACATCAAAATCTCCCAAGAGGTTTGGTCAACATAATACATACAAAAAAAATCTTACATTACAGCTGAAATAAAAACCAAAACTAATGCTTTTCAGCAGGGTAATTTCTTTTTTTTTTTTAATTTTTTGAGGGCAGTGTCACTGGCCCTCATATGTGGGACTGAACTGGGAACACTGGCTTCCCAAGCCAGCTCTTAACCACCGCGCCACTCGGCCGGCCCCAGCAGGGTAATTTCTAGTAGAATTCTTTGAAGAGGCCAAATAAGCATGAGAGTAAAGATAAATCAGGAAACATAATTTATCTCATCTTTAAAAAATTCTCATAAGCTTCAGTAAGAAAGAAATTAAATCATCCCTGTTTGAGGTGTTTCTCCTCGCCATAAAGCCTTTGTTTTTTTTTGTTTGTTTGTTTGTTTGTTTTTGAGGGTAGTGTCACTGGTAGTGTCACTGTATGGTAGTGGGACTCATACCGGGCCCGCTGGCTTCCCAAGCCAGTGCTTAACCACCGCGCCACTCGGCCCCCATAAAGCCCTTTGTTTGCTCTCAAGAAATAAAAGGCAGCGGCAAACAACATTTTTCAGAATAAAGAAATATTAACAGCGTGATGTCCCAGAAATTATTTTCTGACACATGTCTAAAATATTATATATTGTACACTATGATCCCAAATTTAAAAAAAATAATAATAAATTATGTGGAACAGTTGATTATTGAATGCCATTTCTGAAATACATTATACAAAGAAAATAGAGCATCTTCATTGTCTCTAATTCCTATTATATTGCTCCTGAGCCCCATCTAGCTGGGATCAGTGTAGGGTGGGTGTGTGCTGTAATTTTATTGACCAATTATATGTAATTTATTCTTCTTCTCTAATGAAAAAGAGGCTCTGCTTTTAAAATAGTCTTGGGCAAATCTTAACCTGTCACAGTTCTTGCCTTTCTACCTTTTCCTAGATAAGGCCTCCAGGCATGTTTGTTCTGTGGATTGGCTAGAGAGAAGGCCTGGGTATGTATGCAGGGTCCCTGCATAGTTTTCTAAGTTGCTCATACCCTATTTTTGAGAGATATCACCCCACTTGTCTTGCATTGGCCTCTTTCTATGATGCTGTTGCATCATAGATGCTGTGCTTGATCTTACCTGGTCATTGGGCCTTGATGCTATCTGCTACTGTTGGTCGGAAAGTCTGTTCTTGCCTCTGCCCTGAAGTCCTGACCCTCAGAAATATCTATTGCCAGATTCCAGGTCTTTTTTATGGCACCAGTCTTCCATCTTGGGTGAGCGTATTAAAAATACAAATAACAACAAACATATATTTCTCACAGTGTCGGAGGCTGGAAGTACTAACCAGGATGCCAGCACTAACAGGTGAGGGCACTCTTCTGGTTTGCAGACTTCTCAGGCTTCTCGTGTATCCTCATATGGCAACAAGGGTTTGGGAGCTCTATGGGATCTATTTTATAAGAGCACGATTCCCACTCAGAAGGGAATGTGACCTAGTCGCCTACCAAAGGTCCACTTCAATACCGTCACCTCAGGGGTTAGAATTTCAACATATAAATTTGGGGGCAACACAAACATTCAGACCATAGCACCATTTCTACTTCCTGACTTTATGGATTTGACTATTCTGGACATTTCATATAAATGAGATAAAAATATGTGACCTTTTGAGTCTGGCTTCTTTTACTTAGCATAATGTTTTCAAGGTTCATCTATGTTGTAGCCAGAGTCAGCACTTCATTATTTTTTATAGCTAAATAATATTCCCTTGTATGGATTAATAAGGCAGGATTTACATTTGCTATTTTGTTATGTGTTTTATACATGTCTTATGCCTTTTTTGTTCCTTTGTTTCTCCATTACTGTCTTTTGTGTTAAATAGATATTTTCTGGTCCTATTTTAATTCCCTTGTCATTTATTTTACTGTTTTTTAAGTTCCTTAGTTTTTACCCTGGGAATTACAATTAACATAATCACTTATAACAATCTGGTTTGGATTAATATTAACTCAATTATAAAAGTATATAACAACTTTGTTCCTATATAGTTCTGGTCCCTCCCCACCATTTGTGCTGTTATTGTCACACAAATGATATCTTTCTATACTGTGTGTCCCTCAACACAGGTTTATATTTATTGCTTTAAGCAGTTTTAAAAAAATAATATAGTAGAAAAAAAAGAGTCACAGACAAAACACACATTTATATTGCTTTTTATATTTATGTATGTAATTTCTTTACCAATGCTCTTTCTTTCTTCATATGGATTTGCGTTGCTCTCTAGTGACTTTTCATTTCAGCCTGAAGGAATCTCTTTAGTATTTCATGTAGGACAGCTTTGCAAGAGATGAATTCTTTTAGCTTTTGTTATCTGGAAATGTCTTAATTTCTCCTTCAGTTTTGAAGGGTAGTTCTGCTGGGTATAGAATTCTTGGTTGAGTCTTTCTATTAGAATTTTTAATATGTCATTCTCACTGCCTTTTGATTGCCATGGTTTCTGATGAGAAATTGGCTGTTAATCTTACTGAGGTCACTTGTATGTAATGAGTCACTTGTCACTTGCAGTTTTCAGGATTTTTGCTTTGCTTTTTTTCCCCCACCAATTTCATTATGATACATGTAGGTATGTATCTCTTTGAGTTTATCCTGCTTGAATTTCCTTGCGGTTTTTATATATGTGAGTTAATTTTGTAAAATTAAATTTGGGAGGTTTTCGTCATTTTTTTTTCATATAATCTTTCTGCCCCTTTTTTTTTTTTCTCCTCAAATTCTTGGATAATATGCATATGTTGGTTCAGTTGATATTGTTTCATAGGTCTCTGAGGCTCTGTTCATGTTTCCCCATTCTTTTTTCTTCCTGTTCTTCACATGAAATAATCTCAATCAACCTATCTTCAAGTTTGCTGATTCTTTCTTCCCCTGGTCAAATTTGCTACTGACTCCTGGTAGTAAATGTTTAATTTCTGTTATTGGAGTGTCAACTCCAGAATTTTCCTGTGTGTTTAAAATAATTTCTATCTGTTAATTGGAAGTCTGTATTTGGTGAGTTATTATTCTTATATGTTCATTTTGTTCTTTTTTTTTTTTTTAACAAAGTGTTGTTATGTAGTTTACAGAGTGTGGTTTTTTTTTTTTTTTTTTTTAGGGCAGTGTCATTGACCCTCACATGCGGGACCCAAACTGGGGCTGCTGGCCTCCCAAGCCAGCACCCAACCACCGCACCACTCAGGTGGCCCTGATTTTGTTCTTTAAGTCATGGTTTCCTTTAGTTGTTTGAACACATTTAAAATAGCTCCTTTAAAGTTTTTTGTCTAATAAGTCTAATGTCTGGTCTTCCTCAGGTACAACTTTTATTAATAGCTCTTTTCCTGTGTATGGACCATATTTTCTTATTTCTTTTTATGTTTCGTAATTTTTTTGTTGAAAGCTGGACATTTTAGATAATATAATATGGCAACTCTAGAAATCAGATTCTCCTTTCTCCCTAGGGTTATTTGTTTGCTAAGTATCTTTTCTGAACTAATTTTACAAAGTTTGTGTTCTTTGTCATATGTGGTCACTAAAGTTTCTATTTAGTTAGCTTAGTAGTTATCTAATGATTGAACAGAAATTTTCTTACATGCATGGAGTCAATGTCTTCCTGTCTTGCTGAAGAGCCCTGTGGATGTGTTGGTGAAAACTTTCAACACTCAGGCAGTTAACCATTTTACTCTCTTACTTGGGCAGAGCCTCAAAATCAGCCCACAGTGACAACTTAGGGCCTTTCTTGGGCATATACACAGCCCTGGACTTTTATATAGCCCTACACATTGCATGGGCTTCTAGATTCCCAGAAATATGTTGGAGCTTTTCAATCTGCCTGCCAACATCTCATTCCCTAGCCTTCCCTTTTAAACATTTTGGTTAGCTTATTGTTTACTCCAACCATTATGCACTGCCTCATATAGCCATGAAGTTAATCAATTACCTCCAACTGTTTTTGACAAATGCTTCTGGGGAAATAGTTTTTTGCACTGACTGAGCTCTGAGTCAGGTAAAAAAACAACCCCAAAAAACACAGACTCAAGTGTAGAGTTTTCCATGAAACCGTAACACAGGACAAATAATGACAGTGCTCTGAGAATGAAGCTTTGAAAGAGCTCTACCCCCATTTTTCCCCCTGTGATGGCTATCAGGCTGTTTGTTTATACCATGGTGGCAGGCTGTTGATTTACACTGTGATTGCAGACTGTTGTTTTACATCAGGATTGCAAACTTGATTTTCACCATGATTGCAGGCTTTGGTTTTTAAAGCTATCTCAGAGCTATACACTGGAGGATCAAAATAAGACAAGTGAAAATGCCATAAAGCTGGCTCTTCTTACCAAAATTCAGCCCATTTTCTTCAATAAATAGATTGCTGCAAACTTTGGTTAATTTCCAGAGTTCTGAAAAAGTAAATCTGACTTTTTTTTTCTTTGCTATTTTTATCATTGCTTTTATGGGGCAGAAAAATTTCTGATTTCTAATTCTGTCACTTTTGATATATATATTTTCCCCTCAAAACACACATACACACACACACACACACACACACACACACACACACACACATTCCCTAAGATTAATATTTTTCCAGCTGATTAGTTAGGTTAAGGAGTCAGAAAAATTAGTTCTTGGGAGGTGTGTACTATATGCATATTGACCAATAAAATGTAAAAGTCTACTTACTGAGAAAAAAATTGAACATTTTTGTTCAGTGTTCAATAATAAAGTCAATGAATGTATATTTATGAAGTTCTATGTGTTAAGTTCTCTTTCTATATGTTAAAAAACCATAATGGGAGTAGAGATATTCTTATAATATAAAATTAGAGTTTTTAAGTTTTAAAAGATAAAAGCTGCAGAAAATTTATCTTGGATTAATAAATTTATAGAAATTGTTTTCTGAAGCACTAATAGAGGCTAAAACATAAATAAAACTGAAAATTATATTAAAATTTTGCTGCCTTTTGCTCTCATTGTTTTAAGAAAATTGGACAGGGAAGTAGAAATAAATTAAAATTTAGAAAATGATCCTTACCTGAATGTAAAATATGACCAAATTTAGACTTGATTCGGCTTGGTTTAAGCCCTTGTCCCTGATGTTGTCACAGATTTGGAGATTCTACTTTGATACATTGTTCCATTTGGTGGAACCATGACTTGGCCAAGTGTATGACTCAATACCTGTTTAAAAGCATATTTTTCTATTAGCGGGCCAGGATTTTACGGACTATACATTGAATAAAAATTAGAAATGATCTTATCGCTAATTGAAAGGAGATAGCAAATCCGAGGGTCAATATTTTAGCAATGATTTTAGGGTCCCTGCCAAGATTTGACTTTTACTATGAATCTTAGGGATTTGCTATGTCTGATGCTAAAAGATCTAAATTGACTTTAGTGGGTAAAGATGAATTTTGGGTTTTATTTAATTTTGGCCAGTTAACTTCCTGTGTTTTCTATCATTGTATGTATGGTAGATGTATCCATTTTTAAAAGAAAAAAACTGGAGAGATTTTTTTTTGTTTGTTTCTATTGTATTATTCAAAAACAATTAGAACCTTCAATTTAGAATTCTAAAATTAATTAATATGAGCAAGAATGAAAATGTAGTGGGGTACATGTACTTAGTTAAATTGTATTATGCTCAGGGTGTATATGGTTGAAATTATCCATTAAAGAGTAAGACATAATGCAGACTACACTGTGTATGCGGCCTCCCACTTGAGGGCTATGGCAGGTTTCCAGGGGAGATAGAGTGGTAGCATAGACAAAGCTGGTGACAGTGAGACTATGAAGTGGGTGGATGGAAGACATTTAAGAAAGTGAAAAATGAACACATTTGTAACCTTTTCTTTTCCCATCTCATATAATTCACTTCACCTAGGTTGTAAAATTTTATGGCTTTAAACATTCCATTACATGCCAATAAAATGACCTTCCTTTCATGTTGGTCTTCCTCAGAATAAATGTATTTTCTCTCCCTAGTTTTTAAAAACTGTTTCTAAAATATCTTAGTGAAAAAAGTCTTAAAGTGGAGACCTTCAGACCAAAACTAGCACAAAATCTTTTTCATTTGGCCTATAGCGTCTTTAAAAAATTGAATTGGTGGGCAACCTTTAAATGTAGGGTGTTCCTTCACATAAAAACACAGATTTTAGTTTTCCTTGGAAAGGTGGGCTATCCTGGCATGAGAGCCAGTTGGGGCTGACCAGCTGCTCAGAGGCCATGTTCTACAGACTCCTCCAGTCCTCTCCTGGCCAGTTTTACTCATTTACAGGATATCTTTCCACTCCCCTTGGAGGAATTTGAGTTTCTTGCACACAGGTTAAAAAAAAAATCCCCTCTTTAAATTTCTCCCCCACCTCCCTCCTTCCCTCCCTCTCCTCCCTCCCTCCTTCCTTCCCTTCCTCCCTCTCTTTCCCCCTCCCTCCCTCTCTTTCCCCCTCTCTCCTGCCCTCCCTTCCTCCTTTCCCCTTCCTCTTCCTTCCCTCCCTTGTTGCCTCTCTTTTTCTTTCTTTAAAATAATTTATTGAGCACATGCTGTCATAGTGACATACTTGTACACAGCTGACTGTCATCCAAAACAATATATGTTTGCTACAATGACAGAGGTTCAAGGTACAGTAGGAGAGGGAATTGGCTCAACTGGGGAAGGTATGGGTGTGAAAGAAGAAAGGGGTTTACTGTTAGGTATGTCTGGGAAACATTTTTTTTCACTCGTGATATAAAAGTATTTAATAAGTACCACATCAGTAGAGAAAAATACATAGCCTAGAGCTCAACCTTTACAACCAGACCAGCCAAGACAAAAGTTAGTACAGATTCTTATTTTTACTACGAAAAAAAAAACAAAACGCATTGGGAATTGAACTACCATCTATTTCCTTTTTTTCGATATGTGACATTCATGTTTTCTGGTGACTCATATTCTATCAAACATTACACTAAACCAGTGTCCTAAATAAAAACAGACAGATGACTGGTAAAGCTGTTTGCTATCTCCTACTCGTGCTGAGCTGGACCAGTGGAACGCCATCTTGGTAGTACAATTTTAAAAGAGGAATTGCAGAGCCCCTAACCCAGCAGAAAACCTAACAAACTGATTTATACAGAAAGGCTTTTAAACAAATCTGTACAAACACTTAATATGCTATAAGCAAAGGATATCGTTTAACCCATTTCCAGCATAAACATATATTCATTGGTACCCAGTAAAATAGGAAGCCAACATAGAAAGCATTTTTGCTTTCATAGCACTAACAACTAAAAAAGCACACAGCATACAACACTTACATCTTTAAGTGGGTAACCATGGATATTCCAAGATTATACCCACTAGGTTAGCCTGAGTATTCATTTAACTGTACCTTTGGGATATAACTGCTAGTGCTTTTCTAAATTCGGGAAAGATCACCCCAAATTAGCTTGTAGAGAAAAGTAATTGTAGGAGAATCTGTTTTTTATCTACTTAACAAATTAATTGCCTCTTTACACATGTAGTTCTGAATTGTTTACCAATATAAGACATTCCTAAAATTTCACAAGCTCTCTTTAAATAGTACCCTTTATTTTCAGGCATAGTTGAAGAGCTTAGTGAAAATCAATTTTTGCTTATGAAATGACTGGATGTGAGGATAACTTAAATACAAGTTTAGTTGAAGAGGACTTTATTATCAATATAAAACCTCCTAAATAGTGACTTTTTCTAGTTTTACTTCATGGAGTAGTAAGTTAGTGCCATTTTGAGGAGTGTGGAAATAAATGTAAATCATTTTTAAAAATATAGTCTTCTTGGTTTATTGAAAGACATCTTTCACTAGAAAATCTGGAATCTTTAGAATAAAAGCTGCAGAAAACTGAATATATTTCCCCTTGATTTGGTGAAAGGAGGCTTTTAGAATGGAAGGAAGCAGCATGGTTTGTCTAAATAAACCTGGGACAAAAGATGGAGAAAATTTGCCAAAATGACAAGGATTAAGTATTAATAGCAGACAACGCACTCTGAAAATGGAATAAAATTCTTAGGGCAGCAGAAATATTTGAATGATGGAGCCAGGGATGGATAACCATTGTGGTGTGAGTTATTGTTTATTTTTTCAGGTGGAAATATCCAATTTCAATTGGGAGTCATATTGCTAAGAACAAACTCTAGTTTGCGATCACTTCCTTAGCATTTAATCAAAGAAGGGCTGGAAGGAGATTTGCTTTTATAAAATATTAGGATGCAGGAGTCACTTTAAAAGTGACTCTTTAAGCATCCTGTCTTACAGACAATGCTTTTGGTGGGTGATAGGATTTGTAAACTTAAAAGAAAACTCCATTGCTGGACTAAAGAATGACTGTTCCTTATAAAATATATTTGAATGATAGTCCCCTCCAAAAATATACTTGGAGTGTAGCTGAATTTGATGTTAGGAAACTTCTGCTAGGATATTGCCCTCTTTGAAGAGACTGCAGTTAAGGACCAAACCTACATATCCATAGACAGTTTCCAACATTTGTTTCAATTTTAAGCCCAACTTCAGTCTGTGTAAGATTGGGGGTTTTGGGTTGAGTTGGGTAATGGCCGCCTCACATGTTTGCTTTTGCTAATGGTCTACTGTAGTCTCCAGAACATGGGTGGGTTTCCATCTGGAAAGAGAACATTAGCCTTGAGTTAGAGGATCAGACAGACTGAAGAGAGGGAGGGAAAAAGAGAGTCAGACAGACAGATGCAGAGGGGCCACTTGCTTCTCATTACTCATCTCCTGAATCCCAGAATTAGCTATTCTATTGTTTGCTGCTTTAGACTGAGATGGTCTTTATACGTTTAAGACATGTGTAGTAATTCTTTGTAGTCTCTCAGAAATATCCAATGAAATGGTTTTGATCAACCCCTAGAAGTTTCAGAAAAGCTCTTGAGTAGTTTTCCTACTATGTGGATCAGTAAACAGGGCATCTCAATTTCGGGCATTTCTGTTAATAGTGAGAGGTCCCAGAACCAATCCGAATGTTTTGTTTACCATTTGAATGCCCTCAGAAGCACTCGAAAAGGTTTTGATCTTCAGAGATACTGCAGGGTCCTTGTTCATTGTACTCACACATCTGTGATGCATCCATTTAGCTTTGCAACTTAGAGAAGGACTGAGATGTCATCTAAGGGCAGCATCAACCACCTAGATAGTGAGAGAAATAATGTAAATGCTGTGTATCTGTAAGGTTTATGTTTAAACTTCTGGGGAGACTGGGGAGAGACAACAGCAGCGCTTGCCACTTTCTCTCAATTACCACACAGTTCATCTCTACCGTAACTTCCTCCTGGGGTTCCTGGGAACCAGAGAATAATTTGGGGGGCTGTTTTGGATTAAGAATCTTACCCACGGAAAACTCACCTATTCTTCCTGGCTAAGCAAAGTTGAAAAGTTGCACAAATGTAACCTTGACTTGCTGCCCTTCCCATCTTTTCATTGCTTTGTTATTTTTCTCCCAATTTTTCATCCTATGAAATAAAATCCTGCCATCTTGGTACCCACTAATTCTTTGATGTTTTTTGTCACACACAAGTCTTGCTCTGATGGACATTAGTGTCTGATATTACTCTGACTGATATCACCCCTTTGACCACTTTAAGCCTTGCCTTTTCTAGGTTGGTTAAGTATATTCTATGCAGCAAACACAGAATGTGTAACTGCCTCCACCGTGTTAAATGTCTTCAGTCAATCAGAACAGCGCAGTTCGTAGGATTGTAAACCTTTCAAGATCAGTAAATCCAAAGTGCATTTCCTGGTGCTTCATTCAGATAGAAATTAGTGGATTTATGTGACCAGTGATATTTTTCTGCCTTGTACGATACACTCATTTGGAATGGATGTAGTCCTTACAATAAACATATGCATTCTCTTTGAGTGTGTGAGAATGCATACATAATTGCTACACAGACAGAACGCTGTTCTAGCTTTTATTATACCTTTTCCCATAGCTAACCTATTGTTTTAAGACAAAGAGAAGACTAGCAGGACTATTTTGAAAGACATTTTCATAAACATTGCTCTTGGGAGTGTAAATTGGTACAAAATTTATGGATAGCCATTCAATAATATATTTTAAAACCCTTAAGAAGCTCATACTCTTTGAACTCAATAATTTCACTGTTTTGAATTTACTTTAAAGAGAAAAAAAGAAAGTCACAAATATGCAGAAAGACTTATTTTCCCAGATTTTTCATGTCAGAGTTAATAATAGTGAAACATTAGATACCCTCTATGTGTCCAACAATTGAGAATGTTTAAATAAATTATAGTACATATTTATGATGAAATACGTTTATGCATTTAAAGTCTTATTTACATATAAAAGTGTAAAAGGAGCAACCAACTCCTACTAACAGTTTTTTCTTGGCAATATGTGGGAAAATTTTATTTCCTTGATCATATTTTTCTTTATTTTACAACTTTTCTACCTTGAGTATTAATTGACTTTTAAATGAGAAAAATAGTACAAAATTGAAATAAGACAATATCTTTGTTCTTATTATTCTTAATCAGAACCATCAACTATATTAGGTTGAATTTTTCAGGCATGGATTATTCATCTTATTTATTTTCCTTTTTTTTATTCCGGAAGCTCAGCTTCTGTTGACTTCACCGTGTATTGGCCTTGTGGACTTTCTTCTGGGCTTAATTTGAATACAAATTTTATTAATAAGAAGTAAGAGGAAGTCTTTATGATAATAACAAATTATTTCTTAATAATTTTTTTGTAGAGATTGCTTAAGTGTTAAGATTACATGAGAGCCAGCAGCAAAATTTGTGAATCGCTCTGGTTCACTGTCTCTTCTGAAAAAAAATGTAGGAGCAGAAAATGTGTGGGCAGAATATCAAAACTGTTTCTTCTTGAGTAAGCACAGATACTAGAAGGTTCCTTCCCTAGAACAGCCCTCAGAAGAGCTGTTGACTTGACTCAGAGGGCTCAGATTTTATTTTTTCCTTATCCTCCTTTTCCTCTAATCTAGTCTCTCTGAAAGTTTCTCAGCCACATACATAATATTCTTGAATAGTTAAAACATTTCCACTATAGAGTACTGAGCAAGAAATTACTTCAGTTGTCTCTGTTCCATATAATGATTATGGCAAAGGGTTTCAAAATTGAATCCACATGTTTGGTAAAAAGAATCATGTTCTTATACTGATATGTTCTACTTCGTGGGCATATAGACATTTCTATTTTTATATATTAATATGGTCAATAGTATGGGCCTGTTTCTGTTTTGTTTTAGCCCAGACAATGGAAATGCAATATAAGAGATTACAGAAGGTACATGAATCCCAGTCTTGGCTTTTTATCTTCTTAAATGTCTGATGATTAAGACTTTTTTTAAATGACCTTTATGAAAGCTGAAATGAGTTCCTTTGTATCTAGTTGATTAGCCCAAGAAAAGTTGTTTTTACTTTATTTATTTTTTTTGAGGGCAGTGTCACTGGTCCGCATATGTGGGACCCGAACCGGGGCTGCTGGCTTCCCTAGCCAGTGCTTAATCACCGCACCACTCGGCCAGCCCAAGAAAAGTTGTTTTTAATTGCTACAGTGTTCAAAGCCCAAACTTGTTTTATTAAATTTATTGTTTTATTAGAGAAATTGAAATCAGCACTCTATTTAGTTATGACTGCATCCAATCTATGCTAGATGAACAAACTTTTAGGCACTTACAGGGAAATGAAATTATTCTAGGAAAGGCTCTTTGGTCCATCAAGATCCAATGAGGTACCATGTCTTAAAAATGCTTTGGCTACTATGTTAGAACCATAATGAAACAAAGCTCAAACATTTACGGCAGGCACTGAGTGACTACATTGCTGTGATACATTTTAGAAAGTATTTAGGTTGCTTAACATTGAGTAGCCTATGTTGAGATGATTTGCAAGAGTGTTAGTACTTTTCTTATACATCCACTCAAGAACTTGAATGTTTTATTTTTATTTTTCTAACTATAAAAGTTGGTGATGCTCTTTGTAGAAAAATTGGAACATCCATACATGTTTAAAAAAAAAATTAGAATTACCTGCAATCCCTAAACATGAAGTAAATATTGTTAGTATTCTGTTGTCTTTTTTGCTACTTCTTTTTCCTTTGCATATTTATATGTTGCATAGTTGAGATCCTTAAGTAACATATTTGCTTTTTTCACAAACATTATATCTTGATTAGTTCTCTTGGCATTGAAAAATTAAACACAAATATATCTTGGATTTATAGTGTGTATTCAAAATCTCAAGAATCCCTTATTTTTGGACATTGAGGCTGTTGACAGTTGTTAATTTTTATAAATAATAATGTATTGAACATCTTGTGCATACATTTTTGCCCATACACTTAACTAAATCTTTGGAACAGATTCTTAGAAGTGGAATTTTTGAGTCAAAATGCACATTTAAAACTTTTAAATTCATGTTGTCTATGGTATTTTAAAATTCAGATTTATAGAAAATCTGATTTATTTACTGGAAAATGATAAAGCTGAAAGTGGGAAGACTGTAGAGGCTTATAAGAATTTAGCCTTTGTTCTAAGCTCCTGATTAGCCATTATGGTCCAGACTCTTGGAAATGTCATTTCAACTCTTTGTGCCTTAATTTCCTCATTTTGTGGAAGAGTTAAATAGTATCACCCCTGTCTTGTTGCTTTTTTAGAAAAATTTAAAGTAGGCTGATTGACAAGAGTTTTTTAAAGCACTTGAAAATTTAACAAGTGCTCTGCAAAGAATAAATAATGACAATTGGGTTGTTTACTTTGTGTTAGTGAACCAAAATCAGATGTTGGACCTCTAGTTGTTAGAGGTTTGGCTGGGAAAGCAGGAGACAATGAGACTGGCCAAAGCAGCATTTACTGTTCAGTGTAATTTCAAAGGTATGCTAAGAGAAAGAAATCTCAGCCAAGAATTTATGACTCGGTCAGAGGCGCAGTTGAGAGCTATCACCTGCTTCAAGGAGGACAGCTTTGAATGGGTTCATATATATGCATGGCACCCTGCTGCAGTCTAACTTTATGACTTTTAATGACTCCGACCACCTAATCACTTGTGAAAGGATGTGCTGGAGTTTGCCTTCACTCAGCTTGACAAGGTGATGGGAGGCATATATCTTCCTTACATGAAAACACTTGTCAGTTGCATCATATTTGGTAAGACAAGCACCAATGTCACCTTGGGGGGAAAGAAAAGTAACTCAGCTGACATCCAATGCATATGAGTTCCCAATATGCTGCAACATAGCCTAATTTCAAGTGAAATATGCAAATACACCCTATTTTGTCTGTAGTTTTTATTTTCCTGATGCTCCCTCTAAGTGCCACCTCTTCTGCTGATGGAAACATTGTGTAACTTCTTCTGAGCTGATGCATATTTAAATACTCGAGGTGAAGGATTTTCAGCCTTTGAGTAGAAGCAACATGGCAAACCAAATGCAAATCCTCCAGTCACCTGTTCTTGTGTGGTTTGTTTTTATTTTATTTTGGGCTTGGGCTGCACTTATATAATCAGTTTGCTTTAGTCCAAACTCCTGCATTTTAGAATTTTTATGGGTAGTAGTTCAGTCAAGTGAAGTCGGGTTTATTACAGTTTAGGGCTAAGCCATGTGGGCAGTAGAGGGATGACTGAGTGCATTGTGATAATGAGGACCAGGAAAAGGAATTAGATCTCAGATTCAGGTCTCTTTCCTATTCCTTTTACTAAACTTTAAAGAAGAATGTGAAATCAAGCATGTTTTGTAATCCCCATGGTGAATTTGTATATTTATTTGGTCCTGGTTTTGAAATGACTTCTGCATTTGGGCAGCATCCCCAAAGAAGTCTAGGTGTAAATGTATCCAAGAGACAATTAGGATGGATCAAATGAGTGTCCCCAATCAGAACACTGGATCTTAGGGCTTTCTTCTGAAAGCTAGAGTTTTGTTTTCTAGGGAAAGGAAAATGTTACATTGAAAATAGGGCTGCTGTTAAAAACCCTTCATTCAGTGCAAGCTCTGTCTCTCACAAAAGGAGAAAGCCATCAAGGTAGGTTAGTGTGACAGCATTGTTTGATTACTAGAGTAGTGTCTCATGGAAAACAAAAAAGCCCCTTGCAGACCATTGGACTCTCCCTCATAAAACGTCCTTGGTTTATAAGGAAACAGGTGGTCTCTGTGTACCTTGGAGGACTTGATCTGCAACAGAATTTAATTTGAGTTTTTCAGGTTATTGGTAAACACGTTAAGTCCAAGTAACTATAGTGCACCTTCTCTGTTTGTTTTGACCATGTATTCATTTATTACAGCTGGCATTCTCTTACAACCAGCCTTCAGATGCAAATGCAGCAGCCAAGTGTTCCATTTTCTTTCACATACAGGTTCCCCTCAATTGCTGCTAGCCATATGTAGTCGATCATTTCTGAGTGGACCCTTTTTCCAACTCAACTGGGTAGTAGAATTCTGCCTGTTTTGGAAGCAAAACTGTGAGGGTTTACTCATACGTGTAGAGCAAACAAAGATTTTGTTCTCAGTTTGATATAACTTTACTTATGTTTCACTGCTTCCCATCATGGAGGAATGAGGCCAGGGGATGTGCTGAACCAAATTGTTTCCCCACCCAAGAAACAAAAGAGCCCCATCATCAGAACCTGTTTCTTTATCTGTAAGTCTGTCTACTGCTGATGAAAACAGTTGAGGGTTACTTTATATAGTTTTTAGAAGGCCAAGAAATAAAGAGCCAACTGCTTTTAACTGTCTTCCCAGCAGCCTAAGATAAACACACAGAGTGATGTGACATAATTCCATTTACAGTGCTATGCACTCAGAGAAAGAGAATTTTTGTATACTCAGGAAAAAAACAACAACATCTAGAATTGGAAAGGCCCATTATGAAACACTGTCCTAGAACACAGTAGGTGAAAAATACATTTGGCATTTCACTATAATTTAATAAAGGTCAAAATGTTAAGTTTGCATCTATAGTCATCCATGAAATGTGTTTCTTTTAAAACTACTAATCAGAACATGTGAGAGAAAGCCACGTAGCTTACCAAGTTAATGAGAACATAGCTGGTAGGCCATGTGAAAATGTTTCATTTTAAGTTTCAAGCTGTTGTTTCTTCCCAAAACTCAACATTTATGACTACAGGATGTTATTATTTCTTTTTCCACTATTTCTTTTTCCACAGTTGGTCCAAGTTGCATTCTAGTGATCATTCAATTACAAGTTTGATTTTTTAAAAACTAAGAAGTCATTTAAGAATGAAATAAGCGAGCGTCAGTATTAATCTGAAATGAAATACACTTTAGGAAACAAACTTGCTCTCATCGTGCAGTGTCTCTTACGAGATAACTAGGAACAATGATCTACTTTAGTATTTATTATTGTGTAGCTCCTTCCACATTTGGTCCATCGGTTACAGGTTTTCTGCTCTTTTTATTGTTGGGCGATGGAAGAGGCAAACAAAGGACACGCGCTGAATTGTCACATGACTGGGGTAGTTACGAGCAACATTTTCTTCTTGTATGAAACAATAACATTTAAATTTTGTGGTTATGTATCATGAGTGTCTGACAGCAGAAGCCATTGTGATTGGCAGGCAGTAGATTAAATTTATGGGTTTTAGGCTTTTTTTTTTTTTCTTAATAAGGATACCTTGAGAAAGTCCAAGGGAAATGAAAGTCAGTTTTGTCATCTCGCACAGATTTCAAAGGCAGGGGGCTACACCGGGGCTTGAAAGGTCTATATTACACTGCTGCTGTCTAGCCATACTTGACAATGAGACATACTGTATTTGCTCACAGTGCTGGAGTTTATCATGCAAGAAGAGTAATTATATTTGAATTGTGTCAGCCAGCCACCCTAAAATGAAGGAACGTCAACGAATGTTGCTCCAAGGAGAAGGAGATGATTAGTTATAATTATACTCAGTGTCCAAGAAAATGCTTCATTCCCTCATTCTGTTGCAAAGGGGAGAGGGAAAAAAAAAACCAACAAAATTTTTTCAGTACTTCTCAGTATTTTAAAAAACTTTTAAGGTGGCCATTTATTGTAGAAATGTCAGATAAGCTCTCTGGTGTGACCATTTAACTATCTGAGGACTTGCTTGGTCTGTGAACAATTTTATAGTCTTAAAAAAATAGATGATGTGTAATGCATTGTTTAGACTTTTCTTTACCATTATGGACAGTCTTCTCACAGGGAAATATTAGACAATAGGAAGCAAATTTCTTAATTCGCCTAACTGGTTTCATCTACATAGTGCCAAGGCATAAAATATGGTTTTAGAGTCACTCATGAATATGGTGATTTGATTTATAATTCTTGTCAAACAAACTGTTTGAGATGATGGGATGAATACCTTGGAGTGTTGCCACTTTTTTGTGTGTGTGTATGGTCAGTGCGTGGTTACCTAAACTTAGCTTGCATTTTCTAAAAAGCACACATTTTGAAATTTATGTGTCTTCGAGAATTTTTAGTTAGTGCATTTTGCTAAATATTTTTTATTGTGTAGCTTCCCATAACTAGCCTTGAGTATTTTGGTGATATTAATTTGTTGATCAGCTTTCATAGTGGTTAATTTATATAACTTCTTAAGTATAACATTTTGGGGATAAAATTCTCAGTTCACTACATGTTAAAAATAATTTTGAGATGATGATATAGTTGATGGACTTAGAGTATCCCTCAAATAATTTATTATTATTATTATGCTACAAGGATTAACTTCATTTATAATTATTGACATTTTGTGGTTTCAATAACTTCATAAGACATTCTCATGACACCAGTGTTATAGGTAATGGTAAGAGAAGTAGAAATAATAGATTTGAAAAGGAATGATGCTCCCAAAATGTATTTGGAAAAAACAAATTAGCACTAGCCATTTTTATGCATTGTTTAATTCAACTTCCTTAGCAATGAACACATAGGTCAAAACATCTCAAATATTACTTCTGTTATCTAAGTAATATAGTGTGTCAGTTTTGTAACTATAATTATAGTATCAATATGTACACATGTTCATTGGAAATTGAAATAATAAAGTGGTTTTAAAGATACTACAGTGATAGAAGTCAGAGACACTCTCTAGTTTCTGTAAGAGTATCTGGTTGGATAATTATTATGGATCACTCAGAATGACTTTGATTAGTTGTCTTTAACAGGTTAGTTTGCCTTTCACTGAATTTTGCAAACTTTTATTAGACAATGTGCCATGTAACTATGCCTGGTCCACCTAAAGTGAACAGGGGACATGACATTGTTTCCATGCAGGTCACATTCCTCTATTCACCTCAAACAGCTAAATCATTGAAACAGAATTTTCTGTGTATACATATGCTTCTCTACATAGCTGCTTAAATCATGCCACACCAAGCAAAGCAACAAAACTGCTGCCTGACATCTCTTCCTGTTCTGGGTGGTGGTGACCATCTCAGCGCTAATCCTGATTTCTTAAGTTAGATACAAATGTGCCTGTGAGCCCTGTGGCTGTAGTTAACTGTTCAAATGGTCTTTTCTTACTGCAATGTTCTTATTTCATAGGTTTAAAATAATCAGATCCATAAGCAAATTTTACAAATGAAAAGTTTATAAAAGTTTGTAAGACTTCCAAGTTGTACTTCTCTTTAAATATTATAGATTAAAGATATCACCCATCTCTGACTTTTTGCTATGTCTTCTACAGTATCATTTTCTGTCCCTTCAGATGAATTTTATTTTGAGATATGGCTGGTTGTATAGAGATGTTGATTCACCATGTCATAGTTATTATGTTAATAACTATGGATCCAAAGGTATTTTTCATGTGTTTTTGTTTTGTTTTGGTCAAGTATGCAGAACTGAGTCAGTCATGGTTTTAGTTCACAACTCTTTTGCCAAACATTGGCTGGCACAACTTCTCTTTTATTTCATTGAGTTTTCCCACTTGGTCCCAATCTCCACTAACATTCTCTTGTCCCATAGATATCTGCTCTGATGTACTTAATGTATGTTCTTGCAATTCTTGTTATATATAGATATATAGATAGATATAGATAGATATAGATAGATATAGATAGATATAGATAGATATAGATATAGATATATACATAAAGTTGTATGTATTGCATAAAATTATATATTTAGGCAAATTAAACTCTTAAAAATATATGGTACAGTTTTGAGTATGTTTTAAAATTTATATAAATGGTGCTATGCTATAGATCTCATCAATTTCTTCCTTTTAAAAAGTTAGGTATTATGTTTGGAGCTATTTCTATGTTGCTAAATGTAAGTCTAACTCCAGAGGTGAGCTTTCTGACTTTGGACTCCGTTGTGTGCACATCTGATATTTTACCGTTCCCTAGAGATGGGTATTGTGTTTCCTCCTCTATTTGTAACCTTAAAGAGTGCTTCTGTGAACACCCTCATACATATTCCTTTGTGGGCCTGTGAGGGTATATATTCAGAAGAAGGGCACATGTCCACTTCCTTTTAATTAAGTCTTTTGCAATTAGATTTTGACTGATGAATGAACGAATGCTGGTTTACATTTTGGGATCACCTAGAATATTTGCCCCCACTTGCCTGGGCTTCAAAATCAGGTAAACAAATATCTTGGAAAGAAAACATTTGCCCCTGTTTTCCCCCTTTACATCAGTTAATCAGCTAGCAGTAAAATAATGCTTCAATGTATTGTTATTTTTTTGGAAAATTTAGGAATAAAATTGATGGGGCTTTATGTTAAATTGTGTGAGATATTTAAGTGTTACTTATATAAGTAGAATGTTTATTTTTTGATGATTCTACATTTACTTAGATGACTAAAAAATAACTTTAATTAGATATCGACCACTTGCATGCATTTCTGCTCTATATTGCCCACCCATGTAGCAACAATGAGCAAGAACGTCCAGAGAGCACAGCTGTGCTGGGCTCTGCGTATGTGTATCTGCCCAAGCTCTTCATTTTCTTGTTAGCTGTCTTTGCCCGAATATCCTCCTTACATTACACATACATTCTGTCAACCAAATTCAATCAGCAATCCAAAGCAAGAGCTTCAGAGAGGGAGTGAAAGTGCAATTTGAGGAATACTATTATTGCTAGATACTTTCATCAAGCTTCATGGCCCAAGGAGCCCCGATTGCAGTGAGTCCTGGGTTGTGTTGCACTGGAAATAGAAACCTTTTCATCCAGGTGGAAGGGTCTGGTTTTGGAGGATAAGCAGGGACTTGAAAGCTAAATTGAGGATCTCTGATCAGCTTCTTACAGGGCATGGTATAAATTTATAAAATTATTGTTTTATTTTCCTGTTTTCCTCGTATATCTGTGTTTCATATAGCAAGAACTGCAATAAACATGATTATTTAAAAAATATATTACTTAACTTGGTCATGAGAAAACTGGTTCATGGTTATTTGGATAAAACCTAAATGACTATTTCATTATTTAGGAGATTTGGTTATAAACAAAATCATTTTTTTGAAATAGAAATAAAAAAAGGAAACAAGAAGTTGTAGGCATTCTGCTCTACTACATTTGTATAAATAGCCCTCCACTCTAACTTTACGTATTCTATAGAATCAGTAATTTCTCCATTTCCATTTTAACTTTTCTTAGTGTATTTTAAAATATTAGCTGACATTAACGCTGATTTATGTAATAATGATCGACCCCCCCCTTTGAAACCTAAATATTTTAACAGCTTTCACAGCAATAACAATAATAGAAACCAAATTCTTTAACATTTAATGTACATCTTTTAAAGATTCTGAACACACTCTTTGGAAATGAAAAGTCCTTTCTGGCTTGCGTTGGGGCTGCACATGGTTATTAATTCATTAGTGAATGGTGGAGCCACTCTTAGGCTCTTCTGCCTTTCTTCAGTCCTGGGAGCCAAGGAGGGGGGGTGGGGTGGGGGACAGACAGTGAAGGGAAGAGGGAGACAGGGAGACAAAGCCTGAGAGGGAGACGATGACATTAGAGGTGACACATAGCTATCATGAGCTTCCTCCGTCTGAGGGGGAGAATAATGAAGGGTTTTCCCTACCTCCTACAGCCCGAGGACAACCCTATGGCCACAGCACCTTTTCTAATCCCATTTTCTGTGTGCTGCGTGTCATAATCTGTAAGGCACTGGTTCCAAGTGAAAACACCGAATCCAAACAGTGACTGGGTCTTGTATTTATTTGCACTTTGAAACTACAGTGTGTGGGAAAACTCACTCTTAAAGAGAAAGAGAGCGAGCGAGAGAGAGAAGCAACAGCAAAACAATTCCATGAGTATGTTGACAGTAAAGTAGAATTACTGGACCTACAAAACCCTTCAAATTTTAGTCCTCTAATTTATAGTCGCATTTTACCAATGAGAGAAAAGCGTGTGGTCTCTTTAAAATTTGTTAGAAAAACCTTCCCCATTTGGGTTTTCTTTGTTTCTTGCAATTTGGGGTCTTGTGTAATGATAAGCAGTTGTCCTAAAGCCAGGCTGGCCCTAAGCACCCCAATGTCTACACAATCAGGCTAAGCTACAGCAGCAAACTGAGTGGGAAAGAGGCAGGACGGTTTTCCTAGAGGCAGGGACTGGGGAGGCAGCACGAGAAAAGCAGCAGGGTTACATACTGCATGTTGTTGTATCCATGAAGATCAATGGCAATAACTAGTAGGAAGAATCTGTGCACGAAGCACATTTGAAATAGCCACTGACCAGCTTTCCTCCACCAACCTGGTGAGTAGAACAGTCAGTGGACAAAATGATTTTATCATTCTGCAGGGAGACAGTGGACCGTTTAAAAGTGTGGGAAGTCTGCATGTGTGCTTGAGAGTATGAATAGTATTTCTAAAGTTCCTAAGATTTAGAGGCAAAGACAGCCAGACAGAACTAACGTGAGGAGCTCCATTCAATAGTGTGACGTGGGGGGGTGGGGAGGGGTGGAGGTGTAGGGGTGGGGGGCAAGCAGGGAAACTGCAAACCAGGCAGAGATTTCAGGGGATAGGCTTCGTGGCTGCCTGCATGCCAAGGAGTGTTCCAGCCAGATTTTAAGCCAACAGTTATTGGGAAGAGCCTGTTCTAGCCATTTACACATGCTGATTAATCATTATAGCTGTAAGTGTCTTGCTGATATAGAAAAATGGTGTGATTGTGCTTGAAAAATAATCATTAGTTAGACCTTGCCATTTTAATTCCATGGGCTAAAATATGTTCACTATTTTACTCCTTCAAAGTTTGGCTCTCGGAGATATGTTAATTTATTGTAACGTGTTATTGTGTAATTACATTTACTTTTTGTAAATATAAAGCAAAAATAGTAACTCATTTTGAACTAGTTTACCCTTCTATAAATAAACTGTGACAAAGTATTAATAATTAACTATTTTTAATAAAATAGTTTAAAAATTAAAAATTTCTGGGAGAGGCTATATTAATTTAGCTTTTAAGATTCTCCTTATGGCATTGACTTTCTTTCGTTTTTTTGTGGCCAATTTGGATGTACCTAATTTCTTTGTAGGTTTAACGAATTTACTCTGTAGGTTTACAAATTTACTCTGTGTAACTATGTAACAATTCCAAAAGAAAATAGTAATTTAACTATGGGTTTAATAGGATTTCTTAGGTGAAAATTAGAAAATTGGTTTAAAAATTCACAAATGCATACTAAACATTTTATAGCAATTATGCCTATTGAAACAGTAATAGGAGTCCTCTACTTTGAAAATATATACAGTAAGGATATGGACAAAAAACTTGATCATCCAACCAGTGGATATCTAATTACTTGGTCAAAAAGATTTAGAATTCCTTAAATCTGTTGTCTAGTTTCTGGAATTTAGTTGTTATTATATCTGGCCTATCAACTTTGAGGAAGAGTGGTGAGCCATCCTTATCCAAAAGAAAATTATTATTTTTTTTAAATCTGCACTTTTTCAGTCAGGTTATATACAGTTTTCATATATAAGAAAATGTACTTCCCATTAGCATATCATTAGTTTTACCCTTTTCTTTCTGATAGTTATTTATAAAGAAAACACAAAACTATTGCAAAGAGACTATTTCAGGTAGTTTATCATTGTGTGTGTTTAATGGAATTTTGGGTCATTTAATTCCTCCTCTTTTCATAAGAATTAATGGATACCCCAATGGGTAAATAAGCAGAATCACTTGTGTGCTTTACTAGGCTAATTACCAATTTTTAATATTATTGTATTCTAGTAAGGTCTCCAGTCACTTTATCTCAGAATAATGTGAATATCATAATAGGTATGATTTTATACTTTCTGGTCAATTACAGATGCAGACTTTGGTTTCATCCTAACATTGTCACTGACTAGCTGTATGATTTTGGACAAGTCACTTAATACTGTCAGACTTCAAGTTCCTTATCTCTAAAAGGAAGACAGGGAAAGAGGCACTTCAAAATCCTTTCTAATTCTAAAATTTCATGATGTAGAAAGAATTTGTATGAGTGTCTATGTACAAAACCATAATTACCTTGACAGTGTGGTTAAATTAAATGGAACATTGGATTTCTTCTCAAGCTCTCAGAATTCTTGTTGAAAAGAAAATTGAGATATCCTTAATGATCCTGACCATTTCATTTGGTCTTGCTTCATATTATCTGATAGTTGCCTAAAAGTCAGAAGAAATACTGCCTAATAGTTTGCAGTAACTTAGAACATCATTAGTTAGGAATCTATTGGCTGCAAGTGACAGAACTCCAACTCAGCTTACCTTAAGCAAAATAAGGAGAAAGTTTGGAAATCTGAAGTCACACACCAAAGGATGGATCAGCTTCAAGTACAGGTAGATTCAAAATTTCAAGTGTTTTTAGGGCTTTGCTTCTCTATTCCTTTGCCATATTTTTCTATCAGCTTATTTCTCAGACAGGCAGATTATCAATATGTGAGGAAAGGGAGAAGAATATAATCTTTTCAATTTTAGTTAAAGGAAGGACTCTCTCACAACAAGATTATATCAAATCTGATCAAATACTCTGTCTTTCATTAGTCATGCACTCATCCAGTCGTTGTGGTTGGAATAGGGATGGAGTGTTCTGATTGGCCAGCTGTGAGTCATGGGATCATGATGTGGCCTCAGGCAGATTTACTTCACTTGAATCACAAGAAATAGGTTCTCCAAAGGAAAGTAATATTCTGTTATTAGAAGTGCCCTGCACACACTGAAAAGACAACAAAATAATAAATCTAACAAAAAGCCTTAGATTGAATACTTTTTTGGCAGGTGAAAATTTTAGCCAGATGGGTAATTTGTCAACACACTTAGAAAAAAAGTACAGCTAGTAGTTGAATGGCTTCAACTTTTTCCTTAAAACCATTCAATTGGGCAGATGTCAAGACCTTTCATGATTTAAAATTGGTCTGCCCAAGGTTTCAGAAACTTTGCTTTCTTCATGCATTTATTGTATTCTTTTTAATAATTTATAGTGGTGAATCTCTGTGTTTCTCCAAGGTATTCAAGATGGGCACCTCAATTTTATTGCTTGTTAACACTTACATGTTTCTAATATTGCCAATTTGTTCCTATTTGACACAATAGAGAGTAGAATTTGAAATGATTTTCAGCATATTTAGGAGATTTTTCAGAAGCAAAGAACAAGGTATCATCTTTTCAGACTTTTATCTACTGTTGTATTATGTGACAAAATACGATTTAAATTTCCCATTTGGTACCCATTCAGTATTGATTGAGCTTTGCCCTGAATCACAGGACTATTTTAAGTCATATGTTGTGTAGAAGTTCAGGCAACATTTATTTTTGTCATTTATTATAAAAACACAGAGACTGGGGACAAATGTCACTCAATCAGTATTAGTTATTAGTAATTAGAACTAGAGATCTTTTAATTGGCAAAAAGTTCTATTTAACAATGTATATACTTAGACTTAAAAAAAAAACCCAAAACAAAAAACTCACTGATGCTGCCGCATGAGGTAGTGTTCAAGCCAGGACAGTGTGGAAGAAAGAATGGCACTCTGGCAATACGGAGATCTGGTTCCAAACCCAGTGTTTTCAATTATTGGTTCTGTGGCTTTAGGTGAGTGACTTAATCTCTCTGCTCCTCATTCTTATTTGCAAAATGGGGAGAGTCATAACCCTCCTTCACAGGATTCATATTAATATAGACTTGAGGGGTCTAGGTGCCAATTCCTAGAATAATGCTAAAAATTTAATAAGCATTTAGTTATTTTCTTTTTTTATTTCCTCCTTTCTTCCCTTCTTCCTCCCTTGTTCTCCTTCCTCCTTTCTCTTAAATCCAGCCAGTCATGGATCCATTCTTTGTCACCTGTTTTAATTAAACAATAAGTATATTAATCGAAGTAACAATTGATTAAATATCAATTTACTGAAGAGGAAAAAAGCTACCTGATAATAAAAGTATATGTAGATGTTTCCTTATAATGAATTAAGAATGATGTGGTTTAAACCATGTGCTGTTAAGTAACTTCTGCCTATTTTTCCTAAACAGGAAACTAGTCAAACAAAACTGTTTTATTGCTAAACATTGATAAACTAACGATTTATTATATGTTTGCAGTCTAATCTAACTAGAAGGAAGAGTAAAAAAGAGTCTAGTGAAATGATGGAAGTCTTAAATAAATACATTTTTGCCTTGCTTTCTTTGAATTCTTTCTATACAATTGGACACTTGAAAAAGGTATAACGAATGAGAGAATAGAATGAATTTGTATATATTTTAGCATTGGAAATGGAAATAATCCTACATAGAGTGTTCTAGGGACAGAATCAATTCTGGTGTATAGCAAATACCAAGGGTGTATTTAGTCCATCTTACACAGGTTTGAGTTTTTTGATTTTAAAGTCTTTTCCATTAATAATGTTTCTGTTATTAAAGAAGGTATGCGATTTTGTCCTGAAACATTTTGATATGAGAAAAAAACATTAGCTTTTTGTTTTGTCCTGAAAGACACTTTAAAGAATGAGATTTCAAATGATGCTGCTGTACTTTTTTAGATTATCAAGTTATTGAATTTTCAGCAATTAAGCAGAACAAAGGTAAATTTAAGGGAGTTGTTTTCTGTGGGACAATAACAATAGCTTCCCAGACAATGGCATCAAAAGTCAGGGTTCCATTAAGGAGATTGCTCCACAGTCGTTCACTGCTGGGCAGTGGGTAGGAACTGTATCGGGGTTTTAATTGCCATCTTGCTCTGGGTCATGCCTTGCTATTTCAATTAAGTCTCTGGTGTACAGAATGCCGTGTCCCCTTCTTCTGGCATTTGATCACCTAATGGAAAGGGGCCCCTGTTCCTTAGGGAAATAACTTTGGGCAGCGGGAATCAATCTCTCTCCCTCTCTCTGTAAAATCTAATTTTAGTGTTATTATAGCAAATTGAATGTAAAAAAGGAGTAGAGCTGGTGTTCATTTCTCTGCTCCTCATTATTGCTTTCAATGCAAAGTTTTTAACCAGCAAGGGGAAAACAGTTGATTTAATCACCACAGTTTAAAATGGATGTATGGGGAGCAAAAGCCAAGTAGAAATATGTCTGGAAAGCACTGGGATATATTTGGCCCTAGCTTCTGCAATTGAGAAAAAAGCTATAATTTTGAAAAAGTCTTGAGTTTTCAGATTCGTAACCTCCCTTATTTTAACCATGTATTTTAATTATGTAGATCCCAGGAGGCATGGGTACCAGCCTAGGACATTTGCAGAAGAGCACAGCAGGTGAGGTGTGTACACAAATAACACTAATGTTAGGTAGAATGGGATATATTATTATTATTTTAAAAGTTGTGTTGACAAACTTTGGGAGTTCAGAGAAAGGAGAGATTATTTCTATTGGAATGGGAAGCAGGGGGACAGTGAAGGATTAGAAAGGCAAAACGATGCTCATTTAAGAAGCTGCTGATTTTTGAGCAAAATCTTGACAGTGAACTAAGATCTTAAGCATACAGTAAGATTTTAAAAGCAATGTAATATTTCAGGGACACTGGAATGTGAGAAAGGGCCATCCATGTCAATTCAACTATTACAAATCTAGTTAAATTAATTGAAATGATTTCTAAACATTTTCATAGAGTCTGTGTATGCTTTTACTGAGTAAGATTAAAATTTTTATGCATGTGCATTTGTGTGGGTGGGTATGGGTTTTGGAAGCCAGTGTATGGGTTTGATTATCAGAGTCTTTCCTGTTTTTATCTTCATGAGGAATTTTAGTCTTGGCCTGTTCCAACCCTTTGCCGGTTAAAACTGCAGCCATCATGGTCTCCTACTCTTTGAAATTCAGCAAGCCAATGTTATTAGGCAGGCCTAGGATGGTGTAGACATTGAGATGTTTATACCACATGGCACATGGGTGACTAATGTATTTAAGCTGATATCATTGAAATACTATTTGTAAGTGATTTGGTATCTGGAAAAAAATGGGATCATGCATCCTAAAGGCTGTAGCATACAATTCTCTCTCCATTTTTGACCCCAAGAAGTCATATTTTACCCAAACAATGTTTTGTGATTTGAAAAGGTTGGAATTTGGTTTAAAACTTATAACTTACGGATTTTACAAAAATTTCAAATTAACTATAAAAAAATAGATTAATCACTTCTTAATTGAGGCAAAAAAACATACATCATATACTGGAATAGTATCAAGGATAACTCAATTTGCTGGCTGCTTTTGAAAGAACAAGTATGATTCAGATTTGTGGTTTGCAAAAATAAAATAAAATGTTATAGTTGAGTTTAATTAACTAGACTTTAATGTATTATGTATACTTTGGAATTTCACTGGAACAATGTGATAACGAGCAGGCAATGGCAACTCTGAAAAGGAATAATGAGTGACAAATGTACTGGTTTATACCCTATTGGGATAGTGTGGCATAGATGACTTTGAGGTATTATAGCTAAATTTAGAGAGAAGTTTCAGTCGTGTGTGCCCACACCTCCCATTGAGGTTAGCGATGTGAACAAGTTTCTTGTTGGATCTTCACTTTCCTTAAAGTTTGAATGGGAAGAAGAATACCTATTGTTTGGGGTTGTTTAAGTGAAACATTGCATGTGAAGTGCCAGGCATATCACTGACACTATTATTCATAGGTTTTATTATTGCTGCTGTGTATCATTTTCAGAAGCAATTTTGAGACCATCTTGGATCCTTAAAAATATTGAATATTGTGAAACAAAATCTTACTCATTTCTGGTGACAGTGCAAACAATGAAAGGAACCTTTCTTTTGGAAAATGTTTAGAAATTCGGTCTCCTTTGTAACACTACTGTGGTACAAGAATGCACCATTTAAAAAGTGTGTGTTAGGAGAACTGAGTGGGCAGAATGGGCTTTTGAGGTTTCAGTGGGAAAAAAAAGGGCCCAGTGGAATCAGGAGGTGTCTTTCTGGTAAACACTGGAAAAAGCTAGAGAAAAGATAAAAAAAAAAATGCCACTCTCCTTTGAATTAAAACCTTTTGTGCACTTTTGACCTATGTTGACAGCATGACCTAACTATTGGGTTGTCGGAAAAGTCATGAAGTATTTTTTCTATGTTTCTTGTTGCAAAAATATGTCATGACTTTTCTGACAACCCAATATTTACAGAAGGCAGAAACCATAACAGATGTTGCTACAAGCACCTGGGATAGGCAGAGACTGGGAGAAGCTGTCTGTGGTAAAGCTTTGTCAGCCCAAATCTAGGATTTGGGGTCCTGTGTGCCAAGGGAAGGAGTGAAAACACACCACAATGAAAACCCTACCAGAGTCAGCACAGTCAAGAAGTTTGACTGAGGCCCCATCCAGTAAATAACACTGACTTCAAAGAGTCACATGAGGAATGTGACTGAGTTTTCCAGACTGATGCCACCTGGCTTCAAGTTAGTGCACAATCCACATATTGTATATGACATATGCCATCTAGCCTTTCTATTACATTTATCATCACTTTCTGTGTGAGAGCTACCATTCCCAAGATATTGGCCAAAGCTAGTAGGCAGTGTATACCATCCACCAACATTACATAAAACTAATTATCTGAGAGAATTGAGAAAAATTTACCTTGAAACAGGTATCAGAACAATAAATCCAGATGTTTGCACATTTTTGCTGCAGTAGTCCTTGGATCACACTGCTAGATCTGGAAACGATCCCGAAATACATAAAGAAGTTCAAAGTTAAATATTCTGAATTTTTAAGTACACACCCCAAGTGAGAAAATGCTTACATGTATTAGTAGACTATATGCTTCTAATAGAAATTATACATGTGAAAAATATTGACCAGTATCACATAATGTAATATGGGGAAAAAGGTACAATATTTTATGTATATGATCATTACAACAATCTGAAAAACATTCACTTAAAACAGTGAAAAAAATATCCAAAATTAATAATATGTATACTAGGTGGTATACTAATTTTATGTTAATTTAAAAAGCTTATTTATGCAGAATTTTTAAAAGATAACCTGTTTAATATACCTGTATCTCTTGAGAATTGGAAAAAGTCAATATTTTACTACGAACATGATCAACTCTTCAGCTCAAGTTCCCAAGTTTACGATTTATTTGCAAGTCAATTATAATTAAATAGGAAACTAGATATATTTCTATGAATTTAATATTAAAAGTAGAGAAAAAACTTCAAGCACATAGAAGTCAAAGATGTCACCATCACACCAATCACATGTTTATTTATGTCAGAATATAAACACAAATTGTAGATATTGAAAATGCGCAGTATGCTTCAAGTAATGTTTCTTTGGGAAATTTGCATCTTTGCCCTGTTCTGTGTTTCCAAAGATACAGCCTACCTTGGCATTGCTTCACTGTGGTGGTCTTTTCTCCTCATCTAGTAAAACAGAAAATGGTAGAAAAAAATGTCAAAAGGTAATCTTAGGGCATATCCACCAGCTCTTATGGAAAGTATGTTTTCTAAGAACAAAGGTAACATAATTAAACAGAAAATCTAAAAGTTGATATCTGATGCCACCAACTACCATGGATGTGGAAGGGAGCATTAAACATTAACACAGTATCATATTCAATTTACCATATTCACTTTTCACTTAAAATATACACACAGAAAAGCCTTCCTTTTTTCAAACTGCTCCTTCTCTGATACCTTAACCAAATAACTATGAGAGCAATTTTTTTTTTTTTTGTCTTCTTGAAGAGAGTGAACCAGGGATCTCTTCTTCTAATCCTGTTGAAGGAACATTTCCAAGAAACCTAAACAACTAGACCCAAGACATGAGAACTTGCCTAAATCAAGCCTTGAAAAAAAAATCATAAGATCCTTCCACTTCTTTCACTCTACTTTCCTCTGTATATTGGCCAATTTCTCAACTTCTTAATATTAGAAGTTTCCTTTAATTGGAAATGATGATCTGAAACCAAAAGTCTCTTGAAGTACAGTCAAGAGTTAGAATTCTGCTGTGTAGCATACAGCCTGTAGTCAACAATACTTTATTATATACTTAAAATTTTATAAGGGGGTGGATCTTATGTTAAGTGTCATTATCACACAAAATAATATCAATAAATAAAGAAGGTGGGAGAAAACTTTTGGGGGTGATGCATATGTTTATGGCATAGATTGTGGTGATAATTCATGGGAGTATACTTATCTCCAAACTCATCAAATTGTATCAATTAAATATGTACAGCTTTTCATAAGTCAGTCATACCTCTATTAAGTGGTTTAAAAAAGACAAGAATCAGGACATTGGATTCATTCCTATTTTTTTTATATTTGAATATGTCCACTGTACTGAGAATGTTTCCTACAGTTTTTCATTTCTGACTTGATGGAGCAGTACACTCATAAATATTTAGAAATAGATGCATATGTGCACACAATCTTTTAAAATGTTGACTTACAAATAAATGTATTCAAACTTGTAAAAGTATGCATACTTCATGGAAGACTATCTTAAGCTATTTTCAATAATTCAACTACTTCAAGGCAGCCATCTAATAGAACTCAGGTCAAAATGTTTTATTTTCAAATGAAAAATATGTTGATGGGTTTCAGTGCTAGTTTCAACAATGAAATTAAGCAGTATCCAAAAACAAATCATATGATGGGTCTTATGAAAAAATATAATACATCCTTTCCCACATTTTAGTATCAATATTTACTTCTTTTGAATCTACGTTCTAGGGGTGATTGTTTGGATTATGTCTATTGTTGGCTGAGACTTGCATTTTCTCTATTAAATGAAAAGCAGTAGGCAGAGGCTGTGGCAATGCTGTTGTGAACCGAGTCAATATTATTTTATTAGTCCACTAGATTAATTAACATTTATGCATATCTGATAATTTTTGAAAGCCACTTACAAGGTAAACTAGTAATAAAATGAATAAATTTTATTTCAATGGAAACAAACAGCCAAACCTATCCTTGGAGCATTCCTTGGACTGTTTTCAAACCATGTGTCGTTTGGCTGAAAGAAAGAAAAAAAAAGGCCGTTTTTCTCTGTACTGAAACTTGAGTAGGACTAAGGAAATGGGATGGCTAATGCTGAGGGCATAATTTCAGGGGGCTGACTAATGTCCTAAATTCTGTGGTAAACACAGACTGTACAGTTACAGATTTAGGAGCATTTATTCTGTTGAATGAAAAAAATTAGTGTTCTGTTTCCAAACTCTGCAGAATTTTAAACTTTCTTTTGGTTCAGGCCTATTCCAGGGAAAGGAAGTCTTCAGTTTATTTGGGTTTTGGAACATATTCCAGTAATCCAAATTAGTGTATTATATTCATAGTGTGTAAAAATTTGAGACCAGGCAAGTGAAAGTCTCTGAGATCCCCTGCTTAGAGTCGACTCCATGCAAGACACACCTAGTTGATGATGTTACAAAGCATAAAACTCATAAATGGGGTTTCCTCCAAGTTGTTTGAATTTATCTTCCTAGAATCAGGAACGAGACAGTAGAAGTTTTCTCACTCTTCGGATATGTGAGACCCACAGGGTCTCTTAACTATAAGGTTCAGGTAAGTTCAACCAAATTTGTCATGAGGCTGCTATTCTGTACTGTATGTGCCAGGTACTCTGCCAGACACTCCTGATGGTTCTAAGTCAGAGCCAGGGACTCTTGGTGAAGATTCGAACCCCACAGCAACCTTCTGAATTGAGTTGACGTTCTTTTTTGTGGAAATTTGGTTGATGTGCAAAATATTTGTCCACCAGGTTTTTCTTGCGTAATTTTGTTTTCTCAGAGTCATAATATCCAATGGTCTTGTTATAGCAGAACAATATGCCTTCAGTGCATGAGCTGAAGTTTTCTTCTGCACATAAAATATTCTCTTAATGGTATCTTAATGGTATCAGATGCCCTAAGAATTTCTTGATTTGCATGCCTAGTTGCCATAACTAGGTTATTTTCCCTGTTACAATGGAATCTGAGGAAAACCCACATGTTGAGTGATCCAAAGGCAAAACTTGGGTACTTTATTTCACTTTTTAAAACAGAGGGTTTTCATCTCTTTGGTTCTTCGGTGCTCAGTTGCTGATTATCATGACTGAGTTGTAGGCCTAGCCAGATATTGCTATGGGGCTAAATTCCATGTTTAAACATTACGCAAAGTACTTTGTGATAGTAATTGAATCTACCCCATCATTGATATCTATATAGCTTAAAAAGAAGAGTATTCAGTGCCTAATAAGTACCTTACACCTGATAGGAATTTTAGGAAAGCCTTCTATTTTGACTTCTATTGGCTACATTTTAATAAAGCTCTTAGCTTCTGAGAACTTTGGGTTATAGATATTGTCTTGGGGGGGATTACAAACAAAAGGTAACTCATATTTTAATTCATTTTTATAACAGATGGTTAAAACTTAGAAACAATGACAAAATATTAAAGAATTTAATATATCTGGGATTTCTTCCAAAGCAAAGCTGGGCTCTTTTATCTTTCCAATTATGGTAAATGAAGAGAAATAAAAAGTCATTTCAGGACAGATTCGTTTTGCAATTTAAGGTGAAAACACTTTTCTGGTTCACATTGGGTATGCTTTCTTGTAGTCCCTCAAGAATTAACTTGTGGAATATTGAGAGGATAGTACAGCTAATTTGGTTTGGCTCATAAAAGTACAATTCTATTTCCTTTGTGGTGTGTCTCAGCAGGACATGCTTCAGTTAAATGATGTTTTTTTTTTTTTTTTAATTCCAGCTTTTCCAAAGGTTTCCAAACTTTAGTCACTCTTGAGATTTATGCTGCCTTTAAAGTCTAAATATTTTTGGATTTATCTAGTGTTTAAATAAATCCTGGGTTTATTTCATTTGACTTCTTATAATCCCCAATGGTTATTTCTACTGTTAGACATTTACCAATTACTGTCCCTATTTTAAAGTGACTCTATTGAGTAACATTATTAATTTGATACATTTGTATTGTGTTTCGAGTCTAGGCATCTATTTCCCACTCCTTAAATAGTTCATTCATGTTAATCACTAATTTTAATGTGTTCTGATCAGAGTCATTAGGATTGGTAGATTTGCCAATTTAATCCTTATTCTTTCTTCTCTCTTTATCTTTTGTGTTTCTATTGCTCTGTTATTCCTGTTGATTGTGCCTCCATAATAGCGATGATCACACAGTATTTTCTTGATATATGTCTCACAAATAGAGATTGTAAATGTCTTGACGATATGGAGCATGCATTTTCAACTTTGTATCTTTGGCATATGGTTTATGTTAGGCACTCAGTATATCTTTATTGACTAAGTAAATAATACAAAAATGTGGCATAGTGGTATTTGTTATTTAAGCCATGAAATCTACAGAAAAGCTTGGAGAAGAATAGCAGTCACAAATGTTTATGAATAATACTCTATTTTTAAATTAAAGAGGTATACAAGTATAAAACATATACCTCCCATGGACCCTTGAAAGCAAACTGGTCTTGTCGTGCTTTCAAGGATAAACTTCACAAATCTGATTTGAAATCATGCTGTGTGAACTGTCAGGTTCTATATTATGGCACTATTTTATTGATGAGACTAACTTAAACTAATGTCCTTGTAAAACTATGTTAAATATACTCTGTTTAGCTGTAAAGCTAGGCCACATCTTACTAAATATTGTTCTCTTGTATATTAGCTAATATTATGACCAGATCATTGTAGAGTTCTTGAAAATGAAAATGTATTTCACATTTTTTTTCTTGGTAAACATTTTCTGATTGTTAGGAAACAATATTTTTAAAAGCTCATTAGGAAAGTTGGTTTCTGGATTATGAGGATCTGGACTTAAATTTATGACAAGAATTACTTTTTCTGTGATATAAGACATCAAAAAACTTCTTAAATGCATTTACACAGTTATCTATGGTTTTTCTGGGCCTAAAGAAGTAAACAAGTGCCAGATAGTAAAAAGAAAAGTAAGTTAGCAGTTTCCACTTTACCCAGGGTATAGATTAAAAAGAATGCCACTTCTGCCCACTGTAACAGGGAGAAAAAGTCAGATACACTCCAATATCATAACTTTTCTTTTCTTTTTTTTTTTTTTTTTGAGGGCAGTGTCACTGACCCTCATATGTGGGACCCAAACCAGGGCCGCTGGCTTCCCAGGCCAGCTCCTAACCACTGCACCATTCAGCCGGCCCTCATAACTTTTCTTAATTGCATTAGAGACCTGTGCTAACAAGGTAACCTAACTTCTAAAGAGTGACAAGTCCATGGAATATGAACTGTCTCAATTTCTAGAGAAAGAGTCAAGTGACATAACAAGCAGATCAGAATATATCAGCTAAAATTTTAACTATTTAAATTAGCTAAATTTAAGTTGTTCCAGCCAAATATGGGCTATTATGGCAGCCATAATAAATGGGCTCTCACTCATGAGCAAGAGTTTTTCTATCACCTTCACTGGGTGCTCATGAGGTCAGAACAGGAGACTGCAGAGACAACCTTTCTTTGGGGCACAGGCATGCAGAAGGTGATCTGGGACTGTTGGGGGAAAACCCAAAGCCTCTTCTTTCCTGGTCTCTTTTGTCCTATGAGTAACAAGCCTCAAGCCCATGAGGACAGACAGCAAACACTGTGAATCACAGGACAAAAAGAACCATTGTGGCTAGGAAAAGAGTAGAAGAAAGTATCTCTGTCCCTGTGGAAGAATAAGAAAGCAGCCTGGTTTCTGGATCTCACGGTGATATCAAGCCCTATTTCACTACCACTAGTGGAGGGCAAGACAGTCCTGCCCAGGTGAACCATGATGCAATGCAGAGTTTGGCTGCCAAGGAAGGAAGATAGACACGTTGAAAAAGCTCCACTTCAAGTTGAAGGCACACAGGGCCTGCCTAAGCCTGAGTCTAAACCAGGAAAAGAGGGAACCCTTTTCACGAAGCCTAGTATTGACTATCAAGCAATAACCACCGCAACTGGGGTGGTATGGCAGAGGTATGGAGAGAGCCCTCCACTGTGCAGTAGGTGGGTAGCAATGGCTGAAAGCTGAGGGTGGAGCATGAACACTGAGAAAACTTCCTGGCCAAACCAAGCACAAGGTAGTTGCAACCTGTTGGTAGAGAAATTTGAAGCTTATGGTGCTGCAGTCAAACCAGACACAGCTCATTGTTTGGCTAGATTAACTCACTGTCTCACTCAAATGGCCTGATAGAAGATGGGTATAAATATTAGTTACCTCAGCCTCTATTGTTCTAAATATAATGACTGACATTCATTTAAAAAAAAACACAAAAAAAACCAAGACATACAAAAGAGTAAGAAAACACAACCCATTGTCAAGAGATAAGGGAATCACATGATCCAGATACAGAGATGACCCAGATGTCAGGACAATCGGCAAGGACTTTACATAATTATAACAATTATGTTAAAAGATCTACTCGGAAAGATAGACAACATTCATGTGCAGATGGGATACTTAAGAAAGATGAAACTATAAGTATAGGAATTTATAAATAAAAATTTTAAAAATGGATATTAAATAGAATTGAAGAACTCCCTTAACAAATTCATCAGTAAGATTGCTACTACTGAGGAAAGAATGAGTGAACTTGAAGATAAGTCAAGAAAAATTATACAAATTATCGAAACTGAATAATACAAGTTATCCAAACAGAAACACAAAGTGGAAAAAATAGTGTTTAAAATGAATGAAAACAAAAAAGATTTCATATATATGAAATCTTTTTTGTTTTCATTCATTTTATATATGAAGAGAGAGAGGGAGAGAGAGAGGGAGGGAAGAAAGAGGGAGGAAGGGAGGGAGGGAGGGAGGGGGAGACAGAGAGAGTCTTAGAAGAGAATAAAGAAAGAATGAGTCAAAAAAATATTTGAGGAGGCCAGCTGAGTGGTTCAGTTGGTTAAGAGTGTGAGCTCTGAGCAACAGGGTTGCAGGTTGGATTCCCTACATGGGCCAATTAGTTGCGCCTGAGCTGAGCTGCCACTGAGCTGCCAACAGGTGGCAGGATGGCTCAGCTGGTGAGAGCACGTGCTCCTAACAACAAGGTTGCTGCATGGGATGGTGGGCTATGCCCACCCTCAACTAAGATTGAACACAGCACCTTGAGCTGATTGGCCTCGAGTTGCAGACAGGCAGCTAGATGGCAACTGGACTTGGAGTTGAGCTTGCTGCGCCCTCCCCAACTAAGGTTGAAGGACAACAACTTGGCTGTTCCCCTTCCCCAATTCCCTAACATTGTTCTGCTTCCCCAATTCCCCAATTAAAATAATAATAATTAATAAGTTAATTAATTAAAACAAAAATTTGAAGATAAAGCTGATAACTCTCCAAAAATAATGAAAGATATCAAACCACAAATTCAAGAAGCTCATGTAACTGCAAGCAGGATAAATACCTGAAACAAAAAACAAATAACAGAAAATTTGAAACATCATTGTAATCAGATAAAGAAATAATAATGATGTAAGCCAGAGAAAAAGATATTTTATTAAAATTTAAAAACCACCACATTGGGCCAGCCGAGTGGCTCAGTTGGGTAAGTGTTGGCTTAGAGCGCATGCTCTGAGCAACAGGGCTGCTGGTTTGATTCCCACATAGGCCAGTGAATGCTGCACCCGCCCGAGCTCAGCTGTCGCTGAGATGCCAACAGGTGGCAGGATGGCTCAGCTGGTGTAACAACAAGATTGCCTGTTCAGTGGTGGGCTACGCCCACCCACAACTAAAGACTGAACTCGGCACCTTGAGCTGAGCTGCCACCAGGATGGCCCAGTGGATAGAGCATGCGCTTTTACCAACAAGGCTGCTGGTTCGACTCCCACATGGGATGGTGGCTACGCCCACCCGCAACTAAGACTGAACTCTACAGCTTGAGCTTAGAGGCCATGAGCTGCCAATGGAAAACCAGATGGCGACTGGCGCCCTCCACAATGAAGACTGAAGAACAACTTGGCTGGTCCCCTGCCCCAATTCCCCAACACTGTTCCCCTCCCAATTCCCCAATAAAATCTTCAAAAACAAAATAGTAGGTTTCTTATTAGAAACTATGAAAGACAATGGAGTAATATCTTTAAAGTATTTAAAGAAAAAAAATGCATCAATTCAGAATTTGATGCCCAGTAAAAATACCTTTCAGAAAAATAAAGATTATCCAAAAGTTTCAAACAAAAAAATGGGAGAATTCATTGCCATCTCTCCCATAATAAATTTTAAAGAAAGTTCTTCATGCAGAATCAGTATTATACCAGGTGGGAATTTAGATTTAAGAAAAAAGGAAGAATGTCAATAATGTTAAAGTAAAAGTAAATATAATTGTTTTTAACTTATTTTTAATCACACTAAAAGACAACAGTTTAAATAAAAAATTGCAAAAATATGTTGTGGGGTAAATTATAACACAGTATATATAGAAGTAAAGTATAACAAAAGTACAAATTATAGGAGATTGGAACTGGAAATATATTGTTATAAGATTCTTATACATACATTATGTGAAGTAACTATTATTTCAAAACAGATTTTGGTAAATTAAAAATGTATAGTGTGAACTTTAGAACAACCATTAAAAATTTTAAGAAGTGGGTATAACTAATCAGCCAGCTTTGGAAAGATAATTAAACAATAATAATAATAATAATAAAACACAATTTAAATGACTTTAGGAAAGGGAAAAAATCTGGGAAATAATAAAAAATTAAAAAGGTGGGGGATTTAAACCCACTATATCAATCATTGCCTTAAAAATTAAATATTCGACTAGCTAGAGATTGTTAGGTTAGATAAGAAGACCCAACTGTACACTGTCTACAAAAAACTACTTTCATATAAAGACCTAGATTTGTTAAAAGTAAAAGGATGGAAAAAGATAAACCATACAAACAGAAATCAAAATAAAGTGAAGGAACCATGTTCAAATCAGACAAATTAGACTTTACCCAAGAAATATTATCCAGGATTAGAAGGGAGATTACATATTGAGGAAAATGTCAATTCATGAAGAAGACATAACAATTTCAAGTGTATTTGAAGCATAGCAAGATTTCAAAATACATGAAGCAAAACCTATAGAAATAGAAAAATCCATTGCATTATAGTTGGAGATGTCAACGCTCTTCCCTTAGTAATCAATTTTGTAAGTAGAGAGAAATACCTAAGAATGTAGAAGATGTAAAGAACACTATTAAACACTGTGTCCTAATTGACAATTAACATTCATCAAAATAGACCATATTCTGGGCCATAAAACAAATCTCAACAAGTTTTAAAAAACTGAATCTGACAGAGAGTATGTTCTCTGGCCACTCAAGAATTAAATTAGAAACCAATAACAGAAAGAAATCTGGAAAATTACAAAACATGTCATTAAACAGCACACGGGCACACCTTGGAGATATTGTGTGTTCAGTTCCAGACCACTGCAATAAAGCAAATATCGCAATAAAGCGAGTCATGAAATTTTTTGTTTCCCAGTACATATAAAAGTTATGTTTACACTAAGCTATAATTTATTAAGTGTTCAAAACATGTCTAAAAAATAATGTACTATATGTACCCTAATTATAAAATACTTTATTGCCAATAAATGCTAACTATCATCTGAGCCTTTAGCAAGTCATAATCCTTTTGTGGGGGAGGGTCTTCCCTTGATGATGACGATGGCTGCCGACAGAGCAGGGTGGGGGTTGCTGAAGATTAGGGTGGCTGTGGAAGTTTCAGAAAGTAAGATAACAATATAATAGTAACATCAAAGATCACTGATCACAGATCATCATAACAAATATAATAATAATGAATAAGTTTGAAATATTGTGAGAATGACCAAAAATGTGGCACAGAGACATGAGGTGAGCAAATGCTGTTGGGATAGTGACCCTGATAGGCTTGCTCAACACAGGGTTGCCACAAACCTTCAATTTGTAAAAAATGCAATATTTGCCAAGTGCAAATATTGAAGCTCAATACAGTGAAGCTTAATAAAGTGAGGAATGCTTGTACTCCTTAATAGCTGATGAGTCAAAGAAAAAATCACAAGGGAAATTAAAAAGTATCTGGAATAGAATGAATAAGAAAATATGACATATTAAAAATGTGGGATGCATGTAAGTGCATAAAATAATAAAAGGAAGTTTATACCATTAAATTCTTATGTTAAAAACAAAAAGTTTTGTGTCAGTATTCAAAATTTTCATCTTTGGAAACTAGAAAAAATAACAAATTAAACCTGAAGCATGCAGAATGAAGTCTAGTCAGACACACACACACACAAAAAAAAAAAAAAAAGAAAAGAAAAAAGAAAAATACGGAGGAGTAGATAACGTAAATTCAAATACAGAGCAATCAAATTCCCACCTTTTTTGGGGAAAGAGGGGGAGACATGGTTACTTGAAAGGCTGACACACAAATCTACACTATATCAAATTTATATGGAAGGGCCTAAAATAAGCAAGAAAGACACTCTGACGAAGAGGTCACTTTGACCTAGGTAACTTAGAAAGTTTTTTGAAGATGCAAGTTGATCTGGGCCTTGAAGAATGAGTAGAATTTGAACAGGTAGAAATTACAAGTGAGGACACTCTAGACACAACCAAAATATAGTCTCTGGGCAACAATGAGTAGACTGGTTTGGCTGGAACAGGTTTTCCATATTGAGAGGATGGGGAAGAGGGCCAAGGGGCCAAACAGTGATCTTCGAATGCCAGATGCAGGAAGGTGGGTTTTACATGGGGTGATGGAAATGAGGATATAATGTGATTCATGTAATAATATACAGGTGGTGCCTAACGCAGACTGAAGTGAGGCAGTAGGAGAGATGCAAGTGGTGTTTCTAACCATGAAGTGGAGAGTGCGAGAGCCTCCCTCAGAAAGGTAGAAATGAATGTTCCCGGTATTGTGAACAGATGACTGAATATGGAGGTGAGTGAGGTGAATCTAACATAACCAAGATTTTAACTCAGAATAACTGGAAGAGTGGTGGGAGATCTTTAGTGGCCAGAGGAATGAAAGGGAGACGTTTTGGAGAAAATAATAAATTTAGAACATGTGAAACGCAAGGAGTGAGCAGTCTAGTCTAAGTAGAAATGTTCAAATGGTCATTGGAAATGGAGAGTTGGAGTTTCTCAGGAGAGGGGATGTTTGTGTATGTGAACAAATCTAGTGATGTTTGAAGCTGAAGTTATAGATGAGATCTTAGGGTATGAATTTAAAGAGAAAATTAGAGGGCTGGGGACCCAGTCTCGGGGAACACCCACATTTAGGAAGTAGAAGGAAAAGAGACGGCAGAAAAATCTGGGACAAGGTTATTAGAAACACGTGGAAAACCAGAAGAGACTGGCCTTCAAGAAGACATGTTAACAATTTGGGTCGCTACACATTGGTAAGGAATGAAGGTGAGGCAATTGCCTTTTGAACTTGTAGACAGGAGTCATGGATGATATCGGGGACACAGTTTCATCAGATTGGGGAGGAAGCCAAACCTTTAGGCCCAAGCACAGTGTGTGGGAGTTCATTCCCAAGCATTTTGAAAATAAAAAAGAAAAGAAAGAAGCTGCATTACAGGGGAAACAAAATGTCATTTATCAGGCATTAGTTTAAATTGATCTTCAAAGATGGAAGGGGACTTAGAAATTATGTAGTTCAAAGATAGTTATCTGATGACTGGCTGGCGGACAAGTGCGGTCCCCGAGCCTTACCACACCAGCAGATATTTTTATTTGGGCAATATTATGATTAAAAAATTGAATTAGGTATGGATATTTATAAATGGAAAGATTTTTCCATAAAAATCCATGGTTTCTAGCTTCTCTTGAAAAAATTGGAAATTTGGCACCACTGGGAATTAAACAGCAGCCCCTTTGAAAGGGCACAGATTCTTCACTTAGCCAGGTCCCCACTCTGTGTGGATCTCCCCATTAGACTCCCTGCTGGATCCTTGTAGGTATTTTGAATTAAAAATCCAACTTCTTCCTTTTATAGAAGAGGAGACTGAAGTCCGAAATAGAGGCGCGACTTGTCCCAAAGTCACATATCTGATCAGTAGAAGAATCCATTTTAGAGCCTGTATCTCCTGGTTCTGATTTCAGTAGGTCTCCTACCTTGTTAACTCATTAAGCTTTCCTCTGGCTTGGTGGTCTCCTGAGGACTGGTCCATGGCTATTTCAACACCCTTTCCAGCTTCTAGCACTGCCTGATGACACCGACATTTGTTTGGCTCTGCCACTGGTCCAGATGATGACCAAGGGCATTCTTCCTTGGACAAGAAATAAACCTTCCTGGCCACCAAGTCTCAGCTCATTGTTTTCAGAACTTTGGCATCATGTGAGGCATGTAAATTCCCCATAAGGTTTCTTTTATGGAGATTTTTGAGGCCTAAGTGGAATGATGTTAAATAATGACTATCATGCGTGGCATCCCAGAGTAGAAAATTAAGTTCAGCTCGCTGAAATGAGTACCAGATCGCTCTCTCCCAATCCCTCCACCCCGGGTCTATATTTAGTCTTTCAAGGGAATTTGGTTATTGTGTTTGAATTTATATTCTTTTTACCTTGAGGAGAGTAAGTTGTAAGATAATGGTCTTTCTTATTTTCCTTCTGGAAAAAAAAAATCACTAGCTTCTAAAGCATTCCTTGGAAATTCAGGAGAGGCCATAATGGTAATTTTAAAAAGAAAGAGACTGTATTGTTAGAGCACAAACAGCCTCTAACCCACTCACTCAGAAAGGACTTTCTGGAAGCCTGGGGTAACAGCTACATGAATTCCTTTCTTTCTACCCTGTCTTTGCCCCTTCACCACCCAGTATGAATAGGCCTGGCTTAGACACAGAGCAGTTGATGATATTTGGCTATTGGATTTAAGGTAAACAGTGTTAGTCCTTACTGGTAAGGATATAATGCCCCTATGGAAATTTGGAAATACTGTTATTTCAATGGACTCCTGAGATAAATAGTGTTTTAGAGTGTTGCAAACCAGCTTTCCTGAGCTTATCTTTTTCATGTAATGCCTCGCCAAATGCAACCTATGTTAGCCAGTTCTGTGTCCACTAGTGATAAGACTGTTTTCTACTTTCCTCTAGAGGTTCTGATTGACTTAGTAGGCTGTAATCTGTCCATGAAGTTATCATCGATAAGTCTTACAAATTATTTTCTCATAGCACTATTTAGGTCACCAGATTTCCAGCCCCTGGTATCAGCTTCTTTGTAGCCTGATGCACTGCTGCATCTTAAAAGCTTTGTGACGATAGTCCCCAATGCCAGTACCACTTTCTCAATTGGTCAGGTTGAGCCAAGTTAGGATGCAGTCATAAACAAGCTCTGCAATCTCGGGGGCTTAGTAAATAAAGGTTTGTTTCTGAAAACACTGTCCAATGCAGTTGAGGTTGCTTTCCTTCATCTTGTGAAGCTGCCATCTTCAATGCATGGTCTCCATGGTTTCCTTCATAGGTGATCATGTACTGGACTTTATGAAATAGGATGAAAGTGGTGTATTGTTTTTTTACATGTCATTGGCCAAAACCCGGTCACTTGAACCTAATCCAACTATAGGAAACACTGGGTGTTTTATTCTTTCTTCTTCTGAGAAAAATAAAATAGAATTAGTGATTATCTACCCAGTCTTGCCTTAATATGGGTCTGAATATACCATTACTTTAAACTGTGAATAGCTCTTTTACTTTAAAAATACAAGCAAACAAACAAAAAAAAGTGCTTTCTGACCTTCTGACATAGACTTTGGAGCTCTATAATTCAACCTGATGATTTGACCAATCACATTTGATCACATGAGGAAAAACTTGTGTTCAGAAGGCTCAATCTTAAACATCACCTGTTTGTGTTAGGCAGCATCAAAACAGGAAGACAAAAGTATTTTAATGTGTATATGAACTTGTTCAAAATCTGAGTGTTTGTTCCAGCAAGAAGAATCACTGTGTATGAATGTGCCTGAGTGTATCAGTGTGACTATTAGCAAGTTGTAATTTTTCTCTATCCCAACCACACATTTACTTTTCCTGTCTCTTTCTACACAAAATGAGGAATTTTTTGATTCACCGTTGGGTATTTGGCTACAGCATTAGATGGATATAAATATTCAAATGATGGCCTACCAAAGTCAACTGCAATATTTTCCTGTTATTCACCTAGAAGCTTTGTTATTGGGGATGTTTTATTAAAAATAAAAATTTTCAGGGGCCGACTGAGTGGCTCAGTTGGTTAAGAGCTCGCTCAAAAGTGCAAGCTGAGCTCTGAGCAGCAGCAGTTTGATCCCCAGCCCGAGCTGAGCTGCCACTGAGCTGCCAACAGGTGGCAGGATGGCTCAGCTAAAAAAAAAAGAAAGAAAAATTTAAAAAATAACAATTTTCAGTTGCTAGGTTAATGGTCTGGATTATTGACAAGGGGAGGTGTTGCAACATAATAATTATCGAATGACAATTGTTAATGAAACAGATAAGACCATGCATCATCTTGTGAAAGCTGTATGCTGATATCACTATGCAGGTGGGGAGTTCAGAATTCCATCAACCTGAATCAGGCAAGGAAGAGGTTAATTTTGATCTTTAAGAATTTAAGTGTGTGAGTGCAGAATCTCATCAACTGTAAATGGTCAGTGGAAAATTGTAAACATTTCCCCAGCTTTCTGAGGTTTGACTTCTTCATCTGCAAAAATGGGGCTGATAATAGGATGCCGTTCATGAGGGTGCTTGAAGGATGAAGTAAAATGATCCATATGCAGTGTTTAGCACAGTAGCACATGGTGGGTGAGTGTCCTGCTGCTGCAGCTGACAATGATGACCACTGATGGTAGCAACAAATCAGGCAGGTCAAGCAAATGCTTTCCTTTTGCTACAGGGAGACATGGTGATGTTCTGTGTGCAGAATGGGCTCTCTTCTCTACTTCCCTCAGGAAACTGGTCTACTTTTGTCTCCATCCTTTTTACAAGTCTTCCACTGTTTCTGCTTTTTATGATGTGAAGCTCTAGGCAATGTGTTTCTGTCCTGATCCATTTTTCCTCCTCTAGCCAATACTTCTATCCGTTCTCCCTTCAGTGCCTGCCCATTTTGCTGATAACTTTGGTGAGTGTTATTTAGTTAGGGATTTGTTTCCTGTTGACTCTTTAGTCTAGAGCATTAAGGATATATAGATGATATATTACAGAATTGTATACTTGGAACCCATGTAACGTTACTAGTGATTGTCACCCCAATAAACCTTAATTTTTAAAAAAAGAACATTGAAGATAATAAGATCTTTTGCTATTCCAATTGATAGAGGAACCTAGAGTGATAACTAAGCCTGTTTTCTACTTCTAGTTTCTAGCCTCCCTCCCTCTCTTGCTCACTCCCCCCTCTCTCCCTTATCCCCCCCCCCATACCTCTCCCCCTCCCTCTTTTCCTCCCACCTTCCCTTCCTCTCTCATTGTGGACTTTTGCCTTTTAAGTTGATGAGTCAACAATTTTCACTCTAAACATATTTTCTTTGTTTTCTAATACCTTCTAATGGTGAAACATTTTATAAGTGAAAATTTGCCTAGAAGGACAACTCTTTAACAATCATAGTATCTTTCTTTCTTCTCTCTCCATTCTCCTCTTTTCTTTTCATCCAGGGCCATTTTGCTGCCATACTCTAGGGCTCAGTTTTCACATTGAATTCTAGGTAATTAGTATCCCTAGTTCAACTAAGCCATCCTGCCCCTATTCAAGCCTAGTCTTATTAAAACAATACTTTGCAGAATAATATTTAATCTTATTACCACAAAAATAGAACTTGAGTTAGAAATTTCTATTATAATATAGAGACATTGAAGAGATACTAATATAGAGAGATGAATATACTTTTATGAAGTACCTGCATATGATTACTTTTTCTTCTAAGATGACAATAAATCCACCTGATCTTATTTTTTCTTAGCAAGAAAATAAAATTGGAGTTTTTGGCAGTATCATGCTTCTTGACTTGCTGGTTCTATTACTACTGTATCTTTACAGAATGCCTCACATCTCATAGACAAATTCACTGAAAGTTCATCAATATGGCTGCTCCCCCCCGCCCACCAACCCCTTCAGAAACCCTTTTATCCACATGGCTCACCATGTCTAGAATCCTTTGAGTGATGGCATCACAGAAGATAGCAACAGTAATTATTATCTTAAGAGCTACAGTAGTGCCTTTGGACAAAGTTACCATTGCGATGACCATGACTCATATGTTCTCCAATGTCTACGCTTGCTTAATATCAGTGGCAGTTTCAGATGTTTAGTGTTACTGCCTTTCCAAACCACTCTGACATTTTTGTTTACTAGCTTGCTGAGATGGTATGCTGCCTGCTCTTTTCAACCAAGGTCATACATAGTATCTGGACTAATAGAGGAAGCGTTTCAGCAAGTGGTAGAAGATGGATCCCAGCCTGCAAATTCTTTGTAGAAATCATCCAATCTTGGAAATTTTATTGGTATGCCAACTCTTGCTGTCTCCATCACACTGTCATCATGAACTTTTTCTTTTTGCTTTTTTTGGTGATTATGCTGGAAGAATCAGAGAACATTTGCCCACTTTAAACATGTTCTGTGTTTTCCTTGTGTCACAGATGATAATGAAACAAAATATAACAAGAATATAAAAGAAAGGAGGCAAATATGTAATATATAATATTTTCTTTTAAGTTTATTTTAGGTTCCCTTGATATATTTTTTAATTAATTTATTTGTTTTTAGATTTGGGACAATAGGTTTGTGTCTGATTTGTGAATCCATAGCATTGCTCAATTTTGCTTCCTCAGGTACTTGTGCTGGTGGGTATTAAAATATCAATGCAACATGTGCATATTACTTGAGCACCTACCAATTGTCCCTTTCTCTCAACAAGGCTGCTACTTCCGTGAACTGTTCCTACTGGTATGTCTGTGTTGACTTTTTCTGGCATGGCAAAGTGGTGTAAAGGTTGAGAGCCACTGATCCAAAGGACAGCTATTGATGGACACTGAGTGATTAAATAGCACAGGACTTGAACACAGTAAATGCCTGATAAAGATGATTTCTTTTTTTAATTATTTCCGGAAATGATTTGGGCAGTACCTTAAAAGAGGTGGGAGTTAAATTGAATTAAATCACCATATTACAGTTGATTCCTATCCAGACTCTCTCTTCACCCTCCTTGCCCAGTTTTAAGGAAGAAAGAAGTAAGAACATAAGGAGGGAGGCAGCAGACACTATAGAAATAGAAAACAAGGCAAGGAAGCAGAAGCTGGTAACAAAGGGAAGGTGATAGCACAAAGCAGGAAAATGGATTAAAGTAAGACAACCAACCTGGGGAATTTAACTTCTGATAATAATAACTTTCTCCTAGGGAGACAACATGAGCTAATAATATTTAATGAGCATCTATTTCCTTGGCTACTGGCTTTTCAAACTTTTCAAAAAACCATAATGATCTTTTGAAGTAGGTATTATTTTTCCCATTGCATGTAGAAGCACTGAGGCTCAGAGAGGGTGTGGGGTCTGTCTGAGGCCATATGGATGCACAACCAATATATGCTAGGAGGTTTACTTCACTCTAAAGCCTTTATGCTTTCCACTACATTCATGCCAAGACCTTAGAAGAATCAAGAGGTGAAAAGAAGGCTATAAATGGTTTGTTTATAAGATGTTTTCATAGCATACAAAATTATTTAAATAATGGATAAAATATAATTAGCAATACAAGAGTATTACCTTTAGTCAATAATGTCAACTCATAGTCCCTACCACAAAGACCTTAGACTCTTATTCATGTTCCCAAAGGAGCTGTTGAAACATGCACATGTTTTAAGGCAGCCTCTCTCTGTGGCAGATGCTGTGCAGGGTTCTTGGTGTGTGATGATACAGACCCATGCAGTCCAGTCTGGTGGGGCATGACCTAGGCTGCTGGAACTCCTTGTCCCCACGTCCCTCTCCTCCCCCAGTCAGTTACTGCTGGACCCTCACTGTCTTATCTGTTTACTGCAGTGTAATATAAATGCTGTCATTTTCTCCGAGTGCCATTTCTTGGGAAAAGTTGGGAAACACTGCTTTAATACAATCAGAACTAACTTTCTGTTGTAAGATAAATATGAAGTTCAGCAGACAGTTGGTATATCCCAAATATGACAGAGACACTGAGACAGGCTGAGAGGATGAAGGCAGGCTGCTAGGTGCCCCAGCTACCTGCAAATTAAGGCAAATTCTACGCTTCATTCAAGCATGACTGCTTAAGTAAGTGTAGCCCTGAGCAAGGCAGATGTGGAAATAATAGAAATCCTTCCCAGTTCCCTCAATAACGTATTTATTTGGGATGTCTTTCTGAATATTGAAATGGGGAAGGAGTGTGAGGATAAAGGTGTGGCTGCTTGGAACCCCATGCCAACTGTTATCTACTACATTTTCTCTGAGTTCTCTCTTAAAGGGAACTCTCTTCAATGTAATTTTTAATCTAAAACTCTCGCTACCTTAAGTAAAGTTTTAAACTAATGGTACCATATTATGATCCTTTGATGAGCCACAAAAATTACCACTTTTGCAATATTTCCCCTGACCACTTGCTTTCAAATGGCCAGGTTAAATCATTCAGCTGATAATAAAAAGCCATTAAGTCCAGTAGTGCATATTGTCTTCAGAGGTTGTAACTATATATGTAAATGTATGCAAATATATGTAAATGTAGCCATATATGTCTATGGCTACAGAGCTGCCCAATGTCCTACCCTGTCACCTCATGATTGTTGGTTATTATTGTCTCACATAATGAGATCTGTAATGGTGCCTCCTTCCAGTGAAACACAACAACCATCATTTCATGCAAACCCTCCTTTAGGAAGTGATTTGTCCCTCTCCTTTCATGGCCATTGTTTGCCTTGTAAGAAATGATTGGTCAGGGTTTCTAGGATCTTCTGGCACAACACATTCAGTGAAATTAGTGCTTAGGAAAAAGTCAAGAAATGGGCTCAGAGGTGTTCTACGTTTATACTTCTTCTATGATGGCCAGCAGGGAGTCTGGTCTGACCGATAACATAAATTTCTGTATTTATGTGCTTAGGGGAAATTGTTACATGCCTAAGAAATTGTTATATATTTCAGGCTGTAGATTATGAACCTATTGTAATACCGTAGTACTACCTGTCCCCCACAAAGAAATAACCAATATGCACAGATTTTCATTATCATAGCCACATCTCTTGGGAGGATCAGTTTGCAAATATTGACAGTTTCAGAATCACCAGTCACAAAACCCAGGAGGTTGGTTCACTGTGAGGAGCTAGATGTGTCAGCTGCCCCTCTAGTGTTTTTAGGACAGCATTTTCACCTTTCAATTTTGAAGTGACAGGTGGAATGGCCTGCTGGGTTAAAATATAACATAGTTCACTGCTCTCTGATTTTCTTTGATTAAATCCAGGATATCCCTCCTTAAAAATGGAAACCCAGGTTTCCATTAAACAAGCAGGCAATTCTATGAAGGCTGGGAAGCAGCAAGCTATTGCTTCAGGTACAATTGTCTTTTTAAAAAAAAAGGCTCTCTTCAAGGAGTGTGAAGTAGCTTAGCCTAGAGACACTCTTCCCTAGCTGGAGAGTGACAAGACCTTGTCTTTTGCAGGAATATATTCTGAACCACATCTTACATGGAATTAAGGGATTATTTCCTCATAAGAGGGTTCCTTTTCATTGCTATTTAGTTTTTGGCCTTCGTCCCTGTGTGTACATTTCTGACGTGGAGTGCTTTGGCTGTTTGTTTAAATGAGTCTGTGCTTACAGGGATGCGGTAGAGAATGTGAGAGCATTTCTGGAATTCTTTGGAATGTTCTGGCTATTTGCAAGAACGTTCCTGTCTCCAGCTTGATTGTTTGGGCTGACAGGTGCTGACTTTCCCCAAGATAATTGGCAGTGTAGCAAAGAGATGTGCAATTCACATCTAACTTTAAAGTTAGAAAAATCTGGGTATGTTAGCCTCTTTATAATAAAAGATACTATTTGCCCAGCACTACTTTATGCCACACATAATTGGCCTGATCCTCAAGACACGTTTTTGCTGTAAGAACTGATATGATCACTTCGCAGATGAGAAAACTGAGGCTTCTAGAAATTACTCAGGTGTCCCAGGTGACACAGCTAATAAGCATTGGAGGATTCAGTATCCAGGCATCTCTGATACCAGAGCTTGAAATGTCAACATTTCAAGGTTTATAAATGTTTGGTATGTATGTTAGAGGATGCCACATATGTGCTTATCATTTATCAGTTCTTCTGAAAAGCCAGCGATGCTTCTCTTCTCGGTAGTGGCTTGTTTTTGTTTGTTTCTTTGATCCCTGTATGCCAGCACAGCATATGTGACTATGTGCTTTCGAATGATATTCATGTTCTGTTCACATAAATTAACCTGAAATTTTTCTCCATGAAAATGCTGTCTCCCTTCTCTGTCAGGCTTCCTTCCTCTCATTCTTTCACGCCCAGTTCAGCTATTACCTTTACTGTGACACTTTTCCTGAATTCCCAAGATGGAATCAGTCTCCCTCCTTCTGTACTCTGAAGACCCGCTTAACTCCTTTAGAACAGTTATCAAGTTACTGCACAGTTATTAGGGCTCCTGTCTTCTTCCCCTCATTAGGCTCAAAGCTACTTGAGGCATAGGTATTATCTATTTATCTTATATTCTCAGCAAAGTAGAACTGGTGTGAATACACTCATAGACAGATATGGTAGGGAGCCAAGGCAAATGGGAGAAGTGAGAGGATCAATGTCATTTAATAAGATATTAATAATGATACCTCATTTTTATTATCCAGAAAAAGCATTGAGTTAATAGTCTATATTCCTATGATAGAAGACCTAGTGTGTCATTACTAGGATGGAGGTTTGTGTAGACCTGAAACTCATACAATTTTGGGATACCCTCCTCAAAAAAGAATACAAAATTACAAATACAAAATTATATAAAAAGCAAGTATTACAAATAAGAAATCATAAGATGCTATCAATTAACAAAATCTGAGAAATAACACACATATGATAAATCCAGAAAAATAATGTTTTCATTAATACATTGCCATTCACACTTTCATATTCTGTTTTCCCCTACATTTTTTGGCTACATACTTTTTTTTATCATTTATGCATAAGATAGTAATATAATATTCTTCATAGAGAGAATGCAAAGGTAATTCACCATTTTCTCTAGTTAATTGAATTTTTTTATTATTAACAGTGCAGAAAAATTTGTTTCAGCTTTATAACTTGTTCCTGGTAATGTCATGTAAATTGTTAGGATTGCTGTCAAATTTAGGAAGACCTCTGTCAAGTTTCTTTCATACACAAGCTGTTTGATTTGGAAGAACTTTCCAAACATTAGTTGTACGTACTTTCATGTGATGATGCTGCATATGTTGGTAAAAAAGGTAGTTAAAATATATTTCTTTTATAACTTAAAAAAAAAGGAGATCATTTTTGGACAAGTTCATATAATCTGCCTTTGAGTAGGAGTCCTCTTGCTTGAAACTCTTGCCTAGGTTGCCTTGAAAATGTCGATACAGTCAGGTAGGCCAGGTAACATGGCCTGTATTTCTCAACAGGGGGTGTTTGTGAACTTACAAGCATCCGTTTAATTGGGGGGGGGGGCGGGGCGAGAGAGAGAGAGAGAGAGAGAGAGAGAGAGAGAGAGAGAGAGAGAGAGAGATACACCAGATTCCAAGGTGAGAAGGAGGAACTAGGTGTTGAGATAAAAATGGAGACAGTGGGTATAAAATATACATTTGAGACTTATAGAGAAAGTAAGATGGTTAGAGAAAGACCAGTAGTATTAAATAACAAACTGAGAGGGAGGAGTCGCTTGTATTTTTAGAAACAGTTGCTTGAAGTCAAATTTGGAAATTTGTTCAACCATCTCAATATTGTCTCTGAGGTAATTGCCAAGGCATGGTTTGTGGGAAAGTGTTAACCTGGCATCAATCACCAATGTGTAGAAATGCTCCCTTGAATTACTCATCATGCACCTGCAATCCTAAGTTTAGATAAGTCAATGTTTTAAGTTACTCGGCTTGTACCATATTTCAAAGGAATATTAATGATAACTTTGATTAATGTATCACCTCATTTTTATGATGGATGGATCTATTTTCACATCCATCATCTCATTGGAACATCATAGTTATGCAATTTTTTATAAAAAGTCATTTAAAGCTTACAAGAAAGAAGCGAGATCTTAAAGATCTTATCTTAAAGATGTCCAGAAAAGTCAGAAGAGAAGACAGTTGTCAATTCTGGGAACTGAAAGAAAGAAATGGCATTGAAAGTGTCTTCCCCAACTTGGCAGTGTGGAGCAGGACCAACGGGGATATTTAAGAGGAATTTTTAATAGTCTTCCCTGCAGTATGCGATGTGTTTCACTTCCCCCTGTTGTGTCCCCTACAAAATGTTCAGAAAAGCAAGATTGATTGTTCCAATGTTTTATATCAAAGGATTCTCTAGGAGAATAATGATCACACGTTAGTGTGAATAAAGGTCACCTGCATAGTGAGTAAACACGGCCATTCCAATTCAGGAGAGCAGGGTGGGATGGGGTACTAAGGATATGGTGAATTATGCATCCAGCGGGCGTGGGTCGCAGTTTGGAGGGAGACGCTAAGGACAGAGCTGATCCCTGGATTTGACCTATGTTAGCATCCCGAGGCTAGAGAAACTAAACGCCCTTTGGTTTCTGAGAGCTGTCAGACTGGAACCGTAGTTTCTAGGCCTTCAGTCCTGCCCTGTCTCTGTAACTGTGCCCTAAAAGATGGCAACCGATGTGGCCAGGAGTGTTGGTTTCTAAAGTCAGGCTTCCGGGATGTGAAGCTTAGTTCTTCCACTTATTAGTTATGTTATCTTGGGCAAATATTTAATCTCTGCATGCCTCAGTTTCCCCCATTAAAAATGGAGAGAATTTGTTATCAGATGAAATGAGTTACTATTGGGAAAGCCTGTAGTTAGCACCTGGCAGCTACTTGTAGAACTTAAACTCCTCGCTCGTGGCCTGTGAGGCAGAAGACAGTACGTTACCTAGAAGTTGGCCCCCAGGGTGCATTGCACTTCATAGCCCCCTCCCAACCTGCACCCTCAACCACGGTGTATACATGTCTGGTGTCCTCCCAGCTCTGACTTGTTCGGATCTTCCCTTCCCGCTGCGTGGGCTCCAGGAGAAGGCAGAATGGCCCAGTTAGAAGCAGGCAGGAGCTCCCTTTAGTGCGAAGCCAGCAGCCTGGGAAGAGATGTCTTGTTCTATTGTTTTGCCCTTGCCTACAAGCCCCCAGACATTCCGGTTTTAGCTTGTAAATCTTCCAGTAGGAAGTGACTGAAAATACTACCTAGGCAGAGGAGAAAGATTTCCCCACCCCCACGTGGGTATTCTAACATTCTACTCTAACTGGCTGGGAAATTTGCAGCCGATTTTACAAATCGATAATGATTCTCTATCCTCTTATTCTGTTTCAGATTTTTTTCAGAGGAAAAAGTATACTTACTTGCCAAATAGAACCAGCCCTTTTTTCTTCTGTTCCATTTGTTAAGGCAAAGCAGATATGCATTTAAAGATCAGAACTTTTCTCTCTAGTAATGTCTAGCAATTTTCAATTGCCTCGTTATTTTTGAATGATGTTCTCCTTTGATAACTTATGACATCACAGTGCACTAGGCCCTGTCAGCAGCTGTTAGCCAGCTGGTGGGGCAGGACGTCCTCACAGCAGCTGGGTATTATCTCTTGTCCTTTCCCTGTGTCACAAAGGTAGCACTGATAAGAGGGTCTTCATAGACTTTCTCTGTCAGAAGCCATGACTACCCAGGCAAGGAGTTGGCTCCCTCAGCTGTAAGAGGCAGTGGGGAAGGCTCCCTTATACTTGCTGCTGGGAGTGCAAATAAGTGCACTTGTTCTGAAGAGAAAGTTGGCAATATTTATGTATGTATACATTATAAATACATGCGTAGTACTTATTAAAGTATGCTTTAAGGAGCCTTCAAAATATGCAGTCTTTGATTAGGAAGTTCCTTCTGTAGGAATTTTTTGTATCTAAGGAAATACTTAGACAAATGTGCCAAGGTGTACAAACAAGGATGTTTATAAAAACAAGTTGTTCAGAACAGCAAGAAAATTGTAAACAACCCAACTATCTATGATCAGCAATGGACTAGTAACTTATGGTACATTGACATAATGGAATGTCAGGCAACTATTTAAAAGTGTGGTATGGAATGTAATTAATTTATGTAATATATATGGGAAAGGAGTTATTATATTTTGCTATGGGAAAAAGGATAGTAGTTTAATATATTTTAAAAGTTTGTGCATATTTACCTTTGCTTAGAAAAAGTCAGAAAATATAAACTGCAAAGCATTACCAATAGTCATCTCACACTATGGGATTATGGATGACTCTAATTTTTTAATTTTAACCTATTTATTTTTCTAGTGTTTTTTTCCCCCCACTAATAGCATATCTTACTTGTGTGATGAAAATGACCATGTGAAATGGTTTGTATATGAGACAGAGAGTGTTGCACACTGTTCTTCCATGTACCCCGTTTAGAAAAGTTTATGCATGTGAACATACGTTAATAACATTTCATTATGTCAAATGGAGAAGAGGGAGGCAACATGGCTTTTTTGGAATGCTGTGTCAGTGATCACAGAGCTGAAATTGCATTTGATCTGTGATTTTGCCAACTTATACAGAAATGCAGCCCCATAAAATTAAATCTCTGTTGGGTTAGCTTGTGGACCCTCTGCTATCAGGCTTTCAAATCCAGGCCACAAATCCAGGATTGACTGTCTCGCATGTGTTCACAGCGCATACATACAGAAGACAAAGGAAATAAAAAATAAACCCAAAACCCAATATACATACCGGGTTTGTATTGAACTTGGTAAGTATACTAAAGAAACATCATTAATGCCCAAGACTCCATGGCATTGAATTTGTTTCTTTGTGCCATTTAAAGTTTTGTATATTCGTAACAACTGTGTGGCCACGTTACAAATAACCTGTTGGATTCCCAAGTTTTTATTAAATGCTTTTTCGGGTGGAGTTTTAATGTTATTTCTATAATAAGGAAGAAAATATGTCGTCATGGTAAGGTAGATAATCAGATTTTAATCCTGCTTCTTTTGCAGTTGACTGCTGTATGATCGGGCATGATGATGGTGATGGTGGTGGTCGTGGTGATGGTGGTGGTGGTGGTGGTGGTGGTGGTGGTGATGGTGGTGGTGTAATAGCAGTAGTCTTAATAGTAGAAGCAGCAGCAATCATAGTAGTAGTAGTAGTAACTGCTAGGTAGTTGTAATAATAATAACAATGATAATAATCTAATAGATATTCCAACTATAAATCCCTTACTATATGCGATGAACTCGATTAAATACTTTACATGCATTGTTTTATTTAATCCGCAAATCTCCCTGATAAGTAGATATTATTATCCTCATTTTATAGATTGAGAGAATTGAGGTTTAGAGAGATTAAGTAATCTACACAAATGACACAGGTGATAGGTGGCAGAGTAGGATCAAATCCAGGTTGTTCGTCTCTAAACCCTGTGTTCTTTCTGGTTTACACACTCTCTTCCAAAAATCTTATAGTCTCTAGGTCTTTGGTTTACTATTAATACAATGAGGAAGATAGGCTCACTAAACAGTCACTAAGGTTTTTTGTAATTGAAATTCTTGCAGTCTATATGCATTCCAATAGGAAGCTGAGTTGATTAGATGGATAATGCTAAATTGCCTGGGTTTATATTTTAGCTTTACAACTTGCTAGACTTGTCATCTTGCCTAGTTACTTAATCTCTCTTTGCTTCTGTTTCCTCATCTGTAAAATGAAGGCTGTAGTAACTGCTTCTGTAGTTATTTGTGAGTACTGAAGGAGTTAATAAATGTCCAGCACCTGACACAGAGGAAGTGCTCTTTAAATGTTAACAAGGTCAAATTAAGAGCAAAAGTTCTCAACCATCATCCCCAGTCTGAGAAGGGAACCTTCCCTTTTCCGTCACCCCATAAGATTCACCTACACGTGAACTCCTGGAATGCCTGGGGTAATTTCCTACAAGCCCAAACACCTTAGGATATTTAGTTGAAAAAAATATCCATATGCCTCAATATTTGTAATAAGCATTTCTTATGCAGTGGCCTTGAGAACTTTGACTCCAAGGTATGTCAGGATATGTGCACCCAGGGACTGGTTATATATGTCTATTTCAGGGATCATATAGTCATACGATCAGCTAACGCCCTCTACTCTGACAAGTTGTACATTGTTGGAATGGAGTTGAGGCTCCTTTAATTGTCTGTCATATGGCAATTCAGGATCAGGATTTCTTCTCAGAAAAATTGCCTAAAACTTGTGCCTTTGTTTTCTTATTGGCTAGTAATAGTAAAATTCTGCTAATAATAGTACTTACCTTCCAGGATCATGGTGACAGTAATTTGAAATAATCTATGTGAAGCACTTCAATTTGTGGCTGGCATGTTAAGTCCTCAAAAATGTCTGACAATATTCTTAATAATAATCACATGTTTTCTTCCATTAATAGGTAAGTAAATAGCACAAAAGCATGGGCCCATGTGAACTAGTCACTGGACCAAGTTACGCTCAAAGAAGTATAGTCCAGCAGACCAGAGCAATTCAAAGGAATTCTAACATTTACATATTTTCTCAAAATACATTAAATATAATCTAATTTCTTTTCCTTTTGGGAGCAATGTTTTCACTCCTAAATCTTAGATTCAGCAAAAATCTAAGCAATTTCAAGTTCTCGAGTTGTCAACTCATCCCAGTTTGTCAGGTATGTCCAATCTAAGCTCTGAAAGCCACTCACTCTTGTAACACTAGGACAGTTGGTCACCCCACTTCCTGAAGTCCCAGCTTAGATGGCTTGTTTGTCTTACTGTTCATCTCTACATTTCCAGTAGCCTTGTCTCTCCCATCCTGGAGAAATGTAGGAAAGCTTGGAAAACTCATTCTTCACACGTCTCTTTCCTGATACACATCTCCATGTATTTATGAGTCAGAACATTATGGAACTGTGTAGCTTAAAGTTCCCTTAGAAAGTATCTTACCGTGTTTTGAGACATGGTTAGACATGGCCCAGGTCACTGTGATTGAATGAGGAGAGAGAGAAAAAACCCACCCATGCATTAGAGCTATGGAGGTCCTTGGTTACAAAGTCAGGACAAAGAAAAATTGGTCCAGATTATGGTATCTGAAGCCTCTGGTATAGGCACCAGGCAGTCGTCTTGATTGGGGGAAGGGGCAAAGGCACGAGGCCAGGTGATTCTAAAAGGTGAGTGGCAGATGGAGAAGGAACACTCAGGGAAGTGATTCTCAGTTTCAGGCAAGGCAGGCAGGCCAGTTATCAGGGGCCCAGACATCAGCCACAGAACAGTTAGGGACAGACTTCCCAGAAAACTGACCTTCTGAAAGAGACCAGGGTGTGAGGCAGGTCACAGGAAGGAAGGCATGAAAGAGAAAGACAAAAATCTCAGCTATCTGAACAGGGACACATGGTGGATGCTATATCTTAAAAGTAAAGGCAACACCCACTGCTCAGACTTTGGGCACTAAGTCAAGGTGAGAACCTTGAAAAGGGTGTTGACGCTGAGTCCCAGAATCTTAGGCTTTGTTCCCTGAATTTTAATTCTGCCTCACATTAGAGCTGGTGCCAAAATGGTAGTTCTCATTCTGTCCTGTGAATAGGAATCTCCTAGACTATTTATAAAAATCAAGAGTCTGAGGCTCATTCCTAAAGATTCGGATCCAGTAGCCTTGTAGTTGGCCCAGGAGTGAACATCGTTTGCATGTCCCAGCCCATCAAATGTTCGCTAGGGTTGGCCCATTTGAAGACCAATGTACTAGCGGATCCAGGGGTGCCAACTGCTGAGGCAGGAGCTGAGGCCCGGAGCCAGGAGCAGATCCTAAATCTCCTGGTTATGGTTCGACCCCTCTTGATTGTGTGTGGAATTCTGTATCACCCTTAAACAATATCTCTTTGTTTCCTACTTGTTTTTCTTAAATATTTGCTGAGGCCAGATACTTCTTCGGGGTGTACTTTGTCTCTGTGAATCTTGGTTTTTGATTTTGTTCCTAATATGGAAGTTTTCTCATAACTTGGACTTTGAGACACCATCCATTACACAAACATGATCTTTCAACAGATTTTTCTTCATAACTAGCTGGAAATCTCCCAGTCATTCTGACAGCCTAAACTCAAGCCTGGGCTCCCCTGGAAATATGGGCTGGGCTCTTCATAAGCTTGGTGAGCTGATGGAGGGTTGCTGATCTGACTGAACCAAAGTCAGAACAACTTGGCAAATACACATGGGGCTTATTTTTTTCTTTTTAATAATCCTAAATGTGGGCTCTGAATGTGCAGGTCCTCTATTGGAAACATGGAGATTATGGAATAAAGAAAGCCAGGTGTAGTTTTAATGAATGTCATTAAGATATCCAGGGTGTTGCACAGATTCAAGTTCAGAACAGTTCCAGTTTCTGATAGCTAATTTGGACACACACATTCTTAATCTGGCTATAAAAATGAGCAATGACTCAGGTTTGCAAGTTACAGAGGATCACAGTGATACAGATGAAAATGTCAGATTCACATCTTTAATTATTTAATTTTTAATGAAAAGGCAATGTGATTACACTGGGTGGACAATTAGCTTGTGTTTTGTGATGAAACCAGAGGGAAACAGTTCCTGAGGCCGTTCAGCCTTTCTAGAATGCAGCCTTTCTAGAATTTTGGAGCAAGACAGTAAGGATTCCTAAGCTAAGAATTTCCAGTGAGAGTAAATATCATTCAAGAAAGGCAGCTTTGAAAACAATCTATTGGTTCTAAGATTGTCATATGGTTTTCACATAGGTTGAAAAATAAGATAAGCAATTATATTAAAGCCTACTCTATTATTAATAACTTTGAAAACCTACATCTACAAATTTGCCAAGCACATAATGGAAATTAAGTGTATTAAACCATTAATGTGCTAATGACATTTTTTTCCACTTTCCTGTTATTCTGTCTTTTTCATTCAGTGGGTAATTTTCAAAGAAGATGGGCATTGCTTTTTTTTTTTTTTTTTTTTTTGAGGGCAGTGCCCTCATATGTGGGACATGAACCGGGGCCGCTGGCTTCCCAAACCAGCGCTTAACCACCGCACCACTCGGCCGGCCTGGACATTGCTTTTGGGATACACTACTAAGTTGATTGAGACTGAGGCCATGGGAAAGACATAGTAGTTCAGCTCCCTTTAATGATAAAGAAAACTACAAACAGCACCATCTCTGAAATACCTAGTGAGACACACACACACACACACACACACACACACACACACACACCACAGTTTATAACCTAGGAAATCAAAGGCCCCTTAGTGATCAAAAAGGATCACTAGCTCTTTTCTGGAAGGATACAATTATGTATATAAATAAATTAACAATTATACTTTCATGGCTATTCAATTTGATTAGAGGGGGTTATAAAAATTCTCTGTAGAAGAGCCACTTTATTAGAGAGCAATCAGAAAATCATGCATTTAAATTCTCCTTAACTTGCTCCATGCTGTTCAACTATAAAACACATTTATAGAACCTGTCCAGAGAAAGCATAGCGTACCTACTAAGGATACAGAGATGCAAGAGGCCCTTGACCTTAAGAATCTAACAGGGGAAATGAACACATAAAGAGCTGAAAGTAAGTTGTCTGCTTGCAATATTAATAAAACGCTGTGTTCATGGCTACTAGGGACTCGTTTTGCTAGGCATTCACTAAAGCATGAGTAAAATTTCACTAGCTAGATTTATTGATCTAGCAGATAAAAACTTGGTATCCAGGCAAAGTTAGACAACTAAAGGCATGACACACAGGGGAGCAGAGAGTAAGGATCAATTTGAATCTCTTGATGGAGGGAAGAGTGTTGCAGGTCATGGTATCCTGAGTGTGGTTAGGATGGTTTATCGATTAAAGAAAAGACATCTTTTAGGCACCATAGACCCCGGCTGAGGAACAGAGTCTTAGAGTCACATTGCAGCTTTGGCTCTACCAGCATCCTTTAGTAATGTTTACTGAATTTAATTGAACCAACTTTAATTAAGTGCCTACTCTATGCTGGACTCAGGAACCAAGGTACAAGTAATCTGCAAATCAGTAAGAAATAAACATCAATTTGTCAAAAAGGTATCAAATGGAGTATAGGGCAAAGTTCATATCTTAGGATAGGGTAACTACTGTCAAAAATAACTCCATATTCCAGTGGGTTAGTACAAAGGAAACTGGTTTCTTGCTTAGGCTGAAGCCAATGCCCTGAATGAGCAGCTTTCCTGTCTATGTTCTCTAAGCAATGACTCAGTGGGACTGCTTCCCTACCTTGAGTCTCTGACATCTTATGCTTTTTAAGATCACCCTGAAGTCACCCAGTGGATAGGTGGAGGGAAGAATTTATAGAGGATACCAGCCCTGATACTCAGATTTTTGCCTGGAAATGATACATTTCACTTAATATCCCCATTCCATTGGCTAGAATGTTACAAGGTAGAATGGCTCTACCTTGCATCAAGAGTTCAGTTGTCAGGTGAGGGGGTGCAGGGAGAGTAAAGCATTCAAAGCAGCTACATGATTCTAAGGATGGAAAAAGGGGACCTCACAGGAGTGATAGGGATGTTCCCTGCTTTGTTAAGCCTGGGGCACGTAGGCTAAAGATAGACATAATGGGAGATCAGGCAGGAGGATTTTGTAATTATCATCTCCTGAGGAGATTTTATAATCTCTGAATAGGAGCTTGGAGCTATAAGACTGATTAAACCTGTGATTTTAAAATTTGGCATCACATCAACATGATAAAGGAAGTTTTTTTCTTTCTTTTTTTAAAAAAAAGATTTTATTGGGGAATTGGGGGAGGGGAACAGCATTGGGGAACCGGGGAAGGGGAACTGACAAGTTGCTGTCCTTTTGTTCTTCAGTCTAGTTGTGGAGGACATTGCTTCACTGGCCCATGTTGATATCATCATTGTGCTCTTCCCGGGTGAGTCAGATGGGTCGCCGGCCTCTGGATGGCCACTCACAGAGGCTCTTGGCAGCTCACACCGGCTGCCAGCTGCTCATGCTGGCTGCTAGCCACTCACTGCAGCTTATGGCAACCCACTGCAGCAGGGGCTGCAGCTATGCCATCCCCGAGGACTCACAGCAGCTCAGCTCTAGGTGGAGCTGTTGTTCACCATCTTAGCTGTAGAGGGCGGTGTCACTGGCCCTCATATATGGGATTCGAACCAGGGTCGCTGATGTCCCAAGCCAGCACTTAACCAATGTGCCACTCTGACGGCCTGGGAAGTTTTTTTTCTTAATGCTCAGTCACAGGCCCCTCTAACCCACTTAGATCTGAATCAGAAGATAAGATGTAGGAATCTTTAATTTTATAAGCACCATAAAGAAATAGAATGTGCCACCTGTATTGAGAATAGCTGAAGTTATTGTGAAAATGCGAACACTTAGGCTTTATTCCAGTGGCAATTGAAAGAAGAAGCAAATACTCAAAATAAATATTTAAAAATCTCATTCTAGAATGGGTAACACAATGTATGATTGACACTAACTGGAAATATAATTTTAATCATATCAAGAACATTTATGAGATGACAATTTTGCAATAGGCAGTTTGAGAAAAATTTTCAGCTCAACATCATTTAAAGGCCTGTAATTTTCAACTAAATGGGGGAAGTGCCTGATATAATAGAAAGATAAGGGGAGGTAGAATCAGACCTGGATTTGAACTCCAGTTTACCATTTTCTATCTACATTGCTTTCTAGGAAAGTTACTGAATGTCTGGGAAAGTTGAGTGACTTTCTAAGAAAGTCACCTAACTTCTCTGAGACACTTTGTTTCAACATTTGTATAATAAAATGATGATTTGCGCATGACACTTCTGGTTACCTCTTTAATATTCATTCCTCTCATCCCTATTTTGTTGGGGTGGCAGTGTGCCCAGCTAAAAGTCTTGATTTCCCATGCTCTCTTGAAGTCAGCAGTAGCCACGTGACACATTTCTGATGAATAAGAAGTGAACAAAGGGGAGAGTAGCAGGCCACGAGGTCAGAGCAGTAATGGGGATATGGGGTCTTGAGGCAATTTCAAAGCTTTGGATTTTTCTCTGAGTGAAATGGAAACCATGAAGAGTCCTGGGAGACAGATGGTTGCTCTGTCTACTATGCTGAGAGTAGACTAGCAGGGCAAGGACAGAGAAATGGGAGATATGGTAGGATATTGTTGCAGCAATTTAAGTGAAAGATGATGGTGGTATAGACTAGGATGGTGAGCTGTGAAGATGATCTAAGTGTCAAAATCTGGATATAGGCTGGAAGGAGAGCCAAAAGGATTTGAAGGTAGAAAGGATGTGGGGTGTGTGATTAAGATAATTAAGGAAGAATCCAAGGTTTTTTGGCTTGAATAACTGAAAGGGTGGGATTGCCCTTAAGATGAAGAAGACTACAGATGAAGTGTGTTTGAGGGGTAAGATGAATTCTGTACATGTTGAAATTGATATGTCTGCTAGAAATCCAAGTGATGACATGATGTAAGCAGTTTTATGTATGAGTCTGGAGTTGAAGTAGGAGTCTGAAAAATCATAGCTGGAGATATAGATTTAGGAATTCCAACATGTGTTGAGCTCCATTAGATTGTATTAAATTACCAGAGTAAGTGGAAATAAAGGAGAGACTTTGGGCAGTAGTCAATCCACCATTTAAAAATTAGGGAAAGGAGAAGAAACCAGAAAGAGAGGGAGAATGGAGATGTCATGAGGCAGAAGGAAAAGCCAGAGAGAGTGTTGTCCTGGAAGCCAAGGGACATGCTGCTGATCCATTACTCAGGACAATGAGCACTAGAACTTAATATTGGATTTAGCACTATGTTGGTCACGGGGGTCCTCAGGGAAAGCGTTTTGTTGGTGTGGTAGGAGATAGTGCCTGCTAGACATGCCTTGTAAGGAGAAGAATTGGAAAGAACAGTAGAGATGACTTTTAAGGAGCTTTAAAACAATGACAAAAGGTAGTCATGAGTGAAAAAGTAGCATAAGGGGCAAGGGAAATTTGAGGTGTGTGCATTTGTGTTTGAAGATTTAAGACATAATAACATCATAGTAATAAGCTGATAGGAATCATCCAGAGGGAGAGACAGAAACAGAGAGAGCAAAATTTGAGGATGTAGGAGAGAAGAGAAATTGCTGGAGTAATAGCTTTAAATGGGATATGAGAGATATAATCTAGGGTACAGTTAGAGGAATGGTATTCTTTACTGTGCCATGGACAGTGTAAGGCACCAAGGAGAATCAGAAAGAAACAAAAAGCAAAGTCTCTTACCTCAGAGTGCTTCTAGTGTCACTGGAGAAACAAAAACACTTTGGACTCTGATGGCCCCTTGGAGCATGCCCCATCCGATCCTCCTGGTTTCATATATTGTAGATTGTTTCAAGTTCACCACAAGAGGCACACACGATTGCCCTTCATTGTCCTTATTAAGTCCACTAAACGAGAAGACTACCATGATCAACCCATATTTTATAATTGGTTCATAATAGCTTCATCATGTTCCTTCAAACTGACAGCATTTTCTTTTTTGTGTGTGAAAGTATAGTTGACATCCAATATTATATTAGTTTTAGGTACACAACAGTGATTCAATATTTATATAAATATACACAATACATATATTACATATATCGCTTTTATATGTATTGTATGCATATATACAATGAGCCTTGAATAACATGGGGGCTGGGGGCACCAACCCCACGCACAATTGAAAATCCACATATAACTTTGGCTCCCCCAAAACTTAACTACTAAAATCCTGCTGTTGGCAGAAAGCCTTACCAATAACATAACCAGTTGATGAACACATAGTTTTTATATTATATGCTGTATTCTTACAATAAAGTAAGCTAGAGAAAAGACAATGTTGTTAAAATAATAAGGAATAAAAAATACATTTACAGTATTTATCGAAAAAAATCACGCAGAAGTGGAACCACACAGTTCAAACCAGTGTTGTTCAAGGGTCAACTGCATACCCTTTAGTATATATAAAAAGTATTGTATTTAGTATATATAAAAAAAATATCCTTTTTGCTACTTGAACTTCCTTATGCATACATTTCTTGGGATAAATGTCCTCAGTTGCGTTTTGGGGGAAAGCATTTGTTCTATGTTGCGGGTTACCTTTTAGAATGGAAGTATCAATTTATACTCTCACCAGCAGTGCACTTAGGCTCAATGGTATTACCATAGGTGGGCTTTTGTATTACTTTGCTAGGGCTGCCATCGTAAAATAGATATTAAACAAACTAACAAACAAATAAATAAAAATATAGTGAAACACAGACTGGGTGGCTTAAACAGCAGACATTTATTTTCTCACAGTTCTGGAGGCAAGAAGTCTGAGATCAGCAGGGTTGTTTATTGCACCAGCTAAAGCTGTACTCATCTGTGTTCAATAAAAAAGTGGTCTGGGGGGAGGGGAGATTGCTATTTCTAAGAACATCAAGGAAGCCAGGATGACTGGAGTGGGCCAGAGGAGGAATGCATGATGAGGTCAGAGCAAGTCTGAGAGGAAGACTAATCTAGTCGTATGTATCTTTCAGTGCCTTTGTGTGTGAATGACTGATCATGCAGACTGGCTGATTATACATCATGAGACCCAAATTTCTTCCTGAAAACTCTGTGGAGTGGGCATTGCCCCATTGTCATTTGGTTTTCAACATTGAGGAAAAGAAATGTGAGATTAACTCTATCCTTCTGCCTGGATTCTTGTTGTGTTCCCTCTTTATTCTTGGAATTTAATTTTATTCCCTTGAAATACATATAGTGGCTCATTTTTCATTAGTAACATCACCTCATCTATGTTAAATCCATTTGTTTTGAACATTCATATCTTTTTCAGTTCAGGAATATGCTTGATGATTACATACATCCTAATTATTTCTTTTATACTCATTTTAGACTCTTCTTGAAAAAAATGATAATCATTCATATGTTGGATCTCTGTTTTCTGTCCTCTGTGTCATTCATTTGGTCAATTTTCTGTTTTATTCATGCTCTTCCAATGAGCATATTACTGTTTGCACCAGATTTTATTTCCTTGAAGGAATAGTTTGTCTATGTCCATATAACAGTTCAGTTTTCGTTTTATTCTGTTGTTTCTTCATCTCATATTTTATTTCTCATTCTGTATTTAAAAACATCAGGTATCTTTCTGACAGATATCTTCCTTTTTCTGTATTGTCTTTATCAATATTATTCTCTTCCTCTGTATCTTCTTTCCATTTTATGTAGGAGAATCTTTTTCTCTCTATCCCTGAGTAAAGAATAGGCTACCGAAGCCCATAAGCAGTACAGAGCTCTGCCCTGCAATCTCTCCCTGTCACATATCCGGTGTCTGATTGATATAAGTTTACATTACTTGTTCAGTAGTTGGCCCATACAATATAATTCAGCTTCAGCTTCAGGTTTATAGTGCAGGGGTCAAGTGCTTCTTCTTTTCCAAGACCCTTTCTGTTATCAGACTTTTGTTCTCTAAATTAGGGGCTTTTGAAAGGGTCTCTCCTCTTGTTTTCAGGCTTACCTCTATTTCTACACTACTTTCTTAAGAATCCTTTGCATTAGTTTTCTGTTGCTACCAAAAGCAAGTTACCACAAACTTAGTGGCTTAAACAATACAAATGTATTCCCTTACAGCTCTGGAAGTCAGAAGCCTGACATAGATAAAATCGGGCCTTGGCAGGGCTGCCTTCCTTTCCGTAAGCTCTGGCTAGGGGACATTTCTTGCCTTTCATCTTCTACAGGCTTCCTACATTTCTCAGCCTGTGCTCCCTTCCTTCATCTTCAAAGCCAGTAAGGGGAGTCAAGGCCTTCTTACTCTTCATCACTCTCACCTCCTGGTCCGGCTCCCTTTGCCACTGTGAAGGAACCGGTGAGTACAATGGGGCCATCTGGATAATCTCGCTAATTAAAGATCAGCTGATTATCATCTTAATTCAATCTGCAAATTCAATTCCCCTTTTTTCATGTAATGTCACAGATGCACAGGTCCCAGAGATTAGGACATGGACATCTTTGCGGGGGGGGGGGGGGAGTTACTCTGCCTCCTACTGCCTCCATATTGTCTTCAACTGTGTTCTATTTACATAACATCTAGTAATAATTCCTTAATATTTCTGGCATGGTCTTGATACTCTTCCCTATTTTCTGTCACCGATGCCACCTTTTTCCCCTCTATCTTATGTTCTGTGGGAGAATTGCCTACATGTAGTCATGTCATCATTTATCCTGAAAGCTGAGAAAGTACTTTTTTTTTTTTTTTTTTTTTTGAGGGCAGTGTCACTGGCCCTCACATGTGGGACCTGAACCGAGGCCGCTGGCTTCCCAAGCCAGCGCTTAACCACTGCGCCACTCAGCTGGCCCAAGAAAGTACTTCTAATGTGACTTTCTCAGGGATATTTTCTCATGACTACATTTACATATTGATGATTACATTTGC